>OX438863.1:16846342-19600184 GCA_949315895.1 Anania crocealis
GAACCGACAACCGATGGGGTAAACGAGTTCTTGAGTGGAGACCGCGTCTCGGCAAACGTAATGTAGGACGCCCTCAGGCCAGGTGGAGTTATGATTTGCGCAGGGTGGCTGGCAGGAGCTGGATGCGAGAAGCCGAGGATCGACCTAAGTGGCGTGCATTTGGAGAGGCCTATGTCCAGCAGTGGACTGCAATAGGCTGATGATGATGATGGACGAAATCGAGAAAAGTCATTTTTCCATACTAACAATTTTTTAGTTTTTTTAAAAACGTCTGAACCGTTTTCGATGCAATTAAAGGTGAATGTTAGATGGTTATAAAGCTACGCATTATAGTATTTAAATTTATGAAAATCAAAATATATAATACAAATATACTTAATTGAAGCAAGAAGGTCAGCTGACACATTGTAAGGGGTCTTTTCAACGACTTCCTTTGAAGTAATAGGCACTAGTATTGCATATTTTTTAGTCAAAAGTTACTTTATTTAGTTTTTGATACAATACAAAAAGAATTACGCAATAATATGACTATACTTAGGAGCTATAAACAAAATAAAAAGTGGGAAAATAATCGGCAATTTCATACTTTAACCCCTATTATTAAACATTCTTGAATATTCTTTTTTTTTCTTTTCTTGGAAAATCCGCGTTGACTATAGAAACACTAATGATTATGAAATGTTACTAAACACGTCTTTTTTCAACTCCATTATTCAAGGTTCTACAAACAGAGCTTATTATTTTCCCCAAGCTAAGTGCTTTTAAATGGCATTCAAGAATTCAATATCACGCCTGTTGGATCTTCATTGATCTTTTTGAATAGAATTGGCCTACAAAAATTAAATCGTACATCATTTAATTTGCAGATTTCTTATATACTCGTATTATATTTATTAATATTTGATGACAGTGACGTTTAAGACGTCAAAATCAAAAACTAAGTATTCTATGCGATACGAAGTCTGCGGGGTCCGCTTATTAAAAATAAATTGCTTAAAACTCTTTTAACGTTCGAAGGTTGTTGAAATATTAAATGTCGCTCTGAATATCATTGATCCGTAAATACCGACACAAAACGTGGATGCATCGCTTTTTAGTCCAATGTTCAAAGTGAAAACTAAAGCACTTTCAATAGGGTTGTATCGCGATTTTATTTTATCGACAGATAATCGAAAACTTTAAACGACACTTCAACATTTTACGCTATTTTTGATAGCGAAGAAGGTAAAGAAGATTTTTAATAGTACCCTTTCATTTAAGGACACAAAACAAATTCACCTAATTAAATTTATTGTAAGTTTACCGTCCGTGAATGATAGGGATCGGGGCTTCTTTTCATCGAGGTTTAACAGGTTTTTTTTAAATCATTGCGTATGTTTGCGTATAGATTTTACAAAATCTACGTAGGTTAGTTTACCACTTTGCTGTTATGAAAATTATACCTTTGTAACAACTGCTTTTCTGTATTTGATATTTTTTTTAAATTTGTTATGACAGTAAGATTCTGCAATAATATCCCCATATCTACCGGTCGACATCTAGAGAAGGTCTATGCCTCATAAGCATCAGTCAGCCGAGAGGGGAGAGAGGAAAACTTCAGCATGCTTTGCGAAGAACAAATTTTGATAATGTCAATTAACCTGGTCTGTCAAATGACCAGGTTACCATCGAACAACAATCATAGTAAATGAACCTATAATTGTAGCATTTGTGGCACATAAGGCTTCGATTGTCTTTAATAAAGAAATGCAACCACTTAGTTACAAAGAGAGTATCGCATCAAACAGCCTATAATCATCCCACTGCAGGGAAAAGGCCTCCATCATTGAATTCAAGTTGCCGCAGTGATGATGGGTGTACTGGCATAAACACCACGCTTGCCAAATACGGGTTGGTGATCACAAACCCGAGCAATGTTTGAAAATTCGAAACTTTTTTTGTTGCCCGACCCGGGATTCGAACCTGGGACCCCGAGATCTTGGTCCGGTATTTAAACCACTAGACCAACGGGGCGTTAGACCAACGGGGCAAGTCTAAATAGACATCAATTCTTAATACTAGTTCTAGACGCATTGCCATTAATTGGTATTGAGTTCCTTTTCGATAAATTTCGGTTTTATACAACACTAGTAATAAAACGAGTTCAAACATTCTACCGGTAATATCTTTTCAGAATCTGGCAAATGGGTTTCCGCGTTGCGAGAAAACTGAGAGTAGTATTGCTATTTTGCTTTATTTCTATAGCATGAAAGCAAAATTTCATTGACATTTAAAAACCAATGAGGAAAATAAAAGCTCATTTCAATTTCCTTATTGGAACTTTAAATTGTCTGTTAGAGCCCTTTCACAAGAGCGATTTTATTCGGCGATTCCTCGGCGGAGCGAGATCGCTGCGAGTACGCGGCGAACTCGCGCTTGGTATTTGGTACCGTCGGTAACGGCTTCTCATGCATCTCTTCCCATGCATTTTTCTTTGTGTTCCTGTTGCTATATTCTTTAGTCGAAAAGTCCTATATTTCTGAAAGTTTACGTATTTCTTCTATAAACAATTCGTGATCGAAGTCTAGTGCCATTATAATATCGCACATATATTTACGTGTAATCTAAGGAACACTGTGCAGAAGACGACAAAACGGTGTCAGAATGAGGGTAGATTGCTACTAACAAAATAATTGTGCAAAGTCTGCAGGTACTCGCCGCCAGCACGCGGCGACTCGCTGCCAGCACGCGGCGTTATCGTGGCGGTTAATAACTCGCGGCGATATCGTTACGTGCACGCCGCGAGCCACCGCGTGCTCGCTGCGATCTCGCTCCGCTTGTGTGAAAGGGCTCTAAGAAGTCAATACAAAAATACGATTTTTTTACCTATTAGCTTGAAAGTTTGTGTTTCTATACACGTTTTAAATAAAAAAACAAAAGAAATAAATAATAATTGAGTTAATAGCATAATATTTTCCAGAGCATGTTAATCCCGAGGCACGCTTACTTAAAATTTCTTGGTCATCTACTCTCTTTAGGCTAACTGTTGTCTGCCAGCCTAATAGATACTGACGCGATAAACGTTGTAGGCATACTTGATTAAAAAGCACTTTTTTCCGAAAAGTCTGGAAAACTTCAAACAAAAACGTCTCGTATAAAAAGTACACAAAAGACTGTCAGATGCTTACAAAATGGCACTCAAATCGGACAATGGCACTTAATTAATTTTCTTTTAGGTTAACATAAAGAGGATAGCAAAGAGTGGGACAAACCAACACAAACAATGAAAGCGGATTTAAACAGAACACTTTTTTCGGATGCAAAGGAATTTGGATCTTAACTCTTAACGATAAAAGAGAAGTTATTACCTAATTAGAAGCATTGAACGGAATGTAAGGGTGCAACACATGTAATGGGGAGGCACAGGATCAGTAATATTATTGATATAATCTATCAGTCTAAGAAAACTTAAATGCTAGAATGATGAATAAATTTCATGGATACACAATCAATCCAGAATTATGGTAGACTATAGGCAAGTTGGCTTAATTGAATTCTTTAATTACGAGTGCAAAAAGTTATCTTAATATTAACTAATGAAAAAAGAAAAACCCGAATTCTAAGTTATTTGACATCCATAAGATTGTAAAATAGAATAACCCATTCTATTTTACACTGGCACAAGAGGGAAAACATTTGTTTGTTAAAATTCATTACCACACGACTTACACAAAGCCTCAATTTGTTACTTCTGATTACGTCTTCAATCGTCGATTACTTTTCTGTTCAGGCTTAGAATTCTCCTTTTCGTGTATAGAAAACAAATCAAAGTTCTAAATCTCTATGGCTGGTGGCAGTACGTAACAAATGCTTAAAGTTACCCAACGAGAGCGACACGGTTTCATTTCAAGTGTAACTCGAGTTTGTGCTCTGTTTGAACGTGCAAGTCTCAGTTAAGTTCCATTTTTTTTATCGTTAGTTCACTTGCGACGCTAGTGAATTCTCTGGAACTAACTATACTAACTATACTATTAAACAATGGATACTACAAATATGTAGGCTTTAAAAACACAGCTTAAGGATTAAATTTATGATGTTCTTTAGTTCGATAATGTGAAGCTAAAAATAGAATTTTAAATTAAAAAAGTCTAATCTTAAAGTTAAAATAAATTTTACAAGCTTCAAACAAATTAAACAATATATTCAAAAGAAAACTAATGTGAATACGCTGATGACAAAATAAATTAAAAAAGTAAATCTGTTTGTACATTTTTTACAACAACTTATTTCAAATATATAACTGACAACAATCGTTATACATAGGCTCAAATTCAGTTGTTTTATTTTATGATTTTTAGTTCCGTTTTATGTTTTAGATTACCGTTTACAATTTGTTTTGTTTCGGCAGTAATTATTCGGCAAGAAGTTAAATAACGAATTAAGTCTTTCAATTTTTCAAACCAGTTCCAATGAACCTGGATCAAGAATTTATGTTCGAAAGCTAAAGTTTAGATTGTGAGCTGCAGCGCTCATACCGACCACTTTGACGATTGTTTCTAAGCCACATTTCACTTCTGGCTTTAAAAGTTAGGTAAGTATCCGATTGTAATTAAACATTAACTTCAAAATATGGGTTTACGTAGGTACTGTGTAGAGTTTGGTTTACTATAGAATCAGCATATGAATGCGAATTTCGTACCGCCTCGGAATAATTATAGCTGTAGGTAATTTTATTTTGACGTTCTAAATGTCATCGTCATGTGTGTTAATATGGCGGGGCAGGATAAATGCATAAGGAAATCTTAAACAACTTTTTATTGTCGTTAATTATTTCCAATGTTTTATTTGATAGATATTGTGATATTCAGAGCGAAGACCAATCCAGGGGACAGGTCCAACCATTCTCGACTTAAAAGTGGTGTAGCTAATGTGACATAACTTATAGACTGAGTTTGATACTCATCTATTATTAGCATCCAATCATGAAAATGATATTTTTTAATTAATTTTCTTTTTCAAAATTATCCCAGTAAGAATGAAATCTGGGCCTTTTGTAGAAGGCAGATCCCCAGCAAGCACCACACCAATCGAATCGACATTGGTATTTTAATTCTCCATTAAATATTTTGCATTGAAAATTTCGTCGTTAGCACTAACTTCTGAAAGGTCATGATCATTCCTGTGTTTTGCACTAAATATGTTTTTTCAACATTTACGGAGAACATTTCCATTTGTGGAGCAACAAAATATCCTGGATTAAATGTTATTAGGTTACGTCAGCGAATTCAATTTACTGCCGAAACATCCCTACCGTACGCGACCATAAAAGTGAACACTGTAATTTGACAGCGGTTTTCAACAATGTAGACACACAATTAAGTAGGAACATGTCAGTGAAAAACTGCTCTTATGCCCATGACCTAAGAACTTGGAAGTCAGAGCGTTGTGTCAATTGTAGGTACACAATGTTGTTTTACGGGGCAACTGGGATGACAAAGGACTCTGTCCAAAGTTACATTTTGTCTATTTAAAATACTGCTGTGCTGTGACTTGAAATTTTGAGAGATTTGTTCAACGCAGTTTTAGTTACTAGAAGTTTGTGGGAGCAAGATGCAAGGTATTTTGTCGTAGAGAAAATATTTATTCCTGACCTCTAATATCTTAAAACACGTTGTTCGTGAAAACATTTTTTTTTTCATCGATATATACCAAAGTATATACCAAAAAAAATAATACTATTTTAGTTTTTTTAAGAATTGATTTTCTTTGAAAGTAATAAAATTAAATCAATTTGGGGCAGCACATAGCTCTAGTCGTCCCCTTAAAGCCTATAAGTAAATAACCCACCTAAGATTTTTTTTTAGTTTAAATACTAAGTAATACCACCCAAAATATATATGTAGTCAATGGGGACTACCGTTTCTTTGCTCACCAGTTGGCGCCACTGTAGACTCAGGTCCGGAGGTACAGCTGTCAAAGGCGATTGGCGCCGAAACAAAGTGTTATATCTTGAATCTAATTAAGGTTATATTGTTTATAAATAACTATCTTGAAATCAACAAACTAACTTCTGAAATAGTTGCTCTTGAGGCCGCCCATTTTTGCACTTTTTCCTAACTCCGCTTTTAAAGCGTTCACATTAATCGCCAAATAATCCATATTTGCGATATTTTACGAAGGAGATCACTTTAAAGCAGGTAAATTAAAGAAATTATAATATAAGCAACAAATTCCGCTAAAACCAGTAGGTACAAAGTGAATGATATTGGACCTCACGCGACACTAGCGCCTCTAGTGGCAAATTCACTAGCGATAGCCCCCATTTAAATGTACCTATTTAGTAGAAGAGCGTTCACCAGCAAAATGGATCTTAAACCTCATGAAAGATTTTAGTCTACCAAGATCTGTAGATAGAAAACGCCGATAAAGACTCCTCCTGGTAGTAGTAGCTAATGCGACATCCATGGACCAATGAAGGGGGTTTGCTTTTCTATTTATAGCCGGCATCACAAGTAGGTAGTACTTACAGTTTATAAATGGATCAGACATACACCAAGCACGTATAAGTATAAGAAAAGTTTGATGTACTCATATTTAAGTGAAATATTTGAACTCATTTAGGCGGTTTTGTCTGTTTCGTGAATCACATGTTAAGACTGTTTTTTCCTTGTATCAGTTAGCGGATAAAAAATGGGTTTATAATTAATACATTATTGTATGAAAATAGTCCTTCGAAAATACTATTATATCAGACACTGATACTTTACGTGTCGTTTTTGGGCCTGACTATTGGATTTGATTATTCAAACTGAAAAAATTGATAGACGATTTAAAAATTAAATTATTTTTTTTCGAGTTTATTTGGTAAATTTTATGTTTGCCTATCAAAGTGCCTAACTGCTTAAATTGATACCCAAAATGTGTTTATTATGTTAAAAAAAAATACTAAACTTGTATTACGTTATTGTGTTAAAATATAAATTAAAAAGTATAATGATCGACCTGCAAAGTTTTCTGCATAAATTTCGTTCAGCTTTTGTTGGTTGTCGTCTGAATTTACTATCATTTGGACCCTACTCTCAAGCAGCTTGACAAGTTACCTCTTAAGGAAAACGTTTCTTTAACTGAGTTAATTACCATTCTTAATAATAAATGGTAGTCTATCATGCCATTAAACATGTCCAGTCTTTTATTTATAGAGCACTACACTCATGGACAGTAAAAACGTAGGTATTTTTGTTATAAAAATTGTACGCAACTTCACATTTTCACTATTTTTATCCCAGATTGTGTAGAAATCAGGTTTACTCAGGAACCTCGGGGATAATTTGTTTGAATTTGTTACTTTCAACTATTATCATAATCACCAGGGGATTTCAGTCTATTGCTAACACCAAAAGAGGATTGTGACATGATAACCACGCTTTTCAAAAACACTACTGCCGACCTTTTTTCGACAGTCGTCTCTATGTTTCACTTGTACTAATACTGTTTATATATATAACAATTTTCGATCACTGCTTGCTAAATTGAGATCAATAAATCCTGTTTAACACATTTTTTGCGTCATACTTCAATTAGGCTAAGTTTAATTTAAATGTTACTAATCTTGACAAAAAGCTTAAATTTATTCTAAACTGACCTGTTATCAGTATTTAAACTTGTTTTTCTTTTGTCTCTGACGGAAATCGAACCCCCTTCTCTTTATACTTGATCAAGAATGTTGAATGATTAAATTATAACAAATCATTACTAATTGCTGATACCTGCATAATAGCTTATATCTCAAACTACTAGTACTCTGAGCTCTTAAATCATCATAGATCAAGCAACAAGTTACTTTTACATCGACCTATAAAACGTTTTTACAAAGTAACCTCACCTTATTTTAAGTGGACAAAACCACGTGTCGAAACAACCCAGTGGCCACATGTATCCAATGAACAAAGGGCTTGGTAACAAACAATTAGTGCAACCGCTCGCAAACCTAATCTGGGTGTTCGTTTGTTCGCCATTTGTCCGTTTGGGCTGGCCGCACGTGGGCGACAAATTACGCGACCTAATACTGTATTTTCATTTTTTTTTTCAGTATTTATAAAAAGAAGAAGTCACCGACATGCATCGACTGAATATTGGTGGCAAATTTTATGCTTTACAGAGGTTATTTTTTACTGTAAAATAGTTTTATCTTGCTTGTGTGATGCCATTGCCCCTAATACTGGCTCTTATAAGAAAGTGATATTATAGTTTTTGCGAAATTTCAGGAGATATATATTGAATGAATTGAATTTAATAATAATTTTTTAGACAAGTTCTAAATGAAAATATAAATTTACTTATTAATAATAAACATAACTGATTCTCTACTTTATTTTGAATTTTTCAAGTTTGTATACTGATATTATAATTGCAATTTAATTGCTAAAATATCAAATAAAGTATATAAATAGCTGTTTCATCTTAACTGACTGTCAAACATCTGCAAAGATGTTTCTTTCGGGTGTTAAGGGTGCAAACTCCTAACATTTGATGAAGCGACGCTGGCTTACAGCGTTAAGAATATGCTTGAAAAATTCGCGCTGAGTCGCAGTGTCTCGGTGGCTTATAGCGCCCGCCCGGCATGCGAGGAGATGCGGGTTCGAGTCCCGCCTGAGACATAAGTTTTCAAGTTTGTATACTGATATTATAACTGATTCTCCTTAGCGAAAGGTTGTGGATTTAAATAGTACCTAAGGAGGTTGACAATGTTATTTTAAACCAGAATAAAAAACAAACGAAAAAGTCACATTGTTTTAGGAAAGTTGAAAGTGCAAACAAAAAAATCAAAAGAAATAGTCACATTGCTTTAGGAAAATCGAGAGTGCAAACGTTGACCTTTGGGTGAGTTTGGGTAGAACGATCGTCCTTTTGTTTTTCGCGATTCGGAAGGCCTTCTAATTGCTTGTTGAGGCTCTATTGAACCCCTAATGAGGTTCTTGCCTGATTCCTTCTAATACTTATGACGGTATTAGTGGCTTGTAGGAAAAAATAACGGTAAATTCTAAGAAGAACACATTTAGACATACTATTTATAGGAGACATATAAATAGTAGGTAGACAAAAAAAACCTCAAAATGGGTAAGGTTCCTCGTTATTATTCTTATTTTGTGATTAGTTGTACAAAACAGCTTCAGAGCAGCAGTTAGTCAGCAGAGTACTTTTTATTTAAAATATCATAAGCCTTTTTGTACTTTACCCCAATGTTTTTTTTTAATTACGCATGTATCATCTGAAAAAGCTGCGTCATTGTTAGCTTTTACATTACCCATATCATTTCTCTCCAACATAATATTTTTAACAAACATTTTCAGCCACAATTTATATAAACTCGTGTCAGAGATTACCACATAAATTACCATGTGCACTGTACAGGTTGAGGGAAGATAAAGGCTATTAACATAATTTGCTGACTCATTAATATAACGGCGAAATGAAATTTATAATTACACGAAATGTTTGAAGTAATTACACCAATGATTTATTATTGCAACATCGTCGTTTTACTTTTATTGTAACGGAAGCGGTTTTGCCATTTCGAAAACTATTAATTGTTTTATGTAAATTGGATAGTTCCCGGAACAATTTGCACGCAGTCATAATTATATCGAACATTTTAATTAATTTAGTTAATAACCGAACTATGTATTTGTTGCATGATGCGGCTTCGGCTTGTTTTGCAGCGGTTACTTATAAGTAATATTATATGTTTCAACTTAATTTGTATTACGTTTTGGCACAAAATAGAATAGCATTATCACTTTTTTGGTGAAAAGGAGATAGGCCAAACTGCGATCCCTAAACCGCTTACCAGCGTGGTGGTTATAACAAATCCTCTTTTTGGAAAGAAAAGGAGAGAAAAATGCCTATGTCCGGAGGATCGGAAGTTCATTTTGGCTCTGCCACTAGCTAAAGAGTTGGTTATTACGGACCATCTACCATGTAGGTATTTCTTTTATGAGTATGCGATATTTCGACACTATTTTAAGCGCCATGATTCAGAAAGAATTGTAAGTTCCGAAAAAAAAACATGGTAGATAAAAGTAACTCTTATGCCATATTAAACAAAATCAATAACATCAATCAACCTTACAAAAAGCTATGGATATGGGTACCAAAAGCAGTGCCAGCTAAATTATGTTTATTTTAGTCGGTACAAAAACAAAGCACAATTCTCGCGAGTTTAAAACAGTCTCATAAGGGGTTTCCTAAATAAGCAATCAGACAGACGTCCCTCCAGGAAATTACTCGTTCCTTCTAAAAGGAAAATGGATAGCTTAAACCAGAGGCTGTTTGTACTTTCCGTTAAATCCAGCATCTAATTATAGGACAGCTAAAGGAGACATCTTCAAAGGGAATACGCTAAGGGCTATCTGGCAGTCTCTTTGTTTTAACTTTTTAGCTAAGAATGATAAATTAATCATTTCAGCGATGATAATCCATACCAATATTACGAAAGTGTATCTATTTGTCTGTCTGTTAGATGAAATTTGGCAGAATTATGGTTTGTGTTCCGGAATAGGACATTACTTAAAGTTTTTACTTAAGAAACCACGGAATTATGGTTATTCTTAGCTGATTTTCATTAAATTTTGATTTGACATACCTTGAGACACATGGAATAATATTATTTCTTTAAGGGCTTGAAAAGGTGGAAATATGTATGATGATTCAATATATTCCATTTATATATTTGTGGAGTATTTATACTGTATATTTGTATTTCAATAAGTATATTTGTAGAGAATAGCAAAGGGAGATTTAAAAAAAAAATATCTCAATAAAAGGATTTAAATCGGGAACGCGATTTAACTTGAGAGTAGACGGAGTCGCAGTCCAATCGGCCGGAAGGATCATCATCACATATTTTTTATAGCTTACTGTTTTTCTAGCGGTTAGTGCTTATATTGATTAATTATTTATGTCATAATTATAAATAAGTTACTATTGCACAAGCGGTGTTGAATAATCAGAAAAATGCAAAGTCAAGGAAAGAAGCTATATTGCGACAAAAACCTCCTGTTAGGTATGTACAGACTACAAAAGTTGAAGGTCATTGAATTTATTTTCAACTTTAAGAGGAAACACTACGGGCATGAGAATTGAAAAATAGGTATTTGTAAAATCTATTGCTGTCGCGCAATGTCAAACGCTTTCTCCGCAAATACCTACTAAAAGCACACAAAATCAACGATTACTTTTCCAAAACTAGACCGATTTAAATACTTTTTCATTAAAAATTAAAGAAAGGCTTTGGCCGTGTTCGTATGTTTTCCGATTTTTTTCGAGTTTTGAGGGCTCATATCTTTTTTATTAATTAATTTATGAAAAAACAGAAAACATAGAAACATGGTAATAGTGGCCATAGATTTTTGTTATAAAAATTATTGCTCTACTGGCTTTATCCAGGTAGGAAACAGGAGACTACGTTTGTATGGAAAAACGGCCCTTGTGTTTCCTCTAAGTCCAACGAGTAGAGATCAATATCAATAGGGAAAATTCGACGTTTTGTGTCGTGCTTTTGTCTGTACAAAAATTTTTCGAATGTTTCATACATACATACATACATATTATCACGCCTCCTTCCCAACGGGGTAGGCAGAGACCAAGGCCTTCCACTTACTACGATCCTGGCATACATCTTTCGCTTCTTCCACATTCATCAATCTTTTCATGCATGCTCGTCGGTTTAGAGTACTCTTGACCTGACCTTTCTTCAGAACATCCCCGATTTGATCGTGATAGGTTCGTCTAGGCCTTCCTCTTCCAACGTTCCCTTTCACACTCATCTTGTAGATCTGTCTAGTCATTCTTCTCTCATTCATCCTCTCTAAATGTTTCAGGTAGGATTTAAACCCAATGCTCTTACCAATTCACATTTTCTGTACATTGCATATGTAGATTAATCCATGATTGTGTTTTATATACCTACAACAAAACAAGTCTATACTTATGCTTAATAATAAAGATTTAACTTAAAGCAGACTATAAAAGTAACGAGGCTTACCCTTTTTGCTGCCCTTATCCATTCAAAAAGGGCATTTTAAATGTTTTTACCGCGTACAACGGTCCCCCGTCTTCTTTTGCACATGTTTTATGTTGTACACGGATTGTGCAGCCACCTGTCGCCGGCTAATTGGATTCTTTACATGAAAATGTCCCTTTTGGGCCATAATGACCAGCGCCGAATGAGCCCCTTTAGACCCTAAATGCCAAGAGATAAATAGGGCTGTCCGGAAAGTATGCGACTAAAGTATGTGATTAAAGTATGTTTTATAAACTCCTAATTGTCTCTACTTTACTTTACTACTGGTTATAGTTTATATACTTACAATAATATATAAAATTACAATCATAATGTAATAAAAAAATTGTGCAAACATTGCATTACGATAAACTTTAATTTAATTCCTAACGTCTCATTGATCGACTGGACAGCCCAAGTGCAAGTGGTTTAAGTACCAACCGGACCAAGATCTCGGGTCCTGGATTCGATGCCCGGGACGGACAATAAAAATTTCGACCCGCATTTGCCGAGTGGTGGTCATGACTAAACCCATCATTGCTGTGGTAACTTGAGGTAGAGATGGGACAGCCTAAAGAGAGTGATTACATTGAAATTGTAAATTGAATTTATTCAAGTCTTTACGCTGCAATATTGAAACTCCGCTGACTTACAGAATAAAGCCTTGAATTAATTAAATGTATGCTAGCAATTTAATAGCTTATTTCTTGGCAGTTAAATTTGTGTTCGATGTTTTAAAACATCAAACTCAAATTGGTCGGATACTTTTCGGACAAACTTTGTATCAACCTCAATAAAATCAGGGTTCAAGTTACACTGGTCAAAGCACCCTGACCCTTCCGCTTACCTTGATTAACGTTTCCTAGCTTTTGTGAAGCGGACCTTTTAATATGAATTAATACGATTTCCTCTGTACTGTACGCTCGTTGCACGATAGGCCGACATTTATCGTTGTTTCTTTTAGTTGTTCCGTTGATGGAAGTTCCGTAGTGGTATCCTAATAGGTTTGTGTTAGCTAGAATATCATTAGATATAGTAGGTTAGCCACTAATAACTATACTTGCTCATTGGCGTGGAAGTGGGGTGATGTGCTCTGTTTAAATGTAATGGTGTTTGAGTTGCGATTTTTATTGCTACGTTTGCTGCTTGTAAAAAATATGGCGTAAAAGACCAATGTCTTTTACATTGATCAGTTTTTTTTATTAGTAAAAGTCAATGTAATATGAATATGTTACGTTGAGTTATTTTTAAACTTATAAAAAAAAACTAAATTTTCAATAAAGTTAAATTTACGTCAATGTCACATATTTACACACTAGCTGTTCCCCGCGACTTCGTACGCGTCAATTTCAGTTTTTAAGATCGCGATTATTTTTTTAACATTTTTCACTGATGCTTCGCTCCTACTGGTCGCAGCGTGATGTTATATAGCCTCAAGGCATGGACTATCCAACACAAAAAGAATTTTTCAATTCGAATCAGTACTTCCAGAGATTAGCGCGTTCAAACAAACAAACAAACAAACAAACTCTTCAGCTTTATAATATTAGTATAGATCTAGTAAATTGCCTTAAAAAACATCATTCTAATAAAGACATTTTCTTTAAAACAATTAATAACATTTTATATAGTAAATTTTAAAACAATTTGTAAGTTCAATATTTAAGCTTGTTTTTTGTCTGAGGCGGGAATCGAACCCGGAAATCGAAGGCGCCGTGCTTTATCCATAGATATTACGTCACAGCGTTATTTTTATAACGCCGCAAGCTATATAGCGTAGATTCATCAAAACTTTTTTTTTTCAAGATAATAAAGAGGTAAAGACAAGTATTTGTATTACACTGATTTGTAAGTAAGTTTTTATCAGAGCTTGACTAGCAACCCCTAAACAATGTAGGAAACAATAAAAAAAGAATGTCGCAGATATCGGAAAACATTCCGAAAAACAAACCTAATTCTCAGTCACCGATCCAACGACCCGAAATGACTAGGCATTAAGTGCGCCAATACTTCAGAATGGTTTTTGCTGTCATTAGCTTTCCTCTTTCTTCGGGTTACACCCACTTGCCAGAATTTCATTTGCCATAATTTCATCCGTTATAATGGTCAACGGACATAATATTGTTCATAATATTATTCGTATGTCATACCCATTGTTTACTATATTGGTCACGTGGTAGAAACTTTGTTTCCCATAAAGTCAATTGCAATAAAATCATTTGTTATCATCTTTGTAAGCCGTAATTATCATATACCATCGAAATTGCTTCGAAAAAAATCATAAAATTGGTTTAAACTGAACGATCAATAGATTTAGGTTTGGTTAGGTTAGGTTAGGTTAGAACATGAAACGAGCCGAGCACGAGCCGAGCGAGCGAAGCGAGCGTGCCGCGGCAGCGGCCGGCGAAGTGCCAAAAAGCCCGGATGGGATTTCCCCATTAATGTATAAATTAGATGTGACAAGCTTCGGCAAAGTTTTGTGATAATGTCAATAAATATCGCCTACAAATGTTTTGCCTACCCACCAATGTATTTAGAACAAGTTTTTAAATAATTTTAGAGCACCTATAGGAATTTCATGAGCAAATGCAAAGCTTAGATATATCGACATTAATTAAGTATGCCCTTGAAATATTCTATTAAATAATATTATTGCAATTAATAAAATGGATAACAATACGTATGTGCTCGTATCACTATGGAATCTAATGTACAGGCAAATAAGAGTATGTCAAATATGTAATATCTTTTATGGTAAACGACCAATTCGGGCAAATGAAATTCGGACAAGTAAAATTCAGGCATATGATTATTAATGCATATAAATTTCAGGCAAACAGTAGACAACCCATAGGCCTCTCTAAGATAATAATTTTGCCATAATTGAAGCCGCACTATTTCCAGTATTGTCCAGCACTGGATACATGGATGAACACATTTGTAGCCCCAAACAAAAAAGACAAAGTGAAAAAGGAAAAAAAAAAGAATGAACCAAAAGAAACGGTAGGTAAGGTAAAAATCACGCATCTTAAATTAATCCCAACAAAAGAATCGAAGCTGTTCCATTCGAAATCGTCTGTAAAAAAAATTCGGAAGAATTACGTATCCAAATCGAGGCCAGTCGCCATTTTCCTTTCTGGCATTTCCTCAATATCCCAGCGTCTTTCATTTACTTATTATTTGCGTTTGTCTTTGCTTGGGCGCACACTATCAGAAAACAGTAACATAATTTTGAAAAAAAAAAAACAATTATGAAAATAAAATGAATTTTTTCTTTTCTTACTGGAAGTTATTACATGCAAAAGTTTGGTTGGACGTTTGTTGTTTAACATACATACATACATATACTAACGCCTTTTTCCCGGAGGGGTAGGCAGAGACCACATCTTTCCACTTGCTACGATCCCTACAGACTACTTTCGCTTCATCCACATTCATTAATCTTTTCATACACGCTCGCCGGTTTAGGGTACTCTTGACCTGACCTTTCTTTAGAACTTCCCCGATTTGATTAAGATAAGTTCGTCGAGGCCTTCCCCTTCCAACATTTCCATTCATACTCGCCATATATATCTTTTTAGTCAACCTGCTTTCATTCATCCTCTCAACATGTCCAAACCATTTAAGCATTCCTTTTTCAATACTGGTCACTACATCCTCTTTTACACCACATCGATCCCTTATCACACTATTTTTAATCCTGTCACTCAGATTGACTCCAATCATACTTCTTAACGCTCTCATTTCTACTGCATTTACTCTGCTTTCATGTTTTGTCTTCACTCCCATACATCAGTGTTGGAACCAACACCCTTGGTTGACTGATGATACACATGCACAGCCAGGCGGGCCTTTTCGGAAACCTTCTGACTGCTCATAAAAGCGTGCAACGCTCCATTCACCATGTTGCCGGCATTTACTCTCCTTTCAATATCACTATTACACCTTCCATCCGCTGGAAACATTGATCCCAAATAAACAAACTCCTTCACTTGATCCACTTTTTCATCTCCTATCAAAATGTTACACTCTGTCATGCTATTCTCCTTTTCAAAAACCATTGCTATTGTCGTAATTACATTCACTTTCATTCCTTTCTTGTTCAAATTTTCATGCACAATATTTACCATCTCCTGCAACTCCTCTGCCGACGATGCGAGTAAGACTTGATCATCAGCATAGAGCAGACATTTGACGATCTAATCGTTCATTCTAAATCCCCGTTCACATTCTTTCAAAATTTTCAAGCAACTATCCATGAATAAGTTAAACAGCCATGGTGACGCTACACATCCTTGTCTAACACCTTTTTCGATGCTAAACAATTCAGTGTACGCCCCGTTGATCCTGACCCAAGCACTAGAATCCTTGTATAGGGATTTCAGTGCTTGTATCAAAATACTGTTCACCCCATATATGGATAGTGCTGACCACAATTAATTCCTCACCACTCTATCATAGGCCTTTTCCAAATCCACGAATGCGCAATAGACTTTCTGGTTTTTAGCCAAAGATTTTTCAGCTATGCACCGCAAGGAAAAGACCTGATCTATACATCCCATTCCCTTTCGAAATCCTGCCTGAGCATCCCATACTTTCTCATCAGTTTCTTTCCTCACTCTCTCAATCAATACCTTTGCATACAGTTTGCCAACGACACTAAGCAGGCTTATACCGCGATAATTTTTGCAGTCTAGCTGTGACCCTTTTCCTTACACAGCGGAACTATAACGGCCTTGCACCAATCACTTGGTACTCGGCCGCTTCACAAGTTGAAAAGGCAGTACAGTTGATAACCTACTGCACCTTCGCCAGCCTTTAGCATCTCGACTGATACTCTATCATACCCTGCAGCCGGACTCGACTTCATACTTTTCAACGCTTTTAGAATCTCATCCATTTCTATCTCGTTGTCATTCTCACTTTCATCTACTTCTGGTATATTCAACTCTTGCGCTGCTTCTTCTTTTTAAACAAACTTTCAAAATATTCCTTCCATCTTTTCAACACGCATTCCTCACCTTTTACTATGTTACCATCCCGGCCACTAACTCTACTCAACTCGGATGATGCGGTTTTACCTCGAGCTGACCCTATAGATTTCCAGAAAACTTTCAAGTTCGAACGAAAGTTTTCCGATAGCTTTCTGTCAAACTCATCCTTAGTCTCATCTTTCTTTCGAGCCACAGTTTTCTTGACTTCATCCTTCAAACTTTTATACTCCTTTCGTGCTTTCTCTACATCCAGATCTGTCGCATTTTGATTTCTTTGGTTAGCTTTAGTAGCTAACCAATCCAACCATGCTTTTTTCTTTTTCCCAACAATTTCTTGCACATCTTTACTCATCCATGCACTCTTCTGTTTATTTCCTTTCGTGCGTCTAGAAACTCCACAAACTTCTGCAGTAGCTTTCAAAACTCCTTCTTTTCGACCTTCGAGTCGAGTCCCTTTCGACCTTCTTCAATATTTGTTGTTTAATCATATCAGAACAGCTAAATATTATGACTTGGTTTTTTGTAAGCTAACACTATACGAAAAAATAAACATCAGGAATAACTTCTTAGTTTGTAAGTTAATAAAATAATTGGTACAGTTGAAATTAAATGTATCACATCTGATTTCACATTTTCAAAATTGTTTTGGTAGCTCAATTGGTTAGACTAGTCGCTCGGTAAGCAGAAGTTCATGGGTTCAAGTCCCACCTAAGGCAGTAGAAGTTTATATTCCATGTTTGTATTTTCAGTTCTTTGTTGCTTTTCATATCGTACCACATCCATTGATTTGTAAAAAAAAATGGTTATTTTGTCTTAGGTAATTATATTTTAAGAATTGTTTTTATGAACTTTCAATATAAAAATATATTTGCCTCGTAGGCAAAGTACTAAAATGTGCGGCCACATCGCCCGAACTCGAACAATCAGGAAATTTCCATTGGCCCCGAAACGGTCACCAATAATGTTGTTTTTCCAAAACTCTCTACGAACAATTTTCAGGGTATTTTCTTTTTTCTTCAAGAAAAATTAGTGTGGCGAAGTCGATCGCTCGCGAACTTTGTTTGAATTAATTTCATATATTTTACTTGTTTTTCTCTGTTGGTATACAAATTGTATTATTTACGAAGTTTTCATTACATATTTATGAATCAGCAGCAATTCAGCAGAAAAAGTAATATTTTAAACTAAAAGGTTGAAAACATAATTATAGTTATTTTTTTTAAATTGCAGTTGACATTATAAACGTATATTCCCATGATTGTAATATTCTCATGTAAGTGACTGTATGGTTTTTAATGAGAAAATAAATATTCTTTTAACTTTGAAACTTTATTTTACAGTGCCACTTTATTAGTAATTAGTACATACTTGGATATAGAAACTGGGCAATCGGTTTAGCGTTTGAAGTTGGCCAAAGGATCAAAGACGCTGCTGTTCATCTTCTTCTAGCAATACTTCTTTCCTTTCGTCGCCTTTTACGACATCTACAGGAAAAGACCGGGCGATGTTTTTTTATTTTTTTATATTCAATCCGTTGGCAATATCACTAATACCAATATTAAAAAAAATTGATTTTAGAATTTAGCGTTCAAATTATAGGGATTTATACCTGTTCTAAATTGAAAACGAGCGACAGGAGTCCGTTATTTATAATCCAGACACACACGTGGACTGCTAATGGAGAGAGGATATCCCCGGGGATTTATTTTTAATCAGATCTACCGTGTTTTCCAGGGATACATAGAATAACGAGAACGGTTGAACACTAGATGGCTTACGCGTGAAGCCTTGAATAAATATGTCGGCGATGTATGTGTTTACTCGTTAATCAGAAGGATGTCCAGAGAAAGCACTTTAGAACTAACTCATTTTACGTGACCAAGGAACAAACATTTATCAAAACTTCACATTTGCTTTATTAAATAATAATAGACAAGATAGGTAAACATTTACTTTGATTCATTTATTTTTTTATTTTTAATGTTTTTTTTCTCGACTTTTATCAAATCCACAACTTGACCACTCACTCAGCTTAATCATTTGACCAGTATGGAAATGCGTTAGAAAATAGACAAGTTGCATGTAAATGATATGCCATTAGGTTTGAATGAGTCTATTTTGGATGGCTACTCTAGTTTGGATTCGGTACCGTCCATGTGAGGGATGTAGGGTGTGATTTTGACGAGGTTAATCTCGTTGGGTAACATTGTGATATTATATTTAGACAGATACAAAAGTATACTCGTCGACCTATCGTCATCATTTATAAATCTGCTGAATAGATCTCTCACTTTTAGTAAGTGACTCTGGGCATATTGCATTTACAATAAATTGTTGCTAGTTCATCAGTCCAACGAATGCTTATCGATGCGATGCGATGCGACCTTAATGCAGCATTTTGAGGTTTTTGGTAGCAAACAGAAATGGTGCATGCATAGTTATTTAACTATAACCATAAGTACCAACTTGTTTAAAATGGAAATATTGCATAAAACAAATCTGCCATTACGTTGTTTGCGACTTCATACGTGTTGGAGTTTGACAAACTTAAAAAAATCTAAGCAAAAGACTTATTATACTTTATTCCAAAAAGTTTTTTGGTTTATTTCACCATGTAACACTGTTTGTGTTAATTCCTGTGAATTTTCTTTATCAATATCTTTTTATCACTATCTTAGTTAGGTATCTTACACGTCATATTCCATAGCGTAAGTGGATAACTTCAAACTTTAAGTGATAAAGCTCATATTTTCTCAAAACCGCAACACAGTGTCCGAGCCAGCGGGCCTTACTCCAACAATCCCAGGAATCCAGTGGCTTACCAAAAATTACTACGCAGGCTTTGTAGACTAAAATTAGAGGCACCTATGAGTCAACTTAAACTTAGATACAAGTATAATTGCCACACAGCGGAGGTTTATTTTATCTACATAATGTGTGATATATTTTAGTAATAATATTACAGAACATTGAATATGCCTAGTGGGTTTAAAAGTTTAAAAATATAAAGATTTAATTCGTGAAGACGCGACGGTTTCAAACTATCGGCAACGTGGTATCCGGTGATTGAAAATACAAAGCCTCCTTCTTATAAGCATCTTAGTACGGTCGCCGCGGCTGTCTCGCGAGATAAACACGGTTATTTTAGTGTGTGACGGTGCTTGCAGAAAAAAATTTGACCACCTTCTAAATTTTAATACATCCATCTACGAGACAAAAAACAAAGACTTATTTTTTATTTTGGTATAGCCCAGTACAAAAAAGTCAAGGTAAAGCACTTAAAAATGTCCGCCAAAAATCTAAAATTTTGATTTAGCCTCCTAGCAACACTTTTTTTACGCGATGCGCATCTCATTCATTCATTATGATACAATTCATAAGTTTTTAATTTTCCCTTGATACCGTAACAGGCTTTGGACCGTAAAAATTGAAAACTATGTTACTACTTGATTTTCATTTTTTACTTCATAATTGGGCTTTAAATACGATACTGAACGCTTATAAAAAATTTTGAAGATGATGATAGGGTCATCTTGTTTAAATCTAGTACCTTCGACACGAAATAGTGCATCATTGTCTCCAGTCAGCCTGTGACCACGTCCGGTGTAACCCGATCGAAACGTTAGGCAAAATAATAAGGTACGATCGCGTTTAATTTGTCGTGTGGAGTTCAAATAATTTTGCAACGCTAGTTTCAAAGTCGTCGAGTTAATTTGGTTTAAGCCATTAAATAACGAAAAAACCATAAAAAAAGGAACATGGTTTACATGCTGAATGAATTAACTCTTATAGTGATCATGTCAGTTTAAACCATATATCAGAATATAATGGTAATGGTAATCACCGGTATATCAGAATGGTAAAATAATTATATTGTGCATATGCTAGAAGACTTTCACAGATAATTATAAATAACAAATAAATAATAAACACCCAGAGCTAAAACAACTAAGTGAAAAACATGAACTGACCAAACCCACTAGTCAAATGTGACTTAAGTACATCTCGTTCTAGTCAAATCAACACGCCATAAAAAAAAAACATCACGAATTCTTTTTTCAAAGACGGTTCAAATATCATGAGTATTAACCTAAAGCCAATATATTGATGCACCTACACAACACAAATGTTATGTTGATACAGGAGTTTCGTTTTATCGAAAACAGGGTTTTTAGAATATGCCGGGCATATTCCAATTTAAAACCCGGTCTGAATTAAATTTTTGCTAAAGGGATCAACCTTTCCGACAAATATAATCCCGGAGTAAGTCGTTGGTGAAATATGTGTGCAATTTGGAAATAATGTGATAAAATTAAGGTCACCAATGGTACTACCAGTATTATATTATCTGTGGTACTACTAAATATAATTTTGACTTTAGACAAGTTAACACCGTAATGGGGACTACCGTTTCTTTGCTCACCAGTTGGCGCCACTGTAGACTGAGGTCCGGAAGTATAGCTATCAAAGACGATTGGCGCCGAAACAAAGTGTTATATCTTGAATCTAATTAAGGTTTTATTGTTTATAAATAACTATCTTGATATCAACAAACTAACTTCTGAAATAGTTGCTCTTGAGGCCGCCTATTTTTGCGATTTTTCTTAATTCCGCTCTTAAAGCGTTCACATTAATCGCCAAATAATCCATATTTGCAATATTTCACAAAGGAGATCACTTTCCAGCAGGTAAATTAAAGAAATTATAATTTATGCAACAAATTCCGCTAAAACCAGTACAAAGTGAATGATATTGGACCTCACGCGACACTAGCGCCTCTAGTGGCAAATTCACTAGCGACTAGCCCCCATTGAAATATTATTATTTTGAGGATTATTCAAGCAAAGAGTACTAACTAGAAAGTCATATTTAGCTAAAGACGTCAGTAAGAATTGTACTAGATAATCGGATCGATAATTTTAGAATAATTGCAGTTTTTGTTAAATCTATAAATTAAATATATAAACAGTTGGTCAAGTCACCAGTCACAAAGCACATTTAGAAAAAAAGGGTTTTGCCTTTAGCTCCCACTTCTGATATTTTCAAATTAGTTAACTCCTTAACCATTTTTTGTTAGTTATTGTCTGTTTCTTCGTGAAATGTATTTCTTTTTATTTGTTGAGTCTGCTCGTTCCAATCACAGCAGTAAGTTTATACATAAATATGTCTCTTGCCGCACTGTATGTGCTTTTAAGTAGCGATACGTCTCCACATTTCATTATAGTATTTCCATAATTCAATACTTCACCTTTCTGACAGTGTTTCAATAATTCAACGTTCTATTGAATAGTCAGCAAAACTACAATTTCGCTATGACACAGACGGAAATGATATCGCATAACAAACCCAGACAAAGAAAGCTCACTTCACACTAGCGCGTGGTAGAGTAGAGGACACAGCATGCCTATGTGGCATACCTCTTCACTATCTCATGGAATTTAAGAAGAATGAACTTATGATAATGTACTCGTATTTACGAGTGAAATTGACGAAAAAAGAAGGGTCTTCTTTAACACATTGTTTTTTTTGTGTATGATATAATTTAGGCATTACTCATAAAGTGCTTGACTAGTTTCTTATATTTTTAACAACGGAATTACGAGTATTCATCTGTTTTTGAAAAAAAAACAAACGAATCTTGGCACAAAATGTCACAGTACTTTAGAGGCTGGTGAGTTTATATCTTTCAATAAAACATAGAACATTTCATTTTAGTTCCTAAACAGCCAGCAAACAATGTTTTGGTGGAATCTCTCCATAAATTTCTGTGAGGCATTTGGCGCGGAGTTGCTTGACCTGAAATCTGAGCCTACTGAGCTAATCTGAGTATTATGTATTGGACTCGGAAGCGAAGACCCAAATTATACAATTCACATTACAATTTGCCCCTCGTTCGCAATAAACAATTTACAGCCTGGCCCTGATTATTGCCTTGACTCGAGATCGGTTGACCTCCAGTATCGAATATAAGATTTATAGAGGTCGCCACTGACTCTTTGTGTTGGCGCAAAGTGAACCCCCGGCAATGTATTTATTCATGTTAGGGTATTGTCACACTGAAATGAAAGGGTTGCATTTAGTTATTTATTTATTTCAAGATGTATTCTTTGCAGCAGATAGTCAATAGTGACTGTAGTTTAATATATATTTTACAGTCACCTTCTGTCAGACACTTAAGTCTGCTACCAAGGCTGTAAAGCATTAGAAATTTTTGCACAGATCTTCATTAATGCGAAAATTAAATCCTAGAATAAATTCAATGAACACGAATAAAGGTAATCTGTATATACAATTTATTTTGTCATAAACTGATTAATTTCTAGAATATAATTACTACAACCTTTTCAGTCTAACATACAGTAGAGTAACAACGTATACAGTGTCATGAAGAACTGTTGATACAGTTTGTGGATAGTCTTTAGATGTAGGAGCGAGAGGTTTACTACCAAAATCTCTCTATAACCTGTTGAAAGACCTTGGCTTGGCCAGAACTGCATTAAGTTCTATACTAGAACGAGTGTCTAAAGCTGCATCAGCAGGTTCGTATCAGATTTGGCTTGGCAGGGAGAGAAACACGAATAGTGAAAGTGAGTGTTGATGAACGTAGGAAAGGGGCCCCTTAAACCTACACCCGTGACACAAGTTTTGGGATCTATTCGAAGTTTCTCTTTCTGCCACACGATTGACCCAGCACCCGTACGGTGAATCCATGGAACGCTCGAAGTTTGTCTCCCTTTGAAAAATTGTGATCATCAGATTCAGGAATTCATTTGTTTTCCATGAACATACATTATATTAATTTAAATATTTTATTTCAGGTACTCAGTGACTGAACATAAAGCTTAAAGACGTGAGGTATGTATAATCTACTTCAACTATTAATTTACTAGATGTTTACTGATTATACTAAAAAAATGGCTTAAAGTTGGATCTTTTAAATCTCATAAATAAAAGGGTACAATTATTGGGTTTCCGATTCATTACCTTTGAATTTTATGGGTATCCTAAACGACACACACTGTGGAATGGCTGCGCATGAAATTTAGATAAGCCTAAAACATTTGACTGTGAAATTCACAGTGAATATTTTCATCCTTAATCTACTTTCGAAGCTACACACCACACAGGTGTATTCCAGAGAGCATGTTCAATGATGCATGTGCTGCATAGAAAATGCCAATTGCTATTCAAATCAATTTATGGTACAATGTTGAATGGTTTTGTTTTTTGAAGTGAAAAAGCTAAAAATTAGGATCAGCACAAAACAACTGCTAGACAAGGGCCTCTCAAAAGGGGATTTATGCCTGTGTTTATGGCATACCATGCACTTTGCAGGTTTAACGCAGTTTGGTCAGTGATAAAAATAGAATATAGGTATAAAAACAGTCAAGCCGACTAGTTGGCTTTGTGGGTATAAATGCCTGTAAAACCAATTATAAACATTGTTTTTTAATAAATTAAAAAATAAAATACACTGCTGTGTAAAAATAGCAAATGTGATTAACTACTATAATTTTGTAGTACATAAAGCTCTCTGATTTTTTATCTTTTAAATTTTCAATAATCACAAAGTAATCATCTAGGTATAAAAAATGGAAATTGTATCTTACACCAGTAAAAGGCAAGGCAAATCAATGTATGCTAAGTTTTGCAAGTATTTGTGCGCACGTTTTAGAGTATTTTTTTCGGCTCGGCCTTGAAATTGACGCAGTGATGTTATTGACTCAGAAGTTTAACGGACAAAGCACCGCGCACAGCCGCGTGTTTAATTCCCGCCTGAGACAAAAATCAATTATCTACGTTTAAAAACGGATATTAAAATGGCAATTAGATTGCTAATTATTTACATACTGGGCCATGATATTGAAGTCCTGGGTTCGAACCCGGGCAACAAAACGTTTTGAATTTTCGAACATTACTCGGTTTTGTGATTACCTATCTGCATTTGGCAAGCGTGGTGTTTATAGCTTGAATATATTATGATATGACAGCTTGAATTTAATAATGGAGGCCTTTTCCCTGCAGGCTGTTATTTTTTTTTAAGTATTGAAAATTCAACTGCTGTAACCTCACGGATGTTTCACCTACCTCATACATCATGATGAAAAACACCCATTTACCCTCGTTTCTTCGGTTGTTGCACTGCATCAACAAATTTGCGTACATCAACTCTGATGGCTGCGCTGGACGGCGGGATGCTCGGCGCAAATGGACGGACAATTTGTTTATAGCGACGCATTACGTAGTCTGTTTCTTTTTTTTAGTTTCATTATGTTGAGTTGGAAAATGGTGGAAAAAACATATTTATTGTTTGCATATGTTACTTATGTTATATGTTGTTTTTATCTTCTACTTTTAAGATTTACACAAAAATTATTAAAAAAAAATTTTTTCTCATAATTTTTACTCAAAATAATGATAAAAAATTATATAATATTCATTAATATAATAAAGTATTGAAACACATTAACAGGTACATGGTGGAAATCTCAGAACAGCTAATTCTTATGTAAACACAATCTATGCAACGAAAAAACTTCCGCTTCAACCCTGCCGGACCTTACCTAATGGGATTTGCTTTCACTTCTTAGAATGGAAGCTCGCAGTTGAATTTTGTATCGTCCTTTAGTTATGTTAATGTGTGACCGCCCGTTAAGATTGCGGTCCCTTTTTGACCGTGAATATATTTATCTCTAGATCCTGGAGCAGAAGTGAAGATTATAAGTGCGAGAGTAGAGAAACGGCTTAAAAATGTGCTTACAAAGCAATTGTTATGATTTAGCTAGACAAATATATTAGTGAATTTTAGGGCTATAATAAGACGTGAAGCCTAAACCGAAGCAGTGTTGCTAAATTTCAAACTAAAAACTGTAAAAAATGAGTGTGTAATACTATTTTGAAATATATTCATGCACTTTTACTCAAAATTTCTAATTTTGCTTACAGCATTGTTCAGAAATTTCGTGAATAAGTTCTTTAAAATGTTTTTTTATTAATACTAAGAGAGTGTTACGGGAGTTTAGTTCTAGTAAGGCCTATATACATTAAGAGTAGATGGTACTAACGGGGAGTATACCATCGACCCATAGTGCTGTCCAATATTTTAAATGTAGACTAGATTCAAAATATTTTTATACTAAGCACAAACGACTAAAGTAGAATGGGTTGAAAATGCGAAAAAAGCTATTAAAAGTTAACAATACCCAATTTCAGACTAAAAGGGTGTTTTCACAGTGTTAAAAGCTAATCACACCGTTGGAAAAACTTCTCCCGGATAAGAATAAATAATGTTATGATGTTCTGAGCAACGATCTGGTACTGGTTTGATTATAAGGCTAAATATCATGTAATCTTAATTTAATGAAAACCTTGAGTTAGTATTTAATCAAAAGAAAGTAACAAGATATCAACGATTCCATCTAAGCATCATCTTAATTACTATTCAATATGTATTCGAAACTGTTAACCGTTTTGAAAAAATCGACTTCTTGACTTCGAATAGTTTGTAAAGGACGATATTACAAAAGGAAAAGCAATAAAGTATTTTAAGACCACTGGATTATGTGACAATTAATAAATTAAATTTGTTAATTGTATATTAAATTAACAAATTTTGTTAATTTAATATATTAATCTTACTTAGTTGTAATCTTCAAACTTCACATTTTTCCATCCATCTTGCTCATATCACTATGAAACCTATTTGCAGAAAGGAGACAACCTCGAAATTAGAGCTGGGACCTTCTGAACGGAGGTCGAAATTTCAATTTCCGAACGGAAGAGATAAATTTCGAGTCACTTATTGACATTTCTGAACCTCGCAACAGACATTTGACACAGACGATTGATTGGGGCGCGATAAATAAAAATAAACCACCTTATGGAGCTCCCACGACCCAATATTGCGGTGTCGGCTTAAAAGGTTTTTCTTTGTTATATTTCGTTTTTATTATGGAGTACTCACTTTTTTATTCACCGACCACATTCATGATCAAAAAATATACGTTCGCGACCTTTTTACTAAAACTAAAAAAAAAAAATATGTATATTAAAAATAAGCCTTGATAGGCCAATCATTATTTGTTCAAAACTACCTTTTTTTTAACACGAGTAGAGATATCAAAAAAACGTCTTAACATAATATCTTAATTGACGTTCAGTTAAGCAAATTTTATGCGAAGTGATTAACAATAACAGTAAAATCAGTTTTATTTGTATATGTCCCAATTATCCTACCCGTAGAAATACATATACCTATCTAAAACTCTACCACTGCTTCACAACAAATGTGGGCTAGTGCCCAGAAGAAGCTGTGCAACAAACTCGGTAACTATTGTCAGCCTCTTTTAAAATTTGGTTACAAGAAAGTACGTACCTACCCATTGCTTATGACATTATGATTATTTTTTCATGTAAAATTACTCAATCATGAGAAAAATGTTTTTATACAGATAATTCTGCAACAGACTGTGGTTATTAATGTTAAAAATGCGAATGCAACTTCCTTTTATTAGGATGCTTGGAGAAATAAATATCAATAAGTTGGCATCTATCCTGCATTAATTTATTATTGTCACCTTTACCAGGGGAGTGCCACTGCGCATTTTAAGTATGTTCGGCCGGCGCTCCTCCCGGAGAGGAGTATGGCTTTAGGTTGTCGCTCGTGCGTGATAATTTACTGTGATTTTTACAACGATCAATGACTTCTATCTAAACATTCTGTAGTTTATTTTAATTACCTTTATTGATTTGCTTTAATATTAATTATCTATATCACTGAATAACTAATTTTACTCAGCAAGACGTGGAAATGCCAAAATGGAACAGGTTTGGAAGGAAAACCGCAGTGCTATGGATTAGGTAATCAACGGAATATAAACACTCTTTTTACATGTTTAAGTTTAAATTTTGCGTGCATTGTAGTAACAATTGAGTCTTATGAACGTAGTACTAATACTTATTACTGTACTTTTACGACGCACAACACGTGACTTTAGTCACAGTTAAACTTTGCTTCATATTTGATAATCTCTATCACTTTAAAGTCCAGGTAACTTAATGTTAAAATCAAGTTTTTTTTTGTTTCTATTTGAAAGACGAAGTAAGATCCAGGCCAGTTCTAAAGCGTCAACTTGTGTTATTGTAGCGAAGTAGCGAACTAGCGAACTAGCTGGAATAATTCACAACTCTATTAGAGCTCGATTAATAATACCTACACCTGAAGTGAGTTCACAAATTTATTAGCTTTTAAAGAAGTAAAGTAGTTTTCATACTTAGTCAAGTCTAGTTATTATTGACCTATAATGTTAAAATTAAATCGCTTACGGCCATTTATATGGCAACGTATTTTTCACGTTTGTGAAATTTATTATTATTTAAAATGTATACCTATAGGTTACATTGTTGAAGATATTTAGATAATTTATAAGAGTAACTTAAAGGTAATTGAAAAAAAAAATTAATTAAGCTGCTTCTGAACCAATTTAAATCGTATTTGACTACAGACAGGCAGACAAACAAATTTCTACACAAGATCATTATCAGTCATCGTATTCGTTGATCATAAACTTTTTTATAATTTTTCTTCGCTCTGCAAATTATTCTAATAAGTCTTACTAGAATAAAAACTTGCAAAGGTGCTATTGACTGAACTAGCGAAATTGCTTTCACCAAGTCTGAATCTAACTTTATGATGAACCTCGTCACCTAGTTCTTTCATTAGATATCGAGCCAGTTCCAGGCGTCGTTAGGTATTGTTGCGTAAGTTGTGCTAATAATTCATATTCTGTTATGCGAGACAAATATAGCAAGCTCTTGACATGTGCAGCTGAAGTAGGTTTACGTAGAAATTACAGGATTATTGGCCTCATCGAGGGGGAGAAATAAGTGGGTCAAACGTGTCCTTCAGTGGTGTAGAATACAGATATTGTTTACTTAGTTCCGCTATGAAAATATTTTGCGCGGGAGCTAAGTATTTGAGTAATGAAAAAGAAATTGCCATTAAATACTTTATTAACAGACATTTTACATGTTTTATGATATTTTTGTAATTTTAATACAACTGAATCTATAAATGTTACGTTTAATTAACAGCAGTATTATCTATTGCCTAACATTTTGTTTTTTACTAATTAATTCATATGGGTATACTATATCAGGTATTTACTTAGCTGCATAAGAACTGGAAGACTTAAATACTATTGTTTTCTTTGCATGACGATATAATGTACAAAAAATAAAACAATTACCATGCAGAAAATATACAACACCAACAAAAGCCACTTTTTGAATTCGCCTTACCGCATCCGCGATGAAATTCATTTCCCAGAATATTCTTTAAGAAGCAAGTTTATACCCGCGACTGCTCGCTCGGCCCTGTTGGGTCTAAACAGCCCCTGGGTGTACTATTACCACAGACGTACAAGATTACCTGTCTGCTTACATTTCGTTTCTTCGTTTGTTTTTCTTCAGCTGTTCGTTCACATGAATTCAGCGGCCATTTCCTTTGCTCGGTTAAAACGGCTCGTTTTTTTATGTGTTTTATCGCTAGCGAATTTGTGTTGTTAGTATCTTTGGTTTGGAACCAAACCAATTTTGGGTACGTTTATCAACTATTTTACGACTGTTTCATATATTTATACATATAATAGCGGATTCCACGAACTTCGCATCGCCTCAGAATAGTATTTGATTTTGTCGTCTTAGTCTCCATTGTCATCAAATATAGCGTGGTTGGAAAAAATATCAAGAAATATTTTTTTTTACGTAAATTTTCCAACGTTTTTAAAATTTATTATCCTATTCCTGACGTTTTCAAGTTATAAGTGGTGTACCTAACTAACACGACTTCCTTTTATATATAGAGATATGATACATAAAGTGGGTTATAAGCTTTTTTCCGTGTTTTCCGATTTTTGCAATTTCATGCACTTTGCGTTACCTTTACCTTCCTCCATATCTTTGGTTGTGCTTCGAGGATATCTGGAAAACGCACGAATCACTAGAAATCTCTATTTATATTCGGCTCAGTTCTCAGCGCCATGATTATCTATATCTTTTCGTGATCATGGCACTTCTTCTTCTTCTTTCGTGTCGGCAAGAACACGGGCTAGATCTTACTTGCCCAGAAGGTGGCTACCGTGGTAGCCCTCTGGTTACTGACAAGTAAGTCCTCACGCGAGCAGGTGGTCGGGCATGCAGGACAGTTAGTGAGGTGAGCCATGGTTTGCAGGGGTTCTCCACATTCACAGCTGGCGTCTGCGCTGCTTGAGTAGCCCCACCGACACAGGCTATCTTTACTTCGACCAACCTGGGTCCTCAGCCTATTTAGACTTCTCCAGGTTGGCCAAGGTTCCTTATAGCCTGGAGGCAGATTTTCATCGGGGGGGGTACAGTGAATGTGGATACTCGCTTGCCCAAAGCCTGCACCTCATGTCAGTAGGGGTTTCGTCGGTAGGCTGCGTAGATCGCAGGAAGCTTTTGCGGCTTCGCAACCGACCTGTGGCGGGGGAGAGCCCGTAGAGTGGATGTCTCGGGTCGCTTTCCTGTTTTTGTTTTTCAAGCGAACATGTCACTTCTCTGCGGACTCTGGGTGGAGCTATTCCCGCAAGAGGAAACAGCATACCGACCGGAGTTGGCTTAAGACAGCCAGTCACTATGCGGCAGGTGTCGTTCAGCTCTGCGTCCACGTCTCTGGTATGTGCTGACCTAGCCCACACTGGACACGCGTATTCTCCTGCTGAGAAATACAAAGCTAGTCCTGTAGTGCGCATAACCGTTGGGTTTGCTCCCCAGTTAGTGGAGGAGAGACGGCGCAGTAGGTTATTGCGGGAACTAACTTTTTGTTTTGTGTTTCTACAGTGGGTCTTGTAAGTCAGAGAGCGGTCCAGTGTCACTCCCAGGTATCTAGGGAAGTTACAGTGTTGGATGGTGACGCCTTTCCAGGAAATGCTCAGCTCCCTGTTTGCCTCGCGGTTGCGTAGGTGGAAAGCACACGATTGGGTTTTGCTTGGATTGGGCCTTAGAGCGTTATGCTCGTAATATTCATGAAGGTTTTCCAAGGCAAGATTCAGTGTACTTTCCACGGTTTCGAAGGTCTTATCTTGGCAAGTTAGTGCAAGGTCATCGGCATAGATATATCGCTGAGTGTTAGGGTGGTGGGGCTGATCATTCGTGTAGACGTTGAATAGAAGTGGTGCCAGGACGCTTCCTTGGGGAAGGCCGTTTTTCTGACATCGGAATCTGCTCTTCTTTCCATGTAAATGGACGCAGAAGCGGCGGTTACGAAGGAGCTCACTCAACAGTGACACGAAAGTGGGATCGTTTGTGGCACTCGATACTTTAGACAGCAATTTTTTTATGTTCACTGTGTCATACGCTGCTGAGAGGTCGACAAATACAGCACCTGTGACCATGCCCCGCTCAAATCCGTCCTCAATGAATTGAGTGAGGTTAAGCACCTGACTGGTGCATGATTTTCCCGGCCGAAATCCGGCCTGTTCTGGGATGAGAGTGGGGTCAATGGTATCTGTGAGTCGGTTGAGTATTAGTCGCTCGAAGAGCTTGAGGGTATGACACAGGAGAGAAATTGGTCTATAGCTCTTAGGGTCAGATGGAGGTTTCCCAGGTTTTAGTAAGGCCACAATTTTCGACTTCCTCCACAATTTCAGGATCTTCGCTGATGCCATGCACGCGTTAAATAAACTAAGCAGCCAGGATATAGCCACTGGTCCCAGGTGTTTCAGCTGTTCGACTGTGATATCATCCAAGCCAGCAGCTTTGCCGTTTTTGAGTGTTTTTATGCTTGTGGTGATATCAGTGAGTGTGAAAGGCAAGCTGATGTAGTTGCAGGTCTGTTGCGTATGTTGGGCTGATCTTGGTGTTTTGGGGAGTCTTCCAGTAGGCTTTCCATTAAGTATAAGCTGGTGCGCTACTTGATTGGCTGTGGTTTGACCCGGTAATGATGGAGGGGGCGGGTCATTTGTCAGTTTTTGTATAGTGGACCACGCTTTCTTGCTATTGTGCGTCATATCGATAGACGAGACAGTGTTCATCCACTTTTCCTTCCTACTATCGCCTACCAGACTAAGCAGCTCTTCTCCGATCGAGATGGTCTGTTCAGAGAAGGGGTCTTCTGCGAAAAGTGCCTCATATTGTGTAAGTAGGGTGGAAGCTTCTGATGTCAAGCCTGGGACGTACGACGTGCGACAGCCTCTGGGTATGGTCCGCCGGGATACTGACCAGATGACTTTTACAAACTCGTCATAGTTTTGAGGTTCAGGCGGTACGTCGAGAAGCTGTTGGTCCACTTTTTCAGAGAAGCTGGTCCAGTCAGCTTTGGAAAAGTTGAACTGTCTTCTGAATGGGACCTGTAAAGGTCTCACAGTAGCCACCACCTGGATCACCACAGGCCGATGCTGTGTTTTAGGTATTGGAGAGCACATTTGTTTGGTACATTGTGGTCTTATATTCGCGCTGCAGAAAGCGAGGTCCGGATTATAGCCGCGACGCCAACGGCGACTGTAGAACGATGCAGGGAGTTTGGCACTGTGGATGAGTTCCAGGCCGTGCAAATCTGACCATCGCTCTACAGCTTCTCCGTCTGAGTCACTGGCTGCATAGCCCCAGGTGGTGCTGTGACTATTAAAGTCGCCAAGTATTAGTTTAGTGGGGTGATTATCAAAGTTGTTGGTTTTGATAAATCTAAAGTCGTCTTTCGGGGGCTTATAGACAGAGGTCACTGTACAGTTTCCGAGGTCGACGGTGATAAATTCTATCGAACCCACTGATATACAGTCTGCTGAAAGAACTGTGATGGATGGTTTTGCAAAAACTGCGCTGCCATACTTTTTGTGCTCAATTTCAGCGAAAGGGACCATACCTGCTATATGTGGTCTTTGTTGGTCAGAACCACGGTGTGTTTCTTGGATACACAGAATGTCGCATGAGTGCCTCTGACAGAGTCTGGATAGTAAGATAGACTTGTCATCTGAGAAGCCTTCGATATTAATCGTGATGACAGTCAGGGCTGGCTCTGAAAAGAGCCTTTTAGTTGGTCCTGAAAAGGACCGTTTTGGGGGCCCTTGATAGGGCTGGTTTAAGCATGGGTCGCCCATTTGCCGTGGTAAAAAGATTCGCCAGCCTAGCCACTCTAGTTATATCTAGTTGTGTTGTGTACTAGCTGTTTCCAGGGTGCGCCGCGGGGAGGCTCTTTTTATGCACCCCTTGGCACTTGCATTAGTGCTGAAATATCGGAATGTCATAAAAATAAGCCACTTGGTATAAAACTCAAAACAATTAACAGTCGCGTGTGTTCTGTAGTTAAAAAAACATCATAATATTAATCTTTCACATCACGCAGTGAGTATTTATTTTTCCATTCCTTATTGACTTTAGCTTCAGTTGAGACGCTATTTCTCTGCTAAACCAATTTCTTATCCCATTCCCGTACGTTTGGGCCGTTCATATGCTTTTAAATTAGCCCAATTTATATTCTACGGTTGGCTCGAGCGTTCGCCGCCGCGACTCTTTGCTCACTTTTATTATTTACTTTGAGCATCTCAAGACACTGAATTAGAAATGACAAAGTTGGTTTCCGAGTGGATTGTACTGACTGGGAGTAATTATGTGAATATTATTTTAACGGGTTTTTTTCTGAACGTAACGGAATTCTCTAGAAATATGTATAGGCAGTGTAAAAACAAAAAAGGTACTATTAAATCAGTTATAGTCTCCCTTCCTAGCTATTTAGCAGCTGTTGTCCGCGACTTTTTCCTGGTAAATATCCAATATGAAATGTACTTTTATCATCTACCTATCGTCGTGAAAAATTTCATACAGATCCTTTCACATTTTCGCATTTAGCATTTACTTAAATCATCCCGTAAGAGAACGTTGTGGTGTGAAAGAAGATATTGTCACACAGATTGAGAAAGGGATGCTTAGATGGTTTGGGCATGTTGAGAGGATGAATGAGAGAAGAATGACTAGACAGATCTATAAGACGAGTGTGAAAGGGAAATTTGAAAGAGGAAGGCCTAGACGAACTTACCACGATCAAATCGGGGATGTTCTGAAGAAAGGTCAGGCCAAGAGTACTCTAAACCGACGAGCATGCATGAAAAGATTGATGAATGTGGCAGAAGCGAAAGATGTATGCCAGGATCGTAGTAAGTGGAATGCCTTGGTCTCTGCCTACCCCGTCGGGAAGGAGGCGTGATAATATGTATGTATGTATGTATGTATCCCGTACATATCCAAAAGTATGACACTTAAGATAGTAACTGGTAGCAAACATGTTACATTGAACCTAATGTAGGCATGTGCTAGTTCACATACAGAAACTTTCATAAATCCATTAGAATATTCGGGAGCATTGCTAACTCGGCTATAACGTGTGTTTGTAAGGGGGAGTGTAGGAAATGGAGTTATTATGTATTTACTATTAATGCTAATAAACAGTGTACTAAATTACGTACATGAGAAATGTACTAGAATATTAATGCTACAAGATCATATGGAGAAACCAGTGTTTTTTTTTATTCATTGAAGTACGTACACAGCGAATGAATTTGTATAAAATGGTAAAATCATTATATTATTACTCGTATCTTGCTTTTAAACCATAGCATAAAATGTGTTAGATTCTTAATTAAAATAATTTGTCTACGAACATATTATTTAAAAAAAATGAATAATCATACACAACTTTTGGTTTCAGGTTTACCTACTGTTGTTTAATTTGTTTGATGCTTTTGTAAGAATTTTTGTGTGGTCTATACTTTTAAAGTGTGATTCAGAAATTAAAAAATATAAAGTATCTACCTATATAGTTATAAAATTACAATAGAATTATGTACATTTTGAGTGAGACCGGGAATTTTTTCAAGGCTCTTGTTTTGTTCTGATGTCCCTAGCTGTCAATTTTATCTAAAGCATGAATACTTAGATTTAAGTTATATTTTGTGTTGCTTTACTTTGTGGTTTTGTTTTATCCTAATTCTTAAAATACAAGTTAAAGTGTATTTTTTTGGTACAGAACAATTCAATTTGAATTGAAAATACACACTTAACCCATTTACAACTATAAACTACACATTTCGGATTGCACAGGTGTTTCCCCTGATGAGAACAATTCACGCCAATCCCCAATAAAACCGCATCTCACCCACCCTTATCACGTAAGAGCGGTTTCTCGTCACTTGTTAGGGTTGCAAAGTAGGTAGTAGATAGAACGTTTTAAGTTCTAGTAGAATTTTATAAGCCAAGCTATAAGGTTTCAATGCTACTGTATTTTGAATCATTCTTTGGTATCGATATACATAAGATATCTATCTTATTAAATTCTTGATTAACGGCCGGTCCCAATAATCTATCTATCGTCAGTTTTGACATTTCGGAGATAGGAAACAGTTTCTATCGCTGACTTTCCGTCCAGAGAAACAAAGACAGAAGTTGTTTTCTATCTCCGATATGCCAAAACTGAAGATAGATAGGTTATTAGGACCAGCCGTAAGGGACATTGTATGTCATTGTAAGAATGTTTTGTAAACCTAATGTAGATATAAATATAATAAAATATTCTTCTCTAAATATATAATGACGATAATATTTAAGACATGCCTTACTGGGCCACACAGAGCCATCTAGTCCCAAATTAAGTACTCTGTCGTATGGGGTACTAGACAACCAATAAACTTACTTATATACATTTTTTTTTAAATACATACTTAAAATACATAGAAAACACCCAGACCTGTACAAACAGACATGTTCATGCACACAAATATTTGTACTATGCGGGGATCAAACCCGCGACCCGTGGCTCAGAAGCAGCGTTTATTACCGCTGATCCAAATGGTCGTCCGATAATGATGATATTGTAATTTATTGAAGTCAACATTTTTTTGCTACAATTAATTTTTTTAAAGAGCGAAGTGAAGTGAAGAACCTAGGTCAGTAAAATTTCTTCACCAAAAACTTTCAACACAAAATGTGTCAGGTGTTTTTTCATCGCACTATTGAAAAAATGTTTTTTTTTTTCAAATAGACCTAACATTGTATAGAAATATGCGTTGTTAGCAAACGGTAAAACAGTATAAATCACTTTAAAGTAGTCCATCTTCATCATTATCCCCAGCCCATGCCAGCATGGGCTACGTCCGTTTTAGTGCAGACTCAGGCCTCTCCAAACACAGGATTAAGCTTTAATCATCACGCATGGCAGATGAATTGATAATCGCAGTTTGGCAATACTCTTTTAGGCGCCTCTTACAGAATCTTAGGAAGAGAACGGGTGTTGCTATTCGTTTTATTTGCTGATACTACTACACATAGTAGTTTTATCAGCTAAGATTATTTAGATAAACTCATACTTAAAGCGCTCAATTCTTTCAACGTGCACGAGACAAATCGAGAAAGCCATCGAAACAAATTGTCATACCCTGTTTAGTTTCTGTCCTATTTCCGCGCATGTGCACACGGCCTAATGTACCGTACATTTGGTAATGTATTTCTGCAGAACGCTTGTACTAAGCCCGGATGATTCCCGCGTTATATCTCCGTGCCAAATGCATGTACGAATTTTCAGTACACATCCTTTTTCTGGGCTAAGCCTTTTTTGATCAGAAAGTTTTGTACATTTAGAATTTGGACTGCATATTGTAACCACTGAATAAAGGTTGGATGTGGTTTTAGTTTAGTATCCAAAGAGTAAAACAATAGTTCCTATTCAATCAAATCTCATTTTGAAAAAGGATTATATTTATATTCTCAAATAATAAACACGACAATAAGCATTACCAGAATATATAAAGAATTGATATGATTGAAAAAAATATTTTTAGAGCAAATACCTTCCAAATTTGAATAGTGTTGGAAGTATACTTGTCAGGATGTAGGACTTTTGCGTTGGATTATAACAGAAACTGTTTATTATTAGAATGGTTTTGAAAGCGATATAAATTGCGAAATTGCTATACAACTTTGAATATTGGTCTATCTGATAGCGAAACGTCGTTAATTTAAATCCCCTACTTGAAGCTGTCAAAATACTTTTTAACGCAAAATCATACTACAAAATTCAATATAATAATTGTTGCAAATTTCAAAAACGATTATGCAATGAAAATCTTACAATTACTGCATTACCAGCAGCATTTTTTAGCTTTAGTTAAGCGGTTGTTCAATTGCAATTAACGAGGGAATACGAAGCTAGATTTTCTAAAAGTAGAACGGAAAGCAATTTTCGGTCGCACATTCTAAGCACGGTTGGTCCTAAGCAAGCTAAACGCACCCGAGTTGCTTGTTTTCAAATATACCGAGCATCGTTACCATCGTCATAGCTTCTAAGGCTACAGGCAACCCATAAAAAATTTTAGGTATATAAATGATTTTTTTTTCAACATTACGAACAATCAACATACGAGTATTTTTTTCACTTCGCTTTGGTGAATTTATTGTGTATGATAACATAGACTTAATTTGGCTTGTAACACCATTTACTAACACACTGAAAATCTTAAGTTAACATCTAAACCTAATTTAAATTTATTATACGAATAAGTTTAATAATAATGGTACGTACACGTACGTGTTTGTCAGATTTTGCCGTAATCGCTACATTTGACAAGCAGGTTGATCAGGCAGCCTTGCCAGTAGAAGTGATCTTAATCCCACTCCTTTCGGTCCTGAACCAATTTAGAAAAGGTTGTGTCCTCAATTGACACGGTCAAGAATTGAACTGGGGACCTTTGCGTTGTAGGTGGGTAACCACATTACTACACCAACTAAGATGTCATCATCGAGAATATACAACATTATGATTTCTCTTAGCTCTTGACTGTTCTTCGTGTACTAGGTTCGTTCTGCTGCAGTGTCTGCAGTCTGCGCAAATGTAAAGCCTATGTGGCTGACATTAGCTGGAGCAATTTTGGGAATGTATGGGTTTCCTTGGTATGGAGTCAACAATAGTACCTCGCATTGTTTAGGGTTCGTGGCTTGGATTGCATTAATTTATTCATCTTGTCAGCTGTTGCTTGCGAGTTCATTATCGTTTATATTTTTTAAATATTAAACTTTTATACCTTAAGTAAGAAATACAATTTTAATGACTATCTTAATAAAAGATAATGATTGCTTAGAGCTCAAAAATTCATATTAACATAGGTACTGGTGGATCCGGCAGACTTGGTACTGCCCGCAAAAGTAGCCTCACCTACCTGATCTATATTGTGTTTTCAAACAATTAGACCCATTGTTCTTCTTACACGGAATATCAACCAGATCTGTCAAGCTGTTTAGGAGCAGTAAAGCAACAAACACGTTTAGAAGAATTCCATAATATATGAGTAAATCACAGAATATTTGTCTACACCACTACTTTTTAACTATATCTAAAAAAGTAAAGGGCGTATCTCTACCCTTAACTTACTATATAATATGTGCAGTTAAAAGTTAAAAATTTACATATGTAATAAAGTTATTAAGGTTTATTTGTGTCCCATACTTTGGACAAAATTTTAGACTGTGCGTTTGAATCTCATTCATTAGTCGCGCGTAAAATCACCGCGATAGCGTACATGCATGCTCTCTCGCTCACACCCTTGCCCCGCCCACAATAGTTAAAATAATATTACTTAGGTAATAATCATAACATTTCAAAGACAAGTTTAGGACATTTTTTTTAAAACTTTTAACTGCACAGATATGTTCAGTAACGTGTTCTGATACCCCCATTTTTTTAGGTATACTTAAAAAGTAGTGGTGTATATGTAAAGAGCACAAAATACGTATACATCAAAAGTATTGTTGAATATATAACAATGTTATTACATTTGCCCATAAGGTTGGCAACACTTTGTTGATGTGTTGGATATGCAGATCCTTTTGTCTATACTTACTTTCTTGTTGTTTGTCTATTGCACGAGACGGTTGGTTAATACGATATTCAAGTTAATACAGTTTGGTGAAAAATGCCTGACGAATACAAGCATTTTGTGTCAGCGTGGGAGTCGGCACCTGACGATAAACAAACCATTGATAACTTGGTGGCTAGATTGTTAATTGAAGAAGAAAGGTTGAAAGGAAAGTATGAGGAGTCCCAACAAACATCATCTTCTGCGTTCGTCCTGAAAAACAAAAGACAAATAAAGTGTTTTAAGTGTGGCAAAAGTGGACATTATCAAAGTGACTGCAGAGACAATAAAATTAACAGTGAAGAAAACGTAAATAATAACTGTTTCTATTGTGGCAAGTTCGGACATTACAAGGCGCAGTGTAGGTTTAGACGCCAAAAGTTTAATAAGACTGTTAACAAGACAAAGAGTAATGCGTTTGTAGTGTCTAGATCGTTACATGAACCGCATAAATCAAAGTGGTTAGTAGACTCTGGTGCTAGTGAACACATGTGTCGAGATCGCGCATTGTTCACATCATTCACAACAAGTACACCGGAACAGTCGGTGATCGTGGGAAATGGTGCTGTAATTAGTGCCCTTGGTTGCAGGCAGGTGGCGGTGCAAGTTTCAAACGGGAACGAATGGATTGATACCGTCATAGACAATGTCTTGTTCGTTCCGGAGCTAAAGAACAACCTGTTTTCGGTCAATCGCGCTACAGATAAAGGATACGTCATGATGACAGATGAAAGTCATGCAAATTTAATAAATCTAACGAAGTTTGTGCAGTGGCAGAAAGAATTGGAGATTCTTATCATATGGAATTACGGTACAAAAATGAAACTACAAGCACTGCAACACTAATGCAGAATGATTTGAATGAGTGGCATAAAAGACTGGCGCATCAAAACTTTACTTACGTAAATGATATTCTGAAAAGATATGACGTTGATGTGAAACAAACTACTAAACCTGATTGTGAAAGTTGTTTAATTGGAAAGATACATCGTTTACCATTCAACAGAAGTAAATATGTCTAATAAAAGTCTCTGTACGGTTTGAAAAATTCACCTAAATGCTGGAATGAAAAATTTAATACAGTAATAACTAAAGAAGGGTTTCTAAGGTCAAAATGTGACTCTTGTCTATATAAAAAGAATAATGGCACAGATAAAATATTTGAATTAATTTATGTAGACGATTTGTTAATATTTGGTACAAAAGAAATTGAGATAACAAAGCTAAAAATGTATTGAATAAAGAATTTGAGATTAAAGATCTAGGATTAATTTCAGATTTTTTAGGAATAAATGTAAAACAAAATTTGCAAAATGGTACAACTATACTATCACAGAGAAATTATTTAGAAAATGTAATTAAGAAATTTAAGATGGAAAATTGTAAACCAATGATGACACCTATAGATCAAAACTTTAACAGTAATAGATTTAACTCTAATTTAAAATGTGATAACAGCAATGGTTACATTGAAGGAATTTGTAGGCAAATAATTGGCTGCCTTATGTATGCTGTTTCAGGCACCAGGCCTGACCTTTGCTTTGCTATTTCTATGTTGAGTAGATATCAGAACTGTGCAAATAATGTTTTGTTAAGTGCGCTTAAGAGAGTGTTGCGCTATGTAAAGTACCTATACTATTAATTATAATTTGGTTTATAAATGTAATGATACAATGCTGCAAGGTTTTTGTGATGCTGATTGGGGAGGCGACCAAAGAGATCGAAAGTCAACTTCAGGGTACCTATTCATTTTCGCAAATTGTTTAATAGTATGGTGTTCTAAAAAGCAATCATCTGTAAGTCTATCTTCTACTGAAGCAGAGTATGTTTCAATGAGTATGGCGGCTAGTGAGGCATGCTGGCTTGTCAATCTGTTAGTTGATTTTGATTTTCAAAATATATGTCCAGTAAATCTGTTTTGTGACAATCAGTCAGCAATATTAAATGCTAGTACAGAATCTGTCAAACGCTTAAAGTATGTAGATATTCGATATCATTTTGTTGAAGATTTAATTAAGAATAATACGATTCGCATTGAGTACATATGCACTTCAGAACAACCAGCAGATATGTTAACAAAATCCCTAAGTAAAGAACTGATTATAAAGTTTCTGAAACAATGTGGCGTAGGAGATGCAACTAATTTATATTAAGAACCATTTCCGTCATTGATATATTTTCTTTTAAGCATTAGAATATTATATTTACATAATGTATAACATTGAGAGGGGGTGTTGAATATATAACAATGTAAAATTAATAGACTCAGACGTTACTTTGCGGAAATCCATTACTAATTATATATAACAATGTTATTACATTTGCCCATAAGGTTGGCAACACTTTGTTGATGGGTTGGATATGCAGATCCTTTTTTCTATACTTACTTTTTTGTTGTTTGTTTATTGCACGAGACGGTTGGTTGATACGATATTCAAGTTAATACAGTTTGGTGAAAAAGCTCTGCGTTTTATTACAAAATAATAACAAGTATTAAATCAGATTGACAATACATTTATTTAGTGGTGCCGGTATAGAAATTGAATTGAAAAGCACCACTTTTTCAGCTAATGTGGATGTCGTAAAAGCGACTAATTGAGAACCGTCATAAGAAGACGGTTAGATTCTAGGGCATTTGCTCCACCGTTTACAAAACTAAGATAACAAAAACTGCGACTTCCAAAGTGCCTTATAAGCGTAGGGATTATGGCATTAATCTTCTTTTGGACCTGAGACTGAGACTTGAGACCTGTACAGCATGGACGGATCCAGCTATCTGTTACGCATTGAGTGGAAAAAGTACCTATTTTCACTTTGCTTCAATTCCTTTTTTAATTGTTTTTTCAAGTAATTAAGCTGTAAGGTATTACGTGTAATACTCAATACCATTTATATCAATTTGCCAACCAATTTGGTAGCATATAAATTGACCAATTACTTTCTATAATTGTTTTGAAGCTTGGTCTACTATTAAAGCAAATGAAATGTTTTCCGTTTATCAATTTATTTTGTTTTTCGTTGAAGCTCAAAGTAAAAAGTATTGCTTTAAAATTGAAAGCAGCATTTTATCATTTAAAGTTTAAATGATAAAATGCCTTCAGACAACTTTGTATTTAAAATCTATATCAAATGTATGATTTGCTTGGTGTTATAAAGCAATCTAAAAATTTTGATATCTTATTAATAACATAAACGAGTAGTTAAAAGGGGTCTCGTTTCATAATTTAAAATTATTATTTACTTTCTTAATTATTAATAAGTTATTTTTTAATGGACTGCTAGAAAGCCTTCGACTCCGTAGAAACCTGGGCTGTTCTGGAATCCTTGCAGCGATGCCAAGTCGACTGGCGATATATGGAGGTACTTAGAAGCCTATACAGAGCAGTGTCGATGTCGGTCCAAGTACAGAACCACAAGACGAAACCCATTCAGTTGCTCAGAGGGGTGAAACAGGGAGATGTCATCTCTCCGAAACTGTTCTCTAACGCACTGGAGGATGTCTTCAAAACACTGGACTGGAACGGACTGGGCATCAACATTAATGGCGTATATCTTCAGCCACCTTCGCTTTGCCGACGACATAGCATTGATGGCAGAATTTGTGCAGGATTTGCAGAAAATGCTGCAAAGCCTTGATGCTGCTTCAATGTCGGTCGGTCTCCGGATGAATTTGGACAAGACCAAAGTTATGTTCAACGACTTTATCCCTCCGGAGCCGATCTTGATCAACGGTGAAGCGCTCGAAGTTGTCCAAGAATATGTCTACCTCGGGCAGATATTGCAGTTAGGTAGAGACAACTTTGAACGTGAAATCACAAGAAGAGTGCAGCTGGGTTGGGCAGCGTTTGGGAAGTTGCGTCATATCTTCTCGTTGTCACTGCCGCAATGCCTAAAGAGTAGGGTGTCCAATCAGTGCGTCCTACCCGTCATGACATACGGAGCCGAAACGTGGAACATGACGGTCAGGCTGGCCCACCGACTGCATGTCGCTTAGCGAGCTATGGAAAGATCTATGCTCGGTATTTCGCTACGGGATAAAATCCGTAACGAGATTATCCGGCAGAGGACCAAAGTTATGGACATTATCTAAAAGTGTAGCAAGCTGAAGTGGCAGTGGGCTGGCCATATTTGTCGCAGAACCGATGAGCGTTGGAGTAGACGGGTTCTCGAATGGAGACCACGTCTCGGCAAACGTAGTGTAGGACGCCCACCTACCAGATGGACCGATGACCTGAAGAAGGTCGCTGGTAGTGGCTGGATGAGAAATGCGGGGGATCGTGCGCTGTGGCGTGCCCTTGGGGAGGCCTACGTCCAGCAGTGGACTGCAATTGGCTGATTGATTGATCTTTTTTAATCTTTGAGTTTCGAACACTTGACTTAGCTTTTTTGTAGTTAGGTATACCTACATGCCCCCCTACAGAATTTCCTTATCGGCCTTTGTCATAAGAGTCACCGGACCTTTAGTCAATTACGAGTACTGTCAAAAGAAGACAACCTCGGCAGCATTTTTAATCTATGAGTTTCGAACACTTGACTTCGCTTTTTTGTGGTTAGGTATACCTACATGCCCCCTACAGAATTTCCTTAAAGCCTTTGTCATAAGAGTCACCGGACCTTTGTCAATTACGAGTACTGTCAAAAGAAGACTACCTCGGCAGCACCATCATATCACCGTTGGAAAAACTGTGATCTCCAACCAGCCACCCAAGTGTGATGACTATAGCAATTTTTTTTGGAGTAGCCTTTGAGTAGCGTTGGAGTAATGTGGACCAATGACTTTGATGATAATAAAGACTAAAAATTATAAACTTGTCAAAATTTAGGTCTTCTATATTTTCTCTTAGCTGAAAAATACAAAGGGATAACGAATATTATTTGCTTAGTAAGCAAACCCATAGTAGGCCATTAGGAATCTCATATCTCCAATGACAAATTGACACTCATTTAAAGTATCTTGTCATATAATGTAGTACTTAATATAATTTGCATACTCGTTAAGCGCGTCTGGCGTGTGAGTTGAAAATCCAATTCATTTTGCCTTATTTCATGAAATGGTAACACTGTATGTAATTTGAACCAAGTTGTTATTAAACTCGTAGATTTCTGTCTTCTTCTTTCTAAACTGAAATAATATTGGCTTAAGGTTTGGAAACAGTTATTTAGCGGGTCAAAAATTTTGATATTTTATTTTCTTGATCGAGTTTACATTGCGATTTTTAAATCAGGGTTCAAACTATCCTTTCACTGATAAAAAAATTAAATCCCTTGCTTATGTTACTTAAATTTTGTTGATGTTATGTTATTTTTTAAATTGCGAAAGTTGTCGCATACGTAGACGTACTCTGCCTAGCTACCCGAGTAGTTGTAGTCTTACGGCCGGTTCCAATAACCTATCTATCTTCAGTTTTCGCATATCAGAGATAGGAAAAAATTTCTATCTCTGTTTTTGCCGTCCAGAGAAACAAAGACAGAAGTTGTTTTCTATCTCCGATATGCCAAAACTGAAGATAGATAAATTATTGGAAATGTCCGTTAAAAGAATACCACCACCCTGTCTCGTCGTATGGGTGTCGTAAGATGCGACTAAAAGAGTACTACAGACCACAGAAGAGGGCTAAAACAAAACAGTCATTGATGAAATTCGTCTAAAAATATATTTAACAATATTGTCTGACTGTATCATATAGCTGGTCGTTAGTGCGGAGCGAGCCCAGCTGAACCAAACCAAATCATGTTATAACTGTATCATTTTAAAATACCTGACAACCGGTAAAGCTTATCGCACGATCGCAAAACGGGATGTTCGCAATGTCCCGTAAATACCGGTGTGTGATAACCGAAGCGTGACGCTGTCCTGTGGGCTACATTTAACATCACAATGCGAAATTTACCTATGCTCTGGTTTCATGTGTTGTGCAACGGATAACGTTAATCGTTATTATGGCTTTTTTGGCTGTATTAATCCATTTCACGTTACCACAATTCATTTTAATTACGCCATGCTAATACAGATAATATAGTATTTCTATCTGCTATATTAATTTTGAGAGTGTTCTGCGTTGTAAATTTTTTTTGCTATTTATTACACTGCAAATAATTAAATCGATGTGGACAACACAACATGCATTGTTCTGATCCTAAAAGAAGGAGCTATTCAATGCACTTATTTTGCGGAAATCAGAAACAACGAAGGTAACACAAACATAACACACACAATATTATTGAGATCGTCAAACACTTTGATCAGATCCTTACATCTACTTAGTTTATCTCTGATAAAAAGAACTGTCATCTTTGATCTAAAGTTATTACACAAAAGCATCTTAATTTCTCTCATCTATCTACAAAACCACAGTAAAAATCATGTTATTATGCCATTAAATACAAAAGCATTAATTCTAGGTCTGACTGCTGACAAATCGGTAAAAACTGTACGTATACATTTGATGGCACAACCCTGAAATATAAAGTCCGAACCATTAGGTTAGACACATTCCCAAATTAATACTATCCCTTTACACATAAAACACATCTATCAAAAATCTTCCCCGTCGGAAGCCCTGCAATAATTTTATCGCCGATCGAGGCGTAACAAGCAAATCTATTGGAAGAAATCTCTCGTATATAGACTGACCCAAATTCCGCTTGCTAAGCTTATGGACTTGGGGTAATGTATAAGCTGTAGCGGAAAACAGTCCCAATATCGCCTGCTAGCAAATGGGTCTCAATAAGAGGTAATAATTCAAGGGGCATAAGAAGGCTAAGCGTTTTAATAATACTTACCCAAACACAGTTGGAAAACCTCTTAATCAGCAGCGTGATACATCTATCCTGAGGTACATTAATGGTGGTAAATAGAGAAGAGAAGACGTTGCTGCCCGTCTTCTTTTAGAAGTAGGTCATCAGTCGCCTCTAGCAACATCAAAACAGGGTGCTACTGTATATTAATTCTATCCATCATCAGACTTGCATCGCGAAATATAAAAAATCGCTTGACGGTACATAAAAGGTATTTAGTAAATGTTAGTAAACTTCTTTCTTCATAGCTAAGTCTTTAACATCGTGATCATCATGTAGTATATCGCAGGGCAGATGTGATGCGCCACACAATATTTCGCCATTTCTTTCTGTTACCTGCATGCCTTGCGCATTAGTGCAAAGGGTCGCCCACACTAGTCTTGACTTGGTCAGTTCATGGTCATATGTGGTCTGCCTTGCTCTTGTTTCTTCCTCCTTTTCTTGAATGAAAAACAAAAGATAGTTTTTGCAATATGGCGTATAAGTGTAGTAGGACATAACTTTCTTAAATTGTTTTATAACTTAGACCACCATGTCGGGCGTATTGTTTGGTACGATACAAATCCGTAGGGAGTAGGCTTACAAGCGTTGCATTGTGCATCCGAGACGCTAGGATCGCGAGCAAATCTATCGGAACTAAACTCGAAAGTGCACGGTCCAGGAACCCACTTCATCCGCTGCTGGTGCGATCAAGGATTCAACTCGTTATTAATTAATAATGACTTTTTTTTAATGATGACAATTTTTACTTAAAATGCTACCTCCGAATAAGAAAAGATGAAAACAATTTTGATTCTATGGATGGAATTGCTGCACTGTCTTAAAATTCCGATATAATTTTTCTTATATAAATTGTCGATATAAAAGTTTTATATCGACTCCATTTTTAAAAATTCGACTTTTTATGTTCAAGTTGAAGGTAACTAAGCTATCAAACAAATAAAACACGCTAAAATCATTCAATCTTTTTTATAGGGAAGCGTAGGTACATAATACAAAAAAAAATTGAATCTAAGGGAACGCAAGAAAAACTTAGTTTGGCTCTAAAGATTTTTAAATCAGAATATATACCTACATACCTAATACATTATATTTGAGTATTTTAGATGAGATAGAGCTCATTTGATAGTCCCTTTAGTTTGCTATTATTGAGTCTATTTGATAAAACTTAAAGGGCAATCTATTTCAAATAACCAGACCTTCACTTGACAAGTTTTGAAACCGCTTCAACATTAAAATTTGTAAATAGGTGCATGAGATTGTTTCTTGGAATATTATATTTTTTCTTTTTGGTAGCAGGTAATGGTGATGATGAAAATATTTGCTAAAAAATACTTCCAACAATCACTTTGTATTAATTGTTTTGATTTTCATTTTTATCACCCAGCGCTTAAAATTATTTGTAACCTTCTCACCTACGCCTACGCTGTCTGCCCTATCTATTAATAATACTAGTATTTGAAAACTTCTAAACATTTGTTATAGTGTATAATAGTAGTGTATATTAAAAACTACGGGGAATAGGGATAAACAGAACAGCGCTCAAAGTAAAGTAATATAATATAATATAGGGAAAACTAAGAACTTACAAAAGCACACAGACGAAGAACAGCAGAACAGAAGAACAGACAAAGACTCCACAATAATAATGACATAACAAAAACATGCAATATAAAAAGAAGTAAGCTAGAAATAGACAATATAAGTAAAAAAATTTTTACATAAAATCCGGTTAGACTACCGATTCGTAACAGTGTAGCTAATTACAGCTTCAAAGCAGATTGTACTGATAACTGAATTACGTCGAAGACATATTCCTCAAATGGCTTTTCATAAGTGATTTCATAATGATTTGTTACAAAAACGGTCCAAATACAATTGCTTCAAAATTAGTAGGCAATATTATAGTTAGGGGCCAAAGGGACCAAACAGAGGGTCTTCCATATTTTTATATTAGCTCTCGAATATCGGTCGAACAAAATTGGGCTATTGAGAAAACTTGAGTCCTTCAGTGAAATGAAAAGGAATATTGACGCTGGGATTGAAATTTTATTTGAATAATAGCCCTACTAGAAGCAATACTGCTTTTGTTGAATTTCTTTGTAGAGCGTAATAAAAACTCCGCGAGTATTGCCTCACTTAGCATAGAAAAACAATCTAGTTCAATAAATGTTTTTATTTGTCTCTCAGATATAAATATCGCGATAAATCACTATAATAATTCTGCGAAAAAACATGTTTTGCTATATAAAAAGCGAATGATCTATATTTATTGCGAATTCTTTGACCTTCAAGTGATATTGATTTTGTCTCTAACCTTTCAATCTTATACCCTGCTTTGCTTAGTAGTCGTCACAAATGAAAACATAATTAGAACATATTTGGAATAAAGTTTTGCCAAAAATAATAAGGCTTATGTATCGTATTGTTATTCAATTTGGGCCTTTTAACTCAACAATAATTATCAATTTCATCGTAAATCATCATCATTAACCCACATCAGTCCACAAATAGATATAAAGGCTTCCCCGAAAAGACGATTTTTCCAAAATTGCCATGCTTAACACTGTGGTTTGGAGATGTGTTTGGAGTTCGAAGTTTGACCCATTTGTGGAGAAAAAATGGTTCAACGCTTATACGAGTATACTTATAGGACGAAAATAATGTGCTGTTATATTTCAAACTAAAACTAGACTGAACCAATAAACCAATTCTTTTGAAGTGATAAGAATACACAGACGACTTACCCTTAAATTGGTTGAATACTTTATTACAAAAAGCTAAGTAAAATCTTCTGTATTTTCCATACATCTGACCTTCATCAACATCACAATATCCCGAGCGTAAAAATATCGGCTTCGACCGGCACTTGAATTTCGGTGCAAATTCGACTCAATATCCTTGTAATAAGAATCTGTTCAGATGAAAATATATTGGTTCGTAAATATACATTTGTTAACATAAGAGGCACCGATAGAGGAGATTTACGGGGGTCGAGCTGGGGACCTTTTAAACAATGGGTTATATAAAAAAGAAGCTTCGAGTGTTGTGGGATATACATGAAAGCAATGAAAAGATAACACTCCGAGTTTCTATCTGAGGTCGCATGGCGTATAACGGAGAGAGCAATGCAGCAGCATTTTTTCTCTGCGTGGAATAATCAGAAGTGAGGAGATTCATAGAATAACTCAAATAACTGACATCGCCCGAAGAATTATTTCGAGTTGACCACTTCAGCGGGAGGGACACATCATTAGAAGAACGCGTTGCATCAGCAAGGCTTTGAAATGGCGACCGCGCACCAGACGTCGATTTGTAGGCATTTTCAGGAAAGTCAAAAAGTCTAAAAAAGTGGGTGGAACATAATCAAAAAACTCTTTCTATTATTGAATGAGTACATAACATAGAAAAAATGTATGCATTTATTGTCAGGTAAATGCAGTAAGAATCCAGATTGGTATGTCGTCAAAGTACTTTATCAGATTATTGAAGAAAGAGAAAATAACCTAGGATTATTCTCAGAAAAAGGTCCAAGATTGTATAGCGGGCAATGCTGAAAACATTGCTTAGCAAATTTTAATATTAATTCGTTACGCCGATAAAACTCTGTGTTGACAGCCTAAATCATTTCATAACATAATGCAAAATCGTTCATCTTATACAAAAAGGGAGTCCTAAAAGTCAACACCATGGGGATAATCCAGCGACTCCCCGTTTTGAATTATGGATAAGATTATTTAAAAACGCTTTCCCCACCGACAACATAGATCGCTGAATTGCTGAACCGGAATGAATTCGTTCATGTTGTGTTATTATTTTTCACTAAGCCAGACGACGGGCGTAATCTAAATGTAGACTGTAGAATGACAACTTTTTGGGACACATACTATATTAGATAAAAACTTTGTTTCTGTTAATTTTATAAATAAGTGAATAATACATAATATGTATTATTTCCACTTATCGAAAAAGATCTTAATAAGCAATAATTTTATTGTTTGTTATAAAATGTAGACTTTCTCCTTTATACTCGTACAGTTAAATCAGTTTAGTAGGTGTCTAGTAACTTACTTCATATATTGTTATATTTATATAAGGGATAATATTCAAAACCAAAGACATTTGACAACCTACAGATATTCAACCAAAGAGAGGACGTAATTTTATAATTATCGACAGTAGTAAGTCTTAGTAGGATCTTACAGTCTTATTCTAACTAATAACTAATTACTAAAGGATTCAAGGCACGCGTGGAATAAAGCGACGCTTATATTGCCCTCGTACAAACGATCGATGAAACCCTCCCTCTAACTATGGAGAGAATCATAAGATATACCGGTTCTATAATATTGGGAAACAATGAACTGGTTCCTAAATTATATCCTTATCCAAAAAGTCATTCTACATGTACCAGTGTATAGGTACACATGACACCACTCTTTCTCGTCCTATAGGAATGGACATACGAAGCAGCAGTGTCTGACTGCAACCATAAACTCGCATGGCGAGTACGGCAAAATCATCCTTTTGGGGATCCCATGTCCAACAGTGGACGCACAATGATAGATAAAGAAAAAATTTGTTATTCACGAGTTTTGAAATAGATTTCAATTATATTTGTGTTTTTTTTTTCGTATGCATGAAATTGGATACAATTTTTTCCGCGATATTAAGTAGCATAATATGTGCTATTTCAGCTTATAAACTATCTCAATGCCAGATCTGTTGCCGTTTTAGCCGACATTTATAATACTAGTCAGATTACAAGCAATGCTCAAGTTTATTAGATTGATCGATAACCTAAAATAAAACAAGACATCCTTACATTTTAAAGTTGAATGCAATCAATAATAAACCAAATTGCGACACCACAAAATGAGATAATATTTTAAAGTTGCTTTTGATTTATGACATTTTAATCCAAGTTGTGAAATTTCAAAAAAAGTTTATACTATGTTAGATGCATAGACTTAGTACATACATGGTTGGATGCAATTATCGTGTTTGTATCAGCTTGATAAAATATTTTTGTATCTTGTCAGAAATGTGTATCTTTAATTTGGTATCAAAACATTCTGTTCCACTAAAATGTAGCCTTCTGGCTATAGTCTTCTAATGAAAATGCTCAAGTCAGCACAGTTTTTATATTCAGTAACTAACTATAATCTTAACCTTTAAAATTGTGTTTTATAAATTTCAATAAAGATAAGTCACTTTATAACTTTACAGGAAAACTTTGAAGTGCAATTCTTTAAACGAAAATTTTGGGGTTGAATTTAAGCAAACTCCAGTTATATTATTTCCATTGCGAGTTCTGACCTCCGAGTAACTTCATCAGTTGGACGAGGGCTCGCCAGTTCACGCCTGTCGCATGCGTGACCAGTATGTTCAACACTTTGCAGAAGTACTTTGTTTGTGAATAGCTTTTGGGTTGCCATTAACGTAACATTTTATTCACTCACTTGACAATGTTATATAACTTTGATGGTCTTTTTTTTATTTAATAAGTTAACACACAATTCAGTCTTCAATAGGCTCACGGCTTGCTCTTGACTACATACTTAACTCTACAGTTAAGCAGAAGCCTAAGATGGAGCGAGTTTACCCAGAAGCAGCATATTCACTCTTGCTTTAAAAATTTTAGGGAAAACAGACACAGGCAAGGCATTCCACTCCTTGGCGGTGCGCATCACAATGGAAGAGAAAAAGCACTTGTATGCAATCGGGGTATATCAACCAGAAATGGATGATAACCTGCAGTGCGCCTGGCTTTCCAAAGATAGAAAGGGGAAGGCGGAATGAGCTCATGTAGCTCAAGAGCACACTCTCTGAAATACAACCTGTAAAAAACCGACAGGCAAGCAAATCTGCAACGGTGGCCTAGACTATGAAGCTTAGTTTTCACCAGCTCATCGTCTCCAATAATCTTTCTGGCTCTGCGTTCTACTGAGTCAAGTGCAGCCAGCTGGTTTGTCATTGGTGTGATGCGTGATGCGGCGTGCAGGCATTGCGCTGAAATGTATAAAGTCTTTGATTACAATACTTCGTCATCATTATTATCATTTTAGTTAAAGAACGTCGACATTTATCGAGCAAGACCAACTGATAACTGCAGTTGCGTCGTTACATTGTTCCTATCCAGCAGTTTCTGCAATATAAACCAGATCATCAATTCATTAGCAGGTGGCAGCAGGTCGAGGTTACTAATCGTTATTTTGTACCATCTACCTTTTACCCTAACCATCGGTTTTTCTTATTATATGTCTACGGCAGTGGCAACTTTAGATGAAAAATCTATCTAGAGATATTCGTTAAGCCTTCACTAACGATTTACACAACAATCGTTCCTGAACTGTTCGGATTCAGTATCTATTCGACCACTTAGTATAATTTATTATACAATAATATACCCTTTGCAAATGACAGCAATAATTACTTCATAATATGAATAAATAGTCGAAAGAAAAGTAAGTATTGTGCAGAAAAAGTTAAAGGCAAAAATAAATCAAATCATAATAAGCCCGAACATTGAATACAATAATAGCAGCGTTTTATCCTGAAATAATACGCATATTAAAATACTTACCTCACTGGAAGCTTTTGGCGCCACTTAGCCAGAAACTACGTACAAAAAGGGTAGGCAAACGCCGGGAAACGGAAATGCTATCTCAATATAAAGCTTTCAGTGACGGTACAGTGTTTTAATTATAGGTATAAAGCATCAAATCGCTCATACAATACCAGTAACTATTGCATTAGACATCAGTCTCTTAATCTGAGCTAAGGCATTATTTATACCGACAAATTGCCTCAAACTATTTGCGCTGTAATGAAATTTATGTTTCTATCAATATGTATCTTCAAAATTTGATTTTTCCTATAGAAAATTAAATATCACGGTGAACATTTTCCGTAAATTATTCAATATCCATTTCCAAATCCAATGCATGCATTTTGTCCAGTAAAAATATACTAAAAGAAAAACTTGTATTGGCATTAATTGGCATATTGGCTTTTAACATAAAATAATGATTGAAAATTAATATTTATTTATTTATTTTATTTACTTTTAAACTTCACGTGAAAGTGAACTGTCTCAAACCAAGTTCCAAATAAAAACTTGTAGTAGTTCCCGCGACAAACAGGTTACACACAATTCAGTCTGTAACCGCTATGCCGGGGACCTGCACTTTTTGCACCAAACTTCCCCAATAAACTTTTTTACGGAAGCAAAACCGTATTTCTACCTGTTTCCTTCGGTTTTTATCGCTTCCCCTTGTAAAACTAGAGCAGTAACTCGAGCGGTTTTTAGGATACTTCTCAGTGAAATAGGAGAGGATAAAGTTTGCTCGTTCAATGGGTGTCATTACTTATAAATGTTTTATGCTTATGCAACCAGTAAACCCAAATGACCAGTTTTTACCTTAGCTCGCGCTACGTGTAGAGAGTATAATTATTAAGCTAGAAGGTGTAAGTATTGTTTCTTGTTTTTCTAGGCAAATATTATTTTTTCACTTATGGCATTTTTACAGACATCAAACTTATTTTAAGAGTATCATTATGATTGGTTAGACAGACAGACTCATTTTCGTAACCAAATTGTAGTTTAATTACTATTAACAATTGACAGGATGATCAGTTATAGGTACATCTATACTAATTTATAAAGCTGAAGAGTTTGTTTGTTTGTTTGAATGCGCTAATCTCAGAAAGGACCAGTCCTTTCGATTTGAAAAAATATTTTTGTGTTAGGTATCACGCTGCAACTAATAGGAGCGAAGCAGCAGTAAAAAATGTTGCGAAAACGGGGAAAATTATTCATATCATTTGACGCGGACGAAGTCGCGGGCAACAGCTAGTTTTAAATGTATTACTATAACGATTCTGTGCGCGTTTGTCAAACACACATAATATTATAAGTAAAACTTCTCTGAAATCATTTGTTTATTAAGTTATACGGAAACCATAGTTATGTCTCATTGTAACCTCAACAAATAAAATTATCAAGTGCGTTTTATGTTGTGATCGTGAATCATGTAAAAATATCGTTCAAAAGTTATACGAAAAAGACGAGGATGGGATGAGTTTTATATGCATAGACTTCATTGCACGATTTGAAACAGGGATTAAGCACTGGACTGTTTTATATCGAAAAACAGCTTAAATTGTCAATACAGATTTGTTCATCGGCTGAAAAATTCAAATTCTACCCAATATTGTTGGGAAAAACTGGTATACCAGTTTTATTTAGCCAAATAAGAGTGATGCCCTTATAGAGGTAACAAAATTATATTTCAAATAGTTAAAACTGTTAGCTTAACGGAAGTAGTTTGGTTCTTCAAAACTAAATATATCATATCATCAATACCAGCAATTGAATAAAAGTAATTATTAATTGTTACACATAGGTAATTACATTGTGGGGTGTGATCTACCTCCTAAAGGTCTACCCCACCCTGGACAACGGCATCTTTGGTTTTCTAACCAATGATGATGGCTAAGATCCCTCTGCGGTGGTAAGCTTCGTAAGAGGCCGCCTGGATGCTACCACCCTCCTGCCGGAGTCCAGCGCCAAACAGTTTTTCTGTGTTCAGCTGGTGTGTGGGAGAACCAGTACTTCTGGGTAAGCTCGCTCCAATCTTAGGCTTCTTCTTAACCGTATAGTTATGTAGTCAAGAGCAAACCCATTATTTATAAAAATAAATATAGGATTTGTTTTAATCGATTCATGATTTCTGTATAACTTACCTCTTAATCATCTTCATCTTACCCAAACGATGCCAACAGTTGGACATTGGCCTTCCCCAAAGATCTCCACAACGATTGATCCCCAGCTACCCGCAACCTCTTTTCCTCCCTTACTTTTAAAATGCTAGTATTTAAGCGCAAACTGATCATTTTAATTTATTACTATATGCCGCCTGCGACTTCGTCCGCGTCAGCTTCTGTTATTATGATAGCGATTAAGAAAATTTTAAAAGAATATAGCCTAAAGCCCTTCTCGATAAATGGACTATCAAACACAAAAAAAAACAATTCAAATCAGTATTTCTAGAGATTAGCGCGTACAAACAAACAAATAAACAAACTCTTCAGCTTTATAATATTAGTATAGATTTATCGATCTGTACGTACAGTTCATTGAATACTATCGACTTTATTTTGTATCGCATCATTACGAACTACAAGGATGTTTGTTACTCGAGTTTACAATGCTCTTTTATTATCAACCCTTTCCAGTGTACTTAAAGTTTTAAATAGCTTAACACTTTCTCTACATAGTCGGTAGGATACCAAATAAGATATGTCATGGATATTATTGTAATATAAAAGTATAACGCTCAGCTCCCTTGCGGTTTATTTTTACTTCTTTCATTCTGTTTTGTGTTATTTATTCGCAATATTTGCTTTCCTTTTTTGTTTTGCTGTTTCTGGAACCTTTGGAATAAATAACAAGTTCTCTAAAATTAGGTAAGAAGATTTCTGATCAAAAAGAAGTTATTACCTCACTTTAGCACACCACAACGAGAGGCGAAGTTGCGGACGATTGTCTGGGGTTATAGCTCCCGGGGTGCTTGCCCGTAGTTTCGACTCACTTAGCGGCATCAAAAGACACTGAGAATTTAGTTCATTCTCCCTCCTCCAAAATGAGTGTGGTTTAGGCTTATAATGATGCAATAACCTTTTTTTTTATAAAACATTTGTCTAACACTGCATACACGAAGAAATTAAAACCTTATCGGGGCTCTAAAGCAATCATGAGTATACATTTTACGGCATTTATGATTCTAAGCGCGCCTTCCATAGACAACTTTATGATTACGTAGAGTTTATGATCGCACTTATGGAAATTAGAACAGCGTATCTTATTATTTATTACTGAAGCTTCTAACATTATCTGCAGAACATATACGGATAGGAAGCCTATTACTTTTGAAGTTTTATTACACTTCAGTGCAGTTTAATTCGTATCAGTTATAGCTTAGGGCTGATGTCTTTAGAAGATAAGTACCGTACCATTAGGAAATTGTAAACTGATGGCTGAAATTTTATCATCGTATGTGCTGCATGAAGAAATTACACATGAGCAGATGAATCATATTTTTTGAAAATCACTTATAAATTATACAGTCCATTTACAGACAGACAGTCGGACAGCGGAGTCTCAGTGATAGGGTCTCGTTTATTTATTTATTTAAACTTTATTGCAAAAATATAAATAAGTACAAAAGGTAGATTTAATGGCAAATAACATTCTCTACCAGTCTACCAGTGGGCAGAGCAGAAATGTAATGGTATACTACTTCGGGTACGGAATCCTAATTGCATTACGTTATTTAAGGTATACTTATTGCATTTTTACAACGCGACTTCATTGATAGAATATAAATTTAAAATCTATAGTAACACAGCATTTGATTTTAATCCTATGAGCTGTTTTTGTGATCCACAAAATATTGGAGTTACTCTTTAAAACCTTAAACATTTTTAACCATGTCTAGGGTGTGTATTTTTCAAATGCAATTCAATATTGGAGTTTTTTTTAAATATTAAATATATATTTTTCAACCTATAGAATAAAAGAGAGGTTTTCAATATGTTCAGAGTATACGCTCCAACATTGACAAATCTTAGACCCTCTTGCCAATTTCAGAGAATATAACAAAACCATCTGCAGGAGCATAATATATTATGTCCAGCAGTAAACTGATATAAGCAGGTAATGATGATAACGATAAGCTTTAAAGAACTGTTTGTTTAATGTTGGCATACTCGAACTTGCGCGTAAAATAATATGCCACACGATTTTAATTTTAATGATATCAAAAATCACAAGCAGACAGGCCAATTTCCTCTCCAATTTGAAAGAAATCACCAATAAATTCAAATTGCGCATCACCTGAAATTGGAATTGGCTGCCAATATCTTATAGTTAGCACCTAATTACAAGATTTAAACGTCTACCGGAACGTTTTCCAATAAATTTTAATATTAAAAGGTATAAGGCGGAACAATAAAAGCAAAGTGAAAATAGTTAAGCAAATACTCATAATGAAATCTTGTCTCTCTCATAGCAAATTGTTTAATTTCTGTCAATTTTAGAATTGATCAAATTAAAGATGGCGATATTTTTTTATTTAAAAAAAAAAAATGTTCCAAATCTAGAAGTACTTACGACCGACATGTACCTATCTGGGAGTACCTAGTATTTCTATCTAAAGCCAACAGTATCAAAGTTAGGCAGATTGTAACAGCCTATAATCATCCCACTGCAGAAAAAAGTCCTCCATCATTGAGTTCATGTTACCACAGCAATGATGGGTAGGTATAATCACCACGCTTGCCAAATGCGGGATGGTGAACACAAACCCGAGAAATGTTTGAAAATTCGAAACTTTTTGATGCCCGACCCGGGGATTCTGAGATCTTGGTCCGGTAATTTAAACCACTAGATGACTAGACCAACGCGGCGATCGCATTAAAGATGGCGATAATTAATTATTTAAAAAAACTGATATCAAAATATCTCAAAATCCAGTAGGTACCTACGACCAATATATACTTATCTAGGAGTACCTAGTATTTCTATCTAAAGCCAACATTAGTGAAGCTAAACACTGCTGATAGAAGTGGGGTTTTTACCCACTTAACAAAAAGCGAGTCTGACTGACTTAGTTTCCCTATAATAGGGAGAAAGGGGCCTTTAATCAGGCTGGTAACCCCCTGAGAGTACAAATGCATAATTCATACTACAACGTTGGCGTCACCATTCACTTACGCCTGTCTGATAATGACCAGAATGGTGTTGAATAAAATGAATTTTGGAGGGATGTTATTTTTATGTCAGCGATGGGAATGACATGGGGACGAGATTAATGATGCTTTGTTATTTTTGTAGAATAACAGAGGGACGGAATTTACAGTATCAGTACTGATGTAACTGACAGCCTTCTAGCAGTTTCGGTGGTTGGATGGAAAAACTTTACCGTTCTAATCAACGGTACATTATTATTTATTAAAATGAATCCTAATTATTGGACAGCAAAAGAGGCATACCTTTGGTAACATAACATCCTTGCGCGTCACACCAATTTTGAATAAAAATACTATCTGAATTGAGATCATACTTATAGCGGATATAACCTAACTGTTAAACTGACTTTTTTGTAAGAAGAATTTGCGCCATATATAAAATATACATGAAGATACCACATTTTCACTTATGTACCTCATTAGTTTGTTGGGGTTAATATTTTATCATCAAATTTCTCATTGTCGTTGTTGAAATTTAAACAAGTAGCGATACAAACCTTATTAAACTGAGCCTGATACAAATTCGCTGATGTAAAGCCGGATTTAACGCTATCTGCGGGTTTTCGCAACAATTATACAAATAATGTTTGCTTGCTCATGTCAGAATGAGCTCTATAACAGGGTTATAGGGTGTGAAATTGTTCACACCACGGCAACGCTCATTATTTCGGAACATAATGGGTTCATTAGGTGATCAGTTTTGTATTACGAGCTTATTTTGGAACGTTCCTCATTGTTGATACAATTTGGTATTTAGGTGTTGGGAATGTATGCTGAAATTTTTGTTATTATCTATAATACTTGTATAACAACTTATTAAGTAAAAGAAGGGTTTTATAGACATCAGGTAAACAGTGTTTTTGATGCATTGCCTATCGTTTTTAGTGGGTCGAGATGCCCTGTCAAACATTTTGTCTAAACTGGGGTTTTGGATCGGACATCCGCGGTCTCCATATAATTAGGTAGGTACTATTTAAAAGTCCTATACTAAATCGGTACTAATTTAGGAGTAGTAACAAAATGTTGGTTATTTTTTTTTTTTATTAAATATCTACATAATTAACAATATTTTTCGCTTTTAAATCTATGCGAAGGTAATTCTGAAAATTTCGATTATTTTTACTAATAAAAAGTTTATTACATCTACAAATTTATAACTTTTGAAATTGATTTTATTAAAACGAAAAATATATGTAAAAAGATATTGTCAAATCATAAAATGATCCTAGAGGAGGGAAAACTTACCATCTAGGGAGGCGAAAACTACAAATACTCATTTGAAATTGATTTAAATTTATTTTTAAAATGATGTGTAAGATTTCATCTATAAAAAGTTCTATCCAATTTTAAAGCTAACTTAAGGACCTGTATAATCTTCAGACTTCATTTATATTAACTGCTTTCTCATGTTTCAGGTAAGGTGCTAGCTTGCAGAATATTATACGCAAAATTATCTCGAAAGCATTTCAGTAAGTCCCAACTTTATTCCATTACAAAATTGCATACAGACATCGTGGAGTTACATTATATTAATACGTCGCTTTGACATTACTTTGCAAAGTGTGATCCATTTATGTAGACAAAAAAAAACTGTGCAGAGTGAAATTAAAAAAGGACGCGGTCGTAAATAAATAAAAAAGATGGAGTATTTGTTTTCTTACGTAACAGATTTATGATCTGATCGGAGTGTGATGAGAATGTGATAACGTTGTCCGAAGATTTGTAAAATTATTCAAAAGAATTAGCATGTGAGTCTTCAATATTGTTCACAGAAATATCCACAAAAACAAATGCAGAGAGAGCATCAAAGTAAAATACCAAACAATAACTTCTACCAGAGACGTCTTTCTCGAAATAAATTGAAAAAAGTTCATAAATAGAGAAGTTTAAATCTATCACAGTACATAACAAAATATAGATTTTCTCCTCTAAATGTATTTTTTTAAATAGCTTTACTTGATTACAAAAAGATCATACATATCGCAATATACATAAAATATTAAGTGCATGTACGAGTAGCAGTACGTATCTATGTCTACAGAATATTCAACGTAAAATCTCCATAATCCTAACCAGAGTTGGATTATTGAAGGCAGAAAGTATACTTTTTACAAATAAAAACTTTATCCCACACGCAGAGGAGACCTCCAGACGCAGTTTCCATACAATACTATAATGGAAACTGCGTATCTAAATAAATCAATATCTTTTTTCGTTGGACACAGCCCTACAGAGAACCAGGCAGACGGCCAAATACAAAACTTAGTAATTGCTTAGGAAGCAGTTAAACGAACATGTTCTAACAACATAGTATGGCCGTTTCATAATATCTTTATTACACCCCTTTATGCATATGAAGCCAGCAATATACCATTATCGCCACAATAAAATTGATGACTATATTTCGGGGTGAATTATTGTGATAGACTGTTTACGCGTGATGAAATTTTATGCGATATATTGCTTTCAAATATTATTATGGTTCGCTATTTTATCAAGAACATACTTTACATTTTCTTTGTAGGTTATATCCATACGTATTACATTTATGTCAATACAAAAACTATGTAAGACACTTTCATAAACTAAAAATAATAATTTATTAATAATACTGCTTGATAACCCTTTGAATGTTTGTGCATTGGTTCTACCGGTGCTTGCAAGTTACGTTCGATTTAAAGTATATCCACTTTGCATTTTTTTTTCGTTTTTATATATAAATCATCTAAATGTTAGAAAATGGAAGATGAATCAAAGCGTCCCGTAAAACCAAGGGATTTATTTTAAGGTACATTGCGCCGTGTTTGCAACACTATGCAGTTGTAGAAAATACCGTAATGTATTATTTATGGTTTATGAAATAACGACTGTATTTACTGCTTGCAACATATCCACAGTTCTAGTTAATAGTATAGTAAGGTGGGTTACATTTGTAAACTGTCTTAATTATGGCCTATTTGGAAATGTTAACTCATTAAACCGCCTGTATAGTGATTGCCTGTAATCTTCAGTTCTTCTGACATGTATGGAGTGTAGCTTTACCAATACTCAATAAAATAAACATTAAAATAATTGAGAATTGCTTCGTTGCTAATTTTCTATGGTACAGTAGTATGTCCTATAAACGAACTCGTAAACCACGAGCTTATAGGACCCAGATCAGTCTTTAGAATTTTATTTACTTACTTTTTAACAGTTCCACATAGGTAATGCCATCTTTGTTGGTTTTATCGACAAAATGTTGTAAGATTAGGAACATTCAAAAAAGCGTACGTTGGAAAAGTCAAGGTATGGATCTGAAATGTTCAAAAACATTTGTAAGACCATGAAGTATGTCAGCAAAAATTATCATCCTCGTCAGCTCACATAAATCCACATGTCAAGTAGGACAAATTTAATGCCTCATTAAAAAAGCTTTTTGCCATGATTGCTACGTTGAAAGGTAAGTTGGCGGTCGCAGTTTGGCCAGTGGCTAGGTATGACAAAACGCTGCTAAAAGACTGCCAGAGGAATTTCTGGTAGAAGGTACGTCTTGAATTGCTTTCTACAACACTATAGGACGAAAAATGATGGTGCTTATGTATTTTGTGCCACATGGCACCAACCTAAAATGCAACGTACAAATTACGAGCACCTCGTAATTCCACACATATCCAGCGAGGCCCGAAATTCTCTTATAAATCTCACTTTGACCAACTGAGACGTATAATTGGTATGGGACAACGAGTTATCAAAACGTATATTCAGCCCGACTGGGCTTCAATGCGTGACCTTCCTTACTTTTGTTAAAGGCTTTTGTGTATCAGGGCTTTCAATCTGATGGATTCCTGTGGAGTTGTTCAAAAGTCTGGTGTATAGAAGTGACTACGTAAGAAGTGCCATATAAATTTTGCAATATTCTAATGCTTTGTTTAAAATTGTGAGTGATAAATGCAGATCAAAAACAGACGCAAATCTCATTACGGACGAATGACACTAAATAAGAAAACATTATTATAATAACATGTATTTACTAGTTATTAAAATGTTGAACAGCCATACTTACAAGTTGACATATAAAGAAAATGGAGTCATAATCTCGTAGGTATAATTTAAAAAAAAATCCTAACTTGCAAATATAGGTAACCCATTTTGGTTATACTTGATAAACTGTTCTTGACTTGATAAAGAAGAAGACTGTCTCTTAGTTAAAAATGTGTTTACACCTTAGAAATACAGATTTTGACTAATTTACTTAAACTGACTAACTAATTAATTCATAGCAAGGATAGGAATACTTGTAGAAGTGGTTTTTGTGATTTGGAGACATCGTCTCAACATTTTTTTAAATTTTAAGCTTATTCTAGCAATAGCAGATTTCAAAGTCGTGTATCACGACTTTGGAACTGTAATCACTACGCAAGGGTAGGCTGTCCTCTAAAACACTCGAGGTAGAGATTTTTCTTGCGAATTCCTAACCATTTCACGAGTTCGGGCAAATCAAACGTTTGGTATTTGGCAATTTTCTCCAACGTTTTCCCACGTTCGCATACAAATCCCTGGCGAGGCGAGTTTTACATTTTAAATAAAGTAGCGATCGTTTCGTTCTCGCCTTTAAGAGTGGGCTATTGGGAGTAGGTATAAGAGTCAAACAGAACGGTCTGTCCATTTAGCAAAGCATAACAAGAATAAGTCAGTTAGTTAAGAAAGTTTCAGAACAATGTTATTATGAGCAATTATTTATAAGGTAAAGTACCTAGATTTTACAAAACAGGATTTAATCAAATAGTTTTACCTTTGAGATTACCCTCTGAGATGGCTCGATACAGCATTGTATTAAGTTTTAGTGAATATTTCTTTTAATAATAAAATAGCTTAGTGTGTCTGAATGTCATACGGCAGGCAACGGAGAGTGCAATACTTGGTATTTTCCTGCGCGATAAATTTAGAAATGAGAAAATATGGAGGGAACTTTGTTAACCGACATCGCTCGAAGAATTGCTGAGCTGAAGTGGCAGTGGGCGGGGCGCATAGAAAAAGAACCGATGGTTGTTGGGGCGGATCACGTCATGTCGCACAGGTGCAAGATTATGGAATACCAACCTAACGACAATCTGTAGGTAGGTATACCCCTCACTTGATAGACCCACGTTTTGGAGAAGATCGCGGGAAGCCACAGAGCAGGCAGCAGAGGCCTGTATTCAACCTTGGGTGTCGTTTGACTGAGTAGATGATGAAGATGATGATGATGATGAACTAACAATCGAATAAGTTAACTACTCGTTGAGAGAACTTATTTTCAAATTGATAATACCTATGAAATTGCCGTTCTGCAGTACTGGCCATTTAAAATAAAAATAATTTTTGTTTGGCTTAGAATTCTAATTTTAAATTAATTTTATTTTAAAAACATGGAATCATTTTTCTAAAAATAGTCATTTGTTTATTAATTAGTGTTACATTCGCATCGCATTTCAATCTTTTTCGTCATCATGGATACGTTAAATATTCGAGTAATTATGGAATATGAGTACCGTCGTGGCAGCAACGCGGCACAAGCGGCACGCAACATCAACGACGTTTACGGAGCTAACGCTACAAACCAACGCACCACCTGTTATTGGTTTGCTTGCTGCTTGCTTGGTTTCCGTTCTGGAAAATTTCGACCTGAAAAATGAACCCCGCCGTCATCCGAAGACTTTGGTCGACAATGACGAATTAAAGGCGATTGTGGAAGCTGATGATACACAATCTACGGCTGAATCAGCAGCAGCTTTCGACGTTAGCGTCAAAACAATATTAGTTCATTTGCGTCAAATTGGCAAGGTAAAAAAGCTTGACAATTGGGTGTCCCACGAACTCAATGATCGCCAGCGCGAAGTGCGCGTCGAGACGTGCCTTGCACTGCTCAACAGACACACAAATGAAGGAATTTTGAACCGCATTGTTACCTGGGATGAAAACTGGATTCTGTTTGATAACCGCAAGGGCTTAGCAAGTTAGTTGGATCCTGGTTCAGCACCTAAACAATGCCCTACTAAACGAAAACTTACCCCCAGGAAAGTTATGGTCACTGTTTAGTAGTCTAGCGCCGGTGTGATTCATCAAATGGGGTGAGCATTATTGCAAATGTGTACTGTGAAGAACTGAAAACAATGATGGAGAAGCTGGCACATCTCTAACCAGCATTGGTCAATCGCTCGTCTTCGCTGCTCCTGCACGACAACGCGCGACCTCATACTGCACAGCAGACGGTCTCCAAGTTGCAAGAACTGGGGTTGGAAGCTCTCCGTCATTCATCCTATTCACCAGACCTTGCGCCTACAGACTACTACTTTTCCCAGAATTTGGATAACTTCTTGGCGGAAAAAAAATTCAATACCCGAGAGGCAGTACAAAATGCCTTTAAAGAATTTGTTGCCTCCCGTCCAGCTGATTTCTTTAAGAAAGGCATTATTAACTGCCACTGCGTTGGCAAAGATGCATTGATTGCATGGGTGATTACTTCGTATATACAAATAAAAAATACATGAAAAAAAATTCGTTTAATTTTTTTCATACAAAACGGCAATTTCATAGGTAAAGACCTAATATAAAACAAGTAGATATCACTTGTTGACAAATACTCGTATATAAATATTTAAATAATAGTTCTGCTTCTTCTTGTGGGGCTTTGACAATGAACTGCGATTGAATCAACCAGATATAGCAACGGTTTTATTGCTGTTATTAATGTTACAAACAATTGTGCTACTTTTATTACAAAAATGTATACTCTAAACCTAAAAAACATGAACAAATCCGTGCAAAAAACGCAAAATAAAATACAAGTATGTACAGTTTGTGCAGGTATAAATTTTATTTTTGTAAGGATATTTTATTTCGTCATGTCTGTTCATTAAAAGTGTGTCATGTCACTTGTCATGGTTCATAAGCGTTTATGTAGCTTAGTGCAGTGGAATAGTAACACATTACTTACTTAGAAACAAAATACAGTTCGTTGTCTCAAAATGACAACATGGTTGTCATTACAAAATGACAACATGGTTGGTTTAGTGGCGCGTCGGCCCGCTTACTACGCAAGGGTTCTAGGCTCGCTTCCCAATAAATCAATGGGAAAAGAACTTTTTCAAATACCGTAGGCAAGCACCACAGAACATGGAAAAAGGTTAGAAAGGCGATGTATGCGGAGCAGGTGCGCCACAGAGGTTATGAGCAAATGCTTGTAAGTGAGCGCTGTGATTGATGAGGACTGCTACGAATTTTTTTGTAAAAAAAACTTTTAATCGCTCTCCTGTAAAGTTGTCAAAATGTCGCTTAATGCCCTTCGCCTTTCCACCGTCGATGTGTTCTGTTTTTTCTATTTTCATAATAAATATATTAAGTAAATTGTATTTTTATATTTAACATAACTAAGCGATAGCTTGATAAATAAAAAAATACATCCAAAACAAAGAGTTTTTTTATTTACGATTATCTTAAAAGCTAACAGAATGCAAGTTCCCAAAGCGCTTAAAAGACTTTATTTTATTGAAAATTTACGAATTTAGCTATCGTTTACTAAGATTTCGCATTTTATTTTGATTTATCCCGACGTTTTTAATGCCAATTAGTGTGCTTAAGGGTAGTAGAGTCAAGAATACAATATAAAAAAATACGCGTTGGATTTAAATCTCCATTTTTGAAAATACAAACAACACTACTTTTGAGCAGCAACGCATATAATACCACAGTATAATTTGTCTTGATCATTATTTCCCTATGTTATTACGAACCTTCGCATGATTCGTAGGTTCAAAAATATATAGACGAACATCATAGAACCTCCTCTTTTTTAAAATCGGTCAAAAATAAACGTAAAATGTAAACACTGCACAAAACAAAAGAAAGCCGGCTGTTATTGATCAGCTTATTGCTCGAAAAGCCAAAGCTATGAGAAACGATAAAATACGTTATGACCTTCATTCGCCATTTAATTAAAACAAAGCAGGGATTTCTTACGATTTTGTCTTTCTTTTATTGTTTCATTAAAAGCGTTTTAGAGGCGATCGTAAAATATCTCCCAGTAAATAGCCAGTTGGTGGGTTTCCTCTCGATTATATTGACGATAAAAATACTGGGTTTCTGCATCAAAGTGCAAGCAGTTTATGGTGTTAGTTATCATTACCTTTTATTTCTTACAGTATCTTTGGGATTTAGATTCACGGCTTATATGACCTAATATAGCAAAACTCTGTTACCTGTCTTTTTTAGACAATAGCTGGTAGCTTTTTACGGCATTCTATAGGTCGAGAACCGCGGTCCTCTATTTTCGCTCCGTTGGTCTAGTGGTTAAAATACCGGGCCTAGATCTCGGGTCCCGGGTTCGATCCACGGGTCGAGCAACCAAAAGTTTCGAATTTTCGTGCTCGGTTAAGTGATAAGTGATCACAAACCCGCATTTGGCAAGCGTATTGATTATGCCAGTACCCATCATTGCTGTGGTAACTTGAATTCAATGATGGATGCCTTTCCCTGGCAGTGGGATGATTATAGGCTGTTACGTCTTTACTATAACCCGTACAGACTCTTCAAACTCCAAAGTTTCCAAACTTCAAAAACACTTTTTTGACACACGTGGTAAGGATTTGAAGAGCTAACCTTCAACTCATGATCAAGTCGAGCTCTAAGTAGTACTCTCATACTAATAGTGCAATGCCATTTTATCGGAGTGTGGACGACAAAGTCGCATGAATGCCTTATGTTTATTCGTACGTATATGTACACCCTACCGACCGCTGTTTTGCAGGCCCGATAAATATGTATGTATCGGGACAGACAGCACGTCACCTGGGACGAGGTAATTGCCTTTCATCCCGAATTATAAATATTTATCCAACCGCCATCTTATTATTTGCTACGGAGTCGTGTTTGGGCGTTACTGTTTTTTTGAGCGAGAATCTTCCTCACGAAAATTCTTTGATGAAATTTGGCTTCTTTTTTGTTTCTTTGATGATATTTTATACGGGGTGTTAGATTATTTGCTTAGTGGAAATTATTTTTGCTTTCATTTGATTTTGTAACGTTAAGGGCCATTTTGAGCTCACTGGATTATAGGTGTATTTGGTACTTAGATAGAATCAGTTTCTACAAAAGAAGTGATTTTACTAACACGAGATGTCAATAAAACGATGTGATGTTGAATACATATATTTTTTTGGCGGGCTGTTGCCCTATAGTAAAAAGTCTGTCCATAACAAAAATACATAACATACGTAAAGGGTATCTTCTACTAAGAGCAAATTAATATTTGTGTTTAATATGTGTTCTTTGGGCGTTTGATGTTCGATTTCAAAACAAATATCACTTAGCTATTGTATACCGTCAAAGGGTAGGCACAAGTTTTTTTAATAATTTTATTAGGGCTTGTCTCCACCGATCCCGGGATCAGATAGAGTTGGCCACGGATCTCGCCGAGTTGTATCCACTAATACCGGGATCCCTTATGGGCAATTTACGGTCCCTAACGAAAAAGTTTTTTTTTTTAAGTTTGACGGCGCATTGGTAGCGCTGTCTGTTGAGATACATCGGAACGAGACTTGTCAGCAGGCTGTCTGGCGGAGCGTCGTGTTTATGAAGCGTGGCCATCACTGAACAAGTAATCACTACGTTTTAGTGGCCATGTTGGACGTCACTGAAATTTGAACGTCAACGCGCGGCGAGCGCACCAATGCTACGACGAATCGCTTTTGTTACGAGTTATCTTGTGCCTTTTTGCTTTGTTTATAATGAAAACCTATAGCTTATTTGATTCCCTAATTACTGGTGTATTGATTTTAGTGGAACTATGTACGTAAGATATTCAATGTAAATTAAATAATCTTTCAATTGTGACACGACTGATTCTTTCATTGGATTCTACACTCATTTAACTTATAACTCTGATGGAATAGGCATCCGCCTATAAGTTTATTTGCACGTCACCACTAAGTCTGAAGAAAGTTAACCATGTGCGAAGAAACTTTATATTCCATGAGCGTTGAAAAAACTTTGAAAATAGATATACTCGCACATACTCGTACCTACCATGCTTTTTGCACATTAACCCACGCCAAATCGTAGTTACATTATGCAGATGTTAAACGCCATATAATGTTTGACATGTCAAAATTAATATAAATTTAAGCCTCGCATTGTACGAATATGAGTCGTGGGGCAACGCCGCCTGATTTTAATGAGGTGTTCGCAAATTACGAGTTTATACACATTCGCTTGATAATGTTTCAGAGGTAATAATGGTGGCTTGTTTCAGTTTAATGTTAGAAAACAATGACAATAATTTAAAAGACGGGAAAAAGAGGAGGTTCTTCACTCAAAGGATGCGATTTAATAGTGCAGATCGATATCCATGTTTTTTTTTTGTCTAGCACATTTCAAATTATGGGTAAAAAAAATAATCCTTCAAAAAAACACTTCTCCCGTCAACACGTTTCTTAAAGATGGCGGTGAAGTCCAAACTTCACAAGCTATCCTGATATTAAACACATAAAAAACAATGTAACCATTATGAAATTCACTGCCACAATTTCGGGACTGCTTGTAAATCTTGCCGAAATTCACACCGGGAAATGGCCTCTATATCCTTCATGTTACGACGGGTCGTAATAACTGCTTCGACCAAAAACGGACGCTGAGCAAGCGAATACGCTCCAATTTCCCTCTCTGTCAATTTATTGGTCTTACAAATATAGTGGGAAATGGCTGACTTATTGTATTAAGTAGATATAAAATTATTTTATTTGTGCAATTATGTAAGTTATGTTTATTAAGGTTTTTGTTTTGTAACAAAATGGTACGACAAAAAATCTTAGACAGTACAGGACAACACTCAGACCACACGGGAGAAGTACGAAAATTAGATAAACTCAACTTGATGGAGATGTCAACCGATTTGATTCTCTGTATTCTTCGTAACTAAGGTTAATTACTTTCTTCAAATTAACATGATACTCATGATGAAAATATAGTTTAGGAAACAAGAATTTCCTTAAAACATAATACGAGATTAACATAAATAGTAATAAAAGATAAATGGCAATACTAACTTGTGGTGAAACATAACATTGTATAGATTTCTAAATAAGTTATATTAGAAAAAAAATAAAAGTCTAAAGCAAAATAAAGTTAAAAGTGAGCGTTACGCTTAAAATTACTTTGAGATAGCGCCATCACTGAACAGCTTTTGTGAAGCGTGAGCAATTTTAAAGGTGGCTCAAAGAATAAACTGATGCCCAAAATATCAGGTCTCTGTCTGGAAGACTTAGCTCCGCTGCTTATGCTGTGCGTATGTAAGATAAGACAGTTGACTGATGTTGGAACGGCAAAATTAGTATATTTTAGCTACTTTCACAGTATAATGTCATACGGAATTCTGTTATGGAGCTCAGCGGCAGATATTGAGTCTATTTTTATACTGCAAAAACGTTCTGTGCGGGCATTTACGGCCTTCGACCCCGTGACTCTCTAAGAGAGCTATTCAAAGAGATCAACATACTCGTACTGACAGTTACATCTCAATACATTTTCGAAAACTTTATGTACGAGGTCCGTAAAAACCTAGAGTTTTTTTTACAAAAATAGTGACGTACACAATTTCAATACCCGAAATAAATATAAACTTGCCGTTCCAAGATTCAGACTGCGAAAAGTGGGTAATTCGTTCATGGGAAATTGTATTCGTATTTTCAACAAATTACCACTGTCAATTGCTGACCTCCCTGTACATAAACTCAAATCATATATCAAAGTTGTTTTGATGAAAAAAGGCTATTATACTATTAATGATTATATAAATGATAGGAACGTTTGGCTTTAAATTGTACCAGCTCGCACTGGCATATATCATAATGTAAACATGTTTATTTAAAAAGAGGCTGACAATAGTGACCGAGTTTCTTACGCTGCTTCTTCTCGGCACTAGCCCACATTTGTCCCGAAGCAGTGGTAGGTTAAATATTGGGACGTGTAAAAGCGCCTCCAGGGGCCTATTTGCAGAAATAAAACTGATATTAACTGATACGCTTCAAACCCTAAGCGACAACCGGTTGTCGCGATAACAATTTTATTGATTTTAATTGTGTCTGGAATATCCGATCGTCAAAGGGCTGATATTCGCTTCGCTGTATATTTTGAAAATTTAATAATAAACTAGAAATAATATCTTTATACAAATTAACATTTCAAAGCTTCGCGTCAGTTAAGGAAATTATTTATTTAAAAAAATATCAGACTATCGTATGAATAATAACAATATGTGATAAATGACACCAGCCTAAAAACACGACTCCTTCTCTTCCTATGGATAAAGTAAGAGACAATTTAAGAAGTGCCACTAGAATAAGATGAGCAGCAACGTCTTTCATTGTCCAAAAATTGTTGATTCAAAGAAATCTGTCGGGGCAGCTGGTTCTAATTAATGTTTCACACCAAAATGCTAAATGTTTTATAAAAGTATTTTACGTTATAATAACCCCATAGAACTTTTCCCCATAACGTAGTATTACTATACTTTAAAAACGCTGCCTCCTTTGCCTTGGCTCTACATACTGTAGAGGCGAAGACTTAGCCCCCAGCTATTGGCAATTATAGCAGCCTATCATACTTCAAAGAGATACGAGTATGAAGAGCCGTGATGGGCCGTCTTTCACGTCCTAGATCGTATATGTGTTAAAAGTCTGAGATGATTAGTGTTTAAGTAGGTCTTAGGCAAACATGACGTCATAATTTTATTTTTAGTTGTTAATTAAGAGGCAAGTGCGTTCCGGACTTGCGCACTGACTGTTATATACTCGTATCATACAATAGTGAAAAATAACGCAGATGTAAAGTTTATGGATTTTTTTCGATATTATGAGTTATGAATTTCATGATTCTAGAGAGCGAGAAGTGCCCTTTGGTTCCGTTTCCCTTTTGTAAATATAAAGAAAATACATACATTTTTAGTGCGCAGACTTCTGGTTCATACCTACTATGTATTTTTTTTCTGTTAGACAGATAAAAGCTTTAAAGTATTCGATTTGATAAAAAATACTACATTAAAATATTTTGACTTTCTTATTCAGTTTTGATTAGTAATCCTTACACCCTATACTTGCATGTACAGTGTACTTCCCGTCATCGAATAACCAGTAAAATAACTCCTAAATACTATGTCCAGTATTCTTACCCCTTGTCAAAGTAGTAGAAAACGAAATACAAAATTGTATGTCTAGTACTTGTACTATTTTCGTTTCAAATAATAATTAGAACGTTAACTTTTGTTATATTTCGTAATTCTATTTTAGGGATTAACAGATTAAATGGTTTATGCCTTATTTTAACTTGGTTTTTCAGAGCCTCTGCCGCCTAAAAATGCTCCTTATGATATAAATATTGGGTCTCCACTGAAGAATGAAGAGAAAATTGCTTTTAAAAGAACTGAAGAGTTGACCTCTTCGCCATGCCTTTCCATTGATTCCTACAGACCTCTGTTGTCCCTATTACTGACAATGTGCTTTTCACCGACTGGTGAAGTAAATTATATTATTTGACCATGTTTGGCATCATTTCTGTAGATTCCATTAAATTCTTTATCTATTGCTAGTCCAATGAGAACTATGGCATCAAAAACAATCACAGCGTAAAAAGAAAATATCGAATACCCGGGCAAAAAAGAGCAAAATAACTAACTCACTGTAGTATTTTGGAATCGGTTCTTCTCTCTAGATTTAATCGTTGTTGACATCGACAACACAAACTTGTACTCTACCTATAGGAGTGCAAAAGTATACAGAACTCTTCATGAGTTGAACGACTTTTTTATGATTATCTTCATCATAGGTATAGTGAAAAGCCTTCCTATCTAAATTTTTGGTCTAACTAACTAAAGAATTCAGAAATACTCATGTGATTAAGTTACTAATTTCTTGCTCTCAATTCGGATGGGGACAGATATTGCAAGATATATCCATTCAATGAAAAAATAAATAAAACAGCCTCACAACGGAAGAAAAGACTACCTATAGCATTGATGAAATGACAATACCGCACAGCACAACACCATGAAACCTAAATAAGGGGATTCAGGTTCGCATTGCGCTGTTGCATATGGAATCGTTTATGTTTTTTTATAGTAGGTATGGATGGTGGCGATGACATTTTCCAATATAAAGATTATAGTGAGGAAGAAGAGCATTATGACTCTAAGTGCTAAATTGGTTCTAGCTATTTGAAGACAATTTAGACTCCAGGGTGTGATGTTTATTTCGGTAACCTTTTCACAATGCTCAACTTGATCGTAAACCATTGCAACTTATACGAATTTACCAAAATAAAATTGATGTCTTCCTACCGAATACATAATTATTTTATTCTTTCACTTCGACAGTGGGAAGTATACTGCACATGGTTGGAGTGCATTAATTTCTTACGAACTCGATAGTGTCCAGTATAATGGACATACATTTTTCAGAAAACTGAAATAGGTATATTTTTATTGGAATTTTTATAGGGATCCCTATAAGCTAGTAATCGAAATCTGTAACTATTTTACAAATACGAGTATTACAATGTAAATATTCCATCGAATTAAGGGTTAACAACATTGATTATTAAAAATGAGAAAACTCATTTAGGGCATCAGCCCATACTAGGCTTAGACCTTTGCCATAAAAAGTTACAACTAGCCTCCTAAACCGTATTTATTAATCGATTTTTTGCAATATTATCCAGGTAATCAGTTCAGCAAGTGGGTGATCTGCCCTTCTTGTGTTTTTCAATAAATGGTCGTCAATGATTTTCATATCTCAAAGGTTGCCACTTCAGCTTGGTATAATCAGAGAGCTATCGGCAACCTTGATTCGCTCATTCAAATTGAGGTATGAATAATTCAAAACAAGGGATAATCAGATTTCTCAAAAGCAGTCAGCTCATAAAGGTCACCTTAAATTGAACTTTGACAAATCCAGTTCAGGACTACTTAGGTCTGCGCTTCAAGAATACAAAGTAACATATCAAAGCAGCTGGTCAGTACTTACACGCTGAAAAACTTTAAACTTAATCTTTATCAGTCTAAGATGTATGGAAAGTCAACCCCGACATGAGAAAAACCTTAACGCGTTTGTTACAGTTGTCAGGTATGCACACTTATAAAAATGTTAAAGGAAGATGTCAAGGACCTGTTTATCATGGATTCGACAAGCGAAAGATAATGAGGGTAAAATGACGCGTATTGAAGAAGGCCTATTAATAAACTGCTGTAGGTAAAGGAAAAGACTTGGTTCCTAAGGTATTAGAAGAGATATAATACAAAGTGGACTGTTGACTACAAAGCTTGGGTAGAATTAGGGACAAGTACAATAACGCTCCGTTGGTCGAGCGGCTTATGTGCTGGACCAAGATCCCGGAGTCCTAAAATCCTATCCCTGGTCCAGCAACAAGAATCTTCGAACCTTGGTCAGGATTGTGATCACTAACATCCATTTGCCAAAAATGGTCATTATACCTGTACCCATCATTGCTGTGGTAAGATGAATTCAATGATGGAGGTCTTTTGGAGCGGGATGATTTTAGGCCGTTACCAAGTAACTTTAAGGCGTTGCTTTACTTTTACGATATCAGCTACCTCACACTAGGAAGATGTTGAAGGGAATGGTTGACCGATCATCATTTTTCGCTTGCAAACTGATCCGTTTGCTCTGTGACATTTGAAACCGTTTGTCGATTATGCTTTTTGTTTGTCTTACATGTTTCTCCATCACCTCTGACATTGCTTGTAGAATCTACTAAAGGTTGTTATTGATAAAAGGGTTAGCCTATGATAGTGGCAGTTTTAATGAATTAACCCAAAACACATACTACGACCGTGGCAATCCTGATTACACCTCCGGCGATCTGTTTACGTGGCCGACCATCGCAGAATACAAACAATTGCCGCCTAACAAGCCCCAATTAGCTGCCGACGATCCCTGCGGTTATTTCGGAGATGCACAGATCTGTGGCAGTTAACTGAACCGATACAGAGGTATTATTACGCAACGCAAAGCCCGTTCACACGGATCTATTTATCTCTTTCATATATTTTAATAGTGAAAGAGATAGAGGCAGTAAAATTTACGGACTGTGTTTTGGAGTAAGACCTGTGTTTTGGAGTAATAAACTACCGGAATTTATAAAAGAAGAATCAAATAAAATAAAATATGGAAAATCAATAAAATCTATTCTTTTAAAAAATTGCTACTATACAATAAATGAATACCTAAATGACGAAAATCTAATAAAATTAAAAAATATATAACCAAATTAATTAATACAATGACAACAAATATTACAATTTATTTTATTTCTCAAATTCTAATTTATATAAATGTTTAATAATATAATATAATCTAATAAAAATATGTAATTAGCTGTTATTTTATATAAAATAAATTAATAACTATCACCAAATTAGTCGATATCTATAAATTGAATATACAGTAAATTTTAGAAAGTAAGTAAATTATGTATGTAGTAATAATAGGTGTTTATTTGTTCTTTTGTATTGAAATATTATTTAATTATGGCGTCATCCTCTCTGTCCGTCTACTACAAATTGTATTGTTGTGCCCGAACAGGGTCTATAATGAACTGTCTACATCATACTTTATAACATCCTTGTAACATTATAGAACGCAATAAAATATTTGAATTGAATTGAATTGAATTGAAAACCTCTGGAAAGGAATAGTACTTACATTTTAGACACGGAAGTTAATATTCAAGTGAATTTTGACCAACGTAAGTACCTTTCAGTGGCAAATTCACGGCTTATTTTAGATGGAACTAGCTTAGAACATCCTTGCCGAGGTTTTAACGAATATTGCATTGTACAAGTGTAAATATCAAATTATAATTGTTTGTAGAAATAGCTAAAGAAAAGATTCAATACTTCATTGACCCGTCCGGCCTCAAAGCAGGAGACACCTTGAAAGCAGGTATGTACCAACGCAACTCCACCACGGAGGATAATTTAATATTTCAATTTCAATTTCAAAATATTTATTTTAGGCTTGGCCCATATAGAGTTAGTAACAATTTAACTTAAGACTATTGTTAGTAAATACAGGCAAAAACATCATCATATAATTACATTAAATTAAATTACATTATTTATTTAATTATATCATTATTATTAACATTTTATTTATATTATGGTGTGTATAGAAAGATATAACACCCATCTCTGAAGGAGTGGAGAATCCCAATGGTCTACAAAGCTTTATTGACAATTTTACCAAATAGAGCAGAGCAGTGCTTTTTGTTATAAGCAAAGATTATTTTTAACTACTATTATATTTCTTCACTGCCTAATGTTCACCAAAGAATGGAGTTGTGAACAAAAATAATTTTAATCTAAATTGTTTTCAACTTGCGTATATGTCCGCTGTCCGGTAAAATCAGCATAACATATCTATAACCAGTGATTAACTATATGTTTACTTACCTTTTGGTATCCGGGCGCAAACAATCGCCTCCTAACGAACCCCAATTAACCGTGTACATCCCGGTTGGTTTTGGGTACACAATACACCCCCATGGCCTGATCAGATGCAATTGACAAGTCGAGACATGCATGAGGGTTATTAGATTGGTAGACATGGTTTATTAGCTTTTGGGTTGTAACCTTTGAAAGATCAAAAGATTTTACCTACGTTTTATAAAGAATATAATGCTTTGATTTTGTTATCCTTTTAGTGATACTATAAATCAATATTTAAAGAATATAATGCTTTGATTTTGTTATCCTTTTAGTGATAATTTAATTCAATATTTACTAACTTTATGCGGAGTTCTTTTTAATTTATTGTTCATAGTGGCCGACGATTTTGAACCAATATTCTTATGTGTACTTATTACCAAGTCCAACTTTATAATCATCAACATTTGTTTTACATTCAACTTTATCTATTCGTTTAGGTTTTTTTCTCAACTCAACAGCTATTTAAGCCACTGCAGGACGTAGGCCTCCTTAAAGTTATGCCACAATTGTCTATACTGGGCTTAAAATTATTTTTTATACTTCTTTAAAATGATGTCTTTACATTCACATTATGCACAAATTCTTGAGAAAAAATATTTCAACTATCTAACTTAAAGATTATTCAAAAGCTATATCTACATCTAATTTTCTCTTCCACCAAATAAGGGTTACAGCTGCAAAGTGTGGTACCATCAAGTTCTGAACGGCGATCCCCTCAGACATCTCTAGTTTGCTCTCAGGAAACATTAGTTAGCTCGCTCCCGACTTTTGATTGGCTCCCACGGGATTATCGGGCTAGAATCCGAGATTACACTGACAGTTAATTCACCTTGCACAAGTCTTTGAGACAAATTGAGGTGATTATGAACGTTATATACTTACTAAATGCTTTGTTTATGCTAATGATTTAATAGAGTCAAATTTTAAACTAAAGTTTAAATTAATATTTGGCAGTAATAACACCAATATGTATAACTTTTGAAGGATATGACCAGGTCAGATAATATTTTTTATTGCAAAAGTGTCTTTATCTTTTGCGCTTTTAAATGTGTATAGAAAAATCAAAAAATAACAACGTTGCTACAAAACTGATATCTAATTCAAATGTTTAACACTCTGAATTATTTTTGTGTACCTTTTATTATGGAAAATAAAACGAAGCTGAAGTTAAATCTAGTACCTAGCAGCATTTAAGAAATAAACATTTATGTACCAAACTCTTTAAAAATAAGGCACTCAGATACTGTTTTGGAATCTTTAGTATTTACATTCATAAGTACTACGAGTATCTAAACAAATGCTAGTATTGAAGTATCATTATTTTGCTTACGAGCCCGTTTATAGGCACAATTTTTGAATATCATAATTTCATAACAAACCCATTGTTAAAATATGTAAGTTAAGACGCTGACATAAGCCAAATTGAGCTCAATGAAGATTGTTTTGCTTTAAGCCTATGGCTCGTATTGTTGCCAAATTCTATGTAGTTGTAATTGATCATATTTTTGACCAGGTGGCTGTTTCCAAAACACGATACTAAAAACTTTTCTCGATAGAAAAAAATCTCAAAGTAGCCTCTGAAAATACATAAATTACCATTTTTCTCAGCAGTCCGTATAACAATGATAATAAAATTTTGCTATATTGTATATTACATGTTGCTTAAGCAAATGGCTGATTTAGATTTTTAATAAAATGGCAATTTTAAATTGCACAACGAATTTTGTTGTTTGGCACTTAGGCCCTTTTATTCCATGCGCTTTTTCTCTGTCACTCCTACGAGAATCGACAGTGATAGCTGTGGCGCGTTCCAAAGAAATTCAAAGACGAATAAATTTGTGGGCGTGTTCATTGCTCAAGGTCATCGGCTGCAGTCAGCGTCTTAACACAATTTCAGTAACAATAACTAGCCGACCAGCAAAAGCGCAGACAATATCTAGTTTCATATATTTCCAATATACCTTTTTTTGTTTCATTTATTTTTCATACCACGTCAGGTCCGTGTCTCATTCACACGTTGAAGCTGAACAAACAGAACGCACTACTGAACTAATCAAACACGAAGAGGTTTATGGAGCCCTGTTACTGTTCGTTTCAATACCGAATACGTGACAATCTCAATTTAGACCGTACCACTGTAGTAATAAAACAGACATTCGTGATATTGGCTGAAGGAAATATCCATAGTATTTACGGCATTGTATTAATTCTTAGCAAGGATAGGGTAGGGTGAAAACCAAAGATATGTTTTCTAACCCACACGTGCTACTTACGAAATAATAATTCTCATTTTAGCGGAATGAGACAGTACATGTACCTAATTGAATTTATTTCTGAAGCGGGTATTATTTTATTATGTAGGTAGGCTGAAATCTTACCTATATTAAGATTTTATTGAATAATGTATGAGCCCTTACTGTAACAAAATGACTAAAATAAGTGGACATAAACTAATTTTAGCTAATTTTAAAAACTGCCCAAAAGTATCCGTAGAAGTGCTGATTTTTCCCAATAGGTACAGACTCTGTACTGTCTCTATCTGTGCTACAGAGCTAAACTAATGTTTGCAGTCGTTTGCGATGTAATTTCTTGTAAATTATAATTTTTAAGGTATTTTTACGTGATGACCGACTTAATTATTTTAATTTTTTAACTACCAACAAATCTTAGCGTGGGCTGTATTGGTAAATTAATATTCAAGTCAGCTCAATCAAGATTAAGATACTCTGTCATCCATGAGGCATTATCCCTCAACCCCCAGGAAGCACGCGCGTGCCGCGATAACAATTGATTTCAATTGTGTCTGGAATAACTCACGATCGAGGGATTAAGAGTTCCAAATTTGAATACACAAATATTTTTCTTAATTTTCTGCTTGTTAACGTCGGTACAGACTCCCTCTAATCACAATACTTACAAGACTATGGAGAGAAAAGCTAGAAAAACAAGAATGTACCTTTTTATACTAACGCAGCCAGTGCACGACTGTTTTCGGGATATAAAATTTCTATCGTATCTCAAGCACCGTCAGAAACATGTAAAAGCAGACTATCACAAAGTGATTGTGTAAAAAGCACTGTTTTTTTGCATTTTTCGAACATCGAACTAAATTATTCTCATTTAACCAAGCACGTTCTATCTACATGCAAGCATTAAGAAAGTTGCGACTCACGATGCTGCATTGTTGTTTTTGTCAATTAAAACTTCAGATTACGTAACTTCCAAAGCTAATAAATGTTGCTTACAAAGCAAGTTGCATGCAAAGTTACTGCTTGATTCAACAAAATTAATTATATCACAACAAACTTACGTTAATAATACCGTACGCCGTGGGATATCCACAACATATTGTTATGCCAACATGGTAATTGCTATATTCATGTCAGATATGAATTAGTTTAACATATATGAATTAGTTTGCCAATCTTTATAGCCATAGGGATGTATACGAGTATGTGATACTGAGAAATATATCAAGGAGTAAATGAATGCATCTTCTCAAGAGATTTTGAATTAAACGCCAATTATACATACAAAAAAAACAATTCTACTACAAACTTACAGATTTTCTATATTTAACATTTTTGAAATTAAAAGCTTATGCGTTGTTGTTACAGTTGAAATTCTTTGTAATAAATTTGACACATCTTAAGGTAATCTAAGTTTAGAAACAAAATCTTAACTACTTGTTTCGCTCAAAGTTTAATTTTTTTCTAAACACACATACGAAAGCAGAAATTATTTTATGGCTTGCATATCATTATCGGAGGACTACGCGTTGAGCCTTTTCAAGCTCAATTAACACAGGTTTGTTGCCCCCAGATCACCACGTTTTATTAAGTGCGGAATCGACATCCTTATATGATTTCACAACCAACATACCTAAACTTGAAATCTATCATTGCATGTGCAACATAAATAAGCTTGTATAAATCTCAACCAAGATGTTTGGTTTTGTTAAAATTCTGGCACGTATATTACGTGTCAAAAAAAAACCCACAAGTCTTAATTTGGATCAACGCGACAATGTTTCTCTTGTTTAAAATTGGAAAAATCTAAACAGATTTCACATTCACTCGAAATGTTCATACCAAAAACCAGAATAATATTTCGATTTTCCATTAAGTAACGAGCGATTTGCACTGTGAATAGTTAAAAATCCTAACGCAAGCTAAATCAACTGGAATAGCAACTTATTTTACGGTTCATTCTCTGCCAAAATTACCCCAAACCAGATATTCGGTCAAAGGCATCCTACCAATACGTTACCGTTTGACATCGAGCATAGATAGCCAGAATTTATGAGATGATAACAGAACTGTTCTGCTAATGGATAGCTTGCATTAGCCTTTAAAGGGAAGATAATTTTATTTACTTCCCAGAGGGCAGGTTAATTTTGCATCTTTTGGGACAGAGTTTTTTAAAAACCTTTTCTGTTGTACCTTTTCAGTCGCGGGGCGGCCATTTAGAGAATTGCTTTAAATGTTCCTTATTCTTGCTTATAAAAGCCTATTAGTTTCCTTGTGTACAGAAGTACTGAGCAGTAACATTATTGCAGATTGTTAAAACCCTTTTGTAAAATGAAATGTTTTTTCTTGGGTAAATTGTAGTTCCAAGATATTATTTTATTTATTTCGATATATTATACGGTGTTATACGAATTTAATTACTTAATACGCAAGGTGATAAAATATTACGAAGAAGACCAATGACGTTAGCCTGTTTTGGGCTTCGATGAATATATTAAATGTACGATCAGTCGGGTTTTAAGTTACATTACGTAATTTTCAAGAAAAACACATGGGAACCTTATTATTTCATTCAACTTGTTATCATAACATCAAATAAGTAAACAATGACTTACAGTAGCTTATGAATATTTAAAATATTTGGTATGTTTTTCAAATAATATAAGAAGTTATTAACACAAATAACACTTTCTAAATCAATAAACACTTGATAGACATTAAATTTAGTAACATTTGAAATAAAAGTATTGGAAAAATTATGACCAATCGAATGACGGAACTTGTAATGTCAAAGAGACTATTACCATTATCAGTATTTAAACATTTTTTAACACAGTCTAGTATATGTATACATGCTTCAAATTTGTACCCTATTTAGTAAAAAAAAACAAAGTACTTACATGGTATAGGCCATAAAAAATCCAAATCGTCTAAAAAATTTCTAAAAATAAGGTCAAATTTCCGTTTTTTTTAACATAAAATATACCATAACCACCTTTTAGTGTTAACTCCGCCCTTGCCCCGTTGGTCTAGTGGTTTAAATACCGGGCCAAGATTTTGGGGTCCCAGGTTCGAATCCCGGGTCGGGCAACAAAAAAGTTTCGAATTTTCGAACGTTGCTCGGGTTTGTGATCACCAACCCGCATTTGGCAAGCGTGGTGATTATGCCAGTACACCCATCATTGCTGTGGTAACTTGAATTCAATGATGGAGGCCTTTTCCCTGCAGTGGGATGATTATAGGCTGTTACTCTCCGCCCTTGCCCACATTTAGGTTATACATTTAATTTTATTCACTTGATTGTATCTGCTTTCATGAGCAATAAAGTGTTTAATCTTTCTATCTATCTATCTTATGTAGATTAACGGCCAGTCCCAATAATCTATCTATCTTCAGTTTTGGCATATCAGAGATAGAAAACATCTTCTGTCTCTGATTTTGCCGTCCAGAGAAACAAAGACAGAAGTTGTTTTCTATCTCCGATATGCCAAAGCTGAAGATAGATAGGTTATTAGGACCGGCCGTAAATCAACTCATGCGTTAACATCCTATAACCTCAGGTGCAGAAATAACCAAGCATTCATGTAAAACGACACGCGTAGGGGTTAATCAGCAGTGAATAATTTGAATGAAACCGTCGGGTGAGGCGCGAGTGGCGCCGCGGTGCGTAGTAATAGCTAATCAGGTTAGAGACGCATCCGCTCTGAAACGTGTGTTAGGGATGTGACACAATATCGATAGAAAAATAACGATGAATTTATTTAATTTTGAACTTTAAAGTTTTATAGTAAATAATACATGTTCTAAGATTAAATTAAATTGAGTGATAACAAGTACCTAGTATCTAATTGAAAATTTAAAGTAAATTTAAGTTTCAAACGAAAATAGCAAAACATGTAATACATCACTTAGCCATTTCAAGATCTTCCACGTAAGAAAAAATAGGATCCCTTTGTTACGGCCTTTTAACTGTTGATTATAAAATTTTAAAAGTCATCATTTGTAAAGTATCTTTTAATTCTAGTGTTTATAATAAATATATATTTTTTTCTTACATACAGCTATATAGTGTTAACTTTAGTGTTAACTCCGCCCTTGCCCCGTTGGTCTAGTGGTTTAAATACCGGGCCAAGATTTCGGGGTCCCAGGTTCGAATCCCGGGTCGGGCAACAAAAAAGTTTCGAATTTTCGAACGTTGCTCGGGTTTGTGATCACCAACCCGCATTTGGCAAGCGTGGTGATTATGCCAGTACACCCATCATTGCTATATTAAATTTTAATAAATATTTTTGATAAAATGTATGTATGTAAAAGTACTTCAAATTGCTGTTCTAAAATTCAGCTAACATCTAATTCAAATCATTACGTTAAAGAAATATCGATATAAGTGAACATAATAATTTAAAAAATAAAACTTAGTTTGGACAGAATTAAGCTATCGATAACATGATTACATCTCTACGCCACGATTCAGGTGAGTGCTCGTAAATATTCCTCTCGGGTAGTGTTGGGAGCAATGTTTGTTTTGAGTGGAGTTGTTTTTTGAAATACCATTTGGTTTTGTGTTAGTTTCTTGGTTGCCTGTCTTTATTTCTCCATTACAAATCCTAAAGAATTACTTTATCTACCAAATTTGGAAATACATTCAAAAATTTTAACAAATTACTCTATTACTGCACTTCCAAAACATAAATCGTATGTTAAAGTTATGTTAATGAAAAGGGACCACTATACTCAGCATTGTATGACATTGAATTGTCCTAGTTTACACTGGAATTCATCTTTTAGAAGACACAATTTTAAGGAGTTGACAATAGTTACCGAGCTTCTTGACCTTCTTCTCGGCACTAATATAATTTAACAGCGTGAACTTATCCGCAGGTTAAAAATATTGGGACTTATCAAAATGCCTGATGGGGTATGTTTGCAGAAGCAAATCTGATATTAGTATTTGAACTTGAAAAACTAATTTTTCAAGTTTAAATTATAATTGCAATTAAAATGCTTAAATATCACCAAAAGTAAATCTGATGTTACTGATTTTAAATGTCTTATTACATTTTATTAATTGTATAAAGTAGTTTCATCGTGACTTTTTTGAGAAATTTACGTGATAGATAATTAGGAGTTGAAAACTTGAAACACATTTATTCATATTGCTACATTTTATTTTTAAGTTCAGTTAAATCTTATATGACAGTCATATTAGATTTAACTGAATCATATTGTATGTCAACACATCACTATTAACTTCGGTTAAATCTTTAACTTCAAGATTACGTTAGTAATGGATTTAAATAGAGAAAACTAAATAGATGCCGAAATAATAGATTAGTTTAACAAGAGTAATATGTTATGATTTTATTTTTTTCTTTGTTTTAAGTGTAACATCCCTTTTTTGTGAGACAGTCATACAACTACAAAATAATTATTTTAATTTTCTATTTAGCTTTCGATCTTACTAATTTCTCAAAACACAAAAATCATTAAATTGGTCCTGTCGTTCTTGAGTTATAAATGAAGTAAATAACACGACTTTGTTTAATGTATATAAGTAGAAGTATACAAAATAGATCTTTGACGTAAGTTACAATATTTTGTGTTTAAACCTTAAGTACTTCAGACGTAAGCCAGCAAGTGAAGCCGCTTGTTACCTTCCCACATTATAACAGACCCAGAAGACTCTAGTGAACTTGACAAGTCTTGACCTAAAACCTGAGAACTAGGCTGAACCTACGTTAAAACAATATGAACCACTTTCTATTATTCTTGCAGATACAATTTTTGTGAGATCTATAAGTTTTTACTGCGTAAAGGGATGAATATAACAACATTATTGATCTGAGCTTTGATGGTCACTTACTCATTCTTCGTGATTATGTCGCTAGCAACAATGCCGAAGTATCGGAACCTCAACTAATTATAGGTAACCAAACAGATTGAAAATTTACTTTGCAGTATAATAACTAATCCTAGAAATTGGAAGGTCCAATCAAAACCAGAAATCTCCATCGTCAGACACTAACAAAAATCTTTAGCTTACTTTTCATAATTATTGGTTTTTTCATCAAGTTTTCTATTCTTACTCGTCAATCTGTCTGTTACACTTTCACGTCTAAACTACAGAACCAAATGTTGATTTGTGATGTTTACAAGGATAGCTTAAATCTTGTGAAAGGTATAAAATGTAGGCTTATGCTATTGTGTATCCCACAGTCCCACTCCTATTCCATCACGCAGGCAGAGCCACGGCCAAGAAGATGTTAAATAAAGATTGAGCCATTTAGTTCGTGCTCATGTCCAAATATAGAAGATTAAATGCAAAATCAAATTAAACATCTGCTCATATAGCCAAACTCTAAGCAAACGTTCACCAGACAGTAGACAAACAGACTGCACTTAGATAAAATTGCCTTACTTAGATTGGCTGGATATTGCTTATTTAAGTTCTGTATGAGCAGTAATTATGTTGAAAGTACAATGTCTACTAAACTGAGAAGCAAATAAAAGGAGCGCCTAACCTTAATTATCAGCATCAACGGATATCAGTCATAATTTTTTTCTACTGTGGCGAAACGATGAGTTTTTGACGTATCTGTTAATTTTTCGTTAATTTCAAATGCTACAATAGTAAATAATTATTAATTAATGTGTGATGTTACCCAATCAATACTTTGACTGTGTAATCCAACTTCGTTATGTCTTAGAACACACTATATCAAATTTGTTTTTAGGAAATACTAGCTGACCCGGCAAACGTTGTTTTGCCATAAAAATGATTAAATTACTAAAATAGCTATTAAAAAATAGGGATTGATGATAAAAGGGTAAAAATTTAGGGGTGTATGTATTTTTAGGGCCACATTATAGAAAAATAATAACAAAAAAATTTGTCCAAAAATTAAAAAAATATATATCCTATCCCTACCCTACCCCTACCCTACCCCTACCCTACCCCTACCCTACCCCTACCCTACTTCTACCCTACTCCTACCCTACTCCTACCCTACTCCTACCCTACTCCTACCCTACTCCTACCCTACTCCTACCCTACCCCTAGCCTAAACCCTTCCCTACTCCCTACCCTTACAAAAAAGACGATAATTGATCAGTTATCGAGTGGGATGAAACATGATTAAATTACTAAAATGGCTATTAAAAAATAAGGGTTGATCGTAGAAGGGTGAAAATTGAGGATTGTATGTATTTTTGTATGTTGTATCATAAAAAAATAGAAATTAAAAATTTTGTCTAAAAAATAAATAAAAAAATTTAGGGGTGGACTACCCCTAACATTTAGGGGGATGAAAAATAGATGTTGGCCGATTCTCATAGATACCGGATAAGCACAAAAAATTTCATCAAAATTGGTCAAGCCGTTTCGGAGGAGTATGAAAACGAAAACTGTGACACGAGAATTTTATATATTAGACTAGATGTTGGGTCTTATTTATGTTATTATACGTAAAGACAGTAATTTATAGGTACATCACAGTGTTTCCATTGCATTTGTCGCCATCAATATTATTTCTTATTGACTATATATTTTATTTATTCCGTTCTAGTATTGTAGATGTATATTTTACACTCTTCAGTGTCTTTTTATCACTATTCAAGACTTTTTTGTATTATTTGTTGTCGCACTGCCTATAAAAAATAGCTGTTTGACTGGTAAAGAACGCCACGAAGCACTAAGGGCAACTTTAGTACATTTTTCACTTATTTGTGCCATAAAGTTTAAAAAAAAGTAAACTGACAACTCAATTTGAAATTTAACGTCCTAAAATCCATTGCGATGTTCAAAGCGGGTTGCAACCAGTGCCTGCAGATCAGTAGTGCGATTGTGTAAGGTTGTTCATGGATGGACAATGAATACAATTGATCATCGATCGTATAATTAAATTCTAATTGTGTAATTTTGTCCATTCCATGAAGACCGAAAAGTGACCGGTGGTATAAAAACGTTTCATGGATTTGCGTTTTATTATCGCAAAACATTCGGTAAAACTCATTTTTTTCTAACATAATATTAAATTGTATTCAAATATAAATGCAGGTTTTTAATCAAATTTTACGATTTCAACCCAAAAACAAACTTTATTTCATAAAAACATTGAATTTAAATTAAAAGTTTACCTTTGCAATTGATATAACCAAACGCAAAGAACGAATGAAATACGAGTTTCCTGCTACTCGACAATAGGTGGCGTTAGTGGACTATGTTTTTTATTTCCTAAAAGTTTAACGGCTTCGGACGAGTCCATACAGCCTAGTCTTTTTAGTTATAATGTAAATTTTTTTATACATACAATATCATTTAAACTTGCTTAAACATAATAGCTTAACCTAACCTAAGCCTAAACTAACCTAACTCATTGAAATGTATGGGTGGTATATACATTTCAATTATTACGGGAGTTTTACGCGAGAACGTGGATCAAAGTCGAATAGGAGCGCCTTTTCTTGTGTCTCAGTTTTATTTGATTTATCCTACTCACTGACACATTATTATAACAATGCCACCACTTTATCACAATAAATGCCGCTTAAGATAAATTCACAAAATTTCGCTACAAAATCCATCTTTCTCTTCTCGTTTCCCGCGCAATACTCCAGTGGACTACGTAAAGTGTTCTCTGACGTAGTATATTATTTTATTTATGTTCTGTGAATGTCAAGTGTTAACTGTCACAGTGAAACAAAACTTTGCATTTGTTTAAATAAAAAGACAATTAATTAAATTAAAGCGTTCTATCAAAAACAAACATTAAAAAGTTTACCTAAATTAAATAAAGATAAAACAACATTTTCTTTCAAAGAAAATGTAACAATTTGAAGAAATTTGCGTACATAACAGGGTAAAATGTACGATTGTCATGAGTCAAGAGTCACCGCAATCATTTGACATTAGTAATGAGCTCATAAGACTTACGCAATTCGAATTATCTGTCAAAATCATGTACATCATTCACTCATCGTTTAAAATTAACGACCCAATCGTTAACGTTAAATTAACTCCGTACACAATTAGAATTAGCCGTTTGACAGATTATACCGTACGTTATGAACTGTCAAATGAATACGATTGCTTTACACAATCGCACCTCTGTTTGGAGAGCATTCAGAGATAGTAGTCTAACTCAAATGCATGTGATCTAGTTTTGTTAGAACTTCGATCCAGTCACGAATGTTGCATCATCGGGTTTTAGTTTCAGTTACTCATTTTTGATTACATGTTTGAGAAAAGTTACTAACGTCGAAATTGGACACAAAATTCATAACGACAAATCAAAAAGAGATTAATATTGAAATAACCTAAACTGTTTGGAAGGAAGACGCTCCTGAAGACGGAAGATGGACTCTTCTGGCAGTACTACTTTTATTCGCCTCTTACGACACGAGAAGGGTTAGTTCTTTTCTTTAATTAAGCCGTGCCGCATGAAATTTAAAAAACATACCTAGTTAAAAATAATAACGCAAAAATCAAATCTTTTTCACAACAAACTTCACGATCGATAAATAAATTATAATTGTTAGACTAAAAATATTACTCTTGTGAATTTCCCAAAACATTCTCGTAATAAGAATCTCAACAGTAAAAAATTATGTCCCTTAATGTTACTCGCATAAACAGCGTCCCTTTTGAATATAATAGCTATTCTCCAAACTATTATAAATATAAAATATTCCCTCAAAGCCTTGGTGAATCTGTTTTTCTACCAAAATTCCGTTCCGACATCGGACGGTTTGACGTCTCGCCAGATACCGACTAAAATTTACGAGCTGATAAACCATTACCAAGATAACTTGGCCCCTCACAACAAACTGTGTCTTTCCAGTCGAGAACATTAAGCTAAGGGAATCGAGGACTAGAAAGGTCATGTTAGATTGGGCGTTCTATAAAACTTGCGAGGCAAATGGATTACTCCGATTAAGTATGAGCGACCTCTGCCCGTATTGGTTGATGCATGATTAGCTTAGGCGAGATTTTCTGCTTTGGATTTTGCTGCATTGCACCTTTTTAAACAGCATATGACTTCGAAGTTTAAATCAATCGCTATTTCTTGCAGACCATATTTCACTCCCGAATCGAATTGAGTCTCAGTTAGACAACCACCATTATCATCCTATGATAGTTTTATTGAGATGACGGAGTGTAGGTTTGTAGCGCAGTTTTTGATTTTTCCCAAATGAGGAAGAAAAGTCATAACTAAATCAGCTGTCTTACGTCCTCATTGCTGCAATTGCAAACTGCGGTACACACAAATATTTATATATAAAAATAGATATTCCCGGAATCGACGTAACAGAAGCTAGATATTCACGAAATTGACGTTTGAAGCAATAGACTTTTAAGTTTACTGGGCATAACAGGAACTGGTACTAAGAGACTGAAAGGGATTTAAATGCTAAAAAACAAAATACAGATAAAATACATTTCCAAGAAACCAACTTATTGGTATTTAAAGTTAACCTAAAACAGCGCACATACATATTTTATGAAATGAATAAGGCTAACGAGACTGTCCATTAATTTGTTCTAAAAAAAATTGAGCTCAGAGACGTGGACGCCATCAAACGGCGGGATATAAATTTTTCAGCGGCCCATTTGGAACCCGTCCCTGTTTTTTTGCATATCTGAATGTGTCCAATTACAGAAAGGGCTGGTTGGAAATACGACCCAAGCTATGAGCGAAATAATTTTCAGTAAATTTTTTTTTAAAATGTTATGTATATTTTTGCTAAAAACTGTAAGTGACAAAGTGAAAAGTGACGTGGTGACGATACGAAACTACAGCACAAACCACTTTAGAAATTTAGTGTTTACAAGTAATGTATTTCCATCACATTTGACAGAAACATACCGAAAGCAGTACAGTAGCAAGTTTGAATGCGCGCAATTTGTTCTTAGCGGTGGAGAAATTCCCGAACGGGCCAATGTAAAGTAGTGATCTTTTTATTTCGACGCGTATACCTACTTATTTATATTTATGACAATGCAGCTTCTACCACGTTGACCGATTTCAATGTTTTTTCTTATACATAAGATATAGTTCATACTTGGTCCTATAAAAATTTAAAAAAAAGGCCTTATCCATTATTTTTACAATATTTTTAACTGACAAAAGGCGTGAATGATATAATGCCAAACTACAAATCAAAGACAGACATCATCCACAGACTCAATATCTGTGTACGTTTTTTTTCTGTTAAATTGTTTGTGAAAATACGTTAACAAATTTTATTATCACAGTCATTATGTCTCCATTGTACCACAAACACTGTGGTTGAAGTTATATGCGCATAAACCCAAGAGCTTTACGTGATATCCCGCGAAATTATTGTTATGAGTGATGCTGGCAACTTACTCTCGGCGTCGAGATTTGATGGCTGTTGCTAGAGTGCTCGACTTTACTGGAATCGTCATTTTAATGTTTACGCTAAAGATGAATATAATTTTGAGTAATTGGAAAATTCAATTAGGCTTTGGTTTAATATCAATTAGTTTGAGACAAGCGGCTGCTGCTTTGTCTGCGTAATAGCGTCATTTAGTTTCATGTGACGCTTTAAAAGCTTTCGAAATTAATTAGCTTAATAGTATAAAGCTTAATTTGTGTATATACGTAATAAGCTGCGCTGTAAGCGTAGTATGTGTAATCTTTAATTTTGCTTAAGAAACAGTATCTTTTATTAACTATTTTGTATACTTATTAACCTGGCCGTACTAGGACCGTAATTTTTTCGGGATGCTACGAGTATACCAGCCTATTTAGATTATCTATACTTTAAAGGTAAATTTCATTTCCACCTGCTTCACCGTTATGGCGTGATTTGGTTACTACCATACATTAAAATTTCATTAGTAGTAGGTATTACTTAAATTATTAGATTTCAAATTTTTTATATTGAAAATTTTATTAGTAATCTATGAATAGTCGAAGATTATTCATCTCCCAACTATTTTAGCATAACCATAATTTACACTTTAGTTAGTATTTGAATACAAATCCTACACAGTACCGTGCAGAAACTGAATCAATCTTCCACCCCATATAAATCCAAGTCATCTGTCAATGATGAAATACAGGGGGAACTTGGACATAATTGCTGTTGCTCAATTTATGTTCCTGAGGTATTTTGGGGCTTGTCAGAGAAGTGATTCTTAGGGAATTAAGGGACTGTTAAGTGGGGTAATCAAAAATATAGCATCCATTGCAATGATTAATGAAATATTATAAGCATTACTATACAAGAGAAAAAAAACTGATGTTTTTAATATAAACAAATGTCAAAACACGCCTTTGCTAACACCTAAGATTCAGGTGCGCCAAAAATGGGATAAATCATATTAAAGGTTCTTAAATACTCGGTTTGGTTTCGGCCTCAAATCATATAGCCATTATTTAGCGTTCTATGGGTATTGTTAGAGGCAACAAAAGGAGTACTGCTAGACAACAACGAGCAGCTGCGTATTTAGTTTAACTACGACTGCAAATCTGCTTGAGAAGCGTGACCATTAATAGAAAATCCTTATCTTGGTCCTCTCCAAGAGAAGCAATAGACTGATAAAGAGGTTGGTAATAATTAAGATTGAAAATAGATTCACATAATTGAAACATTACTGATGGAAACAAAGAAAGGCAACAAGCACTATTTATTGATAGAACAATAAGAATTTGCATTCAACTTTTCGGACACCATGCTTCAGATAAGTAAAATGCAAATAAAAATACATTTTATTTTAATTTCTGCAACCTTTGCCTATTCACCGCAGAAGCATGAATATTGAGCTTCAAAAAGGCGTGAAAATTAGTGAGTAACACCGCACTAGACAAAGTCCAAAGTGGTGCTTATCTCGTAGATGAGAGATATTACAAAACACACGGGTCACAGTTGCGCGCTTATGACGCTAACTAACTTCGAAAAACGAAGCTACAACTGATAAACCAAGATAGCTGATATCTGGAAGTTGGGTTAATTTTAAACGTCCAAAATAGATTTTTGGAATATGTTCCTTCTTGATTAAAATACTTAGGTGAGATTCAAATCCACGAACTTCAGCTTACCGATTGCTCTAACCAAATTATTTATTCAAAGAATTGTTTTTTCTTACAGGCCATCTTAGTAATTTTAAAAGTATTCTTACAGACTAACTTATTCTTTGGTTGTTGTTTAAATTGATCTTTGGCACAAACACACACTAAGCGTAAAAAACTGCAAGGTACTTAAAACCAGCATTATTGCAAACATTAAACTATTGGCATCTGTATTGCTATTCGCTATTTCTATATAGAAGAACTGCCTTCTATCAAAATTTATAGAAAAAGCAAGCTATGACCTCAGTTGCTAGCAAACTAAGTTAGAGACTTATAATAATGATATCAAAATAAGTATATAAATCTTTTCATAGTTGAATTCATTAGAACTATGCGCACGAACAGTATGGTAATAGTGATTAAAATCGTCACATCGGAATTATTTATTAATTACGTCAAAAGTTACAAACAAGCCATTGTAAATGATGAAGCTAATTGAGTTTTTAACAGTAACTGAATTACGAGAACTTTTGTGAAAATGAGAAATAAATTAAGGTGTCTTAACATAACTTCAACGACATTAACGCCGGGTCCGCCTTACGTCGTTAGTCCCGCAGCCCCAAGGACCATTTTCGTAATTTGTGCCCTAAAAGGGTTTCACAATTTATGTTTTTACCTGTCTTACGCAGCTGAGCAGCTACCCTAATTCAAATCCATATGACGAAGACAGGGTTGGACCCAGTTCTGAATGACAGGGCCAAATTAGCTATCGTACTAAAACTAAAATTACTTTTGATAAACTGTACCTGCATGTCTGCAGTTTTGAAAGGGATATGTATAATGTTTTTACCTTGAAATTGTATGTGTCAACTTTACTACTAAATAACGAATAAGTCATAAAGGTGACGAAATGCTAAAGCCTTTATTAGAAAAAAATGTGAAAAATCGTGTTCAAGTGCATCACTGATTTTGAAGTACTGTCATTAACATGATTATTTAAGAAATCTATTTCAGCAAATATTAACTAGATGCTTTGGTTTTCCATAACGTTTGAGAGAAACATAATGATCTTAAAAGTTTTCAAAGCTTAAAGACAATTACAATAACAATATAAAATAATGTTTTAGATTTTTAACTCGCAATTAATAATGACTAGTAGTTGGTTAAATATATCTAAAAGGTGTCGCTTAAGATTACGTCTGAGCTGTTTTTTAAAAGCAGGGCCCAGCATTTCCCTTAATCCGGTCCCTCGCATTAAGAGCCACTGCCCAAACTGTTTAGCACCTTTGTGCAGTAGGGTTCATAAGAGTGCTTTAGTTGAGGGTGGCTTTGTGTGATTGGAGTAGGTTTTCGTTCAAACTTTTATAGTGCCGTTTGAAGGCATATTTCAAGGTACGGGCCCTTTTTTCTTTGAATCAAAACCTTTGAGTCGAGAAAACTTGAGGGGAATTAGAGGGACTTCCTTAACACGTGACGTTTGGTTGAACCATTAACTTTTGCGGTGTTTTCTGTTTGGTTTCACTTAGTGAGTCTCATTTTGCTTTTTGCGTTTCTTGTGTTTCAATACACAAAAAAAAGTTTCTTACATTTTCCTAAAAAATCGAATAGAAACAAAAGCATCTTATTCGTAATAAAGGTTTATAATGGTCATCATCTTGAAGGTAATAAGTTTGGACAAAAAGTATAGTGATTTACGTATGTTGTGCACATACATAATTAAATACTTGTATGGTAATGAAGGAAGAAAATGCCAAAAACTGTATACTTTCAAATAGTTATAAACATAAGGCCTCAGTCTAAAAAAATATTGTTTCCTTGTCTAACGAAAACGGGAGTCTGATGCCAGTCGCACTAAATATTAATAATATTAAGTGCGACTGGCATCACATTTTTGTCATCAGACAGACAACGCATGGCATCATAGCCATAATAAATCATCTCCGATTAAAACAGAGCAATGTGCTAAGAAAAAGAAAAACAGACAAATTATTTTGTAGAATTCACATTTGCATGCCAACAAATTTCTTGTTTTTTATTCGAGTAAAGCCTAAACACAGTTGCAAATGCCACTTAAATACACTAATTAAGTCATGTCTGCTATAGAAATTGCCAATTGAACGGTGTTGTTAAGCATTCGTGAATGCGGTCTGGTCGAGAACACGAACAAGCCCATTGTGCTCTATAGCCCAGATAGATACAATACACATACTAGCTCGAGCAAATCTATTGTATAATGTCTAATTGGAATTGGTTCTACCATTTTATTGGTGCAATCAACTCATTGAATAGAAATGATTTGACGCATTTGTTGGTTTTATTACTGTGTTTTTGTAGGCAGCATTCTAACGTCTTTATTCATGTTTTGTTGTCTATGGTATGATCATGAGTTTTCAGTCAAAGGCTTCGTTCCAAATTTAAAAAAATATTCGTGTTAATCATTGTTATATAGCGTAATAATACATCAGTTATCTGAGTAGCAAATTATAATATTTGAACGATAACGGGAAATTAAACGCGATCATACCTTATTATATTTTTGCCTGACGTTTCGATTGGGTTGCATTGCACCGACCATGGTCACAGGCTGACTGAAGACAGCGATGCACTCACTCCGTGTGGGGTCTCCTACGTAGTTTCGAATGCCGCTGTTGCGACACACGCTCTTGCGAATTTTTTCTCTACTGCCTCATAGGTTCGAAAGCTCATGGACTCGAATGATGTAGTCGCGAAAGACTTTGATTCAAAAAACATTTTCACTGCCTCACGCGCTCGAATGCTTGTGACTTCGATTTATTACTTTATTAGTCACTAGCTGTTGCCCGCGACTTCGTCCGCGTCATATTCTGTTATTTTGATCGCGATTATTTTTGAAACATTTTTTAATGATGCTCCGCTCCTATTGGTTGCAGCGTGATGCTATATAGCCTTAAGCCTATTGCATAATGTGTGTAAAAGAATATTCATCTAAGTAACAGCCTATAAACATCCCACTGCAGGGAAAAGGCCTCCATCATTGAATTCATGTTACCACAGCAATGATGGGAACTGGCATAATCACCACGCTTGCCGAATGCGGGTTGGTGATCACAAACCCAAGTAATGTTCAAAAATTCGAAACTTTTGGTTGCCCGACCCGGGGATCGAACCCAGGACCCCAAGATCTTGGTCCGGTATTTAAACCACTAGACCAACGGGGCGTTACTACTAGCAAATTCATAATCGAAATGTATAAAAAATACATTAAATGTAAAAATAATTTTGCGATTTCCATATTACCTATAAGAGTTTTTTAGAATCGGTATGTAAATAAGTATTTACATAGGTACATCATATCTACATACTCGTGAGTCTCGCGGAATAGATTTTTATACGCATTATAATTCCGCAGTTTCGCTTTCCGTTAACGCCTAGATAATATTATGCCACCTACAATTAACGCAAATAAACATTCGAACTGAATTTCCAAACACAATTCAAACCTTGACCCTTACAATTCTCTGTTAGATAATAAGAAACTTGTACTGTATGGATGTATTCGAAAATTTATTGAGGTGAGTACAAAATATTACGGAGTTTTGGTACAAATTGAGGTACAAATATACGCATTAGTACCTACAAAAATATTTTTTTACACAAAATCTAATAAACAAACAAACTCTTCAGCTTTATAATAGCTGAAGAGTTTGTTATTTTGTTTGTTTGAACGCGCTAATCTCAGGAAATACTGGTTCGAATTCAAAATATATTTTTGTGTTCGATAGTTCTTTTAACGAGGAAGGCTTTAGGCTATATAGCATCACGCTGCGACCAATAGGAGCGAAGCATCATTAAAAAATGTTACAAAAATAATCGCGATCAAAATAACAGAATATGACGCGGACGAAGTCGCGGGCAACAGCTAGTGACTAATAAAGTAATAAATCGAAGTCACAAGTATTCGAGCGCGTGAGGCAGTGAAAATGTTTTTCGAATCAGCGTCTTTCGCGACTGCAGCTTTCGAACCTATGAGGCAGTAGAGAAAAAATTCGCAAGAGCGTGTGTCGCAACAGCGGCATTCGAAACTACGTACGAGACCCCTCCGTGTGGCAGGTAGATTCATAGAAGTCTACCTTCTAAATTTATGTATCATGTAGCAATCGCAAATCACCCAGTATGCCAAAGGTGGTGATCAAAATCCCACCTAAAAGCGAGTTTTTTTTTTTAAGAAGGATTTTATAAAATTAACTCTAGCAGTTTGATTGCTTAAAAAACAATTTGTTGTAAAACCTACTTTTGGGTTTCAAAAATAGGTTTTCTTAGAATTTTTCTAATAAATCTGATCATATATAATTGATTGAACATAGTGATATTCTTGTAAATGTGGTCGGGTTTAGAACACGAACCAGCCCATTGTTTTCGCCTCATTGCCTCAATACAATGGCAACATTTGTTCTCGAGCTCCTAATCTATTGTTAATGCATTCAATTAGAATTATTTCTGCTTTTAATAATTTGTCGAATCACTCTGAAACATTTATTACAAATGGCGAATGAATTTGTGTTTTATGACATTTACACATTTGTCGTAAAGGTACATCAGTGTTTCAGGCGTTCAGTTTTTAGGTATGTGTTTGTTTTTTATTCTATATGAACATTTTATGTTAAGTTCGAAAGGAGTCTTTATTTTAGACGTTTTAAACTAAACAATGAACGTAATAATTATGTCAGTAGAACTCTACAAAAAAAACCTGTTAGAGTGAGAGTAGGTACAAATAATCCTTACGTGTGCTGTCTTAACGGTCAACGCCTGGTTCTTGATATTCTAATCGTATGACTAGATATACCTCAAGGAAAGAAAACGCATAGTTGTAAAAAGTCTAAAATATAAGCGATAATTTCTGCAGGACACTACATGATAAGTAATGTCAGCTACACAAAATAATGATGATGTGATTTCTAATGATTTAGAATTATTTCCTGTATAAGAATCAGAGATTGGATAATCGGATGCATATTTACCTAAAGTTAGTTATTGGCTAGAACATTGGGAAGCGGCTTCATAAAACAAGCATGGTGATTCCGAAATCCCGCATGTTTTCGATACAAAAGTGCATAACTATATATAATAACTGAGCACCTACCGCAGTTGGAACGTTATGTTCCTCTTCCTATGGGTGTCGTAAACAAAGACTAAAGGAGTACTACCAGAAGAAGAAGGACAGGAGTGTCTTCTCTACCATTGGTTAAACTGTAATCGCCATGCGTGGCGATTATGGCAAAATCTTCTTTCTGGCTTGTGCCCAGCAGTAGACCGATAGAAGTGTTAATGATAATGATGTTGTCGACCTAGACCTTATGTGCGGCACTAGTAGTCTAAAAAAAACTTAACCGAATTGTGACTTGAACATAGTCGAGTTGATTCTTAGACTTCTCTACACCCAGCAGTATGCGTCATTTGGCTGAGTTGATAACAACGATAGTTATCATAGGCCATCTTTATAAAACTTAGGACATAGCTTCAACGGTAAAAAGTGTTCATTATGTCACCTATCTGGCCAAATCATTATTTAACATCGTCCGGCGTCTGTCCAAACTGTAGGTACACGTTATTTTTTCCAAACTTGGTTTAAATTTTTTTTGCTTGCATTTACGGCGCATACCGTGCGCGCGTTGAAATTTCTCTGTTGGATGTTTTCTTTTTCACGGCGCGAGGGCTGACGTTCAAAATAAAATGTGTGCTAACTTAGTAAAAATTTTTGTATTTACTTAGTTTTAAAATTGAAGCAACATTTTGTTTTTAAAATTATAAATCTTCTGGCGTATTTTAGACTGGTTTGAAAGAGATATCAAGTAAGTAGTTATATAGAGAAATATCTCATTTTGTTCGAATCAAAAGTCGAATCTCAATTTATTTGACACTTTAAGTCTTGAAATGCTGAGGAACTAGAAACAATTATTATTTTATGGCGGTCAACGTTTGGAGGTCATTTTTGACCCCATGGCGCATAATTTGTTAATAAATCAAATAGGTATGTTTTGAAAAGCTAAGTTTTATAAAACATACCCATTTGATAGATATTTTGGCTTTAAATAAAAAGTGGTTTTGAATAAATAGAGAGCTAAATCATTTTTTATGTATACACTCATTCACAAGTAAGCACACACACACACACACACACACACACACACACACACACACACACACACACACAAACACACACACACACACACACACACATACACACACACAAACACACATTACTGATTACTCGTTATCTGTTTTTCAGATTACTCCTTGTAAGCTTGTTAACTAGAGAGTGAACTCAATTCAAAAACCTCGTTAAAATTTAATGGTAGCAATAATCGCAGCATCATCCTTCATTATCATCATGGGTCGAAATGCTCGAATCTTTTATGTATGACAATAATGTTTTCCTTCTGTTGCTAACCCTCTCACGTACTCCACCAGCGAAATAATATACGGTCAGCAAATTGTGGGGGCTGCAGATGGGCTATCTTTTTCGCTTCGTATTGTTTGCTTTTATATCAAGAAATAGATTATGTTTTGTGAAGAAGATAAATTAATAAGATAAACGCGCTACGGAGGTTAAATTAAGGTCGTTGTTTGGACTCTTATAGTTTTCGCAACTCATGAACAATAGGCTACTTGACTGCTATCAATTTTGGCGCAGTTGATGAATATTATCTTTAGTATATTGGTTAAGAAACCGGTATTTATCATTTTCAGATGTTAAAAGTTTGAGATTGCTAAATATTTCCAAAATGAAATTATTATTTTTTACTTTTTAAATTTAAGCTTTGAAAACGCTGTCGGCTATTTTGTGACGTCATACATCTTTAAACAAACTGCGTGCGTCATTTTAAGAGTGACTTTGACATTTATGACACAAGTAAATAAATAAAACTATGAGGTAGTGATGGACTAGTAGTGTTCGTTTATTTTGACTCGTATGACGTCACAGCACAGGCCACAGATAGTCTAAAGCTTTTCAGCGTTTTCATACGTCGCACGAAAAGTGAACTTTAAACTTAAGTTTTACGGTTTTCTAGGTCCTACAAAAATCTAAAAATATATTTTTTTGGTCTATTTGGACATTAGATAATCATTTAAAACCTATTTCCAAAAAGAGTCAACTAGCCTATTGTACCTACTGTTCGTTTATTGTTTAGTTACATTTGTATGCAGACCTTATTTACTAGCAACGTGGACTTCCTAGTCCTCGTAACGTAAGTGCTACTTCATCATAATGATTTTCGTTATCAGCCTACGTTAGTCTATTTTGATTTATTTTAATAATGCCCGCAATGTATGCGTGGATTTTTATTTTGTATTTGTGTATTTGTGTATTGAAATTATCCCACGGGAACCGTACCTTTTACCGGGATAAAAAGTAGTCTATATGTTATTCCAGCCAATAAATTAAAACCGTACCAAATTGCAATCAGATCTGTTGAGAAGTTTTAGCGTGAAAGAGTATCAAAGATCCATACATTCTTACAAACTTCCGCGTTTATAATATTAATTGGATTTTATTAATTACTACTACACTATTATATTTCACCAACCCGCATTTGGCAAGCGTGGTGATTATGCCAGTTCCCATCATTGCAGTGGTAACTTGAATTCAATGATGGAGGCCTTTTCCCTGTAGTGGGATGATTATAGGCTGTTACTTTTACTCAGTAAAGTGTTAGTGTGATAAGGTCAGTGTAAGTAAGGTAGTTACAATAATTAATGAATATAGTTTTAACTGAGTAAAAGTATGGCACAGGATATAATAGGGGTTAAAGTATGAAATTGCCGATTATTTTCCCACTTTTTATTTTGTTTATAGCTCTTAAGTATAGTCATATTATTGCATACTTCTTTTTGTATTGTATCAAAAACTAAATAAAGTAACTTTTGACTAAAAAAAAAAATGCAATACTAGTGCCTATTACTTCAAAGGAAGTCGTGGAAAAGACCCCTTACAATGTGTCAGCTGACCTTCTTGCTTCAATTAAGTATATTTGTATTATATATTTTGATTTTCAGAAATTTAAATACCATAATGCGTAGCTTTATAACCATCTAACTTTCACCTTTAATTGCATCGAAAACGGTTCAGGCGTTTTTAAAAAAACTAAAAAATTGTTAGTATGGAAAAATGACTTTTCTCGATTTCGTCCATACAAAACGGCAATTTCATACTTTAACCCCTATTACTTCGCGTAGTCTGCGAGTAGTCTTTAACTTCTACAAACTGAAAACTCGCTTGTTAGTACACGAGAGATTACGATTAGGGATAGCCCAAACAGATATTCCGTACCGACAATACGCATTCCTGTAAAATGCCTCCAATAAGTTTTAAAATCACATGACCTGCGGTAGCCATAATAACACGGGTTGCCGGTAAACGGTTATTGAGTCCTTCAGTAACTACAAATTCCGAAATGACTCGTATGCTATTGAGATTTGCTAGTGAGAGAACACATAGATAGGTTACATATAACCTATCTATGTGTTCTCTTACACTAATACAAGCTTCAAATCAAAATTTAGAAAAAAAAACATGAGAGGTGTCAAGCCAAGGCACACCCGGATGGAACGAAGTTACTTTTTAGTGGAGGAATTATATATTTTTTTTAAATGTATTTTTAAATAAATAAACTTTCTCTCTCTCTCTCTCTGAGACTGACAGAGAAACACGCGCACGCCGCACGGCTTATAACTATAGCAAAAAGTGTTGTTACAACTTTGGGTCTTAATTTTTTTCTGTTTAGCCCCCTTTGTGGTGGTGGCCTATTTTCTTTTAAATTTAAGCGTTCTTAGGGATATCCCTAAAACCATAGACATAGTTTAAAATATATATACTATGTCTATGCCTAAAACCTCCTCAGTCCGTTTTTAATAAGCTGTTGACAGTCATGATGCTCTGTTACATTTATTTTGTATGATGAATGTGCAAAAGAGTATCATAAGATTCACTTAATTCCCGTGTAACAGCTGCATACGTGATACTGGCCAAACAGAAATAGAAGCCACAAATAATAAAAAGATGTGCAAAATTATTTATTTTTATTATGTAGCACATACAGAAATTTTATGCATGCAAAAAATAATTATTGGTTTTATCACTTATTGATTATAGTGGTCAGTTTAATATAATTTAAGCTAGGAACTTCCTTCAAAAGATTTGAAAACCATTTTTCGTCTGCCCCTTAACACATTGACCTACTTGGGTCAGCAGCCTCGGAGCTGTAAAACAGCTTTATGTATCATAAATACGGCTTCGCTAACTTTAAGTGCTCCCTAGACTTGTGCGAGTAATCGAAAACGCAGAGTACGTACGCGATGAGACTGCCCCGGATTTATTTACTTGGTTATGACGTTTTTACTGACAAAGAGATCGTGTTTAGGTTTCATCTACCGTTATAATGCTTTTCAGCATATTTGTGCCCGCAGTTTTGTGTGGATTTCACGTTATAAGTTTAAAGTTTTTTTCAGGAACAGCTTATCTCTATCGTGATGACGTGAAAAAAAGCCAAACACTTATGGGGACAGTAGCAAAAACTATTATAATCTCTATGACAGTGGCATTTTTGAATGTTTTGATGTAAGTGAAAAGCGTTTCTGTATCATATGGGTAATAAATTAAATTAAAAAGTTACTTACTTTGGAATCAAAATAATGTATGTGATGTTGTCCACATCTGGCACCAAATATCAAATGTTTATAAGGATAATTAATACAAGTCTATTTTTAAGCTATTGCATAGCTTCTATCGCGGGCCTTGAGCGTGGAGACCGAATCCAGAAATTCCGTAACGAAAATGACCTAACCTAACACTCGTGGCGAGGCACGATCAAAAAAATTTGAATTTCCGAAATTTAAAAGAATTTAGAAGAAAATAAGGATTTTGACAGTATGGTTGCCTATGGTAACCATATCTGCCAAAATAACAGAAAAATTTAATTACAAAAGTCAAAATTAGAAAATACATAAAATACCTAGATAAAATTATAAAATTAAGCTATTGCATAGCTTCTATCGCGGGCCTTGAGCGTGAAGACCGAATCCAGAAATTCCGTAACGAAAATGACCTAACCTAACACTCGGGGCGAGGCACGATTGAACAATTTTGAATTTCCGAAATTTAAAAGAATTTAGAAGAAAATAAGGATTTTGACAGTATGGTTGCCTATGGTAACCATATCTGCCAAAATAACAGAAAAATTTAATTACAAAAGTCAAAATTAGAAAATACATAAAATACCTAGATAAAATTATAAAATTAAGCTATTGCATAGCTTCTATCGCGGGCCTTGAGCGTGGAGACCGAATCCAGAAATTCCGTAACGAAAATGACCTAACCTAACACACGGGGCGAGGCACGATTGAACAATTTTGAATTTCCGAAATTTAAAAGAATTTAGAAGAAAAAATTTTGTCTCAGGCGGGACTCGAACCCGCATCTCCTCGCGAGGAGATGCGGGTTCGAGTCCCGCCTGAGACAAAATTTTTCAAGTTTATATACTGATATTATAAGTGCAATTAAGTTGCTAAAATATCAAATAAAGAATTTAGAAGAAAATAAGGATTTTGACAGTATGGTTGCCTATGGTAACCATATCTGCCAAAATAACAGAAAAATTTAATTACAAAAGTCAAAATTAGAAAATACATAAAATACCTAGATAAAATTATAAAATTAAGCTATTGCATAGCTTCTATCGCGGGCCTTGAGCGTGGAGACCGAATCCAGAAATTCCGTAACGAAAATGACCTAACCTAACACTCGTGGCGAGGCACGATCAAACAAATTTGAATTTCCGAAATTTAAAAGAATTTAGAAGAAAATAAGTATTTTGCCAGTATGGTTGCCTATGGTAACCATATCTGCCAAAATAACAGAAAAATTTAATTACAAAAGTCAAAATTAGAAAATACATAAAATACCTAGATAAAATTATAAAATTAAGCTATTGCATAGCTTCTATCGCGGGCCTTGAGCGTGGAGACCGAATCCAGAAATTCCGTAACGAAAATGACCTAACCTAACACTCGGGGCGAGGCACGATTGAACAATTTTGAATTTCCGAAATTTAAAAGAATTTAGAAGCAAATAAGGATTTTGACAGTATGGTTGCCTATTGTAACCATATCTGCAAAAATAACAGAAAAAATTAATTACAAAAGTCAAAATTAGAAAATACATAAAATACCTAGATAAAATTATAAAATTAAGCTATTGCATAGCTTCTATCGCGGGCCTTGAGCATGGAGACCGAATCCAGAAATTCCGTAACGAAAATAACCTAACACCCCCCACTCCGACCGGCACAGCGGTGATACTTTTTAGTTTTATAATTGCATAAGTTGATAAAAAATGCTATGCAATAGCTTTACCGCGGCAGTCTCCGAGTGCCACACGCAATGATATTTAATATCATTGGCCACACGTTATTTTTTTTAAATAAAATAGGTTACTTATATTTAATTAGTGTCGCTGTAATTAATGACGTCAGTATTTTTTTTCCTTTTGAATGTATGTATATTTTTCTTCCCTGTAGAGTTTAAAGATACAGACTTTATATTTTAATTCATTATATTTTTTTGTTCCAGGTGGACTTGGACGATTGTATCTGGTTGGGATGCGTTAACGTCAATAAAAAGATGGCTGCCCTTGCGCTGCTAGTGGCGCTACAGATAGCGTTGGCTAGCGCTGGGAAATGTACAACGTGAGTACTTATCTATTTATATCATACTATGTATCAGACTTTTATGTACCACTTACCACAGGCCCGATTTTACGAGCACTACCGACAATTTTCTCGGTAAATATAGATTTCCCTTGCAGTTTTAATCAATCACGTCTCCCAAACCTTTGTGCGTTCGCGTGCACTATTTTTCCATCATCATATTTATTTCTAGCCTACAGTTAAACGCAGACCCCATTTACGGTTTTCATCCTCTTTACAACTCACTAGCCTCGTATTAATATAGCCTGCAGCCTTCACCAATCATAGTCTGAGAATCTTTTGTGCGTTTTGCACTACCTCCATCAATGAGATGCACTATGAGTCTTTTGTCTACTGCTAAATGTAGGTTCCATTTAAGCACCATTCCGTTTGACAACCCTACTCGCCCTATTCAGCTGTTCCTAAACAGCTTTTGTTATCATCAGGTTGAATTTGACCACATATCATGTTCATTCATTAACAGATCTTTGTTTCCGTTTCATATAATACGAGTACGCTTTCTTTCACTCGGAATCTTCCTTCTATCATTCAACTACTACTACAATGATTCGTCTAGCCAGCCGCGATATGAACATTGCACGGTTTGCGGCCTATTTTATCGGCCGTCAGTCTACATTTTAACTTCAATGACAATAGATCAGTATCTATTTTACACTCCTGTCTAGGGTTTAAGACCAATGTTGTTTGCTTTATCACAATGAGCAGGAGGTTCCGTTCACTTTGAAAGATTATCAATTGTGATTACCAATCATAATTTTTTTCTGCATGATTAACTTAATTTTCCTAAAAAAATGCCATGTTTTCTCAGCTTGCTGTTTCATGTTAATACAGAGTTTCATTAATGCTTTCAATTAGTACCTCCAACATTCAAGAGAAATATTTTACAAATCGGTTTAGATGAAAGTAACAGCCTATAACCATCCCACTGCAGGGAAAAGGCCTCCATCATTGAATTCAAGTTACCACAGCAATGATGGGTACTGGCATAATCACCACGCTTGCCAAATGCGGGTTGGTGATCACAAACCCGAGCAACGTTCAAAAATTCGAAACTTTTTTGTTGCCCGTCCCGGGAATCGAACCTGGGACCCCGAGATGTTGGACCGGTATTTAAACCACTAGAGCAACGGTAGATGAAACAGTTTTTCAATGTTTTTTAATGAAATGAAACTCCGCTGGATAACAGCGTAAGGCCTTGAACAAATTCATGTACACACCAAATGTCTGCGTAGGTCAATGGTTAGCAATCGCCCGGAAAGATGAAGGTTTTGGGTTCCACGGAATGAATAGAATGTAGAGTTATTAATTAGGGTTGTCTTATATTACGAGAATGTGTTACACTTTTTCATTCCTCGCTAATGTAGACAGTTCTCGTAATGGGAATTGTTTGTACGTACCCTCCGTGTATGTCCGTTATGGGTGGGCATGAAAATGACTGGTTTTTTTACTGTAGATTTACTCTACAATTTAATTAACTGTTGGTACAATTTTTGACGCTAATTGTGTATCTAGTTCTTCATTACATCAAAATTTGTACGTTCTATTAAAACAATACAGTACAATCCAGTTCACCGCAAAAATGCATCTGTCAGAACACATTTATACTTTTTCAAAAGCAACTCCCGCAGTAAAAGTAAAAATTAAAACGTCACTTGACCTTCCGTGTTTAATCCAGTTTCACCGCTTCGAGTAATAAAGCGCTTTGCGCTGAAAAATAAAGTGCTTTAAGCTGAAAAGCGCTCGGTTTCGTTTTGATAGTGGTTTGTAAAAGTGAAAGCGTGTCAAGTTAGTACGAGTACTTCAGAGTGAGTGTTTCAGTGTGGAGTTCACTTTATTCGTAGTTAGTTTAGTAGAATTATTTTTATTCAAAGAATTAGTGACATTGAGTTAGGCTTTGTGCTTATTCACTGATATATTGTTCTCTCTGATTAGAAAATTAGAAATGAATTATAAATTAGGAACTCTGCTTAGAAATTAAATCAGAGGTCTTACTCCGCAACAGAATGTATGTATATTCGAATCCATCTGTCCCTATCACTCATACCGATGTCTTAAATTATCTGAAAGAGACAGATATATCCGCAAATACGAGCTTCGTGTTGCAGACTGATGCCTTATCAGAAAAAGTACAAAAATAGGCGAAATCTTAACCATCCTGGAACAAAATCCCTTTATGTTTCTCCTTGGGAATCTAGCATAATATTAATAAAATTTTCATCTTTTACGTCAACAACGTGCAAATTTGAGGACTGTCAAATATTCCAGCGTTTAACTTTTACATGCTGAGTGTAGGAAATGTTTTACAAATATATAATATCATTCTCCTTCCTTCTCCAACGCTTTGACGAACTGTTTCATCATATCTAACTTTATATGTATATATATAAGATTTTTCTCTACTTAAAATTAAAAAAATAGGCGCTTCAAGTAAGATTTTTAATTGGTTAAATAATAAAATACTAATTTTTAGCACTGTTTAAATGACTGTCTATTCTCCATCAACTTTATATTTCCACCAAAATCGTATTTGGAGCAAAGAACTTCAGAACGCTTGATACGACTGACTATTAAGTATATAGTAAAATCAGTAAAATCCGTTTTATTTCAGCAAATAGACCCCTGTAGGCGCTTTTACACGTCCAAATATTTAAACCTACCACTGCCTCGGGACAAATGTGGGCTAGTGCCGAGAAGAAGCAGCGCAAGTAACGCGGTCACTATTGTCAGCCTCTTTTTAAATAAATATGTTACTTATAATATCCGTTGCATTCGTAAATGTTCAATCTTGACAGGAAAGAAACACCTTTTTGTAAATATTAAATAAAACTTGAGGTTTAAAATATAAAGTTTAAATTCAGTTGAGATGTTTGTCATCTAAATGGTGTCATTATACTGTTGACTGTACATTTTATAAGCTAGGAAACTTTACGAAAACTCATTTCAATAAAATGTTACCGGGTTGCCGTTAAAATTTCGTGCGAAAACTTTGACGATAATAATTTTTCAAAAGGTTACCATGGCAAGGACTTGCAAGCAATTGAGTCTCCAGCCAATTTGGGGGAAAAGTCATTTGGTTAACAACATCTTTATTTATTTGCTCACCTTGTGGAATATTCCTATAAAAATATTTAGTAAATTGAGTTGCAGCACCATCTAAAACTGACAATGAACACTACGCTATAAAATAACTATAAAATTCTATCAATTAAAAATATTACATTAAGAGGAAACACTAAGGGCTAGAGAATTGAAAAATAGGTATTTGTAAAATCTATTGCTTGCCAAACGCCTTCACCGCAGAGTGTGATAGAGACAACTGCTTCTTGGACCGAAAATACCTACTAAAAGCACACCAAATCAACGTTTTGTAGTCCCCCGATTACTTTTCCAAAACTAGACTGATTTAAATACTTTTTTCATTAAACATTAAAGAAAAGCTTTGACCGTCTTCGTATATTTTCCTTTTTTCCTAAAATTTAGCCAAATTTGTTTTCTGGATGTTTGAACACAGCGGAAAATCTGGCGAATTTTTTCGGTTTTTAAGGGGTTAAAACTTTTTTATTAATTATGTTATAAAAAACAGAAAACATAGAAACATGCTAATAGATTTTTGTAATAAAAATTATTGCTCTACTGGTTTTATCCAGGGAGGAAACAGGGGACTACGTTTGTATGGAAAAACGGCCCTTGTATTTCCTCTTATATTTGGTTGGCGCAGGTTAATCACAGTTTATTGTTTGTTTGGATCTGTTTCTTGTCTGACTGCTGACAATTGCTGGCTGATTTTGTGCTTTTTGTCAGTTCGTATAAAAAGAAAATATTATACTAAATTTGTATATGCTGACAACTTATTTTTTCTACCTTTTCGGCTTTTTGGTACATTTTAGATTTAGGTTATGAAATTAAGGAAAAAGACTGTTATTCAATTATAAATCTAGTTATGAACTTATTATCTGAACTTATTACTTTATTCCTTGGACCACCATTTGCCAGAAAACCATTTGGGCTAGACAGAACACAATCCCTATTTGTGTAATGTTATACATCGAAATCGATAGGTATCGCATTTACTTGAATGCAAACCTGGAAACAAAAACGCTCCACTAGTTTAAATATCAGGCCAAGGTCTCGGAGTCTTGGGTTCGCTTTAACAATAAGAGTTTCAAATTTTTGAACAATACTCGAGTTTGTGACCACCAACCCGTATTTGGCAAACGTGGTGATCATGTAAGTACTTATCATTGCTGTGTTAACCTATAGGTACTCTATGATGGTGGCCTTTGCCTTGCAGTGAGATGATTATAGGCAGTTATTTTTCCTTAAGCCCGGCAATGAATTTGAACTGAATGTGGCTATTCAATATTTTAAAAGATTTATCGAAGGGAATCCAGCCAATTTCAATTTAATTCATTACGATCCTTCAACTTAGTTTCAGTGAGCTGTAACATTTCGTATAATAAGCTTCATTACGGGTTTCTGAAACGTCATCAAAGTAATTAATCTAAGGCCAGTCGGAGAAGATTCAATCAGAACGGTCTCGGGCATTCAATAAGTTTTCTACTTTCACTAATCATTAATATTGTAGTTAATATTGTAGTAATCTTGTAAATCTTGCTTAGACCAAGTATTTATTATCTTATCTGTGATTATTCCTAAATCCGAGAGTTTGGATATAAAATATACTTGATACTATATTAAATGGCTACTTTTTATCACAAAAAATTACAACAATTTTGTGGGATAAATCCAAGGATATTATGAAGTCGAGGGCATTGGCTAGTATCAATATAACTATTGAAATGTATTTAAAAGACAGTTGATAAGCAAATACATTGCTAGAGCAAATTAAAAATATATTTGTTTAAACAAAATTTCGACTGCCTCAAATCGATTACTTAGATATCTGTGGGACAGACAACCACAATTAATTTATTCAATACATCATTGGATTCCGGATCCCTAATATCTACTTCGTTGACTGTTCTCAAATTATCATAACCTGAGATTATGCTTACCAGCCTTTCTGAGCAGCCCTTAATCTTTTATTTTCTTTTCCTTTCTTCTTAATTATACTTGTTACAGTCAGCGATATTCTTGATTGATGGACATTGTGCTAATGATATCCCCAACGGAGTGCTCCGAGGCATTTTTATCTTATTAACTGTCTCATTATAATTCGGCTTCCTGGCACGATATTGATTAGTATTATCAGAAAGTTAATCCGTTATGACAACGCCAAATAAGTCATTCACCTTCTTTGTATATTGATAATTAAACACATTGTCGTCTTGGCAAGATTTGAAAGGAAACACAAAAACTTTTATCATTTTCAACAATAATTGGTTATCAAAAGATTTGCTTTGATTTTCTGAATATGCATCTTTAAACTACGCAAAGCTTTGCTTATACTTGAAAAAAAAAACAACAAATATAAATGAATGTCACAGAAACATTTTCCCCGTGCCGTATTTTAACGGCCGTCATTATTTAATGTTGTTAAAATTTAAACTATGTTCAAAAGTGTTTAAATAAAAAGCATGGTATTTAGACTGGTGACTCACCAACGAAATTCAATGTAAATATTGATTTAAGAACTTGAGCTCGTCCCGACTAGAGAAATTTGTTTGTCATCCTTTATAAGGCTGACGCTACACTGAAAATCAATTAATCATGCTTCTCTAATAAAATTTACTACTTGACGTCACCCGGCCGAGAGCTCAGAAAACTCGATTTATTTTAGAAAGTCATCTATTTAATTGAAGCAACTTCTCGACTTTAGAGTGCTTTGGGCCTCCTCCAACGGATAACCCTGAGAGTTTTTGTTTATTTTCAACAAGTTTCAAGAGTAATCTACTTTTTGTTAATTTTATTAAGTTTATACGCATTTCGTTTTAATTACACTATTTCCATAATTGACAGTATTTCATCTGTCCTGTCAAACAGTGCAGAACCATGAACTAGTAAGTTAATATAAGGTCACTCAGCTATTGGAACGTTACGGGAATTCAATGCCATCATACCTTACCTACTATCGTCTAAACTTAATGATTTTGGAATGTTAATAAGTTACTGACATAACAAATACTACTACTGCTAAAATTTATAGAATCAGGCATTACTTTGACTAATCCATTACTAGAAATGGATTTTGAAAAATTTATTATAGCGGAAATCATTAACAAAATAATTTTCAAAATCCATATTTACTACTACTGCTCACAAAGTAATTATGCTAAAAACTTTTTTGAGAAATTAAGTCTAGTTTAAAGCTTTTTGTAATAAAAATTTTAGCGTTTTTAAATGTTTGTTCTAAAAATGTTTTTAGAACTTATTTTAATTAACTGAGACTCTGCTCCATAAATTGTACTTACAAACGAAATTGGCCTCTGTCAAAGTGTAAAAATAATTATGCCAATTTAAAACCAGTTTCAAAGTAATATTGCGATTTGAACCCTTTTATAGCCATGTCGGAAACTTTCAAACAACTTCTAGGAGGAAAATCATCTTTTCATTATGAAGTTAAGTGTTGTCCTAAGAAAATAGGTGTTAATTATTACACTCTTTATTTTGTTGTTGTTTGTGTAAATGCACTTAAAAAGCAACTACAGTTTTAAGGGTATACGTGTAGTCGGCGGTTTTAGTTACTCCAGTTTTTAAAAACTCTTTTTTAGGTTAGCTCTAAGGGAAAATATCCACATCGTATTAAAGGGGAGGTCAACAAAACACACAAAAAACTGAAAAAGGCAGACTAGTTATCCTTTTTTATTATCGGTTAAATCAAAATTCATTCTGTACTAAAATATCAAACGAATTGATTAGGTAATTAGAAACTAAATAAAATTTAGTAGAGCTGAGCCTAAACGTTATTCATTAATACTTTTATAAAACCTACGATACTTTATTTCGCGACTCAAGCGATAATCCGCATCGACAGTCCATATAATATAAACTCGGGTGCAACAACCTCCTCCAGTCAGATATTCAGTTATTGACGGCATGCCAATGCTCTAGTTGCCTGCCTAGACTAGACATGTTTGTTTTATCTTTGAGTGTGTTTGTGAAAAAAACTTTATGATTTTTATCTTTTTGGTTGCATAAAAAACATACACTTATTTAGGTTTAGCGCAAATATGTTCACAATATTTGCTAAAATATCTATGTAAAGATACAATAAAAGTTTTAATGCTAAAGAAATGGTTGAATTTGCTGGGAAAACATTAGAACTGACTACAAAACGAGCCAATTTTGACAATATCATTATCACATTAGCAAACTAGCACAACACCAATAACAAAAGGTTTTTTATAATAAGGCAAAAGCCCTATAAAAGACTTTAATTTAATTTCATCATAAAAATGCCTTCAAGTTCATTATCAAAACTGTGACATCGCTCAGCTCTATTAATTATTATAGTACTTAATCTCTTAATCTTTTTATATCCTACGTTTGTACCGCTAAGTAATGATAGCATCTTCAGAGTCGAGCATTTAATTCAATGAACATTTTTATCAAAGAACAAGGTCTGCTATTCCGAAGCAGGTACTTCATAAATTATGCAGCTGCCCTTTTAGGTCGTTACGTGTAATGAAGCGGTCAGTGACATCTTTTATCTCTCGCCATTGAGTAATACTGGTATAAAAGATAGCGTTCGCTTTGAGGTCGAGTCGTGACTAATTTAAGTTAAAATAGGAATAAGATTGAACTATGTGTTAATATTGTATGAATATCTTAATGTCTGTGACTGGCTGCTTGATTACTTTATGCATCAAATGATTTGATATACATGCTTTAAACAAGATATTAGGATTATTAACGCTCCGTTCGATCCTCAGGTCGGGCAACAAAAAGTTTCGAATTTTCGAACGTTGCTCGGGTTTGTGTTCCCATCATTGCTGTGGTAACTTGAATTCAATGATGAAGGCCATTACCCTGAAATGGGCTGTAGGCTATAGGCTGTTACTTTTTAAACAAGATATTATGTAGCATTTAAGCTACTTGAAAACTGATTTAAAAAAATTGATAAGATTTGATTTTGACCTAAAGAAACTGTTATGATGTTTTGTGCAGTGGTTTTCTAAGGGTCAAAAATAGCATACTCTACTTGTTAATAAATTTTTTTTATCTAAGGATTTTAACGTGAATTAAGTTGCAGGTAACAGCTAATGAACATAAAATGAAACAAATATAAAAGACAGAGTGAAGAAGTGTGTCAAAAATATTTTTTAAACAAAAGCAGATAAAATATTACGAACCAGAGAAAATGTACAATTAGGTCGTCTCTACCTTCACGAGAAGCTTTTAGAATTATAAAAACCTACATTAAGGTGATTTTTCAGTAAAAACACAGTATTCCTGTGTAAATAATATTTTTTTAATTTTTTTTTTAAATAAATATAAAATAAAATTTTAATAGAGAAGCTCATGAATATTATGAGACTGTCTACCTAGCTAATTTTTTAAGGCTATTGCATAGCTTCTATCGCAGGCCTTGAGCGTGGAGACCGAATCCAGAAATGCCGTAACGAAAATAATCCTAACACCCACTGCACCTGTCGAACAATTTTGAATTTCCGAAATTTAAAAGAATTTAGAAGAAAATAAGGATTTTGACAGAATGGTTGCCTATGGTAACCATATCTGCCAAAATAACAAAAAAAATTAATTACAAAAGTCAAAATTAGAAAATAAATTAAATTATAAAGTTAAGCTATTGCATAGCTTCTATCGCGGGCCTTGAGCGTGGAGACCGAATCCAGAAATTCCGTACTTTTTAGTTTTATAATTGCATAAGTTGATAAAAAATGCTATGCAATAGCTTTACCGCGGCAGTATTCGAGTGCCACATGTCTTTTTTATTTTAAATAAACAATAAAACAAAAAGAGAAAAACAAGAATAAAATACGAAGATAAGGTGAAAAAAAAGTTGGATAGCATGCAATATCTATAGGAGGTCAAAAAGATTGCGCCTGCAATATTAATTATAATGACAATGATAATGATGACTGGGAAAACTTAATTTCATTTAAGTATACTTTCGATAGGTATCTAAAGTTAGGTAACATAAATGCCACATTGTAGTATTTAGCCTAGCCTTTGAATGAACGAATGTTTTACCTGCAAACTAAGGAATACAATTTCACCGAAGTTCAAGCGTACCACTTCTAGATGAAATTTTAAAATCAACGTCCATATTGGATTGGGAGCTCTGATACTGACGGCTTTGTTTTCATTCAGCATTCGGCAGGAGCGGGCTTCGTTTGCGTTCGGTGCACTAAATAGAATTGTCTGTTGACAGGCTTTTACTTAGATGATCATTTTGCTGAAACAACTATGGTTTACGTTCATAGCTTGCTTTGAAGTTCTACTTGAGATTACAATGCCTTTACGAAATGAGAATAAACAAATAAGATTATTTTTAAAAAGAGTTATGACATAAATTTCTTTTAACTTCATTTAATAGGGTAAATTAACGGCCAGCGACTCGATGGTTAGATGACCTTAGGAGAACTGTTGGCAGCGGCTGGATGGTGAAAGCCCAGGATAGACAATTGTGGCGTGACTTGAAGGAGGCCTACGTCCAGCAGTGGACGGACAATGGTTGTTGATTGATTGATTGATTGAACGGCCTATAATCATCCCACTGCAGGGCAAATGTCTCCATCATTGATAGGTTTTGAAAGGAATCAAAGGGTAACCTTTGATTTTGATTGTGGTAACATAGCAATGATGACCACACTTGCCATATTATGCGTGTTACTGATCACAAACCCGAGCAATGATCAAAATTCTTCTTCCGGGTTTGGAAACTCATGTTGCCCGACTCGGGGATCGAAACCAGGTTCCCGAGATATTAGCCTAGTACAGACAACAGCACGTCAACCTACCACAAAACGTCAAATTTTCTATATTGATATTGATCTCTACTTGTTGGACTTAAAGTTGAAAATCAATTCAATGAGCTTTAACATTCTGGGTAGGTTGACCTACCGTTGGGTGTACTTGAACCAATAGACCAACCGGGGCACAAAATTTCAAAATCTCTTTACAAAAGGGTTTTATAATTCAATAATAACCTATCAATTAATTTAAAATATTTTAATAATGGAAGTCTTTGCCCTGCAGTTGGAAGATTGTAGGCTGTTACTTTACTATTTTTTACATCTGAGAAAGATAAGATAAGATAAGATAATTGAAGTGAAACTTCTTTATCGGCGTTGGAAAAAAATTACCGTCACGTTTTGCGTCAAATTTTCGTCACATTTTTCGGTAACGCGCCATTTTTTTCTTGCCCCTACCACGGTTGGTTCAGACGATAGCAAAAAGGTAAAGTGAAATAATATTTAACCAATTTAACCAATTTAACCAATTTAACCAATTTAACCAATTTAACCAATTTAACCAATTTAACCCATTTAAAAAATTTAACCAATTTAACCAATTTAACCAATTTAACCAATTTAACCAATTTAACCAATTTAACCAATTTAACCAATTTAACCAATTTAACCAATTTAACTAATTTAACCAATTTAACCAATTTCTGGAAAGTTGCATGTTTTTCGAAAAATAAGGCCATAAAGAAGTTTCACTTCTTACGTGTGTACACTAGTACACGCACAACTTTTTTTTATTTCTTAGAACATGGTTACACAAGATCTTAAAGCTATGCACAAGTTCAACATATTCTGCCATTGCTTAAGGCGTAGAATTATCATAAAACTACATTAAACACCATTATTTTCTCATGAGTCGTCCGCTAATAGTCAAAGTTACAGTATCTTATTTTTGTGTCTATAAATTCATTAGTAGAGTAGAAACATTCCCGTAATAGCCAATCATTTAAAATATATTTTAATTTGTTGAGCGGTAAGGCTCTAACTTTTATAGCTTATTATAATTTTTTTATAGCAAAACAGTATATATTATTAGAAGATAGTCGTAATCTTCGAGGTGGTATAAATAATTTATACGGGTCTCTACTCTACTCTACTTGTTCTTTCCAAGTACCGTGTCATGCAAAGGAAAGAGATCCGGATGTTTCCTTATGAACATGCAGATATCCAAAATATACTGACAGGGTAGAGGTATTTTTTTTATTTTTATACTTTATTTGATATTTTAGCAATGCGAGGAGATTTGGGTTCGAGTCGCGCCTGAGACATAATTTTTCAAGTTTATACAGGATGAAATTTTAACCACCTTCCAAATTTTAATATATCATTCTACGAAACAAAAAACAAATGACGTATTTTTTCTTATGGTATAGCCCAGAACAAAAACTTAAAGATGAAGCACTTAGAAAATGTCCGCAAAAAAAATTCTTCTAAAATTTTTGATACGGCCGCCTAGCAACATTTTTTTTACGCGATTCGCATCTCATATATTCATTACGATACTATTCATACGTTTTAGACTATCGCTTTATATCTTATCAGGCCTAGGACCGTACAAATTGAAAACTATATTGCGAAAAATATTTTCGGGTGAAAGCTTGATTTACATTTTTTACTTCATAAATGGGCTCTAAATACGATACTGAACGCCTATAAAAATTTGGAAAGTGGTTAAAATTTCACCCTGTATACAGATTATATTTATAATTGTTTAAATAGAGGTCTAAGTGGTCTAAATAACCGTCACTATTTCGTTTGATGCTCTGAATAAAATAAGAATTTATATTACAAAAAATAGTTGGTTATATTGAAGGTTGTCTTTGTCCTTTCTAAAGACGTCTGAGATAGTTGTTAACAAAACAGTTTTACAATAGAATCTAAAAACATGTTTTTCTAAGTAAAATGTAAATGTTCAATCAGCAGGGGCTTTGCATAAATCTACCTATGCTACGGTTCGTCAAATGCGAAAAAAGGACATTAGAAATAAATTGCAAAAAGCTCAAAGTCCCAGAGGAAATTTCAATTTTACGAAATTATATTTGATTTGAGGTTCCAATTCTTAAACGACAGTTTATCTCAATTGTAGGGCAATAGCTCCCGTTGGATTTGCAATCACGTCTTTTTGGGAAACTTTTATATTTATTTATAAGTTACTGGAAGTATGTATTTTAAGTAAGTTTACCCGTCGTGGTTTAGACACAAAAGTCGTCTAAAGCATTTCGAAGTTCTGAACCTCGTAAAATTATATTGATACAGTCACAGAAATCATCAAACTGAAATCTTTCGGTAATTTGTTTGTCTTAGGATTAAAGTTTAACTAAAAGTAACTAAAACCACTTCTTCATATTTTTTCCGACCTACATTTTAAATGATTTAACTTCTTTTTAAGGATAATGTGTCAAAGAAAAACATGGTTATGCTTTTCGCAATATTAAAAAAAAAACATGTGTAGGGTAGGCCTTACTTCCTTAACATGTAAAAATGTTTTTTTCCTCATTTATTTAGCAGTATGAGGTATAGTTGGATAGGTCTTTTCAAAATATTACTTATAATTTTTCGATTTAGGAATCCATATTTAGTGAAGTATCAAGTATCAAATTTCTGATTTCTGAAGTCATTTTGTTCATAGATATTTATGAAGTTGCAGTTGTAGCAAAATTAGTAAGCTATCATACCTTAATCTAAGTACAGTTTGCAAAAAGAATGAGTGACTAACTACTAAAAAGCCTTATTCATGTGAGTGTCAATTTTTGTAGAGTCAAGTACCTCCCTCTCTACCACCTAAACAAATGATCTTGGAAATGTAAAAAAAAAATGCAGCAGTAGCATATTTAACGAAGTTAACAGTAACCCTAATCAGTTCTAAATAAGTAGGTGGTTAGGCCTCCTTAGGGCCCGTTTATATGGGATGCTGGGAGGCGGCGGCCGGGCGATAGCTTTATTTGGTACGTCAAAAGGCCGCGTAGCTGCCGCGCGGCTACCGCGTACTACCTGCTCGTGGCCTTTTTAAGAGTCGACTGTTATAGTAAAATAAGCTCTTCAGTACCTAACTACATTTAAAGTTAAAATTAATTTAGCAAAGAATCCCTTGACGCTACAAATTCGGCCTAGACTCATTCAGTTGCTTTTGGGGGGTTGTCTCCACCGATCTCGAGATCAGATCGAGTTGGCCACGGATCTCGCCGAGTTGTATCCACTGATACCGGGATCCGTTTCCATCAAAAAATTATGAAATATTTTTATCCACTGATCTCGGTATCCGTGGCTACACAAAAAAATATATAATACTTTTCGAAACTGATCCCACCGCACATAGTATCTAGAAAAAAAGATTAAATTGTTTTTTATATCAATTTATTAAGGTTCAAAAGAAGAAGAACGTAAATTTTAAAAAAAAACATTGCTTAAGTAAACTGCACAGATGGGAATACTCACGAAACAGAGAAACATAAACAAACAATTATTTAAATTGGTGGAAATGTACATAATAATTATTAGGTATCAAAAAGTTAGAATTAAACCAAAAATATTCATCTTCGTCATTATAGATAGAAAATATATGTATAGAAGATTCTTTTATATCTATCTTCTATATCCATCTAAATTAATAAAACTGAATCACTGAAATGAATTTCTGGTTATGAATTTCGATCAAATGCACCAAATTAGAAATTTGGTTTTTTATTGTGTTTGTTTTTGTCAGGACGAGTTTTGTATAATACATATAACATGAGTAAGTAAATGTTGGGAGAATGACGTACAGTTGTTCAGCCAGCCAGTAGTAGTTGCCAGCTTTAAATAGACAATAGGACGTCATTATTACTAATATTATAAATGTGAACGTTTGGATGAATGTTTTTACTCAATCACATCAAAACGGCTGAACAGATCTAGATAACATCCGTTATAATGATAGATAATATGCTGGAATAATAGCACATAGGTTAGTATTTATCTCTGAAACAAGTATGGTTAGGTTTCCCACGCATTAAAGTACCGGGAAACAACTAGTATTAATAGTATAATACTAGCGATGCTTGACATTAATGACAGAGACCGATCACTAAAAAGTATTGGGTAATGAGCGCTTCAATGAATTAATTATTTATATTAAAATGTTTTGTGTTTACGGAAGTGTTATATTTTCTTAGCCCGTACAGTCGTGGGCTAAGAAAATACAATACGTACTAGTTCTTCGGAAATTTTGAAAAGGTATTTTCATATACATATATTTTCTTACGATTAATATTTTCTTAACTTTTTCAGGCAGTGACCGACTTTTATAGTTTTATTCTCCAGTTGTTCTAACACATATATTATCCATCTATTCCGAGAAATATACTTTACTGCCTTAGGCATAACATCATCATCCATAATTTGTTTCGAAGCCCTTTTAGCATCATTTTCTAATACTTTTAATAACATCATTAAGGTTGGCTGTTTTTTTGCTATCATATTATTTAACTTCCTATTCCACGCTTCAGTAACATTATTTGTACGGTGTAATTCCTTGTTTACTTTCCAAACCTGCATCCAGTCGGCTGATGTAAGCCATTGGTTCATCATGTAATTGATGAAGTCATCTACCTCTTTCAATTGATTTCCAGTAATAAAAGCGTTTTCCGTTATGTATGCCCAAGCGTCATCAATATACTCCATCGGAAGTAACGGTAACACAGAGCTGAGGGCGACAGTTCTTCTACTTTCGCTACATTTTAAGAGGTTTAGCTCTTTTCCATTTTTCCATATAGCTTGTGTAAAGTGGAAATAGCAGCCTTTAATTTGCGCTTGTGGAAATTCTTCTTTTAATGCTGCTATAGCTGCTAGCTCAAAATCTAATGTGAATTTGTTGGGGGCAAAATTTGGCAATTTTGATTTTATTATTTCGTATAGGCGTTTATACGCTTCCTTGTTTCTTCTGCTTAATAAAGCGTATATGATAGGGACTACATGTGTTCGACAACTCGTACTGCCAGCGTCACCCATTATTGTGTATAGTTCACTAAAATGTTGAGGACAGCTCCTGAATGTTCCATCAACGAAAACATGTTTGAAGATGCCAATAAGACTTCTCAAATCGGGAGAACAAAACATCAAAATTCTTAATGAATCGTCTTGATAATCATCAAGCATAAATTTATCAAAGAGCTTTGGAATTTGTACTTCATTTAAGTTTTTAAAGTGCATTTTAGTCACCCCTGCTGCTTTATTGCGAATTTTGTAAAATTTGCTTCTATGAGTATCCAGTTTGGGTGGCTTTTCAATGAGCGACATCCCTGAATCTTCGTATTCTGCAAGAGCTTCATTATAAACTGTAGACACCTTCTCCAGTGTAGAAATTATTTTATTGCGAACCTTTTGCATTTTTTGTGCCCAGTCATTTTTTACAAGATTTGGTTGACATGCTGTGTGCGCTTGCTCTCCTGATATATTTCCTTCCTAAAATAAATGAAGACGATTAAGATTTTTAAAATTTTATTTTATTTTATTTTACACACTTTATTGCATACAATTACATACAAAGATTACATACAAAGATAGTACTATTGGTGGACTTAATACCAGAAGAATGGTGGTGTTATTATGTGAATAATGGTTATACAAAACAGTGAAGTTGATACTCACAGAACTAATGCTTAATGCACCTTTACATTGTTTCCTCCAATCCACACAGCGCCAGTTTGTTGAACCATTTTTATTCACTCGGCGTTTGGAGTACTGATAACCAGCTCTAAGTAGAACTATGCCTCCATTTCGGTCAACAAACGTCAACTCTGGTGGGATATTATTACTACCAGAAGCAATAATCACTTCAGCCATTTTTAAATAAATTTGGATTGCAATATAAGTAACTTGTAGCATGCGATATGAATAAAATCTACAGCGAAAACAATAGAAAAATGACAACCTTCGAAATAAATCATGATGTCAAATTTGAATCTTGTCTTGGACTAAAAGTAAGCGGGTTTTAAAATGAGTTTTTAATAAATTGACCCAAACAAACTTATTTATATAACTAGCGGCCCGTGCCGGCTTCGCACGGGTGGACCCGTTAAGTTTTAGTAAGTATCTCTAATCTTTTCTAGCAATAAATATAGCCTATGTCACTCAGGGTGAATGTAGCTTTCTAATGGTGAAAGAATTTTTGAAATTGGCACTGTAGTTTTTGAGGTTATTCATTAAAAACATACAGACACACAAAAATACAAATATTTTCTCTTAATATTTTTAAGTGTTGATTTATGTAAATAAAAATGTAAAACGAAGTGTATGTACGCGCATAGCTTAAGCTCGATTGCAACGAATTCCAAAATCGTTTGTAATTTTGAGTTAGTATGGAAGAAAATGTTTGATTTATACAAAATCTTTAATGACGAAGACGAATATTTTTGGTTTAATTCAAACTTTTTGATACCTAATATTATGTACATTTCCACCAACTTAAATAATTGTTTGTTTTTGTTCCTCTGTTCTGTGAGTATTCCCATCTGTTTAGTTTACTTAAGCAATGTTTTTTTTTTAATTTACGTTCTTCTTCTTTTGAACTATACTACTGAACTGTACTTTTCACATCAAGTACTCTACTTCACCTTCCCCTTCCTCTATGTAGTATCCAATGCCCAACGGTTGTCTGGAAGAAATCGCTGTTGGCGATAAGACCGCCGAAGTTGTACAACCTTTTGTTTTAATTATTTACTTTAATTTGTATTTTTATTTCTGGTGTGCAATAAAGAGTACTCTATCTATCTATCTATCTACCTTAATAAATTGATATAAAAAACAATTTAATCCTTTTTTGTAGATACTATGTACGGTGGGATCCGTTTCGAAAAGTATTATATATTTTTTTGTGTAGCCACGGATACCGAGATCAGTGGATAAAAACATTTCATAATTTTTTGATGGAAACGGATCCCGGTATCAGTGGATACAACTCGGCGAGATCCGTGGCCAACTCGATCTGATCTCGAGATCGGTGGAGACAACCCCGCTTTTGGTACTTCTCTAAATACACACGTGTTCGTCATGAGTTACTTGACAAAGAAGAAAAAAGTGGTGATTGCATATTACTTGTACCGACAATGCAAAGAAGAAAAAGAAATACGAATTATACGTGTTGTTACTTGAGTGACTGCGAAGTGAGCGGCGGGCGCCAGAAAACTCGAGTAACTGAGATCGGCGCGGCGCGGCCTATAGATGGGCGCGGGGGCGCATCATCCAGAAAATTCGGGCAAGAGAGCTAGGAGGCGACCGCGCGGGGTTGTCCAAAAGAATTTTAATGTTTTGGCCTAGGTAATAGAGTTTAAATTTTCTATTAACGAAACCTAGTAACTAGTCTAACGCGGCCGCCGCGCGGCGGCGGCAATGATGGGTGCAAGCATAATCACCACGCTTGTCATGTAGTATCTATTGTTGCATAGTTTATTTTTTAAATTTAAGTGTAAAAAAAAAACTAAGCGCCTAACTTCTAAATCGTATTTAAAGTACAAGTTTAATACAAGTGTTAGTATGTTTTGGTGTACCTGTGCTTAATTGTGTTTACTGTGGCAAAATCAACTATTTTTTAGATGTCTTGCCTTTTCGAAGATTAGGATTCCAAACTGTTATCTCACTTATAAATCATAAACATCTGAAAAGGTGACGGTAGCACCACGTCTCTACGAAGAATATTAGAGGCAGCGTGTGACTGCAAACGCGCCTGCGGCTCATTACGTCTCCATGAATAATTCAGAGCCTATCCACCCTCGAGCCGGTGACCTGGAGGCTTTACATCGAGAGCCATTGCCGTCTTTAGGTGCTGTTAATAATTTAGCTGCCGTTCTGTGGAGGGATTCGTTAGCTTGCTGATTTGAAAAGTTTGCGTTCTTAAATTATCCTTTTACTGAAAGACCAAACCAATTTTTTTTTAAATTATATTTACCTACTTGATGTATGTAGGTAAACATAATTTAAAAAAAAACTCTTTTGAAATAATGTAAAAGATTTGTACTCACTTTAAAATATAATAAAAATCCACTTGTGGTTTTTGGCTATCACACCGGTTGGCAGATGGCTGTTCTGCTAGCATTTAACCTACTTATAATGTAGTTTCTTATAAAAATTTACTTAACACCGAATTGAATGCAACTTTATTCGATTCATTTCTTGAAGTTTAATCATATGATAAAAAAATAAAAGAGTAATTTAATCTTAAGAATGCAACGTTAATATGTTTATATTTCCAAATATCAAGAATATCTCTATGGAATATAACTCAACAATTCCACTTTTAACCTTTCAACGGCGGATTGAAAATCTCCGGTCTCACGTGTAAACCGTTACCGTTCCTATTTATTTGTTGGCTGGGTCGGTTCGACCCCCGTCAAGTATCGGCAGGCAACAATGAAGTCACGCGCGCGAACCACTTACACCCAGTAGCTGGTGGCCTCGAAATAAAAAAATAAACGGACATTTTGTACACAGCGACAAACGGGCTACGTACGGACCCGTATATCCGATTTTCCGATATTGATTGGCCGGACAATAAAGGGTTGAGTAATCGGAGGGATTACGTTTCGGGAGATCCTGTATAGAAATGGGTCACCTATTTACTGTAATATATATTTTCTGTGTATAAAATCCGAATACTCAAATCATACTTAATTAAGAGTATGGTGTGTTTAGCCTTGCCGTAAGCCGGGTGAAATCTGAAAATTAGCGTGCATTTAGATTTTGCAGTGAACGAAAAATCAAAAATTTTAGCATGGAGCATAATAGTGCTGACTACTTACTTGATCTGGCTGATGTGTAAAAAAGCCGAATAGGTTTCTGAAATAAATTGTAACTTTTGTGTTAAAATATCTGAAACGGAAGTAGGTAGGTCAGAACTGGTTAGCGAAAGATAGGTTTAAATCCCACGTAAATCTGTTTGAATGTACCTAATAATTTATTTTTTGAAATTTTTACCTTGATCGTTCGCCAAAGAAGCTGTTCAAATCATATCGTTTTATCGAAATAATATCTATAAAATTGATTTGATGAATTTCGTGCATCATGCACGAAATGAGGTAAGATAAATGCAAATGCCTATAAGCTTCTGAAAATACTCGCTCACGCACAATGCTCACAGGTCGCTATTTTATCCCATTATTATGGCGGTTTGAAGGTTAACTTTAAAATAGATGGAATTCAAAATAACATAAGATTACGCACAGGAAATCAAAGCTTGCCTTATTTTATTACAATCAAACAAGTATTTCTATTTACATTCACGATTGCACGATCAGACAGAAAAAAAAACAACGAACATTTATCTAAAATGCTCCACAATCACACTTAAAAATCCCCATTTTCAGCTCTTAAGCTTTCTTCAGATCCAAACGATATCGATTGAGTGAGAGTTGGCAAGTGTCCATTTGCTACCCTTTGTTATTCGGATTCACGGTAAAGCCAGATAATACCAGAAAAAGAAAAATTCCTTATTTTGTGCCACAGGTTTTTAAACGAGTAGTTCTAAGACCCGGGTCTTAGAATATGTCAAATAATAATTTAAACGCTGTTTAAAACCTAAACGTCTGTTGGTGAACTCTACCCTTTACAGCAAATTGTTTGAATTTAGATTTTGGAGGTCACGATATATCTAATAACCTAAAAAGTGTCCATAAAATAAATGATTAATTAAAAATATACCATCTATTTTTATTGTGTTAAGCATTTTGCGCAAGATGGCTGGCTGGAGCTGGATGCGAGAAGCCGAGGATCGACCTATGTGGCGTGCAACTAGAGAGGCCTATGTCCAGCAGTGGACTGCGATATGCTGATGATGATGATGATGATGAAGCATTTTGCTTATTAGGCCAAAAATACCAAGTAGTATACCATATAACCAATAGAATAGCATTACCCTTTTTCGACTGATGGGTATGACTATTTTTTAAAGTGGCAGAAGTTTCTTAAAACTTTTAAATTAAATCAATTTCAGGCCAAATGTTTTTATTGGAAACGCACGATCCTTAAAAAGTTAGACGTTTTTGTCGAGCGAAAAATAAATAACTGACTAAACTACCTGATTACCTTACGTAGGATTATTGGTCAATGTAGATTATTGCCCCGCCCCGCCCCGTTGGTCTAGTGGTTTAAATATCGGGCCAAGATCTCGGGGTCCCAGGTTCGAATCCCGGGTCGGGCAACAAAAAAGTTTCGAATTTTCGAACGTTGCTCGGGTTTGTGATCACCAACCCGCATTTGGCAAGCGTGGTGATTATGCCAGTACACCCATCACTGCTGTGGTAACTTGAATTCAATGATGGAGGCCTTTTCCCTGCAGTGGAATGATTATAGGCTGTTACTTACTTACTTACTTACTTACTTAGATTATTCACATATTTTTTCTATCCAGGCGTGATTTTTTATCAATGACAAGTATTCTCAGATGTAGCTACGCCATCTTCAGTTGCAATATAAAACATTCATGTGTCGGTATGTGTATTTGCTGTAGTCCCGTAAGTTTTATAAGGAAATGGGGTCAAACATGGCAACTAGGAAGTAGGAAACTACAACTAACATACTTAAGGTATTGGCGCAAAGTTACGACTAGCGACTCTAGCGAGTTCTGAAATATTTACTTGTTATATTTTTCGAAGGCACTCTGATAAATTTCATCTTACTTGTTATTATAAATGGACTTGAATGGACTTTTGTAACTTAATCATGCCATAACTGCTAAGCAAATTTGGTAATAGGCTAGATTAGCACATAAGCTACTTTTACCTCGGAAAAAATATATACTTTACCCAGTCTAAAACCTAGAATGGAAATTTAACGCTATATCTTGTATTTTAATTGTGCACGTCCCTTTTCTTCATGAATAAACAATATTATTGTAAATGTTTTAAAAACAACAATATTTGTTATGTGACAGTCTTAACTCAATAAAAATCTCATCGTCAAAAGTGGGACCAGCTTCATTAACTTTTTCCTTGATTTTAATTTTTACAATTTAGCTATCATATTTCTCTCCGTACAATTTTAAAATGATGTACCAGTCACACTCGAGTGGCTTCTATATATGCTCATCCGTCATTTTCCCGTCGCAACTTTCGTGTATCTTTCAAGGCGTCCATTCAGTACAGTTCATTGAAAATAAAGCAAGGAGTTATCGGAAACCGCAGTGTACTAGTTCGGGAATGTTCCAATGGTACGCTTTGTAGTTTTGCCGCCTGAGACCCGCCAGAGTTTTCTATTCAGCTGGGAACGAACGGACACGACACTAAGTTTTACTGAACAAGGAAATGCGTAATAATTTTGTATATTGAAATTCCGCCATAAGATTGACTTAATAAAGTTGATTGTATCAGTAAGTAACAGCCTTTAATCATCCCACTGCAGGAAAAAGGCTTCCATCATTGAATGCAAGTTACCACAGCAATGATGGGTACTGGCATAAAGGCAAAGGTAAGACTGGCAAGCGTGTTGTAATCAAAATGCGGGTTGCTGATCACAAACCCGAGCAATGTTTGAAAATTCGAAACTTTTTGTTGCCTGACCCGGGAATCGAACGTGGGACCCCGTGAACTTAGCTTTGTATTTAAACTACTGGACCAAGTTAATTTTACGGAGTGTAAACTGTATCAAAACCATGTTAAATTTAAATATAACAACAAAAGTTTCGTGCTATAAGTGTTGTAAAAGGCGCTCAAAGAGTACCGCTAGAAGGAAACAAATAGACCTTATCTCCACCAAGGGTCATGGCCAAGGTCCCGAATCAAAGCGATTACGAAAAAATCCTCCTTTTGAAGAGAGATGTGCCCAGAAGATGAATGCTATTCAAGCTGAAGTCGTATAGATAAAACACAATAAACAATACAAGCCAAAACTAGCCAATGTTAACATAATAATATGCTTATAGATAGTATAGTGATGTCAGAAATTTGTTATCATCATTTAATTTTTTTTATTTTCATACAAACAAAAATTTTGAGATTCTGGGACCCTTATCAAATTCGGTTATAATGGAGCTATTTTTTCCTTAAATAAATATATTTTTGACTAAAATAAGACCATTGCGTTTGTAGTGCTAATTTGAAGTCTAGATAAATAAATAACATTATATATTTGGCGTATAACATTGTTACCAGCCAACATAAGTCCACTGCTGAATTAAGGCCTTTTTTTATAAATAATGGGCATGCTCTTGACTACATACTTAAATACGGTTAAGAAGAAGCCTAAGATGGAGCGAGCTTACCCAGAGGTACTGGTTCTCCCATACACCAGTGGAACACACAAAAAACTGTTTGACACTGGACTCCGGCAGGAGGGTGGTAGCATCCAGGCAGCCTCTTACGAAGCCTAACACCGCAGAGGGATCTGTTAGCCGTCATCATTGGTTAGAAAACCAAGGATGCCGTTGCCCAGGGTGGACCACTAGGAGGTAGATCCCACCACCCCAAAAGGTGCCGCCTCTCCAAAAGGTAATAGGAGACTTCCACTATAATCACTACCCTTGGCACGCGGGTTGGCTTTTGCAGTTATGTCAATGGAAGAAATAAGTCGATTCCGCCCCATCCTCCTGGACGTCAATCCCTTAGTCGTCTCCCACGATACCCTTATGAAGAGAAGGGGTCGCTATTATATTTTTGTACCAACAATACACGGCAAATCATGATGATTGTTAACTGACATATTTTTTGTTAAACTTTAAAGCTCTGTTTTGATTAGTAGGGTTTTTGGTGGACTCACTACATTGACCCGTTTGGGGAAAAAAGTAAATAGATATAAAAAAAGAAATATTTATTTGCTTCAAACATGGTATACTTAAGTAGATGTAAAAACTATTGGTACATTTAAGATCTCATGTTAAGCCATGTCATTGTAGCCTGCAAAAATTTAAACATTTAACAAATAAACAAAAATGATATAATTCCATTTGTAGCTATAAGGATGTCGTCAAAAAATAAAACCATATTGAATTTTTCTTTATTCAATAAAGCAAAAATGTCATCAAATTTGGTTACTAATAACAAATTAGCTACGCAATCAAGCTGAAATTAGGTGAAGTTATGTCGATAGCGCGACTCGCCGTGCCACTATGTTTTTCTAGGGAAATAGGCTTCTAACAAGAGACAAAAAACCTTAAAAAAGGTTTGTAAAGAAAACATAATGAACTATACCATTACATTCATAACCATAATTTCAATCTTAAAACATGCTTTCCTTATTAAATCAGTATAGCACCAAAGCAAACCAGTTAACATTCATTTGCACAGTATTACAGTCTAATAACTTCGGTTTAACGACAAAGCGACTAAATAACATAATTAACACAAAACCTAATTAACTGTTCAAATTAACAACCAAGACATCACAGTACCCAATGTTATGGTGTGGCTAATGAAGATCCTCAGCTGGCGGATAATTAAAACAAACTAAACAGTATCGGGGAAACAGAAATCGTATTATTATGCTATATCTTTTATAGTATTGATCGTACAGTGAAACAGATGTGTTTGATATTCAATATTACAATATTACGGGGTATCTACATCGCCGCTAAATTTATTGAACATTGTTTCTAAAATCAAATTAAAAATGGAACACATAAACGGGCTAAAAGTAACTGCAGTGTAGTGTAGATGCACTTTAGCACGGGAGTATTATTCTAAAGTGAAATATCGCGAAGCATATAAATGAATATCAGACACAACTGAATGTTTTAGGCAATTAAAAAGTATTCTTATTTTCAAAAGATTTATAATACTTTGTAGAATAACACCAACTGTTTACATCTCTCGCGTCCATCTAATGTCGTAAGAGTTAACTAGAAGTACAGTCAAAAGAAAATGAGTAGGAACGTCTTCTTTCCACCATTGAACAAATAACGAGCGTCAAACCCGCCTATTAAGCGTAACAAATATATATATGATAGCTTCCTTTTTGAGATACTATTCAACAGTACTGAACATATTAATAGAAAATATATGATGAAAAACGGTTTCTATCATAAACATTTGGTCTTCACTCAAAAACTCTGTTTTTCCTTATCCACGTGTTAAAGCCACGATTTTATCCAGTATTATTAAGTAAACTTTTCGTATACTCGACTAGACGAAGACTGAATATGCTTCGGCGAATGAAAACCTCATATGCATTTGACGAACCAAATTATTACATATCTTGACCAATAACAATATTTTCCATAGTGGCTAATTTGATAGCATCTGTTTCTGTCAGTCACCAAGTCAAGAGCAGCATTGACAGCAGATTTTTATATTTTCTGCGGCTTTGCATTTTCCCTAGGTTAATTTCGAATCTTGATCTCTTGTTTTTTATTGTCTTTGATTACTTGATACTTATCAGATACCTACAGTTGCATCTTATTATTTTGTGCATATAGGTATCACTGCAAGAAATGTTTTAACGTTCTTTGAAATTCACGCATGTCATCATTACATACGAATATTTTGATGCAAACTGAGAGAAAGACAAATACGCTTCTGTACTCGTATTTGGCTTCAAAAATTCCGAAAATCTTTATATTCAATAACTCCACACGTGTTCCACCGCACTGAAGTCACTACAACGTCTACTTGGAGATTTCCAATACGTCCATCGACTTTTGTTTTGAAATGCCCGAGTGCCAGCGGAAGCAATATGAGCGTACAATTGTTTCCATTCGTTTTCAATGCTGCCTTTTTTTGTTATCACAAGGGAAATGTGGATGTGGAATTATTTAGTATGGGTAAATTCATAAACATGTTTTTATTGCTCAAATCTTTATTACACAAAATATCTTTACTATGCCTTCCGGAGGAATAGCAATTTGTGAATCGATTTTTGAAAGATAAAAAAATGTTGTTGTACTTTCAGTGGAAGGTTAACCGTTTTTTTATTAGGTAACATAATAATGACATGTTGAGTTTGTTTTGTCATAAGAATTCAATGATAGAGGCCTTTTCTCTGCAGGGATGATTATAGGCTGTTATAAGTAACAGCTTATAATCAAACTAAATAATAACTGTTGGAACGTCATATTTGATTTAACAAATCTTTGCTTGTAAATAATAATAATTGTTGGAACGTTAAATTTAATTTAACAAATCTATGCTTGTAAACAACAGGTCTTCCGTGAATGACAAATTGGTTACCTACTCTTTTTATTAAAAGTCCAATATACCTAACAGGTATACCTACAATAAATTTTGATCTAATTAGAAACCCAATCTTATTATGATCAGTTAATTTCAAATTATCTATCTCACTCCCCCTTTTTTTTCTAGCGGATTCTCAGTCGTGGCTCCCGAAGTGGCTGTACCAGGGAAGACCACAGCTATCCTGGTTACACTCCACGGGAGAGCTGGTGATAAGACCCTGGACCCTCTCAATGTGACCGTCAGGCTGGAGACACAAGATGCTGACAACGGTGTGAAGCTACTGACTGCTGCAAGCCAAATGATCACAGGTAAGGCATTTGAAAAGAAATTTAAAGTAGGTATAATACAGCTAGTGAAATGATAAAAGTTAGGTATTTTATAATCAATCAAGTCAAAAAGATAAAATATTTATTTGAACAGCACTTAAGTGCTATAGTTCATGTGCATGAAAGCATTTGAATCATGTCTTTTGGCTTTCATTGAGAAGCATCTGATAGTACTTACCTGCCAGATGGTACAAGGTTATGTCAAATACTTTTGAAATACTCCTATGGCTTATAGAAAAAAAGAAGATGTTGTGGCATCATTTTGGGAAGCAATATTAAAATAATATTTAGAATCCTACAATGAGGAAAATAGAAAAGACACTAAAATTTAAGTAATTAGGACCTCAAAATTCTGTAAGTGTTTACTTCCTCAAAGATGAAGAACACATACCTATTTTGAAAAACCAAATGTAACTGAGAATTTTTAAATGTTTTTTTCATTATGCGATACTTAACGAGTCAAATGTATATTTTAGTAAATTACGAAGTACACAAAATCAACTATCTAAGCAACTCGTCTAAGGTTTTATGGATTAGTAATGTGTTGCTTCCGCTTAAAAAGCAATACCATTTCGCACAAAAGCAAACTGTTCAGGATTTCGATTGAGTTTATTACGTTACTACTTTGTGAAAATCTCATTTCACCCGCCAGATGCCCTATTGATAAAGTCTCCCCAAACAGATGTAAAATTGTAACAACACATTTTATGTACTGGAAAAATATTGCGGACTGAAGTTATTGACGATTTGCCAATTTAGCCTAGATTGTAAAGCCGCTAGCAATTTCAAATCCGAATTCAATTTAGTTCGTATGCAGTGCATGAATGTCGGATTTGCCTACTGTGGATCAAAAGTAGTCTTAAAAGCTTTTTAAATCAAAAGATTCGTTTCTTTGAGTAGGATTTGTATTGGTATTTTCTATTGCAACATAAAACTTATTGTGTTTCACATTAATCAAGTTTCTAAGGCTTCTTTGCTGATCAAGTCTCAGATAAATATGAAAAAAAATGGCTAATAAATAAAAATATAATTCCGAACGTCATAAACGAAGATAATGTGATTTGCATACATCTTTCTCGAGACTTCACAATCTTTGCCAATAAACCGGCGAAATAGTCATAACAGAAACATAAAGTGGATTATCGTTAAAAGAGAAAAACTTCTCAGAACACTGTCCGTGTTCTAGCACAGTAGACATACTAGATGCAGTAGTGTCATTCCATATGTATTTCAGGCGAGCATGTCTTAATATTGACTATTTTAACGGGATACGCAATCTGTTGAATGTATTGGTCTATAAACTAGTAGTTTGATAACCGTGGTATTTTAGAATAATATTGGGAAACATGCTATACTTGTATTGTTTTAAGTCAACCTATTATTTAGTTCTATCTATTATTGACTACATTTATTTTATTCGGTATCATTAATATTTTGGAATTGCTATACCATCGTTTAGTTTATATATATTGAAGGTACGTTGTGTAGTTCGTAGCCCTTTTTTAAAATCCCTTATATTTTGCTCATCCAAATTATTGTTATTATTTTGTTACTTCAGTTTTTTTTTTCCGTCGCGCCGCCTACAAAACTTTTCTGCTTAGCCCAGTGGTCGACTGGTAGAGAATGCCACATGGCATTAAGTCCACCAATTATACAGACAACGGCAGGTCAACCTATCCAAAAAGTTAGAGGTCATTGAATTGATTTTCAACTTTAAGTCCAACAAGTAGAGGTCAATATGAATTGAGAAAATTTGACGTTTTGTGGTAGGTTGACGTGCTGTTGTCTATTTATATTTCATTTGTGCAATAAATTTTTATATAAATATATAAATACCACTTACTTATTGCTTGACGAAGAAGAATTAAGCAAAAGCATATATTTTTAATTCATCAAAAACTTCGTTCACATGCTTCTGCAGGGTCAAAACATTGTCACCGCTAGCGAGCACTGTATGAACAGCGTTAATTGAATCTGATTTTGTTGGTTAATTTTTTGGTGTGTTTGTTTACCAATGTAAAGCGTAATAACTAGGTGCTAGTTTTAGAAAAGTGCCAAATACAGCTGTGAATTTGGAAAGATATGGCTGTCGTTCTTTAAGAATTTTATTCCAAACCCATCCAATTACATGATTCGAAAAAATATAAAAGATCGGTTATAAAACCTTCAGGATTAAATCCTTGGACTTCAATATTACAAAGCAACTTACTAACTTGCTGTATTTTTTAGTTCGTATTGGAAATCAGCATTTTTTGTTAATTTGGTTATCAGTTTAAATGAATTCTAAGACGCATGGATTAATTGGTTGTAGGTATTGCTGGATAGTTTGAGTGATTTTATTTTTAGTATTTTTTACAAAGACACCAAATCAAAGCCGATTCAGAACTATACAATGAATATGGTATCTGGTACATTATAATCGAGCGTACACATGTTTTATTTTATTATGGAGTGATGCACCCGAAAGTGAGTAAGCCTGCTGTGTGTTATTTTATCTATGCTGTGCCTGGGTTGTATGTAGCGACTGGATGAAGTTTCTTAGACATCTCAAAATGTCTTTATGATCCGGGGCGACGTCGTAAATTGATATTTATTCGGAATCCTCCACCCGCACTCACTTAGTATTTCAAGTTGGTGCGAACTCGACTTTTGTGTATTTTGTTCGACAAATTCTTTCCAAGTCACCTTTATGCGCGCTGTAAAGTTTTATTATTAGAACATTTTGGTGTTGTTAAATTGTTGCGAACATTTCGCTTTAATGCATTCAAATAAAAAAGTCCATTAAAAGTTAAACGTCTATGTTACAAAATGTGCTCCTTCTATGGGTTTTTTACTTATGACTTAATCTCCAAATAAAAAACATGAATTGAAAAGAAATATCAACGCTGAAGGCATTTTTTTTTTTATGCCAAAACCAACAGCGAATACATGAGCATGTAACAATGATAATTAAACAAATATTAAGGCCAATAATAGGATTTCCATAAGTTAAAAAAATCAAATGTTGTTGGATGATGAGATATAACATGTTTGATAATTATAATTAATTACAAAAGGCAAGGACAAATACAGCATTAGGTAATCGTCAGGCAGACTGATTAGGCTCGAACAACTTGCTTACTCTGTACATGTATTAGAATGATGAACATTATATTAGATAAACTACTCCACAAAGTGATACGTCAGACCCCTCCTACACGGGCAAGGAATCACTGGTAATATAATAAACAATATAAGATAGATAATAGCAAATCAAGACAAAATTCAATTGATTTAAATTAATTCAAGGTAAAGGTAAACGCTCAGTAAGAATGTCATAAACATCATTTTTAAACTTACATCTTTTCGTGCAAAAAATATCAATTTTATTAAAGGCAGAATTATACGTTCGTGCCAGCCGAAGCATGACAGCATTTTTATTTAAAATGCATCTGCCATTGCTAATATCAGCCTACATCGAGATGTAATTAACAGCAAGCAACAAAGTAATATTAGAATAGAATGAACTTCATTGTCAATATTATCATCAGCCTGTACTAATCCACTGCTAGACGCTGGCCTCTCCAAAGGATGTTTATTTCCTATAATTGCCACGGTTTGCAGGCAGGCAGGCTAGCTGCAGCGCGTTTTCTTCAGGCTGCACTCCTTTAGTCACCTTTTACAACATGCATAGGAAAGAAAGAAGATGTCCTAAACATTACGACTCTTTAAAGTTAGCTTTCAATTTTAGACCTTAAATCTTATCGATATGATTATTTAATTATAATATTATTTGACTATATAGCAAATCATAGGTATGAATAACATTGCTATAGAAGAACCCAAATAAATTTAAATAAGAAAACCCTTCTTATCTTACATTGAATCCTTTGATCGAGAAAACTCGAATGTTGTTCAATTAAACCAGTAAGTGCATGTTGACAGAGTGTCGCAGTCAGATTGCAAAATAAGTTTCTAAACAAAATTACTATTTTATGAAGTAAAAATTATATTCATTCTCATTTAAAACATACGCGATACTGTTAAATTTAATATTTACTAGTGATCTACAGATTATATAATATTAGACTTAGAATATACTATTAAACAGAGTTAGTAAAATTTAGACCCCGAAGCTACACCTTACTCTGAGTAGTGACAATGCTTGGCCACTTATTTAAGAATTTTTAGCCTATTACCCCTAAACTTTAAAGAAGATAACTTTGGAACAAATAATGTAGGTATCGTTAAGACATAAAATCAAAATTTTTTTTTACGATCTTCACCGGTGATTTTTTTTTTGACGGACCTTTCACTGAAACCCCATATGGGAGGCTTTAATCAGTTAAACCGGGCAGAGTGTGGCGAGCGCTGAAGGCGCTCAGCCTAGGTCCGCCACGCTAGCGGTACCATACTAGCGGGCGTGATCGGGCCAGTGTGGGGTGCTAAGGGCACCCTACCAAATGGCGAACCCACCAGTGGTGGCGCCGCCGGATCCGGAGATGCCGTGGCATGCCGGATCACGGTCGGGCTCCATTCTGGCGTGCCCGATCTGGGAGGGGGGATCGGACAGCCCGGTGATTTAACTAGTTTTTATATTGAAAAACATAATTATTTTCTTGCGACGTATTCACAAGTATCAAAGTGCAAGGCAAATAATTCAAATGCCCAGTGGAAAACGAAACAATATAGGTATTTTGTTAAAACGTTTGAATAATGTATTTAGCTGCAAAACACTAAATGAATTTAATATTTCGATTGATCATGGCAATAGTTTGCCGAAGAGATATCACGTCAATGGCTATACCATTGCCTACTTACATACACTATAAGTAGGACCGTCTCTATAAATGTCTTGAACTGACTTATGTTTTACCCTGTACCTACACGCAACGTGGCTTTAAATTCAATTTACCTAACCGAATGTGTAAGTATAATCAGTAGACCATATATAAAATAGCTGATTTCAAATTCAACAGCAGCAACAATCGCAGTGCGGAACATTAGTCTTTGTCGAGATACTAAGGCGGGCTTCAGGCTGACTTCGAGTATCTTTTTTCTACAAGACTGAACGTGCTGGCAGCTAATAAAGTAGGTGTTCAATGGATTTCGTTACAACCAATTCGTTTTAAAGTCAAAATAATCGATTAGATACAAATTTTCTCATAATGGGGTAGTTTTCAAAATAATTTAGCATGATAAAAACTAACAATCGACAATATATGCAATGGATAGTTGAATTGTGAATTATATTTTATGTATAGATGATAAAGTGTACAGTCAGTGAAGAAGTGTCAAATCCAATCATGTGTACGTTTAATCAGTTAGAATGCTGATAATTTCGCTAAAGCAATCGTAAAGGACTTCCTAAATCGGAGTGTTAATAGCTCAACGCGATCGGCATCCCCTTCAAAGATATCTGCGCTTAATGAATCATGATTGCTCGCCCGATAGTGACGTAACCGATGGGCCTGCCGATGTCGATGAGATGGATGGCTTCATACGTACACTGGGAAATTCAATTATCTTGAGATCTATGCACATACGTTGATTAAGATTGTTTACTTTGATTCATGAAAGCTGCATCTGCATTTTAAAATTCTTATAAAACAAACAAAAAAATATATACTAATTTTGTGCAGATGCTTGAAAACAATTCTATATTTACTGGTATTTCTTACTTAAAACTTTAGATAAAAATAAAAACTAATTACTAAGTCCCATATAAAAAATAATATTTAATATAATCTTAATTCCATCAACGTAGCATTGTCAAGATTCATACATCAACCTTACGTATTGACATAAGGTAGGATGCTACTAATTTAAAAGAACACCGAATTATTCTAGTAGCGTATATTTGGCAAGAACGTTTTTTAATCGCGGATTGTTTTTCTTTTTACATTCCATGATTTGATTCTGTATTTATCGTAAAGTTACGTTTAAATGCGAAACAAAGGTCCAACACTAGGAACCTAAATAAACGGATTTGTTTGTAACGATCGCTAGGATAGTAAGAATGGGATTTAAAACTACAGAATATAAAAGTTCCAAATTAGATACTTAACTCCTTAACTCACATTTAGTTTCTAATGTGAACTCTGTCTGACATTTCTGTATTCTTTTTAAATTATTTAATAAAACCAAACTATTATGTTTGGTTTTATTAAATAATTTTACATTGCATGATTGATTCTGTATTAATATCGTAAAGTTACGTTTAAATGCGAAACAAAGGACCAACATTAGGAACCTAAATAAACGGATTTGTTTGTAACGATCGCTAGGATAGTGAGAATGGGATTTAAAACTACAGAATATAAAAGTTCCAAATTAGATACTTAACTCCTTAACTCACATTTAGTTTCTAATGTGAACTCTGTCTGACATTTCTGTATTCTTTTTAAATTATTTAATAAAACCAAACTATTATGTTTGGTTTTATTAAATAATTTTACATTGCATGATTGATTCTGTATTATTTATCGTAAAGTTACGTTTAAATGCGAAACAAAGGACCAACACTAGGAACCTAAATAAACGGATTTGTTTGTAACGATCGCTAGGATAGTGAGAATGGAATTTAAAACTACAAAATATAAAAGTTCCAAATTAGATACTTAACTCCTTAACTCACATTTAGTTTCTAATGTGAACTCTGTCTGACATTTCTGTATTCTTTTTAAATTATTTAATAAAACCAAACATAATATCGTAAAACCTTGTAGAAAGTTATGCGTGGTTAATATACAAAGATAAATGCGACAATTTAAAGACCGCTTTGTTTTTACGTCGGTTAATAATATTTCGAACAAAATAAGTGCTACTTTGTACCGATCGAATTATTCGATACCGATTGCTTGCTCGTTAGCAATAATCGGCAGCGCCGCCAACAGCAGGTGTTAATGGTTCAAAGCGGGTGCTAATTCCGTCTCAAAGAAATCGAATTTGCTTATCGGATTAGGGGTAACGAACCGCGAAGCTCCCTGTCTCTTGATGAGGAAAAGTAAGCATGATAGTTTGATAAAACGCCTTCTAAGAGCAGTAAACTTTTACTATCTTGCCTGAAAGCTTGGCGGATTTCTTAGTATGTACTAATTTTCTAAGTAATACTTTGAACGCAGTAGAGAATAGAGAATAACTGTCTTAGCCACATTAAATGTGATTTATTTTATCTTATCATACTAATATTTTTGGGAAAAGTAGAATTGATATTTGTTTTTCAATTACGCCAGGACGGCTAAACAAATCTTCTTCTACTTTTTTTCTTTCTAATTATGACGTAACAAACAACTTTTTTCAATCTACGATTATTTCAGTCATTCAAACGATTAACAAAACAACTCTGCCTATCAAGTAGCTACTGTTACTGCATGTCGACTACTTACGATAGAAACTGGTGTGCCAATACCAGATGTTAACTGTTCAAAGTGATTGCTAATTTCGTCTCAAAGAAATCGGATTTGCCCATCGACTGCCGAGTGGTTAATGAACCGTGACGCAGCGGAGCTCTAGCTAAGATGGGAAAAATACATCGCAAAGGCACCTCCTTGTATGCAATACGCCAGCCAGTATTTGTTGTGAGCGCAATTTTTAATACGAGTAAATTGTGTCAACGACTTACGTTACAGGAATAAATAAGGATGCTCAAAAAAATTTAAACGGATTTTTTTAAACAAATTCTAAAAAAAAAAGGAGCAGGTTCTATGTTTGTTTGGATATTTTTAGAAGTGCTGTTCTCCTATTTTTTATACAAGTATCGATCAATAACCAAAAAAACTTAACTACACAAGTACCTATAATAAAATAAACGATCAAAACTTTGACAAAATTATAAATATTATGAGCAATTTTGATATTTTTAATAATTCTTATAACACCAAATGGTGTAACGGTTGATTTTTGTTCTTGATGATTTTTTTTATTTTAACGTTTGATCCTAATAGTTACGGATAAGTACTCGTACTTACCATAGAAACATGATGTTTTTTCAATTATCCATAGTGACCTCATTGTGGATAAGTGAAAAAAAAAGATTTTGTTAATTTAAACATTTTTTACTGTATGTACATAATGTTTAGAAAAAATCTATTTTATCGATTGTGTTTCGTTTAAGTCTTCGACACAAATGTCGATCTATTATCAGTACTTTTATCTACATGCAACTGTATATTAAACGAAAAACGATTGATTACAACGAAACTGATTTTCATAGACATTATTATTGCCACTACGTTTCAAAAGTACCTCCCGATCAGATATATTCACAAAGATTGATACCAACGTTATTACATGAATTTCCAATTCCACCATACCAGGAAAATTCTTTATTATAATAAGAAAAGGAAAATTGGTACACTTTCAATATGATGAGAATATTTTTTCCATGAAATACATTGGTTCAGCTACAAGTGAGATTTAATAAAAATAGGTGAAACAAAAATGAATGAGAAATATATACAATAAACGTTTTAAGACCCAATGTTCAGTGGCATGCAACATCAGCCTACAATTTTGTTGCAAAATAACACCTATTTTAACCACATAAGGTGCTCCAGTTTTGAGCACCTGTACACTTTATATCAATACGGAATCTGTAATAAAAGTTTCACAAGTTGATATTATTTTTAGCTTTACTGTATCTAAGTAAATCATGAAATCATATTCAGCCCCTATCCACTGTTGGTCACAAGAGCTGATGGCCGTTGGGGCGGAAAGGTTCTAGAATGGCGACCGCGCACCGGAGACGATCTCTGGTCTGTTCTGGTCTGGTCTGGTCTGATCTCTGGATATAGGCTCCCCACCAGAAGTGGACCGTGGATCTAGTTGGATGCGGGTGGGACTGATCGTTGTGGAAACCCTTGGTAGGTAATCGCTATTCCACAGTTTTATCAGAGAAACTTTTGAAATGTGACCTCTTTCAATTATTTTTACAATAATTCGGACTGTGAAACAAATGTCAGCAACTAAGTTGGTCATTCATTATGTTATTAGACTGATTAAAAAAGTTAAGCTTATTATAAAATAAAAATAAAATAAAAAATAAAATCAGTTTATTTCAGACAGTGTCCATATTACATTATGGTTATATTATGGTTTACGATGTGTAATCTCAGCAGTTAATAGCTATATGCTTAGTTGCGTAGGTTCTCTTTATTATTTGTTTACAACTACCGAACCCGACAGACGTTGTCTCGTCTTAACTATGAATATTGATTACGAAATGGTATAATAAAGATAATGTTACCAAAAATATATATAAAACAAAAAAAGAAATAGCGAAATCGGTCCAGCCGTTCACGTATGATGTCGTGACCAAGGAAAATAGGGATTAATTTTTATATACATAGAAGATATTATTGAAGTGAAACTTCTTTATCGGCGTTGGAAAAAATTTACCGTCACGAAAAAGTTTTCGGACGGTCACGAAAAAGTTTTCGGTTGCGCGTCACAGCGTCACATTTTTCGGTTACGCGCCATCTTTTTCTTGCCCCTACCACGGTTGGTTCAGACGATAGCAAAAAGGTAAAGTAAAATAATATTTAACCAATTTAACCAATTTAACCAATTAAACCAATTTAACCAATTTAACCAATTTAACCATTTTAACCAATTTAACCAATTTAACCAATTTAATCAATTTAACCAATTTAACCAATTTAACCAATTTAACCAATTTAACCAATTTAACCAATTTAACCAATTTAACCAATTTAACCAATTTAACCAATTTAACCAATTTAACCAATTTAACCAATTTAACCAATTTAACCAATTTCACCAATTTAACCAATTTAACCAATTTAACCAATTTAACCAATTTAACCAATTTAACCAATTTAACCAATTTAACCAATTTAACTAATTTAACTAATTTAACCAATTTAACCAATTTCTGGAAAGTTGCATGTAGATCATTTTTCGAAAAATAAGGCCATAAAGAAGTTTCACTTCTTACGTGTGTACACGTACACGCACAACTTTTTTGTGTCTTAGGAGACCCTCCCTGAAGGCACAATTATTTTCAATCTTCAGAACAATTTTAGGTCATTGAATTAACATCTGTTTTTAAACGACCGTTAATTATGACTATTAATTAGTTTTTTTTTTGTATTGATTGATTCATAAATATTCATCATAAATCTAGGTACTGTTGATTGTTATTTTTGAAGGATAAGTTTTGAAATACTTTGAATTCTGTTTTGTGCCATAAATGAAAGTGTCAAACTGTAGGTCCAGCAGTGAGCCTCGTTTGGCTAAAATTATGATGATGATGATCCCCTGCTGGATATGATGAACTATACAAAGAACAGGTCTTATAATGAACTGTATAAATAAGGTACCTAAGAAATTTTGTAACCTTTGTTACTTTTCAGAATTCAATAAATTATTTGAATTGAATTTAACTTTTAGTTTTCTGGATAAGTATATTCCTGCGTCCCAATCACAGAATGTTCTATACTTGTATATAGGTATTCATACCCACAATTGTGAGTGCAGTGTTATACTGATTAAGTTGAAATGTCAGGGGACGTTGGGTACTCCATTAACATATAAACGGCTCGACAACTCGACCGTAATACGCGATAGAACGTCATTACCATACCACAGTTCAAATGGAAAAGCTATCCAGTTGTTTAATATATGTTTTAGGATTCCATTGTCAAGATAAAAAACTCATATAGATTATGTTTTTGTCCGTCTTACTGTTTGTCCCTTCGCAGTTAACCTCACAGACTGTCAATACTAGAAACATGTCATTTGAAATAGGAATACCTACTTTAAATACAAATGAAATGGAATCAAAACGTTTTTTAAAGGTAATTTTCAATTAAATTCCTTGATGATAAGTAAGACAAAGTCGTTAGTTACAAAAACAGGTACTCACAGAATCGAGTTAACATTTGCGACGTGCATAACTGCACTGCGGCCCGTACTTATCAAATTTTTCATAAGAAGCCACGTACCAATCTCTACACAAAGCGTTTATGCATTCGTAGTAAGAATAAACAATAATATGCTCAAATAAAAACACGAAGCGGACACACGGAGCGGATATGCGTTTCAGTTTGGACTTACCCAGAAATATTGAGTTCAGTAAAGCCAAAGAAAAACTGCGCAAGAATTAGTCATTTGCAAGCCATTTCTAGCAAAACCACCATTTTTTATTCATCCAATCCAATCGTATTCTGTGTTCAGGATTGAATGCCTTTGAATACAAACTCTGCTTGTTTGCGAGCCCGGACAAAGCCAATCTCCTTAGATTTCTATGCAAAAGACTTCCTCGAACAAAATATTGTGTTGTATTGTTGCTTTGTACTTATGGAAATCTGCGGGCTATTGACGAAAGAATACTCGTATTAAAAAGAAATTCATTTCACACACTTGTGTTCTAGCGTTTGTATTTTCAAACGAAAAATAAGCTAAATGTTTTTAATTTTGCGTGCATTTTTGTTACAACTTTTACCTTTGTTTACTCTGCTTACTTTACGATTTTGATCCTTTTGTATTATAAAGTCTTAAAGCTCAAAATTAATTTATTAAAAATGTTTTTTTACCATTAAAACCTTATCTCTGTGTCGCAAGCATATTTTAAGAATATCACCACCCGTTCTCTTCCTATCGGCGTCGTAAAGGAGTACTGCCAGCAACGTCTTCACTTCGCCGTTGGCCAAAGTTCGATGGTTAATCCGTTGGCCAAGAGTAGCGAAGCCAAATCCTTCTTTTTGAGAGACTATGTCTAGCTGTGGTCGTGCTTAGGAAAGAACGTTATACTGATTGTCTCGTCTTCTACCGCATAATTGGAGTCGTCAAAACAATCTGCGTCAAAGGCCTGTCAATAGTAGGTCTTTGAAACTTTAACACCAGATCATCCATCAAGGATAGTAATACGATGAGAAAAAGAGCAGTGGATTTGATGACTCGGTAGATTCGTAACTTGATCGGTAAAGTTCTTGAATATGCCGGTCTTGTTAAAACTTGTCTGGTAGAGTAGTAAATAAAATTCGATGTAAGCTGCCGCCAATTTTCTGAGCGCAGACGGATGCGAAACTTGGCAAGCTACTACTTACTGGCAATATTTTCCTCCAATGAAAATATGGCCACATTCCAATGTCAATACTCCGAAAAGTGCTCTCTCTAAAAATTTTATATTTTATCTATAAATAACTAAAGTCTTAGATACTTTTATGTTAATGGTTCGTTGTATGCTCTTTAGAAGATGAATTTGATGTAGTACACACATAAACAGTACACATGGAAGCGTGAAACGCGCAGAGTGCATAGTAAAATACATTTCATTTAAAAGAAGACGAATAAAAATGGTTTAAGAACGATCTTTTCTAATATTTATGGAATTGAACGATTTAGATTTATTTATTGCCAACCAAAGCCAAAAGTATATTATTTCAATCTATTTCATAGAAGTGCTTATTACTAGTTAAATATTTTTTTCTGTTCTTTGTCATGTTATTAAGTGGTTATAAGTTTTTTTATTAGTCTCGTATTCTTTGTTGAATTAATATCTGTTTTAAATATGTTTTCAATAAAAATAAGAGTCCAGCCTTATTTTAATCCTGATTCTGTTAAATCAATTACAAATAAAATACAATTGACCCTAAAATCAACGTTGTTCATATTGGTAGAAATCACTTAGGTAGTATTAATCGAATTAAAAACATAAACATGCCATTTGTTAAAGTTCCTTCCATTTTAAATTGCTTCCCAAGCTGCCAGTAGATTACATCACAAGTTTCGAACTAAACCCGTTCGTATTAATCGAGCAATTCATCAACGTGGCTGATATACGGAACTAGATTCCGTGTTTGCTCAACGGATAAAACTGCTGCAAATGCCGTGAGTACTGCTCGTAAATGATTTCTAACACTCAAGACAAAATATACCTATTTAAATACTTTATTTGATATTTTAGCAACTTAATTGCACTTATAATATCAGTATATAAACTTGAAAAATTTTGTCTCAGGCGGGACTCGAACCCGCATCCCGCCCGGCATGCGAGGAGATGCGGGTTCGAGTCCCGCCTGAGACAAAATTTTTCAAGTTTATATACTGATATTATAAGTGCAATTAAGTTGCTAAAATATCAAATAAAGTATATAAATAGCTGTTTCATCTTAACTGACTGTCAAACATCTGCAAAGATGTTTCTTTCGGGTGTTAAGGGTGCAAACTCCTAACATTTGATGAAACAACGCTGGCTCACAGCGTAAGAATATGCTTGAAAAATTCGCGACGTGTCGCAGTGTCTCGGTGGCCTAATGGTATGGCGCCCGCCCGGCATGCGAGGAGATGCGGGTTCGAGTCCCGCCTGAGACAAAATTTTTCAAGTTTATATACTGATATTATACCTATTTAAAATTTAATAAGACCCGGTTAAGTTAGTGAAATGATTCGGAGTTCCACTACTAAAAGACAAAGTTTGTAGGTTCAGTTACCGATCAATTTAATTTGGGAAACGATTTTATCTCTATTGGTTTGGGTCTAAAAATGTTGGAGAGCTATCATTTGGTCGTCCTTTGGAAGGCGTTAGTACCGGCTTGCCTATATAGGTAGTAAGAAGGAAGTTGAAAAAACTAGCCACACCAGAGGCCTTTAATAGGCTGCTTGCTCTGGGGTTTTAAACCTTAACTACACGCTGTTAAACTTTGGCGATATTATTTCAAAGTTCTGTTGCCCCTGAAGTACAAACAAGTGTGAGATTCAACGAATAAAAAGTAATACTTTTGTGTAAATTTATAATTTGCGTTTTGTACTCGATTAAAAAGTATATTTAAAATGTGTTAATCAAATCAACTTTACTGAAAGCCATATTTACACTTACATTAATTTAAACTGAAATATTTGAGCTAAAATGAAAAGGATCTTGAAGTAACAAGACAAACCAAACGTTTTAAGACGGCTGCTAGCCAAAGCAGGGAAAAATACCAACGGAATAAAGCTAGATCAGAGAGATTCTTTTTTTAATAACGGTCAATTACATGTCAAGTGAGGCACGGAAGGATCTTTTTTCAAATGTAGCTGTAAGTCTCATTTTAAAACCTGCTACTAATCTTTTAAATTTTTATTTAATTTAATGATACCATGTATGTGATAGTTAGAATGGATGTGCGTCAAAAAATTTGGCACGAAGATAGATTATAGGCTGAAATGTAACATGGGCTAAGTTTAGTTCCGAAAAAAAGACGGTACAAAGCCACAGGAAACAGGTAGTCTCATATAAACACTACAACATTTTGATCAACGAAAAATCCAAATGGAGCCCGGTTAAATTTTAAGGTACTTCTTATTACTACTATTAAAAGTCAAAAATGTTATATGTATCATGAGCGACTATTAGATCATCCCTAAATGATAATTTTGCATTAAGAATAAGATTACTACTACGAGTAATTCTTACTTGTTTATTTGTTGTTTGAGTTTAAAATCGATCAGCAAGTAAGCTTCCATAAAGTACTTAATATCACTTAATTTAATTTGACTCGTGTGGTGCGTGTAAATGTAGAAGCCTCACGTAATCCACAAACAACTTAGCCCCCAGACCATCAAAACCAAGTCACTCTTGATCCCCAACAGCATTGCGTCGAAGCAAAATTAATCCGCGGCTAAACTTTTAATCGAATCTACCTAGGACCGACGATGGATACTTTTCTAATTACTCGTGAGAACAGATTTTGCAGAGAACGTGTGTTTGATTGCTTTTGTTTTTATTATTAGTTCAACATTAACACCCGTATTTATAAAGAAGTAATTATTTATTACTTAGTAAAGTCATAACTATAGGTGTTACTACCTAGTGCTTAGGTAAAGGAAATAGGTCACCATTAATTATAGTTATATTATTTGGCTGAGAATGCAAACTTCTGGTTGTTCTAACTTCTAGTAAATACTAGAGTAGGGCATACAAATTATCTCTCAAGTAATTACTTTTAGTTAAGTAATTACTTTTACTTGTTTATAAATACGGGTGTAAGTGTGTGGGGAAAAATAACGATAGCTGAAATCCATTTGAACAACCTTTTGTTCTTTAAGTTTCATAGAATTGGTTTACTTATAAGTATGTACCTACTTTATATGATATCTAAGCAATTTAATTGCAATTATAATATCAGTATTTAATATCAGTATATAAACTTGAAAAATTATGTCTCAGGCGGCACTCGAACCCGCATCTCCTCGCATGCCGGGCGGGCGCTATACCATTTAGCCACCGAGACCCTGCGACTCAGCGCGAATTTTTCATGCATATTCTTAACGCTGTAAGCCAGCGTTGCTTCATCAAATGTTAGGAGTTTGCACCCTTAACACCTGAAAGAAACATCTTTTCTGATGTTTGACAGTCAGTTAAGGTGAAACAGCTATTTATATACTTTATTTGATATTTTAGCAATTAAATTGCAATTATAATATCAGTAAATAAACTACGGGACTCGAACCCGCATCTCCTTGCATGCCGGGCGAGACATGACTTGCATCCTGTCTTGAAAAATTCGCGCTGTGTCGCAGTGACTCGCCCGGCATGCAAGGAAATGCGGGTTTGAGTACCGCCTGAAACATTATTTTTCAAGTTTAAATACTGATACTTTATTTGATATTTTAGCAATTAAATTGCAATTATAATATCAGTACTCGTATATAAACTTAAAAAATTATGCCTCAGGCGGCACTCGAACCCGCATCTCCTCGCATGCCGGTCGGGCGCTATACCATTAAGCCACCGAGACCCTGCGACTCAGCGCGAATTTTTCAAGCATATTCTTAACGCTGTAAGCCAGCGTTGCTTCATGCCCGCCCGGCATGCGAGGAGATGCGGATTCGAGTCCCGCCTGAGACATAATTTTTTAAGTTTATATACGAGTACTGATATTATAATTGCAATTTAATTGCTAAAATATCAAATAAAGTATCAGTATTTAAACTTGAAAAATAATGTTTCAGGCGGTACTCAAACCCGCATTTCCTTGCATGCCGGGCGAGTCACTGCGACACAGCGCGAATTTTTCAAGACAGGATGCAAGTCATGTCTCGCCCGGCATGCAAGGAGATGCGGGTTCGAGTCCCGCCTGAAACATAATTTAACAAGTTTAAATACTAATAGGTAAAATAAATAAATATTTAAGACATGCCACACTGGGCCACACAGAGCCATCTAGTCCCAAATTAAGGTACTATTAAGTACCCTGTCGTATGGGGTACTAGACAACCGATAAACTTACTTATATACTTTTTTTTTTGTAAATACATACTTATAATACATAGAAAACACCCAGACCAGTACAAACAGACATGTTCATGCACACAAATATTTGTACCGTGCGGGGATCGAACCCGCGACCCATGGCTCAGAAGCAGCGTTAACTACCGCTTATCCAAATGGTCGTAGGTATTATAAGTATGCATTTTACTGTTTATATACTTCTGTACATTCCGGCTTTGCACAGGCATTACCTAGGTTTAAAGATATTTATTCTCATAAGAAATTACATTTCATTTACAATGAGATAGAGAAATAGTAAAAAATTATGTTACAAAATAATTAGCCGGTACTCGACTCTAAATACAATTTTAGGTTTTTTTTTTTAAATATATTTTTACTTTCACACTCTTTTATGGCGTTTAGTAGCTTATTGTATAGCTGTGCTCCCCCAAACATTACAGTCTTCTTTCAATAGTTAGTTCTGGGCGCTGATAGTTGTACTTTATTTTTGTTTCGGAGATTGTGAGGATTGCTTTCTATATGTAATTTTATATTACTTTTAATAGTATTTGTGATTATTTTTTACCTAAAAAGATATTGCAAGCAAATGATCTGTTTATAACCATGTTTACCCCACACTTTTCATGTGAATATTTCTAAAACACACAAACCTTATCCTACAAAAACAAACGTAATAGAAAAGAAATATCCAATTAATTACGTGCAGTCGATCTGAAATTATTCATACATTTTGGTGATCAATTTTTATTTATAAAGAGTTGATGTAGGTACCCGTTTTTTGCGGAAAATTAGGGTAACTATTTTCTTCTATACAAGATTATTTAAATTATTTAGATAAAACAACTATTTTGCATGTTTTTTCCCTAATTTTATTAAAAAAAGATTTCCAATTTTTTTTTTACACCTGAAAAACGAAGCCCACTTTATGTAACCGTTATGTACAAAATCATGGCAGTGGTATTTATTTCGTCAATAAAAATAATTAACTAAAGTATTAAATATTGATTCAGGTATTCATTTTAAAACACGCTGTGACAGGAACGGACGTATCCATGTCAGATCCGACACCCCTTGAATAAGCTTTTACTATGTGTAGGTCCTCCAGTTGAGAAAGAGATGGTAAAATTTTATAAAAACACTTTACAATTGTTAAAATAATTGCAATTGATGTCCAAAATTCGCAAACAAAAATAAGTACCTATTTGAACAAATGTATTTACCAATGTTTTAGTTGAAGTGGCAGTGGTTCTTAGAAATACACTATAGACATAGTATATTATTTCTATGGAACACACATAAATTATAACAGATAGCATAGTCGATAGTGATTTATCTAACTTTATTAAACTGTGTGGCGGTTTTCTCTTTTCTAGAACTCGAGGGAAATATGATTTAAGCCATGAGGCCGTAATCGTTACTTATTTGATCATTTGAATTTATTGAAATTGGAAACCAATTTGTAGCCAATTTGGTTGAGATATTTTCGATGAAAACAATATTTATAAAGTCAGCTTGATATATTTAGATATTAAACCGATATTATATTTCCTGACAATAGCTTTAAAGGAAAAGATATATTAAACATAAAAATTCAAAAAGAAACCTATAAAATAAACATCTAGTTACTTTTCTGGTCTTCTTTTTCTTTTCGCAAGACGTGATTGTTTTTAGGGCTTCCATCTTGCTACAACTAAAGACAATTAGAATGATTACGCAAAAATATATAAACAATAATATATAAACAATAATATATAGGTGTACCAAACACCAAAACAGTCTGTTTTGAATAATTACTTGTGTTAATTAATTTAGCTAGACAAGTTATTAATCGTATAAGCTTATAAAACTAAAACCACCAACGCGCTAAGTGGCTAAGGAACAAATTAAACTTAGCATTACAAAATTATACATTATTAATTTAAAAACATGTTTTTATATCAATATTGTTTAAGCATGTTTTTTTTTTAATAAAGTTTTCCAGAGTTTATTCTCAAAGGAAGACGTAACAGTTTAAAAAGACAGACTACTCATATGAGTACAAAATAAAGTAAGAATTAATATATCTTATTTGTAGCCGCCAAACTAAGTAAGCTAAACTTCAAATATACCTATTATTTAAATGAATAAAATATTAGAATAAACTTTTATCTGTAGCTAAGAGCCATCAATCCAGTAAATCCCGTAAATAATAATGCACAGAAAAATATACACATCGAATTAAGCACTTAATATATTCCAAATCGAATATTTCTCAGCAAAAATGACATTATTCGTGTTAATAATCAGATAACGCCAACAGTATAAAAAAGTCCTCAAGTTATCGGACAGCCGACATCTTGTAGGACAAGATCATCCGAATCTTTATCAGGCCGGGTGTAAGAACAAAAGAACCGTGCTTAATCCCACCGTGCCGGTGAACAAGGATAATTTGATTACCCTGGATATTCCGCTCCCGCTCCCGACCACCCTCGGCGCGACGCCAGGGTAAGGGCAAGCGCACATGTCCAACTATTCGTACCGTCGAATTTCGAAATTATGTTTTCCATGCTATGAAAATACGCAATTCGAACTCGTTATGTTCGAACTTTTTTTTAATTTGAATATTCGAGCACTGCGCCAATTAGGAAAATTTATACGTTTAAAAAGTATACGTGTTTAGTTTTTAGGTCCATTTGTTCTTATTTTTGGACAGCTCGATTGATAGATTCGGTTTAATCATGATTCCATGTTTGATCGAGACTTTTATGTTTCCTAGATTAGAAAAGTACTTACTCGTCGAATTTGGCCAGTTGACTATAGTAAATTCCATAAAATGTTAAGTTTTATGTATAAAAAACAGGAGGGTCTAAAATCCTAGAGCTTTACTGCTAGAATAAATTATTTTTTCTATTCCTTCCATCCATTGGTCAAATTGCGAACGTCAATCTGTCAAATGTAGAGATTATGAAGTTCAATATGTATTTATTAATTTAAGTTGATAACACAAATTTGAGTGGTGAAATTATAAAAATGTGTATTTAACGAAATGTGGCATTATTAGCAAGTCAAATTTCATGATATCTTTTTTGTAAGAGATATTTTTTCGGATCTGCCCGTCATTACAAAATACGAGTATCAGCCCTAACAAAAGTGTTTTGCAAACTTTTTTAAATACTTATATATTCATGGTCGGTTTGAAACCTTAACGTCACATTTAGACAGTGTGAACGCACCTGAATAAAACCCAATTTGCGAATCAGGCGTCTCCAAACTGGTATCCTTAATGATACGAAGCAAGAAATTAAATTCAATTGACATACAGGAATATGACTGCATAACCTAGTAAAATCATCAACTACTAGCTTGCATTTTCAAAGAACTTTATTAACTTTATGACCTTCTATTATGACTTTCTATTATGACCTTTTATGATGACCTTCTATTATGACTAAGGAGTTTTTTTATGTGCTTAAATTGATACTTCAAATATTACTGTGTTCATCATTATAAGCCCACACAGGCGCGCTGCTGGACATAGGCCTTTATAATAGGATGTTTTTGCCAAAACTATCCTTTCTTAAAAAATCTAGGGCCACTAGGAATTTTATAATAAACGAAACTACAGTTAATTTGACAAATACAATTTTGTACGAAGCAATTCACTTAATTTATGAATGAATTGTTGAGATGTTTGTTTCTCGTATCGCACACTTCATAACAAAAATTCAATTTTTTAAGTGATTTTAAATCTAAGCTCGTGTTTCTAGTTTCATTTAATTTCAAATTTGTACTGATTGCTGGAATAGAATATTGGCTACTTTAAAAAGCGGAAAAAATTATAGGTAGTTCCCGTATGATCACTATGTTTGTCTTTCATATTGAAAGGGATTGACATGTTTTTTTTTCATAGTGGTAGTTTTAGGGTCAGAGTATAGCACAGGCTAAATTTTATTCGCGAACGAAGTCGCGGGCAACAGCTTGTATATTCTATTTATTTGAATTTCAGTTTGTTTGACCTAAATTAGTCAGGCCACACCTCTCCCGGGAAACTGTACAGTTTGCGACTGGGTCTTTCTGTGACAAACTAAACTTCGCGATAGCAGAGATTGTACGCGATTCGTGTAGATAATTTACTGGAATTACACTTAACTGGAAAACGCTTTATCTAGAATGTCTGAGTGCGTACTAGAATTCTTTAAAGAAAAGTTTGATTCTTAAGCTTTTTGTTTTTGAATACTCACTGATAAGTTATCTTTCGCACGACTGAATTAATTTTTATGGAAAAACTTGAATAATGTTTTATATCATAAATAATTAGGTGATTATCACTAATAAGTACGAATTATTTATTTACTCGTAAATAGTGTAATGGACTTTAGTGTTCGAAAAACAAGACTTTATCAATAGTCTAAACCTATAGTTATCGGCTTATTAGCTGACAATATTGATTTGTAAGCTATCTATAGTAATTTCCTTAAGGGTCTGTTTCACAATCATTAAGTAAAGGCTTAAGTAGTTACTCAACGAGTTAATTACATAGAGGTTAAATCCTTTCGTTAACTTTCTTTGCATTTCACAATCATCCAATCAGTAAATTAAAGTGAAGATTATATAATTAATACTTACTTACAAGTTACGTTTCGTTTCAAGGTAAGAATAATGTATGTGTTTCTATAAAGTATAGCAATCACAGAATTATCATTAAAAATATTTATTGTTATGATTATAAGTAATAAAAACAATAAATTCGTACAAAAAATGTTTATACTGTAATGTAAATGAGTCATTTCACCTTTTCTAAAATCAATGTTTCTGAAGAATGGAACGCAGCGAGGTTTCAACAAAAAGTCTATGTTGAGTCAACGTCAGTTAGTCAGTAAATGACAAATGTCAAATTTGCCGACGTTTGGTACTTTTTGTGTGGTGATTTTGTTTGCATTGAATTTACCATTACAAACATTGTGTTATTTTACAATGACTGCAAAACTTTCCATTTAAATAATAAAACAACTTGTTGCTGATGAAAATTTGGAAATGACGTATTTGAGGTTATCTTATTCAATTTACTTGTCAAGTAAAAGGCTACTTGGCAGTGCATCCGGTGATTAACTTAACGAGCAGATAAAGTGGTGATTAACCCTACTCAGGGATTGTGAAACCTAAAAAATAGTTTACTGAGCAGATAGGGTCGAAGTAGCTTACCCAGAACTTTACTCAGCGATTGTGAAACAGGCCCTTTATATAATAATAGTTTCCCAAATAGTAAGAGTATGTATTTTTTTATTTAAAAACATAATTAACCTTTTCACATATTATCAATAGGAAAAATTCAAAAGTGGAGTTTTAAATTAATTTTATTTGTATATTTTCACAGGCTGGCAGGCTGTCCTAGTTGTTTTACGTACGTTAAGTATTTTTATAATTAGTTTTTTTCGTTTAAGATTGTGGAGAAAATAAAGCTTTTGTTATTGTTATTGTTAAATTTATTTTTTCTAAATTAAGTATAGTTATACTTCGAAACATACTAGACGAGCAATAATCAAATCAAAGTCCCATAAAAAGGGTTTTATTTTAATTAAACTGTAATCAAGTAAATAAGTACAACGCTATTACAAACCAAGCAAGCATTTCTTAACGCTGTAAGTCATCGTAGTTTCATCAAATGTCAGGAGTTTTGGCACTCTTAGCACCAACTTTGCACAACCAAATTAACTGCATGGAGATGCGGGTTCGAGTCCCGCTGAGTCACAATTTTTCAATTTGATACGGCCTCCTAGAAACACTTTTTTTTCACGATGCGCATCTCATTCATTCATTACGATGCTATTCATAAGTTTTTTTATTTTCCCTTCATACCTTAACAGGCTTAGGACCGTAAAAATTAGAAACTATGTTGCAAATAATATTTTCGGGTGATAACTTGTTTTACATTTTTTACTTCATAAATGGGCTCTAAGTACGATATTTTGAAGATGATAAAAAAGTCATCCTGTATATTATTGTCCTTAACCAGTAAGTAGTCAAACTTTGGACTCTGCGTTCAAGGCTAAAACCTTAGGCTAAAACAACATACAAAGTCACTTTCTTTTGTCTATATTTTAAACTCCAGTTTATTTATTTATTTATTTACACTTTTTTGCACATATAAAATCAAGTACAAAATGGCGGACTTAATGCAAAAAGCATTCTCTACCAGTCAACCATTGGACCAAACAGAAATATCACAGGCGGTGCATCAAAGAAAAAGAAATAAAAAAGCAATGCATCAATAAAATAGAAGAATACATAAATAACAATAATTACTTACATAATATACCAAAGACAAAATATCATAGTAATATATACATAACTACTTACACATAATATAATTGTACACATCACACATGTCTGAGAAGATCGATAGAGAAGGAAGAAAAACTTATTTAGAGAAGTGGCTCCTCAAAGCCTCAAAGTTTACTGTTTCCAACATAAGATCTAAGATTTTCTAGACACTGAGATTTAATTAGATTATTGATGTAAAATGAACCACCCCGCCTAATTAAATCTACAAGAGCGATTAATTGTTTGAGCTAATGAATCGGAGAAGCCACGAGCGCTGAGCGCATGCCTTCGACGATGCCAGTAGATTAAGCTTGGATTACTGCAGACTTACGCGATACGAATTACTAAAATCCGTCGTCTTTATTGTCTTTTTGTAACATACTTGACTAATTACAGTGCAATTTAATAGAATGAGTGAAGTAAGGAATATTTGGAGTAAGCACACAAAAAATATCAAAATACACACAACAATAAATGCAAGCGTCAAAAGTTTCCCGCTCAGTATGAATTCGTACAGCGTAAGCATACTACTACAACTATGAAAAGCGTGCCATGAGCCCCTCATTTTGCGACAATATCTACCAAAAAATCATCGAGTATCATTCTGCTCAACTCAAAATTGGCAACCGACAAAAAAAAGCCACCAATTTTGAGTAGGTTACAATTTTTTTGTGGAAAATGTTTTAATGTTGAGAAATTTAAAAAAAAAACAACATAAAAACAAATCTTTTCGACAGACATAAAAATACTCAACAATCGGTTTTGCCACTTAACTTAATGTAAGCTTTAAAACTAAGCATAATCAAGCCAACTGGAATCCTTTAATGAACTAACTAAAGAAGAGTCGTTAGCAAAACTACTGAGATCTCAAATGAACCTTCACGCCGAGTTGTAGAAGCGACATCTATCTAAACTTCCCTCTCAGGAAATATGGGCGTGTTTTACTAATTAAAATCAAACAATCCGAACTAAGACCGGTGACAATGGCGTCATTCGTCATTTACAAATGAATTAATTTATCGCTCTTCTCGTATCGACCGGTGAGTTAAACTTTTAGTGTAGGGGAGTGTGCTTAGTAAACGTAATAGTATATTCGTATTGGGGTGGTGGGATCTACCTTCTAGTGGTCCACCCTAGGCAACGGCATCTTTGGTTTTCTAACCAATGATGACGGTTAACAGATCCCTCTGCGGTGTTAGGCTTTGTAAGAGGCCGTCTGGATGCTACCACCCTTCTGCCGGAGTCAAGCGACAAACAGTTTTTCTGTGTTCCGCTGGTGTGTGGGAGAACCAGTTCCTCTGGGTAAGCTCGCTCCATCTTAGGCATCTTCTTAACCGTATAGTTAAGTATGTAGTCAAGAGCTAGCCCATTATTTATAAAAAAAAGTATACCTATTGCTATGCTTTGCAGCCTGAAATGGCAATCATAGGTTGGTTAATTGTGGAGAGAAGATGCCTGTATTTTTCTTATAGTACTTTTTAGTATAATCTAGTCTAGAACACATAATCATAACTAGCCCAAAACGGTAGACTGCAGGACATAGGCCATATATGTTTCTTTAAAAGGAAAATTTTACCATTCTTCGCCACGCTTGGCTGGCAGATTGGCGATCGCAGTTTTCTGCTTCCATCTTCTGACAGTTTTCCTCTTACAATAACAAGAATGGGACCACGCCACATTAACCGACTTCAAAAAAAAGGAGGAGGTTCTATGTTCGTTTGTTTAAATATTTTTTTGGAATTTCTTATATAAGTTATGCATTTTCATCTGGAAGTCGTCATCACTATTTATATGTAGCGTTACCGCCCAACTGAGGATACTAAAAAGAAAAAAAAAAATTAAAAAATGAACTGACTTCGAAAAAATCATTGTGAAGGTCACTAAAAAGTTAAAAATAACACAGAAAAAAAGGTTTTTTTATTTTAAAACCTATAATTATCAATTTACAATATTATTTTAACCGTACGGTGCTATTCTTTTTATCTATGCCGGTACTACAGGTCCAGGACCGTTATCCATGTGCCTTGGAAAGTTTCAAGTCGCCTTACTACACCCATAAGAACATAAGGGTCAGTGCTCCATTTCAAATTAACACCACACAGCTAATTTATACTTCAACGATCTGTCAAATTACAAAAAAAATTAAGTAAAGACAACAGCACGTCAACCTACCACAAAACGTCAAATTTTCTCAATTGATATTAGTCTCTACTTGTTGGACTTAAAGTTGAAAATCAATTCAATGACCTTAAACTTTTTGAGTAGGTTGACCTGCCGTTGTCTGTTCATACAAGGCGATTCCAAATAAATATCTACTTTATAAAAAAACAATTTACATAATTACGTATGAATGCGGCCAATGGGGGTGCATCTCATGTCATCTCATGTCAACTATCATAACAAATGAAAATGATACTTGAGCTATGGACATCTTTTCAGTTGAACATTGTGTTTTTATTTTACGGAACCCTGCTTTTCTGCTTATGAATGACCCCGAAAACGGAAGACAAGACAGACGAAAGGTCTTTGATAGCTTGTGTGATACTTCGATCGCAGTCATCAAGTCTAGTGTAAGGCTTGAATTTGCTATGCTATCTTACAAAACGACTGTAGCTATGTTATATGTTACATCAATTTTGACTCTATCTCGTTATTAATAGTATACATACTTCAAAAGCGTATCAAGCTACATACTTATAAAAGTTCTCAAACATTCGTTTTTCACTTTCGAGAGGTCTACTAATGATCGATGGCAGTTCCCTCCCTCGGGACTCTCGTTCTCCTGACATCTGTTACTCGGAAGCTATTTCCGAGCGATTCAACTTTCACGACTTTTAAGACGTTTTAGAAGTATAAAGAAAAAAAAACTTTGGAAGAAGCTTCAAAGCTCTAAGTTTATGAAATTTGTAACGTAAGATGTTAAGTTGAAAACGTTTTAATTTTTGTAACATCAATGCGCTTATTAATTATTTGTTACGATGTTATATTTTGATAACGATATTAGAAAAATATATGACTTTTTCCAAGGCAGTCAAATTTTTCAATCTAGAAATTGCATTGTCAGTAAATTTCTCAAGTTTTTAATTTCACTGTTTCTATAATCAATGATACGAGTAGTATCATACTACTTAATAATATAATTTACTAGCGGCTCGTCCCGGCTTCGCACGGGAGGACATGAGATTTATTTTATTAGGAACCCTAATCTTCTCTAGGAATAAATATAACCTATGTCACTCAAGGTACGTAAACGTACGATCGTAGCTTTCAAATAGTACAAGATTTTTTTAAATCAGTTGAGTATTTTTTAAGTTTATTCATCACAAACATACACACACACAAAATACAAATCTTTCCTCTTTAAAATATTATATCGAAATCCAACCAATGCAATATAAGCAAGTTATCAAAAAAAAAATTTGATTGCATAGAATTTGCGCCCTAACAGTGTAAAGTGAAGATATACTTAACGATTAAACCGTATGGATACAAGATTCGATATTCATAACAGACTCATTTTTAAAAATGTTATCATTCTCAGTCTATACCATTCGACTTTTAGACGTAAGCCTATCTAAAAGGATAACTTGCTATAATCGTCTCTGCTTCTAGTATTTTCCTGGCGTCTGTTAGGACTTCCATTGGAAGAGATAAACAAGACTGTTATTCTTTAAATGTTATACCCATGTTTATGAATTAATAAATGATTTGATTTGATTTGATCTATTTATGTGCCGGCACCAACCGGGACTAAGAAAAGATCAAAAAATACTGTTAAATCCAGTGGTCAACCGGGGAGAGAATGGCGAACCGCACCAAGTCTGTTCTCATGGTTAATAGCAATTAGTTAATTTTTGCGTGTACAATAAAAGTGTAAAACAATAAACAACAAAACAAAATCTACGATTTATAAAACCGACAATATATTATGTAAAAGCAAATTAATAAGCCAAAAGCACAGTGAGCCAAATTAAGTGAACAAAAATCTTCGACAATCTTTTATTTATTTTATTAAATTTTCATTGTATATGTATTATTCAAATTTATCAGCGTTAAAGAAACATGCTAAAACTAAATTGTAGTCATAATAATTCGTCTTTATTAAATGTTTGCTTATATGAGTACGATAAACTTTTTACGGCTGTAGCCAATTTACAAGGTTTTTTTTTAGTTTAAGACATATTTAAATTTGAAAAATGTATTCAACAAAGGATATAATAAAAAATAACGTTTACACAATGTATAACAAAAAACAATTTGATTGAGTGATAAGCATGACATAAAGCATACATAAATAATAAAATAAAATAAAAATAAAATTTAGTGTCTTTGGTAAACAAGAAATTGCCGACAATCATCCTGCACCGACTTGATATTAGTGTTAATTTAAATCTCTCAAAGATTTTTCTCATTGTAAGTATAAAAAATTAACTTTTTTTACAGGCTTAGTACATATCGCACCCTTAGAATGAAAGTGACCGAATCCAAAAAATGCAATTTGTGTTAAATGAGCAACAAAGTCTTCAAAAAATTATAGTATTGAATACATCTTAATGTATCTCTTCCGTGTTCCGTGGCATACGATTGATTTTTACCAGATTTATAGATTAGCCTTTTGAGTACACAATTACAATGTAAATATATATTTATAGTATTTTTTTAAATATGTTTTGACATAAAATATAAAGTAGTTTCAAATTAAGTCACTATAATTCAAAATTATTTTTGAGCTTCTAAGTTTTTTTATGAATTAAGTCTGTTTATGACACATATTGGAAAGCATCTGTTGACATAATAAATAATAAGACATTGTTATACTAAAAGTATGTGGATATAGGGTAGTAAATTAAAATGCAAAGTTATCAAAAATCAAATGTAAATATTTATTTAAGTCTTTACAACAGTCTTTATAACTTTTTATTAAAGTCTTATCATTAATCAGGTAGTAGTTACTAAATGGCACTTTTGATTAGCAAATAACAAATTATTTTAGAAACTTAGTCTTAAATTACCCGTAATTTACATTAAGTAGTTTCAGTTTTTATCCAGTAAATAATGATTCTTACAAACTTAGCAATTTTAGAAGTCAGATGTTTAATCAATTTAGCAAACTTAATAACTGAAAATCACATAAAGAGTTACTGTTTTAATTAGAAAATAAAATCTTCGATCTCATACTTCGATAACAAAATAAAAACTATCTTCTAACTTATTATTAATGAAGATTAACATTTTCAGTTAAAAATCTTAATAACTGAGAATCATAGGAAAGAGTTACTATTTTAGTTAGAAAATAAAATACTTATAAATATAACACAACAAAAAATATCTTCTAAATTATTCATATAAGTATTACTTAATGAAGGGTAACATTTATAGTAAACAACTTTGTTTTAATGAAGGGTCTATCACCCATTCTTAAAGAAAAGATTGATAAAAAGCAGCGTAACTATTTGGTATCAAGTTCTTGTTTAGTAAATCACGGAGATCCTTTTTTTTGTTGGTACTTAGCTCATTTCTATTTGAATATAGTTTTTTCACTTCCATTTGTTCTAGTGTTGGCATTTTCTTCCTTTTGTTCCTGACGTTAAGTTTTTTAAAATCACCTTTGTAAGATGTCTTGTAATAGATCAGAAATGGTTCTTCTTTCGTAAACTTCAACAATTTAATATTGCTCCAGTTACACGGTTCTCTATCTTCATTTTCAGTAAAATTGTAGCCCCATTGAACTTGTAGATCTTTTAAATCATAAAAATAATTAAAATCAAGTTCGTGAACACGAAATGGGGATCCGTTCTTCTTAGCACTTCTAATCAAGGTTACGTATTGTTGTGGAATGTATATGGGACCAGACTTTAGGTTCTTTTTCACTTCTTTCTCAATTAAACTATGGACGCTGTCCCCTTCATTTTCTGTATGGCCTTGTATTAAAAATTTGTGGGTTATGGAATGTATGTTTTCAAAATATACAACCGCAAACGAAAAGAAACTCGCTATAAATTTATTTTTATTCTGGCCACCACAGTTGTCAGAATAAAAAATGACGTCTACTCTTTTCCCTCCTGATCGTGCATTAATGGATTGAAGGTAGTTAAATAAGCAAGATCCTAATTCGTTGGAGCCTCTCTTACCGTGGGTTTCGTCCCAAAAATAGCAATTTACGTTTTTATAACAGCAATACTTTGGATCAGATTTGGCTTCCTTCGGTTTATCTAACTCGACTATGGTAAAATTAAAACTGTTGAGCCTCGATTTATAGTAAAAGGCAGAAATATCACCCGTTGGACATTGCATTACAGCCTGAAGATCAAAAACTGCGCAAACAGTCGTATCACTAACGTTATCGCGATCATTTCGCTTTTCTTCTCGGGATAAAACTTTCTCTTCCAAATGGGTGTCATACTTTTCTTGAATATATTGTTTGTTAGCTTCCGGACATAGTAAATATTGATTACATAAGTCGCACTGATCTTTTTTTGGCTTGAAAAAGCCAATATTAAACTCTTTAGTGAATATCTCGTAGAACTTGTTAAATTTTCCGTATGTCTTACCATTTTGTTTTTGATTATCAACAAAATCTCTGTATATTTCTGTGATTGTTCTTGAACCATCGATGTACTCTCGTGTTGTCTGTGCTCTTAAATAATGAGACTCGATCCGGGGAATAGAATTAATGTGATCTCTCATATCTTGAATAATATTTTCGTCAACTTTTATGTGTCTATCATGCTTACCTCTCAAGTCTTTCTGCACGAAACCTTCAGTATCTCTCTTGCTTTTAACGGTGCGAATCATGCGATCAGAAATGTCTAAAGTTTTCAAAAAAAATGATTTGCACACTCGCCGTTTCTCATTATTTAGGGTGAAATAGAATGCGTGGTTAAATTTTCTTGGATTTTGAGCATTAGAGTAACGATATTTTGGAGCTATTTCGGTCATACTTGAATTGATATAGGAGCGCTGTAGATTAATGTCATTGAAATCCCAGAATTTTTTGAAAAGACTTGATCTCTGCTCTTCGTTAATATTTTCTCGACATTTCAGCCTACACTTTTGAGAACACGGTGGTTTTACGGAGCGTGCTTCGACTTGACGTTTTGATTTAGAAATAGAAGTGTAAGCTTGCCCACTATTCCTTGCATTTTTAGCGGCCGTCTGCTTCCATTTCGTGGTATCCCTTCTCCTTTTTCTGCTCTGGGGTAAAGAACTGCTATCTTGATTATTGGTGTTTTTGTCGCGTAATGCACTACTGCTACTTGATGATGATCTGGTGCTGGATGAGGAACTGCTGCAGGATGAAGAACTGCTACTGGATGAACTGCTAGAAGATGAACTACGGCTGGAGGATTTTTTCTTTGACAACAAACTACGGGCAGGTGAATTGTTAGGAGAAGATGTCTGACTATGAGATGAGCGAGATGCAAAATTAGTTAAACTCTTACAACTTTTGGAATCCTTTTTCTTTGGCACAATAAACGTCGGATCGCTATCGCTTAGGTCCACATCGCTTTCACCGGAGTGCAATGGAGAAATCTTGTATTTATCAATTGGAGTTGATTTTCTTCTTGGGCGAGAACCAGGTGAAATCTTAGATGATGACGGTGCCATGTTACTTGTTCCAGAATTAATGATGGCTTTCTGTGACGGACTTTCTTCCACGTGATCCTCGTAGCTATCGTTTATTACATCACTTATACCTTGATCCTGATGGGCGTGTGTATGTAAGTCCTCACTTTGAGATAGCAGTGTTTGATGTAGCAATGAGCATTCATTAGATATAGCATCAGAATTAGGTTGGTTTTCTTTTTCGCAACTCAAATCATTCGCAATAGGTGGATTGTTGATTGTTACATGATACTGATTTTCTACCCACTGAGCAACATCGCTATTAGGACATTCAACCAAAGGCTCCTTGTCTTGTTTTTTTCCATCAGTCTGCAATTTTGGATGTGTTATTCCCATCAAACTAAACATATCTTGAACTCGTCTTGATGTCATTTTGACATGTAAACTCGTGCAGTAAAGTCTGAAACAATACACTTATCATTACTGAAGATCGTAATCATCATTGTTCACACCCGCCCATTCAGTTTGTTAGGACTAGTAGGTACCTAAATATTATTATTGTACACCACTTTTATACTAAAGAGACATATTACAAAAAATTGCCAACTAATCCTTGCTAGTTTTACTACTAAACAGGCTCAATATTCACAATAACAAAAATAATGAGTATGCCTTTAGTCATAAATAGACCTATTCTTATAAGTGTCGTTTGTCCTTTATTATTATTTTTTACTAAATAGACCTAATCCTTTAATGGTCACTGAATACTATTACATATTTTGTTCTATACAGACGTATTTCGAAAAAGGTCACTTTATTACAAAAAAATAGATGTAACTTACCTTGACAGTATTTGCAACTAACAGACACTATTTGGGATCCGCCGATGTTGTACACGTCCACTCGCAAGTGCATCTGACGTAATACTAGTTCTGGCTCTTTCACACAACATGCATAGACGAATAGCGGGACCAGTGAAAGAGACCGAAGTGTGCGCTGTCCCTGTTATACTTAGAGATAGGTCACTTTTTCTTTACAGGGTTATAGATTATGTTTTATAAGGTCAGTTTATGGTAAAATCGAGTTTTACAGGAATTTTGAGTTAAGTCACTTTCATTCTAAGGGTGCGATATATTCTACGAAACAAAAAAAATATCGTCACGCAATAAATACTTTTTACTAACCTGATCATTGTCCTAAAAGGTTAGGTCTTTGTAATTAAAGCAAAACATGTATTCTCAGCACTGTGCTTCGTAGCATTTTACATAAAGATGTTTTTAGCCTACTGTGCAGCGCTATCCGTAGTTTCGTAGCAGCGTATTTCCGTAGCAACTGTAGCACGTGCCTACGTCGTAGCGTCTTGAATATCAAAGTAACAAGACGTGGTTAGTACTCCATTTAGAAAGCTCAGAATTTCTCTCGTAATATCAAAACTTTGGTAATTCATTTTAAGTGCTATGGAATTAATAAGAGGTTAATTTAAATAATCTGAGAATAATCGTAAACATTCATGTTAATCCTTTGGAGCGTTAGAAACCACAACATAGACTTAAATTACTTTGACGTTAAAATTTACATTTTGATGTTTAAGCAACATCGAAATGTTAAATAATAATTTTATAAACCGACGAAAATATAGTAGCTTCCCAATGAATGCGTATCTTTATTACTGACGCTTTACGGAGTTAGAGAATAATTACGATATGATATACGATAATACGATGTTTTCTTTGGTTGAATATATAGCTTTGCTAGAAATCTACTGTCTATTTTGTGGCTTTAAAATAAAATAGCACCACCCCTTGATGACTAAAGAATGCATATAATAACTGCGCAACGAAAAAAATATATAGCAACGTTTTCTCTTATACGTTGGCCAAACTGTAATCGTTAAGCCGCCTGCCAAGTGTGACACTTATAATAAAATAATCCTCTTAAAGATGTCATATTAATCTTCAAGATGAAAGGGGCTGCTGATGGTCAAAATGAATTTCCATTATCATATCGTCAAATGGATTTTTCATTTGCCGCGCTGAAACTTGGCGTTGTGTTATGCCTCATAGGAAACAAGAATAATACGGGGCTGGCTGATCTTTTTGAAACTATGACCTTTTGGTATTTTTATGGTTCCGTACCCAAAGGGTAAAAACGGGACCCTATTACTAAGACTTCGCTGTCTGTCCATCTGTCCGTCTGTTCGTCGCTCTGTCACCAGGCTGTATCTCAAGAGCCGCGATAGCTAGGCAGTTGAAATTATCACAAATTATGTATTTCTGTTGCCGCAATAACAACAAATACAAAAAACAAAACATAATAAATATTTAAGGGGGGCTCCCATACAACAAACCCGTTTTTTTTGGCCTTTTTGGTACGGAACCCTTCGTGCGCGAGTCCGACTCGCACTTGGCTGGTTTTATTCTATTTTTTTTATATGTTATATTTTTTAATACTATTTATATTTAAATCCTATCTCTTTTTTATTCTTTTATCTCTGTTTTCTAACTTGGACGAGTGTTTTCAGCTATTCAATTTTAAATGCCACACTAACTTACCTTTCCTGTTACACGGTACATTTAAGAGCTAGATTGCAGCGGGAGGGACCTTTCCTCCTTCCCTCTTGGAGATGCTCCAAACGCTTTTATTATCGGTATCGAAGACGTAGCCTTGCTAAGGTTTAAATGGAGTGTACAAGTTCCATTTCACAGTTTTGTTTCATTTTTATTGAAGTAAAAGAACACCGGAGTATTAAAGCGGTAACAAGTTTTAAGAAAGCTATTGTGTTGAAAGATTTATTGGAAAGAAGAATTGTCGAGTAACGGACTATAGAAAAAAAAAACTCATGCATTTATAAATAAAAAAATGCATGCACTTATTCATCAGAATTAAATAAGAATTTGTTATTAGCACACATCAATAAATACTATAGTAATACCTACCACGTATCACTTCTAATCAATTTTTAGGAGTAACTCAAATATTTCAAAAGTAGCTCTATCAGTCTGTTACGCTCTATCAGTCTGTTACGCTTTCGAGCCTAAACTATTGAACCTGGAGCAAATTGTGGATTTCTCAAAAGGAAGATTTCTCAAAATGGGGATTTTGGTGATTGCAAAACGGGGTGTAAGCTAAATGGGGATTAAAATTACAATCGGCTCAAATTCAATTTACTACGCCAATAATAATTATTTATACATTTTTAATTTTATTAAAAAAATATATATAATTATTATAATTTTATATTACAAATAACAAGTGTTTTGAATCTTGCTTTGTCGATTCTAATTTTAAAATCTTTGTTCTCAGGATACGGCATCATCCCACTCAAGATACCGTCATCTCCAGCGACCCATTGCACCCTTCATACCACGGTGGGGTGTATAGGAAACGATGAGTGTACCGCCAAGAGTCACAGCGTAATCAGGCTGCTCGGTCCTGTTCGTGACGTCATCGTCAGGCCCGCCCGCCATCATTATAGGCCTGGAGAGACGAGTAAGTATGACGTACTTGTAACATTTATTGTTTTAAGGTTACAATCATAAAAGTGAGTTGTTTTGGGGTTTCTAGAATGTACTTTGTTCTATAGGTTTCAGATATTTCAACTCTGTTGCAAGCTCCGCGATCACGGGAGAAGGAGGTACATGAAACAGAATCCCAAAACAACTACATTTAATTATTTTTAAGAAGCCTAATGATACAATCGTATTAGTAAGCTTTTGCGGTCTATTTTTTTTTGTCATGACAAAATAATACGAAAAAAATTATTGGGTCTCTTGAAACGTTGAAAGTAGTCATATTGACACTTTAGAGAGTACCTAGTAAATTATAAATATCTGCTATATCAAACATGGTGAAATCAACTAACTACACTTCACTAGTGAATAGTCTGAAGAATGTGTGATTGGGTACTCCTATATTTTATTACAACATTTTCTGTTGCGTCTTTTTAAGATTTTTAAATAACAAATTACAGCTACTATTAGGGGTTAAAGTATGATATTGCCGTTTTGTATGGACGAAATCGAGAAAATTCATTTTTCCATACTAAAAAGATTTTTAGTTTTTTTTAAAAACGCCTGAACCGTTTTTGATGCAATTAAAGGTAAAAGTTAGATGGTTATAAACCTACGCATTATAGTATTTAAATTTCTGAAAATCAAAGTATATAATAAAAATATACTTAATTGAAGCAAGAAGGTCAGCTGACACATTATAAGGGGTCTTTTCAACGACTTCCTTTGAAGTAATAGGCACTAGTATAGCATTTTTTTTAGTCAAAAGTTACTTTATCTACTTTATGATACAATACAAAAAGAATTATGCAATAATACGACTATACTTAAGAGCTATAAACAAAATAAAAAGTGTGAAAATAATCAGCAATTTCATATTTTAACCCCTATTATCAATACTTTAGTCTCTAAGATTAACCTCGAATGGACAGGCGGACACTGCAAGGGTTCTTTGTCTTAACTACAAAACCTTTAAAACCAAAAACTGTCCCACTTAAAAATAAGCATAATACACGAGTATATACCCAGTTGAAATAAGTTTGTCTTCAGTAAGTAGTCAAAACTGAACTCTTAACGTAACACAAAGTTTCCCTCCAGTTTGGTCAACCTTGAATGTCCACGCGGACTTTCCCTTATTGTCCAAGTTGTTGGGTGTTATTCTGTGTAATTAATTACAAGCAGTCTCGTACATTTCGTTAACAACTGGCTTCAAGATATATACGTACAAACGTTCTGTCCATTGAAGTTTAAGCAGTTTGGAATGGTTTAGTGCTTTGGTGCACAGTTTAGCGTGGTTTAGTTTGTAAGTACACACGGCGGCACATCAGACTATACATGTTGACCTTGAGGCCGCCTTTATACCCTACGTAATAAAAGCTGTTATCGCAGTTTAACTGTTTAACTTGATGTGCTGTCGAGTGTACACAATTATGGTGCTTGAGTTCTTAACGTGTTTTAGATTTATATGATTTACATCCGTATTTATAAACAAGTAAAAGTAGTTACATGACTAAAAGTAATTACTTAGGTGACAATTTGTAGTCCTTAATCTAGTAATTATTGGAAGTTAGAACTATTAAATGTTGGCATTCTCAGCCAAACAATATGTCTATTGATGGTGACCCATTTCCTTTACGTAAGCACTAGGTAGTAACATCCTAAGTTATGACTTTTTTAAGCAATAAGTAATTACTTCTTTATAAATACGGGGGTTAGAATCATTATTTCATAAATATGATATGAGTGTATTCATATTTTGTGTACTACATCAACAAAATTGTTTAGATACTTTTTCTTCTACCATTAACTGATAATCCAATCTATTGGCGATGCGGTGGTCCGCCTACTACGATTCGATTCCTAGTCAGGACAGTTTATGAAACGATCGCCTTTTAGTTTTCTTGTAAACTAAAGGAAAATTGAGCTCTACTGTATTCATAAATGTCAAATTGAATTCCCGGGGAAAGCATATTGGTCTTTTTTTTTTAAATTCGTGGTACCCCGCAGTAAAAATTGTTGAAACGCGTATAATACTGACTGGCTGAAATTTGCTGTTTGAACATGAATCTTTAAATAAAAATATAAATAGCTTGTGTTTGTTGCAGTAACCTTCTGGCTCCTCGCATTGGATCATGACCTGCGTCTGGTGCGTGAGGAACTGGCGTATGTGGCCCTCAGTGACCCCGCTGGGACTAAAGTAGCCATTTGGGACCAGCTGTCTTTGGATGAAGGTATAGTTGTATTTCCTTCATCATAATTAGTTAATATTAGTTCACTGATGGAGAAAGGTCTCTTAAGAGGAAACACTACGGGCGAGAGAATTCAAAAATAGGTATTTGTAAAATCTATTGCTGTAGCGCAGTGCCAAACGTATTCACCGCAGAGTGTGATAGAGACAACTGCTTCTTGGACCGAAAATACCTACTAAAAGCACACCAAATCAAAATTTCGTAGTCCCCCGATTACTTTTCCAAAACCAGACCGATTTAAATACTTTTTTCATTTAAAATTAAAGAAAAACTTTGGCCGTGTTTTCCTTTATTTCTAAAATTCAGCCAAATTTGTTTTCTGGATGTTTGAACACAGCGGAAAATGTGGCGAGTTTAATTTATGAAAAAACAGAAAACATAGAAACATGCTAATAGTGGCCATAGATTTTTATAATTAAAATTACTGCTCTACTGGCATTATCCAGGGAGGAAACGGGGTACTACGTTTGTATGGAAAAACGGCCGTTGTATTTCCTCGCTCTTGGCAGGTGCCGATACAGTTTGTTAATTATTAAAACGAGACTAGAAACGATAAACCTACATTGTGTTACTAGTAAACTTCTTTACTTTTTTGACGTTACAGCAGCCGAGGTCAACGTATGGCTAATAGTTGAGATAAGATACTGCTGCGTTTGCAACTTCTTCTTCTGAAAGTACTTCTTTGGGAGCCTGGTCTTATTTTTTTGTATGCTTACACTACACGACCAATTCTAATCTTTTAAAAGAGATATGTGTACAGTACTTGACTGATTCACTTACAATAAATTATGAGAGATCGAAGGTGGTAAATTTATTCGTAGTTTCTGATATTTGTAAGAACGTTTTATTTATAATCAATCGTAAAAAAAGTAAAAGCCAATGTTTGCATGATATCAGATCAGTGTTTTTTTTTATATGTATAAAAAAAAAGTTTGTAAAGTATGTATTTACAAAAAAAAAAATATAAATATACTTTTTTTTTTTTTAGACATGCCTCACTGGGCCACACAAAGCCATCTAGTCCCTTATTTACTTATAAGTAAGTTTATCGGTTGTCTAGTACCCCATACGACAGGGTACTTAATAGTAGCTTAATTTGGGACTAGATGGCTTTGTGTGGCCCAGTGAGGCATGTCTAAAAAAAAAATATCTATCTACCACAATGAGTTATTTTTTGGGAAAAACTTCAAAATCGATTTGTGATATTTTACACATAAAGTGTGATTATTATTATTAACAAGTTTTATTAATTTATCGTCTCACCAAACCAATGAAAAATAAGGAAAGTTTTAAGCAAATTTTAGTTTTCACGTGATAAATCCCAAGTGACGTAAATGTCGTATCCATGTCCGTTCACGTGTCTTGATCTTATTTGGTCTAAGAGCATTTTCTTGTCACTCCACTACGGCCCGGCAGGTTTGTTTTTGACAGATCCTATTCCAATTTAAGAAACTTTTAGATTATGCAAATGTTACTACTTTTGCGACCGTTATGCAAAAACTGTTATATTAGATTTAAAAACTTTTACTTTTGGTTCGATAAATCATTTAAATCCTAATCGCACTATCTTCAGGGTGCCACAATAAAATAATATTTAAGTTTAAAGTTGTATTTATTAAACTAAACAACTCTCATCGCATAAAAACATGGGCCGAAGGGTGAAAAAATATTTTGAATTCTTTTAATAAATTGGCCAGTCAACTGAGCAGTTTAATATTGAAGGTTCAAAATTACTTTATATAATTTATTAGCGGCCCGTCCTGGCTTCGCACGGGTGGACCCGTTACGTTTTAGTAAGGATCCCTAATATTTTCTAGTAATAAATATATCACTCAGGGTGATTGTAGCTTTCCAATGATAAAATAATTTTTGAAATCGGCACAGTATTTTTTGAGTTTATTTATTACAAACACACACAAAATTACATATCTTACCTCTTTATAAAAGTGTAGATAAGACAAGTAGATGACCATGTTTATAAAGAAAAGTATTTTTGTTTCATGAGCACATAATTACAACGTAAAATAAGTTTTTTTTACAGCTTAAGTAATCACATGACATCTTTAGTTAATAAGTACCTATGTGCGATTAAGTAATTTACAGTAATTATATACGAATAACAATAGTCTTAATTGCCTGTCAATATCAGCAAATCCTATTTAGTTGTACGAGTATAGCACATGCATATAGAACTAAATTAAATCCGCCAGATTCCGGAACGTCACATTATAGATCAAAGTTTAATACACTCTATATACTTGCCACTTTATGAGGTTAGTAAGTCGCTTGAGGTGATTACATAGACATCGTTAATTGACTAAAGTAATTAAATAGTCAAGCCACAGGAATGTGTGAGTGGCACCGAGAAAATCTCTTTCAACAAGTTTCTCAAAGATATCAAATTGTACAAGAAACCAACCGCGAAGCAATTCTTCTCTTGGTTCAAAGTTAATTAAAGCAGTCGTTGATTAACTTTTGTAAATGAGCCGAAGTTTTAAATAACGGGTGTGAATAGTTCGGTTAAACTATTTGGAACGTTGAATGAATTTGTCGATTCCAATTAGGAGATTGTACAAGAATTCTTGAAGAGTATTTTAAGGCGAGGCTCACGGGTACGTGCAAAAAAAACTGAAAAAATATGATTTAAGAATATCTTGTATCAAATTTTAAAAAACTTTGAAGATTTTTCTGCGTCAAGAAACATAAATAACCGAAAAAAAGAAATGAAAATCGAGGGAAGTTTTTTTTTTAAAGCCCATAGGTATGTCCTTGCCTAAAGAGATTTCCAAGAGGACTAAGTAACTAAAGTTTAGAATTGATTGAGTAATAAGTTGCGCTAGGTTTTTTAAGAAAATTGATTCATAAGGTTTATCTGTCACCATTACCTCTATGTTTCTTAGATAAAACTATTTATCTTAAACTATCAAATAGGTACAAAGCTAAAAAGTTTACCTATTTATTGGCTGTGAATCTCTGAAGTTTGCGAATTTTACGTTTGTATTAAAACCACTCGAATGTCGGTGGATGAATAAGAGGAATAATGAAAAACTCAGAACACTCTAAAACATTATATAAAAAACGAATCGACTCACAATCATTGTACATCTTACAGTGCAGTTGTTAACTTTTATTACAACTATTTAAACATTTTAAAATAAAAATTCTAGCTAAAAGCTAGCTAGCTCTTGAGCTAGGTAAATTTCCATTCGATGCAATAATGGCATCGGCTTACTAATAAAAAACTGCACTTTTAAAGTGATTCTATAAAGTGGTACCAAATCTTGCAATATCCCCGGAACTTCTACTCTTTCATTGCCACGTAACTCAAGCGAGATAACGAAATACCTAACATAAATTCTTACTAGTTCATTCCGCGCTTGGCCGGGTGCCTAGTGAGATCGTATACAGACAAAAGGTCTATTAGATGTACGTGTAAAAGCATGTTAAATATCTTCATTGTCTTCTGTATGAATATCATTAGCATTTTGCGCGAGTTTATTGCCAGTAGTTTGAGATAGTAAGAGAATAATTATAGCCTTTATTGGGGTTGTTGCGTTTAATTTTACTAGCAGTTGGGATGGTGGTTAGAATTTTATTTTATGAACATCATAACTGCATTATTGTTATTGTTTTTAAATATAATGCGTCAGTTCAAGATGATTGCTTTTATATTTTGGTAGCTGTTTCCCGCGACTTTACTCGGGTAAGTGACTAGTTATTTACTACTTCACGAGTCTGTTCCCCGTGTTAACCACATTTATTAAAAAATGTTTCATGAAAGAGTACTATTCAGTCTACCTATGAATATTTTCTTTCTTTATATAATTAATTTTTCCACCATTTTCATCTCTTTTGAAGAATTTATACCAAATGAATGATTTTGAATATGATCTATAGTCAGAGAAAACGATTTTTGTCATGCTAAGTGATGTAGCGGTAACATCGTAACAACTTTATCATACGAACTTTAAAAAATTTACCAAATCAATTCATTGTATTATTCAAATAGATACCACAGTATAAGAATAGTCTTTTTAAAAATTCGATTTAGAAATTCACACTAAAAGATTTTATTTTTTATTTTATTTCAAAAGGTTTCACCCCCTGTTTAAGAAATTAAGTAGGCCTATGAATGTCAAAAATAAAATTATACAAATTTACATATTAAGTACCTTCTCTTTATTTTCATCGGTAAAAATAGCAAAATGGAGATAACAAACTATTCCAATTCACATCAAAACGAACGTTACACAACAATTCGAGTTCGAAAACCATTTTCCCTTGACCCCTCTTGTAGTCCTCTATATTTACTTCGATGGAATCTTTGTCGGAAGCATTGACATAGCTCAAATAATACGGTAAATAATAATTCATCCTGAGTCTGTTGTTTCTATTGTAATGCTAAATCCAAGTTTAATTTAAAAAACAGACTGATAATTGAAAATAATAGGGGTTAAAGTATGAAATTTCCGATTTGTACTGAAAATCAAAAATTTATATTTTTCAATTTTTAACAAATTTATTTAATCAAAATAGTTACCATTATTATCTATACATTGCTGCCATCTAATAAGAAGGTCATTTATGCCTTTGTGATAGAACTCTGAGGATCTATACTGCACAAACTGTGTGAAAGCATTTTGTACTGCCTCCTGGGAAGAAAACTTCTTGTCGCGTAGATAATTGTCCACATCACGAAAATAATGGAAGTCCGTTAGAGCAAGGTCTGGTGAATACGGAGGATGTCGAATGGTTTCTAATTGCAGTTCCTGAAGGGTCAAAACGGTTTCTCGTGCTGTATGAGGTCGCGCGTTGTCATGGAGCAATAATGTTGAAAATCGATTCATGAATCGGGGCTGTTTTACTGCTAGTTTTGCCAACATTGTTCGGAGTTCGGCACAATAGACATCTGCCGTTATTGATTGACCAGATCGGAGAAAACTATAGTGAATAACACCATGCTGAGACCACCAAACAGTTACCATTACCTTTTTATTGGTAAGTTTTGCTTTAGGACACTGTTGTGGCGTTTGACCTGGGGTCAGCCATTGTATTTTTTTTATACAGTTATCATAAAGAATCCACTTTTCATCACATGTCACAATTCGATTTAATATACCTTCATTTCTGTACCGATTCAACAAGGCAACACAAGTTTCAACGAGCGTTTCTTTCTGCACATCAGTCAAATCATGAGGCCCCCATTTTTCGTATTTTTTTATTTTATTGATTTGACGCAAATGAGTCAATATTGTGGGTAAGGTTACGTTAAACCATGCCGCTAATTCCTGGGTAGTTTGACTAGGATCGGCTTCCACCATCTCTCTTAATTCATCGTTAATCACCTGTGTGGGCGGTCTTCCTCGTGGTTCCTTCTTCAAGTCGAAGTTTCCATCACGAAAGCGTTTAAACCAAAATCGCACGGTGCGTTCATTAGCAGATCCCTCTCCAAACGCAACATTGATATTGCGGGCTGTTTCTGCCGCGTTACTTCCGCGTCGGAACTCGTATTCAAAAATCACTCGAATTTTCGCAGTATCCATCTTTCTTGTCTAAGTTAAATAACAAAAACAATTGAAAGTCGATATTCATATGTTTCACATTTTTTAAAAGAAGAACATTATAGAAACCATGTGAAAAAAGTTTCATTCGAAAACCTCAAACCATGAAGATTCTATGTCAATTCAAAGAACCTATTACAATAAAACGGCAATTTCATATTTTAACCCCTAATATTCCATTTCATGCTTGCGCCATTTCGATACTAAGAATATGATTATTACGATTAATGTATTATACAAGTACCCTAATGAATTGCAGCTGACCATATTTACTTATGCTGACTACCCGGGCCCCAATTCCGCTAATTTACAAATGGCTCAATAAAATCGCAATTGCATCTCAATTGTATATTTTGACACATTTATTATGGTAGTAATGTCGTACGGTTCAATAGCCGGTCATGTTAATTTAGAAAATAATATTTTTTAAATTTGCTTAGGCCTGAAAGGGGGCTCTAAATATGCTTCCGAAGGCAAGTTAAGCTTTTGGTCTCGGCTTCTGTCGCAATACGAAAGTCATAAAAACTAGTTACGTCCGCTTGGTCTGTAATAGGCGGCTTAGAAAACTGACACCAGATTTTTTTTTATTAGGCCTACTTACAATCAACTTACACAATAAAATCACAAGTACATTTTAGATTCTTAAGCTAAGTGTAGTGATTTGTTACAAGTATGCACAGCATGCACTAATATAAGTATATTATACTATTATTACTTTGATGAAATAATACCACTGTACACTTATTGATGTTTTTATTCCTCTTCGTTCGAACGCTGGTGAGCAACTGCCCTCACCGTCCGCTCCGACTGTACCACGCCACTTTTCCCCTCCAATGCCTTTTGACGTCACATCCCCGATCAAAAGTAAATTATTGAAACTATTTATTCCAAATTGGTTACGTATTTCCTTAAACGATTATGAAATCACGACATTCGGCCATCCGACCTAGTGCAACCTCCCGGTGCATAATCATATCACACCTACAGGTCAGTTGCTCAGCATCGTTCCGTTTCATACATACAAATATTCTATGTCTATGATACAAATGCATTTAGGTTGACGTAAAGATAATCAGGTTAAATTATTATATTAATTACACAGTCTATGTTAACATAAAATTTCAGGCGTTTATATAAAAAAAAGTTCAAAAGTGATTTTAAATGAGGCAAAATCTTATTAATCCATTTACACAGTTTCAAATCACGACATTCGGTGACTTAGCAAATAATTAGTTCGTATTGAATAATATTGTATAACTTTATTTATATTATAATATTTATCTATATAAATCTATAGATCTCTTAATTCTATCATATTTATTAATTTTACAATATTTATAATATAATTGATTACATTTTACGTTGTCGAAGTTCGGATAGAGGAAGGTCATCTTCGCTATTGCCCGAACTAGAACTGTCTGAAGATTTATCCGAATCCGGAAGATTAATGTTTACCCATGGTCTTATTCTATCCGAAGCGACAACGCTTTCAAATTTACGATTATTTTTGCCAAAACCAGGAACATTTGTAATTTGATACCTGTCGTTGCCTAGTACTTTAACAATTCGATACGGACCTATAAACTTTGACAATAATTTGGAGCTGTTGCCTTTATTGTAGTAATTAGTTCTACTTATTTTGACAAGGTCTCCTTCACTAAAGACGGCAGCGGGAGCTCTTCCAGCATCGTAACGAGCTTTTTGTTTTTCTTGTGTAACTTTGATATTTGAATCTATTTCATCTCTTAAGTTCTGTAAGTCTGCAGGAGAACTATCTGTACCGATGTCAAGTTTATTGGAAAGTACGTCTCTAAGTTTCATACCAAAAAGAGCTTCCGATGCAGTCTTCTGAGTAGTGGCATTGACGGTATTATTAATACCCCATTGTATTTTGCCTAAGTTACTATCCCAATCACATTCTTCTTGTCCTACATTATACTTAGTTAAGGAATTTAAAACAGTTTGATTAAAGCGCTCCGCTTGGCCATTTGCTCGCGGGCAGGCGACAGCGTTTAGAATATGCTTTATTCCGTAAAGATTACAAAACCTTTTGAACACACTAGAAGTGAAAGAAGTTCCTCGGTCAGATATGATCCGAGAAGGCAGACCAAAATCATAAAACATTTGTTCGAGAACTTTAATAGTGCTTTTGGTTTTGGTATTCTTTACGGGTTTCACAAATAAGTACTTCGTAAAGCCGTCAACAATTGTGAGAATGTAAGTATTGCCGTTTTTGCTTCTAACGAAGGGTCCCAGATGGTCAATGTGTATAGTGTGAAACGGAATATTTATTTTATCAATAGTATGCAAATGGCCCGATCTTTTTTTATTAGTGCTATCTTTGTTATATGCGCATTCTATACAAGACTCCACGTATTTCCGCACAAAACGGCGCAACTTAGGGAACCAAAATTGACTTTGAATCTTCTCAATTGTTTTAGCTAGGCCCAAATGCCCTATGTCGTCATGATTTGACCTACACACTTGAAACCTTGCCCCCTTCGGAACAACAAGACACAATTTTTCATTAACCTTTCTGTAAACCTTGTGATCTTTTATGACAAAGTTCTTTTTAATGTCTTTAGATTCTTCGTCATTTTCAGGCTTAAGTATTTTAGCAATACGGGATATGTCAGGGTCAGTTAATTGCAAAGCCAAAAGCCAATGGTCTTTTTCAATGTTATGAATAGCGGTAGTCTCTTTGAGGACAGATTCTGATAATTTAGTATTGCGACTTAGCGCGTCTACATGACTCATTTGAGTCCCCGGTCTAAATTCAATATTAAACGTGAATTCACTGATTTGGAGCCACCACCTTGCTATTCGTGGCACAAGATCTCTTTTGGTTAGAGTAGTCCGCAAAGCGTTGCAGTCCGTCACCACCTTGAATTGTATACCTAACAAATAGACCCTAAATTTTTTTAATGAACAGACAATGGCTAGTGTTTCCAGTTCATAAGAATGAAGGTGGCGCTCCTCAGGCGTAGTCTGCCTGCTGAAGTAAGCTACAGGTTTTAAGACTCGCGGGTTATTCTGCCACTGTAAAAGTATACCACCAATCCCTAAAGAGCTCGCATCAGTGTGAAGCTCAGTTTCTAGTTTCGGGTCGTATAGAGCTAGAATGGGACGGTCAACTAATTTCTCTTTTAGGCAAATGAAAGCTTGAGATTCCGATTCAGACCACTTAAAGGGTGTATCTTTCTTAAGCAAATGAGTGAGTGGTCTTGCAATTTCACCAAAATTACGGATAAACCTTCTAAAGTAACTGGCAAGGCCAAGGAATTGCCGAACCTCATGCACATTTTTTGGGATAGGAAATTCATTGACTGCTAAAACCTTTTGTTTATTTGGTCTTATACCCTCCTGAGATACTTCAAATCCTAAATAGCTGATGGAAGTATCGAAAAACCTACACTTTGATAATTTTAATGTTAGCCCATTTTTGCGTAATAGTTCAAGAATTTCCTCGAGTCTTTTGAAACCTTGCTCCAGGTCCTGCGATGGGACAAGAATATCATCTAAGTAAGCCAAAGCAGATTCGAAACGTTTAGATCCCAGCATTCGATTAATGAATTTTTAGAAAACTGCAGGAGCATTTGCCAGTCCAAATGGCATCCTTTTAAACTCATAGTGACCATCCGGGGTCACGAAACCAGTATAACGTTGACTTTCTTCTGCCATCGGGATCTGGTAGTACCCTGACGCGAGATCGAGGGTAGTAAAGTATCTATTTCCGCTTAGGTTAGTTAGCTGATCATCTATCAAGGGTAGCGGAAAACAGTCCTTTTTTGTTTTATTATTGAGTGCCCGATAATCTACACAGAGCCGCATCTCACCGGACTTCTTCTTAACCATTAGGATCGGACTGGCGAAATCTGAATTAGATTATTTAATTATATCATTTCTAATCAATTCATCAATTACTCCACGTACCTGCTCCCTTTCTGAATGGGAAAGCCTATAAGGACGATATACTACTGGTCTATCGTCCGTTAATTCAATAGACATCTCCACATTCTTAGCACATCCTATTTCTCCGATGTCTAAAGCAAAACAGTCTCTATACGATTGCAGAAGATTATGTAACCTATCTAAATTCTCTCCATTGATTTCACTGCCTACCTTGATATCACATTTCTGTAGTGGTTTAACAGAAGAAATTTCTTTAATTAATCTATTTACATGTTTAATTTCTTTTGTCACGATAAACTTTGCTCTAGCCAAGATGGTACGGGAATCTAGCAAAATCGGACGTTCGGCAAAATTACTGATAACAAGATGACACTTCCCTTTCGTAAGCCTATACACACCTTGATGCAAATGATACTCTTTCCCTATTTCACCACAGCTGTATCCCTCGACAAATATATCCCCATCTAAGGAATTATCGTTAGCACAAACTTCAACCAGATCAATTTGATTTACTACGATAGGGTTGGAAACTATCAACTTGAAAGCATCTACCTGTTCAGAGCATACACTATCTGCACTTTTATAAAACAGTAAAGTGTTACTATTCTTCATAACCGTCACGCATGGCTGCTCGGTAAAATCCTGACCAATGAGTAATGGGCATTGTAAAAACTCATCTTTGACAACTAGAATTTCGATTTGAGACTCTACTTCATCAATTTTAATAGGAATACTAGCTTTATAATTAGGCACTACAACAGAGTTCCCGAATCCTTTTAACACGGGTAGATTTGAAAAAACTTGAGACAGGTTAAGTTTTTGAGCGTCCGAATCTCGCATCAAGCTACATTCGCTACCAAAATCTATATAGGCAACAAAGCTTTGATTTGCAACGGTTGCCTTTTTGAAAAATTTGTCATTAACATTACCAGAAGAAATTAATAACGTACTGCGCTCTGCAGCCATAGAAGTGGGTTTATTTTCTATGCGGGCATTAATTGGGGCTAATTTGCAATCAATATTATCATGACCAACCCTTCGACATCTTTGGCATTTAATCAGTGGCTTTGGACATTTGTAAAAAGTATGACCTTTGGATCGGCAATTAAAACAAGTCACCTCACCTGATGTGGTGGAGGTGGTTGCAGGGCGATTCCCATTGGGCGGAATAGGTTTTTTGAAAAATGGGACATCAATCGATTTTTGGGAATTGAGAAAATTCAATAAACCTTCCGGTTCTTCGCAGTTCAACGCTTGGGCACTATTTCTAACAGACTTATCAATAATACCATGTATAATGCAGTCTACAGCATTTTTGCCTTTAATATTACACCTGTTTATCAAAGTAAGTTTATCATAAAAGTAATCGCATAAATTTTCATTCCTACGCGTAATACGAGCAAGCATGTCTTCGAGAAGCTGACCATAGTTCTGTTCGTGAGGAAAGGCCCTTTTTAATTTCGCTTGCCATTCGTCCCAGTTATATACAACTGTCTGTAGGGATTCAAACCATTTTTTGGCAAGACCAGTTCATTTTTGCAACGCGAAATGTATGGTCTGCTTCTCGTTCCATTCATAGATACTACTGCACTCGTTGACCTTCCTAATCCACGTATCAATGCTTTGGATTTTATTATGGGGATCGAACTCGGGTATGACATTATTTAATTGATTACTAAAATTATTATTTGGTTTTGGTTTATCAGCTTGAATTGTAGTTAACAGCTTTAGTACCTCATCGGTAATCAGCCCATTAGGTTGAACATTAGCAGGTTCCGGCGCTGGCGTAATTGGACTAGTGTGACTGACCTCTTCGACAACCCATCCTGAAGTAGATGTTTCTGATCCTTGTAGCGACGCCAAGCGAGGGCGCTTCGGCGTAGTTGATCGCACTGGAGTCCGCAGTTGCTTCCACCGTCTTGACAAATTCGCTTCCATGGCCTCGAAAAATAATACATTAGCATCAGACGCCTTGTTTTAACAACAAGGAAAAATATACTGGCTACGTAAGGTAGTATGAAATGAATATTAATGATCTACCTCTATACTATACATCATGCTTTGTGATTTGTTACAAATTATCCATTTATTACTTGTTCCAAATATTATATTGAGCTACTAAATATAGGAAAGTACTTGACACAAACACACGACACACTTGGCCGTTGTATTTGTGTTTACTAAAGCTAAGGGCACACTTGGCTTTTATTCTTGCTTTCTACAAAATTTAATAATTTTACTGATTTTACTAAAGACACACTTGGCCTCTATTCCTGCTAACTAAAACTAAGGACACACTTGGCCCAAGCGACTCACTTGGCCGCTATTCCTACTAGCTAATAACAAGGACACACATGGCCCATTGCGACTCACTTGGCCGCTATATGTTAGGTATTTACTAAAGGACACACTTGGCCCATACGACTCACCTGGCCGTTTCACCTACCTAATAAAATTGGTCATACTGGCTTTATATCCAAAAGGACTTTATTACATGTAATAAAATTTCTCAAACCATATATAAAAATACATTATATGATTATTAATACTAAAACGTTGTAGGTTAAAATATGTACAACACACAAAACGTTGTGATAAACTACAGTATAATATGAAATCAAATATTAAAGTACCCACTTCAGTTGTCGTAATTTAGAATGAGAAAGTATATTATAATTTTGAATTAGTTAAATATGTATAGCTATTATACGCACTGTGCTTTCACAAACCATTAGCAAAGGGTAGCCTTGCCCAAATAATTTCAATGATAACACAGTACGACTAGGTCAAGCTAACACCGGCAAAATTCATATTATGAACAAAACTATTGTTAGCCTGACATACTATAATTATTACCTACCTACTTAGCAAAGTATCAAGCATATTCGTGTATTCCGTAACCACTGAACATTATCAAGGAGTAGCCTTGACCAAATGGTCAGTTGGAAACTCAACACGGTTCGATCAGGGCAGTAATGCTATAGCCTTGCCGTAGCAGAATACTGTCCCAATACAATACCTGGTATAGCGACAATTACAACGATATTAAAACTGTACTCATATAATAAGCATTATTTAAGAATCACTTTTCATAGAAAATTTCGTACATACCTTGTGTGGGCTGTAGCTTTATCGCACTTCTGAGTTTTGATGAAATAATACCACTGTACACTTATTGATGTTTTTATTCCTCTTCGTTCGAACGCTGGTGAGCAACTGCCCTCACCGTCCGCTCCGACTGTACCACGCCACTTTTCCCCTCCAATGCCTTTTGACGTCACATCCCCGATCAAAAGTAAATTATTGAAACTATTTATTCCAAATTGGTTACGTATTTCCTTAAACGATTATGAAATCACGACATTACTATCTATCTTTGAAGCATAGTTGTACGATAGAAACATCTCTTCATTGCGGAAAAACACGCGCTTGAAGTGCTTTGCTTCGGTCTGCATTACAGAACATGGAAAAAGGTTAGAAAGGCGAGGTACGCGGGGCAGGCGCGCCACAAAGGTTATGAGCAAATGCTTGTAAGTGAGCGCTGTGATTGTGACCCTATTGGTCGTGCGACGTCAAAATAATGGGGGCTATTGCTAGTGAATTTGCCACGAGAGGCGCTTGTGTCACGTGAGGTCCAATATCATTCACTTTTCACTGGTTTTAGCGGGCTTTGTTGCATAAATAATAATTTCTTTAATTTACCTGCTGGAAAGTGATCTCCTTCGTAAAATATCACAAATATGGATTATTTGGAGATTAATGTGAACGCTTTAAAAGCGGAATTAAGAAAAAGCGCAAAAATAGGTGGCCTCAAGAGCAACTATTTCATAAGTTAGTTTGTTGATATCAAGATAGTTATTTATAAATAATAAACTTTAGTTAGATTTAAGATATAACACTTTGTTTCGGCGCCAATCGCCTTTGACAGCTATACCTCCGGACCTCAGTCTACAGTGGCGCCAACTGGTGAGCAAAGTAACGGTAGTCCCCATTCGCTTGATTGACGTTCTTTGAACTCGTTTACGTGTAGTGGGGCGCAAATATCGGTTCTCATACAATAGGTGCATAACAGCCTTCCTAACCTTCTTCCATGTTCTGTGGTCTGCATCAAGTTGTGTTTTGATTTGGCTGATCTTACCAGGCTGTGGTTACATCATAGAGGCCTAGATTAATCGGAGCTCTGTCGAATAATCCCCCTAATTGTGAAGTAACTTCTGTTATTGTTATTGCTTTCTGACTGGATGATATAAAGTCGAAATATTGCAAGTTGAAACAAACTCGTCCCATTTTTCGTATCCTTAATAAGGGAAGTTCCCGGTTTTAGTGTGCCAGTGACTCTTGCAAATGTTAAGGAGTTAAAAGTTTAATTAATACTGTCATTTTATACATTTGGAATCACAATGTACAGGGAAATGTATCAAAGGGTATATGACTCATCTAGTTGTTTAGAGATTATTGTATATTTAAAAGATAAATCCAAACTCAGAGGCCGCAAAATCACAATATCTAAACAGACTAGATAAGTTAAGTCTGTTTCTACTAATTAAATAATTGAAAAAAATGTTGAGCCATGAAATATTGTGAAATAAAGTAAGATAATGGCTATTACATTTTTACCTAAATATATATTAGGGGTTAAAGTATAAAATTGCCGTTTTGTATGGACGAAATCGAGAAAAGTCATTTTTCCATACTAACAATTTTTTAGTTTTTTTTAAATACGCCTGAACCGTTTTCTATGCTATTAAAGGTGAAAGTTAGATGGTTATAAAGCTACGCATTATAGTATTTAAATTTCTGAAAATCAAAGTATATAATACAAATATACTTAATTGAAGCAAGAAGGTCAGCTGACACATTGTAAGGGGTCTTTCCAACGACTTTCTTTGAAGTAATAGGCACTAGTATTACATTTTTTTTTAATCAAAAGTAACTTTATTTAGTTTTTGATACAATACAAAAAGAATTACGCAATAATATGACTATACTTAAGAGCTATAAACAAAATAAAAAGTGGGAAAATAATCGGCAATTTCATACTTTAACCCTTATTATTTTACCTACCTTTCTTTGACTTATTTGATAACCATTTTTCGTTAATAATTTAGGTACCTTAAATCCATTATTTTACCTTCTCAGAATCTATAGATCCATATCAATCCGTAATAGTGTTATAATTTCAAAAAGTCTGTTATTATGGCACATCTAAACTATAATTTAATTTAATCGAGGAAAACATTCTCTAAAAGAGTGAGATGGATGAAAGTTTGATATTATAAAAACACACTGAGAACGATACAAGAAGCTTTTGATATGTTATCACATAATTCTATTCCTGACGAAGACAAATCCAAAAACACCAAAAACATAACAATTGGTCCAGTCGTTTTCGGCTTATACTTAAGTGTTGTTACTAACCCGACTTTCTTTTATTTATATATATATAGGATAAAGATACAGATGACTGTTTATTCGTCACTGTAGCCCCCGTATTTATAATGTAGTAATTACTTATTGCTTAATAAAGTCATAACTTAAAGTGTTCATACCTAGTGCTTAAGTCAATGAAATTGGTCACCATTAATAGACATATTATTTGGCTGAAAATGCTAACCTTTGGTAATTATAACTTCTAGTAATTTCTTGATTAAGGCATACAAATTGTCTCACAAGTAATTACTTGTAGTCAAGTAATTACTTTTACTTGTTTATAAATACGGGGGTAAAACATTATCACTGTCCTAGAAAAAAAATAAGGCAATTCAATTGACGAAAGATTTTCTGTATTGAATTCCAGACGTCGCATCGATAGATGGATTGACAGCTTAAAGAACTATTCAATACGCACCCAATGAAAGCCTTTCCATGTCATCCCTCGCCAACCCGCGTCAAATTTTGATAGATTGAATTTGCTACTAGATGATTGACTCATAACTGACAAATGTTATTGAATGTCTTGTGCTATCCGCAATATAATTTTTGGGAATATAAAACTCAATAATGAACGCCAAATCATGACACGTATGAACAGGGTACGGCTATATTTGTGATCGTTATAAAACATCTACTGTGTGTGTACTATAGATCTGAGAACGGTTGAGACAGTGTAGGTCGTACGTCAACTTTCGTACTAAGTTCAAAAAACGTTACCTACTTTTGACTTACTAGCTGATGTCCGCGACTTCGTATGCGTGGAGAAACAATACCACAGGAACCACACTTTTTTCCGGAATAAAAAATAGGCTACGTGCTATTCCAGTCTATAATCTTGCTATGAGCAAAATTTAATCTAGATTATTTGAGCCATTTTGGCGTAATTGGGTTACAAACATACATCCAAACTTTCGCATTAATAATATTACTAAGATTATTTACCCTGCAAAAGATTATTTCTTAATAATATACGTAAATGCAAAAGTTTATGAATGTTTGTTATCCACTAACTCCAGATTGGTTAAACAGTTCTTCATCGTATTTGGATAGATTAAAAACTGGAAAACAACATAGCTACTTTTTACCCAAAAAATATGTGTGTACTTTTAAATTAAAAATATCACGCGTGCGAAGTAGCCAGGCTGGCGTAGCTAGTAAGTTATTTATTATTTTTAATAGCCATGGCGATGTAATTTCGCCGTTTCGGAATTCGATTATGATTATAATTAGCAAAAATTAATTATGTAAAATTTTAACTGTTATTCAAAGGACTCTATTAACTTTTAGTTGCTTGATTTATCCTGTGTCTATGTAAACAAGTTCATAAACTAGTTTATAAAAACACAATGAAATATTTCTACCGTATCTCTGCAAGAATTTCTGCTAAGTTCAGCTCTTGTTTATTGTGGAGCCCCTCTCCAAGCCAACGTATTTTGACGTGTAGTTTTAACTTTAAACTGTTCCGGACTAGTGGCTGTATTCTTCAAACATTGTTTCGTTAAAAATCAAAATAAAATTTACTGGTTACGATGATTTTTTGGTGGATTTTTTTTTTCATAAGAAAAGAAGTCAGTCACAAAATTTTTGTTGTAGGAAAGGTATTGAAATGCCTTGATTTGATCATTTCACAAAATTAAATATTCCCTTAAAATTAATAACATTTTTATTGATTGACAAAATTACCAGCAAGAGGCATTCCCGCCTCACCAAACCGTCACAACTAATATCTGAAAATACTTTTACATTCTACAATGACATACGATATCCGACATTCTGTCCAGACCTAGCAAAAACCACGTCTCGTAATAAATGGAATGTCACTTGATAGTTCGTCACGTATCCCCCCACCATTGAACCTCCGGCACTCCGTAACGGTGTGATTAATTGCAGCAGGACCCTCTCAAAGTCACGAGTCATATCCACGATATCTTTGTAGTGGGGATGTTATAAGATGACAACGGAGCTAAGTTTTTGCCGTTAGTGATGAACACACTTAGCTTTGTGTGGACAAATTAGTTACAGAAAGACGCATTTTGTTGAACTTATTATGGAAGGTCCTTTATACATAAGTTTATTCTTTAATTAAATTAATTAGTATGTGTGATTTTGCTAACTTTTTATCAAAATAAGTTTACCTTATTATTTGTGAAGGTTTGGATTAAATGAAGTAAAGAATGTTACTGTAAAACATTTGTAAATGTTTTTATGGACAGCTATACAATACATTTATGTACACTACAATAAAAGCAAATACATGAGCGCACGCAAGCAAAAGCACGCACACACAAACACACACAAGCTCTCAAACTACACAATAACATTGAAAAATAACGTACAAAATCTAGGAATTTTGAAAAAAAAAAGACAAAAATACAAAATAAAGCATCACTATCAGAACCAGATACGTGTGATTAATTATAGCAGGGCCCTTTAAATTCGCACGTCATATCCATTGCAAACTCTGTAGTGGACATGCGTCACACGTGACATCGGCCAGCGCTTTGTATGTTTTTGTCCCTCGCAATAATGAAAGTTGGAATCCTCTGTGCAGGCTTTAAATGAATAAAGTTTAAATACCAGTTTCATATTTTGTATGACGGAAACCATTTGCTTCATGGATTTAGGATACAAGTAGATCGACTGACAGCCCGATAATGCGTGACCAGTTTTGATTTGTCAATGTTATGTGTGTTAACTAGTGACGTACCTTCAACATTTTTAGACTATCGATAATAATTGCAGTTTGTCGTTTGGGAAATAATGTTTACTGTTACACTGTTTTTATCTCGAGATTATGCACCTACTTTGCGGCATACCTAACCGCCCTCACTTCTTACAACTTTAATCCCTCAACCCCCAGGAGGCACTTGGGTGCCACGATAACAATTGATTTCAATTGTGTCTGGAATAACTCACAATCGAGGGAATAATAGTGGGCAGATAAATGTGCCCGGTGAGTATACTTTTTACATATGATTTAAAAATTAACAGTTTTCATTAATAAAAAAAAAATAACAGCCCTTGTTAATTAGTTTTCTTTATTTATTTCTTCAAAAGATTTTCCCGTGTCATCTGCTGTGACGTGTGAGCTTATCAATGGCAGTAAGTGAAAAAGAACAAGTAAAAAAAATTTTAATAAACATTTACATTCTGATGAATCAATCCCTGATTATTGACTTTTAACAAGATTATCTTAGTTATGTGATTCCTTACAGGTTCCTTCTTCAAATTGTTAAGTTGACATTCATTTGAGACGCAAAACGTAAAATAACATCAAATTTCTCCGGAAACATTCAAGATAAATGTCGACAATAGTATCGATAAATTTGAGTCAAGCTCTAGCATACATGTAAAATATTTCGATGAATTAATTATTCACCAAAATAATGTAAATAATCAATACATAGAACTTTATCTATACAAAATATTAAAATGAACAAGTAGATTGAAATAATTTTATATTTACAACATAACAACAAGATCAAATTCAACAAAAATAACGCGTTTTTACGATGACGACTTTCTACGTATTTACCTGTAAAATAAGCAATTTTCTGGATTATTTTTGTGGTTGACTCCACAGGCACTCACAGAACATGTGACCATTGTTAGATAAAACTGTATTTACTTTAGATAATTTACGATGTACTAGATAATTCCATAAAATGTTGAAGCTTATATCGCATATGCCACTGAATGTCACTCTGTCATTTAAGACAGGTCACAAAACGAAAAGATTAGTTTTCTTTGTCTATCTTGCTAGATTTCCATAAGAGGTTTTCTTCTATCTCGCAGGCTTTTTCCGTCTATTATATTCTACGTTTATGGTTGGCTTCATGTCTACAGATACGCTAATTTGTTTCTAAGAGAACCTCTTATTACTCGATTACATCAAAGCCAACAGGAAGGGTCATGATTTTAGCAGTTAATTGGGGTACTTTAAAAAAAAGAGTCAGTGGGTAAGCAAATGAAAAAAGACAAAATTCTAAGTACAAAAATGTTTTTAACCAAATCAGCAAATATACAGGGTCACTTTGAAATGATTGCAATCTCGAAGTCAGGTTACAGTTTTTTAAACTATTATTTATGATTTTTAATTTATTATTATCTAGTTTTACGGGAAATCAATTGTTTTAAATGTGATTTTTGTGTATTGATCAGTTGCTATAATTGTGTAGTTTTTTGCCGTCCTAATCCAGGAAGTACTAGTTTTCAATCAATCAGTACCTAACACTGTTTATTACATTTTTTTTAACAATTGTTTTCATTGTTTAACAATTATTGTTGATAAAATAATGAAAATTATGTAAGTTGTTCAGGGAAAAGGCATGTTCAGGTAGCTGAAAGTTTTTTTTTTGCACCACACTTAAAAATAAAAGAAACACATTGCCGTTTTAGATTGTAACATTCGTAAAGTAGGAAATTCTTTTATTTTAATTTGTAATTACTTTTAAGCTATTGCATAGCTTCTATCGCGGGCCTTGAGCGTGGAGACCAGAAATCCAGAAATTCCGTAACGAAAATAACCTAACACTCCGACCGGCACAGCGGTAATACTTTTTAATTTTATAATTGCTTAAGACGCTGACATGAGCCAAATTCAGCTCAATGAAGATTGTTTTGCTTTAAGCCTATGGCTCGTATTGTTGCCAAATTCTATGTAGTTGTAATTGATCATATTTTCGACCAGGTGGCTGTTTCCAAAACACGATTCTAAAAACTTTTCTCGATAGAAAAAAATCTCAAAGTAGCCTCTGAAAATACATAAATTACCATTTTTCTCAGCAGTCCGTATAACAATGATAATAAAATATTGCTATATTGTATACGAGTATTACATGTTGCTTAAGCAAATGGCTGATTTAGATTTTTAAAATAAAATGGCAATTTTAAATTGCACAACGAATTTTGTTGTTTGGCACTTAGGCCCTTCTATTCCATGCGCTTTTTCTCTGTCACTCCTACTAGAATCGACAGTGATAGCTGTGGCGCGTTCCAAAGAAATTCAAAGACGAATAAATTTGTGGGCGTGTTTATTGCTCAAGGTCATCGGCTGCAGTCAGCGTCTTAAGATGCAATAGCTTTACCGCGGAAGTCTCCGAGTGCCACACGTCTTTTTTAAATTTAAACTAGCTTTGATTTTACTCTTTATTGTTCAGATAGCATTATTGCAGTAACGGCCTATAATCATCCCACTGCAGGGCAAAGGGCTGCTTCATTGAATTCAAGTTACAACAGCAATGATGGGTATAGGCAAAAGCACCTCGCTGACCAAATGCAAGTGATCACCAACCCAAGCAAAGTTTTTAATTTGAAATTCTCGCTGCCCGACCCGGGAATCGAACCCCCAACCCCAAGATCTTAGCCCGGTACTTAAGCCACTAGACCAGTGTTTTCCAAACATTGTTCTGCCATGGCCCGGTAATTTTCACACTGCTCCTGTTCGCTTCGAACCCCAAGCGACAACCGGTTGTCGCGATAACAATTGATTTTAATTGTGTCTGGAATATCCAATCGTCAAAGGGTTAAAACCAAACTGGTTCCAGTAATTAAAATAATACACGATTATTAATAGAAAAATGTTTGATTAAATTCTAACAGTCACTAAATTTTAGTGCGAATACTTCGCACGTTGCCCAATGTTTTACTAAAGGATTCAATTTCCCCGAAAATTACGAAAATTTAAGAAGAATATTTACCATACCTCGGTCAATAGTAGGTATTATTTTATAAACAAGGCGGAAATGTTGCGACCCGGTATTTTATTTTGATGTCTCGGTACCGGGTCGGGACCCGGCAATTGGGAAACGCTGCACTAGACTACGGGGGCGTTATTTCACGCTTTTAAAGCAAAATATATCTTTCCTTAGCGCCATAAAAGAAAAAAAAAACGAACTAAGAAGTTAATAAAACAGCACTATAATAATACTGAAAGCAAATCTAACCTTAAAAGCAACCAACAGTGTTATTTAGGATTATAAAAATGTACTGTTAGTTTAGTTAGATCTAATGTTTAACTCCATATACACACTAAAAAATAGCTATGTCAAAAAGGATTAAATGATGCAATTTGACGAAATAGCGTCTGCTTCATGCCTCACAAGATTCAGCCAAGAAAATCTAACCTTTTTTGTCATTGGAACGTCAACAAAATTAAATAACTCGCCCGGAGTTTTTGTTGATGTAATTTTTATTACATATTGAAGAACCAATCCACCACTTGGCTTTTAAAGTTATGATTATAGTACAAAATATACCTACATCAAAGTAAATAATGAAAGCAAGGAGCCCTCAAAGTGTTTACGAGAGCGTGACCTCCCAGACAGACGCCATTTTTGTTTTAGCGTTTTGATGCAAAACTGAATTATTAAAGGTAATGTTGTCCTACTTATCTTTTGGTTTATATAGAAAAATATATATATATTCTTTATTGCGCACAAAAAAACATAAAGGTTGTTACAGTAAAAACAGTTTACAAAGGTGAGCTTATCTCTTTAAGAGATCTCTTCCAGCCAAACTAACTGGTGTGGAAGAAATGCATTTAAACGGGCACAGTAAATACATTAGCATAAAATGGGAAATTTATGATAAACGTTTGTTACTCAACCTCGGAAAAACGGCCAAAAGAATCTATATGAAATCTGGCACATAGATAGTACAGTCTGGAAAAGCACATAATATTTGTTTTATTTCGAAAAAATGTTCGGTTTCCGTGCGATGGTTTCAAATCGAAAACTTTGACGCGAACGAAGTCATTATTTAGTTTATGAGGCTAGAAGTTTTTAAAAATCAGTCATGCCTATTGTCCTGAATTATTAGTAGGTTTCAAAATCGGGACTAGTAAAGCGCCTACTGAGTATATACTTGTAGGATTATAACTGCTTTGAACTAAAAGTATCAATATTTTTTTACCACGTATCATCTTAAAAACAAGGGTCAAGCTAGTCGGCTTTGTGGGTCTATATGTCGTAAAACCATTGTAACCCTTGTTTTTAAATATATAAATAAATAATGTATGTATTTTCTTTAACAGGTGTGCGCAAGCTAAATGCCATCCTTGCTACCGGGGCGCGTTCGGGAACTTGGAAGATCGAGGCCCGCTGCGGAGGTGGCTCTGCCAGGGTCGAACTCACCGTTGGCACCGGACCTTGTAGCACTTCTTCTGCCGCACCAGCAGCTGAACAGCATTACGTGGAACTCCGATTCGCTGACAGCATGCGCCGAAGATACAAACCTGGACTGCCGTTTGTTGGAAGGGTAAGTGTTCATCTATACATTCTAAAAATGTTCTTGTTAATGCACCGATATGGAATCTTCGTTTTGGAAATACTTACGTATTTGAAACAAATGACAAAATGATCTAACTGCTCTGATTTATTTGTGTACTGTTAAATATTTTAAAGGAGTTGAAACCCGAACACCGCTACACGAGATTTTCAAATACGAGTATTAGATAATAGACCTTAAAATACTTTTTAAACTTGTGTTTTGTTTTACAACAAAAACTAAAGTCAATATATTTTCAGTAATACATTTGGAATCAATGAAACTAGTTAGACGGCTGTGAACAAAACCAATGTGCATCCCAAAAAGATGAGAAAATCACACGCTTTAAAGAAAAAAAATATTTCAATATTATTTCATTGTGTCGTATCTGAGATTATTATTGTGTAAACTATTACTATCAGTTGAACATCACAATTGCAACTCGCATTAAATGAACATTGCCTTAAGAAATAGTAGTTTGTTTTATAATTCATAATTATTTTATCAACAATGCTCTTTAAATCGAGTCACTATCTTGTGACTATGGACTGCTATGATCTAATAACTAAAATATTATTTCAACCTCGCAAAGTTCTGTCGATAAAATGTTTCAATGGTAAAAGCCTAGGCGGGCTTTCTAGAGAGCACTGTAACCTACATTTAGCTTTCATGTTTTGACATCAATATTATCTGAGGTATTGGTGGGGTGTGGAAATAGCTAGACCATGCAGCGGGGCAGTAATCACAACCAAAAATAAGTTTTGAGGCAGGCAGAAGGATATAAGTAGTGTCGGAATAATATGATACAGACGAGCATAAACCAGAATATAATTATTGACTTCCAAAAAAACACTATCAATTAGATACAAGTTATGAAAGCCCACAAACCTGCGGAACAGTCAAGAATCGCCTTATTTTCTGCATCTCTTTTATTTGCCATGACACCTATACTTGATTTTTCTTTAAAAATGATTTATTGTGCGATAAATTTGAAAATAAAATATTTTCAGCAATTTTTTGTGATAAGCGGTTTATGATTTTTTGTAGTCTCTTATAGTAACGAAAAATAAACATTACTCGATAGCTTTTGATTGGCTGTTGATGGCAGGCAAAGATGGACCGGATGCAGGGCGCATCCGGTAAATAAAATCCATAAAATCACTTTATAACCATTTCTGGTTGTATTATACTAGGGGTATTCACGAATGGATCATAGATATCAATACTACAGAGCACTATAGTTGTCATTTAACTTTGTTCGAGTTGAAGATCCCCTGAATTCGTTACACCACAAAAGCATAACCAACTTTCTAAATTTAAACAACTATGTATAAGAGTTTTTTTAATTTATCAATATTAAATTTCTTCGTTTGATTATGCTCTTTCACTGCACTAAAATCAATAAACTCCTAATAACAAAACAAGATTAATTCATGACTTTATGAAGTTTTGGTCTAGAAATTTCCAAGTGAGCAAGCACGAACGTCAGTCTATCCAAGTGGAAATAAAAAGCAAGTATCAGGCGCAAAATCACTGAAATTTTTAACCGTTTCCCGAAGTTTTGTAGTTTAATTTTATTTTAGCTCGTTGCAGCGAACTTCCCGCAGTTTCAGTTGTTTCACGTCTAAGACAAATTCATCTAGTTGGATGATGCTCGAGGAAAATAAATATGAAAAATCTTGACATAAGTTCGAGAATATTGTGGATTCTCAAGAAACATTTAACAAACAAAAATAGTATTCTGTAGTTCTGTCGATCTTATCAACTTTTCACAGAAATACTGTTATTAAATAGAAACAAAAATGTTTCTTCTTCAACTGTTTACTTAAGGCGACTACTAGAGCTAAGTGCAGTTACTTTTAAACAAAATCAATTCTCAAAAAACTAGAACAGTATCATTTTAGAAAATTACCTCTAGTATTTATTGAATCACAGTAAACATTTCATTTAGTTGTTTATAAAGTCAAATATGTCGCTTACGCCAAAAGCGACCGCTTTTAGCAATAATTTACAATACAAAAGAATGTTAGAATGACAAGCAGTTAACTGTGATTCAATAAATATCATATTTGCTAAAATGATACTGTTTTAGTATAAATTAAATCAATAAGAGGCAGCACATAGCTCTAGTAGTCCCCTTAATGTGAATTAAGTAATAATTAAAGTAATTCCTACCTTACTGCCTGTCTGCTGTCCTCCACTCTTAAACTACTGAACCAACTTTGATGAAATTTAGTACGAAAATAGATGCGACTCTAGGAAAGGATATTTTTAACCCACCGCTGGCCACAAGTTTCTCTCCATGTGATATAACGTTAAGTCGGAGCCCCGGGTGAAAAGCGAAAAAGGGAGCGTAACATAACATAAAGCGTATTTTGTATAATCGGAAGCACGATATGTAATCGGAAGCACGATTTAATAGGGAGCGTGATATAACTGGAAACGCGATATAACTCGGTAAATAACCGGGAGCGCGATATAATTTGGAACGCAATATATCCAAAACCAAAATGAGCGGTATAACTGGAAGCGCCTTACAACCGGATGCGCGATATAACTGAGAGCTGCACATAGACGGAAGTACGAAATAACCGGGAACTTAAGATAACCGGGAGCGCGATATACTCAAGTGCACGGTGTGACCGAATGCGTGATATAACTGGAAGCACATTATAACCGGATGCGTGATATAGGTATAACCGATGGCTGCACAGAAATGAGAGTACAAAATAACCGGGATCGTGATATATTTAAGTGCACGGTGTGACCGAATGCGCGATATAACTGGAAGCGCCTTATAACCGGATGTGCGATAAAACCGAGGGCTGCACAAAAAAGAGAGTTCAAAATAACCGGGAGAGCATTATAACTGGTAAATTTAGATAACCAGGAGCGCGATATACTCAAGTGCACGGTTTAACCGAATGAGCCATATAACTGGAAGCGCCTTTTAACCAGATGCGCAATACAACCGAGGGCTGCACAGAAATGGAAGTACAAAATAACCGGGAGCGCAATAGAACTGGTAACTTCAGATAACCAGGAGAGCGATATATTAAGTGCACGGTGGAACCGAATGCGCGATATAACTGGAAGCGCAATACAACCGGATGCACGATATAACCATCGCGAATAGCACGTATATGTAGTTTTAATTTCCATATGAGTCGAATATTTGTATTGCTTTGCTAAAGAGTTTAATATTTTACTCGCATTTCGAGCAATGGTTTAGAGTAGCTGCTGCGTCTTTTTCTAGCACTCCTTAAATCAGGTGATCTTTGATACCCATAGGAAGAGAAAAGGGTCGGGTCATGCGGCATACATTTTTCTAAAGTTGTATACATATTATGACTTATTATTATTTGAGGACCTACGTGGCGGAGTGGCGTTCACACCGGTTTTCAAGGTGTCGCCTGCTCCAAGGTCCCGGGTTTGATCCCTAGACTACATGAAGAAAAAAGTGTTTTTCTAAATTTTCTCGGGTCTGGGTGTTTGTGGTACCTTCGTTGTTTCTGGTTTCTAAAATTCGAGTGCTTTGAATAGTTACTAATATAGTTAGTACTAGGTTGGGATCAGAACAATTAATGTATGTGACCTGGTCCACATTTATTATGATAAATAAAGTAATTTCTATTGTATTCTATGATCATGATATACCCTATAACAATTTGTCAAAATAATAGAATTATCCTCTGAATGCCTCGTAAACCCGATGGCAATGTGGTTAATTATGTATCTCGTTTTATAGGTCAGCCTGATGTATTTCCAGTGTTCTAGTTAATTATTTGATTTATTTATAAACCTGACACTGACGGATTAGTGCGGGTTAATCCATTTTAGGCTTTTGCGCGATTTCAATACATTTTATGACTGTTAAAAGCGATAAATAATCATGATACTGAAAACACTAACAATCGCATGAGGAGCCGATACTGAGTAGGTACTACTTATTTGAACGTTACTCAAACATTAGCTTTTAACACACTGTTCTTGCCACATACGCCTGACTTGGAAGAATAGCGAAGGTTCAGTCGGCGCGCACCGACAACAGCAACGTCTCTTATTTAGTTTCATTGCGTTTTGAACTTCAGTTATTACCATTGTACTATTATTTTCTAAAAGAAAATTCATCAGAACTGGGGCCTTGGGCCCCAATTCCGCTAATTTGCAAATGGCTCAATAGAATCGCAATTGCATCTCAATCGTATATTTTGACATTACTACCATAATAAATGTGTCAAAATATACAATTTCGATGCAATAGCGATTCTATTGAGCCATTTGTAAATTAGCGGAATTGGGGCCAAGTTTAAATCAAAGTCCTCAATAAAGAAGATCCGCGCAATCACACACACAACCCAAACAATTAAATATTAAAAGCATACTAGAGATAACCAAAAAAAATTTTATTTAATAAAATGTTTTGAATCGACGAAAAAACTTGACTATAAAATTGTAGTGACAAAATATTAAACCACGGAAATAATGAAATAAGTTGCCAAAAGATTCGGTGTCAAAAGAAGAATCAACTAAGTATATTATCATTTCATAGTTTTTGTCGGTAAATTTATTTGCAAGATTTATATTATATTGGTTAAATAAAAAAAAACTTAATTAGTTATTTCATTTTGTTCACTAACATATGATACATTTTATCGGAACTAAAAGCTTTTTCAATAAATAACGATTTACTGTACTTCAGTGGTCGATGAAACTCTCTCGGTATTCTCTTCCAAGTCTTGGCAAGAGGACAATGTAATAAATTTCTATGGCAATAGATATACGGAAAAAGCAGTATCCACATAACCTTATTAACATAGTAGTAAGACTCAAAATGGTTTCCTTTCAACTGTAGGATTATGTTATAAGGAACCTATAATGTGTATTTTCTTATTTTCAATTGATATGTTTTGTATCAAAATTGTTATTGATCGGGTACACCCCAGTACTATGTCAGAACCAGGAATGAATGATGAATGAATATATGAATGATGGTTTACTTTGAAGGGATTTTAGTCCCAATGAGGATAATACCTACTTAGGTTTTATTATTGGAAGGCTTCTATCATAATTCCGATAATCCCTCTCAGATAAAAATAAAAATCAACTTTGAATGTTTTTATTCAATCACGTCAACGGAAATAGGTAGAATAAGATTCAATTCTTGATGATTAAATATTCACAACATTGTAGATACTATAGTTTAAATCATAATAAATCCTTGTACTCAGGCTAAAATCAACTCCCTCCGGCATTATTATTAACTTTCAAAATTTCAATATTTCATGAATTTGCTTGAAAATCATCGCTCTAATTCTTATGAGGCCATCCTACTTAGAAGCGTATCTTGCAATCTGCGGTCTTCTGTAATAGTATACTTTAGTGTGTGTATGATACGAGTATAAGCATGTGCATGTGGGAGTTACAAACGCTCCTCCAAGCGAGCCGCACTTGTTCTACTTCACTCCGTACATTTTATTTCTAAATCGGTGGTAAAAAGTGTGAGATTGAGGGAAAATTTATGTAACCGGGACACCTTAGAAGCAAACTCGAAGGTCAGTGAAATTGGTTTTTGAAAATTCCTGCTGTGCAAAAAGTTCTAGGCAAATTCAATTTGAAACCGCTAAGAAAACGGCTGCCTGCTGCACTGACTCACCGCTCTGCTTAACGTCCCTACCCCGCGCGGCGCCCCGCTCCGTGCTGCGTTGGAACGTACTAGTCTACTTGCCTCGCGCGCCGCCCCGCTCGACTGTGCTGTGTTATAACGTGCAAGTCAACTTGCCTACCAGTGAAATATGTCACCGAGGAGAGCGACGTGTGCGGGTTGTCCCGCGGTTGTAAGTGAGGACGGTCCATATATGAAGTGCTCTAGATGCAAGCAAATTTTCGATACTTTTTGTGCCAATATCAATGCAAATATGTTTGATACCTTAACCGTTGAATTTAAAAAATCATGGGTCTGTGTTGAGTGTCGCAGCAAGCTACCCAAAGGGGACAACACACATACTCCTGTGCGCCAGCAACATATCCAAGCTGCGTGTACAAAAAGCAACGATTCACCTAATGCAGTGGTCATCAGTCCTGACAACGTGACCATGCGAACTGCGGCTCGCCGGGCTCTGGCATCTACTCAAAGTACCGGGCAGAATGAGCTACCTGCCTTGAAGGACACTGTGATCCAGGAGCTAAGGAACTTGCAACTGGATTTTGAGACACAACTAACCATGAAGATCAGTAACTTAATTGTGGAGCAGTTTCAATCATTCAAAGCTGAAATATTGGAAAAAATTGACGTGCTCACGAGCAAAGTATTGCAGTTAGAAGAACAATACAAATCTGATGCATGCAAGGGAAATGTTACCTTTATTGGTACTGGTCAACCAAATACTGGCAACAACAAAAAAATTAAAGCCCCCAAGCGTAAGGCTCAAACGAAGCCGATTGGCGGTGCTAGGGCATCCAGCGATGCACCGGTAGCAACTGCTCAAAATAATCTGTCAACTCTACAGGATGAGCTGCTGCCATCTGTCTCTATTTTGGGCAACCCAAGCTCTGAGAGTACAGATAAGGAAATTGATAAGGACACGGGTAACGGTGCTTGGGAAGAAGTCCGACCTAGAAAAACACGTGCGTCTTTCTCTCACGTACTTAGAGGAACCGCAGCACCTGGGACGACATTGCTGCGTGCGTCCGAACGTTGGACATACCTACACCTTTATTATGTACAAGAAGGTACGACGGCTGAACAAGTTCGCCACCACCTCATGGCCATCTGTAACAACGATAAGTGCACCGTGGAAGAGCTGAAACCGCGTGGCCGTTACGCATCTTTTAAACTGGGAGTGCTTACCAAATGCGCTGATAGCATTATGTCTTCTGCCAATTGGGCAGAAGATATTTGCATCAAACCGTGGCGGCAGACTTTTCGGACCCAAGAAAAACGCAAACAACAGTAACCAGCCACGGCTGAAAAATATATCTCTGTACTATCAGAATGTACGAGGGCTACGATCAAAGACGAGCTCTTTTTATAACAACGTGAGCCAAGGTGATTTCGACATTATTGCTCTAACTGAAACATTCTTGACCAGCTCCGTCTCTGATGGTGAACTATTCCCTCCTGGATACACGGTGGTTCGCAAGGACCGTGCAAATGATGTTGGATGGGGAGGAGTGCTGTTGGCCGTTCGTGAGGACCTTTTAGTTCGCGAAATTACTGACATTGATGAATTGACACCTGACAAAGAACTAGTGTTCGCTATTATAAGCTGGAAAAATGTTAAATTTTTATGTTGTGTTGTGTACTTACCACCTAATTATAATGATAATCAGTATCTGAATGTTTTGACTTGCATAGAAAACTCGATTTGTGCTTATCCTAATATGAATGTATTAATATTGGGCGATTTCAATCCTAATTCATGTAGTGTAAACGTTAAAACGCAATTTGACTGTTTTTTAAGTTTATGTAATTTGACGCAATACAATAACATCAGAAATGTATATGGAGATATATTAGATCTCGTGCTGAGCGATTTCGATCCCGTTCAGATCGACGTATCGGTTGGACTCGACCCACTGGTACCGTTAGATAACTATCACCCCGCTCTTGATGTGACCATTGCATTCCAATGTCGAGTGCGTGGAACTCCCTCTTTCCAGAAATGTGAAGCTAGTCCAGATTGGAATTGGCGAAAGGCGGATTTCAAGGGTCTTTACGCGGCGTTAGGCGAGTTCGATTGGTCCCACTTAATGTCAATTACCGATGTAGACGAAGTTGTCGATTACTTTTATACAAGCCTATACGAAATGATAAAACTCTTTGTGCCATATAAATCCAGTGGCAATAACCGACGCTACGACTATCCTAAATGGTATACTGCTGACATAATCCATAATATTAAAAGCAAATACTTTCACTTAAAAAAATACAAATTGGAAGGAAAGGAATTTAACATGGAATTGTTCAAATATTATAGGTGGAAGGTAAAAATCCTTATTGACAATGCATTTAAGCAGCATATTAGGTTAGTACAGACTAATATAACTAGAGACCCTGCTAATTTTTGGGAATATGTGAAAGAAAGAAAAAAGGACAGGCGGCATACGAATACATATAGTTACAATGGATTGGAGGTAACAGGTCAAGACGCCGCGTATGCGTTTGCTGAATATTTTGGCTCAGTTTTTCATGAAGGGCAGCCTTCATTAAACCCCGTTAATGCGGAACATGCCTCTAGAACATTAGTTGACTCTAATTTGGTTACAATTGGCGAACTGGATGGCTATGACCTGAAAGTTGCAGTTAGGCGCCTTAAATCCCGGACAGCTGCTGGTCCCGACCTCTTACCGGTGTTTTTAATAAAAGACTGTATTTTTTCACTAGGATCACCACTCTTGTACATTTTTAATCTTGCTCTGCAACAAGGCAAATATCCTGAGAGTTGGAAACGGTCCAGGGTGACTCCGGTTCCAAAGAGTGAATCCGGGCGGGATATTTCGGGTTTCAGACCAATTGCTGTGCTGTCAGTTGTACCTAAGCTCTTTGAAGCAATATTAAATAACCGTATTAGGAATCAAATATGCAATACGTTACATTGCAACCAACATGGGTTTCGTAAGGGTCACTCAACTATTACTAATCTTGCAGCGCACATAGATCATGTTTGCGCTGAGATGGATGCCGGTAGACAGGTAGATGCAGCATATTTTGATTTTAAAAAAGCCTTTGACTTGGTAGATAATGACATATTATTAGGGAAACTAGCTCTGGTCGGCTTTTCTCCGAAACTACTGCAGTTTTTCGCTAGCTACCTTGCCAATAGACGTCAATTTGTAAGAGTGGGTGGGTACGATTCTGACGATTACTACACAAGGTCTGGAGTAAGTCAAGGTAGTACACTTGGCCCTACACTTTTCTTGATTTTTATCAATGACCTCCCGCCTAAGGTGACCTCAGCTAAATGCCTCTTATTCGCGGACGATTTAAAACTGACCTTGGGTATTGGGGATGAGTCTGACACGGCAGCTCTCCAACGTGACATCGACGCAATTGCAGCATGGAGTAGTGATAACCGTCTTCCTTTTAATGCTGATAAATGCAAAATTATGACATTTACAAGAAAACGTGACCCTGTTAATGTAGTTTATAAGTTATTGGACGCCTCCATGAGTAGAGTAACTGACATACGAGACTTAGGCTTAATATTAGATACTAAATTGGACTTTCATACACATATGACAATTATACGTAAGTGTGCTAGTAAAACTCTTGGCTTCATTATGAGAACTGCTGGTGATTTTAGTGATTTAAGGGTAGCAAAAATGTTATATAACGCCTACGTACGTAGCAAGCTCGAGTACGCTGCTATAATTTGGAATCCATACGAAGAAAAATATACAATGATGCTTGAGCGAGTTCAACGTAAATTTGCCCGATGGCTATATAAAAAATCGTATGGCTACTATCCGTACCTTTATCCCTCTATGTTTGTCCTGGGAATGGTAGACCTACAAACCCTTAAATTTAGGCGAATGATGGCTGCCATTATTCACTACCTGTCCATTATTAGGAACAGACTTGACTCTCCAGAAGTGTTGGAAAGAGTCTGTCTGTTAGTACCTAGGTATTTGCAACGTGACCAAGAGGGAACTGTGGCGCCCCGCCGCAGGCCGCGCTTGCTAGCCCGCCCCAGTGCGCGAACCGTGCGCGCGGCTCATGCGCCTACAAACCACGCGCTGCGTCTGATAGGGGGTCTGCTCGCTCAGCACGACGATATTGACCTTTTTGCTGACTGTTGGGGAGGTCTACTATACAAATTTCTGACGATAATGGATGGAAAAGTGACAGACAATTCAATTTAATTTAACATAAGACTGACATAGTGTATCTTCTATTTTATTTGACTATTTTAATTGATTTGGCATGTATTACTATTTTTACTTTTGTTTCACATGTTTTCCTTCTTGACATTATTTATAAATATTATTTGATTATTATTATTATTGAAATTTGTAATCGATTTGACATAACAGTTATATTTTTAAACCTAAGTCTATTAATGTAACTTCTTGCATGCTGACATTTTGGGCAACTGTAAGCCAGCATGTTAACTGTTAATTAAATAAAAAAATAAAAATAAAATAAGTGACCATGTGCTAGTATTTATAAAGCGGGTAGCTTTTTAGAATAAGTTATATTTACCCGCCCGGTGAGGCTGTAACGGCCTTCTGCCACAGCATAGGTCCTTTAAAAAAAAAAAAGAATAAGTTATCTTTTCACTTATGGGGACTACTAGAGCTGTAACTGTCCACATTGATTTAATTTTATTGCTTCTAAACAAAAACAATTCTCAAAAAACTAGAACGGTATCATTTTAGCAAATTACCTCTGTTATTTATTGAATCACTGTTAACTGCTTTTCATTCCGACATTCTTTCGTTGTGTACAATTATTGCTAAAAGCGGCCGCTTTTGGCGTTAACGAAAAATTGGACTTATTAAATAACAAAATGAAAGGTTTACTGTGATTCAATAAATACTAGAAGTAATTTGCTAAAATGATACTGTTTTAGTTTTTTAAGAATTGATTTAGTTTAGAAGTAATAAAGTTAAATCTACTCTACTAGTCCCCTTAAAAAACCGATGAACGATTCTAAGTAAAGAAACGTCAATCAGTTTTTTTTTTTAAGTTTAGATAAGTTAAACGCAAAAGCGTGTTATTTCGTGGCATAGTCAAGCACGTTTCATTAGGTCCCATTCATATCGAACCTCTGTCGGCAGGTTTTGGCTTTAAGCCAGGTCGGGTTGACTGAACTTAATGGCTTAATGAGACTTAAGTCTGGCGCAATATCGTTTTCATTTAGGCCGGGGTAGCAGGGATGCCCTGTTAAAATGCCAACACCCCTTAATAGATAACCATGCATGTGTGAGTTATCAGTCAGCTTACAATACTGGGTCACAATGAAGGATATATATTGGAATATATTTTTGTAAATACATATAAGTACTCGTACTTACTCATACCTAATAAATAAATTAATTAATTTGGACAAAATCACATACACTGCTCTCTGATCCCAAAGTGAGAAACTATTGGCGCTTGCAACAGTGCCGAAATATCGGGAACTCATAAAAACTAAGGTACATGGTATAAACCCCGTATCAATTAACTCTAGTGATAGTGACCATGGAAGTTTAAGTCAGTATGAAACTATTAAAGTACCTACCTACCTAATTGTTTTGTAGAAATTAGAAACAACAAAGGTACCATAAATACCTAGACCCGAGAAAATGTTGAAAATCAATTTTTTTTTTACATTGAAACGTCTGAGAATCGAACCCGGAACATCGGAGCAGGCCGCACCTTAAAAACTGGTGTATACGCCACTCTGCCACGGAGGTCGTTGATTATGAAGTACTTGGGTAAATCTGATATAAAAATCTGGATTATTATACCCTGTTTTAAAAATTTAACCGCTTTAATTATTTATTTTTAAATAATGAAATTAAATTTTATTCAGGAAGAACAAACATTACCTTTTCTCTTTCCAATGTATAAAAGTATCTCTTTATTTGAATTTAATTTATTATAATTTATTCGTTACAAACATACAGTAATGATATTACATACTATAATTCGTATATAAAATAATTGCGATGTATAGTGCTGGCACATTAAAGTATATAGCAGTACCTAAAGTATATAGCAATTTTATTGCTTCTAAACAAAATCAATTCTTAAAAAACTAGAACAGTATCAATTTAGCAAATTACCTCTGTTATTTATTGAATCACTGTTAACTGCTTTTCATTCTGACATTCTTTGGTATTGTACAATTATTGCTAAAAGCGGCTACTACTTCCTTTCCCATGGGTGTCGTAAGAGGCGACTGAAAGAGGACTGTAAGGAGAAGGCGGGAAGCGGCGTTTTCTTTCGTCCATTGGCCAAACCGCGATCGCCAACTTACCTGCCAAGCATGGCGATTACGGCAAAATTTAATCTCATCTAATATCTGTGTCCAACCGTGGACTAATAAAGGCTGGTGATGATGATTATGTAGCTAAATTAGGTCTACAAACAACTAAATGTTTGTGCTCATACACTACAAATACAAGAACTCATCAAAATCAGTCAACCCTGTAAAAAGTTATATTTAGTTTAAACAGAATCTCCTTTTTAGTAAAATATTATTTTGTATTTTTACCCACGACGGAACGGAGCAGGTATATGCGTTTAGGGTGAGAGATGTTTGTTTGTGTGTGCGTTTGTGCAAAGTAATGTTCCCACCTATCTTCTAAACTAATGATCCGATTTTAGTGCGGTTTTCAATAACGGTTTGTGTTTGATGAGTTCATGTTCTTAGACAGGTGTCATGACTGTAACTCACTAGGGGGCGCCACAATATTAGTGCAAAACAATGTTGCTATATAATCAAAACGAAATGTCCGATTACAATTCTGTTGTCAGCAATGTGTACTTGGTAGCATAATGCATGTTTCCGAATAATAAAAATTACGGATAGAGGGCGATACAATATTAGTGCAAAATAATATTGCAATAAAATTAAAACGTATTGTCTGATTTCAATGCGGATTTTAGGAATGAGTTCGTGGGTGATTGGTGCATGTTCTCAGATGAGTGTTATAGATGTAACTTTTAACAATGATTAATGTAATAGTCTGAGTAAACCAACAGAAAGCAACTGTATAATATTTAATAAAGAACTTAATATTATATGGTAGGATGATTCACACTTATTGTTTTGCGAGATCTTACCTACACATTATATAGATTATAATTCGTATATGCTCTCTAAAAAGTCTGAAATAAAATTAGCACAATTAAAAATTTTGAAAAAAACCCACGACGGTAAAAATCTCATCGAAAAAGAATAAAAAACTCAAAACCCCCGACTTAACCCAATTATTATGTAACGAAATATTATAATAGACGTAAAAATATTTTCTAAAAAAGAGTTTATAACTCGAGAAATTGGTAATAGATATACTTAAGTACCTAAACAATGAATATCGATGTTTACATTTTTTTCCTAACGTGTCTGTTTCTCGAAGATATACTTAGATTTAGCGATAATAATTTTACCATAATACATAACAGAGGAATATCCATCGGGAGCTGCCTTTCCTACATGAAACCAGCTAAAGTTTTTCTAGTGACGTGAATACAATTATATTTATTTTATTTATTAATAAGGCACAGCTACAGAAAACAGAATAATACATAACATAACAAAATGTGACACATAACTTAATAATAAAACTGACCTTCGATTAAAGCTGAACACAACTTTTAAATAATGATGTAATTAGATGGCTTTTAAAAATCAAAAATATTAGGTGTATATTAATTTCACTCAATTTTCCAGAACAAACTCTCATGAATGAATGGAAAGTTTGACCAAACCTATGCCAGTCTCGTTTCATATGATGCCACTATACATAGCGCACAAAATACAAAGAAAACGTTTTTTGATTACCTACTCACGCCTCAAACAATGTGATAATGCTATCAGTCTTTCTAAAGGGTTTCGTCGTTCTCAGGACAAAACTAAACATTATATTAGCCCTAGATTAATTAGCCCTTAAATTTCCATGTGGTTCAAAAACCACGAAATATAGTACCTATATTTCGTGGTTTTTGAACCACATGGAAAATTAAGACCACGTCATTGGACTATTATGTGTAACATCATGGAAGTATTATTTATTTTTGGATTGAAAATAATTTTTGAAAAATATTAAATTTTGATTTAGACTTATAATTTTGTAACACGCTGTAACGCGCACAGATGTATTATATTGCTGCGGGGTCTCGGTTGAATGAACCTTACAAAGCTACATCCGTGCGCGCCACAGTGTTTCAAAATAAATAGCTGAACCAATATTTTAAATGATAATAAAAAAATTTTGGAAAATAACACTGCCTCTTAAACTTTATTAAACCATTATCTTATGTTTAACTGTTTTATTTTTAGATTCTAAGACTTACAAAAACTTTCCACTATTGAGCGCGCGATCAGCAGTGAAAGTCCAGTGGCAGCTCCTAGTGACGTGAACTATATAGGCATCAATTGATTAGTGATGGGGAAGTGTACACTTAAACATTCAATTTCGTGTCGCTAACAGTTTTGTTATAAGTTCAATTTTATAAGTATATAATAGTAATATAACGTGGGCTTGGTTTCACAGGTGGTTGAAAATGCACCGTGTATAATCGTAGCGGCATTTCAAGGGAACGTAACGTTATTTCTGAAAAATGTTTGTTTTGCCAACACAGGTCGAGGCCATGAGCACAGAGAAGCGCGTCCGAGTACGGGTGAAGCTTTACGATGACAATACTGACATCTACAGCCAGGATATTGACATGTCGACGGGAGAAGGCGGCTTCATTGTCCCCACCGTCATGGCTGATGCACCTTTCGTCAACTTACAAGTAAGTTTATAGTTTAATAATATTTTCATTTTAAAACCTGAGATGCTTTGAAGAAAGCATGACGACGCTATTCGCATATCGGCGATAATACATGTATTGAACATACTTCATTGTGATATGCTGCTTCTGAGCCATGCATGGGTCGCGGGTTTGATCCCCGCTTAGTACAAATATATAGGATGAAATTTGAACCACCTTCCAAATTTTAATATATCAATCTACGAGACAAAAAACAAATGACGTATTTTTTCATAAAGCACTTAGAAAATGTCCGCCAAAAAATCTCAAATTGTTGATACGGCCTCCGGGCAACACCTTTTTTACGCAATGCGCATCTCATTCATTCATTAGGATACTATTCATAAGTTGTTTATTTTCCCTTCATACCTTAACTGGCTTGACTGTAAAAATTTAAAAGTACTTATGTTGCGAATATTTTTTCGGTTGAAAACTTGACCTACATTTTTTACTTCATAAATGGGCTCTAAATACGATACCTACTGAACGCCGATAAAAAAATTTGAAGGTGATGAAAAAAGTCCTGGCATATAATAATTTTATTAGTTGGTAATAATTTTACCGTTCCTTAAAACAAATATTGACTGTCTTAGTGGGGCAGTGGGGCTTAAACCCAGCTATTGTATAACAGGGTTGTATAATTTACTCTGACTAAAAGTAGTAGGTTATGGAATCTTATTCTGTAAGAATAAACAAAAACATCGACTAAATTACGCTGTTTTACAACGCAAACTAGTGATTTAATACGTTAGGTGTCCATAGCTGCGATGTTAGAGCACGCATATAGAAATATCGTGGGTTCATATAACACATGAAGCAGCCAAAACTGCTTATAGATCTTTTTTAAGTTAAAACTGAATCTGTGATATAAAAAGCTACATGATTGCATAATGTTTCTCAAAACCAAATTTTACCTATAATCTGATTAGAACCTAAACTTGCTAATATAAGGTTTAAATTCTCTTATGTTAGACGATGATATATCTGCAGATCAACCGTCCAAATTGGCCGTTCGCGCCTCAAACCTAATTTAGTTTAATCGCGTCATTAATTGGCCCTCCAGGAACTTGCGAAACTCCAACACCCCCGGGATAGTAGTTGTTCCCACTGAATACAAATGGCGGGATTTTGGAAACCTACGCATGACCTACCCAGACACTTTGGACCAAATCGAAAATAATTTGTTTTCCTTCAAGAAGAATTTCAAAACAATGTTGACTGTCAACTTTTTGGAACTAGCTTCTTGTTCAAAGTTTCTAGAATGATATTATGTGTGATAGTCTGTCAGCCCCCGTGTCTAGAATGATGTTAAAAGTTTAACAAGGTGACCAATAATATCTCTTATCATCTTAGACTAAAAAATATATATTGACGCATGAAAAGCCCATTGGGCTAACTTTAAAAATAACACTGATTTGTACTTCTTCTTCTTATAGTATGGCTAACCTTTAAAGATAATCTGGTGTCGGACTATTCAGGCTTCTGACTAACTTGTTTTTACGTCTTCCATCTTAAGAAGCCCGGACCAACAGCTTAACGTGTCTTACTCCCCCCACCCTTACCAGAAGCCAGCCTACACAGAAGAGTCCGTTTCCTCAATTGACCAGACCTAGAATAGATTCCGGTCGAACCACCGCAACACTACTCCAACCGGTCCGTCAATTTTTACTGACACTGCATCATTTTGCTTTGCTCCGTTTCACAGCTTTAGAATATATACACATACACAAACTAATCTAGCACCACTTCAATAACTGAATTAGGTTCATGCAATATAAGTTTTCACAATTTAGTTTATCCTTCTAACAAAACTATTAAACAACCGTTGTTTTGTGATGAAACATAAAACTACAATCCACTTTTAACAAGGTTTAGATCTACTCTCACAACGTGAACGATTTTTAAATGTGAAAAATATATTGATTTTATGTTTATCTTACAATAAAGCAAGTGTGTAACTACAGTTTGAAAAATTTGCTACTCGTAAAATATATGAATCCATAAATTTATATGGATTTCTAATAAATTGAAAACAGAAAGTGCAAAACAGACATTTCAATGAACCAAAAAGACTCCGTTTTTAGGGCGATTAGTGAACAAAGAATCCTTTTTATAGAATTCCGTGCCCGTATGAAAAGGTAGTAAGAATATTTTATTATTACCGTCAATTAATTGTTAGTACTCGTAATTGTAGTTTTGCGTTAATTCCATCGTTATCTACGTAAGGGAACTGCATTCACTCGTTATCTTTGTTTAAATAACTGTGGGGCTCCGAAATAGTTAAATGCATGTAATTGAAACATTGGATATAGTTTATATTTTATATCGTTGCTGTTTAAATTCAAAAACAAGTTAGTTTATATTTTAATAATGCGTCATAAGTCAGAAAACATGTTTATAGATATTTGTAAAGTTATCACTGCTGCCCATTAGTAGTTATTACTATAAGCACGACTTTGCATTTTATTATTTAACAAAAATGAAATGAAGCTTCGAGTACTTTTCTGTAAACTCATCTGTTATGTTTGAAGCAAAGTATTTTGACCAAGCCTGGGTTTGATATTAACAGTTTTTTTTTTATCCGATGTTTAACTTTATCACACACTTCCTGTTTGTGACAGTTAAATGACTTAAAATAAATCAATAGATATTTCGCTCATTTTTCAATAGCACCACATCAAAGCAGTATCTTTGATCATGAAAGCTTCAAAATCAATAGCTTTTTCTGTTTCACCGGCTCCAATATTAGCCCAATGATTAGTTCCCCCCAACTGGGCCAAAGCGTCCCGCTTTCAATTTTAAAATCCATCTTCGCGCGTCACTGAGACGCAATTACACGGAGTCGAGAGTGGTTATGACGCTTCCATCATGCAAATATATCAGCGGTTGAGCGAGATTGGCACTCGAGCCAAAGTGCTTTTAGACCCTGATAACTATCTTATGAATTATTATGTGAGCGGGCGTTATGTGGACAGGTACACACAGTGTTCAGGTATGGGAAACGATGCTTCGCAATTCCAGTGTCATCAGCTTTTTGAGGTCCACTGCTCTGCTATAAAGGCTGATAAAGAAGGTTGAACCAAATTCAAGGAACATGTTTCAAAGTTACTTAAGGCCGACTGTATTTAATAAGTTATTCCATATATACCAGACATCTGGGTCTAACTTTTGTGAGACCAATGCTTCGTCTTTCAGTTTTGGTCTTTGTGCAGCAGCAGGCTAATTCCCCCTTTTTGACTAATTCCGATGATGATGATGATGATGATGATGATGATGATACTACTGTGGAGATGCTTAGTAGTTAGGCTGATGTTAACGATATTGTATTGCGCGTACTAAGAAACTTATTTTTTAGGGTTCCGAACCCAAAGGGTAAAAACGGGACCCTATTACTAAGACTTTGCTGTCTTTCCGTCTGTCCGTCTGTCTGTCACCAGGCTGTATCTCAAGAGCCACGATAGCTAGACAGTTGAAAGTCACAAATTACGTATTTATGTTGCCGCAATAACAAAAAATACCATAAACAAAATAAAATAAATATCCTATACAAACAACGTGATATTTTGCCTTTTTTGCATGATATCAATAATGGCAACTATTCTACTGTTATGTACCGACTGTTATTCATTTAGTCAATGGTACGGAACCCTTCATGCGTGAGTTTGACTCGCACTTGGCCGGTTTTTTGTGGTTTAGGATTGAGTAGGTGTACCTACAAGTTGACATCGTACATTTAATTTTTTCGAATATGTTTATGTCGCGGTCCAATTAATGGAATCTGTTATTGCGACACTTTAAATCATTTACACATATTTTTTCTTTGCAAATAAAACCAGTGTCTTAAAAACATTCATTAGGGTGGGTTTCATTCTGCACCTAAGCAGTACTACACTATTATATCAAACATCAGTAATTGTTAGAATCCCGAGTACCTACAATTTTAGGAACTCGGCGTTTTGTTCAGACAGAACTTTGTATAATTAATGGATATCATTGTACGAAGTAAGCAATCTAAGGAGTACTAATATATTATAATGTGTGAAGTTTGCCAAACATCCCGGGCTGTGTGTCACAGAGCACAGTGGCTAATGGCTCTATACTCATCACAAATTAGTTGGTTTATTACTAGCCGAACATGTGGCAAATTTCGGACGAAATTCAATTAAACGAGAGCATGATGCCATCACGCCATTAATGTAATTTGATAAATTTCAAACTACACCAGCTGTTAGCAGCTAGTGTAGGTACAACTTCTACCAACTGGATTACCGAAAATTAATCAAAAAACATAGTCTTCACTCACTGTGGTATAGGTACTAAATGGTACAATTATTTAGTTTTAATTTCATCAAAGTTAAGCACTTTGGTAAAAATAATGACTATTATATTCACAATGTCATTCGAAGTTAGTATAGTATGGGTTTGACGCATACCGTTCCATTCGCATTTCGTCACGAATTCAAAAATGGTCCCATTCGCATTCGGTCCTATTCGCATTTGGTCCCATTCGCATTCGGTCCCATTCGCATTTGGTCCCATTCGCAAAATGGTCACACTCAGATAAAAGTTTGTTTCTAATATTTTCAACTGTTTTGAACCTACAAGTTGAAATAATATTTCAAAAATAGTATGCTTGAAAATAAAAATATATAGCTTTAAATAATTATGTGTATTGTTTCTAAATCAAAATTCTTATAAAAACTTACGTAATAATATGTATTATTTTAAAAATCAACATTCACATGACAATCAACGGCCTGTTCATTGTAAAAATTATCATGTTACTTATAGGTTTTGTGATTTTGTTTCAATGATTATTGAGTTTTTTTTTTTAATTTTCAATATTTCAGAACTTCCTTAAGGACGTTTTATAGTTAATAATTTTATTAGGGCTAATCACCATTATCAACATCGATCTCAAAAATCCTACAAAACAAGAGGTAATATAATACCAAATCATATTCTGATCGCTCAATTAAATGTTAGAGTGAGTCGGATTTGTAATAAAACCAAGTCTAACATTGAAATAGTAAGACGAAACTATCCGATTGTTTTAGACAGGCGTCTAAATCAAGATGCCTGAGCCATCATTACCGTTACTCCTTGTTCTCGTATAATATATTACCAAAATGGTTCTCGTTATTCATATCGCTCCATTCTTTTTGCTGTTTCCGTAAAAAAACCTCTTTGTTCCGTTTTATCAGTAGACATTTTTTCAGAGAGATTTTCCGCCGGCGGCTTAATTCAGTCAGATAAATTATGCCAGGATAGAGACAAATAATCCGACACTCCATTAAATCTGATAAAACGAACGCTTTTAAGAAATTAGCCAACTAATCGTACCTAGAGTTAAAAGGGGATTATATCAAAGAAAAATGTACGTGACCTTTTCAATTTTCCTAGCATTATATAAAATTAAACAGGATTTCCATGTAGGATTACGGGCAAAATCAGGTTTGAAGCAAACAGCTGCACAATTTCATCACTGTTACTTCATTGGCTAGGGTAGTGTGTCTTTAAGAGGTAAGAAATAACCATTTAAGTTTTTGCAAATATTTTATCATACATTTTAAGTCTCAAAAAAAAAGGAAACCATTGATTCAGTTTTCTACTTTTAGATTGACTTAACTCCGAAATCAAGATTACTATACTAACAAAAAGTTTTAAGATAGTACGAGCATATTAAGCTAAGTACCGTGTCAGACATAGTAGTGCATAGCTATTGAACTGATGTAATAAATAGGATTACTTTGATATTTTAGCGATTTTATAGCATTGCCAAAATTGATACATCATCAAAAACAAAAGAATGACTGCTACTTAATAAATGCACCTAAAAGCTAAGGCAAAGTTTAAGTTGTAGTAGTTAAGTCATAATGTTCTTATTTTTTATCTCGTAAAATCTTTATCAAACTGTTACACCAAGAAAAAGACGTAAGACGTGACTTAGCTGACCACTAATTACCGTTTTCAAAATGTAATTTATCACAGGACTATCCCTGATCAGAAAACTCCGTCCCATGACGAAGTAATTATGTTAATCAGTCCGACTTTCACGTCCGGAACGTTATGATGCATACGGGATCTTATTCTGTCGAACAACAACTTTTGTTTGACACAGATAAAAAAATATTATATAAAAAATAACGTGAAAAATTTAGAATTCATTAATGTTCTTTGTTTGATACTGTTAAAAAATATATAAAACTAGCTGACCCGGCTAACGTTGTTTTGGCATAAAAATGATTAAATTACTAAAATGGCTATTAAAAAATAGGGATTGGTGATAAAAAGGTAAAAATTTTGTGTTGTATGTATTTTTAATGCCACATTATAGAATAATAAAAACAAAAAATGTTGTCCAAAAATTAAAAAAAAAATGTTAAGGGTGAACAACCCTTATCAGTTAGGGGTATGAAAAATAGATAGTAGTCGATTCTCAGACCTATTGAATATGCATATAAAATTTGGTAAAAATCAGTAAAGCCGTTTCGGATGAGTAAGGTAACTAACATTGTGACACGAAAATATAAGATAAATAACAACTTTTTAAGGAAAATCCTAGAGGATGCGTGTGTTTCATCATCCAGACCGGACATTTTTCTTTTTTCTAGAGCTACAAAACGGATTATACTTGTAAAGCTTACCGTGCCATGGGAAACTAACATACTTATAGACCACGCAATGAAAGTAAACAAATATTATGATCTCCTAAATGAATTAACAAAAAACAGTCAAATAGTTTAGTCTATATGCTGTAGAAGTAGGAGTGGGAGGTATACCAGCAAAATCTCTCTACAACCTGTTGAAAGACCTAGGCTTGGCCAGAACTGCAGTAAGTTCTATACTAGAGCGAGTATCTAAAGCAGCATTAGCAGGTTCGTACCAGATTTGGCTGAGCAGGGAGAGAAACACGAGTAGTGAAGGTAAGTGTTGATGTACGTCGGAAAGGGGCCCCTTACGCCTACAAGCAGTCACAAGTCCCGGGAGCTAATCGGAGTTTATCTTTCTGCCACACGATAAACCCGGCACCCGCACGGTGAATCCATGGAACGCTAAGAAGTTTTTCTCTAAATTATAACTTCACCTTTCTTTTTATTTCAAGGACTTGCATTTTGTTTGGAGTTTATATTTCATTACTAAAGTGTAATTACATTCAAAAGGTTTTTTTGAAACTTGTTAGTTAGTATTACTAGTTACTACTCGTAGTTCTATTCGGATTTGATACAATTATTTTAACTTTATTTTGTCATTCTTTTGAAGAACTGTCGTTGAAAAAAGTTTTCTACGTAAGCTGTTTATACTTGTGAAGACATAGTTTTGGTAATATTTTTTTGTAAAACAATCTACTTGCTTGCTCAACCAAATCCCCGTGTACACCCAAAAAGTGGTTAACTAACCAGCTAGTAAAGCTGAAATTTAGTTCGGATCAATTCATTTGCCGGATTTGCAGGCTGCGGTCAGACCTCAAGATCATTAATTGAAGTTGAAGGCTCTCCGTGGAAACCTGTTTGTGGTTCCTATCACTTCGGAGTTTGATGAAACTTGATTGGGAGTTCTTAGTTTATGTTGGGTCGTATTTGTGATTGGTTAATCAACTTAGTTCGTATGTAGCGTGACATGATTGAGATGATACTGTTTTTGAATTCGTATAAATAATGTTAGGTTAGTACCATTCATATTAAATTGAAGCACGAATCACGTAACATACACATACGATTGAAATTTAATGAAATATTATTATTATACCCCTTTAAATAATTGTAGCGATCAATTTTACATTTTGTAAACTGACATTATGAATAAACTCTTACAATAGTTTGTGGATACGGATTTAACGTAGAAGTTTTACTAGGCAATCGATCCGGATCTTTTTGTAAAAGCAAACCAATTGTCACGTTATGGATTCCGTCAATAATTATCAGCATCATTATCAATATCGCCAGTTCACCGCTGGCCATAAGCTTTTCATAAAGGAGGGTTCTTCTAGAACTGCCGCGTTTGACAGAACGGTCAGCGATTATTGCGCTAGAGAAAAGACGCTTCTGCCCGTGTTATTTTGTCATTATTTCTTTAGTCGTTCGTCTCTTACGACACCCATAGGACCAAAATAAGTGCTATTTTAAGCAGCGCAACACGGTGATTACAACGTCGTTATTCCAAACCAGGAATAATAGTTTCCGTTATTAGTTCATTCAAGTCCAACTTTATAACTAAATAAAAGATGCATCGAAAGGTTCTCAAATAGCTATCATTAATATATTTAATTAACATTAATAACTTTCATTTCACATATGTCGCGGCAACGAAACATGCAAAGCGCAAACGCTTTAAAAACCACAGTTTTAACTCAAACTCGCGTTATGACTTTAAGTAACTTTGTTTAAAAACAAGAACATGTTGCTTTTATGCGGTAAAATTACTTAGATTGGTGAGCAGTGTTGTGTCGTTATAATACCATAGTGTAGTATAACTATAGATTTAAAATATACAAGAGACACTTACCCCCGTATTTATAAACAAGTAAAAGTAATTACTTGACTAAAAGTAATTACTTGAGAGAAAATTTGTATGCCTTAATCAAGAAATTACTAGAAGTTATAACTACCAAAAGTTAGCATTTTCAGCCAAATAATATGACTATTAATGGTGACCAATTTCTTTCACTTAAGCACTAGGTATGAACACTTTAAGTTATGACTTTCTTAAGCAATAAGTAATTACTTCTTTATAAATACGGGGGTTAGTCTTATTCCATTATAAAACGACGAATTGTCCCATTACTCAAAATAATATTTTGAACCACTTCAAGCTTATCAATGTTTTTTTTTTATTAAACTGTCATTTTCAAAGCCGTGACCGTTGAGATGATTCAAAAACAGAACCAAATCTTTTGCGTCAGCTAGTTATGAAATAAAGTAAGTATGCCAAATTTAATTGACTCGGAGTTTATACCATGCACCTTGTTTTTTATCAGTTTCAGATATTTCGGCACTATCACGGAAGAACTTCAAAATATATTCTTTTTTGTTAGATTGTTACCATGCTAAAAGTTGATTGTTACAATAAAAAGGCACGCGGTAATAAAACAAGCTGTTTTAAAGCTACAACCATGACAACACTGTCCAGAAAAAAACACTATTACCTATCAATTTGCTCCCACATTGAGGCCATGTTTAAAAGACTTGTTAGAAAATTCAATCTAGTTCAGAGTAGCGGCAAACTCAGCACAATCCGGCTAAAGACATACTAATTGAATTAGCTAGTTGAAACTTTAGTAAATATGCTGCATTGCAGGCAGATGTTACTCTTGACTGCCAGAATCAGTTTAGGGATCATAATCCTGGAATTGGAGTTGGGAGTTTGGTTATGGAGGATCTTTGAATCTTTAGTGCACTGATATAGGATAATTATATGTGTGAAACAATGCAGTTATATAAGTATTTTACAATTCTCTTCAAATTCTAACAGAGAGAGAGTTTAAAGTGACCTTCTCATGAAATTCCTATGTATTATCTCTACGTGGCTCCATTCCCTCGATCGTGAGTTATTCCAGACACAGTTGAAATCAATTGTTATCGTGGCACCCGAGTGCCTCCTGGGGGTTGAGGGATTTATTGGGAGAGACTGACCGGGTTCTGGTTTGTTTTGTTTGTCAAAAATCAACTCTAAAATTAATAAAAAAGAGACATAATTATAAGAGCCCTAATGTGGCACCGATTTTACTACTTCTGCAGGCCTCCCATGTTTTCTTACATGTATATATTTTTACGACAATGTTTCTAATAAATACATAATAAATGTTAAATTTTGTACTGGACAGGTGACCCAGATTTCTGATCACCATATTGAGTGAATGGTAATGGCATTCATATTAACTAGGCAGACCTCGAATAAGCTTGCATATTCCATGCATTGCTTGGTTAATTATAGAACCTATGTGTTCCAATTTTACCTTATTTATTACTCTAGCTGTTTGTATGTAGGTACAATATATTTGTATTGTACACCTTTTTTTTAACAAAACTAAACCAACTTCTTCTTTTTAGGGTTCCGTACCCAAAGGGTAGAAACAGGACCCTATTACTGAGACTTCGCTGTCTGTTCGTCTGTCCGTCTGTCCGTCTGTCCGTCGCTCTGTCACCAGGCTGTATCTCAAAAGCCGCGAAAGCTAGACTGTTAAAATTTTCACAAGTTATGGATTTCTGTTGCTGCAATAACAACAAATACTAAAAACAAAATAAAATAAATATTTAAGGGGGCTCCCATACAACAAACCTATTTTTTGGCCTTTTTGGTACGGAACCCTTCGTGCGCGAGTCCGACTCGCACTTGGACGGTTATTTATAGTGTGATATCCTTCTAGAACGATCTGGTGTCAGTTTTGAAACCGCCTATTTAATGATGTGACTTGTTTTACGACTTCTTTAATATGCACGGTGCATTTTTAACAACCTGTAAAACGAGGTACACGTTATGTAACCATTATGTATAACATCTTTGCAGTGTTATTTATATATATATATTTTCTGCATAGTAATTTAAAATATTGGTTCAGCTATTTATTTAAAAACACGCTGTGACGCGCACGGATGTATCTGTGTAAGGTTCATTCATCCGGAACCCCGCCGCAGCAAAATAATACGTCGGTGCGCGTCATAAAGTGTTACAAAATTAAAAGTCTGAATTATTTAATATTTTTAAATTTTATTCAGAAATCAAATAACACTGGGCTTCGTATTCCAGGTGGTTAAAAATTCACATTGTATTAATTAAATCTTTCTTTAAAAAAAAAGTCATACATACAAAGCCACCAATCATAGGTGCATGATGATTTACAATGGTATCGACTTAAATTTCATAGTTTCTTTAATGATTTTTACACGTTTCTTTTTTGTACCAAAAATTTCATTTATGCTATGACACTACAGTTCATATTGCAACATTAATAATTTAAGTAGGTATGCCGCAGAAGGTATGATTAGGAAAACAATCTTCAAAATACAGTGGAAGGCTACTTATGTCTGTTTGCGAAAAAAACATTGTAAGCTCCTAATAAATATTCTCATCTACTGCCGAATCAAGCTTTAAAGCTCAGCTTTTGTTCAATACTTCCTTCGATAGCCTAAACCCAGGCACAACATACAATGCAATATCGGAGTAGCAACAAGAGACGGTTAGGTACCTGGGAATCCCGTGAGTGTTCCACCAAGGCTGACGAGACTTCAAGATTGGGGCGACGCAATCCAACGATGAAGATGTCCGCTTCACAAGTTCACACCGTTTCAACACAAACCACAAAACCTTCAGCTTGCTAATTATCCGGATAATTAGCACATATACACCAAAGTTTATTTAAGTAAAAACGCCGGCCGGCCGATTCCCGAGAGAGACTGATGGTTTCCCCTTGCGCCCGCTCCTGACGAGGCGCTGTCGTCGCAGGCGTCCTTGATTCGCGCGTGTTGATGATGTTCGTGCGCGCAATTTTAAATCTTGGCGGGTACCAACTTTGCCGCAGGCTTTGACCGCCCCGCTCCGCTGTACAACCGACAAAACAAAAGTATGTGTGCCCGAACATACACTCCCCCCCCGAACCAAGGTCGCCTTGGTTAGCCCTGATTATTATTACTAAGAGGAAGTCGACCAAGTTTAGAGACCGGCCTTATAAGCCTACCGTTTTTGGTCCGAAGTTCTACCACTCGTACAATTTTATCTTTACCGGGTAACAGCTTAACTACACGACCGCGTTTCCATTCTAATGGTGGGTAGTTATCTTCCTTAATAAGGACTAAGTCATCGAGCCTAATAGGGTCTGTCGTGTCAGTCCATTTATGTCTCAACTGAAGTGTATGAAGGTATTCATCGCGCCATCGACACCAGAAGTGTTGTGAAAGACGTTGAAGCAATTGGAAACGGTTTAACCGACTGATATGAACATGTTCAAAATCGTACTCCGGCAGAGCCACCAAAGGTTGGCCAATCAAGAAGTGGCCTGGCGTTAAAATCTCCAAGTCATTTGGGTCTGAGCTAAGTGGAGTCAATGGTCGGGAATTCATAACGGCTTCAACCCGAGTAAAGAATGTGGTAAGTTGTTCAAAAGATAACTTTTGCTCTCCGAGAACTCTGCGCATGAGCGATTTTGCAGATTTGATGGCAGATTCAAAAATCCCTCCCATGTTAGGGGCGCTAGGCGGATTAAACAACCACGTGACGTTGGATTTTGCCAAGTCCCGACTAATCTCATAGTTATGATCTCGCAAATACACGTATAAGTCCTTTAAGTATTTATCCGTTCCAGTATAGTTTGTGCCACAATCGGATCGCACAAGGGCAGGCAAGCCACGTCTCGAGACAAATCTAGTGAACGCATCAACAAAGGCTTGAACTGTAAGTCCTGTTACAACTTCTAGATGTACCGCTTTTACAGTTAGGCAAACGAAAATGCAAAGGTAACATTTTTCGACACGAGCATTTCTCAAGGAACTTGTTTTTATGTAAAAGGGTCCTGCGAAATCGGTACCTACGCCTTGAAACGGTCGCATTGATCTAACGCGGTCTGGCGGAAGGTCGGCCATCAAAGGTTGTGCGAGCCTAGGTCGCGCACGGTAACACTGTACACATTTGAATGAAACACTTCTAGTTACCCGTCTTACTGACAAGATCCAGTAGCTGCGTGATAATATTGCTGCCAGAGTATTCGCACCAACGTGACAATGTCTGTAATGGTAGTATTCAACTAGTCTTTGAGTAAATACACCCTTCCCCGGGAGCAATATAGGGTGTTTCGCGTCATAGGGTAAATTGGAATGGCAAAGTCTTCCACCGACTCTAACCAATCCACTACTATCGAGAAACAAATTTAATTTCTTTAGATGTGACGTAACTTTGGAATTTGATTTGAGAGAATGTATCTCGTCTTTGAAAGCATCATTTTGAACCAATTTAATAAGCTTTGTAAGTGCATTCCTACGTTCAATAACTGACAAATAGTTACTAGTATTTTTAGAATGTTTATTGCGAATATTTTTAATAAACCGCAGCATAAAGCCAGTGACATTAATTATTTTGTCGAAAGAGCTATATCGCTCAAAAAGATCCAAATTATTCTCGTGTGTTGTTATGGTATGCGTACATAATTTTAATTTCACACCCGGCAAATTGTCAGGTAAGTTGAGTATTTTATTCGGCCAAGTATCAGGCGAGTGGTATAGCCACTCTGGTCTCCACCACAGTGAGTTGTGCAGCAGTTCTGTAGCTGAAGAGCCACGCGAAGCGGCGTCTGCACAGTTTTGATCCGTTTGTATATGACGCCATGTTATGGGGACATCCGATGATATTATTTTTGTAACGCGATTTCCTTCATAAACCTGTAATTTATGTGGCTGTGTTCGAATCCACGCCAATACTATGGTACTGTCGCACCACCCGAAAACATTATCAACTTGAATACCTATTTCGTTAATGAGAGTCTCATAAACATGTTTTATAATAGATACCAATAAAACTGCTCCGTTAAGTTCCGATTGAGGAATTGTTACCTTCTTTTTAAGTGGAGATACGCGTGATTTCGCTAATAAAAGACTAACCGATATATTTTGATTCTCGCTCACTGTACGCAAATATACCATCGCGCCATGTCCCGACGATGACCCGTCACAAAACCCGTGTAGTGAGTAGCTATGATTACGGCTTTCCACCGACCGCAGGCGACGTGGGATTTTGAGCTGAGTTAAATTAGGTAAATCCGAGAGAAGATCAAACCACTTTCGCACGAGATCTTCAGGTGCGGGGGCATCCCATTCGACCGTATTCCCGCTATCCCCGGTACTAAGTAACTCCTGTAATATAAGTTTGGCACGAAATATAACCGGGCTTATCCATCCGAGTGGATCAAACAATTTAGCCGTTGAAGACAATATGGTACGCCGCGTAACCTGCTTTTCAGTAGGAACATTGACTTTATAAGTAAAACAATCAGATTTCGGGTCCCACTGAATACCTAATACTTTTATACATCCAAAGTCATCCTCCTTGTCAAAGTTACTTGGTGTCTCACAATGATCCAAGGGTAAGTCCTTTAATAAATTTGGGTCATTAGCCGACCATTTCCGAAGCTCGTAATTCGCAGTAGACATTAATGCAATAAGCTCATCACGGACGCTTATCGCCTCTTCAATTGTGTCTCCACCGCCATTAAGGTCATCAACGAAACTATTATGTCTTAAAATTTTAGCCGCCCTAGGATAAACCGAGCCCTCCTCATCCGCCAACTGCAACAAACATCGGATTGCAACGAATGGACTCGACTTAAGCCCGTAAGTATTCGTGGTGAGACAATATACCCCCACAGGATCTGTACTACGTTCACGCCACAGTATCAACTGATATTTTCTATCATCAGGGTGGATCCATGTCTGTCTGAACATCATTCTAATATCCGAGGTAAAAACAAATTTAGGGTATCTAAAATTTAGAATTATTTTTGTTATGTCGTTTTGCAATTTTTCTCCCGCATACAAGCAATCATTGAGGGCTATACCGTTTGATGTTTTCCCACTACCGTCGAATACAACCCGTATTTTAGCGACATCACCCGAAACCTTGAATACGCCGTGGTGCGCTAGAAAATAATGCTCATCCGAATAATTGCGAAAATTCGACTTCTCCATATGCCCGAGTTGTAAATACTCATTCATAAACCTAACGTATTTGTCTTGAAAATCTTGATCAATTCCAAACCGACGTTCTAAAGCCTGAAACCGCCGATAGGCCATCTGCCTAGAATCACCCAACCGAGAATGAGTAGGTATAAGCGGTAATCGTACTGTGTACTTTCCGTCCGAACCACGTGTCGTTGTTTCATTAAACAGCTGTTCACATTCTACATTTAATGGATCCATAATTTTTACCGTAGGTGGCTCTTCCGTGGCCCAAAACCGTTCTACCGCTTCCACCAGAGTAATACCCGAAGACACTGACAATGATTTAGGTATACCCGCAACCGCCGAATTATTATGCGAAACCGAAACCGAAGAAATAACATCAAGGACCGAAACCGCCGAATTTCTACCGAAACCCGAAACCGCCGAATTATTTTCCGAAACTGAAACCGCCGAATTAATATCAAAAACCGAAACTGACGATCTTTTATCTAAAACCGTAACCGACGAGTTATTATCAAACACCGAAATAATATTTTTGGCCGGACCGAACACAGCATAATCAAAAATAGTTTCCAAAGCATACGGACCCCCCGGTTGCAATGTCAATTTTCCGCCGTTTACAACTTCACCCAAAATATCGCACCCAAATATAATATCTATTTTGTTTAAATGAGAAAACTCTGAATCCGTCAATTTTCCTTTACAGTTATTTCCAATCATATAAGTTGTAGGTATTTTCATCACAACCGCCGAACAAGACAACTCCTCAATATTTTCCTTAGGCTTAAAATTTAAAACCACTATCTGATCGCTAAGTTTATTATTTCCGCCGACACCGGAAATAGAAATAGAACAACCATGTCGCTTCAAAGACAATGCACTAGCAAATTCACTACGGATTATTGTTATTTGAGATCCAAAATCTAATAAAACACGAGCTGGTACATAATTTCCGCAAGCTGACTTTACATAAACAATAACCGTAGGTAATAATACATTATCAGCCAATTTAGGTTCCGATAAAACGCCATGATTACTTGCTAATTGCTATTGTAGAGAAGAATTTTGCTCACAGTGCGTTGCACAGCGTTGTACATCACACGAATCGGATCGGCCCACGTCCCGAATGCATGGCTCGACCATCTCGCACACAGGCGATGAAGGGATGTTATTCTGAAAACGTTCGATCGGGCACGACCTATTAAAGTCATCCGAGTGTTCATGAATAGAAAAGTTGTTCTCATAAGTACCTACTGACACATGACGCAAATTCCTGTCTAGTTCCTTATTTTTATTAAATGTATTACCGTTATTATTCGAAGCACAAATTAATTTGTGGTGACCCGAGTTACCGCAGTAGGAACACGCCACATTACGAGTACACGAAGCCGCTGTATGATCACCGAAACATCGGAAGCAATATCCCCTTGATCTAATCCAGGCACGTCTTTCATCACGAGCTATGTTAGAGAATTTGTAACAATCAAATATTTTATGATTCGAGTTAGTGCAAAATAGACACCCACCGATTTGTTTACGTTGTCCTAAGTTAAAACTTGTCTTACGAAGTCGGTCATTATTATTAGAATAGTTAGTATTTTTTACGGATTCCGTATATGTGGCTGTATCGATAAAATGACACTCATTTTCAATAAATGAAATAAAAGTTTTAAATTCGGGCAACGTATTTCGTAAGCCGCCATGCAATTGTTCGAAACGAGTCTTTATATCCGATGGCAACTTTGATAGGACAATGAAAAGGAGCACATAGTCCTCAACCGATAAACCTAGATTTTTCAGAGACCTAGTACATTCGAGTACAGGATTTAATATATCTATGCGAAGGCTTCGTGTATTTGACAAGACAGGCAAATTTATCAGTCGTCCAAGATATCGATCGATCAACATTCTTTTGTTGTCATACCTACCTTTTAAGATTTCTAAAGCAGTGTCCAAAGACTCATCCGTCATAGTTAAATGTTGCAAAAGAGTACGTGGTTCTTTATGCACATGAGTAAACAAATAATGATATTTTTCAGTTTTCGAAAGATCTTTTCTAGTTAATACCAAAGAGTTATACATGCTGATAAAACTATACCACTCGAAAGTATCGCCATCAAAGTTATGTAAATCTAGTGTTGGCAATTTAGAATAAACCGCGCTTTCTGTAGTTACATGGGAACCATCACTTTTAGGAAATTTTAAAGAGATTGCCTCAAGCTCATTGTAATAGATATTAGCCATTTTGAAATGTTCGTCGTACCGCCCAATGCTTATCTCGTCAGTCAGTAAATTTAACAGTTTCTCATAAGAATCCGATAAGACTTGAAAATGTTCATCTAACTTGCGAATACGAGCCGAAAGTACCCCTGACGAGTATTCATTTGATTTGATCATATCAGCCGTATGTGAAAACCACTCAAATTGAATTTTAAATTTTACTTCTAAACTTTTTGCCGCCATCTTGACTATGTTACAACAACGCTTCGCAAAAGTACCTACAACTGCGAAAAATAATAACCAAACCGAAATCCGCGTTCGATGGACCAGAAATTTATGTTCAATACTTCCTTCGATAGCCTAAACCCAGGCACAACATACAATGCAATATCGGAGTAGCAACAAGAGACGGTTAGGTACCTGGGAATCCCGTGAGTGTTCCACCAAGGCTGACGAGACTTCAAGATTGGGGCGACGCAATCCAACGATGAAGATGTCCGCTTCACAAGTTCACACCGTTTCAACACAAACCACAAAACCTTCAGCTTGCTAATTATCCGGATAATTAGCACATATACACCAAAGTTTATTTAAGTAAAAACGCCGGCCGGCCGATTCCCGAGAGAGACTGATGGTTTCCCCTTGCGCCCGCTCCTGACGAGGCGCTGTCGTCGCAGGCGTCCTTGATTCGCGCGTGTTGATGATGTTCGTGCGCGCAATTTTAAATCTTGGCGGGTACCAACTTTGCCGCAGGCTTTGACCGCCCCGCTCCGCTGTACAACCGACAAAACAAAAGTATGTGTGCCCGAACAGCTTTGAACTGTAGTTTTAGTTAAAACGCGTTCGCTGATTGGCACGGACTCATTAGGTAGGAGTGCTCAAGTCGCAGAAATACGTTGAGTCAGCGCGGCTCCAATCTGAGCAGCTAATGAAATTAGTCGACCGACTCCGAATCCAGCGGTGATCTTTAGACTAAGCTCAGAAGCTAGTGATCAGTGGCTAACTGAAAATTTTTGATTTGCAAGACTGTGTTTGTGGACGCGTCTACCTGCTACCGTGAATAAAGTTTTAGAGACGTAAGAAAAATCAAAATCAAATGTAATATCCCAATATACTCGAGTTAAATAAATCTTCTTATTTATTATAAGTGTTTGCGTCCTTTTAAAATCTAATACTTTGACTTCGGTAAGAGTGCTTGTTATAATAAAATTGTTTTAACTGTGAATTAGATTTTCGTGCATTGATTTATCAACAATCTACATCAGTCCACTGGATATAGGCCACTTTCAACGGGGCATTTTGCTGTTATCACTACGCTTTGTTGGTTTTACTTAGGTCCACTATACCTAACAGAAGACACTGCCATCCCAAAAATTCTCGTACTATTATATCAGATAACACTTAACTGATATACTTTTTATTTTATTTATATTCTATTAAATATATTGGTTATGTCTACATCAAGTAACAGGGTATAGCACTTATACAGGGTGAAATTTTAACCACTTTCCAAAATGTTTATAGGCGTTCGGTATCGTATTTAGAGCCCAATAATATGAAGTAAAAATGTAAGTCAAGCTATCACCCGAAAATATTTTTCGCAATTTAGTTTTCAATTTTCACGGTCCTAGGCCTGATAAGGTGTAAAGGGTTAATCAAAAACGTATGAATAGTATCGTAATGAATAAATGAGATGCGAATCGCGTAAAAAAAAGTGTTGCTAGGGGGCTGTATCAAAAATTTTTGATTTTTTGCCGAGATTTTTTTTGTGCTTTATTTTGACATTTTTGTACTGGGCTATACCAAAAGAAAAAATACGTCATTAGTTTTTTGTCTCGTAGATTGATATATTAAAATTTGGAAGGTGGTTAAAATTTCATCCTGTATAATTTAACAAAAATATAGTTAACCTTTTAAAACTATCGCTGCTGAGGTTTGTTTATTATAAATAAAACCATAACGAATTTATATATGCATACAAAAACAAGAAAATGATTACTTTAATTTAAAAAAAATTTAATGCTTGGATTAAGCATTCAAAAGTATTTTGGCACATAATTATTTTTTAATTGGTATTATTTTACTTATTACTTTATTATAGCGACAATAGAAGCACACATACATACATAACTACATGCTATTCATAAGAAACAGTTTTCTGACAGATAAACAAGGGAGCCTAAATAAAAGGTGGCCTGGCCTTCTAGGACCCTTAAGTACATAACCCTAAAACCGAAGGCATCCTTTTGACCAATTACCTCACACTCCACACCACTTCCTCGCATAGCTCCTTCGAACACAGCCTGAGGTTTGCTTTCCACCACATACAGAGTATCAGTGAATGCGTTGTGGGAGTCTCACGTCGTCACGTCGGGGTCACCAATGTGGGAGTCTCAATATTGCGTGTTAACTTATCTGGCGTGTAGGATGGGAAAGACAAGTGATGAAGGCTAGTCTCTAATTCCAACTCATTTATTCATAACGCTTATACTAAACATTACAGTTCTGTGTCACGTGTCTGTGCGTGTGTATGAATTTGGACATTGAACTTTACAATGCAATGCTAAGTGCATTGACACGGTTGCCACAACGTAAATAAAGTACTAGTTTATCTATTTGCGGTATTTTGACTGATGGTCAAAACCCTAAAACTAGAAAAAAAAACTTCAAAAATTTTGCTAAAATTTCCGAATCTAAATAGTATGCTTTAAATGTATCTACATATTTGTACCTTTTACCACTAATATTGAATACATACTTACGGAAGTTTTTAGAAAAAAAAAACAAAGTTTCAAGCTTAAAACACTTTTATTTACAAACATTTCATACAATTTATTGGACATGAGACAAGCTTCCATTGCAATTATAATATTCACATTATCTGGGGCTATATCCTCCTCCTCCTCCTTGCGTCGTATTTCACAGTTGTGAACTTGTTCTGCATTACTTCTTCTCTCATGATTTTTCTCTACCTAGCTTGCCTGAGTGCCGGATCTGATTATATCGTTTTGAATAGAATTGTACCTTTTTCGCACAAGTAAAAAAATATTTACATTTTTAAGTTTTTATAAAAAAGACTACCTAGATTTCAAGCCAAAAACTTTTTTTTACAAATTGTTTCATAACATCTGAAACATAAGTAAATCTCCAAGACAAGTAAATAGTACTGGGATTACAATCTTCTCCTTATTACCGTCATACAAATGAACATCAATTTATCTTCTCCATAATAGGAAGTTCATTTGTAAGACGGTTAAAAGAGCACGGTGTATACGACGAGATGATGTAACCTTTTGTCTCAATTTCACCAATAAAGTATAATTTTTATAAGCAACTAGCTGTTACCCCCAACACGCGTCGTCCGCGTCAATTTCTGTTATTAAGATCGCGATTAAGAAGTTTTTTATTTTATTGCGGCGGGTGCTCAGCGAGCACCGCTTCCCCCTTGCCCGCGTCTTTGAACCGTTAACGCAGCGCACGCAACGGAAGCCTTCAAATATGAATAATTTTCCCCGTTTTTGCAACATTTTTCACTGATGCTTCGCTCCTATTAGGCGCAACGTGATGTTACTCGTATATAGCTTAAAGCCTTCCTCGATAAATGAACTATCCAACACAAAAATAATTTTCGATTTCGAATCAGTCAGTTCCTGAGCTAAGGGCGTACAAACAAACAAACAAACAAACTCTTTAGCTTTATAATATTAAAATAGATAAATAATAGCTATAAGCTAGTGGAAGGCCAGCTTAAACGTGTTGTGGGTTTCCGAACACATTAGCTCCAATCGATGTTGCCGAGGTCTGGAACTCTGCCTAAGTTTACGGAGAACTCACGAGAGCTGTTTGTAATGACTTCAACCGCTTACGATGGGTAGTTATGAAACCATTTTTGATAGGTACTTACTAATTCTAAGGAATCTTGGACAATGCATATCGAAAATAACAAAGTTTATTTCTTCACATTTTGTCAAGGTTATTTGAACGTATTTTGCAGGAATTTGCGATCAGGCTACAACAATCTACCTACTTCTATGGGAAGAATAACTAGAAAATGCATTCATAATTTTATTAAGTACAAGTAAGGTTTTAATGTGAGTTTATTTAGAGAATGTTATGAACGATAAATCCACCGGATAAGGTATGAAGAAACTTCGATTAAATTGAAGTTGCGGAAAATATTGATTACCTACCTAAGGGACAAGGTGGTCAAAGTAATATAGCAGCCATGATATTACTAAATCCTGTAAGAAGTTCAGGTCATAAATACTTAAAAATCTACATTACTTACGCTTCGGACTGAAAACGTGTTTTACTAACCCATAGCAAATAAGTAAGACGAACAATGATCGACTTGTATTCAGTGGAATCATGTAGCTTCGGACTGAAAACGTGTTTTATTAACCCATAGCAAATAAGTAAGACAAACAATGATCGACTAGTACTCAGTGGAATCATGGAGCCACCGAAATGAATATTGAGCGACTGCGAAACTTTGACACTGCCTCTCTATCAATCACTCGCTCCGTGAAAAGGAGCGCTTAGGACAAAGTGCGTTGAGCGATCGAAAAAATATAGATTGATCTGTTTTGTTCAAACAGTCTTTATAAATACACTAGGTGGTTCCCACGACTTCGTACGTTTGGAGTTTATGATATCAATTTTGTCCGGGAATAAAAAGCCTACTTGCTGTTCCAGCCTTTCATCTATCACAGCGCCAAATTTGATCCAGATGCGTTAAGACGCTGACTGCAGCCGATGACCTTGAGCAATGGATGCGCCCACTAATTTATATGCGTCTTTGAATTTCTTAGCAACGCGCCGCAACGGTCACTGTCGATTCCCGTAGGAGTGACAGAGAAATAGCGCTTGGAATAGAAGGGCCTAAGTGCCAAACAACAAAATTCGTTGTGCAATTTAAAATAGTCATTTTATTAAAAATCTAAATCAGCCATTTGCTTAATCAACATATAATACACAATTTAGCAAAATTTTACTATCATTGTTATACGGACTGCTGAGAAAAATGGTAATTAATGTATTTTCAGAGGCTATTTTGAGATTATTTTCTATCGACAAAAGTTTTTGGAATCGTGTTTTGGAATAAACCAGCAGGTCAAAAATATGATCAATTACAACTAAATAGTTTTTGGCAACGATAAGTGCCATAGGCTTTAAGCAAAACAATCTTCATTGAGGTGTTTTTAGCTCATGTCAGCGTCTTAAGCCGTTCCAACGTGATCGAGTAACAAGCATCTAACCTATCTTTCACAAACTTTGTATGGTATTTAAGCAAATTAATTACAATCACCACTATCAGTATTTGAACTTGAAAAATGATGTCTTAAGAGACTGCAAACTCCTAACATTAGATGAAACAACGCTGGCTTACAACGATAAGAATATGCTTGAAAAATGGACGCTTATGACGTAGTGTCTCGGTGGCTAAATGGAAAAATACCGCGCCCGGCATGCGAGGAGATGCGGGTTCGAGTCCCGCCTGAGACATATCTTTCAAGTTTAAATACTGATACTATCTTTCGGATTAATGATATTAGTACGATTAGTATGAAGTGAAATTATTCAATGCCTTTGTCGAGTTTTGCTAACACTATTTTTGGTTTGCGAGTTTATCAATTATTGATGTACCTTGAGATAAAAAATGTTCGTTTTTAAGGTTTCCTTGTCAACAATGAATCCTGATAGTTTCGCCACGTCATTCTGTCCTGTCTGTGATCAATTTGAATAAATTAAGCTCACCAACAGAGTGTAAATAAAAATCTGAATAAATCATTTTCCTACATGTATCTACTTAAAATGGGGATGATTTCATTAGTGTTGAGTGTTTTTGGGTAACTTTTTAAATAATTTGTAATACAATTCTTGATTTTGATATTCATGTGTGTGCACTTTTTTAAGTGCTAGTTTTGTAAGAGTCTAGTAACCATGCCGTTTATAACAATAAAAACATTCATAGTACAAAAATATGTGTGCGCTTACCACATCATCCTTCATTAAATAAATAAATAAATAAAATAAATATTTAAGACATGCCTCACCGGGCCACACTGAGCCATCTAGTCCCAAATTAAGGTACTATTAAGTACCCTGTCGTATGGGGTACTAGACAACCGATAAACTTAATTATATACTTTTTTTTTGTAAATACATACTTATAATACATAGAAAACACCCAGACCAGTACAAACAAAAATGTTCATGCACACAAATATTTGTACTGTGCGGGGATCGAACCCGCGACCCATGGCTCAGAAGCAGCGTTAACTACCGCTGATCCAAATGGTCGTCAAATCCAAATAGTTTCATTATGTTTGAAAACGCAGATTTCCCTCATAAAACCACTATAACAATGTTTTACTACGATCTTAAAGTTTTAAGGTGCCTAGACAGGTGGAAGTCTAACACAGGAAGATGCGCTCGGCCAAACTAAAATTTATGTTTCCATGCCATTTTAAGGACTGATTCCAAAACTTTTGTCTTGATACATGGTAGTAAATCTAATGCATGTTCAGTTGGAAAATTTGATGTAATTTCTTTAGATTTTATATCGATATGTCAAAATAACAGAACTTGTAAGCCCTTGGGAATGTATTGCTGATGACTTTCATCACATTAAATTAAACTACTGAATTATAGGCCTCTCCAAAAGAAGGATTTTGCTATAGTAGCTGTTAGCCAGTGAGCTTGTGATTGCAGTATGGCCAGCAGAGGGAAACAGAAGCTGCCGTCAGCTTTTATCTGAGGAAAAAATATTGCGTGATTCAATTTTTTCATCGGAAATCCCACTTATAAAGAGACTTGTTATTATGAAATCAACACGTAAAAACATTACGGTACGGTGCTTCAATATTATATGTTTTTTGTAACAATGTTGCTGTCAAAACAAAAACTTTTTCTTTTCACTAGAAAACTTAAACTCTTAATCATAAAGAAAAAATAAGATCTACAATATACAGTTTTATACGAAAATCAAATTTCGGATTGTCATCAATGAAATAAAAGCACGCAATGCCTACCAAAACGCGTATAAAACCTAGCATACTATACTCATAGTTGGGTACAATTAAGAAAGCTCTCAAACATACTTTGGTTGCTTATTTGGTGAGGAGGTTTTTCTGGCAATGCCACGAATAATTACGGGCACCTACATCAAATTGAAAATCAAAAACGTCACCACGGCTTGAGTTATATTATTCAACTATCATATGACCAATTCTGTCTTCTTCAGTAGATCGCGTATAGTATTATTATTCTTGCTACCTACTAGTAGCGTGCTCTCTACCTACTGCAAGTTGCCTTGTGTAAGAAGCAAAACAAAAAGTACCACTCTCGAACGCTGCGATGTTACGCGAGCAAACATGAGCAAACTTATGTCGATTTTAAGAGGAGTTTGTTATAAAACAGCTTCGAAACTCTTAAGAACTGTATATGACATAAATTGCTAAGAGCATTGCATATTTCTATTCTGTTATGAAGCATAGTATAATCGTCTTTGAATTGCTTCTGATGTTATTGCATGAGTTGGAGTAAAGCGAGAGATATTGCGGTTTTGTGACTGATAGTTCTAACGCTGTCTCACTCAAGTCAAGATAATCATATTGCTGATTCCTAATTACATGTTAGTTATTAAACATTTTGACGTTAACAATACATTAATACTTGATAACATATCTAATACTTCAATTCATTTATATTAACAATTTTATTAGTACATGTGCGTATTAAATGCTTTGCATTGAGTACAAAACTTTTTACAAAATTACGAACAAATAGAACAACCCACTATTTAAACTGTTAAAACATTGATTAATGTGTGTATTTCGAAAACTTGACGCTTAATTCATGATTCTTAACAAAAATGCGACAAACTGAGACGATTTTGTTACACGACGATTTTTTTACCTTAGGCACAGATTACTAAATAGTCAGATACGAGTACTACGTCCTTAAGCAAGGTTTAAGGAACTTTATTCTCATTAGAAATAAAATTTCTCCTAAAATCAGATACCTACCTACAATAAAACTTAATAATAATATTGTAGACTCTAATACTCATTGCAATGCACACATTATATGTTAACTTATATAATAGTCAATGCATTTTTTACATCATGCGGTATATGAATAAAGAGCTGTAAAATAATTGTCTTTTTCCATATTTTGTCCTTAGCGTTGTTGGTGTACTTTAAGTATCTTCATCGGTAAATAAAGATAAAATAAAACGTTCAATGACTTAGTCACAAAAATAGACACAATTACGTATTAAAAAAAACTAACTTATTCAAGTAAAAAACAGAGTTGAAGCAAATTACTATACCTCTGAACATTAAATTTATTCAAGTAACCCTAATGGCATCTAGCACGAATCTTCAAAAGAATTTCAAACTTGCATCAATCTCATTACATCTTACGACATTAAACTTCTGAAGCTCCTAACGCAGAAGAGCACAGTAGACCTAAACTTATTTTCATATAAGTTACTTACGTCTTTAATATCAGTATATAAACTTGAAAAACAAGTCTTTGTTCAACATCAGCTGGTACTGATATACCTAAAGTCTTACCTGACCTTACTCATATTATAAATGCAATGTTTAGATCAACATTCTACTCAATCACTCAATCGAGATCTGGTCCGTTTTGGAGTCTCTGCAGCGTTGCCAAGTAGATTGGCGGTACGTCCAAGTGAAGCCGCCACCATGTCCGTCCAAGTACAGAATCAGCAAACAAAACCTATACCGTTGCATCGATGAATGAGACAAGGGGATGTCATTTCCCCGAAATTGTTCACAAACGCAATGTAGGATATGTTCAAGACGCTGCACTGGAAAGGACGAGACATCAACATCAATGGCTCATACATCTCTCACTTGCGATTTGCAGACGACATCGTCATTATGGCAGAAACGCTGCAGAACCTACAACAGATGCTGAATGACCTGGCTGACTCTTCTGTATGCATCGGCTTGCGGATGAACCTGGATAAAACCAAGGTTATGTTCAATGAACACGTACTACCGCAACCGATTGCGATCCACGGTGCCGTTCTCGAAGTTGTTCAGAAATATGTGTACCTTGGGCAGATACTGCAGTTAGGTAAAAACAACTTTAAGGATGAAGTGAACAGAAGAATTCAGTTAGGTTGGGCAGCATTTGGGAAACTACGTCGAGTCTTCTCATCGTTGGTCCCACAATGCCTCAAGACGAAAATCTTCAATCAGTGCGTCCTATCCGTCATGACATACGGAGCCGAAACAAAGGAGGGTACGGAGGGCAAAAACTTATAGATTTACATTTTAAGCAATAAGCATAATATACTGTTTTAATCTGTCATGGTCATAATCATTGTCATGTGCACAGTGTAACAAACTGCGAATTAATTATTCAAGGAATTCACACCAGCAATTTGATTGATTAAAAAACTGTTGAATTATAGCAATAATTTCAGTTCACTTGCTTTCTCATACTGAGACACTACCGTATGAATATCTATTGTGCGCTAACTTAACTTACGTATTTTTTGCCGAAACTTTATCCTTTTGGCGAAAAAAGATTTAGGGATAAATAACTTCGCAAATACAATTAATAGGCGCCTAAGTCCCCTGTCCTTTGTCTTCATTAATTGGGAGTCGGGGTCTTTGTTTTTTTAGGGAAATCGAGAGACGCCGACTGGGCAGTATTACAAAATGGTAGAGTGCACCTTTTTGTTTCTGATGTTATTCAATCAAGATAAATAAATCGGTCTCTGCTTTTTAAGTGGCCGTGGATTCAGATTAATTTCTAAAATGAACCTTAATTAAAAATGTTGTATGGTATTGCTAGCCAAAATCAGAAGTGACTTGAGAATATAAACAAATATATTAAAAATTTGTCAAAAAATAAGCTCTGGTTGCGCAAAAGCAAAGAATACAAATAAAATACTGTGTAGTGTAAAGAATCGGGAGCTTACGAACGTTGAATTGATGATAATATCAAATCAAATTGTTTTTTACAATACTTTTTCGTATTATTTTAATGATAAAGATGCATTATTTAATTCTTATGCGACTTATTTTTCAGACAAGTTAAAATAAAAACTCCTACATTCTAAAGTCACGGTTAAACAATTCGCATTAAATTTAAAAAAAAGTTTGCATTTGACCCTAACAACAAATTTATAGTAACGACATAGAATAGATAATTAAATGTAGCGCTCCATTTTAACCTTTTGGAAAGGCCAATCCAGTCCAGCGTTGGACTTATTAATTAATGTTTGTCTTGCCTAAAATTTTTTGGTTTACTTAAACTTACTTTCCAATGTTTTCGACCTTCGAATGTTTCTCCTAAGTCTACCTTAAAAAAATGATTCTGTGTAGAATTAAACATGGGCAACACTTTATCTCTCATTATTATAGGGTATCGAAGATAAAGCATGTTGAGGGTACGTTTTGAGGGAACAATAGAACCAAATGAGCTGTAAATTGCTCACTGTGCCGCGAGTAATGGTTCAAGAGGAGGGTCTTAAGTTTATTAAAGAAAATGTTTACTCTTAAACTTGTCTTGTATTCTTTAATACTATATTCTTCTTCTTCTAACTGAGTTGATCATCCTTCAAAAATAATCTGAAGTTAGAGTTTTCCAAGACGCTTATTACAGGCCACTGACGTCACTTGCTTGTACTACTTTCATTTTACATAGAAGCCGTTAACAACAGTTTCACATTTCCGCTCGTGCTTCGTATAACCTCACACCCTTTCCAGATCCTAAATAATTTAGAAAAGATCGTATCCTAAATTTTGCTACCGGGAATCAAACCCGGGACCCTTGCGTTGTAGGAACATGGAACCACTACATCAACGGGTCGTCCTGTATTGTATTGACGATGACATGGTATATACAAATGATAATGCAAAAAATCATGTGGGTCCCTTTCAATATGAAAACAAACATATCCCTTGATAACTGAGTATTTTTCGAGACTAAAAGTAGCTTATCATATTTATATCTAGTAATAGGGGTTAAAGTATGAAATTGCCGTTTTGTATGGACGAAAATACTAACAATTTTTAAGTTTTTTTAAAAACGCCTGAACCGTTTTCTATGCAATTAAGGTGAAAGTTAGATGGTTATAAAGCTACGCATTATAGTATTTAAATTTCTGAAAATCCAAGTAGGATATAATACAAATATACTTAATTGAAGCAAGAAGGTCAGCTGACACATTGTAAGGGGTCTTTTCAACGACTTCCTTTGAAGTAATAGGCACTAGTATTGCATTTTTTTTTTTAGTCAAAGGTTACTTTATTTAGTTTTTGATACAATACAAAAAGAATTACGCAATAATATGACTATACTTAAGAGCTATAAACAAAATAAAAAGTGGGAAAGTAATCGGCAATTTCATACTTTAACCCCTATTATTTTAGGATCAAATTTAAATCAGATAATTATATTCAGCCGCTCTTGCGTCATTGATTTACAAACATCGTTCCAAACTTTCGCATTAATAATAGTAGTGGGCCCATGAACTTCGTATCGCCTCAGAATAATAGTGTTTGAATTTGGCGCCTTAAATGTAATTGTCATCAAATATGACGAAATTTAAAAAAGATCATGAATTTTCTTAATTTTTTTAGAGAAATCTTTTCAATATTTTTAATAGTTACTATCCTACTCCCGACAAATACAAATCTAAAAACACCAAAATCAGAAACATCGGTCCAGGCGTTTTCCAGCTATAAGTGGTGTAACTAACACGAATTTCTTTTATAATAGAATAGAAGATTAGGGAGTAAATACCGGGCCAAGATCTTGGGATCGATCCCCGGGTCAGGCAACAAAAAGTTTCGAATTTTCGAACATTTCTCGGGTCTGTGATCACAAAACCGCATTTAGCAATGGTGGTGATTATGCCTGTACCCATCATTTCTATAACATGAATTCAATGATGGAGGTGTTGACCCTGCAGGGGATCATTATAGTCTGTAACTTTACCACTATATTACTGAGAAGAACTTATAAGAGTACTCTCCATATACCTGCACCGTTTCCCTCTATAAAGTTTGTATAATATCTCAAACAATTTACATTCTGGAATGCATTTCAGCTGTTGAAAAATTATCGCCGCACAGATTAAATTACAATTTCAATTTCGTTCTGAAATAAAAATGTCTGGCGTATATTCCGCTTATATTAATAGTACAGTGAGTTCCCGGGAGCCAATGAAATACTTTAAAGAAATGTCTGAACAGAAATGTGTTTTCATATCTGTGTACGAGCACTCGCCGTTAGTACTGTGGAACTTTAATATAAGAATGGTATGTTTTCAAACGGGCTAATACTGAGAAATTGTTTATTGAAAACTGCAGTCACTTCAACATTACATTATGAAAAATACGTCCTCACATATATGTTGCTACAGGTTTAATATAGTATCTTCCAAAGAGGTTCAGGAAGACATTCCTTTTGAAGTGTTCTGCAAACAATAAAGCAAAAATATTTAATTAAACTGCTTTAGGTGAGACTCGAATCGGAGATGATTATGAGAAGAGCCCTAATTAAAACAGTAATAATGTTTACCCAAAGAATTTTATTTTCAATAAACCATCTTACTGTACAATGTTGTCTAGTTAGAGATAGCAAAAAACTCTGATTCCGAGTCAGCAGACTAAGAATGTCGTTTATTTTTTGTTTTATCATATATGAATGAATGAATAAACGAATGAATGGATGAATGAATGAATGAATGAATACTCTTTATTGCGCACTAAATAAAGATATTACAAACAATTTTTACAATAAGTTGTACTTAGGCGGTTTATCGCCGACAGCGCAATCTTCCGAACCTGTATCTCTTCCATGTATCGTCATATTTATGAATAAGTCTAAACTATTAAATTCATATTTTCTTATATATCAAGCGTCGACTCAAAATTGGTGACTTATTTCGTGCTTTTCCTCGGTTCTATTTGTATGAAAAGAGTTTTTTTTACATAGTTACTGAGTGTCAATATTCAAAACGAGGGTTCGTAATAGAGCCCCAATGTTGACTTGCAATAGCGAGCTTTTTACTGTAATGTTATTGCTGGCCGGGTGGACGCCGAGATAACCAGATTCGATTTCTTTTCATAAGCTCCACAATGGTCCTAAGTTATAATAATACGTAGAAAGTATTCAACTGAATTCAGAAATAAAACACATTATAATAAAATGATCTTAACTGTCTTTTTAGCTGTAGAAAAATGAAAAGAGATTCCCATTTTAGGGCGTCCTTTTTTGTATCATCATCAGCACGAGTATAAATAACAGTCCACTGCTTCTGCCACGACACCCGAATGAATAGAATTGAAGTTGCTATCTCGACAATTTTTTTTTTTGTATTACTGATTCTGTCATAATAACTTTTTACGGGTGAACCAATTTTCGGTGAGATTTTTGTCAAATTGTTTTGATTTATAAATAAAAAATATTTATTACAGGGAGTTTCCTTTCCTTCATTTACAATATAAAATATATTTTTCTTTTTCAATAACGTATACTTACTTCTTTACTACATTTACTATTCAATAAAAGGAAGTTTTAAATCGATCGATATAAATCGAGCGATCTATAGATACAATTAAATTCCTTCCACGGGTACTATTACATAGAATATCATCTATGTTTTCACTTAGGTAATAACCAAATTGAAGTGATTCCTCAAAGACGATAAGATCTTCTTTGTATTATAATTTGCTTGAGCCATCTATTCAAAATATTCAATAGATCTTTGCCCGAACCCATAAAAGGGTTGTATCCGAAGAAACCACAAGATTCAATATAAGAGTACCTGCGTATCGTAAGAGAGTATTTCTCCTAATAATTTCCGAGAGACTGCTCATAATAAATTATTGAAAGAAAAAGCGTAGCCCAGATTCATTGTGTTTAAGTTAGAAGTTGATAGCGTTATAGTTGGTTTTAGTTTTGTATGTTTCAAAATGGAAACGTAAAAAGTTTATTTTAATTACATTACCAAATGTTGAGCGCTACTTGATCGATCAACATATTAACTAAATTGTTAAAATTCATAAAATAAAAAATAAGGTATGAATACCCTTATTTTCACCAATTTATCACATCAAACAAAGCATATTCTTAGAATTTTAAAATCTCTTTTTTTCACAGTTGATAACCTTATTATGAATGTGCCGATGTAAAAATATTTGCAACAACTTAAAAATAAAACCACCGCCACGATTACAATGCTACAAAAATACGAATACTTTCGCCTTGCGAAATTCCGTTTCGTATTTCAGTTGTTTTTTTTTTTCAAGAATCCTTTTATTCTGACATTTATAAATTATTGAGACAGAAATTTATTTTTAGGATTTCAAGCATCAGTGGGACTCCGTCAAGTTGGGGTATATTTAGCATTACATTCGGAAACGAAAATACATTTAATATTTGATGACAATCTTAGTGTCATCGATCGTATTTAACCATGATGTGTCCATTCTTTCACGTCGATACACCACTTCAAACAGCAGTGTATCTATGAGGAACACTTTAAATGTATCAACATTTCGCAAACGACTACTCTTAAGTCGTTTTATATTTCTGTTTTCAAAAGAAGTTTAGATCTTAAGTCTGGGAGATACAAAAAATATTAATTGTATATTATCACAATAAAGTATTTTATTGTGATAATATACAATTAATATTTTTGTTAATAGAGGTATCTTAAGTTTATTAAAGTGTACTTTATTGGAAGCGGAAAGCGGTGTGAATTTTACTAGAAGCCGACGAAAGAAATTTACGAATCGAAGAAAGGGTTTGATTTCTCGAACTAGTGGGCAATAGTTTGGATTTTATATCGGTAGAGTCGAAAGTTAGAGCACTTTGAATAGGTAATTTACAGACATCGCATTCTTAAATAACCAATAAGAAAATAAGCACTCATCACTGACTTGTAGGTCAGTGTTTTTCTGGTTTAAAAGTTCTTCTCAAGCAATCAAAAAAATATGTTTTTAAATTGCGTGTAGTAAGTTTTTATTATGATGTTTTTTTGTTATTAGGGTTAAGATGCCCCATGCACAGTTGCCTTTGCAAATAAAAAAAGTTAATAGATTTAAAAAAGATAAACTTTAACGATAATCATTAAATAGAGGTTACGATAGAAAATACATTACAAAGACAAAAACTTATATTGAAATCTAAAAACGCGTACTTCTCGTGCAAACACAACAATCCCAACTACCTATCACATAAGTATTATGTTAGCTTAAGATAGCAATCCCCATAAAGTAATGCTATGAAATATAAAAACGGAATATTCCATAGAGTAGGAGGAATTCAATAAACATAAAAATAAAACGTAATAAAACTCGGTATCAGTGTGAAGCACGCAGACGGAGGGTTAAGAAATACCAAGAAGGGTTTGGAATAAGTGGGTAATATGCCTATAGGAATATCTCACTTATTGGGTTTGGTAGTAAAAGGGATAAGCGTAGAAGCAGCTGCTATTGTGAGTATATCCTGAAAAACTGATTAGGTGTGGTTATGATATTCTAATGGTCTTATAAAATAAACAAATAAAATAATCGGTAGATGGCTGGATGCTTGCTTAAACGTCACAATTGTAGTCATGAATAACTTAATTATTTTTATTGTAATAATTGGTTTGATCGTCGCTAGCCCTTTTGGCACGTCATGTTAGCAAAAAGGAAGCTATTCAATGTTCGCATAACATTACTCAATATTTCAAGAAACGAGAATCCTTGCTGTAGGCGTCGATCAAATTGTTATTCATCTCCAATAAACTGAATAAAATATATTGATTTGCATCTGGTGATACTTATCCAACTGCTAACAACACGCATTTGATATTCCCATTTGAAATTCTCTGCTTTTTTCTTTACTCTGGCTTATTTATAGGGAAGCAAATAAAATATGTTACGGTGTGATATCTGTTTGCGGATAACGGTGTAATACTGACTTGGTGTTTTATCTATGACGACCACTGAGCTTTGCGTAAAACTTTTATTGATGCAAATATTTGACTTGACTGTGGGAAGGTTAGTCAGGTTTTCGGAGACAGACAAAGCCTGTTGATATTAAACAATACAATGTCGATTGTACCTAGCTTTGTGTCCAGTAAACAGGTAATAATAGCAGTTAATTTTGTTCGAGGATAATTCAAGAATAAATATATTTTCTAAACAATGATGACGTATTCATATAATTTCAAACATTGTAAGGTATGTTTAAACTCATTATCAATAATATAACCTTGCTATAAATAATAATAAAGAAGTATTCAGATGGCAAAAAGGGGAGTACCAACCTAAAAATGCTTAATATGTAAGGTTATTACCGATATTTTCCTTGGTTACCAAATGTGTTATAGGTATTAAATCAAAAACTATGTAAGTAGGTACGCGCTGTGATATAAACTTGAAACCTCAGTAAGTACGTTAAGATGCGAGCCCTCAACACTTGAGCCATTACTGCTCTACCATAAATAGTGAGCTCACATCGGCCCTTAAGCGCACGTAGGCGCACGCCTAATAGAAGATTTTGCCATTCTCCATGCTTGTCAGAGGTTTGTCTATCACACTTTAATCAACGGGTAAGACAGCGCTGCTGTCTATCATCTACTGGCATTACTCCTTATATCGTTATTTACGACAAGACAAGAAGGATTAGTGCTATTCTATTGAAGGCCCATAGCATTTAACAACCTGCTTCATTTGAATTTAATTTCCATAATGTCAATCCCTACACAGTTCACCAGAATTTCCCAATTTTAAATCAAAGTATGCGGTAGAATTTTTTGGCAATACCAACCGCGATCCGCGTTTTGCGTATTCAAAACTGAATATTTGAACATCCGTGATTTACAACCACGCAGTATTATACAAAACATTGCAATAAACCATGAAATATGTTTCAGTAGTGGTGAAATGTACACGACAGAAATGCTCAAATATAGGAAGGTTTCAATTGAAACTTGGAATAGCTTTTATGTGCCATACAAATCGAAAAATGTTAGATTATCGAAGCATGTAATAAAAAATAAGCGGATTTTCTGATCTGTAAATGTTTCAAGATAAGAATAGATAGACAGTTTTATTATTTTATTATTTTATTTTATTATTTAACATTTTACATAAAACTGATTAGAAACAAAGAAAGATTTTTATGTATAGTTTACTATAGATAGTTATATCCTCTTTGATGCACACCGATCAAAGTACAGATAATACAAACCGCCTGCACTTCCTAAAAATGCCAACTTAATGCTTAACATTTTATCATTTTATCTTCTAAAATGCGAGATTATCTAAAATGTAGATGCGAGAAGCCGAGGATCGACCTAAGTGGCGTACAATTGGAGTGGCCTATGTCTAGCAGTGGACTGCGATAGGCTGATGATGATGATCTTCTTAAAAATATTCCCTAATTCAATCTAGTGCAAATATCAGAATTGTTTTACTACCGCACATAAATACGTTGAAGCTCAAAAGTCCTCAAAGTACCGAGTTATATAACATTTTTTTAACAGTATTTGCAACCGAAGCCAACTGATTCAGTCGAAAGTACGAAAGGCTAATAAAACTTTTGAAACAATAGTCCACCGCCTGTCTAAACAATCCCTTTACTAAATCGGAATACTTTAATCAATTCCGATCCCTAAACTTCAACCTTAAAGTCTATAATCTCCTGTGCTTGGTCGAGATATTGACTTTCCCGATATTGTAAGGAATATATTTACTGCAAAAATTATAGATGTTGGAATTACGTTAAAATCTTAGGATTTACCTACATGCCAGTGTATTTTATAATTAAAATTAAACATGACTGCTTTTCGGGGTTTCATGACTAGAGTTTAGCGTTAAGGAATTTACTTTCTTGCTAGGTTTCACTTGACGAATACAAAATACTAAAAAAACAATTTCTGGAATATCGAATACCTCAGGTATAAGGCTTGGATGAATTATTATTAAGGATTCCAACCCACAATCTTTCGCTTACCGGGAACCTGCTTTACCATAGAGATAAAAGATTTAATTGTGTCGACGATTTTATTCAAAGCATTATACTGTAAGCCATTGCAGTGGGGGTTTATTAATTTTGGTCTCCGCGTGTATGTTTTTACGAACGTAACTGTTTGTACTATTTTAACACATTCACAATCATGTTAAATAAAAAAATATATCATAATATTTCTTTCTTTCTCAGGCCGAGCTGGTAGCTGTGGAAGGGAAAGAGATAGAAACACACTACGTGCTTGCTCGAGAAAGGATCCGAAGGTGGAATTCTACGTCAAAATGCTATCTTCTAGTAGAGAACCTGCCTACACCATTACAGGTACAAAGCATTTTCATTAAAAAATATAGTTATTTCGTAATGTATTTTGTATAATTTCAATAATTATTGCGCTTTTTACATATCGCCACCGCCATTTTTTTACATTTCACATATCGGACAAAACTGATCTGTATATGTTTTGTAAGTTGTCCTATAACTGTAATTTATCTTATTACCATAAACGAGCATTTCTTGGATATAAATATTATCTAAATCTCGGAAACAGCTTTAACGATTTTCATAAAATTTACTATTTGTGGGGCTCCGGGGGTTTTTTGGGGGCAATAAATCAAGGTTTAATTTTTAGGAAGCGTCGTTTTATCTGTGTTTTCTAGCAAACCTCTGTCGTTCCGGTACTAAAAATAATGAAGTCAAGTCTGATTTTGATTTTTTGTTCTCAGGCGGGTGGCATAGCAAGTGCTAGTGTGTGGTCATCGTGTGGATGCCGGCAGCGTTTGCTCGCTGCCGTGACGAGCGGTGGCCGGGCGGTCCACTGGGCGGCAGTACCGGCTCCCAGCCCAGCGAATGACAGCGATTTATGCCGGTTCAATTACACGTAAGTATCGTAACATAATAGATAGTAGACCAGGCCCCTAATTCACGTAACTAAATCGTATCACAATCGTAATTGATTAGCTAGCAGGTTTTAGACATAAAGGCTAAATGTCTAAATCGCCCAATTCAATCACAATCGAACTGCAGTTGAAATAGCTGAATAAGGGCCCAGTGTGTGTTAACAATGATGACTTAAAGTAGTAAAGTAACGGCCTACAATCTACTCACTGCAGTGCAAAGGCCTTCATCATTGAATTCAAGTTACCATAGCAATGATGGGTACAGGCATAATCACCACGCTTGCCAAATGCGGGTTGGTGATCACAAACCCGAGCAAACGAACCTGTGACCCGGAGATCCTGGCCCGGTAACTGACCATACATGATGTAACTACTAGACCAATGACTTATTGAACTCAAACGTAGTCGCTTAGATGGGTCTCATAAGAAGGCTCAAGGTTGCACAGCGGGCAATGAAGAGCAATGTTTAGTATCACTGTATGATAGCATTAGAAATGAGGAAATCTGTAGGAAAACTAAGATATACTAGAAAAGTTGCAGAGCTGAAACGGAAGTGGGCAGGACAGATAGTAAGAAGGACTGATGGTTCGAAAGGATACCGCGCACCGGACGACGATCTGTAGGTATGCTCCCCACCAAGTGGGCCGATAATCCGGTGAGGGTCGCGGGTAGACGGTGCATGAAGGTGCCGGGGACCGATTGTTGTGAAGATCCTTAGGGGTGGTCTATGTTCAACTGCAGGCATCGTTTGTCTGATGATGGTGTAATTTTATTTAGCTTTAGCTTTATTAGAAGCGACAATGGTAATACTGCTAGGAGACCGGCAGCAGCATCTTGTCAGGTCCATTGGCAGGCGTGGCGATTATGGCAAAACGTTCAGATGATGACTGACGGAGGCTAAAGATGATAAAGTGATGACGACCTCCGTGGCGGAGCCAGTTGTCAAGGTCTCGTCTGCTCCGAGGTCCCGGGTTCGATTCCCGGACGGGTCAAGGTAGAAAAAAAGTATTTTTGATGTTGTCCACATTTTTTTTAAAGCATTTGTATTTGGTAGGACACGTATCCTACATGGCGCTGAGGGCACCCAGCCTTCAGCACCCGGCATGATCCATCCCGCTAATACCTACGTCGCTTTTTTTTGGGAATCAGATATTTCATCAAACTTCAAATTAATTATTTAGAAGCAAGTAGAGAATGTTTTATGGAGTCAGGTTAACCATTTCTAACACATTATTAACATTCTTAACTGTCAAATATTTGGTAACGGTTTTTCTTAACTGTCACACACACCAATTAGGTATGTAACGGTTTTTCGCATTTAATGAAAAAACCCAACACTAATGAGCTTTTCAGACGACCTGCCTTAACCTCTCCTAAATTCGAATTTCACTGCACTATTCCCATGATGCTTAAAGTTTATGATTCAGCCGCGAAACTTCCTAACGGCCCTCTTTAGTCTAATAAAGTGCTGGATTTAAGTAACTTGCGTTATCTAGGATGTACATACGTTTGGCGTAATTTGCCATCATGGTTTGCTGTAGCAAATTTTGTATTCAAATTGCGAACAGCAAATAGTAAATACCTAATAAGGCCAATGTTAGGAGGAGACCATCTACGTATGTTCCACTTGATTGGTGATCACTCGTAGAACTGATAACATTTAAAGAAGTAAGTTAGTTATAGTTAACTGGAAATTGGAGACCTATAAATTTAAGATTACAGGAAGCCGAATGGATACAAGTGCAACATGACTAATTTAGCGTTATAGTAAAAAAAATGTCCATGCCATTTCTTTTGTTTGATAACGATAACACATGTGCCACTAGAGGTTTATTAACAATATCTTTTGCTTATTTATTTTGTTCCGGCCATACCTAGTTTTTTTTTAAATGACTCAATTAAAACACTAACTTCGCACTGCTTGGCGTTCAGATGTCAAATTTCTTGTATGTTAAATTATTTGCAGTGATTAATTAACTTTTTCGAGATTAAAGTAATAATTTTTTATCATCACACTTCTGCTTATACAGGGATAGGTACTACAACGACTGGAGTTACGTAAAAGTCAGAAAGATGTTATTTAAACAGCTTTAAATAATATGTTCATTAGTCATTTAAAATGCAACGCAAATGGACGAAATCAGCATAATCGCCAGCACGATTGGTTTTGACGGGCTTCATTTATCAACTGACTTTTCATCGTCCACGACTTTCTGAGGAAATAAACGAAAACTTCGGAGAGTAAATTATTTATTTTCAACTTTATAGTGTTTTTCCTTCGAGTCGCCCATTAACCGTAGTGCCTGGAGGCAATAAAATGCATTGACGTTTAAATGTCCGGTATATTCAATAATCTTAATAGGCTTTGGGTGTAGGCTTGAGATTTATTCGAATGATAAGAATTGCAATACGAAACTTCATTATTCGTCTTCGACTTCGTCCGCGTCAATTTCTGCAACATTTTTCACTGATGCTTTCGCTCCTATTGGTCGCAGCGTGATGTTGTATAGCCTAAAACCGTCCTCAATAAATAGACTATCCGACATTTAAAGAACTTTTACATTCATGCGAGTACTTTTTTTAGATTAGCGCGTTCAAACAAACAAACAAATAAACTCTTCAGCTAAGTAATCTCTACTAATATTATAAAGCTGAAGAGTTTGTTTGTTTGTTTGTTCGAACGCGCTAATCTCTGGAAGTACTGGTTCGATTTAAAAATCTTTTTGCGTTGAATAGTCCATTTATGGAAGGCTTTAGGCTATATAACAGCACGCTGCGACCAATAGGAGCGAAGCATGAGTAAAAAATGTTACAAAAATAGTCGCAATAATAACAGAAATTGACGCGGACGAAGTCGCGGGCAACAGCTAGTATTATATATTAGTATAGATTTATTGATATACTGATTTAAACTTTCATGGTCACTATCACTAGAGTTATTTAATTCGGGATTTATACCATGTACCTTATTTATTATGAGCTTGCAACAGTGCCGAAATATCGGAAACTCATAATAAATAAGGTACATGGTATAAACCCCGAATTAAATAACTCTAGAGATTTATTGATGTTTCAAATCTTTGTAATATGTCGTGTTGTGTCGGCACATTAAAAGAATAGCCCTTCCTTTCCTATGGGTGTCGTAAGAGGTGACTAAAGGAGTATTGCCAGAAGAAAACAGGCAGTAGCGTCTTTTCTACACCATTGGACAACTGTGATCGCTAACAACGGCACGCATCGTTTGCCTAGGACTTTTTCTAGTCCCTTTGGTTCTGCTCAGAAGTTGTAAAAATAATCAAGTATTTTTATCTTATTGTTATAAAGTTGTAAGAAACATAATTCCACCTGCCAAGCGTGGTGATTAAGAATGTCGAAACTGTCGTTTTGAAGAGGCCCGTGTGTACTAAAAGACTGATATACTGGTAATAATGATGATGATGAGGCATTCACTTCAAACACAAAGTTTTCATAACAATACACAGTTTTATTATTTCCAGTCACCCGAACGTCTGCCTATAAAATCCTTCGTTTACTTTTATACCTCCACTAGAAGCGAAATATTTTAGGCGCAGAAACAAATAACGTTAATAGCCCCAAGATATAAAGTAAGCAAGTTTCATTTACTACGCCATCAAGGAAGATAAGGGACGCTGTAAATTTTATTGTCCCAAGCATCATTAAGTTGTACGATTCGTCACTCTGCAATCTTGCTATCTCCAAGATTGTGTTTTGTTTTTTCTTTTTTTTTTAATTCCCCTTATAAGCTGTTTTAATGGTTATGGCTTAAAATTCGAGTTCTCTTCTTAAGAAACAGTAAGTCGTCTTTGCTGTTTCATCAAGACCTAATACTGAGAGGAAGCTAGAAAGATACAGGAAAAGACTCAAAATGCATTTTAAATGAATACTTCTATTTGAATAGTTTAGATTTATTAAAGATGTGCGAAGCAATAATTTTATGCACATTTATCAAGTGTTTTTTTTCCTAGCTTCTATGACCGTTAATATTTTCGCCAATGTCCGGTTTAGCGTTATTTAACCTCACGTTATTGAACCAGCGTAAGTCACTTATTTCTATTACATTGTGTATGCATGACTCCCCCTTAGTCAAGTGGTTTTAGTACCGGGTTAAGATCTTAAGGTCCTGGGTTCTATCCTTGGGGCGGGCAACAAGTGTTTCTTTAAACATTCCTTGGCTTTGACATCACCAACCCACATTTGGCAAGCGTGATGATTATGCCTGTACCCATCATTGTTATTGTAACATGAATTTAATGATGGATGAATGTGGGATGATTATAGGTATATAATATACGCATATACTCACCTTTAAGAACCTTTAAGAACAAAACTATAAATTTTATTAGATAGTAGCTGTTGCCCGCGACTTCGTCTGCGTCAATTTCTATTATTATGATCGCGATTTAGAAGATTTTAAAAGAATATAGCCTAAAGCCTTCCTCGATAAATTGACTATCCAACACAAAAGTAATTTTTCAATACGACCCAGTATTTCCAGAGATTAGCGCGTTCAAACAAATAAACTAACAAACTCTTCAGCTTTATAATATTAGTATAGATTTTGGAAGAACTGAACAGATAAGGCGTTGTGGAAGCGGTGTTTCCCGACTCTGCAGTTCTGGATTGACACAAATCTTTGACATACATTTTCTATTCAGTGTGGTTTTCTGTAGAATGCTTAATGATTTGTTCGACCTAAACGCCACATTTGAACGGAGAAAATAGGTTACTGATTATAAATAGTATAATATATCCAATTAGATAGTATAAAAATTGTTACGCTTTCTACTTACCTGCGTAGCTTCGCAAAGACTCATCTTAAAAGGCTAAATAAAGGATTCAACTCCCTGTGTTGGTTATTTTGAAGACGTATTTTACGTGTATAGTATAGTATGTATACAGTTTTTATCAATCTCTTTAAGATTATTTTATTTAGGCAAAGTGACAGTATTTTCCCTTTTTGACACGTTTTTTATGTGTGCGACTGTGTATTTGTTTGTAAGACCATTGGTAACTTAATGGTGTGTTAGTAGTTTTGTTGGACTTCCTTTTATTAAACTTGGTTAACAGCTGTTATAGTAATAAAAACTAAAAAACCACGCTTTTAAAACAGATTGAACTAAAAAATTAAAAATAAAACTGTAGTAATCAATTGAAAAATTCATATTATTGTACAAAAAGCGTGGGGTGCTTGTTATGATATCCACAGATATAGTAAATTATTGATAAAATATTTACAACAATCTAAATCAAGCCCCCCACGCTTTTTGTACAATAATATGAATTTTTCAATTGATTACTACAGTTTTATTTTTAATTTTTTAGTTCAATCTGTTTTAAAAGCATGGTTTTTTAGTTTTTTAAACTATAATTTATTTTTTACTTTTTAGTTTAGTTTATAAGATTTGATTCCTTCTTTACCGACTGTAAGTCCAAACCTATGCAGGAAACATAATTGATACAGATCGCGCGCTAGCTCTATCTCTTTTACTCCCTCTTACAGAGGAAAACTGGGAAAACTGTTATTAAATTATTGCATTGTCATCGGCCCTTGATACGTGTGCAAAGTTTCAAATTAATCAAACTTCTGGAAATCGGTGAAAATTAAGCTCAAAGATTCCATTACATACATACATACATACATACATAGATACAACCCAAGCTAATAAAAGCGTGGTAAAAAGTCCTCGTGTATCTCATATAATAAAGGAAAGTGTTTACAGATTATGATTAGGCGCTATTTTGGAACGAAGTTCCTTATCGCGCGTTGCTAAAGGGGGCTAGACGGAAAAAATGTAACGACACTTTTTGAACGCACTTTTTGCTATAGTTGTTACAAGGTAGATGGTTTGGTGGGTGCTCTTTAGGTGTTGTAGAACACATAGTACAAGACTAAAAGGTAGGTTAGTCTATGCCCGGCTTGCAGAAATTTATAAAGAACCAAGTTAACTGGCTACGGGATGTTGAATAATAACAATCAGTAGTATTTACTAAATATATTTATTAAGTTGATGGCCAACTGTTATTACATTATTAGAATTAATCTTATTTATAAATACTTCTATCAACCAGACAATCCACGTAGCTAAAGATATTATATTTAACCAATGAGTGTTAGAGATATGACTCTCAACATAATTAATTCAGGGTGTGTGTAATGGTTCGGGATTGAAAATAGTGCTATCCGTTCTGCATAATCTAAATAGCTCAGATATAAAGACTCGACTTTACAATATATTAAAATTAAAAAAGAACTATGGTTTCAAGTAGCTGCCCTCACAGGATAAGAAAGAAGATGGTACCTTTAGACGTTGAATACTCATCCGGATTGGTCAGTGCCTCGCTTCAGAACATCCCTTGGAATCTCTGGTTAGGTCCTGAGCCTTCTTGTGGCTACTAAGCTCCTGGATGGAAGTCCATGTCAGTTCCCAAGAACAACCCAACGTTGAAAACCCAAAACTATATCGACTTCACAAGTCGACCATACAAATGACACTTAACTGTAAGGAATCTGAATAAATTAAGAAATAGCCCTTATTTCCTTTATTAGAAACGAACCAGAAAGAAAATTACAATACGGCGCAATATGACCTAAATCACAATACGGCGCCGTAGCGACGAAACTAAGAAACATCAATAGATGTCGCTAGGCGTTCGAAAAACCCAATCAAATACAATGTTATGAAAGCTGCAAAAAAAAGTAGCTTGCGTAGAATTTGTGTCCTTACATTGTAAGCTGTGCGGCGTGCGCGTGTTTGTCTGTCTGAGAAAGAGAGAGAGGGATAGAGAGAGATAGAGAGAGAGAGAGAGAGATAGAGAGATAGAGAGATAGAGAGATAGAGAGAGAGAGATAAAGAAAGAGAGAGAGAGAATTAAAATTAAATTAAATTAAATTTTATTACTATTCCTTCACTAAAAATGAACTCCGGGTTCCATCCGGGTGTCCCTTAACACCTCTCAAGCTTTTACTATTAATATTACTATTGTTATAAGTTTGAATAAAATTGATTTTCAAAATAAAAAATATAATAACTCAATTAAATAACTCAACAATAAATTTACAAGTACAAAAAGAATAGAAAGACAATGTTCAAAATAATAATTGTGCGTAATTCGGCTTCGAATAATAAAAACGTCAGACTCCACTGAGTTTATTCGTCGTGATTTATATGCATTTCGGGAATCGCCCGCCATTTTAAATGCTGACCCATTTATTTTTCGAGTTGCCAAAGAAAGCGTTTTTCTTGTAGGCACGCCCCTTCAGTTCCTTGTTTTGTTATTTAATATCGTGCAAGAGATTAAAATGTTTTTATTTAAATAAATCTTATTTGCCATCAGTCTAAAGATACTAGCTTCTTAGGATTAACTCATTTATTTGGGGAGGTATGTGTCAAGAAGCGGACTGATGTAGGCTGATAAAGAATACAAGTTTATCATAAATATTTAGTTTTATAGTCACGATACAAACAGTTCTCACATAACTGTTTGAGTGTTACGAGTTATATATTTCAAACCACCTTGACTTGAATAACAATTAAAACTAAACAGCTAGTTAAATCAGTTTTATTTCTGCAAATAGACTCCTGGAGGCGCTTTTACTCGTCCCAATATTTAAACCTACCACTGCTGCGGGACAATTGTGGGCTAGTGCCGAGAAGAAGCAGCGCAAGAAACAGCTTTGCTCTTCTTTGTGGAGCAATATCCATTTTCCTCTAGACTCTGCCAGCACCTTTAACTCCTGATACATCATGACATTGACCTTGCCTTTCAGTTGCTGAGTATAATAATGTTCTTCTTAGCCTTAATATCCTTTGTAAAGAAGGAACTTTAACCTTATATTCGTAGGAGCTTTAATTTAAATTCGTTCTTGTTAAGATAACAATAATATAATAAAAAAAAACAATAACCAAAAAATTGCTAACAAAATATATAACATGGTTTATGTAGTAATTGCAGTTAATGGTTTATTATATTACATATTTAAATCAAAAGGTGGATCTGAAAATACAGAAAATACAGTTCTTACTAGTTTCGATATCAGGCATCGAAACTAGTAAGAACTGTATTTTCAGTGTCAGTGATTCCTCGACATTGTTCAGCTTATTTTAACATACAATACAAGGAAATACATTATAAAATAGTAATATCTAAAACTTCCTACTAACAAAAATGGGTTATTCACCAACTGGGCACAGGAGACTGGACACACGTGTGCCTAAAGCATTTTGAAAAAAAATAAAGCCCATCACAACATAGTGATGGTCGGTGGTTTCTTTTTTGGCTGCAACACAAAATTGATGGATTTTTTTTTTCGGAAAAAGTTTGTTGTTTTTTTGCGACTCTCTTCTCTATGTGTCTATCCTTCGGAGTTTTTATTTATTTCAAATTTAAACAAGACTAACTTTGCACTGGCTATCAACCAAAGAAATCATCGACATCGGTTCAGCTAGTCAAAAGATAGTCATACAAAAAAAACGTGTCAAATTGAGAAACTCCTTCATTTTCGTCGGTCCATTAAAACTAATTCATATTAAAAGCATTATTCCCTCAGTTCCCAAAAGACTATAGTCCCTTTTTTTAATATGACTAATTAGCTTTTGGGAACTGAGGGAATTATCAAAATATAATTTTAAAAAAAAACGCGGCATCAGCAATGGTCAGTAGGTAGTTAAATGCAATAGTCAATCTTGCGGATACGTTTTCATATCAAAAATCTAGGTTTACCAACTCTATTCATATCCTAGGGCAAATGTTTCAAAAGCAATCAACTGGGACCATACCAGTAGGCACTCCAATTATAATAAAAAAAGTTGTGCGTGTACTAGTGTACACACGTAAGAAGTGAAACTTCTTTATGGCCTTATTTTTCGAAAAATGATCTACATGCAACTTTCCAGAAATTGGTTAAATTGGTTAAATTAGTTAAATTAGTTAAATTGGTTAAATTGGTTAAATTGGTTAAATTGGATAAATTGGTTAAATTGGTTAAATTGGTTAAATTGGTTAAATTGGTTAAATTGGCTAAATTGGCTAAATTGGTTAAATTGGTTAAATTGGTTAAATTGGTTAAATTGGTTAAATTGGTTAAATTGGTTAAATTGGTTAAATTGGTTAAATTGGTTAAATTGGTTAAATATTATTTCACTTTACCTTTTTGCTATCGTCTGAACCAACCGTGGTAGGGGCAAGAAAAAGATGGCGCGTAACCGAAAAATGTGACGAAAATGTGACGCAAAACGTGACGGTAAATTTTTTCCAACGCCGATAAAGAAGTTTCAGTTCAAAAAATAAAAATGGTAAAAAAACTACACGTCGAGCTTGGGCTATGTCGGTGAAACCCGCGGGGCTCATTCGTCAAAACCACCATAATCTTGTTTCGATCTGACATAGACATATTGAACGGTATTTTTCATTCATTCATTCATTCGTGGTATAATTTTTTTCATCGTTCAAAATTCAAATAGATCGTTTCAATCGATGCACAAAAAATTATGACATTTTCAAGTCAGCGTGTTTATTCATCATAACAAAGAAGGATTTCGCCTTAATCGCCACACTTGGCGGTGGATTAGCGAACGTAGTTTGTCTAACTATTAGAAAGAATATGGTGCTGTCCATCTTCTTCTAATAGTAGCCTTCTAATTGCTTCTTACATCTATAGGAGAAGAAGAGATAGTGCTATATTCCTTTATAAGCTATCTCTTTGGTCGTGCCTATTAGAAAGACTTGTTAATATCCGACAGAAATCACTTGTCTTATTACAACATCTATACCTACTCCGAATTTAACCAAAAATATGATGCAAAATGATCTTCGACCCTGACTTTAGCAATCTTAGTTTGTCCAATGGAGGAGATAAGACACTACTAAGTAACCACTTCTTATAGTAGCACTCTTTTAGTCGCCTCTTACGACACATACAGGAAGGGAATAAATTAAAATAATATACATGTGTCATCTAGATACTGGTACTGTTATACTAGAGTTAAATTAAATTTACGTATTTCGCTAAAATGTTTTTTCCAGTCACTCACACAGAACAGTGTATAATACACTACAGTCACCTGAAATGTATAGGCTAAGTTCGACTTTACTCCGTCGACCTACGAGCATAAGTTTGTCCTGAATAGCTGTAGGGTTGTCAGTGCATAAATTAGAACACGTCGATCCATCGCTCAATTAATAAAGCTTGCCGCAGCGACAATCAACGTCACTGGCAAGGTACAAGTTCCGAAACAGCTTGTAATCATGTGTCAGGGTTGTCACTTACTAGATATTGGTTTTGGTTTACGCCCGGGCATTTTGGGCATATTGGTTATTTGTCCGGGCATATTGGATAACTTTACGGGTGTCACCCATCTCTTCACTTGACTGATAATAGTCAATATATTTTTTTGTATTTTTTTCATCAATCTTCAGCCTTTATCAGACCACGGTTGTTCTGTTCAACTGGACGCCACTGAAAACGATTCTCAGTTCCTTTTGTCCGGCTCATACAAGCCACTTGTGAAGATGTCTACTTTACTTTACCTAGTAATGAACCGATGTAGTTTGAAGACGATAGTGATTACAAGTTATGTTTGCGATATTGATGATGAAAAAAAGACTAAAGACAGACTAAAAAAATAGTTAGAACATTCGCTACGCCAAAACACCAAATAAATTACGGGTGATAAACCTTAACTCGAGATTTAAATAAATTAAATAAACGTCTAGTGTAAAACATACGTAACGCAGTACGCAGTATTATTCCTCGGGGTTTGCGATTATTTTTTTTACGGCAGCAACGGCTCAGTGGAACTGAATATTGTTCGCATGAGTCACATAGGCTATATACTGGAATAGAACATAGTTAACCTATTTTTCAAAAAAGTAAGTGGTAGTTTCAAATTAAAAATTCCACGCGTACGAAGTAACGGGCCTCAGTTAGTATAAGATACTGCCAACCCTACAAGACATTGTTCGCATAACATGACACGTGGTCCAACATGGCACCCGGGACCATTTGTACAGATCGGTCTTACGGCCATTTCCAATAACCTATCTATCTTCAGTTTTGGCATATCGGAGATAGAAAACAACTTCTGTCTTTGTTTCTCTGGGCGGTAAAAACAGAGATAGAAACTGTTTCCTATCTCCGATATGCCAAAACTGAAGATAGATAGGTTATTGGAAATGGCCGTTAGGGTTAACTGAAGTAGTCACCGTGAAACTAATCGAGAACGAACATTTGGGAGAATATTGGAAAACTGGACGGATGTTGAAAATTGTCAGCCTTGTTATTGTTTACTGTATATCAGCAGTTATTTCATTCATCTTTACGAACATAGTCTTACTTATGATGCCATCGTTGAGTAAGATTTTATAACAAAAAAGTCATAAATTAATTCGCAGATCTGTCTAAAACTTTTCGTAATGTTTTTATCATAAAAAATTTACCTACAGGATGAATGGTATAAACCTCATGTGGTATAAACCATGAATTCTGTACACAGAATTGAATTGCCGGACACGAAATTGCAAACATTTTAAAATGTGGCTTATTTAACACTTTCCGTCGGTAAAGTGTTTGTTCTAATTTTTCGGAATGTTTCAACCGTACTTTTCGATCTTTATGGATAGTGTTTTATTTCAAAATTAAATAGGATTAACTTTGAGTTTATCTTTGTCAAACAAAAAAAACATCAAAAGTGGTAAAATAATAACTCTTTACCAAATAAATAAATAAATAAATAAATAAATATTTAAGACATGCCTCACTGGGCCACACAGGGCCATCTAGTCCCAAATTAAGGTTCTATTAAGTACCCTGTCGTATGGGGTACTAGACAACCGATAATCTTACTTATATACTTTTTTTTATAAATACATTCTTATAATACATAGAAAACACCCAGACCAGTACAAACAGACATGTTCATGCACACAAATATTTGTACTGTGCGGGGATCGAACCCGCGACCCATGGCTCAGAAGCAGCGTTTACTACCGCTGATCTAAATGGTCCTCAAAGTAAGTACTTCTTTTTAATGTGGGTTGAAAAATTTAAAACGTTAAAACTGTTGCGTTACCAATAAACAGACCTTATAAATTAAATTAGCTAACTACTCGTAGTTTACTTTAGAAACCAAATTGATTTAGTACGGTCACTTAAAATATATCTTATTAATTATGCCAAAGCCACCTTCGAGGGAGTTTCAAGTCCCTTTCGCGGCGTGTTCTTTAATATAAACGGTATAACTCATAATACCTAAGGCAAGCCGGATGCCCTGGGGGCCGATTCATCACCTACGACGGTTGGGGGTTTGCGGCTTTTTATCTTATCAGCTTTGGGAAATGTACCGTTTGAAAGCCAAAAAAAAAACTGGGGAGCTGCTACGAGGTTGTAAAAATGATGTATTTAACTTTCATTACCTTAGGGTAGAATACTAAAGTGGCTTCCGCGTATTGCCTGTTTAAAATGATGGGTTGAAAAATCGTAAGATCAAAATACATTATGTCAAAATTTACAACAACACTACCAAATCAACTATTTAATAATATTAATAATATTAAATAGTTGATTATGTCACTGGTTTATTAGATCAATACATTTTGAGATCAATAGTTCATTAGATCAACAAATAATTTGTAATATCAACAATTTACTGCATCATTTGGTCAGTACGAGTAGTTCAAATTTTGAGTGTCATATTTTACATGCGGCTAAGTACTGGTAAAAGAAATTGGCAGCAACGTCTTCTGTCCGCCATTAGTCAAACTGCGATAGCAAACTTTTTGTATAGGTAACTTTATATGTTTTTATCGTATGATAAACCTGATTACACTTTTTGTTTTGTTTTATTAATTTCGTCGTAGTTACATTATTATGTGAAAATGGTAACATTCGCATAACATGCCGACAATTTCACATGAAGCGACTTATTTTTATGTTTTTACCACGCTTTTATTAGCTTGGGTTGTATCTATGTATGTAATGGAATCTTTGAGCATATTTTTTACCAATTTCTAGAAGTTTGATTAGTTTGAAACTTTGCACACGTATCAAGGACCGATGACAATGCAATAATTTAATAAAAGTTTCCCAGTTTTCCTCTGTAAGAGGGAATAAAAGAGATAGAGCTAGCGCGCGATCTGTATCAATTACGATTCCTGCATAGCTTTGGACTTACAGTCGATAAAGAAGGAATCAAATCTTATAAACTAAACTAAAAAGTAAAAAATAAATTAAAGTTTAAAAAAATAAACAACCACGCTTTTAAAACAGATTGAACTAAAAAATTAAAAATAAAACTGTAGTAATCAATTGAAAAATTCATATTATTGTACAAAAAGCGTGGGGGGCTTGATTTAGATTGTTGTAAATATTTTATCAATAATTTACTATATCTGTGGATATCATAACAAGCACCCCACGCTTTTTGTACAATAATATGAATTTTTCAATTGATTACTACAGTTTTATTTTTAATTTTTTAGTTCAATCTGTTTTAAAAGAGTGGTTTTTTAGTTTTTTAAACTATATTTTTTTTGTAATAAGTAATACATTTCCGCAGCTTTGTTAATTTCTTAAGCTAATTTTTTTTTCGAATGAGCATTGTAGACCGATGACTACCCTTGTTTGGAAACGAAAGTCGCTTAGTTGATAAAATTCTGTAATATCTAGTCAAAAACCGTGGTCAACATTTTTGGTATGCTGGAAATCATTAAATATCGAAATGGAATAACGGTTTTTCCTGTAACTCAATATTTTTTTAATTAATTCAAATTCAAATTCAAATTCAAAATGTTTATTGCTTACTAAGTGTGTTGGTTACATTGATGTTCTTATGTTAACTATCGTACTTACAACTTAGTCACCTGGGTGGTATTGCAATATCGAGGGCTAGCATTAATCTAATATTAGGTACTTACTATTAATATAAACTTAAATTATAGATATTCTCTATTGCACAACATATTATTTATCTCAGAAATGTACTATTAGTTGTATTTAGTTTAAGCTTTTATATATAATATTATTATAAACTATCGATATAATATATATTTAATTTTGGTAATAGTTTGTAACTCAAATTTCCTTGTTTTATTTATTTATTGCTTTTATCGTTTAAATAGTCAATAACTGAATAATAACACTTTTCTAACAGGTAAGATTTTAATGTTTTTGCAAAGGATTTTAAATTTTGATGGTTTTTTATGTGTTGTGGCAATTTATTGAATATCTTTACTGACATATTTTATTGCGTAATGAATAATTTTGGATATTATTACAATTATGTGTTTACAAATATTTATGATACGTAATCAAAATAACGAGAAACGTCCATTTTGAAACAAATTTCATTTCAGTAAATTGGCTACTTGAATTCCTTGTATTATATATGTGAATCAATTTATTGGTAAATAAAATACATATAATGTTATTAATTCGATTATCCCCATTAATTGGACGAGTTTGGACTGGCGAGTTTATTTGACAGTTAAAGGCTTTATAATTGGGAGAGGTTGTAATTGGAATGAAATTTACAAATTTACCGTTTATGACTACCTATTTTGTGCAGACAACAGAGCCAATTATGTTTGACAAATATTAATAATTTCAACTTTATCCACAGTAAATACGTAATAAACAATTTGAAGCGTGAAAAATGTGTTCCACATGACATCTAGGAATATCTTCGAGGGCATATTAAAGTGATACCTTAATCATGTATTTCGTTTTTCGATTCATGAACGCTCTTTTTTATATATTAGGGGTTAAAGTATGAAATTGCCGTTTTGTATGGACGAAATCGAAAAAAGTCATTTTTCCATACTAGCAATTTTTTAGTTTTTTAAAAACGCCTGAACCGTTTTCGATGCAATTAAAGGTGAAAGTTAGATGGTTATAAAGCTACGCATTATATTATTTAAATTTCTGAAAATCAAAGTATATAATACAAATATACTTAATTGAAGCACGAAGGTCAGCTGACACATTGTAAGGGGTCTTTTCAACGACTTCCTTTGAAGTAATAGGCGCTAGTATTGCATTTTTTTTAGTCAAAAGTTACTTTATTTAGTTTTTGATACAATACAAAAAGAATTACGCAAATAATACGACTATACATAAGAGCTATAAACAAAATAAAAAGTGGGAAAATAATCGGCAATTTCATACTTTAACCCCTATTATATATTTTTCAACAGTCTATTAGTAATCGTCACACTACAGGGCTAAGTCCTCCATCATTGAGTTCAAGTTACAACAGCAATGATAGGTACAGGCATAATCACCACGCTTGCCAAATGTGGGTTGGTGATCACAAACTAGAGCAATTTTGAAAATGCTGGACTCCCATTGTCCGAGTGTTTTAAGTACTGGCCCAATATCTCGGGGTACTAAGTTCGATTTCCGGGACTGGCAACAAGAGTTTCGTTTAAAATAGGTACGTAACAGTGCGTAATTAAAGTTTCATACATATTACTATAATTATGAAGAGCTAAATTTCATCGACCTACATAAATAATAGTCACTTAGATAACTGTATTCGAATGTTATTACTGCTTTCCATTCTATTTTTTATCAGGGTTCCGTAACGACTGTAGGTACGTCTTTTTGTCTGTCACCAGGTTGTATCTCATGAACCGTGATAGCTGGTAAATTGAAAGTTTCACAAATAATGTATTTCTGTTGTCACTATAAACAGCAAATACAAACCGGCCAAGTGCGAGTCGGACTCACGCACTGAGGGTTCCGTACCAACTTTAACTAAATTACGGGTCCACTTACTTACACTAACCAAAATACCACAATATTTAATTGACTGCAAATATAACTTTGTTTTTTATAGTGTTTGTATGAAAAACAAAGTTATATTTGCGGCTGTTAAAGATGTGATATTCTACCGGTTTGATCTCGTTCAAACCAATTCCCGTTGTAAGTTTTTGTTAAGTTCTACATTATGTATTTTTTCCAAAATTTTCACTTGCTTAGTTTAAAAGTTAGAGGGGGGGGGACACCCATTTTACCACTTTGGCAGCGTTTATCTTCCAAACGTTAGACTTTTGGAAAAAATGCTTTTAGAAACCTCTATGTCATTTTGAAAGACCTATCCATAGATACACCAAACGCGTAGGTTAGAGTAAAAAATTTTTTTTTGTTTTAGTTCTATAAATAAATAAATAAATATAAATATTTTAAGACATGCCTCACTGGGCCAAACAGAGCCATCTAGTCCCAAATTAAGGTAGTATTAAGTACCCTGTCGTATGGGGTACTAGACAACCGATAATTTTACTTATATACTTTTTTTTTTGTAAATACATACTTATAATACATAGAAAACACCCAGACCAGTACAAACAGACATGTTCATGCACACAAATATTTGTACTGTGCGGGGATCGAACCCGCGACCCATGGCTCAGAAGCAGCGTTAACTACCGCTGATCCAAATGGTCGTCTATGTATGGGAAGCCCTCCTTAAATATCATATTTTTTATTTTTTTGTATGAGAATCGTAAAGCAGTCAACAGGATACACCTACCTACTTAGTTTCAACTGTGTAATGCTAATACTTTCAGAATAAAGTGGCTGTGACATACGGACGGACAGACAGATAGACAGACTTGACGAATCTATAAGAGTTCCGTTTTTTGCCATTCGGCTAAGAAACCCTAAAAACCGAATAAAATAAATATTAAAATGGGTCTTCCATACATCAAACGTGTTTTTTTCGCCGTTGTTTCCTCGATGTTAATAATGGCAGCTACACGCTTGAAATATTGACAGAATATATAGTTGTTTAAACCCAAAAAAGGTAGATTGGTGTGCAAACCGACTCTCACTTGGCCGGTTATATTGACAACATTTTCTTCTTGCTCACAGGTTCCCAGTGACGGCTGACATGGCGCCCGTCAGCTCTCTTCTTGTCTACTACGTGACAGAGGCTGGCGAGCCAGTCAGTGATGTCGCCAGCTTCCACGTCAAGCTTCTGCATAAGGAGGTAAGAATATTACACGTCAACATTTTTGTAAACTTTGATGTAAAAAAAGTAAAGTTTTTTTTTATTTGTTTCTTTCGTAAAAATTACAATATTACACAAACTTAGTCTTTGCCAAACTGCTATGCAGTTTGTCGGCAAATTGCAGTCTCGTATTATCTTATTCTATATGTTATGTTTATTATCTTTATTCTATATATCTACTATTTCTTCTTAGCCAATATATGAAAGCCCTAATTAACCATTAATTTTAATTATCATCTAGTCGGAGTGACGCGATACTTTTATTTTATATAAGACAAGTCTCAAACAAATAGACGAAATCAAAAACTGGACATCAACTACGGACACCTAGACAAGTAGTGTTTTGTTAATAATCTTTTCAGATGTATTTTACAAGTTGCCTCCCCAATGATCTCTGGTGGCAAATCACTATGTAAGGTACTATAAGCCAATGACGGGTACGCTTACCGTATACACCGTGAAATTTTAGTGGTTGTTTTCCCGCAGTAAAATGATTCTATCTTAGTAGTACAATAGATTTGTGCAGTTTCTTTTTATTCAAATAAAAAAATAGCAGTTTCACGATTGTGATAAACGAAACTCGAAAGCAACCTCAAACCAATGGTACCAGCCGCGCCGCAGCCGGTCACCGGCCGGGGTCATTGCCCCTCGCGCGGTGCAGTTTATGCTGTATTACTTAGTGCGTAGAGCTTCTTTTGCTTTGAACATTGATTTCGTGCGGCAAGCAGTACCCAAACACGTCACATTTTGTAAAGATACTATCGTATCTCACGCTTTTGAGTTGATCATTATTTTTTTGATTAGTTGAGAACAACGATGTCTTTATTTTCAAAAAATAACTCGCACGATTCGATGGTGCTACTAAAGGTAAATCGTTCTGTTGCGGGAAAACAACCACTAAAATTTCAGGGTGTATAGTTGCTCGCCCGTGGTATAACTGGTTTGTTTTTTGATGCAGCCCGGGTTGGATAACTACGTACCCCGCTCCCGCCATTAGTTCAATACGGAATTTTATTGTTATATTTTTCTAATAAAATTAAAGTTTTGACTTTTAGTTCTATAGGCAGTACTTCACATAATTTAAATAATTTATCGTAATCCTTATTTATTGTATTTTTCTTGTTTTTACGAGTATCTATTAACAATTTTAAAGTTCTTTTCTGTAAAAGTTAAATTTTATTCAAGTATGACGGGAACGTAGATCCGTAGGCAGCTAATCCATATCCTATTGTTGATTCCACCAGAGCGTGATAAAGCATGAATAAAACACTTCTACTGACATAATATCCTAAATTATAAAACTTTCCTAATATTGATCTTAGTTTGTTACATACAATTTCAACATGCGTATTCCATGAGAAGCTGCCATCAATTGTCATACCTAAATATTTGTATGTTGTGTTACTTGTTCTAATTTATTGCAATTACAATTAATTATATTTTTATGTAACCAATCATAAGAATCATAAGAAGTAACAGCCTATAATCATCCCAATGCAGGGAAAAGGTTCCATCTCGGATGAAATGAAAATTCGAAACCTTTTTGGTTGCCTGACCCGGGGATCGAACCCGGGACTCCAAGATCTTGGCCCGGAATTTAAACCACTAGACCAATGGATCATTAATGAAATATAATAAAACAAGATTTCAGTACAACCTATATCAATCGAAGAGATACAACATGACATAAAAATCCAAACTATTGCATGCCGACATAATTTGGCCGAGTTATAAAGTTGATTTTAAATGAGGAAAGTTTTAGGTGTGATTTTGGTATGGGGCTGTGTATCTAGTTCTTATTATATGACGTCCATTTGGATCAGTGGTAGTAAACGCAGCTTCTGAGCTATGGGTCGCGGGTTCGATCCTCGCACAGTACAAATATTTGTGTGCACGAACATGTCTGTTTGTAATGGTCTGGGTGTTTTTCTATGTATTATAAGTATATATTTACAAAAAATATATATATAAGTAGGTTTATTGGTTGTCTAGTAGCCAATACGACGAGCTTCGTAGTAGTTGCTTAGTTTAGGACTAGATGGCTCTGTGCCCAGTGTGGCATGTCTGAAAATATACATAAGATATTTACGGGTCTTTCCAAGTACAGATTATACTCGAGTTTAAGCACAAGAAATTGATTTGGTCAGCTTAAAGGAAATTCTCTAAACCGCAATGATAAACGGGTCATTGGAGTAAGGCAATCTGGATTTACTTTTAATCGAAGCTTAATGTTCTTTACAAAGCAGAAACCAGACTAAAACATACGTGAGCAAAGCGTAGCGAACAGTGATTAAAAGTCCCTGATCAAAAACCAACCCAATAACGCGTATAAAGAGACAGCATAACACAAATAATATTAACACAGCACTAAACGAGTTAACATAAAAACGAAATACATTCATAAAGGCAAATCCAAACTCGTGCAAACGAATACATCACAATACGGATTCATAGGAACGTGTAAATGCACGGTACGAATAGCAAATATTGGAACATGAATATTTATATTCTGTTACGATGATTTTCGGCTTTTGTGACGAACTCGTTTTATGCAATCGCAAACGTACGGATTTTTGGGTTGTTAGGGTCTGTAAGCAAACAGTTAATAAAATGGGGATTTAATAAGTCTCTAAGTACTTGGAGTAACTCAAATATGAAAAGGACTATTTAATTTGCCTTGTTGGCACGTAAATAGAATAGCATTCTCTTCTCTTAAGTAAAAGGCGACAGGAGGAATATTCCAGCTTCGTCTCTTCACAATTGGCATATTATGTGCCATCTCCAAGCATGGCTATTACTAGGGCAGAGAGCGATTAAAGCAGAGTTCTATGTCCAGCAATTGACTGATTTGATGAGTATCCATCTAACGGCTTTTAGCAATTTCAACCAGATTATCCGTCAATCGGGTGGGCCGCCTACCAACAGTAAGTCTTATAATTTGGGGCCGCCATTCTGAGAGCGATACGTAGGTACCGAATTAAATTTTCGTGCGTGAGCTAATTGATTTGAGCAAAGTTAAACAGTGGTTGCATTTTCAATGCCTTTTCCTCATGCAGCTCATATTGTAAGCTCCATGAAAATTGCATGGCTCTATCTGCAAACGCGAGCGTGTATAAACAAACTTGAAGAGTCAACTTATGTGAAATTTAAATGTAGGGTACATTCAAGACTGAGCTTGTTAGATAACGTCATTTTAATTAAAATTAAATGTTTTTGTTGTCAATGAAACTTAGGTCAAATAAAATCACCCAACTCGATGAATGAAAAATGTTTGACCATAGTAAATAAAATATAAGTGTACAATTGTGTCCTCCCTATTTTTTTTAACTGGCTGATAACAGTTTTAGTCAAATAAAATTGTAATTGTAAAAAACATGTGTTTTTAGTACATGAGTAAACGAGTAAAGTACCTATATAAGCCTACATGTTTAAATATAAAAAAAATACACTTTGAAGGTTTGACAGGCTTTCAAAGTTATAAAAATATTATTCATGAGTCCAACATATTTTTTTTTTAGGTTTTTGTAGACCGTTGGGATTCTCCACTCCTTCAGAGATGGGTGTTAATTCACACCATAATAATAGGGGTTAAAGTATGAAATTTTTTCCCAATTTTTATTTTGTTTATAGCTCTTAAGTATAATCATATTATTGCGTAATTCTTTTTGTATTGTATCAAAAACTATATAAAGTAACTTTAGACTAAAAAAAAAATGCAATACTAGTGCCTATTACTTCAAAGGAAGTCGTTGAAAAGACCCCTTACAATGTGTCAGCTGACCTTCTTGCTTCAATTAAGTATATTTGTATTATATACTTTGATTTTCAGAAATTTAAATACTATAATGCGTAGCTTTATAACCATCTAACTTTCACCTTCAATTGCATCGAAAACGGTTAAGGCGTTTTTAAAAAAACTAAAAAATTGTTAGTATGGAAAAATGACTTTTCTCGATTTCGTCCATACAAAACGGCAATTTCATACTTTAACCCCTAATATAAATAAAATGTTAATAATAATGTTATAAATAAATAAATAATTTAATTTAATTTAATGTAATTGTATAATGATGTTTTTGACTGTATTTAGATACTAACAATAGTCTTAAGTTAAATTGTTACTAACTCTATATGGGCCAAGCCTGAAATAAATACTTTGAATTGAATTGACTTGCAGCGACTCAAAAGAAATGATTTATCGTGAACTTTTGTCTGTTGTCTGTTGAAAAATATTTTTAAATCTTACATAAAACTTTACCACGTAAACTACGAGTACCTCAAGGATTTCTTGTAAACAAATCCTAATATTTTATTAACGCCAGTTGACATTCATTACAGCGGTACGTTAACCTAAAATCTTATACGCATTTAGCCTCATGAAAATTGCAACTAAACCCGACTGTGTTTACACTAACAGAGCCTTGACGAGTCAGCCAGCGTTAAATTGGAATAACGCTATAAGGATGTGTGGGGTCCGTAGTTTATTTACGAGTAGCGAATAGCGGGCCGTTTTGGCAGCTTGATTTAGTCGGTTTCAAGTCAATGTAAAAGTAACAACTATTAGCGAATTTGTGGGTTTATATGTCTGTAAAACCTGTTTGTAAACTAGAGTTAATTGATACGGGGTTTATATCATGTACCTTAGTTTTTATGAGTTCTCCCGTGATCATGGCGCTTGCAACAGTGCCGAAATATCGGGAACTCATAAAAACTAAGGTACATGGTATAAACCCCGTATCAATTAACTCTAGTGATAGTGACCATGGAAGTTTAAATCTGTTTGTAAACATTGTTCTTAAATAAATTTATAATTTATATAATCTTTAGATTCAGATTCAACATTCAGTATTTTTTACAAAGTAGGCCTTCTGTTTAAAAAAGACGTGTGGCACTCGGAGACTGCCGCGGTAAAGCTATTGCATAGCATTTTTGATCAACTTATGCAATTATAAAACTAAAAAGTATCACCGCTGTGCCGGTCGGAGTGGGGGGGTGTTAGGTTATTTTCGTTGCGGAATTTCTGGATTCGGTCTCCACGCTCAAGGCCCGCGATAGAAGCTATGCAATAGCTTAAAAATACTGAATCTTCCTAAATAAAATAAAATAAGTATGGGCATTATTTGCATTGTAACGAGTACTCTTGGTAGCTTAAGTAACTCCTTTTGAAGTGAAATCTAGCATACATGAAGCATAACATATAGGAATTAAATTTAAAAAAAAAAACTTTTTAGTTCGGATCGTTCAAAAACCGCTTTTGTCTTCTCACTGAATCGAATCGGTACATCCCTAGTTTACAAGGCGTTGGTTTTGAAGACCAGAATGCCTCCACATTCACTTCCTTTATTTACCGTCACATATAGTTTGACAAAGACAGATGGATACATACTTAAGTGAAAATGTGACGATGGGTGTAGCAGTTTATTATAAGCAGATATTTTAAGCATAAAACTGTTCTTCTCTTAAGAGGCATTTTATAGTAACCACTACGTACAAGTAGGTAATATTTATTAGCAGACAAACTGCAAATATTTTAAACTATCTGTTGTCCGCGATTTCAAATGCGTGGAATTTTAAATTTAAACGTATGTAATAAAAAGATCCTACTGGCACAGTACCTTTTACTCAGATAAGAAGCAACTTTTTTGTTATTCCAGTCAATAAAATAACACCATGCCAAATTTTATTCAGATCCGTTGAGTCGTTTTACCGTGAAAGAGTTACAAACATTCATACATCCTCTCATACTTTCGTTGACAAGCGAACTTCGTATCGCCTCAGAATAATACAATTGGATTTTGACGTAAGACGTCACACAATGTCATTGGCATCAAATATGGCGTTTACCTTACCATGATGTTACACAGAAAATTTGCAATAAAATAATATTGCGACTATAAATTTTTGGATCAAACTGCACACGGTTTGCAAATTTGATAAAAATTTGCTTAAGTAGTTTAGGAGTCCATCGCGGACAAACAACGTGACACGTAATTTATTTTTATTAAGGTAGAGCTGGCGAGCTAGGATTGTCCTAGGTTTGATCCCCGGGTCGGACAACGAAAGTTTCGAATTTTCGAACATTGCTCGGACTTGTGAACACCAACCCGCAATTGGTAAGCGTGGTAATTATCGTTACTGTAGTAATTTTAATTCAATTATGGAAATCTTTGCATTACAGTAGGATGATTTTAGGCTGTTCCTTTACAAACGAGCTGGGCCCCAATTCCGCCAATTTACAAATGGCTCAATAGAATCGCAATTGCATCGCAATCGTATATTTTGACATTACTACCATAGTAAATGTGTCAAAATATACAATCGATATGCAATTGCGATTCTATTGAGCCATTTGTAAATTAGCTGAATTGAGGCCCTGTACAAATGTCATGTTCTGAAAATAAGAAACCAAAATTCTTCTAGAACGAGGGACCATTGCACTTTCAATCGCCACCTATTAGATACTTAATAATACAACATTTGAAACATAAATTTGTATAGTACAATTATTTTAGCTGTTGTTTTAAGATAAGATAAGATAAGATAAATAGGTACTCTTTATGGCACACCATACACCACCATTGGATTGGATTGGTAGCGGGCTCCCTTTTCCGCATTTAGGCTCCACTTGGCCCATTATGCGTAGGGGAGATTGGGGTGGTTAGTCCAACCATCCCAATTCCTTCCAGAAGCACAGAAGTCTTTTATAATGTTTCCAGGCTTCTGAAAGGGATCTCGGTGTGCCGAGGATAGATGCCCTATATGTGGCTACCCTTGTGCATTTCAAAATCACATGGGCAGCCGATTCTGCCAGTTTCAGGCAGCCTCTAGATAGGGGGCTGAATGTGGCCTTAATGGTAAAGAAATGTTTATTTAGGGGGATGTGTCCAGTCAATGATCCTACTACCATAGGGAAAGAAATATACCTACTACTCTTCGAAGGTCATACAGCACTAGACTGTACAATTTAGACGGTCTTATCGCTGGAAGCGATCTCTTCCAGACATTTTGTATTTTGAGATTAAAAACATAACTAAACAAACCAATAATGTTAAATGTAAAAGATATAGTCATTTAGTACGACTCAAAAACTTGTTCCTCTTTCCTAATTTGACTTGTAAAAAACATTATATTTTGATCAAATACCATACTTATTTAACAAATTAATGAGAAAGCAGCCCTAAGGGTATATTTTCTTTGTTGTTTTAGATATTGTAAATGAGTATTTAGCTCTTAAAACATGTTTAAGTTGCTCCAACTTTTCACTATCCAATTTTAATAAATTAATAAGAACGTCCGTTTTAATTAAAGATAATAACGATCCCTTCCCCCGTTTCCGACCTTTGAGGACATTTTTCGTTACAAATTTCATAATTATTCGCCATCCAATTAGCTATTGAATACGGTAATAGACGGGCATAAATATTGAAGAAGCTTTAAGGGCTGATTTCAGAAAATGAGAAAAATATTTAAATTTCTCGCTTTCAAAAAATGTGAAACATTATTTGACTGATCATTTTTGGTTAAATTTTGTGATCTCTGAAGCTGAACAATACTAATCACTACGTGTCTGAGCAGCGAAATTGCTGACACATGGCTCAACTTGATAATAGTTTAGGTAATCCATTTTGTCTCCTCATGAACTGATAATGGCATTTTTATGAGTTTTACTTTTGCAAATGCCCCTCAGGAGATTATGTTCGACAATCAACAGTACTTAAATTGTACGTAGAATTTTTGGCTATTACTGATTTAAACGTTCATGTTTACTTTCGTAGGAGTTTAATGTAATATAGTGCATATATGAGATTTTTATTAACTAATATGTTTTTTTTCTTCTTGCAACAGTGACATACATAATACTCCATAGCATAAGGCTTCTCCAAAAAAAGTTATTGCCACTGATTATTTGATTATATATATAAAAATAAACGTCACTCTAGTAAGTGTGTTAGTAATTGCAAATTGGCCATGGTGGAGAAAAGACTTCATTTCGTGATTTCTCTAGCAGTAGGTGGTACTGCTTTGGTCGCATATAAGGGCACTGTCTGGAAGGAGTGGTGCTATTATTCCTAAGGTTGGTGCTATACAAAAACATTGTACTGGGTATGAAATCCCGAAACAATTACCTACTTATGTATAGATATAAAAAGTTGACAATTTTACCAGTTTTGTTTTTTTTTTCAACTAAATTAGGAAGAGTTAAAATAAAGTTTATAAATAATTATTTCCGTTCCCAACCTTTCAGCTTTAGGGCCACTGCTGTAACAATTCATCTACCGAGATATTTTTTTGTGTTGATGAATTTATTCTGTAGCTTAAAAATGGGTATTTTTGGAATGGAAATAATTATTTTTAAACTTTATTTTATCGGCTTAAGAGGAAACACTACGGGCGAGAGAATTGAAGAATAGGTATTTGTAAAATCTATTGCTGTCGCGCAGTGCCAAACGCATTTACCGCAGAGTGTGATAGAGACAACTGCTTCTTGGACCGAAAATACCTACTAAAAACACACCAAATCAACGTATCGTAGTCCCCCGATTACTTTTCCAAAACTTAAAGAAAGGCTTTGGCCGTGTTCGTATGTGTTCCTTTTTTTTCTAAAATATAGCCAAATTTGTTTTCTGGATGTTTGAACACAGCGAAAAATCTGGCGAATTTTTTCGATTTTTGAGAACTCATATCTTTTTTATTAATTAATTTATGAAAAAACAGAAAACATAGAAACATGCTAATAGTGGCCATAGATTTTTATGATAAAAATTATTGCTCTGCTGGCATTATCCAGGGAGGAAACAGGGGACTACGTTTGTATGGAAAAACGGCCGTGGTGTTTCCTCTTAAGCTCATTTCCCTTAACGGCACATATGAAAATGCAGGAGGTTCTTTTAAGTACCTACTCCTTGACACATCACATGATTTCATATTCATCCTGTGTACCCGAAATCCTGTCAATTCACTGAAAACCGGTGTAGTCAGCGGACTGCTAATAAATAGCGATCCGTTGACGGCAAAAGGGGGCAATTAAGAACGCCTGTAATTTCGCCGATTCGCTACCGAATTGGTTCAATACGGTTGTTTTATCCGGCTATCTGGATCATCGCGTCTTTGTGACCGGATTTCGTGTTTTTGGTCGGGTCATTTGGAAACTTCCGTTTTAGTACACGCTCGATTTGGACCGTAGTACTCGTTTGTTAAGGCTAGCATGAAAGTGACTTTAAGAACAAAAAAACGAAATGTGGAAGTAAAATGAAACAAAAGGGTAGTCAATTGATAAAATTTATCCTAAGGAGATGAATAACTATTTAAAGCACTCGTATTTTGTTTGGAAACCAGAAACATTGAAGGTACTTACCAAAATCTCCACTCTGGGTGTTTGTGGTACCCGAGAAAATGTAGAAAACAGATTTTTCCTACATTGACCCGTCCGGGAATCGAACCCGGGACATCGGAGCAGGCGACACCTTTAAAACCGGTGTGTACACCACTCCGCCACTGAGGTCGTCTATAACTCAATGCGTATTTTTAAAAATCTTGATAGATTAAAGAAAGGATGGTTGTGGGCCATCTAATGTAATCGAAATGTTTGTTTAAGGAATGGTATTATCAATAACTAGCTGTTGCCCGCGACTTCGTCCGCTTCAATTTCTATTATTATGATCGCGACTATTTTTGCAACATTTTTCACTTATGCTTCGATCCTATTAGTCGTAGCGTGATGTTCTATATCCTAAAGCTTTCCTCGATAAATGGACTATCCAACACAAAAATAATTTTTCAAATCTAACCAGTACTTCCTGAGATTAGCGCGTTCAAACAAACAAACAAACAAACTCTTCAGCTTTATAATATTAGTATAGATAAAATAATTTACGAAATACAGAATAAAGCTTTAATTCAAGTAGGACGGATGATAAGTCATCATCAACATTATGCATCATAAATTTATTGCTGGACACAGGTAGGCCTTTCCAAAGGGAAGATTTTGTCAGGTGGGTTGGTGATGGTGTAAGATGTTGTTGACAATCTTCTTCTGACAGTACTTCCTCCATCTTCGTCTGGCCAATTTTTGTAAATGAATAAGATCCCTTTCTCATTTAAATAATTTTAACATAATATTGAGTTTATACTCGTATACTGGAAGCATAAAAATAGATGGTGGTAATTTCTTACAAACAAATTTCTCAGTTTTCGCAGTCTGAAACCTGGAATGGCAAGTTATTTTTTATAGTATTCAATAAAAATTGCATACGTCTCTTTTCCTTAAAATATATTTTGTCCAACAGGTGGCGGTAGCAATAGAAGAGCGACGCTGGTGGTACCCCAGAGCTACTCTGCAGCTGAGAGTTTTGGCGCCTCCCGACTCTACCATGTGCCTGATAGGCGCCCGCTCGCCGCCTGACGCTCGCTTCGACCCGCACCAAACGTAAGTTCACTTTATGATATTTTAGCAATTCAATTGCAATTTTAATATCAGTATTAAAACTTGAAAAAATATATCTCAGGCGGGACTCGAATCCGCACCTCTATGCACCTGATGAAACTACGCTGGCTTAAAGCGTAAGAATATGCTTAAAAAATTCGCGCTGTGACGCAGTGTCTCGGTGGCTTAGTGGTATAGCGCCGCGCCGGTATGAATGGAGATGCGGGTTCGAGTCCCGCTTAAAATTTTTCAAATTTCAAGTTTATATTGAAAGTTTACTCTAAAATACTTATGTCTTAAGAGTTAGTTATTTCCAGATATCTACCATGTACCTTGTTTTTTATGAGATCCTGATATTTCGGCACTGTTGCAAGCGCCATGATCGCGAAAAAACTGATGTCACTGCGGTTGTTACGAGTAGATACATCGATCTACCCTCCGTCGTACTCTTTTATTGCACTCGACACTGGTACTATTGTTTGTAAACTCACTATTCACTCGAACCTGTTCTCGACACACAACACTTACAGTATCCGATCGCGAAACTTTAGTTTTTGGATTTTTCTTGCTATTACAAATTTAACCACTGGATTCCAGACACACGACAATTTAAAGCCATCTTTACGATTAAAGTTTTTGTGTCTTATGTTGGAGGTACTATCCGAAAGCATTGATGGAACGGCTGGTTTACAGCGTTAAGCCTTGAATAAAATCTTTAACATCCCATTAGACATTTGGTGCTCAATGGTAAAAGCGGTCGCCCTGTAAGCGGAAGAGTTCGAGCCCCACGTTAGGCAACGGAAATTTTTATTCCAGGAATTTTATTTTAAATTAACACGTTTGGCCTATACAGGGTGAAATTTTAACCACTTTCCAAAATTTTTATAGGCATTCAGTATCGTATTTAGAGCCTATTTTTGAAGTTAAAAATGTAAATCAAGCTATCACCCGAAAATATTTTTCGCAATATAGTTTTAAATTTTTACGGTCCTAGGCCTGATAAGGTATAAAGGGAAAATCAAAAACGTATAAATAGTATCGTAATGAATAAATGAGATGCAAATCGCGTAAAAAAAGTGTTCCTAGGCGGCCGTATCAAAAAGTTTAGATTTTTGGTGGTCAATTTCTAAGTGCTTTATCTTGGCATTTTTGTACTGGGCTATACCAAAAGAAAAAATACGTCATTTGTTTTTTGTCTCGTAGATTGATATATTAAAATTTGGAAAGTGGTTAAAATTTCATCCTGTATAAATCGGAACTTAAGTAGTAGGTATATCCACAGTAAAATTTTCTAAAACATAGCAGTGCACATAACAAATTTCATACATGATAATAAAATTGTTGACTACGTTTTGCTTAATGGAGTAGTATATTGATTCTAATTTCAGTATGTCGATTGTAATGTGCGGTTTAGCAATTTATATAAACTAACATAACTTATTTAAATAAGCTCATTTTAAGTGAACAATGTTCTATATGAGTTAATAAAGTCTACATAACATTAACAACAATTCTATACAGGATGAAAAATTAACCATTTTCCAAAATTTTTATAGGCGATTAGTATCGTATTCAGAGCCCATGTATGCAGTAAAAAATGTAAATCAAGTTATCACCCGAAAATATTTTTTGCAACGTAGTGTTCAATTTTTACGGTCCTAAGCCTGTTAAGCTACAAAGGGAAAAACTTATGAATAAGTAGTATCGTAATAAACGAATGAGATGCGCATAGCGCAAAAAAAGTGTTGCTAGGCCGTGTCAAAAATTATAGATTTTTGGCGGCCATTTTCTAAGTGCTTTATCTTGACATTTTTGTACTGGGCTATACCAAAAGAAAAAATACGTAATTTAGTTTTTGTCTCGTAGATTGTTATATTCAAATTTGGAAAGTGGTTAAAATATCATAACAGGTGTATACATCATAGATGTTTAGGGAGTTTAGGTCAGCATCCAATGGAGTAAATTAACTTCCGCTTACCAAATTAAATATCTTGCCTTAATGATATTGTACATATGCACTTTATTACAATTGTAATAGTTAAGTCATGTAAGGTAGACGAAGAGGAAAGCAATAAAATCATAGATACAAAAAAAATTACGTCTTTCTTAATCTCGATAGGTTGTAATAAATATGTTCGGAAATTATATTTTTTCAAACACCGCTGATTTTATAGAAAAACTCAGAAGAAATCAGGAGAGAAGGGTCAGAAATAATACTGTTTTCGCTTCTAACGGAAATAAAATGTATTTTTATTTTTAGAAAATAATGTAATTATTTAGAAAAATATTAATTGGAATAATAGAAGCGAAAACATTAAACACTTTACGCATACGAATTTCAGTCAAAAGATAGTGTTATATTGCGTTTGATGAATGCTAATAAAGCTACTAAATGGTTAAAGGATCATCCGGGTTGTCTAGGATATGCTTAAGGCTATGAAATCGAACAGCTATAGGATCGGAAATCGTATCGCTAACAGAATCGAGACCTACTCTCTGGCCACATACAAACAAAAATAACTTTATTATAACTTTATTTTGTGTCACTTGACACAAAATATTGGGGATATTTACTTAGTTTGATAAACAAGAAATGGCATAATATTTTTCAGGAAATAATTAAAAATATTAAATAAAATTAAATAAAATAATATTAGGAAGAAAAAGGATACATAAGAACGTTCAACGTTAAGTATCACAGAAGCGTTTTAAATCAATCACCCATAAAGCGACGAGAAGCATTAGCAAGCCAAGAATGCGCTTAGGTAATATTTCCTAGAAGGCTTTCATACAATATTAGATTTTCATCGCTATCGGAAAATGATAGTGCTAAATCTGCATAATAAGCTTCATGTTACGAGTAAAATAATTAATCTTGCAAAAACAGACAACAAGGTAAAAGACGGAACACGGAAGATATAATCAATTGGTCAAAGGGTTTTTATCTTTAAGTTAAAGGATTGCATGCCTTTTTACATTTTAAACATTTTCTTTTAGTGGATGACAGGCTCTAGTAAACCAAGAGACATTTTTAACTGACTATGCTAATTCTACGTAAATAACAAAACACAGCATAGTCGTTACTTTATAACTTTTCCTCTTGTAGTTCATATTTACAAGGCGATATAATATTAAAATTGTATTTCTTAATGCCAGAACGACTAAACGGATTTTACCTAACGAAATTTGGCACAGAGATAGATACATTCTTAACAAAGTTATTTTGGAAAAATTTACGATTTCCGTGGGCTAGCTTAAATTCAAAATAACGTGCAAAGTTACAGGAAACAGCTAGACAAAAATAATTTTCAACGAATTAAGTAACGTTATTCTTATTACTCATACTTTTAAAGAAACGAAATTTTTTTTATGTCGCAGAATAACATTTTCATTTTATTTACAGAGCGTTCATAAATCAACATGTTTGGATTTGTTTCACGCTCACGCCCAGAAAAATAACGGAAACGAAAAGCTTTCCTCGAAACTACACATTTCCCATATCAAAAAATGTTGAAAAACAAAAACAGGCATTTGAAAATAAAACACTGCGTTCGGAAACGTGAAATTGCAACGTATAGCGGTAGTCGTAGCACAAATAAATCAGATAGTAGCTAAAATGTACCCCGTATTTATCTTAACATTCAAATAAGTACATTGCATACATTTCAATTCAATAAAGACCACTAGGTACATATCATATTTGAAACAGGCATCTGAAGTTAGTTCAGCAGATATTTAAAATGATGATGCGAACACTGAATTAAGATAGATTAATTTATTCACTGTCTAGTTGTTGAAACTGTCGTTACCAATATAGATGCCTCAATTTACTGTATCATCTTGTTTAAATTCTTTTGCTTCTGGTTTTAAAGCAGTGTTTAGTATAATAAATTATTTTAAAATATTAATCCAAGAAATGTGGTTAAATTTTGTTTCTCTATTGTCATTTATTTTGTCTGGTCTTTATGTATGCATATCATTAGTTAAGATGAATCGACCTTTTGGAATATATTATTATAAAAAATTGATGAAACTAACTTATAAAAATAGATGTTATAAAACAAAAATCAGAAAAAGGGTTTTTAAAAATGACAAGTAAGATCATACAATGTTTTAACTAGTTTATGATACTTTGGAGATTAGACCTTTCGGTTTGAAATAGACTGGTGGCTCTCCCGAGGCTATGGCATTAACTTAGCCCAGGATATGTCACGTGATGTTGGGACAATTCATCTTTCGTTCACGAGGAAATTCAGTGGAAACATTCGCTGCCCTTTCATATAATATCTGACTGGAATTGGGGCACGTACTTTGTATGAGTAGTTTCCGTCGTCTTTGGGTCGGGATGTCCAATTGTGACTTTTCTATTGTCGACCTCTTAAGTTAAAATTGATTGATCGTCTAGTTTATTAGTACGTAAGCTATCAGTAAATAAATAAGCATTATAGTGTAAAATTTTGACATCAATCTGTGTTTTCATTTCATTTGAAATAGCAACAAAGTCTCCTACAGATAGGCATTATTAATTATGTTTTACAAGTAGCAAGAAACTTCCATCATTACTGCTTCCTTTTTTATAACTGAATGAATTTGATTTGATTTTCCATCAATCACACCTGTTACCAGGTCCAAGACATGCTTGGTATATACCATGCAATTCTGATAATTATTTCCTTTAAAACAAACGATTGAAAGTCAATTTGTGAAGACATTATTACTATCCATATTAATAATTTATTTCGAATTGTACAACTTATCAATTATTTCCAGAACTCCAGAGCATGAAGAGCAGCCAGGTCCAGAGTTTGTGTCGGCTGGAGTGTCACTATTCGTCGGCGGCGGCGCGTGCGGTGGAGGGGTCCTGTACCGACAACGGACCGCGCCCGCTCCGCAGACTCCTGCGCACCTCGTTCCGCCTGCGTCGCACGACCGACTTTGGATGTGGAAATGCTTCAATTACACGTAAGTACTAGACATCATTATAAAAAACCAGTCTTTATGAGTTCGCTGCTAGAGGCTGGCCTCTCCAAAAGAAGTATCTTGCTATTAATCGTTACACTTGGCAGGTGGGTTGGTGATCACAGTTTGGCAAATTGTAGAGAAAAGACACTATTAATAATAAATAAAATAAATGTCGACAACATCACATACATTATGTTGCTCTGATCTCAATTTGAATAACTATCTAAAGCACTCGTATTTTGGAAACCAAAAGCAAAGAAGGTACCACAAACACTCTGGGTGTTTGTGGTACCCGAGAAAATGTAGAAAAACGCTTTTTTTCGACATTACCCGTCCGGGAATCGAACCCGGGACCTCGGAGCAGGCGCCACCTTGAAAACCGGTGTGTACAACAAAACAAATTGCTACATGTCTTCTTCTGGACGATTTCCTTTAGTAGGCTCTTAGAAAACCTATAAGAAGAAGGATGGTGCAATCTATTCTTATGATGTGCCGACATCAAGCGAATAAAGTAAAATTACATACTAATGTTTCTATTAATGTCTTTTGGCGCTGTTCTAATAAAAAAACACACACACAACATTAGAACTGTTTTAAACCTAACTTTATTACCTTTACTTGCAAAATTGAAAATTCCTGTATTTAATGAATTCTCAATTGTAATTTAGCGACTATCACATCGACCATCGCTTAGATCCCCTTTTAGAATGAATAGTATCAGTAAATTATTTTACATGTACAACTTTTATCCCGTATAATACGTATTAATTAAAAAATAATATATTATTACTATGGGAAGTCAAGATCACAACAAAACTTTAACAAAGTAACAACCTGTAATCCATCTCAGTCTAAATCTAGGAGTAGATGGGAATATTCAAGATTTCTGGACATTTTGCATCCAACACCATATTAAGAACCGGCTTCCTAAGTTTAACCTACATGCTGTAGTAACTTAAACAGAGCTTTGTCTAAAATTACGTCGTCCACATATTTGTGCTTTGCCATTCAAAGGCCCAACTAAATACAGGTTCAAGCGCTAACTCACCTGAGCACCAATAGATTAAGTACTTAAGTAGTCAAATAGGCAAAGTTTGTTGAAGCTCCCAACTTGGTTTAAGCTCTTATTTGTGCGTATAGCAGCATTAGATCGTTGCTTGTAGGCAACTATAGTTTGAACCTTCAGAGTGTCTGATATTCATCGCATTGATTTTTTGGTCTAATGCAGAATTTGAACACATTCCCTTATTAGTTACTTTTATAAGCTTCCATAAAAGAAGGATTTAGATAGGGAGTAGACGCTACTTCCCAATTTGTAGTGGCAGTACTCCTATAGTCATCTCTTACGATACCTGCAACATGAGAAGAGTAAGCACTATTCCATTTTCGGCTGGAACCATACTGCATGACTATTCAACTGATCATCTATTTGTAGGGTGACTTGAGGTTGATTAACTGTTTTAAATAAAAAACAAGTCAATTGTTTGCAATTATTTCGCCATCAAACTATGCGTGTAAATGCGATTTCGCGTTGCCGGTGAACGGGCCAGCCGTTTACTATCCGTTAATAGTTTTTGCTACTTCCCTGAATGACACAACACATTCAAACGGTTATGTTCTTGGCTGTTTATTAGCTGGTTGGTAAATCATTCCCGGTCTTATTTAAAATTACCATCGAATTAGATCAATAAAATTGACATATAAGTGAAGTTTCAAGAATAAAGTGCATATGATAATTGCTAGCACTGCAACCACATGAATAGGGATTTTTACTCATGTGCTGCAACTCCCTAGCGATAACCAAGTCACAACACTGAAACCTATCAATTCGAGATCAGCTGATTCATCTGTCACTACGTAACTGACACCCGGGTCATGACAAATCGTCCGGTCAATCAAATGTTATTCGGGTGTTATTGAAGCGAAGATGAAATCGTATAGGGTAACAATACTAGCGGGTTACTTTAGCGATAGTTGGTTACTTAAGTTACCAGTTAATTTACTTTTTGATTTTAGGTTGATTTATTGCCTCTATTTGCTAATCAATTAAATTCTAAAAGGCTCTTGCAGTAACATAAAATTTTCTTTTCATTAGAACTTCAGTAGCCTTCGTGTTACTGTTTAATGTTAGCTAGTTTAACTATGCGACCAAAACTTTGACTGAAATATTGAAACAGTCACAAAGGGTGACAAATAGAACCTTTTTTTTTGCGTTATACTCGTATGTATATTTGTGTAGTGTCGGTTTCGTCGATGCTTGTGATTTTAAAACAAAAATGTAGTCTGATGTTCAGATTTTACTTAATCAGATTCTTATTTTAAAATTTTGATTTTGACCTTATATTCGTCTCCTTTGATTGAATAACTACGAAAAACTACATTTAAGTTTGACACAAAAATATAATGTGACCTAATTAACCCGTTGGTCTAGTGGTTTAAATACCGGGTCAAGATCTCGGGGTCCCAGGTTCGAATCCCGGATCGAGCAACAAAAAGTTTCGAATTTTCGAACGTTGCTCGGGTTTGTGATCACCAACTCGCATTTGGAAAGCGTGGTGATTTTGCCAGTACACCCATCATTGCTGTGGTAACTCGAATTCAATGATGGAGGCCTTTTCCCTGCAGTGGGATGATTATAGGCTGTTACTTTACTACATCATCAGCTCAGATACACAACAACAACAAACACAAATACATAATTTCTTTATTTTTATGTAGGTAGTATATTATTGTTTTACAATAAAACAGGTGATATTATTATAGTAGTTATTTACTTTGGGATCAGAACAATAGATATGATACCTACTGTCCACATACACATACTTACTTTTAATTAAATACAAAAGTAAACTGTGCAAAGCAAGAACGTATAAATTGCATACTGCATAATTTATTCGCGATGACTTTGTTGATGTGATATGGAAACCTGAACTTTATTGTCACCACGTTGATCGATTCCTTTATTAATACGAGTTATTCCCATTCGATCCCCTGCAACCGATCCCCTGGTGGATCGGTTTTATTAAAGCGTTTAACTTTTATGAATCAAATCGTTTTAATACAAGAATAATAATAACATTTATTTGCAAGAATACATTTAAGATTGAAGGTGTTTCGTGTATTATACACCGTGAAATTTTAGTGGTTGTTTTCCCGCAGTAAAATGATTCTATCTTAGTAGTACAATAGATTTGTGCAGTTTTTTTTTATTCAAATAAAAAAATAGCAGTTTCACGATTGTGATAAACGAAACTCGAAAGCAACGTCGAACCAATGGTACCAGCCGTGCCGCAGCCGGTCACCGGCCGGGGTCATTGCCCCTCGCGCGGTGCAGTTTATGCTGTATTACTTAGTGCGTAGAGCTTCTTTTGCTTTGAACATTGATTTCGTGCGGCAAGCAGTACCCAACCACGTCACATTTTGTAAAGATACTATCGTATCTCACGCTTTTGAGTTGATGATTATTTTTTTGATTAGTTGAGAACAACGATATCTTTATTTTCACAAAATAACTCGCACGATTCGATGGTGCTACTAAAGGTAAATCGTTCTGTTGCGGGAAAACAACCACTAAAATTTCACGGTGTATAACTAAACATCGTATTCAGTCTGTGAACAGATGTGCAAATTACTTTAAGGACTAGTCACTAGTATTTGTATACTAAACACTCACGGACCTAAAAAAATACGGACGTAACATCACACTAAAAAAATGTGAAGCATGCAAGCTACTACAATTTCGTTTGTTGTATATGATCTACACTCACACAAACACACTAGGTCCGACAACCCGCTGCCATTTCGTCCCTTGTGACAGCGCCAGTGACACGTACTAGTGCGTGCGTTGCATCTACGATTTATTTTTTAAAAATGCCGTCTTGTGTGGTGAAATCGTATAAAAACTACATGAGTAAACGTAAAAAATCACATGAAACACCTATCATACGTAAAATATTACGATTCGTGATATTTTTCCTCATTTATGTTTTAAAATTTTCACCAGAATTCTAGAAGTAAAGTGCAACTGTGTTAAAACTTTATTTACGGGAAAATTTCCCTAAAAGTGGGGAAATCTGTATTTCTATGCAACAAACTATGTATGTGACTCTTTGAAATCTGATTTCGTCAGTTTTTGGGTGCCGTTTCTCAAAAGGAAAATAAAAGATCCCATAATTTGAATATATATAATATCTCTTGCGTCCTTTTAAAAGGTTTCCTAGACACAAAAAGCGTAGAGATGACTGGATTTTAGTTGTTTGAAACTGCAGAGGAGAAAACAGTTGGGGTGGAACCCATCATCTGCCAGTACCGTGTGCAGTGCACATTTTGATGACATAGATTTTATGACTACAGCTAAGGGGCTACGTTGTTTGGTTCCGTATGCCATTTCAAAAAGAGTAAGTTTTATTGTATTTGAATTAGGGTCATTTCGCCTGTTCGCGTCCATCTAGTGCAGTTGGCAAGTTAAAGTGACTTATAGTGATAAGTCGCCTTAATGTGATGTGTAAAAATACATTTCTTTACACGTAACATGTGTCTTATTTTTTATCACAGTGGTCATAAAAATTATGTTAGGTAGGTCAACATAGGTGAACCGTTTAAATTTCTGATAAAAATATATGTATATTACATAAGTTAACTGGGACCGATTGGTTCCACCTCGCGATTGAAACAGTAGGGTAATTGATGATTTATATGGCAACCCTTAAATCACGCACACAGCATAAACGGGCGGCCATTATCATGCTTCACTCATGATTAGACGAGGTTACGTCCGTATTTTTATACTAAATTTAATAGTTAACAGTATATTTTAACATCTATTTTATAATATACTAGCGGACCCAACAGACATTGTCCTGTCTTAACTGAATATTGATTTCAATTCTATTTTAAAAAAAAAATTCAGATAAAAATTGTAACCGTTTGCAGCACGCATTCTGTCAATGTTATATCAAACGCCATAATGTTACATTTAAAAAGTTTAAATTGTCAAAAGCACTAAGGTTACATTACAAACAATTTAGTATAGTGATTAAGTTTTCTTCAATTTTCTAATTTTCCGCGCAATTTTCTTATTTTTTTCTTTCATAAGAACATTCTCTTGACAATAACAAACAAAACAAAAAAAGAATCAGCGAAATCGGTCCAGCCGTTCGCGCGTGATGCGATGACCAAGGAAAATATGGTTTCGTTTTTATATATATAGATTGTTTTTATGTGAACGTTGTGTTCGGCTGTTATCGGAGATCAGACTAAGTAATGTGTAATTAGTGTTATCTTATGTATTGTGTTTGGTTTGTTCTCTGTAGCTGTGCCTTATTAATAAATAAATAAACAAACTTATTAACATTGTAAAAGCATTATTTAGCTAACCTTTTCGACCAAGTAACCTTTTATCCAATAGTTTAATAGAGTCAGGAAGTTTATAGTAAGGTGCACATGTTTTACTCATTAGGTTTATAAATAAAAGCATCGGATGGTGGTTTATGCGGCATCAATGTATACCAACCTCTACGCGCCGCACTCACAGACGTTATTTAGCCATCTATTAAATTGAAACGTCAAACAATGTCGCCCTTAAAATTTCATCCATAAGGTCGACATTATTTGACGTCTGACATTAATGGACGATTAAGACTAAATAACGTCTGTGAGTGTAGCAGTAAGTGGTCTAGTAGAAACGTTTGCGTGGACCCCGTGAACTTCATATCGCCAGACCGCCTCAGAGGTTCTCTATTTTGTCTCATAAATTTTTATCCATAATCTAACGTGTCATAATGTTTTGTGACCTAATCATCATTTGTCCGAATGATCATTTGCCCTAACTCAATGTCTCATAATATCACTTGCCCTAAAATCGAAAACCCTAAATATATCAGTATATAAACTTGAAAAATATTGTCTCAGGCGGGACTCGAACCCGCATCTCCTCGCATGCTGGGCGGGCGCCTTACCATTAGGCCCGCCTGAGACAATATTTTTCAAGTTTATATACTGATATTATAAGTGCAATTAAGTTGCTAAAATATCAAATAAATTACCCTAAATATAATTTATCCTAAAATTGTTTGCTATAAATATTACAATCTATAATGATTAAAAGACATAAAAGGCTTTTCTATAACAGTTATAAGTCCTAACGTAATGTGTCATAATGCATAGAATTGCGTGTGCTCCGGCGCTACGGGAAGTGCAGCCCCTCCGTCCTAGCGTAATAAAGCACAGGCACCCACGCTCTCCTTCGCAGCTTCGGCTTGCTGGTCGCCTTCGGCGACCAGCCTCAGCCGCTACGGAGTGCCCGGGCGTCTGAACGTTGCTGCAGCGGGCGGGGGCTGCCTCCCTCCGCGCCTCCATCTTTTTGAATTACACTCTAGGTGTAGGGCAGACAAGTACCACGTGAAGTCGGGGTTGGCTGATTCGGTTCTGAGACAGATTTGACACGAAATCCTAAATCCATACGATTACAAGTGTATGATAATGTGACTTATAATAACTCAACTACATGAGGATAACATAACCAAGATAAACCTACTTTTAAACATATGTTTTAGGACTAACAATATTAATATAAACCATCAGTCGGACTAACAATATTACTATAAACCATCATTAGACTTTAGTATTATCTTATCTGTGTTAGAACTAACAATATTATCATAAACCACCATTCGGACTAACATACATTATACATTTTAACACTTAGGACATGTGACTTTATAGCAAGATAAATTAGGATATTTAATTATTATAGCACCCTATATTATTATTATGACACCAAAAGCATTAGAATTAAAGACAATTAGGCATAATAAAATTTCGTATATTCGAACGTTATGGATAGTGATGATTATAGCAAACGCGTTAGGGATTTTGAATTTCGGACAAACAATTTTCGAAGAAGAAAGGGACTACCCGCCTCAGAATAGTATTTTATTTTGTCGTCTTACGGCCGGTCCCAATAATCTATCTATCGCCAGTTTTGACATTTCGGAGATAGGAAACAGTTTCTATCTCTGATTTTGCCGTCCAGAGAAAAAAAGACAGAAGTTGTTTTCTACCTCCGATATGACAAAACTGAAGATAGATAGGTTATTAGGACCGGCCGTCAAATGTCATTGTCATCAAATATAGCGTGGTTGGAAAAAAATAAATAGAAGAACATTTTATTTGTGATGTTAAATTTTCAATGTTTTTAATACTTACTATCCTATTCCCGAGGAAGACAAATCCAAAAATACCAAAATCATAATCGGTCCAGCCGTTCTGGACTTCTAAGTGGTGTAACTAACATGACTTTCTTTTATATATTATTATATTAAGTATAGAGATTTAGTTCGCCTTTTCAAGATAAACTACGCTTTATACCTTATACATTCACACTATAGCCATAAGCCCGTAACTCAAACCGGATGACATGATGAAGTAGATCTGCATAGAGGTGCATTTACACCGGTCGATTATTATTGACAGACTGTTATTATAGAACAGGAACACATATATCTGTTATATAGCAACATTTTTATACTTAATATGATTATTTAAAAAGTTCACCGGAATTTAAATCAAAATGACAGGTTACTGCTATAAAATGAATTAATAACTTTGTGCAGCTCCCGACTAATGTTTATGTTTTAGTGTATGGCTAAGATTGTCTTGGCCACAGTGAGAGGATAATAGTTATCAGGTTATCGAAATGACAAGTCAATGATGCTGTCGGAGTCAAAACAAGAGGCCATACTCTACGTTCACTTACAAAATAACACTAATACAGAAACATTAGTCGACAGCTGCACAGACTTGTTATTTATTTTATAGCAGTACCCTGTCATTTTGATTTAAATTAAACAGTTAAACTTTTGTCTGTGTAGTAATTTCCACCTCATCCTGTTCTGTGCTACCTCCTCAAGCAGGAAAAACTAAATCGAAAGTGTATTTTTCTTGTTTCTTGTTGCACAAAAAATATTCGTAATGAATTTTCTTTAGCTTTTATACAAAGATAAAAGGTTTTTTTTTCATAATATGACATTAATACTCGTAGATACTAAATGTGGCATTGAGTTAAGTGGTTGTGCTTTTCTAGAACGGTACAACGGCCTCTGGTTTTCAATTTAAAAAATATGTAAATTTTACAAAATAAAACAAAATTATTGTTAAAAATTTTGCATTAGGCCCTTTATGATTTGCCATTTTTCCTTGCTGGAGCATGTCATGCTCCCAGATGCAAAGTAAAATGAGTTTACATATTAGTCGGGTGCCATCAAACCTCAAACTGTTTTTGTTTTATATACAATTTTACACACAAAATTAGCTAAAATATGCAGAATTTCTCGTCATATTTTCCGCTACAAATCTGTATATTTACCAATAACTCTTAAACTATATGGCATTTTAGACTCAATTATACGACTAAAAGCCATAATCAAAAGTTGGCATTGAGGACTTCCAAAAATGTAGCCAACACTAATTCTCAAATCTATTGTTGTCTTATAACACAACTGCTGCTGAAGTATCAATATTCCAAGCGCGAAATTAAAAAATATTTATATGAACACCGTTCCGAAGTCTTTTCGCAAGTTATTATGTCGAATTAGAATGAAAAATTGTAATTTATCTAATTTTAAATTCGTGCCGTGTAAACGCACATTCCCGTGTCCGCTCGTGCGACAGAGACAAAGCGATCGCGCTCGTAATCTAACTTTGTGATACGGTCACCAGCATTATGGAAATGTAGTGCTTTTTTTTAAATCACGTATGAAATTTAAGACCAAGTACACATACCTAGCCCCTAATTCACGTAACCGAATCGTATCACAATCGTAATTGAACGACAGGTTTTTGACAGTTCTAGTATGGGCTAAATGTCAAAATCGTCCAATTCAATCACGATCGAACTGCGATTCGGTTACGCGAATTAGGCCCCTACTCAGTGTCAGAGACTAAACTAGAAGAACAAGGAACAGATTTTGCTTGCTGCAGCCATATTGAGATATACACTAAAGTGACATCTGGGTAATCAGAATCATCAGCCGATATACAGTGTAGACCTACAATTGCTGATTTTTTTTTTTTTTTTTGACGGACCTATCACTGAAACCCCATATGGGAGGCTTTAATCAGTTAAACCGGGCAAAGTGTGGCGAGCGCTGAAGGCGCTCAGCCTAGGTCCGCCACGCTAGCGGTACTTCGGTGCAGCCTCAGGCTCGCTCGCACCGGGGCCCATACTAGCGGGCGTGATCGGGCCAGTGTGGGGTGCTAAGGGCACCCTACCAAATGGCGAACCCACCAGTGGTGGCGCCGCCGGAACCGGAGATGCCGTGGCATGCCGGATCACGGTCGGGCTCCATTCTGGCGGGCCCGATCTGGGAGGGGGGATCGGACAGCGACCTCAAGGGCGCCTCTGTAGGCTCGGACCTCGGCTTGGGTCGCCGTCCGAGGGGGGGGCAGGTGAGAAGCGGCCAGGCACATGATTGTGTCGGCCGAAATGAAAGGCGGGACCACGCACCCGCCCCCGACGGGTGCGGTGTGGAGAACTACTGTGTTGTGCAGTAATTGAGCGGATTGGGGTGATTCACTGCCTTATCAAAAAAGCGTTGAGAGGCTTCTTTCATATAGAGGGCAATGGATTGGATCTCGAGATCTCGGTGGATATTATTGTTGCGTATGAACCACGGGATACCCGCGGCCCGACGCAAAAAGAGATTTTGAAGTGTTTGAAACTTCTTAAGGAGGGACGGGGCGGCGTGAGCAAACACCGGACTGGCGTAAGTCATCACGGGGCGGATGCAAGTTTTGTAAATTGTCAACTTATTTCTAAGCGACATTTTACTCTTGCGACCGACTAGGTGGTATAGTCGGTGCGTGTAGAACTTCGCTCGGTTACAGACGCGATTGATGTGCGATGCGAACGATAGTCGTCGGTCTAAGGTGACACCTAAATATTTGACCTGCTTGACCCAAGGGATCCGCTGGTCGAATAGGGTGAAATGAGTGGGAACATTAGGGCAGGACGGATTAGGGGAGGGCGCTACGGGGATGTTCCGCCCGAAGTACATCGCTGCTACAATTGCTGAGCAAAGCACGACACCGTTTTATGGTCTGGTAAAAAAGTGATGTTAAACTAAGTGTTGTGCAAAAAAAGAGCCAAAAGTGGTAATTTTCCTTGCACAGTGGAAGCACATTCTTAGTTGCCCTTGAAAACTGCAAAGCTGCTGAAGTTTTAGAAGATGGATATTTAAATCTATGTGAAGTGTATTGAGAGAGCTTTATGTGGTAGTATTGTGGCCTGTATGATGTATGCTGATTACAAAAATATTGAGACAGAGGCAATCAAATTAGTAAAACGTAATAAACATAAACATAATAAAAAAGCAAAGTCACAATTCGACCCGTGACGTGTTCAAAAGTAATTTAATTTGCTCTGAACTGGCAATAATTCAAACAACGCTTCTAGATCCGTATCAAGGTTGTTTCATTAAGACGTCTCAAGTAGCGAGACAATTTGAATTGTATTTTTGTCTGAACATTTCTTTTCCACGTCTCACTGGGCTAAATGAATCATTTTTAAAACGTTAACCGTAGACTAACTGTTCTTTATTTATTAAAATTTAAATTGTATGTTACTAAAATACATTTTAAAGGTAAGAACAACATTGGCAGCTAACAAGGTGTATTGTATGGTGATGTGGATCTTCCTAGGTAAAACTATGTTAAAAAGCTGCTTCTGGTGGGACGTGAAAGATTCCCATTCTGGATAACTGCTCTAACACCGCCACTACTCTTCCTATTCTTCCTATGGGTGTCATTAGAGGCAACTAAAGGAGTACTGCCAGAAAGAGATGGGTAGGAGCACAGAACATGGGAAAAGGTTAGAAACCACAGGGGCGTTACAGGGGTTATGAGCAAATGCTTGTAAGTGAGCGCTGTGATTGGTTTCGCTTGATTGGCGTTCATTGATCTCGTTTATGTATAGTGGGGCCAGTGCCGAATTTACCATAGAAGCTGAAAAAGCTGAAGCTTAGGGCGGCACAATTATTAAATAAGTGGCAAAATGGCCCCAAAGAAAATTTTAAACAAAGCTTTGTTTTTTTTAGCTTAAAATAGTAACGAAAAAATGTTATTAATGTTATTGTGTATCTAATTTTAGAGGTCAGTGCGGGCGGCGAAAAAGTAATATCTTTGGGGGCGGCAAATGTGTAAATCTAGCACTGAGTGGCGCAAGCGACGACAACGGTTCTCATAAAAATGGCGCATTACCTGTAACCTTTAACATTTTTCCATGTTCTGTGGGTAGGAACGCCATTCCACCTGCCAAGCGACTATGGAAAATCCTCCTTTTGGGATTGTCTATGTCAAGTAGTGGACTAATAGAGGCAGAAGACGGTAATGATGCTTTAAGCACTCTATTTGTTATCAAAATTACAAGACCCCGAAAAAATATAGAAAAGTTGTTTTCTTAATTGATACGTATATAGGAATCGGCCTTCGACCACAGATCTGGTATCCTCTTCAAATCCTGCACCTAAGTCACTCGAACACAGATTGCTAAATGAGCTAGGTTTGTGCTAATTATCTAATAATTAGCGGCTATATTTATGCTTAAAATTTACGACAAACGTATTGCTTTTCTAATAATACCTTAATGTGCTATTAAGCCATCAATTGTAACATTTCTGTGGACATTGTTGAAGGTAATGTTCCCTAGAACCAATAACAACATTCCGTTTAGTTGGCAGGTGTTGATTGACCATTGATTGATCTCTAGCAAACTCAACACCATTCTACATCTATTGACAACCGATCAATCAAATGACAGTATATGTATATTGTAACATGAGAGTTATTGGGTTACAATTAGGTAGCGAAATGGTTTTCATTCGATGAGCTGAACAAAAATGTGTAATCTGTTTTCTATGTAGAAGATATATCATTGACGTATTTTTATTAAATTGAAATGTGAATAACATCACACACATTCACAATACAATTCCTTATATAATGTTTTTTGTACTGCCTTATGTGGAATTTACACCCACAATCGTCCGATTACTGAGCGACTGCTCTAATCATTTAAGATACTGTTTGACTTGTTAGACTTTGTTTCTGACGACAAATTTATTGTGTAGGTAAGCCAGCGAAGTTACTTTTTTTTGTGTTTACATCCAACATGCGAGTAATCGTTTTACTAGCATTTTCATTCAGCTAAGATTCAATTCTTATTTATGGCCGTTGAAAATTTTTTTCAAGAAAATTTTTCAATAAGCTATTCATCGGTTAAAAAAATGCTTCAAAACATTAAGACATTTAATCAGCGATTGTAAAACATCTTCACTGAATGACCGCTACTAGGGATTTTCAGTGTCCTTCAAATCTAATAGCATTCAACCTTAAGTCGTGTACGTAAGGTTAAATTTCCATTATACCAGGTAAACTAATAGATATTTAAGTAATAATTTTATTCATCTCCCCAGGAGTCAGCTTTCCACCGACGGTGTGACCATCTCCGCACCATCAGAAGCCGGGCGTTGGTCTCTCTGGGCGCTATCCCTTTCAAATAGAGGACTCCGCTTCTCAGCACCGAGGACAATCAATGTCTTCCGCCCCATACAGTTGGACTTTGCTATACCACCAGTCCTGAAGGTCGGGGAGACTGTCGAAGTGGATGTGAAGATCACGAACAACATCAACAATTGTATGGATGTAAGTATGCTGTGAATTCTTGTATTATTTTAGAACCCAATGGCGCCTAATATTAAGACACTGAATCACTTAACTTAAACAATAGAACGTCGATAAGTATTTTTTCAACTTTGATTAAACTTTAACGTGGTGTAAGTTCCTTGTTTGGCATGAAACAAGCAGTAGCGTTAACTGGCTTACTATTAATATTAGGGGTTAAAGTATGAAATTGCCGTTTTGTATGGACGAAATCGAGAAAAGTCATTTTTCCATACTAACAATTTTTTAGTTTTTTTAAAAACGCCTGAACCGTTTTCGATGCAATTAAAGGTGAAAGTTAGATGGTTATAAAGCTACGAATTATAGTATTTAAATTTCTGAAAATCAAAGTATTTAATACAAATATACTTAATTGAAGCAAGAAGGTCAGCTGACACATTGTAAGGGGTCTTTTCAACGACTTCCTTTGAAGTAATAGGCACTACTATTGCATTTTTTTTTAGTCAAAAGTTACTTTATTTAGTTTTTGATACAATACAAAAAGAATTACGCAATAATACGACTATACTTAAGAGCTATAAACAAAATAAAAAGTGGGAAAATAATCGGCAATTTCATACTTTAACCCCTATTATTTTTCAAGTTTATATACTAAAGTAGTAGATGGTTTCGTAATCGCTTTAATATTTGTAAAAAAAAACCTGTTCAGATTGTTACTATTCATTCCTCTTTTCATTGATACGAGCAAACATTGATGTTGGATTCGTGACAGCGGACATTACTGAATATTGGTTTTGATTCGTATGACGTCACAAAATAGATAATCTGTAGATCAACATGGCCGACAGCTTTTTCACCAGTGAACGAAAATTAGACCTTAAAATAAAGGTTTGCGGTTTTAATAATGGTATGACTAATAATAGTAATAATATACGGTGTTGTATTTTTTCGTCCTATTAGACTATAATTAATCATTTAAGAACAACTTTAATAACGAGTCTTTCGACATCAAAACTGTGCTGTGTCCTTCCCATATAATGAGTTCAAATGTTATACTACTTAATCCTTTACAAGACATAAACTTGTAAATTATTAGTTACTCTTAACAAAATTCCTAATTTTATTATGAGGCACATTTGCGCAATTTTTCGAATACACATGTTTATTTTACAACATCAAACAGATCCAAAGGCCAAAGGCCCCGTCCAGGTTTATACGAAATAATTAGATAAAACAAACTGTGTAGATGTTTAAACCAACAAACATGACCTAAAATATACGTTAAAATTCACGCTCTGATAATATGAAAATAACGTTATAACGTTATTTACTTAGGCTCCAGACGTAAACGTTTCAATATTTACTTGGCAACATAGTAGTAACTCAACCATAAATGTTTAATTTAACTGTTAGATATATCGCTATGAAGCACGTATCACTACTACAATGAAAACAGTTGCCTGATACCTAATAGCCAGTTTGATTGTTCTATTTAGTTTTGTTTAGATTGTACACTCATTATTGTAGCACTAATCATGTCGGTTAATGAAAATAAAGAAAATATCCACTATGAAGCTACGCGTTCAGTAGAGTGAATTTTGAAAATTAAAATTAATAGAATTATCGTATACCTACAATATAAATATTCAGACGCGCGTTCTGTACTAGGTTTAGGGTTATAAAAAAGAATACAACGGATAAGAAGTTTTCCTTGACAATTTGCTGTTCTAAGTAGATTTAAAACATTTTATTTTAATAAAAACGCCTTACTCGTAACTTAACTGAAACATTTTCCATAAACCGTACAGCCAATACGTATAAGTCACTGTATATACTAATTAATTAAATTCGTGCCGTGCCCTGCCTATTTCCAAAATCGTCATAACTGTCATCCAAACAATTAGGCAATTGTTTGGGTCGCGTATTATTTACGAACCTGACAGGCAGTCTTTTTTTTACGAAGATCAGCGGTTGGATTTGGGTATGTGCTTTGTATAGGTATAGCCTACCTCAAAATACAGTTCATGCCAGCCGCAAGAGTACCCAAAGCACATGCTGATAAATCTAACACACAACACCCGGATGGCGATATACAAGACTCAGCTAAACTACCGTAGCTCCTAAAGTTAGCCAGTTTTGACACAAACACAAAATAAACCATTGAAAAGCGAAACCAGTGTTATAAATTAATTAATGTTAGCTACGTTATGAGTTGTACACATTGTTCGTTGAGCTAACGAGGCCCGGCAGCCAATTAAAACTTATTTACCCCTTGTCTTTTGCACCTTTCTCCATGCTCAAGTAAAATTTTGTTTGAGATTTGAACGTTGAATTTTGTTAAATGAGTGTTTGTTATGATTGAGCAAGAGGCGAGAGTCCGAGATGAGCTGCAGTGTTTTAAACAGTCTTTCGATCGTTTCGAATAATTATTTTAGCTTTTTACGCCAGAAAAGAAATAGGTTATCACACAACTTTTAATATGACGACTGCATGATTTTAACGTATTAATAATTCAAAGATGGACTTAGGTATACATGTTTAAAAAGTAAGCTTGGAGCGTGGAGCTTCAAAATTAAATTAAATATTATTTTCCAATAGGTGCATGATGGTTGTCGGAAATTTATTGTTATGCACCTACCTAAAATTGGTTACTTATTTTGAGCAGTTACATTTTAATCAGTAAAGATTTTTTTCAGTGTAAAATACTACGAGTACTTTTATTCATTCGAAGATATTTTAAACGTATTTTTTGTTCCTCGAACAATAAAAACCCGCTTTATAACGTTTTTTTTTTGTAATCATGCATGATTGTATGCGTTTTGGTTACATAACATTGTCTATTTTTAATTTTTTGTATGAATATTTAAATGGTTATCGGAATTAATGAAATAAAATAATAAGATCATGGCAAGTCTGTGGACCCGGTCGGTGTGACCAGATCGTATTGTCAGGCAATAAAATTAGGAATGTTCACTTTTAAATCCTCCTAATCTATAAAAACCTTTTAAATATCTACCTCTGAAACAGTTATCAAACCTATTAAAATATCATCAGACATAAATCGCTACTTGATCTACAGGAACCGCAACGTGTGGCGTATACGTGCACCGTTTGATACGAGTTTGAACCGCTAAGCCGGGATATATGGCCTAATCGCCCCATTTGCCGGGATTCGCGCTCGAATCATCCCGGAATCCCTAATCGGGATCCGATGAGCGCCGATCACAAACAAATCGCTGTCACACGTGTCACTCGACTAAATCACAGATCCGCCGGGATTTTATTATCCCGACACTATTTTAACTTTAGACGTTCTAGGGATTTAGCGTGAATGCTTTAATTTATATGCTTTTGTTTTTGATCCGACGAAAAAAACAAACAGGTTATCTATACGACGCGTTTGTTTTTATGTATGACCACGAATAGCTTTTTGCTGGGTGATCTATTAAGATGAATTTTATTGTTATGATCTCATTTAAAACAAAATTGGACATTGATTTGATTTTCTTGCAATTCGTCTAACATAAATAGAATTAAAGGTTTAAAAAACCCTTGTTTTACATCATCAGATAAAAAGCGTAAATAAAAAAATATATGTAATGCGGTACCTACTTATTTTTATAACTTGTAACAAGACTAAAAAAAGTTGTAACTCGCAATAGTAGGTATGGACCATTGCGGAGTGAAATTCGGTGAAATAAAAATGAATTTCACTCAAAAACAAACCACAAAAGATACATTCTATATTATTTTCACATCCAACTCTAACGAAGTCAGAAAAATGATTCAGTAACAGGAAATTAAAAAACAAGCACCCTTTGTTTTCATTAAACCCCTTTTACATTCAGGCTTTCCATGTAAACGTGGCGTGGTTACGCAAAAAACAACGTTTTCGTGCTATTATCACAAAAGTCAAAACGAACTCGGAATTTTACTGGCGTAATATTTTTCTTTTTAATATTTTCATCAATTTAATTAATGTCTGTGGCGGTGGCCGGTGGTGTTATTGGCCATACTATAAAATATATAATGTAGGCTTATTCTAGAGCTGTCTCAAAAGAGACGTGCTAGAGCTATTTTGTTTTCTTACGGTGCATATAAAAATTAGAATGTCACAAACTAACCGACCATTTCTTTCGTTTGGCCTCAGCTGTTGAATTAAGTTTTCTAATCTTTTACATGGCATGCCTTTAACTAAACTTTATGTTAAAGGTGACAGCTTTGCTTGCGCTCAGCGCCGGCGCAGCTTTCGCGAGCACTGGCGCCCTCTACGTGACGGAACGCCTCAGACTCGGTCCACGGGGCGGGACGCAACTCGTCGTCCGTGTGGCAGTCAACACTCCTGGCAGGAAGAATATTACTGGTAAGTAGTTTTTAAACTCTATAGAATTATTAAATTGCGGGCAAATCAAATTAAATGCTATTACTGAAGTGACATGCTGGTGTAAAATGTAAGTAAAATCCCTTCGGTAAAAATTTTGACTCTGTACCCTGAGCAGTTGCCCGGTAAGCGGAAGAAGATGGTTTCTAAAACCACCAGAGGTAGACGGATTGGAATTAAATGCTTTGTAGATTACCTAGCGCCGTTGGTTTAGGGATTTCAATATCGGGCCAAGATCTCAGGGTCCCGGGTTCGACCCGCGAGTCGGGCAACAAAAAGTTTCGAATTTCCGAACATTGCTCGGGTTTGTGATCACCAACCCCCATTTGGCAAGCGAGATGGTTATACCAGTACCCATCATTGCTGTGGTTACTAGAATTCAATGATGTAGGCCTTTTCTCTGTAGTGGGATGATTATAGGCTGTTACTTTACTACATCATCAGCTCAGATACACAACAACAACAAACACAAATACATAATTTCTTTATTTTTATGTAGGTAGTATATTATTGTTTTACAATAAAGCAGGTGATATTATTATAGTAGTTACTTACTTTGGGATCAGAACAATAGATATGATACCTACTGTCCACATTACTTTATTATTTATGATATTTATAAGCCAAAAAATATTTCGCATTCTGAGACTACTTCAAACAACTTCCAGTATGGAAAATCCGTAGAGGGAAATATTTTAATGAACTTCGCATCTGAATTCTCGAAACTGGTTCAACAGATTTGTCCCGAGATGATTGTGAAGTTATGCCGTGCTAACTATTTGCTGTTAGTAATAATTACTTAGCTTTTTAATTGTGGGTATGAGTTGGTTACGAGAGATCAGTTTTATGTATTTCCATCAATTGACTGAAAAAGGCTGATGCTCTCATTTGGACGCATTTTTATATGACTACGCAAAACACTTTACCAGACCAATTTTAATTTTTTTTTCTATAATAAATTTTTGAATGAAAGTAGGTCCTAAATAAATTTCCTAAAACAAACAGGATAGAAAAATAAGGTTGATAGATTTCAATAAAAATCAAGAAAGAAAACCATGTATATTTAAAAATCTAACGGATGTAATAAATCATGAAATAAGTCACCAATTTTGAGTTAAAATCAAACAAGAAATCACCGACAATCATCGTAGTAACTTAAAATAAGGGGCTTGCAGGCTTTTCAAGGAAGAATGTGTTTAAAAAAAAAAGTATTTGGTAGACTGAATATCCAATATTTATTGAATAGTGTTCCGCCTTCGATATCTCGATACCACTCGACTTCATGCTTTAGATATTACTCATACTATCACGAATGAAGTTACAGAGAAATTTTCTGCTGTATTTTTGTTGGGAAATATTATCCGCAGTGAACCAAGTTTGCTGTGTAAACAGTCCGACGTCTACTTCGCTTGCAGTGGAAGTACTTATTGAGGCTTTGAAAATGATATTGAACTGATAGAGTTTAGCGGTTCCAAGTATCAGTTACAGATTAATTTGTTGTAAGAAAAACAAGAAAGTGTGAAAGATATTTCCGTAGACTTTGCAACGTTTCGATAACCGGTTGACTGATTAAAGCTAAATTCATTCGACGAACTTCCTCAAATGGTCTGGTGTGGCCACTCCTAGTTTTTTCAGAGTCTTGGTTGTAATATTTCTTAATTGACTTAGATCTAGAAGGGCGAAGGAAGTTGGTTAGAATTGTGCTTCAATAAACCAGTTTTACCCTATCGTCACGGCTTTTGTTTTATAATGGAAGACGTGAACAAGTCTCATTAGAGGCCTATATAGGCGGCTTAGAAGACTGTGACACATGATTCATTATAGAATAGTAGAAAGTTCTCAAAATGGATGGAAGAAAAACGGGTCAAAACGGGCAAAGTTAAGCTTCCGATCTCAAGTTTGTTATAAAAATCTATCCTGAACTTAACCAGCTTCTCTCCAAGTTGTAACTTAGCAATGACTTCAGCAAAATTGATCCTAATTGTTTTGCACTCAACTCCACCGTACCCACGCAAGAACTTCTGACGAAAAACTTAGCACTCGCCAACTTGGCTGAATCCATAGCGAAACTATTTAAAATTAATCAGTTCGAATTAAAATTCCTCTTCGAAAATTTATGCAAACCCAATAAACTCTGCAGGAAAATTTAAATTTCCAATCTCGATAACCTTATCTCTTGTTTGTGATATTCAAATATTATTAGTTCGTCATTCTCGCCGATGCTGTTTCAATTAACATTTAGATTAAACTAAAATTGACGTCGCAAACTAAGGGTCTGATGGGTCTCTTGTTTTGTAACTAAATTGTTGACATTGTGGATTGCACTGTCCCTGTTATCTTCGGTAATTGACGGTTATTACACCTGCCAGTGGTCCTATTTGGACCCAGATTTAATTCGTTGTAGGTTCTAAGACAGAATAGATCTTATTATGGCCGTTGGACTGGTAAAGTGACATCTCAGGATTTGGTGTCGTGATTTAAGCAATATTGTCAAAAAGCTAACTAAACTTGGTTTTGTGCTATAAATATAAGCAAGGATCTGTCAATGTTCATTGTGAACTGATTTGACTTGCAATGCACCATTCATCGCCTCTCATAGGACGACTCACGACATCTGAAGAAAGAAAAAAGAAAAATATTTATTTGAAGACGAGAAGAGATAACGTTATACTGCTTAACGGGTCGTGAGTCCTCCTATGAAAAGTGACTAAAGGAACACTCCTAGAAGAAGACGAGCAATACCACATTTTCTTTCCACTATTGCCTAAACTGAGATAGCAACACGTCTGCTAAGTGTGACGATTATGACAAAAGGCTACTTTACGACTGATGAAACTTAAGTAATTAAGCACTTTTACTAAAAAAACTATAGGAGGATAAAATCTTTTATTTATTCATTTATAAGTCGGTTGATCGGTAAATCTTTGGCGTCGGTAATATTAAAATTCTTCAGGCATACGTCACTAGGTTTAAATTCCAATTGACATCAAAGCCGACTCTGCTTACTAAAACAAAGGTTAAACTTAATAATAGTGTAGTAGCTATTAGATGGTTTTATTATAAAAACAAGGTAAGCTTCAACAGGATGTATCAACTATATTTTCACATGATTGACCGTCAGTCGGTCGTCAGATGAGATCGAGGAAAGAGACGTGTTGTGGGAGCCACATTTGCAGACTTGCCTTGCCTTACGCCTAATTGTTCTGGTCGAATAGTACTAAGCTTTCGAGTGAGCATTGTGTACCGACAGTTGAGTCTTTCCCTAAGGGTGGTTAATGGTACGGTTAACCTACATACGGGTCCGAGTTCAAACTGTAACTTTACATCTCTTCTTCTTTGTTTCCTTTGTCTTCTCTGTCTTTTCTTTACTGAATATCGTAAAAAAAGCCGCCAATGTAAGATTGTAACAGAGTACAAACTGATGGCTAATTTCACATTTTACGTCAGTTTTACATTTTATGAAAATTTCCTATTATGCTATTAGACTGAAGCACAGATTTCTAAATAGTTAGCTAAAGGGCATCAACCCTGTTTCCCTACTCTTCAAGTTTAAATGGGACATAGCCCATCGACCAAAAATATCATCCAATTGGTTTACCTTGTAAAAAGTCATACATTAAAAGTATATTCTCTTTGTTCCGCCGTTTGTAAGAATATTGTAATCAGCAAACTTCGTCAAAAGCTGTACCTACTAGTAGGTACATTCTATTTATATCGGCAACTCTCTTTTTTTTTAAATATCGGCTGGAAATTAAACCAACTCAGCAAACTCGACAATGTCAAATTACTACCTTGGCAATTATTAACGCAATCAATTCTGCTAATGGCTTCCCTTTCAAGTAGCCAATAAGCAAGGTCCGATTTCCAATCAAATGTCAATTAACAAAAATACGGAACTTTGACCTTTCAATACTTACTTTAACAATAAGTTTTAATAATAATAATAATAATAATAAATGTCAAATAAGTATTACAATTACTACATTAAATGTCAAAAAATATTACGCAACATTTATTAGGACAGCAACATTTCAAACATACAATTAAATCAAAATTATGTGAAAATATGAGGTATATAAATGTCAAATTTTAAATTTTATCATTCAAGAATTCATTAATTGAATAATACATCTTTTCTTTTAAAAAAATAAGCAAATTATATTAAAATTTCATAAATGTCATTATTTTTAAATCATCAGGAAATTTATTAAATACTTTTATAGTCATACAGTAAACGTTTCGTGAGTACAGTACCAACTTTTGGGGTGGAATCTTTAAATTTTCTCCTTTCCTGCCTCTGTATCCACTAAAGTCTTTGTTTTTTTCAAATAAATGTATATACCTTTTTACAAAAATTAAGGATAGGATCCCTTTTTATATTTTCTCTCTTTATATAATCAAATTCATTTCAAACATCAACATGGTTGGTTTATAACACCACAATTATAAATGAAGGACTTTCTAATGATCTCTTAAAATATTTTACCATGTTTTGTCTTTACTTTTCAATATCACGTTAAAACAACGTTTCTAAGTTACTGTTTCATGTTCTGATTCAAACTCCTAGTCGGGAGGTAACATTGTGCTTATTTTATCATCAAACACAAAGAAAGTTTAGGCTCTAAAGAGGGTGTAGACAATTTTCATAAATTAATGTCTTTACTAGTAAAAAAGCTGCCAAATACTGGGCCAAGTACTTTAATACCAAAGAATATTCAATTGCAAACAAGAAGTGGATTACATTTAACACTAACAATGAAATAAGTACCTATAATACAGTACCTATTGCTCCCAAGTGTTCCTGCCTGGCCACGCATGGTGTACGCTATATTCCATTTCTTCCGCGTTTGTGTCGCCCACGCATTAGTGCAAGTGAAGACGTACGAGCGGGACCCAAAAGCTTTTAAGAGTAGCTTGGTCTATTTATATTATAAAATGAAATGTGATTGCCTTGGATTGTTAAATGGATTGCCATGGATTATTAATTAATAATTGAATGCTATTTATATGTTTTTAACCCTGTTATTTAGGCAAATTGATTGCTAATGTTCAATAAAAATACAATTATTAGGGAGGCTAGAACAGTCGGTCAATAAACTTAAATATTATTAGTTCGAGTCCCACCTCAGACAGAATAAAATTTTATCTGATAAATTATTAATGTTAATGAGCCGCATAGGTTGTAACAAATCAGTTTTGTCCATATGGACAAAACTGATTTGTTAATTAGGGCCTGTTTCACAATTGCTGAGTAAAGTTCTGGGTAAGCTACTTCGACCCTATCTGCTCAGTAAACTATTTTTCACGTTTCACAATCCCTGAGTAGGGTTAATCACCACTTTATCTGCTCGTTAAGTTAACCACCGGATGCACTGCCAAGTAGCCTTTTACTTGACAAGTAAATTTAAAAAGATAACCTCTAATACGTCATTTCCAAATTTTCATCAACAACAAGTTATTTTATTATTTGAATGGACAGTTTTGCAGTCATTGTAAAATAACACAATGTTCGTAATGGTAAATTCAATGCAAACAAAATCACCACACAAAAAATACCAAACGTCGGCAAATTTGACATTTGTCTTTTTTTTTTTTTTTTTTTTTTCCTATAAATTTTACGGCTTTGGACGAGTCCATACAGCCTAGTCTTTAGTTATAATGTCAATTTAAAATACATACAATATCATAAATACTTACATAAACATAATAGCCTAACCTAACCTAAAACTAAACTAACCTAACTCATTGAAATGTATGGGTGGTTTATACATTTCAATGACTACAGGAGTTTTACGCGAGAACGTGGATCAGAGTCAAATAGGAGCGCCTTTCCTTGTTTTTCAGTTTTATTTGATTTATCCTACTCACTGACACATTATCATAACAATTCCACCACCTTATTACAGTAAATGCCGCTTAAGATAATTTCACAAAATTTCGCAACAAAGTTCATCTTTCCCTTCTCATTTCCCGCGCAAAACTACACATTTGTCATTTACTGACTAACTGACGTTGACTCGACATAGACTTTTTGTTGAGACCTCGTTGCGTTCCATTCTTACAGAAACATTGATTTTAGAAAAGGTGAAATGACTCATTTACATTACAGTGTAAACATTTTTTGTACGAATTTATTGTTTTTATTACTTATAATCATAACAAAAAAATATTTTTAATGATAATTCTGTGATTACTATACTTTATAGAAACACATAAATTATTCTTACCTTGAAACGAAACGTAACTTGTAAGTAAGTATTAATTATATAATCTTCACTTTAATTTACTGATTGGATGATTGTGAAATGCAAAGAAAGTTAACGAAAGGATTTAACCTCTATGTAATTAAGTCGTTAAGTAACTACTTAAGCCTTTACTTAATTATTGTGAAACAGACCCTTAGTATAAAATGTTTATGTAATACATATTACAATAAGTACAATACCATATAAGTGTGAAGCATGACCGTGTTACAACTAGACGAACTGAGTAATTGTATTTCTATTTTTATCCCATCTTATCTGAGTAAGTCACATTAATGTAAAAAAGCTGTAAAAAAGCTGTCGTTCAACCCAGTTAAAAGTTCTGCTTGATCATATACTCGTTTATTTCTAGAGAACCTTCTTCTTTTTTTTGTACGTTGAAAATTTGTACATTTTCTCACTTTAAATAAGCCAACACAGCTCATTTTCATGCAAAGAACCGAACAAATATGCAAAATGTACAATTTATCAACATTACGACCGTTACCTCTTATGAACTGGGGCTCTATGGCACTCGCAGTGTCGTAATCATAAAGAATAGAGATAAAAATGCTGCGTCAGAAATGAGTTGAAAAGAACACAGAGAGAATAAAATAATTTTATGTAGGTATTGCGAGACAATACGCGTTAAAGATGAACATGGCGGAAAGGTTTTAGTACAGCTTAATGATGGAATAAAAATGCATTGGCATCTTTATTATCATCACAATTAAATGCAACGTAAAGTATGAAAGCACCTGCACCCTTTCTCGTCTTATGGGTTTCAACAAGTTGGTAACATAGAGTCTTATTTCCGCTATTGGCCAATTGGCAATCGCTAAAGTGCCTGCCAAGCCTGGTACCCATGGTGGCATAATCCTCATTTTGGAGTGGACTACCTATGTCCTGCAGTGAAATGTTCAAGTCGACGTTAGTGATAGAGAAAAAGATAATTATATTATGTTAGAGCAGTCACCCGAAAGCGGAAGGTTGTGGGTTCGAGTCCCATCTCAGGCAGTCGACAGCTCAGGAGTCGTTTAGACTAATTAACACTAACAATTTATATGCTTAATGTACAGTTTTAAATACAACACTTCTTAATCATATTCATTACGATTAGGATTTGTTAATCATCAAAATTTGTAATGTTTACATTTTCAGATTAATAATCCGTAAAATGTAGAATGTTCTTACTTACAACCTATTATATTTGTTAACTTTTGCACATCAAAATAAAAAAACGAAAATTATAATTTCCAGTGGAGATTACCGGGTACAGCGCTGACAACTGCTCAGTGTCGTACACATCGTTCAATAACGAGACACTTGTGGGTTCCGTGATCCGGTCAGCCAGCGTGCTGGTGCTGCCCGAAGGTCTACACAGGAGTGACACTCAGAGCGCATACTTCTGCGCAAATGGTAAGAATAGTAGTAATAGAAAAACTACAGCTGTCGTAATTGTTTCTTTGATGTAAGCTAATATCTTTGGCTTCAGCAGTTGTGACTTAAAGTATTTCGACTAAGGAACGTAGATGAAATTAGAATTTTTTACCATACAACCACTTAAATCCTTTTTAGGTAACGCATCTATACATAGTTCAGTATAAAGTTTAGGTATCTGGATTTTAAAAGGTCGTGGTTACTAACACTACCTGATGTAGACGATTCCTTTTGTATGTAAAAGATCGTAGATTGAAACAAATATCTTATTTTATGTAGGGTTTGACAATAAAACCACATTAATTCGGGTGTAACGTTCAAAGTTATGTCTATGCTTCCTATTTTACGTCATTTTTGATCTGTTTTTTTTTTGCATATTTTTTTACAAAAACTACAGCTGTCGTAATTGTTTCTTTGATGTAAGCTAATATCTTTGGCTTCAGCAGTTGTGACTCAAAGTATTTCGACTAAGGAACGTAGATGAAATTAGAATTTTTTACCATACAACCACTTAAATCCTTTTTAGGTAACGCATCTATACATAGTTCAGTATAAAGTTTAGGTATCTGGATTTTAAAAGGTCGTGGTTACTAACACTACCTGATGTAGACGATTCCTTTTGTATGTAAAAGATCGTAGATTGAAACAAATATCTTATTTTATGTAGGGTTTGACAATAAAACCACATTAATTCGGGTGTAACGTTCAAAGTTATGTCTATGCTTCCTATTTTACGTCATTTTTGATCTGTTTTTTTTTTGCATATTTATTGTGTTGACTTCATACAATAGTTTTTATGGGCACTAATGATGCAATGTCTTGCATCAGCATTTATACGTATATAAACTGATTCCTATCTCCCCTATTTCCAGAACACTTGGCAGTCTCATCCAGAGGGTCGTGGGAGTGGCAGTGGGTGGCAGCTCCTCGGAATAGAGCTGGTCTGGTGTTGGAACTGCGTTCGCAAGGGGCGGCTCATGTCGCGCTGTCTGCTAAAAGAGAACCCTCAGACGACATGTACAGAATAGTTTTTGAGAAGAGCAGAGTGTGGATTGCTAAAGGAAAACATGGTTCGTATACTCGTATTTTGTAACTAGATGACTTCGATTAGCTTTCAAGGTTTCGCCTACTTCGGGTCTCGGGTTCAATTCCCAGATGGGTCTATGCAGTAAAAAGTTCAATTGGTTATTTTCTCGGGTCTGTGTGTTTGTGGTACCTACGTTGTTTCTGATTTTTACAAAACGAGTGATTTGAATACGAGTAGTTACTTTTTGTGGGGTCAGAACAATGTATGTGATGTTTTCATGTTTATTTATTCATATAACTAGCATTCTATGATAGTGACCATGAAAGTTGCCATCAGAACAGAAACTTCATCATCAAACATTTAGAAATAGTTTATAACATTTTGGTATGCCCTTCCAGGATACGATGTCCACCTTGCTAGCGCAGAACAAACGGAAAGCGATGAGGAATGCTCTGGTCCTGATTCATGGTGTGCCTGGTGGGTGTGGTGGGAGGGCGGCCGCCTATCTGTGGGCAGGGGTGCAGCGCCCTCTGAGAGGAGACTCCTGGTGTGGCCACTAGCGCCAGACATGAGGATCAAATACGTCGGCTTTAGCGCGCTGTGGGGAGATAAAGCTGACTTTAGGTGAGCAATAGAATTATGGTAGCAAGATTTTTCTCTTAGATGACTTAAATATAAATTTATAGTGTACGACAACTTATGATTAAAAAGTTGTATTTATTTGGTTAAACAAAGTTAGAGTGTAAAAATATATAATACAATACTTTGATGAAATGTATAGTCAAATAATTTAATTGTTTAGTATATTTTAGACGCCTTGATTTTGCCAGGTTAGCATCAAAAGTAATTACTGTCGTTTGCTTGACATCAGTGTTATGATCACTGTGACTCATGGACACAGCAAAAAATTTATTAAGTTTGCTAAACTTGATAAATGCTTTGACTATTTGTTTCAAAATTTCTTCTTTGATACTAAGCCCTAGTAGATTAGGACGGCCACAGCCCTCAGATATCATAATAATTATGCCTTTATTTGAATTTCTAGCATCTGTCACGCTTGAACTATTAAGACTATCTAAGGACAGTAAGCATTTAACGGCTCCTGCTTGCTATTACCAAACTGTCTCATCTTTGAACAAGAACAATAACCGTGATTTGTATCTTTATTCGTTACCAATGTCGTCTTTATTTTCCAGAATCTGGAACTTCAACGAAGAGGCTGGCTTTTCCCAAGTACTGGAACTAGGCCTTCCACACGGCGTTGTCCCCGGTTCCGCGAGCGGGACTTTGCTTGTCTCCGGCGGTCTTCACCTTCCCCTTTACAGTATGCAGTCTGACTCCACCGACCAATGGGCTGAGGTGTGGAGGGACTCGCAGTTATCAGCTGCTTCAGCGAGCTTAGCACCGCTACTGGCGTTGGAACACATACCGCATTTGGTGGAGGACGCAGAGAAAGAGAGGATTTTAAAGAAGTTGCCTGAGCAGGTAATATAAATTCAAATTTAAAATTGTTGGGATAATCAGGAATCGTAACGCACTAGCATCGTGGAACATAAAATACCATAATGAAAGTCGTGGTTGCATGATTTATTCACTATAAAATGTATCTATATTACACCTTAATACCGATTGTGACTTGATTCTAAAGCCAATTCGTCTAAAGATCAGATCAGATTAGAAATTTCATAATGATTCTTTTGTTTGAAATTTTATATCCAATACAAATTTTTAGGTGACGTTCACATCAGACCTTTTGTATTTTTTATTCATTTGGCACTCTGCTAGTCCTTTGCCGATACCTATATTGCACTCTATGCAGTTGAATTCACTTCTCAAAGAACACTGAAACTTATTTTTCAATAGTATTGGTTGTAGGGATAATGAACATGTAATAAGTAATCTTCTATTTTCAGGTGCAAATTCTTCTATCGTTCCGCAAAAGCGACAACTCGTTCAGCGACCACCCTGCAATGAGCAGTCACTTGTCCACTATTAAAATCCTTGAGATTCTAACTAAAATACAGTCTTACTACCCCATTGATCCGGACTTACTCCAGAACATTAAGAAGTGGATACAGTCTCGTCAAAACTCTGACGGGTCATTTACCCCACTGCCAGCTGACAAAGAAGTCGATTATTTTCCAGTAGAGATGAAAAAAGCTAATTCATCTGATAAAGATGTGGACGTAAACGAGTATTATTATTACGATAAAGATGGAAATATGACACAAGACGAAATCGATTGGGAGAGAAAAGTGGAAGTGACAGCAGAGACGTTGGTAGCGTTGCTTGAAGTTGGTGTTGAGAATCAGGTATAAGACATGTTTTGTACCCAAAAACTCATCAGTATTTACCGAGTGTATATAATCTAACTTTGGCACTAGCTCACAATAGTGAAGTAAAAGAAATACAAATCAAGACACAAATAATGGGGAACCTTACCATACATATTAATATAACTAACGGAATGTTTTCAAAGATAACACAGCCAACCACTTTGACATTATTATCTTTAAACATGCATCTCTGTTTCATACGAAAAGTAGTTTTATCCTCGTAACGCCCAGGCTATTTAAAGCGTTTATATCATGAATTTGGACAACGTCTTGGGCCCGTTCCACTGCCGAGCTGCATACCTTTTAATAGGTATCTGGGCGTTACGAGGAACATTTTGGACATCAATAATTGATAATCAATGTTTTTTTTAACGTCAAGTTGAGATATATTATGTGGTTCTGCTAAGGCAAATAAATAGTTGGAGTCTGCAGAAACACACTTACACCACGCACGCTGAAAATAAAAAACCTTATAAAGGAATGAAGACGTAACATATTTAAAAATTCATTATTATTTTACAGTTGGACGCAGATACGGCTAAGAAGGCTCAGACTTATTTGGAAAATAATCTTTATAACTTGACTTCGCCTGCCGCTCTCGCTGCTACTGTTTTGGCACTTGTCCTAGCCAGGTTAGTAACTAAATTGAACATAGTTTGAGCAATTAATTGTTTTATTTTGGAAACTATTTCATTATCCTTGAATTATATCATCAACAATTTTATGTTTGCTATTGATTCGTGCTTTTTTTGTTTCCTGTGGTAATTTTTTTATTTTTTAAATATAATTAAAATGTCTGGTAAGTAGGTACTAACAGTATATTCATTATTTATGTATAAATGTACCTACTTTTTCAGGAGTCCAATAGTTCCTGAAGCGTTGGTGATCCTGAGGAATGCCTCGACAACAGAAGAAGGCGAGTTTGGATGGCCGGCACCCAGGAAGGATGCCGCTGACTGGCTCTTGGAAGAAACATCGCGGAACATCAAGACCACTTCATATGGTAGGAAATAATTATCATAATAAGAATACATATAATAATAAGAATAATAGAGCACCCAAACACGTAGCCCAGTCTGCCCAGTATCCATTGTATCCTGCACTAACCGTGGGTTGTCCTTGGATGCATTTATACTATGATGCATGCAGAGATAGTCGTTGGTTGGTTTTAAATCACATCGTAAAGATAAATGTTGTCTAACGGGCCTCTGCGGGTTGGATTCGGCCTCTCGTACGCCTTCCAAAAGTCCAGGACTCCATAGTCCCGTGGCTGGAAACAGACCAATATAAAAAAAATGGTTGCCTGTAAAGTCGGTTTTACGGGCGAAGATTTTACGTGACAACGTCTTTTTCTCGGTAGAATATTTATTGATATGAATATAATTAAATTGCACAATAGGAACAAGGAATTGAATGAAAATAAGAATTGCACAAATTTTAAAATGCGCCTAATTCTCTAGTGCTGCGCGCGCGGCAGACCGATCATAGTTGAGTGGGAGAGAGACGCAAGGCATTCGGCGGGCCTCTCTCTCGTTCGGTGACTCATCGTAACGTTACCGAGCGTTACACTTTTTCATAAGTGACTCCCAGCCGCAACCTAATTTAAGACGTTGTCACGTCAAAAAGAATAATAGTAACTTTCGATTGACATTCTTTGGTAAAGGCACCAACTGTAAAAGCAATTGATCAATTTTTTAGTTTTGTCATCCTTAATCGACTGTCTCAAGGCGCGCTACGCAGGCCGCGTAACCAGTCAGGTTCGAATCCTTCAGATATAAACTGTTTGATGAGGAATAGCTATTGTGTGGATGTTTATACGTTTATTTAAAACATCTATGTCCTGGCACACAACGAAGATGGGTCAAGGTTGGTTTTGTTTAGGATTCGTATCGTCCACGTGCCCTATATCTACGAGTATTTCATTTAAGATAATAAAATTTAAAATGACGTGATTTGTAAATTACTTTTATGAATGTTTGATCTTTATTAACTTTGTAACTGAATGGTATTTTCCGAAAATAATTTTGTTCTTTAAATGGTATAGTCCTACACTTTGTCCCATAGCCTCAGCTGCTGGACACCCAATATTAAAAAAATTAACTTTTGCAACTAACAGAAGCCGTAACAATGGAACAGTACGTGGCCGGTGTTCGCGTGCTTCTGACGGCTTGCGCTCGAGGCGCTCTGGCCGAGGGAGAAGCCGCCGCCCGCTTCCTCTACTACCGAGCCTCCACGCTGCAAAGGCATCCGAGCCTGGCGTACAGCGCTACTAAAGCTGCAGCACAGTACGCCGCTTTAGCGCACGATAGGTAAGTAAACACACTCACAGAAAACTCACACAAACACAAATGCACATAAACTAACACATACGTTCGGACGTAATTGTAATAGAACTTTTTATTAAAATGTAAATCCAATGTTGGCTGGTTGTAACAACTAAAGAAATAAGAAAGAAAGAAAAAAAACATATGTGATGTATCCACCACACAAAGAGTTACTTAAATTAGGTGACCAATCTGTGGTGTAAAAAAACAAGATAAAACCAATTAGGTTACGATCAATATTTAACAAGGCCAAACTACAACTTAAATTGAAATCCTTCCAACTCTCATATTATCATATGGGCTTATTTTAGTTCTAAAACACAGCAAATTTTATGATTATGGTTACCAGCTCTTGTAAGTAACTTAACAAAGTGGGTACAATTATTTTAATCGTATCTACAATTTAACAGGATTAAAAATAGTTTACCAATAAAAAATATTCTCAAGTGTACCAAATTTTACCTATAAAATAACACCAAATTTGACTCGGAATTTGAATCTGTTTGTCCCTCACAAAATGAAACAACGATCTGGTGAAATTCTTGGCAAGTCACTGGATGCGGGTGACGTGAGACTGATCATTGTAGAAATCCTTAGGGGAAGCCTATATACAGCTGTGGGCTTTTGTTTGAAACGATGAGTTGTCCTTTCAAACAAAAAAAATCATCTAAATCGGTCAGCCTTAATTTTTTTTACGTACTCCTCAAATATGGAACCTCAATATTTTTGACGGCTATTTTTTTATAACAACGATTTCTTCCAACAGGCATAGAGCTCTCACAGTATCCCTAGCAACAGCGGGAATGGAACTGACTGACACTCTAGAGCTGCGGGCCAAAACCCCGCCCAGACCCCTGCAGCTGCCTGGCTTGCCGACTAAAGTGTTCGTCTATGCGACTGGAGCTGGATGCGCTACTGTTCAGGTTCGTAATACTGTATTGTAAGTTTCGTAGGTCTAAAGAAAAATAACCCTTTAAAAATCACTTCGTTGTCTGTCTGTAAAAATCCTTTTCTTTAGGAACACATCGAGGTGTAAGGAACAAATTGATACAAAATACTGAACTAAACTGAACTACTTAGTTCGTGTGTAACAAAATACATAAAATTTCAGTACGTCACCATGTCTTCTAGTCATTGTACAAACTGCAATTTCTTGCTTTAGCTGTTGCGAGACTTTGTTTGTGTACAATCATTACCATTGAACACATAATTAAGATTTGAGGTTACAAAATTATAAGCAAAGGAAACTCCTGAATTCAAAATTTACTACTTAATTTCAGCTACTGGAATCTAAATAACAAATGCAGTAGCAGAAACTTCTTTTTTTACAAAAGATTGCTTGTTATCAAGTAATCAAGTGGCGGAGTGGCGTACACACCGGTTTTCAAGGTGTCGCCTGCTCCGAGGTCCCGGGTTCGATTCCCGGACGGGACAATGTAGAAAAAAAGTGTTTTTCTAAATATTTCAACTTTCAAACTCAAAGTCATTTTTTTTATTTCAGGGTACAATATCTTACTCTACTTATACGCCGAAACCAGAAAACGCTCTGTTGAACATTCAGGCTGCCATCATTGAGGAGATCAGGCCTGAAAGGAGCAGCATTGAAGATCTGCAGGGCAACCTTCCCACTTTAATCATCAAGACTTGCTTCAAGTGAGTAATGTAAATTAAACACATGAAAATTTGCTTTGTACTGATAACTTACTAATGTTTACGTTAACAAATAGTTTAATAATACCTTTGCATTGCTGCATTTGAATAATAAACTACTTAATGAATAACGAACGATAATAATTAAGGAATTTATTTTAATTATTAGATTTGTCGGAAAGTGATTGGTATAATACTCGTAGTATATTTGCCTTCATGCGTGGTTTTCATGGAAAAAGCCTTCTTATGGAGAGACCAACAGTAGACTGATATAGACTGGTGATAATAATGTAAATTCACTAACAATGCCAGCTTTATTTGAGTCAATTGAAATAATAAATAATGGACAACTTCAGAATCAAAGTGATCCTATGTATCTATTAAAGTATCTACCTAATTATTTGTGGATATCAGTAAATAAAAAAAAAAATTTTTACCATTGTCTCTAAAAACCGGTGTATATTTCAGTCTTTCGTTGTTCATACAAACATAAATACGTTAATATAACGTTAAAAAGTAATTGTTATTAATTTCAGATGGAAGGGCAAAGAACGTTCAGGAATTCTTCGCTTGGAATCTTCGCTTTTCTCTGGATACGAGCTTCACTCTGTAAACCCTGTGGTGTTAGATGGCGCCACTTTTGCTGATTTACATTATGGGTCTAGAGGAGAGTCCGTGTGGTTTGTGTTTGCTAATGTAAGTATCAGTTACCTTTTTAAAGGATTAAAAACTTAAGTATCAAAAAACACTAAACAAGGTTTTTGAACTGTTGTTGCTTTGGTTGTCGTCCAATATTACAATGTCAATAGCTGAAAGGCTGTTAGTAAATGTAGTACAAAAAGATAATACTGTGATTTCTATGAAAAAAAAAATATTCCACTGTAATATAGCAATGGCTTTTTTTCTTTTAGATCAGTTCAACGTGTCCCGTCTGCGTTACCTATGAAGCAAGGTCTAAGTTTATTATCACTAGTCTTAGACCTGCTTTTGCCAAAATATATCCCTCTACCCGTCCAGATTTGGCAGTTGAAACATTCTTCCACGCCAGACCAGGTAGCCCTCTCCTAAGAGGCATTACCGACGATGATTTCATAACTTGGTTCGATAAAACAGAACTAGCAAGCCTCCAAACCACAGTCAATATCGATAATATTTGCGAATGCGGACGCATCTGCAGCAGAGATTATGAGTTCAAGAAAAATGAAAACAAATCAAATGTAGAATCGCAAAAATCTCACAAAAATGAGGAACAAGCATTTAAAATTCTAACAACTCAAAGCGTAAAAGTTCAAGACACAACACCTATAACGACAGCAATAACATCGACGACTACAGAGATAACCACAACCGGAAAACCAAAAGAATCAGTTACTGAAATTGAATCTTTGCACATTTCGACAGCATCACCTGAAGTCAAAGAAACGGTAACAACTACAATCACAGATACAACCACAACCAGCAACATATTGCTAAATGATACAACAACATTTGCCAAAGACGCAGACGATCCAATTATAATTCCTACGGCAACTTATGTAAATTATTCCACAATGGCCAAAGTTGATAACAATATCGTACCCATAGTACCTAAACATAACGGTGAGTTAATTGTACAGAAGCTTGTAGAAAAGCCATTGTCTAAGAAAGAAGAAATAAAAAAGAAACCTTTACCTCGCAGAAAGGGTACACTTAAAGCTACTTACGGCGATAAATTTGTCGAGAAAGCAAATTCCATGAATAGTTTTACTATCAACCCTACTAAAATAAATAAACCTCTAATTTTGAATGAAGCAATGATAACTATTATTAAATCAGATACACATACCTCCAGCATTCCTAAAGCAGAAAAAAAAATTAATGATATTGTCAAAGCAATTAACGATTCGAAACATATTAATAACGAAAAAGAACACAAAGAAGATATTTTGAATGCGGAAAATTATCACAGCAATAAAGAGTTAGAAACATCAACGATTCCGCATACAATCACCGCTATTACTAATAGTAATGTGAAAAATATACATTATAGAACTAAAAAACCAAAAGCATTGACGCAGATCAAGAAACCCCGAATAGATTCCAATCATACCACAGAGATTTCTAAAAAGAACGAAACAGGAAACAATGATGAAAAAACAAATAAAACTAAAATTAAAAATATAAGCACTGAAAAGCGAACAATAAAAATACTCAAATCTATAAATAAAGAAATCCATAAAATACCTTCGACGCCTATATCAGAGACATCTAAAATTCTATCTGACGTAGTAAAGCCAGACATCGCACCCGAGAATAAAGGTGGATTTGAAATTTTGGATAAGAATAATCTATGGGAACTTCTCAAAGAAGGTCCTGACAGTGACCTTGCAAAGATAGATGATAAGTTACAAGTGCACAACAGGATAAACGTAATTGCACAAAATCTCCTAAATACAACAAATGAAAACCGATCTTTATAAACCTTATTGTTATGTAATATGTAAGACAAAGACTTCAGTAACTATTTTTGTAACACACGCATGCCACTTACCTGTACTATGATTGTTAAAATATAAATCTTAACCTGACACAACAACTCCTAAGCACGTGATTGTTGAGTGTTAGAATAATTTATTAATGCACTAATTGTTTGTATTATTTAGTAATTTTTGTGTTTGTAAATATTAAAAATAAGCTAATATAAATTAAGATATATGCGCTGTGACTACAATGAATGAGTGGATGTTAATGCACAATTGCTCAAAGCCCAAAAGTTTCATTCTATTTATATTTCTTTGGACATTGTATTAACAGTTTAGAAAAGGATAGTTGGCTTGTACGCGGTGTTGATCTGTTGGCTAAATTAAAGTAAACTAAAGGTTTGTAAGAATATGACTTGGCTTGTAGAAGATGCTGGAATAAAATTTAGAAGGGCTAGAAAATAGCTGCTATCTGTAGCTTAGTTTTTAATGGGCTACCGAATTACTAGTAAAAATATTTTCAAAATATAAAGTTCCATTTGATAATTAGATCCACCTAGCACTTTCTGTGTTTGAATGGTAGCCCTAGCTAGAAGTAAGAAAATATATTTATTCTTTTGTAATATTTTGTGTAAAAAGTAAACGAGAGTTGCCAAAATTTTGTGTCGTATAATAGATCTTTCCCATTTTGTTCCCTAGAATAAATTATTTACCCCTTAGTATACAGATAGTGAATTCTAGTGTTCTATAGTGATGTAATATAATGCTAATGCCCCAGAATTTCCATCCGTCTAATCTATCGTCTTCTGTATCTATTGTATGTAAATCGTAGTCACTTACTGTAGCTATCTAGATAATTTTGTTTCTAGTTTGAAAGTTAGTGATACACTTAGCATAATTACATTTTATTTTGACGTTACTTTTTATTATCATGGTAAAACTTCTTAGTGTTTCTCATTTCATAATCTGTCATAATCTTTACAAACAATAATCATTAATATTAATTGTTTATGGCCAGTGACATAATAAATCAATTTTTTTTTGTGTTTTTGTTAGGATCAAATCTAGTAACTGAATTTAAAGGATATTCTTTAATGAGTATAAATAAGTAAGTTCTTAATAAATTACGATTTTTGTTATGAAATAATACCTCATGATGTAAGCTGTATCACTATTTTTCGGTTTCTTTATTCTGTACTATAGTCTCATTAGAATGTGCAAAAATGAGTGAATCTTTAATTTGTACATGTTGAAGTTTATCTCTAACTAAGTGAACATGTCAAATTAACATTTAGATCTTCAAATTCGTTTAACTTACTTCCGAGTGACCTTAAGAGTAACACCACTTCTTCAGTAGATGTATCAATAAATTAGATAATAACCAAAAGAAAATAAATACTAAAAATTTTATATCTTTAAACCGAAAATATAGAAGGTAAAATTGTGAAAACTATGCCATAAATTTAACTGTGTTTTGATTTATTTTTGTTTTTCACAGAAAATGTGAATATAGCCCTTTTCTCCTATAAGTATTATCAGTTCCAAGTGTATTTATGTATTGAAACTTATCTTATCTCTTCTTGAACTTCTACTATCTTATATTAATGTTTTATTGTTTTTTTATCCCAACAATTTTGAGGTGTATAAATCTTATTAAATAAGCACTATTAAAAATATATGTGTTAATGTACGGTTGTATGAAACTAGGTGCTTGTGCAGAGGATCTCGTCAATTTAAAATGTATAAAGGGTCATGGCGATTGTATGTTTAAATAAAATAAATGTCTGTGCTTAAATTAAGCTAGTCACTTTAAGTATAATACCTCGATGTACTGACACAAATCTTATTAATAGGAAAGATAAAGATGATAATTCGAAAACACGATGTTTTTATTGGAACTTCCCTTATTAGTATACCTACTAGCAGTATTCCGCTTAAGGATTTTTAAAAGAAATTGGGGTTTGCCATTATATTTTTGATAAGCTAACAATTTTATTAATGTATCTAAGTGTAAGCCATAGGTCGTCAACACTCAAGTTCTAGTTCTAGTTCTCTAAAGAAAATCAATATGTATCTAGAATAATACGTGGAGCTTTCTACAACTATGATTTCAATAGAGAAAATGGTTAGAAATTACTAATTACTGGAAATTGCCCCGTCCCTACCATCAATAATGTCCACAAACCATGGGAATACTCCAACATAGCTTATATTGCGTGCATAACTGATGATAAAAATTAGATGCTTAAATGATTATTATTATAACGAGAACGGCGGCTGATATTGCCGAGAATTATTAAAAAAATCCCAGGAGCTTATAAATCAAGAAAAACACCGTACCTTGCGCCGGTTGTTCGGGCTCGCGTCGTGTAGGTATGACTAAGACCGCAACAAAACCAAGACTTTACAGTCAAATTGGGTGTCTGCTATGGTATACACGTCGTCTTTTGACCAGATAATAATGTAATAAGTACGTAGATTACGTATCACGAGAATAAAACACGATGGCACCTAATTACCGTCTTATCAACGACCATTTGGATCAGCGGTAGTTAACGCTGCTTCTGAGCCATGGGTCGCGGGTTCGATCCCCGCACAGTACAAATATTTGTGTGCATGAACATGTCTGTTTGTACTGGTCTGGGTGTTTTCTATGTATTATAAGTATGTATTTACAAATATATATATATATATATATATATATATATATATATATATATATATATATATATATGTGTGTACTTAATAGTACCTTAATTTGGGACTAGATGGCTCTGTGTGGCCCAGTGTGGCATGTCTTAAATATTTATTTATTTATAAAAACTGGTGATGATACCTTGTGGATACTGGTAGGTATAGTAGTCGTAGCCCTCTGCGTCTCCGCAAAGGAGTTTACTATGTGTGAGATCCCGACACACTACTTAAACGAAATCATCCGCAGACTTCTTGCTATTTTTCCGTTCTGGACATTCTTGAATCAAACGGTCTGTTGTGGAGTGATGGCAGGAGGCCTGTTGGAATGACTTAGCTCCGCGGAAGATGGGTCGACCCTCATGTAGTCCGTCTCATCTTCCGCCACCTTAACATTACATAATGTGTTTGATTGGAGAACTGGTAAGATATAATTGAACGTCCACATTTAAAGCAATATATTTCTTTTCATTTTAAGATTCTTATCATCATCATCAGACCACTTCTTAAGGTTGATTTTGCCATAACTGCCACATTTGGCAGGCGGGTTGTCGAACGCAGTTTGGCCAATGGTGAAGATAACACGCTGCTGCCCATTTTCTTCTACAGTAGGTACCTACTCTTTTAGTCGCCTCTTACGATACCCATTGAAAGAGAAGGGGTGTTGCTGGGTCATTGTCAAAATGATCACAAATTTTGTCCTGAACGTTATCTTTTGAAATCAAAACAAATAAAACGAATCACGAATGAAAAAAAAATCATGGTTTAATACATTACCTTATATTTGTAAACAATTAAAAGTACTAATAATTTTGTTTTTTTTATAATTATGTTCCAAGTGTCCGCTTTAGTGGCACATGAATAAATATTCCCACCAGAATACAAGCTACCTATATGCGGCCCGCTGTTGTTCCACTCACACATAGCGCGGCGATGTACGCGTGACATCTCACCGACGCGTTCACCGACGCGTCGCCGGGGTAAGAACTGGTTTTCGCCGGTTCAGTTACGGTATAAATGACAGGGCTGCCGCCTGCACGTCGCGCGCATTAGACGACATTTATTTGAGTGATTTGGCTGACGAATTGTGATTTTAACATTTCTATGATTCAATTATTTATATAATATTGATTAAGGAAATTGGTGTTAAATCTAAATAAACAAAGGGTCAGTTACGCACTGCTTTGGTTTGTTGCATGATAATTGTATAGGAAATGTCTGGATCGACACAAGTGCAAGAAATCGAAATCCTATCGGAAAATGCCTTAAATATAAGCAATGATTCCTTATTTATTCATCGTAAAAGCTTTAATGCAGGTAACATATCTACAGGCCAGGTTCCTTAAAATACTGCCAGGTCCAGATAATTATGTTTATTTTATTGGTAAAATGAAAAAAAAAACATACTAAGATTATTTTAATAATGTGATAATAAGTATAAAAATATAAATATAAATTAATTATCTTTTGACATGCCATGCGAATATTTTCCGATCAGTTATTTAAGGAAACTGTAGCTATTAGATTTAGACTGTAACACACGTTATAAAGAAATAAGAAATATTTGGAGAAAAATAAATTACTTAGGGTTAGCCATTTATAAACTAACTAGCTGTTCCCCGCGACTTCGTACGCGTCAATTTCTGTTTTTATGATCGCGATTGTTTTTGCAACATTTTTCACCGATGCTTCGCTCCTACTGGTCGCAGCGTGATGTTATATAGCCTAAAGCCTTCCTCGAGACATGGACTATCAAACACAAAAATAATTTTTCAATTCGAACCAGTACTTCCAGAGCTTAGCGCGTTCAAACAAACAAACAAACAAACTCTTCAGCTTTATAATATTAGTATAGATTTAACTTTAGTATTGTCAAATTACACTAAACCTTATATTTTATACCTTTTGAAATACACTTTTTAGTATGTAGGTAGGTACTCGTACTTACCGTATTTAATTTATACTACCTTTTTTTTCTGACTTGCAACAGGTGTCAGCCCTATCAGAATAGTTTAAAAGTCAAGAAGCTTGTACTCTGTAGGGATTTTTACTCATGTGTTAGTGGTCCGTCACAATACCATTTCATCAAATTCTGAACCAAATAAATAAGTCAAATCGTAATTTGATTTGTTTCTTTCAAATGGTTAGCAATCGTGTTAACGGCTTTTAAACAAAAAAATATTATTCTTTTAACGTACCGGCACCACCCGACACACACTCCGTAGATAAGATTAAGATTCAGAATTAATTTTATCTCATCGACAATTTCAAAAATGGTAACGTAAGTATTAGACCAGGGTAGAAGCCTTAAAAAATAATAAAAAGTGAAAAAAAATAATAGTAGGATGAAACCTATTAGAAAAGGAGGGAAATATTATAAAAATAAAAGGAAAAATAATTTACGGGCGATCTGAGGTCGGGAAGGGGATGGGGGTGAGTTTTTAAGGGTAAAAAACGGTTTTTCTCGATTTCCGGCAAAAGTAAAAGTCGTTTGGTGAGTTTTTAAGGAAAAAAAACGTTTTTTACCCCTAAAAACTCACCCCCATCCCCTTCCCGACCTCAGATCGCCCGTAAATTATGTTTCCTTTTATTTTTATAATATTCCCCTCCTTTTCTAATGGGTTTCATCCTACTATTATTTTTTTTTGTTTTAAAAATTATCGACCCTGGTCTATATATTCTGCTCATAGTAAAGGAGATTGCCAATCCTTGTATGGAAGTTGGCCCAAGTGCTGCCCAGAATGAAGCCATGGTGCATTTTTGTTCCTCAGGCCAACCCTAACATGTAATCCAAAGTGCTCAAAAATATATCTCAGGAGTCAAGAGAAAAAAAAATTATTTTAGTGAATTATTTATGTACGAAAAATTAATTTAACAATAAAAACCAACTATTGAATAATTATTACTTCAGTTTTACATCATCATCATCATCATATCAGCCACAAAACGTCAACTACTATAGTTTTACATGTATTAATTTAAAGCAATATTTTTAATCAATCGATAATTACATTATTTAACATAATTAATCAGGAACAGTAATATTTTTCAATTAATAATCACTTTAATTAACATAAGTGATCGGTTGGTAACAGCAGTGGCAGTGATTATTACTTATTGTACTGTAATAGTATAGTTATAAAATTCACTAATAACATGGCCTGTTCTTTTTTTGTCCGGGGCCATTTTTTTTCTTTATTTTTTTTAAGTAATATAATACCACGATCCCAATTTAGTCGCATTAATACTTGGGCAGCATTTGGGCCAAACCCTGGCAATGTCCTTTTATTTTCTTACTCCTTTACTTTTCATGTATTAAACGAACTGTTATACGAGTTCTTTGTATGCACAATCGTTTGGTATTTTCCTAGTAAACTAACAACAAAAACATTGTTTCCTTCAACTTTCCGAATTCAATGGATGCCGGAACAAACTTCAGACTGAGTTATTCGAGGTGGAAAATATATAAATGCTTTGCTTTTAATCATTAACGGGTTCGCGATTTGGAACGGTGGGTACATCAACTGGAGCGCAAGTTCGATCCCGCGTTCCCGGGAAAACATTAGTTTGGTTTGTCAAAATGGAAGTGTTATTTATTAGTACCAAAATAGTTCAAAATCAAAAGTTAAATCGAAATGGATGCAAATTTATAAGATAAATCGAAATTGATTGATTGATGAATGAAACATTTATTAAAACCGTTAATAAATAATTAACATTCAATTGTCCTTTTGGCTCTAAGCAACATACATTTTCGTAATTTTCCATTTTCGTCATAGTTAACATCGCTTGTGTCGTAATCAGAACTTAATGTTTAAATGCTCTAGGTAAGTAACAACAACTTTTATGTTCAAATGTTTTGATTTTATAGCAGGTACATATTAGAGGCCTTTGTTTTTTCTTTCATCTTTTAATTTGCACTAATCATTAATTATTGATCTGTATAACTCAAAATGTTACTATGGCCTCTAAATCTGTAAGTGATAACGAGGCAAAATTACATTGTTGGTATTCTTTATGTTTATTTTTGAACCAATTTATATGAATTTGGTATGGAACTAGGCACAGTGCAAAGGATAATATGGGGTAGTTTTTATCATTGATAACAAATAGTGGCATATCAGAATAAGACTTTACATTTTTGTTGCGAAACTGCACCTATTTCACCGAACTATGAAGGTGTGTTTAGCTTAATGTTCAGTTGTCTGAACTTAAATGATATTTGTAATCATCACACACATATGTTATTGAAGATAGGATGTCATAACAAATTACAAGTTTATAGATGGTATCTCAAATTCCGAGATTCTTACTTAATTTTGACTAAAATGACTGGACAGTATAAGTTGGGGAGGGAAAGTTTTGAAATGGCGACCGCGAAATTCGCACCAGAAGACGATTTGTGGGTAGACCAGGTCGATCGATGATCAGGTAAAGGTGCGAGATCCCGAACGAGCGGAACCTATTATTGCGGATCTCATTAGGGTGGGCCTACGTCCATCAGTGAACAGATGTTAGCCGCTGAAGATATTTTTAGTTTAAAATACAATGATAATATTCTATTCAGTATTTTTTTATTATTTATTAAATACCTATACTTATTATTTATGTAAATAACTAAGTCACACCTAAATCTTTGCTGTACGGTTAAAGTTTGTTAAGAGCTACCTGTTTCTGACTTCAATGGCGGTACCTTGTCGGTATAGGGTACCACGACGTATTCTCGAAACAATTTTTTGCAAAAAATTGGTGTTTTGCCAATTTTTCAAAAAGAAGACTTCCCAAATACTAGACATTATTTTGGCATGTCTTAATTATTTAATGTTCAGAAATATAGCTAGATCATTTTCGAAAGAGAGTAGGTATCTACAATTATTGATTATGTACTGTTACTTTTAGTACAGTTTTCTTCAGATGCCGCTTAATTATTGATGAAATTTGTCGTTTCTAAACTTTGGTTGGATTATTCAAGTTAAGCATGAGATTAAACATGATCAAATAAATCTATTCAGTAACATTAAAAGGAAATACAAGGGCCGTTTTTCCATACAAACGTAGTCCCCTGTTTCCTCCCTGGATAATGCCAGTAGAGCAATATTTTTTATTACAAAAATCTATGTCTACTATTAGCATGTTTCTATGTTTTCTGCTTTTTCATAAATTAATTAATAAAAAAGATATGAGCCCTAAAAAATCGAAAAAATTCGCCAGATATTCCGCTGTGTTCAAACATTCAGAATTCAAATTTGGCAAAATTTTAGAAAAAAAGGAAAATATACGAACACGGCCAAAGCCTTTCTTTAATTTTTAATGAAAAAGTATTTAAATCGGTCTAGTTTTGGAAAAGTAATCGGGGGACTACGAAACGTTGATTTGGTGTGCTTTTAGTAGGTGTTTTCGGTCCAAGAAGCAGTTGTCTCTCATCACACTCTGCGGTGAAGGCGTTTGGCACTGCGCGACAGCAATAGATTTTACAAATACCTATTTCACAATTCTCTCGCCCGTACTCTTAAGAACTCTGTTTACTCTTAAGAATGAAAAAAAAAATATTATAAATAATAGGTCTTTACCTATGAAATTGCCGTTCTGCAGTAGGAAATCTAAATTTCAAAACGAGTGTGATCTCTTCAAACATTGCAAAACACTACCCATACATGACAAGGTCAAGTTTTGTCTTTTAAAAGAACAATTTTTTAATAGCCAGATGCAAGTCCAAATAAATCATCCTGTATACACGCGTCGAGTCGCACAAAACAAACTGGTAACTGCACCGGCCATTAACTACTACGGTAAACGGACGAGCTTATATCTGATACTAGCTGTTCCCCGCGACTTCGTTAGCGTCAATTCCTGTTTTTATGATCGCGATTATTTTTGTAACATTTTTCACTGATGCTTCGCTCCTATTGGTCGCAGCTTGATGTTATATAGCCTAAAGCCTTCCTCAATACATGGACTATCCAACACAAAAATAATTTTTCAAATCGAACCAGTACTTCCAGAGATTAGCGCGTTCAAACAAACAAACAAACAAACTCTTCAGCTTTATAATATTAGTATATCTGATATATTAAGTGTCATCACTGAGCGAAACATAAAACACAAATTAAAATAACACCTGTTATCGCTTTTGTAGTTTGTATAAAGGTAACATTATGGTTATTATTTAAATAAGGGTATTCTTGTTATTTTTAATAGTTAAGTTATTAATTAATAACCTAAATTATATAAAGACGAATCTTTATTATATAGTGCTACACACAAACCCAAGAAGTTTATGAAGTACTGTTTAGAGTTTAAAATTGTAAAATTAACTGTAATTGATAATATTAAATTTAAAAAAAAGATAGCTGTTGTTACATTTTTTTACTTTACTAGTAAATTTTTGAGGTTTGGTACTTAAAAAGAATAAAACGGAACTCTTTTAGGATCTCACTTTGTTGTTCGTCCGTCCTTCTATCTGTCAAAACCTTTTGATAGCGTGGAGGTATGGAGTTGTAATGAAAATAATATATTCAAGTCTGTAGACCCTTGAAGCTGTGTAAAAATTGAACTTCTAATTAATTTTATATGATTTTTAAGCAATTAAATCGCCATTATAATATCAGTACTTACACTTGAAAATTATTGTCTCAGGTGTGCATCGTACCCGTATACCCGTATGCGTGCCGGGCGCAGTGCTTTATCCATTTAAGCTACCGAGACATTACATTACTATCGAGTTTGACTCTCACACCACAATATTGTTTTTCTATAAAAATGTACTTACAATGATTATGTGTCAAGTGACAACAATATTATGAGTTCAATCTAGTTCGAAACTGTACGGTAGCTTTTTGAACTTAAATTTTAGATGATTGTTATCTGTTTTGATGTCTAAATAAATAATAATTAAAAAACTAAAAAACCACGCTTTTAAAACAGATTGAACTAAAAAATTAAAAATAAAACTGCAGTAATCAATTGAAAAATTCATATTATTGTACAAAAAGCGTGGGGGGCTTGTTATGATATCCACAGATATAGTGAATTATTGATAAAATATTTACAACAATCTAAATCAAGCCCCCCACGCTTTTTGTACAATAATATGAATTTTTCAATTGATTACTACAGTTTTATTTTTAATTTTTTAGTTCAATCTGTTTTAAAAGCGTGGTTTTTTAGTTTTTTAAACTATAATTTATTTTTTACTTTTTAGTTTAGTTTATAAGATTTGATTCCTTCTTTACCGACTGTAAGTCCAAACCTATGCAGGAAACACAATTGATACAGATCGCGCGCTAGCTCTATCTCTTTTACTCCCTCTTACAGAGGAAAACTGGGAAAACTGTTATTAAATTATTGCATTGTCATCGGCACTTGATACGTGTGCAAAGTTTCAAATTAATCAAACTTCTGGAAATCGGTGAAAATTAAGCTCAAAGATTCCATTACATACATACATACATACATACATAGATACAACCCAAGCTAATAAAAGCGTGGTAAAAATAAAATCTATTCTGTGGGCAAATCTGACTCCGACCCAGTCCCATTTTTTATCATCATGAAATTGTTTTAGCCTTTGTTATTGTGAAACGCACGTTAAAAGAAATAATTTTACATATCCTTTCATTTTACATTTAGCTAGTTTGTAATAGTAAAATGCCAGCGCAATACCATGTTCTCAAACAAAAAATCGGTGCGGGCAATATAAACTGACCATGACAGCGTTTTCGTTTTGAGCTTTGAAATCGGATCAAAGAAAACCTACAGCAAAATAAAATTAGGTTTTATAACAACCGCGTTTGACCGTTGTCGTCTTTTGTATTTGACTAGCTGTTGCCTGCGTCTTCGTTTGCCTAGAGTATTTATATCCCACGGGACTGTTACCTATCTTTCTACTCTCATATAGGCTACTTTTACCATAATCTATTTACGTCTCAAATTTCATCATGATCCGTTAAACAGTTCTGACGTGATTGAGTAACAAACATCAATTCCAACTATCGCATTTATATATTAGTAAGATTTCTCATTCTGATTTTGGATTAAAAGCCATCAATTCCATAAATTCTTAACTTTTTTGGAGCTTACGTAAAGATCATATTTATATGAATTTAAAAATGAAACGCATTGAAGCAAAAGATTTTGCATCTTATGACGCTTAAAATTAATTGATTTGGCCGATTGGTCCTCAGCTTGCCACTGTCTTTTACAAAATTACTGTTCACTTTGTTAAACTAAATTCTTTGGTTTAAACAAGACTCGAGCCCATAATAGCTGAAAACATAGTTAAAATAGGTATTTAGCGTGAATAAGACTGTTAATATTAAAATCCCTTATTTTATGTGTGAAATATACTTATTGTGTGACTTTGCAACAAAAATGTAGGTATAGTCCTATTCTGATGTGCCACTGTTCATACAAGTAGGCAAAAATTTTACAGTGGCAACAAAATAACTTTAGGTGGTAAGGCTAAACTAAATCTACAGCCAATCTTTTTCTTGAAGAAAGCTAGGTATTTTTCAAAAATTTTAATACTTTGATATTGTTGCAAGAACTTATAATTAACAGTACATAAACTTGAATTTTTTTTCTGTCTCGCAGTGTCTCGGTGGCTTAATGGTATAGCGCCCGCCCGGCATGCGAGGAGATGCGGGTTCGAGTCCCGCCTGAGACAATAATTTTTCAAGTTTATATACTGATATTATAAGTGCAATAAAGTTGCTAAAATATCAAATAAAGGACATCTGTTTAATTAAAACTTTTAGAAGGGTAATAAAACTAACAATTTAATATTACGTTTTCTTAATTGCTTTTATTCATTAATAACGTTACAATGATATTTTATTCGTAAAGGTACAATTATATCGGTTCAAATGCTATGAATTAATAACTCTCAAGTAAAAGAAAAGATTCCATGAATAATGGCTGAGGAAGTAGTCGATAGAATTATTACAGAAACAATAATATTCAAATACTTTTGTAAATCAAGAGGAGATTATTCTGAGGTGAATGTTTATGAATGAATGATATCGGAAAATCGTTTGGCACGGAAATTCAAAATGTAGGACCACATTTCATCAATTCGGTTTTAATTTCGAAGAAAAGAATACGTCATTACATGACTAGAGTTTCAAATTATTAGAATAATTTAAAGAAGCTCCAAAAAAAAATATTAAATAAAAATAAGAAGGTGAAGATTGAAATACCAGCCTGTTTCAATCATTTTTTTTGAAAAAAGAATGTCGTATTTAAAAATTTAATCGTTCTTCGAAAAAACAAAACAGTCCATCATTCAAAAATGATAATTATGATAACACAGACAACGTATGTAACGTGAACGACAAAAAGAGAGTTGTTATTAACGGTATTAACATTGAGTCCGGTACATAGTGTAGTGATCATGAACATTGACATTTAATTAAAGACCCGGCGGATGTTGCGCCACTCATCTCCTTCTGGCGTACGCCAGCCAGGCGGGTAAGTCCGGCTTCTGAAACAAGATTGATAAAACATTATATTTATAAAGCTGTTTCATCTTAACCATATGTAATATACGAGTATGTTTCTCTCAGATGTTTGAGTTACTGTAGCCGGCAGAAGCTATACAGTTTTGTAGAATCTCAGACTTATGTCAACGTGGTTAAGATATTATAATAAGATATTTAGTGTATAACACTGATGTGCTGTCCTCCTAAAACATTGATGAAACTCTAACTTAGTTCAGGCATACAGCGTAAAAACGAACAAATCGTCGACACAAACGATGTCCAGAGCCCTAATTCACGTACTTTATAAAAGACCAAAAAAAATGTCGCTAACGTTTAGAAGACGTTCTTATATTGAAAAACAGTCATAAATTCCGTATTCACGTTTCATTTCGATAGAACGATAACTCGATACGATAGCAACTCTATTGTGGGTTCTAAAATCCTTCTAAGTCAAATGTGTGTAAAAGCGCCTCCAGGGGCCTATTTGCAGAAATAAAACTCATTTTAACTGATTTTAATGCTATTCAAGGAGTCGTACCTATTTTTTTGATTGCTTATATCACGATGCTGTTAACGTGTTGTTACTGTTAACATGCTGTAAATGTTCATTACGATAAGCTACTTATTATGAAACATTTGGCACAAAAAACGAATTGCTAAAGCGTTCATGAATATTGCCTTCAACGCGATTAATAGTTCGTCGCATGACGACAGTTATGAAATCCATCATGTATGTCGTGAGAACGATGATATAGGTACATATAAAAATAAGAACGTTATGCTTGTGTCCCGGAAAGTCTTATGATCGGTAAAAATATTTGATCACAATTATCCAAAATGAAAACACCTACAACATTATGATAGACATAAGAAAGGACACGCCTTTCTAATCCAATTTCTTCACCGGTACGGGTGACATATACATGACTCTTTTCCGGAAGACAATTTCATTTTACGTGGATAATTATTAACGAAGAACTATAATGGACAATTAATGGATTTAAAAATAATATTATTCTAAAATGAATAATCCTGAAATTGGCACCTACCCTAAAACTTAAAAATAATATTTTTTTAATTATTTATTTTTGAAGAAAATATACGAGAACCTACAACTAAAATGTTAATAAGTATTTCAACAACGTTGCCGTTATTAATATCGAGTAAAAAACGGCAAAAAAATCTCGTTTGGTATCTGTATTGAGCATTTGCTGGTAATAAAATTAAAAAAAAAAAATTACATGATGTATTTCTGTTGTCGTACAACAGTACGTAATTGTCTAGCTCCAGCGGTTCATGTGATACAGCCTGTGGACAGACAGAGAGGCAGACACACGGACCCTTACTTTACCCTTTAGGCATATTTGGAAGAAAAAAAACAAAGTCCACAAAACAAACTACCATGTCAGTATAGCATTGGAAAATGGCAAAGAAAAATGAACCTACTGAACAGGGACTAGTGGTATTTAATAAAACGTAATTAACGATACGACTTAATAACAATGTACTTAACGACCCTAGGCTTAATGCTCGATGGAAATTTCATAAGTAATTTGAATTCCTTATTACGCAAGGAACATTTTATCCGCGCTGCCGTGATTTAAGACACATTATGGATGCCTGCGCTCCATAAATAAAGAAAGCTAGTAATTAATATCAAACCATCTTTGAATAATATTGTCTAACGGCCGGTCCCAATAATCTATCTATCTTCAGTTTTGGCATATCGGAGATTGAAAACATCTTCTGTCTCTGATTTTTCCGTCCAGAGAAACAAAGACAGAAGTTGTTTTCTATCTCCGATATGCCAAAACTGAAGATAGATAGGTTATTGGGACCGGCCGTAAGTCTATAATGTCCAAGAAAAAGTTAAAAAATAATTTTCAGACTAAGAACACATATAAAAAAAATTTACTACTTCATTAAACTTGACTTCCAGCCAAGCGAAAAAAATTCTTAAATCGGTAACATTAAAAGTTCATGAGCATATCCTCTACATTTTTTTTATAATCAGTTATAATAACCAACTGATTATTAACTTATAGAATTGTTTTTAAAACAAAAAAATGTAATATTAGTAAACCACTCGTATCAAAATTGTTTAGAACATTCAATAATCTAAATGCTGATCATAAGATATCTACCATAAGCCACCGTATTCACCCATAAACCTAGTAACGGCAATATTGACTTAATATCCAGCTCGATTTCATATCAGCCATTCACTATACGAGTAATACATTATAAAAACGGTTGGTGTTATTGAAAAGTGAGATTTTCAAGTTAGCAATTTCTATTATATCGTCGTCTTAAAGTGTTAACCTGCTAACTCCATTTTTATTCCTAAAGAGTTTTTAGTATCATTGGAAAGAGAAAAAAAATACCTATAATACAGTAAAACATGCTAAATCAAACGGCTGTTCAAAAAGATAGAATTCAACCTCAATAAAAACTGATAACTCCATGGTGTCAAAATTCCCCGCGTAAAAATTGACAACTCCGCCATTTTGTTTGAACGCGCGGGCTGGAATTAAGTGTCTGGAATATTTGATTAAAAAACAAATAGATTATCATTGTGAAACGTTTGTTTGATAGTGTTTTTTTAAAGGTAAGTATCACTGAATGTGTTTGTTACATATTGATCGCCTAATCACAAGTAAACAGAGTTTATGATACCTAAATAATAACCTATGAAAAATGTGTTCACGTGTTAACTGGGGTTAGCAGCAGTTTTGACTATGCTTTTTTGTGTGTATTGCGCTTAAGTATTATATAAATATTGCGGAGATTTAATTTTAATTATTTTGAGAAATGTTTTATGGATAAAGCTGTTATTAGATAAAGCATCAATACAATAAGACTACAATACGTGATAAGATATAGGAGTGTTTACGCTTTCTTGCTAGAAGTCTTTTTGTGGGGCCAGCCCCTAAAAGATAAACTGATTTACTTATCATTTAAAGGTCATGGATAACTTCATGCTTATTAAGCTTTTTTTTTGCTTTGCAGATGAGTAAAGATAGTGTTAAAGCTTCAAATAAGTTATCTAGAGGGAAGCGTATTGCACAAATGTGTATAAATGAGACCCCTCCTGATTTAACTAACGCTTTTTCAACCATGGCTGATGATTTCATGACTCCTTGTGCTACTAAAGATTCTGAAAATGATTCTGCTATTTCAAATATAGTTATTTTAACACCTACCGTCTACAGTGAAGTTCAAGCAATAGAATACAATCATACCCAAATTAACACCAACAATCTCTCATTGCATCCGCCTCATAGCACGTTTTCTCCTATCACCAATTCTTCTCTTATGCCAACTCTAGCCACTGAAGTTATTGAAGATACTCATATGCGAGCATGTGCTTTTGCTTTTCAATGTGACGTTGGATCTTTTATTTCTTCTGACTTAGTTTTAGCTCCTAACCACAGCAAGGAAGTTTTTCAGTTTGATACTGACAGGCATGACGAGGAAGTTATTTCTAATATGAATAATATTTCGAATCTACAGGCACCAAGTCTGCAAATGATAAATTTTACTGAAGTTGAGAATGTTGATATAGAAATGGTCGATGCAGGCACTTTACAAGACATCACAAATACTGTAAACGTTTCTTTGGTGCCATATTCAAGTAGTGCAACTGATTCTGATATCGAGTTACCTGTAAAAAGTAAAACTAGAAACAAAAAATCAAAAGTTGATCGTTTAAACTGGTTTGCGGACAAAAATAGGAAGTTGAGGGAAAAGGGATCAAAATACTATGGAAGAGTAAAAAAGAATTCTAAATGGACATACGAAAAAGAAAAAGAACCACGACATATGAAGGAGAGATGCAAATGCGAAGGGTTAAAAAGACTGCAGTGCAAAGAGGTTCAGGAAAAAAACAGAGAAGAAATATTTACTATGTTTTGGAAAAACTTGACTTGGGGAGAAAAGAAAGTCTACGTTAACGAGCATGTTAAATGTGTAGCAATTAAACGACCGAGGGACAGAAAGAATGCCGAAGAATCAAGGCGGAATCAATCTTTCGAATATTATTTAACAGGAGACGGTGAGACCAAGTTAAGAGTTTGTCAAACTATGTTTCTGAACACTCTTAACATTGGGAGGATGACAGTTCTTGGATGGAAGAACACAATGAAAAGTGACCGCAAACCTAGTCAACAACGTGTCGCATTGCAAAATGTTAATCCTCACGAAGAAAGGCAAAAGAGTCTAATAGCATTCTTTGATGCTCTCCCAGTCATGGAATCACACTATTGTCGCTCGTCTTCGTCAAGAATCTATCTGTTGTCTGAGTGGCAGACTAAAAAGTCTCTTTATGATTTTTATGTTTCAGACTGGTGTCGAACACACAGTTCAGAACCATTATCGAGCACCGCCTTCTATAAAATTATGGAGGAAAGAAAGATTTCTCTATTTCGCCCTAAAAAAGATGAATGTGAGAAATGTGCTAGTTACAAGCAAGGAACTTTAGAAGAAAGCGAGTACCGCTTACACATGGAAAGAAAAGATGAGGCTAGGAAAGAAAAAGCTAATGACAAAGAGTCGGACGATTGTTTAGTTTTTGCCGTAGATACACAGGCAGTTTTGCTTTGCCCTGTGTCAAAAGTAAGCACACTGTATTACAAAACAAAGTTACAAGTTCATAATTTATGCTTTAAAAATTTAAAGAATAAAGATGCCTACTCATACGTATGGAATGAAAGTGAGGGTGGCATGAATGCAGAAGAATTCACTTCCATTTGGGCGAACTTTTTAGAAAAAAACGTGATACCACATTTACCAGTCGGGTGTAATAGAATAATATTTTATTCGGATGGGTGTGGTTACCAAAACAGAAATGCAGTGATGTCAAATGGGTTGCTAAATGTAGCCGTTAAATATAATCTATGGATAGAACAAAAATACTTAGAAGTAGGGCACACCCAAATGGAAGTGGATTCTATGCATTCTGCAATAGAAAGACGGCTAAAAAATAAGGTCATAAACGTCCCTGCAGACTACATTGATATTATAAAAAATGCTCGTAAGGAGCCATACAATGTGGAGTATTTAAATTACAGTTTTTTCAAAAAATTTGATCTTGTCCAGTGCTACAAAAGTATAAGACCAGGAAGGTCAGTTGGAGATGCAAAAGTAAACGATATTCGAGGACTCCAGTACGCCCCTACTGGTCTTATTTCGTACAAACTGAGATTCAATGAACCATGGTCAGAGCTGCCACAAAGAAAAATGTCTATTGATCATAAATTTTACCATGAATTGCAAAACCTACACGAAAATCGATTGCCAATAAAAGAACGTAAGTTTCAGGACCTGCAACAAATTAAATTAGTTCTTCCAGAAGACTATCGCGAATATTATGATAATCTACCACATTGATCTTACCAATTTTTTTGTTTTTAAGTAATTTATTTCTAAAGATAACATTTTATAATGGTCAAATTTTAAAACCTAGTAACGTAATTCCACTGTTTTAAAAAATAAAAGATGTTAACTCCTGTCCTCATAGTCCTCATAGTCGTAAGTTTAAAAATAAATTGTTATAACTCCTTTTTTTATCTATAACTTCATGAAATTAAGACTTAGGATGTTTTTTGTTATATCAATAATTAATAAATAATATTCTCTATAAACGGTATTTTCAGTTTTTTATTTAGTCACCCAATATAAAAATCGGAAAGTTTTATTTGTCTCTTGAAAATTCGTACTATTGGAGTTAGCAGGTTATCACTTTAAGACGACGATATTCCTTTTTCCTCTAGACTGTATGATATTTCTTCCTTTGCGTTAGCATTGCTGAAAATTTTTTTAGATTACCCAATGTTAGTCGCAATAGTCCATCACAACCACCAATTGAAGTTGCCAAGATATATTGTTTTTTTATGTGAAATATATTATTAAACTTTTGTTTAACATTAAACTCGTATTTTACACTGTATTTAATTACTGTTTCAGATTTTTTATTAAGATAAACGGTATGACTAGTTATTCCACCATATTTTGTAAGCAAAGTCAACAGCTTTTTGACGTGATAACGTCTTTCAAATCGTTTTAGTCGGGTGACATGTTCAAAAACTTGTGTCACACCAAAACCTCAATGGAGATTTCCTCGTGCGGTTAAGTTTTCGTTGAATGTTTAAGATGTAATTTAAAATTTGAAAAAATTGTTATCTTCATTAATTCCTTACTTCCCAAAAACTTATATCACCAATAAGACGTTATCACGTAAACATCTCGATCGTAAACCTACTTTACAAACAACCAATTTTTTTAATATCCATCTCAAATTCTTCAACAATTTTTAATTTAATTGGTCCAGTCACAGTCTAGCTCTGTATGGGAAAAGCAAAGTGTTTTCTTACTGTTTTCTTGAGTTTACGCGAACACTAAATATTAAAATGAATTTTTAACTTAACCCGTCGTTTCGAACGTTCATGCTGTAAAAAGTTCGAAACGTCGGGTTAAATCAAAATTAAAGACGTTCTAAATCCGTTTCCATATATTTCATTTCAAAGTGTTATCTTAACGATTTTTCACGCAAATATTAATTATTTTTGTCTCCATAAGTTGTTTACTAAATTATACAAAAATTGCCATAGTCTGAAGTTCTTATTGCACTTAGCAACATATTAGGCGCTTCATTTTTATTTATACAGGATGAAATTTTAACCACTTTCCAAAATTTTTATAGGCATTCAGTATCGTGTTTAGAGCCTATTTATGAAGTTAAATAAGTTGTCACCCGAAAATATTTTTCGCGATATAGTTTTCAAGTTTTACGGTCCTAGACCTGTTAAGGTATAAAGGGAAAACCAAAAACATATGAATAGAATTGTAATGGATAAATGAGATGCGCGACGCGTAAAAAAAGTGTCGCTAGGAGGCCGTATCAAAAATTTTAGATTTTAGGCGGTCATTTTCTAAGTGCCTTATCTTGACATTTTTGTACTGGGCTATACCAAAAGAAAAAATACGTCGTTTAGTTTTTATCTCGTAGATTGCTTAGTTAAAATTTGGAAGGTGGTTAAAATGTCACCCTGTATAAATGTGATTTTAGATTTCAAAGCCTAATTGGTTTTTATAGTACAAAATTTTAAAAGAATATTAGTTGGAAAGATATTGGTATTAATGAAATATTCCGAGGTTGAATCCCAAGGCTTCCTTTAATTACCTTATCGACACAAAATTTATTAACTTTTAATTAAGCCACTTAAGATAACCAATACCTAAATTAACAATTTTATTTTGTGTTTAAGTTTGATTTCTTATTTTCTTTAAAGTTCTACACAATAAAGTTTTTAAAGTTTAGTTTTCGTAGATCTAAAAATAAAAAAAAACTTATGAACAATCACGAAATAGTCCTCTGTCAACTGTCAACTTGTTGCAAAAACAAAAAAAAAACAAAAAAAAACCAAAATAATGTACTAAACAAATCCTCTTTAGATAACTCAAACTTCTCACATCAGGTATCAGAATTATGGGTATTTTGAGAGGTTCAAAACAACCACAGTTTGTACTAAACAATTTGTAATTCTATGCCTGGCAACTAGCCGGCTCAATTCGATTATTAAGGGTCCTGCAAATTTAATAGGCCTAGGCATGTGATTCGATTAAATACCTGCTTGTTCATTTGAATCATTAAACAACGCCTTTGCAAAAATACTTTAAGGTAGTAGGCTCACTTTAAAGTACTTACTTAGACTTGATGATGCACCTTTGGCTGAGTTTGATCCTTAATTTGATTTTGAAAAGACTTCGTACTAAAAAATCTCATTGCTTTTGTAGAAGAAGCGTTAGAAACTCCGCCCACTATTAAGACGGCACGTCAAAAGAAAGTTTTGTTGGCAACAGTCATGTTTAATATTATGCCGATAAGGTTGAAATTCCAATGTCTTCGGCATGCTAAAACCAATTATATATTCATTTCAATGTCAACCGTAGTTTTAAAACATATGGTACATTACTATTCGTCCAATAAATTCCACGCCATGCCCTATGATGGGAATAGTTCTTAAAAGTATTATGTTTCGGAGTTTCTGCCATAGGTATACCTTGATTTTTATAAGTTTCCGATACTTTGGCACCGTTACCAGCGCCGTGATCACGGAACCACTATTCGACATGGTATATGGTAGTTGATCACCAATCCGCATTTGGCAGGTGTGGTGGTTATGCCTGAACCCATCATTGCTGTGGTAACTTGAATTCAATGATGGAGGCTTTTGCCCTGCAGTGGGATGATTATAGACCGTTACTTAAATGGTAGTAACCACAAAACAACTTACTATTATGATAGTGACTATAAAAACCGCCTTTCATACACATAGAAATGAAATGTGGTTTATTTTAAATTTTATTATTGATATTTGTTTGGCATATAATTGTTAATATCATAAGTAAGTGTGGCCATCTTACGATGTGTAACTTACGAGAAAAAAATATTTACTTTTTTTTGTATGGAGAAAAATACATTTTATCATTTTTCTCGGTACTTACTGCAGTTATTAAGCTGCGACTTATATGGCATATACTTACACATAAGACGAACCCTACAAGCTACGCCGTTTGTGCCGAAACTTGCCGCTTTGCCCCCTACATATTTATTTATTTATTTAATTTGTAATTCCTATATAAGTCATACTTATTTGATTCTAATGACGAATGTAGACAGCACAGCACGTAATATAAATAAGCGTATTTTTTGGTAAATTTTCCTTTACATGAATTTTTTTTACTAAAAATTATAATGAAAAACGTAAATTAGGTTTAAAAATGGACAGCATATTTTATTTCTTAAAAATATTAATCATTAATAAAAATACTTACAGAAATGATGCGAAATGTCAAACTAGTAATAATGTCAACTTTAAAAGTAATAATAATTGATCTGCAAGTAGTTATTGCCAATGTAACATGCCAAAAATCGATGAAAAAGTGCTCATTACAAAAAAAACGTTACACATCGTAAGATGGCCATACTTACTTATGATATTAACTATTATATGCCAAACAAATATCAATAATAAAATTTAAAATAAACCACATTTCATTTCTATGTGTATGAAAGGCGGTTTTTCGGACCACCGTGCGTAGTCGCAATTATTTTCGTAGTGAGCCTGCTACATCCTGTAATATTGTGAGCACACCCACAGCAGTTAATTTTGAAAGATTTTACTTTAAGTAATTAACGTAATAAGATTAATTTACTTTGATCAAGCAACACTAAACAGTAAAGACATAATTTGTTTAAATGTATTAAAACGTTCCCGGGATCATTCACGGGTGTTTTATTAGAGCGAAATGTGTACAAGGACTCTGTGAATCAATTTAATACTAATTATATTATTTTGTTGCTAATATAATAATCTTGAAGGTAATAAAAATAAATTTACAAGTAATATCAGCATGCTAAAAATAAAAATTTATTGCAATTAAATAATTTTAATTTGTAAAAACTTTGAGTTACTTTGTTGGCAACACCAACTTGTTAGCTTTGTATGTTGGTACAATTGTTTAATTTTATTTTTGTGTTGGCTAAACTGTCTGGCGGTTTCCCGCACTTGCCAAATGTAACGTGTAGTGAATAAACGCATTTTTACCTCACGGACCTCGTATTAATTATCAGCCCCTTAGCGTTACAGTATTACTCCACTCAACTTCTAACAACTTATAATTACCTATAATTAGCTGTTCTGTTGCCGGTAACTTTGTACGAGTGGCAAAATTATACAATGGGAATAGTTTTTTTTTTTCTGGCATAAAAAATAATAAGTAGCTACCTATCCTATGTGCTGTTTCTGCCAATAATCTTCTTTCGCATTTATGGTATTCATAAGATTACTTAAATTGCTTTTATGAACTATCTGACGCGAACACATTTGAACATACATTGAATTTGAAGACATATTATCTAGATAAGCGGTAGCGTGTCAAGCCAAGTTCAAGTAAGTATATATTTTATTATATATACGGATTAAAATCATGTAAGGATTTTATGTTGTATTTTAATTTATATCAATGCTTTAAAATTAAAACGTTGTATTATGGCGTTATTTATTTTAAGAAAGTAATCTAAAAACATATTGAAAAATACAACCGTTAAAAATTATATTCGTCAGTTATGTAAGTACCTATCCACGCAAAATGAGCTTAGAGTATGTCGCAATTCTAAATAGCTGCTAGTTGTTCCAACCATCTTCTTTGTTAACATTAGTTTTTTTTTTAATTTCTTTAGCTATGAAACTATCATCTTAGGTACCTACGTCGCGATTTTCTTTATCAAGTCTTTGGGATTTTTTAATTTCTAATAAATACTAGTTGAACACATAAACATTATTTTATTGACCTATCTTCGCCCCCTTGAAAGAAAATACGTTTATTACATAAATACGTAAAAGGTATATTCCAGGTTAAAAACTTTGTTGTCATTTTACCGGATTTCAGGATAAATCTAACCATCTCACTCAGGAAGTTTTTAATTTAAGAAAGCCACCGTAAAACTTATCTATTACGAAATGAACGTCGTCTATTTAAGAAATGTACCCCTCATGTTTGCAACATCATTTTGAACTTTATTCAATTGATGTATGGTGTAGTTTTCCCCGTGATTATAATTGGTTAAAACAAATTCTTTGGCTAATTTCGTCAAGTCCCAAAATAAGCGGAACTTTAACTTGAGCAAAGAGATAATGGATTTAATATTAAGTATTCATCACAACCCTTAATTAGTTTAATGCACGGCCAAGACATTGATCTCTCCAAAAGTATCTAAAGTAAAGTAACGACCTATAATCAGCACTGATGGGTTTCGGCATAATCACCACGCTTGCCAAATGCGGGTTGGTGATCACAAACCCAGGTAATTAGAAATTTTAGGTTCGAAAATTAGAAATTTTTGTTTCCCGACCTGAGGGTCGAACCAAGGACCCCGATATCGTGGTCTGGTACTTAAATCATTGCACCAACAGAGCATTACACGAGTTTCAAAAGGAAGATTTTACCATTATAAACGATTGGCAGATATTCATAATTGCGGGTACTCAATGGTGGAGAGTGTTTTTGTCTAGACAAATTCCTAGGAGTAATTATTCAATTGCCTCGTACCATATCCCTAAAATGTAAGCTAGTGGTGGTATATTAGGAGTCGGCAGCAAGAGCTCATTTTATTAATATCTTCATCATCATCATCATCATCAACAGCCTATATCAGTACATAAGGAGGTTTTCGTCATAATAGCCAAACTAGGCAGGCGTGGTGCACTGAAAACGTTGCTGCCCGTCTCTTCCTGGCAGTACTCTCTTAGTCGCTTCCTGTGATATCCATAGACAGAGGAACGGTGCTATAATTTTTATGTAGCGGCCATACGAAACATTCTTACCTTATTTCTTACTTTTAGGATTCCGTACCCAAAGGATAAAACTGGATCATTACTAAGATTTTGCTGTCCGTCTGTCTGTCTGTCCGCCTGTCAAAAGGCTGTATCTCACGAACAATGTCAGTTAGACAGTTGAAATTTTTAGAAATGATATTTCTGTGGCCGCTATAACAACAAATACGAAAAAACAGAATAAAACAAATATTTGTGGGAGCACCTTAGAAAAATGTGTTTTTTGTTGCGGTTTTTATGGTACGGTACCCTTCGTGTGCGAGTCCAACTCGAACTTGGCCGGTTTTTACTTATAGAGTTTGGATGAATGTCTGTTGCTCAATAAAGCCAAAACAGCTGAACGGATCTGGATGAAATTAGAAAGTAGCCACTTTTCATCCCGAAAAGAACACGGGTCCTTGGGATAGTTTCAAAATCAAAATGTAACGCGTACAAGTGTTAGCGTAATGTAAAAATATGGCAAAGGTACAATTACCCTTGCGGGATTTGGATTCAATACTGTTTTGAAGTCTGAATGACCAAGCGGTCACTAAATTGGACATTACCGTGTTATTAGACAGAGCTCTCTCTACCAGTTGGTATGCAAATGTCAAAGGACCTTATATCTATTGTTATTAGACTGACAATAGCAGTGTTTCGACGACCTGAAAAGTTTTTCATGGGACATCACTGGCATAAGAATTAATTGTTGCGGGATTTTTGATTCAAATATCGAGGGCTAATGAAATGAAAGTTTAATTAAAACATAGTTAGATAACTAGAAACAATTGGCTTTCCTGAGTCTTTTGAACTTATATTCTGCAGATCTATTTGCTATTTTACACGAAGTATCAAAAACAATCTCTTACACTCAATCATTACACTGTCAAATATAATTTTTACTAGATTACGCAAAGCTTTTTACGCAAAACTAGTTGTGATTTAAGCAAACTAGTAATACTTTTTTCTTCCATGAAAAGGGTATAATAGGAGTTAAAACAAAGTATATAAAACTATCATCTAAGATTAATTCCTACTAGACGAAGCCCGCGGTCTTATGTTCATGTATGATAAATTAAAGTAAAATTTGACTTTAATTTTACCCTTAAAATTGCCTAAAAACAAAATACTTACTTCAACATCCTTAGCCCAGTTCGTGAACGCATCCGATCGCTTGCCGAACCTGCAACAAAATATTTTGGGAATTAATAAAACTAAGTACTTACATAAAAAACTCAAATCAACTTGCATTGAGTTAACTTTTTCAGGTTACATAACGCCGTAACTGTTTACCGGATCTAGATGGAATTGGGCACAGATATAGAATATTATATATAAAAGCTTATACTAAATACAACTAATAGTATCTTTCTGAGTTAAATAATATGTTGTGCAATAGAGAATATAAGTTTATATTAATAGTAAGTACCTAATATTAGATTAATGCTAGCCCTCGATATTGCAATACCACCCAGGTGACTGAGCTGTAAGTACTGTAGTAAACATAAGAACATCAATGTAACCAACACACTAAGTAAGCAATAAACATTTTGAATTTGAATTTGAAACTAAGGCTGGACACATGTGCTACTTTCTATCACAGAAATGTGTGTGTTCCTGTAATTTTACGCGTACGAAGTCACGTGATACAGCTAGTTATACATAATTCATGGAGGTATTGCCTACATCGGCCTTAATGAGCTATCTAGCTTCTTGAGCTTTGATATCTCATGCATTCATCACGTTAGGCTTTACAGCTAATAAGGCGAACATACCTAACTAGGTATCTATAAATTGTATATCCTATCCTATCTTATATCTTGTACATAATATTACAATGTTCATCAGAGAGTACTAAAAATACATTCAATTACAATTTTAAAAAAAGAATTATAATTATTTACGTATATTTGTGGTATCCATTTTGCACATTCAGTTTTAAATATAATAGTAAAAAAACGATATTAAAACGAAAATTTAAATAAACCTTCAAGTGTTGAGTATAGTAGTATAGTAGAGTATCTTTTCTTTTTTGTTTTAATTATTTAGTATTGCAAAAGTTATTTTTATTTGATGAATGAAAACTCTACACAAATGTTGTTAAATTGTCAATAATTTCAGTAGAGATCCAAATCTCACACGAAGTAGCGGAATTAAGTTAGTTAATTGTGTAATATGTAATTTTCAATATACACAGAATGCTTGTGGCCAGGATGAAACTGCTTCAAAAGAAACCACATAGAGTGGGACGCATGCGGGTCTAAAACACATATTATGTTATCCAGACTTGGAAGTGAGCGGAAAATCCCTAAAACATGTTTAAAACATTATACAGAAATTTCTGTCGATTATAATATATCGACTATAGGCCGATATGCATAACTTATCTAAGATATACCTCTTAATATTTTATCCTCAGTAAGAAATACCTCTTACTGAGGATAAGTTATATATCGGCCAATGAATCGATTTAATATAATCGTCAGTACTAATCTATGGTACAAATTTATCTGGTTTATGGTTAGTTGTAGTATGTAGAGTTTTTTGTTTGTCTGCTAGGCAACTAAAACAGGATAGGTTCAAACCTCTTAGGATAGGTTATTAATATCGGCTGTATAAGACAAAAGAGTTTGATTTGCCAGATGACATTCAAAATTTTAAATTTCGTTTTAGAGCCTTGCTATATTTTCTGCCCCACTGGCAGGATATATGGCGGCATATACTAGGATGCTATTTGTAAGAGTGACCTTCCCAAACCCCTGAGGTTTGGGTCGACAAACGCAAATAGTATCAAAACTAAACGTTTACGAGCCACAATGGAAACCGAACAATGTCTCCAATACACCAAGACAAATATTTGACGTCCCATATTCGGTGGGATTCTCAAACAATACCTAGAACCATAATTTAAATCAAAAGTAAACGTGTATTTTGCTACCTAAAGCTGGTGCGTACATAAACGTTGCATAACGATAAAAATACCTTAAAAAAAATATATAATTTCTTATAAATATTTATTTCTTACAAATAACTTCATGCAAACATTCAATGCGAAAATAGTGCGGTGCTGTGCGTTTATCGAAAATGGGGCGGGTAACATCGACTATCGTACCTTGGTCGGGTGTGGTAGGAGTAAATGCGGTCTAGGTTCTGCAACTGGATAAGCCGCATCGCGCGATCTAATAATTCTGGGTCGACGCGGTCACCATCCGTGCCGACGTCGCGGCGGTCAATCCTGCCAATATATTGGACTATGTAACACAATCACGCACAACACTACGGGTAGGACTGACTCGACCAAGGTACGATGCCAAATCGTTCGATTTTAAAAACTACTGGCAGTTTAGTCTCCATTAAAATCAACCATTTCAGGCGGGATTTCTTTTGTTTAATTTTCTTTGATTATATGAGATATGATTGGCTAATCTGATTATTATTGGCTATAAGATAACAAAAGTTATTGCTGGGCAGCCTAAAATATTTTTTTAAATATTATATTACCTTAACAAAGCATGGTGTAGCAGAGTATGGGTAGTAAGGACAAATAGTAAGTATACAGTATAAAGAAACCAGTCAACTGATAAAACACAAAGAATATGAAAGGATAACAATTGCGACAATAAACGTGTAACTAACAGAACTAACTCCAGTATCATTTAGGGTTTTTTATTTTGGAAATTTATAGCTATTTAATAAATATTACTTAGATATATTATTTTGTAGCATGCGGTGCATACATTGGTACATTCCATCAATTGAGTGTCTATGTTTTTGTTTGCTAAACATTTGTTGCGATTAATATAACTATTGTTGGTGTAACCTACTTAAATAGGTAATGAAAATAAAATAAATTACATAGGTACTCTACAGCCTTTTTGTATTGTAATAATACCTAGAACACTAAGCAGCAGATTTGAATCAAAATACTTCAATGTCCGCAAATCCGCATAAATATTCATAATAATGAATTAAATATTTATAGAACACATACCTACATTGTCTTGGCTCCGTAGAAAGTAGCTATAAATAACACCTTTTCTTATAGACATCAGACAGAAATAATGAGGTACCTACTACGAAAGTATAGAAAAGCAGTTTTCTATATTAACCCATCCGGGAATCGAACCAGGGACCTCAGAGCTTCATACCTCGTGAAAACCGGTGTCTAAGCCACTCGAGCACAGAGGTGTTCAATATTTATTATTTCCTAAAAATCTTAGATCAAAGTATAAGAAAACGACATGCCCGCGATTAATCTACTGCAGCTAATGTCAAAAGTATTGCTTATGTTAATGGAAATTCAACCCTACCTGCACGGCATAAAAGTTAATTCTACTAATCTGAAAGAGCACCCAACATTCAAGTGGGCGCTTGTTAGGTGATTGATTAGATACTTGTTTAGATTTTTTTATGTTACATCCATGCTTCAAACTATTACGATCATTTATCTACAGAATTATTTAGCCGAATCTAAAGTTGTTCTAATTATTGTGTTCTTTTTGCGACAGATTTTTACAAATTTCTGCGGTAAGTTGTTTTTCTTAAAATGTTAAGCAGGCTTAAAGATTAGGAGACAGTAAACCTGATTAAATTTTGTTACTTTACCCGATGCTCCAAGTTTATAAAAATAAAGTTAAAACACAAGAACCAAATATTTAAAAGCATTTTCAGAAGCAACAAGTTTATGTTTTTTTATTTGTAAAATACTTCCTATACTACTTAGTACTAAGTAGCGATTTAAGAAACATTTTCTAACAATAAGCATTCTATAACAAAGGAGCTTTAAACTTGAAGGCACTTATTGAGTCACGAAAAAACGCCTCGTCAAGCAATATGTCAAGCAAGCGACAAGTTTTTTTTATTTATTTTTTATTTAAACTTTATTGCACAAACACCAAAATGAAGTACAATAGGTGGACTTAATGCCTTAAGGCATTCTCTCCCAGTCTCCAAGTTTGTTTTTTGTATTTGTACAAAACCTCCTATACAGTAGTTCGTAGCAATTTTTTGGAACATTTTGTAACAATGACCATTCTAAGTAAAGGGCGCTTTAAACTTGTAGGCACTTATTGAGTCATGAAAAACCGCCTAGTCATGTTATATGTCAGTCACGTCAGTAGGGAAGACCCTACGCCCAATGAGTCATAATTTCATATTTTTAAAAACGTATCAATGTTTTTAGAATTAAATAGAGAATAAATCACTAAAACTGCTAAGCGACAATGACTACTAGTCCTTAAGTCGCTTCTTATGACACCCTTATGAAGAGTTACGTCGAGAAACACACATATGTACTGCAGAAATTACTGTTCATTTTCTCGTTGTTATTGTTAATTTTATCTTGTTTTATATTATACATCTAGAGCTAAGTGCTAACAGTATCATTTTAGCAAATTACCTCTAGTATTTATTGAATCACAGTAAACTTTTCATTTAGTTGTTTATAAAGTCGAATTTGTCGCTAACGCCAAAAACGGCCGCTTTTAGCAATAATGTACAATACGAAATAATGCCAGAATGAAAAGCAGTTAACAGTGATTCAATATACTAGAGGTAATTTGCTGAAATGATACTGTTCTAGATTTTTGAGAACTGATTTTATTTTTAAGTAATAAATTAAATCAATTAGGGGCAACACTTAGCTTTACGTAATAAGTTTCAAACTCAGGTAAGTTTCACCATTGTATTATTATTATGGATTGCAGCACTAAATGACAGCCTATCGCCGAAATCGAGCCGTAAAATTATGTATCGTATAATTTTGGCATTCAACCTAACGGCAGCAGGAATGGCGCCATTTAAAATTATCTACTGAAGCTTTCGCTGCGGGTATGATAATATGTCATTTCTGAAGATTTTCCCACAAAAATACGGGACATTGCATAGGGACATGGTGAAACCAATACTGCACATATTCAAAGATACGTAATTGTTTTGATTTTTTTTTTGTTCGCATTCTGGTCTATAAAAGTACAATTTGCATGTTAAAATATTTTAATTTTGCGTTTATTCAATCTGTTGATTACTATAGTAAATGTCAAGCGAAAATAATACTGCTAAGCTATTGCTCGCTGGTCAATGTGATTAGGCAATGTAGTTCATGAGTCAAAAAAATAGGTTCAAAGAAACTTCCTACCCAAAATGATTAATCCTCTAATAACATTACATAAGATTTTTTTTAAATCTAACAACAATTTTTTTAGAACTGGCTAACAAGACAAACACATTTAATTTTAGAACACCAAACACTGTTAATAGTTTGTATTTCTACCAACTTACAAACTGCAAACTGCCAGTGTCATTAATTAGAGGAAAGCAAACGGAACAGTATATTTTTATTTACATTTTTAAAGCTGGCAATGCTACGCAAAAAGCTTTCAACATAAAAAGGTAAAGAGATATTTTTTTAAGAATCCAGAGTATAATACGCATCTGCCTTTGACGAGGTAATAGAGGCAAATGACTTCGTAACTTTGTACTTTTGCCATCCTTTGTGGTATTGCACAATCAACTTATTATTATGCAAGAGAAAAGCATTAGCGCTATACAATTTCACCAGCCTAATGTATTTGAAGAAAGAGATTTAAATCCACTTCTCACTTTACTATAGAGAACAATTTAAGATCTGCTAGCGACTTATTTTGTATCAAGTATCAACTATTTTATCCGACGCAAAATAGTGTAAATTTACTTATTTCTGTGTTTATTTATTTATTCGACAGGGTAAAGCTCAAAGTTGGTCCTCATAATATTCAGTATAGAAAATTATATAACCTTAGGATGGGAAAACCAGGAATGAGTAAAATAGAATAGAGAGTAGGACCACCGAAACCACAAATCATTAGGTGTAGTAAGAGGCAACTAAAGGAGTACTGCCAGAAGAAGAAATGCGACCGCCAACGTCGTCAACGAACAAAGAAAGAATTGTACAAGACAACCTTTACTGATTGTTCGTCTATACAGGCTGAATGTAGAAGTAATACCTTTTTTTTGACTGAAACAGACAAAAATTTTGTGGTTCCGATTATTTTATTAAGCTATTGCATAGCTTCTATCGCGGGCCTTGAGCGTTGAGACCGAATCCAGAAATTCCGTAACAAAAATTTTATAACCTAACGCCCCGAGTCGAACAATTTTGAAATTCCGAAATTTAAAAGAATTTACTAGAAAATAAGGATTTTGACAGTATGGTCGCCTATGGTAACCATATCTGCCAAAATAACAGAAAAATTTAATTACAAAAGTCAAAATTAGAAAATACATAAAATTATAAAATTAAGCTATTGCATAGCTTTTATCGCGGGCCTTGAGCGTGGAGACCGAATCCAGAAATTCCGTAACGAAAATAATCTAACACCCCCCACTCCGACCGGCACAGCGGTGATACTTTTTAGTTTTATAATTGCATAAGTTGATAAAAAATGCTATGCAATAGCTTTACCGCGGCAGTCTCCGAGTGCCACACGTCTTTTTTTTTTCAGAAATATTATTATCAAATTTGACTTAACCATAGTATTTTTATGAGTATTATGTTATCACAGGCTGGTCTTAGCTTGTTATACCATTTACCTTACACTCTGTATAGCAGAAAGCTTACTCCTACCTAGTGTTGCCAGGTCCGAATCATGTTAAATCGGGGCAGAAGGTAAAATAAATCGGGACTTATGGTTGTAGATCGGGACAATGAAAAACAAGGTTTTTTTAAATTAACCTATATTTATTGCGTACTGCAATTAATATTCCTAGTAACTGAATTTAATCTGCTATACCGCTACTACCGCTAGTGTAGTCATTCGCGCGAGACATATGTGATGTGTCATTTAATTAATAATAATTTATTTATTATTTTTTATCATACTTGTTGATTTATCAGGACATTTAGTGTCCCGATCAGGTGCAAATCGGGACGCGTCCCCAGACCCCTGAAAATCGGGACGTCTCGCGCAAATCAGGACACCTGGCAACGCTACTCCTACCTGTATTAGCCAATATTCTAATCGGAAAGTTTAACGGATAACTGTTTCGCTCTCATTAACACGAGCACAGACCGTAATGTCAATATCGAGGGTACGAGATAGTTTCACTTGATTTGACAATAGGGATGTCATTGAAAAGTTTAGCCGATTGTAGGCTTAATATAGGAAGAGGTATGAGGTGGTCTCCTAGTTAAATGTAAATTACAACAGTGGAATAAGGAAACATGCCTGAACATATATTTTATCTCTACTCGTGAATATGGCTCTTTGCGAGTTTATAAGATTAAGACAAAGAAGTATTCTACAAAATGTTGACAGTCCTAAAGATTATTTAGTTATGTAAAAAGATGAATAGAAAATCGGAGGCCACTATGAGCTGTGAAATATATAAACTACTAATGTGAATAAGTAATAATCCTTACCTTCTAATGCCAAACAGAGCATTTATTTGTTTACTTTCCATAAGTTCCTAATCTTTAATCTTAAATTGTCATAACCTGTGTAGTATTTACTTACGAATATTTAACTGGTAAGGATATTATTTTGTGCATTGATCTTCGATTAATCTTTAAGTGCAAGAATCACGACATTGCCATATACATAACTGGAAAAGTTTTTTAATAAGCGTCTGAAACACTAAGCAGGCATATAAAATCAGTAAAATCCGTTTTATTTCTGTATATTATAAGCCCTAGGAGACGTCTGCTACACGTCCCAATATTTACACCTGCCACTGCTTCGGTGTAAGTCTGAACTAGTGCTGAGAAGAAGCAGGGCAAGAAACTTTTGGAGTGGTGGGATCTACCTCCTAGTGGTCCACCCTGGACAACGGCATCTTTGGTTTTCTAACCAATGATGACGGCTAACAGATCCCTCTGTGGTGGTAGGCTTCGTAAGAGGCCGCCTGGATGCTACCACCCTCCTGCCGGAGTCCAGCGCCAAACAGTTTTTCTGTGTTCCGCTGGTGTGTGGGAGAACCAGTTCCTCTGGGTAAGCTCGCTCCATCTTGGCTTCTTCTTAACCGTATAGTTAAGTATGTAGTCAAGAGCAAGCACATTATTTATATTTAAAAAAAAACTCAGTGTAAAGGTTTATGCAAAACAATCTTGGTTGTGTGCCTCATAAATATACTGGTAATAATTTATAAGTTAAAACCTGTTTAGGAATTACCAAACATATTTTCAGTAGTCACAGTCAAGTGAGTTCCTCACATACCTAGTCCATCAATAGGAATAAGAGGGAAAAAAAGTAACTATTTAATACATGGCAACTATAGTACAGACCATGGCAGGTTAATCTAACCAAAGTGACCTTTGTCATTGAATTGATTTTAAACTTTAAGTCCAACAAGTAGATATCAATATCAATTGAGAAAATTTGACTTTTTGTGGTAGTTTGACGTGCTGTTGCCTGTTCACTAATATGTATTATGTAAGGTAAGTTTCATTCAGAATTCTGATACAGTCACTTTAAAAATTTACCCTTAGAGACAAAATTCCGCTCAATAAATCTCCCACAAAAGCTTCCAGAACATACTTTATACATCCCTACTTAGATTAAGATATGAAAGTAGTAGTGTTTTAGATTAAAATTACCACCACAAACAAACTGATTACAGTCTAGTAGGTACTTATCACAAGCGATACAACTGACACGAATTAGATTGTTAATGTGCACTTACAATGTTATAGATACGATAGTGTTAATCTAGTTTTATCAAAACATAATGGCCTGATTCCTCTGACCGTTATCTGCAACATGTACTTAATCATTAAGATAAAATTAGTTACCAAATAAAACAACAACCGGATTAAAAAGTGACAGTTTGCTATAAAAAAATGTTTCAATAACTGTAACCTGACTACGAAAATGCCATTAAGTACTGTTTGTTCTCAGAATTTTGTCTTCTTTCCTTTGATATTCCTGCCTGACTGCAAACTTTTTTTTAAGCTATTGCATAGCTTCTATCGCGGGCCTTGAGCGTGGAGACCGAATCCAGAAATTCCGTAACGAAAATAATCTAACACCCACACCCACACGTGCCCACACACTCGGGGCGAGGCACGATCGAACAATTTTGAATTTCCGAAATTTAAAAGAATTTAGAAGATAATAAGGATTTTGACAGTATGGTTGCCTATGGTAACCATATCTGCCAAAATAACAAAAAAAAAAATAATTGCAAAAGTCAAAATTAGAAAATACATAAAATTATAAAATTAAGCTATTGCATAGCCTTCTATCGCAGGCCTTGAGCGTGGAGACCGAATCCAGAAATTCCGTAACGAAAATAACCTAACACCCCCCACTCCGACCGGCACAGCGGTGATACTTTTTAGTTTTATAATTACATAAGTTGATAAAAAATGCTATGCAATAGCTTTACCGCGGCAGTCTCCGAGTGCCACACGTCTTTTTTTACAAATTACCACAATAAAAATAAAAATACAAATAAATTAATTTAGTACCTCAACAAAATTTTGCAATAATTACAATAAACAACACTTTATAACACATGGTACTAAATAGGTATCTACTCAACATATGTCGCGGCCTAAAGGATGCCACAACGCTGGTCTTCCGCAGATATCTAGATTCTAGAGGGAACTGCCACGCTTATATTGTTGTAGCCATAGGTTGTAGCATTCGCTTTGTAGCTTTTTTCAACAAAGGTAGCCTATGTTACACGGACTATAATACGGAACAAAAAATAGGCTAAAATCATAACTCTTCCTGTTAGCTTTGCCGTAATCGCGTAAAAAGTAAAATTATTGAATAAAAATTCATCAAATAAGATGTAGAAATGTCTTGCAAACAATTAAACAAAAAATTTGACATGGAACTAAAGTGTTTAGCTTATTTGAAGTGGGTGACACCTTAAGCATCCTAACCAAAATGTTTTTCCTAATATTAAGAGGAAACACAAGGGCCGTTTTTCCATACAAACGTAGTCCCCTGTTTCTTCCCTAGATAATGCCAGTAGAGCAATAATTTTTATTATAAAACTCTATGGCCACTATTAGCATGTATCTATGTTGTCCTTTTTTTCATCAATTAATTAATAAAAGTGATATGAGCCTTCAAAAATAAAAAAAATTCGCTAGATTTTCCGCTGTGTTAAAACCTCCAGAAAACAAATTTGGCTAAACTTTTAAAAAAAGAAAAAATATACGAACACGGCCAAAGCCTTTCTTTGATTTTTAATGAAAATAGTATTTAAATCGGTCTAGTTTTGGAAAAGGAATCGGGGGACTACGAAACGTTGATTTGTGTGCTTTTAGTAGGTATTTTAGGTCCAAGATGCAATTGTCTCTATAAAGCTCTGCGGGGGAGGCGTTAGCGACTGCGAGACAGCAATAGATTTTACAAATACCTATTTTTCAATTCTCTCGACCTTAGAGTTTCCTCTTAAGCTTTTAGTAACAATGAAAGTTACCATAGTAATTTTACACTTCATTCATTGCCGAATAATACAATTTATATCAAATCCCATGGGTCAGTCGGCTAATGAAGCAGCTGAATACGGGTAGTGTGACACAAATTAAAATTACAATCGCCGAATTAGGTGACTAATGAATTAATGTTTCTATTTGTTCAATAGCTAATCAATTTATGTAAGAACAAAGTTAGTCAAAGTATTTTTTGGAAATTGTTTTTTTAGCTAATATTTTGCTGGTGTAAATTGGAAAATCAGTTAAAATCAGTTAAAATCAGTTAAAATCAGTTAAAATCAGTTTTATTTCTGCAAATAGGCCCCAGGAGGCGCTTTTACACGTCCCAATTTAAACCTACCACTGCTTCGGGACAAGTCTGGGCTAGTGCCGAGAAGAAGCAGCGCAAGAAACTCAATCACTATTGTCAGCCTCTTTTTAAATAAATTTTTACTAGGTAAGGTGATTTTTACAAGGTTTAGGCAAGTACGAGCTGGGACAATTTAATGCCATAGATTTCTATCATTTAAATAATCATTGACAGTGTAATAGCCCTTTTTCATTAAATTTCCATTGGAAATACAATAAACATTTTTTCGACTGTCTTAGGTGAGATTCGAACCCAAATGTGCTTACCATGCGACTGCTGTAACAAATTGAGCTGCAATACATCGTATGTGTCGACAAATTTATATAAGGCTTTGTATGCTGTAAGCTAGCGAAGTTTCATAATGGTTTTTGGATATGGTTGCGGTCCCTGCCGCCTAATCATTTTCAAACGAAAATACGAGTAGCTTAAGTAATCTGCGTAATACACGAAAACGGACGTCACTTCAAACAATAGATTACGCGAGCTGCAAGCGATTTTGCTCTTAAGGTAGTCGGCACCAAAGACCTCCATAGTACCTCGAACAGGTTCAGATAAAAAAATATATAAATATATTGAAACTGTTTTTTAAGCACAGACGAAAAAATTGCACTCAAGGAATTATGTTATCAATTTAGTGAAATTTTTAAATTAAGCTGTTTTTATTTTAATAATAAAAGTAACAACCTATAATCATCCCACTGCAGGGAAAAGGCCTCCATCATTGAATTCAAGTTACCACTTCAATGATGGGAACTGGCATAATCACCACGCTTGCCAAATGCGGGTTGGTGATCACAAACCCGAGCAACGTTCGAAAATTCGAAACTATTTGTTGCCCGACCCGGGGATCGAACCTGGGACCCCGAGATCTTGGCCCGGTATTTAAACCACTAGACCAACCAATAATTTTAATAAAAGCATTGGGCAAATGAAATTCGGGCAAGTATATTGGATAAATCAGTTTCCTGCGCTGAACAAGACTATTGTTCATCTATATTATTTTATGAATGTAATGTTTCATGAAAACTCGTAAATGGTGTGTCGTACTAGTTATTTTAGTTATAGTCTTATAAAATTTATAATTTCTTTCCTTTGACTTAGGCTGGACCTTCACGTTCTTATTACCGTCTAACTAAAGTGAAACAAAACACAGTTGTGGTCATTCGGCGAAGAATAACGCATATAATCAAACGATAACATATCATGTTTTTGTTTCATAAGGATGTTCACCCGAGGAGTCTATTGAAAACATCTGGATTTAAGCCAAGAGCCGCCGTCATTTTTGTTCGTACGGATATTATTGTAAGTAGATTAGGATGAAGACAGACACAAAGGTCACATTTTGACGGTGTTTTGGGTAGGGCTGAGATGGTTAACGTCTAACTAACCAGCGCAGCGTAAACTCCGCTTCTTGTATGAGAAAAAATAACTTATTTTAACGAAGTTTACTACTACGTCATGACCAGTAATTTATTTACACGACTTTTGTAGAGATGACTGATGTCTGGTAAAAGCGACTTGACCGATTTTCTTGTTGACTCATTTGCCAAGCTTAAATTTAAATTGTGCCAGACTTGGCTCAAGCCCAAGTCAGATAATTAAGCAGTCTAGTGTAATACTACTTAAGTGAGAGCTATGTGTTAAATATTTTTCTTTTCTAATTTACTTTCTTTTAATTGCATGTGGTGTTCTCCTTAAAAGGGTTGTTACACTTAGTACATAAGTTATGCTTAAATAATTACTGTAAGTTATAGTGTATATAATTACTGGAAAAGCTTAATAAAAAAAAAATGACTGAATGGTGTAGCTGCTATGCTTTTGGACAGACAAAAGCACGTCAACTTACCACAAAACGTCAAATTTTCTCAATTGATATTGATCTCTACGTGTTGGACTTAAAGTTGAAAATCAATTCAATGACCTTTAACTTTTTGGGTAGGTTGACCCACCGTTGTTTTTACTTTATAGTATGTATGTATCTAGTTTTTCATTTTAAATCTATGTGTAATCAAATAATTAAGTTTGCAATAAGTATGCCTCATAAGAATATAATGTTTAACTACAGTAGAGTCCAATACTATATTATCTCTCTGAAAGTTATTTTGAGAAACTATAAAAAATTGTTGATATACTTACAGTGCATTATGATCGAAAGGTTTTTTGGCCTACCTACTATTAGTGATCAAAATTTCTTATACAATTAAGATGCGTCTATAGCTTCTGGCTCTACTGAACAAACAAGAGTTCATCAAATTTAATCGATTTTGATATAATACCTATTTAAAATTTCATGCAAATACAAAAAAAAATCGACACCAGGTAGGTACACCAGCGTCAAACTTTATTGCCTCTCTTTTTTGTCGCTATTAAAACCATACAAGTAAAACGTCACATCGCTTAATTTACAAGTTTTAAACAAGCTAATTAATTAAATCTTATCTAAAGAACAAACATACATTATTTTTGCGGCATTGCATCAAAGTTTTAAACCATAAATTAATGGAATTGCATAGCGATTTCTGCAACCGAAAGGAAATTAAGCAATCTTTTACAATTCCGCACTCTTGTCTAATTTATTAAACAATTTCCTGTTAATTCCACTGAGTAAAAACCTCTATAAATTGTATAAGATAATTATTTTCTTGTACTGGCAGACAATAAAGGTTGTTTATAAAAAATAGTTATTTAAGGTGTCGTTCGATTCCCGGCCGGGTCAATGTAGAAAAAAAGTGTTTTCCTACATTTTCTCGGGTCTGAGTGCTTGTGGCACCTTCGTTGCCACAAGCACTCAGACCCGAGTGAGACCCAGAACCTCAGACCCTGATATCCGCAATACGAGTTCAAATAGTTACTTAGTTTGGGATCAGAACAATGTGAGTGATGAGTCCACATATATTTATTTATTACTAGCTGTTGGCCGCGACTTCGTCCGCGTCAATTTCTGCAACATTTTTCACTGATGCTTCGCTCCCATTGGTCGCAGCGTGATGTTATATAGCCTAGAGGCTTCCTCAATAAATAGTCTATCCAACACAAAAAGAATTTTTCAATTCGGACCAGTAGTTCCAGAGATTAGCGCGTTCAAACAAACAAACAAACTCTTCAGCTTTATAATATTAGTATAGATTTTATTTATTTACTAGTTTTTCGCTTACAACTAACTCTATCCGAAATCCGTTATTGAGAAGTCATGAATTTCCTGCATAATACAACACCTCAATTAATGTCATATCTATACTAATATTATAAAGCTGAAGAGTTTGTTTGTTTGTTTTAACGCGCTAATCTCAGGAAGTACTGGTCCGATTTGAAAAAATATTTTTGTATTGGATAGTCCATTTATCGAGGAATGCTTTAGGCTATATAATATCACGCTGCGACCAATAGGAACGAAGCATCAGAGAAAAATGTTGCAAAAATAATCGCGATCATAATAAGTATAATAACAGAAATTGACGCGGACGAAGTCGCGGGCAACAGCTAGTTTGTAATATATTTATAGCTTTGTTTTGTGAAAATAAAGTGTACGTACATCATCTATCTATAAATATATTTACTATTGCTTCATCCTATATCAATTTGACTTCCCATCTCAAATTGCCTTACTCCATCACAAACTCTTAAGTCGCTAACTTGTTGTAACACACGATGGGTGACCGTAAGTTGCAAGTTTGCTTCTAGATCCATCTCCGTTCAGTTTTCACACGTCAAAACTTTTTTATCAATTTCGAAGCGGGAATAATTTTAGCGCCAATTTTAAGACGTATCAGCTTTATTTTTAGGGATAACATAACGATATGAGTTTTGCTACTTAAGAGTATTTAACTTTCACTATAGTTTTTATGTATAAAGTAAATGACACTTAAATCTAGACAACCAAAAGTGGATTGTGATCAAATTATTTGAAATTAAACTTGAAAAAAAAAACAATTGCTATGATTACTTTAATAGGATAGGTAGGTAATCATTTGATACTCGAATAAAAACAAAAAGATCAGGGGGGTCTTATTCTTTATGTTAACGAAATAGTGACCACATGAATACATAAATGTATTTTTTTTTTCATTAAACGTTATGGCTGTCGTCTGTTTAAGTAACCTTATGTATACACCGTGCTTTTTGAACCACCTGGAAAACGAAGCTCACATTATTGGACCATAATAAATTAAAATTAAAATTAAAACATCATGGCAGTGTTAATTTTTTTTTTTTTTTTTTTTTATTTGAAAATGTTTGTTTCAGTTTTTTAATTTTGTAACACGCTATGACGCGCGCAGACGAATTATTTTGCTGCGTCAGGGTCCCGGATGAATGAAACTTACACAGTTCCATCCGTGTGCGTCATAGTGTGTTTCAAAATAAATAGCTGAACCAATATTTTATATTTTTATAAAAAAAAATAGAAAAATTAAATTAACACTGCCAAGTTATGTAACCATACATTGGTTAGGTACATAACGTGGATTTCGTTTTACTGGTGGTTTTAAAAATGCACCGTGTATAAGCTAATATCATGTATTATATGTGTCTTAATGGAAATTTAACTAACTAGAGGACGTACTTGGCATAAAGTCGAATGCATCTGAAGTCGAAAAGACTACCCAAATGTACTAGTAGGCGCTCATTTGGCAAAGTCATTTTTCTGTTACTAATTGTAAATTTATAATCATTTTATTCTGAATTCACGAAGAAAAAAATATTTTACAATACTACCAGAACGACTTGTTAAAACAAATCTATTAAAAGTTATCAAAAAACTGCGAGTGCTATCAGAATTAGTTTTAAGGATAAATAGTCGCTTAATTGCAAATACAAAAAAAAAACTGGTAAATAAGTTAAGTGTACGAAACATGTCACTTTACTACTTTCTTTGTAAAGATCAAAATAATGAGTTAGTAATGGGCACAACTATGTTTAAGTATTGCTAGCAGTACAAATTTGATGGTAAAGTGTACCGAAAAATGTGTTCAATGTACCAGAAAATTCACGTTACTAAAAACTAGATTTTTAAAATATTATTTACAAAATGTATAGTTGTCACGTATAGCACTATGCGTTCTAGTTAACTTCCTCAAAGTCTGGTTAGTAAAACTAGACCTTTTTCTCCGTGTTTGTTTCACAAACTTATAATTATTTGAAGATGTGTTCGAGCGAGACGTAGGTATTATAATGCCCTAATATACGCGCCCCGTTGGTCTATCGGTTTAAATTCCGGGCCAAGATTTTGGGGTACCAGGTTCGATCCCCGGGTCGGGCAACAAATAGTTTCGAATTTTCGAACGTTGCTCGGGTTTGTGATCACCAACCCGTATTTGGCAAGCGTTGTGTTTATTCTCATCATTGCAGTGGTAACTTGAATTCAATGATGGAGGCCTTTTCCCTACAGTGGGATGATTATAGGCTGTTACTATTTACTATACTATAATATACGCGAGTTAAGTCAGTAAAATTATCTTTCATTTCAATATTTCTAGATATTTTTATAAATAGCTAAGTGGCAAACTCTCCGGAGTTGAGTACGGAGTTGGAACGGCAACACGGAAAGCCATCGCCTTTGTCGCGGGCCCTATTCAAATGGTTTGAAGTAATATCGTCACGTAGTCCACATTCACAATGCTGCTCAGCCATTAGCAAACTGGTTGTTGAGAATTTTAAATTGCATTCGATTGTGGCGGGAAAACACAAACGCCATTAAGGAGCAAACATTTAAATAAAAGCTTTCAATAAAACATTTTATCGACGGAAGGTATTGAAAGTGTAATGTAAACAACCATTCTCGTCCCATTTAAAGGTGTTGCGAAAGTCTATCAACTGTTTGTATTTTATTTTTTTTATTTTGGCACAAACAGTCATAAAGGTAAGTATACAGTACAAAAATCTTAATTATGAAATTTTTTAAATTTTTATTTTCGTAGGCATAAAAATGTGGGTATCTATCAAAACACATACTTTTTTGATACCGAATTTCATTTCACAGAAAACTATTCTATGAATGTTAATATCTTTTTTTCTTGATTTATTGAATAGTTAATAATCGCCGTTTCATAACATCGAATAACATTATACAAAAAAAATGTTTCGCAATTGTTTTGTTAAGCAGAATAACGAAATATCAAACTAATGTTTCATAGAATCATTAAGTTATCGATAAAACCATTCATAAAAACATGTTTCAATGTGTAACGGTTCCCATAGCATGAATTAATGCATGCATGAAAGCAAGCAGGCATGCAACAGGTACGCATGCATTCATGCATGCAAGTAAGCACATGCATGCATACGCATGAAAGTATGAAGGCATGCAAGCAAGCAAGCAGGCATGCATTAATACATGCATGCAGCATGCATGAATTAAAGCATGCATGCAGCAAGCAAGTAGGCATGCAAACAAGCAGCATGCATTACGATTTCCTCGTCTCCGGCGCTGTGGGAATAGCAGCCTCGTCGCCCTTGCGTAACAAGGAGCAGTCACCCAAGCTCGCGCGGGTGGTGCCTGCACCTTGTTACAGCGGGCGGAGGCTGCTCTCCCTCCGCGCCTCCGGCTATTGAATTACACTCTAGTATTGGGCAGACTAGTACCACGGCGAGGAGACCACAGCGAGTCGGGATTAACGCAGTTTATTTATTATATCAATATTTATTACATATTTATATCAGTTATGCTTTAAATTGTCTATTTATAATGTATGCAATATAATATTAGTAACAAAAATCGTTTGGCAATACGGACTTTGGTGAAGTGAAATTGGATGTTCTAACAATTCTGCATATTGAAACTTACGTGGAAATAAAATTATGGGTAACAAAATAGTAAACTAACATTACTTCGATAAAATACATAATATATGAAAAGAAGTAACGATGAAGTAATTTTGTAGATAATAAACATTCGATCAAATGAAATTGTGATTTAACGTGATTCTAGAATATGTTGAATATCGTATAGAAACATCTGCGAATTGTTTTATGGGGAATGAAAATCGTTGAAGAAAATTGCGATTAAGTGATGGGTTCCCTAAAAATGTATGTAGATGTAGAGTTTATGACCCTGGAAAGGTAATCTCTTCTTCTTCTTCTTCTTAGTCGTTCACTCTTGACAGAGTGGGCGTGATTATGGATTCGATTTCCTGCAATGCCGCTGCTCTAGCGACGGCCCTCCACGTATTGCGATCTGCAGCCTTCCTGGAGCAAACAGTTGCTGGGCATTGTGTAACAGCTTTAACGAGATCCAGCCATCTAGTTGGAGATCGACCGCGTGACCGCTGGCCTTCAATTCGACCTTCAACTACCAACCGTTCCATAGCATCATCTTTACGGATGATATGTCCAAAGAACTTTAGGATTCTTAATTGTACAATCGACGAGAGCCTCTGACTAATGCGTAATTCTTTCAATATGGAGGCGTTGGTACGGTGAGCCGTCCAGCGTATTTTAAGAAGGCGTCGCCAACACCACATTTCTAAGGCGTCGATTTTTCTTCGCTTATTTAGTCTTAGTGTCCAAGTTTCAGCTCCATACAGGAAAATTGGAAAAACCAGGCAGTACATCACACGAACTTTTGTGTTTTTCGTAATTCTGCGGTCCCTCCAAATTTTCGAGAGCTTCTCGACAGCGGATCTTGTCACAGCGCATCGTCTTTTAATTTCGTCTTCACAACTACCCTTATTTGATATGGTGGATCCTAGATAAATATAGCTATCAACCACTTGGCAACTGGCAACATTGGTGATTTCTGGTTTGTTGTTATGTTTACGGTCCACTATCATTACTTTGGTCTTATCTCGGTTGATTGTGAGTCCGAAGTTCACACTGGTAGATTCCAGTAGTTGGAGCAGCTCATCCAAGTCTTCTTTGGTTGTTGCAAGAAGAGTGGTATCATCAGCTTATCTGAGGTTTGAAATCACCTTTCCTCCAATTGATATACCTTTATCCCAATCCTCGAGAACATGCCGCATGATGTGCTCAGTATATATGTTGAACAAGAGTGGTGAGAGAATGCATCCCTGGCGTACACCTGCCTGCGTCTTGAAGTTATCTGACTCGACCCCATCAATTTTAATGCACGCTGAGCCGTCTGTGTACAGTGATTGGATGAGGTAAACTAGATGGCAAGGTACACCCATTTCCAGCAGAACATTCCACAATTTGGACCAGATCACTGTATCGAAGGCTTTACGAAAGTCCACAAAGCAAATATACATGGGGCAGTTAAATTCCCTAGACTTCTCAATTAGTTGCCTCAAAATAAGAATTTGTTCGCGTGTTCCACGTCCTTTTACGAAACCAGCCTGTTCAGGGGCGATTTCGGGGTCCAAAAATGCTGAAGTCGGGTATTAATAATACGCAGAAGTATTTTGCTGGCATGTGAGATAAGAGAAATGAGCCTGTAGTTATTACATTTCTTGGTGGATCCTTTCTTATGAAGCGGTATAAATAGGGAGTGTGGCCAATCTGAAGGCCATTTGGCTGTATTCCATATTCTGGAACAGATGGTGTGCAGGATATCTACTCCAATCACGCCCATAGCCTGGATGACTTCTATGGGTATTTCGTCTACTCGTCTACGTCTACAGCTTTTCCTTTTTGCAAGTGGTTAATGGCGGCACGAACTTCATCTTTTAGCAAGCACGGCTCCTTTTCGACTGATATAATGGGTGTGTGTTCTGGGTTTATAACTGTTGTACTCATAAACAGAGACTGACAGTACTCTCTCCACACCTTCACAATTTCATGGATTTCAGTTATCGTATCTCCAGCGGCATTCTCAAGAGCCCAGTTTCGTGGCCTGAATTGGCGAGTTATGTATTTAATCTTCAAATGTAGGTCCCTGGTTTCAAACTTTTGTGAGTTTTGTTCTAGCTCCTCACAGATTTTATTAAGAGCTATATTGCGATCTCTACGACAAGCTGCCTGTATTCTAGCGTTACAGCTGTTGAGCGTTTGAATAGCAGTGCCTTGTGATTTTAGATATCGTCGGTCTTTGATCAATTCCCAAGTATTATCAGATATCCAGTGTTTACGTTTCTCTCTGACTGGAACAGGTTGACTTACGTGTATTGTCTCCTTTATCAAGTTCTTAGCTGATAGCCACAATGAATTGGAACTTGCATCTACATCACTCAGCCAATCCAAGTTTTCGTTCTGTAAGGATTTTATAAAAGAGTCTTTGTCTAAAACTGCTAAACGTTTTACTGTATTTTTGGCAACTGTATTCTTAAGTTTTAACTTGAGGCTGCATACCAAAAACTCATGGTCACTGCTAATATCGGCACCAGGTAATGTGTGTGCATTTGTTATTGAGCTTCTCCATCTAGCTCTTATCATGATGTAGTCAATTTGGTTTTTGTGTTTTCCATCGGGGCTAGTCCAAGTATATAGTCGTCGAAGGTGATGTTTAAAGACTGTGTTCATAATAGTTAAGTTGTTATCCGCTGCGAATTCTACTAAACGGACACCTCTCTCATTCCTTTTGCCGTCAATTCCATAATTGCCTATTATGTCACGCAGGACCGTATCTAAAGTAGTGCTTCCTATTTTGGCATTAAAATCACCTAAGACTATAAGCAGTTCCTTTTTTGGAATTTTAGACATACATGCTTCAATTTGTCTGTATAAATCCTCCACGACTTCGTCACTAGCACTCTTTGTTGGCGCATAAACTTGAATTATGTTAAGTGGAGCTGGTGATGCGCTGAGTTTCATAGTTATTATACGATCGCTGATAGGGTTGTAACCTACAACTGCTTTACTCCATGATTTTGGAATAGCTATAGCTACGCCTGTAAAACTATTCGTTGGGCTGCCTGAACAGTAAATGCTGTGCTTCTCAGTTTCGAAATGCCTGCTTTCCTTAATGTGAGTTTCACTTATTCCTGTAATGATGGAGTTGCATCGCTCGAGTTCATGATCCAGAATGTCACGTTTTCCATCTGCGACTAGACCTCGCACATTCCATGTGCCTACGCGGATCTTTTTGCGTAGTTGTAGTCTTCTTCCAGTAGCATCCTTTCCACGGCATGCCTGGTTGCCTGCATTACCGTAGCCGGTAACACATTTCACACCCCGTTCCCCGGAAAAATCAGGGCACCGGTCGCTAATCGGATCACAAGGCGGTCTTACTTCTTTATTATCCGACATCCATAATTCTCATGGGAAATAGTAGCAGTGGTTTCCCGTTGCCTTCTGCCCTAGACATTTCATAGGTTATTTAGACCTATAGGCTGCTAAAGCCTCTTCTAACCAATCTTTGGCTAGGTGTATGGTTATTCCGCCATTGCTCGGACGCCAGGGCCTCGTCTGTTATCTAGCAGGAGGTACCGCAGCTACAAATGCTGCTGTCTTAAGACACGTGCAGGTGAGGTTGACAATTGGGTCGGATAAGATGTTGATTCCGTTCACCCCTTACCTCCTTAGGAATAGGAAAGGTAATATGATAGTATTTAATCCTGTAATCACACTTAAAAGTGTTAAAAATGGATAAGAAATTGGTATAGACATTTTTTTTTTTCAAATTTGGTTCAGCGATAGTTCGAAACCTTAAAAAGGTTACTTAAGTAACAGCCTATAATCATCCCACTACAGGGAAAAGGCCTCCATCATTGAATTCAAGTTACCACAGCAATGATGGGAGCTGGCATAATCACCACGCTTGCCAAACGCGGGTTGGTGATCACAAGCCCGAGTAACGTTCAAAAATTCGAAACTTTTTGTTGCCCGACCCTGGGATCAAATAACTGATTTTAAAATCTTCTAAAAGATTTAAAGTGTTTTTTGTTAAATAAAATCTTAAGTTAAAATCAAAATGATTGAGATCTGTGTCCCAATTACACTTTACATATTATATATAATATTAGTTTTTTTATGGGAAACATACGTTCCTAATCTATTCTATGGTATGGTATCTACCTAAACCATCCTATCTTTGCCCGAGTCAGGATTTTTCTAAATAGTAGTTTTTAACACAGCTGCTGTTTTTCTGCGTTCTGTTAACTTTGTCCTTTTCCAAGAAAACTGCCTCAATAACAATTCCGATAAAATTAGGTCCCTAATGGGAAAGAAAATTCATACACTTTTTTACAAATCCCTTGGGTTCGTTCGTCCGTTTAATTTTAATAAGTAGTCTGAAGTGACCATTTGGTTTTCATGTGATACAAACTACGAAAAAACTTGAACCCGAAATGTTACCAAATTCTCGAAAAGATTAATGATGATTATCTTGTGTTAGACTTTTTTTTAATTTAATTTATTTTCAAAACAAATTAATCTTATTTGCAGTTAATCTGTTTTGAAATACTTACCTTTAAACCTTATTTTTTTTTATTAATTTAAGAAATAAAAGTACCTACTTCTAATAGTCCTCTAACAGATATTTTTCTTGGAATAAAGATTTATTTATGTTGCCTTTTTAATATAATTGTGAATATTTAAGTGAAAGCAATCATTTATGTATAAAACCCTTTTCTAATTTTAATCGAGTACAGCACTATAGCACTATTTATCATTAGGTTTTAAAAAAATATATAAAAAAAGTAAAAATAAAAATATGAAAATTACGACAACTTATAACAATAATCCCTTCTTTATCCTGAGTTGACATCAATACCAAATTACAAATACATTTAGAAAGTTTTGTTTATATTGTTTCCATAGTATTTCAGTTCAATCATGAGACCCTCAAACTGATTGAACGAAATATTTCCGATCGATTAAGACGCAACATATTTTACATATTAGGTAAGTTTTGCCTTTGATTCAGATATTTCAATTTTAACTTGTAAATCTAAACTAGTTTCAGTAAGGTTAGATAGCTCATATCGTGAACGCACGATGTAGGTATTATGTGGAAATTCGTAATTCGTTTACAATCCACAAAACTACTACGCAAGGTAACTGTTAAATTAAAAAACAACACTAAAAAGCTGTTTCATCTTAGCCGATAAGCAAAATAATTTTCGGAATCCATAATTAGTTATGGATTTCCGCAAAGTAAAGCCTGAGTCTATTAATTTTATCGATTGCTAAATATTTGCATATTTTTTTCTGCCGGGTGTTGGAACTACTAACCGAACACATCAATGAAAGACTTTTGTGACGTAAGCTTTAAAAAAATTCGTCGATACAATGTCTGGGTAGCGCAATGGTTAGAGCAGGTTCACGCAAAAAACTATTGTAAGGCTTTATAAAAAAAAACAGTAATGTACCTTAGACATCATACTAACTATAATATAACTAGCAGACCCGACAGACGTTGTCCTGTCTTAAGTTCTATGAATATTGATTTCGAATTGATATAATTAATAAAAAAAAAAACAGACACAAATTTATTTATCGACATTGCAATTGCCAACCGCACTGGAAATTGTAACCGTTTGCAGCACGCATTTTGTCAAGCTTATGTCAAACGCCATACATTAAAAAAGTTTAAATTGTCAAAAGCGGTAAGTTTTCTTAAATTTCCTAATTTTCCGCGCAATTTTCGTAATTTTTTCATTAATAAGAACATTCTCCTGACATTAACAAATAGAACAAAAAAGAATTAGCGAAATCGGTCCAGCCGTTCACGCGTGATGCGGTGACCAAGGGAAATAGAGATTCATTTTTATATAATACTAGCTGATGCCCGCGGCTTCGCACGCGTGGGTTTTGATCTGTTACAAAGTTTTCGTCACGACTCAACCCCCTCTCCTCCACTCCTTTCCTCCACTTCCTTTGCCTACGGTGCCGAGGGTGCCCATCTCGGGCGAGGTGGTGGTGGGCACTTAGTGGGAGCCGATACGTCGTTGCCGACTTACCGGGGCCCGTTGATACAATAGTTGGATGAAAGGGGCCGATTTAAACTATTTAGGGATCCGGTGTTAGTTCTCCTAGCGAACCGTGGTCCAAGCGAGCTCGCACCACATCTGTTTGCATTTACATGAAATCTGAAGTACAATATCATTTGAAACTTTCAAAACTATCAACGCTGTAGTACAACAAACCATTCAAAGCAGCTTGCAAGGCTTTATTCGAATATGATTAACACTGGCGTAGAGCCCTGGAAGAAGTGGCCCTGTGTAAAAAAACACATTCTTAATTTCCAACCAAGTAGGTTACCATTTTTCTCGATCCATAAGCGTTAAAAAGGCGATTTTACAAAGACAATTTGCTTGCATACTACGTTTGGATAGAAGACCGGTGTAGTACCAGCATCGGTGTAGAGCTCTGAAAAAGCCAGTCCTATGTCATTCTCCCTTCATGATCGATAAACGAAGTTTCAAGTACCTCAATATGATGTTAAACACAAATAATTAACCACAAAATTTTCAACCGTTTTTCACCCCCTCAAATATTTAATTATAAAAAAAACCTTATAAACAACATAACAAAATTTATACCAAAAAGCTGACGTAGTTTCACAAAACTTTCATGTGTGATGTGGGTTCGAGGCATGAATGGTAGAGGATGATTAGTAGGATAAAAAGTGTTCAGAAACTTGACAGGATAGAGAACTGATTCGACTGTACTGACCACTGTGTCTATAAATTTTTATATTTCTTCAGCTTCAAATGATGTCAGCAAAACATCATTAATTACTGCTGCTTGGTCATTAGTGGGTGCGTGGTGGTAGCTATTCCTAAGTTAAACAACACGGAATTATGAAGTGAGGTGATTTTTTTTTCAACGTTTTATTTTCATGTTTTAAAAGTGTATTTTTTTAAATATGGAGGATATTAAATAAAAAGATAATTTGGATGCGTTAGAAAGGCAGTTTCAATAAACAAACTTTGCCAGGCCCCCAAAAGCGATGCGTCCTAGAAAAAATAAATCGTTACTAAATGGAAGTTTATCAAATTATCTTCTAAATGGAAGCTTGTCATATGGTCTACCAGTCTATATTGATTTAATCCACCAGTCAGCTGCTTAGTGTTGTTGCAACACACCTGTTACCTTTTCCTGCCTGAGGTACGGGTCTATGCCCAGTTTAGGAATTATTTTTGTACTGCTTAATATAGTTGATAATGTCATAAGGTACAACAGTGTAATTCTATACACTTTTTTCGATTTCCCAACATTTGTCGCTACCGTATAAACAAAAATCGGCCAAGTGCAAATCGGACTCGCGCACGAAGGGTTTTGTACCATTGACTACGAAAACAACAGTAGGTACCTACATTAATTTAGTTAATGTAGTGCCTACCTGTTACCATTTATTGATATTAAGCAAAAATAAGCAAACAATTGATTTTTTTGTGTGGGAACCTCCCTTAAATATTAATTTAATTATTGATTATTAAAGTTAGAAATATAACTGAGTGTTTTGTGAATATTTCAAGTGCCTACCTGTTGCCATTATTCATATCGAACAAAAAAGGACAAAGTCGCGTTTTTTGTATTCCCATACAACAAACGCGAATTTTTTGTCCCTTCAATATTTGTTTTATTTTGTTTTTAGTATTTGTTGTTATTGCGGTAGCAAAAATACATAATTTGTGAAAGTTTCAACTGTCTAGCTGTCGCGGCTCTTGAGATATAGCCTGGTGACAGGCAGACGGACAGACGGACAGATAGCGAAGTCTTAGTAATAGGGTTCCGTTTTTACCCTTTGGGTACGGAACCCTAAAAATTATTAAGTGCTAAATAATACCATTCTTATAGTAAGTACCGATATTTATTTTCTGAATATGTACCAATATACATAATATAGATAAGACATCCAATAGGAATTTTCAAGTTTTGTCTTTTTGTTACATAGCCTCCTTATTTCTTCGTCAACTTTGTCCTTCAGGGCATATGGAATACGTCGCGGCTAGATGAAAATTGGTGTCACATTTTCTTGAAGCACTAATTGAGCTTTGTAGTTTGATATTCAAATAATAGTTCCGTCAAACAAAATTGTTAAATCTTCTATCTGTCCAATTTTGAGTTGTTGATAATTTACTAACTGAATTTTATCAAACTCCTCAAATTCTAACTCACAAGGATCCCGTGGAGCATAAAAATATAATATAATATGTTTTCTGATGTAATTCTGGGCTCAAAGATGTATGATTGACGTGTATTTCCTTGTATCGATATCATCACATCTGTTCAGTTTTAAGTACGTATCCAACCGTTTAATGATGTTTTTGAATGTTTCTAATGGTACTGAATTCAATTTAGATGTCCTAAGATTTGTTTGTGACCGACCTTTGCTCCTCAGTACCTTCTGCATACATGGAATTGTTTCGTGCTATCGAATTCAAACTCTGCAGTTTTAGTTTAAGCTGTGTTGTAATACCCTGAAGGTTATTTTTTTCTTCAATCTCAGTTTCCAACTGTGGGTCATCAGTAATATTATTTGTAGTCGTATCTCTTCCAAATTATTCTTAGTAAATTTGTTCATTTGTCACTTCACCAGCTTATCACTCACAAATTTTAATTCATAATCAGAAATTTTTCGTAGGTTTTGTATCTGGCTGCCGAATTTTGTAATGCAGCCTTTAATTAAAGTTCTACACGTTTTAATTCAGTTAATTCATCAATTTCGGCACCAATTCTTATTAAATTCTAAAATAATACCCTTCTATTTGCAAGCAATTATATTTATTTTCTGATTGACACATTGAATGTCATAACAAACTAAGTGACGTCAGAGAGTACAAATATGTAAAGAGTATGGATATGAAACGGATCCGAACAAACTTTGCCTCCATTTTTTATCTCTTTAAAGACTAAATTCTCAAAAATCCTGAAAGACGTCATTCATAATTTCTAATCAGGTAGCTGGGTACCAATTTTCATCGACTTAGCTTCAAAACTGACGGAGTTTCATACAAACTTGTGGGGCCCTTTTTACCCCCTTAGAGGCGGAATTTCCAAAATCCCTTTCTTAGTGCTCACCTACACTATAAAAGGAAGCGTGGTGAAAATTTTCAGATTTTAAATCCCAGTAGTTTGGGCTGTACGTTGATATGTCTGTCAGTCAGTCAGTCAGTCAGTCATTAAATCAGTTTTCACTTTTATATATTTAGACTAGCTGACCCGGCAAACGCTGTTTTGCCATAAAAATGATTAAATTACTAAAATGGCTAACAAAAAATAGGGGTTGGTGGTAAAATGGTAAAAATTTAGGGTTGTATATATTTTATAAAATTTTAATATTTTACTACCCTACCCCTACCCTACCCCTACCCTACCCCTAACCTACCCTACCCTACTCTACTTGTGAATCTAAACCATTCCCAGATCCCCTTGAACACACACAAAAAATTTCATCAAAATCGGTCCAGTCGTTTGAGAGAAGTTCAGTGACATACACACTCACAGAAGAATTATATATATAAAGATATAGATAACACAGATTATAATTATGCCAAAATTCGGTGTAGTTACTGTGCAAAAGCACGCCATGGCTGTTGCATTTTTGTCATGTCACGTGACATGCTATAGTTGACGCCAGTTGACGCTGCCTGTTGGTTACCACAATTTTTGGAGCAAACATTCGGTTATCTCCGAACATTAACAAAGCCTTTGAGGACTAGATAAAGAGCAAAACCAGTATAGAATGGAATTGGCGTATGATCGCCGTATACCTTGGGCCAGATAGAATTTAAAATGAAAACTCTTCAGCGGGTAGGTAGTTAGTATACAGTGGCGGCGCAAGGCCTAAACTTAATGTGGGCGAGGTACATTTTGCGAGGCCCTCTGATAATTTGGGCAAGCACTTTGCGTGGCCCTCTGATGGTATAATTATTTTTATGACATAAATATCTAGTATTTTATTCACATTTATGCCAAAGAGTGAAATATCTTTGAGTTGATGATTGATCATAATATATTTATTAAGAAATTTTGGGCTTTCCATACTGTTCCAATTTATTATAACTGTGAGGCGCGAGGCCCCGTACACTGCGAGGCCGTGGGCGGTGGCCCACGCCGCCCACGCCTTACGCCGCCTCTGTCAGTATAGATGCTTAAACTAGTCCAAAGTGTCTTCGTCCTACATAAAGATGTAACAGTTCTAAACTCTAACAAGGCTGTCAGTACAAAAGAGTCCAGCAATTGGCCTTAAGATTTTATTCAATGCTCTTCAAATAACAAAGTTTAATTCCTTGATCACGTGACCAGTTAGCAGTTAGCTAGGAAAAGCTTGTTTTTATTTAGTAAACCTTTAGGATTACTCCATTGTCGAAGCTTCAACTGAAATTAGGGTGTCGTGACATGGCGTATGTAACTTTATAACGATTGATACGGGGCGGAACCGTTTTGACATCTTTTGTCTCTTAACTGACTTCAAAAAAAGAGGAGGTTCACAATTAGACTGTATTTTTTTAAATAGCATTTTGTTTATTGTGTGCCAATATTAAAAGTAACTCATGACTTAAATTTTTATCATTTTTAATAACGAAAATGCGAAAGTAAAAAGTAAAGTAACAGCCTATAATCATCCCACTGCAGGGAAAATGCGAATTAGAATATTATGTTTTAGAATAATATATTTGAGAATAACATTATAGAAAAAGAAAAAAAAAAAATATAGCTCATCTATAGTTTGAATGTAAATTCAATTCAAACTCAGTAATAATGCACCCGACCGGGAATCAAACCCGTAACTATTTGGTAGGGCGCGAAATATCCTACCACTACATTAAACGGAGCGTAATGCGATGTTTTAAAAAAACATTATTTATTTTATGACATACATAGGAGTTTTCTTCACAAAAAAATTGCGTGTATTCATTATACACCACATATCAATATGACCTAAAGACCACTTTACTTTAAGAACACATAATAATATTCATATATGAAGATACTAAGAACAAGGAGTTTCATCCAATTCCGAGAAACTAGAGTAAACTTTTGTTAATTGAGTTCAATAAGTGCTTTATAAATTAGGAAATAATAGCCCTGAACACACACAAAGGAGTTACTTAGGTGCGCAACTCAGCAATAAAATTCTATTGTGAACAAATGAAATTCAAAACGAAGTAATTAACAATAAAATGAAATATGGAACATGAATTGGTGCTATGAAATAAAATTACCGCCATCGATCTTTCGCCGCCTTAGAGAAGCTTATGTCCAGCAGTGGACTGAATGAATGTAATTGAGTACCACCATCTTAATCTCAAACCGACCCCAAAATAGTATTTCTCAATTCGACACATATAAAAAATATTTTATGCATGACGCATGATTTTTTTCTAGAATCTCAAACTTGTTCCAGTTTTTTTTTTATCACTTAGGGTAGGAAAATAGGTTGCAGAATTTTATTTTCGGCTTAAATTCACAATAATTAATTATAGACTCAGAATTAATGGCTAACTTTAGGATTTTCTTAGGTTAAAAACAGATTTTATAACAGTTCCAAATTAAAGAGGTCTTAGGTCACTCGCAAGTTTATATGAAAATCGTTAATATACGAAAAACATTCATCATATTTAAGTCACAACAACAAACATCTGCCTGTCAATGGGCACTCTGTAACAACTAGAAAATGAACGTTCGTAATTTTGAAGGCACAAAGACCAGACCCTGATTACAGAGGTGGTAATTTGGCCTGCGTCCTTACCTCCATTCGTTGCGCAGCGGCCTTTCTGCATAACGTAGAGAATTACGTAGCTACAAATTGCAGTACTGATTGGCCAGTTTAACAGCTGACCGAAATTACATGGCATTTACTACACTCTGAAAATAGTACCTATATGAAAAGAAAAGAATAGGAATCATAATATTCCTTTAGATACGTTAGTAGTTGATAATTAGCTCTATAAAAACAGTTACTTTTACGTTAAAAAGCGGGTTTCTTACGAAAAAAATCAAAAAATTTGAACGTACCTATATATTTTTAATCTATCTATTCTGCCCCCGTTAGTTGAAAAGACGTATCTAACATTTTTTGCCAAATTGAGTACATAATATATTGCCGGAATCAGGAAAAAAGGCGCGTCTTCCAGTATTTTTAATATTTTTCTATCTCGTTCAATTGCAGTTTTAGAACAACAAAAGAAGGCGTTTCTGCACATTATTTTGCACCTGATTGAAGATGAAAAGACGAATTTGCGTTAAACTTAATTGAAAAGCCACATTTACGTATAAATGCTCTTTTGGTTTGATATTTTGAGTAAGATCGGAAATATTTTATCTTTACATGTTTTTTTATTTTTATTTTTCAATAATAAAAAGGGGTTTAAATATATAATTTTATGTACTTTTTATCTTAGTCGACAATTATCGGTATGGTTTTAGATACATAAGGAAAAAGGCGGATATAGCCAAATGCGCCTATTCTTTATCTATTAGCGTCGATTCAATTAAGGACTTAATATTTTTTCCAACTTTTTTTACTCAAATAAAAGGGTTTCTTTCATATTTCTTATTAAATAATTAAAAAATATAATATTTTATAAATGGAAATCAAAGAAAAATACCGTTGCAAATATTCAAAATTCTCAACATGTAATTATTTTCCATTTCATTTATTTAAATAAAATTTTCTCCGTTTTGACATTTTGTTAGATGCGGCTTTTCAACTATCGGGGGCAGTATTCATGTTTTCATAATAAATTACAACTGGCCAGTCTCTTCTAAATAAAAACTTTTTAGCGAAATACTTTCTGAGTGGCCTAGCAAGAATAAATCTCATGTTACTAAGTACATAATTACTATCGGGTAGCTTGGTAGAAACGATAATACGTAGGTAGATAGGGCTGAAGTTTCTGTGACGCATCCAAGACATTGTTGATAGCTTATCATCAACGTAGGCGCAGGGATTAATGCACATTGTATCGTTAATATCTCGACGTAATCTGATGTCTAAGCGCGATAGTGCACAATTCCTCTTAAGTAGTCTTAAGGTTGAACGTTCGCTGTTAAAAGCAAAATCCATATTAAGTTGGCTACTATGTAAAACTTCAATTAATGGCTTTTGAATATGAAATTGCCGTTTTACAATACTGACCACTTTATTTTAATTTGTATGTGGGTGGCAATCTTACTATGGATGTTGTTAATCGATGAAAATTCGAATTCAATTTAGTATGGAGATAGATTGCAGGCTGAATTATTTTATTTAGCAAATGCTAGTTTTTTCCCTGTAAAAAGTAGTGTTGTTTAATTGTGAGTTTGTGTTTTGTAGCGAAAACATATTATTTTTGTATCTTTTTCATCAATATAGGTAGGTAGTCACGATTAAAAATTTCTGTCGCGACATAAAATTCGCACAAAGACTTTTTTTTATTTTATTTTATCTAGTGAACGTCATAAGGGGTCACATAAGAAGTACTGCCAGAGCGCCAGAGGAACATGAACAGAAGCAACTTCTCTCCACTATTGGGTAAACTGCGGCCGCCAAGCCTTGGCCTGTATGGCAAAATCCTGCTGTGTCCAACAGTGGACTAATATAGGTCAATCAAGATAGTGATGAAAAATGTACGAACATATAATAATAAAATAAAGTATGTGGACAGCGTCACAAACATTGCCAAGATCTATTTAAAGTATTTTTTGTGGAAATCAGGAACAACATACTTAGGTACACAAACACACAAACCTGTAAAACCATAGACAAAGACTTTTCCTAAATTGACCCGTCCGGGATTCGAACCCAGGACCTCAGAGTAAGTGACAACTTGGAATCCGGTGTGTATATGTCGTCTAAAATGTATTGGTTACACAAACACTTGCTTATAGCTAGATTTGAATCCATAACCATCATCATCATCATCATCATCATCAGCCTATCGCAGTCCACTGCTGGACATAGGTCTCTCCAGTTGCACGCCACTTAGGTCGATCCTCGGCTTCTCGCATCCAGCTTCTGCCAGCCGGCTAGTTGCGCAAATCATTACTCCGCCTGGCCCCCAATTCCGCTAATTTACAAATGGCTCAATAGAATCGCAATTGCATCACAATTGTATATTTTAACACATTTAATATGGTAGTAGGTTATGTCAAAATATACGATTGCGATGCCATTGCGATTCTATTGAGCCATTTGTAAAATTAACAGAATTGGGGGCCAGGTCTGAGGGCGTTCTACACTACGTTTGCCGAGATGTGGTCTCCACCATCCATAACCGTTTATTTTAATATGAACAGAAAGCAACTAGACCACGATAGTCGTACACACAGAACAAGGAAATGTCGTACATATCCTTTCTTAATTAAACACAATTTGTTTCAAAAGTATAATTTTAAATTTCGAATGAAGTTCAAACATTAATTAAGCTTATTAAAACTTTCCCTGTTTGGTCAAGAGAGTAAACACCAAGCTTAGCTACTCTGTCGTGTTATGCAAACTATTTTGCACAAACAGTGGTATCTTTTAAACATAGAAGCCTATTTCTATTTGATAGCCGCCATATTTCTTACGCACTGCTGCGGTTTTTATTAGAAATTTATTCAAAATAATAAAGGCACAGATGAGGGGTCTGGTTATCTGCATACATCAAAAGAATATATTTTGTTGGTCAACCCTCAGGCTGAATACCTATCATGAGACGATATTTCATATTGCCTACTCCTTCGTCAATAAATTCCAAGGAAACAATGTTTTGTGAATATAAACAAACCTGTTTCGATAAAAACAATTGTCAATAAATGTTAGCAACTTTCGAGAGATGACTGATAAAATATAATAAATGATATTTACTTAATATATAACTTACCTTACCAATAAGATTTCTGCTTCTGTACATACACTATTGGTTGACTTTTCGGTATGACGCGGACGGTATTATTATGTACTACTCATATTTCTTAAAAAATAGTTTACGTTGAGCCTAAACGTCCTCTTTTTTTCATAAATACTATAATATAGCATGTTTATTTACTTAGCTTTTAAGACAGATCTAGTTTCAAATAATATGACGGCTAGCAAATTTAAAAATAAGTACTTTAAAAAAAGGAATAAATTAAAATAAAAACTAGAGGTAATTTGCTAAAATGATACTGTTCTAGTTTTTTGAGAATTGATTTTGTTTAGAAGTTATAAAATTAAATCAATTGGGAGCAGCACTTAGCTCTAGTAGTCCCCTTATTGTTCGAGCGTGACTTACATTACCGATTTAATGAGTAAAAGAAAAAAAAACGGCCAAGTGCGAGTCGGACTCGCGCACAAAGGGTTCCGTACCAAAAAGGCCAATAAATCGGTTTTGTTGTATGGGAGCCCCCCTTAAATATTTATTTTATTTTGTTATTAGTATTTGTTGTTATTGCGGCAACAGAAATACATAATCTGTGAAAATTTCAACTGTCTAGCTATCGCGGCTCTTGAGATACAGCCTGGTGACAGAGCGACGGACAGACGGACAGACGGACAGACAGCGAAGTCTTTGTAATAAGGTCCCGTTTTTACCCTTTGGGTACGGAACCCTAAAAAAGCTCTTCCTGTACATAGACACCACTGTTATTGTAGTTGTATACCATAGCCTTCGCAGGTCTGACCTTGAAGTCATCTCGCATTTTGTCTAGCTCGGTTAGACCTCCAACATCTTCTGTGGTTTTGTTAGAGAGACATTAAACAGGTTGATTTATCAGGAAACTAACCTCGGTCTAGCAGCCTGAGTGTAGTAGCGGTCCAGCTCTTGCAGCATGCGTAGGGCATCAGCCATGTCGTGAGGACCCTCCTCTCTGGCTTCGGCCAAGCAGATGACGGCCAGGATCACAGCAAAAGCGATGGCAACCCTCTTGTTCAGCATCTTGGATTCTGTGAAAGGAGTGTTGATAACAGTTTGTGTTTTGATTAAATGTTACATAATAATTTATTGCTTTATTAAACTAGTAGTGTGATCTGACAATTTCTTAGCTCATTGTAATAGTATGGTAATGTTCTACACTGTGTATAATGTTCAAAAACATTTAAAGATTCTTTTAAAACAACTTGGTAAGTACATTCAGACGACCATTTGGATCAGCGGTAGTAAACACTACATCTGAGCCATGGGTCGCGGGTTCGATCCCCGCACAGTACAAATATTTGTGTGCATGAACATGTCTGTTTGTACTTTATTTGATATTTTAGCAACTTAATTGCACTTATAATATCAGTATATAAACTTGAAAAATTTTGTCTCAGGCGGGACTCGAACCCGCATCTCCTCGCATGCGAGGAGATGCGGGTTCGAGTCCCGCCTGAGACAAAATTTTTCAAGTTTATATACTGATATGTCTGTTTGTACTGGTCTGGGTGTTTTCTATGTATTATAAGTATATACATATTTACAAAAAAAAAGTATATAAGTAAGTTTATCGGTTGTCTAGTACCCCATACGACAGGGTACTTAATAGTACCTTAATTTGGGACTAGATGGCTTTGTGTGGCCCAGTGTGACATGTCTGATATATTTATTATTTATACAGGATGAAATTTAAACCACTTTCCAAAATTTTTGTAGGCGTTCAATATCGTGTTTAGAGCCTATTTATGAAGTAAAAAATGTAAATCAAGTTGTCACCCGAAAATATTTTTCGCGATATAGTTTTCAATTTTTACGGTTCTAGACCTGTTAAAGTATAAAGGGAAAATCAAAAACTTATGAATAGTATCGTAATTATTGAATAAGATGCGCAACGCGTAAAAAAAGTGTTGCTAGGCGGCCGTATCAAAAATTTTAGATTTTTGGCGGACATTTTCTAAGTGCTTTATCTTGACATTTTTGTACTGAGCTATATCAAAAGAAAAAATACGTCATTTGTTTTTTGTCTCGTAGATTGATATATTAAAATTTGGAAGGTGGTTAAAATGTCACCTGTATTTTACTAGAAATATAACCTGGTGATTATTTTAATTAGGAATATTAAAGAAAAATCCTCTAAAATATAAGTATGCAACCGCAGATTAGCAATTGAATAATTATAACATTATTAATTATAACATAGTTATAACATTTATAAATACACAACACTGAGGGGGAGGTTCTCCTACCCATAAACCGGGTGGCGCTGGCTTATTTCTAAGCAAACCACAGCCGACCTGGGACAGCGGAGCATGCCTGTGGCCATAGGCCTAAGGTGAAACACGCAAGAAGGCACCGGAGGAATACCACTGGTTTTTGTCACTGCCTGTCACTTGCCTTGAGTGGCATGTATGCGTAAGGCATTATTCCAGCAACCAAAAAAAAAGTCATGACATTTTCATCATCATCACCAGCAAACGTTGCTGCCCGTCTTCTGCAGGCAGTACTCCTGTAGTCACATTTTACGACACCCATAGAAAAAGAAGAGGTGGTGCAATTATCTTTAGATGCCGACGCCACACGGCACTATTGGGTTCATGGATTTAAATACCACTACTTTATTAAACTTCTTCAAACTTTTGACGGCAACATTATCTTTGTCCCCATGTGCTAAAGGCACAAGTCATAATGTACACGAATCACGTTAATAAGACATGGGTTATATCAAAATATTCGAACTCAATTTTCCAGAACGGTGGATCAGTGACAGTATCCCGTTTCGTCTGATTTGCATCACAATATTCATATGTCACTTTGTATAAGCGAAACTTGCAACGTCTGACAAATTTGTTTCCTCTGATTTGGAATTACAAGATTGCCTTCAAAGATAAAAAAGGTAAACCCATATATTTTTTTAAGTGTAAGTAAGTAAGGAGATAACTGCAGTTAAGATGTCGCGTATTAAACGATTAACGTCATTTATTATTCCATTCTACTCGACAGATTTTTTTACATTTGTAAAACGCATTCTTTAGTTACTTACATAAGTTTGTTTTTACTTCAAATAGCAAAATATCATGGAATAAAATAAGAACTAGATAGGTACATAGTTCGATTAAAAATTTAAACTTCAAAATGTTTGCGATTAAATTAACGTAGAGTTGTCATATTTCATTACTGCCATAATGGAAATTCAATCTTAGATATATGTCATTAGGTTGTATACTTCTAAGTTGAAAGAGCACCAAAATTCTAGTGTCGCTCATTTGTAAAGGAAGTTTTACGGTCGCTGACTGTGTATAGTTTTTCAGTTTAATAATAGTTATTAAAATATTTTCTATTGCTTTGCTATTGACAACCAGTTGGATCAGTGGTAGTAAACGCTGCTACTGAGTCATAGGTCGCGGGTTCGATCCCTGCACAGTACAAACATTTGTGTGCATGAACATGTCTGTTTCTACTGGTCTGGGTGTTTTCTATTTATTACAAGTATGTATTTGTCTTGTACCCTTACGGCCGGTCCTATTTATCTTCAGTTTTGGCATATCGGAGATAGAAAACAGCTTCTGTCTTTGTTTCTCTGGACGGCAAAATCAGAGACAGAAGATGTTTTCTATCTCCGATATGCCAAATCTGAAGATAGATAGATTATTGGGACCGGCCGTTAGTATAAGCTTAGTAGTAGCTTTGTTTGGGACTAGATAGCTCTGTGTGGCCCAGTGTGGCATGACTGTTTTTTTTTTTGTGTGTGTGTTTAAAAAAGTGTTTTTTTTATTTTTCTGATGACATTTCTGAGAAATATCATCAGAAGAAAAATAAAAAAAACACTACAAAAATATGACATCAATAAGTTACTTTAAAACCAAATTAAAACGCCTAACAATAATTTATTGAACGTAGCTCAAGTGCGTTCAGAAAAGTTGTTACTAATTTGCGATGCAACCAGAACCAAAGGAAACACTACTAGTATAGGTGGTACCCTTAATTTTAATGTCATAAAATCACATACATTACATGCCAGACCACGTCTGCCGCATCCGCTAGTTTTCATACGACTGGGAAAGTAAGAAAACTTTCTTATGATTTTCAGTAAGCATGAAAGACTATTTTATTTTCAATTACGTCACTTGACACTCAAAAGATATAAACTTGCGTCCCTCGGGAGGGCTGGGATGGACATGCCCCTCTTACTGTCTGACCTCTGGTATCCTCCATTCCCAAACCACATGGGAAATAACTTCATCAGCTTATCTAAGTAGGTAATTGTATGTATTTCCTATGTCTGCGGAAACATTTTTGAAAAAGCAAACAGTTAATAAGCAAAGAGTCTGTTTTGTTAGCAACAGAGCAACGATCCCAGAACATCTTTAAGAATAAAAAGCTATTTTAAAACTTTAAAAATTAGAGGTTTTAACTACTAGACTTGATCATTTTGAACTCTTAAAATAAATTTTAAAAGTTGCTTGTATTTTCACTAACGCAAAAAAATAAAATAAAACTCAGTAAGAAAAACAATAAAAAAACAAAAAAATTGTACTAAAGAGTTTATACTATGTTAATGTGAATACTTTTTAAAATGTGAATATGTAATTTCCCAAGTGGATCCATAATACTAAAGGAGTTTGAAATGTTTCTACAATTGCGTGGTAGTAACTAGAATTTAAAAATCTTTTAAAGATTCGAATAAATCTATAAAAATCTTTTATTTCACTGCATAGATGATAAAACATGAAACGGTCGTAATATTGCTGTTCAATTTACTGTTAAAATAGCCCCAAAGAAAGCATTCCGGACATTATGCTTGTGGTAAAATGGAACTTCGGTCGAGTCCAATAAAGGTAAATGTTGCATGAAATATCTTAATATAAGTGAATAGTGATTATGTATTGTACCCGACTACGGGCAAAGCTAACGTATGGGTATTTTGTGGGTTCCGCATTCGGGGCTAAACTACTGAGCCGACTTTAGTGAATGAGGTATCAATTGATTCCTTAATAAATAATAGTCTGGATAACATAGGCTACCTTTTGTTTTAAAAAAGCTACATGGCGAATACTACAACAAAACTTCGAATAAAAAAAGTTTGCAGCATAACGAGTGCCTATCAAAATAATGAAAGAAAGAAAGACATATTTATTTGACACAAATGAATAATAAACACAATAATTAACAAGAAACCAATGCACAAAAAATACAAAATAATTGATAATAATTTAAAACTTATAAATAAAAAATTGAGTGTCAAAATGGTTCCCGCTCAGCAATTGTCGTAACAGCTAGTGGCTATTACGACGCTGATTTTCAGCGGGGACCTCGACGATAGGTGTGACAAGGACCTGTAGGCCCGCCTGGCACCGCAATATATTATACCCGCAATAAAATTAAAGTACTTAATGAAAGAAGATAAAGCTCTGGGTACAAAAATGTTTGAGCAAATATACAGGGTGTCTTTGAAGTAATTGCACTTTTGTAGTCGGGTCCCAGTTTTTAGGGTTCCGTGCCCAAAGGGTAAAAACGGGACCCTATTACTAAGACTTCGCTGTCTGTTCGTCTGTCCGTCTGTCTGTCTGTCCTTCTGTCCGTCTGTCCGTCGCTCTGTCACCAGGCTGTATCTCAAGAGTCGCGATAGATAGACAGTTGAATTTTTTACAAATTATGTATTTCTGTTACCGTAATAACAACAAATACTAAATATAAAATAAAATAAATATTTAAGGGGGGCTCCCATACAAAAAACTCGTTTTTTTGGCCTTTTTGGTACGGAACCCTTCGTGCGTGAGTCCGTTTCGCACTTGGCCGATTTTTTAAACTATTTATACTTGTTTAGGAAACTATTACTTTTAACAGTTAGACTCAAACAGTCACAGTAGATCCAGTGAACAATGGAATTTTGTAGCGTATCAAGAGGTACAGTCAGTTGCATGTAAGTATACACTCCTGACTAATGTTGACTCCTAACACAACGACATAATGTTGGTAAAACCAAATAGTGTCTGCATACTTTTAGCTCACTGTACAAAGAAATAAAATGTTGAGACTCCAGAGATAGTGACATTTGTTTCACTCGTCCATAAGAATATTAACTATATTACGATCGATTATGCCGATACATAATGTACCTACATTAAAAAATATGGTAAAAGTACTCATTTAAACTTTCATGGTCACTATCGTAAGAGTTAGTTATTTCGAGATTTCTACCACGTACCTTGTTTTGCATGAAATTTGCGATATTTCGGCACTGTTGCAAATCGATCGCGGAAGAAATTAAATCAGAATCAGTTGTTCCGCGATCATGGCGCTTGCAACCACAGCTTGCAAAAGTGCCGAAATATCGGAAACTCATAAAAAACAAGGTACGTGGTAGAAATCTCTAAATAACTAACTCTTAAGTACGCACTAATATAAAACAACAGAAAAGTTGGACAAATACCAGTCTCAAGGTCCCAGCAGTAAGACATACAACTCGGTATATATTACCTATGTGCGTAGGAATGGTATTACTGATAACGTGTAAGATGGTTTCAAGAATATTTTTATTTCTTTTAAATACCTATCACTAATTATTAAATTTTACTCAACTAGTTAGTATTATGACCCAAGATCTTTGCCCAGTTTGAGTAACAGGCCAATGATCTCGGAGTCCGGGGTCGTTTCGATTTTTCTAACATTCTTTGGGATTGTGATCACCAACTCGCATTTGGCAAGTATCTCGCATCGTTTTTTGTTTTAAAATGAAAGTGTTTTTCTTAATACTGTCCTACCCATTTTTTATATTTTCACCGTCCCTATGCCATGGTGAAATCAATGGAAAAAATATTTACCTGGATTGGTCGACCCGTTCCTAGTTTTTAGCTTAGCAACACAGACTATATTATGACGACTACAAAATAAATAAAGTTTTTCTGTGAGCAAATTAATGATTAAGCAGTTGATTATTAGCTGTTATTAATTATCTAAAGCTATTTTTGAATTGACTTTGTTCTAAAATCAAAATTGCCTTTATTTCTGAACATAATATTACCGTCTCAATTTCCCTTAAACGTGGGCAAGAGATAGTAAGCTCATACATGTGTAATATTGTATTTAAGACAAAGCGAACGTTTACTGAATGGACTCGGAAACTAAGCCTTAACATAATGCTATTATAAATGTGTGTATATTACAAACTTAATATAGAGTACAGAGATACCAAACTAAGCGATTTATTGATATGTGAACAAGAAAATTTAATACAAATAGGCCTGATACAGCTCTGGCTGGAAAAGAAAAGGGTTCTGTAGCATTGCATTTTTTTAAATTATTACCTTTCTACATTCTTTTCTAAGACGAAACGAACGGTCTGTGACAACGAACGCTGAAAAATGTTCGGAACGTCGACAGAAGCCAAAATTTTGTGTAAAACCATAATAATAATAATTACGTTAAATCTGTAAATGTATGTTTCATTTCAATGTTTGTTCACCTCAATTCAAGAAAATATTAAATATAAAAAAATTATGCATTTCTTTTGTTCAAAATGGTCTGTCCTTCTACATTGTTGTTAAGAATAATTCTATGGTGCATGTTCGATACTTGTATTTTCCCTTTAAAATCCGTCCCGATCATAATATAAGTATTATTTTTCCAAAATAATTACTTCCTTTTTCCTTCCGACCAAACACAAGTTACCCGGAATTATTAACCGAATTCCTCAGATAGGTAGTTTCAAAAATGTAAGTAGCAATTCGTTCATCTGGTACTCGATACATATTGAATTAACTTTTTTCTGCGGCTCTGCGTAGATATCCCAAGTTCGATTTTGATGATGCTGAATGCCGTATATCAGCTTTATTCAATTCAATTCAATTCATTTACTTCGACCAACTTGGATCAATTTGTCAGTAAAATACAAATAAAACTTAGCCTATTGTTTAAGCTTTTGGATTTGAATCGGTCAATCACGTTTAGCTTTAATATATGTAGAAAAATATTCTAATATTCAATAATATATAACGTTAAAGCACACATTAGTACATAATATATATATATAGAAGATAGTAATACGTATGGTTCAATTTTAAAAACCTATCTATCTAGCCTATGGCGTTATCCATTGCTATTTGCCTAAATGAGAACTTGAAGCACTATAAAAAGAAAATACCTACTACTTTTAGTTATGAATTATTTTATACGATTAAAAATACTATTCTTTAAATTCTTCTTTCTACATCGGGTTTACATCGTAAAGCCTTGAATAATTCGTGACACAAACAATGTCTTGGGATCTCAATGAACAAAGCAGTCGCCCGGGACGGCGGAAGGTAGTGAATTCCGGTTCCACCTAAGGCAGCTAAAATTGTATAAGTAAGAATCCCCAGTTCCCTTGGTCATCGCATCACGCGTGAACGGCTGGACCGATTTCGCTATTTCTTTTTTTGTTTTGTTTGTTATTTTCAGGAGAATGTTATTATGAAAGAAAAAAATAAGAAAATTGCTCAAAAATTAGAAAATTTAAGTAAACTTAACCACCATACTAAATTATTTGTAATGTAACCTTAGCGCTTTTGTCAATTTAAACTTTTTAATGTATGACGTTTGACATAACATTGACAGAATGCGTGCTGCAAACCACATGAGTAAAGTGCTGCAAACATCGTCAAATAGGGGGTAAAATAACTGAATTTAGCACATGGCCAGTTATATGTCGGAATACAAACCAATAAAATATTAAACAATTTGACACTGAATTTTTATCAAAATTAATTCTACCAATTCTAAATCAATATTCATATTTAAGACAGTACAACATCTGACGGGTCTGCTAGTTTTTTAATAAAATCAATCAAAATTATAATTATCGCAAAAATAGTAAAGCATAATTTTTTCCTAAGGGTGGAAGAGGCTAATAATAGCGTAACGCCAGAAGAAACGGGCAGCAGCTTCATATCTCTACCAATGATCTAATGAATGATTATGGCCAAATCATCTTACACCGACAACACTACCAACTAAGATACCAAATAAAAAAACTTCTAATCCACTTCCCCTTTGTTTTGTTATAAAACTAACAAATAGGTAAGCAATGTATTTTTTTAATAGGCAGTATGTTCAATCACTTGACTATTATTTAATTTTTATAACGATGGACCATGTTTACAACCTTCGAAATATATCTTGCGCAATCTATACTAATATTAAATGCGAAAGTATGTCCGTCTGTCTCTCTGTCTGTATGTAATCTCTTGAAACTTGAACCGCATAACAGATTTAAAACGTTTTTCATCCTAGAAATCACTCTTTGGCATTCAAAACAAAGTAGAATTCTGCATGTGGGAAGTCAACATCTAGTATCAATAATTATTTCCTTACCGGTTTTCGTATAATTTGATAGTGAGACATTTTTTATAGCATAAACATTACTAATTATTAGTTTGGCCGTGAAATCATCCCTTATAGTGGTTTAAAGGTGGAGCTAAACGTTTATGGGGAATCATGATATTCTTGATTTATAAAAAGTAAAAGATAGCAAATGCCAAAAAAAAATTAGCGAATTTTTAAGAGGACGGTATAATCGAAAACGCAACGATACTGCAATGGGAATGTATTATAACCCATTTCCATGCAAACAGAGTTTTAGAAAGAACGGGAATAAAAATGTTGCCGATGACTCACATAAACGTGTTTTTTAAATATCTGGATAAACCAAACGGCCAGTATCACAGTCGTTGTTCTGGTCACAAAGTAAGAAGCTGTAAAATCACCGATTCTGTGAAAATCAGAAACAATGAATGTTACACCCAACCCCTAGACTATAGAAAAAAAATATTTTACATTGATTGAAAACCAGTGTTTTGTAAAACGATTTGTATTAAAGATGTAAATGATCTTTGTAAAATTCGTTCAAAGATTATTATTTACCAATCGAAACAAAATTCAGTCGGTACAAAATAAGTATACCTACGCAAGTTCAATTGTTTTAACGCATTTTAACATATCATTGACATTGTTATATGTCAGTGTATGCAGCTTAATAAGTACAAATTTGAACAAAATTTCGTCGTTTGCGCAGAGTTTTACTGATCGGAACGAATCGAACAATGTACGTCACTGTTTGAGTTGAGGCTCGCTTGGTTTGTCTCTCGGATTGTGGGGAAACTTCTGTAATTCCCCATTTATTAGCTGCGCAAGTAGTTAGTAATAAAATTTGATGGCTACTCAATTAAGCGTATAAAAATAGGATGCGTGAGTATAATGTTTATGAAGTACCAAAGTCAAATTAGTTTTTGTATTATATATAATTTGTTCAACTAAACTGAAATCAAAATTACTTGCCAAAATGATATAGTAATTCATTAAAATTAGGAAACCCAAAATCTAAAATTAATGTTTAAAAATAAATCATTTCCTTCTTAACATACATGTTCACTGCGAGGCGAGGGGAAATAAAATTGTAAGATGCGAAGGGATATGTAAGAATTTCCAACCTTGGGTTTAACAGTATTTTTGTCACGTTATTTTAAATTTAAATAATGATTCTTTCTTTGCAACGGCAAATTAAAATATTCAAAGTTCAACTCAATTGACTTTGGTGTACAAAATTAATTTAGTAAAAAAAATATAGGACAAACTCATCCGACCTACTTTTTAAGTGTCTTTGAGCGTACATTGTTTTCTACACTCATTATTAAGACAATGAATGTCTTTCATATTCTACAGGCAATTTTTCGTCGACTTTTCTGTTTTGCCTTAAAACTAAGTAGTTTCAGGTTGAATAAACAAGACGTTATTTTTGTGTAAATATTAAAAATATATGTTTTCCTTGTCGTTCACAATGTTTTTATACACCATATTAATAAATCGCTTAAACAGTTTGAAGGACATTATGCATCAAAGGTAGCATTAATTCGTCAGTACTGATGAAACTAGTTCGAGTTATTATTGGTATTATCAATAGAACAATTTAGCTTTCGTCATGTAAGTATTTTTTCCCAAGGGTCACTAGAAAAAAAAGAATATAATAAACAGTCACCACATTGACCAGCGGCCTTAGACAAGTGTCTTTCTTATATCGTTTAAGCTAGATGAATAGATGTCATGTATGAAAATGACATAAGCTTACGATCGTTCGATCGCATTTAATCTATTCGTCTGGCGTAAACGATATTCGAAAGACACTTGTCTAAGGCCGCTGGTCATGAAAACAAGGCACAAAAGAACTATATCGTTAAAATATTTCACTGATAGAAACAAATTGTAAAAACTTATAACTCATACGTACCTATAAAGTCATGAACAAAGAAATATTTTGTTAGATGCAGTTTAATATTAGGGGTTAAAATATGAAATTGCCGTTTTATTGTATTTCAATTCAAAGAACCAAAGATTCTATGTCAATTCAAAGAACCTATCTTTGAATTGACATAGAATCTTCATGGTTTGAGGTTTTTGAATGAAACTTTTTTCAAATGGTTTCTATGATGTTCTTCTTTTAAAAAATGTGAAACATTTGAATATCGACTTTCAATTGTTTTTGTTATTTAACTTAGACAAGAAAGATGGATACTGCGAAAATTCGAGTGATTTTTGAATACGAGTTCCGACGCGGAAGTAACGCGGCAGAAACAGCCCGCAATATCAATGTTGCGTTTGGAGAGGGATCTGCTAATGAACGCACCGTGCGATTTTGGTTTAAACGCTTTCGTGATAGAAACTTCGACTTGAAGAACGAGCCACGAGGAAGACCGCCCACACAGGTGATTAACGATGAATTAAGAGAGATGGTGGAAGCCGCTCCTAGTCAAATTACCCAGGAATTAGCGGCATGGTTTAACGTAACCTTACCCACAATATTGACTCATTTGCGTCAAATCAATAAAATAAAAAAATACGAAAAATGGGTGCCTCGTGACTTGACTGATGTGCAGAAAGAAACGCGTGTTGAAACTTGTGTTGCCTTGTTGAATCGGTATAGAAATGAAGGCATATTAAATCGAATTGTGACATGTGATGAAAAGTGGATTCTTTATGATAACCGTAAAAAAATGCAATGGCTGACCCCAGGTCAAACGCCACAACAGTGTCCTAAAGCAAAACTTACCAATAAAAAGGTAATGGTACTTAACTGTTTGGTGGTCTCAGCATGGTGTTATTCACTATAGTTTTCTCCGATCTGGTCAATCAATATCGGCAGATGTCTATTGTGCCGAACTCCAAACAATGTTGGCAAAACTAGCAGTAAAACAGCCCCGACTCATGAATCGATCTTCAACATTATTGCTCCATGACAACGCGAGACCTCATACAGCACGAGAAACCGTTTTGACCCTTCAGGAACTGCAATTAGAAACCATTCGACATCCTCCGTATTCGCCAGACCTTGCTCCAACGGACTACCATATTTTTCGTGATTTGGACAATTATCTACGTGACAAGAAGTTTTCTTCCCAGGAGGCAGTACAAAATGCTTTCACATAGTTTGTGCAGTCTAGATCCTCAGAGTTCTATCACAAAGGCATAAATGACCTTCCTATTAGATGGCAGCAATGTATAGATAATAATAGTAACTATTTTGATTAAATAAATTTGTTAAAAATTAAAAAATAAACAATTTTGATTTTCAGTACTAATCGGCAATTTCATACTTTAACCCCTATTATGAAGAGTTCATTTTAGGTAATCTTATAAACATTCAAGCCGTGTGGTATCGTTCTAAAATAAAACAGTACCATCTGTTCTAGATCCGCAGAAAAAGCGAAGAGTGTCTTCTCTGTTCCACGGTGCAATGCACTGTTTGTAGAGGCATATGCCCAGCAGTGGACTGATGTAAAATAATGACGTTTGTCGTTTTGTTAACTATCAGCAAGTGATAAGATAATAAATGTTTAAAATTTTTACAACGCCTCAAAATCAATTGAGTTGTTTAAAAACATGGCCAAAATCTCGGGGTTCTGGGATTGATTCCCATAGTTAAAAATTTTTGAGCATAGCTTGCTTTTGATCACCAACCCGCATTTGGCAAGCATGATGATATCACTGCTGTGGCAACTTGAACTGAATGATAGAGGCCTTTGCCTGATTATAGTGGCATGATTATAGGGTGTTATTATATTTTACTATTGTTGCCTGAAAGGAATTTTATAAAGGCACAAGTACAACACGTCACGAGAAAACTGACGACGCGGTGGCGTTTTGTTTTTGCCAGAGGGCATATTCCATCGTAACCAGACGCCAGTCAATTCAGAAAAGTTATTTAAATAAGTTGATAAAACCGGTATTTAAATTGCGCCTCAGGTAAGTTCGTATGCTACTGTAACAATCAGATTAAAAATAATAATAGATTGTTTAAATATATGTTCTTAAAGTTAACAGTACATAAGTAAAGTACAGTAACATCCTTTAATCAGACCAAAGCAAAAGCCTCCATCATTAGATAATAGATACAAGTTACAAAAGCGAAAATGTATACAATAGGTATACAAAGTAAATTTGTGAAAATTCATAACCAAACGTTACCAATGTTTCATTTTGCTTACGAACAACAAACTTTTTTAGTGCAAGACCAGCGGTTCTGTATCCTCAACCATAAAATCATTTGTACCTACTTGAGTTAAAGATTTTTATAAATATATTTAGGAATATTATACGTAATCTTATCGCCAAAACTTTGCCTATTTTAGAGACAGCTAACTCAAGTAATGTTGCATTAATTTATGTAAAGGTTGCAAAAATCAAACCTATAAAGGTACAATACAGCAACCAGATTAACAATCACACTATTAGCCTTAAGTAAAGCACAGCGAATTTCGCGTATTTGCTTAACAATATCGAATGAACATGATTTAAATTTGAACAAAGACATCGTTTAATAAACAAGGTTGTTTACCATGGTCTGTTTAATACCCTAGAGTTATGGAATATCAAAAGGAACACGTTGTATAGACTTAAAAAAAATGTCTCAGGCGGGACTCAAATCCGCATCTCCTCGCATGCCGGGCGCAGCGCTTTACCTTTTGCTAAATGGTGTATATGCTACCGGCAATCTGTATAATACTGATGTATTATCATTATTTATTTTCATTTATAACTTTATATTATATCAACTTTTTTATTCCCTCAACCCCCAGGAGGCACTCGGGTGCCACGATAACAATTGATTCCAATTGTGTCCGTAATAAGTCACGATCGAGGGATTATGAACCTGTAATGATAAATAATGATTTTAATAAGACAAATAGGTTAACCTCATTGAATGGGAAATTTGATAATTGCAGTGATATAAAAATATCAAGGTAAAAAATAAGTTGGTTCTCTACAAACCAAGCGTGAAACAAATGTATAATCTATTTTCAGCAGCCATTACGAGCGCGTAGTTTCTACTACTAATATTTGGATAAGCATAATTCACGATCGGGAAGAGCACTCCAATAACACAAGTGGTGTGCAAAGCCAAAAATGGTTTTAACACGTATCAGTCAAAACAAAGTAGTGCAAAGCTGGTATTTTGTTAGTTGGTTAGTTTTCATAAAACGAAAACAGCGAAAATTTTTGATAGGACGCGTTTTTAGCTTTGTTTATGACTTTGCATACATTTGTTTCATACAAAGATGAAGAAATACTAGAGTCAAATTAGTCCTATAATTACTAAATCTATGGTCCCATACAAAATAACACAGCCAAATGTTTGCGATAAAATCAAGGTAGCTGCTCTCATGTTTTATACCTGCCATAAAAGAAATTCAACCTTATGTAATCAGATTATGTAAGTAATTAAGTAACTGCCTATAATCATCCCACTGCAGGGAAAAGGCATCCATCATTGAATTTAAGTCACCACGTCAATAATAGGTACTGGCATAATCACCACGAGTAATGTTCCAAAATTTAAAGCTTTTTGTTGCCCTACCCGAGGATTGAACCTGGAACCCCGAGATTTGGCCCGGTATTTAAGCCACCACCAGACCAAGGGGGCGTAATCAGAATACTTCTAAGTTAAAATGCACCGAAATGTTTTAATGGCGATCCTTTGGTGAGGATGTTTTGCGATCGCTGATTATTATTCTAGTTTTTTGTCATGTTTTATGACTCATAACTAAAATATACCTTAATCACCGGTGTTAGTGTCGATTTCAGGATGAGGAGGACTTTCTTAATGGAAGATTTGGTAATAATTTCCACTCTTGCGTGTGAGTTAGCGATGATAATTTGGTCAATGGTGGTGCTACATTTCTTAAGAGAACTCTACAGTCGCGTCATATAACACTTATAGGACGAAAAGTGAATATTAAAATTTATGTCCAGCACAACACGGCATCAAATGAGTTTTGCTTTTTAAATAAAATTAGAGTATTCTAGATTCCTACCTTGTTTTTATGAGATTTACTCGTAGGTATCGCCATGGATGTTACAAGCGCCACGATCACACAAGAATTAGTTTTAAAAAACTACATGGTAGAAATCTCTAAAGATACGAACTCACATGATAGTGGCCAAGGAAGTGTAAAAGTAACAGCCTATAATCATCCCACTGCAGGGAAAAGACCTCCATTATTGAATTCAAGTTACCACTGCAATAATGGGAACTGGCATAATCACCACGCTTACCAAATGCGGGTTGGTGATTACAAACCCGAGCAACGTTTGAATATTCGAAACTTTTAGTTGCCCGACCCGGGGATTGAATCTTGGACCCCGAGATCTTAGCCCGGTATTTAAACCACTAGACCAAGGGGAGCTCGAGGCGTGGAAGTGTAAATCGGTAAATAATTGTTGGTTTTTTTAATCTCGAAGTTAGCTCTATAAAAATTTAGAATACCATTTTATAAGAAAAAGGAAGATCAATAATCTTTTTTACACTTAATGCATGTTTATGGACATTGGTAATATGTCACAAACACAAACCAATCAATAGGAAACCGGAAATATATCCGAAACGATTGCGATTGTGAAATTGATTAATTTGAACGAAAAAATCAAACGAATGACAAAAAAATAATATCACTCGAAGTGTTTTGTTGGTATTAACTCCCGTTGTTGTTATTCACTCGGGTCGCGGAGGATAATTTCAAAAATGGAACGTTGTTAAATGTTAACGCGAGATCGAATATCAATGGACAGGTTTTGCGTTTCGTTTCACGTAACGGAAAAAAATATAGATTACACAATTCGTGGACAAAAATTTAATAACGCAATGATTACTGGATGAAAACGATATTTGTTCCTCAGAATATACTAAATATTATAAAACTTTTCTCTGATCTAGTCGAATATTTTTTTTAGTATGATTGACTTGATTGAAACAAACATTGACAAGAAGAAAAAATAATTAATTTCAAAGGACATGATATCTAAACTTTTTTTTAAAAACTGTATTGCTGGTTTAAATTGAAAATACCTCGAATAAAAATTTCAATTGCCTTAGCTTACCGGGCGACTGCTCTAACTAACCATTCAGATACCAAGATATTTTTTATAGTGGGCCAGAATAAGAAGACATTCTTATGATGATAATTTAAATGATTCGCACAGTAATCCTGCTAAGTTACATTAATTATCATAGATTTTACTACTAAGCAAAAATCCTACTTTTGATTGATCCTACCAATTTAATTTCATTATAATATTCACAGAATTTAAAAACAAAGTCATTCATGTCGAAAATTTTGAATTCCTTTAAATTTTCATCAAAAGAGTAAAAACCTTATCCTCTTTCGTTTTATCCAAGAGTAATTTAGTGCAAATTCAAAATGTATATTGATTGAAGAAGATCAAGTTCAAATTCAATTCGGGATATATTACACTTTTGCATATTTTGGCGTGCTATTTACTGTATAACATCACAATGTTGGGAGAAGCTGAAGAAGCACACTTCTTCAGCTTAATTCTGGACGCGTAGGTATTGTGTTGTTCTTAGGAAACCAGCTTTGCACCACCAAAAATTCTGTACTTTAAGCTCTATACCTAATGTATCGAAGGAAGCTGGAGCTATGCTACAATTGCTACGGACTACGGTTTGCTACGATGCAGCGAGCAGCTCTCGATGTTTGCTACGACTCGTAATATTTTTTCGTAGACAATTTGTAGTTAGCTGCTACGAAATATTTAAATTACTATTTCTCAGAATTAAAAATGTAGACTCAGCAAACTAAATATAAATTGTGAAGGATGAGACAGTTTTACTTTGAAATAGTATTTTGTTCAATGTGTGGTCATATTAATGGTAATTTGTGTATGTATCAAAATAAAGTTTGTCCTTAGTGAAAAACATTAGGAAAATTTTACAATGTTGTTTCCTTTAAAACTCCGAACTTAAATAGAAAATAAACTTTTTCATCTTATTCTTAACTTTATTCAACACGAATTTGCGCCAGAGGCAAATTTTATAAGGATTACCTTAGATAGAATATGACAGAGTTTAACTAAAGTCAATATTTCCTTACATTTTTGTGTAGGTAACAAGTTACATGGTGTTTGTGATTTGACTGCTAAAACAATAATTTATACTCATTTTTCGATGGTAAAATCTTAGTAAAAAAGTTATTCCAGGTTAGTTACTTAATAGGGGTATTTTTTTAAATATTTATAGTCTTATGAAATTATAATTGATAGAATAACAAATTCATATACTGTAATTAGCCTTAAACACACTAATTATTCACTTTTCATAAGTAGACAGACAGCAGTGTTATCTCTCCACCGTTGGCCCAACTGCTATTGCTAACCTACCTGCCAAAAATGGAAACATAAATACAGCCTCCTTTAAAGAAGTCTGCCTCCACAGAACACGGTATCTTTGTTCTGTGCATGTGTCCAACAGTGGTGATGAAGGCTGATGTTAGTGCTAAAAGTGATATTATATTTTTAATGAAATTCCTTTCCTTACTTTTGCTAGGTTGATTAGTGTAAATGTAGTTGTTTTATTAATAACTAGCGGCCCGTCCCGGTTTCGCACGGGTGGACCCGTTAAGATTGAGTAAGGATCCCTAATTTTTTCTAGCAATAAATATAGCCTATGTCACTCAGGGTGAATGTAGCTTTCCAATGGTGAAATAATTTTTAAATCGGCATAGTAGTTTTTGAGTTTATTCATTACAAACATATACACATACAAAAATACAAATCTTTCCTCTTTATAATATTTAGAGTGAGTGAGTGTAGATAATATTTTTATAACACAAATTCCTGATTTTTGGATGAATACATAAAACAGTTATTGTTTTCGAGATAATAACAATATTCGAACAAAGAGACTCAAAATGAGTATCGAGGAACGATTCCAGGTAAATTTATTTGTTAGTAATTTTAAAGGATTTTCTGTATTGCTTCCTTTTTCGCTCAGCCCATTCCTAAAATTATTATATAATCGCTAAAATCCTTGTAAGTCGGATAGTACTATTATATTACCAATACGTATATAATGAATAGCAACAAAATTTACTCATTAAGTACAAGTATACGAAGAGCATACTCACCGCAATGTCTTATAGACAAAAAGATTTGCCTAATTTGATACATTTACATTTTCATATACAAACGTATGACCTAGCATACTAATTTCATGACAAGAATCGGTTAAAATGTTGAAAGATTTTATTATTATTTTTAAATAAATATTTAGATTAACCCTGTCAGTTGCTCTTAGTTATGCTATTATATTGAATATTGGGAAGTAATTTAATTGTAAGAGTAAATAAAATGTGTAAATTAATTTATCAACGTTCAGACTCTATCCGACTTTCCTTCTTAGAAATATTGTCTTACTTATGTTTTATTTAACAACTAAGAGACATGCCATTAACAGATTTCATGAATCATAAAATAAACCAATGACCTGTTTATACAAATTTTATTGAATCTCATCTTCCTACACAGTGTATCAGTAACGCCACTATAATTTTATGCTTTAGTTTTTGAAATAGCCCCTAAAAAAACGGATAAAAATTATAGTGACCCGGTTCAAGACCGAACAAATTAATAAAATAAAAATTTTTGCAGCTGCTATAGTTAAAACCTATTGGGAATGCCGATCAGCTGAATAAAAGCAACGAAATACCGAATGAAAATATTTCAATTCCCACGTCGAAATGGCGGGTTGATTGGACATCGGTCGATTCTAACAGGTGACCAATCCAGGACAGTCCCTGTTGTCCTGTTTTGAAGTCCCAATATAATTAGAAAAACCTGATGACATAGTTTTGTTACAATTCTTTTACTTAGTCTTAGAAGCGTACTTTTGAGATACATGAACGACTACGTGTTTAGACCAGCTACTGCTCTAGACTCTTTTTTTTTAGTAATTTTGATTTTGTGTAGTTAGTTGCGTGTCTTTTAAAGTAATTTTGAACTCTATATTTTACAACTTATGTTATATTTGAACCGACGCAAAATGAGAGATCGTCAATTCGAAGTGTAAATATTAAGTATGACGTATAACTTTTTACCGGGTCGACAGATCACGATGTTTCATGATTTTTTATTGTTACAAAAGTTAAATTTATAAATTCTGAATAGTAGAAAAATATGCTTATAAATTAAATTTATCGATGAAAATCATGACGCAAGCCACTTATTTTGAATCGTTACTACACAAGAAATCACCGACAAAAATCATGCATGCACCGCGCGGCTTAAAAATTCTAGACAATGTAATACATAAGTAAATCAAGTGAATTTTTTTTACCGCATTAAGTTTTACTTTAAAAAACCCACGCTTACTTTATTTTTTAGCTGATTTTTTCGGCATAACATTTGTATGCCAATTTTTATCCCCAGTTTGAATAGTTTGGAACAGAGTTAGGGGTACGTTAAGTGATAGATCATTCAATCAGTCAGTGTCGTTTTGTTCACGGGGAATATTTAACATTTCAATACCTACAATAAAGATAGTTTCAAGTTTGTTTTGAGATTCAGTCGGCTAGCAAACATGACTATCCTGGGAAATGGATCGAGGATCCTTGTTATTAAAGCGAATTACTATAGAATCAATATTTTATTAAAAAAACTAATTCCTTTCTAACATGTAAATTACATTCTTAATTAGGTAGTTAAATGTTGTTTAAAAAAATAAGCGTCCGTTAATTGAAATATATTACTATTACTGTGAATATACAACATATGAAGTTATTAGCGTTGAAAATAAATAGTACCTACTCGTAAGTACAAAAGGTTTTGTTATGGTGATGACTCAATAATATTAATTAACTCATTGTAAATTTGTGTTGGAAACGATTTTAATTGTTACGCAGGTTAAGTATGAAATCACACCTTTTTAGAGGATTTATCTTAGTGAGGTACGATAATTGTTAAAGAAAGAGTATTTAGATTTGTATACGTAGCAATTGCCAATGCAATTGTGTCCGTAACACAGTAATGTAAGAATTAGATTTAAATGTTTCTTTATTTACTTCACTGACCTCTTTTACAATTTCAATATTTGAAGTATGTAGCTTCAAATTTTAACGTCTTAGTTTTTGTTTAATATTATCGTCCAATATAAATATCTTTAATAGTAAATAGTGACGTTAATGAAATTTACTATGAATAGAAAAAAATATAAATTACTTTAATAATCCGATATTTGTTTTTTATGGTGTTGGAATTTAGTAAGGCTTTCGTGTTTAATAATTTTTACCGAAGATGATGTAATAGTCATAAAAAAAGGATTTTTTGTTTAATGTGTTTCAGCGAAATTTGTCTTTTTGGTAGCAAAATAGCTAATCATTGATTTTTCTATATCTGTAACGTTTTTAAGCACAATCATATTTCGCCAAAATTTCAGTAATTTAAACCTTTGTCAAATTACATCCAGCGCAAAAACCTTGACAGCAAAAAATCCGATAAAAAGATGCATTTTCGAATCGCGGAATAATTTAATTTTTGATCTCTCCCACTTACCAGATAGATGTGCGTGGCGCGGTGCGAACTTTTCAAACTTCGTAGGTCGAGTTGCACGGGTGAGCAACAAGTTGAGTGAAGTTGGATCACGGAGCTGCCGGCATTTATAGCGGGCGCTAGGGCGGGCTGGAGGAGGAGCCACGCACGCGTGGGCGCCAACGCTCAACCCAGCACGACGTTCGACCTTCTCGATGACGTTGAAGTTGCTGGCCACTTGGACTTTTGTATAACATTTTAAAAAAAGAATTCGATGTTGCTTTATTCTTCTTTCGATTAAGAATTCAGTTAGAGATTGTAACGGGATAAAGATTTCTGGCGCGTCATAATAACTTAAAAAAAAACAATACGTATTCAAAAAATATAAAGAGAATCCATTTGGAAAGAAAGGCTCCATTCGAACGAGGCCCGTCACGAAAAGCAGTACATGACAAGTATCTTTGCCGTCATTGGGCTGTGAAGTTTTAGATCCAAATACCTACTTAGTACATTTACGGTTTTATGTTTTTTTTAGTTGTAAAGGTTTTTTTTGATATTTTTAATTTGATTTTTTAATTTTAATGTAATTTAAATGATATTGTGTATTTTAATTACTATAAGAAACTATTGTAATGTCTAGCGGGGCTCATTTAAGACCTTGTAAACCAAATGAAACCACAATAAAGCATTATGATTATATAATATTGATTATTGATATACTTCATGTTCAGATCTTGAAAAAGTAGTGTGGGTGTTACATAGACCACTTTTCGATAAAATGATGTATTTGTGCATCATTAAGATTTTTGCTCTGTGCATGGATTATGATTATGGAAGGTATTTCACGGAACTCTACATTGTGCGTGCCTTGACACATTCTTGGCCGGTTTTTGTTTGATACTTTTTTAATTTAAATGTAGATGTTGGTAATTTTAATTCATTGAAATTAAATTTAAGGTATCTTTCCATTTGTTTAAGTTATAAATTATAAAGCCACCATTTTATTCAAAAAACTCGCAAATTTATAAGTCTTCTGTGGCTTATTCATCGGACACAAATAAGGGCAGCTTCAAAAATCGGCGCGTATCAATGTTTTTAATTAATCAATGAACGCTAGCTTAATAAGAAATACTTATACAGTGGCCTCAGTTAACTCTGACTCTTGGAATTTTTAGGAATACATCTTGTATTCATAGCAGTATAAAATACGAGTATTGTATCCGTTTAGTCAAAAAAATTTTTTGGTAAATTTTTTTGAAATAAATAAACCACAGCCATTTTATATCCAAAGTTAAGAGAAAACTGTCTGTTAAACTGCTTTACAATCAGGGAATAAGATTAAGCAATTATAAATGAATATAAAACTTAATGATAAGATGTAGGGTGCTAGGAGTCTTCTAGTCACACCACCACGAAAGACTGGTAGATATAGGTAAAATCTTTGTTTGCATGGTAATAAGGCACACATTAGGAAAATAAAAGCACACAAGTAGATAATTTATAAAAAAAAATAAAATTGTCAGTTACTTTTCTAAATTATGTATGCCAAAGTGATCCAAAAATGCAGTAAGCTCAGTATTTGCACTGCTCAAAGAGTAGGACACTGGTTTTCAGCTTCCGCCCTGTTTGAAGGTAGGCGTGGATACTCACAGCAATCCAGAACAATAGCGATTGGTATTTAAAAAAATTGTTACGAAATACAAGTATTATAATGGATAGAAAAAGTTAATTATTAAATATAGATGCATGACAGGTCAATTAGGTTAATGGAATAAGAACTGCTTGAAATTATGCGTTAAGCAGCCTACTGCTTACATACAGTCTTGCGGTAGCTAGAGCCCAAAAGGTCTGACAACAACCGAAAGCAACTACCGGATATCACACCTTATGGGACTCATTTAATAAACGAATTGAGTGTTTAAATAGCACTTCAACATTCGTGATAAAATAGGTGTTTCGTCATCTAGTTTTATCCTTTATGCTAAAGACATCTCAAACGGTATCTAATTCTACAGCTCTCGGTACCGTTGGAAACCAACATCCCCAAAGTCCACGCGTTTAAAACTGGCAGATCCTACGAACTAACAAATGGGTTAGTACGAGAGAAACGAAAATGAAAATATTAGAATTATTACCTAAAATTGTAGATACCTTATACTTTGCTTAGTTTTGCTGCAGGCATGCACCTTATAAATGTTGTGGAATATATCTTACTAAATCTATTAAACACAGTCGTAATCATACCACAGAGACTTCAATGATAAAGAGTGTGTTGAGATCTTAATAATAACCACCTAAACAGTGGACGTGACAGTTCAATGTAGTGTAGACAGTGTATAATAATCATTATCATCATCAGCCTACGGCAGTCCACTGCTGTACATAGGCCTCTCTCCCAAGGCACGTCACTTTTCTCAATCTTGAGCTTTGAGCATCCTGTTGCTGCCAGCCACCTTGCGCAGTTCGTCGCTCCATCTAGCAGAGGGGCGTCTAACACTTCGTTTGCCCATACGTGGTTTCCACTGCAGAACTCGATAACACCATCGTTCATCAGTTCTGCGACAGATGTGACCATCCCATTGCCATTTCAGGTTGCTTATCCGAGTAGCTATATCGGTAACTTTGGTTCTCTGTCGAATTACTTCATTTGTAAGTGTACAGTGTATAAAAAATATTTTCAGTATTTCCCAGAAAAATAAATCCCACCAAAAACATTCTGTAAAAAACTAGCCAAGTATCGATGGAGCTGCTTGTTTATCTCTAAAAAGTAATGAAATCTAGACAAAGTCGTACCAAGTCTAAGGTTCCTTGCTGCGATTTCTTTATTATTATAGTTAATGTTGTGTGACTTGGTCGTTGAACATTCTTTATATGTTAGTGTGTACAAGTCCATTTAGTTTACACGTAATGATATAAGCGAGATAATAGCCTATACTGGTATTGGTAATTGGACGCTAGTGTCTCATTTTAGGCTGTTGTTGATTGTGCAACACATGCATTCACCATTGACAATGCTGACTTCTGCTCTCTTCTTTTTCATGCATGCAAATGTCATAAAATTAAAAATTAAAAACATATCAGCAATCTAGGAGCATCGTCAATTTTAAAAATTATGTAGTAAAAAAAAGCAGGATAAATAAAATTACTACTTAAAATACTTAATCGTCACAATTACTTATACTTTTATATTTTATGTCTGATTCAAGATGATTATTAAATAGAATAATAAAATGTCAATAAAATATACGAATCAGCAATCCATAATGTAGTAATTTTAGAAAAAAACTAATAATAAAAGATATGAAAATTTAAAAATTGATTAATTTAAAAATTAGAATTTAAAAATGACATTATCCGAAAGAGCTTCATTCATACTATGATAACTTTTAAGAATAAGTATTGTTTTAATTTTTTTACACAATTCATTACCTTGTAGATCCCTTACTTAAGATGGTATTTTATTTAAAAACTTGATGCCCATAAACAGAAAACTCTTTCTTTATTTAACCAGACGATGTTTGGGTAGTGCTATCTGATTCCTGTATCGTGTTGTATATTTGTGATAGTCACCCCTTTTTAGTCATATTATTAACATTCTCTTTTATGTATAAAATGCTTTGATATATGTATAAATTCACCAGTTACCGTCATAATTCCTATTTGCCTAAATTTATCCTTGCAAGTGTCATTGTATTTTAATCCTAAAATATATTTATCAGCTCTTTTTTGCAAGACAAAGATTTTATGAGCATCTGTTGCTATGCCCCAAAACATCACTCCATACGACATCAATGAATGGAAATACGCGAAGTAAACGTTTTTTGCTGCTCATAAACCTCCTAATTCTTTGATTTTCCTAATCGCATATGTTGCTGCACCAAGTTTCTGTGAAAGTTGCTGTACTTATATAAGATGCCCAAGTTAACTAATGGCCATTTCCAATAACCTATCTATCTTCAGTTTTGGCATATCGGAGATAGAAAACAACTTCTGTCCTTCTTTCTCTGAACGGCAAACACAGAGATAGAAACTGTTTCCTATCTCCGATATGCCAAAACTGAAGATAGATAGGTTATTGGAAATGGCCATTATTGTCTAATTCAATTCCGAGAAATTTTACTTTATTTTGTTCACTCAAATCAAGATCGTCAATAGTATTACTCACTCATAGAGGCGTAACTTGATTACCAAGTCTGAAATGTATTAATTGTGTCTTATCAACATTTATAAGCAGATTATTTATTGAAAGAAAACCAATCTGTTATTGCGGCTAATAAACAATTTGTGTAATGTTCGAGTAGAATAAAGTTAATCGTTCGACTATTTCTTCTTGTAAACTTCTAAGTATAAGTATAAAAGCCAGTCTAGTCTTATCCAGAGTTTTCCTTAAATTTTATATGCGTATTAAAAGCAGAAGGGGAGGCATTCGCCCAGCAGTGGGACGCTGTAGGCTAGATAAAATTAGAAGATGTGTCCCACTACGCTGGATTTTTGCAATGACAGTCGATTTTTTAATGTACCAATAGTAGAAGGGGGTATTACCATATCTCTAATACAGCTGAGACCATCTGAGGGTTCTTTATCAGATACTTCAGACCTTCGATTTTTGACACCAAATAAAGCGGCCCACCAAGTTGAATACTTTTTGTAAAGGCGGTATGTCGATCTCTTATAGTTTGGTTGGGCTCTTGTGTTTTCTAATCAGGGTCACCAGGTACTCCAGATCTTTGAATATCCTCGTTTTTATAGTTTTCCCTTTATGTGGCCATTAAACCCTATCTCTGTACCAAATTTCAGCTCTCTGAGTTTATGGGAAGTACTAGTTCTATTTTGCTGATCATGAGTGAGTGAGTGAGTGAGTGTCATAAATGCGAAACTTTGCTTTCGCTTAACTTCGGAACTAAATGACCTACAGACTTGAAATTTTGGATTTAAAGTATGTAATTATAGCTTACTGGATGAGGAAAATTTCTGCGTTCTGGTCTTATCCAGTGGTTCTCAAATAGGGGCCTGAAAATGCGCCGAAATGGTTCCAGTAAAGGATGGTACGGCAGCGTTTGCTTCGCGCTCGACTTGGCGGGGGCACTGCCGTGCCCCCCAATTTTGTTGCCTATTTATGGAATCGTTTTTTAACCTTGAGTCCTTGAGTCCGTGAGTCCTTTTTTAAAGCGGCATAAATTGTATTGCACCAATAACCATGCCCTCCTAAACGTACACCTGGAAAGTCCCAGAAACTGCCCTCCTAGAGCTGCCCTATTACAATTATGGTAATTCGGTAATCCAAGGATGCAAATAACTTTCTTTCTTTTTTTAAGTATTATGTTCGCAGCTTAAAATTAATGATCTGAGTAGGTGCTTTTTATCAAGTCACTTTGTTATTTGCAAGACATTTGTACAACCATAGTCTGGTTCCCAAGAGATAATTTGATACTGTTCTGGTTATTTGAGAATTGATTTTGTTTATAAGTAATCAAATTTAATAAATTGGGGGCACCACATAGCTCTAGTAGTCACTTTAAAAGGTACTTCTAGATGACTTTTTGGTGTCTTCTCTTGTAGCAGCATGGTATGAGATTTATTTTATAAAATACTAGCTTTTTCCCGTGACCCGACATCCGTTCTGTAGTTTTTCCGTGAGAGAGTATCAAACATCCTTACCTATCTTACTTTCGCATTTATAATACATATTAGGATGCCATTTTTACAAATATACAATTTGGAGTTATACCTACATCCATAATTTTATTTGTTCATTTTATTTTAATTTAATTCCTAGATCTCTCGTCAAGATTAACCACGGAGGCTTTTATTCTTAGCTTTTTTACTTGTATCTGTTCTAATAAATAAAACAAAGGAAAAAAACAATCATATGCAATCTAATGTTAATAGGAAGGTGTCCCTAAGGGCCAAAGATCTAATCATAGGGTAGCGCTAATCTCCTTTTTTTTTTGGTTTTTAAATCAAATTAGATAATGAATAAAACTATACTGCTTCCAAAATGACATGTAAAAAGGTCGAATATATTTTTATTTTACACCATATTCGAGAGATCCCAACAACAGAATGGAACCTCTTAGTCTGATTATATGTGCTTACTTTTTATACTTGCCACCTTATCTCGTCTGATTTGCTTACCTTTCCACTAAAATCGAGTGCATTTCTTAAACTAATGAATGTTGGATAACAATTTACATACGTATCATTATTGTTATTATAAGATGGACTCTGTTTAATTTGGAAGACGCCTATCATCTATTTAAGCTAGCCAGAAAGCCAGTGATGTATGAATTTCAAGAATTTGGTACTTAATAATGTTCAATGGATTTCGTTAGGCGGCAAAGCGGAGCCGTTACACAGGTACTTATTTATTTATGGACTAGCTTTTGCCCGTGACCTCGTCCGCGTGAAGTAGTTTGATATATTTTTTAAATAAAATAACACCATCCCCCTTTTTTAACGTCGGTTAAAAATCTTAGCTAGCCTATATCCTTCCCCAAGGTTTTACCGACCATCGTAAAAAATTTAATCAAAATCGGTTCAGTGGGTTTTGAATTTAGGTATTCATTACAAACATACACACACACAAAAATACAAATCTTTCCTCTTTATAATATAAGAGTACATGTAGATATGCTAGGATGTAACATAGATATAGGTAACACATCGGGATTGCCAACTCCTTCGGCTAAGGTATAAAAACATATTGATCACGCACGGTCCCGGTCAAGGGTAAAATAAAATCATAAATAAAAGATATTCCGTTGGACAGGATGTTAACAAAAACTTCGGGTGTGAAATAAACACTTTCAATGCATTCACAAGTGTAAGCTAAATATTTTAATAATATTTTAATTAAGAAAGTTTGAATAGCGAGAACCACAGAACATGGAACTATGTTCTGTGGCGAGAACCATTACCTTTTACGTCCTAAGGCCTCGGCCTCGAATTTCGCGGGCACCGGCGCGGCACTGCAAATGTATGGACAAGTCGCGCGGACGAGCGGCGGGCGCATACAATTGCAGTGCCCGCGCCGCTGCCGCCCCGCTGCCCGCGAAATTCGAGGCTGAGGCCTAACGGTCATCGGTTCTTGTTTTAATGTGTCATGCCCACTCCCATTTCGTCTCCGCAATTCTTTGAGCTATGGTGGGTTATCATAGTTCTTTTACAGATTTCCTCATTTCTCATTTTATCACGCAGGGGAATACCAAACACAAGCTATGCTTCTTCTTTGCTCGCCAGGTGACCCTGAACCTCCTTTCAGTTGAAGTGACCACGTTTCAGATTCATAATACATCACTGGCAACATGCACTGGTCAGGTAATATGGACGCGAATATTTTTCGTAGCTTCCTTTATATTACACTAGCTGTTGCCCGCGACTTCGTCCGTCTTTTTCTGTTATTATGATCGCGATTATTTTTGCAACATTTTTCACTGATGCTTCGCTCCTATTGGTCGCAGCGCGATGTTATATAGCCTGAAGGCTTCCTCGATAAATGGACTATCCAACACAAAAATAATTTTACTATTCGGACCAGTACTTCCTGAGATTAGCGCGTTCAAACAAACAAACAAACAAACTCTTCAGCTTTATAATATTACGAGTAGTATAGACTAGCGGACCCGACAAACGTTGTCCTGTCTTAACTAAGAATATTGATTACGAAATGGTAAATAAATAAAAAAATACCAATTGCTTATTATTATTATGATTTATGATACACAACATTCTTTGTTTTTTTTTCTGGCGGGTATATAAATTATAGTTTAATGCGGGTTGCAAACCAAGAGCTAAGCTAAGTTAGCTTTGTTTAGCTCGCATAGCTGACGCAGTTTTTCATATAACTTGCATAGTTTGCAGTCTGCACACAAGTATGAAAAACTACGTCAGCTTTGCGAGCTAAACTAAACTACGAGTAGCTTAGCTCGTGGTCTGCAACCCGTATTATTGGTATTCCGACACGGGAACAGGATACAGACATTACTGGCCATGTGCAAAATTCAACTAGACGGACAAAGCCTGCGAGATAGAAGAAAACCTCTTATGGAAATCTAGCAAGATAGAAAAAGAAAACTTATCTTTTCGTTTTGTGACCTGTCTTATTTGACAGAGTGACATCTAGTGGCATCATATGCGATATTAGGTTCAACATTTTATGGAATTATCTAGTACATCGTAGATTATCTAAAGTAAATACAGTTTTATCTAACAATGGTCACATGTTCTGTGAGTGCCTGTGGAGTCAACCACAAAAATAATCCAGAAAATTGCTCATTTCACAGGTAAATACGTAGAAAGTCGTCATCGTAAAAACGCGTTATTTTTGTTGAATTTGATCTTGTTGTTATGTTGTAAATATAAAATTATTTCAATCCACTTGTTAATTTTAATATTTTGTATAGATAAAGTTCTATGTAAGTATTGATTATTTACATTATTTTGGTGGATAATTAATTCATCGAAATATTTTACATGTACGCTAGATTTGGGTCAAATTTATCGATACTATTGTCGACATTTATTTCGAATGTTTCCGGAGAAATTTGATGTTATTTTACGTTTAGCGTCTCAAATGAATGTCAACTTAACAATTTGAAGAAGGAAACTGTAAGGAATCACATAACTAAGATAATCTTGTTAAAAGTCAATAATTCATCAGATTGTAAATGTTTATTCAATTTTTTTTTACTTGTTCTTTTTCACTTACTGCCATTGATGAGCTCACACGGCACAGCAGATGACACGGTAAAATCTTTTGAAGAAATAAATAAAGAAATCTAATTAACAATGGCTGTTATTTTTTTATTAATTAAAACTGTTTATTTTAAAATTATATGTAAAAAATATACTCACCGGGCACATTTATCTGCCCACTATTATAGTTGTAAGAAGTGAGGGCGGTTAGGTATGCCGCAAAGAAACTAGGTGCATAATCTCGAGATAAAAACAGTGTGACAGTAAACATTATTTTCCAAACGACAAACTGCAATTACCATCGATGGTCTAAAAATGTTAAAGCTACGTCACTAGTTAACACACACATTGACAAATCAAAACTGGTCACGCATTATCGGGCTGTCAGTCGATCTACTTGTATCCTATATCTATGGTTTTTAACCCCCTATTTGACGATATTTTCAGCACGCATTCTGTCAATGTAATGTCAGGAGTTTTTGGCGGGAGTTCGTGAGATACGTTTGGAGTCCGTTTATTTTATCGAATTTTTATTGTTTATAGTGATTTTTGGGTCGTAAAAGTGGTGTTATTTTGCGAAACAAAGTGTCGTGCGAGTGAACAATATACAGTTCGGTGAAATAACATGGTGTATGGGTCGTAACCAAGAAAAGTGGGCCGTGAATTTTGCGCGGGATCGCGAACAGTTTACCTCGTTCTTGGGGACTTCTCTACATTCCTTCAATCTTTCGACTGTCTCCAAAAACTCCATCGAAGCATTAAAACGTCTAACATCAATGTTTTAATGCAAAAATAAAGAAAATATTACTAAAGAATTGGCTGTATGGGCATAGTTCCCTTTGCCTACCCAGAATGGGTGAAGAAAACAACAACAACAATGTAATGTCAAACGCCATAAATTAAAAAAGTTCAAATTGTCAAAAGCGATAAGGTTACATTACAAATAATTTAGTATCATGGTGATTAGGTTTTCTTCAACTTTCTAATTTGCTGCGCAATTTTCTTATTTTTTTCTTTCATAAGAACATTCTCCTGAAAATAACAAACAAAACGAAAAAAGAAATAGCGAAATCGGTCCAGAGTTCACGCGTGATGCGATGACCAAGGGAAATAGGGATTCATTTTTATATATATAGATACATTTTGATATACATCTACTTGTTAGTTCAAACATTTTAGGAATAAGTATCGTAAATTCATAATAAATACAAAAGCGTGGGTTTTCCTTTCGTTTACAAGACCTCGTAGTAATTTCTTGCTCATAATGGAAAAGGCCCTTTTCATTTTAAGCTGTTCAGGGGCCATGACAATTTCGGTTTGGCTGACTAGTCGCCTATAGGTAAAGATTACGATACCTTCTGTAATAGAAAAAGTTAGTAAAGGTACATATATACCAGTAATTATTATACTTACATATAATAAAAAATATTATTTTTAAAAAAGACATTAGAAACTTTTTAGTAAAATAATAATAAGTTTAGATGATTCTACTCATTATTTTTTAAGTTAAAATAAAAGTGTTTTACTTATGGTAGTAAAAAATTATTTGGTATTTCGCACCATTGAGCAAAAACATTTGCACGGCTGTACATTGCGGTTCAATGTCATTATTTGGAATAAATGTGTGTGTATCCCTCAAGCCATGAAACGTGGTCGCTTATTATGGGTCTCATAGAAGGTTTAATGTCGCACAACGGGCAATACAGAGAGCAATGCTTGGTATTGACGTTTCATTCAACCCTGAGTGATGGAATCAGAAATGAGGAAATCCGTAGGAGAACCAAGATAACCGACATCGCTCTTAGATTTGCGGAGCTGAAGTAGCAGTGGACGGGACACATAATGAGAAGAACCGATGGCCATTAGAGCAGAAAGGTTCTAGAATCTGTGGGAAGGCCCGCCACAAAGTGGACCGACGCTCTGGCGATGTCGCGGGCAGCCCTTGGATACGGGTGACGCGGGAACGATCATTGCGAAGATTCTTATGGGAAGTCCTATGTCTTCGTCGGCGGCGTTTTGCTAATGATGATAATGTATCCTTCAAAGCAGGATAATGCCCTCGGATACCCAAGCTAGGCCTAAAGCGTATTTACTGAGGCACTTTGTAGCCCCCGTACTACCACTGCCCAAGATTTTGTTGTTGGCACTTGAATTCATTGTTTTCCTAACAAATTACTACACAACGTTGTGCAAATAATTGTTTGAATTTGACTTTGACTTTGATCGGGTCCATTAGAATGGAACCTGAGTGTGGTCCGAAATGCTTTGTCAGTCCCGATCGTTACCGCTAGCGGGTTTGCTATTTGATAAAGTGCTCTCTCACCTAACACTGACTTGATCATGCATGCTTGTTGTGTAGTCAGGGGGCACAGCGACGCTAGCATATTCATAGTTCCAAATAGTACTGTTTCATCAATTTTCCCGTTGGTATAGTGGTTTGAATACCGGGCCAAGATCACGGGGTCTTGGGTTCGATCCTCGGGCAACAAAAAGATTCGCATTTTTGAACATTACTCGGGTTTGGGATCACCAACCCGTATTTGGCAAGCGTGGTGATTATGCCTGTACCCGTGGCCTTATTGCCTTTTCCCTGCAGTGGGATGATTAATTAAATCCGTTACAATTTTCCCACCAAAAGTTTTGTTTAATTTACCTACTTAAAAAAATACGTTTACAATCATAATAAAAAAATATTATTTAGTGTGTAAAAGAAAAATATTTGTTTTATTTTTTAATTACTTATTAACAAATAAATAAAAGAAGAAAAAAAAATACCCATCGTAAGATGGCCGCATATAAACTATTATATTATGCCAAACTGATAGGATCAATTTTAAAATTTTAAGTTAACCACACTTTAATCTATGTGTATGAAAGGCCGTTCTTTTCACCACTGTGCGTCGGTCTATCGGAGCTATAAAAAAATATATAAAAAGGCTCAAAGCGATATTAAATATTATCAACGTACATCTTAAAAAAAACACATTCACTTCTATTGATTTAAACTGTAAAAAAGGCAGGCCCTTCCCTGAAAGGATACTCTGAACAAATAAAGTTCAGCTTATAACGGTTAACTAAAATACGCAGATAGCAAAAACATGAAAAGGTGTTTTTTAATACCAACATAATATTACCTCGCGGTATTCCACTAGTATTTAATTACCTTTTTACTATCCTATCACCTGATCGTCACGCTTTGATACTCATTTCAAAGCCCATCCACTTAGCTACCCTTGGTAATTAATCGGTTTAGGTACCTACGCTTGGCGGTAAACTAAGCTACAAAAATAACTGCTAAACTAACGTGTAATTGATAACCTACGTAGTAAGTATCTACTTGATACCGTGTTGTTATAAAAGCCCCATCATTTAAAGTCAAGTATGCCACACACACACACTTTAGCACACTTGAACTTGGGGCTGGTAAATAAGGTAGGTTCCTAATCATAATTTTTGTTGGTATTCAGTTACCGTACATATTATAAATACCGACGAATAAAAATGATTTTGCTACGTGAACGGGATCTTGGGGTAAAATATTAAAACCTACCAACTTGAAACATGTAACTCCTAAATAAATCACACGGTAAAGATGAAAGTTATTAAAAGAAAGAAGTATTGTAATTAACCTTACAAAAAGCATTATAATCATTTTCTATCATATTTTTATTTGCCATCAGTAAAATAAAAGAAACCTAGGTAGGTACACAGACAAAAAAAACTTCGAACTTTCGAACTGGACCAGTTTGAATTACAGAGTACATTGAATATGGTTTGAATGGGGACTACCATTTCTTTGCTCACCAGTTGGCGCCACTGTAGACTGAGGTCCGGAGGTTTAGCTGTCAAAGGCGATTAGCACTGAAACAAAGTGTTATATCTTGAATCTAATTAAGGTTATATTGTTTATAAATAACTATCTTGATATCAATAAACTAACTTCTGAAATAGTTGCTCTTGAGGCCGCCTATTTTTGCGCTTTTTCTTAATTCCGCTTTTAAAGCGTTCACATTAATCGCCAAATAATCCATATTTGCGATATTTTACGAAGGAGATCACTTTCCAGCAGGTAAATTAAAGAAATTATAATTTATGCAACAAATTCCGCTAAAACCAGTGAAAAGTGAATAAGTGAATGATATTGGACCTCACGCGACACAAGCGCCTCTAGTGGCAAATTCACTAGCGATAGCCCGGTAGCCCCCATTACAGTTAATGTCAAGTCATGACATTGCGTATCTGTGGGTCATAGTCATACCCGTCGGTAGTGATTTGTACTTGTTTAATGTTCATACATATTATTATCATACCTACCAACTTACCTACCGAAATGCAAATTCAACCTTACATACATGACTTATAGATGAATTCAGCTAAGGTGGAAGGTACAGGTAAATGTTCAGTGGGATTATATTTCACCAACCCGCATTTGGCAAGCGTGGTGATTATGCCAGTACACCCATCATTGCTGTGGTAACTTGAATTCAATTATGAAGGCCTTTTCCCTGCAGTGGGATGATTAACTACAGACTGTTAAAAAAACTACACTATTACTTTATCTTAAATAAAATTGGTGAAGACGACTTTCTATCACTGTTTTTTTTTTATTTTACATGAAAATACCAGTAACTTAGTAGTATTACATAAATACCTCTTTTACCGCCATCTTGAATCGTTCTCTGGAACTAAATGGCAGAGAGCTCTAGAGCGCCTATTTGAAGCGTCTTTCTCCGTATCATAAGTTTGAGCGTAAAAAATCGAGGTGCTGTCTTGCACTGCTCTGAAGTGCTCTGCCAAAAATACGGTAAGTCAGTGTCATATAATTATAATAGATGGGGCCACTATTAACTCATATTCTGCTTCAGTGTGCGGATTTGACAAAATAATAAATCCAGATTTTTGTTTTTATTTCATTCCATGCGTTCAGTGCCAGCCATAGACTTAGTTTATATTCTAAGTTTAACGTGTCAGCTGCGAGGAGTAAAGACATTCGAGTTTCGACGTCTACCCGTGACTACGAGCGTTGGTGTTCGAAACATTTGGATAAACGTAAATTTTGTTCTGTGTTGTTGTGTTTTGAAAGTTTTAATATTAATGCTGTCTAAGCGTAGCTGGTTCCGAAAGAAACAAAAAAAAAGTCAAATCTTGACTAAATCTGACAGAGTTTTGCGCGGGAAACGAGAAGAGAAAGATGGACTTTGTTTCGTAATTTTGTGAAATTATCCTAAGCGGCATTTGTTGTGATAAAGTGGTGGCATTGTTATAATAATGTGTCAGTGAGTAGGATAAATCAAATAAAAGTGAGAAACAAGGAAAGGCGCTCCTATTTGACTCTGATCCACGTTCTCGCGTAAAACTCCTGTAATCATTGAAATGTATAAACCACCCATTCATTTCAATGACTTAGGTTAAGTTTCATTTCATTTCATCTCATTAAATTCCATTTTCATTTTATATCAATAAAACAAATCTACTGAAGACTTGGCTGTATGGGCATAGTTCCCTTTGCCTATCCAGAATGGGTGAAGAAAACAACAACAACAACTAATTCGAACGAAGTTTCGAAATTCGAAAACCGTTTTAGTTGAAAATTATTTAGCTTTTCGTTTTTGTAGTTGTATTAAAATTAAAAGAGATTTATCAATTAAATCATGGATAATCTTTTGCAAAAAGTTGTAGAGTGTTACCCTAAATTATTTATACACAAACAAATAAGTCCTAGCTATGTTCGAATGTATAGCAAAAGCAGTAAAGATATCGCTCTTGTTTGTGTCAAGGTACGTAAAATTAATTTTAACTAATCAAGTAATTTGTGTCGATAAATTATGATTGTGAGGTAACAAATACATAACTTAATATAAACTTCTTTTTTAGAACAAACAAACCAGTGGAGTTCCTGCCAGCATGCCTCAAAACAAAGAAGTTGTAGGTATGTTTAATCCTGGTCGCACATAAAGTTTAGAAATAATGTTTTGTACATATTTAGAGCATTTCCCAATTCTTATACGGAATTTACAGAACTGGATTTGACCGGTTCCCCACTGAAGCTGGATCTGAGTCTGCATACAATCCTGGACGACACACTCATAACAGATGAACCCCAACTGTGGACTAAAGAGGAAGCAACACATTGTCCAATCAATATTGAAAAAGCTAGGTATAGTTTTACTCTTAATATGATATTTTTCAAGTAAAACTCACATAATATAGTGGGTGTATAGAAGAATAAGATAATAGTTCTCTGACTTGGTTAGCCCTTAACCAGTGTTACTTCAGGTTGGCTGGTGCTAATCTAGTTCTAGATTTTGTGTAAAACTCAGTTATCATGTTATGGAGATCGTTATGGGAGACTTATATTCAGCAGTGGGCATCGTTTAGCTGAGACTATGAACATAATCATTGCCTAAGTCAACTAAGGACTTACTTGCTTCATATTTAATTAAAAAGCATGTCATAATTAGCATGGTCAAAATTGTAAACATTTCAAATTTGAAGCCAATAAAATTATTATTGAAGTATGAGTAACAATTTGTATCATATATAGGTACAGGGTGTAAAAAAACTAAACGCAGACCCTGAAGTTACGCAATCTGAAAAGCAAAGCAAGCCATATTACAAAATATTATAGCTGGAAAATGATTTTTATTTATAGGACTTAAAAAAATATTATAATTCGTAGCGCGCAATGTATAGCAGCCGTAGCGTAGGCCGCTGCACTGGAGATGGCTGCTATGTTCAAAATTTGTCCGCGCTGAGCCGTACATTGCGTATTGTAATTAATAAAGCCTTATTGTGAACGAAATAATAAAAACAACAACTATGTTTGTATGAAGAAAAGTTTTTATGTATCCTTTGGCAACAGTTTTTGTAATAAAATGGAAAACAAAATTGTGACTTTGACCCTCAATATCTTCGGAACCAGCTGTTTCCCAGGTATGGTCCTAAAGAGAAAAATGATCGTAATAATAGGGACAATACGTGGTTTTTGGATCTGCATTTAGTTTTTCTACACCAGTTAAAATATTTAAACAGTTTTTTCGTCAATGTTGTTTCAAATATCTGCAGTAAGTATTGTGATTTTAAAGATGCCTGCTTGATATGTAAAATATCTTATTCTAATTTTAAATTATCAGGGAAATCGCCGATCTATACAATGATAACTTAACTCAAGTTACTAAGGAAGAGTCTTTACCTATGTGGATTGTTACAAACCCTTCAGAAGATGGTCATCCACTCTTGCTTACTGTGCAATCAGATTCACATCACTTTACTAGAGGCATTGTGACATTTCAAGGATCTTCTCCGTTGGAAGATTTGGAATTCACAAAGTTTATCGAAGATTATGCATTTCAAGAGAAAATATCTGCAGACATGGTAAGAATTGAGTTGGCCATGTGGCTATGATTCATTCTATTCTTGTTCTTAACTGGCTTTTAAAATAGAATGTAAATAATAGTGTCATATTGCTTACCACCACCATACCCTAGCTTTTATGGTAAGATTTTACATAAAAATTGACAAGTAAATCAAACCATCCTAATATTTGTTGTTGAAATGCAAGTGATGTGTCTTCAAGTAATCTTAGTGTGCAATTTGTCAAAGTTTTGCTTGTTGAAATAATATTTAATTTTTATAAAAAAATTGGTATACTTACAAACATAATATAACCGCCTATATTGTACATATTTCTGTGTAAAATCGTCTGTTAATAATTGTTTTTTATTTGTGTACAATAAAGAGTATTCAGTTATTCATTCCAAACAAAAATCTACATTCACCCGTCCGGTAATCGAACCCATAGCTGATCGAAAACCAGTGTTTAGGCCACTCAACCACGGAGTTCGTCCTTATATGTATTATTATATTATTTGTTACAGGTGAAGATTTCAATGGACTGCAAGTATCTCCTGGCTGGAATATCATATGGTTTGCATAGCACTGATGAGCTACTAAACGCACCTCACAATGGTCTCACTGAGCTTCGCTGTGAATGGTCAGGGACAAAACTCCAGACACCTTTCATCAGCTGCAAAGTACATTTTGTAAGTATTCTATTTTACATTTGCAGACCATATATGGAGCTGAAATCTCTACAGATCACAAATTTTGAGCATGAGCATTGGGTCTTTTACGGACTGCTTCTTTTAGGCAGATCAGCTGTGCCTCAGCGCAAATGCATTCTTAATCTATATAAATAAATACAATGTATGTTTCTAATTTCATATTAACAGCTTTTTACTAAATGCATAATATATGAAAAATTCTAAAAAACTTTCATCAAATTAAAATTATAACTTCTTGATTCCAGGAACAGGAAGTAATTATAGGACATTTAGCCAATCCCTGCAATGCTATTTGGAAGTCTGTTTGTTCTCTGCACACTATGAATCAGCTGCTAGTTGATATGACTGCTGCGGGATTCAGCTCTGTGAATTTAGAAACAGCTACAATAAGGTAAGAAATATGCCTCTTCAAACTCTTGTTTGGTTTCCTACATACTCTGGTATGTAGGATGAAATATAGGTGAAATTTTAATCACCATCCAAATTTTAACACATTGTTGTGTCTAACTCACTAAAAACAAATGACGTATTTTTTCTTTAGATATAGCCCAGTACAAAAATGTCAAGATTAACACTTAGAAAATGTCCGCCAATAATCCAAAATTTTTGAGACGGCCTCCTAGCAACACTTTTTAAAGCGATGCGCATCTCATTCATTCATTACCATACTATTCATAATTTTTTTTTGAAAATTGAAAGCTATGTTCCAGGTGAAAACTTGACTTGAAATTCTTTACTTCATAAATGGGCTCTAAATACGATACTGAATGCTTGTAAAAAATATTGAAGGTGATGAAAAAGGCATCCTGTATAAACGCCACGCTTGGCGGGTGGCGATCGCAATTTAGCCAAGGAGTCCGTTCTATGCCCATCTTCATAAAACAGTATTCCATCGTTTCTTACACACTTATTGGACAAAAAAGGGTAGTGTAGTTCTATTCTAGGCCGATACCACATGGTCCAGACGAAGATGTGTTGACTAGAAACCGCCAAACCTAGTTTGCTGGATGAGCCTAGTCAATAAAAAAAATACTTTCAGTATATCATGATATAATGTTTACCGAATTGGTGTACTGAACCGGTGTCAGATGCCCAATTGGATACCATTCACAAATAATTCGGAGACACATTTTATTCAATATTATAAATGACTAAAAATCCGTGTCAGCTGTTTATTAAGTAAGGTTTTAAATGCTTTGAAATGAATAAACTGTTAGTAATAAAAGTACTGTAACTTGTGACGTCATAGTTTACCACATTTTGTCAGAACGTAATTTTTCCCATAGATTTGATTTTGCCAGATTAAAATTATGCCGAAATTACGTTCTGACAGATCATAAAAGGGATGTCAATTGATAACGCCTCATTGGTAGGCCAAGATCTCAGGGTCCTGGATTCGCTCACAGGGTCGGGTGACAAGAGTTTTGAATTTTCGAACATTGCTCAGGTTTGTGATCATCAACCCGTATTCGGCAAACGTGGTGATTATGCCTTTACCCATCACAGCAGTGGTAACTTGAATTCAATTGATTGAAATTTCACCTACCAAATTACTGAAAATCTCTGTCAGGTGAATAATTCCAATTCTACACTAATGAAAACTCCAAGATATCCACCAATATTATTTTTTATTTTATAAATCTGCTATTTTACTAATTGTGGTCAGTCAATACTCACCATTGTTGGTAAAATAGCAGATTAACTAAATAAGTTAATGTAATATGGTGTCAAGTACAATAGTAGTAACTCGCTTATTCAACAGCACTTTTTTTTTCAGAAATATTATCCAAGGTGCCAAACAATTAGACAATACCAAGCGGCTCAACGACCTCTTGAATGAGACAGAAATGTACGCATACACTGCAGAGTTTCCTCCGGGTGGGTGCACTTGTATCAGTGAGGACACCACGACATTGAAGCAATGTATGACGGCTATGCAAGTGAACGGTTCCAGCAATGACTTCACGTACCGCCTGTGGGATGTACTTAGAGGTAAGGTTGATTTCTTGAATATTCGCGAACTGAATATACATACACATATTTTAAGTTGAAAACCTCTCTTCAATCACTACAATTTCACTTTAAATCCCTTGAGGAGTTTTGGGACTGTTTTTTAACATTAATTCATCATCAGTCATCACCATCACTTTTACTATAAGACCAATGATTGATTATTTTCAACTGTCATCTGATTTGTATACATGTACTTTAAAATATGTGTATGATGTTCTGTTCCGATACCCTGCAGAGTTCAAAGATTTGAATGTTACTATTGATTGATATAAAAATTCCTACAGAAAAAAGCAAGTATTTTAGAAATTTGATGTTATGTGTAGAAGCTATGTCTCTGTGTTCATTGTATCCTTAACTTTTTGACAGATTGCGAAACAGCCGAGGAACTTATTACATTGCTGATCCAGGCACTAAAATTCATATCTTCTGGAAAGATACGGCCTTTTGTAAGTATTATTTTACAACACAACTTTTGAAACACTTCTTCACAAATTTAAATCACAGTTATTACGAGTATCCAATGTTAAAAGATTCGTCAAATTAAAAAAAGAACGATATTGTTCCCACTGTATTAACAATTAAACTTTAGGAGTATATTTTGGTAGGGTTGTATGGTTGGGTAAGTACCCTTTAAGTTCTACCCCTCTGATATTTAATATTGATAAAAAAAATACATTATTACTTACAGATCGACGCGAATAACAAAACATACTTGTCGAAGCTAGTCTTAAAACTATCCCGAGGCCACTCCCAAGCGTCGAAAGTTCTAAAAAACCTTCGGACAAGTCCACCGCAAGCTTTATCGTTGGTCGCACAGGTGGGCGTCGAGAAGACGATGTGGGAGTACACTAGAATTATGTCTTTGATGGAACATTCCTACCACATTGCTGGGATTTGGACTAGCGAATCAAGGTACAAATTTGTTTTTGTTACTGAAAATTTATCAAAAGTAACTAATTGTGCATAGTGAGCTCCTTGTTTAAGACGCAGACTGCAGCCGATGACCTTGAGCAATGAATACGCCCACAAATTTATTCGTCTTTGAATTTCTTTGCAACGCGCCGCAGCTGTTACTGTCGATTCCCGTAGGAGTGACAGAGAAAAAGCGCATGGAATAGAAGGGCCTAAGTGCCAAACAACAAAATTCGTTGTGCAATTTAAAATTGCCATTTTATTAAAAATGTAAATCAGCCATTTGCTTAAGCAACATGTAATATACAATATAGCACAATTTTATTATTATTGTTATACGGACTGCTGAGAAAAATGGTAATTTATGTATTTTCCGAGGATACTTAGAGATTATTTTCTATCGAGAAAAGTTTTTAGAATCGTGTTTTGGAAACAACCACCTGGTCAAAAATATGATCAATTACAACTACATAGAATTTGGCAACAATACGAGCCATAGGCTTAAAGCAAAACAATCTTCATTGAGCTGAATTTGGCTCATGTCAGCGTCTTAACCATGAATAATGAATTCTATATTCAATAAAAATATCTCTCGGACACAGCAAAATAATAATAATCACAGTGAACTCACTAAATCACTAACACGTTCTAGACAAATCTTGACCACTATTGTTATTTAACGGCCCGCCCATCACAGACCCTATTTTGTGGAACTGATTGTTTAGCCTAAGAATAGTAGTTATCTAACAGTAAATAAAGCTAACAGTAGTAATCACACAGTAAACTAACAGTAAATAAAACGAATTACTAACCCGCTCTGGACGAAGCTTGCCCAATGTAGTTATTTTACACCCATTACGCTTCTATAGAATAACTAGCAGTTTTCCGCGACTTTGTACCCGTGAATTTGACTCTATCCAATAGAATATCTACATTTTTCATGGATAAAACGATTATGTGCTACTCCAACTTAAAATCTATCTGCCTACCGCATTTCATCAAATTCCGTTTAACCAAACATCCATCACACATAATTTAGTATTAAAAAAATGTCTTTTTGTGCAGGAAATACAGAAAAATCTTTCTATTACACATAAAGTATCAAATCATTCTCTTCCTGTGCAAGAAATACAGAAAAGTCTTTCCGAACATTGCAGTTTTGAATGTTCAGAAATAAATTGTATCATAATTATCATCTGCAGTCACAACAGCTCACTGCTGGACACAGACCACTCCAATAGAGATTTTCACCATGATTTTTACACTTGGCAGGCGATTTGGCGATCGCAATTTTCTCTACGCCCGTCTTATAGCTGTAAACCTTTAGACCTCTCTACACACCTATTAATTTGCTGAGATTAATAATCAATCAATCAGCCTATTGCAGTCCACTGCTGAACGTAGACCTCCCCAAGGGCACGCCACAGTGCACGATCCCCCGCTTTCCTCATCCAGCCACTACCAGCGACCTTCTTCAGGTCATCGGTCCATCTAGCAGGGGGGCGTCCTACACTACGTTTGCCGAGACGTGGTCTCCATTCGAGAACCCGTCTACTCCAACGCTCATCGGTTCTGCGACAAATATGGCCAGCCCACTGCCACTTCAGCTTGCTACACTTTTGGATAATGTCCATAACTTTGGTCCTCTGCCGGATTATCTCGTTCCGGATTTTATCCCGCAGCGAAATACCGAGCATAGATCTTTCCATAGCTCGCTGAGCGACATGCAGTCGGTGGGCTAGCCTGACTGTCATGTTCCACGTTTCGGCTCCGTATGTCATGACGGGTAGGACGCACTGATTGAAGAGTAGGGCTCTTCAGGCATTGCGGCAGTGACGACGAGAAGATATGACGCAACTTCCCAAACGCTGCCCAACCCAGCTGCACTCTTCTTGTGATTTCACGTTCAAAGTTGTCTCTACCTAACTGCAATATCTGCCCGAGGTAGACATATTCTTGGACAACTTCGAGCGCTTCACCGTTGATCAAGATTGGCTCCGGAGTGATAAAGTCGTTGAACATGACTTTGGTCTTGTCCAAATTCATCCGGAGACCGACCGATGTTGAAGCAGCATTAAGGCTTTGCAGCATTTTCTGCAAATCCTGCACTCAGTGCAGGAGATTAATAATAAATCTTGTATATTATTTACAGGTCGCACGAGTCAATAGAACAAATAAACCAAACGATCCAAGACATGACTATGGGCGGTGACTTCACCCTTAACCCGTTCGATACGCTATCTCACGGCGAGCACTCAATTCGGCTTGACTGCGAATCATTCTGCGTTGAGGAGTCTAATGAACTTACCGTAGACGACTTCGCCTCGCTCAAGAAGCATGGGCTAGCTAATGAGAAGAAAGACAATAATGAGGTAATAGAATAAACAGAATATCTTTAGCAAGTTTTTATTAAAAACTATATTCAATGTTTTGTTAAAATCTTCTATTTGGGTTAAAATGAGGTAATAAAACAAACAGAATGTGTGACTCATAGTGTGACTGTACATACATTTTAAAACGTATTCTTTCTATAGGTACCATTGATAGCAGATGAAATAGACATAAGCCCGTGGAAGAATCTCCTGATGAAGTTTGCACAAGTCCACGCCTGTTTGGAGCATTTGTATCGCGCTGAGACTTGCTTGAGGGCTGATATAGGTGAAGTATCACATCAATATTTATCTACTTATGACATTTAAGAGTATCTGATTTTATTTAGAACGGAGATCTATCATTATTATATAGTGAGGATGCCGACTCCACTGCTTTGGCGAAAAAGGTAAAGGTAGGTTTTTAGGGTTCCGTACCCAAAAAAACGGGACCCTATTACTAAGACTTCGCTGTCTGTCCGTCTGCCTGTCACCAGGTTGTATCTTAAGAGCCGCGATGGCTAGACAGTTGAAATGTTCACAAATTTTGTATTTTTGTTGCCGCAATAACAACAAATACTAAAAACAAAATAAAAAAAATATTTAAGTTAGGCTCTCATACAAAAAACGCCTATTTTTGCTCGATATCAAAAAATCGTAGGTAACAGGTAGCTAGTCAATGGTACGGAACCCCTTGTGCGCGAGTCCGACTCGCACTTGGCCGGTTTTTTTTATTTTTTGTTCTTGACGACATACTCGTACTTAACTCTACGGCTAAGAAAAAGCCTAAGATAGAGCGAGCTTACCCAGAGGTACTGGTTCTCCCACACACCAGCGGAACACAGAGGCACAGTTTGTCGCTGGACTCCGGCATGGGGGTGGTAGCATCCAGGCGGCCTCTTACGAAGCCTACCACCGCAGAGGGATCTGTTAGTCGTCATCATTGGGTAGAAAACCAAAGATGCCGTTCGGGTCGACCACTAGGATGTATATCCCGCTAGTAACGGTATCCATCATACATGCGTATCGTTTTTAAAAGGGAGGTAATTTATATGGAGATCTATAAAGGTCCGCTAGCGCCATTACTTTGTGAAAGTATATTATCTCGTGACTGAGATGAAAAACGGCTAAGGTAACCCTCGGCAAGTGCGTTTATATTTTTCTAATATCTTTTGTTAAGAAGATTAATATTGAGCTAGAATTTAAGAAAGATAATTTTTGATTCCTTCTAGCTGTAAACTTAAGGCCTATGATTAGAGAGTGTCATTCGTGTATCATTCTGAAACTATATAAAAGGTAATAAAAATTTACCAAGGGTCCTACCAGAGCCGTCATTAATAATTATATTTCAACCACGGGATAATATTTTTAATGTAGGTAGGTACATAAATTTAGTGCCTACCCGTTACCATTTATTGATATCAAAAAAATATGGCAAAAAAGGGTGTTTGTTGTATGGGAATATTTATTTTATTTCCTTTTTAGTATTTGTCGCTATTGCGACAACAGAAATACATAATTTGTGAAAATCAATTATTTAAGGTGTAACGGGATTTATCTCGAACATACCTTATTTTATTTGCCTGAACTCTGGTAAAACGTCAGGCAAATAAAATAAGATATGTTCGCGATAGATCCCGTTACACCTTAAATAATTATGCAACGCGATAGTTTAAAAGTAGTTACACGTCCAATGCCTATTGTCACTGAAGTTCTAACACCACGTAAGTAATTTTTAAGAACTTCTCAGGAGAGATAAAAAACCTTTTTGAATAATTCCCAACCGCAACTGGCAGGATCGTTCATTGTATGGAACTGGGCTGGACTTACGTACTGTTTTCACAGGACAGTTACTTCCGTGCTGTTCCTTTTCCATAATTTCAAGGGTTTTATTGGTCGTATCTTGAATCTGATTAGACAAAACAACGCGTCTTTCGATTCACTAGCGAATGGCATCAGAATGTCAAAACCGCCAATAAATGAGTTACGTGGTGTTAGAACTTCAGTGACGCTATGTTGTTTGGTAGTTAATGTATTTACTATTGCAGCCGGTCTAAAGCCCATAACATCGCGTCTGCTCGAACACTACGTATCGGAAAAGTCGCCGGTCAGAAGCATAGGGCAGCTGATGAGCGAACCGCTGCAGAGGATATCGATGCCCATCGCCAACAATATAGTGCAGGATCACTTGAAGTAAGCATTGATTTACAGTGGCGTTCCGGTTGGTATAGTGGTACGGTCCGATTATAGACGTTTCGATTCCTGGTGTAGTCAATTCAAGCTACCACAAAACCGACATGCATATTCTGATATTATCACTAAATTTCGTTAAGTATTCAAACTAGTGGTTCAAATACCGGGCCAAGATCTCGGGGTGCTAGGTTTGATCCTCAGATCATATAAAGAAATAGTTATGAAATGGGGGCGTGGCGTGTGCGAATCAAATATGGGCAAACAGAACTATTGCACTCCGCGGCGAAATATTTAATGAAAACATCCATGTAACGATAATTGTATAGGAACAATATACATTGATGGCTTGATACTAACTAGCTGTGTTGTGGGTACTATGCGAATGCGCAATGTATCGAGGTTTAATCGAAGCGTTCACTGCCCGACGTGTGCGTCGCAACCACACTTTGTAGCGACACACTAATTTGCACACACCAAATGACGCATTGTGTAAGCGAGTAAGTGGTAGCCGCTGTGATTGGGTCCATGTTTGTGTGCGCACCAATGACCGTTGTAAATAGATATAGTGTGATCCTTATGCTTACAACAGTGTTATTGTAGTTGCGTTGCACACATAAATAATTCGGAGACACGGGTTCGCTAAGGATTTACGAGTAATTTCATATCTCCTTTATATGATCTGAGGTTTGATCCCTGGGTAAGGCAGAGGCAAGAGCTTCGAATTTTTGAAAATTGCTCTGGTTTGTGATCACCAACCGCATTTGGCGACACTTTTGATTATGCCTGTATCCATCATTGCTGTGGTAACATGAAATCAATTATGGGAGGCCTTTGCCCTGCAGTGAGCTGATTTATAGGCCGTTACTTTACCTTGTATTTTTGTCTGTAATGTGAGCTAATAAATAAATAATCAAATTTTGTAATTAATACACTGAAACAGAAAGAACGCGTTCTGGTATCGTGCCGAATTGACGAAGAAAGAAAAGGACGCCGGCGTGAAACGTGACTCCAAAGTGGTCTACGTGTTCTCACAGCAACCAGTATTCCCTCCCCCCGTGTGGCAGCACTTAGGTAAGAATTTTATTTTTGTTATCATTTATTTATTGTTGCCTCGTATCCTAGCCAGCAGTGCGATTCTCTTAGTGCAACCGATGTCATACGAGCTTCGGTTACAGCAATGAACGCATTTTTAGGATTCCGCAGCCGAATGGCAAAAAACGGAAGTTTTATAATACTCCCGAAACCGTCAAGTCTGTCTGTTTGTCTGTCTGTCCGTATGCCCCCCCCCCCCCGTCTAACTTTTGAAATAAGCTAGTAAAATTTAAAAAAAAAATACACAATCTAGATCTTAACAAATACTTACAACGAAAATTCATTTGAACGAGATCAAACCGGTAGTTTGTAAGAAATAGCACATTTTTAACAACCGCAAATAAAATTTGTCCTTCATACAAACACTATGAAAAACAAAGTTATTTTTGCAGTCAATTAAATATTGTGGTATTTTGGCTACGTGGAAATAAGTGGACCCCCTAATTCAGTTAAAGTTGGTACGGAATCCTCAGTGCGCCAGTCTGACGCACTTGGCCGGTTTTTGGTATTCTCTTTTAATGCTGATCGACACTAGCGCCGCACGGCTACCAAACAAAAATCCGTTACAACAGCGGCCGGTGTGACGGCTGCGACTGTGGTGTTCACAGGCCACAAGCGCAGTGACGAATCGTATTTAAGAGAATGCAAGGGCTAAAATTGACATCATCTTTACTCGTCCTATGATGCAGAGGCGACGATAGGAGACTGTCAGAAGAGTATTGGCAGTAACGTCTTATTAACAATTGACTTTTTATGACTTTTCGTATAGTCACGTTTTAAGGGGAAAAAACTGTTTCCTGAAACACAGTTGTTAACACTGCAGTCAGTGCAATAATGTACGGTTTAACAGGGTTTTTACAATAAAAACATTATTATCATTCATATGTTGAGAAGGAGTGCTGATATTCTATGGTTAAACCATCACCACCCTTCAGGAGAAGTGTTAAGCTCCTATTATATTGTCTGCCAATCAGCAGGCTATGGCTTTTAAATCAAATTCAAATCCAAATCATTTATTGCATAACATGTTATGCATTCGATTTATAGGAACCGTTTTATTCCAGAACCTTCCGTAGAAGACGCAGCAGAGGTCACCACTGTAGGCGAGGACCTCAAGTATTATGTCACAAAATACACGTACCTTAGCAACGAAGTGGCAGCAAAGATAAACATTAAACGCACGTCGTAGTTTATGGAAAGTCAGTGCCTTATTTGTAAATAAATGTATATTCTGTACGATTTGTTTTTGTCTGTTTTCTGCATAACGTTACATTTGAAAGGTGAACTAATACTTGACTTGAAACAAAGACAGCCTTCGATGGGTGCGTAGATTATGGTTGATTTACCGTGCAGTATCAGAAGTGCTAAAGGCGGTGATGGTTGTTGAGACATGCTGATTGGATAATCCGATATGTCCAGAACGTGCCTGGGTTGACGAAATTCAGACAGCATTATCCCTCCAGGAGTTATCGGCCGCATCGACTATGAGCTGGTTTTTATTACCGAAGAAACAGCTGGTGGTTTCTTTCTTAGAAAAAGCTATAGTCTGTAAGTCGAAATCGCTATGAAAATTAAGGGGAGGGGGTCAGGTAGGCGATCGTAGACCAGTGGTCAGAGAGACGACACTGCTCCCGTCTTCTTTTGGCAGTACTCCTGTAGTCGCCCATTACGATTCATACATTATACACTCACTTACTTGGAACACACAGACTGCGGAAGTTAGTCGGAAAATTTTCGCAGCGGCAGCGTCACTTAGCAGACTTCGTAATTTTTCACCTATACCCACCAAGATTGCTATGCTATTGTACAGACTTTGCTATTTCCCATCCTTGAATATGCAGATTGCTGCTATCCAGACTTAACCGAAAAACTCCTCGACAAGCTAGAGCGCTTGCAAAACTTCTGTATTCGACTTATTTTTGGTCTGCGAAAGTACGATCATGTTACTGAATTTCGGTCTCGGCTGAAATGGCTCCCTATTCGACTTAGACGTGACTTTCATATCCTTTCCTTGTTGTTCACAATATTATTTAGCCCTAAATCTCCTCCTTACCTTAAAGAGCGATTCCTATTTCTGCAATCGTCACAGGATTGTGAAATGCGGTCAACCAAGAAACTATTTCTCAAATGTCCTACCTATTCCTACAACTATTATTCCCAGTCATTTACCGTCTACTCTATTCGTTTATAGAACTCCTTACGGCCCATCAGGCTATCTGAGTCCTTGTCAATTTTTAAGAAACGGCTCAAAGCAGGTTATCTAGCGCTTTGACATTTTTTTTTTTCACTTTTGCACTCCAATAGTGAATTGCTGATCAATATTGTGACACATTATTCTCTCGCATATCAAATATTTTATGTAGTTTATGTATGTTTATTGTATGTATATATATATATTTACTTATATATGTTTAAGTATATTATTGTTGTTGTGTTTAGGTTTAGGTTGTGTATTAAATTAAGTATTTATTTATGTTTAAGTAGCACTTAAGCTTTAGATGTGGTTTTGTTTAACTGTGATTATTTTCACATCAAGTACTCTACTTCACCTTCCCCTTCCTCTGTGTAGTATCCAATGCACAACGGTTGTCTGGAAGAAATCGCTGTTGGCGATAAGACCGCCGAAGTTGTACAACCTTTTGTTTTAAATTTTACTGTAATTTTTATTTTTATTTCTGTTGTGCAATAAAGAGTACTCTATCTACCTATCTATTATAAGAATATCACCACTTTTCAATATACCCATAATTAAGAAAAGTGGTGATATTCTTATAATGAGCTGGCACAATACTTTGCACCATTGAGGACACACAGTGAACATCATGTTCAAATATTTAATACCACGGATAAACACCTTGTATTACACCTTAGCTGGTCAGGGGGCTTACCATCAGCTTATAGCAAGCCACTCAATTTCCAGGCAGTTCAACAGTAGGGCTGCTTTTGCCCTGCTAAAAATCATACCATAACCGCTGAAAAGCTGAACGACTTTATCATCGCTAAACCAAAAGGTGAACAGCTAAGCTTGTCTATGGTCTGTTATAGAGCTATACTGGTTCAGATAAATCTTTCTCTTTTTAGTTGAAAACGTTCAAATACACAAATACATGATTTATTCCAGATTACCGGTTTTTGAAAAACTTTCTACTTATTGGATTTTAAAGAGAAAAAGTCGATCTAAATTTTGCCATTTTGCAGGAGATTAGTTAAAATACTCAATTCTAGTAAAATTACCTTCTTGGCGATAGTAATTAATGTACAGTGTTGGGTTATTGAAAATGTTGATAATCATTTTAACGTGATCATGATTGGAACGGTTCTGCCTGCATTTTTGGCGGTAACATTCAAAATTTGAAGAAATATTCCATTTTCTCGGAGTATTACGTACGTTCTAAGACTATTTTATATTTACAGTTAAACATTGAGTTAAACCATATTTTCACAATGTCATACTTGTGTATATTTATTGAATAAAGTAAAGTGGAATTGTAAGTAATTTTATTAAAATATTAGTATAAAAAAGTGATCATCCATTGACTTTCAGTGAAAACCAACAAAAAAAACGCCTAGTTTCTCACACCCAACTGTATAACCTTTGGGAATAACAGTTAACAAATCTTTAACAGCTGGAGACCACTCCAAGCGAATGGCAAGGGTGGCAGAAATTTAAATTCTGCAGGCGATGTAGTCATAAAATTAGGGTTTGAATGAAGTATCTGATTCAGTTACACTGTATAGTAAAAGACTACTACTACTTTTTACATAGGTATTATAATAATCTATTCTATTTTAGTACTGACTGGGTAGACTAAATGCAAAAACTAAAACATAAAATAATTAATGATTCAAGGAGAGGAAGAGGAAACAGGAAATTATATTACATATTAGGTATTCTCTACCAGTCGAGCATTTGGTTAAGTAGACATATTTTGCAGAGTTTTTGCAGTAAGTAAAAAAAACAAACACATGATTTCATATAAGTATGTATTATAATTACAAAAAAAAATATTTCAAACACATATTAAAATAAAAAAGACATACTTAATATAAAAGTACTTTAGTTTTAACCCTAAATTTAAAATCTAACAAAACAACAATAACTTAGTATTTATGTATTAACTGGTCAGCTACCGAAGTTGTGGAATCGAGCCATAGCCCATAAGACAATTGATTTGTGTCTGGAATTACTGGTATAAAAGGGTTTAAAAATACATCAATATATAAGCTTATTGGTGAACCTCTTCATCTGTGAGATAAATTTGCTTGATCTGTGAGATAATTGATTAGCTGCATTGCAAAATGTAATGTAGGATTACACATGCTTTTGCAATAAGGCCAGCTACCTGAGGTTGGTAATGTAACATTGAAAAAGAGTCTGTAGAACACCTATTGATCTCTCTCTCTGTTGTTAAGAGTTTTTACATGTCTCTGTATAGAAATAATAGGCTTCAGAAAAATCTAGTTCTGCTTTAACAATTGTTGGTCATGTTGTCATCATAATCGCAGTGGATATCTAGAATCACCACCACTAGAATCACAATAAAAGGAAATATGCATTAATTTTATCATCTTTGTAAGACTGCTGCAAATGTGTTATATAAGAACTAAAACTTTGTTGTCTTTTACACCCAGGCAATATTTCAACAAACAAAATCAGCAACATATTCATAACACAAGGGTTTTAGGTGCTATAACCTGTAAAATATGTTTCTTTTTACTCAATTGAACGGAAAGGACATATCTTTAAAGTTAAACTAAAATGTGTATTGTACGTTTACCTAAAAGCCATACAGATGCTATAGTGCTCAGTTCATTCAAGTGAGACTACAAAGGATGATTAGACCGTATTTTATTGTAAATTAAATAAATCATAGCCATCATTTACACTTATAATTTCCATGTATTTGTTACAAATCTGAAAAAAGTATTACTTACACATAAATATTAGTAAGAAAGAAGAGTTATAAAATTTAAAAGTACAGTTTTTTCAATATACAAGTATTCTATTGTATATACCTATTACATCACAAAACCATGCTAACAATTTTGTCGAAATAGTAAATGATTATATAAACATTTTATACAAAATACTAATTCAAAGACCTTCAGGTTTCTTTACACTGTAATTAGGTTCCTTAATCTATAATGAAACATGTAAATTTTCACAAAACTGCTGAAAAAAGTCTGAGAAACGCATAAAATATGTCGAAAAAGTTAGTCTCCTAGTAACTTTTTCAAGATGGCTAGGACATAGAATACATTTACTCTAGCGAGGGCTAGGATGACAGTAGCTTCGCTCAAAAGGACGTTTACCTGCTGTCAAATTGAGTGTCATGGTATGAAAGTTCATAGTAAAAAGATGGTGAACGGTTTTGAAACGTCGACGTAAATTGGCCTGCCACAGGCCTGCTAAAAACGATGTCATAGTACAAAAGAGCAATGCAGTCCAATAGCAGTCCTGCTTTAAGAGCTAATGGTAAGGCCCCAGTACCTACTAAACTTTTTTTTCGTTAGCAATAACATGTAGCAAAGTGGTTCACTAATATCAAACGGTGCAATAGACTGAGCAAATATACAAGAAGGAATGATGAAGCTTGTATAAATAAATAAGCCTAATACATTCGTTTGATCTTCGCTAGAGTCAATAAGCTACAATCGGTTCATTAGGTTTACGTTCTTAATAATGGTTTAATAAGAGGAAGATTTTCTAAAGACATGTATTTTGTCGATATACAGGTGTAGTAAGTTTTGTACTACTTTAATCTATTAGATTGAAATTTTTACTAAAGTAATGTATTTGTATGAAGCTACCTACTTACAATTTTCAAATATAGCAATGCGATATTTTTTTTACTGTTTAATAAAGTTAAATGTTCAAAAAATTCGACATAAAATGTATAAAATTTGATAATCACACGATGATAAGTGAACACTTTGAGTGCATGAGGATCGAGGAGATTGAAACCAAATCGAAATTGAGCTTGTTTTATTTATTTAAAAAAAAAATTTTTTTTGTCTCCTGCCTACTCATTTTAAAAAAAGGCGTAATATTCCACTCATAGACATAGTAATGTGTATGGTTAGACTACACCTTGAAATACTAAAAACTAAAAATTAATCTCTTCGGTTCTTCGGCAAGAAATCTGTCAGTTGAGTCGGACTTGCCCTGACGGTCGAGCGACGTTTGTTTCCTTTGAGGGTACCCAATATCAACTTAACTACTAAATTTCTTGAAATTATTTTCTAAAACACTTCAGCGTTTCTCCTTTTACAAGTTATTTTGTAAAAGGGCCAAGGTTACACTTAAATCCCGACACTGATCATCTTTCGTTCACAGATATTGCTAAGCGAATATGCCAAATCATAAATAACACGCTCATAAAACTCCGTTACGGTAAATTATTTAGGTAAAACATCCTCTGCCCTCTTAATCCATTTCTTCATTTATGTTTGATGGATGGCTAATTTACATTTTCTGTAAAGTACAGTCGGTGACAAAACCTTTTTGTTTTTATAATGAAAGATGGTTTAATGATGTTTACGGAGTTTTAATTGGCATTTATTTGCTTTATCCCGATGTTTCAAAAAAATTACGTTGTTCATGGTCACGGGCAGACTAAGGTATTATTCGTATTTAAGTAGGTAATTTGTCGTCTCAAACAATGGGAACACTGCAAAAACTCCATTTATTTCACATTGCTTGAAATGGAAGTGACGTTAACAATTAAGAGGCGATATTCAATTAAATATCCATATGAAAATTAGGTAAAGCAAACACATGGGCATAAATAGACAATTTGCTTTCATTATATTCTTTGTAAACCCGTGAAAAGCCAAGACAGATATATTAAAAGATAATCGTTAATTTTATGACAAGTAAGAATAAGAATAAGAACATTTAATAAATTTCAAGCAAATAAAAACGCACATATAAAATTACTGAATAACAATTAGAACAAAAGACACAAAAAAAAATTACAACATTTAGTGACATACAATACTAAAGTGGCATATTATTAGTGGTAGGTAGGTCCCAGCCTCAGCATGTGCTGGAACGACCCGTGGACCGCTGCAGCGCTGGTATTCTGGTGGGACCCACATGGGTCACACTTCAGTCACGGACAGAAAAAAAAGAGAAAATAAAAATAATAAAAAAACAAAATAAAAAGAACGAACATTGAACAAGACATCATTTTAAAACATGAGGTTATTTTTTAAGTAAAACTTAATATTTTATGAAAAATACATAAACATATTAATGTTAATAATTTCATTAATACATTATAATTGTGTTGCTATCACTTCATGCATATTATATCCGAGCACGAACAAAACGACAAGTCAGCGCCCTTAACACATCTGGCAGCGATTGTACGGATGCGCACGCGCTGTTTACGCGGCGCGCGCCTGTTTACTGTCGGCTCGGGCCACGTGCGCTAATTAGACCCTGATTACTTAATCGTATTGTTCCTGCTGATCCCGATATACCTTGTGTATGGTGAAAAAATATCACGAGGCGCCAGTTGTTGTTGTTCATTATTACCTACTCGTATTTATCATGTTGGTAATGCTGAAGCATATTAAAGTGTGGGCCATCCATCCTTAAAATGTCAACTGCCTTAGGTGGAACTCGAACCCACAACCTTACGCATACCGGGCGACTGCACCGTTGAGCTACCAAGACATTGTTCGTGTCGACGAATTTATTCGAGGCTTTACACTGTAAACCAGCAGTGTTTCAATTTTTTAAAACATTAATAATTTGTATTTCTTGGTTAGATTATTATGACTGAGTTCTATTCGCAGTAATAATCTAATTGAAAAAACTTTTTTTTGAAGTTTGCTATCTGAAAGACACAGTATCTACCTACAGCTGTAGGTACACTCGACAGCACATCAAGTTAAACAGTTGAACTGCGATAACAGCTTTTATTACGTAGGGCATAAAGGCGGTCTCAAGGTCAACATGTATAGTCTGATGTGCCGCCGTGTGTACTTTGGAAAGCATGTTAAAGGACTTTCCTGAATATACCGCGACATGCTATTCAAACCGTCGCTTAGTTTTGAAAGATTGTAATACTATTCGTTAATTTCACAGAACTGGGCAAATTGATTCGCGATCATTACTTAGACTATTGTTAAGAAACGCAATAAACCGAGGAGTCCACAACTTGATACGCGGCTTGATATGAACTATATTATCCCTGCATTATGGACGCGGCAAGAAGAAATTAACTCTTAAAATCTTGAGCTGCATCTTGAAAACGAGCTAGTTGTTAGTACCTCGTGGCTACTTCATACATAAGTATCTATTAACTAACTAGCTATTGCACTCGTGAAATACATGTTATAACGTACGCGAGTAAACCTGCGCCCAACAGTGGGATGAAATATAGCCTATGTTCTTTCTCAAGGACTGATCTACATATTTGTGTAACAAATGTCATCATTTAGATCGATGATGTAGTTTAGACGTGAAGGCGTAACAGATAGACAGACACCTTCGCATCCTACTAGTAACAACCCATTTTCGCTCACTGTTGAGCACGGGTCTCTCTCCTTTTTAAAGAGAGGGTTTAAGACCTTAGTTCCACCACGCTGGCCTAGTGTGGGTTGGTAGACGGCGAGGGCGACGCTGTGGCAACATCATCTCGCCGTTGGACGTTTCTCAGGCCGCCCGAAGGCCTCCAACAGGGCTTAACGACTGTTATCTCATGATAACAGCCGGGACCGACGGCTTAACGTGCCACCCGAAGCACGGAAGCGCTCAAGGTATGATGCCACAAACGGTCACCCATTCAATTAGTGACTGCTCCCTTCGTTGCTTAACATTTGTGACAGAAACTGATCACGAAGAAGCATTGGGCTATGAGCGCTACTACTAATCCTTCTATTATAAACCCGAAAATTTGTAAGAATGTATGTATAGATGTATGTTTGTTACTCTTTCATGCAAAATAAAATTTGGCACGGTGTTAGTTTACCGACGGGAAAACATATAGGCTTCCTTTTATCCATTCGATATAGTAGGTAATTCAAAACTTCACGCATATGAAGTCGCGGGCAACAGCTACTTGATAATATTAGTAAGGCAGGAAATTTTGCAGGTACCACAGTGATATTTCCTGCGAGGTTAGAGATCTGGCGCGTGTCAGTCACTCAACGTCATCCCATTGCATCGAGCGAGGGAAAGGCAAACACGGAAAATATTTTATGTATTTAATACATAAACGTGAACTCCAACGACATGGATTTGTACAAAAATAATTCTATCTAGGTACCTACATTCATACACCAAGTAAAATCAAAATAGAAAATATAAAAAACCCCATTTCATCGAAACTGACTTTCAAAACAGCTAACTAACTAAATGTTTATTGACATTGTAAATATTATTATATCACTATGATGTATCTACTTCTTTGTGTTAATCTTAGAATCAATAATAATTTAATTCAATATCTTTCGAAGGTATCATCATTGATGTAAAATAAAAAAAAACTGAAAAAATAATCAGTGACAGAAAAACGTCCGCACCGTTTCTTTTTTTAAAAACAATGGGCTTGCTCTTGACTACATACATAACTCCACGGTTAAGAAGACGCCTAAGACGGAGCGAGCTTCCCAGAGGCACTGGTTCAGCCACACACCAGCGGAACACAGAAAAACTGTTTGGCGCTAGACTCCGGCAGGAGGGTGGTAGCATTCAAGCCGCCTCTTACAAAGCCTACCACCGCAGAGGGATCTGTTAGCCGTCATCATTGGTTAGAAAACCATAGATGCCGATGCCCAATGTAGACCACAAGGAGGTAGATCTCACCACCCCAAGCCCCTATGAACATATAGTTGCTATAGATGCATTCATCTTTGAGTCACGAAGTGACATTTTTATACGAGTACCTATCAGTTTTGAAGGAAATAGAATGTGAAGTCGTAACTCATCCAATCCGTAAATTAACGATTAAACTCAGTTGTATCTAGGTACGAGTAGGTATAGTAAAATTGTGTTTTTGTGTCATTGATTATTTAATTGTATTGTTATCTATATATATAAAAATAAAAACTGATTTAATGACTGACTGACTGACATATCAACGCACAGCCCAAACTACTGGGATTTAAAATCTGAAAATTTTTACCGTGCTTCCTTTTATAGTGTAGGTGAGCACTAAGAAAGGAATTTTGGAAATTCCGCCTCTAAGGGGGTTAAAAGGGCCCCATAAGTTTGTATGAAACTCCCTCAGTTTTGAAGCTAAGTCGATGAAAATTGGTATCCAACTACCTGATTAGAAATTAAGAATGACGTATTTCAGGATTTTTGAAAATTTAATCTTTAAGGGCATGAAAAATGGGGGCAAAGGTTGTTCGGTTCCGCGTCATATCCAGACTCTTTTACATATTTGTACTCTCAGACTTTACTTAGTTTGTTATGACATTCAATGTGTCAATCAGAATATAAATAGGTAATTTCTTACAAACAGAATGGCATTATTTTAGTATTTAATAACTGGCGCCGAAATGGATGAATTAACTAAATTAAAACGTGTGATACTTTAATTAAAGGCTGCATTACAAAATTCGGCAGCCAGATACAAACCCTACGAGAAATTTCTGATTATGAATTGAATTAAGTGAGTGAACAGTTGGTGACCAGTGACAAATGAACAAAATTACCAAGAATAATTTGGAAGAGATACGACTACAAATAATATTACTGATGACCCACAGTTGGAATCTGAGATTGAAGAAAAAAATTACCTTCAGGATATTACAACACAGCTTAAACTAAAACTGCAGAGTTTCAATTCGATAGCACGAAACAATTCCATGTATGCAGAAGGTACTGAGGAGCAAAGGTCGGTCACAAGCAAATCTAAGGACATCTAAATTTAACTCAGTACCATTATACAAGGACGAAACATTCAAAAACATCATTAAACGGTTGGATACTGACCTACTTAAAACTGAACTGATGTGATGATATTATCGATACAAGGAAATACATGTTTCTAACATCTTTGAGCCCAGAATTACATCATAAAAACGTATTATATTATATTTATGTACTCCACGGGATCCTTGTGAGTTAGAATTTGAGGAGTTTTCATTTAGCCGCGACGTATTCCACACGCCCTGAAGGACAAAGTTGACGAAGAAAATATAAGGAGGCTATGTAACGAAAAGACAAAACTTGGAAATTCCTATTGGATGTCTTATCTATATTTAGGTACATATTCAGAAAATAAATATCGGTACTTACTATAAGAATGGTATTATTTAGAACTTAATCATTTTTAGGGTTCCGTACCCAAAGGGTAAAAACGGAACCCTATTACTAAGACTTCGCTGTCTGTCCGTCTGTCTGTCACCAGGCTGTATCTCAAGAGCCGCGATAGCTAGACAGTTAAAACTTTCACAAATTATGTATTTTTGCTACCGCAATAACAACAAATACTAAAAACAAAATAATACAAATATTTAAGGGCTCCCATACAACAAACGCGATTTTTTTGTCCTTTTTTGTTCGATATTAATAATAGCAACAGGTATGCACTTGAAATATTCACAAAACACTCAGTTATATTTCTAACTTTAATAATAAATAATTAAATTAATATCTGAGGGAGGTTCCCACACAAAAAAAATCAATTTTATGCCTATTTTTGCTTGATATCAATAAATGGTAACAGGTAGGCACTACATTAACTAAATTAATGTAGGTACCTACTGTTGTTTTCGTAGTCAATGGTACGGAACCCTTCGAACGCGAGTCCGACTTGCACTTGGCCGATTTTTGTTTATTCGGTAGAGACAAATGTTGGGAAATCGAAAAAAGTGTATAGAATTACACCATTGAGTACCTTATGACATTATCAACTATATTAAGCAGTACAAAAATACTTCCTAAACTGGGCATAGACCCGTATCTCAGGCAGAAAAAGGTAACAGGTGTGTTGCAACAACACTAAGCAGCTGACTGGTGGATCAAATCAATATAGACTGGTAGACCATTTGACAAGCTACCATTTAGAAGACAATTTGATAAACTTCCATTTAGTAACGATTTATTTTTTCTAGGAGGCCTCGAGGCGCTTTTGAGGGCCTGGCAAAGTTTGTTTAGTGAACTGCCTTTCTAACGCATCCAAATTATCTTTTTATTTAATATCATCCATATTTAAAAAAATACTCTTTTAAAACATGAAAATAAAACGCTGAGAAAAAAAATCCACCTCACTTAATAATTCCGTGTTGTTTAACTTAGGATTAGCTACCACCACCCACCCACTAATGACTAAGCAGCAGTAATTAATGATGTTTTGCTGACATCATTTGAAGTTGAAGAAATATAACAATGTATAGACACAGTGGTCAGTACAGACGAATCAATTCTCTATCCTGTCAAGTTTCTGAACACTATTTATCCTACTGATCATCCTTTACCATTCATGCCTCGAACCCACATCCCACATGAAAGCTTTGTGAAACTACGTCAGCTTTTTGGTATAAATTTTGTAAAGTTATAAGGATTTTTTTATAATTTAATATTTGAGGTGGTGAAAACGGTGGAAAATTGTGTGGTTAATTATTTGTGTTTAACATCATCATACACTTGAAACTTCGTCTATCGATCATGAAGGGAGAATGACATAGGACTGCCTTTTCCAGAGCTCTACATCGATGCTGGTACTACACCGTCTAGCGGCCGGTCCTAATAACCTATCTATCTTCAGTTTTGGCATATCGGAGATAGAAAACAACGTCTGTCTTTGTTTCTCTGGACGAAAAAATCAGAGATAGAAACTGTTTCCTATCTCCGAAATGTCAAAACTGACGATAGATGGATTATTGGGACCGGCCGTAAGTCGTCGTCCACCGTCCGATCTAGGTCTTTTATCCAAACGTATAATACGTTTGGATAAGCAAGCAAATTGTCTTTGTAAAATCGCCTTTTTAACGCTTATGGATCGAGAAAAATGGATTTACCTACTTGTTTGGAAATTAATAATGTGGTATTTTACACAGGACCACTTCTTCCAGGGCTCTACGCCAGTGTTGACCATATTCGAATAAAGCCTTGCAAGCTGCTTTGAATGTTTTGATGTACTACAGTATTGACAGTTTTTAAATTTTCAAATGATATTGTACTTCAGATTTCATGTAAATGCAAACAGATGTGGTGTGAGCTCGCTTGGACCACGGTACGCTAGGAGAACCAACACTGGATCCCTAAAACGATAGTTTAAATCGGCCTCTTTCATCCAACTATTGTATCAACGGGCCCCGAACGACGTATCTGCTCCCACTAAGTGCCCACCACCACCTCGCCCGAGATGGGCACCCTCGGCACCGTAGGCAAAGGAAGTGGAGGAGAGGGGGGTGAGCCGTGACGAAGACTTTGTAACAGATAAAAACCTACGCGCGCGAAGCCGCGGGCATCAGCTAGTATTAATATACGTGGCCTGAATGCCTGATATCAACCTTTCTGTAGACTTTATCAAATTAACGGTGTCATTGTCAAAGTGGTCAAATATCTTGTTTTTAGGGCGATTAATACTTACCCGAGTATTAAAAAGCCGGTGTTTGTATGGCTGCGTAAGTTTAACATAGCCAATTTAGTGGATCAACGGATTTCTTTGTAATGTCCTTCTCGACATAGACCTAATAAGTAAACATTGTATTGATAATATCTGAAATTTTGTTACTTTTTTTATTTTCATGGGTAAAATTTTATAAAAACGTTTTTCTTAAAGACGAGACACGTACGGTCGTACATTAGATGTTATTGCAATAAGGCTTAATCCTTGCCGTTGAAAAAATAATCGGTCATATCTTTATAATACAAGAATAAACTGCTGTTAAATTACATTACTTGCTCATAAAATATGACACTTTAATCTTAAATTAAAACAAAAGGTAGTGAAGTATAAAAGTAACGTATCGTCCTCTTTATGTTTTATTCTGAGCTTAAGTAAACAAATTTTCATTACATTCACTGTCGAACTTATTTCCGAACCTCTGTCTAAGAAAGGCGACTCAGCTTATTGTCACAGACACCCAAACTATCGATAACTAACAACGTGTCAAGGTTGTATTTAATGAATACTTACTACTTAGTTCTCGGGCGCTTTGCTAAGAAACTTCGTGTTGTATCTGGATCTTTGTCAACTCCTGGCTGAGTGCCTATTGGACGTCGTTAGTCGTCGATAGTTCAAACTGTTGGTAATCTATTGATAACTAGGGTTTACTTAAATTTATGTGATTCACCTATTTTTTAGGTTTTAAGTATATAAATAAATGTGAGTCTCCTTGCCTTAAACGAATACCTTAACAGATCATTTTAAAATATACCTAACGAATCTAATTTAAACACATGTTATGCAGAGATTTTTCACAAAAATGATCCTACGAAAAGAGTAAAATAAACCACCAATTTCGAATACCAATTCCGAAGTCTTATATTAACATTATATTATTACATATATTATGTACCTACCTACCAGTTTGCTATAGCAAAATCATGATGATCTGCTCCATTGGCTTACAGCGAAAAGCCTTGAATTAATTTGTCGTCACAACAAATCTCTTGGTAGCTTAATGGTTAGAACTGTCGCCCGGAAAGTGGAAGGTAGTGAGTTTGACTCGAGGTAAGTCGAAATTTTTATTCAAGAAATTGTGTTTACAGTCGTAAAGAGTTTACTCATCTCATAGAGTTTACTCATATAAACAATTTTGAATGAGCAGAGCTCTAGAAGGCTAGAGCTTTGCTCATTCAAAATTGTTTATAAATAACTGGTAGGGACCAGGGAACTGGTAAAGCCAAAAATCCGGCTATTCACCATCCCGGCTCGGAAACGAAAATGTATTTTAATTAGGCAGACTTGAATACTGCTCGTCTGGCCTCATTCCGCAGATTGTGTGTTCTCCAAATTTAGGTGTAATTTTACTTTACTGGACTTCTACTAAAAAGTGTTTCTATCTTGCCTTTCGTATTGAAGTGGTTTTAAGAAAGTTTTAGTAGATATTTTCTACGTATTCGAAGAAAATACGATTTATTCAATAAAATAAAGATACGACTATACCTAAATAGTTCCTTAAATAGATACTTATTTAAACTTATTTAAAGTTCAAACGTAATTTAATAATTGATTTGGGGTTTAAGTATACCATGTAATTTGATTTTAAAGAGTTGTTCCGTAATCATGGCAACAGCGCCGTAATATCCGAAACCATGTATCAATTAACTGTAGCATTACAATACTAAGTCGGAATCAAACCACCAAGAAAAATTGACTTGTGCAATCGGCGCAGAAATTAGCATACCTAATTAATTTAAGGCGGCGTAGTGCTAAGAGGCAGCGTTTTTGAGTTTTTATATCCCATCTGAGAACAACAAAACAGCGTTTTAAAGTCTGAAAAAAATATATGTATTGATTAAGAATCTAGTCTAGTCACAGCCATTATCGGTTACACGATTTGATTGACTTGGCTCTATAGAAAAATCACAAACTTTCTTCTTTTCGAAATGTTTTTTCAATATGACGACTAAACTACGGACATATTTAATAAAATTTATATGCTTGTTAATTTTTTATTTTATTTTATTTTATTAAGGACAAAAAACAATTGTACAATTCCACTTAACTTAAGAGTGTTAGTAAATATACTATGTTATTGTACAACCAACATCTTTATCCACATATTATTTTATAAAAAAGTAAGGTTATGAACGTGCATGTACTACTGCCTACAAATTTGTAATAAAAAAATAAAAACTTAAAGCAAATCAAAATGAAATGAATACCTATAAAATGTTATTTTAGATACATTATTATTTTACATTAATAAGTAACAATAATAATCACGGATACATCAACAATACCACCTATCAAAGGTAATATTATTAATAGATCCGTCAAACCTATTACTATTACACACTACCTGACAGCCTTTGAATGACGCACCTTTTATATGAGGTAGGAGAGAGAGCAAAAATGTCGACATCAAAAATATCTGTATTGTGTTGCTTTAATAGCCTATAAACAGGAGCTCGCTTTCCTGCATTGGTCCTACATCGGGGAAGTGAGAACAATCGATGATGATATCTTTGTTGAATACGTTCAGATCTACTAGGTATTTGATAATTTATACAGTCAATTAAATCAATACAATCAAACACATTATTACACAAATTATATAAGAACATCGAACCCAGAAGTGACCTTCTCATCTGTAGTGTATCAAGTGAGTATTTATCTAATAGAATATCATACGAAGATCTAGAATGGAAGCATTTAAAGTTGACATACCTAAGAAACTTGCGTTGAACAGATTCGATTTGTATATTATATTTATCAATAAATGGATTCCACACAATTACACCGTACTCTAACTGTGACCTAATTAACGATTTAAAGAGATGTATATAGGAGCTGGCTTGCTTAAACGCAGAACAAGACCGAGTGACGAAACCATAAAGCTTATAAGCTTTACTAGTAATATGATCTATATGCGCATCCAAATGTAATTTAGAGTCAAGAAAAATTCCCAAGTCTCGAATTATCAAAACGTTATCTATAGGAGTGTTGTTTAAACAATACGAGCGAGTTATAGTATTTCGTTTTTTAGAAAAAGATATAGATTTACACTTGGACAGACTAAGATACAGTTTGTTATTATAACAGTAATGTGACAGGCGATTTAAGTCTTCCTGAAGCTTGTCACAGTCATCCTGACATTCTATAGTGCGATACACCTTTAAGTCGTCTGCATAAAGGAGAAAATTACTATTAACGAAGCATTCAGAAATGTCATTAATGTATAAAATAAAAAGCAAAGGGCCTAATATCGAACCCTGTGCTACACCTGAAGTGACGTGTATCGTCGAGGAAGTAAAACCATTTACCACGACTTTCTGAGTCCTATTAGTTATATATGATTTAAACCAACGAAAAAGATTTCCGCGTATCCCATTGTATGCAATCTTGCGCAACAATAAAGTGTGGTCAACCTTGTCGAAAGCCTTGCAGAAGTCTGTATAGACTGAATCCACTTGCTTACAGTAATCTATACGCTGAAATAAATAATTTGAATATACCATGAGATTTGTAAGCGTTGACCGTTTCTTAACAAACCCATGTTGTTGTGGAATAATTTTTGCGTGAAGGCTAGGGTAAACAGAATTATGGACAAGTCTTTCCAAGACCTTCGGCAAAGTCGATAATAATTGTTTAAAGCTACTAAATATTTATAAACATATTCGCTGGGTTTGAATTCATTAAATGATAATTATACTTTATTACTGTGTTATTACTATGTTTAATTTAATAACTACAACGGGCCCGTACTGTCGCGCGCTGGCGCTTACGGAGCGTATAGGCGCTTCTTAAAAGGCGGTCGATGTATATCTATACTAATATTATAAAGCTGAAGAGTTTGTTTGTTTGTTTGTTTGTTTGTTTGTTTGTTTGAACGCGCTAATCTCTGGAAGTACTGTTTCGAATTGAAAAATTTTTTTTGTGTTGGATAGTCCATGCCTCGAGGAAGGCTTTAGGCTATATAACATCACGCTGCGACCAGTAGGAACGAAGCATCAGTGAAAAATGTTGAAAAAATAATCGCGATCTTAAAAACTGAAATTGACGCGTACGAAGTCGCGGGGAACAGCTAGTCAATTCATAAATCCTGAACTACCGGGCCTTAAAAATCTAGCAAAAAAATTAAACTTTCTTGTTGCATTTTTACTCTAAAAAACTTAACGCTTGACGAGATTTACTGCAACTGAATTACACATTAATAGAACCAATATCATCACACCTTCTCTTCCTATAAGTTTCGTAAGAGGTGTCTAAAGGAGTAGATAGGTACCTAGGCCGGAAGAAAACGGACGGCAGCGTTTTTTCTCTACCATTGTCGGGCGATTACGGCATAATCGTTATTTTTGAGAAGCCAGCTAGACTGATATTATGGAAGATGATAAATCAATTATTTAAAGGTATTTATTTAGTCATTTAAAGTTTTCGTATTTCTCTTTTCATTTCTAAACTTAGCTATATCCTGTGAATCTCACCTAATATACCAACGGTAGTACGTCTACCAATATAAACGGAACTAAAGTCGTAAATTTCAGTACTCTCACGTACCAGCTTTCATTAAATGCAAATTATTATGAGTGCTAATAAAGAACCAAGAACTTGTACAGCTGTGTTTCTACCGACTAATTTAATAAGAACTTAATGTTCTTAAGATTTTTTCAGCCCGTTGCACGCTTCTACGTTCAACGCCTTTGAGAAAATACATTTTAGGTACTAAATTAACAACTATAATACTAATATTATAAATGCTAAGTTTGTATTTATGGATGATTGTTACTCTTTAAAGTAAATCTATGCTAATATTATAAAGTTTGTTTGTTTGTTTGTTTGTTTGTTTGAACGTGCTAATCTTAGGAAGTACTGGTCCAATTTGAATAATTATTTTTGTGTTGGATATTCCATTTATCGAGGAAGGCTTTAGGCTATATAACATCACGCTGCGACTAATAGGAGCGAAGCATGAGTGAAAAATGTTGCAGAAATAATCGCGATCATAATAACGGAAATTGACGCGAACAAAGTCGCGGGGAACAGCTAGTGTAGCATAAACATCAGAAGAACATATTTTTAGGATTTTCTCAAATCTTTGTGCAGATACCGAAAACTGTTAGTTACCTTTATTTTGTGTAAGTAAGTAACGTGTCACGTGATACAGCTGACAGATGGCGCTGCCAGTTGATTACCATTTTTAGGGTTCCGTACCCAAAGGGTAAAAACGGGACCCTATTACTAAGACTTCGCTGTCTGTATCAAGTGCCGCGATAGCTACACAGTTTAAATTTTCACAAATTATGTATTTCTGTTGCCGCAATAACAACAAATAGTAAAACAAAATAAAATAAATATTTAAGGGGGGCTCCCCTACAACAAACCCGTTTTTTTGGCCTTCGTGCGCGAGTCCGACTCGCATTTGGCCGGTTTTTTAAAGAAAACATGCGTATTTTTCCGAACAATACCAAATTCCACGGGAACAAAGTTGCGATCAAAAACAAGTTTTGAATAATTCTTTAGTGATAATCAGTTTTGTTGTCTTGAACATTTGGACCAAAATATACGATTTTTCGTCTGATCACCTTGAGCATGTATATTCCTAGGATTACTTCCACGTTACTTACCACTACTAATCAGGTTTTGCGAGTGCTTATTATCTGTGAACAGAAACCTCACAAGTCCGTAACGGAAGGAGGGCAGGCCGGAATTAACATGAATTTTGTAGCTGACTCAACCCTCGGGCCAAAGTATTCGTGTCATATTTGTTTACTAAAACTAGGCTGTGAGCTGAACTAAAATTCCTTTGTTAAATCCTGGTCATTTAGGCAATTAATGTAATGCTAAGGTAGGTGTGAAAATACTAGTGTAGTTTATTACATATTATGTACCTATTCTTATTTTTCAACAAGGAGTTTTATAATGGAAAGATGTTTTTTGTTAAGTCTGGCTGGTGAGCTGGTTCTTCGTGAACAGTCTTCATGAAGACGCGACGTAGGCTATTAAAACGCTAAATCTTCTTGCTATCGTATTTCTCAAGGACAGTCTAGTGTCAGTGTAGAATTTTCTAAGGCGCCGACTACAGGCCTCTGACGTGACTTGTGACTTCCATCTTGCGACAGTCGGGATCAACGGCTTAATTTGCCTCTCGACTTTTTTTTTGTTTTTTTTTTGTTTCTTATCTGTTGCACCGCCCACAAAACATTTCTGTTTTTCCCAATGGTCGACTGGCATAGAATGGATGGCATTAAGTCCACCTTTTGAACTTGTGTTTATTTTGTGCAGCAAAATTTTTAATTTAAAAATAACTGGCGACCCTTACAGACTGAATTTAAATTTGAAAAAGTCGTTTCCTAAATTGACCCGATTGGAAAACAAACCAGTCCCCTAATTCGCGTAACCAAATCGCATCACAATCGTAATTGAATTGCAGGTTTTTGACAGTTCTAGTATGGGCTAAATGTCAAAATCGTCCAATTCAATCAAGATCGAACTGCGATTGAAATAGCTGAATAAGGCCCCTGGGAACCTTGCGTCATGTAGTGCAAGCGAAACACCTTACCACTACGCCGGTCCCGGTATGTCAAGTTAGTGAGTACTTACTCGTAGTATGTAGTAGTACAAATTTCACACAATATTAGGGGTTAAAGTATGAAATTGCCGTTTTGTATGGACGAAATCGAGAAAAGTCATTTTTCCATACTAACAATGTTTTAGTTTTTTTAAAAACGTCTGAACCGTTTTCGATGCAATTAAAGGTGAAAGTTAGATGGTTATAAAGCTACGCATTATAGTATTTAAATTTCTGAAAATCAAAGTATATAATACAAATATACTTAATTGAAGCAAGAAGGTCAGCTGACACATTGTAAGGGGTCTTTTCAACGACTTCCTTTGAAATAATAGGCAGTAGTATTGCATTTTTTTTTAGTCAAAAGTAAAGTAACTTTTAACTAAAAAAAATTAGTTTTTGATACAATACAAAAAGAATTACGCAATAATATGACTATACTTGAGAGCTATAAACAAAATAAAAAGTGGGAAAATAATCGGCAATTTCATACTTTAACCCCTATTATTAATTTCGTATACAATCCCGTTTTTACAATTTAATTTTGATTGGTTTTAACTAATTTTATCAGACCAATACCTTTATATGCGTGTCTTCCTGTGCATATCTTAGCCCAGAGGTTCCGAAACTTTTTCAGCCCGCGGCGCATTAACAAGCTTCATATTATGTTTTGGCGCCCAACACGCAAAATTCTATTCTAAAGAATTAAACAGTCGAATGATATTGGCACCTACTAATAGTATTTTGTGCCAAAAGCAAGTTTTTAGTATACATAATTATAAAATAACCAAATAAATGCTGCTCAGTCGAGGCAGGCAGTCGATTAGGCTCACCTTGAGCTAGGTGATCTATACACAGTGATGCTGTCATTTGTTTAATAAAAAAAACCTATCCATTTTGCGTGCTTATTTTTTAATGTACGAGTATGCTTGCTTGTCAAGTGACGTTTTTCACGCAAGGCAATGATAGATCATTGACCCACGGAGCCTCTCCTTACTTTCTACAGCGAGCGTGGGGCACCCCGGAGACAATTTGGGAACCGCTGTTTAGCCCCATATCCGTCGGGCGTAGTTCGTCTGAGTCAGTAGCCCCCGACCTTTTAATTGTGGCTCAAGTGGTTAATAACCTAATGGACGCAGCAGGAAGGAACATGAGATCATTGATCAGCTGCAAGACGCAATGTTAAATAATGCTTTAAATTGCATTACGCTTTTTTCCTTTATAACTTAATTTACTGATTTGCTGGTTGTTATTACATAACATAATCATCGGTGCATACAAGCGTCTCACAAAGGAGTATTTTGCCATGATCGTCACGCGTGTTGGTGGTGAGAATGCTGCCATCTTTTAATTCCCTCATCCCCCAGGAGGCACTCGGGTGCTACGATAACAATTGATTTCAATTGTGTCTGGAATAACTCACGATCGAGGGATTAAGCCGTATCTTACGACCCCCATAGGGCTCTTTTACTTTAATCCACACAATAATATGGTATGTATATCATTCATAGACCGATTATCTGTGGATAATACTTCTTATTTTAAAACTTTTTTGAGTATCTTTCACATACTTAGAAAAACGTAAATTTTTTACTTTTAAAACAAGAATAAGTACCTACTTTTTAAAAAGATGTTTACACGAAAATTAATAGAGCGTAAAAAGTGGCGCCACTTGTAATTTTTTTAACTTGAACACGATCTTGAAGAAGTATTCTTATGCTCCTTAAAGTGAAAAAGGCTTGTAAAATGTGATGAATTTGAAGAATAATCACACGGTATGGCAAAAAAGCAGCTATTAAAGATACACTTTGTTAGTTTTTCACTGTATAGTACAGACAAAACAGTGTTGAACAAACAGTTGTGTAATCGCGTACGCATTGTTATCCGATTCAATCGATGCGTGATTGTCAATCGGCCATTTTTTTTATTCTAAGCTTGTGTCGTAACACAGACCAAATGACGACTAGAAGTGAAATTAATTAATTACTATCCTAACAATATTATAAATGCGAGAGTAACTTTGTTTTCTGTCTGTTAAGCTTACACGACTAAACTATTAAACTGATTTTGAAGAAATTTTGGTACAATGATAGTAAGACCTATAAATAAATAAATATTTAGGACATGCCTCACTGGGCCACACAGAGCCATCTAGTCCCAAATTAAGCTACTATCCTACTATTAAGTACCCTGTCGTATGGGGTAGTAGACAACCGATAAACTTACTTATATATATTTTTTTGTAAATATATACTTATAATAATATATAGAAAACACCCAGACCAGTACAAACAGACATGTTCATTCAGACAGATATTTGTACTGTGCGGGGATCGAACCCGCGACCCACGGCTCAGAAAAAGGTCAAGGTAAAGGCCAAGGCCAAGACCTTGTACAGGACATAAGTTAAATATATACATAAAAGGTTTAAAAAAAAACAAAACACAGTTTTACTAATAATAGGGGTTAAAGTATGAAATTGCCGATTATTTTCCCACTTTTTATTTTGTTTATAGCTCTTAAGTATAGTCATATTATTGCGTAATTCTTTTTGTATTGTGTCAAAAACTAAATAAAGTAACTTTTGACTAAAAAAAAAATGCAATACTAGTGCCTATTACTTCAAAGGAAGTCGTTGAGAAGACCCCTTACAATGTGTCAGCTGACCTTTTTGCTTCAATTAAGTATATTTGTATTATAATACTTTAATTTTCAGAAATTTAAATACTATAATGCGTAGCTTTATAACCATCTAACTTTCACCTTTAATTGTATCGAAAACTGTTCAGGCGTTTTTAAAAAAACTAAAAAATTGTTAGTATGGAAAAATGACTTTTCTCGATTTCGTCCATACAAAACGGCAATTTCATACTTTAACCCCTAATACTTACTGCTTTAACACGATGGAGAGTAGTTTAAAATCTAAATCTTGGGCATTTTCTATGACAAATGAAGAGTATTATTGAAATACCAAGATATTTCTGGTGTTGAAGAATTAATTTAACCATAAATAATTTTTTCGCCCCAAACAATGTTTGATTGACCCAAAGAAGATTGTGAGTTCAAGGCCCACAATAACACAAAATATTCACCATTTTAATTGTCATTTGGTGTCTAATTTCGCAACTCTATAGTGTACTATGTACTGATACGAGTACTTCCGTTACATAAGTGAGGCTTCCTGCTAACTCGATTTGCGAGTTCCCGCGAACACAATCGTAAGGCTTCGTTTTAAAGGGGATCGCCAGACAGACTTATAGTATAGTATACTTATTTACATAACACAATGATTCCACTTAGCTACTTAGTTGCAGTGGTTGGTAGTACTGATTGTCTATAATTAGAAAACTAAGGTAGGCAGATTTGCGATCACAGTTTGGCGAATGGGAAAGATAAGACAGAGCTTACTTTCCTCTTCTGGCGGTTATTCTCTAGTAACCCCTGAGAACACCCATAGAAAGAGAAGAAGCGGTGGTTCTATATTTAGATATGCTGGGCACTACACGGCTTATTGATATAGTCAATAAATTACGTGTAATATTAAATTTTAAATGTGTATATGTAGATTATTGTAACTTTCTGTAGAGTAGTCACAAACACATATTACAATTAAAGAAATACTTTCCTTTTGCAATTGATAAGTTATGTGGATTTAATATCCACTAGTATCCACTGTACATCTTCGTATGCCGATTATTTAAGATATATATTAATTTATAATGTCAACCACCGAAAAAACAGGAAATCCTTCAAACAACGCGTAATGTAAGTTGTAATAAAATTTCACCTAAAACGGTAGAAAAATAAGCTTGTTAATGAAGCCAAAAAAAGTTTACTAAATGTAGAATACAAAATTGAACCGATAAAAAGGAGAAGGAGTCATGCTTTGTCATGTCAAATAATAATCAATGCTTTGTTAGATGACTGCAATAGTAAAATATAATAAATTGAGCAGATACGTATAATTTAGTTTTGTGTGATCCCAAAAAATAAAAAGTAGTAGGTGTTACTACCCCAGTTCCTCCTATAGTTTTTTTATGAGTCCCGCCGTGTCCAGTACTGATAATGAAATTTAGTTGGCAAGACTAAGCATCAGCATATAAAGAGTCAGATTCAAAGAACCTTAAATTGCATTACCTTTACGATTAACGGTTGTTGGAAGTGTATAGTTCAGAAGTGCCGTTAAATTATGGAGTGGAAGGAGCTGTCATTCGCACTGGACCTCTTAAGGCCCCTCCACATGCAGCATAATTTGCTCGTCCTCCTTTCAATGATTTGAGGGATCACAATCTCAAGAATTTAGATCAAAAGTGAACATGCTTAATATGTCTACAAATGAATCTATTTCATGCTACCAACCAAAGGGCTATTAAGACACTATTAGTGATTATTTAAATGATAGAAATTTATGGCATTAAATTGTCCTAACTCGTTTTGTAAACATAAAACCTTTAATAATAACCTTTTGTAAACATTTATTTGAAAAGAGGCTGACAATAGTGACCAACTTTCTTGCGCTGTTTCTTCACGGCACTAGCCCAGACTTGTCCCGAAGCAGTGGTAGGTTTAAATGTTGGGACGTGTAAAGGCGCCTCCTGGGGCCTATTTGCAGAAATAAAACTGATTTCACTAATTTTACTGATTTTTTATGGCAAAACCTCCTTTTGGAGAGACCTGTGTCCAGCAGTGGACTAAAATTAGGCTGAAAAATAGGCTGGTTATGATGATGGTAATTTCACGTAACAGAATTTGTACTATAAATGATAAACTCCATCCAATCACCGTCAATACATTGTTTTAATATATTTTTCTGTTTATAAATAATGGGCTTGCTCTTGACTACATACTTAACCTCTTATTATTAACTTAACTTATAGGGTTAAGAAGAAGCCTAAGATGGAGCGAGCTTACCCAGAGGTACTGGTTCTCCCACACACCAGCGGAACACAGAAAAACTGTTTGGCGCTAGACTCCGGCAGGAACCCTCCTGCCGGAGTCTAGCAGCATCCAGGCGGCCTCTTACTTAGGAAGCCTACCACCGCAGAGGGATCTGTTAGCCGTCATCATTGGTTAGACAAACAAAGATGCCGTTGCCCAGGGTGGACCACTAGGAGGTAGATCCCACCACCCCAAAAATCATATACAGATGATATCAAATTTCTAAATTAACTATAGTACATATTTATATACAAATTATTATTTAATATAGGCTACTTTCAGCTTGGTATACCCTTTACCTTACATACTGTATACAACCCAGGAAAAATAAAATTTCGTTCATCATCAATGGTACAATTGAATTCGTTGACTCCACTTGTTACGCGCATTCATGAAAATATCAATTTCTATGCGAGTATGTTTTTTCCTGTTATCATTTTTCATACCCGCTTATTGTCACTCTTTTATTGTCATGCGGGTCCGCATGCGGGTGGCACGCATTTCACCTACATTGAAGGCTATATTTGATAGACGATACAGGGCACGAGTGATCTATCAAATAAAGCTAGCAATGTGTGTACTCAAAATGCGCGCCACCCGCATGTGGAACCGCGTGACAATAAAAGATCCCTTAGTGTAATGGTTCAGAGGTCCGCCTACTACGCTAGGGTCCCAGCGCCCGGGTTCGATTCCCGATAGGGTTCAATTTAGGAAAGGGCTTTTTCTAAATTTTCTTGGGTCTAGAAAGAAAACAAACGTTCTTCCTGGCTTCTGACACAAGATGGCGTCGTAAAAACAAGTCACGTCAGTGGCCTGTATTTTAATTTTTTTAAATCTTGAAAACTCAACAGCTTTTTACCACGCTTTTATTAGCTTGGGTTGTATCTATCTATGTATCTATGTATGTAATGGAATCTTTGAGCATAAATTTGACCGATTTCCTGAAGTTTGATTAATTTGAAACTTTGCACACGTATCAAGGACCGATGACAATGCAATAATTTAATAACAGTTTTCCCAGTTTTCCTCTGTAAGAGGGAGTAAAAGAGATAGAGCTAGCGCGCGATCTGTATCAATTATGTTTCCTGCATAGGTTTGGACTTACAGTCGGTAAAGAAGGAATCAAATCTTATAAACTAAACTAAAAAGTAAAAAATAAATTATAGTTTAAAAAACTAAAAAACCACGCTTTTAAAACAGATTGAACTAAAAATTAAAAGTAAAACTGTAGTAATCAATTGAAAAATTCATATTATTGTACAAAAAGCGTGGGGGGCTTGATTTAGATTGTTGTAAATATTTTATCAATAATTTACTATATCTTTGGATATCATAACAAGTACCCCACGCTTTTTGTACAATAATATGAATTTTTCAATTGATTACTACAGTTTTATTTTTAATTTTTTAGTTCAATCTGTTTTAAAAGCGTGGTTTTTTAGTTTTTAAACTATAAGTTTTATACATTGTACATACATGTAATGGTTAAACTAACAAGCAACTCTATAGCCAATTTCAGAGTTTCACCACTTAAACGTCATGATTTGTAGGTTACTTACAAAGTAGACATCAATTATTATAACGAATTGTAGATAATTTAAACTTAATTAAACTATATATGAAAAAAAAAAGAAACCAGTTTCTAGTAGGCAGGCACTTGTTAGCGGCTTGAAAAATGTGACATTACAAGTATAGTAACAACCCATTTCACCCATTTCTGAGCACGGGTCTTGCTCCTTTTTATGGGGAGCGGTTAAGGCCTAAGTTCCACCACGCTGGTCTAGTGCGGGTTGGTTTTGGTTGGCAATAGAAGATTATCGTTGAATGATATTTATTACATTAGGAAGATGCTAAGGTTAAGCTCCGTAAACATAATACAAATACATTAGGCAGACGTATAATGTGACAAGGTAAGTAAAGTAAGTAAGGTTCATGTAAGTAAAGTATTCGCAACACGCCAAACTGCGTTAAAGTGTAGAGTTTCCTTAACCCTTTCAACGCTGCGCTATCGGAAACCTGTCAATGTAACTTAATTCCTCTTTGTTTGCGTTCACATTGTGTGTATGGGAGTAATGCGCATTTCTGGGTCTTTATTTTTAAAAATCTATATTTATGGTTTGCCTAGTAAAGGTATAGACTGTAAGTTTTTAGTTTGAGGTTAGTATTTAAAAATGTAAGGATTGAAAACATTTCACTAATTTCATTTCAAGTCATGTTTTTAGGCACTTAAAGTGCTAGTGTGAATTTAAATGACTCATTTAAGTGAGACATTAACTGACAAATATTTTTGCCAACTACTCCTTTTGTTGTAAATCTTAATCTGTAAATCTATTCAAGGGTTTCATCAATGTTGTTGGTCAACATCTGCTTTTAGTAAGGTTACAACGGTTTTTACCTGACTACGGCAGAGCCAACAGGAAGGGTTATGATTTTAGTAGTCTATGTGAATATGTATGTGGGTATTTGTTAAGCAATTAAATTACTGACGTACCTACTTTAACTTCTACAGGATCATAAGACCGCTGCCGGCGCGGCGCGGCGGTCGCGATTACAATTGATTTTAATTGTGTATGGAATAACATACAATCGAGGGGTTAATAATTATGATTTTTATTTATTATTGTTTTATATTTGTAAGGTTGTCTCTGTAAGTGAATTTGTATTATTTTTTTGTGAGAAAAATAGATATCTTAAACCTGAAAATGCTTGGGTATTGAAGATTTCAAACGTGCAGAGACTTAAAAACTTTAAATCTCCTGCTGGCATACAGCGCAAAACTTTGAATAAATGCTTGGACACAAAAAATCTTTGTAGGTCAAATGGTTAGGACTAAGAACACTCCACCGCTAAGCGGAGAGCAGAGAGTCATTTTTTTAGGAATTATAGGTACTTCAAACATTTGTCATATTTAATTCTCGTGTCACACACAGTGTTTGTTACCGATTTTCTCAGAAACGGGTCGAGCATTTCTTATGAACTTTTCTGTGTCTGTCCAGTAGGTCTAAGAATAGGTCATAAAACATATTTACCTACCTATATCGAAAAAAGGTACGGTTCCCATAGCATAATATCAGATTCCACGCATACGAAATCACGGGCAACAGCTAGTTAGTATTTATATACTTAGTTCTTCTGTACATGTGTTTGTCACAATGCTGGTTCATCTAAAAAAAGGACAACGCAAAACCATAGCCATGTAATTTACTAATTCCATTAGTAATAAACGCGCGTCTGGCAAAATAGAATTAAGCCATGTATGTGTGGGATCGCAACGTCATAATACAGTACAGTCCTGCATAACATTGTTTACCTCACTTTGAGGAATTAGTATTTTTTTCTATTTTCTTCTTTAATTACACTCTTTTTGTCATCATCATTTATCGTTTTTGTACTGAAGTTTAGTATGCAAGCAAATATTTTAGAGCAAAAAATACGGAAAGTTTTTATTCCTGAAATCAAATTTTAGATGCTTAGCCGGGAATTATTTCAAATACTTTTGACGGTCTAGAATAATACACTCATATGTAGTATACTAAAGGACAAAATATACGTATTACTCTAGCCTAGTCACGTTCGTTATCGGTTACATGATTTGATGAACTTGGCTCCATAGAAAAAAATTACAAACCTACGCCGTTGTGTAATGTCTTTTCAATATTACGACTAAACATTTGATGGATCATTTTTATGTAAATTTAAAGCTACTATGTCTATAAATATAGACAAATTCACTGAGTTTGATTTCATGTATAAATAACTACAAAATACGTGAGCGCGGCGGTTCGTCAAGCCCGTACTGTCACGCACTAGCGCTTACCGAGCGCATAGGCGCTCCGTAATAGGCGATCGATGGACATCGATCCGAAAATGCCGACCTAACGGGCCTTAACGGCCATTTCCAATAACCTATCTATCTTCAGTTTTAGCATATCGGAGATAGAAAACAACTTCTGTGTTTGTTTCTCTGGACGGCAAAAACAGAGATAGAAACTGTTTCCTATCTCCGATATGCCAAAACTGAAGATATATAGGTTATTGGAAATGGCCGTAAGACGACAGATGACATTTATTGGTTTCTGAATTCGCACACCTTGAAACACTCACGATACATATATTATCTCAATGGGAAATTCTTAAGCGCCTTCTTTATGTTTCCTATGTTGCCTAGAACAACCCATGGTGTAATCAATTTAATACGAATTATGATTACACTATGGTCTTTTTATTAGACGCCCCGTTGGTCTAGTGGTTTAAATACCGGGCCAAGATCTCGGGGTCCCAGTTTCGATCCCCGGGTCGGGCAACGAAAAGTTTCGAATTTTCGAACGTTGCTCGGGTTTGTGATCACCAACCCGCATTTAGCAAGCGTGGTGATTATGCCAGTTCCCATCATTGCTGTGGTAACTTGAATTCAATGATGAAGGCCTTTTCCCTGCAGTGGGATGATTATAGGCTGTTACTATACTATACTATACTATGATCTTTGAACGCCTCTGTCAGCGGAAGGAAACGGATATGAACCTTCTAATAAGAGTGGCTGTTATGACTGTAAATGGTTACTTTGACCAATTTTTTATCCAATTTGCACTTGACTGTACCACGTTGAAAAGACCTAAACGGACGGTATGTCCCCGTAAAATACGCGAGTTTTTAATTTATTTGGGTCGAAAAACATGGTACGAACAGCCTACATGTCAGACTACACATTTTTTGTTGAAAAATCGAATTTATTCCTACTACAATGGTGTCCCCAGTGTTTAGCTTCATGCCCTGCCGTCTGTACAACCACGGACCACCGTTTTGTATTAGGACTAATGAAGTAATAAAACACGACTAGGTAAGTTGAGCAACAGTAAGTAGCTTGACATTTCTATACTTTAATAAATGATATTTTAGCAATTTAATTGCAATTATAATATCAGTATATAAACTTGAAAAATTATGTCTCAGGCGGTAAGTATATAAATAGGGTATATATCGAAATGCCTAATTGTTTGTACTCCTAATTGTCATTGGCACACAAACTATTAGCCTAAAAATTTTTGGCACATTTTTACTTTTCCTAAACATGTTTAGCCTATTTTTACTACGCCTTACTGAATATCGCCGTATTATAATTTCCCAAATGCGACATTTAGGCGAATATATCCTGGCACCTACCATTTACAGTTCCAAATTTTTATCCGCAGCAGGTTAAAAAAAATAACAATATTTGAAATAGCCATGCATGCATGCATGCTTGCAAAGAAGTAAGCATGCATGCTTGCAAAGAAGTAAGCATGCATGCAAGCAAGTAAGCAAGCCAGCAAGCATGCATGCAAACAAGCAAGCATGTATGCAAACAAGCAAGCATGCATGCAAACAAGCAAGCATGAATGCAATCATGCATGCAAACAAGCAATCATGCATGCATTCAAACAATCAGACTTCCGTGACGGCTTCGGCGCTGCCGGGCTTCAGTGGTCCCACGCGTGCAAATCGTCGCAGATGGCTTACGCTCACCACCGCAGCTTCGGCTTTCTGGCCGGCTGTGCCGGCCAGCCTCAGCCTCGGCGCCTCGCTTACAGCCTCCTGCTCCTCAGTCCGCGGGCCGCCTCGCTACGCGCTTTTGAATTACACTCTAGGGGTAGGGCAGACAAGACTGCTTCGTTCGGTTTGCGAGCGATTCGTTTCTTAAACTGTTTCGATTTAAAAAAATACAGAGCTCATGATACGAAGCATAATGCCAAAAAACATAAACATGGTCAGTTAAATATCGCAATAAGGTATTTTTAGTCTTAACTAAAGATTAAATACTAAATAATTAAATAAACAAACATACTAAATAAAACCTGTAAAACATGTCTAATGCCCAACCCCTGCTCCTTGTGCATAAGGATTGGGACAAAGCGATGGTGGTTTATTTACGTATTTCCTTTCCATTCATATTTTACAATCTATTTTAAAACCACCTGCTGCAAGCTGAATTTGGCATACAAGGGGTCTCGATAAAATCTTTTGATAGTCGTCGTTAATTGCTCTGTTCGAAAAAAAATTTACTCGTTATATTTTATAGCTTGTCAACCCTACCTCAAGCGACGATATTAAGGGGGATTCTCAAATCAACGTGTAATTCTTGTTTAGGTTAAGCCGTTTTACTAATGTTTTTTGTTGGTAGCTTAAAGTTAGTGCCATTTAAATTAGGGGAAACAACAAACACCGAAAGACACAGAAATAGTGTTGACAAATATAAAAAAAAGAAATGTTTTTCACAGAAAAACGGATCGTCAGAGGTGTTTTTCGTATATATTCGTTTCGTTATAAGCGTTTTGATGAATTCTAACAGCGGACTATCTTTGAAGATTAGTTATACTACAGTAAAAAGAATTTAGACCGCGCGACGATATTAGAATTCACCAACGCTCTACTCGTACATATAATGTTCTTGTGTAGAGTTGGTCCGCATCTGCAAACAATGGTCGCATCTTTTTAATTCCATATCTAGTCGCATCATACTGTTTGTTGTATAACATTTAATAATGCCAAAACATTGGTTTACATAATTATTCTTCCCCACGGAATATTCATCCTTATATTTTTAGCATACGTCGCAAATCAACCTTTATCAACACTTCGTGTTTTCGGAATAAATTTTTTGACTAGCTTAATCTGTGATTTTCTAATTCTTAGTGGCTTCTGATTTTCTTTTTATCTTTTACATGTGTAAGCACCACTTAATTAAATTAACATTAAATTGTAAAAAAATATAACAGGAGTATCAAAGTAAATATTTAATTCGTACATTTCACAATATCATTCGTAATGGAAGCAATTTGGAATAACCTTTAATGTTTTTCACTTAAGTATACAAAGAGGAGTTCAAAGTATCTTCAAGATCCCATCAAAGGTCCACAGAATTTCCGTCTTATTTAAGAAGCAAAAAGTGTATTTTGCCTTAGCAGATCGTGAAACTTTATTACGACTTTCTATTTGTATAACGAACAGGCAGGTTTAATAGGAATATGTGGATGTGAGAAGAGAAGAAGGTTATTAACCTGATTCACTAGTGTTACATTTCTTAAGCGCAAAACAAATAGGTGAATACGGTTTTTTTCTGGCTACAGTACTTAATATAAAAGAAGAGTATTACCTTGTTCCGCAACTAAACTATATGTGGTTAACGAAGTTGGTTTCACAATTAACAACCCTAGCAGTTAAAGCCTGTTATTTGTGTATTGTGAAATTGTTTGTTTATCCAAATTTAAAAATTTAAAAAAATATTATTTCAAGTTACAACCCACATTAGTGTACTGCTCGGCATATGACTATCAAAAAGGGCAGAGTTTTTTTGCCAAAATCACTTGGCATCGTATTTTTGCCAATGATGGAGGCAATACGCTTTATTTAATCTGGTGTTTGAGCCTCTTTCGACAACTATTATTCAAGAAGGCGTGGTGCTGTTCCCTCTGGTTCTATTCTTTAGTCGCCTCTTACGACACCCATTGTTACAAGAAGGCGTGGTGGTCATTTATTTTTAGCCAGAACCACACGGCATACAATTATGCAATATACATTCATCATGTTAATCAACCAACAACAATTGTTTTTTGTTCATTTAAAAGTCACATCCTCAAATCATTTTTCTTAAGCAATCAGATCCTCTATACATAAGAATATAATTTTTTCAATGATATAATAAATGTACAAGTAAGACCTCTCTCAATATAGTTAATTGAGTTTCTTTTTTTTTATTAGTCCTTTTTAACAGTAGGTACAGCGTTTGTGCATGTGATTGATTCAAATTCATTACGACAAATATGTGTTACCTAAACAGCGTTCATAACTTTGCTTCAAACAAGAATCAGAGTAATGCAATGTAAATGACGAATGGCAATTTAAGTCGTGTTACTGCTGAAAAGTTTGTTCTGAAGACTTTCAAACAGGCGCAATAGGGTCTTTACAGCGTTATAACATATGTCTTTGCATAATTTCGCATGTATTATGCAATCGCATTAAGTTAATTCGCAAAGTTTCAGATGCTGAGGCTGAGACGGTTCCTGGAGAGTTTTAATTAACTTAGGTATAAACGTCAGGATGGAAGGAACATGAGCTGTATTTTGGAGAAACTAAAAATGTGGTTTATAACTGTAATATACCTTAAATAAGATTACACCATCTCTTCTATACCGGTAGCCTGACTGCGATATCCATCCGGGTGAGTGGTCGATTGGTTATTCAACCACGAAAAATAGCTGTCCAATTGTTCTAGCACATAAAAATAATAGTAGTTTCAATTTTTAAGGGTATTGTAAAAGGTGATTAAAGGAGTGACGCCAAGCAGGGCAATTACGGCAAATCCTTCTTTTAGAGAGGCCTATGTCCAGCATTAGACAGATAATACTGGTGATGATGACGAAAAATAATATTTTTTACCAAAAGCATCATTTTTATATTCCAAACCTAAAAATGTAATAATTACAAATTATCATGCATGCTTATAAGAAACGTCCATCTGACTCTATCAAGAATATTGGGGCAGGCTAAACTTGAAAGCGAAACAGAAACACTCATAGATATGTCAATACATTCAAATTAATATTTCTACTGTCACATTCAAATAATATTATTGTATTCCTAGCCCATTAACAAGATTGTATCTAAGATAATACTGCAACAGGCAATCGCATTCCAAGAATGCTTGCAGGAACAGAAGCCAATAGAACAACCAATACAAACAGAGTTCGAGATTGTCCTAATAAATTGAATAGAGAAATGCAATGCTCTATCCTGATTATCCTGGAGAATACTCGATGTGAATATAAAGCAGTTACACTCCCTAAGTTATTCTGTCGTGTGCACTATTTTTGAGTCACTCGACAAATTAGTTTCTTCAAGAAACAAAGATTAGTGCACTGTTGGTACCGATGTTAAGTTCCAGTTTTAAATATGTTTGCCGAAGTTACAAGAACAGTTTTACTAGGCGTGCCACAATTCTTAAACTAATTTGACTACGTCATATATCTAGTTTGTAGAGAAACTAATACAGTAGCATACATGTAGCACAGATAATTAGATAACCGATACACTGCTGCCTTTAGTCAAAACTCAGTCACACTTTGGACTTTTACCAAAACATATTTATAAAACTACAGTTTGACTATGAAATTTTCTAATTACGACACGTCTGACTACACGGCTGGATGGGGAAAGCCCAGGATAGACAATTGTGGCGTGACTTGAAGGAGGCCTACGTTCAACAGTGCACGGATAATGGCTGTTGATTGAGTACGCGATACCAGCCTAAAACCTCTACATAAATGGTTTTAAACCTAATCATAATAATATGTTAGTTGTTATTTTCCTTTCTTGGGAAATGTATTTAACTTAGAGTCAACCAAATTTGTAATCAAGTACATATATTTAGACATATTTAAAAAAAACTCAACTTTAGCAATCTCACAAAATGAGTGCATAACATAATACAGGAATGTTAACAAATTTGGACACATACAGTTGAAATCGTTAAATATATTTGCCACTGTAGAAAAATACTTATTGAACTGTGTTGCCATGCTACACGTTCAACTGTTTCTCAAATTAAATGCACCCCATTTTACGATGCAACATTTTAAACGAGCGATTACCTAATTAGGATTTAGTGACGCGTAGCTCGCTACTTACTATCGGTGCAGAAATCAGAAGTGGAATTTAATTAAAACTTCTACCTGCCGTTCTAGTTAGCGTTTGTTACTATTTCCTAAGTTTGTTTCTTGCCACTTCAAATTGTTCACGTATATGGTAAACAACGACACTTTGTTGAGCCTAATGTATTAAAACTTGTGAGAGAAACAAACTGCTGAAATGTGACAACTTTCCTTGTTTTGATTTAGAGATCGGGCGACTCTCTTGGGATCTATTCTTCAAAAGTAAATTACCTTGTCGCAAATAGTTATTGTGTGGTCATGCTTTGGGGTTACAAATGTCTGAGGGAAGTCCTATAACCATTTATGTGTTTGAAATGTGATAGAGTTGGAGTTTATCTCACTTTTCATGGATTTGGCACCATAAACGCATTAACTGACATTGATTAATTTGAATGGTTTTTGGTTAAGATGTATGTGACCTAGCAACAGTTAAAAGTTTTGTCAGTAAAGTTGTTATCGTGACTTCCCCGATTAGTAAAATTAAATTAAATTATTGGTTTATTAATATATCAGTTAAGCAATACCGATCACCAGTCAATTCCACACTAGGAATAGTGTGTGCCTAGTGTGAAATTGACCTATTTTGTGATCACTAACCCGCATTTGGCAAGCGTGATGATTATGCCTCTACCCATTATTGTTATGGTAACTTGAATTCAATAATGGATACCTTTGTCCTGCGCTAGGTTACTTTACCTTTACTTTACACCACCACCATCATCATCAGGGGTGGTGGGATCTACCTCCTAGTGGTCCACCCTGGGCAACGGCATCTTTGGTTTTTTAATCAATGATTACAGCTAACAGATCCCTCTGCGGTGGTAAGCTTCGTAAGAGGCTGCCTGGATGCTACCACCCTCCTGCCGGAGTCCAGCGCCAAGTTTTTCTGTGTTCCGCTGGTGTGTGGGAGAACCAGTACCTCTGGGTAAGCTCGCTCCATCTTAGGCTTCTTCTTAACCGTATAGTTAAGTATGTAGTCAAGAGCAAGCCCATTATTTATAAAAAAAAAGACGGTCGTCATTCGTAGTTAAAGGTATTGTACTGTACACAAACTTACGGCCGGTCCCAATAATCTATCCATCGCCAGTTTTGACATTTCGGAGATAGGAAACAGTTTCTATCTCTGATTTTGCCGTCCAGAGAAACAAAGACAGAAGTTGTTTTCTATCTCCGATATGACAAAACTGAAGATAGATAGGTTATTAGGACCGGCCGTTAGATGAGACGAGTCTGTTAGATTACGTCATCAATTAACTTACAAGACACAAATACCTGCGCCATTCGCTTCTCATTAACCGTTCACTTTGAACTTAATACAGCTTAGCGAAGCTGTGTACGTCAGCTCGTTAACCCATCGCTAAATGTGTAATTATCTTAACTGATAGAATTTAACAGATTGGCGTCGTAAGAGACGATTGAAGAAGTACTGCCAGAAGAATAAAAAGTTTAAAAAGGCTAAAAATTCCTTTTAGTCAATTGATTTATTTTACTGCAATTTGTGCTATAAAGTGTTTTGTCTATCTATCTCATTACCAGTGCCCAAACTGCGATCGCCGTATGCCAAGCGTGGCGGTTCGTTCAAGATCGACCTCCCATTTGGAGAGGTCTACTAAGTTATAATGATTTGGGCTGATGATGATGTTGATCTGTCGTTTCCTAAATTGACCTGAATGACAATCGATTCCAAAATTTTTGCTATCATATTCAATGTACAAAAAAACAGACCAATAAATATAAGTATAGGGCTAAAAATGGTTTTTGAAATAAGAACAATAAAACAGATTAAATTAACAAGTAAAATGTGTCAACACCCGATGCAGTGATTCCCAATAAATATTAGAACAATCCATAAATATTAGAACCACCAAATCCTATAGAATATAAATAATAATAATAATAATAAATGTGGACAACATCACATACATTGTTCTGATCCCAATTTGAATAACTATTTAAAGCATTCGTGTTTTGGAAACCAGAAACAACGAAGGTACCACAAACACCCAGACCCGAGAAAATGTAGAAAAACACTTTTTTTTCTTCATTGACCCGTCCGGGAATCGAACCCGGGACCTCGGAGCAGGCGACACATTGAAAACCGGTATGTACGTATATTATAGTGATAGTGGCAGATATATGTGTCTGATATTCAATATCAAGAGCTTTATTCCTTACATGACATTATATCTGCGTGTGAATCTAAATCAAACTCGGTTGAGGAGGATACTTGCCTCGTAATGATGAGTCATTAAGCTATTGACTGTACTCCTTTTAGTAAACAGGTAAATTTTAGTCGTACAGTAGCCTGAGAGCAGGTTAAATATTTTTGTTGCAAACTAGCACCTATGTCAACAAGGTTACGATGCCTCGACGGAATACGTAATGTACTGTCGATTGTCCTCTAGATGATAAATAATAAGTGATTAAATTATATACATTTAAAAACTCCATGCACATAGTTACTCAATCGTATACTCATCACTTCTTTTTTTAGTATGATTATTTTTTAAAATTGTAAGTGTTAATATTTTACGGTTAAAAATAATAAAAACACTTTACTCAAAAATTAAATAAACAAACGTAACCAAAACGTAAAAATACACGTAAAAACGTAAAAAAACTACTATATTTATATCTAAAAACAATTGTTAAAATCCAGAATAATACAACAAAGCACTTTTTCGTCAGCATCCCGAATACACGAGTGACATCTCCCTTCTGAGCCTACAAATTTTACCCCACGACAATATTTACCCGCAAACAATGACCTAATTAATTGGCTATACATCCTTTTATCAATGCACAAATTGCCTTTGAAAGGACAAAACGTACTGGCTGACGATAAAAAAGTCATCCCGATAAATTGATAAACAAATTGGCGACTAAATGAGTTTTATTTGTACGCATTGAGGTCTAAAATCCGGTAACCCAGTTCCGAAGCTCCGAGCGAGCCCGGTTACGATTGAGTTAGAGTAGAAGCGAGACGTGCGCGAGATTTTTTCGAGTTATCGTGACGTACCGATGTCCGAATGCGCGAAAGCGATTGTTAATCGATGCCGGTTTGGAATAGAAGTGATGTCATGTCATACTTGTAAACTTGTTTATTAGGTTGTAACGTTTCGTCAAATATTTTGTCGTTATATTAACCTATTTATACAGATTGCTTTGCAGTGGGATGATTATAGGCCGTTACTTGTACAGAATATATTTTATGTGGTATCTACCACAACAGGAAAATGATAATGATATTAGCACTATTTAAGATACACTCAGATTAGATCAGCTTAAATTCGATAAAAAACATTGTCGGTAAATCAAAAAAATATATTGAATGTACAAAAAAATCGCATCAATACGAGATATTCGAATCATTCAAAACTTAAATCGAGTTCTCGCTACGAGAACTGTTATCCGGGCCCGGCAAGGGCGGGGGTCGGGGTAGTCACGTCAGGCTCCAGGGCCGGAGCTTACATAACGCGAGAAAAGCGGATGTACCGCGGCTCCGCACCGTCTCGCTCGCACTTTTTTAGGACGCATCCACAACAGTTCGATTTTCCGTATAATATTGTTTAAAATGCTGTTATTTTGAATGCGTAGGCAAAAGGTCATGTGGGTTCCCAGAACGTACTTGTAAATATGCTCGAAATGTTAAAAAGAGAAATACGTGTATTTTGCCATGATAGAGGTATAAAATTAAAATATATATCCGCGACATAATTATTAGATCAACTACTTACCATGTACTGACGGATCTATTTTCAGTTAAAGGAAATTATTGTTTCAGTACATCGAAATTCAAAACCAGCTGTACTTGTTACCTACATTACTTTTGCACATACCTATTGTATCTAATTTGTTAATACTATATTTTCAGAAATTACATTGAACCATAATCAAATAAACATATACACTGCACATTTCAATGACTAATTAGTTCGACAATAAATTCGTAGACAAAACTAAAACGTGCCTACAGTTATCAATTAATTGACCTTATTAACTTTAAAGTAATTTGTCTACAATTCCAAGCTAAATAAGCATTGAAAGTCTTCGGAAATATGAATTCCGAACACATGTCATGCGCAAGTCTTTGCTTTATCAGCTTAAAAATTGACCTGGAAAAACGTCGCCAATCGGAACGAGGCTTTACAGCGCTCCGCACATGTGCCGATGGCGCTGACATTTACGTAGTGCGCCCCGTACCGCCGAGTGAACGCCTTGCTGGCGCGTCGCGAGAAAAAAATAAAACGTTCGAATTTAAAAAATAATAAAGACATTCAAGTTGTTGTTTTTTTTTTATCAAAAATTGTGCGTATTTTTTTGTTCCGATTCTGTGTGTTTTGAAATTTGATTTTCCAAGTGAGCGGATTGGCGAGGGGTCGTTTTCCCCGGGAGTATTGCTATAGCAACGAATGACGTCAAGTTCACGGGCGGTTGGTGCATTTTCGTTCGATAATGAATATTTTTCGGGTGCTAACAGAATAGCGCCTGATTTTAATATCGAATTTGCTTGTCCCTATTTTGGATAAAGGTAAGATTTTATTATTTATTTCATGAATCCTTGCTATAAAAAAATTACTTATAATTAAAATTACGGATTATTATTATTTTAAGACATTTAAAAATAAGTGGATATATTAGCAATTAATCGATTCCATTTCAAATGTACTGGATTACTTAATTAAACTTGTCCAGTTCGAGTTACATAGTCTTTATAATTGTCCCTTTAATGTCCATTGTTATCTTATACCAATTAAATACAAATTGGACGCGTCATTAAGTTATTAAATGGAGATTTTCCCGTTTTTTCAGTAGGGTATTTTTATTATTGTTTCCTCATTCCTACAACTTCTTTGACACAGATATAGGAAAAGATTTGGAATATGACCCAGAAACTCTACATTACCTACTGTCCCAACGTAATATAATTAGCGATAGATAAAAAGAGATTATATTTCCATTCTTGATTTTGCGATCATAAAAATTGCTTAGTAATATTATAATATAACTTTATCTCTTTAAATTAGTCTAGTTTCAATATAGGGTATGTAGAGTAAATCTCAAAAAAACTGAATAAGTTCACGTAGTTTGACAGTAATATACCTACAATGATTTTAATCCCTCAACCCCTAGGAGGCACTCGGGTGCCACGATAACAATTGATTTCAATTGTGTCTGGAATAACTCACGATCGAGGGATTAAATACTCATCTTTCAAGCACAGCCTTTGGCCTAGTTTTGAACAGAAGATATCGACAGACAAAAATTTGAAAAATAATCATTCTATAAATAATATACGACGAACTGTAATCTTAAGTACGGCTTCCGGCGAATCCAAATCGAGCTAAGTTCAAAAGTGCGCACACTGCACTAAATTTCAAAATTATGATCTATCTAAGTAATACCAAAAACTAATACTAATGATATTTGTTTGTAATCGTAATTAATTTTCTATTCCGGACGAATACTCAAAAACGAATCCCAAAATACGTTAATGAAATAGTTGAAATATTGTATTCGTTCGAAATTGGTATTAGTGTTTGGTCTAGAAAGGAATAGACCAAATTTATAAAACTGTGCATTTGTTGACAGTTTATTGCATTGTACTTACAATAAAAACAGTTCCGAAGTCAAGTTCTATTAAACAATATAGTTTTTGAATAGCCCTGTATAGAATGGCTGGTAATTGGCTGGCTAGACAATAAAATTTGTAGTGTTCAACGTGAACAAAGACCAGTGGCCTTATTCAGCTATTTCAATCGCAGTTCGATCGTGTTTAAATTGGACGATTTTGACATTTAGCCCATACTAGAACTGTCAAAAACCTGCAATTCAATTACGATTGTGATACGATTTGGTTACGCGAATTAGAGGACTGGGTGTCAATCTAACCATCCATTAAAGCAAAACCTCTTAAATTGATGCCGCGTCACTTTTGGTCATTATACGACTGAATCAAGGCAAGTTATTAGTTGCTTAGTAGATAATGTGTGTTCTTGGAATTAATACTTTGCCATGACAAAACGGACATCTTAGTGTTTATGAATAGCATGTTTCCAAGTTTTGGACAACTTGACGAAGTTGTTATTTGACGCGCATAGAGCTGAGGTGATCCAAGAAAATACTTGTTTGCAACTTATGTATGGTTTATTTAAATCAAATTTTGTTTGTACCATTATGCATCATCATTACTCATTCGCCCAGTCCACTGCTGGACATAGGTCTGTCCGAAATGAGGATTTGACTAATATCACCCCGCATAGCGGGCGGGTCGGTTATTATAGTCTTGCTCTGGCAGAACTGACTCCTTTAATCACTTATTATGACACCCATAGGCATTACACCCATAGGATAGGCAATGGTAGCAAGAGTGTTAATCAGGAATTTACCACTAAACAAACTTGTACTTGAAATAGTTTTTTATATTTAGGTCAATTCGTAACTCTAACTGTAATTTGGATCTTACGTTCCTGTTAAAGACCAATGATCAATCAAAGCTTAGGTATTTTAATATTTTTTTAAGTTTATGGTCAGTTCACGCAACCTTTTTTCCTAAGGACTAAAGCATTTGTATCTGCCTATTGACATTTAAGCCAAGATATAAACAATGATATTTGCTAAATGTCAATAAAAGCACACGAACGCCATCTATAAACATAGAGTTCTATGACTCAGAGTTTTAACAGCTGATGTCAAAATTTAATGTAGAGCTTCAACTAAAAACAAAACATGGTACAAAATATTTTGATATAGGTTAACTAATAGTATTCTTTATTTGTCAATTGTTTTCTTTTTAAGTTGAGTATCATGTTTGTAGAGACATTCGAGTATATTGCACTAGAAAGTAGAAACATTATACCGACAAAACATTTCCTTTGCCACAAATATAAAAAAAAAACAAAATCTGCAGACAAACTGCCTAAACAACCACAAAGATTTTATATCTTCTAACTAAAGTATAACTTAAACATGTTACGGCACGCAACTCATGCTTATTTCGTAACGATATTAGCAGCCTCAAAAACTCGGACCCACATTATTTTTGTTAAAGGATGTTGAACTTTGTTATCACGACGCTAAGTTCGAATTGAGATCGCCGGGACAGGTTTTAGAAACGACTTTTCTGCGGAGGTCTCGTTGCGTAAGCTAAGGCTGTGTTGACATTGCGAGCTGATGGTGCATGGTGGGAGCGGCCCTGGCTGATACTGGCTACAAAAGTTAAACAGATCTTCGATTATTTAAAAAAAAGTTTTTGTTTATAGCCACAAGGATTAGTACATTTTGTCATATTGTAAAAAAATATAATTATGTTGAGAAGAAATACCTAATAATTACGATGAATCTAACAAAATTTGTCTATGTACTTGTTAGATATCATCAGGAAATATACTTTTTAATAACCTAAAAAAACTATTTTTTTGCTAATAATTGACATATTTTTTTCAATATTTATGAATTATGTGAACACTTATACTGTCTGTTTTGCAACCAACCTTCCCACGAACGAGCCTACTCTACGCAAATGAATGGATTGACGCGTAAAATAGTAATGACGTAACAAACAACAAGATATCTACGTTACCTTTTGGAGCAGGTAGATACTACTCGTATTTGCAGATTGAGTAATCACCAGGTCCAGGAATTACACTACTGGCCAGGCAACAAAAAAGAAAAAGAAAACATAGAATTTAAATACTTTTTAATTACTGCAATAATGTATTATGTCCTCTCGCACCTCTGTGGCATACCGCGCGTGCGAACTCTACATTTCGAGTTCGAATTTTAAAAGTGTAACCAAATTGAGTTGTCGCGAAACTACTGCCGCGAACGAAATTCAACGAAAACTACTATTGTGTTTAAACTCTTTCTTGTTTATGTACTTGGCATAAATTAAATACTGACGCTGTAAGTTAGTATTGTTTTGTAGTGCTAGTAAATATTTTCGTTACTTTAATAATTTGGCTCCGCTATACAATACTGTTAGATTAAAAATGCTGGTGAATAATTACGATAAGCTTGATTGTTTCAAGCTAAGTTTCTAGAAATACTCGTAGATTGTTCCTAAACTCTTTCGAACTGAATTTCCTTTTTCATTGTTTTTTAGAGTTGATTTTTAAAGTAGATTTATCTTTGCTTTATTATGACTTTCCATCGTATATGAAGATAAGTAATAAAATATAATTTTAGTACAAATTTTATATTTATTTAGTAAGTTAACTAATTACGTTGCCTTCTAAGTAAGCAATAGTCACAAAACAATTTCTTCCGCATCTGTGTTTTTTTAAATTTATGAATATATTTCTTGCAGTAGTTCAACCTGTCATTTTGACAGTTGTCCTCAAATGAACGCTGTAATTAAATAGCTTTAGCAGAATTTTAGCAGAATAACGACGACCATTTGGATCAGCCGTAGTAAACGCTGCTTCTGAGCCATGGGTCGCGGGTTCGATCCCCGCACAGTACAAATATTTGTGTGCATGAACAAAACATGTCTGTTTGTACTATCTGGGTGTTTTCTATGTAAGTATTATAAGTATGTATTTACAAAAAAAAGCCTATAAGCAAGTTTATCGGTTGTCTAGTACCCCATACGACAGGGTACTTAATAGTACCTTAATTTGGGACTAGATGGCTCTGTGTGGCCCAGTGAGGCATGTCTTAAATATTTATTTATTTATTTATAACTATTTACGAGTAAACTTATCATAATAAGGTAGGTAGATATAGTACAACTACTCTACAGTAGGTATTACCCGAATGTAGTCGAGAACACAACATGTACTGCAGTAATGTTGAAGAGGTTCTGAGACGATTCTGAGATTTAGTAGATCGAAAGCATCGAATGACTGATTTCTGATTTCTATGGCACTGATACAGCGCCATCTAGTGACAACTTTGCGAATTCAGTTTGAATGAGTAAAACTCTAAATATTCACTTTGATACGTTTGCCACACTGATATTTTTATTGAAACAGGTGGGCACGTAAATTTTATATTATAGTATCTAAAACAAAGTATAGTATAGGTTGTACGTGCCATAATTTGTTACACCGCCATCAATCAGCGCATGATTCAATGTCGTTGTTAGACATCTGACTACAGTCAGCTGCAGAAACACTTATTGTTATGTATTTAAATGTTATTAAAATTTGCTGGACAAAAGCCTCTTCAAAAGGAAGAATTCGCCATAATCGCCACGCTTAGCGGGCAGGTTGCTGACTGCTGTTCACAGTTTAGTAGAGAGAAAACGCTGCTACCCGTCTTCTTCTAGCAGTATTCCTCTAGTCGCCTCTTACGGCACCCTCATGTAGAGTAAGGTCGTGCTAATATTCTTCTAGCGTATGCCGGCACCACACGACAAAAAAAAAGACGTGTGGCACTCGGAGACTGCCGCGGTAAAGCTATTGCATAGCATTTTTTATCAACTTATGCAATTATAAAACTAAAAAGCTTAGCTAAAAAGTATCACCGCTGTGCCGGTCGGAGGGGGGGGGGGGGTGGTAGGTTATTTTCGTTACGGAATTTCTGGATTCGGTCTCCACGCTCAAGGCCCGCGATAGAAGCTATGCAATAGCTTAAAAACATTCTCACGTCATCACGTGACCGTTTAGGTGCTTTTTTAACCAAGATGCAATCACTTTAAGGCTCGGTAGTTCGGGATTTACGAATCAAGATCCATCGATCGCCTATTACGGAGCGCCTATGTGCTCCGTAAGCGCCAGCGCGCGTCAATACGGGCCTGACGAAACGCCGCGCTCACGTATTTTGTAGTTATCTAAAAATAGTAATCGAGTATATCATGTAATGAATTCAAACTCATCGAATATGTCTAAAAATATTTAGTAACTTTGAACAAGCATAATTTTTTTTTAAATGTCCGTAGTTTGGTCGTGAAATTGAATAAACATTTCATAGAGATGTCGGTTTGTGATTTTTTTCTATTGAGCCAAGTTAATTAAATCGTGTAACCGATAGAAACTGTGACTAGACTAGATTCTCAACTAATACATTTTTTCAGACTTTAAAACGCTGTTTTCTAGTTCTCAGATGGGTTTTAAAAATTCAAAAACGCTGCCTCTTAGAACTACGCCACCGTAAGTCATGCTGTCATTTATACTAGCTGTTGCCCGCGACTTCGTCCGCGTCAATTTTTGTTATTATGATGCGATTAAGAAGTTTTTAAAATAATATTGCCTAAAGCCTTCCTCGATAAATTGACTATCCAACACAAAAATATTTTTTCAATTCGAACCAGTAGTTCTAGAGATTGGCGCGTTCAAACAAACAAACAAAGTTAGTATAGATTATGCATATTTAACACTGGCATGGTGGGAATCTAGTTGATGCAATTAACCATAGTTAACGTGTCAATTATACTCAGATGTTATGTATAAATTAAAGTGTCGTGCAATGATTATTTTTCCGCATGTGATCACGATTGTATTAGATATGATAATATTAATAACATGCTCTAAAGAATAATTGAATAAATAGACTGAACAGAAAATTAAATCCGCGTGAAACATATAAAAATCTGCGGGAGTTTAAAAAAAGGCAATACTTAGTAAGTACCTACATATAGTTCTTAAAATTGATTAAGAACTTGAATTCTAAGACCAACACGAATGAAGTAATAAAGAAGCTACCTACATTAACAATTATTTAGCTTGTAATAATATGTAAGTAATTATCTGACATTAAATTAGTCTTTCGATTTTAAAATTTGTCATTCAAGCCAAATTTGTCACTTGATGTGTTATGCGATATTCAACCTTAGGACGGTGTACTAGCACATGAATAAATATTACTCATGTGGTACTAGCATTTTAGCGAACTGTACTATGTAAAATATTATATCGGTACTTAGATTATGAGTCATAGTAAATAATGTGCGCACTGCAGAAAATTGACGTCGTGAGGTTTAGCTGCGTTATTACCTAGTGCAGTACCTTCTAGTATTTAATATGTCAATGTCATTTAATACTTTTGCATTCCATGCGTAAATCTTCAAGTCATTTATTTATGCAACAACACTGAGAAACATAGCAGAAGCGCTAATAAATTTTTAAATCCTCTTTGTAAAAGTTATTTAGCTTCCTTTAGTAGAGTGTAAGTAGAGTTCAGTATTGGTAATTGAATGAGTAGAATTAACTTTTAGTTTTTAATTTTTTGTTTACTCTAGTAACAATTAACATATTATAGTCCCAAAATAATAAGTCAGTACTTGTGTAAATAGGTATTGTGATTACATACCCACCTACTAACCTAAGTATTTATTAGCACAGGAAATAAAATTATAAGCTAGAATAAGGATTGATAAAGCTGATAATATGATGAGTACTTATTGCATAAATAGTTCTTTGTTGGTGTTCTACACGTTGTGTTAAAACAATGCTTGTCAAAAAATTATGAAGGCAATTCATCAGTAAAAAAAATGCATCCGTTTTTCTGAATTCATTAGCTATCACGAACTGCGTTTTGTCTTAGTAAACAGTCAACTTACAACAAAACCGCATTTTTTTTTATTTGTAATATAAGCTTCAGAATATTGATTTAAAGTCGGAAATCGACTAAGGAAATTTTAAAATAATGATTAGACTCGCTGTTTCCTGCAACTTCAATCGCGTACAAAACCATAGCCTATGTTATAACTAGTACCCCTAAACTATCCTTAAGCATAAAGTCAAAATGCCGATCCCTTTTAATGTTTATCCCACGGGAACCATAAACATTTACATTAAGAAGTGAATTACATATATGCTATTTTAGACTAATACTTATCTTTCTCTTTGTAAATTTTGTTCTGGCGTAAATGAGTAACAAAACAATTTTTCGTTATCTTTACTTCAGTAAAATCGACATTTTGAATGTTACCTATAGGTTACCTATAGGTAAGACTTTAAAGCTAATTTAAATTGTCGATGTGTTCTGTCGATAAAGGTATATTTTTTGTGCTCATTCATGGATCAGTAAATTGCATTGTCATTCGTTCATTGTCACTCCGTTGTGCTGGCGACGCATTTTGAGGTCGTCGATGTGCATGAAGTCGTGACATTTGTTTGATATAGATAGGTTGATCATAAATAGTAGCAAGAAACTCAAGTTCTATGGTATATTTGACCGTAAGACTATGTAGCGGCTCTACAACTCGACGACCATTTGGATCAGCGGTAGTTAACGCTGCTTCTGACCCATGGGTCGCGGGTTCGATCCCCGCACAGTACAAATATTTGTGTGCATGAACATGTCTCTTTGTACTGGTCTGGGTGTTTACAATGTATTATAAGTATATATTTACAAAAAAAAAAGTATATAAGTAAGTTTATCGGTTGTCTAGTACCCCATACGACAGGGTACTTAATAGTAGCTTAATTTGGGACTAGATGGCTTTGTGAGGCCCAGTGAGGCATGTCTTAAAAATATTTATATTTATTTATTTATTTACAACTCGCTAAGAGCTGTTCAAAGAATTATATATACTTGCAGTCTCTTCTCTCTGCTTCTCAATACATTTAGGTACGTAAAAACCAACATTTGTGTCCTAAGAAAAGTGTTGTACACCATTAAAAGTCATAATGATAAGCTTGCCGTTTCAGGTTTAAGACTGTGTAAAGGGAAATTGCACTTGCATTTCAACAAATTATCAAACTCTATACTGAACAACCTATTTACGAACTGAAATCGTACCTATGAATTTAATTTCATGAAAAAGGGTTACTAGTCATAATTATATATGGAAAATATTTATACCATGAAATTGTACTAGCTCTCACTGGTAAACTTGTACGAGTATATCCTTCTGAAAACAAAATTATTTGATAGGAGGCTTACAATAGTAACATATTCTCTTGCACTGTTTCTGCTAGGCACTAGCCTAGATGTGTTCCGAGGCAGTTGTAGAATAAAATATTGGGACGTGTAGAACCGCCTCCTAGCCTGTAATGCCAAGGCAACTAAAAAGTTCGTATGTAAACATGATTTGGCGCAAATGTAAATATAATTTATTAAATGACGCAAAGAGATCTACTGATGTTGTAATACAAACCCGTTAATATCATCGATAAAAGTAAATAGATATGCAGTCCCATAAAAAAGATCCAAGCTATAAGCCTACCGTAACGCAAGTTCAACCTTACACACGAATTAAAAATGAATGTAACCAAATGTCCATTGGGTGCTCATTTGTTGAGGACGTTATTCTGTTACTAATTGAGTATATAGATTTGTTTTACATTAATAGTATCATACCTAAAAGCTTAATCTACAATATACTGCCCGTTTGTGTTCGAGATTGCTGCACACTATTTTCTAATTAAGCCCAAACACAAACAGATGGTTGTTCGACGTTCGCAGCTGGCCTAACTGACCGTATATCTTACCAGCTCAACGTAGGTCACATGGGTTCAGGCTAGCACCTGCTCCCGACCACAATTCATTGACGCAATTGTAGGAGGCGCCACCGTCTTATCCCTTGATTGGAGCGAAAGAAGAACGTACTGTTTGACCTTTTGATTTGATCTGTCGTTGGTTTGTGGCGCTTATTAAGTTTAGAATGAGTCACTCACTGCTGCTGATTCTAGTAAAATTTTGATTAATACTCCGTGGTAGAGTTACCGGACGGGTGATAAAAACCAGAACTATACTGCTTTAGATGTAGGTGGTTTAGGCCAACCATTGTTGTTTCTTATTTTTCGCAAATCAAGAGATTTAATAGTTAGTTGCTTTGGCATCAGAAAAGTGTATCTATGTTCTTGTTCATAGCTCTGCGTTCTATGCTGCCTAGTTCATAGTACTATGAGAAAGAACTCTGTGAGAAATCTACCTGCCATTGCCTGTAAAAACACCTAGATACTGTTGAGTTTACTAGAACAATGCTGTGTTTTCTTGGTTTTGAAATCAAATTATCGAACCATTGCATCAGTTAAGTCTAGGTGTATGATGTGAAAAAAAAGTTCTATACAAAAGAACGCGAGTTTAGATATATTTTTTTTATCAGTAACAAGAGTACAGTACTTAGTTTATATTTGGCGATATCAACATAGGTACAACTATTTCATATTAGTGAGCATTTTTGTAATCATTGTACAGCTGCCTGTACATCATTACATTTTTTTTGGCAAATCGCACCTCTATGTGGCATAAATACCTAATCATAATTTTCGAAAACCGAATTTATAATATGTCTGTACAGTAAATTATATTAGGGGTTAAAGTATGAAATTGCCGTTTTGTATGAACGAAATCGAGAAAAGTCATTTCTACATACTAACAATTTTTTTGTTTTTTTAAAAACGCCTGAACCGTTTTCGATGCAACTAAAGGTGAAAGTTAGATGGTTATAAAGCTACGCATTATAGTATTTAAATTTCTGAAAATCAAAGTATATAATACAAATATACTTAATTGAAGCAAGAAGGTCAGCTGACACATTGTAAGGGGTCTTTTCAACGACTTCCTTTGAAGTAATAGGCACTAGTATTGCATTTTTTTTTAGTCAAAAGTTACTTTATTTAGTGTTTGATACAATACAAAAAGAATTACGCAATAATATGACTATACTTAAGAGCTATAAACAAAATAAAAAGTGGGAAAAAAATCGGCAATTTCATACTTTAACCCCTATTATTTGGGATTGACGTTTGTTCTGTAATAGTATTAATTTTATATAAAAACCTTTCTACATTTTTGTAACCTTTTGTATCCTACTCAAGCTTCTAAAGTTATTTTATTTAGTCGAGTTAAAAAGCAATTTTCTGCCATCAGAGCTTATTACGAACATAATTCGTTCAACAAACTTAATGAGTTTTCTTGGATATAATAAAATTGGCATAGAAACAAGTCATGAAAAAAATAGTTAGAATTCTTACTATTAACCAGAGCAAATTACTGGTTTCAGAAGTATTTATGACGTATGATATTTCATTTTACTATGTTATTTATTATTATTATACTGTTTTCGAATCTTATGCTAGTTATTAGAATATAGATTTTTTAGTAGGTATTATAACTGTTACTAAGATAATATAAATACCTAATACTAACTTAGTCTTGAATAAAGGCGTCATTCAGATGACTTCCAACTATCAAAATACCTAACCAACAATGACCTCGGGCAAAAAATACTTCTTTTACATCATTCAAAAACTCTCATAATCTTACATTTTATTCTTTTAACTTTAATCCTTAATGCGATGTAAAATTTGCCAAAAAAGCTAATCGCTCGCTGCTCGCGGCATCGCTCTGAAAACCGCAAAGCTGGCAGTTGACGGGACAAAGAAAGAAGAAAAAATTGTGATTAGAGCTAAAAGGTTATACAATTTGCCGAAGGTCTCTCGAAGCCGATACTTAGATGATGCGCAGTCCAGCCGTGGGCGTCGTTAGGCTGAGAGAGAGCAAGAGAGACAAAAATGTCACCAGGCCTAATAAAGCCACATTAGCTCCATAAAAGGGCATGTAAAGTGAAAGCATACCTACTTCAAATAACAAAAGAAAAGTCGCCCTTTAGCGAAGTTACATAGTTAGTATGTGTAATATCTATACCACAGATAAGATATATCTTAACAGTACCAACATTTAAGAAAAACTTACAATAGACTGAATTTTCATTGAAAAATGCATGAGTGCGGAGTTCTTCCATTGATTCGAAGGGACTGTTTTATTCAGTGGTTATGCAATACGCTGTCGGACTTTCTCCTCTAAAATTTGAATACGTTTACACAAGTGACTAAACTTCATTCGTATGCTGTTGATGATCGATGCGCGCGCAGCTACGTATGTATGACCCATTAAGATTGTTTTATTGTATTGCTTTGTTGTTCAATAAATTATTATTACTTTTTATTTGTTTTTTATCATGCACTAATAGTTTTTCCAGATTTAAAAACCAAAAATCTTTTGAACAATAATCACTGGCAATATTTTACGATACCATTAAATTACGATTTAAATACAAACTCTACATAATGTGTAAAATAAAACCAATAGCATAATAACAGTTTAAGCCACATAATAATATGGATTTTATCTAAAATAAATATTACTATTACTATGACTATACTATGCAATGCAGTTTAAGTTACTGGTGATCCATAGCTAAACTCCATGTACTCGAACCAAGGTCGCCAGTGTAAGTGAAAGCAGAACGTCAGTAGTGGATTCTTAACCTTTCAACGTAGCAAATAATAGAGGAGTACATCTAGTACAGATATGTGACATTCGTTCCCCAGAACCAATCATTGGCATACCAGAATGCACCGATAGAAAAACATCATAACACGGGCCCAACGTAATACGGTCCATTAGACCTCATTACGCAACCTAAGGTCGACCGGATCTCGACGTAGAAAAAGTCAATTCTTCCGTCCCTATCCCAACGACATACGGCTTAGAATTCCATAAAATTCCCATCGCTCTGCCATAGCGCATAGGTGCATATCCAACCTGTATTAAGGTGGAGTAAGGTTCAGTTTTACATTGTGTATTGTTGTTTGCGTGAGTCAGTATGTAGGTTACGAATGCTATGGGTCTTTTGTGTGTCATAATAAGTGATAGGTAAGTACCTATGTGGTTTTGATTCCACTATAGTCACGTGCGATGCGGTTTGTTACAAAAACTGTGATGCACCTTATGTGACGTTACTATTGTTTCTTTTGACCTAATGAAACTATAATGTTGTTATTACAAATTACGACTTACGAAATAAACGATTTAATGTACCTATTAACATAATAATAACTATATTAGCTACATAACGGTTATTACAAGCGATACTTGCTCTTCAACATACAATGACAAAAAAATAAATTTATTGCAATAACATAACTGACTTGAATAACTTTAACAATTCGTTTAGGTATTACCGCACCTTTTCACCTAACTTCTTAGATAAAGAATAAAGCATGAAAGGAATAAATGAAAGAACATATTATCTTTTCTACTTGAAATCTAAGAAAAATACTACAAGAGATATCAAGAAGTGAAAATTACGTCACATTTTACTCGTTAATATTCATGTGACAACCATCTAAAAGGTTAAAAGTCATGGTCACTGTTTGACTAAATTTAGATGCGGTATTCGAAACAAATATATTTAAGAAGATTTTGTAACCAGGCAACATTGACATTGCTCTACATTAGTAATCAAATTTTAAAAAGTAGGTAGTAGTACTCTCTGATAGTACCCATGCATCAGTAACGAAAGCATTTTTCCCACCGACCTTTTGTTTACTACGTAAGAAATTGACACTATAAGAAATGTGAGACGTGGGTATGAATACGATTGAACGAACCCTAAACAAACTTCTCCCTCATGAAATAAGCAAAAGATTTATCCCTGACTCGTTGAGGACTAGACATTTTTGAGGTATCTACATACATAAGTAATAAGTTCCGCCAAAACAATAAATCTACGGTTTAAAATTACGTCAAAAACTTCAGGATCCATGTCTAATCATCTCAATCACACGAAAAATACGATTCTAGTTTTAATTATTTTGTCGTTCGCCAGAGTTCGCGAACGCGCTCGCGGATTGATCTCAAAGCTAAAAGTGGACCCACTTATCAAAATAGCTCTTATTAATTAACTTCACTAGGCATGTTATGTTTGACGTACGGCTTAAAGATTATTCTAAGACGTACGGGTACATTTTTCTAAACTTTGACATACCTACCTTTTTGCCTTTATTAGTTTAAAATTTTGTGTTAAGTTTTGATAGAACAATTTTTTCTACATACAATCACATAACGCTGGCTAAGCATCGAAAGATACATTAATTACGATATTTTATACTTGTAGCACAAAAAGCCTTTAGGAATGTCTGCGATAGTACCTAAATGTCTAACTCATGATAACCAACAGTAATCATCTTTATCTATTGACTTGTAGCCAAAACAAGGTGGTTCGTTAGTTTAAAAGTAAAGAGCATACTGAAAATACAGGAAGGTGCATAGGGAAATGGCTTGTAGTGTCAAAGACTCCCAACCACGACAAAGCTTTCGGCTAGTTAATAGGGAAAATTCGAATATTATTTAAGAGCACAGTATAACTCAAATACTCAAGCAATAAAGGTTTTGTTAGCCTTTGAGGAGTCTTGTCCTTGACTTGGTGACTAAGGATTATACCGTTCTACCTTGAGAAATGTATCTTACTCTACATTTCACGTTCTGTGGCCACCCGACAATGGCCAACATAGAAATAATCCAAATAGATTTTAGCTGCATTAATATAATATTCAAACTTCCACTAACCTACACATGCAAAAAAAAAATGAAATAAAACCTTTTTTTATCATATAAAAAAAAATTGTTGACTGCATCATAATATTCCATTTTAATCCCTCAACCCCCAGGAGGCACTCGGGTGCCACGATAATAATTGATTTCAATTGTGTCTGGAATAACTCACGATCGAGGTATTAAATTTACTCATGTGCCCAAAGTAAGTGTAGCTAACTTGTATTTTCTACAGCCAGTATTTGCCGCTCTTTAAAAAGATGACAGGAAATCGACTTGTATGCACATAGCTATAATAACAGACAGGTGTTGCATAACACTTGTGCGATTGGCGATGACAGGGGCGCTATCTGGGGCATGGAACGAGGCACTCATAATTGGTGCTCGGGCATGGACGGTGACAGTTTGATTTTTTTAAACTTTACTTGAAAACATGCTTGGCAAAGTCAATATCCAAGGTCCAGAATTTGTTGTTAAGTTAACGTTCTTTTGTATGCGTCATTTTTTTAGTTTGTGCAAGCTAAGGGGTTTCGTGATTATTGGAACATTATTTTGTTTCGTAAACATATTCATTATTACCAGCTCCTATCAGCTGCTGCAAATCGGCGTCTCCAAAAGAAGGCTTGACACGCGGATTGATCCTTTGGCTAATAATACTAATATTTTTCTCAACTATTTTTCCTTAATTTTTATCCTCAAACTCTTGTTTATCCTGGTCAAACCTGTATTGTGGTGACGTTGACTTGTTTTTTTTATTAAAACAGTAACTAAACACAAATGTTTGTTTTGATTTTGTACATACGAAACAAAGCAAACTGATACAAATCCAAGAGTCACTTCTATGTACAGAAATTTTTAACAATGTTAAAAATTAAAAAATAGTAGCAGTGGTGGTTTATGCCACGTTATGGCATTATGTACGAGTTGACCTAAGTATGACTACTTATTCGTAAAATTATTAAAAGTCTTTCCAATTTTGGGCTGGACATTTCAATTTTAAAATCAAAATTAGATGTCCCTGATTGTGTCCCTGATTGTAATGGACAGGTTCAATCTCCACAGGTCTGATCGTAACTGCCTTACTATACTTAGAGTTAACCAGACTATATTTTTTATAGCGACGCAATAGTTTTAAGTAATCATCATATTTTTAGGTTATCAACCCACGATAAAAGCAGAGGTTATCAAGTTGACGCGTATTTTCCTTTTTTATGTATGACCATTTGTGACTTAAGAGTTTGTTTAAAAAATGCACGATCTATAGCATGAATGCATATTTTAATACTTCAATTGCCTATAACTGAAATATGATGATTGCACTTGATGTGATAAGATATGCTCCGGGCAAAAGCCGGCTAGCAGACAAAGCAAGTGGGTCTCAATATGTTCCCTCAAGGGGAAAATTAGAAGCCATATTGATATTTAAGCAATTTAATTGAAATTATAATATCAGTATTTAAACTTGAAAAATTATGTCTCAGGCGGGACTCGAACCCGCATCTCCTCGCATGCCGGGCGCGGCGCTTTTTAACCATTCAGCCACCGAGACACTATGTCATAGGCATGTCAATTTTTCAAGCATATTCTTATCGCTGTTAGCCAGCGTTGTATCATCAAATGTTACGGGTTTGCATCCTTCACACCCAACTGACTGACAGAAGCTATTTAAATACTTTTTATGATATTAAATTTAAGCAATTTAATTGCAATTACAATATCAGTACTTAAACTTGAAAAATTATGTCTCAGGCGGGACTCGAACCCGCATGTATATATATCGCTTACTTTCTACGGCGCTATCAGATTATATGTAGTAGATTGATGCTTCTCGTCATCGTCAATCTGTCACGTCCCGAGGGCCACTCTAAAAATAATTATTAAAAAGAAGTCTTTTATAAGGTCTTTACACTGGACCATCGCATATAACCAAGATTGATGTCCTCTTTCTCGTTTATGTTAGGTATATATAAAAAGGGCCTTAATACAAAGGGCCGGACACAGCCTGGCAACGAAACTGAAAGCCTTAGTGAAGTAACCGATAGTCGAATGTCGATAGCTTCCAGTTTAACAATATTATTAAAGTTGCTAGGTAAAAATCTTCAACAAGCCATTTGCAAATGTAGTTATATCATTATAATTTATAATTGTCTTAGCCAAACGACGCCAGCTGGACATAGGCCTCCCCTAAGGCCCTAAGGATCTCAACAATCACAACAATCGGTTCCGCGCCACCAGCATCCAACGGTCTCCCGCGAACTTCGCCAGATCGTATGTCCACTTAAATAGTTTATAGTTACAATTGACCTTCAAATATGATGATACTGTTTCTTATTATGAATGAGTTATAAATCTGCTATACATGTGTATCAATAAATAAAAATAAAATATCGAATTAGGCAGTTAAGTAAAAACTACTCGGCCAAGAAACTAATAAATATTCTCAGGTAAACTGGGTAGCGTATGACGAAGTTGGGTAAAAATTACTCGCGGAAGAAGCTAATACTGCTCATACTTAGTTCGTCGTATATATTAATAATTTCACAAAGCCTAAATACGGAAATCTACAAACAGTGAAGGACCTAGACGTCATTGAGGGGCTCGTACACAAATTATTAAGTCAAAAAGGGCTATACTCGAAATATCTTTGAAAGATCGAATTCGGTTTGATAGTGTAGTTAGTGTAGTTAATTCATAGTAAAATTATCGACATTTCGGATACCCTAGAAGACCCTTACCGTGGCATTGAACGAATGTGCTAGTGTGTGTAGTGCGTTAAGTGGTAAAGCCCTTTTGGTAGACTATATTGTGTTTGCACTTCTAAGTAGGAATTAACTTATCAAAGTGAATTAAGAGGGTCTTATTTCATTTTTGAAGTACATCAAATTTTGAGGTTATCAGACAAGAAGACTTCCTCGTTTGCAACGACTCCATATATTATTTTCAGCTGTTGTTTATGTAAATATAATACTTATGTAGCATTATATACTTCTAACTCGTTTTCAGATTGCCTTAAGGTCTGTTTGTCAAGGTCCTTTTTCTTAAGTCGAAATTATTACTAAATTCTGAAATTATAGTACCATAAGTTTCTGTTTTTTCAGAGCTGTATACAAACTTCTATAGGTACGCAATCAATATAGCAATTCATATTATCATAATTGTTTACGTTATTTCACATACATTATGATCAATTGACCTAGATAGTTTTCAGATACCTATTTAGCTAAATTTATGTTTGAGAGTAGACGACTCGATGACGACTGACAGGATAATATGGAAGAGGAAAACATATCTACTGCGCCGACTCCAGATGATCTGGAAACTAGGCTAGTAAATGATGAGGTAGAAAACCGTAAATGTGTTGTTACATGTTAGGGGGAATGGCAGAGCAATTAGAACAAAGGAGCGTGCAGTAACATAAAATATATTAATAGAAAAGTACACACATAGAATAACATAGAATACAATACGAGAGATGGATTATAGCAACCAGCGAATGTCAACACATTCTTTTAGTGACAACCTAATCATAGCGATTACAGCCAGATCTCTCTACACACAAAGCATGAAGGTGATATTCAACATTACATCGTGATCTTTTAGTATTTTGTTATGGTGGAACCCTTAGTGCAAGAATCCGACTGGCACTTTCCTGGATTTAAACAATGAAGGCGAACGAAACCCAAGTTAGCATTTTAACGATTTAACGAGATAAAACGGATAATTTTAAAACTCGATTTGTATTTACTAACAAAGCTAATTATTTTCCTTTGCGCGTTTAATACAGGAGAGTTAATGGAACGCATACCTTTTTAATTTATTTACGCATGACAAAATAATGAAAAGCATATTATTAGGTGCGATTTAAAGTTAGTTTTAATTTTTTATATCACTTAGCGTAAAAAAATTGCCCATAAAATTTTAGCAATAATTAAACCAAAAAAATACCATCTACGAGTATTTTGAGTTGGTTATAAAGAATCATAGATCAAAATCGTCATAGTGACCAAAATTTGGTAGCTTTTCCTCTGTATTTTTATTAGTAGAAAAGTTTTATTAATATTCCATTTAAGACCAAGCCATGTTATTTTAAACACATTTCTTCTTGGTCTCAATATTTTAACAATGGCATTAGAAAGTGCCGTTTACGGAGAAAACTTTTGTCAAAGGGACATTAATAAAACATTTGGAAAAACATCAAAGAATAACGTCGTCATGAACGAACGCTCAAGTGTGTTTGGGTCGATGTAGTCAGTCATTAATGTTTTTAAATTGAAGATAATCTTCGAACTCAATTATTGTTGTAACTATTTTGCATGATTAATTAATGTTCGTGTTTATTATAAAGTAGGTACCTATGACATTGTTTATTTGATGAGTATTATTGGTACTTATGTAATAGGTATTAACATTTATATTTATACCTATTACATAAGTACCAATTATTTATATACATAGGAGTAACCATTATATACTCGTTTAATAATATTTTGTTTTTTATTTTTTTTTGATTACGGCTTAAACCCTGCCCTATGACCAGTTTAACCGATTAGGAAACTATTTAAATGTAGAAACACGCTCTGCCGTTCCTACTACAATACCTAGGGTGTAATTAATACAATATTAATAAAGATAAAGACGCATCTATTCCCAAAGGATTTTACAACGACATACAACGCAGCATTACGCCAAAAAAAGAGGAAAAAAATATAAACAAGCTCTATGATATGAGATTTGAAAAAAAATATTAAAGAGACATTTAGCCAAAAAGTGCATAAATAATTTTATCATATTTCCAAAACACAAACTGGACCTCACTCATCGTAAATCGTGACTGTAGGTTTATACGCTGATTTTATAAACACATAATATCTAGATATCACCCGCAAACGGATTTAGGTACAGAAGTCAATCTCATGTCATGTATGTACTTTACTCTTGATACCTACGATCGGCGGTCATGCTGTACGGTCGCCAACTTTGGCTTATGCACAAAAATTATATTCTGGTAGTAGTACATCTAGTTGTTTGATTTATAGTTTAGAAGGAAATAGGAAGAGCGGAAATGCAAACTAATTACGCGGTCAATATCAGATCTAAACTTAAATTGGTGACAATTATTGTCCGTTAAAAGAAGTTATAGACTTTAATTTCGTGGGACGAACTGGTGCCTTCTACTCCGCCAAGAAATGTTGCGTTCAAATTGGATTTAATACCAGTGGAGTCACTCTGTAACTCCCTACTTCTCGATAAGAAAACAGAACAGAAAAAACTATCACTTATATTGTAATAACAATGCCGTCGCGCGGTCAGCAAGCCCGACGCTATCTAAAACTTGTCAAGTCGTTATTTTTTGACAGGTGTCAAAGTGTAGTCGCCTAGTATTACACTCGTAGGTAGAAAAGTGGTGGCTGGTGCCTTTATTTTTGTAATTGCACCATAGTAATTTGTGTTCTCTATAATTTATACACATAAATAAAAATCAAGTGGCCCAATGTTTTTATGAAGAATGAACACTTGATGATTGCGAGCAAAATGGTCCAAACAACACTTTTTTTCTCATACTAATCTCAGATTAAGTGAATTATAAAAATATTTCAGTCAAAACTTTGATATCAATCAAATTTTTTTTTTTGTAATAAGTACATAGTCTGCGACATGTCATTGTCATTTACTATAGGCAGAACGAAGTCTGTCGTTTCTGAATTTAAAGTGAGTGAACTGCCTAATGCTATGTTGTGGTTTAACGGCGTACGACCCGGCACCGAGTATTGTCGTGAGTGGAATTAGCCTCGTAAATTTCATACAGGAACCACGTTACGGGTACGGTTTTGGGAGAAGTAATTTTCGATTAAAGCCACTCGCGGTTGAGATTATGGGGGCGTATATTGATTGTTATGGAGTCCCGGGCTTTTGCGTCTGAAGATTGCTTCATGTAGATCTATGAGGTTTGCTTTGCTCCGGACTGAAAAACCAAACGGTTGTAGGTTCGAGTGCTCTGTAGTGGGATATGTAGATATAAAAAAAAGTAACTTTTTTCTGCAGAATACTGTTGTGTACTTTCTTATTTCTTAGCTTAATACATTGTTTGTGTGATAGGAAGTATCTTTAACATAAGTTTATCTCTTCTTTAGTTAATCTTTACCGATAAAAGATAACTTACTCAACTGATTTAAACTAAACTATCAAAAGCTACTTCCTAGATTGTGATGCTTGCAAAATAAGACCTATGTATCGGAAATTCATAAAATTAATAAACTAGCTACCTTCCCAATTTTACATTATTGTCAGTTCTTTATCATTTGTAGTCAAACGAATATTTTTGCAACAAATCATGGTTAACCTACAGAGTGAATAGCACGTTCTGTGTTCCCAACACAGGCGACATACACCTATGCGTCCATCTTAATTAAGTGGGACAAAATCGTCAATACCTACGCATCATCTGATGTATTCTATTAATATTAGGGGTTAAAGTATGAAATTGCCGTTTTGTATGGACGTAATCGAGAAAAGTCATTTTTCCATACCAACAATTTTTTAGTTTTTTTAAAAACGCCTGAACCGTTTTCGATGCAATTAAAGGTGAAAGTTAGAAGGTTATAAAGCTACTCATCATAGTATTTAAATTTCTGAAAATCAAAGTATATAATACAAATATACTTAATTGAAGCAAGAAGGTCAGCTGACACATTGTAAGGGGTCTTTTCAACGACTTCCTTTGAAGTAATAGGCACTAGTATTGCATTTTTTTTTAATCAAAAGTTACTTTATTTAGTTTTTGATACAATACAAAAAGAATTTTGCAATAATATGACTATACTTGAGAGCTATAAACAAAATAAAAAGTGTGAAAATAATCGTCAATTTCATACTTTAACCCCTATTATTATAAACGCGAAAGTTTGAAAGAATCTATGGATGTTTGTTACTCTTTCACGCTAAAACGATCCGACGGATCTGAATGAAATTTGGCACGGTGGTAGTTTACTGGCTGGAATAACATATAGGCTACTTCTCATCTCGGGAAAAGGAACGGTTCCCTTCCCGATACGGATCTATATATTATAAAGAAATTAAAAAATTCCACGCGTACAAAGTCGCGGTCAACAGCTAGTTCAGACATAAGACCAAGCGAAGCCAGGTTAGATAGCTACAACGAATAAATAAATACAAATTTATATGTATAGGTATAACGCCTAACTGGTCTAATAGTGTCAAGTAACGGGCAAAAATCTCGGAGTCCTGAGTTTGAGCCCCCGGTTGGGCAACAAGAGCTTCGGATTTTCGAACATTGCTCGGGTTTGTGATCATCACCAACCCACATTTGGCACGTGAGGTGATTAAGAGGAAACACAAGGGCCGTTTTTCCATACAAACGTAGTCCCCTGTTTCCTCCCTGGATAAAGCCAGTAGAGCAATAATTTTTATTACAAAAATCTATGGCCACTATTAGCATGTTTCTATATTTTCTGTTTTTTCATGAATTAATTAATAAAAAAGATATGAGCCCTCAAAAATCTAAAATATTCGCCAGATTTTCCGCTGTGTTCAAACATCCAGAAAAGAAATTTGGCTAAATTTTAGAATAAATGGAATACATACGATCACGGCCAAAGCCTTTTTTAAATTTTTAATGAAAAAAGTATTTAAATCAGTCTAGTTTTGGAAAAGTAATCGGGGGACTACGAAACGTTGATTTGGTGTGCTTTTAGTAGGTATTTTCGGTCCAAGAAGCAGTTGTCTCTATCACACTCTGCGGTGAAGGCGTTTGGCACTGCGCGACAGCAATAGATTTTACAAATACCTATTTTTCAATTCTCTCGCTCTTAAGCCTGTACCCATCATTGCTATGGTAACTTGAATTCTATGATGGAGGCCTATCCTCTGCAGTGGGATGATTGTTTCAAAAATCTCTTCAGTATTATTGTATTATCTAGAGTAGGTACGGTCAGCCAAGAAATAGGTTTATCACCCTAAGGTTAAAAGTCATTCGCGCGTCAGAAAACAACAGGGTGGATTTTCCTTAGCAAATATATTCTGACAGCTATAACTAATACTAAAACGTCATAGTACTTATCGTTACTTTACTGACACAAGTGTCAAAGCTGGTACACCACTTTCTTCGGGGAGTTTTTGGCGGGAGTTCGTGAGATACGTTCGGAGTCCGTTTATTTTTGGGTCGTAAAAGTGGTGTTATTTTGCGAAACAAAGTGTCGAGCGAGTGAACAATATACAGTTCGGTGAAATAACATGGTGTATGGGTCGTAACCAAGAAAAGTGGACCGTGAATTTTGCGCGGGAACGCGAACAGTTCACCTCTTTCTTGGAGACTTCTCTACATTCCTTCAATCTTTTCCAAAAACTCCATCGAAGCATTAAAACGTCTAACATCAAAGTTTTAATGCAAAATTAAAGAAAATATTACTAAAGAATTGGCTGCATGGACAAGTATCTAAGAACGTTAAACCTACTAAAGAAAAAAAAAACATTTTCTTCGCAGACCGTACAGCGTAACAGTTGAGTTAACAAATAATTATCGTTAGCATTTCTACTTTCGAGTTTATTGTCGAGCCGCTAATTACACCCGAATAAATCACTTTTATCACTGCCCTTTAGTCGTTAGGGAGTTTTTGAGATCGCCTTTGTGAAATATATTCATGCGATTTGAATTCTACAGTCACCGTTTTAAGTTTCAATTTTTGGTGAAGAGGTTATTAAGTAAACACAGGTACTAACTCTGTCCTGGTAGAAAATATCTTGGTCAGCTTTTACATATTTAAGCGAAGCAAAATATGCAGATCTGGACAAATTGGATTTTAGTTTCTAGTCTTAATAATCAACCTTTTTGTTCCTAACCTACCACGCTAGCAATACTCAGTTACTATTCTGTTTTCTTGTCGTGTAGTTATTCTTAAGGAATCATTTGGTGTCAGAATTTTTCATGCCGCGTGTTGGCTTCGGACGTTACTGATTATTACGATGTCTTTTTAGCAACAGAAGCAAAGATCACGACTATACTTATGTTAACCCACGGAACCCACCAAACTCAATCCAATTCAGAAAAGAAAATTTTCTAAATTGATTCAACTGGGAATCCAATCCTTGACAATACACCAACCAGATAGTAGGTAGTCAATACTTTTCTGTATGTCTTCATATTTTATGTAAATTTAAACAACTGTGTATTTTTATCCATAACACGTAGCAGCCTTGTATCATCAAATAGTTCTTCAATTCAATCCAAAAATAGAATCCAAGTCAACTGAGAATCACCCCTTTTTGCCAAATTAAAATAAATATTTTTATTGATAATTCAATCTTGGATCCAAAGAAATAAGGATGTTATTATACGGATAAAATAAAATAAATACTGCAACAATTGCTTGACTTAGAGGTACCATTGAATGTTATAATTTTGCGAGGTTATGAAATTGATGAGTTATTCGCGTCATACAATTTACTTGTCACCATTAATGTGATCGCTTCTATCTTGGCAAATAAATTATGCTAACCAATTTATTTATTCGACGGTAGGTACATACACTTGGCGCTTTACTGGTATTTTTTAAACGGCGTAGTACCTACCTCACAGCTATGTAGAATGTTGTTTCCAACCGTTCGTCGTTAATGAGTAATAAACTGGTTCTAAAACAAACAACTTTAGTTCAATAATACTAATCAATGACTCACTACCAGTTTGCTATGAATGACGTTAAGGTGTTACCGTGTAAATATTGTGAATAAGTTATATTAGATTCATCTGAAACAGTTAAGGAAGTGAAGCAGTTAAATATCTTTTGACAACATTCGTGGTGAAAGGTATTAAGTACACTGAGTTTCAAAACGTCACTAGTTCCGATGTTCGAATCTCAGTCAATGTAAAATAAGACATTATTGTTCTAATTGTCTAGGGTCTAGGTGTATGGGTACCATCATTTGTTTAAATAGTCACTTACTTGAAATCAGAATACCAAATGTATACTTTATTTGATATTTTAGCAACTTAATTGCACTTATAATATTATACCAAATGTAATGTGATTTTATTTATTTACAAGCTTTACGCCCGCGGCTTTGCTCGTGTGTACTACTCGTTATGTCACGCGTGTGCCCAGCAATGGGATACAACATTGCTGGGCACAGGTTTGGGCGTGCAAGCGAAATAGGCGGACAAATCAACTTTCACATTTATATTGTTTGTAAGGATTAAATACGTGGTGTCTCAAGTACATAAGGTTACACTTAATTGTGCTCGTGTAACAAAACTGTCTCTATTTTTATCTTGATCTATCATAGAAACAATACTAACTTGCATTTTCTCAAGGTCAATGTTTAGACAATTGGGTCTGAGCTAGATTGAGTATCGAACACATTGAGCTAAAGTGAACTGGCCTTGTCTCTTAATCAGTTGATGCATTTACGGACAGATCTCTTTGACATAATATTTTCATCGCATTTGATCTATGCATCTCAATCCTCTTATGAGTTAGTTTACGTGAGAAAGCAAGAAGGGCGTTAGGAACTACTGGGTGTTAGTTACATGGAATTATATTCCAAAACCAGCATTGTTGTGATATCATATACCTAAATAATATATTAAATTTAAAAAAATGATAACATCACAACATCAACAAGTGGTTCCTAAGTGAGTTCATTCTGAAATAAACATTTTCGAAATGCTGATATTTGTAAGGATATCTTAAGACAGATTATTAATATTTACCAAACACTTTGAAAAAATAAATCCTAAAAGACTAAAAAAAATTTACGTATATTAAATACCACAACATTTCCAACTATAATTTTTTTACAAATAAAAAATAAAATGCCAATAAAAATAAAAATGGTGCTCGCCGGATTGCGATGTTCAGTCACTAGGCGAGGCAGCTGCCATCTCTAGGGATACTGCTGAAGTCAAATAAATGTTTAACAACACTTTGTATAAATTACGAAGGTTGTAAGTAGGTACTAGTCGTGAAAATCACGCAGGGCTTTACAAAAACCTAAAATGGTTTATTTTTAGGTGTGATCTTTTTAGTTAAATTGAATTCAAAAGCATCTCGGGATCCCGGGTTCGATCCCCGGGTCGGGCAACAAAAGTTTCGAATTTTCCTACATTGCTCAGGTGTGTGATCATATGCACCGACCCGCATTAGACAAGCGTGGTGATTATATCAGCATCTATCATTGCTGATGCATTCAATGAAGGAGGCTTTTGCTCTGCAGTGGGATAATAATAGACCGTTACTTTAATTTTACAAAAAACAAACTTTTATAGAATCCTGTCTTACCTATATCTTTGTTATTACGTTCAAAAGCAATATTCATATACGAACACACACGCCGTATCTCTAGGCCCCCGATTGCTTCAAAACAAACGTTCTAATGTGAAATTTAATTGCTTACCGGAGTTCCTCCGTCGACGATACTCATTTACCCTCACAATTACGCCCTTAATAACCTGCTTTCAATTCTCACACGCCAAGGAAACGCACCCCATTTCATAATTTTCAAGTGTGTATGTGAAGATATGACAGAAGAATAAAAGGTTCCTGTATTTGTGAGTTAAAAATGTAGGGAAAATATTTTCTTTAAATAATCTTCTTGTACTAAATATTAGAATTACAAAAGTCTGGATGGGTGTTTGTTACTCATTAAGGATACAATGGATTCTATCTCTGTGCCAATCTTATAGATTATTGAAAACTTTGTTTCTTGACGTAAACGAAGTCAAGGGAAATAGTTAGTCTTATTTGACGTGTAGCTGATTCAAACTTTCATTGTCACTATTATAAGAATGAAATATTTTGAGGATAGTACAATGTACATAATTTATGACTTATTATACGCTATGATCACGGAATAACACACGCTCGTTATTCCGTGATTACGGGTCTTGCAACAATGCCGAAATATAGGAATCTGAAATACGAGTATTAGTAGAACCCTCAAAATAATTAACTCGCACAATCTTACTCAAGTTTATTAACATATTTAAAGAGGTACTTACTTTGGGGTTTCTACTATGAAGATATTTCCTTAATTTTAATGATTTTCCCAAATCACGCTTTGATCACTTGTCACACAAAAACTTGAACAGACGATAAACCATAAATTTTTTGACGGAATCAAAATTGGTGGCTTTTACGGTTTTTTTTTTGAGTAGGTAAAGCTGGAAACTCCTCGTTAACCGATGTCTTAACAACGAACTCAATTTGGTGAAAGTCCGATGGTTCTATCCTGACCAGCATAACATATCCACATGTTTTAGAAGAAAATCTTTACTTTGAAAACCAACCGCTGCAGTCACCCATTCATGTAAATTAAAATTGAATAGAGTAGTTATACATACAAAATTCATGTCGGCTACTCAGATTCTAGAGCTGGGCTTGATATTAATATTCCACAAACTCGCTCGACCACGAGCTCATCTTCTTACAATCGTACAATGGAAATTTAAATAAATCTAGTCGTCGGGCTTTGCTTTTAATATCTTTCATGTTAATATCATGCTTTGTTCAGTTGGAGAAATTTACCCATATAATTATGGGAGGATATGGAAGGATGAACGGACAACATAGCGATTCTAAAAGTTCCTTTTCCTTCTGAGGCAAGGAACCCTAACAACCGCAACTGAGTCGTGAATGAAGGACGGCAACAACTCTCTTACGTGACGGCAATGTAACTTTAAATTCAAGTTTGATTCCATTTTCCGGCGAATGCACATGGAAGACCCGAACTTTCGTATAACCTACACGCGACTAGTAAAGCCATGCGATTGCGTATTACCGGACACTTTAGAACAATGTTAGACATAATTATTATTGACAGAGTTTCTTAGAAGTATCTTTTTTTAATAATAAATGGGCTTGCTCTTGACTACATACTTATCTCTACGGTTAAAAAGAAGCCAAAGATGGAGCGAGCTTACCCAGAAGCAGCCTATTCACTCTTGCTTTAAAATTTTAGGATTATAATTTTTCGGGAAAACAGACGCAGGCACGACATTCCGCTCCTAGACACGACATCTCAAAACTAGACACGACCAAGAATTAAAGTCGTAGAAGAATATAGTGCAAACATAAAATGGTTTTAGAATTAACCTCAATCTACCGCCAAAAAAACGGAAACAATAAACAATATAGCGATCAATATTTAGTATAAAAACAAAAATGTGTATAATTGTTTGTAGTTCGTAGTTCATCGGGGTACAAGCTGAAAATTAGAAGTCTGCAAAGTTTTGCTGTCTAGTCGTAATAACTACACCTGAATTCATACTGAGCACACATTTTTTGAAACTCTTTTTTTTTAAACTTTCTTGCTTTCTGTAGTGTTTTTTGTAAATAGTGATTACTTAATTTTTTCTTATTTGTGACAAACAGTTTTTTGTAGAATTAAACCTTATTACTGCTACATGCCGGCACTTTAATAAACAAAATTTTGAAATTATAATAGGCATTAGTGTCCTAATATGATGATAATTTTCCGTATAATTTTTTCATATTGCAAGTTACACAAAATTTGTAGCTTTATTTCTGACGTGGCGTGGTAACCCTAGCGTCGTGAAAATCTTCGCTCTCGCCTTGAAACTTGTGGGTCACGGCCGGGACGTGGGAAATAGTAATTGCATAGCCTTAAAAAAAACTACACTGAAGGCGACTGGGCTTTTGCGTGCATTAAAATTGGGATTGCATGCAAAAACTTTGTAAAAAGTTTTTAAATTTCATTTTTGGAATGTGTCAACCCAAATTACAAATTAAAATGGAACCAACTTTTTTTGACCCTATTAGACAACAAAAACGAAAATTCGAAATCGACCGACCGTCAACGTGGTAAAAAGTCGTTAAAAAACATGTTCAAACTCGTATTGATTTCGTTTATTAAAAAGTAGTCTCAATTTAGAATTAATTCCTAACATGGTATTTTTTTAATTTCAAAAATTAGCAAGAGCCTGGGTGCCACTAGGCTTAAAGGAGCTGTTACTGTTGCGACTACGGTTCACGGTAATTACCTAATTAGTCGGGTCTAGGTAGTTAGTCCACAGGTGCTGTTAGAGTAGGTACTTGAACTTATCCGGCTATAGAGCACGAGGACGCCTAGCCTTTTACTACTGCGAATATCGTTGGGAAACATAATTTTAACATGTTCAAGGACATTCAGCGAGCGCGTCTTGGAAATTAAGACAGTTTAAAATTTAACTTAACGGCACTGGAAACTAAGCATGAATTTCTGCTACGAAATATAACATTTTCACATAGGTAATATTTCCGTGTTATTTTTTTTTACAGTATAATTTAAAGCATCAAGATTATAAAATAATGTTTTAGGGTAACTTTGAGGTGAAAAAAAAACTGGAAGGCTAACAACCTAATCTAAATATATAAAAATGAAAACTGATTTAATGACTGACTGACTGACTGACTGATTATCAACGTACAGCCCAAACTACTGGGATTTAAAATCCGAAAATTTTCACCGTGCTTCCTTTTATAGTGTAGGTAAGCACTAAAAAAGTAAATTTGAGTAATAAAAATAAAACAACAAAGTCCGTGAAACCAACAGAAAAATGTGGTTGTCATACTTTTTAGCAGTTTGGCCACTTGACTACAGCAATACTTAAAAATTAAAATTGTGTTTGTCTTTTCTTGAACAATATTTTTTTAATATAAGAAACTTACATAACTGGAGGCAATCAAGACATATCAATTTCCATTTGGTGTCAGCCTACAACAGAATCACACCACATCTTCTCATTCTATGGGTGTCATAAAAAGTGACTAAAACAGAGACTCAGAAAAGGACGCGCAGTAGCGTCTTCTACCAACTATTGGTTAAACTGCGATGCGCCAAGCTTGACAATTATCGAAAAATCCTCTATATGAAGAGGACCAGTAGAGGATTGATGTTAGCTAAAGATGATGGTGATTTAAAATATTTATGATAGACAACGCGTTATAAAAGGTTTGACGAAAAAAATTGTCGAAATGCCTAAGTGAACTTACCCAGACATTATTTCAGAGCCTTTACGCCGTTTGTCTTATTATGGAAACTTCCGAACTATAAATGTTTGCAACGAATATTAATTTTAAATTATATAATTTAATACGCAGGACTAGGATACGGAAATCTTTAGTAAGTTAAGGAGCAAATGTATTTCATGGTTATAAAGAATTTACCGCAAGAAAAGATAATTTTAAAATTTGTAGGATACATTTAGTCTGCTAACCTTTCAGAGTACATAAGTTATATTGTTGCTAATGCTCTATGGGTCTGGTGTAAGAATAAAATATTTTTATTTTCTATTATACCTAGTAGGTCTCCGAGTAACTTTAAAAAGAAGGTTGGAAAACTTCCATACAAAAATATCGATGAAAACGAACGAATTTTACTGTCTGACATAAATAAAACAACCCACGGAAAATGGATAACCTAGATGGCATAAATAAATGCATAACATGAAATGCATAGTAAAATTAAAAACATTTTCTACACAAGAGTAACTCAAGAAAACAGTAACTTAAAGTTCTTAAATAAAACATTTACGGAAAGGTCAAACGAGCCAGTGCTAGACAATAGATACCCTGGTCCTTAGGGAATTGAATATATATATAAAAAACTATTTTCAAAGCAATATATTCCCTAGTGTGAATGTTAATAATATTTAATTTAAAACTCTATTGTAGCGTAACAATTGTAGAACCAAGTTACTTTTATAAAACAAAAAAATAATAATCTGCTAGTGTCTTTCTATTAGTGTGTAAGGAGCGACTAAAGAAGAGAAATACCCACAAGGAGACGGGCAGCAGCGGCTTCTCTCTATCATTCACAGAACAGACAAAGAAGTTTGTCTGTTCTGTGCTATCATTAGTCAAACTGAGATCGCCGTCCGCCTACAAAGCGTGGTGGTTATTTCGAAAATCTCCTTTTGGAGAGGCCAGCTGTGGACTGATCAAGCCTGATGATGTCAATAATAATTACTATTACGGGAACATTCAATTTTATTACAAAAATACAAGATATACTGCTGATAAGTATTTTTAATGACTTATGACTTTTATTGCATTTTTTAGGGTGTCAAGTATTTTTTTCCCTTGCACCTGGGTAGAATTTTTATTTGGATATAAAGACGCAAATAAAAAAAAACACTAGGTGAAAACACAAAGTTAAAAAACTTGTATTTTCATATGTATGAATTTATTGTTTTGTGCTAAGGTTATTAAAAAAACACAGACTGACCAGCACAGCTTGACCCAATTCTCTTGGCGACGTCCTAATTCGCATTTAGTTGGCGATCTAGTAATTAGGACCGACTAGATTTATTTAATCAATGACTGATTAAATATTTAAACACGTGTCAGAACGAAATGGATTTGTCTGATTCATTTAAAATTTTGATTGAATCAATTTTAATAAAACACTATGTATGCACTATCTTCTTGATACACGAATTGCAATCTTTACTGATCTAAACAAAAACAAGTTTGTAAAAGAAGCAAACTGTTAGATGTTGAAGGAAAAACTTAAGGTCTTTATTAGAACAACACAAGGCAAAACTTTTAAACTTTTTTAAGAATATTTGTCTGCTGTCTGTCTGTACGCCCAATACGCAAAAACTGTGTACCTACTTCATGCAGTTCTTAATCACTCTTTACAAGCATTCGTGATAATGTTATAAATAAGAAACTTTGTTGTCTATCTACAGAGTTACTTCTTCACACATAAACCGCTGACCCATTTTAAATGGAAGGTATGAAGATAATTTGTGTCTCGGAAAAGGACATAGAATAGTCCTTTAGGGACTGATAAGCTCACTCAATTAGTTTGAGTTTCATAATTCTATAGGATGATATTTTAATTAATAGCCCACCGCAACATCCTTAAAACAAAAGTGCTATTTGTCTGAAAAAGATTTCACCCTTTATTAATATTTAATCCAAACTGTACTTAGCATAATCTCTTCTTTGTCGGCTTTGAGTGAATATTAACCTTGTATCTAGGGAATAAGATATTATTTAGTTATGAATAGCTTTACCTTAGTATGCACGAGTGTAATAATCCGTTGAACTTTATCTCTTTGAGATAGAATGTATATTTGCATACTTTTAGTGAAGATAGAGCAAGTCTGATCTGCCTCCTCCATTCTATCCTCGGGCCGTGATCTCACTTAATCCAGGATGTTTAAGGCCCTTCCTTGCGAACTTTATTTAACGGAGGTGCCTATAAAATTGCTTTAGAGGCGTATAAAAGTTTGTATCACAAACAAGGCTATTTGTTTTAAAGCTATGATGGTTTATTGGCTTTTTGTAAGCGGGTGTCGTAATTGAATAAGGTGAAAAAAAAAAAGAAATGTGTTGACTTAACGTATAAGTCTATACTGGGTTATATTCAAATTTTTCGAGATAATTGACATTAGAATAACGCATCATCATCATCATCATCATTACCTGCCTGTATCAAAGTTTGGAAAATGGAGGAGAAAAGACGGTGCTGCTCGTCTTCTTCTGGCTCTTAAGTCGCCTGTTATGAAACTCATCGAAGAGAAAATGTGGTGCTATTATTTTCACTTGCCGGCACCATACGACACACTCGTAATACCAATACATTCTCATAGCAAGCAATTAACTAAGAGAATACGATCTAAGTATCGTAGTTCCGTCTTAAAAGTTTCCTTACATTAGGGAATCGAACAATCGATCGTTAGCTAAGTAATTAAGAGCAGTTAGTGTTTTTTAGTAACCCTTTTGTACAACAAATTTGTATTTTACAAATCAAACGTTTTTTTGAAATGACACATTTTTATGTGTTGATATGTTGATAGGAAAAAATCGATTGGGAAAAATGACATTCATGGGTAGAAACATAGATTTAAATAAGTACTTATTATATCTATGGCTAGAAATGAGCGCACCACCTGTATTTATAGTAGACACTGTGGTACTTAATTTTGGGTAACTTATGATTAAACTTTTTTTATTTATAGAGTCGGCTAAAATTGACGCACCGTAGCGGATTTTTAAGATCGTAGTTATTCTATTTAATTTCAATATAAATCTAGACGTTTATAAAGTGTCACTAGGTTTAGGACTGCTGATTTATATTGGCAGTGATTGTTATTATCAATCGTATCTCTGGTAACGGGATTAGTAAACGTTTTATCGAACAATGAACTGGACAGAGTTGATAGAGTTAGCTACCCTCGAGGTTGAGTGCCTCTAACATTTTGGCAGTTCCATGACCTCCGTGTGGGGCTTGTCAATCAGTATTAATCGCCAGGGTTTACTGCGGCACACACTATTTCAGAACAGTTATCTGAAGGTCAACTGTTAATCGTTCTTCCTTGTAAACAGGTTAGTACAATTTGTCAATCAATCAATAACTGACAATTAATGTTTAGGGTGATGAAAAGTATAAAAGGAAAAACAAATGACAATCAAGAAAACAATAAACCAGGGACACTGATGAACATGAAGGAACACAAGTAAAAATGAAAAATATGTTTTTTTACAACAAATTACTAGAAGTGGACTTAACAGTATTTAATACAACAGTTAAAGTAAAAGTTAGAAGAATAGAAAAGAAAATAATATATTATTATGTTTCCTTGTAAGCTGGTGGCTTATAAGCAATCTCGTTCTGTACAACCCCTTTATCACCTAAATTTCATTACGTGATGTTTCTGACGTAGCAAAAAATCTTTTTAATACACACGTATTAAAAATATCTTTTGTTTAACCTACAGTTAGACATACATTTTTGTACATGTAGCACTCTTAATATACCACAGACAGAGGCTGGTAAAACAAATGGAAGTCTTCACACATTCCCTCCTCAGGAAATATGAGGAGAGTAATGCCGGTCATTTCAGCACCATTGCACTTTATTGGGCCGACGTAACGAGACGAAATAAGTTTACTCGCGTAATCACGGCCATCGTAAATCATCTTAAATGTCGGGCACATTACAGCTATTATTATACAGATTACTAATGTTTGCCACGCACCTTTATTTGAGTGGTATAAATACTGGTCGGAAAATAAAAAGTTTCGAATTTTCAAAGGTTGCTGGTTGTGATCACCAACCCGCATTCGGCAAGCGTGGTGATTATGCCTGTATCCATCATTGCTATGGTAACTTGAATTAAATGATGGGGGCCTTTGCCCTGCAGTGAGATGATTATGGGCCCTTACTTGCTTACTTTTTTCTAATGTATTATAAGCAAGGTGTTTTCAACTATAAGACTCATTCAAACCTAAGCGGTATTCGCTACTGTCTGCGGCAGAGAAAACGCGGTATTATTAATGCAGTGCAATTCTCTTGGTGCAAATGTCATAACCGTTTTGGTTGCAGCTGCTGTTACAGCAATGAACGCACGATTGGTATTGTCTTTTAACGCTGATCGACACTAGCGCCGCAAACCAAACAAAGTGCCGCGAAAAGCGGTTAATCTGACGGCTGTAAAAGCGCCTCCTGGGGCCTATTTGCAGAAATAAAACTGATTTCAACTGAGACATCCGTGATCTCGGTCTCGGCCACAAGCGCAGCGATGAATCGTTAAGAGAATGCAAGGGCTGTTCACACCAATACCGCTCTAGCCGCGAAACTAATAGCTGCAGCGAATACCAGGTTTGAAAAGGCCTTCGCTCGTGGCTAGAGTTGTTTTTCAACATCAAATTATTGATTCATGTAAATGGTTTTAGTCAACAATGGAGGATTGCATTGTGTGTGGACTTATAGCGAAAGTAAAGCTTTCAATAAAATCGTCAACGTATATACAATGTTTTGATAGCTAAATTGGTTATAGAGCAATCGCCAGGTAAGCGGGTGTTATGGTTCATGTCCCACCTAAGCCAGTCGAAATTTTAATGTTCATTCAAGGAATTGTATATTCAGAATATATTAAATAAAAATTTCGACTGCCTGAGCTAGGGTTCGACCTACAACCCTTCTCACCGGGCGACTGCTGTGACCACTAAGGAACCCAGACATTTTGTGTTGACGAATTTATTCAAGGCTTTTACGCTGTAAGTCTATGATTTTTATTTTTTTAGCTATTACCTCCAATATCCGAGAAACAACTAAACAATTATTTAACAAACGAATAAGATGAAACAGCTTTATATACAAAAAAAAATATTTTCAAATAACACTAGCAATTTACTTGCTTAAAGAACAGTTTAAAAAATTGGAAAATCAATTTACATCAGCAATTTCATTGCCTAAAAAATAGTTTCCACATAATATTTGTCATAGGTAGGTATTGGGTAACTGCATTTAATGACTTGTTGAGTGTACAAAACACAGATTTTTAATTTGTGCTTTCGCCCATTATTATTCTTTGACGAACACTATCACCTAGTCTGTGACGACACTTAGTGTAAAGGAAATGACGTCATTAACGCGCTGCTTAGTCAGGAGACGCGCCAATTAATATTAATTGACATCATCACGGAATCAATCTTCACCTTAATTTGGGATTAAATTGATTAAGGTTATGTTACCTAGTTGGATAGAATTAAATTTATTATTTTGTAGTTTTGTTTTTTGGTTTACAATGCATTAGTTTTTTTAAATAATCAATATAATTTACCTAGCTATTGCTTACTTATTTACTTTAAATATTTAATTTTATGATTTTAAACTAACGTTGTTAAGGATGTAATCGAGGGTAAAGGAAACCAGAGCTCTTGATCATACCAAATATATTTTCAGACTGATTTATAATTTTATGTCATTTTTCTAAAACATTTGTTAACTATTCTAAATTCAAAAATACTGTAAATTTAGAAGTTTAAAAGCCGAAAGAGGTTGGTGTTGCTTGTGCCCAACAAACGTAAATAAACTTTTCTAAACGTATTTTGTTTTTGTATGTATTTCTTATCGCAGTGAATTGTAGTCTATTAAGTAGTAAGTAGACTAGTAAGTAGACTTTTAAATAATAAATGTATTTGTTCCGAACTTGACCGAAACCGACACGTTCGTGTATGGTGTAGCCAGCCAGAAAAAAGACTGCATATGGTCTAGCACACAGAACATGGAAACCTTTTTTCTATGTTCAGTGGTCTAGCGACTCTAGCTAAGCAACTATACATAATTATAGTTATATTGAATTTAATTCAAAAGTTTTTTTTACGTCACTGGTAATTGTTTGTATTCCACTAAGTCTGAACTGTTATAAATTTTCTACATTTGTTGTTTTTTTATTTTATAAATATATTGGATTTAAGATTTTGTTATTGTGTTTGAGCTCCACTTTTCCAACCTTAGAAGCTTAGTGTTTTTTTTTAATTCCGCAGAATTCAGAATTTGAGTAGAAACGTTACTCTTATTTTAAATTTCGATAGTTTTAAAAGTTGAACATTAAATTTGCTTTTGAGTCATGTGACAAAAATAAAATATAGGTACAATGAACTTGAAAATTCTATACATCACTGTCTGAACGAAATAAGGTCGCATGAATTGTGCAAATTTTTTTTTAGTTGTTCCTACATTTATATTATCGTAATCAAAATATAGAATATGTGTTGATATATAAATAAAAAATAAATGAATGTGGACAACATTACATAAGTAACTTACTTACTATTTAAACCAATTATTTCATGAAAATCAGAAACAACGAAGGTACCACACACAGCCAGACCAGAAAAAATATAGAAAAATAATTTTATTCTTGTGGGACTTAGGACTTATCGAGACCTTGTAAACCTGTGTGTACGTCAAGCCACCATGAAGATTAATTGTCAGCCGATTATTGATTTATCTATTTGTCTGACCGCAATAAATGTTAGGATATACAGGATGTAGTTTTGAACAGCAACGCCCGACTCAGGGGTGATAGTACACATTAAAGTAATTACAAGAAAAATATGAATCAATATTTTTCTTTTACTAATGAAGTAAAATACCTTGTTCAAAAGCATCCTAAATCTTTTGAGACGTGTGACTAACAAGCACGGGAGCTAAGTGATGGGAGGGATAATGCTACGAGTGTTAATACGCTACGACTGCTACGAAAGCTACTTTGCAAAAAATTTTATTCCGCCCGCACCACCCCCGCCTAGCCCACTACACCACCGAGTATGCAGACGCCCGCTCCGAGAAAATGACCGATGGCTCGCCTGCGTAATTATTATATCAAGATTTCGTGGATTATTCCATGAAATTTTGAGGTTTTTTTTTGGCATCAGTGTCGTGAATACTACCACCACTGAGATGGGCGTTGTTTTACAAAACCACACCTTGTACATATTTCTTTTTTATATCAGACGCGTAAATTTTTGTAGTACATAGATTGCATCGCATTTATTTAGGTCAGCTTACAAGGAAAAAAGGGGGATGTAAAACTGGCTGATATTCAAAAATTGGGTAGAATTATGTAGAGAATAAATTTGCATAATATTCAAATTGTCTTCGTTTCGCCCTGTTATAATAAAGAGCCTCCTCCTATTAATAGAACTAGATATTATAACTCTGATTTCATTGGGTGGTTGGGAAAACTATAAGATCAAAGTATATTGAGGAAATATTATAGTGAATTATTATAAGAAAATGTGAGGCACTAATCATTCAGGATCCATCACGTGGTTTACAGTGGACTGATGACAATGATGATGATGATGATGGTAATATTTAAGTACCTACTGGTTTATTGTTCCGTCCCGTCCGTCTTCCCATTTCTACATGATGTTAAATGATTATACCAATAGGTAGGTTTTTGCAATGATACAATCACTAACATTCAAAGACACATTGGCTTTACAAAAAAACATTGGAATAATATTCTAATAATAATTATACTCTCATCTGTGCGGAAGTTTATTAACAAAGTACTACAGTCGCGGTAAGAAATGCCCGTTACTACAGAAGCACGCTTTTTTCGTTTTATCCCGATGCAAAATAAAATAGGTCGTGGTGTACGTGGATGTTCAAAGTTCTCAATAGCTGTGATAGTTGGAAGCGTAACAGCAACAATGAGTATTGAATACAGCCCACATGTAAATCTATGGAAGCTCGGTTCAGAGCAATGCCGCGCTGTTATGAACTGCATACATACTTTTAATTACAGAGACTGTTATATGTGTATGTAATCTCTAGTTAATCTCTATATTCAACTATTTGGATAAAGAACGAGATGTTTTTAAGCTATTGCATAGCTTCTATCGCGGGCCTTGAGCGTGGAGACCGAATCAAGAAATTCCGTAACGAAAATAACCTAACCTAACACTCGGGGCGAGGCACGATCGAACAATTATGAATTTCCGAAATTTAAAAGAAATTAGAAGAAAATAAGGATTTTGACAGTATGGTTGCCTATGGTAACCATATCTGCCAAAATAACAGAAAATTTTAATTACAAAAGTCAAAATTAGAAAATACATAAAATTATAAAATTAAGCTATTGCATAGCTTCTATCGGGGCCTTGAGCGTGGAGACCGAATCCAGAAATTCTTTAACGAAAATAACCTAACACCCCCCACTCCGACCGGCACAGCGGTGATACTTTTTAGTTTTATAATTGCATAAGTTGATAAAAAATGCTATGCAATAGCTTTACCGCGGCAGTCTCCGAGTGCCACACGTCTTTTTTTAATGGTCTTTATGTCTTTAGAGTATGTAACCAGCCAGTAACAAAAACAATACGCAACCTATGGTCAATAACCTTTACCAACTGAAATATAAATAGTATTCTTTTATGAGCAAATTAAAAATAGTGCCAGAAAGGTTTAATTTTTATGTTTATTGTTTGTATTCCACTAAATCTAAATTTATTTAGCTTCAAATTTATAATATAATGTATCATCTCTACATGGAGACAGGCATCTCAATATTCCATTATGCAGACTTTATTTTTTTCTTAAATTTTAACAATAAAAGGTAATACTCGTAACAACATAAGTAGCAAAATAGGGCAACTCAGTAAAACTGCATGCTTCATCCGTAAAAAAAGCATCGAATTTTTTGTCTGTTGAAAAGGTTCGTAGACAAGATAGCCTTCTTTAAATTGCCAAGTCTCAAGTTTATAACAGGTCTCAAACAAAGGTTAGGAACTGGCAAAGCAATTAATTATAAAGACGCCTCTTTGCTCCGTGGTCCGGACTGAAAAGAGCCCTGATCAGAGTTTTATTTCATTTTGCAGAGTTCGCCTGTTGAGTGGTGCTCGAAATAATTGGCATTTGACAATTGCTTTGCACAAAAAAGAAATTTATACTCGTACCATATTAAATTCGTAATAGATACTTAAATTTTTCACGGAAGTTTTATGTGTCGTGTGCTGCCAGCATATTAAAAGAATGGCACCTTCTTCTTATGTGTGTCGTAAGGGTCGACTAAATGATTACTGTCTGAAGAAGACAGCAGCGAGCAGCTCTTCACCACTGGCCAAGCTGCGATCGCTAATCCAGGCGACTCCAGCTGGCTGAAATAGGCTGATAATGATAATGACATGTATAGAATATTTATCTGTACCGACATTGAAATGATCGTCTTATCATCACCATCCCCACATCAGTCAGTCAGTCACTATTCCAGCCTCTATCTACGTATTAAAACTTCCGTATTTATAAAACTAGTAAGAAATTAATAATTAGTGAGGTTATATATTTTTCTTATCTGTGATTTTCTACATCGCACCGGTTTTATTGTACAGTCTAGCTAGCTAGTCTGTAAGTAAAATCAGCTTAGGTTTCAAATTTAGAATTCCGAAAGAACTCGTTTTTTAACTTTTTTTTTTTAAATACGGGAAGATAAGTTTTACTATGCCATGGTTTCACTTTATTTATCGAATCATTGCAACGCCCAGTAACATTTTCAAAACTATGCCACGCTTCCAATACTTATATAGAATAACAATACTAAAATCGAATTATCTTTCCAGATAGTGGGAGCTAGTGGTCAGCATCGGATGACCCAAATGTGGTCAGTCAGCACTCGCGCGCACTTCACAACGGCACCATGGTAAGTTTATGACGAGATAACTATGTGTTGAAAGCTTCTATTCGGAGTAGGGTGGCCATGAGGTATGAATATAGGCCAGACTAGAAATATGCAGGAATATGAAGTGACGGTATATTAATCATCCCACTGCAGGGCAAGGAAGTCATCATTAAATTCAAGTTACCACAACAATCAACAGTCTTGTCAAATGCAGGTTGGTGATCACAAACACGAGTAATGTTCGGAAACTCTTGTTGCCCGACCCGGGGATCAAATCCAGGATCCTGAGATCTTGGTGCGGTATTAAAACTATACTTGACCAGCGGGAGATATAGGCAGTAGTAATCTTTAAATAATTAATAACACTGTGTTTTATTTTTCATTTGATAAACTATAACTAAAAGTTGCTCGCTGTATTCAATTATGTATATATATCTTAGTAGAGAATACCAAATATTTTAAAGAACAGAAGGATTGCTCCCAAAGAAATTTAGTACGAGTCGGTACTTAAAGTTAGATACCTACTTATTTTAATAATTTATTTCCTTCAGACTGTTACCAGTAAGGCTTTTCACCTCAGTACATTCGTACAGCGTAAGATTTCTTTATAAAGTTAAATCAAAGAAATACTTGAAACCCGTAAATAGTCTTGCGAAATAACGGGACCGCCCAAATAAATAAATCAATAACCGTCATGCATCGGTTCAAGATAACTACTTGTTTTAAGTCTTTCCTCGACTTAACTTTTTCTAGAGAAATGTTGCATGCAAATGCGACGTACTGAGATGAAAAGCCTAACTAATAACAATATGAAACAAAAAAGAGGTAATATTGAAACATAATAATAAAACCTTAAAAGAAAAAAGGCGTTTTTTATAATATCGTGCTCCCGTGTTATCAAGCGGAGATCCTTAATAAACTAACATGTACTTTTACACTTAAATAGACAATATGAACTATTCATGCTTACTTTCAAACTCGATAAGATAGCAATGTAGGTTAGTTTCTTCGTTAAAATGACCAACTCCTCATTTGGCGAGCATCCAAAACAGCATTTAACTTTATTTAGAAGATAGTTTAGATTAACAATGTAGTCGTGTTTTCTTTGTTCAACTCGAAAAAAAAAAACAATATTACATTTTTGTTATCATTTAGAAAAAATCATTTTTATTGAACGTCTTAAACTGGGTAATGCTTGGGTATACTTATTCAATCATAATATCATTGTTTCTTTTATCTTAAATGATCAAAATCAGTCGTCCCGGTGTATCTTTATGAAGAAAATCTGGTCACCCTAAAATCTGTTTCGATTTTACAGCAATCGATAATATTTCCATCATTCTAGGAAATCAAATAGAAAGTATTTTAGTGTTCTAATTCATGGCCCATTAAAAGTTGTTTTTACCTATGATGTTACATTGGTCTATTTTTATTTATAAAAATAAAGTAGAATAATCGGCCATTAAGAAATTTCCAATCTTTAAAAATATGACATAAAAACTGTGAAAAGTTAATCTCCCTTAAATTTACCAGGATAGATAGATACTCTTTTGATTATTATACCGTTCATTATAAATGTAGCACAAGATATATATATTTTGAGCTGTACAATATAAGACGGTCTTTTATCGTTAGGAAAAGTTGTATTAAAGCAATTCTTACCATTTTTTATTGAGAAAGCTTGGTTGGCTGTTTTTTAGTTAATCACGTTAACGGCTTAGTGGATCTAGCTAAAATTTTATGTGGAGATAGACTGCTAGCAGATTTAGCATTTGGCTATATTTAATATCCCGGAAAAAGTATGGTTCCAGTGGGATATATTTTAATAAACTAGCTTTGCCCAACAGTGGAATACAAAATAGCTAATGTTATTTCTCGATGTCTAGTCTACCTTCGTACCAAACTTCAACAAAATCGGTTCAATCGTTTCTGTGTGAAAGCGTAACAAACTCACTTACGCATTTATAATAATAGCGATTTGAAATTGATAGCGTAAGGAAATATGATTCTTTGACCAAAATTTTCGACCACATCGCGCTTGTGTGTGTGGGAGACTTTGTTGTTACGATTGGCAACAAATAAATCCAAGCATTAAAGGCATGTTATACAGCAAAACAAGGAATAAACGGCGCTATGAGCTATCGTTGTAACGGCAACGACACATAAAACTGGGCAAGTAAGTATAAATCAGCGTCGTTATTTTCAATTCCTGTAAACACGACGATCAACGATATCGTTAAGAAGAGCTGCTTTAATTAGTAAAATATAAAGGAATTTAAAATTACTTAATACATTAAAATAGGATACTCTGATTAGACTTGAAAGTAGCTGGTCCTAACGTCATAATATCAAACATAAATAGCTTTGTTAAAAGCATTTTGAACCAAGTAAAGTGAGTAAGTAAGGCCTATAATTATCCCACTGCCGGGCAAAGGCCTTCATCATTGAATTAAAGGTACCACAGAATGATAGGTACCTACAGACGTAATTACCATGCTTGCCAAATGCGGGTTGGTTATCAGTAGAGATATCTCACCAACAATGTTTGACAATTCGAAACTCTTGTTGCTAGGGGATCAAAACCAGGACCCCTAGATCTTGACCCGGTACTTAACCACTCGGCCAAAGGGGCGTTAATTCATTAGTACCAAGTTCATTAGCACAATACCATTTAGTTATAACTAATTAATTACATATGAATTACATAATGTACAGTAATCTGAAAAAGTATTTTTTTTTTATAAATGATGGGCTTGCTCTTGACTACATACTTAACTATACGGTTAAGAAGAAGCCTAAGATGGAGCGAGCTTACCCAGAGGTACTGGTTCTCCCACACACCAGCGGAACACAGAAAAACTGTTTGGCGCTTGACTCCGGCAGGAGGGTGGTAGCATCCAGGTGGCCTCTTACGAAGCCTACCACCGCAGAGGGATCTGTTAACCGTCATCATTGGTTAGAAAACCAAATATGCCGTTGCCCAGGGTGGACCACTAGGAGGTGGATCCCACCACCCTAAATGTGTTATATGTCATTGTATTAAGAGTCAACGTTAGTCAGAAGTGTATACCTACATACTATTGCACCTGACTGTACAATGTAGATACCATTGCATACAAACAGCTTATACGAGTAATAAAATGTTAAAAGGAAAAAAAAAACTTTATTTCGTGCCAATTCTTAAACCTACTTCATTACGTACATTGAGTAACGATTAGCTCTCATGTTAAAACAGGTAATTGAAAACTTGCTAACGTACTAAGATATATATTTTAAAGAGGTACCTAGACCATAAACAGGAAAATAGAGCAAGAATAAGTACAAATAAATCAGTGTCGTTACTCCCAAACTCATTGCTCGGGATGTCGCAGTAAACACGGTCAACAATATTACGGGATAGACGTTATCTGGCTCTAGCCGCATTATAAGAGAAATACTAGCTGAATTTTGGGCAAAAAAGCAATGGTCATGTTATACGTATCTAGGCTAACGGTAAACTACGGAAAATTGGGGTAAGATTTCGTTGTGTCCATTAAATCTTTTTATTCCTTTTTTGAAATTATGTTTAAAAAGATATATTTAAAAAAATACTTCTTTACTTAATGTTAATGGCCAGTAACAGCTTATGCTTACCTAAGCAAGGTAAACAGTAATAATTGTTAATGCTAGAATGAAAGGAAATAAAAATAATGATTATTAATAATGAACGATACATAAAATAAAATAAAAACTGTTAATCATCTTCAAAGCAGATTGTCTATGAACACATTTTTGGATTGGTATTTACACAGAACAGGGAAAAAGGATTTTTCCTTGTTTATCTATGACTCCTTGCAATATCACACGATTTCAGTTTAGTCTGAGTCGGTGTTTTATAGGTGGAAAAAAACTAGTCGTTTGATGAAAATATCAATTATTGGTTACTTGAATCACTTGAACACTATACATTGAAATAAATTATTAACCTACAGATTTAACTCCAAATAGCCGCGAGATAAAACCGTAATTGAATGTTTTATTTTAGAGGCGAGATTGTTATTCCAAGAACTTCGACATAAATGGTACGATATGGCAGTTTAAAGTTAATAATGAATTTGCATAAAAACGACGATCTTCTCGGTGACGTGGTTAGTCCACTGACCAGTCTTGGCCATGTCGTTGGCAACGTCTAAAACCGAATAAAGATGGCGCAACTATTCCTATTACGTTGGAAATTCAATATGTCTGCAAAGCAAGATACGACATCGACAGGTTAGATGTGTGTAAAATTCTTATACCAGGTGGACAATTAGAAATAAAAAACAATTATTAAGTACTAGCTTTTGCCCACGGCTTCGCTTGCGTTGAATTCGGGGTAACAAGACGTACTCATCTAGAAGCTATGTTACTGTATGATCTCATCCATAATAAATACGACTGTAACCCTCTCATTAACAAACTATGCTATAGAGTACCTATCCGATCACATGTACGTAAACCATGCCAATTATTTGCAATCGCTCTTTGCCGCACTAACGCTGGTAAACGTTCTCCCATTCACCGATTAGTTCACTCTTATAATAATAACTTCAACAGCATAGATATTTTATCGACACGTCCTAGTTTATACAAAAAGCTCATACTGGATGCTGTATAACTTTTATTTTATTTATTTTTTACATTTGCACACTTATAATGCAGACTTGTGCTTGTCATTAATACCTAATTAAAAACGATGTAACCTGCCAAAAAAAAAATATAATACTGAAATTAATATGATTGTATACCTAACGTTAAAATGCTGCACTCATTTGTTCTGATTGCTCACGCTGAACAACGTCTGCTGATTCAGCTAGTAATATTATTATGTTAATCATAAACTTAGTCATTAGTGTAGTAATTAGTCATAATTTGTTCGTAAGGTTGAAAATTTACTGCTAGCACTGCAAAACAATGTAGTCTCTTCAATTAACACCTATCTCTAGTAATCTGTGGTAAACGGTGCTGGTAGCAAATTAAGACAATTTATTTTTTATAAATATTTCTTGTTTAATTTATAAGTTTGCTATTGTTTGTTTACCCAAATAAATAGAAAAAAAAAAAAAAAAAAAATTTTCACCCCCTCTTTTAAGGGGGTTAGGGGCAGATTGCAAAAAAAAAAATGATGCTATATTTTTTGTTAGTCACGAATAGTCCGCATACCAATTTTTAGCTTTCTAACTTGAAAATTGCGGAATGCTCCATACAAACTTGCACCCCCCATTTTAGGGCAGTGGTGGGTTAGAAAGAGACAAAAAGTAGCGTAGGTCACTCTCCATCCCTTTGTACGAGCTGTGGGACTTTGTACAACTATATCCACTTAAAAAATCACGACAATTTGTCGCTCCTTTTTGCCGTGAAAGACGGACAAACAAGCAGACACACACACTTTCCCATTTATAACATTAAAATAAGTAGGTAAGTATGGATAACAAATAAGTGCCAGCTTTAAAATATATAAGTATTAATGTTTATGTATGTAATATTGTTGGGGAAATTTATATGCAAAATAAAATAAACCCTATTTTAGAATATTGTTTTCATATTATCCTAAAACCAATTAAAAAATTATCTATTACGCGCTATTATAATAATGGAACTTTAGTTTGCCGTATATTTTCACAAATATAAAAGTAAAAATGCACATCTATAATAAAGTCTTCTGCTTAAATTAGGAATCAATTATTCATAATTTTATTTAGGCACTTCTAATAGGTTTAAAATATCTGTTCAATAAAGGTATAATGCTCACATAAATATTCATCTCCTTCATTTACCAGAGTGATTTAGCAAAAGTGACAAGTTATACGGGCAAGGGCATAAAGTTAAACTTTCCTAATAACAATAAAAAAATTATCTACTGCCTCAGGTAAGATTTGAACCCTCGTTTCTTCCGATCGACTGTTCTTTTGCTGATCTATCGAGAATGTTAGATTAATTTAAGTCCGCTACTTTGTCTTCGTGGACTTTTGAGTGGGATTCCGAGAGAAACTATAATTATTAATGTGTGGCAAAACTATAGAAATGGTAACCAATCGACCCGACTTCTTACAAAATACAACTGTAATGTCATGTTTCCGTGGGAAGAAAATGGTAATTTAGGATAAATTGTGGCCCGTATATTATTTTGATGATTCAGCTATATTATTTGGCAGTTACATACAAAATCCATTTAGTCGTTTTTACGTGGAATAGGTAACGCACACTTTCGCGGTTATAATATTAGAAACATTAGGACGAAAAAACAAAAGAGAATGTCGTATATTTGCATTGTTTGGGCGTTTTATTGCCGTAAGCAAGATCGTCTAGCTAAGTTTAGAACACAACAAACAGGAAAAACCGGGCAAGTGCGAATCGGACTCACGCACTAAGGGTTCGGTACCAACTTTAACTGAATTAGGGGTCCACTTACTTCCACTAGCCAAAATACCACAATATTTAATTGACTGCGAAAATAACTTTGTTTTTCATAGTGTTTGTATGAAGGACAAAGTTATATTTGCGGTTGTTAAAAATGTGATATTCCTAAAAAACTACCGGTTTGATTTCGTTTAAACCAATTTTCGTTGTAAGTTTTTGTTAAGATCTACATTATGTATTTTTTTCAAAATTTTCACTTGCTTAGTTTAAAAGTTAGAGGAGTGGACATCCATTTTACCACTTTGGAAGCGTCTATCTTCCAAACGTAAGACTTTTGGAAAAAATGGTTTTAGAAACCTCAATGTCATTTTGAAAGACCTATTCATAAATTGTTTTAGTTCTATGTATGGGATAAATAGATAGATGTTCTATATATGTTCTATATAGCCCTCCTTAAATATCATATTTTTTATTTTTTTGTATGAGAATCGTAAAGCGGTCAATATTATACACCTACCTACTAAGTTTCAACTGTGTAATGCTAATACTTTCAGAATAAAGTGACTGTGACATACGGACGGACGGACAGACAGACAGACAGACAGACAGACAGACTTGACGAATCTATAAGGGTTCCGTTTTTTGCCATTCGGCTACGGAACTCTAAAAATGTCTATATAACCCAAAAGGTTCACATAAAAGCACGTTATTCTCTTTGAAAGCAATGCTAAAAGCTTTTCTCAACCGCCTACAATATTGTGGGTGTTATATCTCCTTCCGTCCTAAATAAATCATTTTAAATTACATCTAAGCAAATCGCTTCTCAGAGACATCAATATGCATTACCTACTTGAAGACAAAGATAGGCTTTATACGTTATAAAGCCTTTTCCGATAATTAATTTCGTATAATAATTCTTCAGGTTCATTCACCAACCGACCTGTTTTCGACAAATCAATACATGTAATATTATCGTGTCCTTTATATATTGGGAATGTGTGCGAAATGATGGTTTTCATAAGAGAAATTGATAATGGACGGTCAACAAAAACTAAATTTTGGTGAATAAACTCAATGCTCGAAATTATAGTAGACAGAAGAATAAAATAAATCAGTTTTTATGATTTTGAGATGTCACAATTACCACATCCCCGTTAGTAATTTTTTTAGCATCGACTCTTAGTACTTTGGTATTATGAAAGTTAAAATACAAAATATATAGCCATGTATTTTTTTACCAAGTAGCCTGTGGTAGAGCGTCATTTTTCCCAGTTTTTTTTGTTTATTTTTACCTTAAAACTATTATAACAGGATCTGATTGAGTATAGGATTCATGCATATGTACAGTCACAAGCAATAATATGTACACACAGTAGAACCGTATCACATTAAATCGTGTCTATAACAAAGGCCGACAAAGTTATAGAAATTGTAATGTGACAAAGTTCTATAGTGTTGACATATTATTGCTTGTGAGTGTACTCGTGTGTGTTGATTTTATTATTGTCCATCATGATTGTTTTTAACTATTTCTCTTTTTAAAGTAACTAAATCTTTTAATCTTGTATGGCATTTTGAACTCACTTCGAGTTGTTTTCGCCAAAATTATTTAGAATCACTTTTTATTAAATGTTGTCACACAAACATAGGGCAGGTGACACTATGATAATAACTGATTTTTATGAGCAGGCAACGCAATGCTTAACAAGCTAATATAATAAGGTTAAACATGGCAATGGTAGCGCCACCAATATAGCAAAACTATTTAATTTGCAATTTTTTTTTTGAAGTTATACAATGTCCTTTCCGTGGTCTCAAGTTTTGTACGTACAAAATTTTGTTAGGTTAAGTTTAGGAGTTTAAATGAAGAAAGTTAAGGAACGGACAGCAGGGTAGCGGACGCATTTGTTGTATTAATGGATGTAGAGCCTGCAATAAATGATATCTAATAGGGGTTAAAGTATGAAATTGCCGATTATTTTCCCACTTTTTATTTTGTTTATAGCTATTAAGTATAGTCATATTATTGCGTAATTCTTTTTGTATTGTATCAAAAACTAAATAAAGTAACATTTGACAAAAAAAAATGCAGTACTGGTGCCTATTACTTCAAAGGAAGTCGCTGAAAAGACCCCTTACAATGTGTCAGCTGACCTTCTTGCTTCAATTAAGTATATTTGTATTATATACTTTGATTTTCAGAAATTTAAATACTATGATGCGTAGCTTTATAACCTTCTAACTTTCACCTTTAATTGCATCGAAAACGGTTCAGGCGTTTTTAAAAAAACTAAAAAATTGTTAGTATGGAAAAATGTCTTTTCTCGATGTTGTCCATACAAAACGGCAATTTCATACTTTAACCCTAATATTTACATCAGAACATAGAACAATAAGGACTATGTAATGTAAATTTCCCACTGCTTTATATTCTAGAACGTTCCACTTTAAATAAAATCAGATATATCCTTTGAAATGTGGTTCAACGTAAAGTCACACTTTTATGGACTTCTGTGTTCCGAGGTGAAATTTGTTATCCGTTACATGCCCTAGGGATGTTGGAATTATTGCAACCGCAGCCTGAATTCTCCATATATATTTTCTACTTTCAGCTCGTGTAGAAATTGCGACACAAATCGATTTTAACCTAGAATTGAAGTAATTAAAGTTCAATTTATCGAAGCAGGTCATGCGAGAGTTATATCCGTTGACGGAAATAATGGCGCAAATGCATCGAAATAGGGTACAATTAAAATAGTGATGAAAGTGTGTTATGTGTATTTCAGTTAATGGAACAACCTCGGATGTAGGTAATACATCAATCGTTCAACCCGAGGCTGCGGTCTAGATTAAAGATGGCTTGAAAGTTTCTCTGACATGTAGACGTCTTGTAACATTGATTATTTTAAGACCCAAGTTCACCAACATTTAAACAGCCGGTAAACAAAAAGTGACGATTAATTTGACACAATTCCCATACAAAATATGTCAAATAATATTTTAAACGCTGTTTAAACGCTGTTTAAACTTAAACGTCTGTTGGTGAACTCGGGCCTTAGTATTATTTATTGCTTTCTTTTGTTTATTGAATTAGACGTTGACGCTTGTTGCAGTTGCCGCACGTAGTGATCACTTGCTCAGTGGTTGCCGCTGCCGAATCAGGCAAGTGAGCATAAATTTAAATATGGCAATCGTGAAGGCCGTAATTAAGATATGAAAGATAGTAGTTAAACTGCCAAAAAATATTTAAACAATTTTCTTGGAAAGCAAAACTAAATTTGGAAAATTACGTAAGTAGGTACAAGTATATATTGAAGCTCTTGTTTTGTAAAAATCAGAAACAGCGAAGATACCATAAATATAGAGTATTTATGGTGAGAAAAATAAATACTCAATATTTATGGTATCTTCCGAGTAACCCGAGAAAATGTAGAGAAATGATTTCTTCATTGCCCATCCGTGAATCTAACTTAAAACCTCACTACTGTAAAACTGGCGAACCCTTAAAAAGCGATGTATGAGCCACTTTACCGTGGAGGATTATCAAAACACCACAACGTAGATATTCTTCTGCATCATCATCTCGCTCTATCTCAATCAAACGAAGCTCACTGCAGGCATAGCTTATATTTTATACTTATCTACCTATTCATTAAAGATCGTCACGGCGAGAACAAAAAAAAATTCTATGCGTTTATGTTTCAATCATAAAAAAATTATATTCAATTAGAAATGTAAATAAACTTTTTTATTTGAATCGCGGCATTTTTTTAAATAGGCTTTACAAGAATAATAAAATTATTGCCACACCAACTAAAGTAACATCTAGAAATATTCCATACTGAAGTGTAATTAGTGCTACTTGGCGCAAATCTATAGCATCATATTTATTTCCCTATCATTTACCCCTACACAAAATAATAAAAAAGTTAACAACACAACCATGTAAAAGGTTTCAAATTACACCTTATATTGCTCAACTAAATAACGTTAACGGTTCAAAGCAGTTTCATTAAGTTTAATGGCGACATTAAACAGTTAATGCTGTATTAAACATCCATCCTCAGGGCTAGCGCCATTATTGGGAAAACCTGGCCGTTTGGAAGAGTCCAATGTACAGCAATATTTGAAAATGGAACATGAAATTATTGTTGACCGAATTTTGGACTACTTTTTATTCGAACCTAATTCGTGCGTTAACTTACGAACGTTTTTCTAACTACGAGCATAGAACCCTGGCCACTTACCCCCGTATTTATAAACAAGTAAAAGTAATTACTTGACTACAAGTAATTACTTGACTACAAGTAATTACTTGAGAGACAATTTGTATGCCTTAATCAAGAAATTACTAGAAGTTATAACTACCAAAAGTTAGCATTTTCAGCCAAATAATATGACTATTAATGGTGACCAATTTCTTTCACTTAAGCACTAGGTATGAACACTTTAAGTTTTGACTTTCTTAAGCAATAAGTAATTACTTCTTTATAAATACGGGGGTTACAACTTTTGAAAAAAAAAACAAAGTGCAACTAAACTATATTTTGTAGACTTGAATGTTCGGAAGAGTCCATTGTCGCATTGTCAAGTTGGCCGCATTTTGATTTGATTTTCAGTCGAACTTGAGTCGTCCTCTTGTCTTAACGTACGAAAAATCTTATAGTGATACGAGCAGTCGAGCATAGAACACTGGCCGCTATTCATTTTCGACAAAAAAAGTCTTAGAACACTGCAATGGCCACATCGCATTTTCGTTTAAAGTTTAACGCATACATACCGAAAGTTCATGATCTTCATCTAAATACTACTAAAAATGCTCATTAATTTTATACGTATTTAATTTATTAAACCGTTTGAATTAATGTCTGTTCTACCTCTTGTGAACAGTAAATTTTTTGGTACAGTAGTTTCTTAATATCTAATCTGTTAGCTAGAATTTTGGTAAAAAGAGATTAAAACCTTGAGGGCCTTTGTGCTCCTCAAGGTTTTAATCTCTCTATTTTGTATTTAAGAGAGAGAGCGAAAGCCGCGGGTGAAAGCAAGTTTTATACATACGATAAATTAACAAGTATTCGCTGTGAACCTTGTTCAGTGGCATAGAAAAGAACATCTTACCAGTTCTGACATTTCCTTCCGTCTAAAAATAGAGGTCGATATTACGATTCTAAGAAATATGTCACTTGCTTTTAGTTGCTTGCTTTAGGTTTTCTTGCATTATTTAAAAGAGAAAAGCTTTCTTGACATTCTGCTATTTTTTTAATTTATCAAATTAATTTCACTCGCGACTTTTGCCGCGTAAAGTACAATTTAAATACTAGAATGAAGTTTTAAAAAGTCGCGATCGAAAATAACTTTATGCATAAAATAAAGTTATTTTGGCTCTTGTCTTTTCCCGCATTAACTACACGTTATATTGCGTCGGTGGAAACCTATGCCCAGAGGTAGTATACAAATCAACCGGTATACAAATTTCTCTAGGTCTAACTGATTTTAATGTACAAAGATATTATAAAAATAGGTTCTGTAGTTTAGGCGCGTTAACAGACAGACAGACAGAATTACTTTCTCATTTAGAATATCCATTTACACGATAATTTTTCATGAAAATCAGATTAGTAGATGTAGGTACTGTTCTTTTTTTCTACAGGTTTGGTTTGAAAATTATGCAGAAGGTTTAGTTATTATGGGCGAAAACTATCAGATCCCCAACCTTGGAATAAGAAACAAGACCATTTTTGAACCAGGAGCAACTTACTTCTACTAATAATATCATATACCTACGCTTCAAATTGAGAGGAGAAAGATAAAATAATGTGAATTCTGGAGTTTTGTTACTACTGCACATTGTATTTCTTTATACCTAATTATAGGTATAACACTTATAATTTAAGTTTTTGAGTCGTAGCACAGGATAACTTTTTACGAGAGCAGTTCAAACTTTGTAATATATTTAAGTGTTTTTCTCTATTTCCCTTGGTCATCGCATCACGCGTGAACGGCTAGACCGATTTCGCTAATTCTTTTTTTGTTTTGTTTGTCACTATCAGGAGAATGTTCTTATGAAAGAAAAAAATAAGAAAATTGCACGAAAAATTAGAAAATTTAAGAAAACTTAATCACCATACTAAATTTTTTGTTATGTAACCTTATCGCTTTTGACAATTTAAACTTTTTCAATGTATGGCGTTTGACATTAACATTGACAGAATGCGTGCTGCTGATATCGTCAAATAGGGGGTAAAAAGAACTGAATTTTACTCATGGCCAGTAACGTCGCCTGTTCCCGTGTCGGAATACCAACAAAACTATGTATATATTCGCCAGAATAAAAAAATTGTGTATCACAAAGCATAGTAATAATAAACAATTTGTAACATTTTTTTATTATAATATTAGGGGTTAAAGTATGAAATTGCCGTTTTGTATGGACGAAATCGAGAAAAGTCATTTTTCCATACTAACAATTTTTTAGTTTTTTTTAAAACGCCTGAACCGTTTTCGATGCAATTAAAGGTGAAAGTTAGATGGTTATTAATCCTTCGATCGTGAGTTATTCCAGACACAAATGAAATCAATTGTTATCGCGGCACGCGCGTGCCTCTTGGGGGTTGAGGGATTAAGCTACGCATTATAGTATTTAAATTTCTGAAAATCAAAGTATATAATACAAATATACTTAATTGAAGCAAGAAGGTCAGCTGACACATTGTAAGGGGTCTTTTCAACGACTTCCTTTAAAGTAATAGGCACTAATATTGCTTTTTTTTTTAGTCAAAATTTACTTTATTTAGTTTTTGATACAATACAAAAAGAATTACGCAATAATACGACTATACTTAAGAGCTATAATAAAAATAAAAAGTGGGAAAATAATCGGCAATTTCATACTTTAACCCCTATTACTTCGTTATGAATATTTATAGTTAAGACAGGACAACGTCTGTCGGGTCCGCTAGTTAATAATATTTTTATTTTCATTTTCATTTTCAAATCCTGGAATTGCGATTTGAAGTTACAATATTAATTGAACTGTATTTCTTTGTTTTCAGAGTTTAATGTCGATCATCAAGTTCGGCTACGCGTTAGTTGTGGTGACGCTCCTGCTCATGATATGGGCTTCACTATCCAGAGCTCTCGAAGTAAGTAATAACACTAGTGTTAGTACAAACAATTATGTACTTTAGTTAGAACCACACGGTTTTTATTTATTTAAACTTTATATAAAACGTACAAAAGGTGGACTTGATGTCATATACTTACTAAATTTCAAATTATTGCATTATCTGCCGGAAAACCATTGCTTTAAGCAGAAATGTTTGTGGGCGGTAACATACGCAATCAATTTCGAGTGATCCCACAAAATTATTTCTGCTTGGCCCAATGGTTGACTGGGAGAGAATGTCTTAAGGCATTAAGTCCACCTGTTGTAATTCATTTTAGTGTTTGTGCAATAAAGTTTAAATAAATAAATAAAATCATATCTTATAACTAGACATGGTCGTAGTATGTGTGAGTGTTGTATCTTCGGCGGACATACTGGTGTACGGTGTACTAAAAAAAAATCTTGGACGAAAACATTAGGTATTTATATACAAAGATGGTTCAACTACAACGGTCGTCAAGAAGTGAATCGCATTCGCATCGCACAAAGAAATTTGGGTTAACCATATTCTAAGCAATGCATAGGAAATTACTACTGGTGGGTTTTGCTAGTATCTCTTGGAAAGGCACCGTCGACTAGACAGTGAGTCTATAATCTCTCGCGTCAGACTTTTTGTAGGACCGCTAGTTCATTTTTCTATAGCAGCCTATAAATTTTTGAGCGATTTTTTTATAACGCGTGTGTATATTGTAACATAACATAACCAAAACATTTATGAAACTTCGTTTGCTTACAGCTAGACTTGAATAAATTTATCGACACGTACCTACAATGCCTTGGTAGTTCAATTGGCTAGAGTATTTTTATTAAAGGAATTATATTCCGAATGAAACCTCATTTTATGGTCCTAACATTATTATATTTATCACTAAGAGTAGAGTCACGCACATTAGGCAAAGGTCGTTCGTAATATCGTCACGCATTTATTTGGTCAGAGACATGGTGACATTTTGTGTGACATATCTGATTATGAGCACCATAGATATTAATTATATTACACCTATGATGAGTTTAATATAATGGGGTTAGTATTTGAAATAAGAACACATATAATCTTTCTTTTGTACAGAAGAAAGTCGTGTTAGTAACAGCCATAGATTTAATATATGGGAACAGCACTTATAACTGGAGAACGGCTTGACAGCTTTTTATGACTTTTGTGTTTTTTTGGATTTATCCTCGTCGAAAATAGGATTAAGTATTAAACGTTGAAAAGCCTAAAATATATTTCTTTACATTCATTTCCAACTACGCCATATTTGATGACAATTACATTTAAGACGTCAAAATCACATACTATTCTGGGGCGATACGAAGTTCGCGGGTTCCGCTAGTGTATTTATAAAAAATCGGTCTTAAAGACTCTTTGAAGACTCTAAGGAAAGACCTGAAAGTCTTAAGAGGAAACACTACGGGCGAGAGAATTGAAAAATAGGTATTTGTAAAATCTATTGCTGTCGCGCAGTGCCAAACGCATTCACCGCAGAGTGTGATAGAGACAACTGCTTCTTGGACCGAAAATACCTACTAAAAGCACACCAAATCAACGTTTCGTAGTCCCTCGATTACTTTTCCAAAACTAGACCGATTTAAATACTTTATAATTAAAAAATAAAGAAAGGCTTTGGCCGTGTTCGTATGTTTTCCTTTTTTTCCAAATATTTAGCCAAATTTGTTTTCTGGATGTTTGAACACAGGGGAAAATCTGGCGAATTTTTTCGATTTTTGAGGGCTCATATCTTTTTTATTAATTAATTTATGAAAAAACAGAAAATATAGAAACATGCTAATAGTGGCCATAGATTTTTATAATAAAAATTACTGCTCTACTGGCATTATCCAGGGAGGAAACAGGGGACTACGTTTGTATGGAAAAACGGTCGTTGTATTTCCTCTTAACAGTCTACGTCGCCTAAAAACAAAGAAAATAAAGATAAACCTAAAAATAAAACTGTACTAAGTGTTTTTTTTTAAATCTTTATTTTCTAATCTACCTAGGCTTACCTTATGATAGGAATCTGGCTCAAAAACAATAACATTAGTTCTATAACATTGGTGTTTTACCAAATATATTATTTTTAATACTGCAATCAATTTATCAAATTGAATCCACAAATATATTCAGTACGTTATTCAACACGACGATCGAATTGTTTTACAAGTTGCGTTAGTTTTCAATGATTAAATGTAAATAAAATGTGGACGTTTGGACAACAGCATACTATGCTGTTGTATAATTATTAGGTACACATTGTTCTGATTGCAACGTAACACAATCAACCAGACCCGAGAAAATGTAGAAAACACTTTTTTACCCACTTACCGGAATTGAATCCCTCGATCGTGAGTTATTCCAGACACAATTGAAATCAATTGTTATCGCGGCACGCGCGTGCCTCCTGGTGGTTGAGGGATTAATCCGGGACCGCGGAGCAGGTGATACTTTGAAAACCGGTGTGTACGCTACTTCAACACAGAGGTCGTCGTTGAAGCCTTAGGAACAGCCTACAATCACTTAACTGCAGGGCAAAGGCCTTCATCATTGAATCCAAGTTACCACAGCAATGATGGGTACCAGGCAAAATTACAACGCTTGCCAAATGCGGATTAGTGCTCACAAGTCCGACCAAATCTCTTGATGAGGACCTCGAGATCTTATGGTCCGGTACTTTAACTACTTTTATATTTTTATTGTTAGTTCTGATAATACTCCTCTGTTATTCTGCAGAGATTCTACTGCTATATTCAAATTTATTTGCCAAACAATTTTTCTATATTGTATTAAATTAATTTTGTATCCTCACATGGAGCATATTACGACTATATGCGCCAGTGTTCGGATCTTCAGTGCCTAAACATTACTTTTTACAACTTTGCCTATTACAAAATTTGCGTTATTGACGTGACAACGTCTTAAATTAGGTTGCGGCTGGGAGTCACTTATGAAAAAGTGTAACGCTCGGTAACGTTACGATGAGTCACCGAACGAGAGAGAGGCCCGCCGAATGCCTTGCGTCTCTCTCCCACTCAACTATGATCGGTCTGCCGCGCGCGCAGCACTAGAGAATTAGGCGCATTGAATCGGCGCATGCTTGTGTCTCTGTCTTTGTCTTTCTCGAACGTTCTTGGCGTTGGAAAAACAAGAAAGCGTCATAATACAAGTTCACACGTGTGGTTAAAGTATCGTCAGCTGTGTCTGTAGTGAAAAGACGTTGTCACGTAAAATCTTCGCCCGTAAAACCGACTTTGCAGGCAACCATTTTTTGAAACTCTTCCTTCACAATTAATTTATCCAAATTTCCCCCCTCTATGTTGACTCCAAGCTCATTCTCTAAGCTATGTTTCTGTGACATATAACGTGGGCACTTTAGCAATTTAATATGCTAATTATGCTTTAACTACGAGACCACCGGGCGTTACTAGACCAACGTAGAATTGAATTGAATCCTTTTTACAGCTTCGCAGTTATGTTATAGAAGGTAAGCGGCATTTTCACTAGTTCACAGCTGTCGACATCAGTAAGATCGCGTGCATTGGTTTACCTTAACTCTACCTGTTATGTAACCAAAATCGGTCGCAATCCTGAAGTGTTGGCGCGATTCCAGCTGTAACCATATTACTGAATATTGCGGGAACTCATAACGAAAGCCAGGCACGCACTTCATAACTCAATACATTATAAATTTACCGCCTGTGGATCGTACGTACACATACTTTATGATGTATGTCCGCAAGTACTGCGTGTACTTCATTAAACGTTTTTACCGTTTGACTCGGAGAAGCAAGGTTTTGTTTAAACTCGGCCAAGAATGTGGTATGAAATGAGGAAACACGTAGGAAAATCTACTATTACTAATATCATAAATGTCAATGTTTGATTGTATGTTTGTTACTTATAATAACGCTGGAGCAGCTAAAAGGCTCTGGATTAAAAAAAATGCCCTAATCCAGTACTCTAAACTAAATTTTTAGTGTCAGGGAAGTGTTGTTTAATAGAAAAAAAGAAATATAAATAACTAGCTGTTGCCCGCGACTTTGTCCGCGTCAATTTCTGTTATTATGATCGCGATTATTTTTGCAACATTTTTCACTGATTCTTCGCTCCTATTGGTCGCAGCGTGATGTTATATGTATAGCCTAATTAAAGCCTTCCTCGATAAATGAACTATCCAACACAAAAAGAATTTGTCAATTCGAACCAGTACTTCCTGAGATTAGCGCGTTCAAACAAACAAACAAACAAACGAACTCTTCAGCTTTATAATATTATAGTATAGATTAATACCTTTTTTTCGGGGTTAAGTTTTCTACAAAAAATTGTTGATTTCCTATTTCTTGACTTTTCCTTAACATTTTCGCCATAAGGGATGGGATTGAGTGAAAAGAATTAGTTAATTGAGCAATCACCTTTGGCATGAAGATAGATTACAGGCTGAAAATAAAATAAAGGTTACCTCTTATCCTCTAAAAATATATAGTTGCTATGGGATAGTTTTTAATTTCAAAATACCACGCCTACAAAGTCACGAGCAACAGGTAGTATAATATAGTACCTGATACATATTTTCTCTCTTCCAGCTCCACATAGACGCCGATCACCCGTCATGCATGTTCCAAGCTCTGTGCACCTGCTCCAAACCGGTGGGCGACCTGGGCATAGTGACATGCCGACACGTACCCTTGGTCAGGGTCCCTGCCACCCTCAACGTGTCAAAGGTCTTCACGCTTCAGTTGTCAGGAAACCAAATAAGGGAGTTGGAACCGAAGTTCTTCCAAGCGACAGGTTGGTGATAAGGATATCCACTTTTGCACCAGCAGATGACTTTGGAACAAGATTATTAATTATTTTTTTTCTGTATTATCTGCATTGCTCTGAGAGCAATTTAGGAGAGAAGATAGGATATAATAGAAGATATAATATATTTATACTAGAAATAAACCTCATGAATAACTAGCGAAGAAAGAGAACTGTCGTGTTTGTACTCCAAAAATGCTGTTAAATTTTTATGAGCTACAGACATTTATTTAATCGAATCATTTCGGGTGCGAATTTTATTTCATGCTATTCAATCAATTTGTCAAAAATGTTTATATCGGACAATTTTTGTTGTAATATTCTTAAAATTTTCAGGCATGTACAGATTAGCGATAAACCAGAACCCACTGGAGACTATCCACGAAGACGCTTTCTACGGACTGGAAACGACGTTATGGGAATTGGAATTAAGAGAGGACATGCTGACCATGGTGCCCAGCAAATCGCTAAGAAACCTTGGGAAATTGAGGCTCCTGGACTTAGCTGGTACTTATTCTATATTTTTGCAAACCATCAAAACTTTGTGGGTATGAAACCACAGTATAACATAGAAATACGTAAAGAGTTTACAACACTTTTCATTGCTTTTGACAAAAATCTATAGTTCCATCTTTTGTTTGTGTACCACGCGCATCACAAATTTTACTTGAGAATCAGTCAAACGATACAGACCTATGATACAAAGGGTACGGTCATACGTCACAGAGCTAAGAAAGTCTTAGAATTTTAATGAAAACTTTAAAAATGCTTACCTTTAGCAATATTTTTTTTTTCACAAATATTTTTATATTACAAATTAAAAATTTAAATGTCAGTGGTCTAAGGATTTTGAAGTCATAAGCTTCCACTAGAATCTCCGGCCTAGAAACAAAAGCTTTGCCATCTGAAGTGGTCAAACGCGAAACGGTGTCGAACTTTTTTCAGCCCACACACCTTTGACCCCTGATTTTGTTGGCTCTATTAAGCGCGTGTTCAAGATCCGAAAGGCACGTCTTTCATGTTTCCTGAGTTTCCTGTTCAAAGGCCGCTGCTTTGCCCAAGTGACTGTAGGAATTTCTCACCGCCTCTTTAAAACTTGCCAAGCATAGCCTTTGCCAAGAATAAAAATTGGTTCCCGCTATTTGTTGTTTATATTTTAGAGTTTCTGATCCATTTCCGCATCTATTACCGTTACCCGTTAGTTTCCACAGTCAGTAACGTTTTGATTCTTAAAAGTAAGCATTTCAATTCGTAAAGCTGTATCAGCTTAAGGGGATTAGGTGAGCTAAGTGCTGCCTCCAATTGATTTAATTTTATTACTTCTAAACAAAAGCTATTCTTAAAAAAACTGGAATAATAGCAATTTAGCAAATTACCTCTACTATTTATTTAATAATTAAGTAAACTTTTTATTTAGTTGTTTATAAAGTCGAATTTTTCATTAACGCCAAAAGCGGCCGTTTTTAGCAATATTGTACAATACGAAAGATTGTCAGAATGAAAAGCAGTTAACAGTGGTTCAATAAATACTAGAGGTAATTTGCTAAATTGCTATTATTCCAGTTTTTTGAGAAAAGCTTTTGTTTAGAAGTAATAAAATTAAATCAATTGGGGGCAGCACTTAGCTCACCTAATCCCCTTAACAGTTTGTTAAATATTTTAAAAATCTAATTAGATATAAAAATCAATAAATGTTTAAATCTGTACAGTCTATCAACAAGTTATAGTCTCATGAACATGACGATAATCATTATTATTTATAATTACAGGTAATGAAATAACAGACATATCTAGCGATGACTGGAGAAGTCTGGGCACACTCCAGACCTTGATCCTGGCTGACAACTCTATAGCAAACCTGCCAATAGATGCGTTTTCCAGTTTGGGAATGCTGGAGACCTTAGATCTTAGGGGGAACCACTTGGCCACTGTTGACGGAGGCGTATTCAGAGATGGCATGGGCAGGCTTAACAAGGTAATACATTTATTAATGAAAATAACGTTGACGTTAGGTTCTTGTTAAACGAGTTCTTAGGTGGAGTGACAAATTGGCGAAAAGTCACTGAATGCGACAATTCGCGGTCAGTGATAATTGTTTTCTCGCCACAGATAAAAAAATGTTTCACCTTTTTACTTTTATTTTAGTTTTAGTGGCTTTTGACGGTTGCACAGTTGTGTAATGATCAAAGTTTTTTCTGACTATTTTAAGTTCCGGCCTCAAAAAGTCTGTGAGTCTTTAAAACTTCTCAACTTGAACTTAATTATCTATTACTTACAGTTATTGCTAGGTGATAACCAGTTGACTTTCATCCCATACGAAGAGGTATCGCCTCTCCGACAGTTGAGAATATTGGATCTATCCAACAACGTCATCAAACAAGTACCTCCTGTTCACGAGATATCTACTAAACTATCCCTGGATACACTAAAGTGAGTACAATCTTTTAACTTCTAATGGGTCTCTTAACTATAAAAGATGACGGACTAAAGCGTCTTTGCCAGTACTTGAATGACTATTAGATGCTCCAAGCAATCGCCTTCATATCGTAGCAGTGTCTTCTCTCCACTTTAAAATTGCAATTGTTCAGTTTAGACTTTATTTTCTTTGGTGCGTATACAATTGAAAGCAAGATAATTTATTCATTCAAAATTCGGAGTGATTTGAATGAATCGTATTTTAAATTTATACTAGAAATTTTATTCCTTCAAAAACAGTGTATGAAAAATATTGATTGAATTTATATTTAAGTCAAATCGGCAATCTGATGCTAAGTTTTGCAGTTCTTAGAAATAAATTACCCGTACTTTTTCATTTAACGACTGTAATTAGTACTTAAATGAATGTAATCTTTGTTTTAATATTGATTATATCTTTAATTTCAGGTTAGATAATAATGTCATAACTGAACTTCAACCAGGATCATTCAAAAACTTTCTCGTATTGAATTCTACTTCTCTGGATGGAAATCCAATCCACATACTTAGGGTAAGTAAATCTATATTACCAGATTCGGTCTAGCCATTCCTAGGTCTCTGACCATTATTTACTGAAATTATTGTCAAAATCAACTTCTTTATCGTACATGGCCAGTTCTACCAAACACTTGCTACTACCTATTTGAAACTATTTATTTTAATTAGCCATGAAAGTTAATATTTAGTATGTTCGTTGACTGTCTAAAACCTTAAAGCAAACTGGGGCTAAAACCTGGCTTCCTTCCTTGCAATTTCTACCTTAAAAGTAAATTTACCCCTTAATATACCAAAAATAGTTGAAGTTAGTCTAAATTCAATAGCACAGCTAGGAGACAATCAAATGCATCAATGTATTACTAACTATAAAGATCTTTTTACAGGAAGACGCCTTTCGCAATGCCAAGATAAAGATTCTCTCTCTCCGCGATTGCGGCATTTGGGACCTATCTCCCGCGGCCTTTGCAGGCCTGGAGAACAGTTTGCAAAGCCTGGACCTATCCGAGAACAACCTGACCATGATCTCCAAGTTCATGTTGAACAAACTAGACTCGTTGAGGTTTTTGAACTTGCGAGAGAATAAGGTATGTATATCTCTCACAATTAATAAGGCCCATAAATAAAGTAACACAAAAAAACTATAAATGAAAGTAAACAATTATTTCAACCACAGAAGTGAACTTCTAACATACAACACAACATTATTGATTTTATTAATATTGTCAAATATCACTATTACAACCGCCACCTCCTGGGCCCTATTTGCAGAAATAAACATTAACCACGTTTTCAGAATGATTCGAATATGTTTGTCGCACTTTTATCAAAAAATCATTGCAAAATGTATTTTCAGGTCGATATAAACAGTCTGGCAACGAACAACCCCGCCGAATACGAAATAACTTCATACAATAATTTCCAACACAAACTTTTCTCTTTGGACGTTAGCGGCGCTTCTTCGATAGAAATGAGTCTGCAAGATGTTAGAAGGTTTGTATTTTTTAAGTTCAAGTATTCTGGATTAATCAGTGTTGGTGTTATAGCAAAAAATAGCTTTAAACCTTCGTAGTCTAATTAAAATTGTTGCGAAATTCTAGCATTTATCTAGGTAACCAAATCAGCACTTTTGAAGGTGTGCCTTGATTTATACCGTATCTTTTTTAACTTAATAATACACTCAAACAATCAATAAACTTAAGTCTGCTTAAGCGTACGTTTGCTACTAGTTTAAATTATTTCGGGACACAGTGTTTTAAAAGTTTAATTGACAAAGCGTTGAGGTTTGCCCAGAAAATGTTCATTTAACATATCAAACCTTTTCCAGAATGCGTTCTCTCCGATACCTGTCAGTAAGCAAGCTTATCAGAAAGAGCATCCGTGCCGAAGACTTCCTGGATTTCGGCGTGGATTTGGAAGACTTGAAGGTGTATGGTAGTACCATCAATCGGATCGAGTCTAGTGCCTTCCAGCACGTGAGGACCATCAAGACGCTGGACCTGTCAGAGAACGAGATAGACTTCATAGATCCGTTCGCTTTTGCTGAGGTAATTGAGAAAACAGCTGAATGGGTTTCACTTGGGTCCTAAGATAGATCTATTTATCATCGTTTGTATGTTTATGTCGCATGTACCTAGCATGATACTTGCTTCCGTAATATTTTAACGAATTTGCATATCTCAAGTGTTGGTCAAGATTGCAAGAATTTTATGTTCAATCTTAGGGAAAGTGGTTCAGTTTACACTAATCATATAATGGTCATTCATGTTATTTGATCACATTGCGAAATGAGAACATGTTGGGAGCCGAGTAGAATATTGTGTGGGCTGTAAAACTTCCATAGTCTTCAGCATATCTAATCCAAACAATAACCGCTGTGGGCATAGAACTGCTCCAAATGGGGATTTCGTCGTATGGTGTACGCATGGCAGGTTGTTTGGTTTGGTGATTTCAGTTTGGCCAATGAAGGAAAGAATATGCTGCTGACAGTGTCTTCTTTTGAAGAGGCGCTTTTCTGGTTTTGGGACAACACCACCCGAACTAACTTTCGACATAATCTAAACTTGTCTATTGTCTAGCGATATGACTTACGCTTTGTTACAGTTACACAGCCTGACGACATTAAAAATGGTAAACGGTCTAGCTGAAACAGTAAAAGTATTGCCTTTTGAACCTCTGAAGGCGCTTATAGAGTTGCAGCATCTGGATCTAAGCAACAACAAGCTGAAGAATGTGCCCGATACCTCATTCCATTTTCTATACAAGTTGAGGTCTTTGAATCTGCAGGACAACGCGATTGATCACTTCTCTAAAGGGACTCTACAGGTAAACTGTTACTTTATGAAGATATTGATACAAAGTAAATTAGTACCTACCTAACTAATGTAATTACTTAAAAGTATCTTTACTATTCAAGATTTATAGTATGGTATCTATAATTGCCAGGGGGTTTTATAGTCATCATTAGAAATGACGTGCTACAGTCAAAAGCTCATATATTAGACTAGTAATAATATAAAAACATAACTTTTTTTTTTACAGGGTGACATCCACGGCCAACTCCAGAGCATTTGCCTATCCCTAAACCAGATGAACCAAATAGTCCAACACACGTTTGTGGAGCTGAAAGAGTTACAGGAGATATTAATTGAAGACAACCTGATTGAGACTATACAGAGACGAGCTTTCACCAGCCTAGACAACTTGAAAGTGATCAAACTGAGGGGCAACAGGATTTATGAGATCTCTGAAGAAGCGTTCCAGAATATGCCAGCGCTGAAAGAGTACGTATTTTAAGTGTCATACGTAGTGTGGTTTGGTTTGGTGGGACTTTTTCTGCAATCGCCTACTTGATCAACAAATCCTATAAATTGTCAATTTTAGATTTTCGCTGGTCCTTCCAGACGGATCAATATTGTACTTACTGTAGCTGCGAATCTAATATCCTTAAATATACTGTGTATATGCATTAAGGACATTAATACTATTTATTTATAATTTACAGATTGGACATCTCATTCAACCAGCTAAACACATTTAGATTTGCGATATTCGACCAAGTAGGCTCAGCCACGGCGCTCAAAGTGAACGTTTCCTACAACAGAATGACAGCCTTAAGGGACTCCAATGCACTCAGCTTCTATACGTCTAATTTCTATCAACCGAAAGCGCAAAGTAAGTATATAAGCTATAAAAAGAGATTTTACATCCACTTGATAAGTTATCAAAAATCAACAAAAAATTTGTAAGTCTGTAAGTCGAGTTTGGATAGCATGTTTCGACCCCAAAGTCATAACTGCCAACTGACGTTTTTTTTTTTTGGGCTATCCCTATACAAAACTTTACTGACTAGTGAGAAAAAGAAAGTCTCAAAGTTAGTGGATTAAAAGCACTTGTTTTTGGGTATGGTATAAAAGAGTAACCCTGGCTAGGAATTGGAACATTCGCCAAAAATAAAAAAACAGGATTTCATAAATTTTTTTAACACTACTTTTTTATTTTTCATTTCTCTTTTTCTATGCTTCTTCTTTATCAGGACTTGTTTCTGAAGATGCACCTCTTGTAGCTGAAGGTGAAAAAAATAGCTTATTTTTTTATTAGTTGTTTATTGTTCTACTCATTTCTTATACTTTATTTCTTTCTTTTTTGCTTCTATCAATCAGAACTAGTATCTGAAGAAGAATTTGATGTGACTGAAGGTAAAAACTTTCACAGACTTCAATTATGTGTTTTTGGTTTTGTTCAATTTCTTTGTTTTTCTTATTTTCTTTGTTTCTTTATTTCTTAATTCTTTTTTGTTATGCTTCACACGCAGGATTAATTTCTGAAGATGATCTTTCAATGGCAGAAGGTGATTTAGTTGAATAATATTATTGTCCGTCCTGTTCACTCGTTTGTTATTTATTTTTTGTCGTAAAGAACTAGAGTGTTGACACTGCACGGCATATTCTGCAATTCAGTTGGAATACATCAAAATGAATAAATTTGTAATAATATTTTTTGAACGAATAATCATCATTATTACTAGCCCATATCAGTTCGTAGCTGGACAAAAGCCTCTCCAAAAAGAGGAGAAGATGCTTTTGGTGGTACTAACACCACGCTTGGCAGATAGGTTGGCAATCGAAGTTTGGCCAATGATAGAGGGGAGATGACTCTGTTGCTGATCTTCTCTGATTTTCCTTCAGTAGTCTCTTAAGAGAATCATATGGAAAGAGAAGTGTGATGTTAAGATAGTTTGTGGGTGCTAACCCACTGGCGCTACAAGATGACTTTTGACAACTACTTCTGTAATATTGGTTTTTGCGTATGACATTTTATTGGAATAGGTACATTCAGTTTCATGTATTTTGTTTACTTGATTGCATCAAATGCCTTGCGGTAATATAATGATCTTGACTTGCTGTCTGAAACCAAAATTTTATTGCAGGTCTGGGAACAGTGTCGGTAAACATCAGGGTATTGGATTTCTCGCATAATAATATATCGGAAATTGCACCTTATTACTTCAGGTAATGTATTTGTTTATCTCCTGTTGTTTTATTAAGGGACACATATCGATCGTTGATCGTACGACGTTGTGTAACGTTTTCCGATGTTCTTAGACATCTTTGTCAATATACATCTTGTTGTGAATAGATTTAGTAAACTATACCTAACATTTTTTTTATGTATTTTTTAAATTTTGGTTGTTTTTAAGTTTTAAGTAATGCAGTATCTTTGTGAAACTTTTGCAACAGTACCTACTCTATGAAGAATTCTGATAATTTTCTTTTTAAATTTATATGGCTGACCAAATTTGAGTAATACAGGGTGGGACGTAAATGGTATGACAGGCCAAATCCAGTCAACAAATATGCGCACTAAAGAGAAGTTGATAATTTCATATCAGCACTCAATTAGATATCCAGAAAAAAATATTTTTAATGATATTTGAAAATTGTGATAGATATTTTTTTGGTTTTGCAAATAGTATTTAGCAGCCTATATATTTTATCTAATTAAAAAATCATAATTGGTCAACTTCTAAATGAAGTCTCTCTTGACTTGAAAATCTTATGTTTTTTTGTTAGTTTAAAAGTCAAGAGAAGCTGTATCTTTGATTATAATATTCTATTTCACTATTTTTGTTTACAGACACGCAGATTTCACATTAGCGGAGCTTTACTTATCCCATAACTTGATACGGAACATCACGAGAGACGTTTTCGGTTCGCTGCTAGCTTTGCAATATTTAGACCTCTCACACAATCTAATTTATCATTTGGAGTATGACTGCTTTGCAAGAGCAAGAGTGTTGCAGGTTAGCGATTTGGTGTATTAAAATTTAAGAATTTCACATTCCTTTGTGCTATTGACGTAATTGTAAATAGGACATAATAATAAAATATGTGAAATCTAGTGTATACAATTCTCTATGAACATTAAATATACATTTTCTTATAACTACTAGTGGAGTCTGGAATCTCACCTAGGAGATAAAGTCCCACAAGTTTTGCAAATACAGAGACTCATTCTGCATCTGTTTGGTTTAATATACCAAAATTAAATATTATCTGATCTATTGCAGACTTTACTAAAACCGGAGTCTATAAGTGGATAGATAGGTGACATTTCCTCCAATATCTTACTTCTTACTAACATTATTAATGGGAAGGTATGGATAGATATTTGGACAAATTGAAAAATTGCAAATCGCATAGGATAGGTACTTAGAACTCAAAATTCCACGCATACAAAGTTGCGGGCACAGCTAGTAATTTTATAAATATGAAGTTATTATTATTATTATTTATTTTATTTTCAAGTTGCAAGACTATTGGTTAGTTACAAACTTATCCTATGTTAGTATCCTTATCTACATACATTATTAAAGACTACTATTTAGACTGCACAACTCCGGCAGATATTGTGCAGCAAAAGTGTTTATAGCGGCAGTCCAGCCTGCTTGCTATTATAGCCAGAAAGCCGTTGGGGCTGCCCCGCACCCTGTACACCAAGGAGGCGCACCACTTTCGCATAGTGACAGAGAACCATAAAAAAATTGTAGAATTGAAGATGGAGATACCTTACCATTTTTATATAGATATTTAAAGTTTCTAAGATAATTAAAAATAAAAAAATGTTTATTTCAGATAGTAGATTTATCACATAATTACTTGAACGAACTACCAGTTGAACTGTTCCATGAGATGCAAACTTTGATATCTTTGGACCTCTCAAACAACCGAATCAGAAATCTTGCTGACAATTTAATAAAGTCACCCCTTTTGGAAAGGTAAGCTTATTTTAGGATAGAAAAAACTTTAAAACATTGAAAATACACACAGACTTGCTGATTTACTAGATAGGTAACAAAAAAATTTTACTGCTTTATGTCTGTGTCACTTCTACATTCCACTAATACCACAAAAACTTCCATCAAACTTTTCGTAAAACAATTGAATTTGTCAATAGGCTAGATCTATCTAACAACTACCTATCAAGGGTACCCACCAACTGCCTATCCCAGGCTGCTGCAGGAAATCTGGTGGAGCTAGACTTGAGCGGTAACACCATCCCAGCGATATCTATGGCGGACTTCGTTCAACGGTTCCGGGTAAGTAGTTTGTAAGCTACCGCCATATTGCTGGAGGTGTACTCTGCAACATGTAATTTATCAGTCTATCTCGTTAATCCTAGGGTGAAGGAAAAAGATGAAGAGACATTGTAGAGATATCGTTTTGCGAAATATACCTCCTTGGTGCTAAGAGCTAAGCTAGATGCTAGTTTACGACCTGAGGAAATTGCAAATTGATTGCTTTAGTTACTGTTTTACTTGAAGATATCATAACACCTGTATATTAGAACTGTAAAGATAAATATTTCGACTGCTTTAGGGGGGACTCGAGCCTTCAACTTTTTGCTTACAGGGCGACTCAGCAGATAATAAAATCGCCGGACTTTTAGAAACTCTTTCTTTATATTCTTTGTCTACGGAATTTGTTCCCATTCTAATAAACTAGTCACTAAAGCAAGATGCTCGACTCCATCACAGGTCACGCTAGCACCCAGCTTAGCCCTTAGTGTTGCCATGATAAAGGCCCGTACACATGGTGACAATTTCAAGTTCCAATGTGTTAAGGCTTCGTTTTTGCCCCACGTTTTAGTGAAGCTTTCACTAGAGTAACCATGAGTTTCTATACTAACAGCTTGACTTGTGCGGTGTTTTTGTGCATGTAAATATGTAAACCTGCCAAAATGAATTCGTCAAATAAATTTACAAGCATTAAGAGCCTATTATCCTTATTGTTTGGTTATGGACCAAGTGACTTAAAACTAGTCAGATTTGTGATTAATAACTATATTTTTAACAAGCCAGGTTTAGCTGTTTTAATAAACAATATTATTATGAGGATGAATTACTTGGACATGTTTGATGATGGATCGAGTTATGTGCCTGGTTTAGACCATAATAGGAACATTATTTATAACCAGCAACTTTTGTGGAATTGTATAATTTATTTCCCAAAAAAAGTACCAATACCTATTTTAATAATGTTTTGAATTTAAAACTTTTATTTTTATAAGGTGCAATAGGTTTAACCTTATTTTAAGTAGGTAAGGTTCAAAGTATGATGTAGGAAGATGTCAAATATGGACTGAGACTTCAAGTGAATCAAGTAGGAGCCCGGCTATACATATAAGTTAGATTATTATTTCGTCACTTTATTCGAAGATATAGGTGAAAATATATGTATTTTAGTATACATATATCAGTCTAATATGTAGTCCATTTATTGTTTACGCAATTATTCGCACACTTTTAAGATTTTAAAGTAAACTAGCATAAACTAAAAAAAGTAAATTTAAAACATTAACTGGTATCCCTGCGTCCGCTCTGGGGCGTCGCGCCATCTATGACCTCATTCTTTTATTGTGCGCGCACGAATCGCATGCGTTCCTACTTTGCAAAAATGCCCAAGCGCAGTGCAGAAGAAGACATTGCTTACTATTCTAAAAAGTTAAAAATGCTTAAAAGAAAAGAAAAGAAACGTCGTAAACGTGTTCTTGTGTATTCAGATTCATCGGAAAGTGAAGAAAACCATGGTAAGCGAACCGAGTTTTTCATATACTATCTACCCACTTATTTTCATTATTTTTTAAAAGTGTTACATTTTATCTAAAAATCGATCCAATCTTATACTCGTAAATAAGCTTTAGAGTTGACCGTGAGTTAACCGAAAAGTGAAATGCATTCGAGAGTTAACCGTGAGTTAACCGAGAAGTGAATTGAATCCAAGAGTTGACCGTGAGTCAACCGATGGGTGATGACCTGCAATAGGTATTTATCGGGTTGATTAAAATCAAAACGTATTTTAACTCGAGAGTCATTATCATAATTAACAGATAATTACAAAAATCATTTTTAGTTCCCAATTTCTTCCTATACGTAATACATTTTCTGAAACAATATGTTTGATTTTAGATGTCGCTTTTAACGAGAATACCGCAGACGAGAATAGAGAAAATATGCAAGCCCGTAATGTTCCGGATGTAATGGAATTAGATCAAGTTTTGAATAGTAATGATTCGAGTTTTGTACAACCTAATCAGGATGGGAACCCTGAAACTTTTGTACCTGAAAACAATTTGCCGTCATTGGACCCTGAAATACTCATAGCTTTGGGAGAACTCATCCCAGAAGAGGTAACTTACGGAGAAGATATACATCCAGACTTGGCACAGAGATGGGCACCCATTCTTAGGAAAGGGCTGATAGACAAAGAACAGAGAGGAAAACTGTTTAAAGAGTACGCTACTCCAAACAATTGTAAACTTTTTAGAGCGCCTGTTTTAAACCCAGAAATCGCCGCTGCCGTTTCCGAGTTTGCCCGAGCCCGAGACAAGAAGATTGAGACCTCTCAGCAACAACTAGGGGTAGGCCTGACGGCCATAAACAGGGCTATGACTATTCTCCTTTCGAGTGACAACAAAGTACAGGCTATTAGATACCTATCAGATGCCTGTAGGGTTTTATCAGACTTGCACGCTTCCGAGACCCAAACGCGAACGAAGTCCTTAACACAGGGCTTAGATAAGTCTTTTCTGAATCTTATCCAAGACACTGAACGCGATGAGATGCTTTTTGGCAACGGTTTACCTGAAAAAATCAAAGCTTCAAAAGCTATTGAGAAGCAGGGTTCTCAAATCAAGAAGCCAGATAATAAAACCGCCCCAGGACCATCAGCTTCCCGTACGTCTAGGCCGCAGGGAAACTGGAGAGGCCCCTCTCGCTCGACGACAAACAGGGGTGGGGGGCGCGGGGGCTCCAGGAGGACCCCATACACGAACCAGAAGCATGTCTCGACAGTGCAGCAGAACAACTTTCATCCATCGAGAGTTTGGAACAAACCTCCTCGTGCAGGCCCACGGACATAGAGGTACACGCAGGCAGATTAAAATATTTTTATATTTGTTGACGTAACATAACGGAAAATAAACTTGTACTAAATTGGATTCGAGATGGTTTTCCAATACCATTTTGTAAAAAAGTCAACTGTGTTACAGAGAAACACCGTGAATGGCCTCCTAAGGAAAAGCTTAAGATGTCTAAGGCTGTTCAAAAATTGCTTAATCTTGGAGCTATTTCTAAGTGCAAACCATCTCGAAACCAGTATTTATCTGACATATTTTTAGCACCGAAACCTAATGGCGATAGTAGATTTATCTTAAATTTAAAGTCATTTAATAAGCATTTAGAAAAATCACATTTTAAAATGGAAGACTATAGAACGGTTGCCCTTTTAATTTCACATGGTTGTTTCATGGCCACGATTGATTTGAAAGAATCATATCTTTTGGTACCAATAAATCCCAAACACAAAAGGTATTTAAGGTTTCAGTTTGAAGATGATGATTTAGAGACAATTACTTATGAATTTAACGCCATGCCCTACGGTCTTTCTGCGGCGCCGAGAACCTTCACAAAAATCATGAAGGTAGTTGTAGGTTATCTGAGAAATCGTGGTCACAAATCTGTTATTTACCTTGACGATATATTGGTACGAGTTATTCTGAATGCCAGAATAATGTTGCAGCGACTAAAAATCTTTTGGAATGCTTAGGGTTCGTCATCAACTATGAAAAGAGTCAGCTAAATCCCGTAACCAAGTGCAAATATTTAGGTTTTGTGTTTCACTCTATAGATATGACTATTAGCTTGCCCATCGGGAAACAAGAATACATTTTTATTCTAGTTCAAAAATTCATGTCCCTGCCTAGATACACCATTAAAGAGTTTGCTCATTTAATCGGAGTTCTGATAGCTGCCTGTCCAGCCGTCAACTATGGCTGGATGTATACAAAGATGCTGGAAAGAGAAAAGTATTTGGCCTTGATTAGATGTCATAATGACTATACTGCCAAATTCACGCCCTCCGCTAACATAGTACAAGACCTTCTTTGGTGGAAAAATAATATTTTTAACAACAGTAACCAATTAGAGAAGCCTTCATTTGCATTAGAACTTTTTTCTGATGCGTCTAGGCACGGTTGGGGGGCATTCTGTAACAATGAACGAATGGGAGGTAAATGGAAGGAAGATGAGCTTAATTTTCACATAAATTATTTGGAGATTAAAGCAGCATTTCTTGCATTGAAGACATTTGCCCGAAATATTTTATTGCGCTGCAATAATGTCACCGCTATTAGATACATAAATAGAATGGGGGGAATTCAATTCCCCCATTTAAATGAGATTACTAGAGATATTTGGCAGTGGTGCGAGAAGCGAAGCATTTGGCTATACGCATCATACATCAATACTAAAGACAATATTGAGGCAGATCAGGAATCTCGCAACAAAAATATCGACACTGAATTGGAAATATCTAGCAAAATGTTTCACAAAGTTACTAACATTTTTGGCAAACCAAATATCGATCTTTTCGCTTCCCGCGCCAACGCTAAATGTGAGAAATATGTGTCTTGGAAACAAGACCCGGATTCTTTCACTGTTGATGCTTTTACCATTCAATGGACACCATACTTCTTCTATGCTTTTCCTCCATTTACTCTGATACCCAAATGTCTCCATAAAATTAAAGCAGATAAAGCAGAAGGTATTTTAGTTTTTCCCCACTGGCCTTCTCAGCCGTGGTTCCCGTTTTTAAAGAAATTGTGCATCTCCGAAATTGTTTATTTTGATGCAAATGAACATCTGGTAAATTTCTTTTACAGGAGAAGGCAACAGTTCAAACTTACCCTGGGTGTCGCGAAGCTCTCCGGGAATCTTTCCTAAGAAAAGGAACCCCGGAAAAAGCGTTAGAAATAATGTTAGCATCATTAGCACCAAACACTGCCCAACAATATAGTTGCACATACAAACTATGGTGGTCACATTTGAATTTAAGTCCTTACAATGCAAGTTCGGAATCAGTGGTTTTATTATTCCTCACAAATCTCTACGATCAGGGTGCAGCATACGGTACCCTCAATAGCCACAGATCTGCATTAAACTTATTACTAAATTGTGATTTTAGCAATAGCAAATTGATTTCTCGATTTTTCAAGGGTGTATACAAACTGAGGCCTTCAATTCCTAAATATATAGGCACATGGGATCCTCAAATTGTTCTTAATCGAATATCACAATGGAAACCCCATAGAGACCTAACTATTGAAAAATTAACAAAGAAAGTCACCATTCTTTTGGCACTTTGTACTGCCCACAGGGCTCAGACATTATCTTTGATTAAAATTAATAATATTAAAATCAGTCACAATGACATCAAAATAATGATTCCAGACATGATCAAAACATCTGGTATCGGACGGGCACAACCTTTACTGTCTCTTCCATTTTTCCAAGAAAGTCCAGACATTTGCCCCGCTACAGTTATCAAAGATTATTTGTCAAGAACAGAACAATTAAGAACTGATGATGTGAGCAACCTTTTGTTGACGTTCAAGCCGCCTCACAAACCAGCGTCGAGTCAGACGATTTCGCGGTGGGTGAAACAAGTTTTGGCCGAGAGTGGAGTGGATGTGTCAGCGTTTAGCGCACACAGTACGCGACACGCTGCCACATCTGCGGCCAAGAACGCAGGCGTCTCACTCGACGTGATTCGGAAAACGGCGGGTTGGACTTCCACGTCTAGTACATTTGCCAGGTTTTATGATCGCCCTGTTGTAGATGATGGTATTTTTGCCAGATCAGTTTGTTACCATAATCAGTAATTGTTCCGTTCTAGTACTTTTCATTTATTTTGATTCAAAAACAAACATGTCTAAGAATATAAATTGAAATTTAACTATGTATTATAATAATAGAACGGTGATTATTATACTTATATTATGTTTCATTTTCTTAACACTTAACATAGATACCCACTTGACGATGCGGCAAAACTTATCTCTTAACATCTACATATTAGACTGATATATGTATACTAAAATACATATATTTTCACCTATATCTTCGAATAAAGTGACGAAATAATAATACATGATCAAACGAACTTCCAAGTGAAGTTCGATCAGTATTATATGAGTCACTTTATTCGAAGATATAGAATAGGTCCCGCCCACCCTAGCCCAATATTTAAATTGTTTTGCCGCCAGCAGTTGAATTGAACTCTGAATAATGAGGTCATAGATGGCGCGACGCCCCAGAGCGGACGCAGGGATACCAGTTAATGTTTTAAATTTACTTTTTTTAGTTTATGCTAGTTTACTTTAAAATCTTAAAAGTGTGCGAATAATTGCGTAAACAATAAATGGACTACATATTAGACTGATATATGTATACTAAAATACATATATTTTCACCTATATCTTCGAATAAAGTGACTCATATAATACTGATCGAACTTCACTTGGAAGTTCGTTTGATCATGTAATATTTTGAGTTCGCAATAGTGTGACAGTCCCTACTTTCCACAACCAACATAAAAGCATAAAATAACAATACTTAGAGTTCTCTAAACAAAAATAGTTAGGAAACTAAATGTTCAAAGGAACCTATTTTCCCTAGACCGACTTTGTCCATAACCAAATTGCCTCCTACTAACAGTAGTGCCAGCGTAGTAGCTAATCGTGCATGTCCATCAGACCGACCAGAGCGAGGTCTGGCCCGAGGAGCCGGACTACAGCGACGAGTACATGTACCACACCGCGCGGAGAGACCAATCGAGAGTCTTCCATCAAAAAAAACAGTACCAACAGAACGCGCTGTACAAGGTAGGTCTAGTTAATGAATACGCCTTTATATTGCAATACTACTGTGACAAGGATTAATTCAATTCAATTCAATACACGTTGCACAAAAAGGTGACAAAAAGCAGTAACATCGTGATTCGCGTTTTTTTAATAAGAGAAAGAAATAGGCTAGCACATCATGCACGTGTCTAGTGTTGTTAAACTATCTATATCGAAATTCGATAGTTTATCCTAAAAATATTCTGTAAAATATTCTGTAACTGTAGGAAACTAGAACATATTACTAAATAAGTCGTACAGTAGCAAAAATATTAATGACTAGCTTGCGATATTGTACGTAGGAATTTAAAATAGTTTTTTGCCTGATGAATGTGCAAACATAAAGACAGAAAATCTTGTTAAGTAAGATTGTGATAACTGGCGTCTACATTCAATATTGTCATCCCTTAGTTTTCCTATTTTGAGTTTGATTGTAGTTAGTTGCATTTTTGTGGTTTTGACATTTGCATTTGATTTTGTTTTTTGTGTTCTTTTCTTCACACTATTTTTTTTTTTAATTTTGTCTATACAATCAAAAGTTTTAGTTATTATTACAAATAATATCGCTTAAGTTATATGTAACTCTAATCTATTTTTATTGTTACCAAATTTCTTTAGAGCATTTTCATTGTTTACCTAAGTTCATTTGGCTATTATTATATATTTTTTTTAAATTAAAACTACTTAAAGAAGTATAGTGAAGTTTAGTTTCATCATTTCTTAATTCAAGTTAGTAATTTGGTCATTAAAGACAGCAGAAAGGGCTCAAAATATCAGTTTACTCAAATTAAAAATGTCTAAGTTTAGTTTTAATATGTTTTATACTAAATATTTCACTCACCTTTCAGTCTTTGCTAAGTCTGGATCTATCTGACAACCATTTGGTCCGGATCGAAGGGAATACGTTTTCTGTACTGCCCAAGCTGCGCTGGTTGGATCTGAGCAACAACTCCCCGTTCAACAGCGGAGAGAGGGGAATCAGCGTCTTTAAGGGCCTAGAGAGAAGGCTCTTCCATTTGGGGCTTAAGAACGTCAGTCTCACTAATGTAAGTATTTAAAGTAACATAGCCTTAAGCTATAAGCGTGCTAAGAGCTATAATAGTGGTGTTTTGAATTACGTCATAATTTTAAAAATATGATAGAGGGTGATTTAATTTTGTATTGAAATGAGCATTAGTTAAAATGTACCTACTCTATGATGAGCATTTTCAAAATACTACTACCGAAATTTTTACTTTGCCATGGTATATACATGCATATAATATGCTAACATAGGCTGAATCCGGCCATTTACCTAAGTCTATAGCATATCTGCATTTATAATCATGCTTACAAAGTATATAAATATTTTATTTATTCAGGTGCCATCAATGCTTCTACCAAAACTGAAGAGTTTGGATTTGTCATACAATAATCTTCCAACAATCCCATTGGATACCACAGCGAATTTAACACGTTTGAGGAAAATCGATCTTTCGTACAACGACTTATCTACAGTACCTGTGGTAAGTATGTTAAATCATATTTTATTTATTACAGTTGTTTTACATTTAACTAACTTTTAAAATGATCATCATCACTTATTAATGATGGCAATGTAGTCCAGAAATCAGGAAACTTACTTCTATTAGTAGAAATAAATACTTTTTGAGGGAGTAACATAGTTAGAGACATTCTTGTATAACCATCGATTCGATTTTTAAAATACGAATATTTAGATTTTTTTATTTAAGATTTATTTACAATGGGTGTCTTTGTTTTAGGCTGTACAATCTCTAAATGATCTGCGATGGCTCTCGCTGTCAGGAAATCCAATCACAGCACTGATGAACAACAGTCTCTACGGAGTTTCATCACGGCTGGAATATCTCGACGTCACCAAATTGAAGTTGAGAATATTGGAGGTGAGTGAAACATTTGAGATTTTCCTTCTTAGAGAGTTGAATCTTTGTAGTTTAAAATATAATGATTACGTGGATATAATATACACCAACTGGTAATTTAGCAAAGAATATTTTGCTACTGCCTCTATTACTGCCTTCATTTCACTCACTTACACATGGAACAATAAGGTAACAATGTAGGTAAATAGGTACAATAAAAAAATGTACTTGTATAGGCCGGTTGATGGAAAATCCAATCTTTAATATACTAACTGCAAAAAAAAACATCAAAAGTTTTTAAATCTCATTTAAATTGATAAGACCGCTTAAACATAAATATTAAAGCGGCCATGGATTTTATATACAAACAATATTATAACATTTTTCCTTATTTTTAAATATACGGAAGATTTCTTATATCTTATATCTTGAATAATCTCATACTCATGTAATTCATTTGCAGCACGGTGTATTTGGCAAGATGTACGCATTACGGACATTGAAAATCTCGACGTCACCCGACTTGAGGGAGTTCAATGTACCCAGGATGCTGGCCTACAACGCTGCGCTACGAAACTTTTACGTGGATGTCGAGTACATTCCTGAGTTTGGGCAGCAGATGAGCGCGGCGTTGCCTTGCAAACTGAACAACATAACTATCACTGGACGTTCATTGCTCTCATTGGCCCCGTATCTGTTGTTCGTAAGTATTTTTGGTTTATTTTTGAAAAAACATATACCCTTACTACCTTACCTTAGTGGTTATAAACACTAACTGTCACCAGAGATTCTGTTTAGTGGTCTTCATTACGATTCTGAAAATATCTTGATTTGGTAAAATCATTTTGATATCTGACTCCAGTGATTCAGTAGGTAAGTCTTCTGTACGATTCCAAAAAAATCTTTATTTGACAAAATCATTCTGATTGCTGAATCCTTTTCGACTTATACTTGTCGTAAAATGTGACTTAAAGAGTATTGCCTGAGAGTTTCAGCGGCGTCCTCTCTCAAGACTCTCAACCAACCCGCCTGTCGAGCGTAGCGTTTTTGCCACCTCTCAGCAGTGCTCATAATGACTGATTAGCACTTACTGACATGATTCTTAAGTCACTTGAAGTTATGACTGTGTTTTACCTAATTATCATATCAACATCTGTTTTTTTACAGGGCGTTCATTCCAAGGTATTACGACTAACAGTGTACAACACCAGTATTGAAGAGATTGAAAGCCAGACCTTCTGGAAGCCAGGAAGAATCAGAAACTTGACCCTGGACCTTCGGTCTAATTATATAACAAAGGTCTACAACCCAGCCCAGCAGGCTTGGCCGGGAGTACCTAACAACATGTTCCTACATGATATACTGATATCAGGGAACCCACTCATCTGCGATTGCGGAATCGGGTAAGAATACCTATTATGGCTATCAAGATTTTTATTGTGCTATACGGTACCAGCCTAAAACAAAATAGCCTAACCCCTGCCCATCTAAAGATTTTTGCAAAAGATTACTAAAAAGGTATCGCGGAGGAAAGGATACGGGAGGGCAAAATATTTTATCTGGCATTTAACTGCAATCTCTTACCCGCTTGCCAAGCGATTTTAGCATAATCCTCCTTTTGGCGAGGTCTTGCAGTCTGTCAAGGTGAAAAAAGCAGGTGGGGAGGGATTGGTATGGGAAATTTATATTTAAGCATTGATATAATGATTGAAAAATCTTGAATGATCTTTAAGCTGCGCGATAACGCGTCCAAAGTTTCCCGCAAAGATCGTTTATTCGTAAAATGTACAATTATATTAAAAAAAAAAATACTTTTCAGGTGGATAGAAGCGTGGGATAGAAAACGGAGACAATATCTCTGTAACAGTCCGTTCAACTGTGTCGCCACAAGAGACGACGTCAGATTCGCATCGTGTCCACTAAACGAGAACAGAACTCTTGTCGATGTGAGTATAAAAATTTCGTATATACGCTAAAAATTAATCTAACACTTATTAGAAAATTAAAAATAAATTCATAATTAAATGAATCGATTTATCAAAAAAAAAGGGTAAAAATAACAAACCAATATACATTTTTTAAGTTTTTATTCTGATAGTGTCTTACCTCTAGCTCTGTGATGCCCAGGTCATAGACTTGGTATCTCGGTCGACTTATAAGTTGAGTGTAATTTAGGTAGGTATGATACAAGTGGTATCATACCTACCTAATACCATTTAGTATAGGAATACGACAATAAATTAAAATTTTCTAATCGTTACTCTAAAAACACTTGTTTTAGGACTTTTGTATTAAGAGTTTAACGTTGCATGTAAAAACTTATTATACTAGGTACTACTGGTACTCGTACAAAGGGTGTCAATAAGCGTTATAACTTTTTTAAATTGTTTCGAATAAAAACACAAAAAACCCTACTTTGGTTTTGACTTTAACGTTTGGTGACAAGGAAGGAAATAATTTCGTCATATTTGTTTCAGGTTTTACAAAGGGATCTAGACTGCAGTTATAACAAGGGCTTCTTCAGTTCCCCTAACTTGTACATTATTATAGGAATGTCGTTTTTAACATACCTTTACATTTGAGGGTTGTTCTGGATGCTTGGGGTTTACGAAGAGTTCTACCGAATTTTAGCAAGAGTGTACCAATCTTAAGTGTTTTTTTTTAAACAAAATGGTACGAGCTTGCTCAGAAATGTATACTATCGTGTACATGTAAATAGACCAGACAAAATAATAGTGTTTCATCTGATAAAGTTAGGAAGCCAAGGAAGGAGTGAGATTATTATCAGAGAGTTAAGTAACTGTACCTGTTTAATTGGCCTAAACTGCATTCAAGAATCTCTTGGGATGAATCCTTACAGCCAAATCCTAGGTAGTGGAAGAAAGTACCCTAAGGCGTCGAATGGAAAATTGCATGATATCAGTGACTTTTATATAAGCGAAGGCGATAGTCTAGTAAAGCCTACTAAATTGTGATTTACTGTTTAATCGGAGGAACGTGATCTCAGGAGATTGATTGTAGTAACGTTATGAATAAATTTATCACTTGTATTGTTACCTATTGGTTTTGTTTTGAGTGCGTAGATCTAAGATTTCTTTTGTAAAGATGCACGGAATTTAGAGTTTTCTTATTTTAATGATTTATGAATTGAAGCCCAAAGGTGCGGCGAACGTGTTAACAATCATCAAGTGTGGAAGTGCACTTAATGTGTCTTAGTGTTGCATTTACTTGAGCGTATAAGGTAAGTTCACACGAAAGCAATGACTTAATTACGAACGTCACAGTAGACTGTATTCGCTCGAATGATGTGTTCGTCCATTATAGATATATGATGTTATTATAGGCCATTTGTTTGTCATATAGATACTTTAGATGTAAATTTAAAATATTATTTAACAAATCTTTCATAATTCGTCAGTACGTCTATTTTTATCATCAATAGCGACCATTATTATAGTCATTCTATTTACAGTTTCAATCAAAAAATATTGTACAAAAAAGTTATCCATAACAAATATCACATTAATTCGAAGTGGTTAACTTTAAATAACGCTTGATCCTATTAAATATAATAAGTCTCAAATATTTTCATTGTTTAGCTGTTTAAAAATTCTATCAGGTTAACTCGTTAAAAACATATTTTATTACATATATCTATTAACGTGTCGGTAGCTGTTTCTATCTACAAAGCATGCTGTAACATATAATGTCATTGTACGTATATAAATTAGGAATGTATTGACTGACTTTAAGTATTTCAGGGCTATTCCGCTGGTATACTTACTCTAAGAGACGTTGTTTGTATTGTACGGTGTCCAAAGTGGCTTATTTATAAACTTCTTTTACATTTCATGCTTCTGCAACTGTTTTCTATAAGTTAATATATTTATTTGAAAGTTATTTTTGTAGTAGTACTATTCTCACGCTAGATGTGTTTTGGATTAAACATATTTTCAAAGTACTATGCATGTTTATGCTTGATAAAACTATCTACTGAGAAAACTCAATTAAATACCTCCTCTTCAGTGGTCCAGTTCGAGTAGTATCAGGCCTACTTGTTGGCTTTTGTTTTCAATGCCATTAACATACTTTCACATTTATTTCGATCACAAACTAAAAGGTCTCCTGTCAACGTTTTGGTATTGGAAACAAAGGAATGTCGTTGAAACAATGAATATATTTTGTGATATATATTACTCTAATCCTTCTATTTTTGATAAAGCCTACAATGAGTATTGCTGACCTGAATGGGAATTGTATAGCTAATTATCACTACAAGTTAAAAGTTACCGCTTCTACGTAGCCTATCGCGGAGTCAATTGTCAGATCATAGAAATAGAATGAATAGAAACTGAACATTGTATAAGCAGGTTTTCCATTTCATAGCATTTTCAGAATAGAGGACTATAGAGTAGACGCTTGTTAATGTTTTATAAAGTGTAAAGTCTCTGTACCTTCTCTATTGTCTTTGAAATAGATATAATTTTTATTAAGATACGAAACGTAGTGGTGTATCGTACACATGAGTGTAAGTTTAAAAGGGTCTTAGTATTACTTTTTGGAAATATATATCTATACAATAATCCATGGTTTTTCTAGTTGAGGGGCGTAACAGTCATGATGAGACTTGTTGAAGAATGAATTTGCGATGTTTTTTACGGAGAGTCACTATTTAATGTTTTTTTTTTAATTACATGGCCATATATCTCAATACTTTACATCTATAAAATAGATTGAAGCAATACTGTTACAATATTCATGGGACAGTTACGCCAATACTGTCGTTAACACCCATAAGACTAGCGTCTATATTGAATAAATTAGTTTTTTGAACTATTCCTTAAGAACTTACACTCATTAGTCTAATATATAGTTCTGACGACCTGTACATTGAAATTTAAGATAGGCTAACTCCTCAGCAAGGTTCTATTGTGATAGACATAGCAAGTGCCAATAAACGGATTATTTCATAAGACTCTCTTTTATATTACCAACAAATCTTTTAATAATTTGCGACTGTTTTTGTTTTACTTTGATTAAAATTAATTTGATTGTTGATGTAAGAGTTATATGTTGTAAATTTTAATTGCATGTGAATGTGAAATATACTTGATAAGACCAGTTGTAAAATGTCATTGTTTTTTAAATAATCCTTTCAATAATTATTCTAAAGACTTAGTTAATCAATTTATCTGTATTTGTTTATGTATTGTAATATTAGGGGTTAAAGTATGAAATTGCCGTTTTGTATGGACGAAATCGAGAAAAGTCATTTTTCCATACAATTTTTTTAGTTTTTTTAAAAACGCCTGAACCGTTTTTGATGCAATTATAGGTGAAAGTTAGATGGTTATAAAGCTACGCATTATAGTATTTAAATTTCTGAAAATCAAAGTATTTAATGCAAATATACTTAATAGAAGCAAGAAACACATGACACATTATAAGGGGTCTTTTCAACGACTTCCTTTGAAGTAATAGGCCCTAGTATTGCATTTTTTTTTAGTCAAAAGTTACTTTATTTAGTTTTTGATACAATACAAAAAGAATTACGCAATAATATGACTATACTTAAGAGCTATAAACAAAATAAAAAGTGGGAAAATAATCGGCAATTTCGTACTTTAACCCCTATTATAATAAATGCATAGTCTTTTTTGTTTTCTATTAATGGTAGATTAAGGTTGCGGGAGGAATCTTACCCATAAAATGTGTGGAGTAGTAAGTAGGCGCTACATACAGCATAGCAAAGGATTTTAATGATTTAGCTATCCATCCATTACTGTGAGGGGGCAATATAATGATATTTGTATCCTTCTATCAAAATAATGGATAACTAAGGTGCTCCGAAAAAGAACAAGCCAGCAACTTCATTGAAGCACCTTACCTTTAACAACTTTCCAAACTTTGGTTCATTCCTTTGGTTGATAACTCGCAATTAGTATTTCTATGACTGTGAAATTGCTTCAACCTTAACATCTTAAATCAAATCTACGAATTGTAAAATTGTCTATGGTAACTGCTATCTTTCTTTGGTCAGAATAAAGAAAGTAAGGGCCTAACTAATATTGCCCCCCGCAACCCAAATCTACCGCACGAATCGACTCACTTAATCGACAAGCTCTTAATTTTAATAAATAAATTATATATTTTTGGCAAAGTTTGAAGGGGTAAATACCATAAAATCGTGATAAAGCTGTAAATAATATTTATTAAATCGAACAAGTAATGCAAACAAGCGAATTTGTGGTGTATTTCTATAAAGAATGGACAAGGAATGTTTTGTCTTCACTACTTTAAAAAGTCTACTAAATAGTGTGGAATAAATAGGTAATCATTGAATTATTAGTGTATCAATAAATTATTACGTAAACTATACTTGTTTTATTATTTTTAGCGACCGATAGTTTATCTAACTTATATTATAAATGCCTAAGTTTGGATGGATATTTGTCACTTAAGAGGAAACACTACGGGCGAGAGAATTGAAAAATAGGTATTTGTAAAATCTACTCGTATTGCTGTCGCGCAGTGCCAAACGCCTTCACCGCAGAGTGTGATAGAGACAACTGCTTCTTGGACCGAAAATACCTACTAAAAGCAAACCAAATCAACGTTTCGTAGTCCCCCAATCATTTTTCTAAAACTAGACCGATTTAAAAACTTTTTTCATTAAAAATAAAAATAAGGCTTTCGTATCGTATGTTTTCCTTTTTTTCTAAAATTTAGCCAAATTTGTTTTCTGGATGTTTGAACACAGCGGAAAACCTGGCGGTTTTTTTCGATTTTTGAGGGCTCATTTTTTTTTTATTCATTAATTTATGAAAAAAACAGAAAACATAGAGACATGCTAAAAGTGGCCATAGATTTTTGTAATAAAAATTATTGCTCTACTGGCTTTATCCAGGGAGGAAACAGGGGACTACGTTTATATGGAAAAACGGCCCAAAATGGAAAAAAGAGGAACTTAATGACGCCACAACGGCTGGTTAGAATTTGACACATAGATAGATAGATAGATAACATCGAATAGTCATAGATTAATTTTTATCCCGGATAAATGATCGTTTCCTCTGGGTCAAACATGTTTATGTCCATTCCTTTCGAATATGAATAGGTATATTCATATTCGAAAGGAGTGGACATGATTTTTTTGCAATTTGGTTATTTAGAGGTCAGAGTATAATAAAGACATAACTTACATTTTATCTGTGACCTAAGCCGCCGGGAACAGTGATCAATTACATTGTCTGTGTATTCGACTCTACTTGTCTCTTTTACTCATATTGTTTTATTAAATAATCTGCAAATGATAGAAATTGGTATTCTGTCCATTCGGCTTTGGAACTCATTTCCCGAAAGCATTAAGCAAGCACCGAGTAAATTTGCTTTTAAGAAACGTGTTAGGTCTTATCTTAGGTAAAATGCAATAGTCGTCATAAACTTTGCTTCCACTACAGTAGACGTCATCTAATTCTTTTTTATTTACATATTTTTCTATTTATTTAGTACTTGTATGTAGTTTATATTTATATTGTAGCTGTTTAATATGTAGTATATTTTGAGTACTTATATATAATTAAATATATATATATTTTTTTTTTAATTTTGTGTCTGTAAATTTTCTTTTTTTTATGTCGCATCGCCCACAAAATTATTTCTGCTTGGCCCAATGGTTGACTGGGAGAGAATGCCTTAAGGCATTAAGTCCACCTGTTGTGCTTCATTTTAGTGTTTGTGCAATTAAGTTTAAATAAATAAATAAATACTACCATTGCGAAGTCGGGCCCTCCGTTACAAGCGAATTGATCACGGACGAACTACTCTTAAAACTAGTTATAGATATTATAATAATTGCAATTAAGTTGCTAAAATATTCTATAAAGTATTTAAATAGCTGTTTCATCTTAACTGACTGTAAAGATGTTTCTTTCTGGTGTTAAGTAAGAGTGCAAACTCCTAACATCTGATGAAACTACGCTGGCTTACAGCGATTTGAATATGCATAAAAAAAATTATGCTGTGACGTAGTGTCTCGGTAGCTTAAGTGGTAAAGCGCCGCGCCTGGTATTCATGGAGATGCGAGTTTGAGTCCCGCCTGAGACATAATTGTTCAAGTTTAAATACTGATATTTTAATATAAAGTATACACATAGATAATTAACCAGTAGTGTACCCAAAGCATGCATTTGAATCCTCCCCAGTCAAATCGAATTCCGGTAACTTACTAAACTACCTGGGGTAAGTTACTATGTATTTACTTCCTTAATAAAACCTAATCTCAACAAGGTCAAGGCCCTCTCAAATCAAGATCTGAATCCGCCCCTGTAATTAACAATTAGGGCGGTGGGCGCATAAGTGACATAGCCACAGATAAGATAATTCTAGGCATAATCCACACTTATCGTGTTTGTAACCTAACCTTTTCCAAGTAGTAATTCGATATTTTTTATTGTTTTTCTTTATAATTTTTTTTTTGGTGTTGTAAACAAATTATTGCAATCAATTTTAATTAATATATTTACTCTTTTCTTGTTTTTTAGGGTTCCGTACCCAAAGGGTAAAAACGGAACGGAACGTCTGTCCGTCTGTCCGTCTGTCCGTCTGTCCGTCTGTCCGTCGCTCTGTCACCAGGCTGTATCTCAAGAACCCCGATAGCTAGACAGTTGAAATTTTCTCAAATTATTTATTTCTGTTACCGCAATAACAACAAATACTAAAAACAAAATAAAATAAATTCTTAAGGGGCATACCATACAACAAACCCGTTTTTTTGGCGTTTTTGGTACGGAACCCTTCGTGCGCGAGTCCGACTCGCACTTGGCCAGTTTATTTGCAATTCAACTGATTAATGATGTATACCTATTTCTTTTTTAACTTGTTATTTTTTTAGTTATTATTTTTGTTCAATCAAAATGTATTTTATAATTAAGTATTCGTGTTATTTTGTATTCTTATTTTATAAAGTGCCTCTGGGCTCCCACTGAAAATCAGCGTCGCAGCATGCTTTTCTTTGGCTGTTGCGACCAATGCTGAGTTCCCGGGGCCTTTTTCGGCACGTTAAATTATCATAATATCTTTTTATATTTTTATTATTTTATGAAATGCCAAATAAAATTCTAATTTATTCACAGACATTGATAGGCCTAGATGCCACAAATCCACTCATTTCTATACGACCCGCGCGTGCCGAAATTTGCGTTCACTGCTTGTTCAATGAACAGGTACAGCACCTTTAAAACTAAATGCAGCAATGTAATTTTAACATGTAGTATGCACACAGGTACATTTATTTACATAGTAATAGACACAATAGATAAAATAATTGTTTTTTAAATAAAATACGCACATTTCAATAACAAGCGCGGTCAAAAGTTGAACATGTTCAACCTTTTTTTGACACGCGCAGTACGTACACTTGGGGCATCTAGGCCTATCAATGTCTGTGATTCTATTCTATTATATTCTAAGTACTTACCTATTCAATCTATTATAACTTTTTGATCGTAATGGTTACGTCACAGACACAAAAAATTTAGGTTAAGCCACTTTTAAGCTCTATGCCTCAATTAAGATAGTGGCCATAACTTTAATCAGCAAATTAAATACGCTGTGGTACGTATACCTACTATATGTTACCAATCCCAATAAATTTCTTAATAATACGCTGTGGTACGTATACTTACCTAGATGTTAGGTACCAATCCAAATAAATTCCCTATAATGCGTGTTAAACCACTTTTGCGCTGACTACCTCAATTATGATAGTGAACATCATAGTTTTAATCAACTAGCAAAATACGCTGTGTTACTTATACCTAGATGTTACCAATCCAAATAAATTTCCTATAATAAGAAGCAGTTGTAAGTAATCGGTAGCCTCATTGCGTCCAATCCAGTGATCATGGTTGCCTTGCCCTTAATACAAGTCTAATTGAATGAGACGTCCCGCAGAGTTCGGAATTAAACCGACTTGCGCCAAACAATATCATGGCATTCTCATTGACACTATATTACGTTAGGAGGTTTAGCATTCTATATTACTTTCAACCTACCTAAATATTTAGCAGCTTATGTTTTCTACTAGCTTTTGCCCATGACTTTGTGCACGTAGAGTTTAGTATCGTAAAATTGAACAAAACCTAGACAGAAACTACAATTCATTACTCACTGAGTAAGCGAGTATGTACATGTTAACTTAATAAACAACCGTGTTATGTGCAATAGCAATAATGTACTTTTTCTCTATTTGTGGCGAGCAAATTAACCGATGAGCTTACAAGAATTTGTATCTACTTAGTTGTACCCAGCGCTATTGTCAGAGGTCTCTATTCCCAGATTAATTAACAGAATTAACTCCACACGCCAAGCCCTATCGGCTTTACCACAAAGGAAAAGAGAACAGAATACCCTTTCGGGTTTCTAACACAAGCAAACGACACTCATGATCTAGTAGTCGCGCTAAACGAAAACCGACTGTTTGATAATCCCCTAAGGCATAAGTTTATTTGAAACAACAGCATTTTGTGTCTGAGTCTAGTTGTTGACTGAATACCAGCGAACTGTTGACGATGAAGAGACAGTAAGAATTAAACTAAATTCAAATTCAAATTCAAATAGTTTATTGCATGTCACATTAATAGTAGGGTAAGATAGTAGGTACATATGATAGTAGCTAATGTGACGCCCTGCAAGGGCATGGCAACTTTTGGCAATTTTTTATCTCTCTTATCTTTATCTCCAAAAAAATCCTGTATATTGTACCTAGTAGCATTTACTAATGAGAAATGTCTTCAATGTTTTGTTAAAAAGTTGTGGGCTTTCGTGATTTTTTATGTAGTTTGGAATTTGGTTATATATTTTTATAATCATGTACATAGTGAGGGCTGGACGAGACTAATTTAGTTTATTTAATTTTCTATTATTTCGTTTTGTATCTTTTAATTTTACATAGAACTCGGGATGTTTTCTAACGAATTAACTATTGGGTGGCAAGGGGCAAACGTCGACGGTCAGGTTTGAAAAGATAGATAGCAAATAAGGACAGTGACTTTAAACGCTATTTATTGAAGTGAAACTTCTATATCGGCGTTGGAAAAAGTTTTCGGATCGTCACGAAAAAGTTTTCGGCTGCGCGTCACAGCGTCACATTTTTCGGTTACGCGCCATCTTTTTCTTGCCCCTACCACGGTTGGTTCAGACGATAGCAAAAAGGTAAAGTGAAATAATATTTAACCAATTTAACCAATTTAACCAATTTAACCAATTTAACCAATTTAACCAATTTTACAAATTTTACCAATTTTACCAATTTACCAATTTTACCAATTTTACCAATTTTACCAATTTTACCAATTTTACCAATTTTACCAATTTAACCAATTTAACCAATTTAACCAATTTAACCAATTTAACCAATTTAACCAATTTAACTAATTTAACCAATTTCTGGAAAGTTGCATGTAGATCATTTTTCGAAAAATAAGGCCATAAAAAAGTTTCACTTCTTACGTGTGTACACTAGTATACGCACAACTTTTTTATTTTATTTATTTTCACTTTTTTGCACATAAATAAAATCAAGTACAAAATGGAGGATCTACTTAGCTATATTAAATAACTACATGCAACATCTAAGTATATCTTCCAAGCTACAACATCTGTCTTTCTAGTGCAGAACCGCGTCGAGAGCGTTATTCATTAGTGCTCATTATCCAACCTTAAAAATACGGAGAAGAATCAAAAGAGAACGACACAGAGCGAGAGACATGAAAGTGGCTTAGAATTCTCAACGTTGCCGTCACACCGTTACGAACTAGTACGGAAAGTAAAAGGACTGTTATCAGACTTTTGTTATCCGGACTGTTGATTTTATGTAGTGTACTAACGTTATTTTGGTATACGCACTAAATTATTTTATTTCACCATGCCATTAAAAACTTTGTCTAATTCTCCATGAAACTAGGACCCTTATATTACGAGTATATACAATATATCAATTTTGTAACTACTCTTCAGCAGTGCATCTACTGTCCATTATTTTTGTGGTTTAACTGTTAGTTTGTGACTCTACTATATAAGATCCTCCAGGATTAGGGGATGGGAAATCTATTCACATTGCATATAAAACGGAGCTCCATCTATAATAGGTTAACGTATTTTACAGACCTACTAATTTATTAACTAATTGGTGTAAACTAAGGATTCATTACGATTGTTAAACGATTTAAAAGTCCTGTAACAAAAATTAACTTAAACGCGAGTAAAGGTTAGTCGATTGCTTGGAGGTCCCTGATCCGCCTTTGGAAAGGGTAAACTTAGCGTTACCCTTTCCAAAGGTGGACCAGGGACCTCCATTGACTTGGTTTAAAATAAATCAAAGATTTTGCGTTGATTTTTCGCAATTAGCGTGCCAATGCGTTTTAACACACTTTTTTTGCGTCTGGAAAATGTGTTACATATACCGCTCCAGTAACAGAGCCAGGGGTTATGTGGGACTCCGTGTAGCCAAGTGAGTTTACCCATTAATAGCAGTTTATGAGGTATTTTTGCGTAGCCACATTTTATTTGGACCAAGGATATGAGCAGTAAAGGTTCCGGTCCATAACTGTAGTCCTGCCTCCTAGCGTGTCAGGGATAAAATTAAAAGTGTTTGTATGTATTTAAGTATATTGTTTTTAATTTGCTGTCTTTCTAACCCATCCAATGATTGTGGGTATGTCACGGCGACTGACATCGCGATTTATTCACATCAAACGATAAAATAATAAAAAATACTATACGAGTATAACACTTTTCAATCTGCCCATTGTTTTAAAACCAACTCTAATAACAATAACAATACTCAATAACACTATGTACAAATACAACTATACCTAACGAACACTAAAGCGAAGGAAAATTTTCTCTCCGCATTTTTCTTTATCAGAATCCGCCGCAGACGGGAAAAGAACATACCTATAGGTATAAAGTAAATTAGGTCACACCCAACATTACAACTTCGGACACATACACTTTATGAGTTTCCCGCAACTAATGGCGTTTTCTTGTTGATTCTAAAGTCAATACAACAGTGAGCATTAAAGTCTTCTATTGCGGCTTAAAACATAAAGCGGATAGCAAAAAAATGTAGCCATATTTCGGAAGCAGTGCCATGTCGTCTTTCCGTAAGGATATATCCTTCAAGTGTAGTCAGGGGAAGGGGCGTATACAGCAATTATGGACAGGGTATGCAGTAGGTACCTAAGTTTTGAAAAACTTAACTGCAAGAGTATGCAGGGAGGCATTTAGTTAAGTTAGACGTAGTAGGCCGGTATGCAGTAGAGTTGCAGAAATATCCATAGTTTGGTCGTTATTAAAAATTTATTTATACTATTGATTGGTAGCAATGCTATATACCTATAGTATCAATACTATAATATCATAATACTATCGATGGTAACGATGGTATTACACTATTACTAGTTTAATAACCGCCGATGTATCGTTTCCTATTTATTGTTTATAATTAGTATTTAACCATTCACTTACTTTGGCATGTTAGTCGCAATCGGAAGGCAGTGAGCGCTTGTGATCTAACTCTGCACTTCAGCTATCAATAGACTATCGTTAGTGGACTATCGAGCAGCAACTCGAATACTTAATCCAAACAATGGGTTTGCTTTTGACCACATACTTTACTCTACGGTTAAGAGCCTAAGATAAAGCGAGCTTACCCAGAGGCACTGGTTCCCCCACACACCAGCGGAACACAGAAAAAACAGTTTGGCGCTGGACTCCGGCAGGAGGGTGGTAGCATCCAGGTAGCCTCTTACGAAGCCTACCACCGCAGAGGGATCTGTAAGCCGTCATCATTGGTTAGAAAACCAAAGATTCCGATGCCCAGGGTGGACCACTAGGAGGTAGATCCCACCACCTCAAATGTGATGCTTATTTGGTATGTAGGCATAGTGTCCACGCCACTCAACTGGTCAGGTGTCAGGTTATCCAAGTCGCGTGTTCATTCCAATTCTCTAACGTAAACTGTTTTTACGACTTCCACGAGCGATTTCTGAAGCACGACAAAGACACAATGTAAAAGAAATAAGTCATTTTAAAAACATAGATACCACACTTGGAAACGAACCAAGGTAGGTGGGGTGCCAGTCTATAACCAGAAATCACTACTGTTTTTCTTAAGGCAGAATTCTACTTTTGCAGAGTCTTGTGTTCTGTTCTTGGACTGGTGTATGATGAGAGTTCGAAATTATGTTGAACCTATGAAACTTAAATGGGCAAGTGATGAAATTAAAATTAATGCATATAATTTTTACGACATTATAAGGCAGCGATATGCGTCAATGCAATGCAGACTACCGAAGAACTTAAATAGTAAGTATTCTGAAAGAGGCCACAGGATGGGCGCTGTGGGGGCGCTCAACCTAGGACCGCCGTGCTAGGTGAGGCTTCGCTCGCGCCAGGGCCCGTACTAGCGGGCGTGATCGGGCCAATGCGGGGTGCAAAAGGCACTCTACCAAATGGCGAACCCACCAGTGGTGGCGCCGCCGGAACTGGAGATGCTGTGGCATGCCGGATCATGGTCGGGCTCCATTCTGGCGAGCCAGATCTAGGAGGGGATCGAACAGCGTCTCTTACGTGCAGCCCATGGTTTAACTTTAAGCAGCTCGCGTACAGAGCTCTGCCTCTGCATTATAACACTTAGGGTGCTGCTTGGCCTGCCGCTATTTTGTAGCGCTTCAGCAATGTTTACCATGGCGCATACCGATGGCTTTCTCCTCGTCTCGCACCTCGATCGTTTTCGCGGTAGCACAAACAGCATCCTCGAGGCATGGCTGACACGCCGATGCTGGAGCGCTGGATCAGTCTACATGTTATATGTATAAATATAAAAAAAAAATGTGGACAACATCACATGCATTGTTCTGATCCCAATGTGGGTAACTATTTAAAGCACATTACTTAAATTAGCTATCTAACTTGTATTGTCACTAACACCAATGTGGAGCATGATAAGAAATTTATTTCTTTTATTCATGCATTTACAAAATTTTGGAGAATCCTTTTTAAGTGACGAAATCTTTATCATTGAAAGTGGTTTTTCAACTCTATTACTCATACTAGAAATACATTTTAGGCGTTCCATTGAATATTCATCAGCTCACGCGATAAAAAATTCGAATACGAACTGAGGCTTTGATTCGACAGGAATTCCATTATAAGAATCGAAATTTATGAACGCTGTCCTATTTTTAAAAGATTTTTTGTAAGAGCCTGCGTGAGAATATATTTTTAGTATCACAAAGCACTTGAATGTAGAATAGATTAAATAAAATTACCTAATACTACAGTAAAGGAAACTTATTTTAGAAAGATTTTATTCAGTTGAATACTTAAAAAAACTTACATTTACTAAAGGCTACAATGACTACTCACTCATGATCATAGACATTTATAGTTTATGTCTTGCCCCGAGGTTCAACGTAAATGATGAACTCAACAGATGATGGTCCATGCTCATGCCAAAGCTTACATTCTATAGCCAATGAAACACCTTGTGTGAAGGAGGAAAACTGCACAGCAACCAACGGAGAATCATTCCGGACGTCAAGAGGGAACGAAGCAGGATCAAAACCCGGAGGATCCGGGTAATAACTTATACCACCAATGTGCTCCTTATCGTACGAGTGGAACCCTCCACAATGCAACCACAGCATTCGTCTACCAGTCCTTAACCAATCTTTTACTTCTTTCGGGGCATTTGTAGATAATGTTGAGTTTAAACTTAACGCTCGTCCCGTCCACTCTAATTGCTTATTGATTCTTATAATAACACACGGCGAGCTGCCATACCCGTATGGAGACTGTCCGCATTGTCCTAAACTTGCACCCACGTCTCCTGTCTTTCTGCTTAGCAATAATTTATCAATCGACTTTATATACTTTGCAAAATCACCTGCTTCTCCATTTCTATACCAAATCAAGGGATAACTGTTCTCAGACGTAGGAGTAGCAGTCAGGCCTATTCCATACTGAGAGTAAGTTAGCATTTGTGTTTTGTCAATGTTTTTGAAGTCCATTGTGTGTTTGAGTATAGTCAGCGTTGCGAACAGGAATATTAACATGTAGGTGGTCAAGAAGATGAAGTACATTACAGAGTAAGAAATGATGTATAACCAGCTCTTACAAGTTCTCTCACAGAACGTTCCTTTCTCCCGGTCGTAGAGGCATTTGGTGAATCTCCGCCAACAAGACTTTGGTTTAGGTTCTGCTGTGGGTAGATGGGCGAGACCTGGATCCTTGGACTTAGAAGTTGTTGGTACCGGGACTGATGCAGGCACTGTTGTAGGCAGTGGTTCAAATTCAGGTTCAAGGGCAATATCCGGTTCCCTACTGGCGGGTACATTGGGGTTGTCTGATTGTTTTTTCTTAGAAGTCTTTTTGTTACGTCTTGGCGCCATTTATATTTGTAAATATAATGCGTTTCAAGAAGTATTTTGCAAAACCCGTAAGGTCATCTTGACAATGCCATGCTGTCTATTTTGGCATTATTACCATTTCGCTGTGGTCATGAATCGAATGAATGATTAAAAAACGTTCACATTTGTCTATGAATGATTGGTAAGAATCGGTCTTAACATTTTCGAGTTTCTATGAAACATCCGTACTTTTTCTCAGAGTAGTCTAGTGGTTAGTTAAATATTTTGTATAAATACAATAATGCTCATAAAATTAAAATACGGGTAATACAAAGAATTAATGCAATAATAGCGATAAAATTGAGATACGAGTAATAGAGGGGAAAAGATCCAAAATCGTAAAGAATCACTTTTTATTGAGCTTAGGAGATAAAAATGACTGTTTAGACAATTAACCCGATGCGCTTTGTTCTCTTTTAAATTTACGCCGTATTTCGTGTTGTAGATCTGCCTTGATCAAAATTTATGGGATTTGATCGGTAAATCTATGCGAGCGGAAATGCTGATTGATTTGTATGTGTCAATTTAAAATTAGAACATGCTTTCTAGACGCATAACTTTGATCCACTCATTAGATATCAGATATCGATAAGTATGTCTGTATTCGGATACACTTGGAAAATGGATTTGTAAAAGTCACATTATATCATAAGATTAGAAAATCATATCTACGAGTTTAAGGATAAAAATCGTAGTAATATTTTTCCTTAATCCTTTCAATAGTAGGAAGGTAACAACAATTTTATTTTATTTTATTTTTATTTTTATTTTATATTTATTCAAAATCCACAGCTCTTAAAAAAGTTACAATACACATGAATACATAACTTACAGCCAATAATGGATTCTATATATACTAATAAACAGCATTAAGAATAAACAGTCAAAGGGACTTTACAGAACAAATGCAAAGAAAATAAGTAAAAAAAAAAACAAGGAGAATACTTGCATTTTGAGTGAATGTGGATCTGCATGAATGGGTGTGTATGTATGTATGAGTGCATGTGTGTACGAGTGTTAATGAGTGTATATGAAATGTGTGTGTGTGCGTTCGTGTTGGTTGTCCTACCTAGCTAACAAATTGCAAACCTCCTTCCTGAATGATCGTTTGGAGGTGCTAAATAAGTCTTTAAAATAATCTAAGTAAATTTAAGTTCAGCCACGTCTCTACTACTTAAAAAAGTTTTTGCGTGGTGACTTTAAATGTTACTTACTTTTACATTACAATATCACCATTATTACATTGGTATTTATGTCATACTGTTATCATCATCAGCCTATCGCAGTCCACCGCTGGATATGTCCAGTGCCTGTGCCTTGTGCCTCTCCAGTTGCACGCCACTTAGGTCGATCCCCGGCTTCTTGCATCCAGCTCCTGCCATCCATCTTGCGCAAGTCATCACTCCACCTGGCCTGAGGGCGTCCTACACTACGATTGCGGAGACGCGGACGCACACTCAAGAACTCGTTTTTCTGTTAAAGGAGTCATATTTTTAGAAAATTGAAAATTTTTTCAGAACTAAAAGTAAAGGTTAAACCAACGAGAAGTATAAAATTTGAAAATATTTGGTGGCTTATCGGTTTTAGGTCGGTGCATGATCTGTGTCGGTGCAAGTACTACCTATTTTTCCTATAATGGTGAAAGCACAGACGAGTAAGAAAGTATTTTACTCGTGCGTGGGTGGAAGATGATTAATACTTGTATGATCATACAAAGAATACAAAGTGACAATCGAACGACTAGACTACGTGAAAAAGATTTTTTCTGTTCACTTAATTTTTTTGGTTAGGTTAGGTACCATAAAGTAGTAGTAAGTAATTTGGCCTTAGGTACCTACATGATTGTTTAACAATTTAACACATGTAGGGTCAGTCAGTAAACAATCTCGGCCTCAGTTTTTCTTATGTATTCCAAGGTAATTTGTACAGTCTCTTGAGGTAACTACTCCATTATAAAGTTACGTTATCAAGTTATTCTTTGATAAACGCAGTTTAGTTTAATAATTGGAAAGACTAGAATTTTGTGTACCGGGTACATAAAGCTTGGTATTCTAGACATAAACGCTTACGTCCAGTTTACGATTTCAAACAGAAATAGGAAATAGGTGCAACGGAAAGTACCCACGACGCACATGCATATTGTGTACATAATTACTTATGTACTTTGCTGTTGTTTGCACGTGTGGATGGGCGAGGCTATTGCTGGTGTGCGGTCAGAGTCAAATATAACTGATTGATACTATTAATAGTAGTAATAAGTATCTTGAGGTAAAAATAGAATAGCACCTATCTTTTTTGGCCAACGGCAGTCAAACAAAGGCGATTAATGAGTATCTACTACCAAAAGATGACTGGCCGCAGCGGCTTCTCTCCTTGGTCAAACTTCGATCCTTAACCCATCTGCCAATCGTGACGATTACGCAAAGTCCTCCTTAACATAAGTACCAATGTAATAATGGTGATAATGCTAACTCCCGTGTGACGAAACAATGATTCTACATTAAGCAAACTATTTCAGATTTAAAGAGAACAGTGAAATTCTTCCCATCAGACACATTGAAGTCTTAGCAAGTTCTAAGACGTAGTTATAGTAATCGAGTTTTTGTCCAGCAGTAAGCAAATGCTCAGAGGCAGCCATTGTCTCGACCCGCTCGGATTGCGGACTGCCATTTGCCGGGTTCGCGTCCCAAGAGATTTACATTGGAGATAAGGGAATCTTACACGAGACGATCTTTGGAAAAACCTTTTGTTTACTTATTTACTAAAATACTTAGGACTATGCACTGTGATAGTCATATTTTTATTAAAAAAAATGAAATTAAGAATTTCCAGCTTTATTCTATTCTTTCTCTAGTTCTTCCTTTAAATGAAACCCTACATTTTAGTCAACAGTAAACAAATTAAGGTTTGGTCATAATTAAAGGCTGTTTATAATATTAAATTTACTAGTCCGCGGCTTTGGAGAGACTTAATTACTATCGTGCGTGATGGCACCACCAGCTATCGCAAAAAGCCAGTAACCGACATCATTTTCTATGATCAAAATAAAAATAAATAGTAGGAAATCGATTTTCCGATACAGCTCTCAATTAATACCCTACAAAATTAAATATGTATAAGTAATAGGCCAAAAGGCACAAAAGTATTTTACAACCAGAAAACAATTAATTTAAAAAAACTTGTTTCAATATAATAAACCAACAAAAAGCGTGGAATCACCAATTTGATTCGGCGCCAAACTAAAAATGACCAACAGTCATCCAGCGACACAAATTTTACGCTTTACGATTTTTGTTGATTCAAATATTTAAATTATCTAATACTAACTTATTTGTAATATTTTTTTTAGAAATAGAATTTTAATAAAACAATCGGATCGGTATTTGTAATGTCCGAATCGAACGCTTCAAAAGTAAGTCGTTTGATTATATCGCCGCACGCCTGCAGGGTCTCATCCACTGCAAACAGATATGTTCGAATACTAATCTAACTAAGTTTATTCCGAAAGAGGAGAAATTTAAAATGTCATTTCATGTCACATGCCTAATTTTTCTTCCACGAAGTGTCTGGATAGTACAAATTTTAAATACAATAATTTCTGAACCTTACACGTAGCATTTTAATAATTAATGATTCGTTTAGTTAGTTTAGGCTATTTATTTACTACGAACACAGAACTGGTACGAGTATCAATGTACTTTCTTATTCATAGATTTATTTTGCAATAAATTTACATCTTTCATCTAAGCTACTTTTCAAGGCATTGGTAGGTATATTATTATTGATATTTTAAGGTAAGCAAATACTTTGGTTAAATTTAGATCCGTTGACTTTGATATCGTATTAATTGGATCGGTGGAGGAGTCAATCAACTTTCAGAATAATTGGGCTGTCAATGCAATGACAGCTTTAGACTAGTTCATCACTCAACAAAACTTATTCATAGGTAAAACGTTTCAAGTAAAATATTAACCAAATTTGTGTTGAAACGTTTTTAAGCAATGTAGTTGCTAGTATGAATTGAAAACACAATCGTTTAAATTTTTTTTTTGATGTTGAAGGTAAACAACCAAAAACATTCAGTATTAAAACTTGAAAAATTATGTCTTAGGCGGGACTCTAACCCGCATGCCGGGCGCGGCGCTTTACGTAAGCGCGTAAATGGTAAAGCGCCGCCCCCGTAATGAGAGGAGATGCGGGTTCGAGTCCCGCCTGAGACATAATTTTTCAAGTTTTAATACTGGTATTATAATTGCAATTAAATTGCTAAAATATCATTTAAAGTAACCAAAAACATTGTTGAAAAACCGCAGCGTTACAGCGTTAACCCTTAGATGTTATTCGTCGACATGAACAATGTATTGGTAGCTCAATGGTTTGAGGTGGTGCCCGGTAAGCGCAAGGTTATGGCTTTGTGTCCCACCTAATACAGTCGACTATAGGATAGTAAAAAGTCTTATACCTATCTATCTAATTATCCAAATACAGCATTGAAGTATAACATTAAGTAGGTATTTAAAAAAAAAATCTTGGGTATGAGTACCTACTTACTGTCATAAACTGATAACAAACCGGAACTCAATAAAGTGACCTTTAAATTCCCCTACCACTAATTATTAAGATTGCTGGCCACTTTGAGCACCCACTTTTCTACTATGCACGATATCCATATACTTGTGATCTTTACATTTTTCTCATCTCATCTTCTCATCATCGTAACTAACACGACTTTCTTTTAATATAGATGAGAAGAATGTAATAGTAGTAGTACTACTATAACTCGATTATCACCTATAACTCGAGAAAGGCTGGACAGATTTTTATGATTTTGGTGTTTTTAGATTTGTCTTGGTCAGGAATAGGGTAATAGGTATTAAAAACTTCGAAAAGTAAATGTCAAAAAAATTAAGAAATTGTATTCTATTCCTACCACGCCATATTGGATGACAATGACATTTAGGATGTCAAAATCAAATTAAATTATTCTAGAGGCTATATGTCTATGGGTAATACAAAGTTTTCGGGGTCCGCTAGTATTTTTATAAAACAGTATTTGGTTCACAAAACAACATTGTTTAATATACTTTATTTGATATTTTAGCAACTTAATTGCACTTATAATAAGAGTACATAAACTTGAAAAATTTTGTCTCAGGCGGGACTCGAACCCGCATCTCCCCGCCCGGCATGCGAGGAGATGCGGGTTCGAGTCCCGCCTGAGACAAATTTATTCAAGTTTATATACTGATAACATTGTTTAATGCTCATAGCTATAGTTAGAAACCTGGTGCGTGTGATCCTTTTGTTTAATTAATTCTAATCCTGTGTTATGTTGGTTTAAGCAGCGCAAGGACTGTCTTAATTTTGATAAAATATGAATGATCATGAGAATAATAGACGCATAATAAAATAGTAAAATAACTTTATAGTCGTAGTAGATGTTTATGCAGTAAAGGAAATTGAAGGACATCCATCCGATTTGAAGCATTATAAGGGTTAACTTTTTCCGGGCTTCTACCATGTCTTATGGACTTGTTTTAAGAATCCGATATTTTCAGATAAAAAAGATACACAGTAGAAATCCTACAAATCTAGTAATAAACTTTTAATTAATAAAACACTGTTTTTAAAACCATTTTTTTAACAATACAACTAAGTACTCGTACTAATGTATCCAAAATCTTCGTCTGCTTTGAGCGGGATTTATTCATCAATCGAAAAGAAATTGATACCAAAGACTAATAAAATTAGCCCCTCATATTTTTATTCGCGTCTATGCTACCGCCTATTACATACATATGCAATGATGTAGCTCTCTCTCATATTTGTAAATAAAATCGTTACCATAAAAGGGTCATGCCCTCATATATCCACGGACAAGATGCATCAGACAGACAAATTGCTTCTAGACTCCATTTTCTTAAAATAACGCAGTATTTTTGATATACGAAATTGAAACTTGAAAATCATACCTATATCGTGAATATGTTTTTAGAATCTGTCAAATTAACAAAAATATGTTTTCACATAGAACCTACGATACTAATTTAACTTCAAAATAACTAGAACCAAACAGTTACAAGTGCACCTAAACTGCCTACAGGTTCATCACCATCATCATCATCAGCCTATCGCAGTCCACTGCTGGACATGCTTCTCCAGTTGCACGCCACTTAGATCAATCCTCGGCTTCTCGCCCCTGCGCAAATCATCACTCCACCTGGCCTGAGGGCGTCCTACACTACGATTGCCGAGACGCGGTCTCCACTCAAGAACTCGTTTACCCCAGCGGTTGTCGGTTCTGCGGCTAATATGGCCAGGTTAATTTGTTTATTTAAATATTCATATTACAAATTAACATCATGCATTCATATTCATATAAAAGGTCAGCTTATACAAAATGTGCTAAAAGTAGCAGGTAAGCCTCTCCAAAAGAAGTATTTTGCCAAAAATTGCCACGCTTGGGTGGCGAGTTGGTGATCGCAGTTTGGTCGTGGTGGAGAGAAATGACTACCCCACAAAGCAAGGAAAAAGGTTTTTTCCCTGTTCTGTAGTGCTACCCGTTTTCATCTCATAGTGCTCCTCTATTCGTAACAGATTTAAAGACGAGAAATTTATTTTGAACCGACACTACCATGGCAAGTCATTGAAAAGATTCAATTTATGATACATTTAACATGAAGTTATTATTTTATCCACTACACGCCAACTTATACTTAATACAAACGATTTTGAACATCAAACCCAACCGTTAAAAAGTTTAAAAGAGATTTGACATTTCATGGTAAGGTCGATGAGCTGTTAAGACGCTGACATGAGCCAAATTCAGCTCAATGAAGATTGTTTTGCTTTAAGCCTATGGCTCGTATTGTTGCCAAATTCTATGTAGTTGTAATTGATCATATTTTTGACCAGGTGGTTGTTTCCAAAACACGATTCTAAAAACTTTTCTCGATAGAAAATAATCTCTAAGTAGCCTCTGAAAATACATAAATTACCATTTTTCTCAGCAGTCCGTATAACAATGATAATAAAATTTTGCTATATTGTATATTACATGTTGCTTAAGCAAATGGCTGATTTAGATTTTTAATAAAATGGAAATATTAAATTGCACAACGAATTTTGTTGTTTGGCACTTAGGCCCTTCTATTCCATGCGCTTTTTCTCTGTCACTCCTACGGGAATCGACAGTGATAGCTGCGGCGCGTTCCAAAGAAATTCAAAGACGAATAAATTTGTGGGCGTGTTTATTGCTCAAGGTCATCGGCTGCAGTCAGCGTCTTAACATGATCTATTGTAGAAAGGAAAAATTTAAAGCTTTTTAACAATTTACTTTACAGTATAGTTTATTATGCACTTTGCACAGCGTCTGTCGTCAGAGGTGTTAAACATTTCGCTTCTTATTTTTATGAAAGCGTAATTATTGGATGTGTAATAAATGCGAGCTCAGAATGGCGCGTTTTATTTCAGTGAAACGAGGCACTGACAGATTAATGTTTGCGCCCCCGGTTCTGTTTATGTGCGATGTATTGAAAATTCGGTGCATAGGTACTTATTTTTAATAAACCTACGAAATAAAACAGAACAAGTTATTAGGTAAAACTGAATTAGAACATTTTAAAACTGTTTTTCTAGCAACTATATTGCTGATGTCAATTGAAACAATATCCTTAAATTTTATAGACCTAAGACACTCGAAAACAATTTGTAATCAAGGAATTGTATTTGTGGTTAATTTTCTGGTTGATTTTTACTAAAAAAACGTTAACGGTGCGAGGCTTTTCATACAAACTAACAAGTGAGAATATTGAAAACGAACAGTTAACGGCAGGACTGCCTATTCTAAAAAACTGATAGAAGGATTGGAATCCTGGGGCCTTATTCAGCTATTTCAATTGTAGTTCGAGCGTGATCGAATTGGGCTATTTTGACATTTAGCCCATGCTAGAACTGTCAACAACCTGCTATTCAATTACGATTGTGATACGATTTGGTTACGCGAATTAGGGGCCTGTTTCAATTCATTGCCTTAAGGGGACTACTAGAGCTGTGTGCTACCCCCAATTGATATAATTTCATTACTTCTAATCAAAATCCTTCTAAAAAAAGTAGCAAATTACCTCTGGTATTTACTAAGACACTGTTAACTGTTTTTCATTCTGGCATTCTTTCATATTGAACATTATTGCTAAAAGCGGCCGCTTTAGGCGTTAGCCACAAATTCGACTTTATAAACAACTAAATGAAAAGTTTAATGTGATTGAATAAATAGTAGAGGTAATTTGCTAAGGTTATAGTGTTCTAGTTTTTTGGAGAATTGTTTTTATTTAAGTGATAAAATTAAATCAATTGGAGGCAGCACATAGCTCTAGTTGTCCCTTACGGCCGGTCCCAATAATCTATCTATCTTCAGTTTTGGCATATCGGACATAGAAAACATCTTCTGTTTCTGATTTTGCCGTCCAGAGAAACAAAGACAAAAGTTGTTTTCTATCTCCGATATGCCAAAACTGAAGATAGATAGGTTATTGGGACCGGCCGTTAATCGTTACGCTTTGCATGCGGGTTGATGATCGCAGTTTGGCCAATGGTCCACGGTATTGTAATAAAAGTAATATACGGATATAGCTGGGATTTATTGGAATTTCAGATTGTATTTTGTTTCATTTGATCCGGTCTTTTAATACTTAACAGTGTCCATAGTCAAAAAAAAAAGAAAATACTGTGAGTTGAATTTAAGAAAATATTATAATTCAGTGAGAAAAACTTTAAAATATTCATACTTACTAAAAGTAGCCCGTAAGTAAGTCTTTTGTCATAGTTTTCGAGCAATCCTCAGTACCTTTTTTGTAGGCGAGCGAACTGTCATCTATGGCGACTTCAATTATTACTATTGCAAAATTGAATAATACGCTCGAACTCGGCCGATTCTCCCGGGAATTTTCCGACTCATCCCGATAATGTTTGACGGTTAACCTTTTTGCGAGCAGCGGTTGAAATACTCCTTCCAAGCTCTGAACCTTATTCCCTCGATATAAAGACGAAATGCAAAGAAAAATTTCAACCGTTTAAGGGGTTAACGTTAGCAAGGGAAATGTCGCTTAGAAAAGGGAATTGCGTCACGTCGTTACAAGTTAATTATGATGTTGCGAACTTTTATTTTTATTGAGGTGGCATATTTGTAGGGCGTTCTATACTATTGTCCTATGTCCAATACAGGATAAAAAACATTATAATAAAAGACTCAAGTCGTTCATTAGATTGGAGATTTTTTTTTAACATTTAACAATCTCACCTTAAACTACGCACAGCGTATCCTAAGACGACTTGATGAAGAAGAAACATATGAACTTAAATCTAAATAGAATTCATGGGGCCAAACGGATAATGGATATCTGCACTTTTGTTAAGAAACATCCTCAGCTCTTCCCCCTACATGACACGGTGCTTGGTAAGAGTAATAGCAGAGACCCATTTAAATTGTACATACCAAATCAAAGACTGAAAATATATTACAACAATGTTTATTGCAATGCCATTAAAACATATAGTAAATTACCCATTAAATTAAGAGCACTGACACTGAACAAATTTAGACATAAATTACACAATTTTCTGCTACAAGAGTGCTACTCGTACTATTCCCCTAAGGAATACAATGACATAAAATTAAATAACAACCACTTTGACTTTTAATAACGGACGACGTAAGAGAAATAAATAATGAATATATGCATTAATAATTAATGCTAATTTAATAATTCAATGTTTAAATTTAATGTATAATCTACTTTAATATTGTAACATTTCATATTTCTACGCCAGGAAATAATGGCAGAATATGTCGGAACCTACTTACCTCTAAGATCTTTTTTGTACCATGTTCTTTGAAATAAATAGATTATTATTATATTATTATTATTATAAACATTTACTCTTACGAAATTCAAATCTACAACCAATAGTTTAGTAAATATCCCACGTTACATAGGTACCTACACTAAGTACTAGTCCATGTGGTCAAATATCGCCAGGACCAAAGAAAAGCAAAACTATTCAAATCGTATTGACACTTCAAACATTGTTAGTAATAGTTTTACTACCAGCTCACTATAACCCCTAGAAATAGTTTGGCAAGCATCTAATGTTTGAGTTTGTCTCTTGAACTCTGCAACATACCTTAGGCCCAAAATGTTTGCATACGGAACCCAATGCTATGTGCCAAGGATTTGTGGTTTAAGTCAGTATTGGTCTAATCTTTGTTGTCCGATATAAATTTATTTAATTTTAATATCATACCACATGAGGCCTTTGGCAGCAGAACAAGTATTCTAAATTTAATACTTTCTGTATGAATTCCATACAAGAGACGAAGGGCATGTACCAAGAAAAGTGATGAATAAACTGTTAAAAACGCTGTATTTACATTTTAATCATATACTCTGAATTGTAATGCTTACTGATATGTTGCTGGTGAATCTTTTCCAATAAATGAGAAAATAAATAAATAAATTATGGAAACCATTAAAAAAATCTTTAGCAGCGTAACTAAGCTAAATAAATGGTGTCACGAAATAAGACCCGTAGTGGGCGGGGCTTGAAATAGGGATATAGCAGCGGTACAGTCGCAAGATGGCGCAAATGTGATCTTGACGCAACCAATCGCGTGCAAGCTTTCAACTGTCAGTGTATATCGATAAAATACATGTAACAGCGGCTTTGCGAGGTTATAGTGTATCGGAAATGTAATATTCATGATATTTATATATATTTTCTTGTAGTGATTCTGAATGAAAAGATGAGAGCTTTCTCCTTAAGCTTGGTTATCGTCATCCGAGCATCATCCGTATATTTTAATTTTGTAACGGATTGGTATTTTCCGTAAATTATTTGTGTTATGTTTACATTATACATGCGTAAAACAGGCTCAGCTGCTTTATGCTCTGGCACACCCTGTATGTATATGTTTAGAAAAACTTAATTATTGATGTTTGTGTGCGTAAGTGGAAAATTGAAGCCAAAGTGATTAATTTAGAAAAAATATTCATATCCGATCGAATCAATCGTCAGATTGTTTTAAGTTCTTGGTTCAAGATTGCGTTCATATTTTATAGAACGGAAGTTAAAAATGCCGTTGATAGCGCAAATATACATTTATCTGTTAGTTTTCGCCTAACAAAATTGCACGTACATGTCTACATCCTTACCGCATTTAGCCGTCAACAAATACTGCGCCGTCCAACATCAACACTGTTTATCCCAGTCAACATCGTCGCTGAAACTCGGCGAGGGAATAAAAGCGTTCAGCCTTCAGTTGCGCTCCAGGCCACGTCCGAAACGGAGCGCGCGTACTGTTTTGTTTTTTACAAGTTTTCGTAATCTGTCGAGTGAATGTTTTTCGCGATCGAAATTTAAAATGAGAACATTTGTGATGAAACTGTTGGATTGAAATTTCAAACGAAAACTTACTGTGCTAGTAAATAAAATGTTTTTCAAAGAGTTAGGCGGGGTTTGTTGTGTTGAAAAATAAGTTTTTCATGTGAAATGTGATTTTGACGAAATTTTTATTTCGATGCCTGGTAAGTTAATTAATTAAAATTACATTTAAATTGTGATAAATCATCGATGATCATCCAAATTAATGCTATACTTTTTGTTTCTCTGTCGGGACTAAATAAATTAGCCAAACTAAATGTAACTATTTAATTTAATACTGACAGGTTGTTTAAATTAATATTAAAGATTTATTTACATATTTGCCTCCTGAATACGTAAACATTTTTTTCATTTAACATTTTATTTTTTACTTCCCGTCGTTTATGAGCTTAGCCTACCAGTGACCACGAACCCTGTTAAGTGTTGTTTGAAGAGGAAAATCCCTTTTTTCTGCTTAGCCAAATTTAACAAGTTTGAGCAAACCGACAAATTTACTCATTCTTCTCACAAACCATTAAATTAATGATAATAAAATAATAAAAAACACTAACTATGACGCGGACTAGTCACATAATCCTCCCACTATGATCGCATTGAAGAAGACAATAAAACGGTGTCCAACGTGTAAAAAACGTTAATGAAATAAAAAAAATATTTTAATCAGTTTTCTAATTGTTAAATTTTGTAAATCTTTCTATTTTGTTACCTCTGGGTACCGTTTTTTTTACTCTTTGACTTTACTTTGACATAAAAAACAAAACAGCTTCGAACCTTCTTGTCGGTTGGTAAAACCATTTTTAAGATGGAAATGGAACTAAATACTTACTTAGTTTATAAGTTACAAGCTGATGCCCGCGGCTTCGCACGCGTGGGTTTTGATCTGTTACAAAGTTTTCGTCACGACTCACCCCCCTCTCCTCCACTCTTTTCCTCCACTTCCTTTGCCTACGGTGCCGAGGGTGCCCATCTCGGGCGAGGTGGTGGTGGGCACTTAGTGGGAGCCGATACGTCGTTGCCGACTTACCGGGGCCCGTTGAACCTAGCGAACCGTGGTCCAAGCGAGCTCGCACCACATCTGTTTGCATTTACATGAAATCTAAAGTACAATATCATTTGAAACTTTCAAAACTGTCAACGCTGTAGTACAACAAATCATTCAAAGCAGCTTGCAAGGCTTTATTCGAATATGATCAACACTGGCGTAGAGCCCTGGAAGAAGTGGCCCTGTGTAATAAACCACATTCTTAATTTTCAACCAAGTAGGTTACCATTTTTCTCGATCCATAAGCGTTAAAAAGGCGATTTACAAAGACAATTTGCTTGCATACTACGTTTGGATAGAAGACCGGTGTAATACCAGCATCGGTGTAGAGCTCTGTAAAAGCCAGTCCTATGTCATTCTCCCTTCATGATCGATAAACGAAGTTTCAAGTACCACAATATGATGTTAAATACAAATAATTAACCACAAAATTTTCAACCGTTTTTCACCCCCTCAAATATTTAATTATAAAAAAATCCTTATAAACAACATAACAAAATTTATACCAAAAAGCTGACGTAGTTTCACAAAACTTTCATGTGGGATGTGGGTTCGAGGTATGTATGGTAGAGGATGATCAGTAGGATAAAAAGTGTTCAGAAACTTGACAGGATAGAGAACTGATTCGACTGTACTGACCACTGTGTCTATAAATTTGTATATTTCTTCAGCTTCAAATGATGTCAGCAAAACATCATTAATTTCTGCTGCTTGGTCATTAGTGGGTGCGTGGTGGTAGCTATTCCTAAGTTAAACAACACGGAATTATGAAGTGAGGTGATTTTTTTTTCAACGTTTTATTTTCATGTTTTTTTAAATATGGAGGATATTAAATAAAAAGATAATTTGAATGCGTTAGAAAGGCAGTTTCACTAAACAAACTTTGCCAGGTCCCCAAACCGGTGCGTCCTAGAAAAAATAAATCGTTACTAAATGAAAGTTTATCAAATTATCTTCTAAATGGAAGCTTGTCAAATGGTCTACCAGTCTATATTGATTTAATTCACCAGTCAGCTGCTTAGTGTTGTTGCAACACACCTGTTACCTTTTCCTGCCTGAGATACGGGTCTATGCCCAGTTTAGGAATTATTTTTGTACAGCTTAACATAGTTGATAATGTCATAAGGTACAACAGTGTAATTCTATACACTTTTTTCGATTTCCCAACATTTGTCTCTACCGTATAAACAAAAATCGGCCAAGTGCAAGTTGGACTCGCGCACGAAGGGTTCCGTACCATTGACTACGAAAAGAACAGTAGGTACCTACATTAATTTAGTTAATGTAGTGCCTACCTGTTACCATTTATTGATATCAAGCAAAAATAAGCAAAAAATTGTTTTTTTTGTGTGGGAACCTCCCTTAAATATTAATTTAATTATTGATTATTAAAGTTAGAAATATAACTGACTGTTTTGTGAATATTTCAAGTGCCTACTTGTTGCCATCATTAATGTCGAACAAAAGAGGACCAAAAAAATCGCGTTTGTTGTATTCCCATACAACAAACGCGATTGTTCCGTTCAATATTGGTTTTATTTTGTTTTTAGTATTTGTTGTTATTGCGGTAGCAAAAATACATAATTTGTGAAAGTTTCAACAGTCTAGCTATCGCGGCTCTTGAGATACAGCCTGGTGACAGGCAGACGGACAGACGGACAGACAGCGAAGTCTTAGTAATAGGGTTCCGTTTTTACCCTTTGGGTACGGAACCCTAAAAATGATTAAGTTCTAAATAATACCATTCTTATAGTAAGTACCGATATTTATTTTCTGAATATGTACCAATACATATAGATAAGACATTCAATAGGAATTTTCAAGTTTTGTTTTTTCGTTACATAGCCTCCTTATTTCTTCGTCAACTTTGTCCTTCAGGGCATATGGAATACGTCGCGGCTAGATGAAAATTGGTGTCACATTTTCTTAAGGCACTAATTGAGCTTTGTAGTTTGATATTCAAACAAGAGTTCCGTCAAACACCATTGTTAAATCTTCTAGTAATCTGTCCAATTTTGAGTTGTTGATAATTTACTAACTGAATTTTATCCAACTCTTCAAATTCTAACTCACAAGGATCCCGTGGAGCACAAAAATATAATATAATACGTTTTCTGAAGTAATTCTGGGCTCAAAGATGTATGATTGACGTGTATTTCCTTGTATCGATATCATCACATCTGTTCAGTTTTAAGTACGTATCCAACCGTTTAATGATGTTTTTGAATGTTTCGTCCTTGTCTAATGGTACTGAGTTCAATTTAGATGTCCTAAGATTTGTTTGTGACCGACCTTTGCTCCTCAGTACCTTCTGCATACATGGGATTGTTTCGTGCTATCGAATTCAAACTCTGCAGTTTTAGTTTAAGCTGTGTTGTAATACCGAAGGTTATTTTTTTCTTCAATCTCAGTTTCCAACATCAGTAATAATATTTGTAGTCGTATCTCTTCCAAATTATTCTTGGTATATTTGTTCATTTGTCACTTCACCAGCTGATCACTCACTAATTTTAATTCATAATCAGAAATTTCTCGTAGGTTTTGTATCTGGCTGCCGAATATTGTAATTCAGCCTTTAATTAAAGTTCTACACGTTTTAATTCAGTTAATTCATGCATTTCGGCGCCAATTATTAAATTCTAAAATAATACCATTCTGTTTGTAAGAAATTGTTGTTGTTTGATGGATTTTGTAAGAAATTACCTATTTATTTTCTGATTGACACATTGAATGTCATAACAAACTAAGTAAAGTCAGAGAGTACAAATATGTAAAGAGTATGGATATGACGCGGAACCGAACAAACTTTACCCCATTTTTTATCCCCTTAAAGATTAAATTTTCAAAAATCCTGAAAGACGTCATTCTTAATTTCTAATCAGGTAGCTGGATACCAATTTTCATCGACTTAGCTTCAAAACTGACGGAGTTTCATACAAACTTGTGGGGCCCTTTTTACCCCCTTAGAGGCGGAGTTTCCAAAATTCCTTTCTTAGTGCTCACCTACACTATAAAAGGAAGCACGGTGAAAATTTTCAGATTTTAAATCCCAGTAGTTTGGGCTGTGCGTTGATATGTCAGTCAGTCAGTCAGTCAGTTAGTCAGTCAGTCATTAAATCAGTTTTCATTTTTATATATTTAGATTTAATCATTTAAGTTTAGCACTTACTTCTTTCTAATTGTGAGTGACGTGACAACGGAATGGAGTTCACTCGAGTCGAGCCAAACTGTGGGTCTAGCACAAAAAACTATCGACTTCGAATCGTTTGCGTATCGAAAGCAAACGACACAAAGTTCGTTCTTTGTTTTATAGTTCTCGTTTTGACCGCGCGAGCGCTGTTTAAGTTTTCATACTAAATATTTCGATGGCGATACGAACACGCAAACGATTCAAATTCGATAGTTTTTCGTGCTAGACCCACTGAAGGATTGGAATTCTGTGCTCGAAAAGAAGATTTAAAAGTTTTGCTTGTTCAAACTCATCGAACCTGGCCCCGAATTCCGCTAATTTACAAATGGCTCAATATAATCACAATTGCATCGCAATTGTATATTTTGACACATTTAATGTGGTAGTAATGTCAAAATATACGATTGCGATTCCATTGTAATTCTATTGAGCCATTTGTAAATTAGCAGAATTAGGGCCCAGCAGTATTTGTAAGGTACAGCCGCGGCGCTATCTAGTGGCAACTTTACGAAATAAGTTGAGAGCTTTACGTTAAAGCTAGTGTCGCGTGAGGTCCAATATCATTCACTTTTTACTGGTTTTAGCGGAATTTATTGCATAAATTATAATTTCTTTAATTTACCTGCTGGAAAGTGATCTCCTTCGTAAAATATCGCAAATATGGATTATTTGGCGATTAATGTGAACGCTTTAAAAGCGGAATTAAGAAAAAGCGCAAAAATGGGCGACCTCAAGAGCAACTATTTCAGAAGTTAGTTTGTTGATATCAAGATAGTTATTTATAAACAATAAAACCTTAATTAGATTCAAGATATAACACTTTGTTTCGGCACCAATCGCCTTTGACAGCTATACCTCCGGACCTCAGTCTACAGTGGCGCCAACTGGTGAGCAAAGAAACGGTAGTCCCCATTAGGGGGACCGACAATCTGGTCGTCTGGTAAAAGTCGTGGAAAGTCGTTGGAAGTGGGTGACGTGGGGCCGATTATTCAGGTCTTTCTTAGAGGAATGGACCTTTAGCAATGGGCGTAGTTTGGCTGCTATGAGATGATGATGATGATAGATAGATTTACATATATGTTTGATAAGTAAGTATGATCGAGTAAAACTCGGAATTGCCGCTCTGAAGAGAATTGGCTTACAATTGTCATTACAAGTTAGAAAAAAAAAACATCACATAAATGAAAGTTAGTAAAAGTTTATTGCAAAAGTTGTTCGTTATATCCTTCTTTGTTAATATGTGGTGCCCATATCTCGGTTTTGTGGTTTTTATAATAAAAGATCGTGTGCCTCATACAGAATAGCACCACCTCTTATCGTGTCGTCTTATGGGTATCGACATAGGGAAAGAAATATACTTCCCTATGGGTACTTATCGATAAATCTTTATTACAGATTGACCAACATACGAGTAATTAAACGTAAACAAAACGAATCACCCAATATCGATGTAACCTATCTTAATCGTTGCTACTGTCAAAAGTCATGGAAGCTTTATCGATAGACTATTATGCAACACTACTTTTTATTGCTATTTCATTATTTTTTACACTGCCGAAGGATTTTCGCATTTTACTTTTAGATTTGTTAGAACAACATAGTTTAATACAATTTATTTAGCTATTACAATTGCTATGTAAATTGTTCGTATTTGCATTGTGCTGCAAACGAGATTAAATTTAAATATAAATTGTACCTATTAGGCAAATTTATAAATTGCACGCAAGGACTCGTTTGTATTAATTGTTTGTTATTTGTTTTTTTTAAATTTCATGCTACGAAAGAAGGTTTTTATTTGCATTTTTTATAATAAATGGGCCCGCTCTTGACTACACACTCAATTATACGGTCAAGAAGAAGCCCAAGATAGAGCGAGCTTACCCAGAGGAACTGGTTCTCCCACACACCAGCGGAACACGGAAGAATTGTTTGGCGCTGCACTCCGGCAGGAGGGTGGTAGCATCCAGGCGGCTTCTTACGAAGTCTACCACCGCAGAGGGATCTGTTAGCTGTCATCATTGGTTAGAGAACCGAAGACCACTAGGAGTAGAAAATTTTAACTACAAAAAGCGTGAAATGAAACACAAAATTTGAGTCATTGTCAAACAAGGTGTCCATCATTCACAAACTTAAAATTTTTGTAGGTATTTATCTTTAAAGAAGATTTTATAACTTAAATTTATTCTAGCGAACTTAAATCTAGTTAACTTATTATGTAGATTGCTGTAGGTTAGGTTATTTGATATTATTATTTTTAATACAACTTGGTATAAATACAAAAGTATTATGAAAATAATATTAACACGTAATATTTTCTTTGGGGATTTAAGGCTTATCCACTTTATTCTTTCGCTGTGTGAACACAGTGTCAGTACATAAATAATTCTACCTAATTTCGACCTCTGGTAATCGCCAATCCGCATTTGACAAGCGTGGTGATTATGCCTGTACTCATGATCATATGATGGAGGCCTTTGCCCTGTAGTGGGATGATTTTAGGCCGTTACTTTACTTTGTTTTTTATGAGTTTCCGTTAATTGAATCCTTTCCGTTAATTGAAAGCGCCATGATAACTGACAAATTCATCTCAAAACAACGAACTCATTCATGTCTATACCATGGTTCGCCATACAGGGTGTTAGGTAATTAATATAACAAGCAGAAATCAGCAATGTTAATAAAAATATATGCATATAAATAGTAAGTAAAGTCAGAAATGTTATGTAACCATTTTTTGAGATTCCGTTTTGTACGATTTTTTTTTTCAAAATGTTGACATAGGCTCGTCTTGTTACACCATTTACCTAACAACCTGCATAGGTACAATGGAAAACAAATAACTTCATATCTTCGTGTATTCATTGTAACCTATCGAAATCTGGTTTCACCGTATTTTTGTCAAGCTCATTTAGAACTTTCGACAGGGATTCATTGCAGCCGCCGAAAAAGGCTGAGAATTTATGTACAATCCATTCTCTCAATTTTTCACATTACCGTAATCTAAATCAGTTTGTGTTCACGGTGGTTAACAAAAGGGTTTTTAATTGTTAATTCAACCGTAGGATAGTAGAAAATTCTTCTATGGCTTTTATAAATTTTAAATCTGATAAATTTGTCGACACTTAGGAATGTCCAGAAAAAGCAGTGGCCTGTTACTCGGAAGACTTTGGGCTCGAGTCACACTTATGGTAATCGAGTACAAATATTTAAGTTATCATCATTTGCACTTCTATCAATCAAATCTATACGATTGTTTTTGAAAGTCGAACCGATGGAGTCTACTTGTATAAATAATGTTAAAAGCAAATTCAAACAGGTAAGAGATTGTTTATCTCTGGCACACTGACAGTTGTTTTCTTCTTCAGTGTTCCATGCAAGGAGGATGTGGTCGCGAAAGCAGTCAGTGTGCAGCGCGGTCAGTGGCGCCTCCAAGTGTGACGACGCCGAGTCGCCGTTCGCGAGCGGCCTGCAAATATACCCTTTCGCCATCGCACTACGAGTGAGAGTACTACAGGTAGATAAAGTTCATCATCTGCTTAAATCAGTGCACTGCTAGACACCGGCCTCTCTAAATCTGAAATCGTGGTGGGTTAACGATCGCAGTTTGGCTAATGGATGAGATAAAAAAAACTGCTGCCCGTTTTCTTCTGGCAGTACTCCTTTAGTCGCCACTTACGACGCTTATAAGAAGAGACTAAAAAGAAGTATAAATAGTTCAAAAAACTGTAATAAAAATTTGCTGTAAGTATTTTTTTACATTTTTGTAGGTACTCAGAATTTTCTCTTCTTTCATTTGATACCCCAATATACATAATTATACTTAGCTAGTATTTGTTGTTATTGCGGCAACAGAAATACACAATTTGTGAAAATTTCAACTGTCTAGCTATTGCGGCTCTTGAGATACAGCCTGGTGACAGAGCGACGGACAGACGGACAGACGGACAGACGGACAGACGGACAGACGGACAGACGGACAGACGGACAGATGGACAGACGGACAGACAGCGAAGTCTTAGTAATAGGGTCCCGTTTTTACCCTTTGGGTACGGAACCCTAAAAAAGGAAGTTAAACTGGTTAACTCGTATCGATACATGTAATTTCTTGTTATTATACTCGTATTTAATTTAACCTGAAAGCTGTAGAAAAAATATTAGATGAGTAAAGGCACCTGACGAGCCTACATGAAATATAGAAACATTGATTTCGCCGATTCGTGCTGGGCATTCAGAAGCGCTCCTGACGCATATTTGCATTATAAAAGTGTATTCACAATAGGTGATTATCCGTTGAATCATGTTCATCTTCTTTCATTGAATTTTAATATTATGAGTAACGTGTACATTTTTGAACCTTTATTTACAAAGTAAATTTTCAATCATGAACGAAATTCTCAGTTATAGTATTTTTATTAAGTATTTAAAATTATGCTTAACGAAAGATTTATGACGACGTATATTTTTACGTAAGGTTCAAAGTTAGTATTTAACGTTTTTAAAAACTGTTTTGAAGCAAATAAATTGCTAGTGTAAATTGAAAATAAAGTTCCATCAATAAAAATTTTGACTACCGAGGTAGCTAATGTTGGATGAAAAATATACAATTTCTTGAACAAAAATTTCAACTACCTCAGGTGGAACAAGAACCCACAACCTTACACTTATAGCAATCGCTAAGTAAGCGACTTGGTACCTAAGCTTTACATGGAATATGACTTAATTTTTTTTTAAAATTACGCAACGATAATATTATGATTCAATTCTATTTTTATTTATAAAAAATATTTATTAATTATTTATAATTCATTGGATGTTTACATAATAGTTTAAAATTGTCATGTGTTCATTGAACGTCAATATCGATGTTGCAACCGTACGAAGCCGAAGAGAGTCGCTTATTGGTTATTTGAAAAAACAACGAGAGACTTCTTTCAATTTTTTTCCTTAATACAGAAGTAGGTAATGTCTGTATAAAGCGCACATAGTTAACTTAATTTCTTTCAAAGTAGTAAACAAAACAACCTAATCAGCGTGCTCAGCGGAAACTGATCAATACAACCAATCAACCTTCCTGAATAGCGATTAAATTTTAATTTAGTTAGCTCGGCGGATTAATTATCCTTCAGGGAGACGCGGACGCTTCCGCCTGGCAAAAAATATATAACGAACCGAGGAATAAAAACCAAAAGTATAAAACAAACTATATCAGCAAAGTCTGAAAACCGACACTGATTTGGGTTTTCAATGGTTAAATAAAAAGTGACCGATTTAATAATTATAAGATTTGCAAAATTTAATTGACGAATACTTTCGATTTGTGGTTTTTATACGAAACGCATGTTAACTGACCATTTATTAAGTAGTAATATGAAATCACACGTACATTATAAACTCATATCTTATTCACTAAATTGTTTGTTTATGCTTTTTAAGCTGGGCTGCTTAAAAGGCTGCTTATTTTAAGCTGGGTTGCTTAAAATACTTTCTAGACTTTCAGGCTTCAAAAGAAGGTCCTTTTGAAGCCAGAAAGTCTCCTCCAAAGCGCTTGTCTGCTTGAACGCTTCATCATCTAATCACCGACAGCTCTAAACAGCGTCCTTGGAAAAGTGGCTTTCTACTATCGTATACGCTCAACGAATAGAGAACAAATGTATGAAAATGACGTTAGCTTACGATAGATCGTTTCGTTAGCTAATTGCCATTTCATTTTTTTTTCTATTCAAGAAATGTATATACGCTATTAGAGAGCAATTTGCCTGAGGCCGCAAGTCGTCCGTTTAAAGAACCGATGGGCTTCCCTCTCTACGTTTGCCGTTGCATAGGCTCCACTCTAGGTCTCATTTCCTAAGAAAAAGTTGCCTGGTGTTGATACTGACCGCAAATCCTGGAACTGATTCCGTTACAACTACAGGAGGACTAACCACCACTTCCACATGGGGATTAAGGGTGTCAGAACAGTGCGAATGCGGAGCACCTGATCAAACTCTTTTCCATGTGGTAAACGAATGCCCACTTCGCAGTTTTTCTGGTGGAATGACGGAAGTCCACAAATGCACACCTGCTACTGCAAGCTAGCTGAAATACTTGGACATTGATGTGTGATCCACGCAGGATATATGCCATACAAAATGATGATGATTTGATATATCGCTCATTGTTTCTGCGGTAGTCATGTCCTGCCTAAAGACATGTTAAGCCAAATACTTAATATTTTTAAATACTTAATGCAGTTTGTTTTCACTATGTTAAATTTTGTTTTAAATTTGTGGCAGATAGTCTGTGGCATCGGCGGACTGGTCGTGGGTGCTGTGGGCTGGTTGGAAGAGAGACAGAAGCCAATGCTGGGCCTCGGAGTCCCGGCAGGAGCGGTCACAGTGCTTGCTGCAGGTTTGTAAGACGCTTGTTTTTCTCTTTACAAATTGAATTAAATAAATTCGTGGACACAATTATTGAAAATATAGTAGGTACGAATAAGGAATACGAAAATATTATATGAGATTATGAAAGCTAAATTTAGGTTAGGAGAAAACTGGTCTTTGGTCCAAGGCCACCAGCCAACACCAGATTTAATTACCTCATCATCGTTCTTTTTTTCGTTTCTTTTTTTGAGCTGTTTTTTTTTCATTTTTAGTAATTTAGATTATTATTGTCTAAGAGGAAAACATACAAATTTAAATTTTAACATACTGAACATATATTTGAACATCCCAATTTTTTTTTCATTTCGTGTAGGTAATAAAAGGTATATGGGTCCTTTTAACGATATTACTTTTTACCTGTGGTGCCCACGGATTCGGGCCACTGAGGCCAGTTTCCTTCTAACCCCTTAATTTAATGTTCTACACTCACTCCTTGTATTATAATAGACATCCATCCTAGATCTCTTCAGTATTATATTTTTGAAAGAGCCAACAATAAAACTTTGAGCAAAGCTACATTGCCGTCTCATTTCACTTTTAATTAGGTCAATATTGACACTGTCCTTTGCCACAACCAAAGATATAAATTTTAAATATACTTCCCCAATAAATCTCCGGAGCAGAGTTTAATTTTATGCTAACTTTACCCACGAATTGCAAATTCTAACTTCGCGCTGACATAATTAGAATAATATAATACTCCCAGGCTATTTGAATGGGGACTTGACTAACTAATTTGAGTTAGTGGGATTCCCGATACGTCCGTGTTGATGATTTGTTTTTATAGATATTTAAATTGTTGTATAATTTCCCTCGTAAACTAAGATGACTAATATGCGTAGCAAATAACGCATATTGCAAAGATTTAGAACAGCCTGGCCTAGGGTTTTGTAAGAGATGGCTATAGTAGAACAACCAAGAGAGTTAATATTGATATTCGTTAGTTCATTATGCTACTATTTTATTAAGGCACGTGAGCGCTGTAGCATACCTAAAAGGTAGCATATATCATTTGAGCAGGCTAAAGCCCATTTCATATATGAAACGATTATAAAATGGACCTTAAACTGCAGTTTATGAAGATTTATTGTTGTTTACTAGATTACATCGAAACAATATGATCTAGTTAATTAAGCAGGAAAATACGAGTAGGTCCTACTTAGTAAACGTTTTTTTACATCCGTGACTCGGCTAGAGATACACGGTTGTTATGGAAATGTCGACCTTATATGGTCAATTAGCATTAGTTCAATGACCTTGGAATTAGAATAGTATATTATCTGAATAGTTAGAGATTAATTTAATAATCAACCTATTTCACGATCAATGAGGCGTGGTTCTTGCTTTTAAAAAAGCTTGTGGTCACAGCCACCCGAAAATCGTTGAAGTGCGAGTCGGAGTAAGAACTAGCTCATAGTCGGTATAATGCAGTATTTATAGTGCATACTCATAAAAAAATGTTTACGAACTATATGACACCTTGTCATAAATGAGACATAACATGACAGCATATCGTCGTACTTTGCGTTTATGGAAATGATCTAGGATTGATGTTTAAGATGCGTTCCGAATTACACAAAATGTACATATTAATATTTTATTTTTATTTTAATGATCAACGCCGCGTTAGGTTGCCTGTCCACCGGAGCGTAGCGAGGTAGCGGAGCGGAGAAACGGAGAAATATTAACTAATAGGATTGCACAAAAAAGAGGAGTGGAGATTTTGTGCAATCCAATTGGTTAATATTTAACCGTTTCTCCGCTCCGCTCCGGTGGACAGGCAGCCTTAGTCTAGCAAGATCCCGCCGCCAATCACCAACCTTCATTTGACAAGCGTGGTAATTATGCCTACCCATCATTGCTGCAGTAACATAAATTCAATGATGGAGGCTTATACCGATGGAGGCCCTACAGCTGGATATAATTGACTATCAACCCAAAAGACAGACAGATACTTACTCATATGTACTTCACGTAATCACGTTAAATTGCCAATCTATCAACAGTACTTATATTACTAGTCTATGGTTAAAATAAACTATCGATTGAACTCATGCCAGATTGACTGTCGAAGGTTGTGTTATACAAAAATAGGTACGTTTGGATAAATGTTGAAACATTATATTTTGGGGAATTATAAAACACAAACACAACACCAACAAAACACAAATATAAAACCATCGAATAAAAAACCACTAAGCGACTGATGTTGAGGTAGGTACTGTTTTAATAACTTGAACGGTATGAATTTGACTAAGCAAAAAATTAACTTAACTAACGACGAATATTGATTAACAATAAAATCCAAAACGAGCTTACAAAAAGTGGGTTTTGAGTAATCCATTTCAGATATAAAAATTGTAGCCGTGCGACGAAATTACTCTACGACTATATTTTTAACAATGTACACAGTAAAACATAACCTCTTAAAAACATAATAATAAATAAAAAACAAATTAAAACCAAACCTACTTTTGGATTATTTGTGTTATTTTATAAATTTAAATGTGTTTTACCTGATAAGGTTAACTACTTAGGTATATCTACTTACTTTCCTTATCGTGGCATCCAATATACATATACTAATAAAGCTGAAGAGTTTGTTTGTTTGAACGCGCTAATCTCAGGAAGTGTTGGTTCGAATAATTGAACAATTCTTTTTGTGTTGGATAGTCCATTTATCGAGGAAGGCTTAAGGCTATATCACGATACGACCAATAGGAGCGAAGTATCAGTGAACAATGTTGCAAAAATAATCGCGATAATAATACTCGTAACAGAAATTGACGCAGTCGAAGTCGCGGGCAACAGCTAGTACTAGAAGAACAAGGCCTCGTAGCTTCATTGCGTTCTGTTAACTTATTGTAAAATATGAATGATCTCATTTCCATAACAACAGACTTATTAATAACGAATTACTTATTATCATCGATGAAATATAGGTAAGGTTAGAGACAGAGTCCATAACAAAAATGGCACTTGGAACTGTATTGTAATGCATATACAACCTTAGACACGTGACTAAAACATAAAAGGTAATAGAGCTGAAGTACAATAATTAATTTTCTTTATATAAATTCAACAACATGGCCTAATGGGGACTACCGTTTCTTTGCTCACCAGTTGGCGCCACTGTAGACTGAGGTCCGGAGGTATAGCTGTGAAAGGCGATCGGCGCCGAAACAAAGTGTTAAATCTTGAATCTAATTAAAGTTTATTATTTATAAATAACTATCTTGATATCAACAAACTAACTTCTGAAATAGTTGCTCTTTGAGGCCGCCTATTTTTGCGCTTTTTCTTAATTCCGCTTTCAAAGCGTTCACATTAATCGCCAAATAATCCATATTTGCGATAATTTTACGAAGGAGATGACTTTCCAGCAGGTAAATTAAAGAAATTTTTATTTATGTAACGAAGCCCGCTAAAACCAGTGAAAACTGAATGTTATTGGACCTCACGTGACACAAGCGCCTCTAGTGGCAAATTCACTAGCGATACCATTGCATAACGTACTTATACTACGGGTACAGCTACGTTAATTACCCAAAGTAAGATTCACGTCTGCAGATTTCCAAAAAGCTCCAAATTCAAAATTTAAATACTTTTTGTGGGCTGGTTTTTTTACTGGCCTATAAATAACTTCAGTGTGACCTACTTTACTCCGTAAATATATAAAGTGAAACCAATGCCCCGACATTGAAGGATTCCACCTGAACGTCAAATGCTGCCCAGAGTCTATTGCTCTAAGACCTATTGCCTACTTGTGAATCGTTCAACCAAGTTGTATTAATAATAAGGTCCTTCAACCAAACTGATACACGATCAAAGTTTGTAAACAAAATACTTAAGTTTTGATATAAGAGTAGCTTATGGTATATTTTCTAGTTTAGACGTACAACAAAGATGCGTAGGAACATCAGTACATTTTCTTTACAACTTTCCGTTGAAATCCGAAGTAATTCATCGAATTGTATCTCTCTGAAATGTATAAGGAAATCCTCGGTCAATAAAATAACGACCGCATAAATCTGAAATTACCACTCTACCACATTAATAAGAGCTCTGATCTGTAGCAGCCACAGTGCAAACTATCTTCAAAGCGCGTCTCAACATAAAATAGTTGTAGCTCAGTAATACCTACTTAAATGTTTTATGTGATTGTTATTTTATTGGAATGTGATTTCAGAGTAATTGTAGACTTAATTTGTTTAGCGCTCTGAGACATTTAGGTATATTACGTCGATATTTTAATAGGCTCTTCATAAAAACTGTAAAATATTTATCACCCAAACGAATTAATTACCACAGATGGTAAATAATAAATAGTAATTGGTCGTGTGGTCCTTTATTAGTGTAGCATCATTCTTCTCGTCAATGGATAAACAAATGAATAAGAGGCGACTAAAGGAGTAGGTATTGCTAGAAAAAGACGTCCAGCAATGCCATATTATGGTTCAATCCTTCTTTTACAGAGGCTTATGCCCAGGCAGTGATCTAATGTGGGATCTTAAGATAAAATAATAATTATGTGATCATTTGTCAATCAATTAATATCCTTAATACATTTTATGTAGGTAGTGCAGAGAAAGATGTCTCTTTCAGACGTACTTTTTATTAATATTTAATATTTTTCATAATATTACCAAAATGTAGATATTACAAAATATTTTAATAAAAATAAACTGAACTTAGTACTGCAACGGATTAACTACATTATTAATTAATTTAGTTTAAATTTTCCACATATTGTTGACCCTGTTCTTTCAACCTTAATAGAAAAACTTTTGTTTCAAAATAAAACTTTATACTATTATATCTACAACACTTTTCAAAAATATAATGATAATGAAAAAAAAACATAATCAGACTGTTACCGAACTCGATGTGAAAATTCAAACGATAATCTCCAAACTAAGACACTCAAAAATGGAACCAAAATTTTTCACAAAATCTGCCTTCGATGCGAATAGTGCTGGCAGGTGCTGACTATACACACATACACTTACTAACAGTAACAAGGCATGACGTGTGCTTGCAAATCCTTTTGCTATCGATCCATTCTACTACGAGTACCTATGCAAAATTTCCTACAAAATGTATTGAAGTACCTATATGCTAAGCGCATATGCCGCATTGCATTCTATACATTAAAAAAACTTTGTATTGAATTGAAACTTAGACCTATTTAGGAATTGAAATGATTTCTTAATTTTTCTGCTCTACACATTACAATGATAAGGTGATTCTTTACGTGTTTTGGAAAAACTAAATAGATACTTTAAAAACTATTTGAAAATAGTCCTGCAAAACTTATGACCAGTTTGAAAAGCAATAATATTTACAACTAGCTGTTGCCCGCGACTTCGTCCGCGTGTGTCCGCGTCAATTTCTGGTATTATGATCGCGATTATTTTTGCAACATTTTTCACTGATGCTATGCTCCTATTGGTCGCAGCGTGATGTTTTATAGCCAAAAGCCTAAATGGACTATTCAACACTAAAAGAATTTTTCAAATCGAACCAGTACTTCCTGAGATTAGCGCGTTCAAACAAACAAAAAAAAACTCCTTAGCTTTATAATATTAGTATAGATTATATATTCGTTATTTCCAAAAAACCATAGAAATATTGTAAACACTTCTTATTTATTATGTTTACAAAACTTCATTTTCATCTAAAAACTTTTCTATTGTGTTAATAATTACAATTATTCTTGTGTGATTTACAAAAACCAAAGTAGTAACTTATTATGACTATAACTTTCTTTTCATTTAAAATCTTTTCTGAACTTCAACAACAAGGTCGCTCTAGAAGTTTGGAGACTTACACAACTTGTCTTTGGAATGAAATTACCTTTATGCATTCGCGTTTCTAAAAATGTCATGCGTTTTCTTAGCCTTATCGATCGAGATTGTATCTCAAAGTCAGTGCTTGACCCGCTTATACATAAAGAAATCGTTTCCCTTGTATGGAAACATCTAAGCATATAGGTCAGACAGACGGAAAAGTCGTCCCTTATTTCTTATTATAGTGAGTCCTAGCTTTTAATTATTTTGGACAGTCAGTCTACTATATCTGTGTGATTGGTGACCGAATTAGTTTTAGATGAATGTAGTTATCATCAACACTTTAGTCTAATGACGCCCACAGCTGGACAAAGGCCTTCCCTAACGGCCATTTCCAATAACCTATCTATCTTCAGTTTTGGCATATCGGAGATAGAAAACAACTTCTGTCTTTGTTTTTCTGGACGGCAAAAACAGAGATAGAAACTATACTTTATTTGATATTTTAGCAACTTAATTGCACTTATAATATCAGTATATAAACTTGAAAAATTTTGTCTCAGGCGGGACTCGAACCCGCATCTCCTCGCATGCCGGGCGGGTCTCGGTGTACTGATATTATAAGTGCAATTAAGTTGCTAAAATATCAAATAAAGTATATAAATAGCTGTTTCATCTTAACTGACTGTCAAACGTCTGCAAAGATGTTTCTTTCGGGTGTTAAGGGTGCAAACTCCTAACATTTGATGAAACAACGCTGGCTCACAGCGTAAGAATAATGCTTGAAAAATTCGCGCCGTGTCGCAGTGTCTCGGTGGCCTAATGGTATGGCGCCCGCCCGGCATGCGAGGAGATGCGGGTTCGAGTCCCGCCTGAGACAAAAATTTTTCAAGTTTATATACTGATATTAGATATAGAAACTGTTTCCTATCTCCGATATGTCAAAACTAGCGATAGATAGATAATTGGAACCGACCGAAAAACTCTCCACAACGATCGGTAACGTGCCATCCGCATCTAGTGGCTTCCCGCGACCTTCGCTACATCGTCGGTCCACCTGGCTGATGGGCGGCCTATACATAGATCGTCGTCCTTGGCCCTGCAGTAGGTTGATTATAGGCCGTTACTTTACTTCACTATATGCAGAGAAGAGGTGCTGTTTTTTTTTGTACCGGCACCACATGATACTGGTCGTATGCTTTTCCCATTACACGTAAAATGCATTATGTGATAAACTAGCTGTTGTCCGCGACTTCGTCTTCTTCATTTTCTGTTATTATTGTTGCGATTATTTTTGTAACCTATTGGTCACAGCGTGATATTATACAGGATGAAATTTTAACCACCTTCCAAATTTTAATATATCAATCTACTAGACAAAAAACAAATGACGTATTTTTTCTTTTGGTATAGCCCAGTACAAAATGTCAAGATAAAGCACTCAGAAAATGCCCGCCAAAAATCTAAAATATTTGATAAGGCCGCCTAGCAACACTTTTTTTACGCGATGCGCATCTCATTCATTCATTACGATACTATTCATAAGTTTTTGATTTTCCCTTTATACCTTAACAAGCCTAGGACCGTAAAAATTGAAAACTATATCGCGAAAAATATTTTCGGGTGACAACTTGATTTACATTTTTTACTTCATAAATAGGCTCTAAATACGATACTGAACACCTATAAAAATTATAGCCTTAAGCCTTCCTCGATAAATGGACTATCCAAAGCAAAAAGAATTTTTAGAAACGAACCAGTACTTCCTGAGATTAGCGCGTTCAAACAAACAAACTCTTCAGCTTTATAATATTAGTATAGATAATATTTAAGTCCCCTTTATCTATGCTAAAACCACCACTGATACCACTAAATAAGTGTTATTTACTATAACAACGTCGGTGTACTACAGCCGCGGGTTTGGCATCCAGGTGTCGAAGCCATGATCCTCAGGAGTACGCTGACTACCGCACCACTATATAAACAGTATCACTGTTATCGTCAAAATGATCATCAAAAGCGAAGATCAGTTAAGCAATATTGGAAAGATGACGCTGCTGTCCGTCTTTGAGCAATCATCCTTTAGTTCACTCTTACGACATGTTGAGGAAAAGAGGGGGATATCCAAGTGCTAGCCTTATTATGTGCCAGCACGACACGAACCTGGTCATATCCTTTTCATTCCCATGACGCCTAAAATGCATTCAGTCCCTAAATTATAACCACGACAGGTCCGATCTAAATATTTATCGGCAACTCATCCTAATCTAAGTCACCACTGATACCACTAAATAAGTGATAATTACTATAGCAACGTCGGTGTACTACAGCTGCGGGTTCGGCGGGTGGGCGTCTGCGCGGGCGCGCTCGAGCCGGCGGTGGGGCCCTGGAGGGCCCTGGGGCCTTTTCCCTGTGCAGCCATCCCGCTAACAGCATTATGGCCAGCGGCCTAAGTTGCCCTTATTTCTATTGTAGTGAATGCTAGCTTTTAATTATTTTGGACAATCAGTCTGCTATATCATGTTCGAAATCAGAATCTGTTTAAGTGCAAATTAATCATCATCATCATCATTATTCTCAGTCAAACGCCTCCCACAGCTGTACATAGGCCTGCCCTAAGGATCTCTACAATGATCGTTCCACCCACATCCAGCGGTTTCCCGCGACCTTCACCAGATCGTCGGTTCACCTGGTAGTGGCCTATCTACAGATTACCGACCTTTGCCCTACAGTGGGTTGATTATAGGCCGTTACTTTACTTCACTATGCGTAGAGATTGAGTAGTGCTGTTCTTTTTATGTGTCGGCACCACACGACACGCTTTTAATTTCCCATACGCCAAAAAATGCATTCAGTCTCTTAAATAACCGGCAAGTCTTCCGTATCTAAGCTGTCTACAGATACCACTGATACCACTAAACAACTGATAATTACTATAGCAACGTCGGTGTACTACAGCCGCGGGTTTGGCGGGTGGGCGTCTGCGCGGGCGCGCTCGAGCCGGCGGTGGGGGGCGCCCTGGAGGGCACTGGGACCGTCGCCCTGTGCAGCCATCCCGCTAACAGCATTATGGACAGCGGCCTTAGCAGCACATGTCGCCATGCTAGCCTTCTGCATCAGGTCTCTGATGAACATTGGGTGAGTTTTTGAAAGATGCTCTTAATAAGTCAGATTTGAATGTCTTATCTTAAGATTATTATTTTTTATCTTATCCAGCTGGACTGTGTAGCCTTTAGATAACTATGCCAGGTCTTTGCGCTACTTCTACCACAAAGGTTGGGATCATTTATTTAACCAAAGAGTAAGTCTTGCAAATGTCAGAGTTTCTTTGAAAGTTAAAATTCTTAGAGAAAACCATTCACAATAGTCATCCACATAGCACACAAGATTAGCCAGCTGAAGTGGCACTGGGTGGGCCAAATCGTCTGTAGATAGTTCTCGAGTGAAAACCCTCAGCTAGATAATAGTAGCGTAGGACACCTGCCACCTAGGTGGAGTAACAATTTGCGAAATGTCGCATGTAGAAACTAAATGTGATGGATGGTGCAATGAGGGAGACCTACGTCTAGCAATGTTCTGCTATAAGACGTTGATGATAATAACATTCTTGCTATACAACGTGTATGTAGGTAAGAGACTCCTCACACTAGCGTCTTTCGAGCGTTGACGTCGTGGCAGCATCTAATCAGTGTTGACGCAACGCTTGCGCACGCAGCCGCATTCACTTGACGATGATTGGACACTGCCGCGAATCGACGCTCGAAAGACGCTAGTGTGGGGGAGGCCTCACTCCAAATACGCAAAACTTAATAGAATCAGAATGAGTTTTAAACATTTTATGACTTTATTTATTAATATTATTATTAAAAACATCTATGTTTATACGTATAATGCCGTATCTTATTGTGTTTTCTAATAATTCTCACTTGACCACGGAGGTCGTCCAAAAACCGTAATTGTGGCGTATTTAACAGTACCTAGCCCCCTCTAATCGGAAGTAGTAACCTAATAATTTGGGAGTGAAACTTCATTCACGAGTGGAAATTATCCCGTCCAAAGGCTTCTGATTAGCCATCTGACTGCCAATCATAGGTCAATTAGCGACGCCACGAGTTTCCGCGGCAATCGCATAGCGCACCATCGATTAGAATTTTCAATTGCCAAGTTTCACTTGCAGAAATACTCGTATATCGACGATTTCAATTGAAACTGAAAATTTAAGTCCAATTGCATGTCGCTGGAGTTGAAGTCCATTCATAGCTTACTTTGATTTTAAATAATATTTAGCCTCCTTTTAAAAGACGTAGGTAGTTAGTATTTGTACTCACCAGGTAGCCATCTTACTCCTATGTGTAAGGTTTAGGATTAGTTAACTAAAAATATGTAAAATCTGTAAGGAGCAGATTCTGATTTCAAAGGTGATGACATTGGATAAGCCATTTTACTTGACCAGTTCAAATATCTTTTTAAAAACATACACATTGTATTTGAATAGGATGCATTTTTTGCTTAAACAAACCCAAACTCGGTAGTTTATCACGTATGCTTTTCTAAATATCCGACTTCAAGATGTACAGTCAATTGCAAAAGTGTTTATACATTTTTGACTAATTTTTACTCTTAATTATTTACTTTTATAAAAACGATAATATGTTTACATACTTTTGCAGCTAACTGTACTAGGAAATCATTATTTTCTCGCCTAATAATATAATAGATTACATTCTAAGAACATCGCAGGCAAGAAGCCAATAAATAATTAACGAAGTTAACATCTGTTCTAATTAATATGAGATATGTGGATATCAATATCAGTGTGTAAGTAATTAGATTCTTGATAAGACATTACTCACTAGTCAGATATTACACAATCTGATACCAGGTAAAGTGCTAATATAGATAATACAAAGTGGTTAAATGTATCCTAACCCACCAGCACCAGTAACCAGAAAGACATTAATATAACTTAATAACTGTGTCATTTATCTTTCGAGTTTCCACTGGTGGGTTCGCCATTTGGTAGGGTGCATTTTACTCCCCACACTGGCCCGATCACGCCCGCTAGTAAAGGGCCTCGGCGCGAGCGAGCCTGAACCGAAGCCTGAGCGAACCTCAGCCGCACCGGGAGACCGCTAGCGCGGAGGACCTAGGCTGAGCCTTTCATATAAGGTTTCAGGCAAGGCTTGAAATACCGGTAAAAATTTGGTAACGTTACTTGCAAGTACCTGAGGTATCGATACTTTATAAGGTATCGTTATTCAAAGTATCGTTACTTTAGTAACATTAAACTAAATAAATGTTACCGTTACAATCTTGCTATTATCGTTATATTTTAACGATACTCGTATCATTTTACCGGTAAATGTTTTTAATCTATCTTAACGTTACCATGGTAATATCGTTACTTACCTAAATTCTAAATTGGTACCTAACGAATGATTTATATACAAGTAATACAAGCTTTTATTTAGTTCCACCTGTCCCGATTTTTGTAATCAAATCTTGCAAGCTAAATTTGATCCACTTCCCGGTTTCCGATTGAACTGAAATTTTGCATGCTTGTATAAATCGGATGACCATGCAATATTTTTATGACGTAGAGCTGATCTGATGATGGAACTGTAAGGTGGCCATAGGTCTGTCCGAAAAAAAAATTGTTTTCCAGTCAAACATTTTTATAATGACGTATACAAATACGTCATTATAAAAATGCTTATTTTGTTATATTATAGGGCTTTTCATCTTTTATTTTACTAATACAATACACGTAAAGCCTTAAATATATTAGTCGACACAGACAAAGTCTTGGCAACTCAATTGATTGGAGCAGTCGCCTGGTAAGCAGAAGATTCCCGCCCCACATAAGTCAATCGAAAATTTTATTCTGAAAAAGTTGTGATCTAAAATTTTAATTTCATCCATTCATGTTCATTGAATGGTAAAATTTAGAATTTAAAATACAGCCCCTATCGCCACTGGCGCCAACTTTTGAGGCGCAAACTGTGTTTGTATAGGGTAGTAATAAATCTTGGGTTGATTTCATCCTCTTTATAATTGTAGTAGTGGTAGTACACGCCACTAATAATCAAAATAGTCTACGTTTCATGCAAGGCGATGTCAAACAATAAACTCTCTGATCATTTTTAATCGAGATGAAACAGACTGACAGACTTGTACGAGTATAGCATGAAAGAAGGACTCTGCGAACATTTATTTTGTAATCAATTCTTTTATTTTGTACTATCTGACGCCCCGATTTGTCTAGTGTGGTTTAAATACCGGACCAAGATCTCAGTGTCCCGTGTTCGATCCCCGGGTTGGACAACAAAAATTTTCGAATTTTCGAACATTGCTCGGGTTTGTGATCACCAACCCGCATTTGGCAAGCGTGGTGATTATGCCAGTACCCATCATTGTTGTGGTAACTTGGATACAATGATGGAGGCCTTTTCCCTGCAGTGGGATAGTAGTTATAGGCTTTAACTTTACTTTTGTATTATCTTCCCTAAAAACGTCACCGACCACCGGAGTGGTCTAACTGAACAGGCGTTAGCTTTTAGAAATAGGCAATATTTACTTACACAATAACTGAAATTCATCCAAACCCTTTGCTTCTAGATGTGGCAGCACAACGTGTATAGGCGTGGCTGCTGCCCAGCTGACAATGTCAGTGACCACACTAGCAGCAGCTGTTTTTATGCTACAACTCGACCTGCGGTACGACGCGGCTCTGTCGCCTCCTCCGAGGCCGTCAGACGCACAGATTTGCACTGCTGTCTCTATGGTAAGAATATGAGAAACAAACGCATTTATAAACAAGTAAAAGTAATCACTTGAGACACAACTTGTACCTATTCCTTAATCTAGTAATTACTAACCCCCGTATTTATAAACAAGTAAAAGTAATTACTTGACTACAAGTAATTACTTGAGAGACAATTTGTATGCCTTAATCAAGAAATTACTAGAAGTTATAACTACCAAAAGTTAGCATTTTCAGCCAAATAATTTGACTATTAATGGTGACCAATTTCTTTCACTTAAGCACTAGGCATGAACACATTAAGTTATGACTTTCTTAAGCAATAAGTAATTACTTCTTTATAAATACGGGGGTAAAAGTAAAAACTATCAAAAGTTTGCATTCTCAGCCAAATGATATAACTATTAATAATGACCCATTTCCTTCACTTAAGCACTAGGTGGTAACACCTTAAGCTTAGAATAATAACACCTAGAAGCCTCGTCTGCTCTGAACCAAAACGTAAGCGTAAACGCGTGCCATTTAATTATCCTTGTGTGCGTAAGCTGAATAAATCTACGCTCTTCTAACGCACACAAATATGGCTTCAGTGTTACCATCATCGGGCGTTTACCCACAAAAAATGGGAAAACGTGTTGTTTTGTTAAACGACGATTTGTTATGTGTTTGGTATGATCTTTAAATACATAAGAAAATATGATTACAATCATAAGTATATTACATATTTATTAATCTAATGATGAATGCCACCGTTCAATGTGTTTAAATTTAAATGCCTGTATGATTGTATAAATTCACATTAAGAAATTATTTTCATAGAATTAATAACACCAAAATTTAGTCTAAACAGTAAAGCTGTTAAATTCACCCATTCAAAAAGCAAATTCAATATTTTTCTCCATATTAAAAACCAACTAAACAAAATGTGTGCAATTTTTTTTCCCAAAGCTAGTAACACACTGATGTTGATAGGTTTTGTGTTTCAAATTATTTGTTTTTAATTCGATTTACGTACATAAAATGTATAAAATGTAAGTACTTACCAGTGAAATGAAACTTTATCACTTTATTTTTGTTTCTCTGATATGCTAGAACTCTTCTTCATAGTGCAAACAGTCCTTTTAAATTATTTTTCGCGAGCTGTGTTTGACTTAGCGTGACGTTGAGCACTGACAGCTCGCGGAACTAAGTAAGCCAGATTTGGCTAAGTTTTAGTTGCTTACATTCGGTTTCTAGGTGTTATTATTCTAAGACCTTAAGTTATGACTTTATTAAGCGATAAGTAATTACTTCTTTATAAATACGGGTGTTAAAGTACTTAAAACGATGTCAAATTTTGGCCCGTCTCCATAGCTTGCCGACGAGCCGTAATTCGTGGTGCCAACCTTTGAAAAAATCTTTGAAAGTTACGGCGTTGTGTATGATAAATAGTGTCATACGGTGCCAAGATAGTAGTTTATCACCCTGAGGTTGAAAATCATTTGGGTGTCATAGAACAAAATGGTTGATTTTCCCATGCAAAAATATTCTGATAGCTACTAATATTAATACGTCATATCTGTGCATCTCTTTTTTGTTAATAAGGTATTAAGACCTTATGTTCAACTTTATCGTATTTTACTTATATAATGAAATTTTGTCAAAACTGATAGACCACTTTCTTGACCCACCGTATTTTGCACATTTTGAAAACAGTTTGGTACCTAAAATAATTCCTTGAATAACAGCTTTTTAGGGATCCGTACCCAAAGGGTAAAAACGGAACCCTATTACTAAGACTTCGCTGTCTGTCCGTCTGTCCGTCTGTCCGTCTGTCCGTCTGTCCGTCGCTCTGTCACCAGGCTGTATCTCAAGAGCCGCAATAGCTAGACAGTTGAAATTTTCACAAATTGTGTATTTCTGATGCCGCAATAACAACAAATACTAAAAACAAAATAAAATAAATATTTAAGGGGGGCTCCCATACAACAAACCCGTTTTTTTTGGCCTTTTTGGTACGGAACCCTTCGTGCGCGAGTCCGACTCGCACTTGGCCGGTTATTAAGATAACTAAATAGTCTTCAGGAGTTACGAGTACTAACCGTTCATCACAAGGATAGTTACACCCAATGATATTTAAAAAGTAATAGATATGTTACATGCGCTCTCAATATGCGTCCCTAAAACGTCACAATTGTGACGTCTTTTCGAATCCATGAAAGAGAAAGAAATTGTTCTTTTCACGAGTATGACAAGGACAAAATAAGAATTACGCATGTGTGCAGTTGTTCGCAAGTGGCACATATATTTTGATAGTTTTCTAAGGGCATAACCTATCTATACTTTTTAAATATCATTGGTTACACCGTTCATCACAAGGATAGTTTACATCGAAACTGACAGTACCTAAGGAGCACCGATGACATACCGTGAGGTTTGCAGTTTATGCCGTTTGCCGTTTTGATGGGAACAGCCCTTTAGGCGGTAGTAGCAACTGTCCACATAGTCAGTCAACCGGTGTAATTTATTAAGACCTGTTGGCAGGTATGGATAGGACTCAGTTATGAAGTTTGACAATCGCGCTACTGATTCTAATAGCCCTTTATTTTCGACTAACTTATCACCAAAGCTTTATGAGAAGGCTTTAAATAGTTGAACATTAACATTAGCGAGTGCTGAGGGCGCGTAGCCTAGGTCCGCCTCGCTAACAATCTCCCGGTACGTCCGAGGGTGATCGGACTGGTGTACGTTAAATGTGATACCAAATGGCGAACCCACCCAGCCAGCGATGCCAGCCACCCAACTGGAGATGCCGCGTGGCATGCCGGATCATAGTCAGGCTCCATTCTGACGGGCCCAATCTGGGAGGGGGATCGGATAACATCTAATCGCTCTTCTGGCAGGGAATGTGTTTATATAGCAACTTGACTCCAGGATATTGAACATACAGATTTATACAGTAATATCATGTTTCTTTTACTCTATTAGAGATAGCATTGCACACCTAAATGGACATAGAATCGGATATTTTGTCACTTTACTAAAAGGTAGTAGTACCTACTGAAAATGTTGCTGTATTAACTGTAGTTAAGAGTAGGCTTATGTCTAGTAATAGGCGTCGTATGACTAAGATGATGAACAGCTGCACTAAACACTCAGACAGCATACATTGTTAGCTCTTCTACGGCCGGTTCCAATAATCTATCTATCTTCAGTTTTGGATTATCGGAGATAGAAAACATCTTCTGTCTCTGATTTTGCCGTCTAGAGAAACAAAGACAGAAGTTGTTTTCTATCTCCGATATGCCAAAACTGAAGATAAATAGGTTATTGGGACCGGCCGCTAGTCTATACTAGTGATCTATTAGTATCTTCCAACATTCACTAACAAACACAAATGTTAAACATACGAAAATAATTTGACCCTGATACTCTGAAAAACAATCAACAAAATACTTCAAGAGTGTAACGATGCCTAATTAGATAGAATAACGAATTTCATATGAATAAAGCGACGACTTATTAATCCCTCGATCGTGAGTTATTCCAGACACAATTGAAATCAATTGTTATCGCGGCACGCGCGTTCCTCCTCGGGGTTGAGGGATTAATATCAATTGCCGCCTTAGACAATAACAAAAGATTTACGGAGTTGTAACGGAACTGGATTTCTTTCTAATATTTATCCAACCCAATAAGACTCAGCGTTCTATTTGGCGTCACTCACTCTTATTAAATTTCCGTAGCTATTATGGATACGTATATTATGGTATACACATAGACATAGCATATATACTATTTCTATGGGTATATACTTATTCATTCGCTCCCTTATTCATTTGGATCGTGACATCCTTAGTAATGCAGATTGTGTTTGTGACGTCACTATTATATATCGTTTATATATTCATTTCTTCATTGGGTTTCTTCCATCTTTAAGCGATCCGTTATTATGTTGTCCAAATGCTATTATCCATACGTCTTTAAAACACATAATTTTTATGAGAAAAAATTAACTCAGTGCGGAAAATAAGATCTTAACATTCCTATATACAAGTAAGAGGGAATGCACCAAAACCTCACCTACCAAGCGTGTTGTAAAAAAGTATCTTTCTGAAGACGCCCATATCCAGCGGTGAACTGAACCCCACTCAGTAAAAGTAGCATCTTCGCCCATCACAACAAAGTTTTTCCTTCATCGTTTACCGATTCTTGACGACCGCCAAAGTCCCGATCGGATGTTATTCATTAACAAAAAATAATTTTGCTAAAGTAATGAAAAGGGTGTTTGGTAAAAAAGTAATTAGTACCGTCCATTCCAACACAGAGCGAATGGAAATTAGCTGTCAGTCTTTAACGAGGAAGAATTGCCTCGCTGTTAGAGCTGTAACAAACCGTATGTATTCGGTACTGAGTAACGGGTACTCCGTGTAGTACCGAGTAACGAATCGTTACTCACGAATTCATTTCGGTACTCGCATTTTCCGTATTAGGTCGCAAAAGTATCATTGATGCGTGTGTTGTAACGTTTGCTGATCGTATGTTTTATGAATTCGTGCCTTATTCGGTTATTTGAAAAAAAAACAAGACATAATGCATCTTAATTTTGTAATTTAGATGTATTTTATCTACATATTACGATTGATGCGACTCCGTGATATCATACTTTATGTATGATATCTCGTACGGAATACTACTCGATTTGTTGTTCCGCACTGTGTTATTAATGAGGTATCAAAAGTAACGAGTAACGTAACGATACGAAAGTAACGAGTACTCTTTGTCAAAGTAACGAGTTCATACGGGTACGCAATATTTCGTTACTTTTACACCTCTGCTCGCTGTTTATAACTGCTCACTGAATATGACATCTATGCAAGACCATTATTTAGCTTTTACTCGAATAAAAATAATTGTATGCAAGACTTATTAATTTTGATTCAGATCAAAGTAGGTAACGACTTTCAAAATTACTTGATTTGAGGAGTAGAAAACTGACTTAAAATAAGTATCTTTCATACACATTTTGTCTTAATCCAAAATTTTTGTGAAAATGAATTTGGGTGAAAACCCAAATCGGCCTTTAGCCAACGTGAGTCAGGTAAACTACCATAGAAATATCTGAAATCTATGAGAATTACAATGCAAACCATTGTTGTTCACCTAACAGAAGTTGAGAATTAAATAGAGCAGCATGCAGAAATATGGCCACTGCTCCATCTCATGATCATTATTATTGCCTCAGTCAGTCAAACAACGCCTTAGGCCTTAGCCTCGGATTTCGCGGGAAGCGAGGCGGGAGCGGCGCGGCGCTGCAAATGTATGGACAAGTCGAGCGGACAAGCGGCGGGCGCATACACTTGCAGTGCCCGCGCCGCTGCCCGCCCCGCTGCGCGCTGCCCACGAAATTCGAGGCTGAGGCCTTATACTTGGCTTAGGCCTCCGTTCAGATGATGTATAATGGTACAGTAGCACAACATTTTCTAATAAATTTCTCGAAATTGTGTCGTTTTATACCGAAACACAGTAGCTATTTTCACCGTTTCGACAACACGTCAAGCCGTTATGCCGTCGTGCAAATGATTTTATTCTACCCACGGCTCGGCTTGCACTTTATAAGCGCGGTCCGTATTATACGGCTGTCAAGGTACATAATAGTTTACCTAGCTGTATTAAAGCCCTCCGAGGTACTCAATTTTATACTGTATTGCGATTTTTTTTTAATCTGAAGGCATATTATAGTATTAATGAATATTTTAATGATAAATTATAATTGAACAAAAATGTATATTTTAACATCTTTTGACAATTATCATTTAATTTTTATTTTATTTTCTTGACATTATTGTAAGTACTCAGCAACTGAAATCATTAATTTTCCTTTCACATCTTTTAATTTTATTTGACATTATATTTTTGTAATACATACCTAATGACTTACTTCGTACTTAGATGATTTTTAACTTGATTGTAATATTAATGTGATTTATTTACCTAGATGACATTTATTTTTATTTGATTTATGATTCTCGAATACCTCGTCGAGGTCATAATGTAATTACTTTTACCATCTTTATACTTAATATGAATATAAATATAAATAATATATCTATTTATTAGAACATGTTGTGTATATCATTTTCATCATCATCAGCTCGCGTTCAGCTGCTTCCCAAGACCTAAACAAGGTCTTTGACCCCTGGTTCCACGTAACATCTGGTATTTGAATATATCCTCAACAGGTGCCTCTTACATCAGTGGCCATCACAAGCGGTAACAGCGGCGACGGCAACACTGACCCAACCAGCAGTCCCCTCAGCAAGGACAAGGAACCGCAGCCGGAACCGGTTACCTGATGCGGAGAAGCCGCTTAAACAGTGGCGCATAGTGGTTTCTTGGATTTGTCCGAACACTAACCATTAAAATGGAAGATTTACAAGCGAGTATAACTCGCTAAAAACCAGATGACCCGAACGTTTTTGCGCCATTTATGGTGGGTTGGTGGAAGAGTGTTTTTATTAATGTTTATCTTTTTTTTTTGTTAAGACGCTGACATGAGCCAAATTGAGCTCAATGAAGATTGTTTTGCTTTAAGCCTATGGCTCGTATTGTTGCCAAATTCTATGTAGTTATAATTGATCATATTTTCGACCAGGTGGCTGTTTCCAAAACACGATTCTAAAAACTTTTCTCGATAGAAAAAAATCTCAAAGTAGCCTCTGAAAATACATAAATTACCATTTTTCTCAGCAGTCCGTATAACAATGATAATAAAATTTTGCTATATTGTATATTACATGTTGCTTAAGCAAATGGCTTATTTAAATTTTTAATTAAATGGCAATATTAAATTGCACAACGAATTTTGTTGTTTGGCACTTAGGCCCTTCTATTCCATGCGCTTTTTCTCTGTCACTCCTACGAGAATCGACAGTGATGGCTGTGGCGCGTTCCAAAGAAATTCAAAGACGAATAAATTTGTGGCCGTGTTCATTGCTCAAGGTCATCGGCTGCAGACAGCGTCTTAAGTATTAATTTAATACTTTCATCCTTTCCCGGACGAAGACAAATCCAATAGTACTAAAATCATTAAAATTGATCCAGTTTAAACTCACACGACTTTGTCTACATCTACACATCTACACTAATATTATAAAGAGGAAAGATTTGTTTTTGTGTGTGTGTGTGTGTATATATGTTCGTAATGAATACACTAAAAAACTACTGTAAAGTTACATTCACTTTGAGTGAAATAGGCTATATTTATTGCTAGAAAAGATTAGGGATCCTTACTAAAAACTTAACGGGTCCAACCGTGCGAAGCCGAGACGGCCCGCTATTATACACCGTGAAATTTTAGTGGTTGTTTTCCCGCAACAGAACGATTTACCTTTAGTAGCACCATCGAATCGTGCGAGTTAATTTTTGAAAATAAAGATATCGTTGTTCTCAATTAATCAAAAAAATAATCAGCAACTCAAAAGCGTGAGATACGATAGTATCTTTACAAAATGTGACGTGTTTGGGTACTGCTTGCCGCACGAAATCAATGTTCAAAGCAAAAGAAGCTCTACGCACTAAGTAATACACCATAAACTGCACCGCGCGAGGGGCAATGACCCCGGCCGGTGACCGGCTGCGGCGCGGATAGTACCATTGGTTCGAGGTTGCTTTCGAGTTTCGTTTATCACAATCGTGAAACTGCTATTTTTTATTTGAATAAAAATAACTGCACAAATCTATTGTACTACTAAGATAGAAGACATTTTACTGCGGGAAAACAACCACTAAAATTTCACGGTGTATATTATTTATTATTTAATTTTAAAATTGTTATGTATGCCATGTTGTAAACCAATAATGTAAACACCTATGAAATATTACTAAACGCGAATTAAAACCGTGAGTAAATCTTCAATTTTAGTGCAAATAGTGTTCAAGGGAATAATGTGGAACTCCTGGTAAAATAAACTTGAATATCTTCGAAAAAATATTCGCTTATGTTAAATCTTGACATTAGAACCTACGACTGATTGCAAATCAGGCAAATTCTATTGATCTACTGGATTATACAGGATGGGACAACAATAAAAATACATCACTCACTTCTTTGTTGCCCAAAAACCCCCATGTTTTTAGAGACTTCGATGTTTGTCACGTACTGAAAATTGTTGTAAATGAGCATCTATAGGAAAATCGTTTATGAGAAATTGTTGTAATTGGTATTGCTGAACCCCCTGTACATAAACTTAAATTGTATGTCAAAGTTATTGTAATGAAAAAGGGCGATTACACAATGATTATTTATATGATAGAAATGTATGGCATTAAATTGTCCCAGCTCGTACTTGCTTAAACCTTTTGTAAAAATTTATTTAAAAAGAGGCTGACAATATTATAGTGACCGATTTTATTGCGCTGCTTCTTCTCGGCACTAGCAAAGACTTGTCCCGAAGCAGTGGTTGGTTTAACACGTTACCTGTGCATACGTGAATGCCCCATCGGTGGGGCACATGAGTGAGTACCACGCAAGTTAAAAGGCTTGTTACTAAAACTAGCTAACTTGAAACTTGCTTTTAGGTAAAAATTATATAAAAAATATAGTAAATAGGTAAAAATAATGCAGATTTATAATGCGCTTCATTTGCGCGGGTACAAAAGTAAAAAACAATGATAATTTATACTATTTTAAAAACTAACGCAGCATATTAACCTCAATTTGCGTTTGCACTTATGGATTTGCGTCCATAATCTTAGCTGCACAGTTAACGTGTTAAATATTGGGACGTGTAAAAGCGCCTCCTGGGGCCTATTTGCAGAAATGAAACTGATTTTAACTGATTTCTAGGAGTTACCTATGTTTTTTAAGGAATTCTCATATTGCTGTCTTTGCTTTGGTATCTTTTACTAATTTTAAATGAACTATTATGTTTTTAAAACCAGTAAAAAGAATTTTATTTCTGCAAAGCTGCTAGTAGATGCCTTTTTTAATGTCCTTATTCTAAAACCTACCACTGCTTCGGTACAAGGCGTAATTAATATTTAATTAATTTATTTAATGTACTGTTACTGACTAGAGATCTCAATGTGATTGTTTAGTTCCTTATTTTATAGTCATATTGTCTGCAAAGATTATTTAGCTATTTCATTCAGTCTGTTTGACGCACGTACCTACATTTATTTTTTAAGAGCATTTATTTTTAAACACACTTAAATTTATATTTAGAAGTAAGACGTTTGTTTTCAAACTTGATGTCAAGAGTTGATCCTTAGGAGTCTGACCCACATAAATATGTTTTTACAGTTATTATTGACTATTGTATTGTAATTTTGATAATTGAAATTGTATACTTTTATTTAATTATTGAGAGTTTACCATATTATAGAAAAACGTTATTTCTAAGTTTCCATAATAATATTTAAAATGTATGAAATTCTATTGAATGCCAGACTTTTAATAAAAAAGAACGAACAATAATGGTTTTGCTGTTTAAAAAATCCCACTTTGAATTACACACAGCCAAGAAACATTTGATATTTGTCTTTATCTAGCATGGACTTAGACTTTAAAATTGATTGAGAGAATTGGCTCTTATTAATGGGTAAATTGTTATGTTGATTGAACATTATAGGTACACTGACGTCAACATCGACATCAGCACACAGGTCCCTCTAAGTTTTTATCGCCACGTTTGGGGATCATGTCAAAAACAACCGAAAGCCATCTGCAGCCAGTTTTCTTCTGGTGGTAAGTACCTTAGTCCTCTTATGAGCAGTGATGGTGCCATTCTATTTGTATGTTTTACAAAGCTCATGTTTTTTTTCAACTTGTTATTTACAAAAAAGCTTATGAAAATGTTTTATGATTTCATCAAAAAGTTCTTGAAATCAGGGAATTCCATGACACGCGGAATCATATTTACCTACCCACAGTTTGAAAAATAAGACTGCATACACTAACACCCTGTATAAGAAAATCTAATTAAAACAAAGAACAATTAAGAAACAGCTTACAGCGTCTTATTAACGCAATTCAGCAGCACATGGCTGATACAGTTACGGAATTTATGTGTTAAACAGATTAAAGTCCTTAATTTTGGCCGGGTTTTCAAACTGAAGTTAGTTTGAAAACCCGGCCAATATATTATAATAACTGAAGTTAAATACAGTTTAACAAAAATTTTAAAAATTGTATTTTACTGTAGTTAACGTAGGCGAAGTAATAAAAATGTTTTTCATTCGTTTACTTGCCTGTCGGTCGCCATTGCAGATAAAGAATAATTATAACAAATAGTGTACCTATTCTCGTTGCGTGTGTGCTAAGTAGATCACACCTGTACACATAGAACCCATGAAAGATTTTACTTACCACAGTTTTATATCACAGTAAACAGTTCCAAGAAGGAACAAAGCTTTAATTTGTTGAATAAATAAAAAAAACCATTATCTTTTTGTAATCCTAATAATCCCCAGACTTTTCAGTCTTCAATTTATTTTTAGCTCTTTCCTTAAACTGCAAAACAAAGAAAAACATTCACATAAAAATTAAATTCTACGAGTACTTTACGTAATACGGCACTTAAGTACTCACCTAAAATGGAAATAGAAAACAGTAAGGTTTTGTTCAAATATTTGATTCTGGCAATTATTAATTTATCAAAGGCTGTCTGAAACAGGTAAACATGATTAGGATTCTGAATATTATAACGGTTATTAAAGAATCTATTGGATATTTTTTCTGTATTGGATCAAATTTAGTTCAACGATTTATATCGATGCGTGTTTCATTGAAAAATGGATCTGCGCCGGGAACAAATTTGCGCTATGATTTTTTGCAATTTTGAATGTAGCCTGGACGGATCGTACGATTGATTTCAAATGGCATTCATTGACGATAGCCCTTTAAGGCAACCGTGTATCGTGGGTATAACGAATTCAAGCGCGGTCGAATAACTTTGGGGGATGAAGAGAGAAGTACCCCTTGATAGCTGTTACGGAAATAAACCTGCTAGCAGTGAAAAATTACATCTAACACACAGAATATTCCAGTTACGTTAAAATCTCCTTCTCGTTTAGATTGAAAATTGAATTAAAAGATTGTGATGACAATGCCTGTTGATAGCCGATAACACGAATAAAAGGTTTCTATTGAAATTTTATTTAATTTGGTAAAAGAGGCTGGTAGGCAAATTATTTATTTGCCCGACTCTCAATAAAACGTGACAGTAAGTTCCAAAGGAGATAGGAGTTGCCCTATTTTATGCCCTCCAATAAAAGAGGATCCAACATGACTACAGCCCGAAGAGAACAGTCAACACACGACGAGTGATTATTAAATGTTAGAGGCATGAAAGAAAACTCGTAGTTACCTTTGTGATTTATGGACTGACTAGCTTTTTGCCAATGAATACACATGCTTCAATAAGTAAACGTTAAGCTTTGTAGTGAATTTTAAGAGTATGCTTACATTTTTGAAAATTGTAATGTCAATTTTTATCTCTGATATTGAGAGCAATACAATCAAAACAGCAATCATACTCGTAATTAAATAATATTAATTAATAAGTGTGTCGTGTGGTGGCACGATAAAATTATAGCAAACTAATATTTTAGACAGGCCTGTGTGATGAGGAATCTATAAGTATAACGGCATGTTACTCTCAAACCGTTTTTAATGTATGTCGGTTTCAGTATTTGTGGTATCTTCGTTATTTCTGATTCCATGAAATATGCGCTTCAGGATAAAATCTAAGTATGCGATCTTTTCGTCTCATTTTTTAGCTATGTTGGTATAGTCTTTTGTTTTTTTTATGTTTTTCAAGTCATTATTCATTTACTAGAAAAATGGTACCAACTATATCATATAGGCCCTATAATAAATGGTGTTACTGTTTTATTGGGCCTGTGACAAAGGTTCGACTGAATCTTTCTGATATCATTACAGGCAGTTGTGAGAGAATTTCGGTGTTCAGTCCACTTTATATTTTGCTTTACGACGAGATGTAAGCGCAAAATCGTTAGAACCCTGCTTTAGGAATCGGAGAATTCATAAGTTAGCTATGAAAAGATCCGAGTGTATAAGCTTTTTAATGTTTTATGGGGATCTCTTTTGTTACTAAGAGATACTTAGGAAAGTGGGTGAGAGGTAAGGTTCCCAAAGATTATGTTTCGGGATAGTTTCGAAACACAATAAACATCCATTAAAGTAAGATCTTAAACTTGAAAACTAAATGAGCGTTTGGAATACTTTTTCCATAAATAATACGCTCCTTTATAAAAGCCTAAAGGTAGTTCAGCGTTTATGCACTTATTTTATATCTTTAGAATATAATATCTATATTATATTAAAACTATAGATGATGTTATAATCTTTTCAAAAGCACCTATTGCCAATAGTTTGGTTTCTAAATTATGAACAAGATACCTATTACCGCGTCTACTATCATGAAATGAAAATAAAAAACATTTATGTACATTAATAGTAATTTCACAGCGGGGCATGCCTTATTAATGAAAAAGCGGATACTTATGATAAAGCAATGAACAACTTTATTACGGAAGTCAACATCATAACTGTACATATATGTATAAAGATGTTCTGTGCAAACAAAACTAAACTATACCGCCTATATTATGAAATTCAAGTTACCACAGCAATGAATAGTATTTGATAAATAACTACATTAATAATGAAATAAATTTAGGTCTGTTTTAATATTTAAGTTGTTAGCAACTCAAAAGTGGTTTTCAATGATAAATAAAATCACTTTGATTAATTTAATCATCTGAAATCACCATTTATCACAGCATGGCTAAAGTCAGACATTAATATTACTCCCATTGCTTGGTAATTACGATTGAAATTAATTTGGAGTTAGTTAGTTAGTTAAGAATAGATAAAATATTTTTAAAAAAGAATAGAGAATATTGCGAAAATATATTTTTTTAATCCTATTCTTTTACCCTTAGGTTTGAAATTTTATCATTTTTGTACCATTCTTCTGCTGTACCACATCGGACAAAAAACTTATCAAAATCGGTGAACCTAGTAAAGAGTTATGAATTCGGCTGAATAAAGCTAAACTTGCGGTTCTGCCCGCATGAATTTTACGGTATTATTATATACCTGTGTGGCAGGAGCTGGATGCGAGAAGAAGAGGATCGACCTAAGTGGTGTGCCTTTGGAGAGGCCTATGTCCAGCCGTGGACTGCAACAGGCTGATGATGATGATGATGATGACCTGTGCCCAGCAGTGGGGTACAAAATAGTCTTTGTAAAGGGCATAGACTTATGATCTCATCTATCTTTCAACCAATTCATAAAGATAGGTTATGTAGTTTAGGCGTGTTAAACTGTTATGTAACACACAGGCGGTCATAGACCTATCTATGAATAAGGATCGTAATGTACAGATAACGACAGATCATCCTACCCAATAAATTATTTATATATAAAAAATTGAACCGACTTCAAAAAAAACTCACTAAAAAGTACAAAATAACACAAAAACAATGATCTATTTTAAAAGCTTTTAACCTACTTACAATATTATTTGTATTGTTCTTGTGTTATTTTGTACTTTTTAGTGAGTTTTTTTTTTAAGTCGGTTCAGTTTTTTATTTATAAATAATTTATTTTTCTCTTTTTAGTGTTAAATAAATTACATAATTATTAATCCTCTGTTGACCGGAAACAGTACCTACATAAAAATAGTGATGATGACTTCTAGATTAAAATGTATGAATTATTTGAGAAATTCCCCCCCTCATCGCTATAGAATCTTAAGAATCATTCTCCAACTCCTAACTGCTTAGGAGTTTGTCCTTCCATCATCAGCTCACGTGAATAACTTGAAGGAAGACAAATATCTGACTATACGCGCCTATAATGTTTAAAGTATAATCCTCCTACTCCTAACCGTTAAGGAGTTGTACCTTCCATCATCAGCTTATCAACATAAAATGATGAGTACCAGACGCAAATACTGAAAAGTATAAGAAAGATATGCAAAAACGTAATACGTGCTTATAAAATTTAAGGGTTTCCCTCGATTTCGCCGGATTCCACCATGAGATCATGACTTCGTTAAAATGGGACCACATGGAAAGCACCAGCATCCAAACAAAAAAAGATTTTTTTAAATCCGTTTAACCAGTCGAAAGTTCTGAGGTAACAAACATTAAAAAAAAATACAGTCGAATTGAGAACCTCCTTTTTTTGGGAGTCGGTTAAAAAGTTAAAGGTCATTGAATTGATTTTCAACTTTAGGTCAAACAAGTAGAGATCAATATCAATTGAGAAATATTTACGTTTTGTGGTAGGTTGACGTGCTGTTGTCCTTTGTAATAGGTTGACGTGCTGTTGTCTGTATTAGTTGGTAGTATTTAAAAGCGAGGTTTGAGGAGAATTTAGAGACTTGCTTGATTGCACCATTGGTCTGCAATCAAACCCCGTCCCTTTGCGCTTCGCTGTAACTAGTTCTAATTAGGTTGATAACATTAGGAAACTGAAATTTGGAGAGGAAGTCATAACCTAACTAGATAAACTTCTTATTAAAGCAAACTTGATAACTAGGAGTAATTGGAGACTCTTCCTTATAGCGACACCTACTTCGTACCCATAAATCCATATCAAAACAGAAAAAAAACATCTCTCAGAAATTCAACTCATCAACACCGGCCTAGGTACCTACACCACACACTACCCGCACCAAATAGTGTGCAAGTAGGTATTAGGACATGCAAGAAAACCACCCTCCTTCCCTCAAAAATTCATGCAGTACAGATAATGCAATAATAATACCCAACACCAAGTTTTTAAGTATGTAGACTCAAAAATCGGTATTACACACAAACAAAGGATACACCTACGTAAGTAATACGTAACATAGTCTGCCTCTGTCCGATATTGGTGACCGATTTTTACCGATAATCGAATCAGCCGTTGGTATGCACCAGATTTTTAGGGTTCTGTTTTTAAAATGTATAAAATAGAACCCTTATAGGCTCACTCTATTGTCTATCCGGCTGTCTCATGTATATTTAGTATAGAAAATACTAAATCTATGGTCTATCAAGGCCAGCTATCTCGAGAAGGCGTGAAGGTATCATGTTAAAATAAACAACATATACTTAAGTCTCCTGAAACTGTTAAAAATCAAACTTCTAAATAACATGAAAAAATATACAGAGTTAAAGATAAGGGTAGTAAGAGCGGCCATTTATGCCACATGAAAGCGTTAATTTCGATACTATTAAGAATTCAAAATAATTAAGGTGTTTCATAATGACTTAGAATTAGAACTACAAAATTTGGCAATTTGGAAAATCTTATACAATAAAGTTTTGGGAAAGATCTAAAAACTAATCTTGTAAGTAAGTAAATCTTTAATAAATTTTGGAAAAACTTAGATAAAAACCACGAGACTCGATTCCTAAACTATACAAAATATAATGTTGTGTCCCTTCAAAGAATGGAACCCCCCGGTGGGCGAATCCAACTTCTTTTTCCGGTTTTTTCTGCACGTGTGGTTGTGTTTCACTATTTTGCAATCATCACGTTTCAGCTTTACCCAAAAAAATCGATCACCGACTATCAGACATAGGCCGGCAGCGAATCAAACTTTTTGATTTGAATGCAACACTTCTGCCCCATCCCACAGATTTCCACAGGTCTTTCAATGTCGTAATAATTAACAACGCTATTACGACTTGGAAGTCTTATTTTATCTTACTTTTACTAATTATTACAAATGTGAAAGTTTAAATGTACGCTTGTGTAACAAATTAACACATTCCCGGACACAATGCTAGACGCAATAGAAGTTTTATTGTCGTCACGTCGACAGGCGGTTGGTGTCCGGGAAAGTGTTAAGCACTCCAGAAATTTGAGGCGTATAGATGATAGCCTAAGGCTACTTTATTTAACCAAAAAATTTACATTTCACGTTTCAAACACGAGAGGGTGCAGATTTTCAATGTTTAAATAAATGTATAAATACACTTTCATTGAAAATGTTTACTCCTAACACAAAACATATTTTAATGGTGTGATTTATTGCAGGCGATTACAAAGAAAATGGGTCCTTGTTGACTAAACCCTAAAAAAGGCCCATTGTATCCAATGCTGCATTGAACCTTCAAAAGTCCAATTATTCATAGAGTAAAATGAAATCAAGAATAAACCAAAAATTTTAAAAACAAAACTGCTGTCGAAATTGTCAACACAGTAGGACGTAGCACAGTGGTTACTTGCTCAGTGACAGTAGGTAAAACGTAATGATTACTTGCTCAGTGACAGTAGGTACCTAAAATGTTACTACATTGTCATACAAAATCGCAGATGGGCTGTTACATAAATCTCTTTTGACCTACGGAATTCTCAATGAAGCAAGTCGCATTGAGAGGTTGAAAAACAAAGTGATAAATATAATAAAATAAGCTTAACAAAACATTTTACTCCCTCAAGTATTTATAGATTTAATAAAAAACCTATTAACACTGAAAAACATTCAATCGTTATTACAACATCGTTATTCCAAATCAAACAAGAACCAAATGTTTGACGCATGAAATGTATTTTTACTCGGAATCAATCAATTGAAACAACAAAACTGATCCCTGGATAAAAACATAAGTGTGTATCATAAAATGTTCTAAGCGGAATTCAAATAATCTGTGACTACATACCTACCTACACATTGAAGCGCTCATAGCCCAATGCTTCTTAGTGATCAGTCTATGTTACTAATATAAAGCAACGCTAGGAGCGGTCACTAGTTGGGTGGGTGACCGTTTGTTGCATCATACCATGAGCGCTTCCGTGCTGCGGAGGTAGAGGTTCTATAGGTATTATAAATAAATCATTCATAATTTTAAGTGTAATATAGAATCTAATTATAGCGTTATGTTTCCAAAGAACCTACGTAAAAAACATACAATTTTTACCACTACAATCGGTGTGCGCCAATTTGGCCGCACGGAAATAACATGTTCGCGCCCCCATCACATAAAAACCGAACGCGCTGAGAAATCGTTCGTAAGGTGAGTCTGGCTTGAGTCGATGTCTAGTAGTGCCTAGCAAGTCGTCTAGTTTCACTAGTCTTTCTCCTCCTCGTAAAAATCCTCTTCCTCTCGAGACAGTGCTTGGTCTCGTAACACAGGATAGTGCTAGTTCCACATAGAGCCATACAGACACAGCCTGTGGGACATTCTGGCATCTTCGCGGGACAGAACGGTGGAGGGGCAGTAAATTCGCAGGGAGAGTCACAGAAGCTCTCGTTGCAGTGGTCCAAATGATCTGGAATACAAATCAAATAACATTCAATGAAGCCGTACCTAGAGCGACACGGATCTCGAGCACTGAGACTGGCTCAGAGAAATATGCGGAGGTCCATTCTGATTACGTATTTGCAATTCACCCTAGCGCTGGCAGACGTGATTCGCCGCTTGCTGGTCTGGAAAGGGGTCGAATTCGGATTTTTTCTTTTAATCTTTAATTTGGCATTCAAAATGTTTTTCCAAGTCTCATTTTCAAAGGTCACGTAAAAAAATACTTTTGGGATAAATTTGATTCCTTCCGTGAATCGTCTTTATATTTTTAAGAAGTTTAAACTTAAATCTGACATACTTTATTTGATAATTTAGCAATTAAATTGCAATTATAATATCAGTATATAAACTTGAAAAATTATGTGTCAGGCGGGACTCGAACCCGCATCTCCTCGCATGCCGGGCGGGCGCTATACCATTAAGCCACCGAGACACTGCGACAAAGCATAATTCTTAACGCTGCGAGCCAGCGTTGCTTCATCAAATGTTAGGAGTATGCACCCTTAACAGCCGAAAGAAACATCTTTGCAATGTTTGACCGTCAGTTAAGAAAAAACATCTATTTATATACTTTATTTGATCTTTTAGCAATTAAATTGCAATTATAATATCAGTATATAAACTTTAAAAATTATGTCTTAGGCGGGTCTCGAACCCGCATCTCATCACGCTGGCTTGCAGCGTTAAGAATATGCTTGAAAAATTCGCGCTGAGTCGCAGTGTCTCGGTGGCTTAATGGTATAGCGCCCGCCCGGCATGCGAGGAGATGCGGGTTTGAGTCCCGCCTGAGACATAATTTTTCAAGTTTATACTGATATTTAATTCTGACAGTTAGATGGTTCGTTTTATTCACACTGACCCCGCAAACTTCTTGTACCTACCGCCTCAGAAAGTGCTTGATTTTGACGTCCTAAATGATATTATCAAATTTTCCCGATGTTCTGATATATAGGTATTCTGTAATTCTAAAAACATAAAAGTCAGTCAAGGTAGACTAAATTGGTAATAACTAACACGACTTTGTTTTACAAATAAAAAATCTAGATGCATTAGTTATTAATAGACAAATAGTGTGAATTTAAAAAAATTTCAAGAAGTTAATTATTTATTCATTCATTGTTTTCTTTATTTTAGAGTTCATAGTGGTCTCTGATATTCGATTAAATGTTTTAAATGTGGAGTAATCACGAAATAACCCTAAAAGCTATACATTTTTGTAGTAATAAGCCTCTTTAAAAAATGGTCTGTGTTCTGTACCTCATAGTAAAACTTGTTAAGGCAACATTAAGTACAAGACAGTAAAAGTTTATATTATATGAATCTGCTTATTTCGTTTCATTCTGAGGGAAAATCCTTGAGGGGACTTGTCATGTGTTGGCGACCTCCGTGGCGGAGTGGCATACACACCGGTTTTCAAGGTGTCGGCTGCTCCGAGGTCCCGGGTTCGATTCCCGGACGGGTCAATGTAGAAAAAAGTGTTTTTCTATATTTTCTCCGGTCTGGGTGTTTGTGGTACCTTCGTTGTTTCTGGTTTCCAAAATACGAATGCTTTGAATAGTTATTCAAATTGGGATCAGAACAATGTATGTGATGTTGTCCACATGTGTTGTACGATACACCTAGCAATCTCACAAGTATCTCCAAACATACAAATAACGTGTCATTGATTAAAGTAACACTTATACCAATTTATATGATATTGATTTGGAGGTTAGGTACTTACTTACTAATCCTGATTTCTTTGGAAATGGATCCCATCCATGGAATTGTGCGTTATTTAATCCGATAATCAACATTGCCACTGTCAACACTTTCACAAGCATTTTGAATAGATTTACTAACCAATTTAGACGCAGTATATTATAAGAAGTAAAAATACTAAAAAATGTGAAATAAATTTGACATAATTTTGCTGTGATGTTTCTGTAGAATATTCTTTTTACTGTACAATTTCAGCCAGGGTATCCAAAGATTTATTGAAAATATTAAATAGTTTGTAATATGCAGCAATTACTGCGTGATAAAATCTAAAAATAGACTAGTAAATTATAGTGTTCCATGCGTTACCAATGTCTTATCACCTAACTTTATTTACACTAAATAATCTTACCTACATATTATTATTCTTACATAAGGATGTTTGTTACTCAAGCTCGCCCAAACAGCCTAACGCATCTAGATTTTGTCGTAGACTTATATTACCGGCTGGAATAGTAGTTACATAGACTATTTTTTATATAGAAAAACAAAAGGTTTGATTCCCGTGAATTAATTTCTACACACGCACAAGAAGTTTCGGAAAAATTATATTAAATATTTAAGACTGTTTTTTAGCATGTAAATGGCTGCTGTAAATTAAAAACACGGTTGGAGGTATCAAAATCTTATTATACATAGAAAACACCCAGACCAGTACAAACAAATATTTCATGCACACAAATGTTTGTACTGTGCGGGGATCACCGCAACCCATGCATTCACCTCCACTGAACCAAACTTGTCGTCAAACAATAAACAAAGACAATTACAAATCTAATAAAACAAAATAATATATCGCAACATCGCCGGGACTTCCTTTCGCCTACGAGAGACTCGGAAATGGGAGGAACAATTGGAGGGCACGTCTTTCGGCCTTATAAAATAAAAAGGACATAGTCCTGTCGTAAGATTACACAATTCTCATACCCATTTTCTGACCAAAAGAACTCTAATAAGTAAAAATACATTATTTTTATAATTGACTAATATCAAATAAGAAAGAAATATGATCTTTTTAAGAATCCTAAGTTAAGACAAGAACGCCTTATAAGTACTAGAGTTATTTGACTCGGGATTTATACCAGTCAGTTCTCCCGTGATCATGGCGCTTGCAACAGTGCCGAAATATCGGAAACTCATAATAAATAAGGTACATGGTATAAATCCCGAATCAAATAACTCTAGTGATAGTGACCATGAAAGTTTAACAGCCTTATATAACGGGTGTAAAAATCTCTATGACTAACCGAAGTCACTCTCAGAGACTAGTCTAGTACTAATAGTCTTTGACTGTAATTTAGAAAGAATTTGTTACGCCAATACAGTTGCAAAATAAAATGCTGTAAAATCATTTTTTTTATGTTACCAACAAGTGGGTTATTTTTTTTCTTCTATCCCATAAAAAATAATGTCGTTAAACAGGTCTTTGAAAAATATTTTGGGTGTCCTAACACCATATTTTGATTAAAGTATCTACAGGACCCAAAGGCAAAGACAGGATAGGACCTAAAAATGGCTCGCCAGACTGACATTGGAAACAGCTTAACCATATACGTGTTTAGTTAAAAATAAAAGAAAGAAGAAAGAAATAAACATTTATTTGTCGAGACCCAGAGTGCTAAGGCCGATAAAGGTGTACAAAAATTGATAACAATATAAAAATAATAAGATAAAAACGAAAAAAGCACACACCCAATACAGTAACACAAATAAGTAGGACAGGCCTACGAGTCTCAAGGTCCCGGCAGAAAGGCATCCACCTCAGCATATGTTGTGCGCGGGCACACAACGCTGGTCTTCCGATGGAGCCACCGAGTGAAACGCGGACAAAAACAACCAAAAAATATAAAAATGAAAATAAAAAATCTTAATAGCTTTACGAACACATGCGAACCTTAAGCCGTACATAAAAATAGTTTATTTCAAATAATGCTTAAAATTTAAACTTTTTCAAACTAATAAGTCTTCTGATTTGGGAGAGAATGCCACTTTATGTATACAGCGCAGCGCGTTAGGTAAACGATGTAACAAGCCGAGACCAGCCTATGTTACGAGCGTAACATATCATAATGCATGTAACATAATGCGTATAAATTGTGTTGTCAGAAATTTGATAATAACCATCACTTAATCATCATTTTTGAATAAAATATTTTCATACAGATCAGAATCTCAAAATTTTTGTATGTATGCTAAAAAAATGAAGATATCAAATTTCTGACTTCACCATAGTATTTAGGCTAGTTTCGGCTTGTTATACTATTTACCTAACACCCTGTATAAATAATAGGAAATCAATGAACAGAAAAAACTTCCATGTAGGTATTTCAAGTAAGTTACAAAGCAGTACTTACTTGAAATACCTACTTAGGAATTCCATACAAGTCACACGACATCCCCGGTAAGCATTTTCCCACTAACATGAATGAAACAGGAGTCCGATTTTATCTCTCGTGCACGTTTCCGTCCATTCCGTCTGTGTAGTGCTGATCGGCTATCGATAAATTATTTTATCGAATGTTATTTGACTTGGACATTCATAGTTGTGTAAAATATATTTTAAACTTTTGATCGCAAATAAAATAATTTCTGTACTTTTGATCGCGTTATCTCATCCCATCTCATTACGATCGATACACTCAAGTTAATGATAAATTGTTAGTTTTCGGCGAGTTAAATAAAAATACAATAGCTTAAGACGCTGACATGAGCCAAATTCAGCTCAATGAAGATTGTTTTGCTTTAAGCCTATGGCTCGTATTGTTGCCAAATTCTATGTAGTTGTAATTGATCATATTTTTGACCAGGTAGTTGTTTCCAAAACACGATTCTAAAAACTTTTCTCGATAGAAAATATTCTAAAAGTAGCCTCTGAAAATACATAAATTACCATTTTTCTCAGCAGTCCGTATAACAATGATAATAAAATTTTGCTATATTGTATATTACATGTTGCTTAAGCAAATGGCTGATTTAGATTTTTAATAAAATGGCAATTTTAAATTGCACAACGAATTTTGTTGTTTGGCACTTAGGCCCTTCTATTCCATGCGCTTTTTCTCTGTCACTCCTACGGGAATCGACAGTGATAGCTGCGGCGCGTTGTAAAAAAATTCAAAGACGAATAAATTTGTGGGCGTATTCATTGCTCAAGGTCATCGGCTGCAGTCAGCGTCTTAAATGAAACTATTTTATTGCTTTCTGACGCCTATTACCTACATTTGGCGCGGAGGTTCGTCAGCTAAGCAAGGATTCGATTCCCAATCGAGTCAGTTTAGGAAACTTTTTTTTCTAAATTGGCTTGTTTCTGGAAGGCGTGGGTGGGTTCAATTCATGCATCGGAAGGTACATCAAGCCGTCGGTCCCAGCTTCTGTCGGGCAAATGGAAGTCGTAGGAACAAATCACATCGAGGCCTGTAATTGCGGCGATTGGGAAAACTCTAACACCGGTTACCTTTCAGCAATAGTCATACAACAAGAAGTAGAAGTAGTAAGTTTGTAGTACTGACTGTGTTTATTTTGCTGTTATCAAGTATCCAATTTTGATCGGAAGCAGAAATCGAGACAACGAATGAGGGTATTATTTTTTTACACTTTATTGCACAATTTAAAAAAAAGTACAAAAGGCGGACTTAATGCTAAAAGCATTCTCTACCAGTCAACCTTGGCTTTATTATCGATATATTTGCTGTTAGCGTACTAAACTACACTAGTTGACACGTCAGGTATGTGATAAATAATACGGACTGAAAACGCCTGGCTGCGGCACGAAATTCCATAGGATACAGAATATTGGCTTGTACTTCCATTATGAAGATATATTTCAACTGGAAGTAACAGTCGTATCTCATTTAAATTGCAATAAGTATAAAATTGTTTTAGACCCGTTTGGAGAAGCCAATAGATAGATAGATAGATAGATAGAAAACACTTTATTGCACAAAACACAAGATAACAAAATATTACAAACAAGAGAAATGTACAATTAGGCGGCCTTATCGCTTTAAGCGATCTCTACCAGGCAACCTATGGGTAGAGGAAATTTAGTTTTAGCCGAGTAGGGGTAGCTCTGTGCAAGACAAACGAATTATAACAGATACAATAACATACATGTTACTAAAATAAAATACACATATACCTAAATATCAATACCTAATGTCATATTACAACACCATTTTGATGAAATATTTTCTCCTTCAAATTTTGATCTGGTATAACTTCATAATTGGTCGTATTATTAATCCGATCACGCTTTCCCTTTTGTATTATTGAGGACACCATAACCACATTTCAACTAAATTGAGAACATTTCAAATTGATTATTTGCCTGGTGTTTCGACCGAGTTACATCGGCTGTGGTCAGTCAGCGTGTAGCCAGCAAATACAATAAAGTCAGTTATACGTATTTAAATAGTTAGGCAACGAGAAAGTTTAAAAGCAGTTATTCCACATTGATACTCACTCCAATGATACTCAAACCTCAAACCGCGGTCTGGTTCATTTTATTTAATCTCCTCTATAAAAGCATCTATATTTTTCTAAAAACACTTCAGCTATCGCCAGTACCTACTTGTCTTTTGGAAGTTTTAAAGGAAAATTGAACTTTCAAGATTACGGTGCCTCAAGTAATAGCCGATTTGTTTATTTAAATGTTCCTTATATAACAACACGTAAACAATAACCTTTAAAATGAAATGAAATAATTTATTGTGTACCTATACCAAAATACAGTTACCTACACTAAAATACAGTTCAGATACAACTTATTTTAAAACACATAATTGTTATTTTGAATAAATCTACTTTTACCCAAAGTAAAATGGTAGGTATAAAATATAATATAGTAATAAATAAGATTTCAAAGATATAATGTTTCACATTGTTCCATCGCGTTTGAAGAATGTTATTTTGGTCGTTAACTCTTATCGGGGTTGTTTAATGGAGAAGGTAATGCGGTTGAGGTCGAAAATTCATTGAGATTTAATAAAATACAATTTTTCTGGTGTTCCTTAATTATACCTTTATTAAATGAAAACTATTTTATGTAACCAAAATGAACCATATGTTTTCATGGCAGAAGGTACCTACGTACAGACAAGGACAACAGCACGTCAACCTACCACAAAACGTCATATTTTCACAATTGATATTGATCTCTACTTGTTGGACTTAAAGTTGAAAATCAATTCAATGACTTTTAACTATATGGGTAGGTTGACCTGCCGTTGTCTGTACATTAATATCTATCTGCTCTACTAGATAACTTTTGACTAAAGAATCCTTTAACTTTAATAAATACTTAGCCCTTTTAACACTTTCTCAGACAGTAAGTATTCCAGACAATCTGTATTATATTTACTTAAATTTCAACTCAACCTAAACTATACAGGGCGAAATTTTACCCACCTTCCAAATTATAATATATCAATCTATGAGACAAATAACAAATGACGTATCTATTCTTTTGGTATAGCCCAGTAAAAAAATGTCAAGATAAAGCACTTAGAAAATGTCCGCCGAAAATCTAAAATCTTTGATACGGCCGCCTAGCAACACTTTTTTTACGCGTTTTGCATCTCATTCATTCATTACGATACTATTCATAAGTTTTTGATTGTCCCTTTATACCTTATCAGGTCTAGGACCGTAAAAATTTAAAACTATATCGCGAAAAATATTTTTGGGCGACATCTTGATTTACATTTTTTACTTTATAAATAGGCTCTAAATACTATACTGAACGCCTATAAACATTTTGGAAAGTGGTTAAAATTTCATCCTGTATACCTACTTCAATTTGAGAACTTTCAATTTACTTACAGAGAATCATTAAACAACAGCAGACTAATCCATTAGCACATTTTGTATGTCCCTTTTAATTGATTTAATTACCTAGTGGCAGCAGGTGGCGTTAACATTTTATATGGCTTGAAAGCATTCTAGCATTCGTGTGAGCTAGTAAAGCTCGTGACGACTAGTTTAACGTAATTATTGACAGCTGAACGCTTCTCCGACACGCTAGTCGGCTAATCACTGGATTGTGGGATATACAGGATGATTTATTCATCATCATCACCTTTAAACATTTTTATAGGCGTTAAGTATCGTACCTATTTAGAGCCCATTTATGAAGTAAAAAATGTAGGTCAAGCTATCACTCGAAAATGATTTCCGCAACATAGTTTTCTATTTTTACGATCCTAAGCCTGTGAAGGTATAAAGGAAAAATCAATAACTTAAGAAGAGTATCGTAATGAATGAATGAAATGCGCATCGCGTAAAATAAGTCATGCAAGCAGGCCGTATCAAATTTTTTTTATTTTTTCCAGACATTTTCTAGACATTTTTGTTCTGGGCTATACCAAAAAATACGTCCTTTGTTTTTTGTCTCGTAGATTGTTGTATATAATTTGGAAGGTGATTAAAATTTCACCTGTATCATGGTGTAATGTACCTACCACCTGCTTGAAGGTTACATAGTTTAGTATTTAACTACTTATTATTACTTATGTAGTTTGAAAAAAGCGATGATGCACACACAAACACACACGCACACAGGCGCGCACGCACACACTCACACAAAACACAAAAATACAATTAAACATTTTATAAGGCTCAAAAGCTAGAATTCGTGTGAGCTAATGCCTCATGAGTAGTTAGACAAAACAGAGTTTAAGCTTCGAACGTCAACTTGTTACAATGACATTTTCAACTAGCTGTGCGAGCGTAAACCGGTTATTTCCAGTCTCGCCGCGTGCGCAACTAGCGGCTAGTGTTCTTGCATACATGCCCTGGAAGCTTGTAGTAGTGCAACCGATATGAAGCTTAAACTCTGTTCCGTTTATATACTACTATCATACTCTCAAACAATTACTTTACAATAATAATACATTTTCGATTTATATGCACTTAACTTATTAGGAAAATGACTCAGCCCGCTACATGCTAATGCTCCTGGCGAGCTTTGGTTAACGTAATTATTGACAGCTGTACGCTTCTCCGACACGGCTGGCTGATTACTGGATTGCGCGATATATGTGCTTACGACCCGGTTGTAGGTTAAATAGTTTAGTAATCGTAGGTACGTAATTTGTAAAAAAAACGTAGTTAGGTCAGCATTTGTCGCGAAATATTAAAGGAAATTTAAAATATAGGTACCTACCTAATATACTTAACCCAAACTAACTTAACCTAAACTCCTGAATTCTAAAAACAATATAACCTCGATAAGCTTTGTTTTCATTCTAATAGGTTTCATTTCATTTAATTCTAACGAAAAAACAGTTTTTCCGTGTTGTAAAATCTACCTATATAAGAATATATATATAAATGTAAGTTACTAAATCTATTAATTTTGAAGTATTCAATTCAATAAACACAATCGTCAATCACCTACGAATAGCACCATACTTGACATATGTATTCACCACACAAGTCATGTGCATACAAACACACATAAATACACGCACAAGCACATACACTAACATACATGCGCTTGCGCCTTTTTCGAACACAACTTTGAATTTGATATAACGTATTTTCATAAGGTAAAAAACAAAGTACTTAGTTATGTTTTTAGCTCAAAACAGTTTTATTTTTTTCTTCGAAGGCATAGCAAATAAATTATTTCAATAACGTTCAGTAAGGAAGCTCCGAAGAAAACTCCGCCAAGTCCTCCAACATCCACTGCAAAAGAGATTTCATTTTACAAAACGATCGGCTTCGGGTTTGGAGGTTCCTACAGGAGGGCAAATGCTTGAGTGATGAAAATGCTTGACTTATGAGGGCCAATATTTTAACTTTAGCTTTGGATGTTTAAAAAGACAAGATATTTTCGGTCTTTACCTATGAAATTGCCATCTTGTATTGAAAAATTTAATCGAATTTTTTCATGTATTTTTTATTTGTATTAATCGAAGTAATAATCACCCATGCAATCAATGCATCTTTGCCAACGCAGTGGCAGTTTATTGATGCCACTCTTAAAGAAATCAGCTGGACGGGAGGCAACAAATTCTTCAAAAGCATTTTGTACTGCCTCTCGGGTATTGAATTTTTTTCCCGCCAAGAAGTTATCCAAATTCTGTAAAAAGTATTAGTCTGTAGGCGCGAGGTCTGGTGATTAGGGCGGATGACGGAGAGCTTCCAACCCCAGTTCTTGCAACGAGTCCGTCTGCTGTGCAGTATGAGGTCACGCGTTGTCGTGCAGGAGCAGCGGAGACGAGCGATTGACCAATGCTGGTAGGGGATGTATCACCAAAAATATCAAGTGTAAAAAAGTTCGTTTACCTGACAAAATTGAGAGCTGTGACGTGACGTCTCCGTGCGGCGCGTCAGCACAGACTGGTTGACACAGGTCGATTCGCTACTATTCAAATGGTTCGCATAACTATTTTGAGCACCGAAAGGTTAATAGTTTGGCTGCAATTCGCTTGTTAGTTGTTACCCCCGTTAATTGTAGCCCCTCTTCCCTAACCTAAGTAATTTAAGCCAGCCAGGGTCTTGGGAATTGACGATTATGACGAATATTGACTCAATACAACATAACAATTCATGTTTATAAACAGACAAGTAAAATATCATTGATAATAATATGTTTCGAACAGAACACATGACATGGCATCTAATCAGTCAGCAGTGTTAACAATTAACAAAACTTGACTTGCGAAAGGTAATATTAGGACCAATTATACACGACCTTTAAAAGTTAATTAAATTCCCATCACCATTACAAATGACACTGTTTAGATACAGGGTGAATCGCACATTGTAAACCGGAATTTAAATTTCAACTAGCTGTTGCCCACGACTTCGTACGCGTGGAATTTAGGAAAAATTTAACTCTTACGGAAATAGTTTTCTGGAACAAAAGGTTCTTTATTATTATTTAAAATGCGAAAGTAACTCCGCATGTCTGACTTTCGCGATGCTTTCACGCCTTAATTACTGAAACCAATGAAATTTCGTACAACAAACTTGAACCCGTTTGGTCTATTAGATCTTTATTTTCTTTGATTAGACCATGAAAAATGACACAAGCAATTTTTTATCGTACGGCTGGGGACAGGTCGACGCAATATAACTTGCAGTTCATGCGGCCAGAGCCGCAGGCGAAAAGTTAGTCAATCTATACTAATATTATAAAGCTGAAGAGTTTGTTTGTTTGAACGCGCTAATATCAGGAAGTACTAGTTCGAATTGAAAAAATATTTTTGTGTTGGATAGTCCATTTTTTGAGTAAGGCTTTAGGATATATACCATTACGCTGCGACCAAAAGGAGCGAAGTAATAGTGAAAAATGTTGCAAAAATAATCGCGATCATAATAACAGATATTGACGCGTAGGAAATCGCAGGTAAAAGCTAGTAAATAATGCTTCTCAAAAGACACCCAGACGTCTAGTGGAATGCCAGGCCAAGCTCTTGGGTTAGGTACTGCAACAAAAAGTTGTGAATTTTAGAAAATTCTCGAGTTTGTGATCCCGCATTTGACAAGCGTGGTGATAATGCCTGTACCCATCATTGCTGTGTTAACTTGAATCAAATGATGGAGGTCTTTGTCCTGCAGTGGGATGAGTTAAGGCCGCTACTTACCTTTTTACCATAATGTCTGTGTTAACTTGAATTCGATGACGGAGGCCTTTACCCTGCAGTGGGATGTTAATAGGGCGTTACTATTGAAGATGTTGCTTACCAACTAGTCCTAACGTGTGCCTGATGGCAGCCCTTTGCACCCTCGACGCGGGGAGCTGGGCCAGCTTGACCACACCCCGTGTCCCACGCGATGCTAACGCCGCCGACACGTTGCCCATGTGACGACTTGTATCAGTAACGTCATTAAAATAAAAATATTATGGACTTAACTTAGTTATAAGGATGGCTTATTAGCTGTGCCCGCATCTACAGGCATGTCTTTTTTTTATTAAGAAATAATTAAAAATTTCTGTAATAAAAGTGTGAAATAAAAGTAGCCTCTTTGACTCCCTACAGCATCGCTATATTATGCAAGTGAAAGTCCCGTCCAAAATGGTTCGCCGTTTCAGAATTTTCCCGGAAAAAACAAGAAGTTAAGGACATTTTTTTTAATACGTTACCTGATATACTTTTATAAGCATTTAATGAAAGCTGTTAATTTGAAATTACAAACAGATAAATGTTATTTCATTGCATAGATTTTGTTTTTTCCGACTTTTTGACACTTTACAGCGTTCACATGATCACGAGGTAAATCCTCAAATATATATTTAATCTTTAGTTTATACGGTAATAGTAATTGTTTTACCGGCACAAATTATTAACGCGTAGGTACTAAGATACGGGGTACAGTCATCATCTACCTACTATTTCATTTCGGAAATTCAGGTATGAGTACAATGTCTTTTTATAATTTATATTCATATTAGGCTGGTCGGTAAGTAAACGCTTGCATCTGTTATTTTTAAGTTGTATAGATGTCGAAATATGCACCGGAATATAAAGCACTAAAAATGTTCTCGACAATAAAGGCTCTGTAACTTTTACAAAGGCTCTCTCTTGTGTAATTTAAAAGTCAATTTCGTAATAATTTTAAGTCTGAAGGAGTTTTTAAGCTAAGGTTAAAACCCATTATAATAATGGATAAGAATAAGCGTTTAGAAAAGAGTTAAAAATAATTTCTGTGTGCTTTCAACCGACGAAAATAAGGAAATTATAAATTCAACACGCGTATATTTACGTTTACAAGGTAATTGATACAACGTAAAACCACTCAGGGGTGGTTATATCCAAGTGAGAATTCTATAATCTATGAGTACTGTGGTCGAAAAGGTTGATAGGTGGATGATTTATCAATATCTTAAATGGGTATCTGACTTTCGTTGGTCGTATGCGGTAACATTTAGGTCAATATCAGTCTTATGGGTCTGGCCAATATCAGAATAACACCACTCCTTCATCTTATGGGTGTGGTAAAAGACGTCTAAGGAAGTACTGCTAGAATAAGGGGCGCCAGCCGTCTCTTCACTATTGTCAAGGCGATCAACAACCTGTCTGTCAAGCGTGGCAATTATAGTTAAAAACCCTTCTTGAAAGACCTTTGTCTAGCAGCGGACTGATGTAGAGTCATGTGAACTGATTGTGATATCATCATCATCATATATCTATAGCAGTCCTATCAACTTTTGCAGCCTGTCCTCGGCTTGTTGCACTCTGCTTTTGCACTCCATCTAGCTTGGGGGCTAGTTCATCCTAGCTAGCTCCATCTAGTTCGAAGCTACGCTTGCTGAGTCGCGATCTCCACTCAAGAACCTGTTTGCCCCACCGGCCATTAGTTCTTCGACTATGATTCGGTATGACTGACTGACGACCTCCGTGGCGGAGCGGCGCACACTCCGGTTTTCAAGGTATCGCCTGCTCCGGGGTCCCGGGTTCGGTTCCCGGACGGGTCAATATAGAAAAAGACGTGTGGCACTCGGAGACTGCCGCGGTAAAGCTATTACATAGCATTCTTTATCAACTTATGCAATTATAAAACTAAAAAGTATCACCGCTGTGCCGGTCGGAGTGGAGGTGTTAGGTTATTTTCGTTACGGAATTTCTGTATTCGGTCTCCACGCTCAAGGCCCGCGATAAAAGCTATGCAATAGCTTAATTTTATAATTTTATGTTTTTTCTAATTTTGCCTTTTGTAATTAAATTTTTCTGTTATTTTGGCAGATATGGTTACCATAGGCAACCTAACTGTCAAAATCCTTATTTTCTTCTAAATTCTTTTAAATTTCGTAAATTCAAAATTGTTCGATCGTGCCTCGCCCCGAGTGTTAGGTTAGGTTATTTTCGTTACGGAATTTCTGGATTCGGTCTCCACGCTCAAGGCCCGCGATAGAAGCTATGCAATAGCTTATAAGTGTTTTTCAACATTTTCACGGGTCTGGGTGTTCGTGGTGCCTTCGTTGCTTCTGACTTTCACAAAACGAGTGCTATACTGTTTATACTAACTCTGGGATCAGACCAATGTATGTGATGATGTCCACATTTATTACCTATTTACTATTTATCATATGGGCATAATACCTATGTTAGGGGTTAAACTATGAAATTGCCGTTTTGTATGGACGAAATCGAGAAAAGTAATTTTTCCATACTAACAATTTTTTAGTTTTTTTAATAACGCCTGAACCGTTTTCTATGCAATTAAAGGTGAAAGTTAGATGGTTATAAAGCTACGCATTATAGTATTTAAATTTCTGAAAAGCAAAGTATATAATACAAATATACTTAATTGAAGCAAGAAGGTCAGCTGACACATTGTAAGGGGTCTTTTCGACGACTTCCTTTCAAGTAATAAGGCACATGTATTGCATTTTTTTTTAGTCAAAAGTTACGTTATTTAGTTTTTGATACAATACAAAAAGACTTACGCAATAATATGACTATACTTAAGAGCTTTAAACAAAATAAAAAGTGGGAAAATAATCGGCAATTTCATACTTTAACCCCTATTATTAAAAGAATACAATACTTACGCCGCATACAGAAACACTGGTTTGTATGTAACATCTTCACAGCTCATAGGGCAGTCACAGCTGGCCACTCCCAGTGGTTCTGTGGAAGAAGAAAGAAAAATATCTTTTTCTAAATTCAAAGGATATTTTTTATACACATACAAACTTTCAATTTTTTAACAACTCAATACATAATTAGTTAATTCATCCAAGATAATTAGCCTCAAGCATCAATCCACAGATCGAAATAGACTTGACTTGCAGTTTGCACCGTGAGAGGTGATGCGAGGCTCAAAAAAGCCTTAAGCAATGGGGACTACCGTTTCTTTGCTCACCAGTTGGTGCCACTGTAGACTGAGGTCCGGAGGTATAGCAGTCAAAGGCGATTGGCGCCGAAACAAAGTGTTATATCTTGAATCTAATAAAGGTTATATTGTTTATGAATAACTATCTTGATATCAACAAACTAACTTCTGAAACAGTTGCTCTTGATGCCGCCTATTTTTGCGCTTTTTCTTAATTCCGCTTTTAAAGCGTTCACATTAATCGCCAAATAATCCATATTTGCGATATTTTACGAAGGAGATCATTTTCCGGCAGGTAAATTTAAGAAATTATAATTTATGCAAAAAAATCCGCTAAAACCAGTGAAAAGTGAATGATATTGGACCTCACGCGACACTAGCGCCTCTAGTGCCAAATTCACTAGCGATAGCCCCCATTGCATCAATTTGCTTTTATGGGCTAATCCCTCACTGACCGGAAACGCGGAGGAACCATAAATATGTATAATAGTTAAGTCTTAGCATAGTTTACGTGATAGGTAAGAGAGATACAAATAATATATTTGGGGATAGGGTCGTCTAATCCATTATAATTGACTTGCGCTTGACTAAATCGGTCCGTATTACGACGACACGTCCAATCACATAATTATTTACCCAAGTTAACATAAGGCTTATATTGATTAATAGAAATTTTAAATACTGTAAGCTCGTTTGAATTTTAACGACAAATTTAATTAATTTGTTTTTCTTGTCGCTATTACAACAACATTGTAATTTATAAATGTTGTTGCCAATCCAGCATATTTTTTCTAAGTTTCAAATTGACTTTATCAATTTTCAACTTTAATTGCAACATTATACAACGCGTTACAAGTTCCAAATGCGAACATTTGTCTTTTTCCATCTGAATTCGAATCAGTCGATAACAAATCCCGCTGCACCGATAGGCAACTAGTAGAGCAGCTGTAAAAGAAGATGAGAGAGCTGTAATAGAGAGAAGGAGATAATAATATGAACTGAATTCAAGAAAACAGCATGGTATATTAATGAAATTAATGAATATAAATGAAATGGAATGAAATAAAATGAAACTAAAACTAAAAATTGAATTATCTTACAACTACCCAAAGTCTCTCAATTTAGTAACAATTTTAATAAACGTACCTTTGTTCTTGATAAGGCACATCAACCCCTGAATACTGCATGGAGGTACATTACCTGCGAACAAATAAGTGCCCTCATTAAACAGCACAAAACCTAAGAGTCGCCATTTTAGCATCAGCCCATTCTAGTCCAATGCTAGCTTGCTTGATGTTTGGCAATGATGTTGAGAGGACGCTGCTTCTCGTCATCTTTTGAGTATACCCTTTTAGTTGCCTCTTAAGACTCTATATAACAAAACAGGTGGTGCTTAAATGTTATCTCAAAGTCGTGGTTATTCTGGCAAAATCTTCCTTTTGAAGTAGTGGAGCTGAGATTGCTAAGTTCTTTAGGAACAAAGATCGCTTTACATATTCGTTGAAATGGTGAAAATAATATTTTAATCTGATGTCTGTCTTCTTCTGGCAGTACGCAGGTACTACTCGCCATAACTCACCTACTCTCAACTTAGGCATTAAATGGTGTGTGCAGTTGCACAGACTGGCTTGGGACAAAGCCCTGCAGTACAGCATGCAGGTGCTGTACGAGTACCGCGTCGATGGCCACTCTTGCGCAAAAGATGGCCGCTCGTGTTTGTAGAGGCACCCGCGTACGCGTGGCGGCATGGACTTTATGGATTTGTCGCTCAGCGTCTCTTCTGCCTGTGGAAAGAAAGCGACGTCGTTTCCTTTATTTTTGTATTTTATAGAGTACTAGCCATAACCTAATCAATGAACTCTCCTAAAAAAGGGTACCTGGTGTAAATCACGAGGTGAACACCGTGTAACTTGTTTTTTTATGCAGCAGTGGGATACGTATTAGTTTATATTCTTTCTCAGAGTCTAAATCTATCTTAGTACCAAATTTTATCAAAATCGGTTAGCAGTTTAGGCTTAGATGCGTAACAGAAGTACATACGCAGTAACTTTCGCATTAATAATATTATTTATATTTTTAATTGCAAAAGTAAATTTTTCCTGTTTTCATGCAATATTAGAAAGAAATAAAGTTCCTAATTCGTAACATGTCACAGACAAAACGAGCACTCATGCGTAAACAAATTTGAAATGATATGTCAAGACTTGGAATACACAAATATGTGCCGCGTCTCTATTTTGTATTCACATAATTTTGTGGATGTATGACTCGAATACTTGGCTGCATACATTTTTAGATACTCACTGCTCGTCGAAAATGAATAAGTACTAATTTTAGGTATTTGACGGCAATAAGAAAAAGATTTCGTTTTTTTTTAGTTGTGGATAAATGTCGCAGCCACGACTCCCCATTGTTTAGTAGATAAATACCATGATAAGACCCCAGAGTCCTAGCTAGGGTTTGTGATCACCCACCCGTATTTGGCAAACGTGGTGATTTTTGTAGATATCAAAAACAAAGAAGTTACCACAAACACCAAGACCCGAGAAAACGTAAAAAAATACATTTTTCCTACTTTGACCCGTCCGGAAATCGAACCCGGCGACACCTTGAAAACCGGCGTGTACGCATCTTCATTACGTAGGTCATCGGTTTTTATCTATGGGATTTACCTGAAAAATAGCCTCAAAGTCAGTGATCATGGGTATGATCACGGGCCGGCCAAGTGCGTTCTCCATCGCCACGGACACCATGTCGTCGGGGGCATGGATCCTGATCTGGAACAATTAGGCGCTTTGCAGACGGCGGGGCGGGCCGGGCCGGTCAATTTCACCGCGAACGATAGCGCAAAGGGAATTCTATACTACCAACGCACATGAAAGGCAAAAAGACGGCGCCGCAGGTGCCCGCTGGGCACAGGCGGCGCGGCATGTCCGTGGCTACCCGCCATGGATCACACAAACCAGTTTGTATGAAGTAACGCAGACGGTGGCGCGGGGCGGTTAGCTCAGTCCGCGCCGCGCGCTTTCTAGTGATGGACTTCATTGATGTTGATAATTTAATTGCTGAATAACTAACTGCCTCCGTACCTCGTGTGCTTTGTGTTCGCGGTGAGGGCAGTCGCGGGCATCGACGGGCAGACGCGGTCTTTATTATTTCGCGGTCAAAAAGACCGGCCCGCCCCGCCGTCTGCAAAGCGCCTTACTGATGTATACTGATTTAAACTTCCATGATCACTATCACTAGAGTTAATTGATACGGGGTTTATACCATGTATCTTAGTTTTGGCGAAAACTGAAGAAATCCAAAAAATGCTATATTTCGATTGGATAATGTAAGTGTTCTGTGTCGAGAACAGAAGTGTAGTAATAGTGAGTTTTCAAACAGTGGTACCGGTATCGAGTGTAATAAAAGACTACGACGGAGGGTAGATTGATTTGTCTGCTCTTAACAACTACTCACCCGCATAGACATCAGTTCTCCCGTGATCATGACGCTTGCAACAGTGCCGAAATATCGGAAACTCTAACCGGCCAAGTGCGAGTCGGACTCGCGCACGAAGGGTTCCGTACCAAAAATACATAATTTGTGAAAATTTAAACGGTCTAGCTATCGCGGCTCTTGTGATACAGCCTGGTGACAGAGTGACGGACAGACGGACAGACGGACATACGGACAGACAGCGAAGTCTTAGTAATAGGGTCCCGTTTTTACCCTTTGGGTACGGAACCCTAAAAACTAAGGTACATGGTATAAACCCCGTATCAATTAGCTCTAATTACTGATGTTACTAATTTTGATAGATACAAATGAAGTTATGGTGCCATCAACAAGACAAAACGAAAAGTGTAATCCAATTTAATCCCTCGATCGTGAGTTATTCCAGACAAAATTGAAATCAATTGTTATCGCGACACGCGCGTGCCGCCTCGGGGTTGAGGGATTAAGAACAAATATGTTTTTTTAGTTATAGGTACCTATATCTACTGTGAATTTTTAACCGCCTGCCAAACGAATCCCACGTAATATGTAACAATTTATTTATGACATATTGGCAGTGTTATTTATTTATAAATAAAAATAATTTTAGAAAAATATAAAATGTTTAAATAGCTACGGGCTTGTCTTCACCGATCTCGAGATCAGATCGAGTTGGCCACGGATCTCGCCGAGTTGTATCCACTGATACCGGGATCCGTTTCCATCAAAAAATTATGAAATGTTTTTATCCACTGATCTCGGTATCCGTGGCTACACAAAAAAATATATTTAATACTTTTTTTTGAAGACGCGCACGTAGCGTTGCCAGGCGTCCGGATAAAGCCGGACATAGGTAGGCTTTTTGATATCGTGTCCGGACAAAATAAACGGTGTCCGGCTTTTATTAGGCTTTTTACATTTTGCAAACGAACTAGCGCCGAGCCGACCTGTCGGTCGCTCTCGCATTTACAAAGATTTTATGATAATAATCAAAAAAGCTTGATTTTACAAACAATTATTGGTTTAGGCGCATTAGGGCTAATTCATTATGGCAACCGACTCGCTAATGCACTACTTCTCATTATGACCACTTCTCACTTGGGCTACTTCTTATTAGGGCTGCTTCTCAAAATTTGGGAATGTTTATTGAAATAAGTACTGTCTGTCAACCGGTCATTTGAATAGTCTATTGTTGACAAGTTAGTTGTTTCGAGCTCTCTAACATGTACCTTATTTTTTATGAGTTTCAGCTATTTTGGCACTGTTGCTAGCGCTGTGATCACGAAACTGATCATAAAATAACGAGGTACTACATGGTAGAAATCTCGAAAAAACTAACTTAATGATAGTGACTATGAAAGTTTAAATCAGTATTATCGTTGATATAGTACTATTATGTTGTTATAAATCCCAATACATCCCCCCCAATATATCACATTTGTATTAGTCAAATAAAATATTTTCTGTAAGTTAAAGGTACTTACATAAATCATACAGTTTAAAATAATACACTTAGAAGAATGTGTTTGAAAATTATGAGTGCATTGTATTGAATACATTTCGAAATTGACTGTCTATTCACTAAAGAACAATCCCTTTGAACTGTTTCAGTTACCCGAATATAATAATGATCCTTCTCAAAAGAGAAATATAATATTTGCTAGGCTGTAAGGAATCCTGCGAAGTTAAGGGCATCATCGTTATAACTTCAATCGAAAACTAGCAAGTATGTTAGAAAAGTTCGTGTACTGATCCATTGATTAAAAGTTTTGAGGGATGACGCGTTACCCTGCGTCGAGTTTTGTACAGTCAACAGTCATAAACTTACCTTAATTCTTCAAAATTTTTCAAAGGAATTTTATCTTTACGTGTTGTGATTAAAGTTGAAAATCAATGAGGAACTTCGTACCTTAAGACTTCAAAATTTTCCAATGGAATCTTATCTTTATTTGTTGGATTTTAAGTTGTAAATCTGTAAAGACCTTCGAAATTTGTTTTAGTTGAAGGGCTTGTACACAATTAAAAAGTTTTAATCAGGCTTCTTAGCTGTGATGATGTTATATCTTGCTCGTTCTTAGATATTCATTAATATGATGTACATTTTGTGTTGTTCGTGTGTTTTACCTTTAACAATTAAAAAAAACGAATGTCTTAAATGTGAGACTCGTATCTACCGCTTTTTAGGCGAATATTCAAAAAATTTTGCTACCAAGCCATTGTATTAAGAGACAAGACTAATTAATTTATTCCAGGTTTAACTCCGTAAGCCGGCGAAGTTATATCAAAGATTTTGGTAATGTGCATAAATATCCGAATCCAATGAAGTTAAATTATGTTAACGGATAAGTATTTTTTTAGCACTTTACAACGACCGTGGTTTGTAAAGATAATTAAATTTTAGTAACAAATCTTTATAGTTAAATCCTATTAATTTGTGAGCTTCCGATAGCACAATTTTATAAACCTAATAGGTTATAGCTGCTACATAAGATCTGAAGTCTTCATAAATGATAAATAAATTCATAGAAAACTATACCTTAGTGTTCAAGAAATCTTTTTTTTTATTTACAATAACTTATACAACTTTACACAATAACTTATACAACTTTTATTTTTGAATTTTTTTCAGGCCACTTTCAATCTTTTACACTTTTTAAATCGAGGCAACCATTTGAATATCGAAGCATCGAACGCTTGCAATAAATTCTGAATTGGAATTGGTGAAAAAACAAATGAACGTTGCACTTTTTTCCTACATCCCTTGCCGCTCGCTACCGTTGTCCAGTGTGGTGTGGGATGAAATTTTTTGCTAAATTTGGAAAATATATAAAAATACATGAATACTTAAGTGATACATTTTAACATTCTCTCTGATTTACAAAATCCTTGAACCAATTAAAATAAAGGCAAGATGAACTCACCCGTAGAAGACGATTCAATTAGAATAATTTAAGGATACTGAAACCGCTGCAAGTAAGTGCTCTCCTGATTTCCTATGCTGGCCTGAATTTAGACTGTGTTGACGGTAGTACTAGTAGTAGATGGTATGTACCTACTTTTTTCTTATTTAGTATTTTAATTCTTTCTACGACTTTTTGTACATCTGCTTCTAAACTGCTCAAAAACTGACTATGTCCTGTGAGTAATATTGTATTTGGCCACATAGTGTTTGTTCCGATACAATATCTTGAAAGACCAAAAAGCTAACATGGTTGCTAGCAGATTTTTGTGAAAATTATACCAACGAGTCAAGGCTCGAGCATTTTAATTTGTGCTCTCTTCAATCTAGACGGGATATAGCTAGCCTATCGGCAATTTACAAAATTGCTAATCATGAATGGGACACAGAGTATTTGTTAAGCCGTCTTTCATTTAAGACAAGTTGTAGTAGGAGAAAGCAGCAAATTTTTGATCTACCAGTATGCCGAAATAATGTTACGTATAATAATCCAATATACCGAATATGTAGATTATATAATAGTATTAATAGGGAGTTGGATATTTTTTCTGTATCTCATCCAATTTACATAGAAGGATGTAAAAGTAAATTGTAGCTCACTGTATTTTATGTATTAACTAGCTGTTTCCCACGACTTCGTTCGCGTCAATTTCTGTTATTATGATCGTGACTATTTTTGCAACATTTTTCACTCATGCTTCGCTCCTATTGGTCGCAGCGTGATGTTCTATAGCCTAAAGCCTTCCTTGATAAATAGACTATCCAACACAATAAGATTTTTTTTCAATCGGACCAGTACTTCATGAGATTAGCGCGTTCAAACCAACAAACAAACAAACAAACAAACAAACTCTTCAGCTTTATATATTAGTAATATAATAAGTAATAAGTATAAGTATAGATAAACTGATAATGTCGTGTCAAGCTATAATCGGGATGCAAATTCAATGTAATAATATACAAAATGTAAGTTAGTATTAGTCTTGATTTGTATTCTGTTGCTGTACCTTGAATAAAAATAAAATAAAATAAAATAAAATAAGATTGGTTTGTAAAGTTTTGATTATCGCGGTGAGAATTTAATGCAATGCTGTAACAATAACTACATTATATATCATCAGTTTCATCAGATTCTGATGATTAGGGGTCATCCATAAACTACGTCACACGTTTTTTGAGATTTTCAGACCACCCTCCCCCCTAGTCACGCATTTTTCGAAAATTCCCATACTATTTTGCCTAATGTCACCAAAAGTAAGACCCCCCTCCCCCCTTAAGACAGACAGACAGACAGGAGGAAACTTAAGAGGAAACACTACGGGCGAGAGAATTGAAAAATTGGTATTTGTAAAATCTATTGCTGTCGCGCAGTGCCAAACGCATTCACCGCAGAGTGTGATAGAGACAACTGCTTCTTGGACCGAAAATACCTACTAAAAGCACACCAAATCAACGTTTCGTAGTCCCCCGATTACTTTTTCAAAATTAGACTGATTTAAATACTTTATTCACTAAAAATTAAAGAAAGGCTTTGGCCGTGTGCGTACGTTTTCCTTTTTTTCTAAAATTTAGCCAAAATTGTTTTCTGGATGTTTGAACACAGCGGAAAATCTGGCGAATTTTTTCGATTTTTGAGGGCTCATATCTTTTTTATTAATTTATTTATGAAATAACAGAAAACATAGAAACATGCTAATAGTGGCCATAATTTTTATAATAAAAACTATTGCTCTACTGGCATTATCCAGGGAGGAAACAGGGGACTACGTTTGTATGGAAAAACGGCCCTTGTATTTCCTCTTAATGTGTGACGTAGTGTGTGGACGGCCCCTTATGACAAAATCATCCTTTTGAAGTAGCCTGTGCTCAGTAGTGAACTGATAAACTAGTAATGATTATGATGAAGTAAAATAAAATAAAATAAAATAAATGTGGACAACATCACATACGTTGTTCTGATCCCAACTTGAATAACTACTTAAAGCACTCGTATTGGAAATCAGAGACAACAAAGGTACCACAAACACCCAGAGAAAATGTAAAAAAACACTTTTTTCCTACATTAAATCGAACCCGGGACCTCGGAGCACTCCGCCACGGAGGTCATCTGTGAAAATGAAAATTTATGACATGAATCAACCATGCTTACCCCAATGGCATGCGTTACGGAGAAAACCAGATGTGGCAGACCTATCTTCCGGTTCACGGTGAGAGCCGTCTCGTTTCCTGTCAGCCTGGAGTTGAACACGAAGCAAACACCATACTCCGTTTCTATTGGTTGGAACCTATGGGACACAATTACACTTAATTTTAAAGAGTTTTTTAAGCAATCAAATCAAAAATCAATTTCATTTTAAAAATTATGTTCATCATCATCATCAGCCTATCGCAGTCCACTGCTGGACATAGGCCTCTCCAATTGCACGCCACTTAGGTCGATCCTCGGCTTCTCGCATCCAGCTCCTTCCAGCCACCTTGCGCTAATCATCACTCCACCTGGCCTGAGGGCGTCCTACCTTACGTTTGCCGAGACGCGGTCTCCACTCAAGAACTCGTTTACCCCAGCGGTGGTCGGTTCTGCGGCTAATATGGCCAGCCCACTGCCACTTCAGCTTGCTAATCCGGTGGGCTATGTCGGTAACTTTAGTTCTCTGCCGGATCACCTCTTTTCTGATTTTATCCCTTAGAGTAACTCCGAGCATAGCTCTTTCCATAGCCCGCTGAGCGACTCTGAACTTGTGGACTAGCCGTCCGATTTCAGTTCAATCGGAAACCGGGAAGTGGATCAAATTTAGCTTTGATGCAAGATTTGATTACAAAAAACGGGACAGGTGGAACTAAATAAAAGCTTGTATTACTTGTATATAAATCATTCATTAGGTACCAATTTAGAATTTAGGTAAGTAACGTTAAGATAGATCAAAAACATTTACCGGTACAATTATACGAGTATCGTTAAAATATAACGATAATGGCAGGATTGTAACGGTAACATATATTTAATTAAATGTTACTAAAGTAACGATAATTTGAGTAACGATACCTTATGAAGCATCGATACCTTAGGTAGGTGCAAGTAGCGATACCAAATTTTTACCGGTATTTCAAGCCCTGGTACCGTCAGTGTCCACGTTTCGGCTCCGTATGTCATGACGGGTAGGACGCACTGATTGAACACTTTCGTCTTGAGGCATTGTGGGATCGACGGTGAGAAAACTCGACGTAGTTTCCCAAATGCTGCCCAACCCAACCCAAAAAATATGTTACTAATAATCTATTAATCTACGAGTACTAAACGAGTTTTTAAACCATTGATGTAAAATGAAAAAGTTTCATATGTAATATACAACCCGTGACAGCAAAACATCGTCACCAAACTGTACATTTGGGTGCTCGATTCCCTTTTCTGTATTCATCTTTGAGTCATGAACGTAAGATATTTGCATTACAGTAGGTATGATGGCATTAGCTGTATTTATTTGGCATGAAAGTTGGGTAAACAAATTTACATAGAGAGTGCAGCTCTGTCCTCTCCTCAGAATGATCTCAGGTCCTCTCCATGTAAATTACACAGGAAACATATTCACAAGTAGACTGGACATTCGCTCAGATTCACCTTATGTCAGTAACAGTCTACTAGAGTTCAAAGAATTATTTTTAGGGTTCCGTACACATAGGGTAAAACGGGATCCTATTAATAAGACTTCGCTGTCCGTCCGTCTGTCACCAGGCTGTATCTTATGAGCCGTGATAACAGTTAACATGTTCAAAGATAATGTACTTCTGTTGCCGCTACAACAACACGTACTAAAAACAAAATAAAATAAATATTTAAGGGTGCACAATAAACCTGATTTTTTTTTCTTGTTCTTTCTATATTGATAACGGCAACAGGTAAACTATTGAAATATTCACAGAATGTTTAGATAATGTTCACTTTAAAAATAAATTATTAAATTAAAATAAAATATCTTTCATGAACAATGTCTGGTTTCGAGTGTTAAGGGTGCAAACTCCTAACATTTGATGAAACAATCGCTGGCTTACAGCGATAAGAATATCCTTGAAAAATTAATGCCTATGACGTAGTGTAACTTAGAATAAGTAATTGTTATTTTTGTTATTTTTATTTGATGAGTGTTGTTATTATTTGTAATTTACTGCATGCGTTTATTTTCTTGATGTGTGCCTTATTGCCATGCAAATAAAGATTTTATCTATCTATCTATCTATCTAGTGTCTCGGTGGCTAAATGGTTAAAACGCCGCTCCGGCATACGAGGAGATGCGGGTTCGAGTCCCGATAACATTGCTGCTAGATTATTTTCAACCTTTGCTTTGCCAGAAACCTCAACTAAGAGGTTAAATTTTGTATGCAGTTGCGATACTCTTAGCTATATGTTTTTCATAAAAGCGTCCAGGAGCTTGGCTTAAAGTTAATTGCCTGGTTAGCCCAACGCTCCACTTAACCCCATTTAGCGAGTAAAGTCACTTTAAAGTCGTTGAGACACATTATGTTTAGACAAATGCCCTCATGAATTATTAAACGAATGGTAATTGCTTTAATACAATTGAACGGTTCGTAAGCAAGGTTTATTCATATTCGTAAAAGTTGAAAACCTTTTTTATTTGGGCAGGAAGACACTTCAATCAGTTAACATCCTTTTTTATTATGCGACTACGGCAAAGCCAACAAGACAAGGGGTGGTGGGATCTACCTCCTAGTGGTCCACGCTGGGCAACGGCATCTTTGGTTTTCTAACCAATGAGACGGCTAACAGATCCCTCTGCGGTGGTAGGCTTCGAAAGTGGCCGCCTGGATGCTACCACCCTCCTGCCGGAGTCCAGCGCCAACAGTTTTTCTGTGTTCCGCTGGTGTGTGGGAGAACCAGTACCTCTGGGTAAGCTCGCTCCATCTTAGGCTTCTTTTTAACCGTATAGTTAAGTATGTAGTCAAGAGCAAACCCATTATTTACATTTTTTTAAAAAGATCTATTGATATTAGCAGTCTATTTATGTATATGGGTATTTATGTGGGTTCAACATATGCGGCTAAACTACTGAACTGATTTTGGTGAATGAGGTATCAATCGATACTTTATTTAGTCCGCGTGACATAGGCTACCTTTTGTAAAAAAAGGTACATGGCAATTGCTACAACAATACATTGGGGTACTTTGAAAAAATAAAATTTACAGTCACAACGAGTAAGTAAAGTAAATAAGTAAGTAAATATTTAAGACATGCCTCACTGGGCCACACAGAGCCATCTAGTCCCAAATTAAGCTACTATTAAGTACCCTGTCGTATGGGGTACTAGACAACCGATAAACTTATATAAGTACTTTTTTTTTGTAAATACATACTTATAATACATAGAAAACACCCAGACCAGTACAAACAGACATGTTCATGCACACAAATATTTGTATATTTAACGAGTAGGTTACAAATGAAAGGAGACAAAATTCTAAATATAAAAATGTCTGAACAATACAGCAAATATACAGGGTGATTTTGAAATCATTGCATTTTCGTAGTCAAATCATATTTTTAAACTATTTATCTTGTAGATGTAGACTACAGGAGAAACGAATTTTTTCGTAGAATTAAACTATGACGTCACGATCAATGTACTCAAATGACTAACTGTTTATTAATTTTTGAAATCAATTAAAAATTCAAATTCAAATTTGTTAAAAAAAATTCAAAAAAAATTTGACATTCAAGCATTTAATAAGAATTAACTTTAAAGGAACGGTGCTTTCGAATGATATAAGAATTATGACATATACCCAATAAACGCAATCACTAACATTGAATTAGATTAACCAGTGCGTGAGCACGAACGCTGTAAAAATGTAATGGTTCTAAAGTACGATAACCGTAACCGCATTTCATTCACCACTTTCAACGAACGCACAACTGAATTTAAAAAAAAACAATCTTAATCATACCGATTAAAATAAAAACGCCTTTTCTTTAAAAGTGGCCCCACTTACATAGTAGATAAAATGTGTACCTATGCTCAAAGCGTTTTAACAACCTTTCTGCCTTTCAAATTATCAACATTTGACAAGTTTTTACACATTTATGACGTACGTGCTTAGTATACCTTTCGCAGCATTGAAAAGGCTGGTTATTCCACCAGCATTGTGTCAGAAGAGCGTTACAGCTGAACCTAATAGCCTTGACATGTTCATAGAAGTCTCCAATACATGTTTGGTCGGACTTGCATGAGGGGCAGATCTTGCATACTTTCTTGTCCCAATACGCTACGTCTTTGAGAAAAAGGGCCTGTATCTGTGGAAGGTTGTTTCTAAAACAAAAATATTAAGTTACTGGTCATTCATAATCATCACCAGCTCGTACATTAAAATATTCCTGGACGTAGGCATTTCCAAAGTAAATCAAAGATATTACATATTAGCCAATGGTAGGAAATGACGCTTAGTGAACTATCTGTACATTTAAATAATACTATCAATTTTGTTGCAATATGAGGTTACGACTGCTAATTTTTTTTTTGATTAGGGAATGGATAGAAGCTGGGCGGCGCAACTTAGCTTGTTTCCTAAAATTAATATAAAAATAAAAACAAACGCAAAACACGATAGGTTACAGGTAGGGTAGACCGGGGACAATGGTACCATTTTTTAAACATTGGTTGATAGCGACAAATCTACTGAAATATATTTTATTCTGCATTTAAATTTCACTACCTACACTCTTAAGCTGCAAATGTATGTATTTAAATAAAACCTACGGTACCGAAAAGTCAATGAAAACCAAACCTGAACAGAATGGTGTCGTGTGTTACAATTGACCCCTACTTTGGGTTAATTGTACCAAAAATAAATTTGGTAATAAAACTCTGTTATATGTGTTAATAATAATGTCTTTATTAATGGTTGGTAATTTTACGTTGTAATAAAGCTACAGTAACAGTCTTTACTCTTAGGAATCAAAATACTTAATAGTAATCAGTCGAAAAAGACAACACGTCATAAACTTAAATAAAAACAACTATTCTACTCCAATAACAAAAAATTGTCAACTCTTGCATAATATACTATTCTTTTGACTCAAACATTACGTAATTATCTTACTAACAATCTCTCAAATCACAAAAATCAAAAACTATCAATTTGTATGAGGGTACAATTGACCCCCGGTACAATTAACCCTGACAGGCAGTACTTAATTATATTTTAATTATTAATTAGAGTCGCAGTTATGGCAAACATAATTGGCTTCTTGTGCCGTACATTCTTCGTGTGCCCACATTCCGCAAATTATGCACTGAACCCAAACTTCGTTTGGACGGCTGGCACTATAAGGTTCCATACATAAAATGCAATACCATTATTCCGTTTCTTTAGAGGTACTGGGCCTAGCATAATCTTTTGGTGTTCTATTTTTTTCTGTAGTTTTTGGTTTACTTTTTTTTCCTTTACCTTTGCCCTTTTTACAAACTTGCAGTAGATTCATTTTAACCTGTTTGGCTTTCTTCTTTTTATCAGCTTCTTCCGCTTCCTTTTGTATAATATTCTTTTTTGGAGCCTCTATCAGTTAACTTCGCTCTTCGCCGAGGCATCTTAAACAAAAAGTCCAAATAAGTATGTGCCTCTGAAGAACAAAATCATTCACCCTAATTAATTTTAACTCATTTTAATTAAATTAATTTTAACTCATTTTAATTAAGAATAATTCATAACTAATATAATATCGGGGTTAATTTTACCAAGGGGTTAATTGTACCGCTACAATTGTCCCCACCGTCAGTGGTACAATTGTTCCAAATGGATAGTTTAAATATTAACCAACAAATCACGGCATTTTATCAATTAATATATCTATAATTCATCACTTTTACAAAGATTAAAGTGTACTAAAACTAATGAAAGCAATGATTTGATAAGATAGCGAGTTTAATTGGAATTACAGACTAAAACTTTTTACGAGAATACTTACTGTGACTGATCGAAAACAAAAAATCCCCCGTGTACGCGTCCGCCTCAGCACTGGCGCGCCGTCGACTGGTGAGCGGGAGGGGACGAATCGAGCGCGTGAACTGACGCTACAAACACATTCAAACGTTGTTTGTGTTTGGAAATATTGGCAATGGTACTATTGCCCCGTGGTACTTTTGTACCCGGTCTACCCTACGTATACGTACCTACGTATTCACAATATTTTAAAAGTAGATTATGCATCTCTAACATCGTACCAAACACTGTAAATGATGTAGCCATCATAATTAAACCCGATTTTACCCATTCATGAAAAAGGAATGATGAATCTGGAGTTTCCATTCCACGCTCATGACAAAAGTATACAACAACACACTAGGATAAAGTACAACAACACGCTAGGACAAAAATTCTAGTGTACCTACTATATATCTAAAATAAGTTTAAAATAACTCAATTAAACTTGGTAGGAAAAATTGAAGTTGGTAGGGATGGAATAAATTTAAGAAAGGTTATTAAACTATATTCATATTACTTAAATCAAATAAATATGGTTTTTAATTTAGTCGAAAACTTCCATGGGGCCATTACCTTCTGTATGCATGCGTGACATGTAAAGGCTGGGATAGTGGGTAATTAATATTAAATAGGTCAGTTCACTATGAATATTCATCTTCTTGATGAATAAAGCATTTTAAACACACACGTTATTTCACTATCACAATTTTTATAATCATACAAGATTTAAAGATCGCTGGATTAGAATTAATCTTTTTTTGCCATGTCAATTGCAAATGTACTTACTGTTTGACGTACGTATTAACCTTTTCAATGTTCGGCTCTTCGCAAATCGTTACTGCTGGAAACGGTGTGTCGAACTCCAAGTAGTTGGTTTCAATGAGAAACGACACCGACCCACCTGAGTACAGGATCAACACTTGGCGCATCATGATGCCTGCGCACGCGGCGTTCGCCGTTAGAATTAGCATCCAGAATATCCTAGAACATTATTATTATAATTAACCCACATCAGCCCACTGCAAGACATAGGGCTCTCCAAGAGAAATAATTTGCCATAATCGCCACCCCGGTTAAAAGATGAACCTGCCCGTCCTTACTGGCAGTACTCTATTAAGACACCCACAGGAATAGAAAAGATGATGCTACTCGTTGCTTCACTCACACTATAAGAAAGAATATTAAAAGGCCAGAGAAAAGGTAGAAGAGGAAGAGGAAGGCCAAGAAGAATTTATATACGCAGCAAACGAAAGAAAAAGATAATGTCTCGACGCATTAGAAGTAGAAGGCGCTGGCAGAGTCCAGCAGTGCGATTCTCTGAGTGCAAATGTCATAACATCTTTGGATACAGCTGCTAAACACACGATAGGTATACTCTTTAACGCTGTATCGACACTAGCACCGCATGGCTACCAAACAAAAAGCCTAGACTAGACTAGACCAACCGGTTCGGCAAGGTATACTTAGATGGAATAATATATTCGCTAAAAAAGTAAGCACTATGGAATCATAAATATAAAATATTTGCATTTTAACATGTAAGCACATAATTAATTTGTCAATCAAAAGGCAAATTGTTATAAAACGATGATTCTTTATGAATTTGGAACTGACTCAAATTCAGTTTATGAAATTACGTTCGCCGCTGCTATGTTTTTTTTTAACATTCAGATACAGAAATTTTAACCACCTTCCAAATTTTTATATAACAATCTATGAGATAAAAAATAAATGACGTATTTTTTCTTTTGGTATAGCCCAGTACAAAAATGTCAAAATAAAGCACGTAGAAAATGTCCGCCAAAAAAATAAAAATTTTGATACGGACTCCTAACAACATTCATTACGATACTATCCATAAGTTTTTGACAGGCTTAGGACCGTAAGAATTGAAAACTACTCGTACCTATGTAGCGAAATATTTTCGGGTGAAAACTTGATTTACATTTTTTACTACATAAATGGGCTCTATACGATACTGAACGGCTATAAAAATTTGGAAAGTGATGAAAAAGTCATCCTATATGTTTCTTTTTAAACTTTTGTAGTGGAATTTTCTTTAGAAGGTTAGAAAGGCGATGTAGGGGGCCAGGCGCGCCAGAGAGGTTATGAGCAAATGCTTGTAAGTGAGCGCTGTGATTGGTTGTTTTTGACGTCGCGCGACCTTATTGGTAGTGCAACGTCAAAAGAATTCGCTTGATTGGTGTTTTTTGAACTCGTTTATGTGTAGTGGGTAGGGTTGCCACCCGTACTTTATAATAACGTATTGTACGTTATTTTAGGTAATTGTACTCTATACTTTACGAGAACAATAAAGTACACGAAAATACTTTATTTCGCATGATTTGATATCTTTGTGATTTTGTAAAATTTAGGCGTAAGTATCTTTTCGTTTAACGATATTGGTGCTGAACCATAAACTTATATTACTCTTTGTGCTGAACCGATGTCGCCTTGAGCATGTTCAATGCAATGTTTTTTCTTTGATGACTAGCAAATGGCTAGAAGAAAGAAACTGTGTCTCTAAATTTGATAAAAAAAATATTTACTTAAATTTCAAATATAGAATAAATATACTATGCGATTGTATAGTAGAGATACTAATTTAATACATAAGTAGCATAAAGCAAAAATAAATTGTACCTTATTTTGATTTCATGTACTTTTATTTTCTTACCTGTACTAACCGATTTACCTTAACGACTTTAAAAAAAGGTGGCAACCCTAGTAGTGGCGCAAGCGGCGACATCGGTTCTCATTCGTACATATTATGGCGCTTGACAGCCTTTCTAACCTCTTTCCATGTTCTGTGGTTGTACTTATTAGATTAAAGTAATTTATGTACGCATCAAATGAGCAATCTCCTAGTATTTTCTTCGATTCAAAGTAACTAACCTTTTAAAAGATGGTATGTAAGACAAAGAGAAGACATAGCGAATTCCATGCAATGTAGAATTATCACCAAAATAACCTAAATTACTTTTCAATTTATTCACAAAACGACCACAAAACGATCTGTTCTCTAAACCGTGATACATTTTATAAATGTATTACTAAATCAGATTTAAAACCAGTAGGTACTTGGGCCGCTACAAGCTAGCCGTGTACAAATAATACATTAGCCATATTATGTGTAATAACTGAATTTTGTTGCTTTTACTACTTTAAAACATTCGCGTTGCATTAATAATTAAATTGTAATGGAACGCAATACGAGGATGTCACTAAATGCGGCGAATCATTAAGGTGACTAAACACTAGGGCATTTACTTGTAACAGAACAGAACCTCGAACTACTACTGTTCAAGTTTTTTTTTACGAACCGAACATTGAGCACGAAGATCGATGTTTTGTTTATCATCATCAATATAATGATTCCACTTCAGTCCACAGTAAACATAGGCCTCTCCAAAAATAGGATTTTGCAATTATCAATTAGCTATACGGGATGGCGCTGCTTGGTAGACAAAAGGCGTTGTTAGTACTATTTTAGTGCATTTTGAAAGACATAGGACTAGAATAGATGGTGCTTTTCTATGTCGCACTGGTCCTAGAAGGCTATAAATCAGCTTACGTTAATCTAATATGGAACTTAAACTACATCCAATACACTACACTGAACCTGATTCTCTGATCTTTGCATCTGCTGTCAGCAGCCCTAAGTGGATCATCGCTGTCCCTTGTTAAAGGACTTTCTACATTTATTTAACCAAGTCGCGGTCTCCTCTCCATAAAATATTTACCAAATCGGTTGTTGTCTAAGCAGAATTGACAAGCAAAATGTCACCTAATCTAGTTTGTTTTCGAAGCTAAGTCGCTTGCAATGTCAAAAGCAATGTCGTCACATCTTAGCAGTGTGGCCTTTAAAAATCCGTCTTTTTGCTTACTGAGTTAATTTAATAGGTATAAAGAGAGCAGCGTGCAATACAAATATCAATGCTTAGTATTTCCCTGCTTGATAGAATCCTATGAAGAATTTTGTAAGTAAAACTAGGATGACCAACCTGGCTGGAAGAATTGCTCAGTGAAAGTGGCAGCGGACGGGATACGTAGCGAGGAAAACCAAAATCTGTTAGGAATTACTGTAATAGCGATTGCTCGCTGGAAGACGATCTGCGGAAAAACCCCTGTCCAGATGAAGCTGAATCTGCCACAGGAAAGCGTGGAACTGCTCGTCGTGGAGATCCTTTATCTTTGAAGAAGAATTAATGTATATCCACCTTTATTAAAACAAAATGTACAGAATATTCGTTCATGTTGCATACTAATGGACATCACATGTTTATGTGTTTTGTTTCGTGTATATTAGTTATCAAAAAAGCAATTTACGATCATTATCTAGTATTATATTTCCAGGTGTACTAAAACCTGGGAACATTATTTAACACAAGCTTAAGTAGTAATACGTATAATCATAATTATGTGAAATAGGTGCCTACTCACTCAAAGGACATCATTTTATGGACCTTTTTTCAAAGTGCCAGTCAACATTAAAAAAATGGTACGTATGCTTAGAACTAGTCATTTGGCACAATAGTTAATATGGCAACACAGCTGTAAGATTGCTGTAAGCTAAGTTATTGAAGTTAGAATATTCGTTTTTTCATACTTTTATTTATTTCTGGAAGGGCTGGAATTTTACCATTTCATGTCGGATTTAATAATAATAATTAATATTTAATGTTTATTTTTTTGTAACGTGTTCTTTTTAATGTAATTACTTAGTATCACGAATTTATTTCTATGCCATAATGGCAGAATATGCTGTATATCTTTAATAACATTCAGAACATTGTAACCATATTCTCAGAAATAAATGATTGATTGATTAATTGATTAATCAAGTGACCAGATAGAAAGTGGCGCAGAGGAACATCATGATCCCAGAGCCATTGTTTGGCAATTCAGATAGTTAAATCGAAAAAAGAAAGGCGAGCTCTCTCATTAAATGACAAACTAAGTGATTATTAATTAATTCATGACTAATTCACGAATTGTTTCATGCGATATAGAACTCGTGGAATTGTGAATTTGATGTTTTAAAGAAGCCTATCTACAGACAACAGCAGCATTGATATTGATCCCTACTTGTTGGACTTAAAGTTGAAAATCAATTTAATGACCTTTAATTTTTTGGTAGTTTGACCTGCCGTTGTCTGTACTATTCTACATTTTACTTCGGTCGTTCTGGCGTGATTGAGTAACAAATTTCCATAATCGCGTTTACAACATTAGAAAGATTGTCCACGCACGGGCTATGTCATGGATGCCGGGGGGGGGGGGGGGGGGGGGGTCATGAGATACGATGAGACGAACAACACCGAGCGAACGTTCGGTTGTAGATCAAGTGGAAATAAAAAGCGGACTGTATTTTATAGGACTGTATTGAGTGTAATTCGGGACAAGTACTACAACAGTGACCGCACACTATGAAGATATTGAAGGGAGTGGGTTCGACCGAGCATCGATGTTCGCTCGCGAACCGAACGTTCGCTCGGCGGTTGTGCGTCTCATCGTATCTCATGCCCCCCCTGGCATTGCTATGGTATGTGGCCTATAGCCTGTGCGTAGACAAAGATTAATGTTAGAGTATGTGAGTGAACATTGTTTTTTTTAACTAATAAAATCAACTAAATATTTATCACCAAATGAACTGACTTAAAACACAAATTACGATTTCACCAAAGTATCACGCAAAGTATTAAATCTATATAATTATAATATAAAAATGCTATATTGGTTTGTGTACGCTTCAAAAACTGAAAAAGTTTTGCACCGATCGAGCTGAAATTTTAGCATGATATATAATCCGCATCAAGGATTGTTTCTATGTATTTATCCGCGACTGCGAAAAAAAAAACATTAAAAAAACCATTCAATCACAATGTGCCACAGCAAAGCGTGGCAGGGAACAGCTAGTATGAAAATAAATATAGTAGTAATTTTTATCCTGTAGGTAATTGATTTACAAGATAAAGAAAATATGTAAAGTGTGAGCTGTGTCAAACCACAGTAAAATTCGGTTCGAATCAGTACCTATTCGAAACGACTTTAGTGTTATCTTAAATGTCACTAACCATTTTCTGTTTCATTTTTAAATTCAGCATAATCAGTTGCTATGTTGTTTATCGTGATCGTGATACATACAAAAAACTTTTATCATAAATAATATCGTTTAATAATTATACAACAAAATCACGCCACATAATTCTTGAGCGCTAACTCTGTTTTGATCTTACTCAACAAACTAAGTATACAACCAGTAATTAAACTTGGAAAATTTTGTCTCAGGCAGGACTTGAATCTCCTTGCATACCGGGCGCGGTGCTTATTACCAATTAAGCCATCGAAACACATGAGCCCGTTCTGCATGGAGATTCGGGTTCGAATCCCGCCTGAGACATAAATTTTTAAGTTCAAATATTAATATTATAATTGCAATTAAGTGGCTAAAATATCATATAAAGTATTTAAGTATACAACCGTTAACATTAATATTTCTAACATAAAACTGCAATCTTTGATATATTATTATGTTCACAAAGAACTCTTCATTTTAAGTTGTCCATATTTCAGCTCTATTAATGAAAGGGTTATAATTTTATCTACATACTAAAAATTTTTTAAAAATTACATGAAACGATTTTAAAGTTATTACCTCAAGATCTACTCGTATTATGTCAATAAAATATTGACAACAGTTTTATAATAATAAAATTATGAAATAAGATAAGAGTACAGTGTAGGGTTCCGCAATGTGCGGAACCCTACACTGTACGTGGCTCTACATACACTTGGCTTGTTTACCTCTTACAAGCACTATCCTCAAATCAAATATTTTTACTAACCCAAATACTGATTTATCTTTATAGAGCTACCTACAGCTGACTCTATCATTGACATTGAAATTATCTCCAAACCAAAACTATTACAATTGATTAAGCCGAATATTTGTTTTTCTTATCAATATCGTTCATACAACGCAAATTATCAACACAATATTCTTTGTAAACATGTGAATATGACTGTGTAGAGTCAGTGCCGCCCCGGCGACGCGTTTGGGCACTCTTGCGCACGTCAAAATAAACGTCCTTGAATCAGGCATGTTTTAAATTTAGCGTGTAATATTTTCATAGAAATAATGTTGGGTGTATTAAGAGTGTGTAAAAGTAATGTGGTGTTGAAGGATTGTGTGTTGCGTCGTGTGAAATACCATTCAGGATATGGTGTGTTCGGACATCGACCCAGGCAAGCGAGTGAAGCCGGTATGGTGATCATGCTTTCTCTCTCTTTCATACGTGTGAAGTTGATACGAAAGTTAGCGCGACCTTAGACGATCAATCTAGCTTCAGTTCAATTTGTGACCTTAATCAAGATTAGGTCAGATTATCTGGATAACTGGTGATCTACGTTATAGTCTTGCATCATGAATCGACTTCAAATCTGACGTCATTATTATTCAAATTACTGATTGAACTAGGTAATACAAAATTAAACGTCTAAGATTGCCGCTGAGTAGCGTGAAGTTGCTGTTCATTGATCAAGTACCTACATACATTGGGACTGTCAATTAAAAAAGGGAAATGTAAACAATGTCATTCAGCAGGATAGATTAAATGATTATGGATTGTCGACGTGATTTCTAAGAAAAAATAAATAAATAAAAATAATTAAATTAAACGTCGAAGACAACTCGAAGTTTATTAACCTCACGAGGTTTAATTGTTATTTTATTTTTTTATTTTTATTTTATTTATTTATCAAAACTTACAGACTATCTTTACAGGTTCAATCCTAATGCGATAGTGAAGCACATGAATATACACTAGTAAATCTTAGTAAACACAGAATAGGATACCATGGTTATACATATATATATACATTCCTATTAGGTCAAGTTTTATATGAAATTATGAACAGCGCAACCCTTGTGAATTCACCCAGACTACAATTAAACATGTCCAAATGTTCCGATATTAGATTAAGAGTGCGCAGCGCGCGCGTCAGCGGCGCCTGGCTGAGCAAACGCGTGCGCGCGCGCGGCAGCGCCAACAGCGGCGGCCTGCGTCGGCGCCACACGTACTTATCGGGGACGCATATTCCCAATCGCCATAATATATCTGCATTATTGACATTGCCTACTAATACCTTATAAACATAGGAAACGAGCATCATGTCCCTTCTAACTTGCAATTCATTGTACCCAACCATGCCCAAAATAAACAACGTTGGATACATTAGTGGATAAAGTGGATACACTCCATATAGTCTTAAATACAGATATCGAATAAATTTGTTTTGTATCCTTTCAAGCATCTGTTTGTACTTAATTTCACATGGTGCCCATATTACTCCATTGAACTCTAGTTGACTGCGCACTAAGGCGTTGTATAAAGTGGTGATGGCAGTAATATTTGTAAACCCATGTACCCTGCGAAGAATAAAACCTAAATTTCTGTACGCTTTTTTGCAAATTAGAGCGACATGATCACAAAACTTTAATTTTTCGTTGAGACAAATACCCAAGTCTTTGACTTCCGCTACTCTGACCAAAGGTGTCTTATCTACCTCATATATGTGTTTGGTATGAGTTTGTGATCGAGAGAACGTAATAGTAACACATTTTGAAGTATTAAACTGCAAGAAGTTTTCTTTGCTCCAAGCCACTACTCTATCTATATCGTTTTGCAGTTTATCACAATCCCCCTCAGTTTTAATTGGTAAATATAGTTTTAGGTCATCAGCGAAGAGTAAGCACTTAGCATCCTTGACTACTTTGGGCAGATCGTTAACCATAATGATAAACTGGAGGGGTCCAAGGTTACTACCTTGACTCACTCCCGACCTAGTGAAATATGTGCATGATGTACAAGCCGCGTATTCTACATATTGCTGCCTATTTGTCATGTAGCTGGCAAAAAACTTAAGTAAGTGCGGAGTGCAACCGATGACCGCTAACTTTTTTAACAACACATCATTGTTCACCAAATCGAAAGCTTTTTTAAAATCAAAATATGCGGCATCGATTTGCCCCCCACTGTCCACTACAGTTATTGATCAATCAACTGTGTCAGTCCTTCCTTTGCTCCTTTCTTCAGTGTAAAAGTTAATGAATGAAAAATCGTTTTTACCTTATTATAAACAAATTGAATTTAAAACTAAATAGCACAAATGGGCTAACTAATAGCTACAATAGCTAAGTAACTAGGATCAAATGCCAGGTCTCCGCTTAATGTTAAAAAAACTGTAAACAGTTAGGTATTGATGAAAACACACTGGAATACTTTGAATGTGTTGTTACCTATTTGTTTTATGAAATGTGTAATATTTATGGTCTCTGTATCTAACCAGGTGACGATTGCCAGAATACTAAATAAGCATTTATTGGTATAAATTATAAAAATTTCATTACAAAAAACAGAAATTTACATAATCATTTGCATAGACTATACACCTTGTAAAGTTATGTTCAGATATTATTCAGAGTGTTAGGTAAATGGTATAACAAGTCGAGATCAGCCCATGTTAACATAAAATATACGCATAAATACTATGGTGAAGTCAGAAGTTTCCAGAGGTGTAAAAGTAACGAAAAATTTCGTACCCGTATGAACTCGTTACTTTGACAAAAAGTACTCGTTACTTTCGTATCGTTACGTTACTCGTTACTTTTGATACCTGATTAATAATACAGTGCGGAACAACAAATCGAGTCGTACTCGTATTCCGTACATACATAAAGTATGATACTCGTATCACGGAGTCGTATCATATAATCGTAATATGCAGATACACTTCTAAATTACAAAATTGTGGTGCTTTTTTGTCTTTTTTTTTTTTCAATTAACCAAATAAGGCACACATTCAGAAAATAAACGATCAGCAAACCTTATAACACACGCATCAACTGTACTTTCGCGACCTAATACGGAACATGCGAGTAACGAAATACATTCGTGAGTAACGATTCGTTACTCGGTACTACATGGAGTACCCGTTACTTAGTACCGAATACATACGGTTTGTTACAGCTCTATCATATCATCACAATTTTTACTTTACACAAGTAAGGGATCACACACATAAACACGATACGACGTCGCGTCGTGTATCGTGACACGTTGCGACGTCGTTTTGTGGTGTTTTACTATGTAGATTTCCATGATACGGCGTCGCAACTTGTCAGGGCTCCCACACTTAACACGATACGACGCCGCGTCGTGGAAATCTACGACGAGCATCGTAAAAATTTACGATGCATTTATTAAATGATCGACCTCAATATCGTCCGTCATTTTTGAATTTCATATAACAACTGTGACATGCATCGTGAGTTTCTACGACGTGACGGTGCCGTGCATCGTGGCACGTTACGATTTCGCGTCGTAAATTTTTACGATGCTCGTCATAGATTTCCACGACGCGACGTCGCATCGTGTTTGTGTGTAAGCCCTAACTCATAATTTTATTGTTACTACTTAATTGTGTTTATGTTTACCTACTAAGTTATTTGGGTCGCAACACAACATGTAAATTAAGGGTCCTATTTAGTCATATAATATATTTTCTTTCTCTTTTCTTCAATTTCCTAATGGGTTTTGATTCTACTGTTCACATACAACCACTTTATTTATGGGACTAACATTAAATAACCGCATAAGTGCGAGTATGACTCGGCCTCCGAAGGTTCCGTACAAATTTGTAGGAACATATCCCATGGTCCTATAAGAGTGCTGATTTTTTTCATTTGAGGTATAAAACCCAAAGAATAGGTTAAAAATGATTAAACAGGATTATAACAATACGACAATAATTGTATCATCGTTACCAACAATATACTGATTTGTAATTTCATGATCACCTAATATGAGCTAATCACAGAAAAGCCATGATCATGGCGCTTGCGCCAGTTCCAAAATATTGATATGGTAGAGACCTGGAGAAAGTTAACTCTTATCGTAATTATCTGCTCGTTTAATACAGCAACTTTTGCAATGATAGCATTTCAATTTCCAAACAAACAGTTCCTTACACAAATCGAACTGAAATCTGAAAAATGATAATATTTTCAAAGTTAGTCTGACATTGGGTCATTGGCCTATCCTAAGGATCGCAACTGACAACTTTAAAATTTGAACGTTAACAACAAACTTGAGCATAATTTTTTATTTTTCCGGACGTGTCGATCGGGTTACACCTATCGTGGTCACAGGCAGATTAAGCTGTATATTAAATTATTAAAACTTTAGAGCACAGTTTTAGAGGTAAGCGAAACTAGAATAGAAATCTGCTAATAAAACCACGCCTAACACTAAATATTTCAGATGTACCTGAAGAAGTAACAAGAAGGAGATACGAGAATTGCCGGGCGCAACAACTAGTCAATGCATACCGCACACACGGCCATCTCAAGGCCACTATCGATAACGTTGATTACAAGAATGAAAGAAGGTAAAGCCATAAAGGTAAAGAAGATAAAGGTATGATGAAAATAAAATTTACGCATAAGATTAAGCCGTATTTGTTTTGTTAATAAAAGACCAGTAGTAAAGTAAATAAAAAAAATGGACTCGTCCGGGAATCGAACCCGAGACCTCGGTGCAGGCGACTCCTTAAAAATCTATGTGTACGCCACTCCACCACATATTGTTTATGTTTCACCAATAAAAATACAAGTAAAACTAAACTTAAACAAAACTTTTTTCACAGTAAAAAAATTACGAATAAAAACGTGAAAAACCACCTAAGCCGGTGCCTGATGATTGATGATTGATATTTAAGATTTTAATCAACATTTTGCACAAATACTCATAGTCAGACATGTACCTAGTCAGGTCATAAGTTCTGTCACATGTGTAATATGATATAATTTAGACATGTTTATTATTTATGTGACCATTTATATAGCAAAATGAACTTAATAAAACATAGATTCATATGGTAATAAAGTTTATTCAAAATGACTCCCGCGATTTTGAACACAGGCCTTCAATCTGCGCGGCCAGTCGTCTATCGCAGCACGAACGATGTCAATATACGAGTAGGCGGCTGCCTTAATCAAGGATGCCTTGAGTGACTCCAAATCAGGATGAGGCTTTGAGCAGGCCTTTTCCTCCAAGTGTTGCCATATCTTGTAATCTAACGGACTCAAATCTGGACTGGAGGAGAGCCAGTCTTCGTGCCGGATGAAGTCGATTTCACGCGCCGCCAGCCAGTCTTGTGTGCTTTTCGCTCTATGAGCTGGCGCAGAATCTTATTGGAATACCCAGTGCCTGTTATTAAACATGGTATGAGAAACAGGTTCTACAAGGTTCTTAAGGACTGTATTTTGATACACAAATGCATTCGTTTTTACGCCTTTCTCACAAAAATGTACCTCAGTTAAGCCCCAATAAAAGACTCCCAACCAAGCCATGAGCGAGGATGGAAAATGACCTCGTTGGACACGCGGAATACGGTTGCTTGCTTCTTCACTGCTGTGTGCGTACACCTTATCATTTTGTTTGTTGTAGCTCTCTTCCACGGTGAAAATTTTTTCATCCGAAAAAAGAATTTCCCGATGCTTTTTTCCCGCGTACCGCTTCAACAAAGCGCGGCATCTCTTCAGTCTCAGGTCCATTAAACGAGCGTCCAAACGATGTCCTGTTTTTCTTCGATATGCCCTAAGTCCTAAGTCTTCATTTAACACTTTTTACCGTGGTCCTGCTTAACCCCATCTGAAGGGCCAACAGTTTCTGCTTACGTATGGGATTTCTTTGAATTCGCGCCTTCACAGCTTTTGTGACTGCTGGAGTCCTAACAGAGCGAAGGCGACCACTTCTTGACCTGTCATCTACACTAGAGCCTTCATTGTATCGTTTTATGGTACGATAAACGAATCTTTTGGTTATATTCAAATTTTTCAGTAAGTCGAAAATCTGAAGTGGCGCGTAACCGCAACGATGCAACGCAATAACCGCGACACGGTCTTCTTTAAGTGTCCACTCCATATTTAAAAATGAGGATAATTCTAAAAAGTACATACACAATTTTATTTTCATTAAAAATTCGAAATTCAAAAGTTTTTATTGTGTGACAGAACTTATGACCTGACTAAGTATGTATAGTACATTCGATTCTTATATAGCACACAAAAGAGACGAAGTATGTGAGCAATTATGCCATGATGACATTCATACCTACTTCTTTTATCCAAACCTCATCTTATTTTAAAAATTTTCGATGATTTTTGTATGACTGCTAAAAGTGCTTTTTAAAATGAAGTAATATTGTTTTAATCCTGGTTAAATTGCTCTCAGCGATCCGTGTCTTTTGCATCACTACTATTATCGCCAAATGTAGATTAACACATAAACTTATTTCTTTTTCGTGGGGTCTATATGTATCGTAAAAACCATTGTAACCCTTTTTAATAAATAAATAATAATTATAGAAGAAGTATGTACAACATCAAGAAAGTGCCAATGAGATAACAACAACAAATATTACTTGATGCGTACTGATAAATGCTGAATTACGCTCTCAGTCTCACATCATACTTATTTATCATAACAGTATTAGTGTTGATATTGTTGCATTAACACATCAAAATAACAAAGATAAAAGTAAAATAAACAAAATTACTTGACCAACAATTAGGTAAATCAATGTACTGTCAGCACTACTTTTTTCAATTAAATTATTAATGTGGACAACATTACAAACCTTTTTTAATCCCACAGTATGTACCTACTTAATTATTTGAAAGACTTGATTTGTGGAATTCAGAAACAACGAAGGTACCTCTAACAACCCGACATGTTCGGCAATCGAACCCGAGACATCAGAGCAGGAGATAGACAGAAACCAGTGTTAGTCGTCGACATCCATTGACAATGATTTTCATAGTTTGCTATTTAAGTTGAAAATTGATAAGAAAAATTTCTGTAAAACCATTATTATGAATAGGTTTACTCACATCATACATACAACGTGTTCCTTTTGATAACCCATAACTCTAGGGTATTAATGTGATCACATAAAATAATTTAATGGCATATAGGTACGTTATTTTTCAATTCATTTATTTTTTCCTTTTTTATTTTTCGTACAAAATAATTTGACTAAAATTCGATTATCCGTGTAAAACACCTTTACGTGAAATGTGACAACATCGCATTTTCTTACCTTAAATATTGAATGATTAAATTTATCAATTAAAGTTATGTACACACTTCAACCTTAACATGTTGACCACGAAAACAAATGTGCTACAAAATAAATTCGCAAATCGTAGTGCAACGTCGCAAAAATGAAGACTATAGTCATATCAGTAACAATTTTTGAACTTATTTATTTAAGATTGACGATAACTTCAAAAATATGCATGTTAGACCCCATGTTCTTTAGACAGTTTAATTTATTTTTCGGCATAGAATATAACCTTAAAGTTATGGGATATCAAAAGGAACACGTTGTATAGTTACTTGATAATACTTATAATGCAAATGTATCAAACTGAAGTATGCTATAGCATGGCTATCATTAGCTCTAATGGCTTTCAATTTTTCTTTACCGTACAATTCACAATCTTGAGCTTTTCACTCTTTACCCAAAATCAATATAAACAATTTTAAACGTAAGTATGCAGAAACCAAAACAGCTTCTACATCTAGTTTGTTAAACAAACACACACACGCACATGTTTATTTTATGTAATATGAGCTGTTTAGAATGTATTGTGAATTGACTTCTAACTACGTGCCCTTCATCTCCATCAAGAGATGAAGGTACTGGCGCTTTGTACTTCAATCTCCTCGTTATCTATTGTTTAACTTATAATCCATTGTTTAGCTCATTTTAATACGTATTGCATTATGGTGTTAGGTTTTAAAGGTATGATGTTACTTAATGAATAAACGTAATAAACTATTGATTGTTTTTAACAAAATTACAGAAATGTCAAAGAGCTCGACGCAGCAAGATACGGCCTGTCTCTAGAAGACCCAGTAGACGTCAGTCTTCTATACGGTTATTCAGGGAACCAATCTATCAAGAGCTTAGTCGAGTCGCTAGAGAAAATATACTGTGGTCCCATCTCATACGAGTTCGCTTATTTAGAGGTACGTTTTTTAACAGAAGGATATTAATGTCTTTGTTTTACATTCAAATATCTTTATTAGGGGATCTTATTATTATCTAACTTGTGATGTTAACTATTTCTTAAGTTAACACAACTTCTACAAAAACTCAACTTCAATTTATTGGCATTCCCAAATGCTACAAAGGTTGTAATTATGATTTAAGTATTGTATTGGACACATATTATAACCCTCAACATCATCATCAGCCTATCGCAGTCCACTGCTGGACATAGGCCTCTCCATTTGCACGCCACTTAGGTTGATACAATAATTATTATTTTAGTATTTACTCATTGTCAAACCAATATAAAGACAACGTGAATAAAAAAATATAAAGACATAATTAAAATTTAAAAAAGACATGAAGTCAGTTAACCTAAGATCTGACTTCAGCCTTATGGACACATTCAGAATTAATGCTGAAACAAATAACACTGAACATACTTAAACCTTAATACTTTACGGGGTTTACTGCAATCTATTTGCACGAATCATGGTCGCTAGCAGACTGACTGATGATTCACGCCTGCCATGATGTAAAAAAGTGTTAAGTTTCAAGTTAAAAAAAGTTAAAAATCCTAGAGAAGATATTTGTTGTTCATTCATTCATTCACACCCACCTTTTCCAGACAGAAGCAGAACGAGAATGGTTTGCGCAGCGAATCGAAAGCTCAACAGATGCTCTAGAAAAGGACAGGAGGATAGAGATCGCAAGGGAAATGCTACACTCTCAGGCGTGGGACAAGTTCTTGGGCGTGAAGTACCCCACGGTGAAGCGGTACTGCGGAGAGGGGGCTGAGTCACTCCTCACATTCTTCTCAAGTTTGTTCCATCTTACCACTTCAGGTTAGTTTTCAAGTAAACCAAAAACCGGGGGTAGATCATATTTATTACGATCAAATAATATACTTCAACTATAAGTAAAAAAAAGTGGACATCACAGACATTGTTCTGACCTCAAAGTAAGTAACTATTTAAGGCTGCTCGCCCACGTCCGATAATCGGTGACCGATTTTTTTTGGTGAAAAATAGAACGTACTGATTGATAGCAATGGAGCAACGCACACGTCCTACAAAAAATCGGTCATGATTGTGTACATGCTGCTTACTACTATAGAAAAAACGGCCCGATTATCGGTCCTACAAAAAGTCTGACGTGGGCGGGCAGCCTTAACACAACACCCAGACTTGAGGCCCTACTCCGCAACACAATGTCCGTATATTCGAATCAATCTGTCCCTATCACTCATACCGATGTCTTAAAGTATCTGAAAGAGACAGATATATCCGTAAATACGAGCTTCGTGTTGCAGAGTAAGGCATCTGAGCATAAATAGACAAACATTTTACACATTGACCCGTACGGAAATCAAACCCGGGACCTCGTAGCAGATAACACCTTTAAAACCTGTGTGTACGCCACTCCACCAGGGGGCCTCGATTTTTCTGTGTAGAGCATGTCTCAAAATCCACATTGATTAAGATTTATACACAATAATTGCAAAATATCCTCATCATATTAAATAAAATAAAATAAATAATCTTAGAGCTAAAAGAAGTATAAGAAAAAGTTATAAAGTTACTAAGTAAATATGAAGTATAAGGGTTATTTAGATGAAAGCTCATATAATTTCAGAGCACATCATGCCAACTTTGTTGCAAACACATTTGCCATATTGAAAGCAATATTGAAGTGAAAGTTTAAGAACTTCACGACGGCGCACCTGCGGAATATATTCCTGTGGAGTTTATTTATATGAGTTTCGAATACCTAAAAAGTCGTGCCGAGTCAGTTCGCGGGAGATGAAAAGCGAAAATATTATTCTCTATAATTTATTGATAAGTATCAGTCACGAAAGTCCAAGTTACAATTTCAAGGAATTAGTTTATGCACATCTTATATATAAAATTCTCGTGTCACAATGTTAGTTACCTTACTCCTCCGAAACGGCTTTACTGATTTTTACCAAATTTTATATGCATATTCAGTAGGTCTTAGAATCGGCTACTAACTATTTTTCATACTCCTAAGTGATAAGGGTTGTTCACCCTTAACATTTGTTTTTTTAATTTTTGGACAAAATGTTTTGTTTTTATTTTTTTATAATGTGGCACTAAAAAATACATACAAACCTAAATTTTTACCCTTTTATCACCAACCCCTATTTTTAAATAGCCATTTTAGTAATTTAATCATTTTTATGGCAAAACATCGTTTGCCGGCTCAGCTAGTATTCTTTAAGAACGTCAACTACAGCATTAATCTCTTAAGCGACGGGCTTGCTGACGGCAGGCATTGCAATAGTTTACTGAAGTCTCTTCGTCGACGAGTTAAGTGAACGGTGTCTCCTCGTTGACGTGTAATAGTTAAAGCTAATTAACCGTTTGGGTATTATTTTTTTAAATTATGTACTTTAAAATTACTACCGTATCTAGTTTGTACTACGCCGACGCTAAACGTAAAACTAAGAAGTGTGATGTACGAATTAACTAGTAAGTACGTAACAGCCTATAATCATCCCACTGCAGCCGACGGCAGGTAAAAGGCCTCCATCACTGAATTCAAGTTACCACTGCAATGACGGGAGCTGGCATAATCACCACGCTTGCCAAATGCGGGTTGATGATCACGAACCCGAGCAACGTTCGGAAATTCCAAACTTTTTACTGCCCGACCTGATCGAACCTGGGACCCCGAGATTTTGGCCCGGTATTTAAACCACTAGATCAACGGGGTGTTATATTTATTTATATTTCCTGTAGACATACAAATAATTGTTATAATAAATTTAAGTATTTGTACCATTGATGTAGTAAACAATTTTTTATTTATCTACGTAGTATGAAAGAATAATGCACCAGATTTTAATATGGGTATAATAAAAATATAAATAGTTGTTGTTTGTAAGCATTATGAGTAGATTAAAACCTCTAAAAGAAGGTTATCAAAGCAGAAATAAATGTAATTCTTGTTTTAACTAAATATGCATAACAATTTTTCAGAGGGTGTCGAGCAGGTAATAGTAGCAATGGCTCACCGGGGGAAACTGAATGTCCTTAGTGGGTTACTTCAGTGTCCTCCAGTCAAAATATTCCACAAATTCAGCGGCCAGCCAGAGTTTCCACTAGAAGCTAATGCTGCGTGTGACATAACTACACATCTAAGTAAGCCTATACACTATCTATGTACATATTTGTACTAGTGTCTTAATATCACAAGTATTATCTTATTTATAACTCACGTATTTTTATATTTATTACCTTAGCACTTTGTATTTTATACCTTAGCTAACAAATATTTGCTGTTTTTATTCGCCGATAATAAATAAATATTATGCATACATAGTCCTACAAAAAATGTTTACGAACTCTCTCTCAATGAACTACAATACTCAACTATTAAATGCAATTGTTACCGCAAAAGCTTTTCAAATTATTATTTGAATACATAACATCCCTTTTGAAATGTCTTTCCCCTGCAGAGGATAAACCGCTACATTTTTACATCCAAATATAAACTGATTACTGTACCCGTCCTTTTCGCCAAATAATGTATTTCCATTCCAGGTGCCTCAGTGGATATCGCCGTAAAAGGGAAATCGGTCCGGTTATCCCTGCTTAACAACCCTTCCCATTTGGAGGTCAGTTTTCTGTTGAGAATATTTCTTTTAAATCTCCAGATTCCCTCTACGTAAGAGTGATAAGGCCACACAATGTTTGCGAGGAGTATAAAGTTTTGTAACATATTGAACCTTTATTAGATTTTGTTTTTAATATTATAATAAAAAAATACAATTAAAAGGGTTTAACTAATTTAAAACTAAAAAGATAAGAATTAAATTTATTCAAATTTACTTTGAAACCAATAAAATTATCAAAAAAATGCAAATCTTTTAATTCACCTTTGTCTTTAGTACATTTGTCTTGTTTTAGGCTGCAAATCCTGTGTCTATGGGGAAAGCCAGATCTAGACAACTGCAACTAAAAGAGGGTGACTACTCACCAGACGGATCCTCCACAATGGGAGACAAAGTTTTAAATGTCCAGGTAAAATAATACCAAAAAGCAAAGCCAAGCAATTGTGCGATAAGCAGTGTATGTAGCAAATTTGTGAAATGGGGGAACCCATCACTTAATCGCAATTTTCTTCAACGATTTTCATTCCCCATAAAACAATTCGCAGATGTTTCTAAACGATATTCAACATATTCTAGAATCATGTTGCATCACAATTTCATTTGGTCAAATGCTTATTATCTACAAACTTACTTCATCGTTACTTCTTTTCATATATTATGTATTTTATCGAAGTAATGTTAGTTTACTATTTTGTTACCCATTTAGTTACGTTAGTTTCAATATGCAGAATTGTTGAAACATCCCATTTTACTTCACTAAAGTCCGTATTGCCAAACGATTTTTGTTACTAATATTATATTGCATACTTTAGTAATAGACAATTTAAAGCATAACTGATATAAATATGTAATAAATATTGATATAATAAATAAACTGCGTTAATCCCGACTCGCCGTGGTCTCCTCGTCGTGGTACTAGTATGCCCTATACTAGAGTGTTATTCAAAAGCCGGAGGCGCGGAGGGAGAGCAGCCTCCGCCCGCTGTAACAAGGTGCAGGCTCACGCGCGAGCCGGAGCGGCTGAGGCTGCAGTAAGCCGAAGCTGCGTAGGCGAGCTTGGGTGACTGCGCCTTGTTACGCTAGGGCGACGAGGCTGCTATTCCCGCAGCGCCGGAGACGAGGAAATCCTAATGCATGCTGCCTGTTTGCATGCCTGCATGCATGCCTTTTTACTTGTATGCATATGCATGCATGTGCTTACTTGCATGCATGAGTGCATGCGTACCTGCTGCATGCCTGCTTGCTTTCATGCATGCATGCCTTCTTCCATATGCATGGAAGTATGCGTATGCAAATGTAAAAGTTATTTGAGGAAAAAATGCTATGGGAAACGTTACACATTGAAACATGTTTTTATGAATGGTTTTATTGATTATATCGTTATTCTGCTTAACAAAACAATTGCGAAACATTTTTTTTGTGAAATGTTATTCGATGTTATGAAACGGCGATTATTAACTATTCGATAAATCAAGAAAACAAGATATTAACATTCATGGAATAGTTTTCTGTAAAATTAAATTCGGTATCAAAAAATTATGTGTCTTGATAGATACCCGTAAAATGGGTATCAATGTACAATAGCCGAAACTTTAGACAAGATTTTTGTCGCACCTATGTAAGGCACTTGTCCCACCGCCGGCGATGAATGAGAAGCGAGTAGTGCGAGAAACTAGAAACGAATTGTTAAGCAACGGGAAGCGAGTGTGTCTTGATGAATGATGATGAAATGATGAACTTATGGAGCGAGTCTTCACCAGCCAGTGCAAACAGTCAGAGATCAACTATTAATATGCATCTCTTTTGTTTACCTATTTTAACGCTCCGTTTGATCTAGTAGCAGGTACCTGGCCAAGATCTCGGATTCCTATGGGTTCGATCCCCAGGTCAGTTATACAAAAGTTTCGTTTTTTGAGCATTGCTCGGATTTGTGATCACCAACCCGCATATGAGAAGCATGGTGTTTATGCCTGTATCCATCATTGATGTGGTAACTTGATTTCAACGATGGAAGCGTTTGCCCTGCAGTGAGATGATTAAAGGCGCGTTACTTTATATCTATTGTACCTACGTTTCTTGAGCGAGAAAATAGCCGATAGTTAGTCGCTTCCTCGCCTGCGATGGGACAACTGCCTAAGGGACATTAAGACGCCTCAGTGTATACCCTGATGTGATGTCGTCTGTACTAAAGCGAACCTGCCTATGCCGGGACTTCGACCCGAAATACCTGAGTGTGTGGTTAATCAGACGAGCAAGCCAATTTGGTTATATCGGGCGAGGTCCTTGTACTCGTGGCCTAATTGGTATAATGCCTGCACTCTAAGCAAGAACTTTGGTTTGAAGCAACGTTTTAGGCAAAATAGGTGTAATAATTGTATTTTGATAGGCCAAAATCGCAAAAAAATTATGATGCATCATTATAAATCAATGTAGAAACATTTTTAGAAGGTCTGGGTGCTCGTAGTACCATATTTATTAATAACTAAATGACCCGTTGAACTTCGTATCAGCTATCCTAACGACATAAATGAGTGAAAATATTGATGTATAACATTTTATATGAGAAAAGGAAATTCTTGTTTTTACTATGTTCGCTACTCGAACAAAGGGAGAAATAAAAGCTTGTTTCAAACTATAATTGCTCCTTTTTAATAAGTTTAAAATAATAATTAATTAACAAGGGACAGTGCTAAGCCGACAGCGACCAAATGTGAAGTGGCATATCAAGAGTTACGTTCTAAACTACTATACGAAGGCAATTAACACTTCACTATTTTAGACCTTAGCATGATAAAATTAAGATACAAACACATTATTACTGAGAGTCCCACCTCTGGGCTTCAAGGTTAACAAGTAAAGTGAAGGGAGAGCTATGATTGGCTTAATAAATCGTATGATGTATGAGGTGATTTTACAACATAACTAAAACTATAGATCTCTAGCTAAAGCACCTACTAACAGCTATCTTAAATACAAAATTAAACTTATTCTATTACGTAGCTATGACGTAGCTGTCGGCGCTGTCGCGCGTAGACATCCTCCGGGGCGTTGAAGGCATAGCCTTCAACTCTTCCTCGTCCGTGGTTGGCAAGAGGCAGAGTCGGTTGAGAGCGCGGCGCACAACACCACGGGATGTGGTAACGTCAGCAACGCGAGGCACAGCGTCGGAGCCAGGAAAAATCCCTGTGACCCGGCCAAGACGCCAACAGAGGGGCGGAGCGGCGTCATCCTTTAGCAATACGAGGTCATTCATTTTCAAATCCTTGCATCGGGTTTTCCATTTCGTACGCTGCTGCAGTTCGGAAACGTACTCGCTAGACCAGCGTCTCCAAAAATGCTGGCGCATCTGCTCCAAACGGTGGAAGCGGTCGAGGCGGTTGGTGCTGCATTCCATCAGGGCAGGAGCTGGCAGCGCTGTCAAGGGCCTGCCGATTAAAAAGTGACCCGGGGTTAAAGGTTGTAGGTCTGTGGGTGAAGGGCTGAGAGGACAAAGAGGGCGGCTGTTGAGGATAGCCTCAATTTGTGTAAACAGCGAACACAGCTCTTCAAAGGTTAAGTGCGCTTCCCCCATTACCCTACGCAAATGCTGTTTGGCCGATCGTACCCCAGCTTCAAAGTAACCTCCAAAATGAGGAGCGTATGCAGGCGAGAATTTAAATTCGATGCTCTGCTGAGCTGCAAAGTCCAAAATAAAATCTGTGTTGTCCTTTGACTTAAAAAAATCATTAATTTCGCGTGCAGCGGCAACGAAGTTTGTACCGTTGTCGCAAAATATCTTTTTTGGTAATCCCCTACGGGCTATAAAACGTTTAAGCGACAACATGAAAGCATCCTTGGAAAGCTCACTTACAGCTTCCAAGTGGATGCATTTATAATTCAGGCAAATAAAAATGCACAAATAACACTTGGTTATTTTACAACCCCTGCCTTTACGATCCGTTATTAAAAATGGGCCGGCAAAATCAGTACCTACGCTTGAAAATGGGATGTCTGGATTAATTCGCTCGGATGGTAAGTTGCCCATTATATTGGTCATGTGCTGTCCTTTAAAGCGATGACAAACTACACAATTTTTAGCGACACTGCGAGCTAGATTACGCCCACCCACAGGCCAGTATCGATCTCTAATAGACGCGAGGAGAAGTTGAGGACCAGCGTGTAAGAGTCGTGTGTGCTCTTGCCGAAAAAGAAGCTTAGTAAGGTGACTACGGGAGTGCAACAAAATAGGGTGTTTCTTGTCATAATCATATGACGAAGCAGCGATACGTCCACCAACACGAATGATTCCATCGGAATCTAGAAAAGGATTAAGCGAAGCGATATCAGATTTGGCTTTCAAACCCTTGCTTAAAGAGAGCAATCGTATCTCATTGTCAAAGGAGTCCCTTTGAGACATTCGAACTAACGCCTTCATAGCGTTATCAATCTCTGAAGCTTGAAGAGGACCTGTTAATTTATAATTTTTATTCATCTGCCTTGAATTATGAATCCATCTCAAAACACGTGCGTAAGCTCGTTGCAAAATGGACAGCCTAGAGATCCTAGAAAGATCAAGAGGAGCATCCCCCACCAAAGCTGAAAAAACTTTGACTTCCGGCAACGCTGGCATTTCCTCGACATCTGAGGGTGGCCAAGACGACTCTTCAAGCTCCAAGAAGGAAGGGCCGTGCCACCACATGATAGAACCAATAATTTCCTTGGGATCAATGCCACGTGACACAAGATCAGCGGGGTTCTGAGAGGATGGAACATAGCGCCAAGAACAGGGATCAGTAAGTTCCTTGATTGTACCTACTCTATTGGCTACGAAAGCTTTCATCCCTTTAGTTGTGCGCAACCAACTCAAAACGACCTTTGAATCAGACCAATAAATACAACGATCAATTTTCAGTCGCAAAGCTTGAACTACTACCGCAGCAAGTTCAGCTCCTAGCAAGGCAGCACACAGCTCCAGACGAGGAACAGTAGTCGGTGCGACTGGAGCGACACGTGATTTGGAGCAAAGCAGGTTTATTTTAATCTCGCCCTGCTTATTAACAGACTTTAAATAAATACATGCTCCATACGCTTTCTGTGAAGCATCACAAAAACAATGCAATTCTACATGAACTGGATTATCAATTAAAATGTACCTAGGCACCCTCAACTCCGCGATACTATTAAGACCGTCAACGAACGTAAGCCAGGAAGACTTAATTTTTTCTGGAACAGGATCGTCCCATCCCAGTTTATGCTCGGCCCAAAGTTCTTGGAGTAGCATCTTTGGTGTAATAGTGCACACTGATAGCAGACCTAGTGGATCGAAAACCTTGAAGGTAGAAGATAAAATCGATCTCTTAGTGACGATGTCGACCAAGGGTGGCTCAATAGGAAAATGAAGCTCATCCAATTTAGGCATCCAACCAATACCTAGAGTGCTTGTTGCATTACTGATCATCAGATCATTTGACGACTCCGTGGAACTATGTTCAAGCACCGAAGGCAAGTTTGACCGATACTTTCTAAGATGAAACCCCCCTTTAGCTAGAGCTTCAGCCACGGACTGCTGAATATAACGCAACTCGCTCGCTGATTGAGCCCCTGTCAAAAGATCGTCCACATAAAAATCCTCTTGGATAATATCCTTTATGAGAGGATCAATAGTCTCTTCACCCAATTGCCAGAGACAACGAGTACTCAGAAAGCTAGCACTTGAGAATCCATACGTTACAGTATTAAGCATCAAAGTGCGCAAAGGCTGAGACTCACTATCGCGCCATAAAACAAGCTGAAGACTACGATCGTCAGGATGAAGCTTTATTTGCCGGTACATTTTTTCAATATCACCGGAAATGACATATTTATACAAACGAAAACGAGCCAAAATATTAAACAAAGAGTCTTGAATAGTAGGGCCGGTCATCTGGATATCATTGATCGAAAGCCCAGACGTAGTACGAGCCGAAGCATCAAAAACAACTCGAAGTTTGGTAGATTCGCTGTTATTTTTTAGAACTGGATGATGAGGCAAAAAGAATTCTGCTCCAGAAGACCGATGTACATCACCCCAGTCAGACAAATGACCTAAGTCAGCGTATTCACGCATAAAATCAAAATAGAGTTCTTTTAGCAAAGGCTGTCTCCTGAAACGTGACTCCAAATTAAAAAACCGCTTCTTAGCTAGTTGAAACGAGTTTCCCAAAACATCTCTTTCAGCACGGAGTGGAAGCTTAACAATAAACCGACCGTCAGTATCACGAGAAGTATTAGCAAGAAAATGCTGCTCGCACAACGCTTCTTCCTCGGTTAAAACTGACTTGGTACGAGGAACCTTCTCTAACTCCCAAAATTTGGATAAATTATTGTTTAGATCAGCAATAGTCGTATCGTTGTTTCGCAACAGACCACAATGAAGACCTTCACTATTCGACCTATCAGAGACTACTGGAGTAGTGACAAGCCAACCAAGTTTAGAACTGCGCAGAACTAGACAATTGTCACCTAATGAACGCTGCTCCGATCCTAGTAAACTCCAAAATAATTCCGCGCCAAGAAGCAGATCGACGTCTAGCGCCTTGTTAAATTGAGGATCGGCCAACTGAACTCCCGCTAAATTTAAATGGTCCCTGCTAAAGGAGCGCGTCGGTAATTTATCAGAAATAATCGGCAACACAATACAAGATAATAAAGCGCTAAAGGCGCTGCACCTAGACTGAACGCGTACCGCGCATCGCTCAATTTTATTCGCAACACGAATGGCGGCTATACCGACTAAATCCCTATCCAAAATCTGAGAAGTCAGTTGCAAGGCATCTCTCAAGCGAGATGTTATAAGACAAGACTGGCTCCCGCTGTCCAAAACCGCTCGCGCTGTAACCACAACATTAGTAATAGGGTTGATCAAATCCACTTCAGCCGTACAAAGAAGCGCTTCGGAGGACGACAACGCACACATAGTGACAACAGGTTGAGACGCAGAAGGGCCGCTGGTTTTAAAGAAACGATCATGCAGTAACGTATTGTGGCGCTGCTTACATGTTTTACAACCACCGGACAGCTTGCACCGCTGTGACTTGTGACCCGGCCTTAAACAAACGTGACACAATTTTAATACCTCGACGGCAGACATCCTGTCATCAATGGACTTGACTTTAAAAACAGGACACTCATAAACACGGTGCGAACCCTGGCACACATTGCAAGATTGCATCGACGACAACTGCATAGGTGGGGATGAGCTATCCGCAGAGGTACCTAGCATAGCCCTAGTCTGTGGTTTCTGCCTACCCGTGCTGCCAGACGACGAAGCTTGTTTAGCCGGCTGTAAATTACAATTAACCGTCTCTAAAACATCAGCACGACTTCTCAAAAAGCTAAAGAAATCATCAAGACCCGGTATCTCATTCAACGAATTCCGGTGCTCCTCCCATTTAAAACATGTCCTTGAATCTAATTTTTGCGCAACAATATAAATAATTAACACGTCCCATTTTTCGGTAGGTAAACCTAAAGTGTGAAGAGCGCGTAAATTCTTTGTGATGTGATCAATAATAAACCGTAATGACCTTTCTGTTTCACGCACGGACTCGAGACTAAATAAAGATTTCAAGTGATTATTAATCAGCTGGCGTTTATTATTATACCTATCGCATAAAAGCTTCCACGCCTCTGCATAGTTCTTATCGGTCACCTCTAAGTTACTAATTACTCGCGCCGCCTCCCCTTCGAGATAAGAATTCAAATAGTGGAACTTATGAACTTCCCGAATTTTACGTTCATGAACGAGTGAGACAAACATATCCCGAAACTCCAGCCATTTGAAATAGGTTCCATCGAAAGTAGGTATCTTAATGACAGGCAACTTGAATCCTAGAATTTCGTTATCATCATCATGATGATGACTCGAGCAATGAACGCTAGACCGTCGCGACGAGGAAGACTTAAAATCATCACTACTCGCATTAACAATTTGCTGCGCCTGAGCTAAATAATTATGAAAATCCTGCTCGATTGAGTCTCTCGTGCTTAATTCAACGTCCTGAGTAGAAACATTAATCACTTCTATCTGTTCCTGCACTAAATCAAATTCTGTAAATAATGCGTTGAATTTAGACAATTTACTTTTAAGCTTAAGTAATTCTAGCGACGAAAGGCTATCAGAATTACTCACAGAATCCAAATAGTTTTTAAACCTCGTTACGCGCCCTTTGATTGAGCTACGTTTAGCTAACAAATCTTTAAGACTCATTTCAGACTTTGAAACATCAGTTTCAGGCATTTTTTACAAAAGAACTACGAAATTAAGCACAAAAATTAGGTAAATTGCATACGATACGCTCCTCGTTTTGTTCCGATGCGAAATGCAGATCAGGTGCACGCCACCAGTAAGCGCTGCAGCGATGTAGCCGGCCGGCAGCAATGCGGGCGTGGCGGTAGAAATGCAGCGCTGATGAGCTGGAATGCACGGGGCACAAAGATAAGCAACAATAAACGAAGCAAGATGATGCGTACCTATTGAATAATAAAGGTATTGGAATGCGCCTTGTAGTAAATTATGGCCAGTCCTGATGAGAACAGTTATGAGAAAGCACGTAAGGATGGCAAATACTTGCGGTGATTTAGTGCGATTAAGATAGGCAATATAGTGAATTTCGTGATATAGTGATGGTGAAAGGTAACAAATGGATTGCCTTTATGAACTAGGTAAGTCTTGAGAGCAATTTAATCCTTAAAAACAAAGAGATTAGAAGATTCAATAGGCAATGCGATAGGATTGTAAGCCAATAAAAATACGCAACTCAGCTTAGGTTATGAATGCGGCAGTAGGCTACACCAGAATTAACAGGCACAAATACCTATTGTAAATCTCAAAGGATAATAAATTATTATTATAAAATTAGGCCGATGATGCGTAGGCGTGCTTCAATTAGGCTTGTGTGCAAAGAAAGCGCCACATGAAGGCGTAAAAGGCTACACAAGAAGTAGAAAGCACAAATAGGTATTGCAATAGGTAAATTTTAAAGGCGATACCTAGCACTAAATCGGTACCTTGAAGGCTAGCCCCTGTATACACAAATCAAGGGGGAAATTATTGGAAGGATAGTAAGGAACGGGCTCACTTGACAATCAGACAGGGAAGGTGGCAGCGCAGTCCAGTTGTTCTGCGCCCTGGGAGTCCCTCGCTGCGTCGATGAGACCTTGATTCGCCTTCCCAAACGGTGACTTCACGGTTTTTCTGGAGAATTTCACGTTGAGCACGTAGAACTCGGGGCACGCACACGCAAACGTCAGCGCCCAACGCACAGGATAAGGCCGGATACTCTCCTAGACCCTCGGTGATGCTCGATGTGGCGGATGACGTGGTGATGACCTCTGTCCGTCCTCAATAGAAGATATTAGGCTCTGTAAAAACTCCAAAATCGCTTCAAAACTAAGCACTGTCCTGTCACGGTCGCCAATTTTGTTCGCTACTCGAACAAAGGGAGAAATAAAAGCTTGTTTCAAACTATAATTGCTCCTTTTTAATAAGTTTAAAATAATAATTAATTAACAAGGGACAGTGCTAAGGCGACAGCGACCAAATGTGAAGTGGCATATCAAGAGTTACGTTCTAAACTACTATACGAAGGCAATTAACACTTCACTATTTTAGACCTTAGCATGATAAAATTAAGATACAAACACATTATTACTGAGAGTCCCACCTCTGGGCTTCAAGGTTAACAAGTAAAGTGAAGGGAGAGCTATGATTGGCTTAATAAATCGTATGATGTATGAGGTGATTTTACAACATAACTAAAACTATAGATCTCTAGCTAAAGCACCTACTAACAGCTATCTTAAATACAAAATTAAACTTATTCTATTACGTAGCTATGACGTAGCTGTCGGCGCTGTCGCGCGTAGACAACTATCTTCCTCCCAATTTTTACATATTTACTCACCTTTTAAACTTCCCTAAACTATGAAAAAAACATACCTATCAAAACCAAAATCAGCTAAATCGGCCCAACCGTTCTCAAGTTTTATTGATTTTTATCATACTAGTTGATCCCGCGAACTTCGTATCGCCTCAGAATAATATAATTATACTAGCTGATCCGGCAAACGTTGTTTTGCCATAAAAATGATTAAATTACTAAAATGGCTAACAAAAAATAGGGGTTGGTGGTAAAAGGGTAAAAATTTAGGGTTGTATATATTTTATAAAATTTTAATGTTTTACTACCCTACCCCTACCCTACTCCTACCCTACCCCTACCCTACCCCTTCCCTACCCCTACCCTACCCCTACCCTACCCCTACCCCTACCCTACCCCTACCCTACCCTACCCCTACCCTACCCCTAACCTACCCTACCCTACCCTACACATACCCCACCCCTACCCTACCCCCAAAAATTGTGAATCTAAACCATTCCCAGATCCCCTTGAACACACACAAAAAAATTCATCAAAATCGGTCCAGTCGTTTGAGAGAAGTTCAGTGACATACACACTCACAGAAGAATTATACAGGGTGAAATTTTAACCACTTTCCAAAGTTTTTATAGGCGTTCAGTATCGTATTTAGAGCCCATTTATGAAGTAAAAACTGTAAATCAAACTTTCACCCGAAAATATTTTTCGCAATATAGTTTTCATTTTTTACGGTCCTAGGCCTGTTAAGGTGTAAAAAGATAATTAAAAACTTATGAATAATATCGTACTGAATGAATGAGATGTGAATCGCGTAAAAAAGTGATGCTAGGCGCCCGTATCAAAAGTTTTAGATTTTTTGCGGACATTTTCCAAGTGCTTTATCTTGACATTTTTGTACTGGGCTATACCAAAAGAAAAAATACGTCATTTATTTTTTGTCTCGTAGATTGATATATAAAAATTTGGAAAGTGGTTAAAATTTCATCCTGTATATATAAAGATTTTGGCATCGCACCATGTCATTGGCATCAAATAATTATGGCGTTAACCTTACCATGATACACAGAAAATTTGCAACAAAATAGTATTGCGACTATAAATTGACATGTAAGCTATCCTATCTTTCAAGTTGGATCAAACTGCATACGGTATGCAAATTTGATTAAAATCGGTTAAGTAATTTAGGAGTCCATCGCGGACATACAACGTGACACGTAATTTATATATATATTATAAGATATAGAAGATAGATTATTCTATATTACAGCCTTAAATTGTTTTGAACTGACATGATTACCATCATAAAAGTTAATTGTTCCTTGATTTCCAACATCTACGTAGGTCCGCTACTGGTCATGTAAGCAGAAATTTCTGCTACTCGTCTTCTTCTGGCAGTACCTACTCCATCTATCGTCTTTTGCGACACCTAGCGTTATTATTCTAAGCCTATAATAGGATGAAAATATTCTTGGCACCAAGCAGACAATTTCACGGTTTAGGTTTTTACTACTAGTCGCTTTAGACGACCATTTGGATCAGCGGTAGTTAACGCTGCTTCTGAGCCATGGGTCGCGGGTTCGATCCCCGCACAGTACAAATATAAGTATGTATTTACAAAAAAAAAAAGTATATAAGTAAGTTTATCGGTTGTCTAGTACCCCATACGACAGGGTACTTAATAGTACCTTAATTTGGGACTAGATGGCTCTGTGTGGCCCAGTGAGGCATGTCTTAAATATTTATTTATTTATTTTATTTTACTTATTACAAAATCGTAAGTATTCGTGTCAGTTACACTAATTATAAGTCGAGAACGGCTGGACAGATTTTTATGATTTTGGTGTTTTTGGATTTGTCTTCGCCGGGAATAGGATAATAACTATTATAAACATTGGAAAGTTAACGTAAAAAATAATTGTTTTTCTTTATACATTTATCCAACTTCGTCATATTTGATGACAATGACATTTAAGACGTCAAGATCAACTATTCTGAGGCAATACAAATTTTGCGGGGTCCGCTAGTATTTCATAAGTTTTTGTTATTTTGACTCTGCTTCAAACGTCATAATGGAAAAACTCTTCTTCAGGTGGTACATAAAAATAATTGGACGTGTAAAAGCGCCTTTACACGTCTTTTTACACGTGTAAAAGCGCCTTTACACGTCTTTTTACACGACTATTTGCATTAATAAAACTGATTTTACTGATTTCAGATCCATGGTGACGCGGCGTTTACCGGGCAAGGCGTTAACCAGGAAACTCTAATGTTGTCGCAGGCGCCCCACTTCCACGTCGGGGGCTCCCTCCATGTAGTCGTTAACAACCAAGTAAGTTACTAAAGAACCTCGATTATTTGCTAAGTGGACCCCTTTTTCAGGAGTTCAATATCTAAGATACTATACCAGAATATATTTGACTAGCTGTTGCCCGCGACTTCGTCCGCGTCAATTTCTGTTATTATGATCGTTACCCTGTACACACATTTATTTGGATAAGGATTAATATTTATATGTTGATAAAACTCTTTGGCAAGTAATTGACAATAATGCATGAATTTTGACCAAATTTGATTACCATTTAAAAAAGGTTATAGTGAGTAAATTTTAAAAGAGAGACATTAATTATTTACAGAGGAATAATTCTTTCATACTTAAATATTTTTTTTGATAAATAAAACCGTTTACGCAGCGCACGCAACGAAAGCCTTCAAATATGAGTAATTTTTCCTGTTTTTGCATCATTTTTCACTGATGCTTTGCTCCTATTGGTCGCAGCTAGATGTTATGTAACCCAAAGCCTTCCTCGATAAATGGACTATCTAACACAAAAATATGTTTTCAATTCAAACCAGTACTTTCTGAGATTAGCGCATTCAAACAAACAAACAAACTCTTTAGCTTTATAATATTAGTACCTATAAATGACATATTCACATAAATCTTCACATACTAACTCTACTATTACACACAATCATATAACACTCTTACACACACACTTGCTTATATCTATAACGAACGCACTAACTATTTTAAGCACAAACAAGTATTTTGGAAACCAGATACAACGAAGATACCACTAACACCCAGACCCGAGAAAATGTAGAAAAACACTTTATTACTACATTGACCCGTCCGGAAATCGAACCCGGACCTCGGAACAGGCGACACCTTGAAAACCGTTGTTTACGCCACTCCGCCACGGAGGTCGTCATTATGTGCCTAATGTGCACATAGTGGCCTGTGTGGATCGAGGTAGTACCTACTCGGAAGAGAAGATTATTTCTAAATTACTTTGTACAATTCCCAGTCTTTTACAATGGGTTTGTTTTTAGGGTTCCGTACCCAAAGGGTAAAAACGGGACCCTATTACTAAGACTTCGCTGTCTGTCCGTCTGTCCGTCTGGCCGTCTGTCCGTCTGTCCGTCTGTCCGTCGCTCTGTCACCAGGCTGTATCTCAAATCCGCGATAGCCAGACTGTTGAAATTTTCACAAATTACGAGTATGTATTTCTGTTGCCGCAATAACAACAAATACTAAAAACAAAATAAAATAAATATTTAGAGGGCTCCTATACAACAAACGATTTTTTGGCCTTTTTGGTACGGAACCCTTCGTGCGCGAGTCCGACTCGCACTTGGCCGGTTATTTGTCTTATAATTTTGTTAGTAGACCTTCCTACTTGTCATTAATTATTTCGTAGGTTTAGGTGTTACCTTGAATACCATGACCTCAAAAACAATATTAATTGAATGAACTTAGTTTTAAATCTTCTGCAACAATCTTGAAAACAAAATCGTGCTAGGAAACATCATATTTATTTTAAGTCATTGGTAGGTTTTTTGTTAACGTGTATTAATGTAGCCCAATAATGAAAGTAATCGTGTTTGAGCAAAACATTTGAATATATAATCAAAACTGTTAATTTGATAAAATACGATAATAGACACATAATTGTCATTTTAACCAGAATTCGAACTTGAGTTGGTTCAACGATATTCACTTACGAGTACTCTACTAACTTTGTTGTAAGCGGAAATCATACACTGCTTACTACCGACTGCTATGAAAAATGGCGGATCGTCCCAATCTGTCATTTTTAGCAATTATGGGGGTCTGATATCAAGATAAGGGACTAAATATTTCAGTAACTCGATAACCTGACGGCAAGAATCTTTATAGTGTTCAGTTCATATATTTGAGTGTTCTGGCTCACTTGGATCATAAAGAAGTAATTCAGTTGTAGTATAGTATAAATATTTCAAGTTTATGTATTTATACTATTGTATAAATACATAAACTTGAAATATTTAGTCTCAATCGGAAATCGAACCCAGATCTCCGTGCATATACCGTAGTGGCAAAATTGTCTTTGTAGGTTAAATTGACAAAGCATCGCGACCGGTATGCTTGGAGATGCGGGTTTGATTCCCGCGTGAGACTAATATGTTCAAGTTTAAATACTGATATTATAATTGCAAATTAATTGTTAAAAAAATAATACAAAGCATCATAAAGTAGGTTTTCGGAATGTTAGGCTCTTTTACGATCAAAGCACTGCTACGACAGCTTGCAATAGTCGCTGGCCAAGCCATAGCGCTGCTACGAAAATTTTACCATATTTACAAGCCGTAGCATTGCTACGACAGTTTTAACGAAATTACTTAAGCAGACCGTAGCACTTCTGCTAAACAAATTGAATAGAGAGGATTATGAAGAGTTTATTTTATTTTAACGCTCCTCATTTACTATTTCGTATTAAACTAAACAGGTTGGATTCACTTTGCCGGCGGTTAGAGGTCGCTCGTGTCGGTATGTAACCGACTTAGCGAAGACAATAGCAGCTCCCGTTATCCACGTTAATGGGGATCATCCAGAGGTAAGTTGAATACGATCCCGTATTACTATACCGTATACTTTGTTTGACTATAAACTGAGAATCATTTGGATTACAATAAGAATTTTAAGTATTAATTTCTTAGTTACCTAATTATACCTATCCATCATTGCTGTGGTAACTAGAATCCAGTGATGTCGGCCTTTTCTCTGCAGTGGGATGATTATAGGCCGTTACTACTATTACTACTTACTTACTATTGGTTTTCTAACCAATGATGACGGCTAACAGATCCCTCAGCAGTGGTAGGCTTCGTAAGAGGCCGCCAGGATGCTACCACCCTCCTGCCGGAGTCCAGCGCCAAACAGTTTTTCTGTATGACGCTGGTGTGTGGGAGAACCAGTACCTCTATAATATATTAATATTTCTTTTTTTTATTTTCTTGTTTAATCTTTCATCCCCCTCTCTTCTACCCAACAGCTCGTAGCGAAAGCGACGAACATAGCATTCGAGTACCAGCGGCGGTTCAGGAAGGACGTATTCATCGACTACAACTGTTACAGGCGGTGGGGACACAACGAGATCGATGACCCCACGTTCACCAACCCATTGTTGTACAAGCTTATACGGAGCCGAAAGTAAGAGCAAATTCTAATATATGTATGATATAAATAAATATTAGTTTCAAAAGAATATATTAATTTGCATGAATAGGTGATACATGTAGGTAATAATTATGGCAATAAGTAAATTTCAGAGTTCACCGATTTCTAAGCCTTTTATATTCTTGTGATATTTATACCCAGCTGAACATTGATCCCATTCAAATCAGATCTTTATCAAGCATATCTCAACTAGACCCATACTAAATGCAACTTTGATTATTTTAATTTCGTGAGATATGGTCTTGGGAAAAAGACTCATAGGAGTCTTATCATTATCTTATCAATATGTCTATACATATTCATAGGACTCATAGGAATATGTATAGACATATTGATCAAATTTTAATACACCACTACTTTTTAACTATATCTAAAAAAGTAACGGGCGTATCTCTACCCTTAACTAACTATATATGTGCAGTTAAAAGTTAAAAATTTACATATGTAATTGAGTTATTAAGGTTTATTTGTGTCCCATACTTTGGACAAAATTTTAGACTGTGCGTTTGAATCTCATTCATTAGTCACGCGTAAAATCACCGCGATAGCGTACATACATGCTCTCTCACTCACACCCTTGCCCCGCCCACAATAGTAAAAATAATATTACTTAGGTAATAATCATAACATTTCAAAGACAATTTTAGGACAATTTTTTTTAAACTTTTAATTGCACAGATGTTCAGTAACGTGTTCTGATACCCCCATTTTTTTTAAATATACTTAAAAAGTAGTGGTGTATAAGAACTAGTAACAGTCCCTACATTGATGTCAATTCGGAATGTCAAACTATTAAGGGGACTACTAGAGCTATGTGCGGCCCCCAATTGATTAAATTTTATTACTTCTAAACAAAATCACCTTTCAAAAAACTAGAACAGTATTACCTCTGGTATTTAATTTTATTGAATCACTGTTAACTGCTTTTCATTCTGGCATTCTTTCGTATTTTACAATATTGCTAAAAGCGGCCACTTTTTGGCGATGGCGACAAATTCGACTATAAAAACAACTAAATGAAAAGTTTACTGTAATTCAATAAAAAGGTAATTTGCTAAGGCAATAGTGTTCTAGTTTTTTTAAGAATTTTTTTTTTTATAGAAGTAATAAAATTAAATCAATTGAGGCGGCTAGTAATCCCCTTAATATTAAGGGGCCTACTAACCGCCTCAATTGAATATTAGCAGTTATATTAGCATTCGATGTTTCTGTGTCATGCCTATCTCAATGCAAATTCATCAAGAGTAGCGATGGGTCGTTATAGGTTTTTGAGATAACTTAACGTAACCGTGATGTGATTTCCAATAACTGGTTTCATAACTAGTGATTTTTGTAACTAGTTATTTTTACAACGCTCTGAAGCAAACGTGATTATTATAAGGATAAAACGTTTGGTTAGATAGCAGGTATAACTTAATCACTTCACGCACACGTATCGTCAAATATCGAATCGATCCTTTAAGTATCTCTGCCCTTTAAAATAAGACTCAAATTCCTTTAAGTACAAGCGAGGGAGTGGATGAGAGCTGCTGACCGAAAGCCGAACATATACCTGTTTCATTCACACTTACGCTCGCGTCCTATAGTTGTTTCATTCATACATGCAATAAAGCTATCACTCTTTTGTTGCGATTCTTTTTTTGGACCCTTGATACATTACTCGTTTTACTCCTTCATGTACTCAAAACGATGTGTGGGATGTGCAATGTAAAACGTCGTTTTCAACTTGTCGTAACGAGTAACTTAAAACCAGTGATTTTGCGTGAGGAGTGAAGCCAACCAAATATCTACGCTAGACCTTTCACATAAGAGTGAATTCAATTTAACTTCAGAGCGTTGTGATAAAAAGCAGTTATTGAAGACCGATGCCTATTTTGATCGTTTGAATGGCGTTATGAATCTAACTAGTTATTGTTGTTGCGGATAACGAGTGATCACTGTTCGGGCTTGTAACTGCTTAAATAACCAGTTACGGTTAATAACGCCCATCGCTAATCAAGAGCACCCAAGTGTGCTTATTTAGTGACGACGTTTCTGTAACATCTTAACCTTTATATGAAATTTTACCAAGGACAGTTATGTAGGTCATCTATTTATTTAGGTCGATCCCTGATCTCTACGCAGAGAAACTGGTGTCTGAAGGTGTTTTAGCTGAAGGAGAAGTGAACAACATATCCTCTGAATACACAAAATATTTGCAGTCACAGTACGAATCGATACCTTCCTATAAACCTGAGGTGAGTGATTGATTTATAAAGGAAACCAGTTTGATCAGTCATTAATGTATTGCTCTCGTGAAATCCATAGATTTCTCGGACTACTAGCTCTTTTTACATAATACAGGGCGTCACATTGCGTGTAGGTATGCAATATCTGTCTGGGTCTGGGATGGGTTGAAAGAGGGAAGATTTTTATTTTTTTATTGTGGAAGATGTAGCTACTGTATAACATTTAACTTCATACATTTTAATGTATGAATGTTAAATGTTAAATGGCTTGGATGATATCACAGTCGAACAGCTGAAACACCTGGGACTAGTGGCTATATCCTGGCTGCTTAGTTTATTTAACGCGTGCATGGCATCAGCGAAGATCCCGAAATTGTGGAGGAAGTCGAAAATTGTGGCCTTACTAAAACCTGGGAAACCTCCATCTGACCCTAAGAGCTATAGACCAATTTCTCTCCTGTGTCATACCCTCAAGCTCTTCGAGCGACTAATACTCAACCGACTCACAGGTACCATTGACCCCACTCTCATCCCAGAACAGGCCGGATTTCGGCCGGGAAAATCATGCACCAGTCAGGTGCTTAACCTCACTCAATTCATTGTGGACGGATTTGAGCGGGGCATGGTCACAGGTGCTGTATTTGTCGACCTCTCAGCAGCGTATGACACAGTGAACATAAAAAAATTGCTGTCTAAAGTATCGAGTGCCACAAACGATCCCACTTTCGTGTCACTGTTGAGTGAGCTCCTTCGTAACCGCCGCTTCTGCGTCCATTTACATGGAAAGAAGAGCAGATGGCGATGTCAGAAAAACGGCCTTCCCTAAGGAAGCGTCCTGGCACCACTTCTATTCAACGTCTACACGAATGATCAGCCCCACCACCCTAACACTCAGCGATATATCTATGCCGATGACCTTGCACTAACTTGCCAAGATAAGACCTTCGAAACCGTGGAAAGTACACTGAATCTTGCCTTGGAAAACCTTCATGAATATTACGAGCATAACGCTCTAAGGCCCAATCCAAGCAAAACCCAATCGTGTGCTTTCCACCTACGTAACCGCGAGGCTGAGCATTTCCTGGAAAGGCGTCACCATCCAACACTGTAACTTCCCTAGATACCTGGGAGTGACACTGGACCGCTCTCTGACTTACAAGACCCACTGTAGAAACACAAAACAAAAAGTTAGTTCCCGCAATAACCTACTGCGCCGTCTCTCCTCCACTAACTGGGGAGCAAACCCAACGGTTATGCGCACTACGGGACTAGCTTTGTGTTTCTCAGCAGGAGAATACGCGTGTCCAGTGTGGGCTAGGTCAGCACATACCAGAGACGTGGACGCAGAGCTGAACGACACCTGCCGCATAGTGACTGGCTGTCTTAAGCCAACTCCGGTCGGTATGCTGTTTCCTCTTGCGGGAATAGCTCCACCCAGAGTCCGCAGAGAAGTGACATGTTCGCTTGAAAAACAAAAACAGGAAAGCGACCCGAGACATCCACTCTACGAGCTCTCCCCCGCCACAGGTCGGTTGCGAAGCCGCAAAAGCTTCCTGCGATCTACGCAGCCTACCGACGAAACCCCTACTGACATGAGGTGCAGGCTTTGGGCAAGCGAGTATCCACATTCACTGTACCCCCCCGATGAAAATCTGCCTCCAGGCTATAAGGAACCTTGGCCAGCCTGGAGAAGTCTAAATAGGCTGAGGACCCAGGTTGGTCGAAGTAAAGATAGCCTGTGTCGGTGGGGGTACTCAAGCAGCGCAGACGCCAGCTGTGAATGTGGAGAACCCCTGCAAACCATGGCTCACCTCACTAACTGTCCCGCATGCCCGACCACCTGCTCGCGTGAGGACTTACTTGTCAGTAACCAGAGGGCTACCACGGTAGCCACCTTCTGGGCAAGTAAGATCTAGCCCGTGTTCTTGCCGACACGAAAGAAGAAGAAGAAATGTTAAAAAACACACATAGTGAATCGGTTTCTCAAATCTTACCGAACAATCAAAATATAGCAATAATGGGCACAGACATAATGGGGACTACCGTTTCTTTGCTCACCAGTTGGCGCCACTGTAGACTGAGGTCCGGAGGTATAGCTGTCAAAGGCGATCGGCGCCGAAACAAAGTGTTAATCTTGAATCTTATTATAGTTTATTATTTATAAATAACTATCTTGATATCAACAAACTAACTTCTGAAATAGTTGCTCTTTGAGGCCGCCTATTTTTGCGCCAAATAATCCATATTTGCGATAATTTTACGAAGGAGATCACTTTCCAGCAGGTAAATTAAAGAAATTATAATTTATGTGACGAAGCCCGCTAAAACCAGTGAAAAATTAATGTTATTGGACCTCACGCGACACAAGCGCCTCTACTGGCAAATTCACTAGCGATAGCCCCCATTACCACGCTTGCCTAATACGGCTTGGCGACACAAACCTGAGCAATGTTTGAAAATTCTAAACTTTTTGTTGCCCGATCCGGGGATCGAAACCGGGCCCCTAAAATCATTGCCCGGAACCACTAGGCCAACGGGGCGTTACCCTACCAAATTTGAAGTAAATTCGTTTTTTTATTCATTTCAACTAACAGTACCTACCAATAACAATATATTTTCAGGTAACATATTTCCAAGAGCAATGGTCTAATATGCATCCAGCTCCTTACGCTGTAGAGACTTGGGATACAGGAGTGGATACAGGTCTTCTCAAAATGGTTGGATTTGCCTCCGTTCAAACTCCAAGTGATTTCGTAAGTATATCCAACACCAGATTCTCAAAACCGTTTAGTATGTTTATGCTTTTAAACAAATAGTCCAGTCATCTTAGTCAAAATAAAGCACGAATTTCGGCTATAAACTTGTATTTAAAACTTTTGTTAGGACATCCTAAAACTTGTCTCAAGTCTCAAAGGCTACAACTTACGTATGGTAGGTTGTCCGCATCTGTCAATATCTAAGGTCAAAAGTCACAAAATCCATTTTTTCGATATTATATATCAAATATTTCGTTTCCTATAGGTTTTATGCTATTTATATTAATGTTAATCAATATTGTAGAGTAGAGGACTCGATTCCCAACACCTTTTTTTTTAATATTTTTCATCGTTGTCGAGTCAAAAGATAAGAGGGCGCAGTGTTTAACTATGTAGAGTAGAGTAGCAGCTAAATTAAAAGATCGACCTATTGTGTTACATTGTTTATTTCAGAACATCCACCAACATCTAGCAAAGACACATGTTAAGAATCGTCTTAATAAAATTACTGAAGGAACGGATCTCGACTGGGCCACTGCTGAAGCATTAGCCTTTGGTAAATGATTAGTTCTTAATAATTTTTAACAAAAAAATATAATTATATCAACTTGGAATCTATATTTTTATGAATCCATAACTATTAGTAATTCGTCGTTGAAGTTTTAACACCACGTATTGAGAAAGTGAATCGAATGACGCGTCTTTTCGCCCAATCACATTGAAGATACGACCAATAAAAACATTTGAAATTACGGAAAAGTAACAGCACGGAAGCCCTGTGGAAACAATACGTCCAGTCCAGTCCAGTTTCATACGTTGAGCGGTCCTGTCAGCTGCGGTTGGGAATTATTCAAAACGGTTTTTTATCTTTCTTAAGAAGTTTCTAAAAATGACTTTAAGTGGTGATAGAACTTCAACGACGAATTGTAGTTAACTGTGTCCTTATAAATTTTCCACATGCGAAAGTGTGTCTTACCGTCCGTCTGTTACCTCTTCACGCCGATTAACTAATTTTGAAAAAACTTTGTACAGAGATAGTAGTCTCGGGAAACATAAAATAGATTTATCCCAGAAATCATCCTCTAAAGGGGTGAAAAGGAGGAAATCAATCATTTCTTAACTGATTTAAATAAACTTTGGTATGAAAATAATCAGTGACCCTGAAAATCAGCTCTGGTCGTACCCTTAACAAGACTAACATTATTTTCAAGTTTCTTCCTATAGGAAAGCCATCGTATAGATAGATTCCAGAAATCCCAAAAGAACTATTAAGATGATATTTGGTATGGAAATAGTTGGAGACCCTGAAAATCTCATAGAGCATTTTTTTTTTACTTCACATGATATTTATTTAAGCAATTTAATTGCATTTATAATATCATTGTATACTTTTTCAAGTTTAAATACTCACATAGGGTAGATTTCGACCTTAATTGAAACAGGGTTGGATTGTGCATTACCATAACTAACGTTTGCAGGTTCTCTCCTCATGGAAGGCCACAACGTCAGGCTGAGCGGGGAGGACGTAGGCAGAGGGACCTTCTCCCACCGGCACGCCATGTTGGTAGACCAGGCGACAGAACAGATATACGTACCACTTAACAATATACACAAGGATCAGAAGGGGTTTTTGGAGGTGAGGTTTAGGCTTAAAAAGTTGAAAAAACAATTCCCTACTGGAACCAACAATCTTCCACTCGCATGGATTATGCCAACGAATTTATTCACGACTTTGCCCTGTAAGCTAACGGAGTTACATAAATTTTCAGGGTAAATTCAATAGACTCAGGCGTTACTTTTCGGAAATCCATAACTAGTCAAACATGAATTTTGAAAAATATTTTGCTGATAATTTCCACTCGTTGACACTGACCTGGCTACCTATATACACCACACTACCCGGATCGACACCGAGTGAGTAAGCACTAGTTCCTGCAATAAAACCGCCCGCCCTCCCTCAAAAATGCAAGATGCAATTATTAGTACCGAACACCGATAAAAGAAAAACCTCGACACGTTTCGCCACCTCACGTAGCATTATTAGGAGATGCTGTTGCCTTCACTGCGCTCTTACGGCTAAAAATTACCATTTTTAATTTTAACGAGCGGAAATAATTAGGAAAATATATTTCAAAACTCATATTAAATTTTTGGAGTTTCGTACCCAAAGGGTAAAACGTTAATAAACTTTAATATAACAATCTACGAGACAAAAAATAAAAATAAATGTCAAGATAAAGCACTTAGAAAATGTCCGCCAAAACACGAAATTTTTGATAAAGCCTCACTCATTCATTACGATAGGTACTATAAATAAGTTTTTGATTTTCCCTTCATACCGTAGCCGGCTTACCTTTAGGACTATAAAAAATTTAAACTATGGTGCGAAACATATTTTTTGGTGAAAACTTGATTTAAATTTTTTACTTCATAAATGGGTTCTAAATACTATACTGAACGCCTATAAAAACTTTTGAAGATGATGAAAAAAGTCATCCTGTGAAAGCAACATTTGATTATATCAACTAGGTAGGTATGTCTATACCATAAGACCGTTAAATTGTAGAGTTCAAATACAATTTGGAACATAAATCTTTTCCAAACCATTAATAACCTTAAACAATTTATTCAATTGCGAGAGAAAAAGTTTGGATTAGTTCGAAACGTGGTACATAAACTAAAAGTTCGCAACTAACGTTTAGCAGCCCCAAGAGACTTTGAGCCTGGTCGTGATGTGTGGTACATGTTCTAAACTTTTTTAATTAATGTTTAACAATTTTAGCAGGCACTTACCTAACTATGTAGGTCATCATAGACAAGACATTATTTGTATTGACGAATTGTATTATTTAAATTCAAATTCAAATACAAAATTTTTACTTCAGGCAGGGCTCTGCCTGAAATATTAGTAACAGTTTTTCTTAAAAATTAGTGTTAGTAACATAGAATAGTGGCCACATTTTACAATTTGGTATGGGTTAAGACCCATCGTTGAAGAAGTGGTGACTCCCAACGATCCACGAATACCCTCAGGATAGTATTGGCACTGCCGCGAAGACGTGACAGTGCAAATGCACATCGTTTTCTCATAATTTCTGAAAAACCATTAATTCAAGCCTCCGCAAACATACCGGATGCACTACTTCGCCACGGCAGCCCCAACAACACCCTGAAGGCATTGTTGTATTGGATACGTAAATCACTGTATGCCCGCCGAGTAAAATTAACCCACAAGCTGCACGTGTAGAAGGTTTGGCAGTATGCTTTAAACAGAGTTAACTTTACTGACCTAGTACAACGTGCAAACCTGCGAGCCAACATGTTGCAGCGAACAGCCAGCGACCTACGCTCCCTATCAATATCTTGATTATCTCTAAGATCCTCAGTAACCCAATGCCCCAAGTATTTGAAACTCTGAACCCGTTTAAGGGTCGTACCACAAAGGAAAATATTCGGTACTTGTGTGTAATTAAATGTTCCTGACTTAAACAATAGCCATTCGCTTTTATCATAGTTATACTTAAGGCCGTGGGCCACTGCGTAGGATTCACAAACAGATAGAAGATTCCGTATTCCACTGACAGATGGGCTTAGGAGGACCATATCATCCGCATAGCTGATGTTATTCATGCAAATTCCGTCAATGTGACATCCGATATTTGTGCTATTCAGCCCACCTATTAGCTGATTTACATATAGATTGAATAGTCGAGGAGAACTTAGGTCACCCTGTCTAACTCCAAACTTCAAATCGTACATACAAGAATAAGCTCCAGCCCATTTAACTATATTTTTCTGGCTGCTATACCAGTACTTAAAAATTGACACAATCTCCCTAGGCACTGTGGTTTCATTAAAAAGTTTATGCCATAGCAGGTCATAATTAACAAGATCGAACGCCCTCGACAAATCCAGAAAACAGGCAAATACAGGTGTTTTCCTACTCGTGTAGTAATGGACAGTCTGCTTGAGACACAAGATAGCACTATCAGTGGATAGACCAGGTCTAAAACCAAACTGTTTATCATAAAGTTCTATGTAATTAGCTAATATTTTATCAAGCAGACTGTCCAATGCCTTTAATATAATCGTTGCCAGTGATATAGGCCTGTAGTTGAAAATATCAGAAGCGTCCGCAGTCTTGTTCTTGATAACTGGTGTAACAATAGTCCTAGTAAGGTCTCCAGGTAGATAGCTGTGGCTAATACACAAACTAAAAAACATAGAGAGCACTCGAGGCAGGTGCGTACCTGCATACCTAAGGTGCTCGATGCTCAAACCGTCGTGACCAGGTGACTTACCTCTCACCATTCGCCGAATGATATCTTTAACTTCCCTGGCAGTAAAACTGATGGGAGGGTTCCCAGCACCGACGGCTCCAGCATTGCCCATTCTTGGCAATTCCACTAAAGGTGGATTATTAGTTGAATGAAAATAAATCTATACAAATGAAAAGGAATTACCGAAATGTATGTAAGCGCATAACTTCCTATCGGCTGCAATAAATTAAATTATTACTTTTTTATGTTTGTGAAGATCAGGAGAAGGTATGTATGGATAAAATGTTTGATAACTGTATAAAAAAATACAAATAAATATGAAATGTGTAAAGGGTTGGAAACATGATCATAAACAGACACTAGCTTTATTGGTAAGTAAATGCAAAGCCGAGACAGACAGGTAGTCTTAATAAAGTAAAGTAAAAAAGTAACAGCCTATAATCATCCCATTGCAGGGAAAAGGCCTCCATCATTAAATTCAAGTTACCACTGCAATGATGGGAACTGGCATAATCACCACGCTTGCCAAATGCGGGTTGGTGATCACGAACCCGAGAAACGTTCGGAAATTCGAAACTTTTTGTTGCGCGACCCGGGGATCGAACCTGGGACCCCAAGATCTTAGCTCGGAATTTAAACCACTAGACCAAACGCGGCAATGGGGTTTTCAGTAGGTAGGCAGTCTTAATATACAAGTATAATTATTTTGTACGTGTGTTTGTCACCTAACTCCACCTAAACGGCTGGACGGGTTTGGATGAAATGTTGTGTGTATATTTCAATTGTCTGAGAAGCTAGTTGGACCCGGTAGGTAGTGGTAGGTGGTGGACAACGTCTACTGTGTCCGCTATTAGCAATATAATTCTTATTTAAAATATTTTTAAAGCTATTTCATTCAGATCATGTCAATGACACGATCATATGAATTGCAATAAATGAATACTTACCTCTTTTGTGACAGGTAGCAAACTCTATCCTGTCTGAAGAAGCGGTGTTGGCTTTTGAGTATGGCATGGCGTACGACAACCCAAGCAACTTGGTTGTATGGGAGGCCCAGTTTGGAGACTTCTACAATGGGGCGCAGATTATCGTGGACACATACATTGCTTCTGGGGAAGGTATGAAATCTATAACGATGTTTGGAAATAACTTAATGAGGTGAACGTTTTTTTTTCTTCAATACAAGGAACTTTGCTCTTTGCCCCGATGGATAAATGTTTATTTTAGTTTTAAGATCACTAACTACAAGAATCACTAAGAAAAAAATTGTAAGAGAATACTTATGGGCAAACTGGTTCATTTACATTACAAATAAAAGATTGTAAAGTTTTTTAATATTTTTAATAATCGTATTGAGACTAACAGTTGTCTATTTAAAACAAAATTTGATCATAAAAAATTTGTCTTTTTATAATTGTAATTGTTTTTGTAATTGTAATTGTAATTGTTTTGTAATTTTGTATAAGTTCTTGAGTGGAGACCGCGTCTCGGCAAACGTAATGTAGGAGTGATGATTTGCGCAAGGTGAGAATCCGAGGATTGACCTAAGTGGCATGCATTTGGAGAGGTCTATGTCCAGCTGTGGACTGCGATAGGGTGATAATGATGGTGATGTATTAGTAGTAATAATATACGTAACAATGTGATTGCTTATTCAGCGGTTAAGATAAGCAAAACACTCATCCTGTCACATATCAGATATCTCTACTAAAAGAAGGTATGAAAGTTACGTAACAAAAAAAACGTAATCGATTTTCCAAAGTCCAATTAAGATATTAAAATTCAAATACATTTCAATATGTTTGATGTTGACCGATCGGAAACGCATACTATAACTCATTTATCATCCTAACTGTTTACCATTCGAGGTAAATCTTAATTGGGACGATCGATAGAAGGCCGATCCATCACCGCAGCCTCCTATGAGGTTTGATACAAAAATACAGGGGATTTTTATAAAAGTAAGGTTCGATTCCAACATATTTGATTTGATTGACGACCATTTGGATCAGCGGTAGTTAACGCTGCTTTTGAGCCATGGGTCGCGGGTTCGATCCTCGCACAGTACAAATATTTGTGTGCATGAACATATCTGTTTGTACTGGTCTGAGTGTTTTCCATGTATTATAAGTATGTATTTACAAAAAAAAAATATTTAAGTAAGTTTATCGGTTGTTTAGTACCCCATACGACAGGGTACTTAATAGTAGCTTAATTTGGGACTAGATGGCTCTGTGTGGCCCGGTGAGGCATGTCTTAAAATATTTATTTATATTTGAACTTAACGAAAAATTAAAAATGGTCCTCAACTCAACACATAGGTAATAGGGTTTTCGTCCCGGGAGTCTCGATTCTCGAAATCCCGGGAATCTCGGTACTTGAATCATCGAGACCGAGACCGAGTCTTTGCTAGTCAGTCTCGAAAATTTCGAGACCAGATGTTTCGGTAAATAATCAGATTTTACAATTACTAAAACACATATTAACAAAATATATATTTTTTTAACAATAACATAACGCGCAAAACAGGTTTTTTTTTCCATACAAATTATAAAAACTTCGCGCCCCAACCCAACGGATTCAATCGCTATATGAACTTCATTCATTTTTCGCGCCATGTATCGGCCACTGACGATATGATTTCTGCACTGAGTGTGTTTACGAACATACTATTTATCCGGAAAGCATCCCAGGTCGGCGGCCGGTCCCAATAATCCATCTATCGCCAGTTTTGACATTTCGGAGATAGGAAACAGTTTCTATCTCTGATTTTGCCGTGCAGGGAAACAAAGACAGAAGTTGTTTTCTATCTCCGATATGCCAAAAATGAAGATAGATATGTTATTAGGACCGACCGAGTCACCTTCCGGATAGATAGATGTTCTTAACTAATCAGTTAAAATTTTTTTTTACTTTTTGCTATTTTTTTTAATATGAAAAGTTTTGAATTTTATATTATTTTTGTTCGTTTTAAAAATAAAGTCTTATTATAAGTACTTATTAAGTCGTGACGTGACATGACATTATTATAGCAACTTTTAGATTTTTTTAATGCCTTAAATGGTTCTCTATTATTGCAAAACAATTATCTTTATTAAAGTGAGACTAAAAATAAGAATGAATAGCAAGTTACAATATTATTGTATTTGCTTTGTTAATTTTCTTTAATTTTATTGTAATATTTCGTCTGGTTGATAAGAAGTCGATTCTATTCTAACTAAAAGATTTAACAATAAGTATGATCTTTTATTTCATTTTATTCTCAAGATAGCATAGCAGTAGTCAATTGTTGTCGTTATCTTTTAAAGATTGCTTTCTCTTAAAGGTTGTCAATTGTCATATTACGTAATTTCATACTCTAGTAGGTATCTTTCATTTTTACCAAAAGTAAGTCTAATTGTCATAAACATATTTTATCTACATAATTTATTGTAAAAACAATACAAATTGCGCAATTTCTGACACATTTTCATAAGTTTAGAGCCATTTTAGTAAATGAAAAGAAAATACCTCTGGTCTCGAATTTCTCGGGAGTCCCGGGACTGGCTGCAACAGTCCGAGACTGGTCCCGGGACCGAAAATGTGTCCGAGACCGAAATCCCTAATAGGTAATACTGGATGACTTTTTCAGCAACGTCAAAATTTTTTTAGTTTTCTACCGAAAATATTTTACGCAACATTCTTTTCAATTTTTACGGTCCTAAGTCTGTAAATGTATGAAATAAAAATCAACAACTTATGAATGTAATCGTAATGAATGAATGAGATGCGCATCGCGTAAAAAGTGTGTTGCAAGGAGGCCGTATCAAATAATTTAGATTTTTGGCGGACATTTTCTAGGTGCTTTATCTTGACATTTTTGTACTGGGCTAAATCAAAGAAAAAATACTCGTACGTCATTTGTTTTTCGTCTCGTAGATTGTTTTATTAAAATTTTGATGGTGATATCCAGCAGTGGGCGTTGTTTGGCTGAGATGTTGTAATAATGATAATGCACCAATTGCGATGATTTTTTAGGGTTCCGTACCCAAAGAGTAAAAACGGGACCCTATTACTAAGACTTCGCTGTCTGTCCGTCTGTCCGTCTGCCTGTCACCAGGCTGTATCTCAAGAGCCGCGATAGCTAGACATTTGAAATTTTTACAAATTATGTATTTCTGTTACCGCAATAACTGGAGGAGCTCCCATACAACAAACGCGATTTTTGCCCTTTTTTGCTCGATATTAATAATGGCAACGTAGGCACTTGAAATATTTACAAAACACTCAATTGTATTTTAACTTTCATAATAAATAATAAAATTAAAATAAAATTAATATTTAGGGGACTCCCATACAAAAAACGCCATTTTTTGCTCAATATCAATAAATGGTAAAAGACAGGCACTACATTAACTAAATTAATGTAGGCACCTACTGTTGTTTACCTTGTCAATGGTACGGAACCCTTCGTGCGCGAGTCCGACTCGCACTTGGCCGATTTTTATACAAATAACTTCACGGGGTATATATCGGGATGCCTAATTATTTGTACTCCTAATTGTCATTGGCGCACAAACTATTAGCCTAAAATTTTTTCGCACATTTTTACTATTCCTAAACGTGTTTAGCCTATTTTTACTACGCTTAACTTTATATCGCCGTATTATAATTTCCCAATTGCGACATTTATCCGAATATATCATAACACCTACCCTTTTGCAGTTCCAAATTTTTATTCGCAGAAAGTTAAAAACTTTATCAGCATGCATGCATGCTTGCAAAGAAGTAAGCATGCATGCAAGCAAGCAAGCATGAATGCATGCAAAGAAGTAAGCATGCATGCAAGCAAGCAAGCAAGCATGTATGCAAATAAGCAATCATACATGCAAACAAGCAATCATGCATGCAATCAAGCATACATGCATGCAAACAAGCAATCATGCATGCATCCAAACAATCCGACTTCCGTGACGGCTTCGGCGCTGCGAGGCTCCGGCGGTCCCACGCGTGCTTATCGTCGCAGATGGCTTACGCTCACCACCACAGCTTCGGCTTTCTGGCCGGCTGTGCCGGCCAGCCTCAGCCGCGGCGCCTCGCTTACAGCCTCCTGCTCCTCAGCCCGCGGGCCGCCTCGCCCCTCCGCGCCTACGCGCTTTTGAATTACACTCTAGGGGTAGGGCAGACAAGACTGCTTGGGGTCGGTTTGTGAGGGTTTCGTTTCTTAAACTTTGCGGTTTAAAAAAAATAGAGCGTAATGCCAAAAAAAGATGCTAATACATTTTAGTGCTTTCGATATTAGACATACTGAAATTAGGGTTTTCAATTTTTAGACCAATCTATAATAGTGCGAAAACAACTGTTAGACTAGACAATAGTTATACGTTATAAGTTTAGGCCAATACGGTTCGGCCAAATGAAATTAGGACTTTAAATTTTAGGCGAACCGAAGGGCACCCAACTTCACGTACAGAGGAGTATTTGACCTCAAAATCCGGTCAAAAATATTTAATGCATTTTTTGTGTTGGAGGTGACTTAAAATGATGATTTTAATTCTTTGTAGTGTATTTCAGGATTTCAAATCTTGAAAAAATTAAAATACATGCGTAAGTCTAAATATTTATTTAAAAAATAATAATTTAATATTATAGTTAACACATAAGTGTAGGAATCTTTTATTAAATTATTAAATAAATTACTAGCAACATTCCATACTAAGATCCTTGATATTTTGAGGACCCACTTCTACAAATAATTCTACAGTTTCTGGCGAGAAAGTCTGGCTGCTTTTAACTTTCTTTCTTTTCCGTTCACAGCTCAGAAATGGATCTGAAGTAAGCAAAAGCCTATTAAAGACATCTTTATTACATAATTCTCTCGAGAATTTTCTTGCATAATCAATTCTATAAGAACGAAAATGTTTATTTCGGGCTTCAGCAGCCTCCTCGGATAATTGTCCGATTGGCAGAAGGGCATGTTTAATAATTGTAGCACCATGTATTAGGATTTTATGTAATGTGGGTGTCATGGGATGCCAACCATATAATTCGACATATAATTGAGCAGTCTCGTTTGGGTAATCCGCAAACTTATTTTCATTTATTTCAAAACCCGAAGAGATGGCTTCTAATATGACTTTAAGCCTCTGTATGAGACGTATGTCGATACCTGTAATTTCAGCAGCTGTTTCAGGATCGCTGAAAAACCTTCTGGATGTGTTTCCCGAGTTTGAGTTTCCGAAGCCGGCTTTAGGGACATCTACTATAAGTCCTGTTTTTTCTTTGAAATCTTTTTGTATACGTTCTTTTGTTTGTTTCATTATGTTCTTGTCATTTTGGCCCCTAGCTTGCCATTTTTTCAAAGGCAGTTTATAAGCGATATGCAGAAGAAAGAGTCTCAAATAATCTAATTCTTGCATGTAATGTTGAAATGCCGAATCTGAGTGCTTCAGGGTTCTCTGTTTTAGTTGCTTTAAAATAATTGAAATCTTTTGATGTTTTTCCACATATGTAACACCTCATAGTGGATGTTGTATTTGTGGCAGCATTGCACACCTTTGCATCTACCATAGTCGAAAGCAAGGTGTGCAAAACATACATGATTCCTCCTTTCGAATTTGGTAACTCTGTCTTCGTCAGTTGTTTTACTTGGTCCTCTATATACTTTATTTCGTCTCTTGTTATATCGGCAGTTTCATGTAGAAATCTTATCCGGATTGGTCGGCAGAATCGTGGTGATGAAGGAGTTGGGTTCTGCCATAAAATCTTCTTTTGGTTTCCAATATTAGATTGTAATCTGATGGGAACTAAGGAACTTAGAAATATATTTGAATCATCTGCTGAATTGTCTTGGAAGTTTTGTTGGAATCGACTCTGTTGACTACCATCGCAACCCCATTTTGTAATTAGTTCCATATTTAATAAATCTTCTGAAGTGCAGGTTTCAAATACATCTTCTAAATATTTACACAATCTTGAAGCCGTGTGATTTAATAAGTCTTGGAGAAGAACTTCTGCACAAGTTTCTGTTACACGCATAGATTCTTCCCTCGGATAGCAATCCTTTTTTGCTTCTTTAATAAGCGAGTAACATGGATAGATACTCTTGTTTGATTCGTGTAGTATCTTATACTGTCTTTTGGTAAAATTACACTCAATGAAAAGAGACAAAGCTTCTAAAGGTGAATGTTTTTTTACAACCTGTTCTTGAGTCCGAGCAAGTGCATTTTTAATCTTTTTCGCCCTTGTAGGAGTAGCAGTGACTTCTTTTATTATTTGGGATGCTTCAATGTTTCCTGATTTTCGTTGACTAACACTGGCAGCGTATGTTAATTCTTGGACAGGTACGTTTTCACGAAGTTCTTTTGTTTTTCGCCTCTTGCTACGATCAGTTAATTCCTGAAATGACTTGTTCGGTCGTCCTTGTTTTGATTTAGACAGTGTCGACCAGCTATGCATAGTTATGGAACTGTCTAACCAGTTTTCATTCTTAATTAGGAATCGTGCTTCTGTGTTGTTGGCTAAGCTCCATTTTACCTTAAGATCTGATTTAAAATGTCTAAGATCATTCGTTAATGTCCGAAACTCATTTTCTGGACATTTAGTTATTTCCCGTAGTTTTTGTTCCATGTCCAATAGTTTTTGATCCAGTTTTCGTTTATTACTGTCTTTAAAAAGCATGTATAATGATCTTCTAGACATTTGGATGTCATTTGAAGTCGAACCTAAAATAAAAACATAATTTCATGTAAATGTTGAATTTACGAAAAAAAAACATACCTACTAAATATAAACTTTTAAAAAAAATGTGACAAGATGGGTGACATATTTCAGCTCGAAAAGCATGACTAAGGTTTATAGTTAACTACCATAAAAACATTATTGCCCGATCTAGCTCGGAACTAGTACAAAAACAACTTTTAGTAAAATAATTTAGTCAATAATATTATTATTTTGGTTCTTGTAATTTTTATTTTAAAAACAAACTAAGCAATAAGAAAAACAACCATATTTCAGTATCACAACTAAGTACATACCCTGAGCTTCAGTATCCATTGAAAATCTTCTCACAAATCACTAAGAAATAACTTAGAACTCAAACTGCAAAGTTGTTAGAATTGAGGGCGTATCGAGAACAAAGACGTGTGCATTCAACATCGACTAGATTTCGACTACCTGTGTCGCGAGCGGGCTGCTTCCAGGCGCTTTTTAGAACCGGTTTATGATAACCCGATTTGTAAGGTGTGCAAACAATGCAAATTATGTGTCTTTTGTTCAAATCCATCTTTTCGACTTTTGACCGCATTTAGAGGTCGAATACTCCTCCGTCGCGCGTCAGTGAGCGACAGTTAAATTAATTGGATACTATCTGTGATTCTATTCATGCTATAATTCAAAAATCGCTAATAAAAAATGGGGGTACAAATTACAAAAAGAAATGTTCTTTGCGCCAGATTCTTATACCTAATAAATATACGAAAACAAAAAAAAAACATTTGAATCGTACGACCAAAAAACACATCATTGCCTACCAAAAAAAAACAACGCCGGTCATGAAAGCCAATTAAGAATATTATGTTAAATTTCTTTCAGACCGTCAAGTTTTTGTTGGAAAGTTATCGAAGTACACAATGACCTAAAAAAACAATGGTTATTTGTGATCTTGTATGATAATGATAACAATAAAAGAACGCGGTTGGAAAATAAACCTTTCCTATTCGCGATAAGATAACAGCCAATTCGAGTGAAATGGATCCATTCTACGAAGATTTTATATTTACTGATTTCACATTAAAATCCAAAAATAACTGAGTAATATCATCTTGCAGAAATGTCTAACCATTGCGAAAATAGCAGATCAATTTGCTTGTGTCTAAAATAAAATCTGACACAGAATACTTGTCTTTTCGAGCTTGCCCTAGCTTAAATAACAAATGGATATCCTATTCTCGATCACTTGAAAAGTTTTTAGAGGACAACCAAGTGTACATCGAATAAGTACGAAGAAACTAAAGTAGGTAAAGAGACATTAGTATCTAATAATAAACTTGTGTCTATCTAAAAATATCTAGGGATTGCCCTTCAAGGCTTATCTGGTGACGTAGTTTTCAGCCGCGTATTACAGTAGCACTTGCGTAATAGGCGGACCTTCGAAACACCACACCAGTCGGGTCGTACATAATATAATAGAAACACATTACTTCTCTTCCTATGGGTATCAAAAGTTGCACAAAGGAGTACAACCAAAAAAAGGCAGGCTGCAGCGTCCTCTCCCTTCCTCTCTTCCATTAGCCAATTGTGATCTCGTATCTCCCCTGCCAAGCATGGTGGGTGATTATGACAAAATGCTCCATTTGTCATCGGCCATCGTCATCATCATCATCATCATATTTATAGGTAGGTCATGTACTTTTACGGCCGGTCCTAATAACCAATCTATCTTCAGTTTTGGCATATCAGAGATAGAAAACAACTTCAGTCTTTGTTTCTCTGGACAACAAAATCAGAGATAGAAACTGTTTCCTATCTCCGAAATGTCATAAATGGCGATAGATAGATTATTGGGACCGGCCGTTAGAGTGGTGGGATCTACCTCCTAGTGGTCCACCCTGGGCAACGGCATCTTTGGTCTTTTAACCAATGATAACAGCTAACAGATCCCTCTGCGGTGGTAGGCTTCGTTAGAGGCTACCTGGATGCTACCACCCTCCTGCCGGAGTCCAGTGCCAAACAGTTTTTCTGTGTTCCGCTGGTGTGTGTGTGTGAACCAGTGCCACTTTCTGGGTAAGCTCGGTCCATCTTAGGCTTCTTCTTAACCGTAGAGTTAAGTATGTAGCCAAGAGCAAGCCTATTGCTTATAAAAAAACAATAAACGCTCTAATTTGGTTTCATGTTTGGTTTACTGAGTCTAAAATAACATATTAGACGCCATTTTAACTATTCGTATTTCTCCATCTTACTAGCAAAATGGGTAAGAAGCAATGGCTTAGTCATGCTGCTGCCTCACGGGTACGACGGAGCAGCGTCAGAACACAGTTCCTGTAGGATGGAGAGGTTCCTGCAGCTCACGGACAGTCTGGAGTCCGCGCCCGACTCTGAAGCGGTCTGTCTACACGTAGCCAATCCCACCACGCCGGCGCAATACTTCCATTTGTTGAGAAGACAGGTATTACCAGAATCGACTTATTATATAAACTATCAGTTCATAAATTTATTTACACATTCTGACCAGTTAAAATAATAGGGGTTAAAGTATGAAATTGCCGATTATTTTCCCACTTTTTATTTTACTTATAGCTCTTAAGTATAGCCATATTATTGCGTAATTCTTTTTGTATTGTATCAAAAACTAAATAAAGTAACTTTTGACTAAAAATAAAAATGCAATACTAGTGCCTATTACTTCAAAGGAAGTCGTTGAAAAGACCCCTTACAATGTGTCAGCTGACCTTCTTGCTTCAATTAAGTATATTTGTATTATATACTTTGATTTTCAGAAATTTAAACACTATAATGCGTAGCTTTATAACCATCTAACTTTCACCTTTGATTGCATCGAAAACGGTTCAGGCGTTTTTAAAAAAACTAAAAAATTGTTAGTATGGAAAAATGACTTTTCTCGATTTCGTCCATACAAAACGGCAATTTCATACTTTAACCCCTAATATGACGAAGTATTTTTAATGTAAATGATATAGTGCTTGTAAAATTTGTGTCATTTCTAAGTGTTAAACAAACACAGTTTTTTTTTTTATAATAGTGTTGTTGTGTTATTGTTCCTAAATATTTAGGTACCAGTGAGTCAAAATACATGCACAGAACCTTTAGTTTCAATATAGAAACCACATCAATCGACAGTAATGAACATTATTTTTAACTTAAAGACAAAATTTTCTGTTCAAATAACATTTTCAACAATATTGTACATACAAATCTTTAAATGCAAACTTCGACTGCCTTTGGTGGGACATGAACCTACAATCTTTCACCTTTCGGGCCACTGCTCTAACCATTGAGCTACCGAGACACTTGGGTCGACGAATTCGCTATAAGCCAGCGGAGTTGAATTAATGTATGAACATAGTTGGTATGTCTTTCCAATATCTTAAATATAGATTTATACAAATATTGTACAAGGTCAAGTTAAAACAGCTTTTTATATGGATAAAACAGTTGAAAGATTATTGGTTCACGTCCTACATGGCATTTGAAGTTTTTATTCAAGGAATTATAGTTTAAAATTACACGAGCAATTTAATTGTTCAATATAAAAGTATACAAACAGTATCATTGTATTCGTCATTTTACAGATAGTGCGAAACTACAGAAAGCCTCTGGTAGTCGTGGCTCCGAAGCTGCTCCTTCGACTGACTGATGCTGTGTCGCCGTTAGCACACTTTGGCCCTAGCACGCATTTCCAACCAGTCATTGGTAACATTTTATTTTATTTACACTAGCTATTGTCGTTATATGTTTACTTTTTGGGAAACTACAAAACATTTTGTCCAAGTCCAAATACGTAATTTTGTACCACCCAAATTAGGTATCTCAGTGTCTCAAGACGAAACAATCATAGATGACTTATGGCAGTAAAACGTGGTCTTATATGAAGGCTAATGTTTGCACAGTCTGATTTAGATAATATTTTGTGTTAAATTTCAATGGGTTCCTGGTTTAAAAACACATTTGTACCGGGATTGGATTTAAGATAAATTACGGACAGAACAACGTCTGCCGGGTCGTGTTCATTAACAATTACAGATTTTCAAAAATAAAATTTCTTAGTGATTTATCAGAGGATGAGGGCGGAGAGTTCTACTATATTTTGTTAATCTATATTTTGTTAAATTGGAAGCATTTAAAAAGAATTTATTTATTTTCACATATTGTGTGTACCTACTAAGGGAATATTCTAGTAAGTGGCTCTAAACTAATCGGTAATCAAGACTTTAATCTCCAAGAGTTCGGCAAAATCCTGTCAAAGAACCTTATTGAAAACTTCACGGGATGCTATGAGCGTAACATTTGGTAATTACTTATCCAAGTAGAAATAATCCAATGTGAACTTTATCTAGGCTGCATAAGATTTATTACACATTGATACTGTATCGTTCGAATTATTAGTCTAATAACCGTAGGATCAGTGGAGTATGCTGTAATTTGCGAGTACTTTAGTATTTGGTACTACGATAATTAACTGGAAAAATGACTTTCCAACAATGAAGGTTCATTTTTGGTTCCACTTGGCACAAGGCAGTTTTGCCCGTGGTAAAAGCTTAGAATTCAAAATGCCCTTCCAATACCACCACAAATACAGCATCGCTTTTGCTTCAGTCTGTGGTGCTTGACAACCCTTTGGACATGATCTTTTTTGCACGTTTGATGGAGGAGATTCACTTTTCACCACAAATAATATACCTAATTAATATTTTTATGAATGGTTTGGTCTAAAAAAGTTTTTAATTATTTCTTCACGATCACGAAGGTTTCTCACAGTGAGTTCGAGCGGCATCTAAATAACTGTTTTATAACTGAAAATAGGAATGTCCTTATGTATGTCCTTCGACCTTTTATAAATGATTTAAAAATAATTAAGTACCTATTCGTCCAACCAACCAACCGCAGTACCTACCTAGCAACCTAACTACTATGTGCTCAAAACTTATTTGGAATATTTAATAAAGCAAATCCACCCGTTGATTATTGAGAAAGTTCTATCTTTTATTGAAAAAGTTTTTTTTGTTTGGTTGTAATAAACTCGGGATACTCAATGAAATCTAAATTAATAGGTACTATGGGCAATTTTTACGAAGAATTAGTATATTACTTCTATGTAATATAAAATATAACTATGTATTTACTACTACACTATATAAATAGAATAGTAAAACCCATTCCGACACGACACTCGCAATAGGTCCGCTTTCGATTTCCGGGACTGGTCAATTTAAAACAAGAAATCATTTTTTCACTGTCTTTGGTCTGGGTGTATGTCGTGTCGAAATATAGGGCTCGTATAAAACAAGATACAATAAAAAAAAGCCTCGGAGAAATTAACACCACGTACGTAGTCCATACATTGTTTTTATCCCAAAGCAAATAACTATTTAGCATTAGCATACATAGTTTAATACCCCTGACAGCCAGACCCGAGAAAATATATGGTACATACAATACTTTTCCACAATATCCGTCCGGAAATCAAACCTGGGACCTCGGAGCAAACGACACCTTGAAAACCAGTGCGTACGCCTCTCCTACACGGAGTTATAATGATATTGTTTATCATGTCATACTTTTAATTACAGGAGACAAATTAGCAGATCCTCTAAAAGTGAGAAGAGTGATTCTAGTGACCGGTAAACATTACTACGAGCTCCACAAGGAGAGGGTGAAGGCGCGGATCGAAGACGTGGCCATTGTCAGGGTGGAATCCCTCAGTCCATTCCCTCTGCAGGGCCTACAAAACGAGCTCGAAAAGTTCCCAAATGCTAGAAGTATGTGAGACTATTTTGTTTTCAAAAGATATTTTAAGCGTTAGAAAGGGGATGTAGGCGGGGCAGGCGCGCCACAGAGGTTATGAGAAAATGCTCATACATCTGCAGGGCCGTCTTAAACTAGGGGCCCTTTTGGAAAGTAAAAACAGCGAATTATAATAACATTTTTTTAGTAAGTATGACCATTTATTATAATTGATGGCTGATTCGTAAAAAAAGAGTAATGTGCCCGACAAAAATGTTTTGAGAATAAATGTGTGAGAGAAATTATCAGTCCTTCGGGGCCCCCTGAGAATGGGGGCCCTGGGCACGGGCCCCGTGTGCCCTTATGGTAAAGACGGTATTGTACATCTGCCCAAACATTAATGTAAGTAAGCGCCTGTGATTGGTTTATTTTGACGTTGCGCGACCCTATTCAAAAGAATTCGCTTGATTGGCGTTCTTTTAACTTATTTGAACGATAACGGGAATTAAACGCGACCAGTCCTTATTATTTTGCCTGACGTTTCGATCGAGTTGCACCGACCATGGTCACAGACAGACTCCTTATTCCCGTTATCGTTCAAATAATTATGAAATGCGAAAGTCTATGGTAGTTCTTGCATAGGGAAAGAAATATACTTCCCTATGGTTCTTGTAACTTGTTTATGTGTGCGAAAGCTTGTGTTTATTGACGCCCATTTGGATCAGCGGTAGTAAACGCTGCTTCTGAGCCATGGGTTTGCGGGTTCGATCCCCGCACAGTACAAATATTTGTGTGCATGAACATGTCTGTTTGTACTGGTCTGGGTGTTTTCTATATATTATAAGTATACCTATATTTACAAAAAAAAAGTATATATGTAAGTTTATCGGTTGTCTAGTACCCCATACGACAGGGTACTTAATAGTAGCTTAATTTGGGACTAGATGGCTCTGTGTGGCCCAGTGAGGCAAGTCTTAAAATATTATGTGCACAAGTAGTAGTGAGGGGCAAGCGGCGACATCGGTTCTCATACTAATGGCGTATAACAGCCTTTCTAACCTTTTTACATATTCTGTGGTTCACAGTCACATTTTTAAGTCGTCATCATCATCAGCCTACTTCAGTCCATCTCTGGACATACCATTGTGCTAGATTTTGCATTAATCGTCAAATCGTCACGCTTAGCAAACGGGTTGGAATATCTCTGGACATAACATTGTGCTGGATTTTGCATTAATCGTCAAATTGTCACGCTTAGCAAACGGGTTGGAAGACGCAGTTTGGTCTGAGGCCTTACTCCGCAACACAATGTCCGTACATTCGAATCCATCTGTCTCTATCACTCATTCCGATGTCTTAAGAGGAAAAACAAGGGCCGTTTTTCCATACAAACGTAGTCCCCTGTTTCCTCCCTGGATAAAGCCTGTAAAGCAATAATTTTTATTACAAAAATCTATGGCCACTATTAGCATGTTTCTATGTTTTCTGTATTTTCATAAATTAATTCATAAAAAAGATATGAGCCCTCAAAAATCAAAAATATTCGCCAGATTTTCCGCTGTGTTCAAACATCCAGAAAACAAATTTGGCTAAATTTTAGAATAAATCGAAAACATACGATCACGGCCAAAGCCTTTTTTAAATTTTTAATGAAAAAAGTATTTAAATCGGTCTAGTTTTGGAAAAGTAATCGGGGGACTACGAAACGTTGATTTGGTGTGTTTTTAGTAGGTATTTTCGGTCCAAGAAGCAGTTGTCTCTATTACACTCTGCGGTGAAGGCACTGCGCGACAGCAATAGATTTTACAAATACCTATTTTTCAATTCTTTCACCCGTAGTGTTTCCTCTTAAAGAGACAGATAGATCCGTAAATACGAGCTTCGTGTTGCAGAGTGAGGCATCTGTTGTGGAGAGAAGACGATGCTGGCCGTCTTCTTCTGCAGGCAGAACTGTTTTAGTCTTCTCTTACGATAATCAGTGAAGTGGTAGTGCTATTTAGTTTATGTGACAAAATTGTCACACTGATCGTAACTTTTCTTGCATGGAAATTAGTGTTGTCAAGTTATTGCAACTACGTAGCGGTAATTTATCTTCTTCTTTTAATTTTGAAATGTTCATCACCTAAAACTTAGTTATATAGTATACAAACAAAAAACCATAACTCATTTACATTAACTTTTTAATCACAGAATTCATATGGAGTCAAGAAGAACACAGAAATATGGGAGCTTGGACGTTTGTCAAACCAAGATTTGAAAACTTATTAGGACGAAAGGTTAGTAGCTTTCCCAAACTTGATGTAAGATAGACCAATAAAATGTATTTAACAACAAACTCAAAAAGTATTATACATAGCTATGCATTACATTAAAATTTATTAATACGTACCTAGTATCACAGATAAGATAATACTAAAGTACTAGTAGGTATGTAATAAAATTTATTAGACTCGCCGGATTCTGCAGTCAGCGGCAGAAGCAACTGCAGAATTTTCTACTTACTTTTGCAGAATTTTGGTATTTTGGTACAAACTGCTATACTACGTACCTACCTACTTGTACTGTCAGCGATCATATATCCAATTGGTTATATTTCCAGTTACAATACGCGGGCCGATCTGAGGCAGCCACGCCGGCCGTCGGGGCAGCAGTCCTGCACCGCAAGGAAGTCGAGCACATTCTTAAGGAACCACTATACAACATTAAATAATATAAAGCCGTATTTATTATTACTACTTACGTTTAAGCGTTAAAGACTGCACACCCAAATCCTTGATTAACTTTTAAAATTCATAAAAGTATGTAATAGAATTTGAATTAAACCAAACATTGACTGAATGTGAATAAATCTATGAATAAGTAGAATTTGAAGTGTTTCATTCCTCTTGAACAATAATTAATTTTACAAATAAAGTAACAATCCATTTACGCTTACTGTTGAGCACGGGAATATACACCACCACGTTGGGCCCCAATTCCGCTAATTTACAAATGGCTCAATAGAATCGCAATTGCATTGCAATTGTATATTTTGACACATTTAATATGGTAGTAATGTTAAAATATACGATTGCGATGCAATTGCGATTCTATTGAGCCATTTGTAAATTAGCGGAATTGGGGCCCCGGCCTAGTGCGGGTTGGTGGACGGCGAGGGCGCCGCTGTGGCAACATCACCTCGCCGTTGGACGTTTCTCAAGCCGCCCGAAGGCCTCCAGCAGGGCTTAACGACTATTATCTCGTGACCGACGGCTTAACGTGATCTCCGAAGCACGGAAGCGCTCAAGATATGATGCCACGAACGGTCACCCATCCAACTAGTGACCGCTCCCAGCGTTGGTTAACATTCGTGACAGAAACTGATCACTTAGAAGCATTGGGCTATGAGCAAGCGCAATTATACAAGTAATCATGGTTTATTTCCTTTCAATCTTCTTTATATTAGACTAAAAGTCTTCGTCGATTTTAAAATATTTTATCATAAATATTTTCGAGGAGAATATAATGGAAAGAACCAAATCTAAACGTAGCAACTAAATAACGAAATTTATTATTCGCTCTTACATTATTCCAGCTGCAGCTGAACGAAAATCAATATCCTTGAAAATCTTTGTAATTAGTTACGATAGTAAAGTACTACTTAAAATGCAATACGAAAACAATAACTTGCAACATTATAGTCCACGTTTGCATAACGATTATGCAGATCCCGCGGACTCTTCTGTAGGTTAGTCTTGACTTTACTATGGCCGACGATGATGGTGCAAAAAAAGCTGGTGGGAAAAAGAAATCTAAAGCAATGGACATACTAAGTCCTGCGGCTATGAACAACGTGTATTACGGGTGCCATAATGTACAGGAACTTCTAGAAGCTAGGGGGTATCAAGCACCTGGATTTGATAAGAAGAAAAAGAAAGGAAAGTGAATGACGGACATAACGGATATAATAAATGAATCAGTATTTCTTTACAAATAGTAAATGGCACTAAATCTAACTGAAACCCTAGGATGAGTTGAAAATACAATTCCTCGAATAAAAATTTCGACTGCCTGTGGCGGGACTTGAACCCACATCCTTTCGCTTAGCGGGCGACTGCTACCTATTGGATAATCTCACTGAAAGCTAAATCTGAAATTGAAAAAGTGTTTATATTACAAACAGAAATCCACTATTACACCCTTAAAACAGAAAATCTAATGGATTCGTAAGAATCATAGATATAGGATACAAGTAGATCCACTGACAGCCCGATAATGCGTGACCAGTTTTGATTTGTCAATGTGTGTGTTAACTAGTGACGTACCTTTAACATTTTTAGACTTCTTGTTCAATCTCACACAGAATGATTTTCCTACCTGCCAAGCTTTGCTTTTTGTTACTAATTTTTCATTATTTTGTCGTAATATTTATAGAGCAGAAAACGACTCTGTGGCAAAATATATTTTTTTATTGCTCTTTGAAATGGCTTTCCTATTATATGGTTGTTTATCTGTAAGATTTTTATTTTTGATGAGATTTTTTTATATTTTAGTTGGTTCCTTGTTTTATATTTTATGTTTGTTGTTTCTTGCATATTTTGTTAACCACCATAAGTTGCATAAGCGTGCTACTAGATCATTAGGTATATTAGGTCGATCTTTTTGTTTTTATATTAAAATGTTTTACAGCTGTAACACAATGTATTTGACCTCCGTGTGTAACTATTTGCTACCGTTTAAAATGTATGCTACACTTTTATCTGCTATCATATGTGAAAATAGGTTTGTGTGGATTTATATATTTATTTTTTTATGTGGAAACGTTTTTGTAAGTCGTTTATTTTACTATTATGGTTGCTATACTTGTGATGCGTTAGATAATTTACCTCATACATCGCCTTATTGTAATTATAATATAATTGTATTTCTTATTACAATGATTACAGCAGACAAGCTTACTGATATTATCATATCGTATCATAGTACTGCAAACTTTGAACTGAACATGAGAACGGTTTATCAATATATCGCTCCATGGAACAGTTACTCAACAGTTATTTGTCGGTCGTGTAAAATGCTAAACTTTTTAATTACTGTAACATTCTTTACATTTCTTGATATGCGGCATGTTATGATGGTTATAGAAAAGCTTAGTAACTCAAAGGTGATACTTATCTCACATTCTTTCATTTATCAATTTATTAAAAATAAATTCTTGACATTTGGATTTTTAAATCCCGGATCCTTAGGTACGGGTCAAGAAGAATTTCTAGTTGCACTTGAGAACCGTTCGGTAGATATCATGGCTATAAATGAGACGTGGCTCAGAAAAGGAGAAGAAAAACGTGCACCTATGCCACCAGGCTACAGGCTCCTTCATATTCCGCGCCCTCCTGGCTTACGCACACGTGGGGGAGGTGTTGGATTTTATGTTCGGGATAGTATCTATGTACGGCATATTAAATCACCAAATATAGATAATGTTGAGCAGATGTGGTTGAGTGTTATGCTGAACGGGCTCAAGGTTGCTATAGGCACTGCCTACCGTCCACCTTGGTTGAGTGTTGACACTTTTATTGATGCGCTCACAGAAACTATTAGCTCTTTTTCAATGTTTGATCATTTAATTCTCATGGGGGATTTTAATATAAACATGTTTGCCTGTAATGATCCTAACACAAAAAAACTGATTTCGTTTCTTCAATGCTTTGACCTTGAACAATTTATTAACGAACCGACACATTTTACAGATCATTCTGAGACGTTGATAGACTTGATTTGTAGCACTACCAAGGTTGTTGAAATTTCAGTCGATTATATTCCTACTCTAAGTAAACATGCTTTTGTCTCTTATAAATTACGCTATACTAAACCCAAACCACCTCGTAAATGGATATATTACAGACCAATCAAAGACATTAATTTAATTGAATTTAACACTCTTGTGGATGCTGTTCCCTGGGAGAAATTGCTCAGTGAAAATGTTAATGAGGCTATTGTGTCTTTCAATGCTTATATTATGCATATATATAATATCCATGCCCCTTATAAACGATCATGTATTAAACATCAAAGCTACCCTTGGATAACACCGACTATTAAGGAGATGATGAAATTAAGGGACCAAGCCCATGCCAAAAGCCGTATCACACAACAAAAATCCGATAAATGTTACTATAAAGAATTAAAATCAATAGTTAGTAAAGCATTATTTACTGAGAAGGCATCATTTTTTCAGCATAATATAAATAAAAATGCCAAAAATTCTAAATTGCTGTGGAAAAATATTAAGAGAAATTTAGTTGATTTTAAAAGTAAGGATGCTTCGATTCCCTCTCACATAAATGATCCAAATCTCATTAACAGCCATTTTCTTAATCTCCCTGGAAATAATATGGTCACTATATCTGACCTTACATATTTTGAATACCGTCGGTTTAGCTCTTCCTTGTTTAGTATTAAACCTGTTGATGAATCCGTCATTTTGAAAATAATTACAAACTCTGCTTCCAATGCAATTGGTGCCGATGGAATTTCGCGTGACATGATTTTACTAACTTTGCCCCGTACACTTAAGGTTTTAACAGCTATTATTAATAAGTCAATCCAGTCCGGCTTCTTCCCTGATGTCTGGAAGGAGGCTCTTGTAAAACCTATCCCCAAAAAAAGTAATACAATTAATGATTTAAATGATCTTAGACCAATTAGTATTTTACCTTTCATTTCAAAAATTATAGAGAAAGTCATTTGCCAGCAGCTAACTGAATTTCTGACAGCAAACTGCATCCTGCCACAAAAACAGTCTGGGTTTAGAGCCGGTCGGAGCACAGCCACTGCGTTGTTGGATGTGTTCGATGATATTTTAGGGGCTCAAGATATGGGGTGTGGATCTCTTTTGACTCTTCTTGACTTTTCTAGAGCGTTCGATACAATTAATCATAACCTCCTTTTGTCCAAAATGTCATACTACGGCTTCGATAGTAATGCACTAAAATGGTTTTCTAGTTACCTCTGTGGGCGTTCTCAACGCGTTGAAGTTATTGATGAAAGCGGATTACGTTCATATTCGAAATCCTCCTTATTGAGTAGAGGTGTACCGCAAGGATCTATATTAGGGCCAACTCTTTTTATTCTATACAGCGCAGACTTGGTAAATAGTATTAGAGATTGTAAATATCATGTTTATGCAGATGATTTACAAATTTATTTATCTTTTAAACCGCTTGAAACTAAAACTGCAGTAGGCAAAATTAATAAGGATCTAAATAGAATCAACGAATGGGCAAATAAAAATGGTTTAGTTTTGAATCCACTCAAATCCAAATTTCTGGTAATCGGTTCTGCAACCCTAATAAATAAAATTAACAATTTCAACCTTAATATTACTATCGATGGTAATCCTATCCAACAGGTAACTGAAGCCCGAAACCTTGGAGTATTGATGGATGACAAGCTAAGGTTTCACAATCATGTTTTAGAGACCGTTAGAAACTGTTATTATAGGCTCAGAGTAATGTACCAAGTCCGCGATTACCTAGATGTTGATATGAGAATTAAGCTCTGTGAAACTTTAGTGTTGTCCAAACTGAATTATGCAGACACTGTAACAGGCGAATGCATGTATGGCTACACCAAGAAAGTCATACAACGGGTTCAAAATGCCTGTGCCCGATTTTGTTTCTCCGTCCCACGTAGAGCTCATATCACTCCGTTCCTCAATTTTGGAAATCTTCTAAATATGAAGTCCAGGCGTACACTCCATTACGCGTGTTTGCTGTTTGGCATTGTGCGAAGTAAGTCACCGCCATATTTGTATGAAAAGCTTACGTTTTCTCTCTCAGCGAGGATTAGTTCACGACTAGGATGTCCAACTCACAGTACTGCAGCATTTCGCGGGAGTTTTCGCTATTCTGCTACGAAATGCTGGAATAACATACCACCACCTTACAAACTACTTCCTACATTAAATTGTTTTAGGTTAAAGTACAAAAAATATCTCTTGAACTCACAAAAAGACATTTAATTAATTTTTATCGTTTCAGAAGCAGCTATGTATAACACTACTTTTACTTTACTAATTCTGTTTTATTATATACAGTATAGATTTTAAGCCCTACGCAACCATTTACATCATTTATTTCAATATTTTTAAAGCTATAATTATTGACATTAAACTAATTAACGAAAAAAATTGATAACATTTCAATTACCCAAGACGGTGTTAAGATAGCCATAACAGACATAATTAAAACTTCGGCTCCGGGCCGCGACCAACCTATTTTATACCTACCGTTCTTCCACGACAATATTTCTATATGCCCTGCTTCAACCCTCAAGGATTATATTTTTCTGACCAAAAATATGAGGACTTCGAACGCAGACAAACTGTTGTTAACATACAAAAAACCCCACAAAGCCGCAAGCTCACAATCCATTAGCCGCTGGATTAAGCAGGTGTTAGCGGAGAGCGGTGTAGATGTAGCCACTTTCAGCGCCCATAGTACACGCCACGCCGCTACCTCGGCCGCGCACGCCGCAGGCCTTAGCGTCGACGCAATCCGGAAGACGGCTGGCTGGACTAGTACGTCTATGGCGTTTGCTCGCTTCTATAATAGACCGATTTCAAGCAACGGTGATTTTGCAAACGCAGTCTTACGACCTGCTAATTAAAATAGTATAATTATTATTAGATACTGGTTCGCATATGGATAATTTTTCTTTTGTAAAGAAAAGATTTTGTTTGTTTTGTTTTTGCTAAATAATAAATACCTACATATGTATAATTAAAAATAGTTTCATTGAATACAAATTATATTTGTATGTCATAGCTTATATCGAACAAAACTTTAGTCTCTGAAAATCTACCTTGTAAATAATTATATCAAAGAATGAAGCGACGATATATAATAGATGATCAAACGAACTTCCAAGTGAAGTTCGATCGCTATTATATGAGTCGCTTCATTCGAAGATATAAGAACCCTCCCACCCTATAAACCTCAGTTTTTGAACTGAGTTTACTGACCCAGTAACAAAGTTTAGTTCTTAATTAACTCTAAACGAAATGATAAGTTTGACACTGACGGCACACAGCTCAATGATTGAGTGAAGTAAGTGTTTTTTTTTTCAACTATATACTCTTTAAAGACGTGCGAAGGTTGCCTGTAGGTTAAAGGGACTAAGGGACTCCCTTTAACCTACAGGCAACTTCGCACGTCTTTAAAGAGTATATAGTTGAAAAAAAAAAACACTTACTTCACTCAATCATTGAGCTGTGTGCCGTCAGTGTCAGACTTATCATTTCGTTTAGAGTTAATTAGGAACAAAACTTTGTTACTGGGTCTGTAAACTCAGTTCAAAAACTGAGGTTTAAAGGGAGGGAGGGTTCTTATATCTTCGAATGAAGCGACTCATATAATAGCGATCGAACTTCACTTGGAAGTTCGTTTGATCATCTATTATATATCGTCGCTTCATTCTTTGATATAATTATTTACAAGGTAGATTTTCAGAGACTAAAGTTTTGTTCGATATAAGCTGTGACATTCATATACATACGAGTATAAGTAGTATTCAAATAAACTATTTTTAATTATACACATGTAAGTATATATTATTTAGCGAAAACAAAACAAACAAAATCTTATCTTTCCAAAAGAAAAAATATACTCGTATATATGCGAACCAGTATCTAATAATTATACTATTTTAATTAGCAGATCTCAAAACTGCGTTCGCAAAATCACCGTTGCTTGAAATCGGTCTATTATAGAAGCGAGCAAACGCCATAGACGTGCTGGTCCAGCCAGCCGTCTTCCGGATTGCGTCACGCTGAGGCCCCAGCGGCTTGCACGGTCGAGGTACCAGCGTGGCGTGTACTATTGGCGCTGAAAGTGGCTACATATACACCGCTCTTCGCTAACACATGCTTAATCCAGCGGCTAATGGATTGTGAGCTTTCAGCTTTGTAGGGTTTTTCGTAAGTCCTCATATTTTTGGTCAGAAAAATATTATCCTTGAGGGTTGAAGCAGGGCATATAGTAATATTGTCGTGGAAAAACGGTAACGGTAATTGAGATGTTATCAATTTTTATAAGCGAGAATGTTTGAACCCTGTGTGCCGTGGAAAGTGCTAACAAAATAGATAATTTTTTAGCTATCTTTTCCATGCTGAGTTCTAAGTTCGGATACTAGTGATACATAATTGAGAACCAATTGTGGATCCAAAGTTGTTGTGTATTTGGGTCGGCTTGGGTTAAGTTTATAAGCTCCCTTTGAACGTTTGATACATTCATCTGATCCGACATTCTCGTTTAGAAAAAGCGACAGGGCCGAACGATGACTTAAGAAAGCCATAAGAGCAACCGTTATTGAACTGCTGTGTTAAAAAAAGAAAGTACTACATTTTTGGAAGCTTCAAAAACATTACCATTATTGTATGTACAAAATTCCCACCAAAGCTTCAAAGTAACACTACTGTTTAATAGTGCTTTCGGACAGCGATGCCAGCATTAAGTCGAGGGCGTCTATTGGCGCACCACGGCGCGGGAATGCTGTCTGCAGAGCCTCGCGGCACCCAGGGTAAGTTTGGGGTGTGGAGCTCCCTGAAATGGCATTGCATAAGATATTTATTAGGGTTTAAAAATTGTATGTGTGAATCAAGTATGCTTTGCAGGAGGAGAAACCAGGCTTGCGACGGCCAATGTGGGAAAACTAGGACCCCGGTAGCTTCGTCATCTATGATTTTACGTACGCATTTTAAGACCATTGAAAATGGAGGAAAGGCATAAAAGATATAAGGTTGCCAATAGAAAGTAAATGCGTCTACTGCGTAAGCGTCTGGGTCTGCTGGTTTCCAAGATGCAAATTCGACATATTTGGCATTGTTACGAGAAGCAAAAAGATCAATGTGTGGGCAACCGAAGTTGCGTACTATCGATTGATAAGATTCGTTACATAACTCCCATTTTGTATCTGGGTTGATCTTTCTTGACTCAGCATCTGCGCAGTTGTCCTTAGTGCTAACATATGAAACGTGTAACCAGATGTGCGCTTCTCACACCATTGCCAAATGGATCGAGTCAGATTATTTAAATGCAGAAATTGAATACCACCTTGACGGTTATAGCTTATGGCGGTAGTATTATCTATACGCAGTAATATTGCACCGTTGTTATCTTCCTTAAGAAAACTTTTCAAACCTAGAAATGCATCAAGCAATTCTAAATAGTTAATATGGTGTTCTAATTGCGTCAGCTTCCTTTTTCCATTAACTTTCTTACCTTCGCATACGGCTCTCCCCCAACCGGCTCGGAAAGCGTCTGTGAATATTTCTTTTTTGTAACTCAAAAGTTCTCGTGGGGCAGAATGTGGTGAAGATTTTATTGCTCCACCAATTCTTCTAAGATTGAACCGGATAATGTAATTTTAGCTTTGTAATTATTATCATTATGTATTTGTTACGCCAAAAACTTTTGCCGTTCTAAAATCTTTGTATACAAGAAACCGTATCGAGCTGCAGGACAGGCTGCGATTAGAATACCAAATAACGGTGCAAAAACGCGTATTGTACTACATTACGGTAATTTTGAAAACTTTATGGCTATTTGAGAAATATTTTCACGTTTCTCTGATGGTAATGAAATAGAAAATTGTTGTGTATTATATACGAAGCCTAAGACTTGCTTAGGCGATAATGAACTTTTATCATAATTTACAATGAAACCTAAGCATTTCAATAGTGTCATGGTTGCGTGTACGTTCTTTGTACATTGGATCATACTATCACCGATACACAAGATGTCATCAAGATATACGACTGATGTATTTCCTTATCCTAAGGTAAGACATAACCTCTCGCATAATTTTCGTAAATACCCTAGGTGCCACGGACAGACCGTACGGTATTGTGGAGAATTCATAGATAGAAACATTACTTGAATTAGGGGCTTGAAAGTTAAATTGAAGATATTTACGAACGTCAGTACATATAGAAATAAGTAGGTAATAAGTAGGTAATATTCACATCTATATTTATATTATATACCTTCACTGCAAATTGTAGGTATTATGTTCTTGTTTTTTTATAAATTGTTTTAACTTATAGACTGTATGTCCATGTGTGGGCTGCGTCCCCTCTTTTCTTTATTGGCATCCGCAGAATACCAGTGGTCATGACGACTCTAGTCGTAGTGACCATATACTGAGCGGATACCATTTTGGTACTTGCACCCTCTTTTATATAGATTATTATTGTAATACTTGTAATAATTGTTTCATGTGTGTACCAAATAAACCTTTTTTCTTTCTTTCTTTCTTTCTTTCTAAAATAATGTTTACTGTCACACTGTTTTTATCTCGAGATTATGCACCTACTTTGCGGCATACCTAACCGCCCTCACTTCTTACAACTATAATAGTGGGCAGATAAATGTGCCCGGTGAGTTTATTTTTTACATATAATTTAAAAATAAACAGTCTTAATTAATAAAAAAAATAACAGCCATTGTTAATTAGTTTTCTTTATTTATTTCTTCAAAAGATTTACCTTGTCATCTGCTGTGCCGTGTGAGCTTATCAATGGCAGTAAGTGAAAAAGAACAAGTAAACAAAATCTGAATAAACATTTACATTCTGATGTATCAAACACTGATTATTGACTTTTAAACAAGATTATCTTAGTTGTGTGATTCCTTACAGTTTCCTTCTTCAAATTGTTAAGTTGACATTCATTTGAGACGCTAAACGTAAAATAACATCAAATTTCTCCGGAAACATTCAAGATAAATGTCGACAATAGTATCGATAAATTTGAGTCAAGCTCTAGCGTACATGTAAAATATTTCGATAAATTATTTATCCACCAAAATAATGTAAATAATCAATACATAGAACTTTATCTATCCAAAATATTAAAATGAACAAGTGGATTGAAATAATTTTATATTTACAACTTAACAACAAGATCAAATTCAACAAAAATAACGCGTTTTTACGATGACGACTTTCTACGTATTTACCTGTGAAATGAGCAATTTTCTGGATTATTTTTGTGGTTTACTCCACAGGCACTCACAGAACATGTGACCATTGTTAGATAAAACTGTATTTACTTTAGATAATCTACGATGTACTAGATAATTACATAAAATGTTGAACCTTAGGTATATCGCTTATGCCACTGGATGTCACTCTGTCAAATACGACAGGTCACAAAACGAAAAGATTTGTTTTCTTTTTCTATCTTGCTAGATTTCCATAAGAGGTTTTCTTCTATCTCGCAGGCTTTGTCCGTCTATTATATTCTACGTTTATGGTAAGAATTACATGGCTTACGAACTTCCATAATGAGGACCAAAAATTCCTGCTCCCTGATTTCTCAGGATTACATCATCAATAAAGATTATCAGCATCAAAAATTCCCCGTCATTTAGATGGTAAATTATTTATTTATTTAATTATTAATTTAATTCATGCAAAAGATTATTGATGTGACCAATAATCTTGAAATGCAAATGCTGGTAACCTTGTAAAGAAATAAACGGAATTTATAATTGCAATGAAATTTTGCATTTGTAATCAAGTAAGTACTTACCTACCCGTTCAGTTTTTCATCGTCTCCTAAACTTATTAAATTTTGTTTTTACAAAAAAGTTGTTAACATGCTCTTGCCATCAAGAAGCAACATCGTAGATAAACATTGCCTGCTTGTTGCAACATTATTTCCAACGTTTATGAAACTCATTTCAGGCCATCATTCAAAAGAGTAGGTAAATACCTACTTACTTTCCTCATTGAAAAGAGTAAATAAAGTTTCGGGTAGTACTGCAACAACATGGCTTTGATATTTATTGACTTCATTTAACCTTAAATATTAATGAGTATTAATCGAACAAACCACGTTAGATCTACATTGATACATTTTATAAAGTGTAAAGATTTGTATTTTTATGTGTGTGTAAGTTTGTAATGAATAAACTCAAAAACTACTGTGCCGATTTTAAAAAATCTTTCATAATTGGTAAGCTACATTCACCCTGAGTGACATAGACTATATTTATTGTTGGAAAAGATTAGGGATCCTTACTAAAACTCATCGTGATCGGGTCCACCACCCGTGCGATGCCGCGAAGGGCCGCTAGTAATTTATATAAAATATGCTTACCTACTCTGTTACGCTACCAATTTTGATAAATTTTGGTACAAAGAAGGATGAAAGCTTTAGAAATAACAAAGGTTATTCTGTATCCCACTGCTGGGCACAGGTTTCCGTCCGCCCGATAACACGTTTAGTTCACGCAGGCAGAGCTGTGGGTGAAGAGTTTATCATCAAATAAATAAACTAGGTCCATGCAATCGTACATAAGTATGTACTACGCGCAAAACTGTTGTTAACGCGCAATTATCATTTTTGAAATGTAAGCAAAATGGAATGTTCCATCTGGTGAGGTAGATACTTGAATGATCTTATTTACTTACATGTTGAAAGTCAAATAAGTAGCTTTATTTTAATAGAGAACGCAGATTTACTTTGCGTCATGGAAACATGCATCACATACCTAGTACACTTTACCTGCTGACTTACCCTAGCAATGCTTAGAATTGTATACTGTCATTTTAATAGCAAAATAGTAGTTAATGTGCAAGGTAACATCGTAGGTCTATGCTTTCTTGCCTAGTGTGTAATCAATAACACATAGCAACCATTACCGCGTGACATCGTTTGCACGGTTTAGCAAACGCTATGGCCGGCAAAGGAAAAGGGAAGAAAAAAGAGAAAAAAGAAGACGGCGGTGACGAAAAGAAGACAAAAAAAGGAGGCAGAGGGAAGAAGGGAAAATCCAAAGGACGATGCAACGTGGACATGCTCACTGAAGCGGCCATGGACAATGTGTACTACGCCTGTCATAACGTGCAGGAGCTGCTTGCAGCCAGAGGATTCCATCCTCCTGACTTTAATAAGAAAAAGAAGAAAGGGAAGCGATAGTTTATATTTTGTTACATTTGCTTGGTTGCTAAGCGATAACGATTGCATTTATGACCTATGTACCCAATTCTTTTAAGTTTTTAAAGTTTATAATTGATGCCTGTTTTGTCTAATAATTGTTATTTTTATTTTAAACCTATGTTAATTATATTTGATTAAACGATTAGATGTCTAACTACGTACCTCTAGTTATAATGCAAATTAAATGTAGGTATAATGCCATAAAAACAGTTTCAAAACCAAGTCAATCAGAAGTATGCTTCTCTGTATGAGTTATGCATGTGTTTAAGGATAAGTATATTAACTGAAGTAGAGAGTGATTGACAGGGCATATATGTACAATAAAAACTTGTAAATATCCGTGTAAAGTGGAAAAATTAAGTGAATTTAAGCCTTGCTACAGGCTACATGTATACAGTGTTAAAGATGGCGATAAAGCTAAGCTGAAATTGTACAAAAATACTCGTTAGTTTCGTGATTTCGTGAATTTGATCGAACGATATAGCCCCTCTAAGATTCTATACTGAAATACTTATTTGAAGCTAGGATTTCTTTTTAACACGTTTTTACTAAGTTTAAGCTGTCTTTTCAAATAACAATTAACATAATTTTCAGTGCCAAGTCGTTCTGCCAGGCCTAATTCGGAATACTTATTCAGAAGAAATGAGAATTTCTTTCATCACAAAACACAAAGAAGTTTGATTGAAAGGAAAGTATTTATTCATTTCCAATTTCAAAGAAATCATCAGGTGACATTATGTATCTTTCTTTGTTGTCAATGTAATAAAAATATGTCAAAAATGTATTTATGAAACGTGAAATAAAAATTCAAATAAAATTATCAAAATGTTTGTAAAAACTTGGTGTGTAGTGAGTCCAAACAATCTCAGGTGTGTAGAATGTAGTGCTTACTTTTTCAGTGGTGGCTAGAGGATCTCAATAAACTTAGTCAATGTTAGATACCCAGCATGTGACCTGCAATTTAAATGTAGGTAGATGTAGGTTCTCAATTAAAAGCTTTCATTAAACTAACTCTCATTCTCCCAAGTTCAAAGCTTAAATGTCATTGTTTGCTACTAATGTAATTAAACAACTTTTTTCTGGTCTGCTGTTTTAACTATAAATCACAAAAACTTTTTGATACTTACTTTGATCAGATTGTATTACGTCACGAACTCAACGTGCTGAATAAAAACGTAAATATAATAGCTGAATTCCAGATGAAAATTGAACAAGGGAGGAGCAGCTCTCTCCCAATAAGGGATTCCTAGATACTACTACTACTAATTGGAAGAGTGAGCTTTATGTCCTTGGTCTGTAAGCTTAAAATATAGACTGACTCTAAGCCGTTGGATGCGGTTTGCGCGGGACAGATCGCTGTGGAGATCCTTGGGGGAGCTCTATGTCCAGCAGTAGGCGTCCTTTGGCTGAGACGAAGATGATGATGATAATCTCGGCAAAAGCCCTAGAGTTAGTAGTCCAATATTTTAAGAGTCACTGTCCCAATCACGCAAACTTTATACATTGGATCTTGCGTTAATTAGGATTTTAGATTGCCGGTTTGATTTATTTCGTTATTTCGAATACTTTGCAGCGTTTATGGGTAGTTTTACTATCAATTTCATAATCATGGACTCTTAGTTTTATCACACTTGTTATCACGTCTGGTGGATCTAAAGATGTTTCCCCCTATCACCAGCGACTGACGATCGAGCATGGCGATACCAGCGGTGGGCATTGACCTGGGCACCACCTACTCGTGCGTGGGCGTATTCCAGCACAGTAAGGTGGAGATCATCGCCAACGACCAAGGCAATAGGACCACGCCGTCGTACGTCGCCTTCACCGACACGGAGAGGTTGATTGGCGATGCCGCTAAGAACCAGGCAAGAATACACATGTTTACAACCCGATTGGCGTAATAGGCGCTTCGCATTCAATTAGTTAGAATTAGGACAAAAATCCCATAACGAAAACAGGCAGAAGGTTAAGCTACTTATCGTGAAAACATAAAACTAAAATTGTAGATACTCACCCAACATGGATAAGGTCGGATACCTACTCAGTCATTTGCCATTTAGCATATTCCTATATTATCAAATCGTCAGATTTAGTGTGCATACGATAATGGTACGGAACATTCAGTGGTCAGGCAGGTCTGTCTGCCACGTCATAATGAGGACATTATTTTACAGGCTGCCATGAACCCCAAAAACACCATATTCGATGCTAAAAGACTAATCGGACGGAAGTTTGAAGATCCTAAAGTCCAACAAGACATCAGAAATTGGCCTTTTGAAGTAGTTTCTGAAAGCGGAAAACCAAAAATATTAGTCGACTACAAAAATCAGAAACGAAGATTTACTCCTGAAGAAATATCGTCTATGGTTCTTACTAAAATGAAAGAAACAGCTGAATTGTATCTTGGAGGAACAGTGAAAGATGCTGTAATTACAGTACCAGCGTACTTCAATGACTCCCAAAGGCAAGCAACAAAGGACGCAGGAGTTATTGCGGCACTCAATGTTATTAGAATCATCAATGAACCAACTGCGGCTGCCCTTGCTTATGGTCTGGACAAGGATTTGAAAGGAGACAAAAATGTTCTTATCTTTGATCTTGGAGGTGGTACTTTTGATGTCTCAATCTTACAAATTGCGGAAGGATCATTATTTGAAGTTCGTTCAACAGCAGGAGATACTCATTTGGGGGGTGAAGATTTTGATTGCAGAATGGTAGATCATTTTGCTCAAGAATTTGAGAAGAAGTTCAAGAAGAATATCAAAGAGAACCCAAAAGCTCTCAGAAGGCTTCGAACGGCTTGCGAAAGGGCAAAGAGGACTTTATCTTCGAGCACTGAAGCCAGTTTAGAGATAGATGCGTTGCACGACGGTATAGATTTTTACTCGAAGATCACTAGAGCCCGTTTTGAAGAGATGTGCTCGGATTTGTTCAGGCAAACAATAGGACCCGTTGAAAGAGCATTAAAAGACGCAGGATTAAACACCAGAGAAATACACGACGTTGTCATGGTTGGCGGTTCAACGCGTATACCAAAAATACAGAGGCTATTGCAAGTAAGTAAAGAGTCACTATTTACATGTATGTTATTTATTAATAAAATCTTAAAAAATTGTCACGATACCTGCGAATACTTCTCCAGGAATTCTTTAGCGGCAAAACGCTTAATTTGTCCATCAACCCTGACGAAGCAGTTGCATATGGTGCTGCCGTCCAAGCAGCCATTCTGACTGGTTCCAAAGACACGCGCATTCAAGACGTCCTTTTAGTAGATGTAACTCCATTATCTCTTGGAATTGAAACTGCCGGAGGTGTCATGACTCGATTAGTAGAAAGAAACTCAAGGATTCCGATCGCACAAAGACAAGTATTCAGCACGTATGCCGACAATCAGCCTGCTGTTACAATTCAGGTAAAACCAGTAAATAAATTTACAATTCCCTATTAATGAACATTCTTTAAATTCTCAGCCTAGTTTAAAAAAATCTGTTGATTGCAGATTTACGAAGGCGAAAGAGCAATGACGAAAGACAACAACCTTCTCGGTACATTTAACTTGACTGGCATCCCACCCGCTCCAAGAGGAGTTCCACAAGTTGAGGTTTATATCCATAATCAAAATAGTAACATCTTTGCATTAAAATATAAGAACCCAGGTTTTTGATTATCAAGCTGGCTATTTTAGGTGACTTTTGACATAGATGCAAATGGTATTCTCAACGTAAGTGCTCAAGACAAAAGTACGGGGCGCTCTGAACAAATTACTATCTCAAATGACAAGGGTCGACTCAGTAAAAAGGAGATCGAAAAAATGCTCAATGATGCTGAGAAATTTAAGGCGGAAGACGAAGCCATTAGAAAGAAAGTCGAAGTGAGGAATCAGTTAGAGGGTTACTTATTTGGGTGTAAAACGGTTAGTGTTGTCTTATTCTGTATAGTTGGTTAGTAAAGTTAGTCGCACATGGATTTTCCGCACTGAGCCTCTTAATTGGGGCTTTGTACGTAAATAAAATCAATCCATACAAGCCATTTTACTTACGCTGTTGCAAAGCCCAGAGCACGTGATGGTATTTTTATGCTGCTTCTGTTTGAATAACGTATCCCAATGGAACCAATGACTATGACTGTATCAATATACAGTCATAGTCATTGGTTTATGATGTGTATGAATTACAATTATTCAACAGGCAGCTGAGAACGCAAGCAGCAGACTGACTAATGACGAACGAACGGCCGTCCTGAACGAATGCAATGAACAACTCCACTGGCTAGAGAGCAACCCTGAAGCTCCCAAAGCAGAACTGGAGCACCGACTACAAAGGGCTCAGAATGTCTGCCAGCCCGCAATGATGAAACTTCACGGGGCACTTGGCGGAGGAGGACCTAGTTGTGCCAGGCCTGCCAGTGCAGGAGGACCTAGGGTCGAAGAATTGGACTAATATCACGTGTTCCAAACTAGTTTTGCTGAAAAAAAAAACTGTTTTAAAGGTCGTTAGGCCTAACCAACCTTGTTGATAATACTCCAGCCATTAAAACCTTGGACTAACAGTAGAAGAAATAAACCAAGACAAAGTTTGATCTGTGATAGTCGCATTCTGAACTTGCACTGGCCGAGAATTTTGTAAAGAAAATGCAAAACGTCCCATTCCAAGTGATGATAACTAAGTGAAAAAAAATGTGCGACCCGTGCGTGACCTAATTCTGCACACATTTCATATTCAACAAACAATATTAATATAAATAGGTAGACTCGCCGTCTTCTACATATTTTAGCACCTCACTCATGTGATTTACCAACTAATTATTGCGCAAAATATTTGTTCAAATAAAATGAAATGAAAAATCATTGTTCCATCATATCAGAGAGTTTTTTTAACAGTTGCTACAGTGAGATCCTAATTACTTTGAGTGTTTTAAATATTTTTAGTACTAATACACACACATTACACACAATTTTTTTTAAAGAAAACACCTTTTGTTTGATATAAAATTATTTATTACAAAAATATAACAATATGTCCGAGCATTAAATATTTGGTGAAATAAGCTAAAAGCTAATTGTGCATAAATTACCTATTTATATATCTATTTAAGTTGTATATATGGAGCATTGAAATATTAAGATTCGTCATATCTCGAGACCCTCAATACATTCCAAATATTGACACTAGAAACAAGCTTCAGCATACAGACACGGAAAGCAGATTTGACTTAAGTCTCTGAAATTTTGCCGAAGACCGTCATAAAACCTGACAAAGTAGGAAATTTTATAAATCTTTAAATTCCGTGTTAATTCATACCATACATTGTTTTTGATGTCAACTGCAAACAAGCGTGCAAATACGGCACACTTTGGATATTTTCGATAACATCATACAAATTTAGTCAAACAAATATTCAATCTTATCCTGTAATGTAATTTTTAAGAATGTTTAATGGAAATACTGCCACGCAGTCGCTAAATGCAGTGTCACATCTTAATTCTCAAAAGGCCATCTCCGAGTTCAGTAGGTTTTGATGCGAATTTGTGCCGAAACTACTCTTATTGTTTCATCAAAATCTACCTGAGTAAAAATGCGCTCTTTTTTACCGTATAAGCCTTGAACAATTGACAAAAGATATTTTAACATTTCTCTGTTTTAACATCTGCTTTTAATCTATACTACAATAAGCCTAGTGAACAATATATTATCTGTATTAAATCTACAAATATTAACACAATTATTGCATCAGTATTGCATGGTATTGCTACTTCATTTCTTTATTCCTATTAAAATTGTTTACACGAGTTTTACGAACTCTTTTAACTGTATAAACTTCTGATTCAATAAATTAGTGAGAAACGATTACATTTCGTTATGTTTTGTCATCGTCAGGTTTGCCAAATACATAGGCTGAAATTAGTCGACAGTCTGCGAACATCAAAAGCGCGATCAGACCAGCGGCCTTACGGTCGGTCCTAATAACCTATCTTTAGTTTTGGCATATCGGAGATAGAAAACAACTTCTATCTTTGTTTCTCTGGACGGCAAAATCAGAAATAGAAAATGTTTCCTATCTCCAAAATGTCAAAACTGGCGATAGATAGATTATTGGGACCGGCCGTTAGACAAGTATCTTTCTAATATCGTTACGCTAGACGAATAGAATAAAAATGTATGAAAATAACATTAACATGCGATTGAACGATCGTAAGCTTATGTGCCTGTAGCACATCTCCGCTGCGAAACTATAACAGCGGAACCCTAGTAATTTCGCCATGTCTTGTCCATGTGTAGGAGAAGCGGAACCGCCACGGAACCAGTTCTATCGCATAGATTTGACAATACTTCTATCTCTTTCCTTGCGCGGTATTGTCGATCTGCTCCGACGCCATCCACACTTCCGCGCACCGGCCGCGGTGCCGCTTTGTTTTCGCACGTGTTTGTGGAAGTCGACAAAAATAAAAGGCGGAACTACATGTTTATGATAAAATGAACGTCGATTTTACAGAAAGATTAATTCAAGAGGTCAGAAATAGATCTAATAATAATGAGAAAGGTATGTAGTAATTTTTAAAGAATAATATACTGTATTACGCTGCAATTATATTAGGTACTGGATTACGTTCCGACGCCCAGTTCCGCTATTCAAACCACACTTGATCGCAGCGGAATTCCTACAGCGGTTTCGCTACTAAAGTTTCGCAGCGGAGGTGTGCTACGGGCGATGTCATTTTCATACATTGACATCTATTCGTCTAGCGTAAACGATATAAGAAAGTCACGAGTAGATAGATAGGTTACCTTAAATACTATGTATTATGGAAGACTTTGTCATTTTAGCTATTTCTTTGTCGTCTGTACACCTACGGCCGGTCCCAATAACCTATCAATCTTCAGTTTTGGCATATCGGAGACAGAAAACAACATCAGTATATAAACTTGAAAAAAAAAAAAAAGAAGACAGAAAACAACTTTTGTCTTTGTTTCTCTGGACGGAAAAATCAGAGACAGAAGATGTTTTCTATCTCCGATATGCCAAAACTGAAGATAGATAGATTATTGGGACTGGCCGCTAGTCACACCTGGTTTAGAGGCGAGTAGAATTAAGTCTCTTGAATTGTTTAATTGTTATCAGGCTTTTTCAGTACGGATTACATGTACGGTGGGAGTTCAATGAATCTTAATAACTATTTGTTGTTTTTTTAAGGAGTAAAAAGGCAATAAAGCACTGAGTGCCTCTGTTCTATAAATTTGTTTATTACTACTATTATTTTTCCTAATTTTTTATTATTTTTCCTAATTCCTAATATTAATTGGACACTACAGCTGATCAAAGTACAACAAAATGAACAATTTTCTTAATTGAATCTAAAATTTACTCGTTGTACTGAAAGTTAAAAATTATTTTGGAAATTTGACGTTTATAGGTAGTTTATGCTGACCACTAACTATACATAAGCGGAATTCATCAACTTACAATCAATTATATCGCTCTATACACCTAGGTAATTGTCTTTTTATTACATTAACATATTACATAACATGACAATTCGATGCGTATATTATACATACAAATTTTCGACGACAATTTTGGACTTAATTTTACAAAACATAAACGTTTTTGGCTTGGCAACATTTTGTAATTATTGCTAACTTTTCGCTATTATATTACAAATATACATAGCCATTTGTTTGATCTATTGTCATAACTACGTAATAATTACTTGTTCGACTATATATATATATACTCAAACCGTTAGATCATCTAGACTAGATGATAATGTCCAACAAACATGTCCACCATTCCACATCATGTATTCTCTATATTAATTAAAAATCATCAATAGAATTCAACAAAAGGATGCTTACTTAGGTACACCTAAATGTTAATTACTAGTGTGGCAGCGATGGTTTAAATAGTACGGCTTTGGAACCTATTGTAAAATAAATACAATTAGAAAATTTATAGCCATTATAATTTAGGTAGAGAACTATTAAAATTGGCGTTATCAAACTACTAATATAATGGTCTGATAGCGAGGCCCTAGTTTACATACATAGATACACAAGAGCCTACTTGGAAAGCTTTTTTTTATAATAACCCGTGAGTTCTTAAAAATCTCTAGCAATCATAAAACCAGGGTCATACATTTGTTGTCAGGCTATTACATAATTACTTTAATTTACATTTATTAATAAAAAAACTAGTTCGTTACTTAATTCTCATAAGATTTGATCAGTTTAATATAGGTAACATAAGTAAAACATTTTCAATTGAATACATTGTTTGAACTATTGTTTTCATGGTAAAATGCATTTATATAAACTCTATATATAATAATTTACTAATAATAGCAAAAGTCGTCAATAAGGCTTTTGATCGCTAAGGCAATTCTTACCTACGCCAAAGACCGAGAAACGCATTAAACCTTATTTAAGTTATTCTGGTCGTTTTCCTCATAAAGAAAGTGCAGAGATGTTCCCATCAACAAAAAAAAAAGTCAAATATATATTTTTTTTATCATCCGTAGGGTAGTTAGTTGACGGTTGTAACATTTATAGCCTGTCTCTTTTTATAACCTAGTAAGTGTAAGAGAGGTACTGGTGTCTTAAATCCGGTTGTCTCTATTATTATAAAATAATAATTATAAGTTTACTTTTTGACAGACATCGAACGTTTTCGGTTGCGTTGAGCACTTGTCACTGTCATTCATAAGTAAAACATATTACATTATTGTCTAGAATAGAATTGACGAAACCCATAATTAAATTGTTCATTTCAACTACCACAATACATTTTTATTCCACAGACATCGCTAGTTTAAGGCTAGTTGACTCCCCGATCAATTGACATACTGTTATAAGATGTCAAAGCGCTATGCTTTAATTAAAACATATTATGTTATAATGTAATAGCACTCTGTGACGTCACGCCATGGTATATTTAACTAATAATGATTTAAAATCATTATAAGGCGAATTATACAAGATTTTAAGAAAAGCACTTGAGTAATAAATTCAAGTGGTTCAGAAAGAACTATAAAATACAGGAAATTATTACAGAATAACAAAAGTTTCATACGGAATTATACTACATTCATACAAACATTTATAAAATAATCCCGGTCAGTAAAATTATCAATTCAAAAACCGTAATGTCCAGGGCAAGGTCTATCGGTTTACACCATAAACGTAGAATATAATAGACGGACAAAGCTTGCGAGATAGAAGAAAACCTCTTATGGAAATCTAGCAAGATAGAAAAAGAAAACAAATCTTTTCGTTTTGTGACCTGTCTTATTTGACAGAGTGACATCCAGTGGCATATGCGATATAAGGTTCAACATTTTATGGAATTATCTAGTACATCGTAGATTATCTAAAGTAAATACAGTTTTATCTAACAATGGTCACATGTTCTGTGAGTGCCTGTGGAGTGAACCACAAAAATAATCCAGAAAATTGCTCATTTCACAGGTAAATACGTAAAAAGTCGTCATCGTAAAAACGCGTTATTTTTGTTGAATTTGATCTTGTTGTTATGTTGTAAATATAAAATTATTTCAATCCACTTGTTCATTTTAATATTTTGTGTAGATAAAGTTCTAAGTATTGATTATTTACATTATTTTGGTTGATAATTAATTCATCGAAATATTTTACATGTACGCTAGAGCTTGACTCAAATTTATCGATACTATTGTCGATATTTATCTTGAATGTTTCCGGAGAAATTTGATGTTATTTTACGTTTAGCGTCTCAAATGAATGTCAACTTATCAATTTGAAAAAGCAAACTGTAAGGAATCACATAACTAAGATAATCTTGGTAAAAGTCAATAATCAGGGATTGATTCATCAGAATGTAAATGTTTATTCAGATTTTGTTTACTTGTTCTTTTTCACTTACTGCCATTGATGAGCTCACACGGCACAGCAGCTGACACGGGAAAATCTTTTGAAGAAATAAATAAAGAAAACTAATTAACAATGGCTTATTTTCTTTAACAGTTAACTGTTTATTTTTAAATTATATGTAAAAAATATACTCACCGGGCACATTTATCTGCCCACTATTATAGTTGTAAGAAGTGAGGGCGGTTAGGTATGCCGCAAAGTAGGTGCATAATCTCGAGATAAAAACAGTGTGACAGTAAAAATTATTTTCCAAACGACAAACTGCAATTATTATCGATAGTCTAAAAATGTTAAAGGTGCGTCACTAGTTAACACACACATTGACAAATCAAAACTGGTCACGCATTATCGGGCTGTCAGTCGATCTACTTATATCCTATTTCTATGGTTTACACCTACTAGCCTTAACTAATTTCGCATCGCTTTAAAATTATTACGAACGCTAGAAGTTTTTTTTTTTGTTTTTGATAGGTTTTTCCTGTATTCTAAAGCTTTTGAATCGATTTACAATTCATTCCACAGCGGTCAATCGTTTAAGAGCGTTTAGCGAGGTAACTCTGATACCAGCCTTGTTGCCAACCTAGGTCGTGTTAGTGAAGTTTTCGCTTTTTAATATACTTTTTCACTTTGAGTTTGACACATCAGAAACTACTGAGTAAAAACTACAAAATCGAAGCTAACCAATTGCTAGCCAAAAGGTCTTGCATACAAAACGATATAATATTGTGCTTTATAAGTCTTTCTCACTTGCCCTGCTGAGTGAGGGAGATAGATAAAGCAATACATGAAAAAAAAACCAAATTATTCATATTTCGGTGTGTTCTCTCTCCTCGGCCTTTTGTCTAAATTAACCTATTTCACTTAAACATTATAATTTTCTATTTGACTTATTTCTAACCACCAAACCATTAAAAAACCCACCTTATAAACCCCTGTGCCAAATAAAAATCTAAGTAATCACAGAATTGTAACATAAGATAAACTGGCGTGCTATAAAATTGGGCAGCCTAAGGATGCGTTTTCCCAGAAGCGGAGCGGAGAGAAGTGGACCCTGAAACACAGATTTCGGGCACTGCAATTGGTCAATCACGCCCCCCACTCAGTCCCGCTCCCCTTTTGTGAAAATCCAGCCTAAAAATTGTAAATTTGAATCTATAAATTTCTAGTCTAACAAGTCTGTCTCGATTTAATTAAGATGTATGCCAAAAGTTCATGATTTTATTTTAATTTTAGTACGTACACAATAATTTGTCATCCGATTCTCAGTTTTTTTTTTGTTTAAATTTGAAGCTAATTTGTATAAATTATTAAATAAATAAAACATTTTTATTTACTACATAAGCTAACTAAATGTAGAGCCAGTACTTAAAGAAATTCTTGCTAATTATTCACAAATCAGTTGCTAATGAAACGTAACAACCGTACTAAAATTAGATGACCCGTAGTAGTGCACACCGGTTTTGAAGGTGTCGCCAGCTCCGAGGTTCCGGGTTCGATTCTTAGACGGTACTACGTAAAGCAAAAAAATATTTTCTATATGTTTCAGGTATGGGTGTTTGTGCCACCCTCCACGTTTCGACAAAACAAGTGCTTTAATATTCACCCACTTTGGGATCAGAACAATGCTGCCTAAATTTATAAAAAAAGGAAACTTAACTTTTTAATAACTTAAAGGCAGACTTATTAGACTCAGACTTATATAAAACAATTCAGTAGGCTAATTTTGTCGCACGCTAGTGTCGTGAACAATAACTCTTTAGTTGTTATGTTCGATAACATCATAGTATCACTTTAAGCAGCTTTTCAATGAAGACAGCTTGGATATGGTCCGCTCTGAAAAGGGAAAAGAATAAATTTCATGATTATTTCTGTAGGCGAGGGAGCTTTTGATAGATCAGAATGGCTGTATGCCTTATATTAAGTGATTATGCCTTAGAAATATAGCAGGTCTTATATTTTGTCAACGCACATATATGAATATCTGAATCTGAAAGAGCCTGATTGGCGGAACGATTCCTTCTCTATTCCGAATTTCTATCAACTTACATTCTAAATGATATTTTTGATTAATTTCTCATATTAACAGAACTATGCTAAGTTCTTAAAAACATAATATGCCCGTTGGCCGATCAGCCAGTTTATGGAATTAATGAAGACTAGGTTGGCAATAATTGGTATAGTTATGCGGTGGCCTGCCCCATAGGCAAGTCCCATGTTCGATTCCCTATCGGGTCAATTAAGAAAACCATCTTTCTGAATTGGGGCAGATCTGGGCAGGGGTGGAGGGGTTTGTCGTGCTTTGGAATGCACGTTAAACCTATGGTCCCGGCTTCTGTCGTTACATGGAAGTCATAAGATCAAATCATGTCAGAGGCGAAGTCATAAGATCAAATCAGTATAATGGGCAACATAGGAACTCTAATACCAGGAATTTCCTGGAAGGAAATACATTAAATACTCTATTGCCCTGCAGTCCGATTACTAATCATTGCCCTGCAGTCCGATTACTAATCATTCATTCACTCATTCATTCGTTCTTCATCTATCCATTCATTTATTCATTACCTCATTCATTTATTCATTCTATCCATAAATAAAAACTAACATTTATCAAAATGATGCTCTGAAATATAACTTACTTGGCGCTAGTAACGGTGGTTATCAGGTTGATGATGTACCGCGGGCACACATCTTCATACATGACACAGTACAGTAGCTCCACTAGTGGCCAGTCCACCGGAATAATACCTTTACGGTAGTCCTGAGATCGATCCCCGGATTGGGCAATACCAGTATAAAAATTTCCAACATTGCTCCGGTTTGTGATTGATTACCAAACCATATTTGCTAAGCGTGCTGATTATGCCTGTACCCGTTGCTTAAATTTAATGATGGAGATCTTTGCCTTGCAGTGGGATGACCATTCATTCAATCATTCATTCATTCATTCCATTTTCAATAAAATATTCACTAAAATGGCACTAAAACTTCTGGAAATGATGCTACGAAATATAACTTACTTGGCGCTAGTAACCGTGGTCATCAGGTTGATGATGTACCGCGGGCACACGTCTTCGTGCATGACACGGGCGTGGAACAACAGCCCTTGGCACACGCAGTACAGTAGCTCCACTAGTGGCCAGTTCGCCGGGATGATGCCTTTACGGTAGCCCCAGGAGCCGAGGATCTGTTTAGTGTTTAGATAATGTTTTATTTTTATTTTATTTATTAAGGAGAACACAAACAGTAGTGTATAAATTGGCTTACATAAAATTTAAATCTATATGTTAATACACACCAACATCGTATTCCACGTATAAGTTACACTAATGAGGCTACTGTTGTTGACAATGTTTGCCTTTTTATTTGAAACAATAATAATTAAGATATGAATTCTGAAATTTACAAATTATAAGAAAACAAGTTTCCATATATGTATAAGAAAAGTTAATTGTACTAATATTTAAACAACAAATATGATTGTATTTTTTTAAAATATTTATGGCTTTACTACAATACTAAAATTGCAAATATTTATCAGTATTAGTGGTTATGACTATTCTTAAGAAAGTTATTAACTTGGCTTCTATATCTTACAAGATTATATTGAAATGGATCTATATCGCGTGCAAACAACTCATTATAACGATTTAACATTCGGTACAGTGGTGAACGCCTCCCAGCATTGGTTCTGCAGATAGGTATAGAGAAAAGAGCTTTACTTTTATTTCTAAGTCTGCCTGATGGGATTCTGTAATATATTTTACTAACTAACGCTGAGCAATCGATGTAGTTGTTTACAATTTTGTAAAGAAAAACTGCCTCCAATTGAATACGTCTTTGACGCAGAGTAATAAGATTAAACCTTTTTAATAAGTTATCATAACTATCATAAAAATGAAAACATCTGTAATTTACTAATTTTAGAAATTTCTTTTGAATTTTTTCTATTGTTGCATCATATATCTTATAAAATGGATCCCATATAATAACTGCATATTCTAAAATGGTTCTTACTAATGTGAAATACAGATTCAAGTAAGTACTGGCCTTCCTGAAAGGTGAAATATTACGTGAAATGAATCCAAACATCTGATAAGCTTTACACGTTATTGAATCTACATGTAAGTCTAAAGTAAGCTTGGCATCTAACATGACACCTAGGTCTCTAATGTTATCTGATCTTTGAAGAGCAGCATGCTGAATGACATAAGAATAAGTTAAGAGATTTTTCTTCCGTGTAAAAGATAAAATTTTGCATTTATTAAAGCTTAGTTGAAGTTTATTTTTAATACAATAGTTATGAAGTAATGTCAAATCTTCCTGTAAGAGTAAACAGTCTTCTGTTGTACGAATTGTTCTGTAAATTTTAAGATCATCAGCGTATAGTTCAAAATTAGAGTGTTTTATGCAACTACCAATATCGTTAATATAAAGTATAAAGAGAAAAGGTCCTAAAATTGAACCTTGTGGTACTCCAGATGTGACATTAAACAAATCTGACTCATGTCCATTTACTGTTTATTTATAAATAAATAAAATCTATTAATATATAAAAAACCAGGCATGTTTTATTCTAATTTTATTATTGATTTCTAAAGCGAATAATATAACCCAATATTATGTGAATATTTCAAATGTCTACCTGTTGCTGTTATCAATATCTAGCAAAAAACTAGCATAAGAAATTGTTGTATGGGTTGATAAAAGTAAGTGAAATCTATAAATGTGTTTTTAAGCTATTGCATAGCTTCTATCGCGGGCCTTGAGCGTGGAGACCGAATCCAGAAATTCCGTAACGAAAATAACCCAACCTAACACTTGGGGCGAGGCACGATCAAACAATTTTGAATTTACGAAATTTAAAAGAATTTAGAAGAAAATAAGGATTTTGACAGTATGGTTGCCTATGGTAACCATATCTGCCAAAATAACAGAAAAAATTAATTACAAAAGTCAAAATTAGAAAATACATAAAATTATAAAATTAAGCTATTGCATAGCTTCTATCGCGGGCCTTGAGCGTGGAGACCGAATCCAGAAATTCCGTAACGAAAATAACCTAACACCCCCACTCCGACCGGCACAGCGGTGATACTTTTTAGTTTTATAATTGCATAAGTTGATAAAAAATGCTATGCAATAGCTTTACCGCGGCAGTCTCCGAGTGCCACATGTCTTTTTTATTTCAATGTATAGTGTTTGCTAAAATTTAAGAAAAAAATATGTCACTATTTACCAATAATTCGACAATGCCAAAAATGTGGATTCATTTCAGCTATTTGTTGAATAAGACTATTTAAAAATAGACCATCTCTTCATTTTAATTTTAAATGATTATTTCATAAACATACCTGTAACGTGGAAGTGAAAGGCGCTAGGGATATGGCCGTGGAAGGCGATGATCTGAACGCGGCGCCGGCGAGGAACCCCGCGGGCAGGGCGTATAGCGCGCTGTCCCTGCCGTGCGACCGGCACAGCAAGCATACTACTAACTGAAAACAAGTGGTGCCTGTTAGGTTAGGATAGGTTAAGTACCCGAGGGAGTTTTGGGTCTCCTACCGGGCGCGTCCCCAGGTGGCGGATAGGGGAACGTCCCCCAGATATGAGGGGTACCGGCCATTTGGCTGGCGCGGACCAAAACCCAGAGGGAGGGACGCACTGAGCGTCTTCTCGCCTCGTGGTGGCCGCCTTCGTGCGGCGTGGGATGGCGGGCTCAGCCCGCGGCCGCTTCCATGCGGCACCCTGTGGCGGAGGACACAATTATGTGTCCGTTTGTGTTGGTTTCTGCCTTTCATGGCCAGTGGAGCCTCTGGGCTCGTGGATTGGCGGAAGTATTCCGCGGTGCGGTGGGTCTGTCAGTTCGCGGTCATCGCGGCTGGTGGGCTGGCCTAGCTAACCAAGTTAGCCATAATGGCCACCATCGGGCAAACTGTCCCCTAGCTCGGGTGTCGTGGACATGTCTCGCGGCTTGACTAGGGGAGCAGGGGTCTTGCCTTAATCGGCCGGACCGAGAGGAGACAACCTCCATAAAAAACCCCAAGGCCCGGTGCTGTGAGGGTACGTGGCATCGGGCGCCTCCGTTCGGAGGACGTCGGCTGGGTGAAGGTCGGCGGCCAAGCGGCCCAACTCACGGGGTTTCCCGCCCCCTGTGCAGTATGTAGGGTTACCCGGGTATGTGGCTCTGCCCGGGTGGACCTTTATTTCCACACTACTCGTGGGACTTCTATGGCAAAGTTTAATTCGTATAACCCCCCCCTAGACGTTTGTGAGAAGGTAATAGTTGACGCGCCGGAAGGCGTCAAAGAGTGCTTCGAGGTGTTGCAGGATATCTGCGGCGCTGGTAGTGGCGTCGACTCGGACTCAGCAATGAGTCTGAGGTCGACAAATTCTGGCCTGTCCAAACTCTGGCAGGCCCGAAAGAGGAGGAGCGATTCGCGGCGGAGCGGATCAGAGAGCCCGGACACGGATAGATCCAGGTCTCCGACAGTGTCGGTTGTGTTACGGCCGTCGCGGATCTCCAAGCGCGGCCGTGGCAGGGCAACAGTTGCGGCGAAAGAGTTTGGCTCGCCGCAGTCGAAGATGGAGTCTCCAGCTCTCTCGGATTCGGTGGTTGCGACGAAACCGCGTAAAGCGCATCCTGATGCCGCCAGTCGCTTTGTGGCTGCTTCTTCTTCTTGGCGCGACGCGGAGGCGGTGACTGCTGCCATGCTGGGTGAACGGCTGGACAGCAGTCTTCAGGCCATCGAAATGGTCGCCACAAGGTCGGGGAACCTAAAGGGCACCTTCACGAGTGCCCTGAAGGCTTCCGCGAAGGTCATCCGAGAGTCCGTGGCGGAGCTTGAGTTCCGGACAGTCTCGGACGAAACAGCCCGCCTCCGGGCGGAGAACGCACGATTGAGAGCGGAGATGGAGGAGCTCCGCTCACAATTGGCCTCGCTCCGCGAGGAAGTGAGACGTGGGTCCATCGAGCCATCTCTTGTTCCGGCGTCTGAAGGCACCGTCCCTGCTAAGGTTGGTGAGGAGGCGCTGCGAGAGGTCGTGGCGCGCTTCTCGAGGATGGTTGATGCGCGTTTCGACGGCCTCGAGGCCGAAGGGCGCCTGCTGCCAGGGAGGCACCTGCGTCCTCCTCTAGCGGCCGACCGTAGGCGTGAGGACGTTGAAGTCCCAGCACCGCCTCCCTCTTTTGCAGCGGCTCTGTCCGCCCCCTCGACGTCACGTGCGGCTCCTGGAGATCCGGCGACACCTTTCTCCTCTGCCGCTGGCAAGAGGGGAAAGAAAGCTAAGGAAGCCGCTAAGCCGATTGTTGCCCCGCCCTCCACCAAGGGGAAAGGTGTGGGCAAGAAGTCCACCACCCAGCCCGCTGCCGAACCCTTGGCTACTGGGCCGATTAGGGAGGGAACGAGCTCTTGGTCGAAGGTGGTACGACGTCGTGGTAAACTGCGCGCGGAACCGGAGGGCCGCGCGCCAAGACCCACGGTGCCATCGAAGCGGGCCCCAGCCCCTTCGGCCCCGGCCCCAAAGCCGGAATCGAAGAAGAAGGCCCGGCGTCTCCGCCCCCCACGTTCTTCTGCAGTAACTTTGACGCTGCAACAAGGGGCAGAGATATCTTACGCGGCGATCATTGCCGAGGCCAAAACCAAGATTGACCTCAAGGGCCTCGGCATTGAAAAGGTAAAGTTCCGGGAGGGTGCGACCGGGTCCCGGATCATTGAGATCCCTGGAGCGACCAGCGGAGCTAAGGCCGACGCACTGGCGGAAAAGCTTCGGGGACTTCTCAATCCGGAGGAGGTGAGGGTAGCCAGGCCGACAATCCTCACAGACCTCCGGATCTCCGGCCTGGATGACTCCGTCACGGCCGAGGAGCTAAAGCTGGTAGTGGCTGAGGCTGGCGGTTGTCCGGCTGAGGAGGTCCGGGTCGGAGTGATCCGGAAGGGGCCGCGAGGTATGGGCACCTCGGTTGTCAAGTGCCCCCTCAAGGCTGCTAAACAGGTTGCAGCGGACAGACTGCTGGTGGGGTGGACCTCGGCCAAGGTGGAGGTCCTAGCCCCACTCCCGCAGCGGTGCTACCGCTGCTTTGCATTGGGCCACGTCGGGGCTCAATGCCGTTCGGAGGTGGACCGCAGTGGCAACTGTCGCCGCTGCGGGAAAGAGGGCCATCTGGCCAAGGATTGCACAGCCGCTCCCCACTGCCACATTTGTGAGGCAGCCGGAAGAGCGGCAGGTCACGCACCCGGGGGCAAGGCCTGCACCAAGCCCCCGAAGAAGAGTGCGCGCAGGAGGGGTGCCGTACCTCCGAGGAAGCTCTCGGAGCCACGGCCTTTGAGTCTGCCCGCAGGAGCGGCTTCACAGGAGACGGAAATGGAGGTCCAACACAATGAATAGAGACCTTCATTTCCTTCAGGCCAACCTGAACCACTGCGCCGCGGCCCAGGATCTAATGCTCCAGGCCGTGGTGGAATGGCAGGTTCATGTCGCGGTGATATCGGAGCCATACCGCGTCCCGGCCCATTCCGACTGGGTCGGTGACTTAGCCGGTCTGGTCGGAATATACCGACCAGGGTCGTCCGGTCTTCCCCCGCTTACATGCGTGTGGCAGGGACACGGCTTTTTAGCGGTCCGGATCGGCGAACTGATCTTAATAGGGTGTTATTTCTCCCCTAATAGACCAGTCGCCGAATTCGAGATGTACCTAGCAGAGGTCGGGGCCATGGTGGGACGCAGCTCTCCCCTCCCAGTGATCGTACTTGGGGACCTCAACGCGAAATCCGCGCAATGGGGTTCCCTGACTACTGATCCGAAGGGGATAGTCCTGGAGGAGTGGATCGTGGAGTGTGGACTCACGATCCTTAATGTTGGCACTGTGCCCACGTGCGTGCGACGCAATGGAAGCTCGCGGGTCGATGTGACCTTTGCGTCTCCCACCGTCGCACGCCGTGTCCAAGGGTGGCGAGTGCTGACGGACCCGGAGACTTAGTCGGATCACCGATATATCCGGTTCTGCGTCTCCGGTCCAGCCGCCACGGCCAGCCCCGGCCAGCCCCGGCAGGACGGCCCGCGGTGGGCGGTAAAGCGCCTGGATAGGGACCTGCTGCAGGAGTCGGCTCTTGTCCAGGCGTGGCTCCCGGAGTTGCCACCGATGGATCTGGATGGGGAAGCTGCTCGGCTCATTGAGGCCATGTCACAAGTCTGTGACGCGGCAATGCCTCGTGCCCGAGCCCCCTCTCCCCGAACCCAGGTCTACTGGTGGACACCAGAGATCGCCGCCCTCCGCTCCAGGTGCGTGGAGGAGCGCCGTCGCTTCCAGCGGTACAGGAGGCGTCGGATTCACGCAGAGGCTGAGTTGGACCGGCTGTACGCCGCCTATAGAGAGGTGGCAGTTGCCTTAAGGCTGGCAATAGCGCGGTCCAAGGCAGCAGCCTGGGAGGATCTGCTGGGGACCCTAGAGAGGGACCCCTGGGGCAGGCCGTACCATCTGGTGCGGCAAAAGCTTCGGCCCTGGGCCCCCCCCAGTCTCCAGCAGTCTGGACTCGGAGGTCCTCGAGCGGGTCGTGGGGACCCTGTTTCCCAACAGGGGGGTGGACTTCATGCCCCCTACCATGAGTGCTCCGTCCAGCGACCCGGGGCCAGAGGTGGCACCCGAGGTCACGGAGGAGGAGCTGGGGGTGGCCGTTCTGCGCCTGAAGGGCAAAAAAACGGCCCCAGGGCCCGACGGTATTCCTGCCCGTGCCTGGGTCCTGGCCCTCACCGGGGAACACAAGCCCCTGGAGTCTCGGCTGCGGGAGCTGTACAGCCGATGCCTCCGGGAGGGCAAATTCCCCCGGAAGTGGAAGGAGGGTCGTTTGGTCCTCATCCGCAAGGAGGGCCGCCCGGTGGACCAACCGTCTGGGTACCGGCCCATAGTGTTGCTCGACGAGGCAGGTAAACTGTTAGAGAGAGTGGTGGTAAACCGTCTCGTCGAGCACCTGGAGGAGGTTGGGCCCAACCTGGACGACGCCCAGTACGGGTTCCGCAGAGGTCGATCGACCATCGACGCTATCGGTCGTCTGCGGGACACAGCGGAGGAGGTGGTCTCCCGGGGAGGGGTGTTGATCGCGGTGTCGTTGGACATCGCGAACGCCTTCAACACCCTGCCCTGGCCGGTGGTATTAGAGGCGCTCCAGTATCATGGAGTGCCTCCTTACTTGAGGAGGTTGGTGGGGGACTACCTATCAGAACGAGCGGTAGTCTTCCCTTCCATGGAGGGAACAGGTCGTCGGCAGATGTCGTGCGGTGTCCTACAGGGGTCAGTCCTTGGACCCCTGCTCTGGGACATCGGGTACGACTACGTCCTACGCTGCGCAAATTTGCGCGGCGTGGACGTGTCGTGCTACGCCGACGACACCCTCGTCACGGCCCGGGGTTCTGACCTCCGGGCCGCGATAGTGTTGGCCACTGCCGGCGTAGCGACGGTGGTGGCCAGAATCCGGCGGCTGGGGCTGGAGGTGGCTCTCCACAAGTCCGAGGCTATCTGCTTTCACGGCCCTCGGCGTGGACCACCTGCTGGCACCAGCATCGTTGTGGGTGGCACTCCCATCGCTGTCAAAAAGACGCTGAAGTATCTCGGCGTCATTCTTGACAGCAGGTGGGACTTTGGGGACCATTTTACGGCCTTGGTCCCCAAATTGGTGAGGACAGCGGGTGCACTGAGTCGCCTGCTGCCTAACGTGGAGGGGGCTGGGGACTCTTGCCGCCGTCTTTATATGACGGTGGTTAGGTCAATGGCCCTCTACGGGGCTCCGATATGGGCGGCGTCCCTTAAGAACCGTCATAGGGCCCTCTTGCATAGCGCACAGAGGATCATGGCGGTTCGAGTGGTGAGAGGTTACCGCACCATCTCGCACGAGGTGGCGTGCGCACTCGCTGGGTCCCTTCCATGGGACCTGGAGGCGGAAGCGCAGGGGTCAGTGTATTGGCGGGCGGCGGATGCCAGAAGCCAAGGAAACTGGCCCCCCCAAGACACGGTGGTGCGGTGGCGTAGGGAGGCCCACGAGGCCTCCTTAGACCGGTGGACGCGGTTCATCGAGGAGCGGCTGGGCACTCAACTAGCTGGCTCCCGACGCCGCATCCTTGAGGCAATCCACCCCATCCTCAAGGGGTGGATCGAGAGGCGGCATGGGTCGCTCTCCTTCCGGATGACGCAGATTCTCTCGGGGCATGGATGCTTCGGGAGATATCTGTGTCTGGTCGCCGCGAAGGAGCCGACCCAGGGATGCCACCACTGTGGTTGCGCAGAAGATACCGCGCACCACACGCTGGTAGAGTGCCCCGCGTGGAGTGGGCCGCGGTCGGTCCTTTCCGCGGCCCTGGGAGGAGGAGTCCTCTCGCTGCCGGCCATCATGTCGGAGATGGTCCGCAGCGAGCAGGCTTGGGAGGCGGTGGCCGCCTTCTGCGACGACGTCATGTCGCAGAAGGAGGTCGCCGAGAGGGAGAGAGAGCGGGATCCGCACTCTCTCCGCCTCCGTCGGCGTAGGCGGGGCGGTAGGCCCCGCCAGGGTCCCGGGCGGCAGGTGCGGGGGCACCAGCTGCCTAGCACATGGGACCAGGACGACGCGCTATTCGCCCAGCGCGTCGTCCAGAGGTAGGAGTGGGGTGCCGTCTCAGCACCCCCTCTGAGGAGGTCTGCCCTTTTCAGGGCGGAGGTGGCCGCTGGCGGGGTCCGTCGACTGTCGAGTAACCACAGACCCTGCCGTCAGTCAGCGCGGCGGGCGACGCGAGGTTTTTAGTGGGTATACCCCTGGGTCCCATACCCAGGAGCAGCGCCCTTTTCAGGGCGCCGGGAGTCCCACATACCGCCCTGCCCTCCCCCGGGGCAGTGGTGATGATGCGCAAAGCATTTTCCTCGCGTAAAAAAAAAAAAAGGATAGGTTAAGTTAGGTCCCTGAGGTAGTTTTGGGTCTCCTACCGGGCGCGTCCTCAGGTGGCGGGATAGGAGAACGTCCTCCAGGCATTGAGGGTACCGGCCGTTTGGCCGGCGCGGACCTAAACCCACAGTGCGCTTCCAGTGGGCTTAGGCAGCCCGCTGTTGAATGCGTCTCCAGACAGTGGTAGCGGGCTTCGGCCCGTGGCCTGTTGTGGCCGTTCCCTCTGGAGCGTCAGCCCCACGGCGGACGGTAGTCGCTCGCTTCCCAGTATGGTTTGAGCTATGCTGGGCGGCGAGTGGGCGTGAGACGTTGGCGGCCCTTGCAACGACATGAACTGTCGTTGCGAAAGGGTGGCCACGGTTAGGGTCGGCGAGGTCGCTTGCGGACCCGACCCGAAGTCGTAGATGGGGGAGGTCGAGAAGGCATACGCCGAACTCAACTTCCCCCCTCTAGCAGGCTAGTGGGCGTTGGGCCGGGGGCTCAACGCTCGCATTGCACAGCTTGCCAGACTGGGGGTGATTCCTGGAGTACATGATCACCCATACTTTATGCCTGAGGCCGTACGTAGGCGGTGCATGGAAGGCATCCTAACGGAAACCCATACACTGCCAACATACGTTGCGAGGTACACCGCAGGACTTTTTAGTGGGTATGCTTGTCGGGTAAGCAGTGGCTCTTATGCCACTGACACCGACAAGAGAGTACCACGTCACCTACTGCTGCCCCTGAAGCAGTAGGTATATATGCGTAATGCATTTTTTCCTGCGTAAAAAAAAGGAAGAATTAAAGTACAAGCTGTTGCAAATAAAATGAAATGAAAATACAAGCATGAATGAAAATTCAAATGGGTATGCGGATGCTATCCCACAGAAACTTGAAAATTGAAATCAATCTACGTGCCAAACTTAATTCAGATTTGTGATGCCATCCTGGCGTGATACGAGCAACTAACATCCATTCAAACTTTCACATTCATACATATCATTAGTAGATTTTTTTTTTTCAGAAAATATCTAAATTCAGTGATGCTCTGGGATCACTGAAATAATTTGAGATTTTATTATTTGATGAAATAATCTGGTTGAATCTGGCATATTAATTGTTTTTAATTTAAATAAAACATTGTGTCTTGATATACACAATAATTCAGCAGTCTATTGCTGAATTTAATATTATTATTTTTGGAGATTTATATGTTAGATGTAATAATCAGATTGTCAGACATAAAAATTGTATCAAACATTGCGCGTACCAACTTGGAATTACAATTGGACATATTTAAGTGCTGTAGTAAATACCAAAAGATGAAATAAATTAATAATTAAATTTACGACTTCCGTACACACACGAAAAACATATATGAAGATACTGAAATAATGAACATCACACAGACATACATCTACAAGACATGCATATTAATTTATAAAATTTTAAATAAACATATCCACACATAACTATCGTTTCAAAAAAAAGACCGCATACATAAAATAAAACTAAGAAATTCTAATCACTTAATATCACGTCGCCCTAGAACAAACTATGGCAGAAAAAATATAGAATTTGAAGGAGTCAAAATATTTAACAAATTACCTGAAGAAATAAAAGAGGCTCAATCGCTGATAAGCTTTAAAAGACAACTTAAACTGTATGTAATAAATGAAATGTAAAATAAAATTTTCTAAACTAGTCTCATATATAACAATAATAGTACCTAAATGTTACCAAAAATATATTCTAGTTTAAACACATAAATACAATATAAAAAATAATTGCAAAATAAAAAATATTAATTAAAATTATACAAAGGATAAATATAGTATACAATGTTCAAATATATTTATGTATAAAATAAGATAAAAATTAAGACATGCCTCTCTGGGCCACACAGAGCCATCTTGTCCCAAATTAAGCTACTATTAAGTACCCTGTCGTATGTGGTACTAGACAACCGATAAACTTACATAAATATATATATATATATTTCGTAAATAGTATACTTATAGTACATATAAAACACCCAGACCAGACATAAAACATTATTTTGTTAACCCATGACTATTGCTTATTATTTAATTGCCGCATTCAGTATGCAAGTACGCTCACTCGCTTCTTATATCCGTGGTTGCTAGGCGAGTTCCAACGGCTTTCATTTCTACCCGACACCTCTTTTTATATCGAACATTAATTATTGTGTACGCTCAATCAAATAAGTGAATAGTTACTGTAAAACTTATTACTTAATAGACTTTTGTTTACATTTAAAACAGTGTTAGTGTATAGTTTTCAGTAAGTATTGTTATTTTCTCTGTAAGTGAATTATCTGTATTCTATTAGAGAAATAAAGTTCTTCTTAAACCGTAATCGCCGCACTCACAGACGTTATTTAGTCTTAATCGTCCATTAATGTGATACGTCAAATAATGTCAAGCTTATGGATGTAATTTTAAAGGCGACATTGTTTGACGTTTCAACTTAATAGACGAATATGGCTAAATAACGTCTGTGAGTGCGGCGATAAAAATATTTAAATGTTACCCTATAGATGCCGATGTATCCACCGAAGAACAGGCCCAGCTTCAAATGCGACATCTTGAGTGACCTCAAAGCTTTGCCGGGGGTCAGAAGTTTTGGCAGTATCGTTCGCAACATGGTCATTGCACATCCGACTCCGAATAGTTGGGCTGTACCCTATAACATACGATACAAAATCAGTAAAATCAGTTTTATTTCTGCAAATTCCACTGGAGGCGCTTTCACACGTCCCAATATTTAAACCTATTACTGTTTCGGAACAAGTCTGGACTGGTGCAAAAGAAGCAGCGCAAGAAACTCGGTCACTATTGTCAGCTTTAAAAAAAAATATTATTATTTTTTTTACAAAAGATTTAAGCACGTACCATATCATTTAAATAATTATCAATAGTGTAATCTATTTAATATTTTCTTTGATATGAAAACCAGCAGCTTATGATTTTGGTTTAAACATAAAGTACTTAAAACTAAATAAATACCTATGGCCAACGACTAGCGTCTCGTTAGTTAAGTGGTCTAACTGCCGACAACTGTTTCACAGTTTGGCAGAATGTCAACTTGTTATATACTTTTTTTTTATTGTAATTTTTTTTTAAGGTACCGAGCCAAGATGCCGAGATCCAAAGTACGATCCCCGGGTCGGGCACCAAAGGTTTCGAATTTTGCTCGGGTTTGTAGTCACCGACCATTATCTATTTGTAAATTTCGACCTTAAATACCTAATTGTGAGCATCAGGATGTATGCATACATCTAAGCGACCCATTTAAAAAATTTATCTTTAAATAGATACCTTTAAAATGTGGTGGAACTAAGGCCTTAACCCCTCTCTATAAAAAGGAAAGAGAACCGTCCTCAACAGTGAGAAAAATGAGTAGTCTTACCTTTAAAATATAGCTAATGCAAGGTTCGTTGTGAGGGCACGCGGGACTTCTGCCGTAGATTCCAGTCACTGGCTTTCCAACTTCCTTCGACACGCGCGGTGGGGTGAAGAACCTAAAAAGTAAGTTGAGTAAAGTATGAGAAATTGTGATTATCGACCCAGTTAGACTATGGAGGTCAGTTCGATTCACAGTAGGGTCAATTAAGGAAAGGATCTTTTCTAAAAGTGCTTGGGTCTGAAAGAGGGTTATAGCCTTGCTAGAACACATGTTTAGTCATTCTTCTTGGTGTTTGTGAGAAGATATAAGACGTAAAAACAAGTAAACCCGAGGCCCGTATTAGGCAGCTTGTATAACTCTGATATAATTTTATTACTTCTAAACAAAATCAATTATCAAAAAACTAGAACAGTATCGTTTTAACAAATTATCTCTAGTATTTATTGAATCACTGTTAACTGCTTTTCATTCTGGCATTCTTTCGTATTATACATTATTGCTACAAACGGCCGCTTTTGGCGTTAGCAGCAAATTCGCCTTTATAAACAACTAAATGACAAGTTTACTGTGGTTCAATAAATACTAGAGGTAATTTGCTAAAATGATACTGTTCTAGTTTTTTGATAAATTGATTTTGTTTAGAAGTTATAAAATTAAATCAATTAGGGGCAGCAAAGCGCACATAGTTTTAGTAGTCCCCTTAATTGAAGTCTTCATCTAGATTCTAGAACATTCTATACCTTTCTTCCTGAGCCGACGACGAAAATTCATGGAAGTTACTTACAACTATGCTCGCGATATAACTACACCTATAGAAGAAGTTCATCTGACAGAGAAAATTTATCGATTTATCTCAAAGAATAAACAAGCTAAACTGGTTGATTTTTGAGAATAATTGCTGTAGAACTGCTGTAATACCTCATTGGGTAAACGAGTTATTGTCATATATTGAAAATGAGTGTTTTTCATCATAGTGAATCGATGATACAAGTATCATCAAGAAATGATACAAGAAAATACAGCAGAGATTCGGGCTCAGCGTTGCATATTAGACATGGGCGTTTTCGATATTTTACGATAACCGTTAGGCAACCGATATTTCTTTTTGATATCGATATCAAAAACAGTTTTTTGATATCGATATCAGTCGTAACAAATATTATGAATATCCTGAATTAAAATTAAACCGTATTCATATGTTGTTTAGTTCCATTTTCCTTTGTAAGACACTCGCTTCGCTATGTGACATCGGCCGACGACTCAGCTTCTACAAATTACGCAATATACAAATTGAACCCTATTGCTAATAACCTAATAGCGAAATTCTACTGAATAACCAAATCACCCGAGCATTCCCGTTGCCGCGCCGGTAGCAATATTCGCTTCATCTCTCTTACACCGCCTTAAGTACGTTTATAGAAAATAGAAGGAGCGAATATCATGATAGCATGATGCGTTGCCTAAGTTAGTTGCGTGCGTATCGTTTTTGTTCGGTTTTCGTTTTTCAGTTGCCCGTTAGTTCTGGTTCTCGTATCGAGTTTACGCGCGCGTTTAGTTATTGTGATATCGGTTATGTACGAGTAGTTATGCGATATCGATACGATACGATATCTAGCCGAAAACGGTTATTAGTTACGTTTTGATATATCGATCATGCCTATTGCATATAAAATAAGCCTTAACCTAACCTGTTTCCTGAGTGTTGATTTCGAGTTTTACTCGATCAACAATGCATAATAACCTTTTAATGCATCATAGCACTAATACAGCGCCATCTAGTGACAACTTCAGCACCATACAAATTTAAGTTTACGAACTCGCACTAAGCTAATAATTATATCGATGATTCACACCTAGCCAGCCATACCATTATTTTAAGCAAATTTACCACAACAGCTAGTTTGTACAAACATTTTTGTGGTAAAATCGCTCCTATTTCAACTACATAAGATGTCCCAGTGTACAGCCTTAAGTTGTCACAATATGTTGAGGTTATTAGGACAAATAAGATTGTATTATAATGCCGAAAATATAACTACCACAAAGCCACGTTTTTTAATGTTTTCATTTTAATATCTGAGATCCTATCTACGCACTTGACCCTGACTCACCTGCCCTTAGTACATAACTTACATTTAACATAAGATTTTAATAGTGACTATAAAAAATGTTACACGCGCGAGACAAGAAAAGAGATACATAAAATAAGTTATACTTTTAAAAAATCTTTTTTTAAATAATCAATATTATTATAAGTAGCCTCAGTTAATCCGTATAACATATACACCGTGAAATTTTAGTGGTTGTTTTCCCGCAACAGAACGATTTACCTTTAGTAGCACCATCGAATCGTGCAAGTTATTTTTTGAAAATAAAGATATTGTTGTTCTCAACTAATCAAAAAAATAATCATCAACTCGAAAGCGTTTTACAGGTGGTTAAAATTGCACGGTGTATATATATTTGAGTGATAGTCCCGTTAAAATTGGTCTAGAGGTTTCAGAGAGTAGCCAGAACAAACAGACAAGCAAAAATTTATCAAATTGTCTTTTTGACGTAAGTATATATGTATGTACTTTATATCTTTTCGATGCATTTAGTGAAAAGCTGTTAATTTGAACATCGTAAGTCGCTGAACACTTTAACACAATCTCAAAGTCATAATCAAAAGTCGAAATTAGGTATAGAGTTATTTATGTACTTACATTGATTTCATACAGCAAAATAATACAGTGGAAATGCCCTAAATTCCAGGATCAATAGATTTACTTAATACATTTTTTTTAACTTTTACAAAATTTAAACTACTGCACTGTGTGTATTATTATTTATTTGTAACTAGCTGTTGCCCGCGACTTCGTCCGCGTCAATTTCTATTATTATGATCGCAACTATTTTTGTAACACTTTTCACTTATGCTTCGCTCCTATTGGTTGCAGCGTGATGTTATAGCCTAAAGCCTTCCTCAATAAATGGACTATCTAACACAAAAATAATTTTTCAAATCGAACCAGTACTTCCTGAGATTAGCGCGTTCAAACAAACAAACAAACAAACAAACTCTTCAGCTTTATATATTTTTTTTTTTGCTAGCCTACTCCATCCCACTGCTGGGCAAAGGCACTTTATAATATTAGTATAGATTTTTTGGTCACATGGAATTGCACATTAAAGATCCCGAGAAGATACATATTAATAACAATATTTAGTAACTTTACCTTATTCCGACCTCTGGTAATAACATATCCTTAGAAATGTCTTGCAAACAAATAAACTTGTTACTTTGATGTGGTACTTAAGTGACCGACGTCTTATGATGCTGATATGCTACAGTCCAGTCGATCCCAAATGATTGAACTAGACTATGGGAGACTGGTGACTCTAGTCAAACGTGGTTTTGATGGGTGACATATTCGTTAGTTTGGATTTACTTTTGATATTATCAGGTACTGCAAAATATAAATTTTCATGTTTCTTTATTACGACAGCAGTAGTTGTTCGATAGCTGATAATGTTGTTACTATATATATATAGATTCTCGATTCTATGTCGGCGAAACTTGAACGATTTGATTGTCAATAAAATAGCATTTATTATGAAGGGCCTTTTCCCGGCACGGCTAAGACTGCGACTTTGCTGGCGTAATAATAAAAAAAAATATGCATAACTATAGTTCATTTCGTCCGGTACTAAATCAAAAGGAGATGGATAGTCTTTCATAGGACCTTGGGCCTGACTGTTACATGGATAATATTTAGCACTTTACTAGGTTCTTGGATCTTAATTTCATATGTTTTTAAATTTCACAGTTATTCAATGGAGTGATAGAAATATTGAATGTTTTGTTGTCGAAAGTTAGGTTATGTGAGGTATCATTTACATAAGAAAGTCTACAGACAGATATTATAAATAACATGCATTTCATCAATTAATAAATAATAAATCATTTATTTTAGGATTCCTAAGTTTCATATCATAATATTTCATTAAATACATTGAATCATGAGACTTAAGCCGATTCCATTGTACCATAACTTCTGTTTTTTTTTAAATCGCCTACTATACTAAAGCAATAAAGCGTTATGGAATCCTCCAGACGAGTTTTAAATGATTTTAGTTACTAGTTATTGTAAGGTGATACAACTGAATTAATCGTATCCCCCACGTGGAGATAACAGAAAATCATTCAAAAACACACAAAACTACAAACGAATAGAAAAAAAATGTCAAATCGAACGAATGTCAGTCTCGTCACTGTGACATTTTATTGTTGCCACATAAAAAAGATAAATAATCGAATCGATGCTATCAATTAATTGCAATCGATTTTCACTCAAAAATAATAACACTATCGGAGATGATAAATAAATTTTTTACCTACTTATACCTACAATCTTCCGCTTTTCTATGCAAGGAATTGTATTTTCAATTCACAGTAGCTATTTATTTGCTTAGAGAACGGTTTTAAAAACATTAAAAAAGCTGTTTCATCTTAACCTATTGTTAAATCTAAATATTTGCGATATTATATAGGAGTTGTCGCAACTTAGACAGTTAAAAATATCATTTAAGGAATTGTATTTTACTAGCAATTTATAATAGGTCACAAAACATTTTAATCTTCATCAATCCCATAATTCTTCAATGTCTTTTAGTAAAAGCTTGCTACAGTTGCAAGACCATTACTTATTTAAAATAGCTTATAAGAGATTATCATTTAATCAACTTATTAAAATCGAACTGTCAGAATGGAATCGAATCGAATTTTTTGTTACTGGCAACCTTGCATAGTGGATAATGGATTTGGAATGAAGATGTTGTGGTATCAGTTTCATGCTTAGTTATGATTTTTACATTCTTTATCCCAAAGAACAGATAATTGATATTTTACGAAGAGCTCCAAAAAAATATATTATGAATTTTAGTTATTACGAGTATCTGGTTCTTGTAACAGTCAGGCCCAAGTCTGCCTATTTCCTTTGTAGCTTAGTTTGTGTTTTATTTTATGATGTTAACCACTTTTTTTTGCAGCTGTCCAACCTTATCAATAAAACACAACAGTGATAATGTTAAAAGTAAAAAAAATTAAGATCATACCAAAATAAAGGTGTGCGTTTTTCATTTTCTCTATCAAGCCTCAGAAGGTAGAAGAAGACGGCACTGCCCATCATGAATATGAGAGTCTCTTTGCCAGGGGACCGCCGCAGCCATCCCTTCATTTCAAGGGTACGGAGCCAATATTCAAATACCTGCAATAATTAAATAATAATTACTAACCAAATTCATAAAAAGGAGATTCTCAGTTCGACCTGCATGCTTGTATGTATGTTTGTCCGCGATTATCTCGCGCTTGGCTGAACCGATTTTGATGAGGGTTTCAGAGAAGTATTTGTTACATTTAGGAGAAAATAGGTATTTTAATCGGATTGTGTGAATAAAAATTGTTTTAATAAAAAATCAAGAACCAACTTCCATAAAGTTAGAGCAATACAACAATATTAAAAAGCAGAGAATTCATAGAAGTTGGATCTTGGTTTTCATTGACTTTATCATTTTTTAGTTGATTGATATTTAACTAAACTATTTTATGTTTTAGTATTGTTTTTAAGCTATTAAATTGCTAGTGTACTTCACAAAACTGATGGATTTTCTTTTACTTAATACTATTATTTAGAACTCACCAAATTAACAAAGAGATTGACAACCAAAACTCTTCTGTAAGGAGGCTCAAAGTACACAGCCAGTCCGCTGATTGTACAAGGCAACAATACTGTAGTGTAGTAGTTAAATTGACTGAAGAACAGCTTTCTGTGGAGGTATAAAAAAAAGTTTGTCAAATATTAAAAATAGTTTTTACTTACTTATTTATTAGTGCTAATTCAGCTGGAGATTTTTATTAAACAGATTTTTATTAAATTATTTTTTTACCTCCTCTATTTTTTAGTATTCATTCTTTGAGCTCGCAAAATATAAAACTTGATACTCAACAGTCCCATACACAAACTTTCCAAGTACTATAAATATAAGTGTGGTTTTATAGTCACGCTTACGCCTGCGCGGTTGGTCAGCGTCGCGGGCCACGAGCTTAGCGTCTCTTGGATCGTTACATAGTGGCCCGCGCGCGTCTTACGTCTACCCTCGGGCTCTTATTGTTACGCGTACCCATGCGGGTGGCGCGCATTTCGAGTACATTGCTAGCTTTATTTGATAGATCACTCGTACCCAGTACCATCTATCAAATATAGCCTGCAATGTAGGTGAAATGCGTGCCACCCACAAGGCGGACCCGCGTGACAATAGAGCCCTTACGAGCCACGCTTACCAACCGCGCAGGTGTAAGCGTGACTATAAAACCACCCTAAGCAGCTAATGTAATGTGTCATGCATACAGTAATGCATACATTAAGAGGAAACACTAAGGGCGAGAAAATCGAAAAATAGGTAGTAGCTATTTGTAAAATCTATTGCTGTCGCGCAGTGCCAAAAAGCCTCCCCGCAGAGCGTGATAGAGACAACTGATTCTTGGACCGAAAATACCTACTAAAAGCACACAAAATCAACGTTTCGTAATACCCCGATTCCTTTTTCAAAACTAGACCGATTTAAATTCTTTTTTCATAAAAAATTCAAGAAAGGCTCTGGCCATTTTCATATATTTTGTTTTTTTTGTCTTAAATTTCGCCAAATTTGTTTTCTGGATGTTTGAACACAGCGAAAATTCTGGGAATTTTTTTAGGTTTTTTAAGGTTCATATCTCTTTTATTAATTAATTTATGAAAAAAAGGAAAACATAGAAACATGCCAATAGTGACCATAGATTTTGTAATAAAAATTATTTCTCTACTGGCATTATCCAGGGAGGAAACAGGGGACTATGTTTGTTTGGAAAAACGGCCCTTGTGTTTTTTCTTAATGCATACAGTTATGCAAATTTCTTCCTATGCACAAGACTTTAAGATGAATGCAACTCAGGAAAAGAGCACCCAAATGTTTAATGGGTGCTCATTTGGTGAGGATGTCTTTCACTGATTGTGAATCTAGTTTTTTAATTTACATTAACATAAAAATATGTGCTGATAAAACATAACATTAAATTACCTAAATATACAGTTCAAAGTGACAAATGAGCTTCCAACAGTCAATCCAAATATTCCTGATTTTATGTACATTTTAAAATGTTCGATCATATCTTTTTTTTTCAACTTCTTCCCTCTCATCAGTATTTGGACCTGAAATTAAAATACATTTCTGTGAGGCTCTTGATATGATCACATCTAGGAAGCTTCATGCCATTTATATCAATAATAGTTAAATGTGTTGCTAAGGTTTTTTAATGTTTCTTTTCTATTTCTCAACTTCAATATTTTGCCATGTCTGTATAATCATCTACATATCTTTATCTCATAGCCTTTTATTACTAAAAACAAACATGTTTTAACTAACTCCTATTAATCAATATGGATTTAAAATCCTTATCTTGTCTAAATACTGATAACCAATCTCTGTAAAAATATACATAATCAGCTCAAAGTACAAGCAAAGAAATGAAATAAAACAGGTTATCAACTGTAGGCTCTGCCTTGAAGTCAAACCCTCAGATATCACATAAGATTGTAATTGAGATCAATCTACTACTATAAATTTGTAAAATATATCTAAGAAACATCATTGCTATGGTGACTTGAATTCAAAGATAGAGCTCTTGGCCTGCAGTAGGATGATTACGCCGTTCCCTCTGTAACCCTTCTAGTGGATTTTTCCAGACACAATTAAAGTCAATAGTTATCGCAACAGCCGGCTGTCACATGGAGTTCGAAGCATTAAAATATCTTACAATAATTGACCAAAATGTATGTAGGTATCCTTAATTATTTTTTTTATTTTTATCAAGAGATTTTCATGGTAGAGAATGTTTGATACATTGAAAAACAGATTATTTTCGAAATATCAACATGAAAAGTATATTAAGGGTAAACATGGTCATAAACAGACCATTTGCTTGCATTATCTTCAATGGTAAACTCATGCAAAGCCGGGATGAAGTTGCTTAATAATAATATGTCGGTGCCTGTGGCCAGGACCAATCTACTCTCTAAGACGCCGCTTGTCCGTGCAATCCTCGTTGTGAACCAAGTTCACGAGAGGATCGACGTGTTCTGGGATAACCTGAGTAATCCCGCAAAATGTATTTTATATGTTGTTTGTTATTTAAATTAATCATGCTTTTAAAATTTTATATTGATGTTTGGCCCCCTCTATCGCATTGGATACGTATGTCTGTTATGATAGATGTAGGGATGACGTTAAATAAATAAAAAAATAAGTAAATTAATTAAATATTTAAGAACCAATAAACTATGTGTTTTCTCGAATTAAGAAAAATATCTCTGTAACGGAATTAATTAGATACTTACAAGATACACCATGGCATAAAATTTGTAACTCCCTTTGATACAACTCCATAGCATGGACCTGGTCGCATCAAGACATGTGTCGGTCCATGGATGGATAAGCGAACGACATTCGGTGGTGCTGCAAGCTTTTTCAAACCATAATTTACTCGCTTCCACCATTGTGTCGACAACACCTTTTAATCTTATGGGAAAGTTATAAACTAAGTTTGAAGAATATCACAACACAGTGTTAGGAAGACAAATGTGTTAAATGGCCTGATTTTTATACATAGTAATTAAATAAACTATCGCAAATTTAATCAGTATTAATATAAAATTACTGATTATTGGTTGACTAAATAATTATCAAGTTATCAACAAATTAAGTATATCCGCAAATACGAGCGATAATTTATTTGTCACTGTTGTCATTTTGTCAAATAAAATTGTCAATGTCTTATGTCAGTGTCAGTCAGTCAAAGGGAGGGTAGGGTAGGGGAAGGGGAACTGAGACTTACAGCCACGGAACAGGTTTTTTCTGTTCCGTGCTTACAGCCTAACTAACTGAACTGACATTGTCTTTTTGGTAATCGCGAGCGCGACCGCCATAGAAATCCTAGTCTAGTTATCTAAAAGGTTGATCGAAACATCTCACGATACCAAGGCTGGCCTGTACCTGGCCCAAAGAATTAGTTTGGCTATTCAACGCGGTAATGTGGCCAGCCTGCTGGGCACCTTTCCACAAGATAGTGATCTTAAACAGATATTCTATTTATAGGTTATTACCTTTAAATAGATTTTCTGTTTAATTACATGTAAGTAGTATAGGCTTTGTTGTGTAAATATTTTTATTTTTATTTTTATTACTCTATTCTTTGTAAAATAATATTATATTTTATTTATATTCTGATTCAAATAAGTAAATGGTATGAATGTTATAAAAAAAATAATTTAACCAATTTAACCAATTTAACCAATTGAACCAATTTAACCAATTTAACCAATTTAACCAATTTAACCAATTTACTATGATGCTAATGAGTTAATACGTTTTCTCCATGTTCATCTTACGATTCACTCTTTGGGAAGCACTACCACTACCAAGCACTACCAAGACCTGCGGGCATTATGTTTTAGTCTTCCAAGTTCCAAGGTCTTGGCCATAAGAACTATATCATCGGCTTTCATTGAATTATATATTAAAATCTTAGTAGGATTTTATAAAATGTAATGAAATCTGCATCCGCCATAAATCATGATAGCTAGGGAGAACAAAAACCGTAGACTAATAGGTACCAGAATATGTCGTTTATGTTTCGTCCAGCGAAGTTACCACCCTAAAAGTGTATCGCTACAACCATGATTCCTTGTTCAGTGGCCACAACGACTTGTAGCTACAACGTTATTTGAAACTACGAACGGGGCTCGTGCGTTTACTAATAAATATAAATAAATATAAAATCCTTTTATCGCTAGGTTCAGCAGGCAAGGCAGACAAGACTTTCTAGGTGTGCATGCAGGGCTTACACTATAATTCAATTACGGCATATTAACGGCATATTGTAAAAAAAGGAACGAATAATAATATTTTTTACCGATGAAAAGCATAATGAGCTAGGCAATTGGTCAACGTTGGAAAATCGTTTAAAATTATTTGTGAATGAATCTACAAGCAGTTGTGGTTTTTCGCATTTCGTGGTGATGAACTCCGTTCATTACAAAAGAAAAAAAAACTGTACTTACTAGTACTAAAGGAGTAAAAAACTTAATCGATCCAATGACACAAGAGCTGAGCATGCTACAACTAGCATAAATGCAACTGTCGGTCCAGGGGTGCAGAATTTCTGAACACGGTTTCTGTCCTAATTTAGAATATTCCAATAAAAACTTGCTGATTTCCACCATTTTTATGTCTTAGATAAACGATTAAGAAAGGTTATTTCAAATAAAATTACGATAAAAAAATTATTACAAGTTACTGACAATAAGTTATTCGTCTTTCAACATTTTCACAAAATGCGCATAACATGTAGGTATTTTGAACGACAACTCCTCATTCATATTGCAAAAGTTAATTTACGGGTCACATCACCACATGTAACGTAAGTAAAAAGTTCAAGTTATCGAATACAATGGGTGTCTTAGGGTTGTCCAAAGTGCAAATCAGGGAAACAATATTAAACATTTATTACATTAATGGCTATACGAAACATGATGTCTAGTGTCTTCCTATTCGAGAGACGATTCTGAAAACTAATTATTAAACCATAGTTTAGTGCTAAGCGAAAAATTAAGTCCAACTAACTTGCGTTTCATGATCTAGGTATAAGTATAAAAATACCATCACTTCGTGGAATCCTCAATTTGAAACTATTCCACGGAACTGAACCTTTTTTCGGAATAATAATTAACCTACGCCCTATTCTCAGACCTGTTAAATATACAGGGTGTACCAGTTGGTCCAACGGAAAAAAATGTAAGGTTATACCATGAAGACAAAAAAATATTAAGATATACCATTACGTTACAAAATTATTAAAGGTCAATGATTCGTAAAAAACATTTACAAATCACTTATAATTAATCAAGAATTAAAATAGTTACAGGGCATGCAAGCAATATGAATCAACTACCTACCTGTTATTTAGGCTTAAATTTCAACGTGTTACCTTCGTGTGTTTCCGAGTTAAACGGTCTTCTTGACAGACAGACGAAAGATAGACCGATAGCAAAGTAATACGAAGAATATCGAATTTTTCTTTCGAGTAAGTAGGTAAGTATGATTATTACTATTTTAGTATAATACATATATATAATTATGTATAGATTACTGTCATTACATCATGTACCTACCTATTTTAGCTAATTTAAAATATACTAGCAGTCGCCCGAAAGTTCGTACGCATTTTTTTTAATATGCAACCTTTCCACGGGACTCGTTTTTGCCGGGATAAAAACAAGCATATACCTATGGGAAACTAACCTAACTAAAGACCACTCAATGAAAGAAAACAAATTTTATGATCTCCTTAATGAATTAACGAAAAACGGTTATGTAGTTAGTCTATATGCTGTAGAAGTAGGAGAGAGAGGTATACCAGCAAAATCTCTCTATTACCTGTTCAAAGACCTCGGCTTGGCCAGAGCTGCAGTAAGTTCTATACTAGAGCGAGTGTCTAAACTAGTCTAAAGCTGCATTAGCAGGTTCGTACCAGTTTTGACTGGGCAGGGAGAGAAACACGAGTAGTAAAGGTAAGTGTTGATGATGCATGTACGTCGGGAAGGGGCCCCTTAAACCTACACCCGTGTCACAAGTCCCGGGAGCTACTCAGAGTTTCTCTTTTTGCCACACGACGGACCCGCCACCCGCACGGTGAATCCATGGAACGCTAAGAAGTTTGTCTCTCATAATATTCCAGCGTGTAATTTACCTCTGCATCAAATTTCATCTAAACCCACTTAGCTGTTTTTTCAGCGGCGCAATTGAGTAAAAGCTTATATTCAAACTTTTGCAATAATAATATTAAAAAGAAACATTGAACTAGACTGAAATCAAAACAAAACATATATTTAAAAATTGACAACCATTGTGCTATAATGAAAGAAAATTGCTCAAATGTACGATTTGCTATGTTTTTACTTAATGCATTAAGTTAATTACTTTGTACCTTACATGAATTTCACTTTATTTCATATAGTACTAGCTGACTCGGCAAACGTTGTTTTGCCATAAAAATGATTAAATTACTAAAATGGCTAACAAAAAAAAGGGGTTGGTGGTAAAAGGGTAAAAATTTAGGGTTGTATATATTTTATAAAATTTTAATATTTTACTACCCTACCCTATCCTACCCCACCCCTACCCTACCCTACCCCTACCCTACCCTACCCCTACCCTACCCCTACCCCTACCCTAACATTATCCCCGACAAAATTGTGAATCTAAACCATTCCCAGATCCCCTTGAACACACACAAAAAATTTCATCAAAATCGGTCCAGTCGTTTGAGAGAAGTTCAGTGACATACACACTCACAGAAGAATTATATATATAAAGATAACCAAACTGGACGCGCGCAGTAGGCCACCGCCTACGCGCCTTCTGCGCAAGGGCCATATAAAAGTACTCTGTGGCCAGTGCCGTAAACAGCCTTATTTTGCGCCCTATGGGAGCTTCTAAAAATAAAAAAAGTTGTGCGTGTACTAGTGTACACACGTAAGAAGTGAAACTTCTTTATGGCCTTATTTTTCGAAAAATGATCTACATGCAACTTTCCAGAAATTGGTTAAATTGGTTAAATTAGTTAAATTAGTTAAATTGGTTAAATTGGTTAAATTGGTTAAATTGGTTAAATTGGTTAAATTGGTTTAATTGGTTAAATTGGTTAAATTGGTTAAATTGGTTAAATTTGTTAAATTGGTTAAATATTATTTCACTTTACCTTTTTGCTATCGTCTGAACCAACCGTGGTAGGGGCAAGAAAAAGATGGCGCGTAACCGAAAAATGTGACGCTGTGACGCGCAACCGAAAACTTTTTCGTGACGGTCCGAAAACTTTTTCGTGACGGTAAATTTTTTCCAACGCCGATAAAGAAGTTTCACTTCAATAACTGCACCCTTGTTTTTTTAGAGTTTCTGGACCAATTATCTAATATTTTAGAAGAAAATCTATTTTTCTAAAGAACAAGAACTGTTGTGGCATACAAGCAGACGAGTAATTTCAGTGGACCGCGTTGCCCACCCTGATGCTTAAGATTTAATTTTTTAGCAACTTTGGTCTTTATACTGCAAAGTTTTAGTAAACTGTAAATTAATTTAATTTTAAGTACTTGGTATGAGAGAGTTTTGAATAATGAAGGAAGTATGAATTGGTGAAAGAACGTTTATTCGAAAATTTTGCAGGGATTATTCACAACTACACAATACATAAAAGAATAGACCACAAATGAATGACTTCAGTTAGTAAAGATTTATTAAAACAAGCCATAAACTTGATTTCTTTTTGCGCTTCTTCATTGCGATAACCTTTTCATACGACAGCCACCTGAGCCACCATCCTACCTATGTCGCGTTCATCGTTCATCCATCAAAATAGCTAGGCCGGTCAACCTTCCTTGGCCAATCGTCAAACGCAAGTAAGCCTTCAAAATATGACTGAACTCATTTTTGGAGCTAGACTAGACTAGCTTTTTAACTCTTGAAGTCAAAGAACTCAAACTGAAGACTTATTTGAGTCAAGTCGTTTAACCTCAGATATAAAAGAACCGAGTTGCTACTTAAAAGGCTAAAAAGACTAAAAGGCTTATAATAAGACTTGCGCCTTAACGCCTATTGCGAGTCTCTCAAATTAGGATAATTAAGTTGATATCTTTCATATCAAGACATCACGACCAAAATATACAATATTAGGATTTGATTGAATTATGTTGATATCTATTTAACTATATTTTACCTAGAGTATTTTGTTAAAGTCATTAACCACCTAACTATAAATAGATACCTACCTACGTCGCATTTTAACCTAAGAGCTTGAGCTGTATTGAATACTAGCTGTTGCCCGCGACTTTGTCCGCGTCAATTTCTGTTATTATGATCGCGATTTTTTTGCAACATTTTTCACTGATGCTTCGCTCCTATTGGTCGCAGCGTGATGTTATACATATAGCCTTAAGCCTTCCTCGATAGATGGACTATCCAACACAAAAAGATTTTTTTAATTCGAACCAGTACTTCCTGAAATTAGCGCGTTCAAACAAACAAACAAACTCTTCAGCTTTATAATATTAGTATAGATGAAACACGACTCAGGCGCGAGCCCTTTAGAAACAGCTCGAGTCGGTCGAGTCTTTTAGTTTAACGACTGAGTCTTAATACTAAAGACTGGAAACTTTTGTCTACATTTCCAACTGGAGTCGTATTAAACGAAGTCGAGCCTTTTTCAAAGGCCTTATAAGACTGAGTTTTGCAACACTAGCTACAGTCACTGGCGTTAGAAAAAAATCTTTATGGCGACTAGGTACCTACTACATTGGGAAACATCTCTTTTGAATCTAGTTCGACTATAGCTTTAAGAAGACCCAGACTTGAACGGTCTTGATAAATTTTATCAAATAATATAGCTAGTCGTTTCAACTCGACTCTTTAAAGTGTCTAATTCAGCCCAAAATCTAGAAGCAATAAAGTCGGCCGGCCGCTTGACTCCGATAAACACTAAACACAAATACGCTCGTGCGCTGCCAACAAAATGAGTGCATGTTTTATCTAATTAATTTTATTAACAGACCTTTTCCATAATACTGGCAAGTAAGTACGTACGTGTTGGAATTGAGCACCAGGGGCGCAGCGGGAACTTATTAGGAGCAAACCGAAAAAATAATAGTCCTGCATGGTCTGGCCATTCTTGCGCCCCCCAGAGTCTGCGCCCTATGCCTGGGCACCGGTGGCACCGTCCTATTTACGGCACTGTCTCTGGCAAGGGCTCTGGGTTGTGATTCTGAGCCGGACCAATTTGGAAACGATCTTTTCAAAATAAGGGAGCGAAGGGCGGGAGGCACGTTAAGATAGCTAATTTTTTCTTGTAGGTACTAACAAATTACAAATGTTAAAACATAGGTAATAACACGGAAAAAATTGATAAACACTCAGAATTCAATTCAGAATCAGTTTTTATTTGTTTGTATTCAAATGCTACTTTACCTACTCATTTAATATCACAAAATATTAGTATAATAATGGTGTTGGTTGCTAGCCCTATGGCTTATTTTAAAAGTATCTTAAAGTTGAAGCCCAACTAGTAGTTATGTGAGAAAGACAACAAAAAATCTTTCAAATGTTGGGTAAAAAAAGATTAGTTTGCTACCTAGGACCTAGTACCTAAAGCTGAAAAAAGTACAGGTTCCGTGGAGTGTAAATACTTTGGATTCACCTCGGAATAGCTTCTAACACTAGAAAATATGCGCACGTCTCGCTCATTTACATACTTCTTGTTCACATCTAGGGCCCTTGGGCTGTCATAAGTATTTTAACAATAGTCTTGGTGTGACGTAATTGTGTGATCGAGATGTTGTCCAAGGGCATAAAAAACTCGCACTTTTAAGACAGCATGTTTTCATGTGGGCATCTTTACGTATAAAATTACGTCGCTTCCGCTGTCTGTTCGCTTAGATCGTTTAAACTACTCAACGGGTTATAATACAGTTTCATCCATCAGTCAGCAATACATATCATTAATTCATGAGAAAGGTTTATAAGTATGAAATAAATTCACGGTCCGTAATCATCCCACTATAAAATCAAGTTACTACAGCAATTTTGGGTACAGTACAGGCATAAGTACCACGCTTCCCAAATGCAGATTGCTGATCTAAAAAAACCCGAGCAATGATCAAAAATTCGAAACTCTGAATGACTACTTGTTTTATATTTTAGCAACTTAATTGCAATTATAATATCAGTATACATATACTTCAAAAAATATCTCTGTCTGAGAAGACGGAACTCAACCCCGCATCTCCTCGCATACCGGGTGCGGCGCCTTTACGTACCATTTAGCCACCAAGACTCTAACGTCACTGGCGTCAATTTTATCAAGCATATTCTTATCGCTGTAAGCCAGCGTTGTTTCATTTTGATGAAAGTGGAGTTTTCTACTCCTAACACCCGAAAGAAACATCTTTTCTTTACAGATGTTTGATACTAGTCAATTAACCCTTAAACAAACGCGGCGCTACAGAAGACTTATCAAAGTTGTTAATATGGATTTTCCTCACATTTGGGTAAATGGTAAAATCTCTACATGACTAGTTGTTGCCTCCAACGTTACTACTGAATTTCACGAAATAAAAAATATATAATATAAAATACCAAAAAAGATTAGAGTTCAGACATTTATTTCACTTTGAAATATTAACAATCATAAAATTACAAACCAAAATAAATACATACATATTGCTTTACTTAGGAAGTTGGTAATTTCTAAAAAAAAAAAGTTAATATTATTTATAACTCGAATAGCCTTGGGCACCGTAAAGTGTCTTTATACGGTAATTATAATCCCGCATAACGTGGGGCCACCGTCATCTAGCCGAAAACACTAAATACCTCTTAAACTAACCCATTATACATTCAATTACGAGCTCAAGACGTAGACAATTTGCGTGCGAGGGTGGCAGGGAGGTAACTAAACATATTGCGGGCCACTCTGATCTAAGGCGGGTAATCCGGACCCGCTGGGCCTTTGTTGTTGGGGCAGAATGCGACCGACCGGCACTGTTAAGGAACCGACAACTTCATTGGGGGCGATTAAGTTGTATGTGTTGCCTTTCAGACGGTTAATGATAGCTTTAAGTTTGTAATAATACAAACGTCACTTACTACACTAGTAAGTTATGGGTTTTTACGATATTTACTGACGTTTTGACCACCTCCGTGAGGGTGCGGCGCACTCACTTATTTCCAGGGTGTCGTCGTTCCGAGGTCCCGGTTTCGATTCCTGGACGGGTCAATGTAGAAAGTTTGGAAGGTTGAAAAGGTTCTGAAAGTTCTGTAATGGCAACCGCGCACCGTAAGAAGAATTTTAATATTGTTTTTTTTATATGTTGCACAATCCACAAAACATTTGTTTGGCCCAACGGTCGACTGGTAGAAAAAAACTTTCGTGTACCTTAACCAATACCAACAAATTTTAATTTTAAAAGGACAGAATGATTTATTTATATATTATATTGATTTAACAATGAACACAAACAGATATAGGGAACTATTTTCCCACATAGAAAAAACTAAAATGGATAGGTTTAAAGACATTTATTCTCATAAAAACATGATGTTCATTTACAATGAGATAAAATAATCGTAAGTGATTATACAATTTTATATAGGGAAAATACTTCCCACCTAATTTGAACTTACAGAATTACTATAAGATTCAGTTTCTTTCGCTGTTTATTATGTAAATGTACGAGGAAGATAGTCTACTAATAGGAAAAAAGACGATTATCTACTTACAGAATTTTTTCTGCTCGTCAGACGTAAAACATTTTAAAAGCACCCAAATATTGCGCCAAAACCGAAATTTTTTTTTTGTTAGTAATTTTAACGGCCTCGTATACTTGTCCATACACCCAATTCTATAGTAATATTGTCTTTATTATTGCATTAAAACCTTGATGTTAGACGTTTTAATGAGAGAAAAGGTGAACTGTTCGCGTTCCAGCGCAAATTTCACGGTCCACTTTTCTTGGTTACGACCCATACACCATGTTATTTCACCGAACTGTATATTGTTCACTCGCACGCCACTTTGTTTCGCAAAATTACACCACTTTTACGACCCAAAAATCACTATAAACAACAAAAATTCGATAAAATAAACGGACTCCAAACGTATCTCACGAACTCCCGCCAAAAACCGTCACCCTTGCATTTTTTTTTTTTTCTACTAACCCTTGCTTTTTTTTTTTTTTTAAGTTTTACGGCTTTGGACGTAGTCCATACGGCCTGCTTCTTTATTGCTAAATCCATTATTTTATATTTCTTGAAGTGTGTTTGCTCAATCCGTTACTTATTTATATCTCTTGAAATGTGTTGACAATATACTTATAAAGTTCTTGATATGTGTTTTTATTTGCTAGTAGATCAGGCAAAAGGCGGGGAATTTCTTTATTTTTATATATCTTAGTTAGACCATCTACTAGCAACAATCTTTGGATATTAAAGGCAGGGCATTGCATAATCAAATGGTCAAGTGTTGCTGTTACACCTGAATTGCAAAATTTGCACTCGTCACTCTGTGTAAGTTTGATTCGTTTTAGATGGGCAGGAAACTTGCCGTGCCCAAATCTTAGCCTGTTCATTGTTGTAATAAATTTTCTAGAAGGCGCATTCCAATTAAAATACCAAGGCTTAATTGGTAAATTCTTTTGTATGTCTGCATACCATCGTCCTTTCAATAATTTAGTTTCTTGCCAGTCCTCGTTCCAGTGAACAAGCATTCGCGACTTCAGTGTTGGATAATAATCGGTCAGCGGAACTGGAGGTGATCGGTATGCCGATGTACTAACACTTGGGTGTTGGATTTTCATCATGCTGTCAACTACTTCATTTCCAGTGATTCCAGAATGAGACGGGACCCACAAAAATTCAATACGTTTATGTTGAGCTTCACTAAATAGTAACATTTCTCTTATTTTTGTTATGTGTGTGTTGGTTTTGTATGAAATTTTTGCTTGTTCTAAAGAAGCAAGCACACTTAAGGAATCAGTAACTATTAAGAAGGTGTTAGTTGTTTTAATTCCTTGGATGTACTGCAATGCGGCGCTTATGGCGTAAGCTTCTGCTGTAAAAATTGATGAATTTTTATCCAATGTAAAGCATCTTCCAAATTTTGTTCCGGAATCATAATAAGCAGCCTTCGTGGTTTCCTCTGTCTTGGACCCATCTGTGTAGATCTTGCAATATCCCGCTTTTTCGCTATTTACAAACTGTAGGAATTCTGTATTATTTGCTACTTTCTTTGAGCAAATAATTGGATTCTTCGTTTGAATTTCTATTGTACTTAAGTCCCAATTTTCTTTATGGTCAATGCATTTACAAATTACATTTAGTTCTCTTAAGTGTTCTCCTAACAAAAGTTTGTTACATTTATAGTGATTTATATATAATTCATTAGATAAGACTTTAATATAGAACTTTTCAACTAAGTACCTTAATCTTATTGAAATGGGGGGAATGCCAGCTTCTATTTCGAGAGAATTGATTGGGGTGGAACATATAGCCCCAGTTATAATTCTTAAACCTTTGTTCTGTATTACTTCTATTTTCCGATATAAAAGCTGACTTATATATTTACCGTACACTATTAGACCATAATCATAATGGCTTCTTACTATTGCTTTATAAATATAATTTAATAGTTTTGGGTCCATTCCCCATGTAACACTAGCAAGATGTCTCATGATATTTGCAGCTTTTTGCATTTTATTTACAACTTTATGTACATGACTAATAAAATACATTTTAGAATCAAACAATAAACCTAAAAATGTCTTTTCCTTTACTAAATTAATTTTTTCATCACAATATCTTACATTAATATTTACAGAATCAGTGTCATATTTTTTACTGAAAACCATTAAAGAACTTTTTTGAGGATTAATGTCCAATTTCAATTTGTCTTTATAAAACAAGTGAAGTAAATTTAAAGAGTTATTTATTACATTTTCAGCTTGTAATAAATTCTTATTTACAGTGTATAATACAAGATCATCTGCATATTGTAATACTTTTAAGTTATTTACTGTAATATTTTTATGAATCTCAGCCGTGTACAATAAATAAATTAATGGCGAGAGTGACGCACCTTGCATTACTCCTTTATATGCACGTTGAGGTCCATAAATTATATGGTTATATTTTATAAACACTAAACGAGAATAAAAAAAATTAAACACCCATTCACATAGTTTTCCAGGAATGTTGTAACTGTGTAAAATTTCTACTAAAGTTGATAGGTTCACACTATCAAAAGCACCACTTACATCTAAAAAAACACTTAATAGGTAATTATTTTCGCAAAAAGCCTCCTGTATGTCCCCACTGAATTTTAAAAGGCTGTCTGTTGCGCTTCGGCCTTTGCGAAATCCAAATTGATCCGACGGAATAACTAATCGGGATTCAACATATAATTCCAATCTATTTTTGACCATATTTTCAAAAATCTTACCTACACATGATGAGAGAGATATAGGTCTGTATGAGTCCGAAATATTCGGATCCTTATTGGGTTTTAAAATAGGTACAACAGCTATTGTTTTCCAAGAACTTGGGATCAAATTACTTGCCCATAGGTTGTTAAATATTTCAAGCAATATTTGTTTTGCTGAGTGGTGCAAATGTTTTATTACAGCATAGGGAATATCATCTAACCCAGGTGTGGTATCTTTTCTACTATTTAAGGATAAATCAAATTCTGTTTGAGTAAATGGCAAGATTAGGTGTGAATTTAATTCATTTGATTCAAAAATGTCCCTAAGATTATCAGTGTTATGCATAGGTTTATCTGAAGCTACTTTATTTAAAAATTCATCTAGAAAGTTAGGTGCTATATTTTGTGTAGACTGACGTTTTTGATTAAATTTTCTAATAAAATTCCAAAGTTTACTGATAGGTGTTGTGCGATCAAAACTAGAACATAGTTTTTTCCAGCTTGAAGATTTTTCTTCCTTTATTACCAACTTCTTAATAGCGTCCAGTTTCTTGTATAACAAATAATTTTCAATCGAAGGGTGACGACGGTACATACGCAAAGATAATTTACTGTCTTTGACGGCATTTGCACAACGCTCATTCCACCAAGGTACGGGTTTGTATGATTTCTTATTAGTACTGATGATCTTATGAACCGGAATAAACTCTCGCTTTAGGTCATTGAGTATTACAGAAAATCGTTCATATGCATTAAGGGGATTTTCATCAAAATGTAAATTATTAAAAGCATTGATAGATTTATCAAAAAAACCTACCCAATCGGCTTTATTGTAAAGAAATTTATGATAGTGAGGCAAGTTTTCATAAACATTATATGCAATATCTAGATTAACGATTGTGGGAAAATGATAACTACCTAAATTATCTTCGTTATACACAAACCATTCCGCTGATGATGCCAAGCTCGGTGAAATGAAAGCAATATCTATAGCTGATGGTGTTTGATTTGGACGAGCAAGAGTTGTGACTTCACCTGTATTGAGAGTGCATAAATTTAACTCATCTAACATATCGTATAATTGAATACCCCTAGGCTTATTAGAAGATGAACCAAATGCAGTGTGATGTGCATTAAAGTCTCCGACAACCAATAAAGGCGATGGCAAACTTTGTATCATACCTTTTAAAATATTTACCGGAAAACGACCGCTTCTTGGGGGACAATATGTTCCCATAATTGTTATTGAGTGGTTGCGTAAAGTTTCAACATTAATGGCTATTGATTGAATTTTATCTACGCTAGCAATGTCAATTTTATTACATTTAATAGAATTTTTACACAGTATGGCAACACCACCATAACCATTATCACTATCTTGACGATACATTTTGTAACCTCTAATTTTAACCGAGTCGGAAGATTTTAGCCAAGTTTCATTCAGTACACATATATCAACATTTAAATTGTCTAAAAGTTGAGATAGTAATACAATTTTTGGTTTTAAACTTTGTATGTTGTGTTGAAGAATTACTAGCTTTCTATCCATTTTGGGTGTTTATATTTTTTAAAAATATTTCCTTAATGGTTGCTGAATTAACAGGTAATTCACTGTCTTTCTTACATAATTTAAGCAAAGTGTTAATAATAGCTTTAAGAACAAATTCATTGTTTATAATGTCGCATAAAATGTCTTTATTATCTTTTGTAGCCTTGTTATTTTGTGAGTTTGATTGAGAACTGGTTGCTCTAGCATAAGATTTGTTTCCTAGTATGGGAAAAAAAGAACCCAATGTTTGTTTATTCATTATTTTTGATTTGTTTTCTTCAATTTTTTGTTGTTTGACGGGACAAATCCTTGATACAGCAACATGTTCTCCTTTACAGTTTATACACAAAGGCTTGTTAGTAACATTTGTACAATCTTTGTATGAGTGAGACTCAGAACAAATAGAACATACAATGTTTCGTTTGCAAAATTTGGTGGTATGGCCAAAACCCATACATTTATAACATTGCATTACAGGTTTTATATATTCTTCCACAGGGACAATGCAAAGACCATAACTTACTTGAGTGGGAAGCACATTGCCTGCAAAAGTAATGGATACTGTTTGCAATGGGATGACACCTCCAGGACTTCTTTTTGTAAATCTTCGTACTGATAAAATTTCTTGTGAGCTAATCAATTTGTCGAAAAGATGCTTGTTGCTAAGATTTGTTGGAATAAACTTTATGACTCCAGTGCGTTCCGAATTTGAAGCTGGAATGTAGGCTTTAATCTCGTGAGATGTTAAGAATGCAGAATTTGACAAAAGTGAGTTGGCATTCTTTGGATTGTCAAAATAAACAGCATACCGCATTGCATTGACTCTCTTAAGTTCTCTAACACCTTTTGTATACCGGCTGAATATGTTGTTTAAATAAATTGGATCTTTATTACCAAACTTGACATTTTCATTTGTACTTTGGATGTATACAGGAAATAGTGTGCCTGGTGAGTTTTCAGGGTAGTTTCGAACGTGATTTTTCTTGAAATACGGGGCATATTTTGTGTCCTCATCTTCATCAGAAAAATCGCTAATAGGCCCAGAAGCCTTCCTTTTTTTCTTATGATTTATTGTTCCACCACTGTCAGAAGTCATGCTTTCACTTATAAAAGTAAAAACTGCTTAGAAATTCGCTATTAAGTTAATTTAAACAAAAATCAAAGAAAGTTGGACCTCCCGCCTTGAAAGTTCCCGCCAATCTACCCTTGCATTTGAACTGACATTGACGTAAGGCTAATGCCTTTCGGAAAAAAGTGTTGCAATTTTATAAAAAAAATATATATTGCAGTTTTCGTTGCGTTAAAATAATCGATTGTATCGGTTATTGTTTAGGAATAAAATACCGATATGCATAACGTTGCTGGGTGGGAAATAATTTCTCTATATTTGATTTAGGGTTAACGTAGTGTCAGTGAGATGGTTTAATTAAAGGCAGTCTTTGAAGAACAGCGAACAATGAGAGAACGATGTTGGTATTTCCCTGCGTGATAGAAAAAGTAATAATTTATTACGTAGGTTTATCCATGGTACATAACAATTAATATCCAACTATGTGCATCTTTTTTTGGACAACGAAAATGTATAATCTTGTCTATGGCCACCATAACACAATAGAAAGCATAAACGTAGAAAAATCTATGATAGAAAGTAAAACTTGTAATAGGTAAAATAAAAAAAAACACAATAGAAGGAGCTTAGCGCGGTCACGAATTTAAATTAGCGGGAGGAGAGAAAAGAACGGTCTTTGTTTCTCAAATTATTAAACGTACGAAGCCATTACGTGGTATTCCTGTATTAGGGTGTTATGAAGATAATTTAAATTATAGGTGAGTGAGATATAAAGTAGAGCTCGAGTGTCTCATCTGATTCTTATCGACATTCTCGCATGAAACGCTATTGTAATGTGCGACCACCTTAACATTGCAATTAGTTAGGTTAGATTAGGTTAGGTTATTGTGTTTAAGAAAGTATTTATGATAACTTGGTATGTAGGTACCCGTACCTATTCAATTCCTAATAATGACATTTTAGGCTTATGGTTGGGCTGTAGGAACTCCTTCAGGGCCGTTAAACTTTTATTAAAAAACACAGACAACAGAAAAGTTTTAGAATTCACCGCTAATGTCGATTGTCGCTGTAGTCGGTAAATGGACGTTTGATGTGGTGTTTGTCAAGATTGTGCTATTGTGTGTTTACAGTGATTTTAATTCTCGTTACTCTAATCATAATTGAAGTAAAACCATTTAAGGAGTAGATGAAGGTATTTATTACATGATTTAGCAATATTCTTTTATGTTTGATTGATGTAAGTAATCATTCCGATTTGGCGCTTTGGTTCTGCTGTGCGTCGACTCGACCCATCTTTTGATGTCAGCTGTACACAAAGATGCTACGCATTTACCGTCTAATCGTTTAAATAATGAATTAAATCGGTATTTTTTCCCTTTTATAGGCCTTGTATAGTAGTTACACACCTATTATCACTGTTATTTGTCACTTTTCTGTAGGTATACCTCTCTCTCAGCGGAGGTTATGGAACTCTCTTGTTGTACTCATTTTTCAAAAGAAGATAATAATCTATCGAACGAAGTCTCTTTAATGCTCCTAATGACCCCTCGCAGTGTTACTAAGGTACATCTATTGTTTTTATTCGACATAAAACTTGTAATGTAGTTCTACAATAACAAATATTAAACTGTCATTGTTTATGTAGAAATAGTGATAAATACCTACTGATACTGTTTATTAATTTACAGTATCAGTAGGTATTTTGTATCCATAGGTACTATTAGTCATTTTGTTTAAGATTTAGTCATTTTCACTGTATTTTAACTGTCTTGAATACATAATGTAATCTCTCATTCTAAGTTGTTATATAGTCAAACTATTTGATTTTGACTTGTGTACTTGAATTTTGTTTAAAGACGGCATATTAAAATGTTGGAAGGAGGAGTCTGGTATAAAAGAACTCGAAAAGTTACTACACACAATGACATATTTTTATATTATTAAAGGTACTTTCACAATTGAATAAGGCAGGTGACCTACTTATCCGAACTTACCCAATTATTTGTCCATTAGAATATGGGTATCATCTAGCCATAAAGAAGATGATTAACAAAATATATATAATATTAGTACAACTATTTTCTTAAAAACTATCTATCAGTAAATTATTGGACTTCCTTAAAACTACTAAGTTAGGTACATTATGTCAATATCAGTCAGTCAAATATCATAAGCTAAAGTTAGGAAAGTTTATCAATCAAAATATTTATTTTTAGCAAATGCATAAATAAACAGAAAGATAATGACTAGAATAGTATTTAAAATATATGTATTACTAGCTGTTGCCCGCGACTTCGTCCGCGTCAATTTCTGCCACATTTTTACTGATGCGTCACTCCTATTGGTCGCAGCATGATGTTATATAGCCTAAAACCTTCCTCAATAAATAGACTATCCAACACAAAAATAATTTTTCAATTTACCAGTACCTACAGAGATTAGCGCGTTCAAACAAACAAACAAACAAACTCTTCAGCTTTATAATATTAGTATAGATTACTAATAAATCGGACACACATTACGAAGGTTGAAAGTTTGAGTAATTGTAGGTATTCTTGGTGAGAATATAACTACTTGAATATATTACCATATCATTAAAATAAATAGTATAAAAAAGATGAAAGAAGAAAAGATGATTTCAAAGTCACTCTGTATATTTGCCATAGCTGTTGCCCGCGACTTCGTCCGCGTCAATATCTGTTATTATGAACGCGATTATTTTTGCAACATTTTTCACTGATGCTTCGCTCCTATTGGTCGCAGCGTGATGTTATATAGCCTAAAGCCTTCCTTGATAAATGGACTATCCAAAACAAAAAAAATTTTTTTAATTCGAACCAGTACTTCCGGATATTAGCGCGTTCAAACAAACAAACAAACAAACTCTTTAGCTTTATAATATTAGTTTAGATTAGTTTAGATTTATCTAACTGTATGATTCAAGATATAAAAAACTGCATTTAGAGTACGAAAGTGATTAGACAGGATTATGAAGATTATTAATAACTACATTATTATCTTAAAAATAAATACTTAATTGACTGGTCCTGATCATAAGACCACCGGAGGTCGCACCATCTTAAACATTTTCTTGAGATTTTGCAATTTGTCAAATCCATCACAGGTTACAATCTCTTGTATTTTTCTCTAGAGATAATGTTATATTATAAATGTAACCAGGCTCTGCATGTTTTTTCATAAAATCAACAGGGCTTAATGAAACACCAAGGGTAGAGTTCACCAACAGATGTTTAAGTTTTAAACAGCGTTTAAAATATTATTGGACATTTTTGTATGGGAATTGTGTCAAATTTATCTTCAATCTATGTTTACCGGCTGTTTAAAAATTGGTGAACTCAGGTCTAATTATTTTTTATTGGTCAATGGGTTTATGCCATGTCTACACACTTTGGCTTTATTCAAACATGAAATCTTAAGAATAATTTAAAAAAATATCTAATGTTTCTATTGCTTTTAATTGGATAAAAGCTATTATTAATAATACAGATGGACCGATGACCTGAAGAGTGTCACTGGTAGGGGCTGGACGAGGAAAGTGGGGGATTGTGCACTGAGGCGTGCCCTTGGGGAGGCCTACGTCTGCAATAGGCTGATTGATTGATTGATATTATTAATAATATATTAAGTAACAGTATATAAGCATTCTGCAAACTTAAATAAAGCAGAACAAATGTTATTGCAAATGACTGTAATTTAATGTTAGCCATTAATTAGAAATTGACCTACTTTTGTTAAACTAGTGTATTGCCACAAAACTTTATTTATACTGATACAAAAATTTCTATAATATTTGATCTTTAAAAGTTGAATGTTTTAGGATATATTTAATTTGAAAGTGGTACAACTAAATCATTTCACTGAATTGAATCAATGTTCACAAATGATTAAACACTTCATTGACTGAGAAGTAAAACAGACAAGTAAACAAATTACTTTCTTATAAAGTTTTTGATTTTTAATTATGTTCATTGATATTATTGTATAAAAACCGGTGTAGTATGTTAGTGCCTTATCCTGTCAGCAGCACTAGCCATAGTACATAATATATTGACTTTATTTTTATTTTATTTATTAAGAAAATCAACGGCGATACAAAATAAAATCACATTCTATTTCTTAATTACTTGTAGGTACAGCTAATTATAGATTTCCATAAGTGTTCATACAAAATAAATATATTTCTACGTTTGCGATTTACATAACATACAAATTAGGTTAATCTAATATTTTATGAATTGCTGATTTGTTAAATCCTTTGAAATAATAGACTTTTTGAATCTAATTGAGATTAAAAACGTACATTAATGAGTAAGTAGACAAAACACTATGAAATAAAACCTTTGGAGCAACATTAAAATCCGCGTTATTCAATATACCGTTAATATGATTCCCAATGAGGCTTCTATCCATCCAATAAATATACAGGGTGAAATTTTAACCACTTTCCAAATTTTAATATAGCAATCTACAAAACAAAAAACAAATGACGTATTTTTTCTTTAAGTATTGCCCAGTACAAAAGCGTCAAGACAAAGCCCTTTGAAAATTTTCGCCAAAAATCTAAAATTTTTGAGACGGCCTCCTAGCAACACTTTTTTTTACGCGATTAGCATCTCATTCATTCATTACCTTATACGAGGGCGGGTCAATAAGTCCGTGACTTTTGGAATAAAACACAGATTTTTTGATAAACAAATCATTTTATTTTTCAACGTAGTCTCCCTTGAGCTCTATACACTTTGTCCAACGCTTCTCCAATTTTTTTATCCCTTCCAAAAAATATGATTTGTCGAGGTCCTCAAAATAGGCCTTTGTTTGCGAGATGACTTCATCATTGGAGTCAAATCTTTTTCCACCAAGCCATTTCTTCAGGTTTGGGAACAAAAAGTAGTCACTCGGAGCCAAATCTGGAGAATAGGGTGGATGAGGGAGCAATTCATAGCCCAATTCATGGATTTTTGCCATGGCAACTGCACATGTGTGCACCCTTGCATTGTCTTGGTGGAAAAGAACTTTTTTCTTGACCAAATGAGGTCGGTTTTTATTCAAATCGTCATTGAAGCGGTCCAATAAGTTGGCATAATATTTCCCATTGATTGTTCTTCCCTTTTGAAGGTAGTCAATGTGGATTATCCCACGTGCATCCCAAAAAACAGTCGCCGTAACTTTATTGGCTGACAAACCCGCCTTGGCCTTCTTTGGCGCCGATTCACCCTTAGAAACCCACTGTTTTGACTGTTGTTTGGTCTCTGGTGTGTTGTGATGGATCCATGTTTCGTCCATGGTTACAAAACGGCGCAAAAACTCCTCCATATTGCAATTAAACAACGCCAAACCTTCCTGTGAAGTTGTTACACTTTTGCGTTTGTGGTCGACTGTGAGCAAACGCGGCACCCATCTTGCGGAAAGCTTTCTCATGCCCAATTGATCTTTTAAAATTGAAACCACTGAGCCATGCGAGATCCCTACGGCTTCCACAATCTCTTGCACTTTCAATCTTCGGTCGGCCAACACCATATCGTGAATTTTTTCGATTGTTTCGGGTGTAGAGACCTCAACTGGGCGTCCAGGACGTTCGGCATCTTCAGTGCTTTTACGGCCACAACGAAATTCAGTAAACCACTTTTTTACCATTGAAATCGATGGTGCAGAGTCCCCATAGTATTTTTCAGTAAAGAGGTCAGAAATTCAAAAAGTCACGGACTTATTGACCCGCCCTCGTACCTTAACAGACATAGAACCGTAAAAATTTATAACTACGAGGGCGGGTCAATAAGTCCGTGACTTTTTGAATTTCTGACCTCTTTACTGAAAAAGCAACACTACTCCTGTCAACAGGTATCTGTCAGTTGATTTCTATCAAAATTTGAACTTGCTGCGTCAGTTAGTTTGTGTTTGACAGCTATTTTTATCAGACTACCCAGTAACTTGAGGAAAAAATGGAAAAAGGTGAATTTCGTGTGCTTATTAAGCATTATTTTTTGCGAAAAAAAACCATTACCGAGACCAAGGCTAAGCTTGATAAATACTATGGGGACTCTGCACCATCGATTTCAATGGTAAAAAAGTGGTTTACTGAATTTCGTTGTGGCCGTAAAAGCACTGAAGATGCCGAACGTCCTGGACGCCCAGTTGAGGTCTCTACACCCGAAACAATCGAAAAAATTCACGATATGGTGTTGGCCGACCGAAGATTGAAAGTGCAAGAGATTGTGGAAGCCGTAGGGATCTCGCATGGCTCAGTGGTTTCAATTTTAAAAGATCAATTGGGCATGAGAAAGCTTTCCGCAAGATGGGTGCCGCGTTTGCTCACAGTCGACCACAAACGCAATCGTGTAACAACTTCACAGGAAGGTTTGGCGTTGTTTAATCGCAATATGGAGGAGTTTTTGCGCCGTTTTGTAACCGTGGACGAAACATGGATCCATCACAACACACCAGAGACCAAACAACAGTCAAAACAGTGGGTTTCTAAGGGTGAATCGGCGCCAAAGAAGGCCAAGGTGGGTTTGTCAGCCAATAAAGTTATGGCGACTGTTTTTTGGGATGCACGTGGGATAATCCACATTGACTACCTTCAAAAGGGAAGAACAATCAATGGGAAATATTATGCCAACTTATTGGACCGCTTCAATGACGATTTGAATAAAAACCGACCTCATTTGGTCAAGAAAAAAGTTCTTTTCCACCAAGACAATGCAAGGGTGCACACATGTGCAGTTGCCATGGCAAAAATCCATGAATTGGGCTATGAATTGCTCCCTCATCCACCCTATTCTCCAGATTTGGCTCCGAGTGACTACTTTTTGTTCCCAAACCTGAAGAAATGGCTTGGTGGAAAAAGATTTGATTCCAATGATGAAGTCATCTCGCAAACAAAGGCCTATTTTGAGGACCTCGACAAATCATATTTTTTGGAAGGGGTAAAAAAATTGGAGAAGCGTTGGACAAAGTGTATAGAGCTCAAGGGAGACTACGTTGAAAAATAAAATGATTTGTTTATCAAAAAATCTGTGTTTTATTCCAAAAGTCACGGACTTATTGACCCGCCCTCGTATGTATTTGCGAAAAATATTTTCGGGTGAAAACTTGATATACATTTTTTACTTCATAAATGGGCTCTAAGTACTCTAATGAACTCCTATAATAAATTTGGAAGGTGATGAAAAAGTCATCCTGTATTTATTATAAACAGTTCTTGCTCTTCTGTATTAGTCTTTACTTTTCTTGTTACCCTACTATTTTTTTTCTTACCTCTCTTTTTCTACAGGGTTGCCTGGAAAAGATTGCTTATAGTGATATGGCCTCCTTGCCCACATTTAACTTATGACTTAAATTTTAGTCAATTGATTGTTCCTACTTTAATGTGAGCAATATAGTGTTTCATCTATCTATCTATCTACGGCCGGTCCTAATAACCTATCTATCTGCAGTTATGGCATATCGGAGATAAAAAACAACTTCTGTCTTTGTTGCTCTGGACGGCAAAATCAGAGATAGAAACTATTTCCTATCTCCGAAATGTCAAAACTGGCGATAGATAGATTATTAGGACCGGCCGCTAGTTTATATCAGCTTAACCAGTTCACCTTATCTCAGGTTTTCTTCTTAGGGGTCAATTAATAGTTTTATAAACTTTTACTCAGCTACCCGGATTTTTAAACTATTTATGGACCCCTAAATGTGGAACCCACAAACATAGATACAAAGATTGCTAAAATCATAACCCTTACTTTTGGCTTTGCCATAGTCGGGTTTATCTATATATCATTATCTATATTTCAGTTGACAGCATGTCTCGCAACAAAGATAAGCATGAGGGCGCTAGCGGGCGCACATACCACATTATGTCGGAAGCGGAACGAGCGTCTGGCCGGCGCGGTGGCTGGACCACGCTTGAGGTAAGATCGCTTGGGATATAATAGTTAAATAAATAGTTAAAAAAACTGTAACCCTACAAAAATGCAATGATTGCAAAGTCATCCCTGTATATTTACTGTATTGTTTTAAAAAAATGTACTAAGAATGTTGTATTCTTCCATTTGATTTGACTCGTTATGACTGCAAACTTTTGTTTTTTTACAAAGTACTTACCCCAATATACAAAAGGTAGCCTATGTTACCCGGACTGTTTTAAGAATTGATACTTTATTCACCAAAATCGGTGCAGTAGTTAGCCGCAAATGTGAAATAGACTGCTGCAATCATTACCGAAGGCTTTGCCATAGTCGAGTAAAAAACCGTCTCGGCGCAAAATGTCCTTTTCTCGAAATGTCCTTCTTAATTAATGTGTCTTTTGTTTCAAAAATATTTATTATTAATAGGACGTTTTGAGAAAAGGACATTTTGAGAAAAGGACAATATGAGAAAAGGACAATACGAGAAAAGGACATTTTGATAAAAGGACATTATGAGAAAGGACATTTTGCGTCCGTAAAAAACAATCCTAGACAGCCCAACGGAGTAGCCTAGTATCGATGCTTCTTTATCCTTGTATACAGGGTGTAACAAAAAGCTAAACAAAGCCGAATACCACGTATTCTACCCATTTGTACTATAATTTTTTTCCAAGACACCATACCTGGGAAATGAATCGTTACTGAGATATTGAGGGTCAAAGTGAAAACTTTTTTTACAAGATCTTTGCATGAAAATCTTCTGTCTGTTATTAACTACTAAACTTTTTTCTTTAGAAACCAGTTGGAAATTTTTAGAACTCTATCATAAAAAACGCTTTAAAGAGAGCAACCCGCAATGAACCGCGTGCACGCACATCTAATTGTATGAAGCTAGGTCGAAATCCTCGTCTGGTAGCGCTTTGTGCGCGCTACACATTGCGGGCAATAAATACTTGAATTATTTTATGTCTTAAAAAAATTCGTTTGCCAGTGATTATTTTTGTTGCATACGATTTGGTTTGATGATCCGAATGCTAGGTTTAAGGCTTCGTTAAGCCTTTTGTTACACCCTGTATGTCGGATTCTGAAATTTTCTTCTGCATTGCATGGAGTTTGTCAAACAAAGATCATTGTACACTCGAGCCAGTTCATTGGTTGGTCTAAAAAACATTGATAGGACACATTTGACCTCATACCTCGCCGCCTAATATATCTGCTTATTATAATACTTAGTTAATTACAATCAATGCTTGTGTAAGAAATTTATTTGATCATTTTAGTCAGTATACATTTTCATTTATCTTGAACAACACCCACTTCTTATTTTAGTAGTTTTATTGAGTTTCATAACATGTAACAGTGCGACTAAAATTACTACGATATACGTATGTGATTGACATCATTATCGTAAATAATCTGTTACCTACTCATTTTGTTAACATGTAATTAGCCCACATCTTGAAAATTTATAAAGTATGTGAAAAACTCGCTGCATTGAGTTTTCTACACTACATTATTCTCATTCTCTTTATCATGTGACTATGATTCATTTTTGCATAAAATTGTGAAACATTTAAAACGAACGCGACGAATGTATAAACAAAACAAAATAGAAACAATTAAAAATCATTGACCTCAATATACGACCTTAATATTATCAATTTCGCACAACAGCAGTTTAGTATCGACTAAAATACAAAGTAATAGTGTGAAATAACAGCGTTCCAAACAGATATCAAATGACAGTGTCGTCGTATTTCAGGTAACAGGAGGTGTGCGCGCCCTTGCGCCCCAGCTGTTCCAACTGACTCATCTGACCGCCCTGTATCTGAACGACAACTCCCTGCAACGGATCCCCCCAGAAATAAGTCAGCTGGTTAACTTGCACACCTTGGATATATCGAACAACAAGCTGCGCTCATTGCCGGCTGAGTTAGGGGACTTGATACAGCTAAGGTAATTTTTATTTCTTTGGAATTTTGAGGGTCTGAATTGTAGAACATGATAAAGAATCGTCAATCACTAAAATCGTCTCAGTACTTTAGCCGCAAATGTGGAACCCACATAATTACCCATAGATAAATAGACTGCAAAAATCATAATCACTTTATTTTTGGCCTAGCCGTAGTCAAAATTATAATAGGGGTTAAAGTATGAAATTGCCGATTATTTTCCCAATTTTTATTTTGTTTATAGCTCTTAAGTATAGTCATATTATTGCGTAATTCTTTTTGTATTGTATCAAAAACTAAATAAAGTAACTTTTGACTAAAAAAAAAATGCAATACTAGTGCCTATTACTTCAAAGGAAGTCGTTGAAAAGACCCCTTACAATGTGTCAGCTGACCTTCTTGCTTCAATTAAGTATATGAATTTGTATTATATACTTTGATTTTCAGAAATTTAAGTACTATAATGCGTAGCTTTATAACCATCTATCTTTCACCTTTAATTGCATCGAAAACGGTTCAGGCGTTTTTAAAAAACTAAAAAATTATTAGTATGGAAAAATAACTTTTCTCGATTTCGTCCATACAAAACGGCAATTTCATACTTTAACCCCTAATATAAGAAAACATGTTTCCTAGACGATAGTCTACGTTTTACTCAACCCTATAGATAAATATTCTATAATTCTATATAGTATATGTCAAACAACAATCAAAGTTTTGTTAAACCATAGGGGTAGAAATTCTTTCCCTATGGTTTAACAAAACTTTGATTTATTAATTAAAAATGTTAATTAATTAGTCAGAAGCTTTCTTCTGGTTACAAATTTAACTCGAATTTATTAGGGTTTACATTATGTTTCAGTTTATCCCGGCGTTTCGAACGCGTTACACGGTTGGGATTATTTATCTGGCATTATAGGTTTTTTTTATGCCTCTGTCGTTAGTTTTACGATTCTTACTTAACTTTATCTACCAATTGAGTTATTAAATATTGATAACGTCATACATTAGCCTTATAGACCAGCTACAAAACGATTTGAATTGCAACACTGAGGTCAGAGTAGAATGAAAGCGTACCAGTGACAAGTTGGTGTAAGCATAAACGCCGCCTGACGTTTGAAGGGATGTTCCGTATGCCATAAACAAAATCAGAGGTCTGTAGGCAGGGAATGAGAATGAAAGCACACAAATGGCAAGTCAGTGTGAACATTATCACCGCCTGATGTTTAAAGGGATGTTGCGTGTGCCATGAACAAAATCTGAGGTCTGAAGACGGAATGAGAATGAAAGCGCACGAATGGAAAGTCGGTGTGAACATTATCGCCGTCGGACATTTGAAGGGATGTGGCGTGTGCCATAAGAAAATCTGAGGACTATAGACAGGGAATGTAATAAAAGCGCACGAATGGCCCATCAGTGTAAACATTATAACCGCCTGATGTTTGAAGAGATGTTGCGTGTGCCATAAACAAAATCTGAGGTGTGAAGACGGAATGAGAATGAAAGCGCACGAATAGAAAGTCGGTGTGAACATTATCGCCGCCTGACGTTTGACAGAATTACGCGTGTTATGCAAAAAAATCCTACCCTGCCCAAAGGGACCCAATCTTACACCAGAAATTGGGATGCCTTAAACAGAGCTCCTATATCAAGAAATGTGCAACAATATAATATTTTATTGTTATCATATACAGGGTGTTATGTAATGATGTTAAAATATGGTTATGACGTGTTGTCTTCGCTGTAAACTGCAAGTCCCAACAGTGCAATAGTTCGGTTAGCCAAATGTAACATACATTATATGAAAAAAAAAACCTCAGGTAGCTTGCGCATAACATGCATTGTTCCTGCCCTAATCACATAACAATTCATAATGCTATAGTTCGAAATAAATAAAAGAGTGATGCTAACAATGATCTAAAAAAAGGTAATTTTCGAATAGCGAGCACTAACACCTCCATACGTACAATTTTGTTGATTAAGCTTGATTGACACAGATCAATCTGAATTCAAATCGATGGCGTATCTATTCAGAGCGCTGATTGGTAGTAATTACACCTATTACTGGATCGAGTTCAAATTACTGGGCTACTGTGTCGCGTTGCGTGTTTTTAATTGTAATTCTACAGGCATTGTATTTAAAATGTTGACGTAGAGTCGCTATGTAATTGGATTTTCATTTGATTGAATCCATTTTGTAGATAATCGCATCTGTTATATCACACTGGACTTAACTAGACTTCAGTTAGACTATTTAAAATTCAGTAAGACCCTCAACTACGTACTGAAAACTCCGTCAATACCACAGAATATGGAAAAAGGTTAGAAAGACTGTCATGCGCCATTTGCATGAGAACCGATGCCGACGCTTGCGTCCAACTACACATAAATATAGTTGTAAACCAGCGGCTTGTAAGCGGGTAACTACCGAAGCCAGCGGCTAGAAACAAATAACCAGCCGCTTGATACCGGGTAGATACCCGACTTGAGCATCGAAAATTTTTTTATTTTATTCCATTTTTTATTGTTAAACTCTTATTTTTATTAAACAGTACACTTACTATGTTCTGCTATATTTATTAAGCCAGAAAGGTCCCGTTTACATACAAATTTACTAAATTCAGGGACGAACAGGAATTTTGAGTTTTTAACACTTAATACAGATACCAAAGTCATTGTTTATGTCTATTTATGTTAAATGTATCCTTTAGAATAAATCAGAAGATAAATAACAAGAATAAATCAGAAGATAAATAACAAAAAAAAATGTAGGTTTTTTTTATGTGAATATTTCAATGAAAAGTAAGCAGCCGTTTCCAGCCGCTGGTTATCGCTAGAAATGATAATAAGCCAAATAAAGCGTTTCTAGCCCCTAGGCTAGAAATGTTAGTAACCAGCTTTACATCTATACACATAAACGAGTACAAAGTACGCCAATCAAGCGAATTCTTTTGACGTCAAATGAAATCAATCACAGCGCTCACTTACAAGCAATTGCTCATAACCTCTGTGGTGCGCCTGCCCCGCCTACATAGCTTTCTAACCTATTTCCATGTTCTGTGGTCAATACCTTATACAATCAATTAGTTTTAAATACCTTTAACATAGGCATTACAAAGATGACGTTTTTATACACGTGCCAATTTCTCTGTGGGTTTCGCTGGAACGACTTATTTTAGTATTGGTACTAACTGGCGTATTTAAAAAAAGGCTACCAACCAACACAGAAGCTATTTAAAGCCTAGTGCTATAAAATGCTTCTGCAACGTATTTCACATACCTGAACAGGTTTTTATAGGCATTTATCTAATCTACTAGAGAAAAAATTATAAAATATATTCTATAGTTTTGGTTCTTAAAAAATTTAAGAAGTCGTTGTCGATTAATTGCTAGAAAAAAAAACTAATATTAATCACCCTGTGTAAAAAAAAAACACAATTTGTGCTGCAGATTAGATAAGCTGAAACAGAGACCAACATTTTTCTTATAATAAGAGAAATCTCAGTTGCACAGAGTACATCTTACACACTTTCACTTATCTGATTGATTCAAAATTATAAATATCTCAATGAATAAGATAGCATTCGATGATTTTATTTTATTTAACAGAGTTGTTTAACACGATTCTTACCATTCTTCGTGACCGAGTAGGTACACGCATAAAATTAACAATTTGTCCTACTATAGTAGACCTTATCTATAAATAGGCGATTTAATTCTGATCGGTGCTTCACACTGACCTCGGTTGTATCTTCAAACATTGAACTATTTGCCCATTAACATGCTAACTGTCGACCTTCTATATAAATTCAATGCAACATTGTTTATTTAAATGAATGTGCCAAAGACGTGTCGCCAACCATTGTGATTAAACGCGTTTGCGTTACGCTTTTTCAAACGAATTGTGACTATAAGTTGCGTTGGCGCAACTTACTTGACCTCTATAATTTTGACTGAATATTAATGTATTTCGTATGACACACTTAAATGGATCTGCTATGCCACTAAAATAAAAACATTAAATGCTATATGATGTATAGTTTAATGTAGTATGTCCAGTATATGATTATGGTTCTGTATAAGTCCGCTAGATGGTCAAAGTATGACTTTGGCTTCAAAAATATACACGGTTTTCTTTATGAAAGTATGTTTTTTTTTATCTTATTTATTTAGGGGATTTTTGAGCGCACAGCGTCAATGTCAATCCCATCATTCCTTAACCTATTAAAAATCAGCAGGTCACCTATTAAATATAAATATCTACCATAATACCTACGTCCATTGTGCACAGACCAAGAGATTTCCTTAGAAGTTCCCTTTTAGTGGCGGTCCGGACACACTCCATCAACAAATGCTGTACATCTTCTTCTTTTTGACAGGTATGGTTTATGGAGTCCTGTGTTCAACAACTTTTTTATTAGTCAGGCATACAAAATATTATGTAAGGTCAAAAAAATAACTAGTAATAGCTGAACTAATAATAGCTGAATCGCGAGGACTGCAATCTAAAACCCACATTCGTTAACACTATGTTATTAAAAAGATAAAATAGCAATCGCAAATAACAACCAATATGCTGCATTATAAAAAGATCTGATGTGTAGAAAGGGGAGTCATTGATATCGATAATTCAATAGATTCACGTATTGATATAATTGTAAATTGCGAATAAAATCGTTTTAAAATGTAAAGTAAATATTTTGGAACGCGTACAGCATAAACGCGGCGTTGACATTAGAATAACAATAAACCAGTTGTTTAGCATACGATTCGAGTTTTTTGAACCCGAGCTATGTTATGATAAGTATGTAAATTAACGGATATTTGTAAACACGCCGCGAATGATCTAAGTATGGAAATGGCTGAACGCCGTGTCGATTGTCAAGTTCTGCGCAGGCGACGGGCATTGGCGGGCCGGATCTTGGCCTATACAGGGTGTTGGTTGAATAGTGTTGCAAACCGAAGTCAACCATTTAATGTCACCATTTTGAGATTAAATATTTTCATACATTAATTCCTAACTAATAGGAGTTAAATAATGGTAATACCAATTTTTTACTAATAGATTTTCGCCAGCGGCTCATTTACACTTTACGTCGCGCGTGCGGAATCTTGTGCCCAACAGTGGGATACCAAATAGCCTATGTTACTTGTAATGCCTTGTAATATGTGTACCAAGTTTCAAGAGATCGTTTAAATAGTTTTCGCGTGAAAGTGTAACAAACAAACTTACTTTTTTCTAACTACAAACTTACCTTATGGAAACAAAGTCAAATTCAGTCATCTTGATAAAAAGGTATGCGTGGTATATTAGAAAATAAGCTGATTTTTAATATTCTGATTCTCGTCTTTATTAGTCAGTATGAAAGACCTAAAAACAATTTTTTTTCCTTCCTTTTTGAAAAGGTAAAAAATTCTGCTATTAGTGCAGCACCTAAATAGTTTTTTATTTTTTTTATAAATAATGGGCTTGCTCTTGACTACAAACTTAACTATACGGTTAAGAAGAAGCCTAAGATGGAGCGACCTTACCCAGAGGTACTGGTTCTCCCACACACCAGCGGTACACAGAAAAACTGTTTGGCGCTGGACTCTGGCAGGAGGGTGGTAGCATCCAGACAGCCTCTTACGAAGCCTACCACCGCAGAGGGATCTGTTAGCCGTCATCATTGGTTAGAAAATCTGAGATGCCGTTGCCCAGGGTGGACCACTAGGAGGTAGATCTCACCACCCCAAAATTGTTACGAATGTTTCAACATGATTAATATATATATCGTCGTCAGGGATGGGTTAGCACTGCTATCGCCAGCGTCAGCGTCTTCTGGTACAGGGTCCATGGCGTAGGTATCAGGCAAATAAATCCACACACGTAGAAGGTATCAAACTGGGTGTAATTAACTAGGAGATACAATATTGAGCACTTAGGTTGTCTCGGAACTGAGTGGACTAACGGTCCCGTGGTGAACGTCTGATATCTGTGGCTGCTCAACTTAGAATGTTCTGCAAAACACAGTACCCCTCGCCAGCACGATTCCGTTCGCGTTTCGTCACCCGATTAAGACGTCACGGTGTTCACTCACTTCCGATACTACAATAATCAAATGAGATTTTATAATCGCTAACTTGTTAAAACTACGACATATATTGTATTGCCATCACGTCAACTATTAGGTACGAGGTTGAATTTTTTATCTAACAAAACTGGCAAGGTGATAATTAAGCCAATTTTCTACTTGACACCATAACACAGTTTATAATTATGTAAATTAACCTGGGACTAACGAAATAATCAGAAGATTGAAATTATGTAAATTGTTCAAACTAGTTAAGTTAGAAACGCTTTTCTTCTGCTTTTTATGAAATGAAATAAAATGAAATATTTTATTTGTCCTTGAAGAAGGTACATTTTAGTTGTTACATAGAGTTGCGAACCTCTTCTTCAGCTAACCAATGTTGCATACAAATATATTCTATTTAGCTATAGTACATAATTATTTAATTAATTCAATCCTTTCTTAAAACACATGCATTATTTATACTGCCACAAATAGAGTTAAGAAAGAAATAAATAAAATATATTCATTTGGCACCAACAGATTATTACTTACTAAATAACTAAGACTAGATAGATTACAATAGAACCTAAAACTAATGGCACCAGAGTTTGAGTTTTAAGGTAATTTATTAGATAGTAATGAAATGTTTAAGTTAGCCTTTACATGATTTGGCCTGCTTTGCAGGAAATTTTAAGCCCTGTAGCAATGGAAGGGTAGCTTTGGAAATTCGGTTTTTCCTTTGCTTAGCAGTGGGATGGAATAGATTAAATAAAAAAAGTCTTTAATATCTAGCTTATTTGTTAATTGAAATGAAGATCAGTTTTTATTGGAGGTAAAAGTTTGTCACTAATAATAATAACATTGTCTGACATTAGTTTAACATATTTTTTTTTATACGGGCTTTTCCATGTGGATTTGTTGATATACAGGTGACTTTTCATCACCTTCAAAAATTTTTATGGGCGTTAAGTATTGTATTTAGAGCCCATTTATAAAGTAAAAAATATAGGTCAAGTTTTCTCCCGAAAATATTTTTCGCAACATAGGTTTCAATTTTTATGGTCCTAAGCCCGTGAAGGTACAAAGGGAAAATCAACAACTTATGAATAGTATCATAATGAATGAATGAGAAACACATTGCGTAAAAAAAGTGTTGCAAGGAGGCCGTATCAAAAATGTTAGATTTTTGGCGGACATTTTCTAGGTGCTTTATCTTGACATTTTTGTACTAGGCTACACCAAAAGAAAAATGCGTCCTTTGTTTGTTTTCTCTTAAATTATTGTGTTAAAATTTGGATGGTGATTAAAATTTCATTTTGTATATTAATTTGATTGTTACAGAGAACTCCACTTGCACAACAATTACCTGAGAGTGCTACCCTACGAGTTGGGCAAACTGTTCCATTTGCAAATGCTCGGCCTGCAGGGAAACCCGCTCAGCAAGGAGATGCTGTCCATTTATAACGATAACAACGGGACCGCAAAGCTGTTGACCTATATGCTGGACAATTTACAAGGTAAGTGGATCTTATAATCATCACTGCTTGATGCTAAAGGATTTACACGAACATTATACAACAACAAAATTAAGATCTGGAGTATATTATTAGGGTTTAATAATTTGGTGTAATCCTGTGTACAGACAGCACGTCAACCTATTACAAAACGTCAGATTTTCTCAATTGATATTGATCTCTACTCCTTGGACTTAAAGTGGAAAATCAATTCAATTACCTTTAACTTTTCGGGTAGGTTGACTTGCCGCTGTCTGTACTACTCTTTACAGCGTTCGTTAAAAACGGATTGTTGGGATTAACCCTTAATCCAATACGACAAAAAGGGATCACAACATTTTGAACCTTATCTATTTGTAACTAAGTTTAAAAGTTATGATATTTTCCACAGGTTATTCCCAATATTAACCTTAAATGGGAAGCAAATAAAGATTAAGTATTACTTGAGACACTGCGACTGACGCTTTCATTATTGTAGCAAAAGACTCAGTAAAACAATTGTGACAGTAACTCAGTCCACATGGCCATGAGTAGACACAATATACAAAGATATCGTTATGCCGGCCACCAGCCAAACACACAATTAAAGTAAAAGTTTTATTAAGAAGTAGTTATATTGATAGTGGCTATGATGGAGAAACCATCTACTATGGCGATAGTGGTAGAGAGCGAGCTCACCGATACTCACCGATCCATAAAACTGCCTACTCGACTCGGCAAATGCGAAGATGTAGGCGAAGTATGGTGGCGCCAACTTAGTTTTCGTTAGCCGCTTCTACCGTGGTACATACAAGAATACTAGTCATGACATAGTTTGACTAGAACATGAAACTGCGTTGGTACTCTGAATTTACTATCATTTTTCCTGTTTCGACAGTAAAACGCTAGGTATCCCTATTTTCATCCATAAAACTGCCTACTCGACTGTGAACAAGAAATAAGTTTACAATAGTCAAGTAAACAAAAGCAATGATCTCGTTAACATCGGTTTTTTTATTTCTAATATTGTTCGTATATCTATAATAATGGATCACAAAAGATTAAAAATACGTAAAGCATGGTGTCTTTTTATATTTCACTTTAGTTTAGTAACGTGTAGTCATTCAAATACGCTACATTGAAAAAGCCCTTTGAAGCTTACTTGGTACAGCGCCTATGTCTTTGTTCAGATCCCGGTAAAGACAGGCACACTTTAGAATTCCGTACTATTAACGTACTACATATTATGAAATTAAAAAACTAAATACTCAATCTTCTACAAAAAAAACTATTCACAAATTGAGCGTCATCTAGAACATTTAACTTTGTCATACTCGGAGGGTTGAATTGCCATTAAGGCAGGTATTAAAACATGACAACAGATATGTAGATAATAGAATAGCGGACATTTCCAAGGGTCATTTTTATATGTCACTCTGTATCTAGTTCTTATTTATAATCTTAGTAACTAAGTGATACAAAATAATGAAGTATTTTTTTTACCTATAGTAATATGCTTATTGTAACTTGGTACCAGCATAAATCAAGATGTAGGTATTTAGTTGAATCAACGCTTCCACTATATACGTAATAAATAAATAGTTTTTAGCCTTCTGATATAGAAAAATAATATTGTTATAACTGCTAAATAAACAAAAACAATGTACTAATTCAGAAATACCAACGCCATCTATCGCGCCTTCTTAATAACTTACCTTTATACTTTAAGCGCTAGATGACGCTACACGTCACGTATGTAGTGCAAACAATAAAAATTATTTGTTAAAATTTGTATCTTGTTGAATTTAACAATTAAATATAGGTTTAGGTTGATTCAAGTGTTCTTTTGAATACTTAATTAAAAACAACTATTACAGCAGGAAAGAGAAATTGAAAAAAAATCATAACACTTCAGTTGAGCAGGTATTATTTACTCTGTTGTGGAACAGCTGATGTATTTTCTAATGGTAGTTGTAGTGTTTTATATTTTTACGATAAGAACAACCTTGATAGAGACTGCGACTCGGAGTCGACCCCAACTAATGTGTCGTTTTCTGAGTTACCTGTGACTACGTTGCGTGATTAATTTTTAGGATTCCGTAGTCAAGACAATGAACCCTTAGCCATGTCCGTCTCAATATCAGAAACTGTTAGTACTAGAAAACTGTAATTTGGCATGGTAATTATTATAAATTACTTACTTCCAAATAGTAGTAAAAAAACAATAAAAAAAATATAGCTTACCTCCCCTACGTGTGGTAGGGGGGGAGGGGTCGAGCAATACACGTGGTTTATGACGTGTAAATATGGAAACTCAGACTTCGGTTAGCCCGAAACACACTTGGGCACCTTGACAAATTATTTATCATGGGGGAATCCAACGATTGTGATCCAAACTTTTAATTACTAGCACACATTTAACCCAAGAAGCTTACTTCAAAATATATTTTCTGTAAAAACTGAATGTTTATGACGTTGGTTTTGACTTCGACAAAAGGACAAAACACAAGAGCCACCTTACGGAATAATTTGTCGCTTATTATCTACATTGAGCATAGACGATAAAAACTCTTGTTGCTGACAAGATAATCAGACCAATACTCCTACTTTCATTGAACTGTCTTATCGGATACTTACTCGATACCCGTGTAAATCGATAATGAATTACCAAGCTACCGTTTGGCGATACATTTGATTAATGAAATCATGTATCGATTCTAACTCAATAAAACAATGCTGGCCTACAAACGACATCAACATTATCATTATAACTTTTTTTGACTATAGTGTTGGTCAACCTGGCCGGCTTATTACTTACATACTTAAGTTAAGACGCTGACTGCAGCCGATGACCTTGAGCAATGAACACGCCCACAAATTTATTCGGCTTTGAATTTCTTTGGAACGCGCCACAGCTATCACTGTCAATTCTCGTAGGAGTGACAGAGAAAAAGCGCATGGAATAGAAGGGCCTAAGTGCCAAACAACAAAATTCGTTGTCCAATTTAAAATTGACATTTTATTAAAAATCTAAATCAGCCATTTGCTTAAGCAACATGTAATATACAATATAGCAAAATTTTATTATCATTGTTATACGGACTGCTGAGAAAAATGGTAACTTATGTATTTTCAGAGGCTACTTTGAGATTTTTTTCTATCGAGAAAAGTTTTTAGAATCGTGTTTTGGAAACAGCCACCTGCCCCCTTACTCTTGAATTTGATTTAAGTTCGATCTCGATTCGACCTAGCCAAAATCTGAACAAACTCAATCGAATCGAAATCAAAATCAAGTCAAGATCGATCTAAAATGGCGATCCGTTAAACATTTTCGGTTGATAACGTAATCACCATCGACTCACAGGTTTAGGTTCACTTTTCAGAGTACCAAATCACTGATTCTCGACGTCGATTCGATTTTGATCGTAACTCGAACTTGTCAAGAGTAAGCCTGCAGGTCGAAAATATGATCAATTACAACTACATAGAATTTGGCAACAATACGAGCCATAGGCTTAAAGCAAAACAATCTTCATTGAGCTCAATTTGCCTCATGTCAGCGTCTTAATGATTGAAGATTTCCCACAAAACAATGAACATGTACTTATTTTAGATGTAAAGGTAGTTATGCTCCCCTAATAATACATGATGAAGAAGTGATTATCAGATTTTTCATAAGACCATAATTTACGAAGTAGAGAATATTTAAGTTTGAAGTTTGTTTATTATTGATACATTTTTTGTACTATGACGTCATAGCAGGGGCTATTCTCTTCAGCATACATCGAAAAAAAAAAGTATCGTATTGCTGAAACTAATCAGGTTGTTTGTTTATATTATTTATTTATTTAAACGTTATTACACAAATACACTTAAATGATGCACAAAAGGTGTAATTATATCTCATATAGCATTATCTACTAGTCGACCAGTGGGGTAAACAGAATTGTTTGAATACTAGTCTTTTATTGGTATAATATAAATTATGTGTCCAATTTCGACAAATAAAATTCTTAATTGTAATTTTAAAACTTCTAATAAGTGTCTAATGTATCTCGTTCAACGTAACACAACGTTGTATAGTTGTTGCCCTACCAAATCACGACCACGAATTCCCGTAGTAACCGGGTTAGTCAAATTATACGGGTTGGTCATAGTGGCCCGCTGTTTCGATGGTCTTGTCTCGATGTCACGATTAATATTATCGAAATTGTCACGTGAAATTTTTGTGACACACATTTTTTATGGTGGAACGTCACAACTGACGTTCTGCATTTTTCGGTAATTGAGTCAAAGTCGAAAATAAGCGAAAGTGATTTTGATACTTCAATAAAATGATAACTACGAATCGCAAGTCAATATGGGCCTTTGATTTTTGATTTTATGTGTACCTACCGCCTCAGAATAAAAAAGTTTTTGTTTGCTCCGTGGCTGAATTAAATTTATATTAAAATAAATACTCAAACTTATTACGACCAACATTAGTCGCATTCGCATATTATCCTACAATTCAGATTGCATTGTGTAGAAACTCTTCCGAACGCACTTTGGCTTGGTTCAACCAAATGGAAAGTGATGTGCTTTGTTTTGATTTTGTCACTGTCATCAAATATGGCGCGGTGGCACAGAAAAAAATATGAGGAAATATATTTTCTTTTTTTTCGTCGTTAGTTTAAATAGATATTCTACATTCGAGGCCGAGAGTGTTTTACAGGGAAAGTGACTGAAATATATGGTATTTTTATAGTTATGGTCATATTACCTTTAACATTTTTGACCTAGGTATCTACCACGTAGCTTAATAGAAAAATAACATATTGAACAAATAAATTATCTAAATATTACAAGTACAATGAATGTATCAGACATCTGCTGATTTAAAGCCCGACAAGTAGCTTAACGCTTTGTTATACCTAGGTACACATTTTATTGATAAACTAGCGGACCCGACAGACGTTGTCCTGTCTTAACTATGAAAATTGATTACAAGATGGTATAATAAAAAATGCTACCAATTGTTTCTTGTTAATATGCTTTTGTGGTATTCCGACACGGGAACAGGCGACATATTACTGGCCATGTGCAAAATTCAGTTTATTTTACCTCCTTTTTGATGATATTAGCAGCACGCATTCTGTCAATGTTATGTCAAACGCCATACATTACAAAAGTTTAAATTTTCAAAAGCGATAAGGTTACATAAAAAATAATTTAGTATGGTGATTTAGTTTTCTTAAATTTTCTACATTACAAAAGTTTAAATTTTCAAAAGCTATAAGGTTACATAACAAATAATTTAGTATGGTGATTTAGTTTTCTTAAATTTTGTAATTTTCCGCACAATTATGTTATTTTTTTCTTTCATAAGAATATTTTCCTGACAATAACAAACAAAGCAAAAAAATAATTAGCGAATTCGGTCCAGCCGTTCACGCGTGATGCGATGACCAAGGGAAATAGGGATACATTTTTTATAGATATACCAATTAAGTACAGAATATATTATGAAGACCAGATTATTATTATGTGCCTATCTAAAAGTTGGTATCGAAAATCTCTCGATCGTCGTTTTAATACAATTGAAACTATTAAAACTATTAAGTGTAACATAATTAATCATCGGGTATACATTTGCAGGGCTTAGAAGATGTAAATTAATGTAAATTTCTGTTAGTTATTTCTGTGACATGCCAAATCCGGGCAATGCCGCGGGATAACGCTTATTTAATTTATAAACTAATAACATGTACACGAAAATAAAAAGATATCTGCGTGTATGTGCACAGAATATCAAGTAGTGAAAGTATAGTTTCTGATTTTACGATTGGAACATTAAACTTACGTAAGAGAACGTCGTCATTTGATGACGTCACTTCCTCCATTTATTCTAACGTTGATCCAGGTCAAAATTAAAACAAAGTTCGCTTGCGTAATTTCACCGTACAAATTGGCTTACTTACATAATACTTACAAAATTTTGGTTATCGGTTAAGTGGATTTTGATGTTTCGAATATAAATCGTAACTTTTCAGTTACTTTTGTTGCATAAAAACCATTTTAAATAATAGTCGTCGCGTAACGTATAAAATTTTGACTTAAATGTTTCATCATTTCCAATTAAATGTTTCAATGTGTTTAGTTGGGCAATCATCACTCTTAAAATAAATAACATTGACTAAGATTCAGGCTTCATAATGTATGCTAGACGTTGCATGCAGGAGGGAATGATTAATAGATTGTGGCTTCGTAATCAAAACACGGGTGCAACTATTTTGAAAACGCATGTATATAATAATATAACAAATTCACTTACTACATTACTGTTTGGTAAGACTTATTCAGACACCGAACGAACCGTAACGCATCTTTGTCGATCCAATAAGCGATGTGCCGAGTTAACAAAATATGTTGTTATGTTTTGTTTTTATATATTTAAGCTCTTAAATTAAAATGTATGGATTTGGAACACTTCTTTTCTTAATTTAGACCGGGTCATTATGTAAATATTTTTAATAATATTTCTGAAACGCATCAAATTTCACTATAGGTACCGATTATTCTGGGGCGTACAGTTGCATATGATCAGACTACACATGTTGCAAAATCTTGCCTATTTCAATAGTATAAGGTGTCCAGTGTTTAGGCTGATGTGCTGTCGTCTGTTCTGGTATCGCTAAAGCTAGGCAATGGTAAAAATCTTGAACAGCGTTTTACATTTACGAGTAGTACTTTTTGTTTACCAATGTAAAAGTAGAGTGATTTCTGCATACCAGTGTAGACTATTCATCCGCATTGTTCCGGATCTGACAACACTATAGGCATGCAGTGCACATTTAGTCACTGCTTTAGTGTTAACTCTTTTGAAAGTGAAACGTCAGACATCTCCAAATTGTAAACATTCGAGTATTTCGACCTACTTTTACAGGTAGCTAGCTTAAAAGCTTTAAATCTATCGATTCATATAAAACAAACAGAACCAAAACAAATGAAAAATGGGAATGTAGGCAATTATCAAACTTTCACTGTCTTCTGTGTATAAAAGTCATGCAAACGTACAATTAAATGTTTATTGTTATTGATATAGACAATAAGTCTTATATTATCTGTAATATCGATATTTTTAGTTTAGATCATTACTGATACAAAACTCAAGAAATAAACAAGATGATGCGAATACACAAATAGGCAAAAAAATATCGCCCGCATTGTGGCAACAGGCGTAATGTCGCAATTTTCTCAGTATTCAATACATATCGCACTGTGCCGTTTAACGACAACTTAACATAAACATTCATATACCTATGTATGCAATATTCGCACGTTGAAAGTTAAAAAGAAATTCAAACTTTCTGCGAACGTGGTGGTTTATAAAGTTGTTGTAGTTAAGCTTATGTGTATGCTATCTATGAGTAGGTATTATTTTATAAATTTCAAAAGTATGAAAATAAGACAAAGTTTTTGCGACTTGACCTAGAAAAGCTCCCTACTTAAAATATATAAGTTTATCGACGCATTGCAATTTAATATGTTAACAATTAAAAGAAATTCCTCTGCTTTTTCCAATAACCATATATGTTTTTTTGGGTTAAGGCCTACAGGTTACATAAAAAAGAGGCAAAAGAAATCATAATGATATCTACTCAGAAGCCAAAATTAAAACGGATTATCCTTTTTGCCGTTAGCTTTTTCCGTTTTTTATGCCAAAACGAAAAGACGTTTTCTTTTTGTTTTGGCATAAAAAATTTGGCATTTTGACATTGCCTACATTCGACTGTATTTATTTTGCTCATCATAGATTCTCGGCTATGCTTTCCTGTCTATAAGAAGTTCAGGAGCTGTTTGTAAATCATCGTTCCAATGGGGGCTATCGCTAGTGAATTTGCCACTAGAGGCGCTAGTGTCGCGTGAGGTCCAATATCATTCACTTTGTACTGGTTTTAGCGGAATTTGTTGCATTAATTATAATTTATTTGATTTACCTGCTGGAAAGGGATCTCCTTCGTAAAATATCGCAAATATGGATTATTTGGCGATTAATGTGAACGCTTTAAAAGCGGAATTAAGAAAAAGCGCAAAAATAGGCGGCCTCAAGAGCAACTATTTCAGAAGTTAGTTTGTTGATATCAAGATAGTTATTTATAAACAATATAACCTTAATTAGATTCAACATATAACACTTTGTTTCGGCGCCAATCGCCTTTGACAGCTATAACTCCGGACCTCAGTCTACAGTGGCGCCAACTGGTGAGCAAAGAAACGGTAGTCCCCATTAATTACGCTACATTTACCAAGTTCCGGTCAGCCTGACGAATATTGTTTTGCTGATAACTTTCGGTTATCATGACGAGTATTTTTTTATGTCTACCCTCTGCCACTTCAGATCATTATTCTTTGAGGTCTATCAATTATTTTTGTTTTTCATCTTCGTATTTTGATAATCCTTCAAGAATAAATCGGCGTCCAAATTTTCAAACCGCCTCTGACGTGACTTTTTTACGACCCATCTGACGAAATACTGCCATCGGAAGGATGACTGTAATCCACCCGCCATTCCCAGACCAAAGAGAATTTACCTAACTAGTAATAAAACTAGTTACCCTTGCTTAGTAAGTGCACAACTGCACCACAACACCAACCTCGTCGCTTTAGTTCAGCACATTTGACATTTTGCCTGCTCGATATATATTTCAAAGGGGTGAAGAGGGTGGTGGAAGTAAATGATATCATTTATAACCAGCCAGGCACTAAAATTACATCCAATTCTAACTTCAGATATGCAAAGTACAAGCTTTCTTCCCGATCTCTAACTAAGTAACTTCAGATATAGTAGTTTTGGGCTTCACAAAAAAAACACTTACTAATTCAGACTAAGGCTTTTGTAACTAGGAAGCAACGTAACCTATATTTTTCTCTTAACGTATGTGTCTAACAAATCGTGCAAGACCTAAAAGAAACTCAAAAGAAAATGTTCTTATTTTTATTCAAAAACATCGTGATTAACTCTCGCAGCCTGTATGACAATAAATGGGAGATAATAATATGATTGTCTCACTCCAATACAATAGCGTTAGAAAGTGTGGGAAGACGGTCGTGACGGTAATTAATTGTTTTAGACGTCTCTCGAATCGAGACCGTTGCCGTAGCTAATCGTTAGAAATGTTTATGAAAATGTTTGCTGTGTAGTACTAGATCGTTTGTAGAAATAGCTATTATTAAATGACCTTAAAATATTTAATAGGCGTACACGATTCACTGTTGATTGTTTTTAGTAGGTAAATAGAATTTATGTTCATTTGTCGCAGTTGTTCCGGTATTTATAAGGTACTCAGCGCCTACGCAAATGTAAATAAGTATTGGTAACATTGAGCGGAACAATTCAGGTATAATAAGGTTCGATAAATTCAGAAAATATACCTAACCATCCGTTAAATGTGTGTTTCGGGTGTAGGCACAAAAACAACCAAAATAAAGTGTATCAGTTTTTTAATAAAATGTTCAGTAGCTAAAGTCTTAACTTCCAACTTTCTCATTCATTAATACGGTTACTGATTGATTAGTGGATTCAACGATTGAATAGTATGACCTAGGTTTTTTTCATAGTTGTTAATTTAATCACATTATATGATTATAAATTACTTATTTTAACATAAATACCTACACGCCTTATTTTTTTTTTTTTTTTTTTTTATTAATAGGACAACTTACAAAACATACACAAGATTATAGTAATGTACACTTGTTATTAGAAGACATGATTACAGTGCTGTTTTAATTACAAGTTGCCACGGCATGCAATGAATACAGGAAATAAAAATTAAAAATTATACATAAATACTCAAAAATTTTAGAGCTATTAAAATTAAAATAAACAAAAACCAATTGAACCCGTCCGGAGTCCGTGCATCTTCAGTATCTATAAGTCAGTGAGAGATAGCGAGTATGAGTTTATGTGTGAGATTGCGTGTGTAGTAGCGTGTACGTAGCCTCGGATGGATGACGCGGGTGTGGGAGCAAAATTAAATTACAAAATGTGTTTTAGGGATGTTTTTTTTTTGATTGATTGTGTGCTCTATTTATGGTGTAATATTAATAATACGAGTAATTATTTTTTTATTTTTATTTAGTTTAATTAATTTAGTAGTTACTATTCAATTATTTCTTATACTTACCTAGTTTTAATACTTTGAACTAGGTAGCTAAGACACAAAACAATATTTTTCCCTTATATTGAAACGTTTGATATTAATTAATTGGTTATAGGCTGTTACTATTTACTATACTATACTAACGTACTTACGACCCGTCAATTCTTCAAGGATGTATGTCTTTCATATTTCTTTATTGGTTTTAATTTGAAGACAATCCATGAATATCAATATCAATTGAGGTTTTGTGGTAAGTTTACTGGCTGTTGACTGCATATGAAAATATAGATGTAATTAAATCCTAGTAGCCAACAAGCTACAAAACAATAGTTAACAAAATACCTACGTCTACATAAGTTTAATAGACAAAATCGTCTATTGATTATAAACAAGATAATGATGATAAAAATGTAGAGCTGCAAAAAGTGGCTAACGATTAATAATACATAATCTTGCGTTAAGACGCTTGATTCCTTGAAAAAGTAAGGAATCGGCAATCATTGCGAGTTAAAGAAATGTATTAAAATTCCACACACAGTCACACCCAAGTTTTTTTAAGCCTGTGGAATTCCCGAAAGGCATCCGGTTAAGCAGCCAGATAATATAACGAATACGCTACCCATCATGACAAGGGTGAAGAACAAGCACTCTCAAGAACGACCGTGATCCGATCGAGTTCTCCCGTGATCATGGCGTTTGCAACAGTACCGAAATATCGGAAAGTAATAATGAATAGGGTACATGGTATAAATCCCGAATCAAATAACTCTAGTGACCGTGATCCATTTTCCTTATCTTGGTGTCTGTCACCTTAATCATTTACTTTAAAAGTACTCTGTAATGTAGGTCGAATTTTAATACATCTTTACACTATAATAGCTTAATTGAAATTGACTTAAGGTTATCTACACAGCAACAACCAAAAATGGAGACGACGACGCCGGGGGAGGTCACCCGCAAGGTTAAATGTTACAAGGACTTAACCCCCAAAATTTCGCAAGTATAACAATGTTTGTTACTGAAGGCAAGTACGAGGGCTTAACGTTTTTATTTGTTATCTATGTGCCGAAGTTTATTAGGTTATTTTTACATTACTAAGATTGTACAGTGGCAATGTTTTTAATATCTTGGGATGAATTTGTCATTCTGTCCAGTACTGTGGAATATGTACGAATAGTAGGTACCTTTCGATACTGAATGAGACAAAATAAAAGTCAAACAATGAAAGCAATAGACGATCACGATCATAACATGTGTTACAAAACTTGCGTGTACGGAGCATTTATGTTTGCAGCGCTACGCACCAATTTGGCTGCCATTAAATTACGTAAGCAACCTTTTATAATCACAGCCGATGGCACGCGAGCGTCCGGTGAAATTCGCTGAGCTTTCGCGCTCGCGATGAAACTCGTTCTGATAGTTTGCGGCCATTGTTTGGTATCCGTAATGAGAACTGAAACTTACAAACGTTTGTGGTTTTTCTCAATTTAGACTAATAGCACAATTTCTAGTCCGCAACCAGTGAAATTGTTTCTTATTGTTCGTTTTCAGGCTAGAATAGATCACTGCTTGAGTTTTTTGAGTTTTTCTTACGTCTCGATGAGCGTTCTCTAACCATGTTACCGTTAGTAGCTTTTCCTGTAAAATAATTTATTTATTGCTGTCATGGGCGGAATAATTCATGAACTCATGTAGTTTTCAGCTAATTACGATTTCAGTTAAGCCATGAAAGTACAGAAATGTATTCGGTTTTACTCATTTAGTGTTTTATTATGCAGTAAATTGTATTAAGGTTAAATATCTGAATATTGATGCTACAGTAAAAGCGATATCATCTAATTTTCAAGAAGTAGTACTTCTTCACAGTACATCCAAAAAACACAACATCTTAATTTGTTCCATTTCGTCGTAACATCCGCATGTTCGCATAACAATTAGTGTTGTCTGTATAAATTATCTACTTAGTTTTAACTGTCCAACGGATCTCGCGTTGAGTGGCAATCCAAACGTATTCTTGACCATTCAAATGTTCTTGGTTGTCGTTTGAAAAAAGTCTATATTATCATAAGGATAGAGTGTATACATTTGCATGTGTTGAAGCGTGGTATCGTATCCCGTCGCCGGCCGGCGCCAGCGCACCGGTCAAACGGGTGAAAGTGTTCGCGAAAGTGAAGCCGGAACCAAATGCGGTGACGTCACAACGATTTGCGCAAGACCAACTCCTATACAGAGACGTTGCGAAATATTATCTGACTCTTTTGAGGATATAACTTGTAATGTTATTATTAAATTGTGCGCATGCGGTGTACTTATTTTCCTGCTGGTTTCAATATTATTTTCACGTTATGACGCTCATTTAGACTTATAATGGATATTTCTGACAGAAATATCCATTATAAGTCTAAATGATTATAAATCTTTATGATGATATTCACAGGCTACTCCAAAATGATTGCTTAAACTACAGTGTTAAAAGAAGCGTGTTGCTTCGTAAAACAGCATCCTGAGTATTTTAATTTTTTTGCTGATATTTCTAGGAGACCCGTTAGAGCTCATTATGCGTTTAACTTATATCAACCATCCAGTCGCAAAGATATTTATAAAAGAAATGTATTTAATATGTGCATAAAAATTTATAACAAGCTACCTGAAAACTTAAAAACCCTAAATGGAAATATTTTTAAAAGAAATTTAACGAAATGGCTAAGTAAAAAATGTTTTTATAGTTTGAATGAGTACATGGACTTTGAGGGATAGTTGACTTTACATTGTTTATTGTTTATGACTAATGTTTACAATTTGTGCTTTCTTTTAGGCCGTTTTAATTTATTTGACATTTATTTTTTACTTAATTTGACATTTAATTTAGAATAGGTATTCAATGATTAGAAATTGTGCAACCTTTATTCCATTTGACATAAAATATTTTAATTTGTTATTTAATAGCTTCCAATGACGAACATTTGCACGCCTGCCAGCAGGTTAAATACAATGACTAAGAAAATATTTTGTAACATCTTTGTAATATGTATTTATGCAAATAAAAATATTTGATTGATTGATTGATTGATTGTTAAGCTGATGTCTGAATCTTTATATCTAAAAAATATCTAAGTAGGTATCTAGGTATAATGTATAAAATAAAGTCGTGTTACACTACTTATTATTATAACTCGAGAACGGCCGCACCCATTTTTACGATTTTCGGATTTTGTCTTCATCTAAAATAATAAGTTAGTGTTATAAATGTGACAATATCAATTAAAAAAAAACTCTTGAATATTTTGGGATGATTTATTTGACTACGAAATTTAAAAACTTTTTAGTACCTAATACTTACCCATTATTAACCAATATAATTCCCACACAAACACGAATAGAAGTAGCTTTAACAACGGATCGATTAATCCAAACCATCCCTAAGTACAAAGAGGCTATATAAAGTCGGCCGTGCACCCGCTGTTCCTAGGGCCTGAAGGGCGGACATCGGGAGGAGTGCAAGGGCAGAGAGGCGCCCTTGTCCCGAGGGCGCAGTCTGGAGGTCGCGGATGTACCCTTACTTCGTCCCCGGTTCTGTCATTGGATTCGCCCGATAACTGACCGACAAATTTCTATCGCTGACGAGGCAGGACTCGTAATTAACGCGCGATGGAATTGCTGTGCCAACTTTTTCAGGGGAGAATGCAAGGACGGAACGACCTTGACTAGGTTGACATAGGTCACTTATCTGTTTCAGTCAATATCTAGCAGGGTTTCAGCATTATGTTTCCTAAAACTTTAGTAGGGTAATATACCGTAGTATCAGTTATAATCATATTTTAGGTAGATTTTTCTTATAATGAGGCGCTCAAAATTTATGAATATGTACCTACTTAAAAAGAAATATTTGGGCTGTACGGTGTGTGTGCGCGCTAGTTTTTAACTCGTGCCAAAAAAAAACATAACATTTCCGCATTCAAGGTTACCTGTCCCCTAATTCGCGTAACCAAATCGTATCACAATGTATTGCAGGTTTTTGACAGTTCTAGTATGGGCTAAATGTCAAAATCGTCCAATTCAATCACGACCGAACTGCGATTGAAATAGCTGAATAAGGCCCCTGTAATTTGTCGTGTGATTAAGTTAAAAACATCCTATCTATGTAGAATTATAGATACAATTTGCAAACAATGAAATCGTTTCGGTTTATACCAGGAAAATTAAGCTCCATGTTAATATGTGTGACCGTTACGATTACATACTTAGATAATGGAAATCATTTGTTACGGACTAAGGAATTTATTTGTCCTTTTAAATACCCTTTTTACGTGCGTGCAGAATTTTTTCAGCCCTATTAGAAATGACTTTGAGTTGACATTTAAAGCGGCCTATTAATATTCATGAGGTGGTTCGGACTATGTTGATCGTATTCCACGATTTGCTTACTTAATTCCAACTCCGCCACAGATCTGTTTTTAATGACATCTCTAAAGGTGCTTTCGTATACAACAGTCTAGCGATTTATGGTTGAATGGAATACAAATGAGCGTGAGCCAAGTGGATAGCTCTTAATATTGCCAAGTCATAGAGGCTCGACATACTATGGTTTATTACCTCGTAAAGTAAGCTCGTGCCGCGAAAACGCATAACTTTGTATTAAGTTACAATTTCTTTGTCGATTATATTTATTGCAGATGAAACTTCAATATTCGATTACAAGTTAACAGGATTCCTGAAGGACATAAATATTTTGACATTCCCCATTTTTGGGTCGACGTTTACCGCTTTTGTTTGGCGCCGTTGGAGGCTTTGCCATTTCCCAGTGCGGTGCATTCACAATAGGAAAACGATTGTCGTGAATCATACGATTCATTCTGATGAGACAGGAAACTTGAAAAGAGCTATTTAAATGCTGTATTGTGGAATTAAATGCAAATTAGGAAGCGATGTGACAATACTACCGAACACAATGTTATGTAAAGCATGAAATCATGACGGACAATACAACTATAGTTATGAGTTACTTACGTGAAATCGAATAAATTTTAGCGAAACTTTTTACCGCACTAAGTATTTGTTGCTATTATGTATTTCTAAGTTATTTAATATTTCTAAAATCTTACATTACGTAGCCAGCTTCGACTATTTATTTGCAACAAGTGGAAACCGTTTGTGTGTATAAATAAATCATTATCATGATTAGCTAAATCGTGCTATCGTAATAATAGGCATTTTTTCTAATAATCTCACTAAATAAATACTAGAGACAGTGTCTTCTCAAAAATACCTTTGAACATAAAACATAATGTTACATTTCTAAACATTATGAATTCGTCACAGAAAACTAACTTAAAAATGAAGTATAGCGCTTCAATTGGTGTTCTGTTAACTTCAATCAGTCGACTGGAAACACGGAAAATTGGTTTTCCACGTTTCACAAATGCCATATAGCGACCTTTGGAAAACGCGCAGAGAAATCGATGCCCACGTCATGGTTTTAAATAAATCTTCCCAGCAATAAATAAGATATCTACGTAAAACGACTAAGGCGTGACAAACATCGTTTAGTGAACGTTGCAGACCAAAGAAACCATAACGCAGGCGGCCGCGCGCTAGTGAAAGTGTAGGCTTGAGCGGCGCCAATCAAAACCGCATTAACCCGCGCGGGCGCAAGCGGCGCGAGCGACGAGCGCGTCTCAATACTGATGTTTTTTGCACCGTGTTTTGTTATCGATTCTCTGCATAATTATGTTTGGTGTGTATTCTCCGAGACTTACATCATCGCTATCAGCCTATTCTGGTTCCCATGCCGCAATTTTCTCCCGAACAATCATCTCTTTTTTTTTTGACGCTCAAACATTTACGCCGATTCTGTATGTGTTTATACTGAATTCGTCTTTTGCCACATTTATGTAATAACCATTGTTCGCCCGTAGCAAATTGTAAGTAAAGTTGAAAAGGTTTTTTCAGTTTTTTACTCTTTGACCGTAATTCAAACTACCATTATGGAGAAGCTTCACGTTTTAGATTTTAAGTCACTGCTTATTCTTAAAGAAGCGATGGCCTTTTTGTTATATTTACTGAAGTATTCGTGCAAAGTAAGTTGTGATTGTGATAAGCACATTATGTGCAGTCATGTGTTTCAAAAGCATTTACCGAATCTTTAGTAAACGCACAATAGGCAGTTATCGAGTTAAATGGTTAACACTGCGCAGGCGCCGCTCGCAAACGGAAGCGTAGTTACAAGCACGTTTACCGGAAGCCCACAGTAACAGTAAATGCAAATAAGGCAATTTTTATTTGTAAATTTGCATTTGGACTCTCGTACTCGCTTAGTTTTGCAAAATGGAACTGCTATTGTTTAAGTTTTACCCCTTGTCGACCTACTGACCGAACATCCACGACCTTCCCAGAATGTGTGTCACACACTCAGCACTATGGCTGTTTACACTAAAACACGTTAGACAGTTAAGTTTATCGAAAAACGATGGTGAAATCGGGCTTTCGTGCTTTTAAAGAAGGCCGAGAAAATGACATGCTTTGTGTTGCGGCGCAGTTAAATTTTAGTCAATTTAGTTTATGGAAATACTCAAATTTCACAATGTCTTCCATTGCATTGACTAAAAATGTATTTTTTTAGTGTGCAGTAAATAATATTGTATCTATCTATCCAATAGCCCGATGCACGGGAGATTTAGCTAAGGTTGCAGGAAGCCAGGATAAAAACCGCTTTCGTTTATGTAAAAAGAGCCATGCAAGATACACTGTACTCATGGACTGCAAATTGTGTCACAGTTTTGCTGAACACTGTTAACATTTATGTAAGACTATTCGATTTTGTAATGATTAATAAATAAATAAATTATAGTTCAATAATGTGTTAATGACACTTTTCCGACACAGACGAACATGCGCGTTCGTCTGCTATATTATTATGAGACAATTTAAATATAAAATTTTAAGTTATCATAAAACTAAAATGTTTTTGTATAACACTGACATAGTCTTCATTGATATAAAACAATAGTTAAATTTGATTATTTCGTGACCACATAATTTAATTTAAAAAAATACTGTAGTGGTAGACTTACTGTGTCGGTCTCTAAAAATATAATATTTGTACATTGTAACGTAAGAAGCGACTTAGGATTGCCGCCAGGAGAGGCCTGCAATGGGACCGATCTGGGCTGATAATTAAGATGTAAGTATGTTTTAAAATGTAACTGTTTCGTGAATCCTGGATGTTACAATTTCGCAATATATACCGCGCATAAAGTGAAATCCGAAATTCGACAACCTTAATCTTAATACGCGATCATATATTTTTAAATACGAAATCGAACGGAAAAGGAAAGTGAAATGTCGCGTGAAATGTGATAATATATTTTGCAAATGAATTGTTTGACCACTTTCGAATGTAATCGTTGGTAATATGTTTGGCATATCCTTGTGCCAAACAAGTCCATAATGCAGAACATACTTATTACTCTGGTGAAAATAGGCCTTAAAAATACAGAACTTTTAACATTGTAATGAAAAAATTCACGCTAAGTTTGTTGTATTTAGTATATCGTATGTGGTTTTATTTGGTTTTATGTATCAACGTAGAATATTATAACTAATTTCAACCAAAAACATATATAGAATACTATTAAAACAAAATGTAAGCTATTTCAAACAAGCATAAACTTCACGTAAACAGTGTTTTACATAAAATAATAGCGCTCTTCATTTCTGAGTTCATTTCGTTTCCAATTCAAACACCGCAAACGTTACATGCAAATTATTAAGTAGGATCTGGGCACGGTTCAGCGCCACTCTAGCGTTAGCAACAGTCTTGAACCTCTCGATAATAACTTTCCACATTTCGAAACTATAATGAGCCGGCTGTCGTAACAACTGGCATAACTCGTAACAGGCGCAGAGACGGGTAACGCATCCAATCGAGAGCGAGAGTGGATAGAAAATTGATTTTGTCTTAACACGCGACTAGAAGGGGTCAATGAATCGCCTGATCACTTTCTCTGATTCTCTGATGTTCGCTAGCTGGTGTACACATCACTCGTTTATTCTGTCTATCAAATGTGTTTGTGTTATCTCATCAGACGCTTTTAACCTCGTCCTAAACAAAGAGCTCAGTTAAAACTTTTGTAATACCTTATCGTCTCTATCTACATAAGTTACAATACAAGACAAGATCTCTGCTTAAAAGGTTCGTGATAACCTTTTGCTTATTGACGCTGAATCCAAATAGTGTTTTTCGTGTGCGTAACTACTGGTAGTCTTATTATTAGCCTGATGTGCCGTCACTGCCGTCTAAATCTAATTATCTAAACTTCTATTTAACTCGCCCATGTTTTAAAAATTCATTTATATTATCCATTTTCATTAATGAATTATATGGTTAATCATCAATCATCTTATCCATCCGAACTAAAAGTCTTTTATAGGGAGAAAACTGCAGCAAGGCTCGTTACTGTCGAAAATGATTTAAAGGATAATAATGTTTCCAACAAAGTTTTGATAGCGTGTTTACAAACACTTTTGAATTCATACGAGCGCAATAACAGTAAACAATTACGATGTCTACCCGAGTCATCGTCTTGGCTACTTTCGATGCTCCCGAGATGAAAGTTTCGTCTTCTAGCGTGCATATGCTAAACGGGAAACCAACTCGTGTTTAGTTGATTGTTTGTATGTTAAGTTGAAGTAGAATTAGAAGCAGTGTAATAATCCTAACCACATTTTATTCAGTATTAGGAATCGAGCCGATTGAAGTTTAATAGGTAAATCGATAGTCTCGTTTCTTATGTCACACGTGTCACTGAGAATATTCTGCTGACATCATGTTATGCAATGAGTCGTTGTGAAACTAACTCAGTTTAAAAAAAAACTGTTGCACAACGTAAGATGTAAAAAATATAGCATACTCTTTCAGTTAACCATTGGGCTAAACAGAAAAATTTTGTGGGCTGGCCTGCAAAGAAGAAATAATACTAAAATCTTATAGTGTAATATTTAGAAATATATATAGCAATGCATAGTACTAACCTACAATACATAAACCAAATGCGAATATAAAATACACACTTTTTTTTTCCATAATACGAGTATACACTTTAATATAGAGCTTAACCTCTCAACTGCGACTAAAGTGTTATCTTTATGATAGCTGTCATCGTAATATCTCGCGAGGCTATTCGTAAAATAAATACAAAGCATTATTTCGGATTTCTTCGGATGGTCGTAAAATATATCATTCGCGCACACATTCGTTGAAATCTGCAGGTCATAAATCCTTTGCATGCAGATGTGTAAAAAGTTTTCCAGAATTTTGCTTCACAGCATTCTGAAACAGATGTCTGAATTATTCAAAGTGACAATTTATTTACATTTTATTCATACTTAACGAAGAAATTGGTATAGATTGTGATTTATTTGTGTATTTTTCTATAATATAGGTATTAGCTTGAATAAATTTTGTAATAGTTAATGTTTTTTTTTGCAAGCCTACTATTTCCCTTGTCCGGCGCTTAAATTGACCGTTTAAATTGATCCTCTTAACAATGGCCGTTAGCTTATGATAAGAATCATATCGGTTACGTCAAAAGTTGTTAATTTAAGAGCTGTTACGTCGGCTATACGAGTAATCGCAGAGCTGGCGATTATCGAGAGAGCGGGCCGTGAATCACCAAGTTCACTTTCACCCGCCCCCGGAGGCGCGGGCCGCATAGGTCGCTAAGACGTAACCACAGTAGATGAACAAATAGCATTACTGAGGGCACTGTCTCTGTGGCCGCTTGATTAGACCGCTACCCTAGAGTTATTTGACTTGATATACCTATCGTGTAAAAGTAAAATAAAAATCTTCAGTTATTACAAATTTATCATCTTATTTTCATATGACTTTCCTTTTTAGGGGAAGTCTGGTGTGAGAGTTTTTCAAGTCACCTACTACAGTCCTCTGCCGCGATTTGTTTTAACGATTTCCATCTTTCGATAGTAGCCTGGACCAACCGCTTAACGTGCCTTACAAAGCACGGTTATTAACCGTCGTTGTATCCTATTTATAAATACCCGTTTTTTCAGTATTCGTAACTTCGTCATATTATTGGGAACCGTGCCGCCAAGGCATAACAACAGCTGTGGCGCAGACTGTATTAAACACATTTCAGTTTCTGTATTTTAAAACGCTGTCAAATTATTGTTGACTATCACTTAAGTATTCGTATGATACATATTAATTTTGTCATCACAAAAACATACAGATTGAACATAACAAAACCCATTGTATGCCAAATATGTTGATAGCCTCGAAAGGGTTCAAAAGAAATTTATACGCTGTTTGCAATACAAATGCCATCTTAGAAAATTATCTTACCAACAGTTCCTAGATAAATACAATATGCTCCCACTTAAAGCTAGAAGGTTACAATTACAAGCTAAATTTCTGTATGATCAATGTCACAATAATTATGATTGTCCTGATATAATAAACAAAATAAGTTATATAGTGTAGGTACCAGTGAGACCACGCGTGCGAGCTTGTCGTACTGCAAAATTATTTGTTGCTAAAAAATGCCGCACTAACTCCGGTAAACGCTCGCCGCTGTACCGCCTCGCTGACACTTATAATAATTTTTTCACGAGTGTAGACATATTTAATCTTAATGTTAAGCCATATATTGAACGTATATTTAATCTACTAAAATGAAATCAACACTACCTTTACCACTTGCACATACACAATAATAATATTATATAATGTAATGTCACATGAATAAATATTCCCACCAGAATACAAGCTACCTATATGCGGCCCGCTGTTGTTCCACTCACACATAGCGCGGCGATGTACGCGTGACATCTCACCGACGCGTTCACCGACGCGTCGCCGGGGTAAGAACTGGTTTTCGCCGATTCAGTTGCGGTATAAATGACAGGGCTGCCGCCTGCACGTCGCGCGCATTAGACGACATTTATTTGAGTGATTTGGCTGACGAATTGTGATTTTACCATTTCTATGATTCAATTATTTATATAATATCAATTAAGGAAAATTGGTGTTAAATAAACAAAGGGTCAGTTACGCACTGCTATGGTTTGTTGCATGATAATTGTATAGGAAATGTCTGGATCGACACAAGTGCAAGAAATCGGAATCCTATCGGAAAATGCCTTAAATATAAGCAATGATTCCCTATTTATTCATCGTAAAGACTTTAATGTAGGTAACGTATCTACAGGCTGGGTTCCTTAAAATACCGCCAGGTCCAGATAATTATGTTAATTTTATTGGTGAAATGGAAAAAAAAACATAGGTAACAAGATTATTTTAATAATGATCCAAGAATTCAAAATATTGGAAATTAAATGTAAAAATAAAATTATAAATTAATTATCTTTTGGCATGCCATGCGAATGTTTTCCGATCAGTTATTTAAGGAATTTGTATATTATATTCAGACTGTATCACACGTTAAAAAGAAATAAGAAATATTTAAAGAAAAATAAATTATTTAGGGTTAGCCATTTATAAACTAATTTAACTTTAGAATTGTCAAATTACACTAAACCTTATATTTTATACCTTTTGAAATACACGTTTTATTATGTAGGTAGGTACTTACCGTATTTTATTTTTACTCCCTATTTTTTTTGACTTGCAACAGGTATCAGCCCTATCAGAATAGTTTAAAAGTTAAGAAGCTTGTACTCTGTAGGAATATTTACTCATGTGGTAATGTATACCGATGAATCGAGTGCATAAATAAACTCTCAACTTTATTAAAATATTCATCTTACTATCTGTGGTCATTGGTGCGTGTTTCACAATCATTATATTATGTATCTAATATTAATTTTAAGAACCTTATTGTGAAACTGTTTTTTGATCCAAATAAAGGAAAAAAAAAACACAAGGTAAAATAATTTGACAAACTTGCCTTATGCTGCACTTAGTAAATGGAGCTCCCATATCGACTGTTATTTTGTTAATTTCTTATTCTGAAATAAATTTGGAATTGTTAACTTGGTCTGTCAGTCTGTATTGCGTTTACAACAGAACCACTTAAACTATTGATGAAATTCAGTATGGTAAAAACGTAACCCTTGAGAAATACACAGGAGTCTGTTAAACCCACTAATAGTAAAACTCATGTTAGACGGTTTTCGCCCTATTGACTACATGTTTATAATAGGGGTTAAAGTATGAAATTGCCGATTATTTTCCCACTTTTTATTTTGTTTATAGCTCTTAAGTATAGTCCTATTATTGCGTAATTCTTTTTGTATTGTATCAAAAACTAAATAAAGTAACTTTTAACTAAAAAAAAAAATGCAATACTAGTGCCTATTACTTCAAAGGAAGTCGTTGAAAAGACCCCTTACAATGTGTCAGCTGACCTTCTTGCTTCAATTAAGTATATTTGTATTATATACTTTGATTTTCAGAAATTTAAATACTATAATGCGTAGCTTTATAACCATCTAACTTTCACCTTTAATTGCATCGAAAACGGTTCAGGTGTTTTTAAAAAAACTAAAAAATTGTTAGTATGGAAAAATGACTTTTCTCGATTTCGTCCATACAAAACGGCAATTTCATACTTTAACCCCTAATAATATAATTAACACCAGTATTGTTAAATTCTATTAATTACAATTAAGTACATGATAATAATTAAGTCAGCTAAAATTTTCGAATGGTAACAAAATCGGCAAGCAAAATTAATTATTGTCCTCGTAGGGTTTACCAGGTTACTGCTTTACTTTGTGTTACCTACTGCTACCGAACACATTGCACGTCAAAAGATTTGCCGACTGTCTTGCAGAAATTTAGATCATGCTATCAGCATTATACTTCGTAACAAACGAGACTACTGTGCATTGTTTTATTGCAGCCTGGCGCGGTGGGGGCTGTGATTTAAAATCATCACTAGCGTATTTACAGACGCTACAATAAATAAAAGCTATTATTTTATTAGACCACTTTTATTTTAGCATACACTTACCGATTTTATAATGAATTATCAGTCTCTGTTTATCGCACTCCTGGTTATATCACGTTCCCGATTATATAGAGAAAATATTGATTACCCATACAAACACTACCCCCTCCCCTTTAAAAATTAATAAATACATAATCTATCTAAATACGCCCCGTTGGTCTAGTGGTTTAAATACCGGGTCATGATCTCGGAGTCCCAGGTTCGATTCCCGGGTCGGGCAATAAAAAAAATTTCGAATTTTCGAACGGTTCTCGGGTTTGTGATCACCAACCCGCATTTGGCAAGCGTGGTGATTAAGCCTGTACCCATCATTGCTGAGGTAACTTGAATTCAATGATGGAGGCATTTTCCCTGTGGGATGACTATAGGCTGTTACTTTTTTTTACTTTTTTTACCATCTAAATCTACATTTATCAATACAACATTATATTACATTACAGGTTGAGCGCTCATATCATAATTTTTATGAAAAAGAGAGCGTATTAATCAATTTAGATTTTCAGTTATCTTTCCTCCAACGCAACTATGAAAAAGTAGTTTCAATCTAATGAGCGGGTTAAGATTTAATTGTATCGAAAGCGTGTAGAATGTTAACTTATTTAATAAAAATTAGGGAACGTAAATATACAGGTTTCGATAGTTTTTATTAAAGAAAGAACACCTAATATGGACATTGTTTTTTTTGCTGTAAATTAAGACACCAGGCACTAGACTGTTATAGAACATACTACACTTGACATCTTATGCAGAGAAGTAATAAATATCTGTGATAAATGTATACTAAAGACTTGGCAAGATGTAAAAATTGTAAGATGATAAATGTCATTCATTTAGTCGAGGACAAATTTGGTGAATCTCCAAATTTTTTTTGTTCTGCGAATACTGAAAATCACATTAGGTTTAACACACGTCATGTAAGTTGAGCAACAACTATGCGTGCTAGGAAAACAGTTTACGATCCAATAAAAGTTTTACTATCACTGCTTGAAGGAATTGCGCTATAATTTTAGAAGGATAGGACGTTTAGATCCCTTTAACATTTCCGTACTCCCTTTGATTCACGATATTTGTACTTAGTGAACACGATTTAATTGTTTCAGGTAAGACTTCATCACTATTTAACGCTCCTGTAATGAACTCGGTAAGTAAACTTCAGCTTTTATTGGTCACTTAATTACTATTAACTGGAAACGAGTGTAAATAATAAATAGTGTTTACGGCTTTGGTAACGATGCGGTGTACGTTCGTAATAGGATTTTAACCTTCACGTTCGGAGGCAGAACGAAAATTTACTGGGTACAATAAATACGTCTGACATTAAATGTGGAGCACACTAAATATTTGCACTTCTTAACACCACTAGAAAAGTAAACAACGACCGGTTTAATTGTAAAGCAATTAGGGCTGAAAAGCTTTCCGGTGCATCGACGCCGCGTCGACGATAGTCGCGTGGCCGGCTGAGGCACTCCCACTCGGCACTCGCGGCCGCGGCCCGCGCTCATTCACTCAGTCCTCTGCCGACTGCTACGGCGACTACACGCGCGCTTCACCCTACACGACTCAGATGTTAGTGCACGATTACGACATCGCGACGCAACTAGATTTTTTACCGTGACAGTGAACTCAACATTTTCGAATATGGGTTAAACGCCTATTTAGGCGTGATGAGTCCGGGCGAGCGTGCCGCCCTTGGGCGCCGCGAACCCGCTCGCCCTCAGTATGCAACCAACGCACCGGGATTCCCGCCGCCCTACTACCATCCGCCCTATGGCGTGCCGCACCCGAATGCATGGCTCGGCGCGCCCCTCATATCGATGGCAGGTCGTGCACCGCAAAACGCAAGAAACACCCCTGTATCCAAGCTGGTTATGCAAGCTCAAGGCGCACCTCTAATCATCCAAAACCGACATGACCGGAGAAAGTACACTACGGCGCCGGAGCAGCGCAACCAACGACCTCCTGGACATTCCGAGCACGTCGTCAGGGACAGGTGCGAAGCCCCGGAGGGAAATAGGCCTCGTAACCAACAACAACAATTTCGCTCCACACGAAGCGGACGTAACAACAACACGGATGCGGTCAGTGTCGCAAGCGACGAGAGTTCCGGATCGACAAACTCGGAAACAATGTTGCCCAGGATTATCAAACCGCGAAAGCGACGCAAAAAAGATAGAAAACCTAACAACATTGCACACGACTTAACAGCCGGGACTCTAGATATTGGTGATGTCGATCATTGTACGGTTTCCGGAATTTCGACAGCAGTGCATAACATGTACGAGGAATCTTATAGTCGTGAAATTACTTTGCCGTATCGTTTAGACGTGAAAGTAATGGAGTATCCAGAACCGGTACCTGAGACGTATCGAGTATCGGCTCTAGGGGAAGCATTAGAAGCAACACGCTTCGGCTTACCCGATGCAGCATCACCAGTGGAATCCGCTGTTACTTCGTGTCAATGTCGTTATTGTGACCCTGTGGGACAGATTTGGGACGCTGATTCAATTGCTGAGCTATTAAATGAAAATTCCAGTGTTGACTTTGCACCTACAAAGCTTGAAGATTCTATGAAAGTAGTAGGACCATTAGGGAGACGAGGGGCTGATACTACTTTACGACGTAGTTGGAGTGATCCTTCTTCACGAGTGCCTGAGCGTCATGAAGTGAGCAGTACAGACGCGTATTCAGCCCCTAACCTATACTCATTATTCCCACCCGCACGACGAGCCAGTTCTCCGGAGCCACGATCTCCTCTTGCATTGGAAATATCTTCTGAAATTGTCACTTCAATTAATGGTCATCGTGACCTGGAAATCAAGTTATTTTCGACCTCGCCTTCGGCTACGAACTCCGACCGCCGCTCCTTCTTTGCTGATAAAAGTGAAAGTGCCGTGAACAGATGTATAACCGCGAGCTACGAAAATAAAGTGAACAGTGCCGTGAACAGTGATAAAGTAAAATCAGTTGCTAAAATGGATGACAAAAAGAGTGATGTACCCGAATCGGGATGTTCTACGGCTTTCGTAGTAGGCGAGTCTTCACGCAACATTTGTGATTTAGCCTTAGTTACTGCCTGAGATCTTTGCCATCGAATTACGCGAATAGAGCATCGAGTCATCAATCTGTCCAAGGGTCTCTGCGCTCGCCATTTGAGCTGGACTCAAATTGTCTCAGCGAGGCATTTATGAAGCGTCTCCCGACGGCCCATTAAAATTCAATAAAAGATCTCCAAATCGGTTTCCTGTAAATTCTATATTTAATTTATTGTTTAACAATAGCATAGGAAACTGACGGGGAGCTTTATCTGGAAACCAAGAAATTTGCCATTTATCAATTTCAAAAAATTTAGTAGCGTATTTGACGTGAATGTAGGTAGAAGTACAAAGCGGACTGAATAATAGGTTTATTGCGTAAGCTTAAGTTTCGAAGTAAAGTTAGACATTGAAATATTTTGTGTGGCAGCGGTGGAATAAGTTTCGAAACTCAAAGTCTGTATCTGTTGATCTGGTATACAACTGGCTGTGCAATTAGCGTTTCACACTACTGACACGGTTCTCGCGGCTGCGGTGGCAGAGCGCTCGCTATTGCGGTTTCCCGCGGTTTTCACCGCGCGTTCCGTTCCGGGTGGCGCCTCCTGCGCACGCGCTACTTTTTATACGAGTAACATCATTTGTAATAGTAGCCTAAATGATTGAGCAATTTTGCTAAATTAATAGCACACTGAACACCGACACAATCGATATTTACCGAAAATTCGAAGACGCTAGTTACTATGTTAATTCGATGTCATCTGAAACTTTAAAACCAAAGAGTGAAATAGTAATGTAATTTTATCATGTCTTTTAAGTGTGTAATTTTCTTTTTCAATTTAGCACACAATGATTAGTAATGCATTATTTTCGTATTATACTTATTTCCTTATCATTATATACTTTCATAATTGGGTGGCCATAAAATCAATCACATTTCACGGGTGTGCATAAATCATTGTTGTTATTTGCAGTTACATGACTTGTAACCATGTCGCAAGCGCCTGCATATTCTAACGCTTATGCAACAGGCATTGTAGATACATAGTTACGATACAAGTTTGTTCGTCAACACTACTATCTTTCTTATCGAATAAACTCAGAGATATATCGGTCGTTCACTCCTTGACGTCTACATATTATTCTATTGTAACGAAATATTCGGTTAGTTTTTTACCACATTCACGTACGACTTTTAAATCGGATACTTAGTAGAAAGTCAATTCAAGCATAGCTTTCGGCACTTTATTATATAAGTTTATGAACTAAACATTACACAAATATGGTTGAATTACCGTTTACAAAGTATCGTAAAAATATTGATAAAAGGCGAATTCTATTCAAGTTCTTTTCTCTTTCTTATTGTATGATTCTGTTTGAGCAAGGGTCCAACAGCTTAAGTGATACCAGATAAAGTTCCATAATGTAGATAATGTGAATATAACTAAGTTATTCATGGACCGTACAGTTGTACTGTCTCTATCGTTGGGTTTTACACTCTACGAGCTGTTTCGATATTTTCCTTTTTTATTTTTGTGTTGTTTGCTTATATTGCTCAGCGCGTGCGTGGGATGACATGATAAATTGTTTCTTGCTTTACTTTTTTCTCTACCACAAGCTCAGTGTAGACGAGGAGTTATTGCATGGTCCTATCTAGTTTAAATTCAGATTCAAATGCATATTTGTGGGAATCTGTCACATGGTTTATTTATCGATTATAACATAGACGAAGTTATCATGATTCAATAGCTATTTGCTAGAAGCTGAGCCGCCTTCATTAAATATTGACTTTTAAGATAAAAGTAAGGGGCGACAGTTTCTGTTTTCATCGTTAAATTTCTATTAATTCTGTACTTGATAAACAAACTGTAGATTTGATTACTGTTGGGATGTAATGACCGTGTAAATTAATATTCTCGACGGCGCTGAGCCTGAGTCGAGTTGGGATTTGGAAGGGCGTGGTGCCAGACGTTGTTGTAAAACTCAACGATACATCTCTCTGTAATGTAAACAAAATAGGCTATGTCTAACATACTGAGTGAATGCATTTTATACATAAAAATGTAGGTTTAATATTTGTTTGTGTTTGTCGTGAGACATGAGTTACACGCTCGCACACTATTTTTGTACAATAAATACCGTGTCCTGACATTGGTGTCGTTTTATTTGATTGTGTTCGTGGTTTCATTCTAATTTGGAGAATAAGTCGTTACTTATTCTCCAAATTAGAATGAAACGTTCGTTATTCATGACATTAGTGTTCGCGTAGAGTACCATCAGTAAGAAGCAAACACTGTGACGTAGAGGCTGAAAATCCAGAAACATGTTTTGTAAACACGCCCAAGGCGGTTTACGTAAGAGTAAACGCGACTTTCTATTGTAATCACCAGCTGTTGGTTAGTTACGCATATACCATTGTGCTCTTGTTTGCCGCTACTTGGCGGTGCAAGTCATCAAAGAAGAGCGAAATGCAATTAACACAACTAATAATTCGAAGCACGCAAAAGTTACTCGTGAATTTTTGTGTTGATGTGAACTTAACTCAGTTTATTCTTTTTATCACGAACTCACGCTACTTTTATTCACCAATAATGTTCCATTATTATCTAACAGAAGATTTCAAGTATCCTATTAAACCTTATCTTAGTCCTTATGTAACCATATTCTTATATTAGGACTAACCAACGCCTTAATATGCGATTTAAAAAACGGTTTTTGTTTTGTCTAGCCTATGTAAATATTAAAAAGCTATTCATATGCAAAGTACAAAGATTATAAGGAATTTTTAGTTTAGATAATATAAAGTATGTTTACAAAAATCACAGTTCAATTAACAAATGACAAGAATTCAAGGTAAGATTTATTGAGTAGGTACTAGGTTTTTCCATCATTGCATCTTCGTCCGAATGGACTTCGGTATTAGGTTCAGAGAAAAACAAATGTTATGCTAACCCCGCCAGCACTACGTCGCCAGTTTCACGTAACTTCAACTGCAAAATACAACTGTTATGCCGTGTTTCCGCTTTAAATACACGGAACTTTGGGATAAATTATGCCCTATATTTATCTGTATTCTTATGTCTGAGCCACATTACTGGAATATTTCATCAAAATCTGGTCTGTAGTTTTTAGTAGTAACAAACATCCAGACATATAAACTTTCGCATTTATAATGTAAGCAAAGATTGAGATACGTAGTCATTTCTAAAGTGGCAACTTCCTCAATTACGTAATTTATATTCAGTGTTTATTATCGCCATGTTCTTAACAATTATGCCACATTGTTCACAAAACAAGCGCGTTTATATAGAACGCTCAAGTGTACGGCTGGTTCCTTACACTAGCAAGGACGTTCGTCTTGGTCAATGTCATGACTAATGTTTGCCTGCCACTTTATGGCTCTTTCATGAAACTGCGCAGATCTCTCTCTTTTATGTTTTCTCTATGCTGTTTTACGAGCCCGTTTATAAATTTCAGCCACTATTTCCATCTCTATCTTTACGCCGAATCGAATTCTATTACAATCTATCTACCTCGTTTCAAAGAAACATCTACAGAGACCGTTTATATTTTCTCGTTACGAGCTTTTTCCTATTTAAACTTTTCTTCGCTTCTCATTTAAATATTCATTGTTTTATAATAACTTCAAGTTGATGGTTCTATCTTTGTAATGTTATGTAAAGCTTATCAAACAATACAAGATTGCAGATTATCTTGTTTGTGATATTCTTTGTCTTAAACTTGATCACAGGCAGACACGTTTTGTGATCTTACTTTTCTTAAATGTTTTATCAAATTGATAAAGCAACAGATACTCTGAATGTTTCATTGTGTGCAAGAGCACACGTATTTCATATTCGCTTGAAAACGTGACACCTTACAATACCTTTGAAATCTTTATATTAAGGTAACGTATTAATGCTTTTTGTTCATAATCACTAACATGACTAAATACATCAATTTATTTTAGGACCAGTCTTGTGACATAGTAGGTTTTTAAAACCAAAAAAAGTTGCATACGTATAGTAGAATATACATTTTGTTTATGACTACTTTCTTAATTTAGCCTTATGATTATTGATAACTAATTTTGTTTATAACTTTCCTTTTGCTTAGACTAATTCTAAATATATATTTTTTATGACGTGTGTGTTATTGTTATTGTTCGAAATGTTTTTTAAATGGTGAAATTTGCCAGTCTTGCTAACAACCTATGTGTAACATAAATAAAGTTTCCAACTGTCTAGAACCATAATGTCACTCCGATAAAACACAGACACAGATGTCAGATAAATGCATTGAAACAGATAAAGGCAGATGGGCCAGGGTTGTATGTTTGTCTTTGCGGCGCGCGCGCACGTGGCGAGTGACCTTTTAAACAGCCGGCTATAGAAATCGCGTTATATTCGTGGTGCAGCGTGAACATAACACTGCAAACAATGTTGTATCTAACTAGCGTGAAATACGAACACGCTGTAAACCATTTTACGATATTTCCTTCCCGATGAAGAATGACGATTATTCGTCGTCTAATTTAAAGCGGCGTTACTTAGTTTACTTCCCTGTAAATCTTATATAGTAGTACCCTGCAGTCTCTTTAAATTTTTCACATAATATATAGCTTCTAAAATTCTAGAGCCCAAAATAAACGTTTGATGTAGCATACAAAGTTAACTGTTATTTCGTATTTTACTGGCTAAACGTAAATGCATTATTATGCCTTGCTATGCAAAAACTTTCCAGTGTAATCCATATGAATTCTAAGAACGGATCGAACGCTATCTCCGTTTAATATAATGTGATAGTTCTGTTGTTCTATAAAGAGTTTACGATACCAACAGATCTCGCATCCTTTGTTCTTCTCTAGGGTTATAAAGTTGGCGGACAGTTCAGAATTTCATTACAATCGGCGACGGTCAACGGCAAGTCGCTAGAAGCCAGTATTTCTAAAAGCAGCCAGGGTTAGTTTTCTTCGCGAGGCGGGGTAGAAAGCCGGCTGGTTTCCGTTCGGAAGTTTCTCCCGGCTTTCTCTCGCCCGCACCCGAGATAGAACGCCGCAGATGCTGATTAATGTTATACAATTACGTCCAGCTCCGATTTGATTATTCATTTATAGGAAAATATTTTTGATGTTTGCGCGTTTATAATGTCTAAATATACCAGAGAACAATTGCTGTATTTCGAATCGTTCAAATGTAGGTATGGTGTAAATATTAGGTGAAAAAAATACACCTAGGAGTTCTGTAATATTCGATAAACTAATAAAACAAACACTCCTAAAATTAGGTTATCTGAATAAACTTGTTTGACACATGTTGTTTTTGTAATTTTCTGTGTATTGAAATTTTATGGAAACTGTTGAAAACTTATGACATCTTAATCCTTTTAATAATGCTGTGTTTAACCTTTTCGTGTTGTTGCTGGTTATTTGAAAGTCATCCAAAAATAAATGTACACGAAAAGTGTGTAAAGATCATCTTTGAAAAGTAGTAATATTGGTCAGTAATTTGTCACACTGAGAGGCATTTTTTCTCTGAAGAAAAATGGGCACTTGAATATTCTAATTTAAACAGATTATCCGCTAAATGCAACACTCAGGTCGTTGGCTCGCTGCACTAATGAACATGCAAATCATCATGTAAGTTTAAACGTTAAAAACCTTCGTTTTGTTATTTAAATCAGGCAGTGTTAAATCGCTTGTCGTAAAGCGATTAATGTTTGATGTCTGGATGATTTATTTTGTAGGCTGACTTTTTATAACAAACATCCAAATCTCAAAATAAGATCCACTCGGGCTTTGGAAGCGTTTTGTAAATTGGCTTCGTTTTATTTTGACCTTCACGCACTCGAGTCTCGCATACACGTAACTCATAAACTCTAGAGTGCATTTTACACGCTGTCAAAGGGCTGCTGTGGAATATTAACTGATGCGATGGTTATCCCAATGATGCGCAGATTGCATTGTATAAAATTATTGCACTTCTTAGTCGATTATTAACAGATTTGTTAAGTCATCTAATGAAGCATTGAAAGCTGTTCGTCGTAAGGCCTCGTCGTATAAAATGCTTACAAACGCGAATTATACTGAGTGAAAAAACAAGTCCCTATTGATAACTCTGCGCAATGAGCTGATGGCATCAATAGGATTTAGGGGATGCTGTGAAAGTACAAATTAAGGGATGGTGTTCTTCAAAACGAGCTCGAGAAATTCATAATAAACGTTGGTGACAATAGCAGCAGTTAAGAAAACAGTACTTCTGATTTTATATTATCAGGGGTAGAAGAATATTTGGAATCAGATTTTGACTATGACTCCTAATGTACTAAGTAAAATAGCCTTCAAACTGACGTTATTTTGTAGGCCTCTTAAATAAATCATTTGTATCAGGTGTAGAAGAATAGTTATATAAATGAATATATAAATATTCATCTTCTTCTTTTATAAATATTATCTATCTTTTTATTTAATAAATAATAAATGTAGACAACATCGCAACCTGATCCTGATTCCTAACTAAGAAACTGTGATAGCACATGCTTTGTGGAAATCAGTAACAACGAAACTACCACACGCGAGTTTTCATTCATCGTCATCAAAAACTGTATTATCTATCCACATCAGCTTACCTCCCATCCCAGGCAATACTATTTCATTTACTACTAGCAGCTTTGCACCCACTTTACCTTGCTGCCCTGCATTTGCGAAGCTAAAAACGTTTCTCAAAAGTACATGTATTCTATCGGTTTTGGTTCTACTGCAAAGAGTGACCTGGCCAAAGCCACTTACAGTTTTAGCAAATTTTTTTTCAATTTCATATTCCACTGAAGTACTAATCAAGTAAGAAAAATAATCTGTTCTTGCGATTGAAATTTATTTGTTTCAACTTTATTCCTATTTATATTATCCTGAAGCTGCATTTTATTACCCGATTAATGTGGCAGTATTGTGTTCGTATATTTAGTTGATTTACATACGAGTAAAGTTAGTTGAGGAGTCCCGTGACAAGGCTTTACGTTTGCAAATATAAACTAGACAAGTGAGCATTTTAACATAAAATAAAAAGAGACATTAGCATAGAATTACTTACGAGAAATATATAGACATTCACATGTAAATATCTCAAACATAAACACATCGCAGCATGCTTTAACTACCATCAATAGCTTCACATTATAAGATGTTCATCCGTTATATTTTGTTTCACTACATTATGCAAATTTTTATAAACCGTGATTCCTTTTTATTGTCTTTATATTTTAAAAGTAATTATGAGAAAACATCAAAGCTAATCCTGCTTACCGATCTCGGTCGTCTTATCGTGATTTCTATCGACGAACAAGATTTGTCGCTTCTCTCCTATTTCACGCTATCACTTCGAAATCATAATTTACGACGTCTCTATAAATATCATTAGCTTGACGTTTCTGTGTTTGTGGTTATAAATTAAACGTCCTGCTTTGAGGTCGCATTCGTCTTTATTTCTACGGCATCCTGTTTAATTTCACTGCGTTATCAAGTGCCGCTTACAATCAAACGTCTTTTCGTTCATATCGTTTCGATCAGTTCGAAACTTGTATTCGAATTTAATCCATGTTCTTTGTGTGATAAGTTATATTCGTGTAACCATCAGTATACCCACACCCACACCTATACCCATTTACCTATCCACACCAATATTATAAAGAAGAAATATTTGCTTATTTTGTATGTTTGGAGCGAATAAACTCAAAAACAAGTGGATCGAGATAGATGGAGATAGTTTGATTCCTTGTTTATTACCCTGGGTTATTAATAACATAGGATAGTTTTTATCCCAGAAATCATCCTTAAAGGTAGTGAAAGGGTGTGAAAGTGTGTATGGAGAATCAGTATTTTTTTAAGGTGGTATAAATATGGCGACTTCCAAAATTTTAAGTGATCTCTAAGGAAAGTGATGTAATTGCGAGTACGATATAACGCTAGTAAAATATAGGGCACTGTAGCGCCAAGTCGAGTTAAGCAAAGCTCAAAGGCTCGCCTTACTTTCCTCTTAGCGCTCCGTCGTTTTTTGAATCCTCACAACTCAGCTTAGGGTTATACCAAATAAATGAAATAAGGGCAATAAAAGATTTATTAAACATAAATATTCATAGTTGCATAGCATATACTTTCGACAATGATATATAAAAAAATAATCCGCCAATAATTATTTCGTTTCACTCAATAAAATAATAATCAAAAGAATACAGATGTTGCTATAAGCTAAAGAAACTAACAAGGACGAGTAAATCTCACAAAACATTTTCATAAAAATGAGGCCAAGACACTTGAAAAATTATAAGATGTCATCAGAAGCTTAGCTCTTCAATACAAACCCAAACTCCTGTTCTTACAAGAATTATTGTTTAACGTAAAATCATTTTTACACTTTACGCTAATGTTAAGGTACCGAAACGGTTCAGCCACTTGTTTTTACAAAGTTTTAGAGTTTGTGAAGCAAGGGCTGAAATAGTTAGGGCGTGTAGAGCTACGAACTTGGCTTAACATGAGATCTAATAAAATTTTTGCACAGTGCCTAGCCATTTGGTCTCTTATTGGCAACGGTTTACATGAAAATATTTTTGGTTGGATACCTATTTTATCATTAGCATCAAACAATTTTCTATAAACGCAAGTGAATCAAGGCGCTGGAGAAAGCCGAATTAAAATTGTGTTTGCCGATGTTCTTGCACCTAGCTCATAGTATGTCGCAAGTCATGAGTTAATGCGAAAACAGTAATGGTCTTCTTTGTTAAGATTGTCAAATCACAAATTAATAAAGATTAAACACAGCTAAGTAGTATCATTCGAAATCGAAGAATTCCTGGGCTGAAATATGGTGGCCGTCGTTGTTTTGTTGCTATCAGTCACAGCAATAAACTTGTGACTCCTTACAAACCAAAGCTAAGCGATCATCAATGCGGTTATCTGAAATTAGCGTAACAGTATTTTGCGCGGTAATTTACTGATCGATATCGTTATGATTAATAAATTGCATGAAAATGCGGCTTTTTTGTAATATAATTCAAGAAATATAAACAATAGGTTTTGTTGAAATTGAAAATTATAACACTAACTATTTATTACTAATGACCGCTCGCGTTGGTCGCTTGCATGTGTTGATAAAAGGATTTTCCTCCTAATAATCGTATATTGCTACTGATTTCGCTATCGTGCTTATCTGATATAGACCTTTAACTGTAATCAATATTAAATTATTCATTCAATTTGTTTTCGCTTTCGTAGTGAAAATTTTCAGATTAGACACACAGTTGTTCTAGTGTCCAAGATCTATACTGTGCGGTACATGCTTTCCCTTGAGAGGAGATCTTGCTTAACTTAGTAAGGTCCGATGGGTCGTGAAGAATTAAATTAGTTGCCAAGTTGATAGTTTACGGTGTAAACTTTACACCACCAGTCGCACTTGTGCGCAGGCACACCGGTTGTGCCGATACGAGAGCGGTGGGAAAGTTGCCCGGCTGCTCTCTCGCACGATTGATTCTGTCTCGAGTCTGCTGAGGTGACGCTTAAAAGGTATACGACCATATGTCATAGGCGTAGAGTTTTTAGATCTGTGATACAACTTTTAACATGAATTACTTTTAACTTTGTAAGTACTTAAAAATTATTTGTTGTATTACTTTCATCGTATCATCAATAGCAGGTTATGATATTCTTTCTTAGTTTTTGAGTAATACATTACTTATATATTATTATTGTTGCTTTATCTTCAAGGCATTTGCCGTAAAATCCATCTTTCTTCTATCATTTCCTTTTTCGTTGCTAGAGCTTTCAAAGACTTTATTGGCAATACTCAAATATCGTCTATATGTATTGAACTAAATAAATTCAATATTAGTAAAAAATTGGTTCAAAGAGGGAGTATAGATAATCATCAGTCTGTTTAGTGCAGACAAAAAATTCATCGCTTACAACAAAAAATATGGTGCCAATTTCATTAAGAAGATAAGTAAAGTTAATAGAAGACCATTACATGATAACTTACCTAGCAGTAAGTGCCAAATTACTTACAGTTCCTTAAATGTCTAGGAAACTATGATTTTATAAATAACGCAACGCCACACCAAACATCTTATTTTGCCAAAACTGCAATATCAAAAATATTTGCGAGGTGAAAAGTACAAAATAACGTGCTTAAATAAACAATTTCCATTATTCTCGACGGTGACAATTTTATTCCGAAACCGTTCAATGTCACCAAACAAGTTTTAAAGTTAGAAGCAATAAAATATTCCTATTACTCATTACCTACTTACCCGCAGAAATGTCAAAGGTTATCCGTTATCAACACGCATACTTCCTAATTTATCATTTTGAATTTTCGGCTGGTTCGTTTCCGTGTAAATATTTTCTTAGTTTCAGCTCAACCTCTATCAATGTTTTTTTATTGTTTTTAGTATTTGGCTCCGTAGTCAAAACGTGTTTGGCTATCAACGATCAAAGTGCACTTTACCCAAAGATCAACAAACAGTAAATGGAGTTATAAAAATCATTTTGATCTTTTTATGAATAAGACTCAAAAACTACTCCAAAACATCACTTAGTTTCATAGTTTATCATTCCACTTAGAATTGAAAAAGATTAAAGTGGTCTGTTGATAATTTTGATTTAATATTATGAACAGTAAGATTTCTTGGTTCTGAATAAGGCTGTTGTTGTAAAAATAGTGGTATCGAATCTGAAGGTAGAGTATGTTACGTTCGTGTATGGACTACAGCGTGAAACCTTTGAATAAAGCTGATATAAAATAAACGTGTCCCATGCAGCTTGGGTTACGTACGTGTCTCCAAAATAAGTCGTTACATTTTAACACAGCGGGGGATATCTGGTTGTTACACGTAGTCAACATTGCGTGGAAAAGTGAGCCTTGCCTAGTGCGTATAAGCATACATATTTTCTATACACAATGTGTCTTGTTCAGGGAGTTATTAATTATTATCATTGTTCGGCCAAAAATAGTTTGCTAACTATATTTTATTGCTGATCTTTTAGGTAAATGACAAATAGTAAATAGTTTAACACTCAAAAAATAACTAAGGTAGATACCTAAATATTACTTTATTTTGATCTATCAGTTCAGAATAGCTAGTGGTAGTATGGCAAACAATACAAGTAATTTCATATTCTTATTAAAACCTTTTAAAACATGAATATATCAATACATCTTATTTTATTTCATATTTATCAATCAATTTTGATATCACTGTTCTTCGATTCCAAATAATATTCGAACTCTACAACTTTCAGTTTACATTTGGCGATACTTACTTCATTTCCTTAATCTTACATAGCGAGTTGTCTGAAACACTTGAATATTTATATGCACATAGTCGCTGGCTACCTGACCTCCGCCCAATAATCCTATAGCTACGTCAGATAACCAAACTGTCGGGAAGGAGGGTCAATTCAGAAATAAACGACGCGGGAGCTCGTGACCGCGTGCTTATTTGACGCGTGAGGGATTCGTATTTGACGCACGTGGATTCTTTTTTCGTCACAGTGTAATTTTTTTATAAAGTTTAATGGGCTTCATCACGTTGTTCACTTTTTCCTTGAAATATATTTTAAAACTCATTGCGCTGACATGAAACCTTTCATAGTTTACCAAGTTTATGTAGCTAAAATGAGATGATTAGATATATCTTCACTGTTGATAACTACTGAAAATCTACTCGTAATAAATATCATTATCTAGTAGAGTGAAAGTTATTGATATCATCAAGTAACGTTTAGGTTTAGGGAGTGCGCCCCGTTCTTTAGCATTATCATTCGAATTTCATATAGGATATAAGTAGTACCTCCCTGCGGTGTCCAACACTGACTATCTGGCAATATTATAAACTTTATTAAGATAATGTTATAGTAAGCTTAGGCATCCGTAAGCAAACATGTCTGCTATAAACAAACATAGTTTAGTTGCGGGAACGACCGACGAAGCGTGTGGAAGGTCGGATCGTTTACCCCGTAACATGATATCGAATGAGTTGTGTAACAGTTCAATGTCTACTGTTAGATAACGGAAATTCAGACTCTACCGCCAAAGATATGTGATTCAATTTCGGCTGTTGAAAAATTTCCATCGAATGCACATGTAATAGATTCAACCAAGCGTTCGGGTAACGTGCGTAATCAAAGCTTTTCGTAGTGCCAATAAACTTTGTACACAATCTTATCGCTACCTGTCAATGACTGGAATATTATATTGATTATTTCGTTAAACCGCACAACTGTCCGTTAAGTATGTATAATAAGTAATAACAACGGAATAGGCAGTTGTTTGCTTAATGCTCAAGATTTTTAGTCGAGGAGTGTAGCTGGGTAGTAAAGCCATCATTACGAAGTTACGTGGTGATAAACGTAGCGAAGGCCGCCGTTTAGGGTTGACACTCTTGGCTTCGAGTAACCATATTTGGTGTTTATTATAAACACCGTTTGTTACTTTATATTTCCGGCATGTAGAACTTTTAAATCGTTTCAACAAAATACAGTTCTAAATGTTGTATCTTAATTTACACACTTTTATTGCTCGTAAAATATTTTTAATTTAAATACAGATAATTCCAACACATTTTAAGTGACACCACATTTTGTATAGGGAGAGTAAGATCGTTAGTTTTTCAGCAAGTGGAAACGTCAACCCTACAGCAGCTCGTCTGAGCCGAGGTTCACGATCCGGTAGCGATTCGGGACCGATCGACCTCGCTCTAAAACTAGATTTATCGCCGCCAATGCACGCGCTCAACTAATTGTTACATACGCCACACGTTCACTTTGACGTACATTTGATCATTTCAGCTTTCATACCGAGGAAATAAAACACGACATTGATAAATTCGCGATCAGGTTATTTTAAATCCGCCTTTGATCACGATTAGAATTTCATGATCAGGCATCTCATTCATGGGTTTTAAGTGATAAGAAACAGGTGCACGGAGCTCGTTTATCTTTTATCTTTTCCAAAAAGGTTATCCTTCCAGGTAGATTGTTAACCTAATGATAATGTCCAAGCCTGCGAACAAGCTTACACATCCACTCCCACTCTAAAAAACAAACTAGACTTATATTAGCTTTTTAGTTTATTTGAAATGTTATTCAATGATTTAATGGTGTTGCTGTTTAAGACGACCACCATAAATTAATAACTTGTGTTATTGACCGAGTTAATGATGTTACGAGACCAAATCTAAAATTCGGACGTCCAACAGAGCTGAACACATAGTGATGTCCAAATTGGTTTTTAAATTATACTATTCCTCCATTTATATCTAGTTTGGTCTGGTTATTCTGGTTTTTTGACTTTTCGTTTAATATACATATAGTATTAAAGAAAGTATATGAGTTAAAATATGATTCTGGTGCCACTTAATAAATGTGGACAACATCACATACATTGTTCTGATCCCAATTTGAATAACTATTTAAAGCATTCGTATTTTAAACCTTGCCACTTACCTCCGTGAACGAAGTTACACATACGTTTTGGTATCTTTAGGTATAACTGCTGCATTAAAAAATTTTACGAATCCGAACTATTTGCCTGACATAAAACATTGTAAGGAAACCTAAATATTCAGATAAAGCTGTGTGTGAAGCAATAATTATAATGGTCCCAATAATTACAAAAGTCATACAATCAATCCAAATATAATGCTTAGCTAACCGAATTTATTGATCGACGCAGACGTCAGGCGAATCCTAATACTCGTAGAGACGGGACAAAGCATTTAGAAGGAAAATCGGAATATTGTTTTCAGTTACATTATGATATCGACGTGTTTGACTTCACACATTTTATTATGTTTTCATGGATCCATAAATTAGACTTTTATGAAGTTTACTTTAAATTACTTTATTTTATCAAGAAATGGCACAAGTAACATTGGTAACTGCATAGCGAATTGATTGGTTTTGTTTTGTGTTTCAGGTGTGTCATAAAATGTTATTCAATTAACTGCACATACATCAATTTCAATAGAAAAATATAAAAGGTTATTTTTAACTTCAAGTTCTGTTTCTGTTGAACCATATTTTGTCGATTTCAAAGTAATTGAGATTTCGTTTACGGCGTAGCTGAAGTCAAATTTACAAATCATATGACACACTTAAAACTCCTCGGATCTATGGTGCTGCTAATAAGAGTCTTTAGTTCAAAATGTATTAAGAGTCAATAATTCAGAAATATCCACCTACCAACCCAAAGTTTAGTTATACAATAGTTTTCGAATCGAATCTGTTCATAGTTTTGAAACATACGGACAAACAGTGTGTTAACGAAGAAATCGTTTAAAGTGTCGTAATAATTTAACCTATAAGTATGACTACGTAATCTAGCTTCCAGTTCTCTCGATAATCAAGTTTCAATCACCATACGTCATTTCCAAAACTACAGTAGGTTAATCCGTATCGTGACTGGAAGCTATTCCGCGGCGCAAGGGACACCGGCGATATCGCCACGCGCACACACGCTTCGTGTCATGTAAGTGCTCCCGGTCCAATCCATTCCGTGGTTTTATCGCCCTTTTGTGTTCAGTTTATAACATTAAATGAACTTTCAACTTTTGGTTCAAAACTTTTAAATTCAACATCTTTATTAACTATTATTTAGATAGCGATGACTGTCTCGTTATCAATTTGATTGTGATTGAATTGATAATTATGGTCGTGTTTATATAAAACGACAACTCAAGGCTTATCGGCTAAGATATTATCAAGAGTCTCGAGCAAATAAGATTATGCAGAAATTTTAATTTTTTCCCTTATTTTTTGTCTGCCAAGACATTCTAACAATCTTCATAGAACAAGATGACAAGTTATACAAAGTATCGGCGAATCCACTCCATGTTTGGGATTATTTAAAGTTATTCCACACCTATCTCAAAGAATCATCTTTCAAATACAACTTAGTTAGATTTTTGTTATAAGCTTGACTCTTATTCATAATCTGAAAATATCCTCTTAGTGCCAAGAGCATCTGTTACCTGAGCTCTGCCTGAATAAATTTATACTAATCTATACTAATATTATAAAGCTGAAGAGTTTGTTTGTTTGTTTGTTTGAACGCGCTAATCTCAGGAAGTAGTGGTTCGAATTGAAAAATTATTTTTGTTTTGGATAGTCCATTTATCGAGGAAGGCTTTGTTTAGGCTGTGCAACATCACGCTGCGACCAATAGGAGCGAAGCAAATGTTGCAAAAAATAGGCGCGATCATAAAAACAGAAATTAACGCTGACGAAGTCGCAGGCAACAGCTAGTCAAATATAAACAGACAATTATTTCACTCTTTGTCATCTTATTGAAATTCAGAAACTGTTTAGAAAGGCACGTTTTCTCGACGAAAATCAATTGGGCATCTTATTACCTAGACAGTTACAACTTTCCGTGGCAAATCTTCTGTAAACTTATTAATGTTGTTTGTCGACGCGACCGTGTTCTGAACTAGATCAAATAATTGTTGGAAAATTTACAATTCGCATCAACCGCGCTTGTCCAGAGGAAAGTCATTTAATTTCATTGGCCAAATCTGACCTAATAAAATGTTGCTCTAGAATGACAGAAAGTTAAACGTTATATGTATTTATAAACTACAAAAAAAGGCTTTAAATGTTCGTTACTAATACAATATTAGATGAGTATATGGATTTCAATATTTGTGCGGACGAAGTAACGGGCCAGTGCTAGTTTGTTGTCCAAACTGCCTTGCCGAAAATCGTTTAAGATGGTGAAACAAGAAAAAAAAAACTTGCACAGCCAGCATTTCCTTTTATTACCTTTAATTAGTTTCAGCTGAACCGATGATTAAAGTTGTGCTTAATTGGACTTGGATTTCTTGATTACATATCATGAAACAATATTTGTAGGTTTTTATTCGCCGAAGGAAATTGTGGGTTTCATTATACATAAACGTTTGATTTGAGGTTTTATTGTTTTACGATAGTATACCTACACGTGTAGAGAGAAAAAAAAACAAATGGCAGTACGACTATCGTATAAGTAAAATTTACCTGCTTTTTTGTGATTGACTTTTATTGCTTTATTTAGTACATATAAAATAATGTATTTGTGTCCGATTAATTTGCTAAATAACTGAAAAAGTTTTTCAAATCTATGGTATAGTATCTGCCATACGTGTTGAAATTACATAAGTTCGACTGGCAATAGCTTGCAAATAGTTCGTAAATAGTAGATATAAATGTAATAAAATAATATATTATCTTGGTTACTTAATGGTTGGTTCCAAACAGAAGCTAATGAAAGTGACCTAAGCTAAGAGCTTTCGGAAAAAGGGTAAGTTGTGTTTGTGTTTGTTCCACTCTGATCGTCAGATAACTAGTCATTGGATTCAATTAAATTCTTAATTATTAACAGAATGAACAGAATTAATGTAGCTGATTTAAAAACAATATTATGATGATTAAAGGTGAGTGTGGAGTATTGTCGCAACGTTCGCACTTAAATCATGCGTGATCGGATGAAAGTGCGATTCTGCGATATCCCGCGTCTTCCCACGGGCGCTCTCTGCCCATTGTGTTTTTCAGATGGGATATCAGGGAAGCGTGCCAGATAAATACATACACTAGAGAAATTGATCTATTACACCTCAATTGAAATTTATTGAGTTACAAGTACCATCCAATAGATAAGTATAGCGGTCGATGTAAATTTTAAAAAAGTGTTTCTGAATATGTCACAAGCAATTCAATCGCTTAAACATCTTAAAATCACATAGTCCATAAATGAAATATTTTAGGACACAGTACACTACATGCTCTCTTGGACCAACATTCACAGGTAAAAAGTGCCTAAGTAGATACTTTCAGTTATTCATTTTCTTTTTTTGAATTATAAAGAATTAAATAAATAATAATAATTCAATTATTCAATGTAAAAAGACTGGCTGTTAAAAAAGAAACCTTGCGCAATGCGCTAGCTTGAAACTAACATAAAAACCGACATATAAGACAATCTATCACAAAAACGGCCTAGTCTATTTATGTATATCACTGTAAAAAACAAATATGTAGTTAGACATCTATCAGATAAAGCGACTGTAATGTGACCATCTAAAATCGACAGGTAATCCTTTGAATTCGGTGATGCGTTAGCGTCCGTCGAAGATCATTTTTTCTCCGGCCATATTCAAGCCATGACATCGATTAAAATTCCACGTCGTGATCGTCCATTTTCGGCAAGTTAACAAACTACTTCTTATGCGTGCGCGAGTACTTGTGCGTTTTTACAGTAAATGAATGCAAGTACCAAAATTTAAATACATACACGGCTTCGTGTCGCAATCGCAACTTCCCGCAAACCTCTATACGCAACGCGTGACCACCGGACGCGTGTAATGAACGCTTTGGGTTAATAACCGTCAGAGATATTTCTAACACAATAAAGTTAATATCAAGGTACCGTGTCCTCTTTACGCATCCGTTGACACCGTGTCCTTGATAGCTAGCGACAAACTAGGGTTCATTTTTCTTCGTTACAATGTACGGGGAAGTCTGGCCTGTCGAGGTTATCGATATATCGTATCAGGGCCTGGAGGCGGCGAGAGGCGTGACGCGCGAACGACACCGGCTACGGCGCGTCGCGTCGTTATCTCCCGGCACATTGTGTGGCCTGCCCGGCAGCACCGATTGCGCCCCGATCCCTCGCATTTTCCGCCATAACTCGCGCTCTTTTCAATTGCCCGTACGTGTACTGGCCGCGCGTGCCGCAGACCGCAGGCATAGACGTTACCTCGCCCTCAATTTCGATAAAACACCCTCCTCATACCATTGTCCCATCTAACCGTGACACAATAATTCCATTCGCGGTAAAGGTGAAAAGTCAAAAGCACCAAACCCTTCATATGGCTTGTTTTCGATATAAACCGCCCCAAGTATTTTATTAGAGCCTATAACTTGAATTAAATAATAGCGTTACAATATCGCTTACGATACTTCTCGAGTTTACCGCGAGGGCCAATTTTAAAAGGCAACGTTTCCAAAGCCACCCACCGGAGTACACTTGATTGATTGCTAATGACTATTGTTACGCTGTTACGCAACCCCCGGGGCTGTCCGTCCGGACTGACACCGAACATGACGTCCTGCATTACTTCCATATTTCAGCGTTTTATAGGTAAATTAACCCGTCTATTTGCGAACAATAAGCGGATGTATACGGCCGCCGGGATACAATGTATCACTGATACCAGTCACACACGCCGCTGTCGTTACAGGCGAACCTATAATATTCATCAATATCAGACGAGCGATTTCGAAATGACATCGATCCATGATTGCCCCATATTTTCAGTCCAGCCGTGTAATCTACCGTAAAGGATGATTATAAGCGGGACGTGTCCTGTCATAGCATCTCTTACGTTGATGATTGATTGTTAGCGAATTTTACGGGCTTTTATTGGACAACAAGTTTATTATTGTTGATAATAATCTGATCAAATAATTGATCGATTGGTTTTTTCATTGCTTGCTTTATTTTATTTTACATTCGTTTACTGTACACGATTCGTTCACTCATTTCATTCAATACATGCCAAAATAAAAAGACATGCTTATTCAAAGCTATTTAAGTTCTCTACACGATTGCTTAAAGTAACTAAAACAACGTTGCCTGCATATCAATCATTTGTTTCTACATTGTTGAAGCTTCTCCACTCAATAACCATAAAACAAGCTGACACTAAAAACTTTACAAACTGTACGACCTATTTTCTATCTATCTATAATGTTCAATATACACTTGTTAAGTTACTGCTAATGAAAAGTCTGACTACGTATTGTTATTGTGAGGCCTGGGGCGTTTCCATTCGATCCTACTTATTGACTTATTCAAGTAATAATCTGTGCTGTGTGAAACATATACTGTTGCAGTAAGTAAATATTTGATATATGTGCATTAAGGCATGATTCAATTACACTTTAATTAAAAGCGGCGGACGACGTTGCGTGTGGCGTATCGTAGTCTGATTCTTTAGCAATTCGTGACGCGCGATAATCGATCCGAGAGCATCGCAACCCGCTTTGCCTGGCGACCCGGCAGACCTCGATCTGAATCAGCACGCGGCCGATTCAGCGAACGCTACGATCTGACCAAGTTAAAGACGCACTAAAGCGCCAGCGGAGCCGGTGCAGCCGGCCGACCGCGCACTGCCTGCGCCCGCCCGCGATTACGATCACAACGCTGCATCGCCGCGCTCCCATTATGGCCTTTTACGCGGCGATTGTATCGATTGTGACGTCGTTTATCCGAACCGCGTCGAGGTCAGATCTAACAAAAAAGGCCTTTTGGCTCCATTCATGTGTTAAAAGGGAATTTGGTTTTTTGTCGATCGTTTAATGTCGATAGACGTGATAAATATTCAACGGGATATCATTTAAATTGTGTGCTCATAGTCGATTATCTGAAGGTGATCGCTAAAATATCATGGTGGGTAAACAAAGGCGGTAGGGTCAGAGTCAGGACGAACAGCCGGGGGCGTTGTGCCGGTTGATTTATTGTCTCGATACCGGAGCTCTTCCGCGGTATTCGTTGACGGTTGCCGTATGGATCTCGAATACCCCTTAAACCACCGGCAAGACTCTGCCTTGCTCCTGTTGCACCATAATTTATTATATGAGGTGACCATAACTTTGTAAAATTCAAATGTTGCATTGGGCCATTTTATATTGTTCAGAATTCGTGTCTGATTAAACTCTGATATTAATAATAAGTATCAACATGGAAACTTGTTTGATGCACAGTTGTACCAAATTCGGTAGAAATTGGAAATAAAGAGTAAATAACCTGTATATGGGGTCATTAAGTTTCACCTTCGAATGATTGAAGTAAAACTTGACGACACGCCTGCATACGAGTTACCGATGGCGATGGTCCTAGCAGCTATAAACCCCGAGCGATGTTATTACACCCTTTGCCTTCAAGCCATTAATCGATCTTTGCGATACAGTGCGGTGTTAGAAAATAACAGACGGTGAAATTAGAGCAAAGTTAAACGACAGATACGAGTGCCATCGAACATGATCTTTAACCACTACAGGGCGCTGCGGTTTCCTTTAGATCGGTAACATAAGTAGCCCAGGACTGAATTAATTACCGGCGAGCCGGAGTGGAAGTATACAACGGTATCTCGTGTAAAACGAGACGAGACGCACGATGGGAAAAAGGTTAACTGCGCATAATATAACGCATCTGTGTGCGAGTGACACAGAGAAACTCTAGAAAGCGCTCAACGTGGAATTATTGTTTTACAGATTCTATACAAATGCGATAAAATGTTTTTTAGCACGTGCTATTAAAATACGAAATACTCTCAATTCCGCTTGGAGTTCATCTAGTAGTTTTTCTCTTAACACTACTTATACTATCAATGTTACTAGATAGTATTAGTTATGCAAAATTAAGATTTGAAAAAGGTACTTAACGTAGTATGATACCTTTTCGTACTATGCTTTTATTGGACAACTCACGTGGCAGACATACATCATTTTAAGTGCTTGAAAAGAGCTAGTCCCAATTTGTTTATTGGATGTAAAGCAATCTAAATCCATTTGTTATAATGATTATGAATGTAATGTAAAAACAGGTCGCCTACAGCAGCACACACCCACAACACACACACACACATTCAATAAGAATTCCCTACACGTCCCCCTCCCTACCTTTATATGCTTTAAGAAACAGAAACAATAAAGATTCTGCAACGTCATACATACATAAAGTTGGTGTAATAGATTATTTTTATCGTAATATTTCATGGTCTGCTGTGATGTCTATGATGCATTACGGTGTACCAGTCCAGTGCAGGGCATCGTAGTAATTGGATACACTTATATCGTGGCGGCCGCGGGCGGCCTGTCCCCGTCTGCCGACTGGATTTATCGCCGCTGCAAATCATTGCACTCATCTCACTATTATTTGACTTCTCTACTCCCCGGGACTTAGTATGTCCTAAGCGAACGGTCAATCATTCTTCTGGACATCTAAAACACAAAACAAAACATCTGATACAAATTATTGTTTTGGTCCTGCTATAAATAAGGATTAATTGCCATCATTCAGAATATTTCTTTCGTAATCAGAGACTCCATTTTCGGTTGCGTCAGTATTCTACGAATAACGTCGATTAATAAAAAAAAAATCTATAGGAGCTGATTATTACGATTGATTTAAAAATTTGCTTACACTTCAAAAACTTTGAATTTGAAACGCTTTAGCTCAATATAAACGATATTTAATAACATTTTTAACATCACTGATAACTGTCAATACATCTATCAAAATCTTTATACATATAGTTACAATTATATTGTTATTTTTTTTACTAACTAACTAAGGCTGTAATTATTTATGCCTTTTTTTCGTAAACTCAAATCTATAGATTCATCACTGTCATCTCGATAAACGATTGTCCCAAATCTACTTATTCGTTATCCTTTGTGCGACTTTGCCGCTAATACCTACCTACTCTGTGATAAATGAGACACTTCTAATGTGAGACAATAAATCCTAGTCTCCGCTAGACTCAGTTTTTAGAAATAGTTTTTACTGTACTCTACTCATACGGATCGATGTTTTCTATCGATAGTAGTGCATTTATGACAACCGCACCTAAACATATTAGACAAGGATCGGACAAGTAACAAGTCGATACAGCCTTCAAGGCCCAACTAAGCATTAGCCACGCTGCATTGATTTGATAGAGCGACGCTAAGGTTACGAAGGTCAACGTGTTCTTAGACCATTAGTAAACTGCTTGACCCCTTATAGACAATGGTCCTTTTCAATCGTAATTGTGATGATGGAATATCTGTCTGAACAAACGTACTTTTTGTTTTTGAAACTGGTTGTGATGGATCACATAGATTTAGGCATTCATCTATTTAGCTCTTTGAACAAGATACTTTCAGGGTCGTTTAGATATTGTATTATATTATTTGTGTAATGCCGGCGTCTACAGTTGATGTTAAGATAATATAAATTACACTTAAAACACAACAGAAATAACACTTTCCCGTCCTAATTACAATTAATATTAAATAATATGTTGACTTCCTTCACCATACTTGTTTTTCAAAATATCTGTTCGCAAAAGATTTATATAGCGTAATTTTCTTATTATTGTTTTTATTTGTAATATAATTTTGAATTATTTTTAATTGGAATTCGCAGGTTGCATTTTCTAACCTTCAGTAAAATATAACAGAAATTTTTCATTCGCCTTTTTCCGCAGTGCAACGGTTTCACCATCAGCTTGGTCGAAAAATATATCCCTTCGTATTTTGAATTACCTTTTGCTTGCCGAGCTCACCACAAGTGTACGGCTTCTGGGAACGCGTCTACAGGTGTATATAACTGCAAATTCTAGAATATTGGTAATAAATAGTACTTGGGTTTACTTGAAAATTTAAGGATTTAATAACATGATCTAGTAAACGTGCCTATAGATTGCAATTAAAGTTAGCAAATATTAGGTTCTAACATTAAAATAATACCGACAAGATTGTAATTATTTTATTGCATCATTTTTGCGACTCTACCTAATGTATGTCGTTTGCGTGTTTGTAATGTAGAACCAGGTTTCTCACGGATCGGGTTTCGATCATACGATTTAATGCTAAGAGAGTGTGGGGTAATTGCATGCAAAACAAATATTTTTAAAGTGACGCATGATCATTTATTAATAAAAGCTGTAAAGACCTGGTTACTGTGATATTGACCGTACCTAATAAATTTAATGGTGTTGATAACTTTAAGAGGAAATACAACGTCTGTTTTTCCATACAAACGTAGTCCCCTGTTTCCTCCCCGGATAATGCCAGTAGAGCAATAATTTTTATTATAAAAATCTATGGCCACTATTAGCATGTTTCTGTTTTCTGTTTTTTCATAAATTAATTAACAAAAAAGATATGAGCCCTCAAAAATCGAAAAAATTCGCCTTATTTTCCGTTGTCTTCAAACATCTAGAAAACTAATTAGGCTGAATTTTAGAAAAAAAGGAAAACATACGAACACGGCCAAAGCCTTTCTTTAATTTTTAATGAAAAAAGTATTTAATTGAATCGGTCTAGTTTTGGAAAAGTAATCGGGGGACTACGAAATGTTGATTTGGTGTGCTTTTAGTAGGTATTTTCGGTCCAAGAAGCAGTTGTCTCTATCACACTCTGCGGTGAATGCGTTTGGCACTGCGCGACAGCAATAGATTTTACAAATACCTATTTTTCAATTCTCTCGCCCGTAGTGTTTCCTCTTAATCGAAAAACATTATAATTTTGTATACTTAATTGTCTTTTGGTTTTTTATATTTTGCTGCCAAATAACTTCTCTATTTTCAAACCAAGTGTATTTTCCAAATCAGTTGTAATTCAGAACAACATCATAATCGTATTTTTTGTAGTTTTCTATACCACGCCACTGGTCAAGCCATTTTTGGTAAACAATGTTGCCTTGATGTATAGTGACAACAATTATTTCAATAACAAAAGACCTCCGTTATTTATACATGGTAACTATGTTGCGGATTACTATAAATTATCATGAGCATACCTAATTTTAAACTTATGTATATATAACCAACCGTTTGTGAACGTTCCTCGCTTTGAATTCAATAAGTATTCGCACCGGTCACGCGGGCCCTGACGAATGCTCGTCGTTTACGATCTTGGAGCGCTCGCTTTTTGTGTCAATGCACAAATGCATGCAGCTCTTAATTGTCATGCTACTTGTGATCAACACGATCATGAAGAAGCCCTTCACTTCGAGAAAACGAAGCGGAGGTTATCAAAATGGGACAACGAACAACCACGGTGTGTTGTTACGGAATAAAACATTTGTTCCTAAATCAACTGACTCATGTTTTAAGCAGGAATATGCCTCATAGAGCGCCATAAACAGATTTTAAAAGGTTCCAGTTACTAGATATGTTTTTCACAACAATATCAGGAGAAAGTCAACAAGAAAAAGCAATATCGTGGTCGTAAAACACAATATTATCAATCATTATTTATGAACATAAAAGGTTAACATGCACCAGTGCCTACTGTGCGAGACAGCTTGGCAGTTGTTTCGACCGAGTTTGTTATTTGCTCCATTTCTCTAATTTTACGACGATAGCTGGCTGTATACCGTTTGCGCATTGCACATGCCCGCTTTTATGAGCATAAATCATATGTGCATCTGTGGCGTGGTACTAACTCCTCTGCTCGGAACATAAGTACATCAGATGCGCTTCGTAAATTATTAAAGTCGGATTGTCGGAAGCGTTACAGGAGGTGCCTATTATTTTAGTCGGTTGCAAATAAACTTGTCTGGATTTAAAGTAAAACATATTGTTTTGTTCATTCATAGAACGGCTCCATCTTTGCGCTTAACCCTCATAATGCAGATTTCAGGTTTTTTTTTGTTATAGAAGAGCTCATGACTACATTTTTCTTGTGTGACTTACAGTTAACAAATCATGTTTACTTTATATTAATATTACTTCTTATAAGCGATTTATCGTTTTCTAAATTAGTATCAGTATCTGTAGACTATTGTTAAACTTCGCTAAATTTTTATCACGAATAATGCATCCCGAAAAGATGGCAACTAACTTTAGTTATGTACGTTCAACATTTCTAAATATATCAGCTCGTTCTTTGTTAAATTAGATATTGGTACAGCATATTTGTTAACTTACTCGTAGTAACTAACTCTTTTGTAACCTTATGCGATAGTATGCATATTCTTATTATGAAAGACACAAAATAACTTTAGATGGCCATCATAGAGTATGCCATATCCGAGCATCCTACTAATAATATTCCTAAGGATTGGTACACCATCATGCCATCGACATCGAGTGAGTTGGGCGAAGCCTGCGCCTGTTACCTCGTGCGTCACCCAATGGTCACGTGGCCCGCCGCAGAACGTGCTCCGTCATATCGGGGTTGGTAGGAATCGTGACCGACTTTACACCACTCATCCCTGTGGGGCTTGCGACTTGTTCATTGATTGCGCACTGGGAAAGTTGTAGAAATAAAGACGTATTTAGAATAAAAATAATATTTATATTTACCGAGTGCTACCGCCAGGGCATAAACAATTACAAATAAACCGGCCAAGTGCGAGTCGGACTCGCGCACAAAGGGTTCCGTACCAAAAAGGCCAAAAAAATGTGTTTGTTGTATGGGAGCCCCCCTTAAATATTAATTTTATTTTGTTTTTAGTATTTGTTGTTATTGCGGTAACAGAAATACATAATTTGTGAAAATTTCAACTGTCTAGCTATCGCGGCTCTTGAGATACAGCCTGGTGACAGAGCGACGGACAGACGGACAGACAGCGAAGTCTTTGTACCTAATAGGCACCCGTTTTTACCCTTTGGGTACGGAACCCTAAAAATTATAGTTATTATAAAAAGAAATGTTAGATATCTAGGATCCATTTTGTAACTAAGTGAGCTTTATGCATCGTTTATTGTCTCATCTAGCATTAATACAAATGTCGTATAGCACCTACTCACGATGAAATAACGTGAAAATAAACATCTTGCGCTCAATGCACGATATGCATGACATTGTAATTGTTAAGAACGTCAGTACCCTAGGTTTAGAAAAAGTTAACATGTGCCAAAACCTACAAAATGATCGCGTTACGTTGTTATTGCTTTATAAATTATAGTGTTACAAAATATTTCAATAGTTCGCCTTGGATGTTTAGTTTAGACTGTGTTCATTTCCTGAAATTAAACTAATAAAATAAATAAATATAAATAAATATTTTAAGACATGCCTCACTGGGCCACACAGAGCCATCTAGTCCCAAATTAAGGTAGTATTAAGTACCCTGTCGTATGGGGTACTAGACAACCGATAATCTTACTTATATACTTTTTTTTTTTTGTAAATACATACTTATAATACATAGAAAACACCCAGACCAGTACAAACAGACATGTTCATGCGCACAAATATTTGTACTGTGCGGGGATCGAACCCGCGACCCATGGCTCAGAAGCAGCGTTAACTATCGCTGATCCAAATGGTCGTCTGTAAAACTGTATCAATATCAGCTACTTGTTTGTGTTAATACACTATGACCAAAAGGATGATGTTGAATAGCGAATATGTAACAAAATTTAGTATGAGAAATACTTAAGTAACAGAGTGGCGGTATGTATCAAAGCTCTGAGGACCAAAATATATTTTATTTGAAGCAATTGGTCGTTTATAGTTAACGCAAGTTATTATTTAACCCAACTGACCAATTGTTTCAGTCGTCATTTATGAACTGCAACTTCAATAAAATCTTTGTATGTGTCACGTGCGAGTAAAAAGATTCCTATAAGTATTATCATTTCTATTAAACTTAGCTCGTAACATTATATCACCATTGATATACGCGCTACAATCATGTTTTTTTCTATTAACATGAAATGTGGTGTAGACACCTTGTTGCATTCAACGAACCGTGCGTCAATGCGCTTTATCGCGGTATGAAGAAAAAAAGTATTGTTCACTACTTACATGTTAAAAATGGCTATTTTCTGGATTATTTTGTGTGTTCATCGTCAATCCAATACATCGAGGATATATTGTTCGATTCGATCTAATCAATTTATTTTTAGGCTTGTATTTGCAACCAACCTTATGTTTAAATAAAAACAATTTTAAAGTTTGTCTCATAATTTTATTTAACCTTACGAAAAAGTTAATAATTTTTTGTGAATTAACACTGATCATCAAAATTGTATACCTACTTTGACCATGCTCTTAAGAGTCTCTCATTCATTTTTTACTATATTTAACGAATCCGGGACCAGAATGATCATGTTGTGTTCAATATTTATTCTTTAAACTCAAGACTAGTCGTGTATCGATGTTATTTGGAACTATTGCAAATATTCTCAATTACAAAACAAAATTGGTTCGAAGCTTAAGTTACGTGTGGCCCGAGGCGCAGCGGGCGAGTTGTGAAATTGAAAATATAATTAACAGAGAAGTAGTTGGGGCTACTTCATTATAAAATTGAACTGTCTTTTGAACGCCTACTGTACTGCATGCATTTCATTAACGTAGCGGCTGTATAGTCAGTCGCTCTACGAGTTTTCGCTGCTGATATGTTAAATGATGATGTTCGAACGCGATAATTCAGTTAATTTTTATTCCATTTTCTTAACGCTGTAATGATGATCAATCGTAATTAGTCACACCGAAATGCAAATGTCACCGTTTAGGCACGCGATGCGATCGTTTGCGATCTGCGAGAAATACTTACGGTCGACTCGATTGCTGTATTTCAAGTTTTACCAGACCTTGCACAATTACTACCGCTAATCTTTGTATATCAGATATTTACACAGATTATATGTATAACCGCGGCCGGATTAAGTAGGAATAACTGTATAATGACAATGACCTTGCGCGCATATTTGTATATGCATATAGGCCATATAGGCACCAAATCGGAGTAACCTTCCATTGAAGTTGAAGTTTTGTAACACATGTTGCAATATGAAGAATTATTATAGAAATGAAAACCGGTTGATTCGTATTGTTGGTACGTTTCGCTAATTGTGACTCGCTCTGTTAACAGTGCGCAAAACAGCCGTAACATATTAAAAGAAATAAATATTGATGGGCGTGAAAGACTTTATGCTTTTAATAATATTTATGCGAGTTACTTACGTCTTTAGTGAAATATATGACTTTGATCGCGGATTGACGGCCTTAGATGAATTTACAGTCGTTGTTACGCATATCTCTTTATTTTTGGTATTCGGTAAAATATAAATTGTCGAAGGTAACTGTGTATGTAAGTTACTGTGCTTACAGTTCGTAACACTGCCCTCGGCAACTCACGTCCTGTATTTCACGCGGGTGATTCCGCTCACATTGATTGTTTTCTTTTTGTATCAACTCGAGCTGCGTTAACAACGTACTAACGACCCATAGGTTATAATAAACCCGCAACGGCAATTTGCGGTTGCAACATATCATAAAAAAATCTATTGGAATCTGTTTCTCATATCTCGATGGCATCTGAATTAACATCGTGTTTGCTTTTTTGTTTCTTAAATCGTAATCGAGTTAATCGAATTATTTCAAAACATCGCGTATTCGTGACTAGCGACGCACGCGAACTGCATTTTAATTACCTTGGCTAAACATTGTCATCATTGTGCAAATGCCCAACGCAATGAGATCAATACGACTACCATGGTAATGTCTATGTAGGTCAGGTATAATGGGCGACGGAATAGCTCCATCAACGGGGTTGTTACCAGCCTTGTCCAAGATTGAACTAGTTTTTCTATCAATCGAGACGAGAGCGAGGTGATCGTTAAGTTTTGCCTTGTCAAAACACAAGCCACGAGCGGTTGCGTTTTGGACAAAGTAAAAGTTGTTGGAATTCATCCACATTATCGTGTTAGGTGAAAATATGTATATTGCTTGCAGTATATAATTAAATTAATGAAACACAGTTTAGGTGTTTTTGTGAACTAAAAGCTAGATCTTTTTAATTTATTAGAAATGTTGTTACTGTACCTATTTGCTATTCTTATCATCTTATCATGTTGGTATAAATATAGATTCAGAACTTTAGTAAAATAACTCTCGTCATGATAATACGAAATTGAGTTTTCTTCAAAATGTTTATCCTTTTAGCAAATTGAGTGTTTTATTTCAGCTATTATTGTTATGCTTGTTTTTTGTTGACTTGCACCAAAATGTGAGTTTGAAGGTCACGCTGGGCGAATGCAAATCACTCCTTTTATTGAGGTAATGAACTTTATAGATGTGGCTTTGAACTAATAGAGTTTGATTGACGTGCGACCGTTTTGACGCTGGTATCGCTCGCCCAAGGCCGCCGCAGCATACCCACTTGTTCTATCACTCGGGCGAGTCCGACTGAGCATAGGGTGTCCTCAATTTATTTAACGAATCGATTCTTGTCTCCGAATAACCCGGCGCAAATCGATTTTAAATGTACACGTGAGATGCATAAACTCGTTACCTTATTATTTTCCCTTGACGACGCACACAGTTAAGATTGTCTCCGTCGTAACTTCATTGAGGTTATGAGGTTTACGATTCCGCTGCGATACCTCCAAAATACTCGTTCGTGACTACCTCTTGTTGATTTTGGAACTCGCTCCATGCAATCGTAAACTTGCCGCCAATTTCCAGCTTAGAATTGAAAAGCCAATGCATTGCCAATAACGAATAATATCGACCAAGTGTCGCACGATTTACGATTTGTAAATATTTATCGGCAATAAATTTAGAATTTCATTTCTCGACAGATCTTTCCAATATCCTCATGATATTAACGTCGTCGCCCTTATAATCGCAACTAATATGCCGCATAGTAAAACTTATCTTTCAAAACACTTATAAAATTATGCAAACAAGTCTATTGCAGTATTGATGACGTACCTATAAAGTAACTTTATAAAGCGAGAAACATTGTAGAATGCGTTACTCAATTCTATGCAACTAGTATTTATATTGCACTACATGTTTAAGGCGTATTCTCCCTTGCAATGCGAGGTGTTGTGAACTAAATAGCGTTTATCTTGTGTTGATATTTAATAGCCTATCGACATTGGTGCCAGAACCCACAGAGAATGGAAGGTTGTTGATCGGCGCTCCTTGCCGGTCGCTGATCCGACGTGCAATTTGCACCGCATCGGCATTCCAACTCTAAACTATAGCGGCCTATGGCATAATTAGACATGCACTAACTGAATGACGTAAATCGAGTCCTAACCTGTCGTAATGTTTAGTCACAACAACCGTTGCAACCAATTTACATGTCGCATTTAAGCATTTAAACCACTACCTAAGGTGAAGAATTTTGGCATTTTCTACTACTTTAAATATATAGATCTTCCTCAACTGTCTGTCATCATAGTTAACGTCATAATTTCACATAGGCTAATGGCAGTGATCGATATTCATGTGCAGTGGGTTCCTGATCACGTTTTTCCTAACCGCCAATCAAGTGATATAAATCCTCAGAAAGAAGAATGAAAAATCCATGGTAAATTTAAAGTTACTCCCTCGGGTATCCTGTGACGAAAAAAAAAAGATGCTGAAGGCATTGCTCGCTTCTCATATTCTCAGGTGCATTGAATTCAGAAGTCCTATTTAAATGAATATACTTATATTTGTTTTTTCTAAAGTTAAGCATAGTTGATGTAAACAACAACAGTATATAAAAAAGTAGCTTCGCATTCTCGCCTTCGTGCTATTTACGAAACCATTCAGATGTAATGTAAATCTTAAAGGGCAAAGGCGTGGCAGCATGTACTTTGAAATCGTAAATACATCTGTACCCGCAGCAGGTGACCTCTTAGGTGTTTTGTTCCTGAGTCGAGTTGCATATTTATTACATCACAGTTCTATTGCATCCAGCTAGTAACTTATCCCAATCTCAATCACACTTCAAATCGGGAAACCGTGTGTTTCTCCTTATGATACGTAACTATTCAATGTGCGCATGCTGAATGAGTTGGATCCAAAGTTATATACTTTCGGGTGCACTACACTCTTAACACAAAGGAGCTATCTGTTGACCAACATTAGCATAGCATAATTGGCTATGAACGGCACCTGTTTATACGAAATCCGCGTGGGAATCAGCGAGAGCCTGAAGCGAATGTGTTGCGCAAGCGACGCAGTGTGGGGCTGCGCTGGCGCTGCGGTGCTTCACGCCAACTGGAATTTCGAAAACTGTTGCGCGCCATGCTTGGCTGCCAGGCAAGCCGTTACAGTAACACAGCCATTCGCGAATATAATATTTTAATTACAAAATATACAGACCAAATCTTTACTGTAAATATAAAATATGTGTATACATATATTGGCTTCCGCAGCTTCCGCGTAACATATAGTTTGTGTTACAAGGTCAAAGATTTATTTTGCAATTACAATATAAATCGCTCTTCGTATAATAGAAATCAAGACTGTAATATTATTAGAAAAAAGCTCTCTGGTATGTAGCATTCCCAAGTATATCGACTCAAGATTATAGAGCTTCCTGATCCTTAAATGTTTTGCAATCGCTACCTTTTATTCTTTATACCAAGTAAAGAAAATATAATTTTCCCGCTAAAAGTTCCAACCCCTTTTGAAGTCTTTAAAATTATTTCAAGGACAAAAACCATCCCTGCCAAATTACTACTTTTCATCCCACTTAAAGGGTATTTGATATCTATCTGGGATAAAAAATATCCTATGTTTTATCCTGCGACTACACTATCTCCATGCCAAACTTTTTCTTATTGCTTCAAATAGAGGTTTCAATATGAAGAAGTAACAAACAGTCAGTATTGATACAATTTTATTTTACACTAGGTTTTATTAAAATAATTTTCCTTATTTATTGTTTTTGCTTTAAAGGTAAATAATTATTATTTGCCATGCTTTAATTGAATTATTATATATTTTTGTGCATATTTATGCCAATTAAAACCTGTGTACGAGTTTCCTTATATTGTTTAATTAAATATAGTTGATATATTTTTTGACTGCTTGCTGCAAAAATATTTTTAATTTAACTTACTAATATGTGATTAATATAATTGAGTAGTCGATAGTTCAATACTGCCCATCAATTAACTTTTTTCATATGATCTTTCGAAATGCATATAACTAACCATAGATTCAAAATAACTGAGAATTTAAAGATTATCTCGGATTTTCAGGTCTTAAATAACGTGTAAAAAAAGTGTTTTCAAATTATTTATCGTGTGTGTCAAATAAGTACCCAACTATTTTGGGCAACATTCAACATTTTCGCCACTGATTGGAGTGAAATAGATAGTAAGATCGATCTGTCATCCGTCATGCCGCATGCCTTAACTTTACCAAATATTAATATGTGTAGTGTTTTGTAGTAAAACGGTGTTCTTTTTATTACGTTCACCTACTATTTGAGTAAAATACAAGATGTACTGTAAGAACAAAAGGAATAATGACTCCCCCCATCAATATAAAATTATAAATGGAAAGTTCTCATAGATCGTTTTATTGTTGAAAAAAAAAAGATACATGCATAACAAAAGAGAATTATCCCTAAAAGAAAAAAAAAACATTATCTGCCTTTACAACATTGCGTTAGGTATTGATAATTTATTTGCTAAAAAACGTCAATAATTAATTGTACTACATTACTTAGTACGTGTGTCTTTGTTGTGTGTAACAGTGTCTTTGTTCTGACCGTGGGATAATCTTATTCTAATTACTTTGTGGACATTTCTGCATATAGATAAAATATAGCTTAACGTATTGTTCACGTTGAATTGTTCCGTGCAGTCATTCTAATCTTAGCGCATTGTTAACATATGCAAGTCTGGATTGTAGGTCTCAGTTGCACCATGGGCACAAAATATGAGCGCGAGAGGGATGGAGACTGTGTTAGTAGGTGCAGGTGAACGGCCGGAATACATTCTGTTATCAGCCAACAGCCGAGTCGACCGGTAGTGACTTCCGACGGCACCTGTCGATTTCTATATCAATTTACTGCATGGAACCTGATGGTTTTCTACGTGAAAGCTTAATAATATATTCTGATGGACATACGCGTTAGTATACATAATAGTCGCATATTCATGTGAGCTACTTTTCGTATGAATTACGATACATATTTTAGATATAATGCTGCATGCCACCTTTTAACTTTAAATCAACAAACTCCACAAGAGTAATGGGTACTGACGCACAGAATAATGGAAGTTTTGTCATCTCGAGGCGATTAAACGTAATTGAATCCGAGGAGCTAAACGTTCGAGCCGATCCAACCTCTCACGAAGCCGAACACGATTCTCTGCTGCAACACCGACATGGATGATTTCTGTTTCGATTTTGCAACGATTATTACGATTTAGCGTCAGAATTTTCGATTGCTCAATCCATTGCTCGTCTTCCAGTATTCGAAACTTTGTCGCGTTGACTTTCAACTTTCACGACAGACCCGCAAACCACATCGATTAATATTCCGAAGCCATATTACACGGTACTTCTTTTTGCTTCCTGTAATTGCCAAGTAATCGAGGCGTTCTAATTGCGACCATGATCAGTACTAGGAATGAACAATTATTAAACTGGTTCTTTTTCGTTTCAGGTATGTGTCTTCTGGTGACTAATTATGGCTAGTCGGTAAGTGACTGAACACTCAGTTATGGCTATTCGACCTTCAGTTCTCCTGCATATCGACGCGACTTGTATTAAAACTCCTTGATGTCGCTCAAAAGGCTACCATATTTACTCTTTCGGCATCGGCAATGACGTGAATGGTTATTATGTTTTTGTCAACCTTGAGCGCCATTATTTATACAGGTGACCGTCTTTTTGTGCGATGTATTTTTGACTAAAGTAGGTATCTTTTAAAGGTACCCACCTTGAATGCGAGCTGTTCGTAGCTTAATTTGACGGCTATTCAGACAATAACGTCTGCTGACGACTAGTCCCTTGCGACTCTCGCGTTATTTCCACAAGAGGAATCCTCTGCAAACTGGTTATGGACATCATTAAATCAACGATCGATTATATTCACGAGTTACGAGCTTTTTGAAAAACAATTGTACTCCTGTATAGCAATTGCGTTTTCCTGTCAATTATCTATTGCTAAAAAACGATATACTGAATCTAACTAGCTTGTTGTAAAGCCGTAACAGGCTGCGGCTTAGAGTTGTTTTTGTAAACGAATATAAGTTTGCAAGACGTTATTATAACTGACGACGTGTTAGTGATTAACTATGTATCGCTTAAGGTTCAACACCCTACTCGATGCTCTATATTATATACTTGTCTTAGTACTGCATCAGCATCAAGATATCCCTTGGAGTGTAAAACCTATAGCTAGATTTATAACTCGCATGTCAGTAGCCAGTTCAACTACGAGGATGTCGTAATTCATATCAAAACAAGCCAAGGGCGTCTGTAGTGTTTGTTGACATTGTTTATTGTTCAGCTCGCTTGTTACCCAAGACATGTCTCGGGGTGTTGCAAAAAGCTTCTGGCTTGGGAACGCTTTGGGGTAATTGTCGATTGTCTCGCTTCAATGGAACGTTGGCGGTACTAGATAGGTATTGATTATCCTATCGACTGTGAGATATTAAATGGGATTGTAAGCGTTTTAAGGATGGACTAATAGTTTAATAACAGCATTAATATTATAGTAGAATGAATAAATTTATTAGTCTTCCCGTCATAGATAAATAAAACCATATCATGTGATTACGGAACGTATCAGTATATTTTTAATTTGTTTTTAATGTTTTCGCGTTCCACTGGCAGAATAAAATAATCCGCTGTGATTGCCACACATTTATAATCGTCATAATATTCCGATTATTATTACTCTCTGTCGAGAAGTGTTGAATGTTGCCATTTTAATGTATCTTATACCCATATCAAAGAAAAACTTGTTACTAATCGTTTCTTAAACGTCAGCAATTACCTACAGCATTTATACAAATTGAAACAGAACAGGATTAATTAAATTTTCATTCTATCCCTTTCATTTAAGAATTATGCGATAATATATCAGTAGGGTTACGATACGACTAAATTGAATTTCAATTGCACAGGCGCATCTTAACTAAAAGGGTTTAGTAATTAAAATGTCAGTGTAAAAAATTATTTCGCTACACGCATCGTGGTGAGGCAGGTGGAGGTGGCCAGCCATTGGTTGGCCTATTTATGTCCCACTGTAGGACGCAGACCTGCCGTTTGTGTCGTTGGCCATTGCTGTAATGCGGGCTGTTATACAACTTAATTGTTTGAAGTTTATTCGTAACAAAAGGGTTTATCAGAAATACCACTTCACTAAACTTATCATTTGTCCAAGGGCCTTTCATGGTACGGTACACGTTCATAGAGATAAACCGAAAAGTAATTAATAACTAGAGTTATTTGATTTGGGATTTATACCATGAACCTTATTTATTATGAGTTTCCGATATTTCGGCACTGTTGCAAGCGCCATGATCACGGGAGAACTGTTCTCCTGGGATAGGGTGGTATAAATCCTGAATTAAATAACTCTAGTGACCAAGAAAGTTTAAATCAGTATAGTAATTAATAATTAAATGGCTCTCTTTTAGCAACGCAAAATCTTATCTGGTTTCGTTACTAAAAGAACAACATCTGGTATGGACTGTATTGGACTCATAAACTTACTATAATCACAATTATTGAAATGAATAGATTCAACATTATTAATGAATATGATAGCTTGTATCATCGATTAACGATAAGTTGATGAGTGATAAATACACGCGTAGCTATGTTCTAGTCACGAGTATCGAACACCTGCTCCGCACATGGCATTAAAATATTTTTCCCTCATTAAACGTTACTTAGTGACCTGTTTCATGCAGGTGACGTAAGTGTTTTCACCGTGCGCCGACCCTAACGCCTGCATAATGATCAACCCACAAAAAGAAGCTAATAAAATTCTACAGCATTCTGTTGAAATGTAATTCAAAGATGGCCCGAGAATCTAGTTTTACGCAATGTATGAGTGAACAGCGTATAATGTGTATTTGATACTAGACGCTAATAATGAGAGCAGTAAAGTAAATTGGTAGAGGTTTCACTGTAAATGGTACGCATTGTATAGGTATCCTGTGATAAAGCTAGTTTTAATCCGTCTAATTTCGCTCGACTGACATTTAGTATTTGACATTTAACATTTTTAATACATCGGTGTGGGAAATATTGTTGCATCTGACTCCGCAACCCAATCCCTGAAATTTGGATTCCTGATTCTGTTTCTCTCACTCATAGTGTAGTAAAGTATCTGAAAGAGACAGATAGAACCGTATATAAGGTCGAAGTAGAGCCTCTGCAAGAACATCAATGACAATTCTGGTGAAAGTATCTTGTTACTGTAAAATGTCATATTAACAAACATTTGTGGTTCATTAGACGCGATGGATCTATAACACTGAAGCTAATTTATACGACAATGCATTAACAAACATTTGTTGATACTCAACTTATTGTTTATAAGTAGTTTGAGGAAAACGTTGGTAAAACACCATAACATTGTTTCCTTGTATGGTGCACGTAATGTGCAATCAAGATGTATTACCTAACGTGCTTTATTCAAACAACCTCACGTTGGTTTCCGCGAAATTGATACGTATACGTGATAACGCGTGCACCGAAATTATACTTAATCGTTTCGGTTCGTAGTCATTGTTTGTGGCTCATAGCTATTGTATACTAACTACCTCCCTATATGGCAGAGCGGTTTGACCTGTCAAAGACAAATCTTTTAGATACCTACCTCCGGCGGTAACAAAGGATTTATGATTTGGTATTTGTACGAATAAATAGGACAAAATGTTCTGCATAATTTTGTAGGGAAAATAAAATATAAAGTTTTTAGAAAATTGTAATGATCATGTTTATTTTCCTTTGACATTTTAAGTAATTTTTTAACTTTTGTGTTTGTGTTGACTGAAGGGACTTGTCCTAGTTTATACTTCAGTCAATGAGAATAACTAATTAAAATATTATGAACCACAGTTGCTTGCTGCTTAAATTTTGTGATTATCAATTTTTTTAATGATCAATCATTTGAACAGAAAAATAATCAATTCGAATTATGATACAGGTTTTAAAGCGAATATCCTCAGTGGCGCATTTGGTACAGTTTAGTGTATCTTTGCAAACGGGTGTACAAGGATATCATTGTAAAGGTCAGCAGTTGAGGAGAGACCGGTCAACCTTGGCGTCGCAGGCGCAGCGCTTTCGTGCACCGCTCGGGCCCTTCGTGCCCCCATTTCCCAACGCTCAAACACTGTTTGCTTTGTTGTACAACCTGCGAGATTTCGTGTAAGGCCGCAATTTGGTTTGGCTTAGTTTTGTCGTGGTGTAACACAGCATCTACTTGAACTGGTTTGATAGAAAAGTAATAAAATACGGGTAATAAAGTACTATAAATATATTTCATTCGCCTTCTTTTGTCAAATCAAAGGCTATAATATAATCAATAATATAATTTTTGAATAAAAAATTAGAGTTTTCTTCAGAAGACTGATAAGTCCGGAATTCCTGAATTATTCGCCTAAAATAAATAAAGATAAAAATAAATACAACATTTAAGACTGCTGTACGATGGCTAAGCTACCCTGGGTTTAAAAGATCCTGCATACACAATCGACAAAAAAAAAGATGTTTCTCAGTGCCTGTGACTTCGTTTGATAAAAATGAGTACCTGGAGAAGCCTATATACGTATTAAGTATGTCCCATTGTGAAAATGTTTGTTTGTCCATACTTATCAGTGAATTCAAGTTTCATAAACGCGATAAAATAAAATGTAGTGTCTAGTTTCTGACAATATAACATGTTACGTTCTTCTAGATTGATTCTATTACCAAAACTTATGCAACAGACAATAGAAAGTCTTTCCGCATAAATAGTGTAAGTAATGGTTTTATTGAGTTCTGATAGTGTCACTAAAGTTTGTCAAATGTTAGGCACGAGATCGTTTAAATGATCTTATAAGCTGTAACTTGTTTCTAAATAGAACGGCGGAGGAATGCGAAAGGAATCTCAAGTTATTCAAAGCTCAATGTAATTCCCAGCCATGTTTGTTTCATGCAACAATCAATATATTAATGTTTATTTACATTTCACATTCCAAAAGCATTAAACAGACACCATCTCGATCTTTCCGATTTCTTTATGCGAATAGTCACGATGACTAGACACTTTTGATTATTTTATAAACATACTAAAAAGGGTGGACTGTATGTTAAATAATAAAATGATAGGTGTAAATGTAATATATGAATGAATGTGGATACAATAGAAAACTAATGGTAAATTTACAAGTAACTTGGTGACAGGATTCCACATAAACACGAGAATGACAATAACAAACTAAACAAAATAAGTTAAAATATAAATTAAAAAAGGAATACAAACCAAAAATTATCAAAATAAGGTTTGTAACACATACAGTCAACAGTTTAACATAAACTCTATCTTAAAGATGCGTTAGATAGAAATAAGCTAAGATTGATCAACAGCTGACTGCGAATTGAAAGTCACTTGTTACATCCAATATCATTTATTTGCCAAGCACAGTGACGGAACGGAATAGTCTTTTCTTTACATTAGAATTAATAAATTGTCTTTAGTTTTTAAGGTCAATCTAAATGTGAATGTAAACAAAATTACTCATAGTAACACTGAGAGGATTAGCTTCTGTATTATCTGTTTTATAATTATTATTTTAATACATCTATAAAGTATAAGTGTAAATAGATAGTGCTAAAGTCATGTGTATTACATACCATAATGAAACTAAGGTAAATAATTTAGTAGGTGCATATGTATATGATGAGGACGTTTGTCTGTCACTGCTTGTGTATCTTGTTTTTTATTCTACATCAATGATTAAGTACCTACCTGTAATTTACTAGGCAATAGCATCTTATGTTTTTTATCGACCAAGTCGTAATGTTAATGATATAGATACCTAAACTAGAAAACTTTGCGCGGAATTGCCCTATAAAAGCTATAAACAGAGTATCCTCAATCGTCTGCGGACATCAAATCACAGGCATTGCCTTGAGCGCTCGAGCAGAGGCGTAATAAACTGTTGAATTTTATATGTCTCCTCTGTGACGAAGCCGGACGAAAATTGATTCTCGACCGTATCGATTCCTATTATAAACTGTTACGATTACTAGGAAATATTGCGACACATTCAGCAATCTACATATACGACCGTTGAAGTTTAACTTTTCCCGGTTTTTTTTTTTTTTTTTTTTTACCACGCTTTTATTAGCTTGGGTTGTATCTATCTATGTATGTAATGGAATCTTTGAGCATAAATTTGACCGATTTCCAGAAGTTTGATTAATTTGAAACTTTGCACACGTATCAAGGACCGATGACAATGCAATAATTTAATAACAGTTTTCCCAGTTTTCCTCTGTAAGAGGGAGTAAAAGAGATAGAGCTAGCGCGCGATCTGTATCAATTATGTTTCCTGCATAGGTTTGGACTTACAGTCGGTAAAGAAGGAATCAAATCTTATAAACTAAACTAAAAAGTAAAAAATAAATTATAGTTTAAAAAACTAAAAAACCACGCTTTTAAAACAGATTGAACTAAAAAATTAAAAATAAAACTGTAGTAATCAATTGAAAAATTCATATTATTGTACAAAAAGCGTGGGGGGCTTGATTTAGATTGTTGTAAATATTTTATCAATAATTTACTATATCTGTGGATATCATAACAAGCACCCCACGCTTTTTGTACAATAATATGAATTTTTCAATTGATTACTACAGTTTTATTTTTAATTTTTTAGTTCAATCTGTTTTAAAAGCGTGGTTTTTTTAGTTTTTTAAACTATAATTTTAAATTCTATTTTTTATTTAAGAGTTCCCGGTTCTAGTTTAATAGAAAGCATAACAGTCGCTTAGTTTATAACCCCAGTTTCTATTGGCTCGCAACGGAGTCCTGTGCGGTGCTCGATACCCATAAAATATAATTTGAATCGGATGAAGAATCGATTCCATATCAAGGCCAGTCGTTCTGGTTTTTATGTGAGAAAATACAAACTCGTGAACATTGATAATAAATTATAATAGAGTGTTATTATTTTGTCATAAATAAAGTATAATATCTTGCTTTCTTGAACTATAAAAAAATATTAATATGATAAAAGCAAACTACTTAGGATGATTTGCGCAAGGTGGCTGGCAGGAGCTGGATGCGAGAAGCCGAGGATCGACCTAAGTGGCGTGCAATTGGAGAGGCCTATGTCCAGCAGTGGACTGCGATAGGCTGATGATGATGATGAAACTACTAAATTAACAATTATTATTTTATTTTATGAAAAAGTTGATTAGCGAACTTTGTACCCTCATAGATATGTAAATGGTAAGTATGTTAATTTATTGTTTAATTCAATTCAGTTACTAATAATACTAAAAGATCAATATTAATGTACCGACAACAGCACGTCAACCTACCACAAAACGTCAAATTTTCTCAATTGATATTGATCTCTACTTGTTGGACTTAAAGTTGAAAATCAATTCAATGCCCTTTAACTTTTTGAGTAGGTTGACCTGCCGTTGTCTGTACAAAAAAGAGCTATTTACAATGTGCCAGTCATATCTTATTTTACTGTTTAATAAAGAGTAATCATTCAATCATTCATTCGTATTTAATAGAATTAAAACAATTTTAATCTAATAGTCTATTAGATGGAGACTGCACTGGAACAAAAAGCACATATCATATCTATTACGAGAACGGTCATCGCGATAATTACTATAATTAAGTATCCGTAAGCTGCGCAGACGGATTACGAACACGACCCGTTATATCACCTAACTATGCTTGGTATTCGTTGTCATTTAGCACGAGTCTGACATGGTATCGCATGCCCATCTAATACGGTAGCTAGCCTTATTGACCAAAATATCTACGGAAGTTGACAAACATAGCTTTAATTACCAATTCAATGATTTATTATCATAAAAAGCATACTATTCCAGCCAGCAGCGTCGCGTTTGATTATTTTTTTGCTTTTTTATTATTCTAGTTCAAGAATAATATTGAACGTTGACATCTGAGTTATATTAAGATTTTTAGTAGGTAAAGTTTTCCATTTGAAACATGAAAAATATGTTTGCTCCAACCCACTGAAATGAATGTTATTCAAGCCAAATACAATAACAAAGGATTTTTAACCCAAAGTATAAAACTTTTCGAATTGAGTAAATACAAAACTACACTACATGTATACTAATATTATACAGCTGAAGAGTTTGTTTGAACTCGCTAATCTCTCAAACTACTAGTTCGAATTGAAAAATTATTTTTGTGCTGGATAATTCATTTATCGAGAAAGGCTTTAGGCTATATTCTTTTCGAAACTTCTTAAGAGGAAACACGCAAGGGCCGTTTTTCCATACAAACTTAGTCCCCTGTTTCCTCCCTGGATAAAGCCAGTAGAGCAATAATTTTTATTACAAAAATCTATGGCCACTATTAGCATGTTTCTATGTTTTCTGTTTTTTCATAAATTAATTAATAAAAAAGATATGAGCCTCGCCAGTTTTTCCGCTGTGTTCAAACATCCAGAAAACAAATTTGGCTAAATTTTAGAAAAAAAGGAAAACATACGAACACGGCCAAAGCCTTTCTTAAATTTTTAGTGAAAAAAGTATTTAAATCGGTCTAGTTTTGGAAAAGTAATCGGGGGACTACGAAACGTTGATTTGGTGTGCATTTAGTAGGTATTTTCGGTCCAAGGAGCAGTTGTCTCTATCACACTCTGCGGTGAATGCGTTTTGCACTGCGCGACAGCAATAGATTTTACAAATACCTATTTTTCAATTTCCTCGCCCGTAGTGTTTCCTCTTAATCGCCATCATAACAACAGAAATTGACGCGGACGAAGTCGCGGTCAACAGGTAGTGTATTATAGGAGTCCTTGTTTTGCTCCAACATGAAGCAAGAGACAATCAAATTTATAAAAACTGGTAAATATACAACAAATAATGTTATTAACAGTGACAACTATATTTCAAACGCTTGCGACAATTGCATATGCGATGCAATTGACATTGTATATCAGTTAAATGTGTATTAATCACTAGCTAGCTAGCTCTCGCGTTCCTCATACCATGAATGATGTTCCCGCTTCTTAGAGTAAACTTTAAATTGTCGCTATTTATATACTAAATGGAGAAATTATTTCAAATAATCGATTCCTATACAAACTTTCTGCTCCGAGGGATAAGTTCCGGAATAAAAACTAGCCTATACTATTCTAGGCCTCAAACGATCTAGGGATACCTAATCTTATGTCCTCAAAATTGATTTAAACGTAAAAAGTAAGGGACAGGTAAACGGATTTACTGTGGCATTAATGTTTTTAGGTGGATGTTCGTATGAGCAAGTAACCTTCGAATAATAGTTGACTTGTTACTTGTAGCTCTCTAACATAGAAATCTTAGATTTTGGTATTACTGACGTACACAAACTATTAGTAGGCATTACAACGAAAAAATAAGACTACACGTAGACAAAGCTTGCATGCGATTAATTTTGGTTGAATGGAACCAATTTAATTATCCCTATATAACGCTCTTACCACAGATATTTTTTGAGGAATTGTTTTGTAATTTTTTTACGCTTCTAGAAAAGGAATTTTCGTAGGCACCAGCGCATAGTTTAGGTTCAATTGAATTTGCTGATCCGCAGGCGGGGTATGCCATGAACCGGGTCGCGCGGCCAAGGATGCTAGGAGAAGGGACCATATTGAGTAATGCGATTATAATTTTCGTTGGTTTGGTTACTACGCTATATTTTATAATGGATACTTCATTTTAAATATTACATAAGATGTTACTTAATAAAGTCCTTAACATTATCATGTGCTGCGAACGAAACGAAACGAAACGATAGATATACTATTACGAAAATGTTAAATTGTTATTTGTCAACGTGCAATAATATTTCGCTCAAAAATAATATGTACAGGGTTTCAGGATAATGGTATATAACAAGCCAAAACTAGGCTATGCTAACATATATCATAGATATCATCATTTAATTATTTTTTCATAAGTTAAAGTTTTAAGATTCCTACTAGCTGACCCGGCAAACGTTGTTTTTGCCATAAAAATGATTAAATTACTAAAACGGCTATTAAAAAATAGGGGTTGGTGATAAAAAGGTAAAAATTTACTCGGTTTTAGTATTTAGGCACTCGATTTTTAATGCCACATTATAGAAAAATAAAAACGAAAAAAATTGTCCAAAAATTAAAAAAAAAATGTTACGGCTGAACAACACTTAGGGGTATGAAAAATAGATAGTAGCCGATTCTCAGACCTACTGAATATGCATATAAAATTTGGTAAAAATCAGTAAAGCCGTTTCGGAGGAGTAAGGTAACTAACATTGTGACATGAGAATTTTATATATAAGATTTTTTTTTTCAAAAATGTTGACATCTAATTTTTGGCTTCTCTATAGTGTTTATATGCACATGGTAACATAGGTATGCTGGTTTCGGCTTGTTATAGCGTTTACCTAACACGCTGTATATAGTTTTGAAAGTATAATCGTTTGGTAAAGCTATCCTAATTTGAGCTACAAATGGACATTAAAACGGGCTCGTGGATGTATAGTGTTTACCATGTGTTTACGAACAACTCAAAAAGGATTACGAATTATTTATTACCTGCTTATATTATTATGAAACCCATATAACCGGTTCGCTGGTTGGTGGGTATCAAAAAGTAATCACATTTTGTTACCTAGGTGTATTAATAGGTACTGCTCGACATTTTCATCAAAATGCGTCTCTTTCAAGTCGTTGCTGTGTACTTATTAATCCAAAAATAAGAAAATTATCGGCAGGTACTATGTAGTACTTGCTTACTTGCTAATACTTTGAACTTTGCACTTTTTGTATGTAGTGCACACTTAGCCCAAAATAACCATGTTTAAATACTCTACAACGACATAGCACAAGTTAAATTATCTCCATTTAGATTCAAATTAGGTTTACAACCGTACAGTTTCAGTTAATGTATCACAGCACGGTCACGTTCTAAATAACCTACTTGTATTATATTTCATAGTGTTTGTGTCGCGATTCGTGACAGCGCTTCTGACACTGTATCATCCACGTTGTGCAACTTAAATGTGCCGAGCAGGCCGTGTGCCTGTTCACAGAGGATTACCCAACAAGTTTCAGTCGCAGTCGATTTCCTAAGCCCCCGATGCGCCATGAGGTTTTTGCCTATCTGTTCAACTTGCTGGATTTATTAAGCCGAGTAGTGAAAGTGTCTTCGCTTGCGAAACCTCCAGTACGCATGGAAGGATCACGCCGCGGTTACTGAAATTTAAATCAAATGATTCACGATCGGACGGAGCCACGAAGGTAGGTAATCATAGAATTCAGACGCACTCGATTGTTAACTACGGTGAAATTGTTGTCCGTTTGGATGCACTTTCAAAGGGGACATCTGATGTGCCGAACTCACCGGACCGAGATTCCTGTGACATGCCCTCGCTCGACTCGTCTGTATATACGTTTACGTTATTTGCACTCCCCCCTGATTTACATTTAAGCTTTAAAGCGGAGGTGATCTTTGAAGAACCGATCCTTTTGGATTTACTCTAATTTTTTATCTCTCTTATTTGCAATACATCTATGGATACATCGACTGGCCGCCATGTCTGGGCATATGTAGGAACGTATTTCGACTGAAACACAGATTGATTAATTTCCGTCCATGTTCCGGTGACAGACAAATTTGGTCGCTGATTTTACGTGCATTTCATGTTTTAATGAAAATAGATTTCCTTTACAGATTACATAGCTCACTAACGTTGACTGTAATAAATATAAAAAAACACGGCGACTAAGTCTAGTTTTGCCCATAACCGTTTTGTTACAGTAATTATTTATTTATTACCCACCACCAACACCAAGAATATATTTCTACAATGAAATTTATCTCACACGTGTTTGTGTAAATAATTATATCTTTATCTTTATTTTTACTAATCTCTTTAATAATTTTCCAGAATAGGAATGTTATATGTTGTTAAACACAATATGATTAGGTCGATAAGGTTTGCATAATATCATTATAATTGCATCCATTATACGCCCGCCTTCAACTCCGTTGGTGGTATGTCCATTTTAAAGTTTCAAATGTTTTATGATGAAACATTTTTCCCCGCATCATTCTGTATTATTATCAACATCTCGTTTGTTTAAAACTTTATGATCCTCCTGTATCATCTGACGTGATTTATTTAAAGCCTTAAATGTTTCAAAGTGATTTCGCATCACACAGCAGACAAACGGTGGTTAAATGAAATGCACTTTTTGGCCAAACTCAAATGCAATTATAATAAAATACCAGTATCTTATGTACACTTGCGTAGGGAAAGCTTAACGAGCCTTTGTGTGAGATAAAAATGCCAGCTTAAGCTGGGCAAAATGCCAAAAGTGAATGGTCACTGGAGCTAATTACTGTCTTACTTGATATTTTTTGTTTTGGAAAATATGTGTATCATTCAGATGATTTATACAAAGGAAAGTATTTAAAGTTAAGTTTAAATACTTATTCTTTTTTGCAAGCTGCTACCGTGCACCATGTTAAGTTAAATAAACATTATGATTTATTATAAAGTCAGCATGTTATGTAATTACAACGATAGGTTCCTATCCTATACACATAATTCAACATTTTTCAAATCGTAACGTTTTTCCCTATATTTACATCCCATAGCAAGGAAATAAGGTTGTTTAATCTATTACAGTTTTACTTTGCTTATGGTATAGGCATTTTTGTTGTTTTTTGTGCATATAACTCTGAGTAATAATCCAGAAAACTAGTACTTTTTCTCTCAACATTCAACGTTCTGTCTATGAAAATAAAAAATACTTTGAATCATCAATATATATTCATGTAGTAAATCGTAGACTTGACTAGTCTGGATATTATTTATAGATTATTATTTTTCATGCTTTAGTCGTAAAATCTTTTTGTAAATTACTCTATACTTAATATTTTAAGGTCTCTATAGTGTGTGTAACGTGTAAGTTTTTCTTAAAAATGTTCCAACCCTGCTGGAAGACTATATCCCGTTAATTGCAGAACACTGTCTCCATCTTCTATACTTGTGTCTATTGTCTAAACACGACACTTTCTAACGCAATCTTTGCTCCCTATCTCCGTAATAATGACTTACGGAGTGGTAGCTTTTAACGCCAGTGAATACTTACCTACTAGATAAGATTTTTAGGTTTACATTCAACTGGAGCGTACATCACAAGAATATAACAATAAACAACGATCAATTATAGATTGTCTGTGTGCAAATTTCTTAGCATATTTATTTATAGTGTATTTTTGTGATCTACACGAACATGAAATCAATTATTTGATTTCCATGTTTACACTTCATTTTGTGGTTATGAAATTTCATTCCTGGTGGCCATCAAGGATCTTGTGATTTCACTTCCTTACTGCTATTTCAAGCAGAATATCTCGAGAGCGATGCTGCTCTGCCACTTTATATGTCATTTAATTTTATTGCAATACAGATCTAATGATGCTTTTCAAACTAAACGATATTATCAGTACTATTACCACTTTACTATATGACGCTGTTTAGATCTTTACGATAACATCATAGGCATGTAATTTTCATAACTTGAGCAGTTATCGCGTTTACGGCTGACGTAATTAGTAATTACCAGCGGAACTCGAACATCGAGCTTTAAAGCTCATTGGTTATTGATACACTCGCGGCACAAATAACTGATAAAATGATTTTTCCAAGCTACAAAAATATATTGCTGCTAACAAGTGTGGCCTTAATTGAAGCTGTGATTAAATTAAATTTTTATAGTTCAGTACGTATCGGTGTGGCGTCTCGCATTTGGACGAGTGGGTGCATGCGCACGAAATATCTCTCGTATAATTACGATCTCGACGAGCTCTAATTCGTGAGTCACGGCCGAGTGAAATGGCACGCGGTCCATGGACGCGCCGGTTTATTCAATTACCCCGCGTGATGTGAATCTTAAATTATTGTATACAACAAAAATTGTCATCGTCTTTACAACGCCGGCTTTCACCTTCGTAGTATCATATTCACATAGCGTTTCCAATATTGCAACTTTCGATCCGGAGTCACGACCGAGATAATAATTCCTATTACTGCCTTCATTACTCTGATGGATCTTCAGACAGCTTTTGACATTCAACGGACTGGCAGCGTTGTATGTGGCGTACCGATAAATACACAATCATTATATTGTCACAGCCCGCCGACGGGTGTGGGTTGGTGTAACGGTCCGTCGCGAAACTGGGACGCATCGACATCGACGTACGTAATCCTATTATGAGCTCGTTAACGTAATCCTACCGGGACCTCGATTAAGTAGAGTAGTATTTACGAAATTTCAAGTTGCTGTTCGTGACTTTGTTAAACTCTTATCATTCAATCATAATACCGAATGAAGATGCAGACGAGGATAGGTATATTATGTTATTTTGTCTTCTTCAATATTCCCTCGATCGTGAGTTATTCCAGACACAATTGAAATCAATTGTTATCGTGGCACCCGAGTGCCTCCTGGAGGTTGAGGGATTAATAACAGTTAAATATAGAATTTTTATTTTCACAACAAGCAATATCATTTGTGGTTGAATAATATATTTGTTACTAGTAGAAATAACTTAGTGCAAATGTATGTTTTAGTGACATGATTTAATTTTATAGTTCAATAAAAAAATTTTTTTTACTTAATAAATCCTTGGTTTTATGAAGTTACCATAGTCATCCGGTATTCATATCGTATAAAATACCTAGTGCTAAAATGTCGGAAGTTCTTATGAACAATGAAAAACATGCTTGAAATGAATTGAAACGAGATTATTCTCTTGTATCTCGTAGTGACCGTAGCAGAAAATAACAATCCTCAGGGGATTATCAAAGAAAGATCAAATCGTTTCCAGTCAATGTCAAGTGATGCTCTTAATAACGAAGCTTGTTGCATTTTTTGAAACAAAAATGAGAAGCTACTTTAATTAATAAGGTTAAGAGGTTAAATTCAGCGTGTTAGTAGTGATGTGACTTGATAGAAGTAACAATATGCCATGTCAAGTACCGCTGTCTCATCATCACCGATGATTAATCGACTCGGTTTCGCTTCGATTAAATTCAATGTGTCATCAACGCGTCCTAGTAATTTCTGTTGCGGGCGAGGCGAACATATAGGTACCACGGTATAATAAAGGCGCTTCTACACCGGTGACTTAAAACGTTATAATTATACATTTTACGCTATGTACTAATTTACTAGCCCTGTTCCCAGGTCATCTGGGGTCGGCACAGTATGTTTTACACTTCGATACAATCCTGTCAATCGTCATTGAGTCGTTTACTCCCTTCTCAATCATATCCTTTCTGATACAATCAATCCATCTCTTTTTAGGTCGCCCTCTGGGTAGACTTTGGTTATTTTCTGCTACGGTCACTCTGGACGGGTGTCCATCCATCAACAGTCATATTCATCACTCTTCTTGTCACGTGCCTTTCGTCTTTTCTCATCACATGTCCATACCAAGATAGGCGATTTCTTCTTTCTTCTGATGTGCTACTACGCTATTTACTCTGCAATCCAAAATAAAAAAGCCTAATAAATAATAAATAAATAATAAATAAATGTGGACAACATCACATACATTGTTCTGATCCCAATTTGAATAACTATTTAAAGCATTCGTATTTTGGAAACCAGAAACAACGAAGGTACCACAAACACCCAGACCCGAGAAAATGTAGAAAAACACCGATGTGTACGCCACTCCGCCACGGAGGTCGTAATGTCAATGAAGATGTCAATGAAGATGATAAAACAGTTTAAAACTGTTGACTGATACAAAGATTATCATTTAAGCCGAACGATGCCAAGGTTAGACATAGGCCTCCCTAATGAATTCCAGTCTCTTACTTCTCCAAATCTCCACGCTGATTAGCCCCGTTCCACCTGCATCCAGCGGAATCAAACGATCTTCACAATATCGTCAGTCCACCGATTGGAGAGCTTACCAACAGTTCGTTGTCGGAAGCGAGATCGCCATTCCAGAACCTTTCCGCTCCAACAGCCATCGGTTTTTTTTTCACAATGTCACCCGCCCACTGCCGCTTCAGCTCGGCACTTCTTCGAACGATGTCGGTTATCTTAATTCATGTACTAATTTTCTTATTTCTTATTCTAATGTGAAGGATAATACCAACCATTGGTCTCTTCATTGCCCGCTGTGCAACCTTGAGCCTTTTTATAAGACCCATATTAAGTGACCACGTTTTAGTTCCACAAGTCATCAATAGTCATCATGGACAACACGCACAGCAAAACATAACACATTATGAAAAAGTGCTTTAAATAGTTCAGAACTTTGGTGTGGGGAGCACCTTGAATGACCTAGCCATTGTTTTTCTGACTCATAAATTATGATAAATCACCCACGAAGCCCCGGTCTTGATTGTTACTCATAAAATAATGACGACAAATTATCCTATTAAAAGTCAACGCCTCGTTACAAAATTAAATGAGGGCAGGAACGAGCTACGAAGATATTTTATTTATTATAGATTAGTCTAACTATGTGAAGTTGGGATATAGCGATTTTATATTTATACGAAACGAAGCCTCTCGCTAATCTGTATTCTTTGTTACTCGTATCTTAAGCTCGGTAGGCTTGGCAAAATTCCGTTTAATTATTCATGGATTAGTATGATTGCAGTGTGCCAGAGATAAAGTCGTTCATAAATTGCTTCCTAGTAAAAGACGTGGTGGTGAAGGCCTAATTTCTTGCGCCCATTGTTGACAGGGCGATGACGCGATGGCATCGTGCGTGGGCGTCGCCCTGATAAACTACATAGCCTAGCTGATAAGGTTGTTTTTACATCGGGCGGCTTCTTACATTTCTTGTTTACATCGTGACTCGTGAAGTAATGGTGGTTTGTAGGAACGTGTAATGAAGTTCGTGCTCGTTGACGAATCATAACCAAAACTTGGTTCCAGTTGACCTTTTTATAATACTAATTAATACAATGACATCGCAATAATTAGACCCAATTTCAAGAAATCGTAGTCACTAACAAAGAAATATGTTTTTACTTGTAATTTTTTCAGACTGACTTCAGTGGGTTTGAACTTATCTATAGCTAACTGGATGACTACTTTCCAACTGAACTATCGAGAACCTATTTGTATCTTTGTCATTCAACATACGATTAAACATTTTTTATAAATATTGTAAGTAAGGAAGTGGTATGTGAAAAGTCACAAGTTATATTAAAAGTAGTCAAATCCTACCTTGCAAAAATGCTTGATAATAACTAATGCAGTTCAAATACTTACAAAGAAGCTGAATCATTATTGAGGTGTTTTAGGCATCTCTGACGACCTGTATAATGATTTGACTGTGTGATCGTGCAAAGCAGGATAAAAAATCGGCCAAGTGCTAGTCGGACTCGCGCACGAAGGGTTCCGTACCAAAAAGGCCAAAAAACGAGTTTGTTGTATGGGACTTAACTATTTATTTTATTTTGTTTTTAGTATTTGTTGGTATTGCGGTAACAGAAATACATAATTTGTGAAAATTTTAACTGTGTAGCTATCGCGGCTCTTGAGATACAGCCTGGTGACAGAGCGACGGACAGACGGACAGACAGCGAAGTCTTAGCAATAGGTTCCCGTTTTTACCCTTTGGGTACGGAACCCTAAAAATGAAAGAAGCTGTCAACGACTGGGTACGGAACCCTAAAAATGAAAGAAGCTGTCAACGACCATTTAAATTCCCAATTTCTTTGTTCCCTAATTGACCATGTCACAAATGTAGGTATTTATTAAAAAAGGATTATAAAGAAGATTTATTTTTAATATAAATAATGGGTTTGCTCTTGACTACATACTTAACTATACGGTTAAGAAGAAGCCTAAGATGGAGAGAGCTTACCCAGAGGTACTGGTTCTCTCACACACCAGCGGAACACAGAAAAACTGTTTGGCACTGGACTCCGGCAGGAGGGTGGTAGCATCCAGGCGGCCTCTTACGAAGCTTACCACCGCAGAGGGATCTGTTAGCCGTCATCATTGTTTAGAAAACCAAAGATGTCGTTGCCCAGGGTGGACCACTAGGAGGTAGATCCAACCTCCCCCTAAGATTATAAAACATGTATTATTTTATACTCATAAGCTAAATACGGATGTGATTTGTGGAGGATCACAAGTCTATTACTACAATTGCCTTTTATGTGACAATTTAATAAACCAATTGGATTAAATGTAGTGAAAGGGTCACGCACGAAGTAAGAATAATTGCAACCTCGTCTCTGCGGACTCACGACGGTCGTCGATATATTATTATTGCATCGGAGCTGTAAACCTATCTCAATACAATGTCCTTAGTTCCTGTGAGACACAACATTGGAAAGTTCAGTAAGCTTCTGTAAGGAATAATTATTGTCTAACTTTAGTTTTCATTGCCACATCCCTTAATACTTTTTGGCCAATTGAAAAACAAGTTCCTCTCAATCGGTACTTCAGTTAATCGAGGAATGCAAATGGAATGCAAAATTGAAGCTAAGTACTACTGCTATTGATTAATAAATTTATTTATTTTTGTATGTATTGTAACATAACAGAATGAGCAAAGTATTAAAATATTGAGTTAAGGTAAAAACTCACTTCATTATTCTCTCTAACATTACTTACGTAGTTACGTACGTCAATAATCAGAAAATCATTCTGTAGGTAAGTGATAGTTGGATGCAGATGTTGAGTGTCGTCTTGGATAAAGGATGTATAAATCAATTTATTGCTAAAATAAAGTGGACTACAGTCAATTGACTAACACAATATTGGAATTGATTTGTTAACAGATATGCAAACAAATTGTGTGTAAAATTAGAGCCAAATTTCGGTCATGATAAATATTTTGAATCTAACCTTACTGCTAATTGAGACAAATCAATCTAGAAAGAAGAGCTTTATATCAAATTAAATATTAAAGACTGCACTAAATATACCGTTTATTTGGTTGCATCAGTCGCAGTAGGCACCACTAGTATAGCATACACACAAACACCCACATTTGGCGCATCGCGCTCATAAACGGGTTGCAGTGAGGCTATCAACCAGACAGCCGTTTTATCAGCATTTTAGTGTTCATATAACGGCATAATTTCATGTTTACCATATGGGTACGATCACTAGCGATTGTTGGAAGTCCTAACATGGGTTTAAACTTTTTAGTTGAATAAGACCGAGTGAAATGCTTATAGGAAGACAGATTTAAAAAGGTGTATTAACTATGTATGCTATTAGGGCGTACATCTACAAATAAAAATATATATTTTTGTTCTCATCCTTTGACTTATAAATACTCTAATTTACCGTCACTCTTCATGCACCATTGCTATTGTATTTAGTATAAAGAATTATAAAAAATAGACGGATAAATTCATGTTGACATCTATACAAGTTTTTGAAATGCGGCGTCATAAGGAAACTTAATGTGTTTAATTATGAGGCTCCCATTCCGTTATGAATCTCGTAAAAGTGTAGCAGTAGGACGTGCAAAGTAGCTTTTGGTTTTATTTCTAGGAGTCATTATTATATATATGTTTTTACAAAATGCTTGATATTAAAAATGTTATTCGATATCTATCGACTTGTGAGAATGTTGGGAGCGGCACAGTCCGCTTCAGTGATTAACGTCGGCTTATTATGTATGACAATGCCTGCTAGAAAAACTTTTTCATTTTAGTAATATTGTATCTTGCTTTGGAAATCGGAATTCACGCGACTGATAATCCTAAGTAAGCCCCATTGACAAAGATGGGAACGTTATCGTCACAAGAGAGAACGAATGCGACGTTCAAGGAAGCTTCTTACTGTACCGCAACATTCCCAACGAATTTTATTATATAACGAAATCCGTTGGATGTCATTATGATGCAAAGGAAGATAAAAAAAAGGCTAAGTGGCTATAGGTATGGTTAACGAGCTGAAGCATAATAATTATAGAATTATTTCAACAATGGGTGTCTAACGATTTGGAAAAATAATCCAAGCTCTTCCTACACGCAGTGAGCATTTTACCAAACGACAAACGAAGTGTTAGGTTTCGGTAGAGAGATCTCTTAGTGCAGTTGGTATCATATACTTCTTCTTTATTCGGCTAGATAGACAGCCACTAATCTTTACTTTAAACTATGCTTGAGGAAGGTTTCGTAATTTTAATACGATTTATTTTTACATTTATTTATTCAACTATCTTTTTTCTCGCAGCTCGCCCCGCATGACCTACACGCTATATCGCGTGGGCAAAAACCTGTGCCCAGCAGTGGGATATAAAATAGCCTAATGTCCTTTCTCAAGGTCAAATCTACCTTTGTACCAAGATTCATAAATATCGGTTTAGTAGTTTAAGCGTGAAGGCTTAATAGACGGTTAGTTACTTCCGCATCTATAACGACCCCAGGTTATTAATATCAATAACGACTATAATATTACGTATGTAGCACTTGGCTAGTGTAAGAATTTATTATATCATATCCCGACGTGGTTCCCGCAATTCCACGTGGTTGAAAATCCAAAGCACTATTGACATCGGTGGGAACGCCGCCATCGCCGGAGCCCCCGTGATGCCGCCTGATTCACGCCATCGGCGAAGCTCAGCTCGCTCTGTGAATGCTAAGGAGGCAGATTAGTCATGCGATGCACTCCTATATCGTCGTTCACACGCGTCCAACGCAGATCCACGCCCGATAATAACCACAATAGACGTTCCGACACTCGGCACACTTTTATCGATATATTAGCTATTACCGGCGACTACGCTCGCGCTATGTTGATAGTATTGGCATTTATAACAAGTACCGCAACATGTCTACCTTCAAAAAGATAGCATGTTTTCAGTCGTTTTAGTATCAATATGTAATATAAATTCATAAGTATATATAATTAAATAAATATTCAGCAGTGAAAAGACACAAGAAACCACAATCATATCTAACACTTCAATCGTCGACAGTCCGACATCATTGTATACGCTAATTAATTACACCCCACATTCCTGCACGAAAAAAAAAGCTATCTGAAGAGTAATCTTCCCGTCCATTTTCTACACGTAAGTGCACCGTCGGCCTTCGTATAATAGATTTAAACATCAAGTTTAAACAAAGCATCGAAAGTGCCTATTGATGGCTCACGGGAATTAATAGCGTCATAAATTATTCTATTTAGCGCCAAGAGTGTATTTAATGTATTCGCCGTGGAAGATAATGTCGTCCAGTTCAATTAACCTATCACTGTAACGTTTTATTTATATCAATTACTCATGCAAATTTCTTTAGTTTCATGAATATATTCATGGAAACTAGTTTCTAAATTGATTTTTTCCAATCCTCGTTGTTGAATTCTTGTTTCTGCAGGCCTTGGTATTGTAGGACATGTTGCCACCAAGTGTGTTAATCTGCATAGTTATTATATTGTAGTCGTCCACCTACAAGTAATTTCACATTTTATGCCTTTCATATTGCAGTGTTAATCAGTGTCACCGTAGCTTTTTTTGTTTCGTATACTCAACAAAGCAGGTTTTTGAATATGTCGACCATTGTCTTCCTAAAACCGGGTTTATTGAATTGAATATTTCATCTCTTTGTCCTGTCGCAAAAGTTAATGATCGTTAATTATACTTTGCAATGAAGAGATTGTGATATTGTTTTTTTTATAATTGTAGTTTTGGAGTAATTATAAGTAGGTACTTACTTTTGAATTAATGGTGGCAATGTAGATCTATGACAACAAGCATTACCGGCCTCACAACATGTGTCATCCACAAACTAATTATAACGTTCGATCTCTGCAGTTGTTGCGTGTCGATTATTAAAGATTGTTTCTTGGAAATGTGACTAAGATTATTAAATTCAAATAATCATAGATGTTTATTGTGATGTTATTTTTTTTGCAGGTAAAGCTCGCAGTGTCTCGCAGCTTCAATTATTAATCCGTAAGTTACTCATGAACTGAATCAAGGTTTTAATATTTTATCCTAAATTTTAAGTCTAAATGTAGTGATGCCAAACTAAGTAATCATTTTGAATCACTTTACGTCCCTGACGTGATTCTGTGACGAACAAGAATTTTAAAGAGAAAAAGTTGCGTGTATAATACTTGACCAAACCAAATTCATAAAGCTGAAGTCAATGTGTAGTTCAACGTTAGAAATCACAATGAATCCAGTTAGTCCTATTGCAATTGCAATAGTACGCTTTCTAACTGTGCTGCAGAACTTTAAATTATTATTCTAGCTTTCCAACAATTGTCTCTGGCGGAGCGGAGCGAACAATTTTTACGTGAAATTTAAATAACTACTTACTTTATGTGATTATTGTATAGCACGAAGTCTCGAAATAAGCACTACCTACCTATATCTTAGTAACCGTGCCCTATCTTATTAATATCGTAACTTTACAAAGCTTACTGCTTTTATTTATTTGTTCCTGGTAACCTATTCCGCGTCTGCATTATTTACTTCATGACCTTGCTTCATAAATCTAACATACAAATCTGTGTTACTTATTTGCCGGCAATGAAATCAGACTGTATGTTAATCGTCAGATAAATCAAACACTGATTTATCAAGATGTAAAGCCCAACAAACCATCGGAGTACGAATGAATGGTTTTATAATCCTTCAATCCTTCATTTGGAATATATATCTATCACATACTTGCTTCATCTCAAACTCTACTGTACTATTTGATACTATAAGCAAGCGCAATAAAGCCAGAAATTCAAAGCCGTTCACCATTAAGTGCTGTCTTCGTAAAGTTTCCTTGACGCTCGTCTTTCACGTCTCGTTCGTTCACCAAAGGGGTCAAAGGATGGAAAAAACTCTCAGAGCTTTCTCTTATGGTATCGTGGGCGGTGAAAGTCTGAAGGTCTGTCCTTGAGGGCCTGGTTCAAACATAGACGGGACGCGTACTGTTGGCATTACTCTAAACTTTTACATCTTTGCTTTACGGTTGTGAATCACTCTAGTCCCGTGTAATTTTAATTAATACGATATATATGGTTCCGGATGGTGAGCACGTTAACAGAAATTACCGAAATGTTATTAATTAAATTAATAACATTTCATGGAATACGATCCTGAGTTACTACCGATGTAAAAACCATCTGATTTTAAGACTACTCTATGATACATTTTTGACGTCTTGTTAACTAAACTAACGATAATATAAATAATCAACTAATGTATTTTACTTGTACCAAAACCATCAACGTAATGCCCGTTGAGAATAGACACCTATCAATCGAAATGACATCATCAATTAACATTTTGTTGATGCCCAAAGGGCTATTGTACCAAGGAGTGATGCACTCCGTTGAACTCGATTTCAATCCTAAATCAATTCCGATGCGATTAATAAATGAAACACCACTCTAAAGTTCGTTGACTGGACGTTATCAATTTAGAAACAGTTGGCCAGCTCGTTATCGGTGCATAATAATAACGCCTCTGAAGCAAATTCAAACAACACACATAGTTAAAACAGAACGACTGCATTTCATTTTACTTAAATTATAAAATCAAGACACTTATTCGAGATATCAAACCGTTATTTTACGTCATGTGCGAATCTAAACCTTCCCCTGATGACGTGTTGTTCATGCATGTTAATAACGGCTAAATAATACGTGACATTGCTACAATCATTACGCGTTATGGCTTAGACATGGCCATTAACTTAATTAAATGCTGTACCTTTACTGACATACATTTCTTTCATGTTTGATTACCGGAGACTCGTTCACGTAGTCGTTAGCATTTTTATAGCATCAAAAATAATTTGCAACCGTTATTATTAACGATATCCGTCTGACATATCATCTATTACCGGCAAATGATTCCTAGAGTTGACACCGTTTCAAAGTTGGTTTTGTATTTATAGAGACAACAGAGGCGCGACAGCGGCGGCTACCTGAGGGTAAATGACCACCTGACCCATATCCACGTCCCGACTTTCACCGGCGGACGTTAACCCGGGAAACGACGCGTAAACACCCGTTCCAATTTCAAAATTGGAACTGCTCGGACAGAGCAGAGTCCATTAATTGAGGGCGCATTCCAATTAAGACCTCGTTGTGCTTGCTCTTACGCAATTAGCATCGTCCGGTCAAACCATGGGAACAACTGTTACTGCAACACTTTGAACCTATGCTTTAAATGGAATATATATATTTTGACTCTTTACCTTATCATTCTGAACAGACTTACAAACTGTTAAAAGTGGAAAAACTCGATCCCTCGTTTTAACAAATTTTGTATAGTAATTTTCATTTTAACAAATATTATACGCAATAACATTAATGGATCTCGATTCAATGTTACTGTACTCTCGAGTAGACAACCTAAATCAGCGTAAAGCTAATACAAATTATTTCGTATTCTGCGCTAACTATAACAATGTAAGTCCCAAGTTTCCCACAAGAATCGATTGACTTGAAAACAATTTAGTTTTTGAGTTTATGTTTAAACTGGATGTTGATACCAAATTCTACTTGCATATGAAATCCGATCAATAGGACATCCATAATCTTCTTTGGAATTATATTTAGACAATTTTATGTCTATTCATGTTATTATGTGGTAAAAGAATATTGTGGTATTGTGTTTCTTTTACGAAGAGATCCTTTTAAGGGTTCCGTACCCAAAAGGTAAAAACGGGACCCTATTACTAAGACTTTGCTGTCTGTCCGTCTGTCCGTCTGCCTGTCACCAGGCTGTATCTCAAGAGCTGCGAAAGCTAGACAGTTTAAATTTTCACAAATTATGTACGAGGGCGGGTCAATAAGTCCGTGACTTTTTGAATTTCTGACCTCTTTACTGAAAAAGCAGCACTACTCCTATCAACAGGTATCTGTCAGTTGATTCCTATCAAAATTTGAACTTGCTGCGTCAGTTAGTTTGTGTTTGACAGCTATTTTTATCAGACTACCCAGTAACTTGAGGAAAAAATGGAAAAAGGTGAATTTCGTGTGCTTATTAAGCATTATTTTTTGCGAAAAAAAAACCATTACCGAGACCAAGGCTAAGCTTGATAAATACTATGGGGACTCTGCACCATCGATTTCAATGGTAAAAAAGTGGTTTACTGAATTTCGTTGTGGCCGTAAAAGCACTGAAGATGCCGAACGTCCTGGACGCCCAGTTGAGGTCTCTACACCCGAAACAATCGAAAAAATTCACGATATGGTGTTGGCCGACCGAAGATTGAAAGTGCAAGAGATTGTGGAAGCCGTAGGGATCTCGCATGGCTCAGTGGTTTCAATTTTAAAAGATCAATTGGGCATGAGAAAGCTTTCCGCAAGATGGGTGCCGCGTTTGCTCACAGTCGACCACAAACGCAATCGTGTAACAACTTCACAGGAAGGTTTGGCGTTCAAAACCTTCAAAAGGGAAGAACAATCAATGGGGAATATTATGCCAACTTATTGGACCACTTCAATGACGATTTGAATAAAAACCGACCTCATTTGGCCAAGAAAAAAGTTCTTTTCCACCAAGACAATGCAAGGGTGCACACATGTGCAGTTGCTATGGCAAAAATCCATGAATTGGGCTATGAATTGCTCCCTCATCCACCCTATTCTCCAGATTTGGCTCTGAGATACTACTTTTTGTTCCCAAACCTGAAGAAATGGCTTGGTGGAAAAAGATTTGACTCCAATGATGAAGTCATCTCGCAAACAAAGGCCTATTTTGAGGACCTCGACAAATCATATTTTTTGGAAGGGATAAAAAAATTGGAGAAGCGTTGGACAAAGTGTATAGAGCTCAAGGGAGACTACGTTGAAAAATAAAATGATTTGTTTATCAAAAAATCTGTGTTTTATTCCAAAAGTCACGGACTTATTGACCCGCCCTCGTATTTCTGTTGCCGCAATAACAACAAATACTAAAAACAAAATAAAATAAATATTTAAGGGGGCTCCCAAACAACAAACCCGTTTTTTTGGCCTTTTTGGTACGGAACCCTTCGTGCGCAAGTCCGACTCGCACTTGGTCGGTTTTATTGATATTAGATGATATAAGAGTTTTTAATAATTATTATTATTATTTGAAATATATATCTACTGTTGGGATCTGTAGTTAGGCAATTTTTCTTGGATGATGGATGTTACAAAGAAATCCTTATCTTTCTAACCTATAGCAGCCCTTGTAGCGTAGCGTCCGCCTTCGGATGTTGGCCTCCTCTCAACACTTCCACGGCACCTTGCCACCACCATCAAATTTTTGCCGGCCTGTTGCCAAATGTCCTCCAACCATCTCTTAGGGGCTCTTTCTCTACCGCGTGTTCTCTCATTATTCTCCGGCTGTTATCCATTCTGGCTACATTGGAATACAAAAACTGGTTGTTTTTTTCACTATTGAAGACAGTGTTGTATTAATTTGTAATTGCTTACAAAAAAGTTTCCATTAATCGTCATTTGCAGGACTGCTTATAGAAGATTGATTGATGCAGGGTTAATAGAAGTTTGCAACCTGTTACGCTAACACTTCTTTGAAATAACTATTTTGGAAGTATCCTACGTTGCGTTGAAGGCACATAAAACTATACTGTATATTAGTGAATAACAAAAAAATACTTTTGTAGTTTACCCTTAATTTAATCAAGAACATATTATATGGATTTCTATTATGCATTGACTATTGATTTATTTGTTTTCTCTATTTTCCGTACACGCTTCGTTTTATGGTGAATTTGCTTGTATGCGAAAAGAAGCGAAAGCTTAGCAGCCAAATCGGCTGCCTTCAATTTACGTAGTAATTGAAAGTCGATTTCGGTTCGAGTGCAACGAAAGCATTTACACCGCGTAACTCGAGTTTAGATAATAAACTACCTATTACACTTTCTAATTCATTTCGCGTTTTCAATAATAAGTCCCCTTTGTGTTTGGATTAACTTTACGATCAATACTTTCATGGTAGAAGTCGTGCAGTGAATGTTTTCTAACGTATTGCCGTGTGCATAAAAGTTAAGTGGATTTGATTTAAATTTTAAATTAGCTTTACACAAAACTACTTGTAACTTTTGCTAACTCTTTCTATAGACACTGCTCTAATTCTAGGCATGCCTTTGGTATACCAAATATAGACTATGGAAGTAAAAAAAATTATGACCTTGACTGATTGCTTGATGAAGTTGACTCATTGCTTTTTATTCGTCTTTCGCTTTCTATGAAAAGATGTACTATCAAACGGCCGAGCCTACTATTATTCATCGGGATAAATTAGTGTCATCAGCCAAAAAAATATTGTGTCAAGAATCCCTTAATCAATATTCGAGGTGGCTACTGCTGCGCATAGTAAAACTGGCATGTTTAAAGGTGAACCGGGTCCGTATTCAGAATTGAAGGGACAGGTGGGCCTTGATGTGACGCTACGTCGGCCGACCGCAGCGGGCGAGATGCGGTAAATGCTTGTATCTAGGTACACAGTACAGCCTTCGAACAAACAAGGTTACAGATAGCGACTGCGATAGGTACCTACACCTGGTTGAGGCGTGATTCGACGTTCACTCGGAACAACAGTATTATCTTTATATCCTCACACATACGAGCTCTATTTCTCATTATGCTTTTGCGATAGTAATTTTTAATTGGACCATGAAAGGATCTACAAAATATCACTCTCCCGTTCATGTAATTGTTGTAGTTCACGACTGCTACGGCTTTGTTATCAAATTGCTGAATTGCGTTTCTAGATTTATTTTTACCGTTGATTGGAAGATGTTACCGTTCTCTGAAAACCTTTTTGTCTAGTCACCACTTATAACTTTTATCGTCATCGTTGTTTTTGAAAATTTTTCAATGATACCTATCTCGGTCATCACGAGCGTGTACTGTTATGAACATTAACTCGTAACAATTCGATCGCAATATTTAGTAACGAATGCACCAAAAGTATCTTTAAATAAATAATCTGCCTTGTGCTTTTTAAATTGTATTATATTATTTGTTTGAGGGAGGTCGTGACTTGGCTTCAAACAGTTGGTCGGATCGTTATTTGAGCTGGCTTGACTATCTATTTATGAATCATTTTTATTGCATTGAATATCTATTAAAGTATACGATTAATAATCAATTTCGCAACTCCCGCTGTACTGTTGCAGCGGTGCGCATGGCGTGCGTCTCGCGGGGGCGTCGCCCCAGTGAAAGTGTGAAAGTGAAGCGAATGCGCTTGCGCAGCGCACCAACTAGGAATACCATCAATAAAACTTACCTCCTCCTATACTTTAGATTAATAGTGCCGATACTCATTTACTGTTGAACAAACTTATTGCAAATAATTCTAGTGATCGACTGATCATTCTATGTATGTATAACCATTACACAAGTATGAAATGCATTTTGTATTTTAAGACGATAATCAAGTTTATTGGGCACCTGCGAATAAATGAAGCTAATGCAATTATTAAGTCTTGAAGCTAATGCAATTATTAAGTTCACTGAATAAAAAAACACTTCAGAATAAGCATATTGTTTAAAAGTAAATAAAATCTTGCATTTACTCAAAAGATTGGTATATATTCCGTATTCACTATTCAAACAATGCTTCCTTTATTGTAAATAAAACCGTCACGTCCAACATCACTAACAAGAGATGGTAAAAAATTAACGAGCTTCACAAATAATGTATCTGGAGCGTGCTGGCTTAACAGTCGGTTGTTTCCGCGTGTACTCGCAACCAAGCCGTGGTGAACTAGATGAGACGACGTGAAATATATTTCCTACGCTCACTGCATTTTTTTAAAATAATGAGCTGCTAGCTCTTTTGTCCTAATCAATCAATAACCAATCATTGCCCATTAACCCCGTTGGCCGAGGAGAACTTAATCCTAAGGATTTTCTAAATTATTATAAACTTAATCCTAAGGATGTTACTGTATTAATCGAGAATTTTATAATATGTTAATCGCCTAAGACTGCTGAGGTTGCATTCCGAGATTAGGGTGTTAGTCTCAAAAACCCACTTGGCCAAGATGTTCAAGGGCAAATCTTGAAATGTATCCATAGCACTGATAGAATTATCGGATATACCCTTAAATATAATGTTTTTACAAGCCTTGCGAAATGCATATGCGACGTACATTTCTGTACGCTAGAGTCCAGAGTAATGACAGTAAATTATCACTATGACGAGTCACGTAATTGTACCGTAATCTGTGTCGATGCATTCAGATGCGGCCTCCATAATAGTAAAACATCCTTCGACACAATGGAGTGTGGCGAAAGATGACATAAATTTTGTAGGCAACATAGTACCTAATGATAGCGACGTGAAACACCACTTATTACGCAATTCTATTTTAAACTTCCAAATACCTTATGAGGTTTGACACAGATGATGGTAATCAATAAACCACGAACATCGTCACAACGATACACATGCATCCGAGCGTACCTACAACTGATGGCCCCGGTATCTTCTAAATAAGTAACTAAACGACATAGAACACAAATTATGAAACCATCGATTTGTCAATTGTAATTCATTTATTACCAATTTCGTCATAAACATCAAGATTCTAGGGTACAGTTAATAATTTTCCTTCACGTGCAGTGACCCAGTGTATTAGTTATTTAAATAAATTCAAACTTTGTTGTTGCTAAGAAATTGCCATATTGTAAATTGTATCAACTTAGATTTTTTATTATGTTGACCAAAGGGTGTAATTTAACTTTACAATTCTACATTATCCTTGTTTTTTTTTATCAACTTTTTTGTTGGCCTCGATGTGGAGTGGAATTAAAAATATTAGAAGCATTCTGCTGAATCCAACTTGCATAGGAAAGTAACAGCCTATAATACAAAAAAAAAATACAAAAATATTTATTAATAACAAAAGTCTTATTTACAGAGTAAGGTGTGGATCTCATCCATTTAAGTTTTTTTTTTAAAACACTATAAAAGTGTATTAGGATGAGACCGCTCTTCCTTTAAACAGTTAGTCACTATAGGTACATAGTTATGACTTATCTTTAATACTAACTAGGTAGTTGATGTTTATTGTAAAAGTTTAGGTTTCTATTTAATTTGTTAAACAAGAAGTGGGATTGAAAATTGAAATTTATTCGAGCAAATTTAGTTTTAACGGTTTTGTGAAAAACGACTGAGTGAGGATTACGCTTACTTAAGATTTTGGGATCTGGGATAATAGTTTTGTGTGTTTTAAGAACACATTTAAGAATATAAAGTTGTCTTACAGTTAGAAAATTGCAGTCCTTGTATAGTTCAAAAGTCTCTGATCTAATTTTCCTGAAAGTCATAACTTTAAGAAGTGATCGTTGAGCCCTCTCAATTTTTAACATTTTAGTTTTGTGGGTGCCACCCCATATCGGTAAGCAATATAGTATGATGGATTGTGCCAATGTCGTATAGATACGAGTATATGTTATAAGTTGTTTGTCAGCTATGTGTCTTATGTATCGGAACAACCATAATAACTTTCTGACTCGGTGGGTGCACGTGTCAATTTGTTTATGCCAGTTAAGTTGCTGATCGATATATAATCCCAAGTATTTGGTAACACTAACCTTATCCAGTGTCTGGCAGTTACAATTAGGTGTATTATTGGGGTATTGACATGAATGGGCAATTAGACAAAAATTATTAGCAGGCTGGGAAGAATTTTTTATAGCAAAAGTCATATAATTGGATTTACTAGTATTCAAAGTAAGAAGATTGCTATGTAACCATTTGATGACAGTATGGCCTTTGGAGGCTGATTCAATATATCATCCCACTGCAGGGAAAAGGCCTCCATCATTGAATTCAAGTTAACACAGCAATGATGGGTGTACTGGCATAATCTCCACGCTTGCCAAATGCGAGTTGGTGATCACAAACCCGAGCAACGTTCGAAAATTCGAAACTTTTTTCTTGCCCGACCCGGGATTCGAACCTGGGACCCCGAGATCTTGGCCCGGTATTTAAACCACTAGACCAACGGGGCGTAAAATAAAGGTAACTTGCATATTATTATGTTATTATTTACACTCATGTTGTATGATAGTTACTATTCAGATCTTAAATTGCCATAGAACTCCGCTACCACGACTTGTAATGCATGATGCTCAGTAATGCTCACGCTTCATGTAGCTCTATTGTGAATCGTATGACGTTTCACAACCTTTTGTGCTACCGCAGACCTCATCATTCTTTCATTGTGGACCACGGCTGGACTTTTTGTACAGCATGTCTTATCTGTCCGCTTTGTGGTGCTTCGCGAACATTAACTAATGTCCCCTGTCTGTCAGATGATAACTGGCCCTCGTTAGTGCATTGTAGCGCCCACGCAATGTACTGGGCCGAGACCTAATGGACCCTTGACAGGATTACCTATAAACTGCTAGATTCCTCCCTGTGAATCTATTTCGCTTTTAAGCACCACTACATCTCAGTTTACCTGTACGGAATATTACTCCTTGGAGGCGATTCACGTCAGCCTACAGATGTCATCTTTCAGTAGGTGTGACAGTAAATATATTCTCAGGAGCGTGTGAACAAAAGCACTATGAATGTACAAAGTCTAGTCACAAACAACGAATCTACCTCACGCACTATAGATCCTATCGGTGGCCACTCTGCGACCTCGTTAATCATTCGATCTCTACGTGTGGAATAAAGATATTGTATGTAATGTTAATAATATGTATGAAACTATAGTTGTTTTAAAGCACCAATCCGCTCTCACTTTAGTCTCACATACGAAATTGCAGTGATTGTTTTATATGCGCTCTCGCCGGCTTGTTATCTAATACACTACCCACAAAGAATCTTCAGAGCACTCGAACACAGTGCTTCCGCTGGCATCAGTTCCGCTCTCTTGAATTAGGTAAGTGGTGCATTTGACGAAACTTCACTTTTTCGCCGGCCCACTTTACCCCTTGCTTGAATTTACCAATCGACGATCGTTTGTTTGCCGTCGATTATCAACGCGTTTAGCCATAAAACATGATTTTCACGCTGTCGCGGAGGTACATTTAGAGAGTCGACCATTGGTTCAGCTCCGGGGACTCAATACGGCGGCGGTCTTTTCACACGACAATCGGGAGCGAAACGTAGTAACTAGAGCGAATAATTTTAATTTTTTTCAGACTCTTAAGGTATTAAAACTTTAAAGCTCGATTTTTCTGTTCTGATAATCTTCGTTCTCGGGCGCTACAGGAGAACCACTAGGTATAGCATAGGAAGGGGGAGTATTTGAGCTCTAGGTTTTAAGATCTAATTTGTTCTGATTTGCTAGTTATCTTCAAATAGTATAATCATTTCATTTTAAAAAATAGTTTCCATGCATAATAAATAGTTTGCAACAAACGTGGTCATGTCGTGGAGGGCTTATTTCGCATTTACATAACTACAACCCCTAATAAAAAAAAGGTATTATGTTTGCAGCAAAGTCGTAGATGCGTTTAGCGATGTGGGTCGAAGAAGTCGCAGTTACACTTTCGTTGGCACTTGGTAGTATGCAAATCAGAGCGTGAGCTATCGGTGCCACGTCTCTGTAAAATTGTTTGGAAATTTAACATCAGTGGCCTAATTTTTCGAATGACTGCAGATTTATAGCTGCGTCATTATTGATGTTATTACAAGTCCTATTATCCAGTAATTGTCGTCCACCGCAGTCGCTTTCACCTTGATTCGCACAATTTCCCCCATCTTCTGAATCCAGTCCTGCTGTGTCTACAATATTAAGTACTTATATTGCAATACAGTCTCAACGTTCACCCAGTAATGTGTGGGAAACGGGCGTTCCAACTCTTTTAATTGCGTTGTGTCGGTTGTATGGTGTGTTATTATTGCGGGGCGTAATGCAACGCGGGCCACAGAAGTAAGGCGTCTAGCTGTCTCCGGCCAATTTCGTTGTTAATTATCTTCCATCGGGTGGCTGCCTACTCGACGGCACGTCTGGCCCGGTAACTTCAGCTTGAAAGTAGGCAATGCGTGTTGGTTGCCAGAGCTGATGCATACCGCCTATTCTTGGATTGGTATTTTCGATGCACAGCTGTTGTGGTTCAACGAACTTTCGGCGTAGGAAATCTATTTCTGTCAGTTCACATTAGAAATCAACACGTATGCTTTTTCTCGCCTATGATCAAAATATTTGAATTATTTAAGTTATTAAATTTAACTCTACAAAAGATAATCATCGCGGCGATTGTTTTATTATTTATCTCATCAGCTTAACTGGAATTCTTTTTCGCATTATGTTCGGTACCATCGCATTTGACACAGGCACTATTTAACTCCGCGAGGTCACTTAAACCAACTTGTTTTCTTACCAATCTTTTCCTTATTAATCGGAGAGAGGTCGCGGTCATTGTAAACATTTGGTAACCACTAAATGTAGAATTCAATGTTAATACGCTTAAAATTTTTTGGGAATATTAAAACTGTGAAATTTAAAATTAAAGATAGTAATTTGGTAGTTCACGGCTGTGTTAGTGCGTTATAACCGCATTAATTTCTGCGTATTAGCAAATTCTGCACCTCGACCGTTACACGAGGCCTAGATGGTAACGCAGTTGGAAAAGTGGTTACGTTCACTGCCATATCGTCCAAATTATTTGTATGTTTAAAATTTATTTGGAATGTGTGAAACGTTACTTAAAGCATGAAAAACTGATGAATAATCTTTTCAAAGTACCACTTGAAACAGTCAGATTATATGCTAACCCATTGTAACCCTTATCTATGACAGGTTAAAAACAGAATACAATTTCAATCATTCTTGTTGGTTTAGCCTGCTTGCGAATCGTGTTTGAATTATTAGAATCGCCAGAGTTAAAAATTATATGATTATATGATTATATGTTTATTAACTGACTTAAAAAAATAGGAGGAGGTACTCACTTTGTCGGAACTTTTTATTTTATTTTATACGATTGGACCCGTTAAGTTTTAGTAAGGATCCCTAATCTTTTCTAACAATAAATATAGCCTATGTCACTCAGGGTGAATGTAGCTTTCCAATGGTGAAATAATTTTTGAAATCGGCATAGTAGTTTTTGAGTTTATTCATTACAAATATACACAGACACAAAAATACAAATCTTTCCTCTTTATAATGTAATGTAGATGTAGATGTAGATTAGTACTACTGTGCAAAATACAATTTATAATCGCTTTATTTGACAACAAATTTCGACTTATTGACTACAATAAAATACGTATATTTCTACTGTAGTCAATAAGGTTACCAACTTTTTTTCATACTGCAATTCTCTTTCTCACACGACGTGTATACTTGGTTACAGATTGCACATAGTTCATTTTGTCGTTTGATATAATACTGTGTTCAGGGCGCTGCCGACATTGGCTGACCTGGGTCCCGGTGGGATTTCGAAATTCATGAAATACAGGACGTCCCGTGAAATACAGGACGTCCCGTGAAATACAGGACGTCCCGTGGAATACGGGACATTTTAATTACCCTAGTAATCAACATAATGATTTAAAAATATTTCCCTTTCATGATAGTAGACTTTAATAATGTTTATATATTCTATAATATCGAATCATACATTTTATTCATTTCATAACACAGTTACTATTTATTATAAAAAATTGCGTATAAGATTCAATGAACCCATTGAAAAAGTTACTTACATAATTTCTAGATAATTTCGTAATGGTTTATTTATGTATATTGTACGTCTATCTCCCATTACTCTAGCAGTAAGGTGAGTCATTGGTAACGACGAGGCAATCTTGACATGTAACCTGTAATTTCGCCAAAAGATTTATGAGGTACACTTCGGCGATAATGATTACAGTAATTTAGAGCGTGTTGCCAAATGAAGAGGTTATAGTGCGCAGTGATAAGTTTATTCCGAATAGAAATATACGTTGGGTTCGACGACCGATTGACGTTTTTAGGGATCTATACGAAATACCGCAATGACCTAAAATGAACATAATCTGCTATCCGTTTTGCAAATTCTAGAAAATACTGTATCTAGGTACTAATGTCAATTGTCAAGTTAACCATTTTTTGTTACCTACCAATTACCTATTTATTTCCTTGGCGTACTTTTAAATACAGTATTTGCTAATGTTTTTGTCGTTACGTTGACGGATCTGCGTCGGTTTTGGCGAGTGTGAATACAGCCTAATTTTTTTATTGCTCTTGTCGACTGATGCCGAGTTTTTTTGTTAGACATCGTGTAATAATAAAAACACACACCGTTCACGACCACTCGCTTCGAAATTATTTAATGATAAGCTTTCAAATCGCCTTTCAAACAGAATCGCCAACGATTTGAATGTTTAATTTTTTTTGCGTGGAACTATTATCGTCCGTTTTCTTTCAGTCACGAACGACAGCCGTAGAAACTTAAATGTTTTTCGATGCGATTGATTGAAGTCTCCATAAAAGGCATTATGTCCCTGATGCACCTTGCGTCGCAGTCATTCTTCGAGCGCGATTTTTTCACGGTCGAATAAAAGTTATAGAGCTTCCGCTGTTTTAATTTTTTGCTTGTTCAAATCCCTTCTGCTTATCTTTATATTTGGATCGTAAACAGGCAGAGCGAATACGGCATATCTGTCACTATTCTCGCAATATGCAATTCAGTTAAAATTATATCTACTTAAAAAGGAAAATGAATTAAAGTACTCATGCTGAATACCTTTTCGAAACCAAACCATATAAAATAAAATGTACCTTATCTCCATCCTCCTCATTCTTAAACAGCTTATGACTTCAGGACATGTGTCACTTAAGTCGCAGGCATATGATCCCCTAAATTGCTTCAAAAGAAATCTGAATCCTTATTGGCAAAAAAGAAGTCGACATCGCTAAAAGAAAATAGAGCCACTTGCGTCGAATAACTTTGGCGGTGTTTCAAAGCGGAGTCCCCGTTTGAGGCGAGACAATGTTGCAAGAATGGCAAGAAGCACTAACAGCCAGTCAACGCACTGTGATATTTTGCCCCGATGTCAGCGTGGCCATCGACTGCCAACGAACCCTCGTCACATCTCGATAGCGGCAATACCGACGTCTTTACTACCAAGCGACATTTGCAGAAATTTTCGTACTCATTATTACGAGGTATTTCCATTTGTTGACGAGGGGACTCTGAACGCTGCGATACTTTTATTATATGAGGGCTTTTTGAGGTTTAAATTTGAATCGATAGTTGTTAAGTCGATGGCGATGTATTTTTCATTTATTCTAATTTTAATTATTATTCATAATAAATATTTAATGCTGGTGCATTGAAGTTGCCATGACAGGCGTGTACAGGATTCACTAATGTATAATTTAATGTACTTTTAACCAAGGTGGTAGATTAAAGGCATGTTGTATGTTGAAATACGCATAATTATATATAGGTATTTTTGGGACTTATATGATGATTACTGATCCTTTTTTATTTAATACGTTTATTAAATGGCTCAAAGTCAAATGTCTCCTCTTTCTCTTCAAATTTTTTATAGGCGTTCAGTATCGTATTTAAAGTCCATTTATAAGTAAAAATGTAAATCAAGTTTTCATCCGAAAATATTTTTGACAACATAGTTTTCAATTTTTACGGTCCTAAGCCTGTTAAGGTATAAAATGAAAATCAAAAACCTATGAATAGTATCGTAATGAATAAATGAGATGCGCATCGTGTAAAAAAAGTGTTACTAGGAGTCAGTATTAAATATTGACTTTAAAAGGAAAATTAACAACTTAGCATCGTGTAAAAAAGTGTTGCTAGGAGGCAGTATCAAAAATTTTAGACTTTTGACGGGCATTTTCTGAGTGCTTTATCTTGACATTTTTGTACTGGGCTATTAATACCAAAAGACAAAATACGTAATTTGTTTTTGTCTAGTAGATTGCTATATTAAAATTTGGAAGGTGGTTAAAATTTCATCCCTGTATAATGAATAAAAAAGTTTCTATTAAGAAAGCGTAAATAATGATGTTGTTTTCTGTTATTTTTTCTATTTATTTTCTTAATGGTTACCGCGGGGAAGGTAATGAAAATAACATAAGTAATTTAAAATGTTTTAGCATTTTCGTTTTTTAAGTTTTTATCCTCCGGAAAAGACAACTTTGAAACTATTGTTTGTTGAAAGTGGAAGCGTTCACGAGTTTATGTTTTTGTTTTAAATAGTAAAGTAAACAAATGTGATTTCGTGTAACAAGTAAGTAAGGAATAATCCAATAAAACTGATAGAAAGCTATAAAACAGAATAAATGTTTATAACGCAGGCGCAATAATGATGTCACATGTCTAATATACTGTGTCTACACACGAAGATAACGTCAGGTTATTCACCTTCGACTGGCCTGTAGGTATATTTTATAATGAAAGAACACAATGTGACTCGCTGTGCCTATTTTGAAAGCCAAACGTACACAGCAGTTTCATGAACAGTGCGTGGCGGGTTCACGGCCTTTTCTTATGTCGTCTTTCGATAGATTTACGAGGTAGGTACTGTGATTAGTCGACTGGAAAGTAATTGATATTTGTATACTTAAAGGTTGAAAAGTGTTGTTGTTAACACGAAAACTAAACTAATATCTGTTTTAACTGGCGTTCAGTTTGCGACTTTGTTCATATGCGTACCATAATATTTATACAAGACATTTCTGAGGAGTTCAAATAGCAAACACGAGATTTTTATATATTAGGTATATTATGTACATGAAAGATTTGCTCGTTTTGTTGTTAGATTATGTTTATCAGTGGTTATTGAACATTTTCTTGTAACTGCCTAGACAATTGTCTGTAAACGTGCTTCAAGGAAACTTTCTCACACAAATTAGAAATTAGAAGTAATTTCTAAATATTTCACGTTGGCGTTTCGGCGTCCATATAATTAATGATTAATAATTTATGAGTAATTGCGTCCGAGTGCTGGAAATAAGGAATACCATCGTATACACGAATGTGACCTTCTAGCAATATGAGCAATGAATCACCTCTGTCATAAATACACGTTTGGGAACTTACCTAGCGGGGTATCATTACCAGAAAGCAGTTTGTAATCTTACATGCGGTCGTACAAGTTTGCGAAACTCGAAAGTGTTAGAAGTTATGGCGAAAAACTATATCTCGAAATTATTATTCCAGAATTCATAAATCATGCGCAAGTAGAACAATTCACCTTCAGTATATTGTTTAGCAATAAAATAAAAACATGAGTGATTTATAATATTTTAACAATAGAAAAATCGTAAGCTTTCATGTGTTCGTCGCCTGAAGAAAAAAACTTGCTTAGATATATTGTTTTTACCGAAAAGCACTTGCTTGTGCTTGCAGTACAAAAGAGTTAAAAATAGTAGTGTCTCAACCACAGGTTTCAACATCCCACTGCCTAACGCACGTATATCATGCACTTACTTGTAGCTTGATAGCGCAAGTTGTAATACAACTATCCAGAATTAATGAACAACATAACATAACAACACCAGCGGCGCAGCAGCGTCAGAAGAATATTAAGGAAGTCGCGTTCTATACACCCGTTTCTGCTAAAGTCTTCTGCAAGGTGTTGAACTTTATTTTCGTGGTTTTATTTCATCAAATATTTGTTCCAAGACTCGTTCACTCAAGCATTCGAGCATACCGTATCTATTTTTCAGTGTATTGGTAGCGCATGGGTTTCTATGAAAACTCGAGCCAACACGCGCGGGACCCAGTCCGCTCTATCTTTACTTTCACTCGCAGTTGATCAATTACAGATGTCATGCCTCAAAAAAAAACTGCATTATGTTACTGTAGCATTCTTTGCTGCATTCATGTTTCATATTGTTATGTAAGTAACACACTTACAAACCTTTATGTTATATGGCTTCAAAGACCGTCAGAATGTAAAACGATTAACGCTGTAATATTCGTAATACGCTTCCACTGAACGCTTCCTCTTAAGATTCTCATCTATAACCTCACGAATATTTACGGCGAGAACTTCAGGCTACACAATCTTCGTTCTATTAAATTACGGTGTAATATCGTAGATTAATTGTTGGCATTAAAAGGCTCTTTGCATGTCATCTATTATACTGACTATCGGCTGATCTTGCCGGCGTTAATTGAATTCAGCGTAGGCGATCTAGCGTAGGTATGTGCGATACAACACGTGTGCTGATGCCTTACTCTGCAACACGAAGCTCGTATTTACGGATATATCTGTCTCTTTCAGATACTTTAATACATCGGTATGTCTTATAGGGACAGATAGATTTGAATATACGGGCATTGTGTTGTGGTGTAAGGCCTCTGAACAGGGCCGTACCGCGGAGCTGTCTCTACATTCGGGGCTGCGTAATCCGCGGCCCCGAATGTAAAAACTGATAAACGCATCGTTGTTAGCTTATGATAAATGGTAAGCGTACGTACGCGTAAACACTAAACAATTATGTTGAAACACTACGCAATATTGTAATTAGATATCTGTTAAAGAAAATAGACTCTTAACTCTTTTTCGTTTACTTAAATTAAAGCACATCTCCAAAGTTAAATTTTTTTGTACTATGCCTATATTATGATAAGAGCAGTGAATTTTATTATAAAGTGTAATTTAAGCTTGTGCACTGTGCTACGTTGGCGATCTCACTTGCTAAACGAACAATTGTTAAAAGGTAAATGTCCCAACGTGTGTAAGCCCTAGATATGACCCTGGTGCTGAACCATAGATGGTTGTTTACTTTTGCCTTTTCAACTTGTTTTCGGTTCAATGAACAACTAACAATATTGTACTTGCCTAAAGTGTTATTTATCTCTGCAAATTTGTTAAATTTTAAAAAGCTTGAAGCGCGGTATAGATGTCTATACGTACAGTGATTTAATTTTGATATCTGAATTGTATACATACCAGTCCCCTGAAATGGAATAAAAAAACCTGGGAAACGTGATATTGTTTAATTAGAATCATACTAATATTATAAATGCGAATGTTTGGATGGATGTTTGTTACTCAATCACGGTAAAACGGATGAAAGTGTCCGCATGAAATTTGGCACGGAGATAGGTTACCTATAGGCTAGAAAATGCGCGGTTCCTTCCCGTAGGATAAGTTTCAACTTTTAAAATTCCACTCGTACGAAGTCACGGGCAACAGCTAGTGTACGTACACTACACATTTACACGTTTCTCTACATTTAATCGTGTCTAGATGATTCGAAATACATTAATAGTTATTTCAGTTTGCGAATGAAACCGAAAGAATAGTTAACAATTACCTTATCATCAAAATTTATTACTATTTTATTTATAAATATAAACGAGTAATTGTAGTAGAGCGAGTTGACACTTTGATATCGGGTCGTGTAGAGTAAATGGCGTCCTTCTCAGCGCAGTTCACTGAACCATATGCCTCCTGATTGGATACTTGTAAGTTTTCGATTAACAGCCTCAATGAGATCGTAAACCAACCTAAACCTATATTTATGTATATTATAAGTCTTATGAGCGTTCGTTTTCGTTACATTAGTTTTTTTTGGCATGAGTATATTACTGATCCCATAAGTATTAAAAACAGAACCGAAAGACAAACTTATTATGAATGTCTTGTTTTCTGTCTTTTTATACATCTAAAATGTCATCTTTCTTTATAATCGAGAAGAACATTATCTACAATAGAACAATCAGTAGTTTACTGTGGTGCTTTCTTGGATGATTGATTACTGAATTTATCAGACAAAGATGTCTGATAGAAAATTCATTCTACATAGCTTTCTTCAATACATTCCACATTACGCACCATAAAATCTGATTTCACTACGTATTTACGTTAAGTGACTGTAATTTCGATATTTCAAACGGTTTCACGATTCGAACAACAGTCGGTTACTCTGCTTTCTATTCATTCATCATCATAATTCATGTCGTCATTACCGGTGCATTTCATTTTTTTTCTAAATCCGCCGACATTAGCCTGCAAGGTTAGATTTGGTGAAGTAAAAGCTGCAAACGCATGCTAATGTGCTATTGTTATAAGCGGAATGATTCTAATGTGTCGACATAAAATACGAGTACTATTGGTGGTCGTATGCGGTGAGTGGAAAATTACTCTTTGATTGTTCTGATGTTTACTTTCAATATGAGTTTTGTTTTATTTGTGTAGTAATGGAATAAAATTCTTTACGATAACTCAATAAAATGCTGTTTAAAGATTTTTACTGTCTGATTTTTGTCATTTGACCATCTGTGCAGCTTTCAGTAGGTGTACTAAGAGCTGTACTTCTTTTGGGTAGTGGTAATTTTTTTTAGTCTCTCAAGTATCGCACTTCTTGATGCACCAACAAAATGTGTCTTCAATAATGCACGTGATCAGATGAGTTTGACCTGAACATATTATTGGTAGGTCGATGTCACGTGAGGTACGCTCGGTGCCGCCCGCTGCCATAGCGTGCTCGATAACGATCTGCGGCCGAGCAATTGCCTTGTTTGTCGTACTTGGCGACCCGGAGCTGATGCTCCACACGATCCAACCCGCTAATTGGAGGAGGCATTTTTGTCAACTTCATCTGATAGAGCTGGATCGTAGGAGTGTAGCTATGCTGATAATTGGAGGTACCAAAAAGAATAATTTATTTATAAATCTAATTTTAATATTATAAAGATTCTGTCTGTTAGTGTACACAGTGTAATACCTAAGTATTTAGTCAGTCAGTTAGTACTAGACTTTAAACTACGATGAAATCCTGATACCTAGGTTCATTCTTAGCGATGTATATCAATCATGGATCACATTAATGCATCCGTTAAAATGTTGTACTCGTTGGTGTGGTAGTGTGTGCTCAAGGTTCGTAAGGGGCAAAGGTGCCGTGTTAAGGAAGGCACGTTAAGCCGTTGGTCCTGGTTTTGTCGCAAGTAGGAAATCGCAAAAAAGTCACGTCCGAAGCCTGTGGTAGGTGATTTGAAAAACTCAACTCAAACCTTATCCTGTCTGCACTTGTTTTATCAAGCAGGTCATTATTTTTACTTCATCGCTATAGCCGATTCGCTGTCCCTATACAGCCAATTGGTCTAGTGGTTTAAATAATGGGCCAAGATCTTGAGGTCCCGGGTTCGATTCCCGGGTCGGGCAACAAAAAGTTTCGAATTTTCGAACATTGCTCGGGTTTGTGATCACCAACCCGCATTTGGCAAGCGTGGTGATTATGCCAGTACCCATTCTTGCTGTGGTAAATTGAATTCAATGATGGAGGCCTTTTCCTTGCAGTGGGATGATTATAGGCTGTCACTATACAGCCAATATGTATCATATTTTGGACGGTAAATCTGTTGGATAGAACATAATATTTACAAAATAATGCGACATCAAAACATTTGTAGCTCTGTCACACACCCAGTAGGTAGGTGAATAGAGCGTAATGCATGGGCGAGTGTACCATTGCGTTTGGAGCGACATGACTGAGCCGTTTCGAGCTGCCCTGCGCCGGACATACCGACATCGCCATTTGTGACGTTTGATGGAAGATTGTGCCTTTGCATGCGTTCTCTTTGGCCCTTCTTGTAACCTGCCTGTATTTATGCGTCTTATCCCGTGCGTACATCTCCTCGAATGCCCAGTTTCACTCCATGATTCAATGTTGTTGTTTATGCAAAAAGACGATACATTTTAAGTGCTATAAAAAGCGTTTTGCGCAATCACAAGACATATGAACACTTGACTATTAGCAACATCACCTCTCACTTCGTAAAGATCGTTAACCGTTGAATCAGGCAATCAATCAGCAGTAAAGTGTTTACCTATCGCCAGTTCGTTCACCCCGTCATTCAAGGTTCTGTGGTATTATTTTCGCCTCCGAAGCGACCCACACACATGCACCATGATGCACATTTCCAAGTACGATGCACTAGCTTGGTGGAATCAGAGCGCGTGACACGAATATGAAAGCCTACACAAAGTGTAGATTTTATCTGAACGTAAAAACCTCCATAAATTCCAGCCACTCCCTAGAGAAACGGAGCGGACAAATTGAATTCTCTCATATCACGGCGGTGTAATCATTTTTGTAACAAGTATTAACTGCAGGCCGAATTACTGTAATAAGAAGATGATTTTAGGTTTACTTAACTCTATCGAGAATATTATCTTCATCATACAATTGATTGAAAGACAATAACGGAGACTGAGGTTTAATAAGCTTCTGAAGTATGGAAACCAAAATGCACTACAAACGTGTAAGTAAATTATTATATATAGTGATGATGAATGATAATGTGAATTTTCTATTAATTTCTACCAACATGTAAATATTTAATTTGTTTTTGGACATAACGTTTATAATAAAACAACATTAAAATATCTAAGGTGAGTACCACTGACTTTTCAGTAAGTTAATTTAAACTGATATTAATGAAAAAGTCTAATGCACGACAAATTCAATCAGTCCTACCGTGAAAATGTCGCTCGCAACAGTACCGAAATAACGGAAACCCATAGATAAGGCACATGCTTATTATTCTATATCAATGGGTACATGGTAAAACACCCCGAAACAACTAACTCAAAAGTACCACTCTAGATTGTAACTTTAGTTCCACTCTAGATTGTAACTTTAGTTCCACTCTAGATTGTAACTTTAGTTCAATTAAACCTAGCTAGGTGCAAATCCTTCGTGTTGAAATGAGCTAGTTTTGAAGAGTAAGAGCTATTAAATTTAACGGCAACATAAATAGGAAACAAAACAAATTAAATCCAATAAAGTTTTTTTTTTTGCGCACTTGACTTGAGATTAGTCATGTCTGGTGGATGAAGTCCATTAGCGACAAAGAGGTATCGCGCGGCAGTGATTTACGACTGGCAACACTCTGGCTGATGGCTTCTTGTATCTTTTAATGAAATACTCGAACAGTAGCTGCTCGCCTCTTACAACTAGCTTTTATCTAATGCCCATTTGAATATGCAGACAGATGGATGTCATACTTAGTTTGAATAATTCGCTCGTTGCCTTGTCGTCGTCTTCCACAAACATCAGTGTCATGCAATACGTGCTATAGATTTGTTGTTAGCACTGTAATTTTCCAAGCCATTAAATCTTGTCAGAGGTTCATAAAGCCTCCCCACGTGGGTATGCGCGCACGCTTATTTTTTGCTCGGCAGCACATCGTTCATCATTACGCGTTTATTATCACAATGGCCTTGGCCGTGAACGGTCGCGCTGAGGACATACTAGCGCGTGGGCTAACGCTCCGGCTACGTGAACCGTGATATGAATTTAAGACCGAATCTACAAAAACTTGCATTGTAGTCGATGTACCAAAAATATTTTGATTGTACAAAAAGTGCTGTAAAAAATCTAATTTTAAATACCCAATAATAACCATCGCCCCAAACTTCAAATATTCATTTTGGCGTTAGGTTGATTTTAGATTTGTTCATGGAATAAGAAGCGTGATCATGACGTTAAAAATTAAATAGAGCCTTGATCAACGTTTCTCCCGAAAGCGGTAGGCACGTGCGTAGATAATCTATCACAGTATAATATGCAAAAACGGCCCCCCGCTGCGCCCAGCAGAGCGAAGCGATAGTCACCGCCAAAACTCACGATACAGGCGGCGTAACAATGATGTCACCCTGCCAATGTTTATAGTAAAAGTTCGTGACTGTCGCACACTTCCTTATCCTATGTACAGCATGGAATACGGAAAATGTCGCCCACTCTGTTCGTTCTCCAAAAGCTAATTTGTGGCAATTCCAGTACTCTTGATTGCCATTCAAACGTTTAAATACACCATTAGTAATCTAACAAAACGAACAAATCCTAGTTAGTTACCATTTGGGTCAATTGCATCAATCGGTAGATCGTAAGTTACGTCTTCGACTGACCACGTGCTAGAACGACGACCATACATACGCCCCACATTCGTAAAACTTGTAAGTTCCTTGCGTAATACGTCGTGATTGAGACAAACACGGGGTTTTTTTTTTTGTATGAGACCACTTTTTTCTTAGGCAAAACACAACAAAATTTTAGAAAATCTCTTAATAACAAATATACTTCTCAAACCGCCTTGAAGAAAACATAATTCTTTTATGTGTTATTAAAAGATTTATAACTCCGTCATGACATCTTCATCAAATTTAATTTCACGAGATACCTATGATGTTAAAACGATTTTAATGTTACGTTACGCAGCTTGCGAAAATACGAATTTTATGATGTCGTCCACTTTAAGATAATAATCTCCGCTGGAGGTCGTTGCACTGATCTCCGAAAGATATAGCATCCCCAGGAGAATTTACTGCGTGTATTTCAGGTAGTTGCTCATAATCGTCCTTATCAGAGTTAAAAACTTTTTCTGTCTAACGACGGAAATAAATTCCTAGAAAACGTCTGATATGACTAGATGAATCTCACCCCGACAGATATTTTAGCAGCGATTAACCAACTTTTCAAATTTAAATGGCGACATGCTATTTTAGTTCCTTATTCTTGGATCATACAAAACTTATTCGCTCGATTTTATCATGCCTAAATGATTCACTCTGTTCTCACGTATGTAGAATTGATAAATGCCAATAAATAACATTTATTGCCACATTACCGTTTCGTAAAAATGCGTATTTACTGAATGAATGTGCATTTATATGTTTACTTTCGAGTACCACTACACTTTGAACACTCAGATCACGTAAATAAAATGACAATATCGTATATTCACTTATAAACACATAAGAATAAAGCCGATGAGTTGTAAACGCGGCCGATCACGTACGTGGATCATGTATTCGATGCACGGAAAAATATAGCCAACCAACAGAAACCAACAAAAATGCCCTTGTAGCTCTTGGTCGAAACGTTACTTATGTCAATTAACTTGTGTTCAAACACTCTTAAGCTAAACCAAAATTCGTTAGTCCATTGTAAGCAACAACAGCTTCATAAAGACCAATAATTCCTTTCTTCACTATTTATGTAATCGATGTCTTTAAAATCCCAAATGATTCCTAGTCTGGTAATAATATCATCATCACACCTATTAGACGTCTATTAGGTGTCCATCGTGAAAAGTTTGGTTAGGTTTCTTTCTTCTGTGGAAAGAACGTTTGATAATAATTAAGAGCAATACTACATTCCATATTTACTTGTCTTGCGAAAGCTTAAGAAATTGTTTATGTGCGCCTAGGAAAATGTTTTTTGCTCTAGAATGTGATGCAACAGTAGGCCCCATACCGGTTTCCGCACGGCTCCCCACTGTCTGTCTGGCGGCTGGCAGACACTAGTCAATGGTCTGAAAATGTTTTGCATGTAATTGATTAACCCTGTGGCACATTCGGTGTCGTCTTCATTAATGTCCACAGATATTTTATTGCGTATGAATTTTAGAAGATTAACGCCTGTTGAATCCTAAATAAGTCGTTCATTGTTATTACCTACTGCTACTGACACTTCATTATTTATTTAATTCTATTTAAATTAATATATGTCTTGTGTCTTACGTTTTAGGATTTACTTCTGCGAGTATTTACAATGGAGCTTCCAATGTAGGTTTCTACATTTACCACACGATTGCTCTCAGAAAGTTTAAAGAATTATTTATGCAGATTTTGTGTCTGATAAAATGCTCCTGTTTTGCAAATGTCAACTCATATAACGTAAGGGGGCGTTCTCACGGTAGCTCTCGGAGATGAACGGAGAAAGCCTTATCTTGTGTATCGGAACGCTAACAATGAAGAGCGTGTCGATGCTTATCATCTGCTCCAGTGTGCACGGCTTCCAGTGCTTCGACTTTCACTAGCCGTTTGTTGTTTCTAACACCACCTTGTTTGTGCGCATCGTGTCTTGTTAGTGCCGTCTGTAGTTGAACCAAACAAGTGATTTGTGAAAGTATCTCCCACCAAATCAACTACTAGAACAACATCGTCCTGTGTGTATTACTGCTTTGTGGTGACGTTTATGTCGGTCAACTGAAATAGAAATCCAAAGGTTAACAAATCCTTTGCATAATTATGTTAGCTTGGTACAATGGAGAACTTGGTCGATCAGCAGTGAACGCCCTCAAAGAGATTTTCGTTGTTTACTTCAAAATATGTAAAAAGGAAGACGCTCGACACGAAGTGACTTTTTTCGTTTAATATTCAATAACAGACGTATAAACGCGCATTGTATTATGTGTTATGGCTGTTCGGAGAGGCGGCTCTAAGGATGTGCAAGATTCTTAAACCATTCTTAGATCATCGATCACTTAAGATTAATATTATGCAACATTTTGAAACGTCATATTTTCGAACGAAAAATAATCCTACCTCTAAATTCTACTCTTGTATTCTCAAGAAAATTGCAGGATTATTTCAGCAATTTGAATGATAACGGGAATCAAACGCGATCATACCTTATTATTCTTTCAGCAACATAGTGCGATTCTTCTTCTTCTTTAAATTTCTAATTATTTTGACATTAGAACAACGTTTGTGATGTTGTTCAATCATGTCGCAAGTAGCTACTTTTTAAACTACGTAACGTCGTTATACATAACGTCAACATACATAAAAATACCCATGTAAATTTTAAGCCTTTGATAAGACACGATTGATTCGGTATTCTTATCTCGATACGATATTGATATATTCGATTCAGTGCAGCCCTACGGCGCGCATGCTAAGCCTGGCGTCGTGATTTAGTGCAGGGCCGCTGCGCCGGCGCAGCCCACGGCCCTAATTACAAATTGTAATGAGGTGACGACGTGACGCCTTCGCCTCTACTCGCCTCACGCCTCTGCGCCTCTTCTCTGCTAAGGGTCACTAAAATATCACCCACCAAAGGTTGTTATCGAATCCATTTTATGAAAGAGTTTGCATTACTGAAACGGGTCTCCCCTCTAGTCTTTCTTGGGTTAGGTGGATATAAGTAACTAATATTTGTCTATAAGGAGTAACTGTCACTTTCGATCGGATACAGACACATCTTATCGAGTTATAAACAACCAGACAAACACATATTTTCTAATAATTTCCTGGTTAATTATTCAGTCGAAATCTTAAAATTATTGAAAGATGTTAAGGTTAAATGCAATCGGAGAATTTCGAGTTAGGAAGAAAGGGTCTTCTAGTTTTTTAAGACCGTTCAAAATAAATATAACGAATCAAAATTAGGCATTAACACCCCAACCAGGAACTGCGATAGATACCCAATGAAGCAAATATCTGAGACTTGTAATGAATATCGCCGTCAAAATATCTAGGTATTTTTACTATCTATCTACCGAGTATCTTTGATATCTAATCGTCGTGGGTCTTATTAAATCACCATCTATTTTTTGTTGCCTATCTCCCGCGAGATACGCATTTGAACAACAATACACATAGATTGAATGTCAGTGTTGAATATTTTAAATTATGAAAATGAATGGTTAAAATATGAGCACTGAATGTATGTATGTACATTCGGTCGTTCGCTGTATTTTGGTTATTCAAACTTTCTTTATAGAAAACGTTGATATAGGTTTTAAACATCGAATTGGTAGGTTTCATCAGATTTGTGTAAGGTTGTTCATGGATGGACAATGAATACAATTGATCATCGATCGTATAATGTAAATTCTAATTGTGTAATTTTGCCCATTCCATGAAGACCATTCCATGATAATTCACGATTGTCATGAGTCACACGAGTCACCGCAATCATTTGACATTAGCAATGAGTTCAAAAAACATACGCAATTCGAATTATCTGTCAAAATCATGTTCATCATTCACTCATCGTATAAAATTAACGACCCCAATCGTTAACGATAAATGAACTCCGTACACAATTAGAATTAGCCGTTTGACAGATCATACCGTACGTTATTGCTTTACACCATCGTTACGTTATCGTATTTTTGAACTTTATGACCAATTAAGTTGACATGTCGTTAAATTTGATTAATAATTAATTATAAAACATATTTTTTTCTTTATCAGTCTCATATTTAAGCAAATAACAAGACTAAAAAGTCATCATCCTGATAATAATCTTTCTTAGGTCGAAACATGTGAAAAGATGAATTTTGCTGCTTAAATTATGCATATGTGTTTAGCGTTAGTTGTAGTCTTAGATCATATAAAGAAATAGATATGAAATAGGGGCGTGGCGCGTGCGAACTCGATATGGGCAAACAGAACTATTGCACTCCGCGGCGGATTAGTTGTACTTCACCCGCGCCGCCGCGACGCAACGATCTCCTCATTTAATTAAAATGCCGAGTTGTTCCGTGATTACTTGTAAAAATAGAAGTGTAACAAAAAACTACACTAAAGATGGAGTCACGTACCATATGTTAATATTATAATTTCATCATTTATTTGCATAAAATCCATTAAACGAAATATTTAATGAAAACATCCATGTAACGATAATTGTATCAGCACAATATACATTGAAGGTTTGATACAAACTAGCTGTGTTGTGAGTACTATGACTGCGCAATGTATCGAGGTATAATCGAAGCGTTCACTGCCAGACGTGTGCGTCGCGACCACACTTTGTAGCCAGCTAATACTAACCGTAATATAATTTAAACACGCATTTCTCTAAAAAACGTCAAATGTTTCTTTACGGCCTTGACGTCATCATCACCATTACTCCAACATTTGAGAGCAGCATCATTAATTTTTTTACCACCTTACGAATGCGGTTCCAATACCGTTGTTGTTGCTACGAGAGATGGTTCATCTAGATTCACGTCTTGGATACATACATCTAACAGAACAATAGACTCTAGTTTTTACAGGTCTTTGTTCAAACACCAATGTAAATCGAAGTCGAGATGTTTGTAAACGATATTACCGCGTAAAGTAGTAGCAACTCCTCTATTCTATTCGAACTTTGTGGAACAATTTATTCTCTAAGGTACAGCAAGCTCACTCTGTTCCTAAGAATATAATTATAATTATTGATAATCGCTTAAAGCTAATTTGAGCCACATCGACAAGTGAAACCAACCTTTTTGAAAAAGATTAACGTAGGTATATCATACTGTAGGTAATAATTATGTAATGTGGAAACATTGCGACACTGTCACACTGTTTCACTGTTACCTATAACTGTAATTTAGACATAACACACACACACACACACACACACACACACACACACACACACACACACACACACACACACACACACACACAAACTCACACCATTTTTTATATGTTATGATACACACGTTTGCCCAAACTATGTCGGTACATAGAAGGTGAGAAAATGGTGTGAGTTATATTGTAAAAGAAGAGCGGGGTCTCCGGCTACAGGTACCACGAGTACATACTGGGTAGATCCCAGCCTCAATATTGTATACGTTTTTGTGTGTTAATGAAATAAAAATTTTTTTTTTTTTAATTTATTCGGTACACACCTGCAGTAGCAGGTAAGATGCACGTGATACCGTGCCTTAAAAAGTTTCTTTCCGATTCACCGTGATCTCCTTTACGCCGTAAGTTCGTAACCCCGCTTGTGAAGCCATACCTCCTACTACCTATTTCCGCGTTCTTTGATCAGCGACTCGCTCGCTCAAACAGTAGGAAGTGAGCCTACTGTTTCTTCAAAAATCATTATGTTACAAGTTTTATTGCAAGTTGAAAATAATAAACACGCACGAACTGCGATTAGGTATATTTAACGGTAGCGCTTTGCAACTGTGCGAATAGAAGCTGAAAAGTTTTTGTCACTCTACATCACTTGTTTATCCGGGGCCTTATTCAGCTATTTCAATGGGGGCTATCGCTAGTGAATTTGCCACTAGAGGCGCTAGTGTCGCGTGAGGTCCAATATCATTCACTTTGTACTGGTTTTAGCGGAATTTGTTGCATAAAGTATAATTTCTTTAATTTACCTGTTGGAAAGTGATCTCCTTCGTAAAATATCGCAAATATGGATTATTTTGGCGATTAATGTGAACGCTTTAAAAGCGGAATTAAGAAAAAGCGCAAAAATAGGCGGCCTCAAGAGCAACTATTTCAGAAGTTAGTTTGTTGATATCAAGATAGTTATTTATAAACAATATAACCTTAATTAGATTCAAGATATAACACTTTGTTTCGGCGCCAATCGCCTTTGACAGCTATACCTCCGGACCTCAGTCTACAGTGGCGCCAACTGGTATACAGCAAAGAAAGGGTAGTCCCCATTGCAGTTTGATCGTGATTGAATTTTGCGATTTTGACATTTAGCCCATACTAGAACTGTCAAAACCTGCAATGCAATTAGTAGGATTGTGATACGATAGCTGAATTAGTGGCCTGTTTGCAAAGCCGTTAAGGAGCTTTTTTGCAAAAAATGCGAACGTAGTAAATGTTTTGTTTGATTAACGTTTCTTTTTTAATTGTTACAGTTACTGCCACTCAACCACCACAGAGGCCTTGGATACCTTTGACACGACCAAACAGGACTCGTCCGACATGTAAGTAATACTTTTGCAAGTTTTACCTTTGACGTTTAGTACCTATTGTGATTTATTTCTACTAATGTAAGTTGATGTTGCACAATGGCAGTGATTGTAAAACAAATCGTCGCTTCTGAATCAGATTTTGAATTGTACGTGTAGGCGGGATGCAACAACCAGCAAATCCACTCAGCGTAGCGTAGACACTCAAAACATAACTGGCATCAACTGCTTGAACTGGATTTGTTTATTGGATTGGAAAATGAAACCGTTGGTTTAGTCACTGGGACCGACTTGATATCGCGAAGTTGCAGTAGCGTAGCTTTAGCTCAGCGCTGGACTGGGTTACTGTGCTTCCCCATGGAGGATCGTCGTATCATAGGCTTAAAAGACTGGCTTGTCCGATATCCGTTGCTTAGTGTAACTAATAACTCAATGGCTATGTTAAAATTAAAAGGTTTTTAGTTAAATGTTACTGCTAGCTACGGCATGTAACTCTTTCATCGACAACGTGTAACTAATATTGATAACAAAAAGCTTGGCAACTAGTCGATCATTAATAAAGTGTCGTAAAGGCGCGTATGGGCGCGGCGCACGCGGTCTGTATCATAAATAACGAAGCAGGGACCGCCCTACCATTGCAACAGTAATGCCGTGGTCACCATTGGATATAACGTTAGTTTCCAGTGTGTAAACTAATAGCTTGACTGATATTTAGCCCAATATACACACATCTGAAGTCTTGATGAGACAGAATTTTGCTGTTGGACCATTATTTGGACGTGCCCACGGCGATTTAAGACTCAGCAGGATGACTACTTTTGCAAATTAACCGCGTTCGTATTTACCATTCAAAAATGATTTTTCTTAACAGCTGTCTATTCTGCGTGAGATGCCCTGTTTATTATGTGCCTATTAATTCGCTATGACGGTAACATTGGTACTTTCCTTAATATTGATGGTGTTCTGGATCCAACACATTCCATTTGTACAAATATGGCAAATGTGTGACCGCGGCGTAATGTTTTAACTCGTGGGAGACCTAGGATGCGATGCGAGTTCGGTCCTAGCCAGGCCAACTTGCAATGTTTCACCCGGTCCCGTTACACACTTAACAGGCTATGACATTTGAATAATTTGATAAGGTGGAGCTTCCTCATAGCTGCGTAGCCACGCATGGTTATTATAACACACACTATATGATGTATTACTCTATCTTACTCATAATATCGATCTCATTACAATTTCTGTCCAACATTTATTTTATATCACTTAGGGTTCTGCATCGGTGTCCAGTTTCTGGTTTCTGATCCAGCTAGAATTATACCACGGCTAGACGCACGACGCGACCAATTTACATAAATCAAACCAGACGTTCGGGACCTTACACCTTAGGAAAATAATTAATATCAGCCACGGTACATACCACTGCAACAACAGGTTAAAACCTATAGGAAGCTAATCGACCGGAACGTTCGAGTTCAGAGCACTTGTGGAACTTCGTTACACACACTCGACGTTCTGATCACGTAATTGGCCAAATTCGGCTATAGGCTTGTTGTGACAGCGAATCGGTAAGGGTTCGATGAAACACAGCGGAGAACCCGACTTAATCTGCATAATACAGTTTAACAGTACAAAAAAAACTCACAAAAACTAGTTTTTTAGTAGAATACCATATACTTCCTGAAATTGGTTATTTGCACTTCCCGTTTAAAATTAATCTATGTGCGTTTTGGTCTGTTTAATTTCCATTTAGAGGAAAATAATACCTTCCGCTTCTGTCCTAGACTTGCCCGTTTGTTTAGGCTCATCCCAGTTACAGAGAGTCTGTAAAGTTGGTGCTACTTACATAAAAACAGTCAAGCACTAAACCTGTCATCGTCCACTACTAGATATTCCTCTTTCCTGAGTTGCACCCAATTCTTATAAACAGCAATGAAGAAAAAAACAACTGAAACTGTGATTGGTTGAACCCAAATCTACTTTACCTCCTCCATTCTCTGAACTCGGAATAGCTAACGAGGAAGCATTTGTATGGTTTGGGCCGATCCGGCCGATCTCACTTACCGCTCAGGGTCGCGACTCAAGAAAAGAGGAAATGCCCTTCGTCTCACCGCGCCGCACAATGCACAATGGGAGACATTGGCTGCGACCTCTTGCATCCGTGAACCGAAAGCCGGGACACTATATTTACACCAATTTTGATTTCCGAAGAAACCAATTCGATGCGGATAATTAAAGGACTACCTACTATACATGCAATATTTTAAAGTACATATCATATACCAGTAATTTTTTTTTTACTGTCTGTGATGACACATTGCTTACTGTCTGTTCGTTGCGTATGTAGGCACAGTACCAGTAATCACATACATTGTTCTGATCCTAAAGTAAGTAACTATTAAAACATTTGTTTTAGTGGAATACTAAAATCAGAAACAACTGAAGGACCACCATCGTTTTTTACATCGAATCCTAGGACTTCAGATGGCGGGCGACCAAGCAAGCCATTACTGACGTCAGAGGTCCAGCGTAGACCAAGGTGATGGCAAGCACACTCTCTCTGTTTTGATTTCTAATTAGATTGATAGTAATCGAAACAGAGTGATTTGTTTCAAGAATTTCTAAATCAGTAGTTTCAGTTATAAACTGTGGCAGCAAGTCGATTAGTTACAAGTTTTGTGTTTTGGGATGACACAAACATTAATTCTCCTGCGGTGCAGTGTCGCGCTGGCCCGCTATTGTCGACCCAGTGAGTTATGAACGCATGGAGATTTAAATTCCAAAACTCTTGTTCATAGAGTCGACTCTATGAATTAGTCTAAGATTAGTCGCTCGATAATCTCATATTGTCAAAGTACCAAGTAGTATCTGGCCGTCATATTCATTACGATTTGTCTCTCAGACTTAACATTTCCGTACTTATTTTTAAGGTTGCTATTTCACATTAAATTTGTCCTTAATTCTTTTCGGGACTTACTTGGCTTGTCGACGTTGTAACAATAAAACTATTGTGACTAGACTATTGTTAGATACATAAAATATGAATACTCGACTATAAGGCCTTTTCTCTTTAAATTATTCAGGGAAGTATCCAAAAAACTGCATTTAAAGCGTAACCTTTATAGTTCTGATGTTATGATATAACTAGTTGCCAAACAATAATTGAAAGTATTATCCCTGTATGAGTAACACGACCACCACACGCAAACAAAAATGTCAAGGTGCCACTGTTCGTCGGGTCGCGGTCGCAAATTAAGCTATGTGTAACAACAGATAAATTGCCAGTAAATAGCCCCGTGTGGCTAAAATTGTTTTATATACGAATTATGTAATTACGAATAATTAAATAACTCTGACAGAGTAATCTGGAGAGGTGAGATACAAGATAATCGTCAACATTAGATATAATCTTATTGTTTTATTAGAGTCGGCGTGACTAAACAACTAAGCACGAAAGCGTAGTTTCATAGACGCGTATTTCACATTAGTTTGAGGTTGACGCTCCGGATAAAATCTTCGCAGTTTAGTTAGTAACAAGCAGCCATCCTCCAATAGCTAATAATGACGAAGACAACTGTGCCAGTGATACTGTTTATATTTTCTTTTTCTATAATAAAAGAAGCCTTAGCTCGCTTTATTCTTCGTTTTTCAATCTAACTACGTATAATAAATGACGCCTACTTCGAGCAGTAAAACGTTTTGTGAGGCACCACATTATTGCTTAGCGAGCCCAGCAGTATGAAAAAAATCTTTTTTTCATTTCCATATTTTTTATTCATCATTTAACTGCTGTTAAACCGTACGGACTTCTTTACGTTAAACCGAAATGGGTATCGACGACATTCAAAAACGGTTGTTAAAGAATATGTTAAAAACTTTTCCTTTTTGCATTATATGTTAATCTTTCAAGCTCGGTGACTACAAGTTTTCTCGTTTTTCCCATTTCTTTCGTAATATGTTAGCTGTCACAAGCGTTCTATATACCATCCTATCCACCCGTTTTCACCTTGACGTTGATTTCTCAAACCAGCCTGTATATCACATGAAAAGACTTAAATATTCAGGGCCTCAGCAATGCAACCCAGTTATGGATCTACCTAATGCATGTTAAACAGGGTTTACCTCCTCATTTCCTTATTAGATCATACAAACTGTTGTATTAGCATGCGAAAGTCTGTGATTTGTCTACACGTGTCACACTTGCAACTAGGGGTGGGGCAAATACCAGATATTTGGAGATGGGGTATATCTCTTGTGATGGATATTTTTATTTTCTTCAAAAAACAAGTAAAGCCGTACAGATCTAGATTTAAATATGATAGCAAAAGAAAACCTAGTTGTAAAATTATTATTTTTCTACGATTCTATGAGCTTTATCAATAGCTTGGCTTACCCAACCAAAATTTATGAATTGTTCTCTACCCCCGTTGACTACATCTCGCCTTCTGTGGCATTTCCACCGGGCCACGAACAACCATGGCAATCACTGAACAGACTCTTCTGGCCATTGTAGGGATAATCGGGTAGAGTCAATGATATTTTTGTAATATCAGTGGGTAGAATGATGTTGTTCGTCAGCCCGGAACGTAGGTGACCTAGGGTAGACTGGGTACGATTGAAACAATTTCACTTTGAATGCGCATTGTGAAGTATCTATTAAACTTACAGATTAACTATTTTAACCATAACAAGCACTGTTATCTGTCTTATGAATAAAATATATTATGTAGCTCTATCCCAATGAACTACGCTGTTATTACCAAAAGAAGGGGTTCGGGAAAAGCGGTTCAATTGACCCCATGCTAGGGACAGTTGAAACAGTATATAGTATTAATTGAAACACTTTGGATATCTTTCGAATTATTAAACATTTTAATAGGTTAAAACGGTTATCTATAACTTAACAGTTATACAATGAGATCATAAAAATTTGGTAATGTTACAATGTATATTTTTAAAATTATCACTTAAACAAAGTTTTGGTATTATAGGTTAGCTTAATTTCTTTTTCATGTCTCGTTAATAGAAACAAATTAAACTAAGAATTAACATTTCACATAATTCTAAAATCTGATTCTGATTAAAGTGTGTATTAACTTGTACTGCAAATCCAGCTGCTCTACGGAATCGCTATCCTGTCTGGAGACATAATTATAAAATGTACTTCCGTATGAGCGACTGAACTACTTCCGACATACGATGTGAGAGGTCCAGTTCCTGTAGCATGAATACATTAGTGCTTAACGCATCTTGATGTTAAGAGCATCTTCATCCAGCACCACATTTCCAGATCGTGTATCTTTCAAATTGGCCGTCCTAGAATTAGTCACACCTAGAATTTGGTAATATTTTTTGTGTCGTGTGTCTTGTATAACGAATTAATAACTCGCATGAAACCACTTCAGACCGATCCGCGACCTTTGTCCTCTCTCTACCAAGTACTTTGCGGTTCAGTCTAGCTAGAAGCAGGTATACCTAGATCGAAAACTTGGTCGAACACTAGTCGTAACATGCGCGGGCCCACGTAATGGCACCGCCAATAAACATCGCCTCCCCCCATTATATTCAGATGAGACACGATACCCACTGTTGTGCTCATTTTGTCTACATAGAACCTGACACAAGAGTGAGATGTTCTAATATACACTCGAGTTTCGCAACTACTAACATGACCAGTGAATATTTATAGGATGTTTACGTACTCACATTGCAAAAAGTTTGTTGTTGCGTGTATTTTTAAGAGAAGTTCATGGATCGTCTGACGACAAAATGCGATTTGTCTCAAATTGACGCGTTTTAATCAAATAATCTGAAGCCTCTAACTGCCAAGGAACTAGACATTTTATTGTTTGGAAGTCATCGGTGGCACCCCCATGGCATTTCATGTGTTAGGTGAAATAGGTGACCGGTTCACTTTTTTTGGTTACCTTTTTATTTTCTTAAAACTTTTTTGAATGCTTAGTAAAATCATAACATCCAAAATATTTTTTATTGCTTTTTAAGTAAATTGTAAATTGAAGAGAAAGGTAGGTGTAATGACAGATGTATCTAAGAAAGAAAAGTCACCTTATGAGCATAATAAGGAGCGTTTGGTCGTTTCATGAAAGTCTGATAAATTTACAAGGGCATACATTTTCATTCAGAATTTCGTATATAAATTGAGCTAAGAATGTAAATGTACTGTGGGTCTAGCACAAAGAACTATCGACTTCGAATCGTTTGCGTATCGAAAGCAAACGACACAAAGTTCTTGCTTTGTTTTGTAGTTCTCGTTTTGACCGCGCGAGCGCTGTTTAAGTTTTCATACTAAATATTTCGATGGCGATACGAACACGCAAACGATTCGAATTCGATAGTTTTTCGTGCTAGACCCACAGGTACCATAGTGACCCGTTCTGTGTTTACTAAGATTTACTTGTGTATGAACCTCTCCTTTACTATCGCATCAGTATACCTAGGTAACACTGAAAATGTTTAGAAAATGAAAAACGGCTTAATGTAGAAAGTTGCCAATACTTTTATTGTTTTTCAAAGTAATCTCCGTTCCTCTCTACACATCGTCGCATTCGATGGAACCACTGAGAAAAGCAGTGTGCCCATTCTTCCTTCCATAGAAGAGACCCCTCTTCTATGGCATTTTCGTACGCTCTCACCGCATCTTCAGGCCTCGTAAAGCGAACACCTCGAATTTTATCTCTAGTTCTTGGGAATAAATGAAAGTCGCAGGGCGCCAGGTCAGGACTGTATGGCGGATGACTCATTATCTCGACACCTGCCATAGTCAAATATTCAACAGTCCGTTTTGCGGAGTGCGCTGAAGCATTGTCGTGGTGAAGGAGGATCCTGCTTCGAGGGTGCTGCTGTCGAATTTTTTCCAAGACAACAGGCAAACAGCGATTGAAATACCAGTCTGCAGTAACTGTCCTTCCATCTTCTAGCACAACTGTCGCGAAATGACCTTTCCAACCAAAGAATGAGGCAATCATCCTTTTTCCTTGACTTCTTCCTTTCTTTACCTTAGTTGGCCGATCCTCGAAAGGAAACACCCACTGAGCTGATTGTCTTTTGGTTTCCGGTTCGTAGCAATATATCCAGCTTTCATCACCTGTGACGATGTCTAATACAACATTTGAGTCACCGCCGTTGAACTTATCTAACATTTGGCGACACCAGTCCACGCGAAGGTGTTTCTGGTCGTCGGTTAAAGTATGGGGAATCCATCTGGTACAAAGCTCTCTGACGCCTAAATGTTCATGTAATTTTTTTTGAACTTGACTCATACCAATGCCTAGGCTTGCCCTTATGTGCTGATAGGTCACTCTCTTATCTTCCTCTATCATGCGTCGCACAGCACTGATGTTATCTTCAGTAGTCGCTGTTAAAGGACGTTTTAGTTAGTTTTCGCGCGGATCATCACTGAGATTGCTACGTCCACGCCTAAACTCGTTAAACCAATTGTAAATAGTGGCACGAGATGGGGCTTCAATAAGGAATGGTAATCGCAGCCTATCATAGCTTTGTTGTTGAGTAAGCCCACAACGAAAGTCATAATAAATCATTGACCAAAAATTTTCTCGCGTTAGGTTAATTTTCACGTGTAACAAGAGTTTTAGATTTGCCAATTCACAAAAACAAATGATAAATGAATGGAATATATTACATTAGGTTAGCAAAGAATTCTAAAATTGAAATTCAAAAAAAGTTTTCATTGGCAATGTTTCTAACTAGCCAGTTCTAAACATTTTTTAGTGTTACCCACGTACCTGTAAAAATAGTCTGTAAGTGTTAACAAAATAAATAAATAGATAAAGTTTATTTATTCCGGCAGCAAAACTCATAACAGCTCTTGTTGTCTTGTATTTCATAATAGTCCAAAGTTCTATATAACCTAGAGAAATCTGTTTATATCTCAGAGATAGTTGTTCCAAAAATCAGTCGCCTAAGTTTGTTTATATTTTGAAAATAAATTACCGTAGCTAACCAACAAAACCAGGAAAAGCTATTTCTTACTGAAGACTAGTAATTCATATCGACCGTTTGTGATCATCTCATAAATAACATATCATAAACGTCATTGTTTGTTTGAAAAATCTACGATGGACACATCACATTAGGCATTCGGTTCATCAACAAACAACACTGTTACAACAGACGCGATAATCACATACAATATTGTCGTTAATTACAGTATTACAATAACTAAACAATGAATCACTTCGTTTCCGATGCTCTATTGTATTCTATATTTGCTTTATAATACTGTTTTTAACCGATTTACTTAAAGCATTCCTAATTCGATGCGTCTATAAGAATACACTTTATTTTTGTCGTTAATATAAATCTCATTGTTAGTTCATATTAACCCCTGCGGCTACCTCGCTTGTGTAGTGCATCAGGGATGTTTGCTAAAGCAGGCGTAGACTGCTTCTATGCAACAATGCGAAAACGATGTGCGTCCCTGGTGCGAAGGGTCCGGGCGAGCGGTAACAGCGTCCTGAATATGATCGCTGGTAGACTAGACTGCTTATAAGTCAGCCGTTCTTGTGCCATTTCGGGGGCGTGGTGCAGGAATGGCTATTATAAACTAAGAATTTTGCTAATTTTAATTAACTTTACTAACTTTAATTATGTAAGCACTACTAACAACATGAGTCTTTTTTACTTTATATAATAAATGCCTTTATTTTTATGCTTTATTCATTCGTTATAATGATGAAAAAAAACACCTAAATAAGTAAAATGGGGTTGATAGCCTTATAAAAATAAGTGAATAAAACATTAAAACGGTTAGCATAAAAGAAATTACCAACCATTATGCAAATTTGTTGACTTATTTTACGTACTGTTTTCTTGAGTTTACGCGAACACTATACATTGAAATGAAAGATAGATTACGGATTTAGAACGCGTTTATTTTTGATTTAACCCAACGTTTCGAACCCTTTACAGCGTTCATGGTCACGGGTAGACTAAGGTGTTATTCGTCTTTAAGATGGTGATTTGAAAAAATGTTTAACTACCGCCTCTAATTTTTATCGTCAGTTATGTTCCTTTTCACACAAAATGAGCTAACTGTGTCCGGAGTCTTCGCAGTGTTGCCATGGTTTGTGGACTTCAATGATGATAAGACAGGGTCCCAAGCAGCTGGTAAATTCCAACCAACTTCTCTATTCAAATTAGGATGTTTTTTAATTTCTATTGCTTCGCGTATCATTCTAGGTACATATCGGTTTTCCTTGGCAAGAACTTTAGGTTTATAAAATCGGGCTTATCAAACGCATGCCAGACTGCAGATTTCGTTATACGCATGTTTTTCATATCGGCTACGTGTTCTTTTACCCGAATACCTATACTGCGTTTAGTTTAACCTATGTAAGAGAGCCCACATTCACAGTCGAGTTTGTATACGCCTGGTACTTGAAGGGGAATGTTACACTTGACTGGTCGTAAGAATTGGTTGATCTTCTTCGGCGGCTTGAAGTAGGTCTTGATAGAAGCGCGCTTCAAGATGTTCCCAATTTTGTCTGTGACACCCTTCATGTATGGGAGTACCGCTGGTAGACGCTCAACTGTGGATGGTTTTTGACGGTCCGTGAAGCGGAGTCGCGGTACTTGGAGTTTATTGAATTTAAGTGCTCGCTTGACATGCTGGAGTTCAGCATGCCGGTGGTGGTCATCACAGATGCTGGGCTGGGCCCTCTGAAACAAAGTTTTTCCAACAGTAGCTAACTGTGAAGGGTGATGGTGAGGGTCACCGTTTAGGTACCTATCAGTATGAGTTGCTTTCCGATACACTGTGCAAGCTAAGCGTGGTAGCTAAACCAGGCGGCCATCAAAAGATCTGAAAGAAACCCTATTTCTGAGCGATTTGTACCACCAAACATATCATGTAAATTAAACTAAACGGAATAAAATATAAACGGAAGACTAATAAACGGTAACCGGAATCGTGGACTGCTAACTGGATTAAGAAGATGTTTCCACTTACTTCATGAAAAGATAGGGAAGGGTAACCTTATGCATCCACGTGGCGTGGTACGGACCCGAATCTCACAGTGACAAGCTTCTTGCGTCGTACATTTGCGATCAGCGGAAAGTCACCGGAAAACGGAATGTAACAGGCCAAAGCTAAGCGTGGTAGCCAAACCAAGCGGCCATCAAAAGATCTGAAAGAAACCACTTACGTTATAGAACTGCACGAAGCAACCAAATGAACAAAATGCTTTGAAATCAGCAAATATACTTACGGCACTTAACCGGAACAATTGCAAAATAAATACAGCGACTATAAGCCGGAATCAAAATTTCGGTGTCGGCCTCCATCTTTCTCCTTCGGTTTTCTGGCCGACAGCCAGAACGAAGGTGTCCTCCTCCTCGACATCTTCGAAGCCTAAAGCCGAATAACCGAAATGAAATGAAATCTCAAATCCTCGAAATTGCAAATCATTGCCACTGAAGGAATTTCCGAGTGCTCAGCACACCAACTCAAATCTCCCCAAAACAATCGAAATATTATAACAAAGAACTATTTCTTTGTTAAACACATTTTAAACTAACATTTCTTTGTTAAACACATTATAAACTAACAAGAAAACACTCCTAATAAGGTTAAGCGATACTTCACGCCGGCACAGCTTTTAATTCTATATAAAGCGCAAGTTCGGTCGTGCGTGGAATATTGTTCTCACCTCTGGGATGGTTCAATACCAGCTGGCTGCACTTGACTCGGTAGAACGCAGAGCCAGAAAGATTATTGGAGACGATGAGCTGGTGAAAACTAAGCTTCATAGTCTAGGCCACCGTCGCAGAGTTGCTTGCCTGTCGGTCTTTTACAGGTTGTACTTCGGAGAGTGTGCTCTTGAGCTGCATGACCTCATTCCGCTTTCCCCTTTCTATCTTCGGGAATCCAGGCGCACTGCAGGTTATCATCTCTTCCTGGTTGATATACCGCGATCGCGTACCAAGCGCATTTCCTCGTCCTTTGTGATGCGCACCGCCAAGGAGTGGAATGCCCTGCCTGCGTCTGTTTTCCCGAAAAATTATAACCCTGTCATTTTTAAAGCAAGAGTGAATAGGCTTTATCTGGGTAAGCACGCTCCATCTTAGGCTCCTTCTTAACCGTAGAGTTAAGTATGTAGTCAAGAGCAAGCCCATTGAATATAAAAAAAATTATTTAGGTTATAAATTTTACAATTTGAATTATAATTACTAACTAAAGGCTGGTCATTTAATTAACTTGTTTTCTTTAACAACCAGTCCTCAAGACAAGTATTTTCCCTAATAAATTCCCAATGTTTATAAACTTATTATATATTATATACTATTTTTTATTAACTTTTCTAAACATCTGTCAAAGGTCAAACGTCATTCTGCCAAGCTCATGAACAATACTTCGGCTGCGTGAAGTTTCATTAACTAAGTTAATGTCAATACACAAATCGTAAAAATTTAGGAAACAAATTTTGTTACATTTTTCGGAATAAATCATTCACGACCTTTGTGAAATAAGTATGTGTTCCGTGCGTTTGCTAAACGTAGACAAACGAACGTAACGTTATTTTAGTCATTCAGAGCATTCGGACAGTCGCATGCGCATCTGACAGCTCTTTGAGATTTGACAGACAAATAAAACAACAAAACTCTATTATTATTGAAGTGAAATTAAATATGTTTAAATAATGAAACATTGAATGTATTAACTAAATGTGAGTATTTAGAGATCAGTGCTTAGCTCAATCACAACGTGACAAAGTCTTATTTATTTTTGAGATGTAGTAAACGCAGGAATACAAGAAAACAATAAATATTACAGACGGGGAGGAAACACTACGGGCGAGAGAATTGAAAAATAGGTATTTGTAAAATCTATTGCTGTCGCGCAGTGCCAAAGTGTGATGTGTCTTCACCGCAGAGTGTGATAGAGACAACTGCATCTTGGACCGAAAATACCTACTTTTTAGTAGGTATTTTCGTTCGTCACAAAATCAACGTTTCGTAGTCCCCCGATTACTTTTCCAAAACTAGACCGATTTAAATACTTTTTTCATTGAAAATTAAAGAAATGCTTTGGCCGTGTTCGTATGTTTATTCTTTTTTTCTAAAATTTTGCCAAATTTGTTTTCTGGATGTTTGAACACAGCGGAAAATCTGGCGAATTTTTATTTTTATTTTTGAGGGCTCATATCTTTTTTATTAATTAATTTATGAAAAAACAGAAAATATAGAAACTTGCTAATAGTGGCCATAGATTTTTGTAATAAAAATTATTGCTCTACTGGCTTTATCCAGGGAGGAAACAGGGGACTACGTTTGTATGGAAAAACGGCCCTTGTAATTCCTCTTAACTCTTAAGTTGTCCGAATATACGTTGTATCGTGTTTCCGTAAAAGTCCCGGCGCAAACAGATGTGCGCTCTCACACGACTGACGCCATGTGCGCGAAGGCTTCATGTACCACGTAATGACTCTATTCACTGCAATTATAGACTTTCCTATGCAAATTGTAGCGAACCCAACTGTCTGCTTTCTAGGGCCTTACATTATTGCCTCAGATGATGGCAGCCGGTCTACAACTTCTAACCGTCTCCTTTCTAGTAATCTAGCCGGTCATAGCGTCAGGGCTTGTGTATTCAGTTTGTGCGATGTTTATTTGGGCTAATTATGGATTATTGCTGTATACTACCGATTGAAAACGGGCCTTTTTCATTTCAATTTATTTAATTTTAATTTTCTTTCATGTTTTTAGGCAATCACATTTTTTTACTGATTGCTTTTTTTTTGGTTCTGTTAAGCCTGTTTTTTTCCTCTTGGAGTGGACATTGTTTTTGACATCAAACAAATAAAAATCGGTTAACACTATCAAAACTTGAAATACCTATAAGACACGCGTCCAATTTCAGTTGCAATGCTCCGCTTGTATTATATTTCATACTTACCAGTTCAATAAACATTAGTCTGATCTTCAATGACCTTAACGTATAGTCTGTTAACAAAAAAGTATGCAAACAATTCCATTTAACTGAAGGTGAAATCTATACAGTAAGTTGTCGCCGGCCGGTCCCACGTTACGTTCCAACTCCCACTCCCACTAACGTCTTGTTAGCACCTATTGAAACTTCTTACGTCATATTGGCGATTATACCACTGGTGTCTGGTCGAACGTGATCTAATGAGCTCTTTACAACGCCAATCCAAATGAAATCTTCAAGTAGGTACCTATTTATTTAAATTGACTTTAATAATTTAAGCTACGTCTGCAAAAACACCTGTCTTAAGCGATCACGAATTGTATTGATATTAGAAATCATTACGCGAACGTGATCGACTACCCTAACGGTATCGCTATTAATAGCCTAGCTCATGATAACCGTACTTAGCTATTCTATGCGGTGAATTTGTTTTTCTGATTCAGGGCTCACGTGTCGTCTGCGGGAAGTCATAATACTAGGACATTATGACATTACCTAGGACGCGGCAAACGCAAATAAAAACCGATACCGTGCGGGTGCAGCACGATCGCAGATAGATACATGCATGCAGCCGCCCTGACATGCCTCACTGGCTCGACATCCGTTGACACGCCTCTTCCGATTGCTCGTTTTTTCGCCACGCAACACTGGCCCTAAACCTTACATTATGCGACGTATCTGATGCACCCACCACGTACGTTTGTTATTTAAGTGCACAGCATTTAAAAACAATACCCATGTCTATCAAAATAAAATGTTTGTATCACCTCCCCCATTGTTCGCGACTCGGACACGTACAATTTCATCATCGCCATCGAATTATCAGAAACGAAGACATGCGTCCACATGTTGAACAACATTACCTATCGTTTATTATTATGTCGTTGTGCAGCTTTCGTTCAGCTTCAATCGTAGTTCCTTAAACAACAGCCGATTATCGATGCGGGTATTGTTTCGCGTTGTTTGGCATGTACGTCGCGTCGCGGTGCGTCGCATCGGGCATACAATAGACGTATTTGAAGCACGTGCTGCGGCCGCATTGATCGCAGCACGCCCGCCTGTCGCCAGGTGAGCGGCCGCTAAGAGAGATTAGCGTGAGCGCCCGCGCACTCGCGATCGTTATCAATTTGTCCGGAGGACAGCGCTGCGTCCGAACTCACAGCATTGTCTTGTCCTTTCAACCGTCATTCGCCCGTCACCGCTACTTTGTCTCTTATAACCTCCACTATGCCTCTTTGTCCGTTGATAGGCTGAGATTCAGACCGATTAAATCCAGATAATTGCATCGCCAAGGTCTTCCACGAAGTCGACATTTAGACAATCGACTCTCATCCTCAGGCAGGCGTACCTTTTGATCAGCATAATGAGACTGGTACGCGTCCGGATAAATTCAAGATAATGGTATAGAGCGTGAGAGAGCGCGGTCGTGCCACGTTAGTTTACGTAATAAGTGGATACGTGGAAGTGACTCCGTCGCGATTCTAACTCGGGACCCTGGAAACGCCCAATTTCCCCACTTAAACCGTCTGAACGAGAACAAGTACGCCTATGCCCATTATTTCAATTGCATCTTTGACCCGGCTGTTATATGACTTTATTTAGGTGCACGCTCCGTAAACCCGAGTTGTCCATACGTTATCGTTCGTAAACTCTCGCACATTTGCCTCGTCGACAATGATCCTAATGCACACATCACGACTAGCTCGAGGGATGACTCGACTGGCACAGCGGTTGCTAAACGGATAATTTTCCGTTTCGATACAAAAGAATAGATGTGGAAAGCCGCTGTTGATGCATTGTAGAGACGAGGCTAGCCGCATCTGTGCTGAACAGATATGATTAGCAAAACAAAAGCCTTTGTGTCGCGTGCCTGACGCATGTGGAGCGTAATGCGAGTCTCATTTTAATTGGATCATTTTTTATCTGACACGCGACGGGTCCCGAGCGCTGTAACAAAACGTTAGCGTCAACTAATTGGCATCTACTGCACGCTTGACATGGCGCTGTGAGATAAATAAAACAATCGTATAGAAACTCGGGTTAATACAAACGCTGTATTCATAAAAGTTTTCTTTTTCAGGTATCTTCACGGTGATGTGCTACAACGTCCTCTGCGACAAATACGCCACGAGACAGATGTACGGCTACTGCCCCAGCTGGGCGCTTGAATGGGACTACCGAAAGAAGGGTATATTGGACGAAATTAGACATTACTCTGCTGACATCATTAGTTTACAGGCTAGTATTATGAAACCTGATTTGTAACAAAACATTTCTATTAAAATGCTTACTTCAAATACTAGAAGTTCTCGTTTCGCATTTGCACACACGTAGTTTGTTTACTGTACATGTGTATTTTCTTAACTCAAGTTGTATTTCAAGCTATATGCAGAATTTTATTTAACTCTATATCCTTTATATTTCAGGAAGTAGAGACGGATCAATTTTACAATTTCTTCCTACCAGAGCTTAAAGGGGACGGGTACGATGGTATATTCTCGCCAAAATCTCGCGCCAAGACCATGTCTGAATCGGAGAGGAAATACGTCGATGGATGCGCAATTTTCTTTAGATCTGCCAAGTAAGTACAATAAAATCAAAAGATTTGTACAGATCGCGTCGCAGCACTCGCGTAGTCTAGCTTTACTGAACGCGATAAATCCTAGGCACGGCGTTTCTAACAACCAGGGAAAGATCGCTGCATTCACTGTTCGTAGTAGAGAACTGATTTTCCAGCGGAAAGAGTGGACATATTTTTCAGAGGTTATATTCTGCAATCTGCAACACTATGTCCGTATATTTGACTGTATCTGTATTTTACAACCACTGAATAATTGGCATAATAAAGAGAGACAAACATAGCCGAATGTTCGGACGTCGTAGGTTTCGCTGTAGGCCCCATAGGGCCGAATGTATAGACTGTTCCACGCAAACCAGTAACCAGTACTGATTTTCGTGGAGCAGTGACGGATTAAGGATATTGATATGGGAGGGGCTTAACCTGGTATAGGGTAGGTATTATCAAGGAAACTACTTCCTTCATTACTTACTACCGGTAGTAAGTTACCAGATTCTTTACGAGAGGGTTCTGATGCATTGGGGGTGAGAAAGCTTTTGCCCCTTAGCCGGATCCTTTTCTTGCGCGTAGCAAACACTTAAGGGCCATGCCGCTATTTGAACAAGTGTATAGGCATACATTTCTTTTTATAAACTTTGTTGAATTGATTGCGTGCCTGAGGTCCTACTACGCAACGTGAAACCCGTATGTACGTATCTGTCTGTCTCCTAAACATCCTCTAAAACATTGGCGTGAGTGAGAGAGGCAAATGGAGTCGAAAATACGGACATTGTGTTGCGGAGTTAGGCCTTTGGCACGCGACATACGCGTTCCGTTTTTGTGCGCGTATTTAACTAAGCTTATAAATTAAAAATGATAACAATAACGGAACACGCCATCCGTACAATGATTAATGCCACAGTGAAGCGCATCCCAAGGTAACAATGGTAGTATCGGCTAGTCATTCTTACTAAAATTATTTTAAAACCACTTACATATTAAAATCAATGTTTGGGTTTTTTCCATCAGCCACCGGCTTTAGATCGTCATACTTCTGGACTAAAATCTACAACACAACGATTACAATTGTGCTGTTTTCACAGTTCAAGAATAACCCGGAAACAATATAATGCAAATTGTTGATGACTTTCGGTACGACGTTATTATAAAAGATGCACCGAAATTCGGTTCGAGGTCGGTAAACCGAACCCATGCGCGCACCTGCCGATTTTATTTAAATCTTTCCAGTTTACTTGGAAACAAAAAAACATTTACTTTTATTTCGTATAAACTTCTACGAACTAAGTTTTATCTTATGGCTTGGTACCTAAACTGTTTCTTTTTTAAATTATTTATTGAGTATTCGCTGAAAATAACTTAGTTACTTATTTGTTTTCTTACAATTCTTTAATACAATCTAATAAATAGTATTACAGAAATATTCTAGTGAAAACACAATCTCGAGATATATTAGATTATATGAATGCGCCCGAAACTAACCAAACGACAATGGCTACGATCCATATCTAACTTATACATTCGACCAAATTCGACATTTCGCAGAACCAACGTTCGGTGCATCACTAGCTATTAAGATTTGTGAACTATAAAATATGTAAAATAATAATTTCTTTCAGGTTCTCTCTAGTAAAAGAGCATCTCATAGAGTTCAACCAATTAGCAATGGCCAACAGTGAAGGATCCGACAACATGTTAAATCGTGTCATGCCCAAAGACAATATAGGTCTAGCTGCTTTGCTAAAGACAAAAGAAGCTGCATGGGAGAACGGTTAGTAGATTTCCATTAGTTAATTATTAACCCTCTAACTTACATGACAACAAAGTGTAACTGGTCAATAGGTTCAGTTCCACATCTTAAAATAGAATAGTCTTGTGTTTTTGTGACATCATCTCAAATTGCTAGCTGTTTACTATCTCCACCACCCATGCATTCAAAAAAGTGCGAAATGGATATTCTGCGTTTAGCTTAAGATATTTAAATAACTGCTTTTAAATATTAGTTTTGATAAAGTCGTGCTTTTAATAAAGTAGATATAGCAAGGCAGCAATGACACTAGTTTTACCTAATTTTTTTATTTTATTTACACAAATATGTTTGGAACACCTGTATACGAAGCTGATCACTAACAAATGATATATTATTGAGTTAAATATAAATATTTATGTAATGAAAGATATTCCAGGTCTACCGACCGATACGGCGATGCTGGGCCAGCCAATACTTGTGTGCACTGCGCACATACATTGGGACCCGGAGTTTTGCGATGTGAAGCTGATTCAGACCATGATGCTCAGCAATGAGCTCCGGGCAATACTCGATGATTCAGCTAGAACGTTGCGACAGACTGGGCAGAGGGACAACGTTCAGCTGCTGCTTTGTGGGGACTTCAACTCGCTGCCTGACAGCGGTGAGTACTTCGTAGGCAAAAATGGTAGTTCTGCAATACAGCGCTTATTAAGATCATGATGCTCAGCCGACGCATTCCGACGATGAACGATAAACTGCAGCGAGTCCTCGTCGTCGGCAGTTAAAACAGTCGGCGATCAACTATATTTACAGGGTGTTAGGTAAAGGGTATACCAAGTCAAAACTAGCCTATGTTAACATTGTTGTAATGTCATATGCATACAGAATGAAATTTTAACCACCTTCCAAATTTTAATATACCAATCTACGAGACAAAAAACAAATGACGTATTTTTTCTTTTGGTATAGCCCAGTACAAAAATGTCAAGATAAAGCACTTAGAAAATGTCCGCCAAAAATCTAAAATTTTTGATACGGGCTGCCTAGCAACACTTTTTTTACGCGTTACGCTTCTCATTCATTCATTACGATATTATTCATAAGTTTTTGATTGTCCCTTTATACCTTAACTAGGACCTACCTAGAAAATATTTTCGGGTGACAACTTGATTAACATTTTTTATAGGCTCTAAATACGATACTGAACGCCTATAAAAATTTTGGAAAGTGGTTAAAATTTCACCGTGTATAAATAATATAGTGGAGTCAGAAATTTGATATCATAATTTTTATTTTTTTTGTTTTCATACAAGTCAAAATTTTGAGATCCGTTTTGTATGAAAATATTTTTTTCAAAATGATAATATCAAATTTCTGACTTCACCATAGTATTTATATGCCTATGCGAACAAAGGCTCTTTTCGGCTTGTTATACCATTTACCCAACATCCTGTATAGGCTAGAAAAATAAAAAAGGACTTGTTGGGAATTAAACCAAGCAAGAAGAAGACGACAAGTCTACTGGATATTCTCTCCGGTAAAGTTGCTTAAGACCTGTACCACTAAGGTAAAACTTTCCAAAATTAACGGTTACAATTTCTCCAACAGGCGTGGTAGAGTTCCTGTCAGCAGGTCGCGTCTCGTCGGAGCATCGCGACTTCAAGGCGCTGGGCTACGCGACGTCGCTGCGTCGCATGCCCGGTTCCGAGCACGAGTTCACGCACAACTTCAAACTGGCCTCCGCTTACAGCGAGGACATCATGCCCTACACCAACTACACGTAAGTAGACGACCAGCGGCCTTAGACAAGTAGCTTTCTAATATCTTGTACGCTCGACGAATAGATATGAAATGTATGAAAATGACATTAGCTTACTATCAATTGTTAGATTCGAGAACGCACGTATAGTAGAAATCGGAATGTTGGTTCAATGTCTTATGTTTGTTTTCACCCATATGACGTCAAACAGATAATCTATAGACAAATATGGCCTACAGCAATTTCGCCTGTGCACGAAAAATGGACTTTCAAAATAGTTTTGCGATTTTATATGTAAAAGTACTACGCGTTCGTTTCGAGTTGGCCGCTACCACCCTCCCCACCACACCGCACCACGCTCCTTGACAGACCCTATTAGTAACGTTTGCAACAATCGCAACATTTCGGGTAAAGAAGTGAACCAATATGGAATCCCCTCACACCACAAATGATTTGGATTTAATTAGTACACATAGGCCTCTGCACCTCCTCAAGGTTGACTGTGCATTAAGAATAAAGAAATAATCGATTGTAATTTCTCCATTTTATTTATTTTAATAACTTACATAGTGTCGCGGACATGCTAGATGCTTCGAGATATCGCTAGAGGAATGTACATAACTACCTAAGTTGAACCACAAAGTAATAACAAGATGTTAGTGCAAGCGACATTGGACTTTAAGTTTACAGATTAAGGCGCAAAATGGTATAACTCACTAGAGTTGTTTACGTTTAAACGTCCTTGTGATTTTTCTGGAAAATGAACATTCTAGTATGTACGACCGGCATCGATGTTGAGATATATAAATAACAGGACTTAAGACGCCGCAGTCAGTTCATTCTGAGCTTTCGGTGCGATACCTGCGAAAAGTGATCTAGTGCGAAGTAACGACGACTTTAGCGATACCAACGGATCTAAGGACTACTCTACGGATTGGCTAATAGTGTTTTGGAACCAACGACCTCAGCGACCTACCGGACTACGATTCTTGTGATTTGGCTTGTGTGATAGTGTTTGCGACCTGTTCATCGCCTAATAAATTCTTCTGATAAGTCAACGGTGTTTTATCCAAATCCCGAACTCCACGTTCGTAACATTTGGTGTCAGAAGTGGGATTTGGAAATGCCAGTGACTCCGAGGGAAGATACTGCTGGCGTTAGAACCAGGGCACAGCAAGCTGCGGAAGCCACGGCTACTACCCGACAGGCTACCGACCATCGGGATACTACACCTATTTGCTCCGCCCACCAAGCATCGTCCATCGACCAGTCCACGCCTACCAGAATGGAAGCTTTACCCACTGCGTCGCCGGCCTCGCCTACTGTCTCCGCTCACCGGGCTACTACGCCATCATCAGCTCAAGAAGCTAGAGCATCTGCATTCGACTTCAGTAGGTTAATGCAGATGATGGACTTTATGTACCAAGAGCAAAAAGAAATGCAACGGAAGCAGGATAAAATGCAAGAAGTACTTCAAGGAAAACAGGAAGAAATGCAACGGAAGCAGGACAAAATGCAGGAAGTGCTACAAGAAAAACAGGATAAAATGCAAGAAGTACTTCAAGGGAAACAGGAAGAAATGCATCAAGAACAACAAAAAGTACTGCATGCCGTAGGTTCAGTGGGTGATATGGTGCAAAACTTACAGAAGAATGTCGACCTGGTAGAAGGAAGGGTGACTAACCTGGAAGCCACCATAAAAAACATGCAAGTGAACTTCGAATTGCAAAGAAAGGTACTGAAACTGGAGACCGCTGGACCCGCCGCATCAAGTGACTTCGCATTTACCAACCTGGCACCCAGAGTGAAAGTGCCACCCTATGACGGCACTACATCCTGGACCGCTTACCGCCAACAGTTTCAGACCGTTGTCTCTGCTAACGGGTGGACGGAGGAACAGAGCCTAACAGCTCTCACTGTCGCTCTACGGGGATCGGCTCTTTCTGTTTTGGAGGCGCTACCATCCTCGGGTAGCACATTCAAGGACCTGATGGGGGCACTAGAAGCTCGTTTTGGAGAACGTCACCTGGAGCATGTCTTCCGCGCTCAATTACGGGACCGGGTTCAACGTTCTGGAGAAGGACTACAGCAATGGGCTCTGGAGATTGAAAAATTAGTCCGCAAAGCATACCCATCTGCTGATGCAAAGATAGTGGACTCCACTATTCTGCAAGCATTTGTCGATGGGATCACAGATACGGAGATTAGAGCTGAAGTGGGGCTTCGCCACCATACCTCACTGAACGAAGCTCTAGCGCACGCTCTGGAAGTAGAAGCTCTGAGGACAGATGTTCGGCCAATTTACAAGATACGAGAAGTGCAGGAAAAGAAGATGTCATTTCCCCCTAGGAAAATGGCAATCAGACCGATGTGCTACAAATGTGGAGAAAAGGGCCACCTGCAATTCACCTGTCCCAAGAAAGATAGGCAAACAACTAAGCTTGCTGAAATGGTTAGTAAGTTGGAGGAACGCCTCGAAGAATTTTCAAAGAAGCATGAGACACCATCTTCTGCTTGGGAGCCACGGAAACGAGAAACAAACAGGCCTAAGGAGCGGGTGCTGGATGGTTCGAGAACAAGAGAAGCCATCAATCATCGTTGTGGAAAGATACACGGGAATGCTGACGCCCTCTCACCGTGCCCAGAGGAGTGCAAATACTGCATCAAGCCGGAATCTAAAGACGACTGTGTACAAATAACGAGGACAAGTCCTCCGGGATCCTGGGAAGATGAGTCCATGAGAGAAGCTCAGGAAAAAGACAAAGACATACGACTGATCATTGTATGGAAGAAACGCGGTAACGGTAAGCCGAGATGGCATGAAGTTGCGCCTACGAGTGCTACGACTAAAGCGTACTGGGCTCAATGGGACAGTTTCATTTTGCAGAACGGGATACTTTACCGGAAATGGGAAAAACCTAACGGTAGAGAGTTCCATTTACAGCTGGTCGTCCCAAGGGAAAGGATCAAGGATGTTCTCCGAGAGGTACACGATGGCATATCAGGAGGACATCTGGGTGTAAAAAGGACCTTAACAAAGCTACGGGATAGATTCTACTGGCTTAACTGCAGAGCTGATGTACAAGATTGGTGCCGGAAATGTACCACTTGTGCTGCAGTAAAAGGTCCATCCACCAGGAGTCGAGGACACCTTCAACTTTATAACGTTGGTGGACCATTGGAGCGGATAGCAGTGGATGTTGCCGGACCATTCCCTGTGACAGAGTCGGGGAACAAGTACTTTATGGTCGTTATGGATTACTTCAACAAGTGGCCAGAAGTCTTCGCTATACCTAATCAAGAAGCTACGACCGTAGCCTCTAAATTGGTTGAAGAAGTCATATGCCGATATGGTGTACCCCTGGAAATTCATTCCGATCAGGGCAGAAACTTTGAGTCGAACGTGTTTCAAGGAGTCTGCAAAATATTGGGCATGCACAAGACGAGAACCACTGCTTATCATCCTCAGTCCGACGGCATGGTAGAAAGGTTTAACCAAACACTAGAGAGGCATTTAGCAAAATTGGTGGACAACCATCAAAGGGACTGGGACAAGTACATTGCACCGTTCCTTCTCGCCTACAGGACTTCGGAACATGAGAGCACGAAAACGACGCTGGCATATATTAACTTCGGACGAGAGCTAAGGTTACCGGTAGACCTTGTAACCGGAGGAGCGCCAGACGATCACGTCACCGTACAGGATTATGTCTCCGATTTGCAAGACAAGATGCGGGACATTTATGCCATGGTGCGAGAAAACGGCTTGCAGTCGAGTGAAAACATGAAGACTAGATATGACCGGAAAGCAAATACCAGTGGTTTTGATAAAGGAGCAATAGTCTGGCTACATAACCCGATACGGAAAAAAGGGAAGTCACCTAAATTACAGACAAGATGGGAAGGGCCGTACAAAGTTGTCACGCGAATAAACGATGTTACATACCGGATCCAAAGGCCACCGAGAGGAGCACTTAAGGTAGTTCACATCGACCGCTTGGCACGTTATAACGGGAATAACGATGACGCTCGGGACGAGCATCTCTAAGAGGAGGGCAGTGTCGCGGACATGCTAGATGTTTCGAGATATCGCTAGAGGAATGTACATAACTACCTAAGTTGAACCACAAAGTAATAACAAGATGTTAGTGCAAGCGACATTGGACTTTAAGTTTACAGATTAAGGCGCAAAATGGTATAACTCACTAGAGTTGTTTACGTTTAAACGTCCTTGTGATTTTTCTGGAAAATGAACATTCTAGTATGTACGACCGGCATCGATGTTGAGATATATAAATAACAGGACTTAAGACGCCGCAGTCAGTTCATTCTGAGCTTTCGGTGCGATACCTGCGAAAAGTGATCTAGTGCGAAGTAACGACGACTTTAGCGATACCAACGGATCTAAGGACTACTCTACGGATTGGCTAATAGTGTTTTGGAACCAACGACCTCAGCGACCTACCGGACTACGATTCTTGTGATTTGGCTTGTGTGATAGTGTTTGCGACCTGTTCATCGCCTAATAAATTCTTCTGATAAGTCAACGGTGTTTTATCCAAATCCCGAACTCCACGTTCGTAACAATATCGTCTAGGGCGCAGGTACATATTATTTTGTATCTCCATCAAATCAAACCAAGATGTATGAAAATGATAAAAAGATATTGCAATAAAAACACGATTATTTCTTTTTGCCAACGGTACTGCTATATATGCCTGTGACGTCATTTTGTAACGGTCATCGACGGCCATCTCGAAGCGAACGGGTAGTATAGGGTATTACTTTTTGACGTGACAACGTCTTATAAATTGGTTTGCCGGGTGACACTTCAAGAAACTGCGTTACGCTCCGCTCACGTTATGCGCTCACAATGAGAGCGAGTGAGAGGCACGCGTCCCTTCCACTCGGGCATGGTTAGCCCGCCTAAGAGCGAGAGAGACAGACATAAAAAGTGAAAGGCACGCGTTCCTTCCACTCGAGCACAGTTAGCCCGCCTAAGAGCGAGAGAGACAGAGCGAGAGAGAGAGAGTGAGAGAGATAGGCATACACACCGGTTCATGTCTTGCGCTTCTATAAAATCCAGTTCAATAAAATTTTGTTAATATGAAATTCAGTGCGAGATTCTTTGTATAAATTAATGTTTTAAATATAATTCTTTGTATAAATAAATGTTTTAAATTGTTACTATTATTTCATCCTTCTTCCTACTATACGAATGAATATTCACATTAAAATTATTTTACCACTCAAAGTCGTTGTCACGTAAAACTTTCGCCCGTATACCGACTTTACAGGCAACCAATTTTTTTGTCTGATCAGGCAATACTTAGGTATTGCCTGATCAGACAATCAAATAACAAATAAATAACAAGTAGCAAGTTGCTTAGACCGTACAAGGCTGCAAGACAAAAACTACTTTTGTATTTAATTAGAACTTATAGCAGGGTTTCTTGTTTGCAGTCACGGACCACTTAACAATTCAAACAATTTTATGGACCCCTGCCAAAAATATTATTAAAAAGGGAAAAAACCTTAGTTATATAAAACTACTTTTATTGGTACTATCCTACACTTACTCCTAACGGCCGGTCCCAATAACCTATCTATCTTCAGTTTTGGCATATCGGGGATAGAAAATAACTTCTGTCTTTGTTTCTCTGAACGGCAAAATCAAAGATAAAAACTGTTTCCTATCTCTGAAATGTTAAAACTGGCGATAGATAGATTTTTGGGACCGGCCGTAAGTTAACGAGAAAGGTGTCGCTGTTTGCCACAATAAGAACGCTAAATTGTAGGATTATCTTAGAGATAAGGCAAGTCACACGCCACCTGCGACGTTCATTCTGTGGACCCTGTTACACATGTGGTCCGTGGACCATACTTTAAGAAACCCTGCCTTATAGGATAATTATTACAGTCTCATTTCAGGAAATTCATTTCCATTATGTGTGTTTGTTCTAGATTTGACTTCAAAGGCATTATAGACTACATATTCTACAGTAAACAGACGATGACGCCTCTAGGGCTGCTGGGCCCTCTCTCGCAGGAGTGGTTCCGGGAACACAAGGTCGTCGGGTGTCCCCACCCTCATGTACCTTCAGGTAATTTGTGATCAGATTATCATCAGCTATTTTAATTTCGCGATGCTTCTTCTCGGCACTAGCCCATACTTGTCCCGAAGCAGTGGTAGGTTAGGTTTAGGTATTTGAACGTCTAAATGCGCCTCCAGGGGCCTGTTTTTAGAAATGAAAGTGATTTTACTGATTTATTATTTAGTTAAGAATTAAAGTTAAATTATTTCACACCTGGGCAATGGCCACAATCAAATGATGGCATTAATTCGAGTTAACACAGCAATAATGGTTAGAAACATAAACACCACGCTTGCCAAATGCCGGTTGGTGATTACAACCCGAGCAAACCACGACCCCGAGATCTTGGCTCGGTACTTAAACCACTAGACCAGCGGGGTGTTATTATTTGGCGTAATCGTACAAACTCGGGTTCAAGATCACCAACCCGCATTTGGCAGAAGTGGTGAATACACCTGTACCCATTATTGGAATGGTAACTTGAATTTATTGATGGAGGCCTTTGCCCTGCCGTGGGATGATTATAACCATAGAACATAAAAAAAGGTCAGAAAGGCGATGTAGGCGGGGCAGGCGCGCCACAGAGGTTATGAGCAAATGCTTGTAAGTAAGCGCTGGGATTGGTATCTATTGACGTCGTCGAAAAAGCGTTCTTAGAACTCGTTTATGTGTAGATATCTCTGTGATTGTAACAGTTACTTCTTTTTCTTCTACCTAACATCGAACAATATTCAAATGTTCCAGACCACTTTCCCCTACTCGTCGAACTGGAGATGTGCCCGGGAGCTAGCGGCAGCTCGAACGGTCTCATCGGGCGCAGGTAGCACGCGTCGCCGCGCGCCCGCCGCCGCCCGCACGCGCGCCGCCTCGCCTCGCCGCCGCCGTCGCAGCCGTCGCAGTCGCAGTCGCAGTCGCAGTCGTCGCAGCGTACGTGACGACCGCGCAGGCGCCGCGGTGCAGTGCCCACGTGATCACACTACTACCGACTAGGGTTAAATTAACGAGATTTAAATAATGGATACCGGCTTGGGTTAAACATGTAAGATTAAAAATTGATACCCGAGCCGCATCACACAACTACAGACTGGAGTTACCTATCGAGAACGTCGAGTTAAAAAAATGCAGTGGCCAACGTCGCCTATGACTACCGCGCAGGCGCCGCGGTGCAGTGCCCATTTGATCACACAACTACCGACTAGAGTTTTGGGTAATGAGTACGTTGAATTAAATAAAACGCCGTCGCAGTCGCGTACGTGACGACCGCGCAGGTGCCGAATTGCAGTGCCCACGTGTTCACACTACTACCGACTAGGGTTAAATTTGCGAGATTTAAAAAATGGATACCGGCTGGGGTTAAACATGCAAGATAAAAAAAAAATTATACCCGCGCCGCATCACACAACTACCGACTGGAATTACCTTTCGAGAACGTTGAGTTAAAAAAATGTAGTCGCCTATGACGACCGCGCAGGCGCCGCAGTGCCGTGCCCTCGTGATCACACTACTACCTTACGTGATTTAAAAAAAAAGCGATCCTCGCTGGCGCCGCATCGCACAACTACCGAATTGAGTTTTAGTTTACGAGAAAGTTGAATTAAAAAATCGTAGCCGTCGCGGTCGCAGTCGCGTACGTGACGCCCGCTCAGGCGCCGCGTTGCCGTGCTCAATATTGATTTAAAAAATAAAAAACAACATGTACAGCTTGCGTTCCTATACATTTCTGTTGTAAATTCACACTAATAGCAACCACATAAGGTTTCTGACAGTTGGGTAAGGTTGAATTTACATTACGGTAAATAGGATACATGCTGCTTGCTGCAACATTAGCTGCTTATATTTAAGCTTGGACTGTTCGTAGTGACATTTTTATATGAGACTGTTTATCTAGTTCTTACATTTTATTCTTTTTTGAGAACAACCCACACATTTTAAACTGCACTAGTTGTGATGAGTTTTGACCGGTAAGGGGTCATCCATATATTACGTCACACGATTTCTAAGATTATCATGACCCTCCCCCCCCTCCCTCCTTGTCACGCATTTCTACGAACATTACCATACTATTTTGTCCAATGACGTCCATTTGGATCAGCGGTAGTAAACGCTGCTTCTGAGCCATGGGTCGTGGGTTAGATCCCCGCATGAACATTCTGTTTGTACTGATCTGGGTGTTTTCTATGTAATTACAAAAAAAAAGAATATAAGTAAGTTTATCGGTTGTCTAGTACCCCATACGACAGGGTACTTAATAGTAGCTTAATTTGGGACTAGATGGCTCTGTGTGGCCCAGTGAGGCATGTCTTAAATATTATTATTAATGTCACAATAAGTTAGACCCCCCCTCCCCCTTAATGTGTGACGTAATATGTGGACGCCCCTAAAGGAAACGTAATTGAATGAAGAAGCCATAGATATAAAAAAAGTACATAGTAGATACAAAAATGACACTTTAAAATGTCTGTGATTGAATCTACGTTGCTGTTGTCATGTGTCATACCTCTCATGATCAACATTCAACCTTAAGTACAGGACATTAGGTTTAATCCTACAAAGTTGAAAGAGCAAGTGGGCGCTTGTTTGATTTGTCATTCATTGTGTGTATCTAGTTATTTTATTTTATATCTATATGTGAACCATGTTAAACTTCAAGCCAAGCTTTATTCATCAATATCATCAAGAATTTATCAGTTGATTTTAATTTTATTTTTACGTATGGCAACACTGCTTCTGGCGGTCTTCTCTCGAACTCGGAATTCTCATAGTAAATAATATATTCGGAATAATCGAATACTCCGGTCGTTGGTTAAGTGTGATGGCAGGCAATGGCGAGGCCGCTAGTGCCACGGAATCTCAAGCGGCGGGACCATCTTACTGTGTCTAATGCCTATCATGTTGTGTGACGTGCGAATGCTTACTGTTGTGAAAAATGTCGTGTATGGGACTGATTCTCTTTTATCTATAAAACCATAGATTGATCTCTTTTTCTTCTTAAAATATTGTGAGAGGGAAGGAGATAATTTGAATTTAAGTTGAGTGACCGCATGGAATCAGGCCCGATGCCTGCGCAGTGCGCTGCTTGATTACAGTGTAAAAATAGAATATTCAATCATAAATACAAATAGATTCGAAGTACGACTCATTATATTTACAGAAGTGAACTAAAATTAGCGGTAATGATTAGCAATAGACAAAAGCCTAATGATTTTATAATATAAATAAAACTAAATAATGAAAAAGCCCGGTTGTACTTGTAATAGACACATCTTGTAAAATAACATTACCTTCATATGTGTGTGCGTATAGACAAAATTTTAACTCATTTTGTAAATATCGATAGTTAATATCTAATGGTAAGTCTTTAGTTATGCGATTATTCTACCATAGCTGTTTCTAATGTCAATTATACACTTGAGGGTTCTAATTGCAAACCCCCCCTTAAACGGTTTTCATGTTCACCAACATAATCATTAAAAAGTTTTTAAAAAGTTTACTTCGCGTAAAAATTTAAAAAACAGATTTAATATCGTTTGTATTCAGGTTATTATGTAATTTAATCAATTATATTGACCCAGTAAGATCTATAAAGCAAACTCTTCTTTTTTTCTAGTGCGATCTCAGCAGGTTTAGAGAGTCAAATGACAGTAACTATATCGTTTTGCCACAGAACTGTCACTAGTGTCACCACCATACCATTCATTCGTTCATTCATTCATACTGTTTTTGTTAACTCATTTTCGATTTTAAACTGTTTTTGCGGGTTTTGCAATGAAATCCCTTCTCTCCGATCTAAGTGTTGTAAATTTTAATTAAAATTGTTTATACGCATGCATTTCGTTTGTATACATTTTCTAATTGTGTATTCATTACTCTCTGTACTTGATGACTCGACTTTCTAATCAATCCTTGCCCTAGACAATTTCATATGAATTGAATAGTAAATTTTATAGTAACTTCAAGTACCATCGACGTGATAGGTTGACTGTAACCAGCCGTGACTTTGTTGTGCCACAATACAGGTAGATGCAGTGTGGTTTTTGTAAACTAAGAGCTCACTGCGCCGATGCCATTGTGATGCTTAAGCTTAGTAATTATTTAAAAAACTACGTATTTGTTTGTGAACCTGCATCCAGAGTGATCGAAGATTCGATTATTCATGTATGTATGTATTAATTATTGCCTTGCCTATAGAAAGTTATGTAATTTCCAAACAAACATTCATTGTTAACATCAAGTGAATGATATAAATATCGATACAAAGCATCAATATTGATTGACTGACTGTCGGCACCGTTCCATGTATTGTGGTAATGTTGCATTTCGTCACGGCATTTTCCCCAGACGCGGGGGTCTCTGTACTGCGATGTCCTCTTCCTAGGCGGGTGTGAGCTAGACGGCGAGCGAATGTTCCGAACGTCGTTATCTCTTCACTAAATGTTAGTAGTACGGTAGCGTATGCTGTTATATTGTTGACTCGTAGATACACCCGGACTTATTGTTTTGCTCAATAGTCGTTAATGACGAGAATTACTCGCTTTTCGAACAACTCTTAGTAGGTTCGCTTTACAGGATACTGTTATAAAATATTTTAATTACATGGAATGTTTTCCAATAAATAGATAAAGATCTTACTATAGTTCGAATGAAAATTAGATTAAGTTACAGGGTTCAATTCGGGTTACGAAAAAATATATTGTGTACTTGTTAGTATAGAATGTGATGTGTGTCTGTGCGATCATAGTTTTTCATTTACACGCTATGTAGTGTTTCTTAAAGTGAATCAAGTTTTAAATAAGTATTTGACGATCGATTCTACAAATCAACGTGAATACTAAAGTACATTCGGACTTACGCTTATTGTGTCAATAAATTGATAAATTATAAACCTAAAATATAAATATTTTTTCAGTATAGTTCGTCGCTTAGTTTCGATGTATAATATACAGTTGAGGAATACTACAAGAATCTTTAAAAGCCGATGGTAGATAGTAAAAGATATTTAGCAAATGACGTAGTAGTAATAATTGGTTTATTAAAGCAATAAAATAAGTAGGATATGACGTGTCCAATGGTCTTTTTGCTTATATTTTTTAAATTTACCATCCGGCAAAAGTGTGTCACGTACAGTGGCCAGCACATCAGTTTAATAATCTTAATTTTTTTCAAAATCGCATCTATTTCAACTGCATAAGATGCTAGCGTTTAACCCGTTGTGCTGTCGTATGTAATAGTGACCGAGATCATAATAATAACGTCCGAGTGTTAGAGTATTTCAAACGTCCATGTATCAATTTAAAGTTAAAAATTCCTCCACTGCATATTATTTAGGTGATATTTTATCTGGGATTATAATGCAATGTGTGTGTACCGCGACCTGACTAGGAGGCGTCGTGGTTCTTTATATCGACCACAAATCTTGTGGCCGCCTGGCTTGGTCGCTCGTATTTATTGTATAGGGATCAGTGAGACCACGTAATGTACGCTTTTAAGTTATGAAAGAACACCATCAATTCTAACGGTTAAAGGAGAATGGGCAAAATAGTATGGAGCCTGGGCGATCCGCGGCCAAACTTGATATTGTTGTTTTTTTATGTAGTTTGGTCCTATAATTACTGTGTAGAAGTTTTATTGCCGCGACGCACTTATATGACGAATAAAATACATTTTTGTTTTTGAGCACTTTTAATAGTTTAACAACATATTCTGGCTTATATTCGGAGCTTAAATGAAAGTAAAGCAACAAATGTAGATAGTACCATTTATTATATAATGCATATAAATAATGACATTATTAATAATCGAACAATCATAGTACATATTACGATGTGATACAAAAGACTATGTATTACATTTCTAGTGGTCATGGTCTATGATAACACTTAAATCTGCTGCTGGTAATCTTATCTCTTCAGTTTGGTTTCTTGTCCAGCCTAAGTACCATACTACGCACATAACATGTGCGCAACACGCCTTCCACTCAGACATGAACAATAATAATGAGAGATAGCTTCTCTTGCGTCTCTTTGTCGATCAATTACAATATAGGAGTAATAAATCCTGGACCTTACATGTCTAGATTGTATTCGAACACGTAACAAGTAAACGTCTTGCTCTTCTATATATTCACTGAGACGACTTATCTGTTGCTCACGATACACTTCAATATTATATAAGCCCTGTCTTAAATGCTCAGCATAATAACTACGAGCTAACTTGACTTGATACGTACCCAGAGCGAAAAGGATAAGATCATCTTCTGATAGATTTGGAAAGATTTGTTTGAGCTCATATCTGATTGGTCCGTCGCTAGTGCAGGTACTTTACTTGCACTCGTGAAGGACCAATCAGCGCAGGTAAATCAACACTAGGAACCAACTTAATTGGCTTCGTTTCGTAGGGTTGATTTACCTGCGCTCGAGCACAAACAATAGCGGCGCTTGCTTTGGTTACAATGCCATCGACCTGTTTTGTGTTGATGGCATTGCAATCGTTTTCAGAAGATGAGGCGTTTTATCAAAAGGCATTACACACACGAAATAGTTGTTTATATGTTCTATGAAATTCCATTATGTTTACATGTAAATATATTTTTTCCTAAATGGATTGCAGCGAAACGTTCTTAGTAAAAGTTGTTCCTAGTTATCACTACTTTCATTAATGGCCACCGACCGCCCAGAGGTGCCCATTCTCCTTTGATTTTTCGCGTACTTTCTTGTTTTTAGTATCAGTAAATTGGTTTTAAATATCGTGCCAACTGTTCATCCTTTAATTATGTTGTTAACAAAGGTATTTTGTAAATTCCAATAAAACATTTCTCTCTTCTACTTTTTATAACTAATTATTATTACCTATTTTTATGATCTAGAGAAAATAACTCATGGGTACCTATGTCTGTACTTTAATTATAAAACTACTTTTATGGTATCGATATTTTTGAGGCGCAATATTTAGGTATTACTCGCGGCCGGGTTATGTAAGATATAGCTGTCAAAATTATTATAATTAGATATGGCAATTATTTTTGATAATTAAAAAACTATTTAAAGTTTAATAGAAAGACCAACACTGCCTGTAAAGTGACATCACATGTGTGCAATAAGTGTAATATCTTAAGTGATAATATCTATAGAGCATTGTTACATAATAGTAAATACTCGTGCGATCGACTGTCGGGAATTGTACACAAGGGCACTTGGTGGTGTGTAGCATAGTTCAATACGTTTTGTTCGTTCGGTCGTTGCTGTCGCGTTTGTGATAAATGTTTTTGGGTTATCGACAAAGGGTGTAAGCGCTCCCCTTGTTGGGCAAGTATTGTGTAGGTCGGGAGTCTCACTGATCGGCAGAAGGCGTTAGTGGGCATGTTCGTGGTGTAGTAGACTCGATGACGTTCGGTTCGATTCGATTACGCGTTTAGTCGCGCGTCGTCTAGAACAAATGTAGCGGGCGGACGGTAATAGGTTAATGTCGCATCGTGTGTCCCAACAAACTTCTCAGCGAGACATGATTTCATCGATTAACAATCTACCCTCTTCCAAATCTTTTCGTATGTGTACGTAAGTGGAGAATTAAGTGTAAGTCTTGATTTTTTTACAAGTTGTATTCTTCGGTGGTCTATCGCGGCCGGACATCACCTTTAGATGTAAGTAGGTTTATAATAATGTGACGGTCGAGACCCTCCCATTCGTTAAATCATTTCGAATTCACAAATTTATGATTAGCCCTAGTTAATGTTTGTAAAAGTCAGTATTCGCCTCCCGTAGTGTGGTCCGATCAAAAATTACGATACGACGGTAGTTGCATTTTATATTTAGTTATAGTAAGTTTTTTTATCAATTGTTGGGTGGTGTCCGACAGCGAGCCGCGTCCCCTTAGAAGTAGCGGGTAGCATACTGGCGTAGTACAAATGAATGTGTGAGTGTCGGTATTTTACTTGTAGGCGTGCGCCCGATGCCGCGACGTCGCACGGTGGTCCGAAAAACCGCCTTTCATACACATAGAAATGAAATGCGGTTTATTTTAAATTTTATTATTGATATTAGTTTGGCATATAATAGTTAATATCATAAGTAAGTGTGGCCATCTTACGATGTGTAACTTAGGAAAAAAAAATATTTTCTTTTTTTTGAATGGAGAAAAATACATTTTATCATTTTTCTCGGTACTTACTGCAACTATTAAGCTGCGACTTATATGGCATATACTTACATATAACACGAACCCTACAAGCTACGCCGTTTGTGCCGAAACTTGCCGCTTTGCCCCCTACATATATATATATTTTTTTAATCTGTAATTTCTATATAAGTCATACTTATTTGATTCTAATGACGAATGTAGACAGCACAGCACGTAATATGAATAAGCATATTTTTTGGTAAATTTTCCTTTACATAAAATTTTTTTTTACTAAAAGTTATAATGAATAACGAAAATTAGGTTTAAAAATGGACAGCATATTTTATTTCATAAAAATATTGAATCAATAATAAAAATACTATTACAGAAATGATGCGGAATGTCAAAATAGTAATAATGTCAACTTTAAAATTAATAATAATTGATCTGCAAGTAGTTATAGTCAATGTAACATGCCAAAAATCGATAAAAAAAGTGCTCATTACAAAAAAAAAAATTTGTTATTCGTCATCAGCCAAGTTTTTGAAATCCGAGTCAAGTATGTGTAAGTATATGCCATATAAGTCGCAGCTTAATAGTTGCAGTAAGTACCGAGAAAAATGATAAAATGTATTTCTCTCCATACAAAAAAAAAGTAAATATTTTTTTTCTCGTAAGTTACACATCGTAAGATGGCCACACTTACTAATGATATTAACTATTATATGCCAAACTAATATCAATAATAAAATTTAAAATAAACCACATTTAATTTCTATGTGTATGAAAGGCGGTTTTTCGGACCACCGTGCGTCGCCGCGCTTTGTGACTAGCTGGCGACCACGGTTGACCGTTGCGTTTCCCGCGAAATTTTATTCTAATCGACCTCTTTATTAGCTTCTATTATTGATTTTGGTGTTGTAAAAAATTAGTACCTAATTACGAGAAATCTAAAATAGTTCCTGTTTGTTGCTAATTAGACGTTAAAATTAGTGTTAATTAATTGAAATATGGATTCAGCTGGACACGTTACGGTTAAACAGTTCGTGCAGTCGTTTCCTGGTCGATCAGTCGTTCCATCGGCACCGCTTCGGTGGGCGCCAGCTATCTGTAGTATCCTAGTCATAGGCCTTGGCCCCGTCGGCCTCGAGCGAAAGTCCTCGTTGTGAAGCGTTAGTTGTCTCATCGGAATAACTAGTGATATTTACGAAAATCATTTATCTATACTATTAATAAACAATTTGGACCATTGCATATAGTTGTATCTACGCTTATTTTTTGTGTCCTCCATCGGAATTATTTATATCGAATTAATTTTTAATATTTTCTATTCCGTATATTATATTATTATTATGTATATCAAACGATAGGTGCTGTTGTATTTAATTTTTAATGTTACTAACGCGATTGTGATAGGGATGCGTCTCTCTTGTAATCTAACGGAAGAATTGTAAAAAAAAAATTAAGCCAAATCATGAAAAGGGTATATTGAATTATTACTTTTAGGATAAATGGAGTTAAAATGAAGTTTTATACTAATCAAATTTTACTACTGACGCTATATAATTTTTCTAAGTACAGATAGATTTTAAAGTCATATCATGATGATCTTGTTCTAGTACTTTGTAAATTAACGTAGGATAATAAGACTGTTGCGAGGACTGTGGCTGGAATGTGCCCGCTAGGGTGTCCCAGCCAACAAGGGAGAATTATTTTTTTTCGAATTTAAATATGCATACCCTTTATATTTTTTCTAAATGGCCCTAATAACTAAAATAAAAAATATCATTGGGATCGGATAACGATAACCCGTGCCGACTTGATGTCAAACTTTTGACAAAATGTTTGTATGAAAACTATAGAGGACTTTCTAGAATTTAATTTTTATTTAGTAAATAAAATGATATTTTACCTCCAGCGTATATTTACATAAACTGATTTATTATAGAGCGTTATTTACAAAATTTTCTTTTCAAAGTTTTCTTTTTACAGTCAGGGTATACCACTCTGTGTTCCTGTACACAACATAGTAAAAATTGTTTTTGTTCTTCTTCAACAGTAATCTTTCCATGGAAGTCTTGCATTAACTTAACTGCTCTCTCTGCCGTATCATTAACAGCTCTTAGAACCATTATCTGTCTTTTAGATTGTACAAACCCAGCATTATTTGGCCATGAAGTAGGACACTCTTTAAGAAAACTGTCATCAATTTTCAAACGATTGAACAAGGCCTTGCTTTTGATGGAAACGAAGTCGTCGATAGTTTTCTCGTAAAGTGCACCACATAAATCTTCTTTTGTGGGGATGTAGCATTTACTGTAAGCTGATTGGTTTTCCTTCGTTAAGTTATTAACTATCCTTATTTTTGTTTCGTAGTCAGAATCATCGTCAAACAGAGACAAGGCAGCCACTTCATCTGTTAAATACCATAAATGCTGACAGAACTTCTGTAAAGCTGCTTTTGAGATAGTTTTATCGATTGTTTCGTAAGCTTTTATGGTCTTCAAGAAGCTCAGATCCTGGTAAGGTGCTTTAACTGCTAAAATGCATTGCATCCAAGTTTGACGTAGGATGTAACAATGAACAAGCATACATCTAACAGTGCCGCTTTGTCTTTGTTAGAAATCCTAAATTGAGAGCTAAGTAATGCTATTTTTAATGAATAAATTGCCCTCGCCATCCATCTTGCTTGGTGCATAGCACCTGGAGGCAAATCTTAAATTTTCTCTCTGTGTCTCCACCAAGAAATATGATTGAAAGTTCAATTAGCTCTCGATAGTCATCTCTAGTTATTTCCTTATTTAATTCAGTTCGGTAAAACTCTATCAGTTTCTCAATTTTTGAAATATCAACGCGTGATAACAATTCTGTTTGACTTTGTATTTTATCGGAATCGATGTTTTTCCAGTTCTCTCGGAACTTTTTGAATAAAGGAATATCAGGGCTGTTGCTCACTTGGCTTATTTTAGCTTCAAATATTCCTTTCAACACTAATTCGTAAATGTGATGGCGGCACGCAAAAACAAGCAATTCTCTGTCCAATTTTTGTTCGAGAAGCACACAGGCTCCATTAATACGTCCAGTATTTGAAGCAGTGGTATCACAGCAAAGAATTTGCACTTTGTCTTCGAAATTCCAGTCTGTAACTGCATTCCAAACTGCTTGTGCCTGTTCAGTTCCAGTAGAGCTATTCAACTTTGGCACCGCTAGAAGTTGTTCTTTATCGTCATAGGAAATCACTATCGGGAGACGTTCTTCTTTACATTGGCGCACGTCTAAAGCTGGCAACAGTTTTCCATCCCAGTGGACAGTTACAGTATCCGGCACTTCGTTTTGGAAATCGATTTTTATAGCTTCTGCCCGCTCTTTTCGTTTTTCCGTGCGAAATCTTTGAATGGTGGACTTGCTGATGGAAAATTCGTCAATGTTGAGTCCAAGTGCCTCAATAGTAGCTTCAATAATAAACATAGAATTCCTCATACTTAACTTACACCTATCTAAGGCTGCTACTAACTTTGGAGTGATGAATTTTTTTCTCATTGGAGTTTTATTACAATCTGACTCGTTTGGGGTGGGCAAATTGTCTTGTAAATCCATTACTTCAGAATCAGATGATGAATTATCTTGATAAGAGGACGTCGAAGCGATTAAGGATGCTTCATAAATAGCTTGACGTTTTTGATCCTCTATTTTTCTCAAGCGCGATTTTTCCTCTTTGTCGGTTAACTTTTTATCCACTCCAGCTAAGTGACCAGGTCTGCCTGGCTCTCTTTGACGCTGCAAGAAAATCCTATCTTCATTTATCTTTATTAATTGAAGCGCGTCGGCGTGTGCAATGTCGAACAAATTGTCCATTTTTGTAACAAAATCTTGTCGACGCTGTTCGAATATGTCTTGGGTTTTGTTCGCATTTTTTTGTAAATCTCGCCAAACTTGGTAAAAGGCCACTAGTTTCTTAACACAGTTAGGTAAAGCTTTAGTCGGAATACGTGCCTTTTCCCAATAAATGATGCACTCACGAATAGTTAGATTCGCGCTTTCATTCACACTTAAATTCACTTCTCGAATATTATAGAACAAAACTGCCAATACTTGCCCGTTAGAGGGAAGTTTTGATCCTGTAATTTGATGTTTTATATCCCCTATCAAAAAAATTCCCTTTTTAGAACTGCGTAATCCCTCTGACATCTTGACCAAACGACAACAATGCGTTAACTAATAAAACAAACAAGTTATAACAAGCACAACGATACATTAACTCCGACGCGCCATACTAAGCAAGTACTGACATGTTTCGGCGCTAGTCGGCACGGGTTGCTGTTGTTCTAGGTACATGAAATTTTATTTACAAGTGTTTTAACACCATTCGCATATAATTAGAGGGTATGCGTTAAAAAAAAACGACTTTGATTTTTTTGGGACACCCTAGTGCCCGCGCAATGAATCAAAGCACAAACTTAGGACGCATAGAATTGACAATGTTTACACGCACAGGTACATTTCAACTACAGCATTACAATATGCCTTCACTGTGTTTCTCTATTATTGTTAAATTTTGATTTGGTACGACTTTAAATGATAGCATTGTGTGCTCGAATTCATAAAGCACATAGTGATTATTTGCATTTACTATTAAAAGCATAATATTAATACTACCACAGACAAGCAACAAATAAGTGGTAAGATTTGGCTTTACCGAATTGCATTCTGATCTGAGTTATACTTACGCGTAATTCAGTAATCTATCGTTAAGACAAACGGACAAAACACTTCGGTTTATTATAAAACCTCCGCAGTATTGAAGTAACCAGTAGAACACAGTACGATGCGTAAGTATCGCTTAAGATGAATTATGAGAGCTTTATTGTAACAAGTTTATCTTATTTGTAGTAGAACATATATGATCTCTTTATTTTTAATAGAATTTTGATGGACATTTTACTTAATAGTTATAGCAGTGTGTAGTTGAAAGGATTTTTGTAATATCGCACATTACGTATGTTACACTCGCATGCAAAGAAACTGCGCTTAAAAATCCGTGTCTCAAAACGTGCCTAGGTATTAATCAACACTGAGAAATATCTAACTTAGTGCAATTTGTTATCAACTTGTGCAGTTTCTTTATAAGCGAGATCACAATCAAACGATTTATTTATCGGTTTGTTCACGTGTTAAACTGATGCCATCCAAAATTGTTATTAGATTTTCAGTTAGCATAGTTGAAACTTCTCTCGACAACTTTTTTTTTAGATTCTCCGAAAATTCATAATAGTACGTTTGTTTTTTTATTGTAAATAATTGTATTATATTTCATGTTCTCATGTAAATATGTGGCCATCGATTCCTTGAGAGAGTTCTTATTTAATGTTTAGGCAACCATCAATCAGCATACTACAAAGTGTCAAATTTTCTCAACCAATTTACTACTTCAAGTTTTGACGCGTAGAGTATAAATATCATGTATGAAAATAAAACTTTTTTATGTTATTAAGGTTTTTGACGATTGCATAATATCGCGAGAAGTTTCAGCTATGCCCGAGTGCGTTAACATTTCTGATAGTAATTTAATGAATTTACCACGAGAAGCCTTCATGTTGTCTGTACATTTAATTTGTAAATATGTAATTTCGATAACAATTAATGCTAAACAACGAGCGAGCCGTCGCATTTTGTCAGCCGTTTGGACTTCTGCGCACACTGAAACATCAACTGCAAAGGAACCGCTTAGTGTTAATGTATAAGGTGTATCACGACAGACATTCCACAGGCCCAATCGAATTAGCTCAATACAAAAGACTGTTTGAGACTTTAAAAAAATAATATGATATCATGATATTTTCTGAAGCACCTTAACGACTTTATAAAATGTGTTTTATGGTGATTTATTAATAAGATCCAATGTATAACTCACTAGTATGTAAGGACAAATGCTTTACGTCACTGTGATAGACAATACAAATTTACCTGAGAGACACCATAGGCATTTATGAGAAATTTAGAACGTCTTATAGTATGGGAATGTTACAAACTCGGCCGGGAATTGCGGCAGTTGATTTTGTTGCGCAAACTTACAAAAATATCTCATTGTTATCTCAGAACCTCGCACTGGAACAAAATCGAGGTTGGTACAGTCGAAAAATGTAAAAGTACAAAGCGTATGTGCAGAAGTTCGGTGTCGGCTCGTAGTGTCGAGCGCGCGTGTGCGTGTGCATGTGTATGAGGGCGGCTTTTAGTGTGCGGCCGCGGCCCGCGTCTCGCTGTTCTGTTTGTTGACACATTATGTATATTTGAATGAATCAAATTATAAAAGAATATGAATTTTAACTTTAGTTTTATTTATTACTCACTTCTAATCCATCTACTATTTAGCTTGGAGAATACAATAATGTTCAAGGTATTAGGCTTCTGTCGTTGCAACCTTGGGTATTTGCAGCATAACCATTGTCATATGAGGACCTAGATGTTTGTCTGTCACATAGCATGGAGCACATAGTTTCTGTGGTAAATAAAAAAAGATCATAATATGGTTTATATATCAAACAATTTAATCTAAACAAACCTAAAATCTAGTATTGCCTTCTATTAACAAATTTAAATATATTTGAACACAACATCTTGGAAACTGTCAACAGTCTGCAATTCAAGGGTGACTGGGCACTGCAGCCAGTTGGCCAGGAGCTCCTCAGTATAGCCGAGTAGGAAGTACATTTTTGTGGGAGATACTGCCCGTCTGACAATTCCTGCAACTCTGATATGATTGAACTGGCGTTTTATGATTACCTGCAAATAATAATTTACATCTTAGATATTATTAGATATTATAATCATGTGTAAAAAATGAAGTTTGTGCCTTTTATCTTTCTTGTCATATAGAAACTACGCAAACGTTACTCCAGCGGCATTTTGAATAACTTCAAAATCTTGAGGTGCACAAATTTAAGATACGTGACACACACATTTACAGCATGTTATGCTCTGATTCCCTGGCTAATTTGTTTTCAGAAAAGTCTTCAGAAAAAAAAAAGTGCTGCTGGGGGAACGTTTGTCCAGCGGAAACTGTTTTTTGCAAATATCTCCATAGGGGGTTGTTTGCACAAATTCAAAATTTGACATGAGCTGACACTCTTAAATATGTGTGTGGTTAAAGTCAAGAAATTTCGATACTTTTCCGCTGGCGTAACGCACACAGAAGATCCTAGTTTTAGGATGGGATGGGATGGGAGAATCCTATTTTAGAACTTTTATAGAAGAGATTCTTGTTGTACCCTAGCAATCATATTTTTAATAATTTTATACAGTTGGAGAGAAAATCAAAACTTACTTCACTGCACATGAGTCCATGCCAGGTGCCAGTCATGAACCTGCGAATAAATTCATCCTCCACAGCAGTTTCAGACCGACGAAGGCCATCCTTGAGACTTGCTGGAAAGTGGAAGAATTAACTGTTTATTTAGAAATTCAAATGCAATCATTAATTGCCTAAGATATTCTCTGTTGAATTTTGAACTCATGATCATACATGTATTCCAAGAATTCCAGGTTTTTCGATGAGCGATGTAATGTGGTGGGTTAGCCATTTCGTATGTTAGCGGTTTATCTCGCTTTTTTGTGATGCGGTACTTTCCGGACACCACTCGACAAAGAGCTGCGGTGGTGTGTATTTGAGAAGACAAACTCGTGCATGATGTTAGCTGCCCTTTACCGCATAGAAGAGGCTGAAATAAAAATAAATATGATTAATATTGTTAGAATCTGAAGCACAAAGGTAGTAAAGAAAAGAATTAGGCAAATTTCTAACAAACCTGGGCAATTTTTAATAATTGATTGCTCATCATTATATAGAGTGCTTAGTTAATGGCCACAAACATACATAAAGCAGCTAATAACAACATTAATAAATTATTATTATGTTACGACTGTTGAGTTGAGTGAGGTTATATTATTATTCTCAGCAGAAAGAACGTCTATTTTTTTTTTTTTTCTATAGTAGGTTTAACGGCCTCGGATACTTGTCCATACAGCCAATTCTTTAGTAATATTTTCTTTATTTTTGCATTAAAACGTTGATGTTAGACGTTTTAATGCTTCGATGGAGTTTTTGGAGACAGTCGAAAGATTGAAGGAATGTAGAGAAGTCCCCAAGAAAGAGGTAAACTGTTCGCGTTCCCGCGCAAAATTCACGGTCCACTTTTCTTGGTTACGACCCATACACCATGTTATTTCACCGAACTGTATATTGCTCACTCGCACGACACTTTGTTTCGCAAAATAACACCACTTTTACGACCCAAAAATCACAATAAACAATAAAAATTCGATAAAATAAATGGACTCCAAACGTATCTCACGAACTCCCGCCAAAAACTCCAGAAAGAACGTCGTAACAAGAGTGACATTTTTTTTCTTTTAAAACATGCAAAGGCATATTATGTTATACGTACAGTGCAGTGTCTGTCATTTATGCGCAGATGTTTGGAAAAGCTCGTTCTGAAGTTATTTTATGGAGTTTTAAGCTACTAATTATTTTATACATAACTACATTAGTATCTAAGTTCCCACAGAATACCAGCGTGGTGTCACGCCTTAAAGCTGCCGCCATCGCGCCATCGTGTTTATAATTTAACTGCCACACGATAAGGACTGAGCGGGAGATCTTTTTGGCAGATAAGTTTATTTTCTTTTTTAATTTTACTCTTATTAAAATTATTATTATTTCTTTCTTTCTTTCTTTCATAGAAAAGCTAGCCACCAAGTGATCAAGTGATTAATTGTTTAGTGTTCCTCGCCAGTCTTAGATACATATTCATAGCATTAAGGCGATGTAGCCATCGATATGCAATGGTAATGGGCGTTTTGTGATATAATTTACCCTCACGTCACGTCCGGTGGTGGCGCCATTTAAGGCGAAAAAGAAAATGCTGTTAAGTTAAAAATAATAGACCGTCTAACAATAACAAAAGCAGTTGAAAAAAGTGGAATGCCTGTTGATTAGGTACTACTGACCCACCAACAAACCAATAGAGGCCAAACCTACTTTTCAATCACTGTTTCCTTGCTTAGCTCTAAAACCGTTTACTTTTAGGTAACACACTGTGATAACTCTTGCATCAAAGAGTTTAAATCAACGCAACTGTTGGTCTTGGTATTTGATTTAGGTACACTACATAACATTCGTACATCTCAATCTTTCAAAAGACCAAAAAAATTATACTTACTTACTTTAGTGATATCAAGGCTCATTGGCGTTTTAATGGTCGTTAAAACAGACGAAGAAAGGATTATGTAAGTAAAAGTACCTACTGAACATTGATTAGCAGAATAATTAATGTTTCATGTAGGTACTAAGGATTATAATGTTTTTACTGCCCATTTGATCCTATCGTTGTTGCATAACTGTGCACTACATGCTTGGTACTTATTACTTGTAAATAACACTCAAACGATAGAAAAAAATAACATGATAGAATGCAACGTAAAATATTTATTTAGTTTAGTAAGTTTTCTAACATTGTGTAATGGTAAGTGTTATATTACCTACCTACCTAGCTATGAATAAACTTTGTACGATAAATATATACAAATTTCACTTAGGTATCCTGAACTATTTTATTATATTTGATTTTCACTTTCTCTACACCCAGGTGTAATCCAATAAATCTAAAATGTTATGTCTTTCCTGGCCCAACCTGTATATCGATTCCTTTTCATAAGTTTTTATCTAACTCTAGCCCTACCTTCTTACGTAGATATAGATATTAATTTGGTAAATGAAATTTTACTTAGCACTAGTGACAAATAAAAGCGAAAAAGAAATAGCTGTTAAAGAAATAATACAAAAGATTTACAATTTAACATCGGGATTGTTACTAAATGGCACCTCCCATGAGAAAGATGAAATTTTAAAAAGCATCAAATCTAAACTTTTTAAGTCTGCAGAAGTTTTGGGCCCTAAAGCTGAGAAATATGTTCATCTTATTATGAGAGGCATACAAATGATGGCATTTAATAATACAAATACGACTATCAAAGATGATAAAGTTAGCAATTTCCTAAGGAATGCAAACAGAAGCGAACCGATAGAAAGTGCCACAAATAATGACCTCGTGAAGAAACTGGCTTCTAAAATGTTCAAACTAGCACAAAAACAATTTCGAAGAGCCAAAACAACCGAGGAAAAACAGAAAATTATTGAGAATATCAAACAAAAAATTATGGAAACAGCTAAGCAAAAACATGACCTACTTCATACTAAACATAATGAAATCAAAACGTATACTGACCTAATCACACGTGGCATGGAACTAATGATGGACCAAATCACTCATAAAAAAAGACGTATGATCATGGAGTTTGTCAATACAAACTTTCCAAGTAATCGCGATGAAGAAAATATAGATAGAGAGTATAATCAATTAGAACAACGTTCTAATTTTCTTGAAAATACAGACGCAGAGTTTGATAAATTAGAAACGAAAAATGAAAGACCAACTGAAATGCCTAGGTTTTACCCGTCCTTAACAACTCCGTTTTCGTGTGAAGGAGTGTTAAGTCAAGCCTGTACAGATATCAAGTCACTTTATGTATACATTTGCTCAGACAACGGTATAACGTTGCCTTTAAATAAACTATGCGATGGGATCACTGACTGTTCCGATGGATCAGATGAACGGAACTGTGTTAATGAAGGTGAGTGTTTCCTTTAGTTGTGTATAATTTAAATAATTTTCATTACATAAAATTATGGTCAGTTCTAATATTTCAGCGACAACATTACTACATCGTGCTACCGAAATAATGTCAGGTATTGAGAGGTATCTGTTACGGAAATGCTTCTTGGACGAAGATAATTCACTTATTCTGAAACAAAATAGGGTGCTGAACGATGTTCTCCAAAAGCAAATTAGTTTCATAAACAAATATAAAGACATTGATCTTAGAAATAAAGAATTCGGAGATGTTTACGTTTTCAAACAAACGTTGAACGAAGCGGCTATTGTTATTAAAACTTTATCTATTGGTTTAGGTAGCTCTTTGTGTAACCGACACATAAATAAAAAAAGAGTTGAAAGTATGTCTCGTAAGTTTCCACTTGAATTAGCGGTACCATCGGATGAACTCTCAGCACCACTACAAAACTCGCAGAGAAGCTGCAAATGTCGTGGGTCATTCTGCACTAACATAACTTGTCCTGAGGTATGCAAAAAAGTCTGCTGGCATAAATACAATTTGGGTAAATGGAGTTGCCAAGCGGTTGATGCATCTACAGCAGTATCATTAGATATGGTTTGCGATGGAAAACTTGATTGTTATGACGAGACCGATGAGAGCGATTGCAATTCAGGTGTGATAAAAAGGAAAACTTGTTAAAATGACTTTCAAATTAAACGGTTACTGTTAATTAACGGTTATATATTGAATTTCAGGTACTGGCCCTACTAAATTCGAAGCGAACGATATATTCCAAAAAGTTCTTAAAATGGTGTACGCGAAAATTATATTAAAAGATTATGATGCTGTTAAAAACAAATTACTATCATTGCAAAACTATATCAAAAAATTACAGATGGAATCGACGAAATCTAAAACTGATGTAATTAACATTAAAAATGCGAGGGACTTATGTTTTGCATCTTTATCTTCGGTTTATGAAGGCATCTTAGAAAAAGCACCACGTGGTTTCGACTTAGAAAACGCGCACTTTTTCTTGTTATCTGTAAACGAAAAATTATTAACAGCTTTAAAACATTCGCACACTGGCAACGATAAAATTATATCGCCTGATGGGTGTTTCTGTAGGAATGGTAAATGCGCCCTTACTCAATGCACTCGGGGCTGCCACAGAGCGTGCTCCGTAGAGTCGAAACTAACAAAGTATGCTTGCAAAAATAACGTCAACAGTAACGTATCTGTGACTCTTGAAAAAATATGTAATGGAAAAGCTGATTGCCCGTTTGAGGATGACGAGGCAGATTGCAGTAACGGTAAGGAAAATTTACCTATACAAATAAATAATAAATAAATAGGTTTCATTAAATAACTACTTTTTGATTACAGAGGTTTGTCGGAAACATCACATAGTCCTGCTACGTCATAGCATCCGTGATGTGGGGGCAATCAACAAAGGATCGTTATTGGGAGAAGTGCTTCGATCATGGAAAACCAAAGTCAGTATCGGGAAAGTGTATCGTATGCATATAACTTTAGAAATAAATATGTTGAATAGCACAATATCTATTTGGTCAGCAACATTTTTACTGACCGAATACTTAGGTACTGAACAAATAGGTTTCAAAGTTGACCAAACTTAAAAGGAAACACTACGGGCGAGAGAATTGAAAAATAGGTATTTGTAAAATCTATTGCTGTCTTGCAGTGCCAAACGCATTCACCGCAGAGTGTGATGGAGACAACTGCTTCTTGGACCGAAAATACCTACTAAAAGCACACCAAATCAACGTTTCGTAGTCCCCCGATTACTTTTCCAAAACTAAATCGATTTAAATACTTTTTTCATTAAAAATTAAAGAAAGGCTTTGGCCATGTTCGTATGTTTTCCTTTTTTTTCTAAAATTTAGCCAAATTTGTTTTCTGGATGCTTGAACACAGCGGAAAATTTGGCGAATTTTTTAGATTTTTGAGGGGTCATATCTTTTTTATTAATTAATTTATGAAAAAACAGAAAACATAGAAACATGCTAATAGTGGCTATAATATTTATAATAAAAATTATTGCTCTACTGGCATTATCCAGGGAGGAAACAGGGGGCTACGTTTGTATGGAAAAAACGGCCGTTGTATTTCCTCTTAAGGTTTTCGTTAGGTCAGGTAAGTAACCAATTTTTAAAAACAGATCAACTTTTAATACAGGACTGAACGTATTGTAACACGCAACTTGCTAAACTGAAGCGAAAAAAACGTTGAAATGCTCTAAGAAAAAACCTATTTCCACAGGTACTTTCAACTTTGAAGATAGCAGAGAATAGTTACCGCCCTACACGCAAAGTCTTAAGAGAAATGATTAATGATGTTCTTCACGATCTGGTCATGACGTACGCCTCAATGTCAGAAACTCGAAGGACCTACGGATATGCACTCAATGAATTCTTAAAAATCTCTCAACTTGTGATTGGAGCTATAAAATCTTGCGGGCAGTAGTGTCAATTCTATTCAAGTAAAGAAGGAAATAGTCATGCACCGAATATATTTTCTGACAAATGTCCACTTCTTTTAACTTATGTTAGAATGAGAGTGGACATACTACCTGTCAAGTAAACGCCATAAATTTTGTTTGGCACTTGTGAAAGATGACGTCACTAGTTACCGCACTCAATTAAGTATTTATTTATTTTATCGCAAAGTTTTAGTTTCTTTTTTAGAGGTAAATCTAGTTTTAATCGGGTTTTTTAAATGGAATGGTAGATATCGAATTGTTGGTGAATGATGAACACACAAAGAACTACGTATCCAGGGCCATCTTAACTTTGGAGTGCGGGGCGCAAGTCGATCGCCTAATACCTACTACCCACATTATTGTGTAACCAACCAATTTATCTCCTTGACTCCATCCAGAGCTTGAATCATATGTCCCTCCTTCATCTTTCATCTTATTTCTCCGTCAAAATTTTGAGTTCATAAATATCAATAAAATATGTTGAGTCCTCCTACGGCTATTGTAAGAAGTATCTACGCTATATGCTACTATTAGAAGAAGATTGGCAGTAGCGTCTTCTCTCCAGCATTCGCCGAACTGATATCTCCAACCCGCCTGCCAGGCGTGGCCATTATGGCAAAAGCCCCCTTTTGGACAGACCTTTATCTGACATACTGAGGTTCAGTTAAAGGCTGATAGTTGAATACATAAAATATATTCAAGTATCAGTACTTTAATACGAAAAAACATATATCAGTATAAATTCCAACAATTAGAATTAGTCATTACAGGAACCAATAGTTAAATAGACGATATTGATAAACGTTCAAGACATCCCTTGCAAACAAATATAAGTAGACACTCGATGAGGGCGCACATACTTTGCGTTTTCAGTCAATAAGTTTACCGTTATCGTAATTCCAAATTTCACCGGGTGCCTCGCTATGTTTGCGACACGTTAACATAAAAGTGTAGTGAGGTGTGTCTGTGTGTCAGTTTGTTTGCAGTACACAGCGAGGCACACGACATGGCAGGTGAGTGATAACGCTGATAACAGTTAGTGCATGATAACCTGAAAGTGCTAGAAAATAATACGTGTTCTAAAGGAACACTTCTGTTGTTTGCAATTGCGTATTTGTTTCATTTTGAACCTTAAAACTCATACGCGAACCTCTTAAATTCTGGAGACTTTTTGATCGATGACGTAGTTTATACTATAGAAGAAAAATCTTATTTAAATTTAATATAATTATAGGTACCAATCAAGAAATCGTCATGTACAGATTCTAAATGACTAATTTCTTAAATGTTAAGATACAGTTATTAATGCCTTGACAAAAATTGCTTTTGAAGGCTATTTTACTGCAATTTTTTAAAAGGTTTCAGTACTATAATAATATACAGACTTGACATATTTCAGTATGTCATAAGTATAACAACTATAATAAAGGAAACGTGCTGGCACGTTTAAAGAATAGCATACTTGTCGTAAGAGGAGACTAAAGGAATAGTACTGCCTAAAGAATCCTACAATTTGCCAAACGATCGTCAACAACCCGCCTGCCAAGCGTGGCGTTTGTGGCCAAATCATTATTTTGGTGAAGCCAGTGACCAGCAGTGGACTGAAATATGGTGGTGATGATGAAATGACAAACTGAAATATGATCGAATACATAATTTCACTATGCTAAACTATGCTAAACTATATCTCTATATTTATGCTGAACAAACTTTGTGCTCTTCGATGCACTAATACTAATTAATTCACTGATATATTCGTTGCTTTAATCAGCAAACGTAATTTTTCTTACCACTGATAGAGGCTTCAGCATTTTTTTATAATGTGATTCACCATTTTTGGTAAACATCGCGACGATTATGTGGGTGCCGTATGATGGAGAGAATGATGATCTTTATTTTAACGCGACCGTGGAAGCTACTATAAAATATATGTACTTAACATAGCTTTAGAAAGGCAACAGGCATTTGAAATAATATGCGTCTTCAAGCGGCTTATATGTAGATACGAGTAGATGTTAAGCATTTTAATGCAAATGCTCGTATGCGAATCACACTACATGTACGTTATTATATCACAGACACATCTTTTCAATTAGGTCTCAACATTCGTTTGATTCGCACAACTTAGATGAAGAAGAAAGAAAATTATTTAGGTGGTTACTTTAAGGTTAGGTATCTTTGAAAATGTATAATTTTCCACGCAATATCATTGCCTCTACTACTTGTCTTACTTACTTACTAGTAGTAATAATTTAAGACAGTATTGTGAAGACTGATACCTGCTACTAAACCAAAATTCAGAAATTTGCTTTAATTATATCTTTCCGAGTAAACAAATATTTAAAAAAAGTTTAATACTATCACAGGTGTCTTAATATAATAATATGTAATACCTTGATATAATATAAGACAAGGCAAGTCGTAAATACTATCGAGTATATTATAAACTGCGTTATTTCACCCAATCTAAATGACAAATTCGTGGAAAACTAAATTATTTATGAAACTTAATCACATTTTGCTGATATGATAAAAATATGACAAATGCCCAGTACTTTATCTAGCTTTAATAATTTGACACGTAAGTGATTAATCCTTGAAGATTATTGTGTAATATAAATAACGATTCGTTAAATATGATAAAAATATGAAAATTTACTCATAAGGAATCCGAATTATAAATAAGTATATAACTACTTCTTAGTTCCGGCAACCGAGACCGCAAAAAACTGTTAAAAAAATAGGTACCTACATGTTACTAAATTCTTGATAAAATACTTAAAACATTTAAACAGAATTGCACCAGTGAGAAAAAAAACACAGATGTGTTTTGAAAGTTTCAGTCAAAATAAGATAACATGTAGCAAATAAGTAATATAGATGAATAGGTACTTAACTCGGTACATTCTCGCTAAGTAGGTCTTAAGAGGACAATTGCCGACACAAACAATGAGCTGTCTTAAACAAACTTACAATCTATGTAACTATCGCCGTAGCCCGTAAGTGAGGTACAGAGGACGTAAAAAGGGTTTTCAGACCATTTTTAGGGACAAAATAGGAATGTTTCTCGTCGATCGTCTGTTTTATTTCATTCGTTGGGGTACAGCTATATTGAGAATAGAAAAATGTAACCTAATAAATAATATATGCACTTAGAGAAAGTACGCAGTGAGCCACTTCTCATTATTCTGTGACTATAACAAAGATAGCCTTTTAAGACCCAAATCAATTATTATTAAGAAAATATCGTTTACAAATGATTCGACCGGGAATGGAACCACCACACGGATCGTCCTCATGGTTGCACACGAAAAGTTTTTTATACTGTTTCGTCTTCGGTACGAACACTTATGTTTCGCAATACCTATTGTGACTCATGATTTGCGGTAATTAGGCCATCGGTTAAGATATTGCGATTATATCATTTATTTTATTAACTTAAAACTTTAGTGCATATTTTACCACCGTCGGGTGCGCTCACTAACATTTAGGCTAACAACAACGAACAGTTTGTAGAACGGAAAATATAGTTACTTTGTGATAATACCAAACTCTTATCATTTCAAAAACCTCTCCAAGGCTCAGGCACCAACAAATGTATATTTTAATATTAAAGCAATTGATGCCCTAGTATTTTTTATCGAACTGTACCTACTTCCATAAATGCAACGTAAAGACAGTAGATAATGATAATACGTTCGTAACATGCTCAGAGGTACAGACGACGGAACATCGCTATATGCTGGGGCATCTTAACATCGGTGACATAGGTGCTAGTTTGCAACAAACATGTATGTATAGCCGGATGAACAGTGCAGGTCACTGTACGTTCTTGCACTATTTGTCTAAAACTTATTCTCACATTGGACATTCACCTCGAAGGCTCATTGCTGGTACAATCAAGCAATTTTCGTTGATATTAATGTCTCTTCAATTTTGTTAGATTATGAAGCTGATGAGTTGATACTGTCATTGGCTTGTCAGACGTATGTTCTTTTAAAAATCGGCTAAATAAAATTGTCGTGAAAAAAATTACATTCTTTGACTGTATTATCACATTTAATCGAGAATATAAAAAGTTTAAAAATGGAACCTATGAAACATTTAATTAAAAATACCCCTTTCCATTTTGGAAACGTCTGTGTTTTAATTAGGGTTGTACCGACTAGTCGGCCATATTTGTAGTCTCGTTATAGGCCCGTTTTTTGCTCGTATTAATAAACCTAAGAATTGATGAAATTGAAATCTTTACTGTTATTATTTTTAATTAGAAATACAAAATCAATTTTACAATGTACTTTCAGTGCAATTTAGAACAGGTTAGGAAATTAGGAACCATTCGTTCGATACATTAACTAATTGGGCTTAAATCCAGACATTAAACAAGTAACAAAAAAAAATGGGCTATAATTTTATTAAGCTTACAACTTACATATTGGAACACTTCTCTTGACCTAATAATAATGAATTAGAGATTAGTAACAGATATAAAAATTTATAAAGAACTTCTTACAAACCTAGTCCCCTGTTTCCTCCCTGGATAAAGCCAGTAGAGCAATAATTATTATAAAAAAAATTTATGGCCACTATTAGCATGTTTCTATGTTTTCTGTTTTTTCATAAATTATTTAAAAAAAAGATGTGAGCCCTCAAAAATCGAAAAAATTCGCCAGATTTTCCGCTGTGTTCAAACATCCAAAAAACAAATTGGCTAAATTTTAGAAAAATAGGAAAACATACGAACACGGTCAAAGCCTTTACTTAATTTTTAATAAAAAATATATTCAAATCGGTCTAGTTTTGGAAAAGTAATCGGGGGACTACGAAACGTTGATTTGGTGTGCTTTTAGTAGGTATTTTCGGTCCAAGAAGCACTTGTCTCTACCACACTCTGCGGTGAAGGCGTTTGGCACTGCGCGACAGCAATAGATTTTACAAATACCTATTTTTTAATTCTCTCGCCCGTAGTGTTTCCTCTTAATGTGTTTTCTCATAAAAATTCTACTACACTACAAACTAAGAATTAAGATGACAATCAGATAAAAGAAGGCACTTATCATAAAAAATGGCAATACAGTGTGATTAGAGCATGTTACTCTAATTATTATAACCTAAAGCAATAATCGGCTTGTCCGACTAGTCGGCTAGTCGGCTAGTCGGCCAAAGTGATAGTCGGCCCATCTCTAGTTTTAATGTTAAAAAATGATAAGCGATGTTGTTACTGGTCTAAATTATAAACACGATTCACTAACTTGCAATACTAACTAGGTTATCAGAAAATACGTTCTTTTGCAATTAGCTTTTTTGACATTAAAAGTAGCTTTGTCAGCCTGCAGCAGAAAATTCCTTAAAAATAAAGTACTAATTACGAAATTAGTCATCGTATAAAATCTCTGGGACGAATATCGTAGTAGCACTAGTAGCACGGCCGTCCCAATCCGGGGGTGCACCCGGGCACAGCGTCTTGAGGGGCTCTAATTTCATACCTGAATACAAATATCTACCAATATGTACCTATCACACGCAATCAATTAGTTTTGAAAAGTCTGAACCAAATCCGAACTGCTCTCCAGTCGTTCTAACGTAATTGTATCAATTGTATCATACATCAATTCAAACATCCGCATTTATTAAATCAGTAAGATAAGAATACTATCAGATATCTAGAGCACCATGTTTTTTTTTTGTGTTGTTAAGGGGGCGCCATATAGTAGAACGTATTTACCCTTCAAAAAAAATGATATCATAAGCCATCATAAAGTGATTAACCACTTTAAAATTTACACAGGACGTCCGTATTACGGTTTTGGCCAACCACCGCCACCAGGCTACCCCGGCGCGCCGGGTTACCCCGGTGCACCCGGATACCCCCCACACATGATCCCTGGCCCCGGGGTGGTATACTACCCCGTACACCCGGCTTACTTCTACCCGTACCCCCCTCCGCCCCCACATGGCGAAGGCATCCAAGTTGTGGACGAACCTTCGGAGATTGTCCCGGAATTGCCTGGAGAAACTGTCGAGCTACCATATAGTAAGTCTGGATGGGGATGTGAAGAGATAACACCTTCTAGAGTCGCATTGTTCTTTCATCTTTAGGAGTTTATCAATGTGTCTCTAAAAAGTCAAACAAATATAATACATACAAATTTAAATATCCCAACTTACCTATATGTTTCATTAAAAACAAGTAAAGTTTTAGTATGGTTTTTGGCAAAAATTGAAAAGGGTTCATTAAACTTTGAAAACATTCAATAATGTCCAGATTCCTATGTTTATTTACGTACTTTAGTTAAGTCTTTGTAACGACCCAATTATTTGCGGCGAGCCATCGCCTTATCGATAAAAATACTTTTATCAATTCTTAGATGAGATAATATTTTTGCACCTTTGTTAGAGTAAAGCAATCATGTTATATAACAAGAATACAAAGCAGTTTCAAAATGTGACCCATTTTATATTATTTTGATATAAATATGAGGTGTTATCTCTAGAACAGCTTCGTTGTTTTGTTACTGAAGCTGGGCCAATTCTCTTTACGGTTAGCTATCCAGACTTACTATTGCACTAGCCGATAAGATAATATTGTAATTTTTCAAGAACACTATCGATATTTCCTTGAATTTCATAGCAATTCAAAATCTTGAAGCTCTGCAATTTCGACTAGGGCAATAAAATTACTTTTATGTACTAACTATTAAAAAAAAGATAAATGTGAAGCAAACTGAAACCATAAAGAGTTTTGGCCAAAGCTTTTTTTTTGTGTTGTGTGACATAAATATATGCTAGGCCTAAGTTGTAAAGAAAAATTTACTAAACAAAATATAATTTAAAAAATTGTCACCGTTCAGTCAAACTTTAGTTAAAACTTTCTAAAAGGTTATGGCAAAACTGGAAGAGCTTTTGCTAACTCCTTGCAGCAGGAAGACTCTTCAACCCTCAGCAATACATAAACATTAAATACAGGGGTGTTGTAAGAAGATAGTGTAGGTACATAAAACTAATAAATAGAATTTTCACTCATTAACATTTGGGTTTGGGTCCACTTAAGAAGTTGAAATCTTTATTGGAATTATATTTACATCATACCCCAGCAATTTCATTGCTTCAAAACAGTTTTAAAAATAACTGCTTATTTTTTACAGGTACATACAAATGGGTCCCGGCTTGCTCAAGCCAAAACAGTCTACCCCCGGGCGCGCTGCGCGTGGGCACCGACGTCGACGGTGACGCCATCTACGCCGGCCGCGCGCACCACGAGGGCTGGGTGATGCCCGCTAAGGTCATCCCCAGCAAGAACGCGTGCTACATCGGCCACGCCGGCGCAGAGATCTTGGTTGACCAGTTTGAAGTGAGTACCCAAATTATTCTTAAAATTTGACGATGTGTTCTTACTACTCTGGGCTCCTCTAATTTGACGAGGTGTGACGAGACAATGGGGACTACCACTTCTTTTCTCACCAGTTGGCGCCACTGTAGACTGAGGTCCGGAGGTATAGCTGTCAAAGGCGATTGGCGCTGAAACAAAGTGTTATATCTTAATCTAATTAAGGTTATATTGTTTATAAATAACTATCTTGATATCAACAAACTAACTTCTGAAATAGTTGCTTTTGAGGCCGCCTATTATTGCGCTTTTTCTTAATTCCGCTTTTAAAACGCTCACATTAATCGCCAAATAATCCATATTTGCGATATTTTACGAAGGAGATCACTTTCCAGCAGGTAAATTAAAGAAATTATAATTTATGCAACAAATTCCGCTAAAACCAGTGAAAAGTGAATGATATTGGACCTCACGCGACACTAGCGCCTCTAGTGGCAAATTCACTAGCGATAGTCCCCATTGCAATGTATCCGATTATTGAACACCAACGTCCGTATTATCATAGGGAAAGAAATATACAGGATGAAATTTTAACCACTTTCCAAAATTTTCATATGTGTTCAGTATCGTATTAAGAGCCTATTTATGAAGAAAAAAATGTAAGTCAAGTTGTCACCCGAAAATATTTTTCACGATATAGTTTTCAATTTTTACGGTCCTAGACCTGTTAAGATATAAAGGGAAAATCAAAAACTTATGCATAGTATTTTAATGAATGAATGAGATGCACATCGCGTAAAAAAAGTGTTAATCGGATGCCGTATCAAAAATTTTAGATTTTTGGCAGACTTTTTCTAAGTGCTTAGCTTGACATTTTTGTACTGGGCTATACCAAAAGAAAAAATACGTCATTTGATTTTTGCCTCGTAATCTACGCTTTATGAAAATTTGGAAAGTGGTTAAAATTTCACCCTGTATTCTTTCCCTATGGTATTATACACGGTGCTTTTTGAACCACCTGGAAAACGAAGCCCACGTTATTGGAACATTATGTATAACATCATAGCAGTATTATTTATTTTTTTATAAAAACAATTTTTGAAAAATTTTAAATTTTGATTCTGACTTTTAATTTTGTAACACGCTGAGACACGCTCAGACGTATTATTTTGCTGCGGCGGGGTCTCGGTTGAATGGACCTTACACAGCTAAATCTGTGTGCGTCACAGCGTGTTTCAAAATAAATAGCTGAACCGATATTTAATATTTTAATAAAAAAATATTTTGGTAAAAAAAATTAAATAACACTGCCAAGATGTTATACATAATGGTTACATAACGTGGGCTTCGTTTTACAGGTGGTTCAAATTGCACAGTGTATAATTATAGTTTTTTTAAGGGACAAAAACTATAGGAATTCCGTTAAGTCGTTGTATCGTTCATAATTGAGTGTGTTCATATCTCCAGGTGCTGGTGCCATCCATGTTCTCCTGGCAGTTCAGCACAAACGGCGAGGTTCCACCAGGCGCAGTGGCTGCGGGAACCACAGACGACGGCGAGAAACTCTACTTTGGCAGGGTCACCCACGATGGATGCACCACCCCTGGAAAGGTATCCTAAAATTATTAACGGAAATCGTTACTATTGTTTGGCCAAGTGTTGATGAGTCTCTTGATGTATTGTCTCGTTTCTAAGTCGAGGTACGGCCAGCGTCATAAGTCCAACGGCTAAGTGTTGAACAACACTTTCGTTATTCGTCAAAGTAATAATTCGTTCAAACCCATAGAAATCTCTTGCAAGCACACAAACTTGTTACTTTGACATGGTCATTGATACAAAATAAGAAATAAACTAGGTGTATATATTCGACGACCTCCGTGGCGGAGTGGCGTACACACCGGTTTTCAAGGTGTCGCCTGCTCCGAGGTCCCGGGTTCGATTCCCGGACAGGTCAATGTAGAAAAAAATGTGTTTTTCTACATTTTCACGGGTCTGGGTGTTTGTGGTACCTTCGTTGTTTCTGGTTTCCAAAATACGAGTGCTTTAAATAGTTATTCAAATTGGGATCAAAACAATGTATGTGATTTTGTCCACATTTATTTATTTATTTATTATACAATCAGTAACAAAAAAAACAAAACAAATGAGTGCACATTGAACTTTTGGGTACTTACTCTTATCTTGAATAGACTCAGGCGTTACTTTGCGGAAATCCATAACTAACGCGTACCTACGTGAGGTGGCGAAACGCGTCGAGGTTTTTCTTATATCGGTGTTGGGTTATTAGTAAATAATAATTGCATTAACTGTAGGTACTGCATGCATTTCTGAGGGAGGGCGGCGGTTTTCCTGCATAAAATAGTGCTTGTGCGGGTAGTGTGGTGAAGGTACCTAGGCCGGTGTTAACAAGCGGAAATGATTAGCTAAATAATTTTCGAGATCCATAATTACTCTTATCTTAATTGCATTTATCTATAAGTTACGTACATTAGGTTGAATTTGCATTAGGCATTATAACACTGTGTATTTTGTTCTTATATGTTATCAATGGATATTGTGCTAAAATGTTCTGACACTTATGATGTTGTCTGTACGCTGAGCCATGATCCAAATGTGGCAAGTCTGCAACCGTCTCCGAAATCTAAAAACAGAATGTACTTAGATAAATAAGAGGTTTGTTGACTCTAGCTTGTGTCGTGGTTATTTTAGTGCCATTTCTAACTCTACTTTTGGAGTAAGTAGGAGGGGAATTCCAAGGGCCAAAATATCCGACCATTCATCACAATCGTAACTTAACTTTATTATCAATAACTGCGGATCTTTTACGACAGTGTAATAATTTTATAGCGACTGCCAGCGAATCATCCCCTCTGAAGTAGGCTTAAGAGGCTTAATCAAAACATTGGTATTTTCTGGAACTATATTAGGTACAGCAAAGGGTATTTGGCTAATAAATTAAACATGCTAAGTAATTAAAAAACTTTTTACAAAAAAATATCCATGAAAGTGATTATTTGTTTGGCACTCACTCAAATTAAGACGCGTAAAAAAGCTTTGCTAAGGATGAATTTTTGTAAAAAGTTTTATTATTTTTTTCAAAACTGTTGACACAATTTTTAAAAAACAATGCTTCGGTTTATGGTGGTTTTTAAAACTTAATCAGAATTAACTTAGAGCTTTTCCACATGGACCAAAAGATAATAGAAATCGGTCAATCTGGTGAAAAGTTATGCATCGTCATACAGAAAATGTATGCATATTAGTGAACTGTTTTTTAAGCAAAAATTATTTTGCAAGTGTAACTTGAAAATATAGACCATAACTTGAACCCATAACCTTTTGCTTTCATTCGTGGGTTCAAATCTCACCTGAGGCAGTCGAAAATTTTATTCCAGATACTTTATTTTTAATTGATACCAGCAATTTGATTGGCTAAAAAGCCTTTACAATACTTTTAAATATCCGATTGTAGTTTATGAATCAGTTACAATATTTCTCTTGGATCTCGGAAGTAATCGGACTAAAAACCTTGATGAAAGTTAGCTTGGCTTAAAGCGTTTAGATACGAGTTGAATAAAATCGTCGACACAAATCGTATCGTCCTAAAAATATTAAGCCTTGTTTTCTTCTACTGCTCCATCTGAAAGTAGCTAGCTACATCTCTATGTTTTTTTTTTCAGATCCACCCCAGCCACGGCTGCATCTACTACCCATATGACGGCGAGGACAGGAGTTCTGCGGAGTACGAATGCCTTGTACTCTTGTAAACTAAGTTATTTGACCTCGGTTAAAACTTGATAAAATCATCAAATTACTGTTATTATTATTTATCGACGTTACATACTTATTACACAAGATATTATACATCAATTTACAATCACTATTGATATTAAATTTTATTAATATTAACATTACAGTTTTGCAAAAGTAAAACAGAAAGAACAAATTTAAGACGAATGCCTATTTATTAGGTAACAAATATATTAAAACACAATAATATATGACAAATGAAGTACTTACTATAAATTTTTTTTTATTAGAATCGTGATTGTTTTATTTTACCTCGAATCATTACTTTACTAATGAAATATCAATAATCCTCATCTAATGTAACATCTGGAGTCATACTTGATAAGTAAAGGCTCTCTTCCTCCTTCTCTATGCGCTATACAAATAATTTACACATATTTTAAATTGTTTAATAACAATTTATATTTTGCTTGGGCTCGACATATAATACGAGTAAAACCATACTGTCTCCAATAACCTACGCAACGTTCTAATTACTCGTAAGTAATTTTGTACTTACAGAGCAATACATATTAGAAACAGATTTATATCACTTATCGAGTGTAAAAAATATGAAGAGGCTTACCCTATTTCACGCCATATCGCAACATAAACAAAAACAAACAACAAACAATTTTAATGGTGACAGTTATTAGTAAGCAAGAGAGGTGCGCGTGCGCCTTTAGGTTTTCAACCATGGCCATTCGATTGCGAATTGTGGTCGGTAGAGCACGTCTCTGTGTATTGACGTTTTAAAAAAATATAAGTTTAACTAGACAAAATAGTGCGGAAAAGTGTCAGTCGGAAGTTCAGATGGACAGTGTACAAACTCAGTCTACCATGAAGAAGGTTGTCCTCTATTTTGTGGCACTAAGTAAGTTTTTCTGTTTTAAATTACTTAAAGCACTCGTACACGTTTCAACTATTTAAAGCACTCGTATTGGGTAAATCAGGAACAAACGAAGGAACACAAACACCCACACCGTATGAAGAAAACACTTTTATTTCCACATTGACTTGCCCGAGAATCGAACCCGGCGCCTCGGAGCAGGCGACAACTTGAATAAGGTGTGTGGGCTACTCCACGGAGGTTGTTAGTTAGTTGTTTCGAGTTTTCACCTTGTTTTTGAAGAACTGTTTAGTGATCAGTTCATTCGTGATCATGGCGCTTGCAAAGTAAATATTGGAAACTTATGAAAAACAAAGAACATGATAGAAATCTCCAAAAAAGTAACTTAGTTAGATGCTTATCATAAAGCAAAACAAATCTATTCAAAGATAATTAAGTAATAGGAGAAAATATATATTGTTATAGGTATTCAATGTCAAACAAGAAATCTTTATTTATATTATAAATGCCCTTGTAACTCTGTCTGTATGTCTGTTACACTTTCGCGAGTAAACTACTTAACCGATACTGGTGAAATTTTTCACAAAGATAGATTAGACCTTGATATAGGTCTTACGTTATTTTATATCCCACTGCTGGGCACAGGTATCAATCTGCGCGATAAAACGTGCGATAAGCGTTCACGAGCAGCAGGGCAAAAAGCTATAGTTATACACTGACACAATAGGTGGCTTTTGTCGTGCTTAAGGTTGGTTTCTAAACTCATCTTAAGTTTCACATGCAGTATGTTCGGACTAAAGACATAAGATGTCCCAGCCACCTTATGCAGTTGAAATGTGCGATTTTACAAAGAAAATCTATATACCCTGTTGTGCTGGCTATGAAAAAATATAATATCATTGTAGATTTTATAATATAAAAAGGAAAGTTATGATAACAAGTTGGCGTAACAGCAAAAATCAGGAAGATAGACATATTCTTAAGAATATACTCGTAAGATATTTGATCTATAGCTTGTAACTTAAGTTTCACCACAATGGTGTTGACATGAATTGTGTAAACAGTTAGAGATATTACATTACTGAGTACCTACTGCGACCAGTGGTAGAAAAGGGTTACACCTAAGATAATTGTGACCTCCATGCTGGAGTGTGAGACTGCTGCTAGGATCCGGGTTCGTTTCCCAAACGGGGGTCAATGTTGGAAAAAGGTTTTTTTTCATTTTCTCGAGTTTGAGTGTTTGTGATATCTTCTTTGTTTCTAATTTTCACAAAACAAATGCTTTAAATAGTATACCTACTTCTTTGGGATCAGAACAATGTATACGAGTAGTTACTTGAAGATTAATGTCTCTCTATGGCACTACCATTACTCCTAGATCACTTGCACCACTTTAACCAATCAATAAAATCAATAAAACCAAAAATATGAGATACCAATAAACGAGTTGCTTACGTATTATTAGCTTTCATGAGGGTTTATGAGACGACAAATGTAGTCCTGACTACCGGGTAACAGAACTTCATTAAAATCCTTCGTTCGTGTCGGGTAGCGTTCCATATTTGCAATAGCAAATTCTCACTTGTTTCTTAATGTCGTTCCATTATTTCCAATGTTTCGTAAATTTATTTTTATTCTCTGTTTTGCGTACCTAACTTTATTATTCGATTGCATTTTTATAGCCGTTTTAAAATAGAGTTAATTAATCATTTACTCTACTTTCATGCATTATCAACATCGCCAATCTGATGTAGCAACGGATAAGAGTCATATTAGTTTTATCAGTTTTGATAAGGTGTCCATTAAAGCGTTAGTCGCATATGATGGACTATACAAATCTATCTAGGAAGATCTGGATTTCAGACTACTATGAATGTAGATGTGTATTTTTTCGAAAGAAGAAAGACCGAAAGAATATTTTCAGATTTACAGGTTTACCTTACTGTCTACATTTAATAAAATAATTAAAAAAGTTTGTCCTATTTGCTGAAAGACAGGGTGTCCGGACTATAACCCTTTTAACATGGAGCGATTGGTGAATTTATATTTGAAATATATTTGCCTAAAATTAACAAATTTTGAAATATTTTTTTCCCTCCAGATAAGTTATATGTTAAGTAAATGTTCTCGGGCTGCATTAATGTCCATAATACTTGCATTTATCGATCAATCGACATTAGCCTAGTAAGGTTAGAAAATATGATATGCTGTCTGTACGTCGACTATCAAGCAAAGGCAGGGAGACTGCTAATCAGGGCATAGATGTAGAGATTGTGTTAATTTGAGAGTAATATACACGTGCTGGATAATAGTAAGTAATTACATGCAAATGACGAGACCTTTTAAATGTACTTGACCACACAGTGTAGAGGTACACAGGAAGTACGTCAATGCTGAAATAGATAAATAGAATATTGTTGAGACTATGAATGAACTATTATAGTGATTAAAACGTTATAATTATGGCTCTTTTCATTTGGGTTGGGGAAGGTTATAAGGCAGCTTTTCCAATAAAGATGTAGGTACTTTATAGCTGTGATATAAAAGGTTCCCATTTCCATCAGTACTATGCTTCGTGGAACAATAAGTAATTGCTGGATATCAACGCAAGCATAGCAGCTTACTAAGCATACCTACATAGTGCATCTGTGATGGAAAAGCAGCCTAGGGATATACGAACGTAATTTAGAATAATGTTCTTTGTACGTTAACCTAACCGAATGAATCTATCTATATATATATATAAATGAATTCCTATTTCCCTTGGTCAAAATATCGTCGAATAGGGGGTAAAAAGAAACTGAATTTTGCACATGGTCAGTATGTCTGTCGCCTGTTACCGTGTCGGATACCAACAAAACTATAATTTATATACCCGCCAGAAAAAAAAACAAAGAATGTTGTGTATCATAAATCATAATAATAACGTAAGCCTACTAATATTTTAATATAATATTGTAATTGTAAGTATAATCTCTTAGTCATAATCTCATAGTTAGCTGTAAAAGCATTTATGTATTAACAATAAGTTATAATAACCTTTTATAAAAAGTTTGTTACTATTTGTTATTAGGCTATCCCCATAATAATAAACAATTAGTATTTTTTTATTATATCATTTCATTATCAATATTCATAGGTAGGACAGGACAACGTCTGTCGGGCCTGCTAGTTAATATTTTAAAAAAATATTATTGTTTGAACTGTTAAAATGAAAACTGTTACCACTGATGACAATCTCCGTGGTGCAGTACGCTACTGGTTTTCAAGGTTTCGCCTGCTTCGATGTTCCAGTTTCGATTTCCGGACAGGACAATGTAGAAAAAAAAAGACGTGTGGCACTCGGAGACTGCCGCGGTAAAGCTATTGCATAGCATTTTTTATCAACTTATGCAATTATAAAACTAAAAAGCCTAAAGAGCTTAGAATAAGCGTTATTATTCTAAGCTAACTAAGCTAAAGAGTATCACCGCTGTGCCGGTCGGAGTGCGGGGTGCTAGGTTATTTTCGTTACGGAATTTCTGGATTCGGTCTCCACGCTCAAGGCCCGCGATAGAAGCTATGCAATAGCTTAATTTTATAATTTTATGTTTTTTCTAATTTTGACTTTTGTAATTAAATTTTTCTGTTATTTTGGTAGATATGGTTACCATAGGCAACCATACTGTCAAAATCCTTATTTTCTTCTAAATTCTTTTAAATTTCGGAAATTCAAAATTGTTCGATCGTGCCTCGCCCCGAGTGTTAGGTTTTTTGCGTTACGGAATTTCTGGATTCGGTCTCCACGCTCAAGGCCCGCGATAGAAGCTATGCAATAGCTTAAAATGTTTAAGTATTTTACGGGTCTGGATATTTGTGGTACCTTTGTTGTTTCTGTTGTCCACATTTATTTATTGTCATTTTATTTTAAATTGACGAGTTATATAGAAATAAATATTATTTTGTTCATCGACACATAAGTGATAGAATTGTTGATGTTTTCAAAAATGTTATGGAAGTAAAGGATTACATAAGTAACTGATTTCGAGTCGGTGCCTAGCAAATGGTCATAGACAATGGTCATGCGCCGCACTCATAATTAATTAAAAGTTTAGATTTCCTGTCAAGTCACAAAATTTTTCATGTTTTTCAGAACTACTTGACCTGTCTACATTCCTTTACTTATTACCATTTTCATTCTTTCTCTTAAACCGTCCATTCCTTTTGACCGGTTTTCCGGTTCTCTGTATCATCACAAATATAAAACTAACACCCCTGAAATTCATGTTTGTCGTAGTTAAGGATATTCTCTTGGGGATCCAAGAAGCCAAAACATGATTGACGGCACTTCGCTCGATAGAAAAAAAAATCCAAAGATAGGACTAAAAAAACACGAGAATCATTTCACACACTAAACTAACTTTTAAATGAGATAAAAATTGTACCACTCGATTCAGCTTGTCATTTTCTAGGGATTGGGAGAAACAGATTTTTATTTATTATTATGCATTTAACGTAATCGGCGAAAAACTGACAAAATGAACGCGTGCGTCACTCGCTAGTATTCCAGTGCCTGCCCGGTAAAGTGCTCCTTAATGCTATAATCTTACAGTTGGAAATTGGTTCGGCAAGTTCAAAAGTTGGAATAACGGCCTTAAAGAGTAATTCCAAATATACTTTGTTTGTTTCAGCAGTAGCTAGTGTTTTGACTGACATGGCCGGCGAGTGCGACATGGCTGGATTTTACCAAGAACTTGGCTGCACCCCGGTGCCTAGGACGGACAACTCCACCTCGTGCCCGGATGCATTCGAGTGCCCTGACTTGCATCCTGACCCTACTATGTGCTATTACAGGTACTATTCCTTTATCAATGGTATTTTAGCTACGTACTTTGCATTCTAACTCCCCGTTGGTCTAGTGCTCGTTGCTCGGGTTTGTGATCACCAACCCGCATTGGCAAGCGTGGTGATTATGCCAGTACCCATCATTGCTGTGGTAACTTGAATTCCATGATGGAGGCCTTTTCCCTGCAGTGGGATGATTATAGGCTGTTACTTTACTTTACTTTGCATTCAGTGTTAATTAACAGTAGGTACTCTTGACACTCTATTTCATTCGGGATTGTGATTGGAATCGAAATCACCCTTAAAGTCTAGCGACAAATCGTATTAAGATTTTAGTGGAATTTAATAGAACTAAATGAATTCGAAATTGAAAATGGATTGAATTCGAGTCGAGTGTGAAGGGAAAACCTGCATTCGGTATTAGGCGTGAGGATGATCAAACTTCAGGAATCCAAGAGGCAACTCCTCCGGTATAGTCATCGATTAAGATAAGGAATAAAGATAGCTTCAGGTCGTGTGGTGTAGGCACATTAAAAGAATAGCACCTTCTCTTTTCTTCCTATGGATTTCGTAAGAGACGACTAAAGGAGTACTGCCAGAAGAAGACGGCGACAAATTTTTTGCTCTACTTTTGGCTAAACTGCGATCTTTTAGAGAGGCCCGTGTCCAGCAGTGGATTGGAATAGGCTGATAATGATGATGATGACGATGATGCGATTTCTTTGTTAGTCCTCAAGTGAACGTTAAAAATTCCTCAAAAGGTTAATTATCTACACATTTGTTTTCTCATATAAGGTTGGGGTTGGGTTTGTTTTCTCTAACTAAGCGAAAATTGAAAGTTAGATTCAATATTAGTTTAGTGTTTTCGTGTCCACACCAAACCGTTTCTCATTATAACTTTGATATGATTTAACTTTTCTGCACTCGTTGCTTAGGTATTTATGTGAATGTTTTAGAATGTAATTTATTCTTGAGCTCAATGATCAGTTTGCTAATACCTAGTACTACTAGCCTTTAATATTATTATCTTGAATTTCCACGAGCACAGAACATTGAAATGAAAGGTACTAGGATTCAATTATACAGGATCAAAATTTTAACCACCTTCCAAATTTTATTATAACAATCTACGAGACAAAGAACAAATGAACTATTTTTTCTTTTGGTATAGCCCAGTACAAAAATGTTAAGATAAAGCACTTACTAGAAAATCTAAATTTTTTGATACGGCCTCCTAGAAACACTTTTTTTACGCTATGCGCATCTTATTCATTCATTACGATAGTTCATAAGTTTTTGATTTTCCCTTCATACCTTAACAGGCTTAGGACCGTAAAAATTTAAAACTATGTTGCAAAAAATATTTTCGGGGGAAAACTTTACTTACATTTTTTATTTCATAAATGGGCTCTAAAGATGATGAAGAAGTCTTTCTGTATTGGTTAATCCCGAACTTCAAACTCTTTACAGCGTTCGTGGTCACATGTAGACTGAGGTGTTATTTATCTTACAAAAAGTAGCTTTTGCTTCTGGTAATTTAAACTTATATTTCAAGATCTTAACTATCGGAAAACTGGATGGAGAGACGCTGCTGTAATAACTGAGTGAAGAATAGAAACAATACTTACTTGACCATCCTTGTCCCCACTACTCAACCTTTTCTAATTGGCTGTTCGCACATATCCTGTCCTGGTTGTGAAAGTCTTTTAGGAGTTCCTCAAACTTAGATTCTCGCCGGCGATTGTCATGAAGACTGACCAATATAAGACGTACAGGTTTGAGGTATCGCCAATATCAGCAAGTCACTAGACCGTCACATATATCGTCTCAAAGGAAGCTCCGCGAAGGTCATCTGATGTCATTTAGTGTCACGACCTCCAGTCGTACTGCCTCGCCTTTTTGCTTGGACGCCTCTACCACTACAAAAAGTTGGACATTTCTCGGAACACGAGGTCAAGGTTACACAAGAGGAGTTTAAAGACAACATTGGTAAAACATTGTGTCAATATGCGAAATTAATTCAACTTTGACTTTGACCTGAATCAATATTTAAACGAGCCAGATTTAGTACTAACTGTCAAAACTCTCCGAGTAAAGAAATAACATCTTTAATGTGAGGAGTAGGTACCAGCTTAACGCATTTGTTCAATAGGACCCGAGCTAATTAAAAAGGTTTTCTAATATGACCCATATGTTTAAGGCCGCCACTATACTTTTATTTCGCCATTTTTGTCTCAACATTAAAAGTACTAATAGAGCTATTCAGATAAATAATTGTAGGAATGATCATAAGACCCGCACTTCCACGTTATTGACACTGTATCTATTATGTGACGTCAAATATAGGTCAAATAAAGGTACTCATATTTTTATGGTGCTTTTTAACAGTATTAGTAAATTTTTAAGTGGATAACGATATCAAAATCTGGAAAATATACGAGTATATTAAGCTGAACTTTGATCAAAGTTTATTAAATTTATTTACCTTTGTGTCTGTCTAACAAGCTGTAATCTTTGCTATCCATCAAAAATGACCTAGATCTAAATGGAGAAAGCGTTATTATCACTATCACCTAACTCCTTCCCTCCCATACACATTTAGTTGCTTAATATACCCACAGAAAAGGGGTGATGCTATTATTTTTATGTACCAGAATCACACGATACATGAAAGACAAATAACCCAATTGTAAACTATTTCAGAGGCGTCCCCTACGGCGATCGGTCGACAATCCCGCAGGCGCTGATCAGCAACCCTTGCTCGCAGGCCTGCCGCTGCCGCACGGCTGGGGAGCCGAGGTTTGAGTGTGCTGCAGTGGACTGCGTGGAAGTCTTCAGCGGGGACCTGCAGCAGTGCGTCAGCACTTACGAACTGGAATCATGCTGCAGCACTGGAAATGTCTGCGGTAAAGATCTCGTAGCTTATGATGTTTCGACTTCCGTCAAGATTGATATGGTTTTAAGGTACTCTGTCATTGTAAGCATGAAGCTGAGAAAAAAAAAAACTTTTACGTTTCTTGATTCCTTTTAAGAATGATCACGATTGATCTATTGTCTCATTGTTATCCTTAATGTCACCATTAAAATATATAACACGCTTTTAATCATTGTTCTGCATCGATTGTAAGTGAATGGGTGACTATGTTATTTGTCACAAGCATCAAGTCACCTGTTTGGAAGGGATGTTAAAAGTTGGTTTTAAATCTAGCCCCTAAGGGTAGAGTTCACCAACAGATGTTTAAGTTTTATACAGCGTTTAAAATATTAATAGACATATTTTGTATGGGGATTGTGTCAAATTAATCGTCAATCTATGTTTACCGGCTGTTTATGAATTGGTGAACTGGTCACAATCGTAATTGAACGACAGGTTTTTGACAGTTCTAGTATGGACTAAATGTCAAAATCGTCTAATTCAATCACGATTGAACTGCGATTCGGTTACGCGAATTAGGCCCTAGATGCAATAACGGGTGTGTATTCAATAAAATATTATTCTTTATATGGTACTCAAACAACTTGTTGTCTATACAGGGTGAAATTTTAACCACTTTCCAAATTTTTATATAGCAATCTACGAGACAAAAAACAAACGATGTATTTTTTCATTTTGGTATAGCCCAGTACAAAAATGTCAACATAAAGCACTTAGAAAATGTCCGCAAAAAATTTAATTTAAGCCACTTTGTAATTTTGAATAATTTGACTTAAAATTTACGTCACAATAATGAAGAGTTCTAAATTTCTCCTTCATGCCCCCTAGGTAAAAATCAAAATTAAAAATAAAGCATAGAAGGCCTAGCCTCCTATGCTTTATTTTTATACCTTTACGGGTTTTTTGTTTGTAAATGTAGATACTTAATAACTATACCAGCTTCGAAGCAGATGCTATATAAAAATAATCCATCCTTGACTTGACTTTTTGATTTCTTTTTTCGTGCCTGTAACTTATTAAAATTTAATTGCTAAAATATCTAATAAAGTTATTAAAACATTCCTTTATTTTAGGTAAAGACGCAATAGCCAATCTGAAAACGTGTGAAGTCGACGGTCAGACATTCATGGAGGGGCAGACATTCGAGCCCAAAAACACGCACAAGACCTGCATCTGCACAGCTGAGTGGAACGGTACCACGGACAATCCCGCCTATTGCCGTGACATAAACTGCGGTATCGAGATACATTACCAGGACAAAATATTAGACAACTGCGCTCCTGTATTCGTCGGGGACAGGAGGAGTTGCCCCATCGGGTTCACATGCCGTAAGTTATAAACAGTTGATAATCGTATCGTATCGGAACTAACTGTGAAACTCGATCTTAGTATGTGAGGGACTGATCTGTCATGTCTATACATAAAAGTTTTTTACTGCAAATAAAATAAAGATGTAGTAATTTAAGTACCCGGCCAAGATCTCGGGTTCCTGGGTTCGATCCCGGGGTCGGGCAGCACGAGTTTCGAATTTCAGAACATTGCTCGGATTTCTAACTTATATCCAGCATTTTGCAAGCGTCGTGATTATGCCTGTACCCATCATTGCTGTAGTAACTTGAATGCAATGATGAAGTAATAGTAGTACAATAGCTTTTGGCATAACTTTTATTTTTTAAATTACATTTACACATGAGCTATCATCAAGCCCGAATATTTATCAAATCCAATATGTCCACAATCCAATAAATCCATCGTAGAGATGGGCGTAAGCCCGGCCCAGTATCCAAAATGCCCTGCGTAAATCCATCTTACGTAAGCCTAATTTGTTCACTCCAGCGATTCCAACGACCCGCGTGGTGCCCGAACATTTATCCGTTAATCCAATTTCTATGATGGATTTAAGTACGGGTATTCATCAACAATGCCCAGGCATTACCAAATTTTTTCACGCTCCAGCGACTCCAACGACCCGCGTGGTACGGGGCATCAATGTGCGTGGCGTCAACTCGGAATGCATCTTCGGGAACACGACGCTAGGCGTAGGCGACGAGGTCACGGCAGAAAAGTGCACGACATGCGCATGCGTGGTGCCGCCATTCGTATCCTGCATGATGAAGAACGCCTGCTCGGACTCAACATAACAAGGCCCTCATTTAAAGAATATACCTAAATAGTTTTAAGACTGTTCCTGAAATGTACTGACTGGCTGTAAATGGTATAATATCAAGCTGGAACTGGCCAATGTTAACTATGCATATAAATACTATGCTGAAGTCAGATATTTGGTCTTAGGCATAGATTTAATATACTGGTCTTAGGTCTTAAAACATTTGAAAAAAAAATCATATTCCGAATTTATAAATTTAGGTTCGTATGAAAAAAAATCTTTACGTAGGCTAGTTTTGGCTTGATATACAATTTACCTAGACCCCGTAGACAAGAAAAAAGTTCGATACAAAAATGACACCTAAAATTCTCCTCGATTGAATGATTAACGTTGATTTTATGTCATTGTCAACTTTATACCAACCACACGACACAAAATGGATAATGAACTAAACAAAAAAACCTCCAACCTTATCTTTTGTCAAATTGTCGCCATTTTCGAGATGTTTTTTTTGTGTGCTTGTGCTGCATTGTTTTTTTATTTGCGACGCTTGCAACAGTTTTAAAATTGTAGTTAGGACGTCCTGTTTTATAAAATTAGTATTTTGACAAAATTGTGATAAGGATTCCAAACCCGTAAGTAGGTACAATTAATTGTCTCTGTTAAAATTATTATATAGAGATTGCTAAAAAAGTTTTAGGTTTATGTATCTTAATATCATAATATATAATTTACATATTGCTTAGTAGCATAATTATAAAAGGTTACTACCTATAACTTAAGTTATTCTTCGTATTACTTTGCGAATGACAATAAATTCATAGAAATATTCAAAAGCTGTAAATACTACCATTTTTTGACTTAGAACTTACTATTAGTATTATCTTATCTGTGGTTCTTTATTACCTAATCAGGGTAAACGCAATCCGCGAGAGCCAAAAAAAAACTGTTGTTATTGCATTTGACCAAATCCTCCAATTTTTTGATCGACTGTATATTAGATATTATTTTTCGGTTAAATAATAAACTTGAACGTGTAGTTACATATATATAATATTGTTGCCATTAATTCAGAAGTTACCTATTGAAACAAAATTTTAATTAAGTAAGTTTCTTACAATGAGAACAAAAAAGAGTCATGATGAAAACTTTATTCTTTATTACAATGCCACACAATTTTACTGACTCAACACACTAACATAACATCATATTATTTTATAGGTACTTAATAGCCTTACACTAGCTCATACTCATACAGGCATTAAATCTACACCATAAATAAGGAAAGCTATTTACATATGTACACGGTACACAGCCTTAATTGGACCCTTGATACTTATCGCACTAATTAAATTATTGTGACGACTTCTTATATATATAATTTTATATAAGTACATTATTGAGTTAAAGTTACGCATAAAATAATTGCTATTCAAGTAAATATATGTTATCATTCTAAATATTTGATCACATTATATAGGATTATTGTTCTTACATCAACTATTTACTTAGTATTTAAAGGTAACTAGTATTTTAATACAATAGTTGTTATAGGTATATTCATTAAAAAAAACACAACGATGTAATACTTTCCTTACAAGCTATTTTAGATATTGTAGTAAACAAAAAATAAATGCATAGAAGGCAATACGTTAAAATAAAATATTGATCAAAGTATTGAATCATTTTGTACATTCTTCTATAGAATGTAGAACAACACTTATGCGTAAGTCACGATTATCATGTAAGTAGTTTCCTTTGAAGTGTGGTTGGTTTCATACAAATTTTGGTAAGAAACACTAACTATATTTTAAAACTATAATTATAGTACGGGTTTGAAAGAAGTTTGGAGCGATTTTTACCTAAGTAGGACTTAATTTTCTATTTGGACTGAAATTTTAATACAGTTTTGTAATACTTAGTTCTCGTCCTCTTCGCATTAAATTATTTGTTTTTTACTGTAATGAGCAGATAGCAGAAATAATAATAATTATATTTACTTCACTTTCTCTAAAATTGCTGTTTTTAATTTACAGCTAAAATTTTATAGTGCTATCCACTCTTCTTGACCATAAACACGTAGGTAGTAAGTACACGATTTAACGTTACGTAAGTATACGCAGAATGTCATAAAGTAACTTTTTTATGAGATAAATCTGCCCATAATTAATTCATGAATAACTAATTTAAGTAATGATACCTTTAGTCGATTCAGTTACAATACAAGTATTTCATAAAAACAGTCGTGAGATCTAGAATGCATTAAAATATTTTAACCCCTCGATCGTGGGTTACTTCAAACACAAGTGAAATCAATTGTTAGTTCAGAGAGTTAAAGCTGTTGTGAGAATGTTTAATTCTTTTGATGCTATTTCATAGAACATTTTGGATTAACCCTAGCTGAAGCAGGCCAGGCCAAGCTCCACTCGGAAATCTTGGTGTGGTCTTCCCAGGTCTCTGACGGCTACATCCAGCAGCGGCAGGCGCCCGGATTTGTCTGTATCGAACTGCACCACAGTCTTCGCCCATTCGTTTCTCTTGTACTGTTGGTAAAATCGATAACATGTTAATATGTTAATCATCATCATCATTCTCAGCCCAAATTAGGCAATGGCTGGACTTAGGCTAACTAACTAGTATTATATTATCTGTGACTTAGGCTTCTCCAAATGGATTTTTGTATAATCGCTACTTCTGGAGGTAAAGATAGACTTTGGAAACACAAAGCCCCACATAGGGGACTTAGGATATTACCTAAGTGAATTAACAAGTTGGCATCTCCTTATACAGTGGGTACATTATCTGATTAATAGCAGACGAAGTCTAGTAACGAAAGACTTTAATATGACAACATGTTCTGTAAATCAGTGGTATGTAAAATTCGCAAAATCTTTTTTCTTTTAATTTCTTATGACTTTCCCTTTAGGGATAGTCTGGTATCAGAGATTTCTATGTCGCCTATTGCAAGCCTTTGACGTACAACCATGCAGTAGCTAGGCCGTTAATGAGACCTATTCTCTTTGGTTAAAAAATCAAGCGGACTAAAAGCTTGCTTGACAACATTTAACTCACCTGACACTCATCTAGAAGGGACGTATATCTCAGCCTGTTGTTGGCTTTCGGCAAGATCTCTGCATCGTTGTAGGCCAGCAATTTGATCCCGTGTCGGTGATTTCTAGTGGCGGGGTCGAAGAAACCTACAGTGTTCCGACAATGGAAAGTTACATTCTGAGAAGCGCGGGCGGACATCAGTTGCAGGTACGTCAGTTGAGAATGGTCCGCTTTGTACGTGATCTGCAAAGTAATTGAATACACTGCAGAAATAATGTTGGTTATTTTCTTCACCTTGATTAAATATTGTCTTAACGTTGTCTTAACTACAAACTATTTATCAACCTTATTCATTAGCTACTTAATAAGTGTATTTGTTCAATTTATTGTTTAGGAAATTTAAATACTTTTATCGTAAAGCAGCAACAAAAATCAGATACATAATTTATACCGTTGCTCATCAGGTGAAATAATAAGGATCTTGAATGCAAACAAACAGTGTCAACAAACGGAAGTCAGTGACAACATAAAATAAAACTAACTGCTGTCCAATGTATATAAAAACAGTATTTTAGATGTTTAAAGGAAAAATTGGGATTGACATATTTCTGTTTTCTTCTTTTTGTATGCTTAATTAATTGTCCATCAATGATAGTCTCGGTTCAGAGTTATATGCCACCTGTTACAGTTCCTAACTTGAATTGTTTTTACGACTTTCACATTGCGACAGGTGTCTGGACCAACGGCATAACGTGCCTATCGAAGCACCACTATAACCCATTTAGAACAAATATTTATTAAATTCCCTCATCCAGGAATCAAACTCGTAACCCTTTATGGTAGGCAGACCATCGACCATTACCACTACATTAATCGGGTCGTTGCTTATTATCTCAAATCACTCTTCATCAGATAAAGTCTTACCGTGAACCCTTCTTCCATCTCGCTGAGCCAGACCTCTTTCTCCTTGCCCTTGTACGCGATGTCCTGTGACTGCATGGGCTTAGGGAAAACGCAGCTGCTGCCGGTAGCCATGTCGCAGTGCACCAAGATCGCATCGTTCATATCGCCGCCGTTCGGGTCTATCCAGTATTGTCCTGATACAAAAGTAAAGTTTTGTTTTACACTGCACATTTGATATAGGTACTAGTTATCTATTGTATTCCAATGGTAAACGATGGATGTGACTGTGGTACAAGGTAATAAAAGGACCACCTAAGAAGTGTATTAACAAGCGGAACTATATGTTATATAGAAGAGTCTTATAATGTCCAAATTTTTAAACCACTTCAAGTAGGTCTCATATATAATTATTTAATTCATAATCATAAATTTTACTCGTACTTACCGCTTTCTAGATCTGGATGGTGATACTTGATATCCGCACATGTCTTAGCAGGTGCTTCCTTGGAACCATCTGGCTTTAGGAATTTATCAAGCGACACCTTAAGTCGTTCATACGCCTTCATCACTATCTCCTTTCTCTCGGAAGCTGACATGTTGTCGCTGAAGAATCGCGGTGGCATTGAGTTGGGGTCGTCTCCCAATGGGTCTGGGCCTTTAACCGAGCCTTGTTGAAGCATGGCGGCGATGGCAGCAGCGTCGTAAGCCAGACCTTCACCAGGTGGGCCTGGGGGACCAGGAGGACCGGCAGGACCAGGTGGTCCGTGTCGTCCTGGTTCACCCGATGGTCCTCTGGGACCAGTTAAACCCAGTGGACCCTGGAGACCGGGATTGCCATCACGGCCTGCGGGGCCTATCACAGACATCAAGTTTATTAAATTTATTATCGAAGATATCTAATTTTACTGATTTTAACTGTCATGATCTTACTCTAGTGTTGACTGTTTTAGGGTTTTCGCAATGCTCCGTTATCGCGGAAGACCTATTCTTCTGTGATTATGGCCCTTGTCAAAAAAGTAACAAAATCGAAATATTGAAAATTTATTTCAGGGTTCTACCAGAAACAATTAACTCTTAAGACCAGATCAATTCCCAAAACATAATGTCATTAGGATTCATACCTCTAAGTCCTGGTTCCCCATCTTTGCCGGCTGCTCCACTCGGGCCAGGCAGCCCTCGTTCTCCTTGTCTGCCTGGGGCTCCAACCATTCCAGGTAGACCAGGTAATCCTGCGTGTCCTTTAGCTCCGTCTGATCCTGCTTCGCCGCGTTCACCCTTTGCGCCGTCTAAGCCAGGCGAACCTTGCTTGCCAGCGGGGCCACGTGGGCCATCTACACCGGGCGGACCGGACTCACCACGAGGCCCACGTTCACCGGCAGGGCCAGATGGTCCTGCTGGGCCCGACGGACCCTGGATGGTATAGAAGATAAAAGTTAAAGTTTACACATGTAGGTAAAACAGTTTAGAGTGGTTTAGCGAGGCGCCGTAAGCACTTGACCTGCCGCCGATGATAAACGAGTAGCGAGTAGTGCTAAAAACTAGAGAGGTATTTATTGTCCAGCGGTGGGAAGCGAGTGTGTTGCATGATTAACTTGTGGAGCGAGTATTAGCCGGCAGTGTAAACAGTCAGCGATCAACTATTAACATGCACATCTCTTTTGTTTACACGGAATGCATATCTATTGTACATTTCTTGAGCGATATAATGGCCGATAGTTAGTCGGTGGGACTACTGCCTTATCCCGTTTATTTTAATTTTCTGATGTTGTGATTTGTACCACATTTTAGACTTGCTTGCTTTAAAATGATGAGAGCGTTACACTAGTAGAAGTGATTTTTTTTACCTGAAGTCCAGGTGGTCCTTGGGGTCCAGAAGATCCCGGTTGGCCAATCGGTCCTTTATCTCCAGGTCGGCCCGCAATTCCAGGTTGGCCTTGTTTGCCTGATCGGCCTTCAGGTCCCTGCTCACCCATTTGCCCAGGTGGGCCTTGTAACCCTGGCGGCCCAACCGGGCCTGGAGCGCCATCTGTACCTGATTTTCCGGGGGTTCCATTTTCACCCTAAAATTATTGATATTTTGCTATAAACGTAGTAACAAAATGTCTTAAAGACAGGCAATTATAACGGGTGTAAAAAAAACCAAACTCAGTTCCGAAAACCACTGTACTGTCCCCATCACTAGGATAATTTTTTTCTTTGGAACCATACCTGGGAAGCAGCTGGCTCCGAAGATATTAAGGGTCAAAGTCACAATTTAGTTTTACATTTTATTACTAAAAATGTTGCCAAAGGTTACTTAAAAACTTTTCTTCTTACAAACATGTAATTTTTTTTTTATTATTTCGTTCATAATAAGGATTTTTCAATTATAATACGCAAGCGCGGACGAATTTTGAACTTACGAGTAGCTAGCAGCCATCTCCAGCGCAGTGGCCCACGCTCCGGCTGCTATACATTGCGCGCTATGATTAAAATATTTTTTTGACTCCCAAAAATAAAAATCATTTCCAGCTATAATATATTGCGTAGCTTCAGGGTCTGCGTTTAGTTTTTTTACAGCCTGTATATCATATCATATTTTTTGCCATAATTTTATATCCAAATGATGATGATGTAGCTCATCTATACAATACTAATTTTATAAAGCTGAAGATTTTGTTTGTTTGAACGCGCTAATCTCAGAAAGAACTGGTTCGAATTGAAAAATTTTTTGTGTGTTGGATAGTCCATTTATCGAGAAAGGCTTTAGGCTATAAAACATCAAGCTGCGTTTAAAAGGAGCGAAGCATCAGTGAAAAATGTTGCAAAAACGGGGAAAATTATTAATGAAGGCTTCCGTTGCGTGCGCTGCGTAAACAGTTCAAGTTACCCAAAAATTATGTATGAAAGAATTATTCCTCCTTAAATGATTTAAAAAAATGTCTGCGACAGTATATGTACATCTTTTAAGATAGACTCACTATAACCTTTTTTTATGGAAATCAAATTTAGTCGAAATTAATGCATTATTAGCAATTTATTGCCAAAAAGTTATATCAACATAATATAATTGTGAACAAATTTTAAAATATAATCTATATTATTTTAAAAACTTCTTAATCGCGATCATAATAACAGAAATTGATGCATACAAAGTCGCGGGCAACAGTTAGTAAGTTATAAGGCACGAATTTGTTTGTTACAAATACCAAAACGACACACATAGATTATTTTCCTTTTTTGACGTCAAATTGAATAATTTTTAAACCATTGTATTATTACCTGTGCGCCTCGAAGACCTGGTGAGCCTGGAGGGCCCAACATTCCTGGGAGCCCTGCTGGCCCTCTCTCTCCTGCAGGTCCCTGTGGTCCAGTTAGCCCTTGGGGTCCAACTTCACCCTCACTGCCTCTTTCACCTTTGGGCCCTTCGGGGCCAGACGGTCCTGTTAATCCTTGAGGGCCGGGTGAGCCAGGTCGACCTGAATCTCCCGTTGCACCTTTAGCGCCGGGGATACCTGGGGCTCCCGCTGGGCCTGTACTACCTTGAGGGCCCTGATAATAAAACACATTTCTATTAGTATTTTTGTTCAATCTGTTAGTAATATCTCACTCACCAGTCTCATCAAAATATGCCCCTACATTGAAACATTCATCAGATAGGGACTATCAATAAGAGTAAGTTGTTTCAGAGTTTCTTTTCAGTACTGTTACAAGCGCCATGATTACTATAGAATTGAATATCAGTTACCGAATAACTCTTAATGCCTCAGCATTTAGCTAGGATCATTATATCCTCATCATCAACGACTTTAGTAACCTAGAAGGATTTTGTGAATACAATCTTACCGGAGGTCCTAAATCTCCTGGCCTGCCTGGTAGACCTGCGTGTCCCGCTTCTCCCTTATGCCCGGATTCACCTCTAGCTCCCTTTGCTCCTGCTTGTCCGGGAAGGCCACGAAGACCTTGCTCTCCAGGAACACCTGGTTTATAAAGAAAGGATTATGGTTTAAAGTATGCTATCTTTGTTATTATTTCATCTGTTTATACTAAATTTTTTTGTCTGATCTAAACATTAGTGTTTTAATGCAAAGCAAACAAAACTGTCATACTGTAGACCAAAATTCCAAAACACCTTATTATGACTTTATAGGATATTTAAGCAATTTAATTGCATTTATAATATCTGTTACTACTAATAGTGTCTCGGTGGCTTAATAGTAGCGCCGCACCCGGCATGCGAGGAGATGCGGGTTCGAGTCCCGCCTGAGACATAATTTTACAAGTTTAAATACTGATATTATAAATGCAATTAAATTGTAAAGTATTTTAATAGCTGTTTCATCTTAACTGACTGTCCAACATCTGCAAAGATGTTGCTTTCGGGTGTTAAGGGTGCAAACTGCTAACATTTGATGAAACAACGCTGGCTTACAGCGATAAGAAATGCTTAAAAAATTGACGCCTGCGACGTAGTGTCTCTGTGGCTTATTGGTATAGCGCCGCGCAGGCATGCGAGGAGATGCGGGTTCGAGTCCCGCATGAGACATAATTTTTCAAGTTTAAATAGTGATACCTTATTGACGTAAAAATCTGTTACTTATTACCTCAACGAACGATGCTTGTGGCGTGTGTAGCTTACCTGGGCTACCAGAAGAACCTTGCTGTCCTTTTGGACCAGAATATCCTCGATCACCCTTTAGTCCTGGCATGCCAGTCAAGCCAGGTGGTCCGGGGAGTCCAGATGCTCCTTGCATGCCCGGCTGGCCTCGCTCTCCAGGAGAACCAGGGGCACCAGCTTCTCCAGGAACACCAGCCACTCCAGGTTCACCTCTTTCTGCAGGTTCACCTGGGGGCCCGGCTGGGCCAATAGGACCCTGTGGACCTTGTTCTCCTTGACGACCTATAAATATTTCATGATTCCAGAATTATACTGAATTCCATAAGTTTTGAAGAAGACGATACAAGGCAGGAAACTGCTCAACGCTCATTAATCTACACGTGTTGGAAGCACTGGAGTCCTATAAGCATGACATGATTAGATAATCATATTGAATTCAATGTTTTTTTGTTACATAGTATGTTTTTTATTTTCTGTGATTGTAATTTATTACTTAGCAATTGTGAATTGATGAAATAATAAAATGTTGTTTTTGGAAAGATGGAAGCCAGGAAAGTCATATACGAGTATCTATATAGGTGATTTGTTGCCAATAGTCATCAACCTAAAACTTTTGTGAACTACTTTTTACCTGGTGGTCCATCGTTGCCTGTGGGTCCGGCAGATCCTCGTTCACCCTTTTCTCCCGGCGAGCCCGTCATACCCCGTAATCCCGGCATTCCCATGGCTCCCACTTGACCTGGGTGTCCTTTTACACCTCTTTGACCTTCTGGACCCTAAAAATGTGAATAATAATCTAAGGATATTAAGAGTTAACTAGTCTTTTGTTTGTAACAAGTTAAACCTCTTTTCAGGAAATGGCTTGCGGTCAAGGACTTTTTCCAGAAATTTTCTAAGCTTCGTTTTAATAAGAGCGGGTACAGTGTCCTGGACACCAAGCTATACATATTTGTTGCAAAACTCGCCCCTATATCAACGGTGTTTAGATTCCCCAGTGTTTAATGTGATGTGTTGTTGTCTGTACATACTCTCACAAATTAGTCAGAACCAGGGACCGGAAAACCTTTAAGGGTTTTTAAGGGTAACCCTATTAAAAAGGAAAGCCTATTGAAAAGGTTACCCATGTGATAGGGTTACCCCATGCGATAGGGTTACCCATGTGATAGGGCTACCCATGTGATAGGGTTACCCATGTGATAGGGTAACCTTTGATTGTGTTAGCTTATTAGTTCGGTAACCTTTTAAATAAGGTTTAACCGCTTACCACAAATTATGAGCTGAGCATAAAAATTAAAATAGCATAACAGCATTCCAAAACACTTTATAGGGTAACTAGCTGTTCCCCGTGACTTTGTCCGCGTCAATTTCCGTTATTATGATCGCGATTATTTTTGCAACATTTTTTACTCATGCTTCGCTCCTATTGGTCGCAGCGTAATGTTATTTAGCCTAAAGCCTTCCTCGATAAATGGACTATCCAACACAAAAAGATTTTTTAAATCGGACCAGTACTTCCTGAGATTAGCGCATTCAAACAAACAAACAAACAAACAAACTCTTCAGCTTTATAATATTATAGTATAGATTGGTAAGCGCTTACCTGGATAATTCGTATTGTTTGGTTTAGCATATCGTTGGGGTAAGCCCATAAGCTTACCTTTCGGATAGGGTTTTTAAAAACAAGCCTATTAAAAACCCGAAAAAACCCCTTTAAAGGTAAGCGGTTTCGGTCCCTAGTCAGAACTGGTAGACTGGTAGACTATTGATGATAAGATGACTTGAACCTATATTTAAATTATCATATCTGTTGATGATTAAATGACTTACTGGGGGTCCATCGGGGCCTTGTGATCCCGCCTCACCCTTTTCTCCTGCTGCTCCTGCTTGTCCTGGTAATCCACGTTCACCCGGGAATCCTCTTTCACCTCGAGGGCCTGAAGGACCTGAGGGCCCAGCTGGTCCAGCCACGCCCATTTCGCCTTCTTTGCCCGGTGAACCTGGTAAGCCTGCCGCTCCAGGCATACCCTACAAAAAGAATAGATAATTATGTCATTTTTAACCATCATGTAAACCATCATAGTTTTAAGTTATAGCCACCGCTGCAGCTTTCTTCATGTATGCATAAACAACCGATAAGTTTGCACTTTATAACTTAAAATCAAATCAAATCAAGCCGAGACTTTAAATTTCTAGTTGCATTTCTTGTAAATTATTTATTTACTTTTAAATAATTAGTTCGGTTAAAGTACACCCCGTAAAGTGTTAAGTTTTGAATAAAATCAAGTCAATTTTATTTACTTAATGCTATACAAATAATAAAAGTTTCTGTGGTTAACGGACAGAAAAGAGGACAGACAGACATGGCAAAACTAATAGGATTATTTGTTGACTACAGAACCCTAAAAGTCAAAAATAGAATATACCGGAAAACCAGTCTGCCCTGCTGGTCCAGGCGGCCCTCTTTCGCCGGCAGGACCTGATGGCCCTTGAGGTCCTTGTATTCCAGGACTTCCATCACGTCCAGCATCACCTTTAGGACCTTGCGATCCCGGCTGACCCGCATCGCCATCTTTACCTGGTTCCCCCTAAAACAATAAAAATATTATAAGTCATTTTCATTACTTATTGGTGATAAGTATATGTTAATGTAATAGTTGATAGAACTAACTTGCAAACCCCTTTCTCCTGGAGATCCCATGAGTCCAAGTGGTCCTTGCAATCCCTGAGGTCCTTGTTCTCCAGGCCGTCCATCAGCCCCAGGAATCCCTCTCTCTCCTTGTGGCCCAGGTTTGCCTGTAATACCCGGTCTACCAACGGGTCCTCTAGTCCCTTGAATCCCCTGCGGTCCTGGCCTACCTGCATCACCAGTACTGCCTTTTGTTCCTGGTAATCCAACTCCTCCTCGTTCACCAGGCTGTCCTTTGGGACCCATCAAACCGTCGGGACCAGGTAAACCTCTCAATCCATTTAATCCTCTTTCCCCTACCGGGCCGATGTTGCCGGCAGGGCCTCTTAGGCCTCTTTTGCCTCTTTTTCCTTCGGGACCAACTATGCCTGGTAATCCCCTAGGACCAGGAGCTCCAGATTCACCTCTTATACCTGAGTCGCCTTTAATACCTCTTTCACCTGGTTGCCCCTGAAAATATTTTTTTAATTAGTTGTTACTTTTAGCGTGTAGAAAATGTGTGCAAAAAACGGAAAAAGTAATTGTTGAATTAATATAAAAATGGTTGTGTGGTTTCGTCTCAAAAAAAGCACTACTACTTTTCTAAGCAGCAGTGTTTATATCTGTGCTGTATCTTCAGCGTCCACCATTGAAAAAAAGGGGTATCGTTACCTCGCCTGCCGAACGCGGCGATAATGCATTTAATAAGTAGTTAACAGATGTAGGCTTATGATGATTTATTAGAGATGCTTTTTGACGTACCGGCATGCCTTTTGAACCAGGGATTCCTGGGTCTCCAGCTACTCCAGGAGTTCCTCTTGGTCCGGGATAGCCTTGCGGCCCGGTAGCACCAGCTTGACCCTGTACACCCTTTTCGCCGGGAATTCCATCGCGCCCGGCTAGACCTGGAGGTCCGGCTTCACCAGATTGTCCCGGCCGACCAGATTCACCACGAGGGCCTTGTAAGCCTTGACTGCCTTTAGGCCCAATTGCTCCTAGTTCACCTTTCATTCCTGGAGTTCCAGGAAAACCAGGGGCTCCAGGTTTACCGATGTTACCCTGGATGTTACAAACAATTTATTAAAATCGACACACTGATGGCGTCTTATTTTCCCGGAACGAGCCGATGTGTATTTGTAGCTGTGGTTAAACCCGAAAACAAGAACAGAACAAGTAATAATAGTTAAATAGACACCCAACATTGTTTCATCTCCGTCCGTAGAGTCCAAACGCACTCTCCTTGTTTAAATATATTGCTAAACGTTTATCTGACATTAAAAATGACCCAGAACTGGCAGCTACCTCGCACATCAACTCAACTAAGCATCCATCGAGGCAATTCTGCCAGTATCTTGGGCACAATTGAGAACTATTTATAAGTTGCAGATTAATAACATTTAATTGAATTCTATGACCTTAGGCTTTATTATAATCATTACAATAGTATTAAATCTTTATGATTATAGGACGTCCTAATATTTATAATGTGTGTTTATTTGAATAAACGAACGGACGATTGATATTATTGTCGACATACCATTGGTCCAGGCGCACCAACAGCTCCGTCAACTCCACGCATTCCTGGCGGGCCAGGTGAACCTTCACGGCCGCGTTCGCCTCTAGGACCAACAGGACCCTGTTTTCAAACAATAATAATTGTTTCAATTTCATATTATACCTACATAGATTTCTAGAATTTACATGGCACGAACACTATACACACATTGAAGTGTAAAGGTACTTACGGATTTGACTCGCATTTTGTAGGATTTTATATTGTATTCCTTAAGATTTATGATTTATCCTGAGATTTCGAACACTCTACACTACTCTACAGCGTTCAATCTCACGGGAAGACTTAGGTGTTATGAGTCTTCAGAAACTTAATAAAAAACCGGCCAAGTGCGAGACGGACTCCCGCACTGAGGGTTCCGTACCAAGTTTAAGTAAAATACCACAATATTTTGATGACTGCAAAAATAACTTTGTTTTTCATAGTGTTTGTATGAAGGACAAAGTAATGTTTGCTGTTGTTGAAAATGTGCTAGATTTTCAAAACTACCAGTTCGATCTCGTTCGAACCAAATTTTGTTGAAAGTTTTTGTTAAGATCTACATTATGCATTTTTTCCAAAATTTTCACTTGCTTATTTTAAAAGTTAGAGGGGGACACTCATTTTACCACTTTGGAAGCGTCTGTCTTCCAAATGTTAGACTTTTGGAAAAAATGGTTTTTGGGTCTTTTTAGAAGACTTATCCATAGATACCCTATACGTATAGGTTTGAGTAAAAAAAAATTGGTTTGGGTCTATGTATGGCAAGCTCCCCTTAAATATCATAATTTTTTATTTTTTGTATCAGAATCGTTAAGCGGTCAACAGGATACACCTACGTACCAAGTTTAAACTGTGTCATGCTAATACTTTCAGAATAAAGTGGCTGTGGCATACGGACGGACAGACAGACAGACAGACTTGACGAAACTATAAAGGTTCCGTTTTTTGCCATTTGGCAACGGAACCCTAAAAACTGCCCCCACTAATCGTTACCGTCCGTTATGCTCGTATCCATTAGATGTCTATAGCATTAAAACATTAGTTGACCCGTTGACTATAACGCCGTAAAATATTCAAAACGTCCAGATAAATTAAAATTTATACTAATATTATAAAGCTGAAGAGTTTGTTTGTTTGTTTGAACTGGTTCGAATTGTAAAATTATTTTTGTGTTGGATAGTCCATTTATTGAGAAAGGCTATAATATAACATCACGCTGCGACCAATAGGAGCGAAGCATCAGTGAAAAATGTTGCAAAAATAATCGCGATAACAGAAATTGACGCGGGCGAAGTCTCGGGCAACAGCTAGTACTAATATAAAACCATAATATACGCGAGTCAAATCGTAAACATATGCATGCTCTCATTTCAACAATAGACACTGTTCACATTAGCACTATATCCATAGAATTAGTTATCTTCACTTACAACTGGTCCAGCCGGCCCCATCAGACCTGGTAACCCTGTAGGTCCTTTCTCGCCAGGCAGTCCCTGTTCACCCTTAGCACCGTCCTTGCCATCAAACCCGCGGTGTCCCTTGAGGCCTTGTATGCCAGGAACTCCCGGTGCTCCTCGAGGGCCAGTTTGTCCTACTGCTCCGGGAAGCCCAGATTCGCCATCTTCGCCAGGTGAACCCTAATTGAACAAATAGTAGTATGTAACTGTTTTTTTAGGTTTTAAAGGTATCATTAAATATCTTTAATTCCCTATGAAAGTTACCAAGTATTGTAATTACTTACATCTTTGCCGGGTAGTCCTTGGGGACCCCTTTCTCCAGGAGGTCCTTGCAATCCAGGTAGGCCTGGTTCCCCGGGCTCTCCTCGTGCACCTTGGAAGCCTTGCGGACCGGGCGGGCCTTGCGGTCCTTAACATAAAAAATACATTTTTTTAGGATTTCTCGTAACCTACCTAAAATCAATACATTACATTACAACATATACAACCTTATTTCAGATGATCACCAAAAAATTGGGCACGAATTTTTTTTTAAATAGACCTATTCTGTTGGTAGATGGCCCGTACTAGAGGGCGATCGGGCGATAACATGATGCATTGTAACTTTTATATAAAATGAACCAGCTCTAAACGAGTGGTGAGACCAAGATAAAACTGCGTTTGTGTGTTTTACGCAACGCTCTATGGGTTGGTGTAAGAAAAAGTTGACTTAAACCTTTCCTGGACAGTTCATTTTTTCGTGGTTATAAAACTTCTAATCCAGGAATATGTCACTAAAGGATTAACAAGTTGATGTTACCTGGTATCCCTCTGATGCCTGGTTGTCCGACAGGAGCTTGCATATATGCGTACGGGTCGAAAGCCGGACCTTTGTCACCACCAGATGCCGCTGCCAATTGAGATAGATACGCGTTGACCTGTTAATATTAAAAAATACATAATTAATATAATTAAAATAATATTTACCACTTGCTGCAAAAGTGACTCAGTTACTCCCTCTAAAACTGTGCCTGAAACATCATACGATAGAAAAACATAGATGAAGACAGATGATAGATGTAGGCTTTTATCAGGAAGATCACCTCTTAAATGGGTAAAAAGTTACAGCAAATAGCGATTGTGTAAAATTCAAGGGATCTTTCAAGAGCGCGATATGACCGAATTCTGTGCAGACAAAGTCGCGTATAGAGCTCTAGTCTAAGGGAATGTTTCATAAAGTGTAGCGTGGCGTAGTGCTTTTTTATTTCAAGCTGGCACGTTCTTAGCGTACTCAAGGCGTACTGCTAGAAGAATACAAGCACCAGCGTCTTCTCTCCATCGTTAGGCAAAAGCTACTTTTGTAGAGACCTTTTGTTCAGCGGTAGACAGATCTAAGCTGATAATGTCGATGATAAATAATAGGTAAATCAAAAATCTTTTAACGTACATCAGGCATTGGTCCTATTGGCCCCGGCATGCCCGGAGCTCCAGGGAAGCCGTTGACACCAGGTATCCCTGGGGGTCCTGAAGGTCCTTCGTCTCCAGGGCTTCCGGGAACTCCTCTAACGGGTACAAGGGGCCGTTCAGGTCTGCCAGATGCTACAACACCGAATTTATGATATAAATAGTTTAGCCACATACTTTAGTAAAATGTTGAAGTAACTATTTGCTAAGTACGAGTATTAAAAAATACCTACTGACTTTTAAAAAAAGGCACTATTTGTTTACCTACAGCTATAGAAAATGCAAATACAAATCAAAAAGATAAACTTTCGAAATTCGATTAGATTAGAGACCTGCCTGTCGCATCAATCAAATTAATCATCAAAACTTGACCTTTTCGAATGAGCAGTAAAAAATGTCCTAAAATTTTCTTTAAAATCTAAATATCATCAAAAAAGGTTTGCCACGTACTACGCTGGTAAAAGCTAGCATAAGTCTAACTTGCTGTTATCCCAGAAAGCAGGACATCAGGAGTTCCCCGATAAAAAAAGGTTTATAAAATTAGCTCGTACCGTATAGGTACTTATATATTACTTAGTGTATTTTGTAAACCTACACTCACGAATTAAAACTAGACTAAATGATTCTCAGCCTTTTATATTTTTTATTGAAAAGACCTTGCTTTATCTATATATATATAAATTTTATGTTGGTTTGTGTACGATTCAAAAACTCAAAAAGTTCTTTAGCATGATTCAAGGATTGTTTTTATCTATTTATCCGCGCTCGCGAAAAAAAAATAGCAGCGAAGCCTGGCAGGGAACAGCTAGTTTTAAAAATAAATTATTTATTATGCCTTGTTGAATGCAAGGTTAAACTTAAGTTAATTTAACTGTCTCGTTCCTATTTAAATGTTATTCTAGTTAGACCAATATGGTTGGTTTATTATTTACTGGGAATTGTCAGCAGGTGCAATAGTTTTTTTTTGTTGTTGTTATGGAGCCTCAGTCAAAAAAGGTTTTATCATAATATTTAACTAAGTTTCAGTCAATCGTACCGGTAAAGCATCCAGGGAGCAGAGTGCAGTTGATGCGTCCAGCGAAGCACTGGCAGAGCGTGCAGTTGTCTCGCTTCCAGTGCTCGCCCTCGACCCACGTGCGGCCGAGGTCGATGCAACGCTGCACCGACGCTGCGGGTGGTGCTGGCAATTAGATAATACTCATTAAAATAAACCTAAGAGCAAAAGTAAAACATATTGACTGTCCTAAAGTATGAGTTTTTTTTTACCAAAATCGGATACACGCGCCCGTGTAAAAAAGGGCTTTAAAATTATCATAACTTAATGAGAATAAGTAGTTAAAATCAATTTCTTTGTTCATTGACTATAATTGGTTCACTAATTATTTACCTTTAAACTTTAATAAAAAACAAGGAATACCCGATTTAATTTTAAGTATTTTTATTTTTATATTTATCTTAGCTACTTACGTCTGGTAGGACGAACCGGTGAGGGGTCTGAAAAATAAAGTGAGCAAGTTATTATGAAATCGCAACCATTTCTTAACTAAATATCCAAATTATTAACCCTTCTACTTACTTGTTGACAGTCTGAAGTCTCTTTCGGCCAGGATGGCTAAAAAATATCAAATTACGAATTATATTTTATATTCATATATTTTATACTATTCATACATTCGTTTGACTCTTCCAAATCCACATAATCACAATTGCAACTTACGATCTACTGAAACAAAATGCATAGAGTATAAAAAAACATTTTTTCTTTAAGTAGCTGCTTTTGTTATCAATTTATACCGAGTAATAAAAAAAGTGACAGGATCAAATATTTTGTTATTTTCATAGTGCCTTAAAATAGTCATGAGGTCCTCGTTTGCAAAAACTAATTCAGTTAGGTTGCTGCGTCATCAGCGTTCCAGCATGGTCTCAGAATGGGTGAATTCAATGACTATTAAGAGGGGTTTAAACTTTTGTCAAGAGGCAGCACATTAATAAAGCTACCTCATAACAATTGCAATTTAACTACCCATTTAAACTGTCATACTCACTATCTTTACTTAAACCATGTACTTTTTTACGAGTTTCCGTTATTTCGGCACTGTTGATTCATCCATTCTAAGGTACTCTGTATATCATAAAGAAGCCTATATACTCTACCATTATCATCTTCGTCTACTGGCGTGTACTCGTCATAGTTTTCTAAGTCGGGCTCCTGCGCTTGTGGCTCCACGGCGTCGTGCGTAAGTTCCTTGCATGCTGCTGGCAACACTAGCGCTGCTAGCGTAAGACAGCATCCCAATAACAACTGCATTTCGTCTACAACAAAATTATTAGATTTATGAAAATATCTGACGGAGTGTTCAGTGTAATTAGTTCAGGTTTTTATTTAGGATTGTATTTAACTTGTTTTCATATTAATTTTAAGTAATTGTAGTACGATATTCAATGAATGAATAAAATCTTTTCGACTGTCTAAGGTGGGATTCGAACCTACAACCTTCTACTTGCCATTGAGCTACCCAGACGTATTTGTAAAAATATCTATCGGATAACCGAAAGCAGTGATGAAACTCTGCTGACCACCGCCCACGGCCTCGAGGTGCCTAAGGTTAAGCCTCACAGTTGTAATAAATTTTAAAAAGAACGGACTAAAAAATAAATGGACTGTCCGAAAGTACTTAATAAATACATTATAACTAATCATCAACTTAAGATTTTCCACTCTTTGGCATGAATGTAAATGAAATACTAAGTAATAGGTATTTGAAAAAACTATTTGTATTATGTCACAAAAAACGAATTATACCATCAGAGGGCCTCGCGAAATGCTTGCCTATATTATCAGAGGGCCTCGCGGAATTTACCTCGCCCACATTAAGTTTAGAACCTGCGCCGCCACTGCTCACAACGAAAATAGTGGACGGACATAGTGTTAGAGCAGTCGTCCGATAAGCGGAAAGTTGTGGGTTTGAGTCCCACCTCAGGCAGTCAACAATTTTTATTCAAGGAATTGTATTTTAAATTTAGTAATTGCAGAAGTATCTTATGTTGGTTTTGAAATATCCTCAATCAGAAAGTTGCATCTTTACATTTTGCCTGATAAGAAAAATTGTCTAGGTTTTCTTAGCTATTCTAATGCAAGGGTTTTTATACTTTATTTGATATTTTAGCAACTTAATTGCAATTACAATATCAGTATATAAACTTGAAAAATTATGTATCAGGTGGAACTCGAACCCGCTTCTCCTAACATACCGGGCGCGGCGCAAGGGTTTTTCTTAGGCGAAGCCAGATGTGGAATTTAAATCCGGATGTCACAAATGGGAAAACTTTTATCAAAGATCAAAAGTTTGCTGCCGCTATAAGAGGAATAATAATGTAAACACAAACCTACCTAGTGAGTAAGCTAATGAACTGTATCTTTGTTAAATTAAACTGAATTCTAGAACATGTTATTACACAGAAGATGGGTCAGCAAATGAGGACATAGCGTGCGGCGCGTGCGCAGAAGCGCAATCTCAATCAACTAACCATTCCATGAACCACACGCACCGGTATTGCACTTGTAAGGATGTACAAATTTAGCATTGATATTCCAAAGATTTATACGATTTTTTTTAATTCATTCACGAATAACATGAATGATTTTTAGGGTTCCGTACCCAAAGGGAAAAAACGGGACCCTATTACTAAGACTTCACTGTCTGTCCGTCTGTCCGTCGCTCTGTCACCAGGCTGTATCTCAAGAGCCGCGATAGCTAGACTGTTGAAATTTTCACAAATTATGCATTTCTGTTGCCGCAATAACAACAAATACAAAAAACAAAATAAATTAAATATTTTAGGGGGGCCCTAGAACAAACCCGTTTTTTTGGCCTTTTTGGTATAGAACCCTTCGTGCGCGAGTCCGACTCGTACTTGACCGGTTATTATTAGTAACTTGGTCACTTTTAATATTACTATTAAACCAATATTTCTGAACTGATCGTTGCAGCACTGTAATTTATGTAAAAAGCTAAAAGCTTAAGCATGGAACGAAATCAAGCCATATTTTTAAATGTAGTCCCGTTGGTCTAGTGGTTTAAATACCGGACCAAGATCTCAGGGTCCCGGGTTCGATTTCCGGGTCGGTCAAAAAGTTTCTAATTTTCGAACATTGCTCGGGTTTGTGATTACAAACCCGCATTTGGCAAGCGTGGTGATTATGCCAGTACCCACCATTGCTGTGGTAACTTGAATACAATGATGGAGTCTCTTCCCTGCAGTGGGATAGTTAAAGGCTGTGACTTGACTTTGACTTTGCAATAAAAAAAAACACCGAAACTTCAGATCGATTGCATCAAATTGGAAACTGTATGTTTGTTACGCTCTCATGCCCAAACTACTAAACTGATTTTGATGAAATTTTGCTCAATTAGAGATTAGACTAAGAGACAGGACATAAGTTATTTTGTACCCAACCAATAGACATAGGTTTCGCCCGCGCGATAGAACGCGTAGCTCAGGCGGGCAGAGCCGCGGGCGAATAGCTAGTAATCAATAATGTGTGCTTCTGATATCCCTGTGAACGCCCCACTAACCTCCCAGCTTCGATCTATCACCGACATCTGTCTGTATGAAGATGACAGAATCAATTGGCAACTGTAATAATTAATTTTAGCAACCGATGCAACCGCTGTGGACGAACCAATTTGCTTATTGGACAATTGCGTCTATGAGGACGGTGCCCGCTTTCGTTAGGACGTAGGTCAACTAGTACAGTTACACTAGGAATGTTTACGAGGCAATAAAATGAGATATGATCACGGCTAACTGCCACTATAATTTTTTTTAATTTCGCTTTTTTGTACTCATTGAAAAGGTGGACTTAATACCACGTGGCATTATCTACCAACCGAATGTTAGGCTAAACAAACATGTTTGCAATATGACAAAAATATGGTAGGTCTCATCTGGTTTATTAATTTGATCTGCTGTTAATCTAATAAAGAATGAGAAATCAAAATAATGTGAATTTATACAGCATTTTTTAATAAAATATATTAAGTACAGTAATGGGACGTTTTGACCTAGCCTTGAAAATTATAGTGACCGAAGTCTTGCGCTGTTTATTCTTGCCCAGACTTGTACCGGAGCAGTGGTAGGTTTTTAAATAATGACACGTGTAAAAGTGCCTGATTTTAATGATTTATTTTTTTTGTCGTAATATGCCTTAATAATAAAACTTCAAATTGTGTAGATTTAATTATAACAATAATTATCATTTTCATTCACAATATTATCATTCATGTTTTGTATACAAGTCCCTTAGCTAGCAGAGAAGACTTCTGCCTTATATTATTAACCAGCTGTTGCCCGCGACTTCGTACGCGTCAATTTCTGTTATTTAGTTATTATGATAGCGAATATTTTTGCAACACTTTTCACTGATACTTCGCTCCTATTAGTCGCAGCGTGATGTTTAATAGCCTAAAGCCTTCCTCGATAAATGGACTATTCAACACAAAAATATTTTTTTAATTCGAACCAGTGCTTCCTGAGATAAGCGTGTTCAAACAAACAAACAAACTCTTCAGCTTTATAATGTTAGTATAGATATATTTTTTATAAGCGAAACGGATAAATTAAATCAATACATTGAATATTCTTCGAGATGCAATCAAATTCCAAAGATTGAAATATATGAAAGTGTTCTAACTAACTGTGTGAGTCACAGTCAGTTTAGAAAAAATATGGAATTATTGTCAAAATAATTTGACGTGTTTGCAAGAAGTGGTCTGGCTGTTTGGATTGAGTGTTGTTCAGATTTAAGGCAACGTTCCTTCTGAATTGGGTTGTTATGAGCCGCTGGAATTTAACTATTATTGATAATTGTTGGTCACTTAGCGACAACGGTTGTCGGGCAGTAGTTGTTTGACGAATTTCGTTTTAATTGGTACTGACAAACTGACAACGGCAGGTCAACCTACCCAAAAAGTTAAAGGTTAAAGATTTTCAACTTTAAGTCCAACAAGTAGAGATCAATATCAATTGAGAAAATTTGACGTTTTGTTGTAGGTTGACGTGCAGTTGTCTGTACATATATTTAAAAACTAGCTGTGTGCACGTCCCGGCTTTACACGGGTTCACTAATAAAGATAATGCAAGCAAATGATATGTTTACCATTTACACACTTTTCATGTGGATTGTTCACTCTTCATATTATGATCTCCTAAATAAATTAACGAAAAACGGTTATCTCGTCGCTCATACCCCAAAGCCTAAAAACAAAAGTTTTTGACCAGTGCGTCTTACCCGTGGTGACATACGGAGCCGAAACGTGGACACTGACCATGGGGCTGGTCCGCAAGCTAAAAGTCGCTCAGCGAGCTATGGAGAGAGCTATGCTTGGAGTATCTCTAAGGGATAGAATCCGAAATGAAGTAATTCGACAGAGAACCAAAGTTACCGACATAGCTACTCGGATAAGCAAACTGAAGTGGCAGTGGACTGGTCACATCTGTCGCAGAACTGATGAACGATGGAGTAATCGAGTTCTGCAGTGGAGACTGCGCATGGGCAAATGTAGAGTTGGACGCCCCCCTGCTAGATGGAGCGACGATCTGCGCAAGGTGGCTGGAAGCAACTGGATGCTCAAAGCTCAAGACCGAGAAAAGTGGCGTGCCTTGGGAGAGGCCTATGTCCAGCAGTGGACTGCCGTAGGCTGATGATGATGATGATGATGGTTATGTAGTTAGTATATATGCTGTAGAAGTAGGAGCGAGAGATATACCAGCAAAATGAAAAATCTCCCTATAACCAGTTGAAAGACCTTGGCTTGGCCAGAACTGCGGTAAGTTCTAAGTCTAAAGCTGCATTAGCAGGTTCGTACCAGATTTGGCTGGGCAGGGAGAGAAGCACGAGTCAAGAGTGAAGGTGAGTGTTGATGTACGTCGGAAAGGGGACCTTAAACCTACACCCGTGTCACAAGTCCTGGGAGCTACTTGGAGTTTATCTTTCTGCCACTCGATGGACCCGGCACCCACACGGTGAATCCATGGAACGCTAAGAAGTTTGTCTCTCTCAAAACAGTTTTTTTACCCATTTAATTATGAAACAATTTACTCCATACAAACCTTGTCCTGACTATAAAAAACAAAATATGGTTTTAACCATAGATTTATGGTTTTAACAGACAAAAGCTAGACAGCGAAGTGATCTTTTAAAGGCCCCTGTTCCTTTAGAGGTACGGGACCCTAAACTTCACTATTTTCACTTAGGTTTAGTGAGGTGCAATGAAAGCATCGCAAGGGTCAAAGATAAGCTTTGGCTATGAGCTTTCCACACACCATTAATCGGGTCATTCCGCTACCATTGTCTGAAGGGAACTGATACTATTCAATTGGAAAAAATCTATAAGCTTTTGAATCTAAAGAAGTGATCGTGCTGTAAATGCAAAGGGTAGACGAACCACAAATTTTGGTTAAAATAATTTTTATAAACCTTTTTAAACAAACAAACTTGTAGGCCTGTAAAGTTTTAATAATCCCTGTTAGTAACGAAAATCTCGATTTCTATATTTTAACCCAACACTCGATGACCTATTTAGATTTTGCATAAAAGCTTTAGAAAGCTAAAATTTTCATAACTTTTAACAGCTTGTCTATTATCATATGACTTATCAGAAGCACTTATCAAAACTAATATGAACTAAGTAATGTTATCCTTTCGCGTTCCGAAGTGTTGAAATTTTTCATTGTTTTATAACTATAAGTCAATTGCACAGTTTGCAAAGTTTGATGGGAATTTTATCAACGTTGCAGTTCAGGGTTTATAATTGCATTTTGTATCTAGCACGATAGGTTCTTAATGCAATACAATTTTTTAATTTGAATAAATAGCATACTCAAACATAATACGAGTAGCTAAATTGTTTTCGCAATAAAATATTTTTCGTAAGAAAATAAAAAAAATACCCAGATTAATCAGAAATATGTTTATCAAAATAAGATGATTTAGATTTTTTTCAATTTATAGACCATTCTAAAATGATAACTCTTTTTGTTAAAAACCTTAGATTACTATAATACATTTTGAGACACAAAGTTAAACACGTTAGAAGTTTTATCATACAAAACAAATTATTATAGGCATAGTGTGTCCCGAAAAGAGAAAACATTAAAAAAACTTTTTTTAGAAAAAGTTTATCTACGAAAAACGTAAGATAAGCTAACAATTTCCAATTCAATTCAATTCAGACGGTGTGTGATAAATAAATTTATAGTTTTTCTTGTCTGGCACAGATTCAAATTTGGTGGCTTCTTTAAATCTTTTTATCGATATTTTTTTATGTACAACAGTTTATTTTTATTTTTATTATTAATTTTATTTTTATTTTTCTATCCATCAAAGTATGTCTTTATTAAAATAATAATAAGCTATACCCAATTAATTAGTTAAATATTTGTCTTTATTATTCTTAACCTGGTAAAAAGTTATGCATAGTAGAAAAGACACACAAATCGATGACTTATAAAACCATTCCCCTTAATTTTGTCAGTTTGATTCTCACTCATAAAATATAACTAACCTGAGATCTATAGTCAAGTGTCCGGTAGGGGTTGCGCGGCCCGCCCGCGCCGCAACAATGCGCAGCCTCCCCGCTCCGGAACCAATAAATATGCGCACAAGACGACCGGCGCCCGGGCCGTGTAGGGGCGCCCAACTCGGGTCTAGCTAGATACTAACGGCCCGCTAATAGGTTACTTAACTTGTATTTTTAAAATATAATTACTAGCTGGCCCGCGCCTCGCCTCATACTAATCAAATCGTGTGCTATCTTATTGCTGAATTAATGACGACACATGGCAAATTGAGTTACTAATGTGTGATCATATATCTTTGTTGTTTCTGTCATGTCATCAAAAATGGCGTAGCATACGAAAAATTTATCAGAAAATACATTTTATTATTTTTAATTTTTATTTATTTTCTTGTCGATATTTTAGTTGCTGTGCTTTTGTTCGGGAGACGAATCCAACAAATTATAGATCATTAAAATCTGTCCACCTATTCTTGAGTTATAAATGGTGTAACTAACCTTAGGGTACGCACACAAATTACTCCTGATGATAGAAAGTAGACAATTAGGTAGGTATTATGAATACTACTGAACAGCATCAAACGGAATTACGAAGAACTAAAAATACTTAGTAGTCTGGGGAATAAGAAGTTAATTATCTTCCTCTAGTTTACCACAACTTTTTATATGGGGTAGTGTTTTAGTATATAAGTAGCATGTCAGTTTTGTAACATTATTCAAACACATCAATTTAAAACCTCAAAGGGTCAACATCTTTCAGTAAAATACAAAAATTTAAGCAGCCCGCATTCGTAAAAGGTTTAACATCCCTATTTCCAGTCAATATGTAGGCCGATCTAATGTGTGTTTAGTGTGGTATAGTGATCGCGATCACAGCGTACCAATTCTTAAAGTAAACGGGCAATTTTTAATAGCGGCCGTAGGTCAAGCGGCGCTTGCGCTGATTCCGACGCCCATTGGTTACAATTTGACACGTTCCAAAATTAGTTATGATGACAAGTGTAGTTAAAACGTACGTTTTAACGGTTTCTAGCTAATTGAATATTAAAATTATGGCAATAATATTTAAGATAAAATAATAGTTTCTCCGTGCAATTCAAAGCAAAGATTAATCTCGCTGTTTGCCATCTCTACAGATAATACAGACTTCCTAAATGACAAAAAAAACAGGGTCACGTTACGAATTTTCTTTTTCTCGGATTTAATCCACGGACAGCGGTACCCAGTTTGATTAATAAATAAACATTTAGTACAAATAGAACTAACAATTTCTTCTAGCCATATTGTATAAATGTCTAATTTTTAATGTTTTGTCGCCTTGTGCAATGTGCAACGAACATTTATCTACAATCCATATTAATATTATTATAAATGCGATGTGTGTCTGTCTGTCTGTGATTGCTTCACTTTAGCACCATTGAACCGCAGGAAAATATTCAGGCTCCATTTATTTATGGGCCTTTTTTCAAAGTGTCGGCAAGCAAAAATAATGATACATGTTTAGAACTAGTCAATTGGCACAGTAGTTAATATGACATCAAATTTGTAGGATAACTGTAAGGCAAGTTGTTGAAGATGGAAGATTGTCATTTTCATACATTTATTCATTTCTGAAAGCTGGAATTTTACCATCTTGTGTCGGTTGTTATCACAAATAATCATGCTACGTAAACTATATCAACAATTAAATCATTGCTACCTACATCACGCTAATAATCATCAGGGTTTGAATTATTATATAAACAGATAGACATATTTAGGTACTTCTAGTCAAATACATTCCCAATAATAATTGAAGCATTTTCGTCAGAGGGATTCAGACTCAACAATTTTTCGCAAGCGAAGTCCGAAACACTAGCCCAAGGGCTTAAGGCTGAGGTCAAACATTTCCTATTTGTACCCTTAGCTCAAACAATGCTAAATCTAACGTAGATCAGTCGCAAATCTAATAAAGCGGGAAAAAACCACGTGTGGAATACTAAAGCGGGCTTCCGAAAAGGCATGTTAGCTAATAAATAAAACACATATTATGTGCCAACACTAACACAAATTTCTCAAATACTAGATGTTTAAGTAAATTGACGATTTTGGGGTGCTAAATAATTTTGTTTGTACATGTAAGTAATGCTGCTGCTGCCTAGCTGGGCTAGCTACGGGCAAAGAATTATTCTTTGCTACGGGTAGCTTTCGTAGTTCTTTACAAAGAAAAAATATTATTATAATGTGTATAATTTCCATTTCTCGTAGCAGTCGTAGCGCGTGGTTCTGTAGCACACGCTACAAATTAAAACTGTAATGGGGGCTATCGCTAGTAAATTTGCCACTAGAGGCGCTAGTGTCGCGTGAGGTCCAATATCATTCACTTTGTACTGGTTTTAGCGGAATTTGTTGCATAAATTATAATTTCTTAAATTTACCTGCCGGAAAGTGATCTCCATCGTAAAATATAGCAAATATGGATTATTTGGCGATTAATGTGAACGCTTTAAAAGCGGAATTAAGAAAAAGCGCAATAATAGGCGGCCTCAAGAGCAACTATTTCAGAAGTTAGTTTGTTGATATCAAGATAGTTATTTATAAACAATATAACCTTAATTAGATTCAAGATATAACACTTTGTTTCGGCGCCAATCGCCTTTTACTGCTATACTTCCGGACCTCAGTCTACAGTGGCGCCAACTGGTGAGCAAAGAAACGGTAGACCCCATTGTGGGAAGTGTTTATTTATGAGCTAAGTTTAGTTGGAGCACCTTGGATAATCGTGTGATGGACACGTTTAAAGAATTGCTCCACCACTACTCTTTCTATGGGTGTCGTAAGAGGTGACTAAAGGAGAACTGTTAGAAGGAGATGGGCAGCACCGTCTTCCTTCGTCCAATCTGTGAACGCCTACCCGATCGCTAAACAGAGTCATAATCTTACTATACATGTATATACAGAATGACTATCTCATCATCTTCAAAAAATTTTATAGGCATTCAGTATCGTATTTAGAGCCCATTTATAAAGTAAAAAATGTAAATTAATCAAGCTTTCACCCGAAAATATTTTACGCAACATAGTTTTCAATTTTTACGGTCCTAAGCCTGTGAAGGTATGAAGGGAAAATTATAAACTTATAAATCGTATCGTAATGAATGAATGAGATGCGCATCGTGTAAAAGAAGTGTTGCTTGGAGGCCGTATCAAAAGTTTTAGATTTTTGGCAGACCTTTTCTAAGTGCTCTATCTATATACCAAAAGAAAAAATACGTCATTTGTTTTTTGTCATGTAGATTGCTATATTAAAATTTGGAAGGTGGTTAAAATTTCACCTGTATATTATTCCTTGGTGAAAACTCATCGATATGTGTATAATAAGAACTAGAATACAAATGTCACCAAAAACTGTCCTCGTTTGAAAGATTGACGTATACGTCACACGAAATACGGCACAGAGCGGCACAAAGTCATCTTTATAAAAAAAAACTAAAATTATGTCGACATGCAATAGTATGGATATTTATGTCATATTGTGTGTATCTATTCGATTGATATAGAATATAGGCTCTACCAAATGTGCACCCAAGTCAAATGGGTTTATTTTGTATTTTATATTAATGTGGAAACTCTATACATAAAGATGTGTAGTTACTTTGCTTACCAACAATATCGACCTTACCCAATGGAATTAAATTAATTGAGGGCGGCACTTAACGGGTGAGCCCTCTACTTAATTGTTCGTCTGTCCACAATATACTCTTTGTACAGTCTGACCTTTGCTACGAAAGACAGTATACGTGGTTCACATCCTTTAATAAAGGAGATACGATGTACGGAATTCTGTTTCAGTGCATTCAACATTTTTTATCAGTAAGTATTACATGTAGAATATGTTCTAAAGTAATATATTTAAGGTATTTTAGAAAAATGTTTTTAGAAATAATGTCTGTGTAAATATTTAAAAGATAAAACTGGATTAACGCGAACATAGGGTATATTTTATTTGTCTAACGTTTGCTAATGTCTGTGTAAATTGCATCAGGTAAGGCTTTATTTAAAAACTAGCTGTTCCCTGCGACTCGTCAGCGTCAATTTCCGTTATTATGATCGCGATTATTTTTGCAACATTTTTCACTCATGCTTTGCTCCTATTAGTCGCAGCGTAATGTTATAATAATATAGCCTAAAGCCTTCCGATAAATGGACTATCCAACCAAAAATAATTATTCAAATCGGACCAGTTCTTCCTGAGATTAGCGCGTTCAAACAAACAAACAAACAAACTCTTCAGCTTTATAATATTAGTATAGATGTTATAGTAAAACAGTAGTAGCTTTGAATGTTTTCAAAAACGTAACAATAATAATAATCTTTTGAAATTCCAGTTCTTGATGTCGATATAAACTCGCTAGTCGAAAATAGTGCAAACGAACAAACCGATCCTTAAAAAGTTTAAAATGTATTAGAGTATTTAAAAAAAAAACAATTATAAAACTGCCAAACTTCTCATACTTACTTACTTATTCACTTAAAATAACCACTTAAGTTTCTTCTTTCTTCCTATCTTTTAATTAAATCCTCTGTCATCTTTTTAAACTGGCCTAAATTGCTGAGGCATGGCAAGTCTTGATAAAGTTGGTTGTGTTCTATTTCAATATGTCTTGAGAGTTCAAAATAACATATTTTTTTTCACTTAAAAGTAATATCTTTTAGTAATATAGTTGTAAATTTACTGTCACACCTCATAAAAGTGTTAATGTAGTGGAATTCACCAAATAATATAATAATAATATTTAAGACATGCCTCTCTGGGCCACACCGATCCATCTAGTCCCAAATTAAGCTACTATTAAGTACCCTGTCGTATGGGGTACTAGACAACCGATAAACTTACTTATATACTTTTTTTTTGTAAATACATACTTATAATACATAGAAAACACTCAGACCAGTACAAACAGACATGTTCATGCACACAAATATTTGTACTGTGCGGGGATCGAACCCGCGACCCATGGCTCAGAAGCAGCGTTTACTACCGCTGAATGGTCGTCAAAAATAAAAGTATGATAATTGTATAAACATATCAACTGACTTAATTAAGCCATTACAATCATAATATCATTAATCAGTAACACAAACATTTTAGCGAACCACCAAATGTACTATTTGCTAGGACATCTTTATTATTCTTCTATCAATATGAGTTAAACAACCATTCATAACCATTCAAATAGTTACGGGTATAACGTCCAATTAACGGGATTGTCATTGAAATATATGGACCAATGTTTGATGCAAATGAATGGGCCACGGAACGTCCTTGGAAGGGCGCGGCGAGCCGGCCCCAATGTGCTTCGGTGAAGACAATTCAGTTCAAGATGCAATGTTGATTGTCTAATCACGCTCAATGACATCATTCGCTTTCATAAAATTAGTGCTAGTACTACGAACAGATTTTCAGTTACACACTGAAGTGGTTTTGTGGTGATTTTGATTTAGGGTATCGATATCATTAATCGAAAAAGTTTAAATAACCTTAGTTTTCGAAGTTAGTTTATCAAAACTTTATTAAATTTTAACACCAAAATTATGACCTCAGTGTTAATATGAAAACTATTAAAATAATACAGTGGCTGAGTAATCGAAAATATTGTCCTTGAATGAAAACAATTCGAATGTCTCAAGCAAGCGAGAGCTTCCAACAAACGTCCTTTTCGCTAACCTGACTGTACTTCCAAATAAACTTCCAAGACATTATTTCTAGCTGCAGTATTGTGTGGAACCTGCAACACTTAAAAGACTGGTGTAACTCAACAATGTAATTTTCAAATTAAAATCGTCTACTTATACACAAATAAAAACAAAGATAAAGTAAGCGTTCCTATGTAATTTTATTTTATCGCATGACAACATGACCACTATCATAATTTCAAATGTATGTGTGCTTGTGTCCGTATGAATAGTAGTTCTTTCTCATTTTACGTGTAGTTATGAGTAAGAATTACGTATAGTAGGTATCTATGTAATATTTTGAAGTAGGGTTTGGTACCCTACCAAGGTATATATTAGACTGTTACTTACAATATCACGATGAAATATTGTCGCGGTCACACATTATCATACAGAACGCATTGCGTGCGCAAATTGATGTCATATTAACATAAACCAGCCATACTTTCTGATAGTAGCAATGTTGTAGACAGTTTAGAACTAATTTTGTTATGGTCTTATAATATAGATAAATAAGTTAAAAAAGTATTTGATTTTAAGGAAATTTATTAACCCATTTTTATTTCTTTGTACTTACTTTTATTAATGTATGAACCACTGTAACCAGTACTTTAACGTCTTTCTTTTTAAATTCCGCGATCTCGTTCATTGGGTTTGGAATTTGAAACTATCACACAGAAACCGTAAATTTTAGGCATTTTTGGCATAATTGACAAACATCCATCCAAACTTTCGCATTTACAATTAACAATATTAGAGAGACTGTCATTGGAAATTTGGAACACAAATATCTGTAGGTACCTAAAAACTAAAAAAAAAACATCAGAAGCAAATTATTTTGTAAAAAATTACTTATTGGTCGTGGATTCATGCCCCACATGTCAAAGTCAAAATTTTTATTTATTAATTTCTTCTTTTCTTTAATTTTACTCCAAGATATCTTTTTAAAAATTATCTGTCATTGCGATGACTATATGTACCTATAATATCACATTGATATGATTTGACAAGCCTCACTTAATTGTTCATTGCCTATATGAATATCACCACTTGTGTTCATTGCGAAATCTATTCCTATTATTAAGATCCATAAAAACTGTAGGTCATCGACCGAAGCCACAAACAAAGAGATGAGTTCAAAATATCTGTCATTAATTGAATTGTTTTCAAGAAGATTTATATTATAACCGTTTTTAGAAGATTGAAATGTAAATGTAAGGCCGAAAAAAAGCTTTTGTTACGCGCAGCAACAGAGACTAAATTAATATATAATTAAAACGTTTAGAATTTTGTGCCACTGTCTATCTGTATGATTGTTCACGCATTACACAAAAACTACAGCCTGGACTTGAACTTGAACTTAACCTACCATATCGAATACCTAGATGAAAATGGATACAACTGAAAATTTAATTACAACATTTGCTCATAACCTCTGTGGCGCGCCTGCCCCGCCTCGCCTTTCCAACCTTTTTCCATGTTCTGTGGATGGGACTCGAACCCACAACCTTCAGCTTACCCGGTCGGTCTACAACACTCTAACCAATTTCGCCACCAAGATATTGTGTCGACGAATTTATTTGAGGATGTTGGAGATACTTCATAAAACACAAGATAGGTGCAACTCCGCTGGCTTGCAGCGTAAATATTAGAGCAGTCGAAGATTGTGGGTTCGAGACCCGCAATCTTCGACTGCTTTACGGAGTTTTATTAAAAAATTTAAGCAAGCAATATATGTAACTGCATAAAATCAGTGCAAAACATACAAACTTTATTTTAATTTTATTCATATGAATCCATTTTAACATGTAACTTATACATCATGTAGGTTACTTTGCTATTTCCACTATTTTTTTTTTATTTTTTTTTTATTAAAATGGCATACTGCCAGATAACAATCATATCATGAATGTGATATAACTAGAACTTATAGTTCAATAAGAATCTACACAATACCCAATTGTTAGTAGGTAAGTACATACTTTCCTGTTTCAACGATCCTGTTTTTTCCTATTCCGTCAAAACAGAACCATTACTATCCTAGTAGAAGAACTTATTTTCACCGTAATACCTTCTGGTGGATTACAATGGTTGTTAGAGCCTGTTAATTTTCTCTTAATTGTTTATACCAATTTAGATTCCAATTTGGGAATGCGATTGATGGGGAATTTTAAGTAGTAGCCTTAGACAGCCCTTATCCGTCAGTAGGAGCGCGAAAGCCTCGCTGGCTCTACGTTTGCGGAGTGCGAATATTTATAACTGGCCGTAACTTTGGGCAAATTAACGACCTGACTTTAATTTAGCGGGTACTAAGCTGAAGATTAGCTTTGAGATAATTTGACTAGGGACCGCATTTTTCTATTTTGACAAAAAAAGCCGGCAGAAGCATTGCATCATGTATGGGTGGCTGCTTGAGAGTGTACAACATTTTATAGTGGTAAGTTATCGCGGCTATCAAATTACGATGTTTGTAATAATAGTTATTCTCATTTGGCAAACTGTCTATGATACGTAAAATTTAGTAAGCCGAATCTATATGGAGACAAAGAGAAGTGACACACACAGAAGACTAATCTCTACTAATGTTATCTTACTAATTGTATAAATGCAAAAGTTTTTTATTAAACATTATTAATCTGAATGGATTTTTGTGAATCCAGAACAGCAGAACGGATGTGATACTTTTCATTCCTGAAAAACGTTCGGCTTCCGAGAGATAGTTTTTCCACGCTTGCGAATATTGTATCGTTATTCGATGGCAAACCGTAAGCAGGTTGGCAATTGCAGTTCTCACGAGAGAAGACTCTGTTGCCCGTTTTATTCTGATGATACTCTTGCAGTCGCCTCTCACCACCCATAGGAAAAGAAGAAGAATCATTAAAGAAAGATAGAAAGCATTATTTATTTGACCCAATTAGTAACAGAACGCAAAACGTTGTTTAAAAACTGAAAGGAATAAAATAAAAATGTGTCAGAAAGGGCTTAGCATTATTGCTAAGAGAATAGACAATCCTATACAAAAGTTTTGGATGTCCTTACATGTATATATTAATGAAAACTTTAAATTCTATTAATTTTTCTTTTATCTTTTTGTATTATTTTTAAGAATTGTATGTGTTATTTTATTTTTAAGATGTGTAGTTGTAAGTTAGTTGTAATTAGTTATAATATGGATTAATATCTGAAAAATAAAATTGATTTGATTTGATTTGATTTGATTAGTCGTGACAGCCGTAAGTAGCCATCATGACGCTCATTTTCAGCAGGACCCCGACGCCGGGCATTAAGTAGGTAGGATTAAGTACCTAGAAATGTAAATTTTGTGGCTTTGTATAATCCAGGCTATTTTTTTTTTATATTTTACCCCTCTATTGTATGTTATTCCAGACTCAATTAAAATCAATCGTTATCGTGACCGCCGGCGGTCTTATGATCCTGTAGGAGAAGGCAGTATATAATTAAGTAAACGCCCCGTTGGTCTAGTGGTTTATGTATTGGGCCAAGATCTCAGTCCTGGGTTCAAAACAAGTGTCAAATTTTTCAAACATTGCTCGGGTTTGTAGTAATCGCCAATCGTATTTCGCAAGCGTGTGTATGCTTGTACCCATCATTCTTAAATGCAACAAAACTCTAACTTTAATTCAATGATGAAGACCTTTGCCCGGCAGTGGGATGATTATAGATCGTTTCTTTTAATTAAGAAAAGTATTAAATTTAAAACTTTATAATTGTATCGAATAACGAATGTCGTCCAGTCCCTCTGACGAAGACTAATGTGTGGTCGGAGCGGAGCCATGAGTTTTAGTGTAATATATTCTACGATGCTTAAACTTAGCATAATTATGGGTAAGGTAAATAATAATTCTGCATAATTATGTTTAAAAACGGGGTCTATTCATGAAGTATCTATTTTATAACATCTTTTTAACTTTATAGAATGAATGAAATGAACTGAATTTTTAAAAAATTACACCTTGCTAGCTTTGCCCTAAAGTTTCACTAACTTAAAAGTATTACTTGAGAATTTCATCATCGGCTTATATAATTATGTCCACTGCTGGACACTGAATATTAATAGTAGGTAGCGTGTTTATTAAGGCGTAAAAATGCTGATTAATTTTAGCAATTTATTAAATAAGAATTTCAATTTCAATACGGCAAAGTGGTCAAATGATTGAATTGTTAACTACCCTTTATCAATTAATAATGTTACAGATCTCATTCCTCATCTAACTTTCCTAATTAATAGCGTTACTTTAACTTTATCTAGTGGTTTTCTATCTAATCTTAAGTGCCTATTCTATACACATAAAAGCTTTGCCTCTGACTAAAATATTCTTGCATTAATGCTTATTTACTCTCTAATTTAGTTCTTGAGTTTCTGTTGTTTTATGGCGAATGATGGCGAACATTTGCATTCACAAAGTAACGTCTGTCACTTTTACAAGTAACATGCTACTTTAATGACAAAATTAGTTACAAAATTGTGTCTTATCATTTAGTCTACGGCTCTATAGCCGTGCAGTGTCCACGAATGATAAGAATAAAACTTAAATGATTGTGAATAATGTTTCTTTCGGGTCTTAAGAGTGCAAACTCTTATCTTAATTGATGAAACTACGCTGGCTAATAGTGCTAAAAATACACGCATTGACGTAATTTTCTCGGTAGATAAAATGGACAAAACGTCGCGCCCGGTAGGTATGCATGGGGAAGCGGGTTTAATTACCGCCTGAGACTAAATTTTACAAGATTAAATACGGATATTATAATTGCAATTAAATTGCCTATTTTTGGCATCATCATATAAAGTAAATAAAACTTCTATTTAAGGAGTTCTGTTCTAATAAAATAAATCTCGAATCAGAATTTCTTGTTGATCGTTACGACTAATCAACAGAAAAGGTTTTAAAACTGCATCTACATGGAGGATAGATCAGGTAGACCTTTTCTAAGTTTCCTGGTCAAGTAAGCTTAGCATAGTTATTGGCTTGAAAAAATTTAAAACGTCATTTTACCTACTGTCTTGACATATAATATTAGGGACCTTCAAGTGGGCCTATTTTTACAATATCTGTAAATTCCGACGTACCTGCACACTAATAATTTTATAACATAGACTAGTTTACGGACTTGAATGTAAAAAAATCGACTTTTCCCCAATTTTGATTAGGATAATAATACGAGTAAAGAGATTCAAACAGCGGGGTTAAGGACAGTTCCTGAGTTAGCAATAAAAATATTTTGTTACGAAACGAATTAAAAGTCAACATAATAAATCCCTGGGTAGGGAAAGAAAATAATAGGTTTAGTTATTTCGTCTGCGCCGTTCATACACATTTTTTGTCAAACAAATTATAAAACTTATACTTTCATCATCACATTCTTAACGCCTCTAGCGGGGTGCCCTGAGTAGGGACAGAAAATAATAGGTTTAGTTATTTCGTCTCTACAGTTTATACACATTTTTGTCAAAAGAAATCATAAAACTTATACTTTCACCATCACATTCTCAGCCTACACCTCTAATGTAGTGCCCTAATACTGCCCGTCTTCTTCTGGCAATTATCCTTGACTCACCTCTATGACACCCATCGGAACAGAATGTGTCAGCATCACCAGACACTCACTGGTCTTTCCTAAATGAGGATACTGCCATATATGATACTAATAAAATACATAAAGTATAAAGTATAAAGTAAAGTATAAAGTATTTACATACATACATACATACACATTATCACGTCTCCTTCCCAACGGGGTAGGCAGAGACCAAGGCCTTCCACTTACTACGATCCTGGCATACATCTTTCGCTTCTTCCACATTCATCAATCTTTTCATGCATGCTCGTTGGTTTAGAGTACTCTTGACCTGATCTTTCTTCAGAACATCCCCGATTTGATCGTGGTAAGTTCGTCTAGGCCTTCCTCTTCCAACGTTCCCTTTAATAAAACGCCGTAATAAAACCATTAATGATATAATTATATTAAGTTGTAGAAAACGAAAGTCATAAAGTTGGAACTTCAGTTGATATCCTGAAAGATCGGCTACCTAGAAATGCAATACAGCTGAAAACATTGTTTTAAATGATCCTATACCAAATAAGGAGTTGTCGCTGAGAGAATATGCCAAAAAATATCGCCTTGACCTCCAAGGTTATTTAAAATGTACCTATAAAAAATCTAAAAGGTGCGCCTGTAAAAAGCATTCAGTGAGTACCTATGTAATTCAAAATGTCATGATTCCACGTCTTGCCAGAACAAAAATTTAAAAAATATTTTTAAAGACGATCGTTTTAAAACTGTTGATTAGTTATAATGTACCAAGTTTTTTCAAAATGAATAATTATTCATTATCGAAATTCTTTTGTTAAGGCTTAAATACAAAATACGATCGTTTATACTAATAATTTTAAGTATAATAATTTGTTTAGTATTATTGCTCAAAAGTTTTGTTAACTTACCATAATGCTCATATTGAATTTAAATTTAATATCCTCTGTACATTAGGGTTGCAAATAAATTATTGAGTATTGAGTAGTGAGTAAAGTATTGTAACTATTTGCAGGATATATAAAGTTGATTTTGGAATAAAAATAAAAACCAAATTTATTGTTTTATTTTAGATTGTGACCGTAAGTATTTCACTAAACTTAATCTAGTAGATACTATAATTATATCACTAAAATTGAACCGTATTATAACTATTTTCCTAGTAAGAAAGTAATGAATCGCTTTTGTGTAACTATGTTACGGTATATAATTACATCCCTAGGGATATAACTATATTACAGCTTTATCTATCATACTGCGACATATACACCTAACTTTGACCTAACTAAACTAACTATCACATTACGGGTATTGACAATAGTCCTGAGGATGAGGATAAACAAAGACATCAAAAATTTTACAAAGTTTCTGGAAATTTTGTTGTTGTTTGTAATCGATATTGTTGCTTCAATAAGTTTATTACACTTAATAGAATTCTATCACGGCGTACGGACGCGTGACCGTTGTGCTGATGTGATATCAATGGTGGAATGTATTACGATGGGGTCAACTTTTGGAGCGTCACGTGTGACTTGCGAAACTAAAGCGTTGGACCTTGCTATAATGTTTGCAGACGAAAGAATATTTTGTTTTATTATTAGCAATCTTTAGAGCACGGAGTTGTTGGTCACTTTAGCAATGTATGAATAGTTGCTGTCCTGTCAGCCGCGATTTAGAATTGGAACATACACGTGGAATTTTGAATCTAAACTTTTTTCCCAGTCATCTATGTAACACTTATTCTATTTCAGCCTATAAGTGTATCTACATAATTCCACTTAGATCATTTCACCTGTTCTGTCGTTATTTAGTAACAAATAATCATTAGAACTTTCGCATTGATTAAATTACTAAAACTAGTAAGATTTATGATACGTTTTTTATACAATGAAAATGTTACACCTGGAAAATGTTTATTAGTCTTGTACATGAAATTAATAATTTCAGATTATCCTAGACAAGCAGAATATTGCAAACTCATAAGAAAAAACTTAAGAAACATTAAGAAACATATTTTTAACCTTAGTGACAAATTTAGAATCTAAGAAGTTCTTAAAAATCAACTAATATTATTATTTGTTGTTATTAGTTAGACTGAATCCAACACTTCATTTATTTTTTCTTATTTCTTCATTTTATCAAATTAGTTTAATGCTTTGATACAAAGTTGCCTAGCTTAACAAGGCAAACCCATTGAGGTATCCATCCCTGTGTTATGTCAGTACCCATCACTGCTGTAGTAACTTGAATTCAATGATGGAGACCTTTTCCCTGCAGTGGGATGATTATAGGCTGTTACTTGAACTTAGGTTATTAAATTATATTTAACTTGCAGGAAGAATGTGGGGAAGAAATTTGGGAAACCATATTACGAGAAGCTGGCGCCAGAAACACAGAGTTCAGCGCTACTCAGGTAAGTAAAGATTGAAATGTCTAAATTCAGATATATCTATAATTTTAATTAGTACCAACATCATTTTGCGTCTTCTTACAGCAATACCCAGACGCACTTATGTTGCGCCTTGCAAGCGCCTTGGCACGGTTCCTTACCAAAGACCCTAACAGCCCCTCTACATCCACACCCGGGAGTCCAGCCCCACGGAAGCAATCCCTCAAAGCTAAACCTTCCTGGCGAAGTGCCTCAGTTCACACAGACGGCAGAGCAACAGCCTACAGGTGTCCGTTCACAGCTGCAAACGCCCTCACTGCGGTCACGAAGAAAGAAATTGATGCATACAACTCATCTGAAGATATCGGAGCTCACAGATCAACAGATAGGATCAACGACAGTCGGGAACACCAAATCACGAGAAATCTTCACAGACGAAGCTTGGCATTTACACTAGAAGACCGTAGTCTACCTGAAGTTGAACAAAGTAATGAAACAGAAAAAGTATTTGAAGAAAAAGTCGAGAATAACCAAGCTGAGGAAAAAGTTGTTGATTCGAAAGATTCGAATCCAGCAAGTCCTAATTCTGAGGGCACACCGTCAGCTACGTCACCGGACTCTGAAATCAACAAGAGATATTCTTTTGTCAAACCACCGACGAGGAAAACCAGCTGCACAGTGGCTCTGGATGTGTACAGACGGAGAGGGTCGGGAGCAGCAGTGAGGCAGAGATTAAATAGCCTCAGCCTCATCAGCGGGGAAAAGCTACTGAATATGAGGGAGAAGTTTGGTACTCCAGAGAAAGTAATGCATTTCTTCGGCAGATGCTTTGTCAAGTTTTTCACCAACTATGGGTAATATACTGATTTAAACTTCCACTATCACTAAAAGTAATTCATTCGGGGTCTACTATCACTTACTACCATGTACCTTTTTTTACGGGTTCCCGTATTTCGAAACTGTTGCAAGCTCCATTATCACAAAAGAACTTGTTTTTTTCGGAACTCATAAAAAAAACAAGGTACATGGTACATAAACCCCGAATCAATTAACTCTTAACTAGGAGTAACTTCAACTTGCATGACTATTTCTCCTTTTTTCGTATATTTTCAGCGCAAAATTATTAACCAACATTTACAAAATGTCATTCAAATGTTTTCACAGTCGAGAAAATTGGGGTGAAAATTCCACATGAATGGTGACTGATTTCCTCTTTTCCAACTGTTTTAGATAATTTCAGCTTTGTGAGATTGCTGGTTGGCGCCCCTTTGAAATATTTCAATCATTAAGAAACTTACATTTTGCCAGAACATTCCTAAGTAACTTAAAACTGTGCAAGTAACGTAATTGAATTCGAAGATATTATTTCGCCTTTGTGTTCATTACTGCTTGAAAATCAAACTTTTAAAGTTGAAGTTGATTTTTTTTGTAGGCTCAACGATGGTACCTATAACTGTACTTAAGTATAAAATGACTTTATCTATGAAGTAACGTTCTTCATCTGGAACTCTTTGATGGAAAGCAAATCTGATAAATATCTGTTTGCTTTTTCCTGACCTTATACTATATTATTTATTATAATGTAAGGTTGTAATGTAAGGTGGCGACTAGCCTTTGCCACAATGAGATTAAATTTAATACTATGGTGAAGTCAATAAATCGTCATTTCGAAAATAAATGATTTCATTGAAAATGGTCCTTGAGTAATTGAATTTAGTCTGGAAGTGAAAAGAGGCATTTTACCTAACGAGATTTATTTATACCTGGTGGTGGAGTGGCGTTTTCAAGGTGTCGCTTGCTCCTAAGTCACGGGTTCGATTTCCGTTTCTATTACTAACACTTCAATGTCCGTATTTCTGTCTGTCTGTTTGTCACCGGGGTATATCTCATGAACTGTGAAAGCTAGACAGTTGAAATTTTCACAGATGATGTATGTCAGTTGCGGCTATAATGAAAAAACAATAAAATAAATATTTTTGGTGGACAATACAACCATACCACAAACCTGATTTTTTGCCGTTGTTTGCCTAAATTAATTAACGGCGTCCGGTAGTTGCTTAAAATATACACAGAATATTTAATATTCCAAAACAAAGCGTCTATCAAGAGCAAGAGCGCAAGTCCGACTCGCAGATGAGTGGTTATAATAATACTTATACGATAGCCGATTTTTTTTGTTACAACCTTAGTTGCTTGTTTCGTTCCCAGTTACGATACAATGATCCGCGCAACGGGGCGATACTTCTGCACGTTCCTGCAGTCAGTTGACAGCATCCACCAGCGCATGCGGTTCACGTTCCCGCGCATGCGCTCACCCAGCATGCAGCTGACGCGCGCGCACCGACACGGCGCTGAACTAGTCTACAGTAGCGGCCGCACCGGCTTCACCCACTACCTTATGGGTACGTACTTAGAGTTGCTTTATGGAGTGCAGAAATAGGCAGGCAACAGGCGCCCACCTGCCTACAAATGGGCTATTATAGCATAATCTTTGTTTTGGAGAGGTCTTCGTCCAACAATGGATGAATGTGGGTTGATGATGTAGTTAGAATACGTAACTGACGTTTCTCATGCACCATCTACGTACGACTATGTCGGGCGTCGGGCATAAGGAGTAGGAGATCGTATACATTGGGATCACCCTCAGACGAGCAGTCCATCCATCGCTTACAGGCACAAGCTAATTCAGAAGAGATTGTTTCGTAGACTGATTCGACCGGAAGTTGAACCAAAGACCCTTGAACCGCAACAACCACAAAACTACACCCACCTACTTTTGAAGTAAGTTTCTGCAAGTATAAGTACTTCAAGAACCAGGTTGGTGCGCTACTAAAAAAATTTGTTTCCAGGACAACTCTACGAGATAGCAGAAGACATTTTCTCACTGAAACTGAAAGTATCGGTGGTGAAGGAGAGCATGGAAGGCAATTATTACGTCGCAGTACTTCGATTGGAGTTTGACAATAGCGACTATGTAAGTGGAAAAATTGTATTCCTTCCTTCCTAATTCTAAATCATTATTTGTACCAAATAAATTGCTTGTTTAAATTGGAAATACGATACGATTCATCCCCACTTTCGCTTATCCGACGACTGCTCTGTGCATTCAGCTATTAAGACATTTCGAAAGTGGATAAAAAACGACCTAAGGTAATCGAAATGTTTATTAAAATTTATTTACACCTTTTACCTCTCGAAAAATAAGTACCTAGTAGGTAATTTAATTCTCAACTTAAAAAGGCGTATGATGTATCAAATACCTAGATAGATAATATTAGTTAACTAAGGTCAAGTTAAGACATTTTAAAGGGATAAGCATCAGGCCTCCGTTACCCTTAGACGGTGGAACCATAATATTTTGATGTTTTATTGCACTGCCGAACAATCTTAATAATTTATGATTTTGTTGCGAAATTCTTCAAATGATTTTTCATATGATTGATTAGTCAAATAAACAACAAAAAATTCGACTCGGGTCACTGGAACCAGCTACTTAACGGAAGATAAAACGTTCCTACACATCTATTTAAATGAGATAATGACGCAACACTCTCCAATATATACCTACTTTTTTGACAATTATTCAAAAGTACCCGGTCTCACCTACATAAACTATTCTGTACACGAGACACGGTAGTCTATCCTCTGAAATAGGTCTCACGTCATCGTATCGTCTCGTTTAGGAAGGAAATCAATTTGCAACCACTGATCGGCAACTATAAAACTACAATCACTTATCTGCTATTGTATTGCAAGTATCATTGAGTGATTTTTGGTACTTAGATTGTCCGTGTAGCCATAAATATTTATATAGTAAGAAGCTCTACCTTTTGCGGCCAACTATGGAATTAATACTAAACAAAACGTGGTTGCAATTGATGTTAATACCTACCATAGCACAAAAGTCTAAGAGTTCAGTAGCTTTCGTCTTATAATACCTACAAGAAATAAAGAATATAAATCTAATATTATTGAAGACGTTTTTGGCAGGACAATTATTAACTTAGCACTATTAAGCTTGCTGTTTTTGCGAAACGTCAGTACTTAGTACTTATATCTGTTTGAATTTTTAAAGACATAAGAACAATTTCTTGCTATTTAATTTAAAATATAAAAGGCAATTTTTACCCATTTACCCATAAAAACCTTTTTACAATTTTCATCGAATAATAGTGTATTAATATCATTGGAAATAACCGCAGCATTAATGTAAAATAACATATCTATTTTGCATAACGACTAGAGAATCTATTGGCTGTTACAAAGTTTCAACTATCAAAGCAATGTGAACCCGTTGTTATACATAATTTGACATAAGTTATTGTGAGTAATAATAGCCCTCCCTCTATCAAATTTAATTTAATTAACTAAAGTGATATCCTAGTGACTGTCTAAGTGTAGGTACTGCTATTTTACTGTCTACAAGGTCTAAAGGATAAAATATAATTAATTTTATTTTTAATTGCTTTGTGTGGCAAGATGACTTTAGATTAGATAAACCTTGTTGTCAATAATAGTTAATTACTAGAGAGAAGAATGAAGATTCTACGACTCGGATAAATTAGCCTGAAATGGCAATCATTTTTCATGCGAACAAAGAAGTCAGGGTAAGGTCCGAAATGATTTTATTATGTTTATTTAGGACGCTCCGAGAGACCGCCCTTTGAATAAAATCGTTATAATAAGTGTAGTACCCTCAGATGTAATGCATACCATTCTTGGCTTTTTCTGTGTGTAAACGCTCCGTTCGCGTTGGTCTGGTGCTTTAGGTACCGGGCCTAAAACTTGGGGCCCTGGGTATGATCCCCGAGTCGGGCAACAAGTTGCAATGTTGGGCGAGCGGAGACGAATGAAACAACGTGTTACTGTAACGATGCGCGTATAATTAATGTGTGTTCTCTTAATAAATCACAATACATATATAGGCAACGGATTATGTTAATGTGTGGGTGGATCGTACACATACTACACCTCCCCCTTTTTAAAAAGATGAAATAAATTAAACAATATTTTTTCGTACTTTTTGAACAAAAACATACAATTTCAAATTTCAATACAAGACAGAAAACAGACAACATTACAATTACTTTCGTATTATATAACAAAAATATACTTATTTAAATATACATAACAAATAACAATCTATAGTTAATGGATTCATTTCGGCAACAAAAATTATACAACGTAATTTGAATTAATAATATAAAATAATATTATTACAAATTTTTGGTATCAAATCATAATTTTGCTGATTCCAAATTGTATTACAATAGTTTAAGTTATAGAACTTAAAGGAAAGTATTTTTAGGGTAAAAGTTAAAAAACAGAATTAAGTATAGGTAACAGTAATTTTTGAATTATCGAACATTATTCGGATTCGCAATCACCAACCCACATTTGAAAGCTTGGTGATTATGCCTGTACCCATCATTACTGATGTAACTTGAATTTAAAGAGGAGGTCATTGCCCCGCAGTGCAAGTATTATAGGCCGTTACGCTAAGGTATATTTTTTTTCCAAATATATATTTTAAATATTTTCTTTTGTTAAATAGTCACGGTAATTTCTAGCCTCAATCTGTTACACTTGTAGTGTGGCGTACATAAACATAGAAACTCAGATACTTACCTATTTCTATCAATTAATACAAAAAATGCTAGTGCTCACTCAAATATTTGCCCCATGCAGGATTCAAACCAGCAACCGATTTGGGGTCTACGTCGCACACGTTGTTGGTATCACACGATTAATTAAAATTCATTTTTTTGTAGAGTCAGCATCTCTTATACAGTCTGTTAGTTCTGTTACAGCTTATCTACGAATGCACATCTCATAAGCTAATAACCTTGATAATTATCATTTCGGATGGCGCAAAAACCAACTAATTTTGGGTACCTACCTCGTAAAATGTTTGTTTGGCAACAGACACAAAATGAAATACTTATTTTAAGCTTTAAATTCGTAACCCAATATTCAATTCGATGTTCTCTTTAATGTGATAAGACCAGCATTAAGTTACACAAGAAATAAGGTCGTTATAAACCTAAACCGTCCAATTTGATCCACCATACATTGGCTTGCGTTGAACTCAACATCTTAAGTGAATGCTGATCACCAACGACTGCAGGTCCAGTCGCTGATGCTGCGCAAGTCGCTGCCGTGTCCACTGCCGCAGGTTCCAGCGTCGCTGCTCCTCCAGCTGTTCCCCTTCGGCGTGATGCTGGACCGCCGCATGAAGGTGCTTAGGGCTGGCGACAAGGTTAGTTGCTTAAAACTTAATATTAACAAAAATATTTTCAGACATTCCACACTGGGCCACACAGAGCCATCTAGTGCCAAACTAAGCTACTACTAAGCTTACCTATACTATGGGTAGACAACCGATAAACGTATTATACTTTTTTTTAAATACATAAAAATCATTCATGCACAAAAATTTTTGTACTGTGCGAGGATCGAACCCGCGACCCATGGCTCAGAAGCAGCGTTTACTGCCACTGATCCAACTGGTCATCAAACAATAAAACGGGACAGGAGCCGGCATCCCGCTTCTACAGTCATTCTCCTTCTATGTGGCTGTGCTTAACGTTAGCGGCAAGATTGATTGTAGGTACATATTTCTCTTGCACTTTGTGTTGCTAACAAGAAGCCTAATAACGCAGGTATTGTCTGCTGCTGATCCAGCTATCCTCTAGGGATTTGGTCATTGTCAAACATTTTCTTCGCAACCGGCCAGACCACGCAGAGCGTGTCTACCTGCGACAATGATTCGCCCAATCCAATCGAAACGTCGTTAATCCCGTTTTAGTGTTAAGTTTTTGATGATATTTGTCCTAGGCTACAGATGTAATTGCTGACATTTTATCAGGCTGGCTCCTGATAAAATCCTGCATCTACCATTCACCACTTACAATTTGGTAACGTTGCTAACGTTAGCGACCAAAAGATTGATATGTGTGGCTAACAAGCAACCTAATAAGCTACCTTTTACGTTTAGCTGACGAATTACTAAAATTTTCATCAAATGAAATTTTGGAAGTACAACTGATCACAACTTTAGGAACTTGAACTAATACTAGATTATTTCATGATCAACATAGGAGAACAGCTCTCTTTTACACTTAATTAAAGGAACAATGTTTATTTTTCACAGCTTGTGGAAGCGTGGGGTGGGCCGTACAACCGTATAGCGAAGTCACCTATCTCCGAAATACTCCGATTGCGGAAACCGAAGATATCATTTACATGGGATAAGGTTACTTAATTTTGTATTCCTAATAATAATATACAATAAAAAATGTCGACCCAACACTCGCTCTTGCTAAATGTAATTCGATATTTCACTAGGCGCAAAAAGTCTTTATTCTTTTATGTACTTTTAGGTATGTAGGATCATAATAATTAACTATTTAATGTTGCTTCTCGGCTACTGAAATCAGCTTTTTAAGATTGACTTATCTACTTTTGAAGCTCTGAGAATCATCTGAGAATCTTAGACATTATTGAAATAAATTATTTGATATATATAACAGATTTAATTCCTATATAACGCATTTTACTTTATTAAGACGTTCCGAACAGCGTTCGTGGTTACAGGTAGTCCCGTGACGTGTAAAACCCTAATAAATGCGTCTATTATTGTTCGCGTAAATTCATGAAAATAATTTGTCTTTTTAGAGGTTGTCTACCAAAATACAAGATAACTAGATAGTGTTCTAGAAATTCGGTCGTTTTTCTTGAGGCAGATAGCATTTAGACTCGAACTGATACTAATATTTTGTTTTCTAAGTAAGACAGGTGTTACATACATTTAGGAGTGCACAGCAATTCTGGGTAGGGTATGCAGGGCTTATTTTCATGTCCTATTAAGGCGCGCACTGGGTGTGCAAAGGCCAAATGATAGCAAATCTTTTAGGTGGTGTGCATGCAAACTATGCTATTCGAGCTGGAGCTCATGCGGTGGCGGGCCCGCAGCGCTGGCGACGCGCGGCGCGGCTCCCAGGGCGCGCGCTCCGTACTCTTGAAAGGGCCCATCTACTTACTCGAGGAGATTGACGCACTCATATTTCTATGCAGCCCTATGTAAGTATTCAGTTACATTAAGATAATTTGTAGATTAGGAATATAAGAATAACTAAGGCTTTTTTTGCGGTTATTATTTTGCTAATAGTTTCCGCTCATTAACACCGGCTTACTAAGGTACCTACCTACACCACACTACCTGCACCGGCACAGAATGAGCAAGCACTATTACATGCAAGAAGGACGCTCACCCTCACTTAAAAATGCATGCAGTACAGTAGTCAGGCACTTTTAGAATAATTTAAATGAAACAATATTTATTTAAGTATTCCGTCTCATAACAAATAATCCACGGTTACCTTTAATAAATCATTATGCGTTTTACTAATTACACCCCAGCTTGTATTAGACCTTGATACCAAGAAGAATTCCTGTAAAACGACACATACATGCAGTCGTTCGTAGCTTAAACTCATAAGATAAAGTCTGAAAACACAAAGCAGTGAAACAATCCTCAATTTTTTTGCAGTTTCAACGATCTAGAGGAACTGCGCCAAGCCGGCCTCTACTTAGCCGACATGAACGGTCATGGTTTGTCTAAGGAGATGCTGCTCCAGGGTTGGCAGCACCTGTCCAGGCTAGAGCTACTCTTCGAGAAGGCTGAGAGTCGCTGCACATCCCTAGAAAAGTCCTGTCGGCTTCGAGACCAGTGGAAGAAGAGGGGCGATCAACTTCTCTACTCCATGATACCTAAGCCGATTGCTGATCATTTGAGAGCAGGGAAAGATTCGATGTCTGCCTGTCAGGTATATAAACATAGGGCATATGATTTAGCTAGAGAAGAAATTAAACTTAAAATGATACTGTTCTAGTTTTTTGAGACTTGATTTTGTTTAGAAGTAATAAAATAAATAAATAAATAAATGTGGACAACATCACATACATTGTCCTGATCCCAATTTGAATAACTATTTAAAGTATTCGTATTTTGGAAACCAGAAACAACGAAGGTACCACAAACACCCAGACCCGAGAAAATGTAGAAAAACAAATTTTTTCTACATTGACCCGTCCGGGAATCGAACCCTAGACCTCGGAGCTAGCGGCTCCATGAAAACTGGCGCGTACGCCACTCCACCATGAAGTTCGTCAAAATATGAATAGGTAATTAGCATGCAAATAATAATAATTCTTATTCTTACTAATCCTTACAAATATTATAAATGCGTAACTGTCTGTCTGTTACACTTTACACCTAAAATACCTAACCTATTTAAATTTAATTTGGTGAAATTTGGTACAAAAATAGACAAGTAGAGTTATTTTGTATCCTACGGCTAGGCACAGGTTTCTGCCAGTGCTATACTCGTACACCGTGCATTTTGAACCTCCTGGAATACAAAACCCACGTTATGTAACCAGTACCTATGTACTTATAACATTTCGGCAGTGTTATTTTATGTTATTTATGAATTAATATAGTCAAAGAAAAAGTAAAAAATTAAAACTATTCATTTTAAATCATGCTGTGACGCGCACGGACGTATTAGTTAGCTATGGCCTGGACTTAGATGAATGAACCTTACAGAAACACGCCCGTGTGTATCACAGTGTGATTCAAAATATACAGGATGAAATTTTAACCACTTTCCAAAATTTTTGTAGGCGTTCAGTATCGTATTTAGAGCCCATTTATGAAGTAAAAAATGTATATCAAGTTTTCACCCGAAAATATTTTTTGCAATATTGTTTTCAATTTTTACGGTCCTAGGCCTGTTAAGGTATAAAGGGAAAATCAAAAACTTATGATTAGTATCGTAATGAATGAATGAGATGTGCATCGCGTAAAAAAAAAGTTGCTAGGCGGCCGTATCAAAAATGTAAGAGTTTTAGCGGACATTTTCAAAGTGCTTTATCTCGACATTTTTGTACTATACCAAAAGAAAAAATACGTCATTTGTTTTTTGTCTCGTAGATTGCTATATTAAAATTTGGAAAGTGGTTAAAATTTCAGCCTGTATAGCTAAATCAATATTTTATATTTTTCAATAATACTTTTTTGATAAAAAATTAAAATAAAAACTCTGCCAAGTCGTTATACCTACATAGTGTTCACATAGTGTGAGAGGATGAATGAAAGCAGGTTGACTAAAAAGATATATATGGCGAGTATGAATGGAAATGTTGGAAGGGGAAGGCCTCGACGAACTTATCTTGATCAAATCGGGGAAGTTCTAAAGAAAGGTCAGGTCAAGAGTACCCTAAACCGGCGAGCGTGTATGAAAAGATTAATGAATGTGGATGAAGCGAAAGTAGTCTGTAAGGATCGTAGCAAGTGGAAAGATGTGGTCTCTGCCTACCCCTCCGGGAAAAAGGCGTGAGTGTATGTATGTATTTATGTATGTACTTATGTTCACATAACGTGGGTTTCTTTTTCCAGGAGGTTCAAAATGCTCGGTCTATAACGTGTAGTTCACGCAGGCAGAGGAGAGGGGGAAAAGCGTAAACGGATAATTTAACAATTAATTATTACAATGCTGTTTTTGTTGATTAAATAAACCATGTTTCCAGGCGTTCCCGAGCGTGACAATAATGTTCTGCGGCGTGCAGCTGTCGGAAGCGGGCTCGCGGGCCGACGTCATGCAGACCGTCGCCTACATGAACGACCTGTACTCCAGAATCGACAGGCTGCTGGACACTCACCGTGTCTACAAGGTTTCATAATCATAATCATAAACATTTATTTGCTTCATTTGGTTGTCTACGTTTTAAATAACAAAAAGTCACACAAATGAGTCCTTACTTAAAAATTAAAAATTACAATTCAGTAACAAACCCAATTCAATAAATTCGGTAACAAATTCAAATTTAATTGAATAATAATTACTAGTAAAATACTAAGTAAATACAATAATAAAAAAAAGTAACTGCCTATAATCTTCCCGAACTAGGGCAAAGAACTCGATTATTGAATTCAAGTTACCACAGCAATAATGGGTATAATAGGCATAATAACCACGTTTGCCAAATGGTGTTGGTGATCACATACCCGAGCAATGTTCGAAAATTCGGAATTATTTCATACCGACCCAGCAAGGCTAGAACAATTATTAAAAATAAAAATTACAATTCAGTTACAAAACATATTTGCATTAGGAAAATATAAATAAATATTTATTATTATCGAAACGTCACAGTAGTGCGCATAAATAAACTGTACCTACATACTAAACTTATGCACTATTGTCTTTACACTTAACTAAGTAGTGACAATAGTTAATTTTTCAATGTTATATAATTAACTTCACAGAAGTGACTGCGATGTAAGTATAAAACATAACAATAGAAACTTACGACGATACATAAGCGGTTAATTGCTTATGTACAGTGGCTCGCACAGTAGGCTATATAAACACGTAGGTACTCATAAGAAGGCTCAAGGTCACACAGCGGGTAATGGAGAGAGAAATGCTTGGTATTTCCCTGCGTGGTAGAATCAGAAGTAAGGAAATCCGTAGGAAAACTAAGAATTTAACCGACATCGCTCGAAGAATTGCGGAGCTGAAGTGGCAATGGGCGGTACACATAGTAGGTACGAAGAACCGATAGCCGTTGGGGCGGGAAGGTTCTGGAATGGCGAACGAGCACCGAACGACGATCTGGGAATAGGCCCCCCACCAAGCGGACCGACGATCTGGTGAAGGTCACGGGAAGCGGTTGGATGCGGATGGCGCGGGTTATGGAGATCCTTGGGGGAGGTCTACGTACAGCAGTGGTTTGACTGATGACGATGATGATGACATGTTTGTTGCAAACTCGCACCTATGTCAACGACGTTAAGATGCCCCAGGATATGAAGATAGGTGAAGCGGTGATTTACGCAAAGCAGTTATTAGCAGCACAGTAAAGCAAAAACTAGACGAATGCGATTCGGACTCGTCCTTCAGCTTCAGTTCAGGAATCGAGTTTCGCAGTATTCTAACGCAGTTTTTCTGGAATTAGTCATTTAATGATTTAATTACAAATGTAATAGTTTTCAGATTTTTCCCTATACTTGTAGTGAATACGGTGTTAATTACTAAACTTTAAAGTTCTCTGTCGCTCTGCCGCGAAATACTCTGAGAGTCGAAATTTTCACATCAAAAGTGGCGCCCAACGTGAAGTTTAGCCAACTGGAGGTAAACTACTCTAGGCGTAATCGCAACAAGGGTCAAGCTAAAAAGAATTTACCAAACTTTATAGTTCTATGTCAACTGGAATTACCCAAATTTTGAGTATCGAAATATTCGTATCAAAAGTGGCGCCCAACATGAAGCTTACCCAACTGTAAGCTACTCTAAGCGTATTCACAACAAGAGTCAAGCGATAAAGAATGGTTTCTAGGTAGGTATAGCGTTGTTATATACTCTATAATGTAAATTAAAAATACAATTCCTCAAATAAAGAATTCTGTCAGAGCTAGGCTTCGAACCCACAATCTTCTGCTTACCGGGCGACTGCTTTAATATTTTTTTGTGCCGTCGAATAATTCAAGGGTAGCGCTAAAACTTAGTGGAATTTCATGAATATATTTAATTAGTAATTCCAACATCCAATCGGTAAAGATAAAACAGAAGATCAAGGTTATCTGAAGAAAGCGCTTCTTAGCAATAAGACCGCTAATATTGTACATCTTTCTGTTAACATCGTTACTTTTGTTTGATGTGCAATAAAGCCTATTCATTTATTCATTCGTTCAACTGGTTCAACAGCATTATGATGTTTTTATAAGTTCTGTTCTACAAGGTGTTAGGTAAATGGTACCTACAACAAGCCGAAACCAGCTTAAGTGTAAGTATTAATACTATGGTGAAGTCACAAAGATATCATCACATATTACTTACCTAACAACATCCTGTATTAGCAATTAAATTTCTAATTAGCAAATATAATATCAAAACATAATTGTTTTTATATTGAAAATAAAATTGTCGCAGGTAGAGACAGTGGGCACGGTGTACATGCTGGTGTCGGGCGCGCCGGAGCGCCGCCGCGCGCACGCCGCCGCCGCCGCCAGCGCCGCGCTCGCCATCGCGCGCTCCCTGCCCATGCTCACTATAGGTAACTTGACATACCCTTTGACGATCGGATATTCCAGACACAATTAAAATCAATTGTTATCGTACCGGTTTTCTCTTGGGGTTCAAAGCGTTAAACGTTTAATCCATTGATATGTTGTTAAAAAAAACTAGATAGGTACACGATCAGCGCCAAAATGGTGGCCCAACTAAAGGTGCATTTGACATAATGATGCACTTTTAGAACCTACAACCTATTGCAATCAAATAAAAACAACATTACATTGGTAAATACGTATCCATACTATTACATGTCTGACATAAAATCAACGTCAATCATTCAATCGCGGACAATTTTAGGTATCATTTTTTGTATCGGACTTTGTACTAGATTTATTATAAGTAAGTATATCGATGGTTGAATCCCACGAAAAAGTATTCATGCACAGAAATGACAACAAGTAATTAAGTAACTATAACTAACCTACGAGTATAAACACCACAAAGGCATCCATCATTGAACACAAGTTGGGTATAGGCATAAACACCACGCTTACTAAATGCCGCTTGCTGATTACAAAACTGGGTAATGTTCAAAAATTCCAAACTCTTTTTGCCCGATCCGGAAATCGAACTTAAAGCGTTTAATCCATCGATATTATGATAAGAACCAGATACACAGTCCGTCACAAAAATGACACCAACTGTCCTCGATTAAATAATAAATTGACGTTGATTTTATGTCAGCGTCAACTTTATAACCCGGCCAAATTAAAAGTATGGATATTTATGTCATGTTGTATCGATTCAGTTGTTATAGGTTGTATTTACTTAATGTGCAACCTTATATCAAATGGGTGTGGGTACATTTAGTTGGGAAACATTTATGTGTACTTATCTAGTTTTTTACCGTTTTATGCCAAATAAATATGTTTTCTTTCATTCCTTCTGATTCCAGGCATCCACTCGGGTCCGTGCGTGGCGGGTGTGCTAGGCTTGCGACTTCCGCGCTACTGCCTCGTGGGGGACTCCGTCAACACTGCCAGCCGTATGCAGACCACTTCAGAGGTGCTTAAAACCCCGTATCAATTAATACCTAAAGGAACTTATATCCACCTAGTGAAGGACACCCCTGCTTTACCTTTTTGTTGATCATCAAAAATGTTTTTCATTTTGTCGACCATTTGGATCAGCGGTAGTTAACGCTGCTTCTGAGCCATGGGTCGCGGGTTCGATCCCCGCACAGTACAAATATTTGTGTGCATGAACATGTCGGTTTGTACTGGTCTGGGTGTTTTCTATGTATTATAAGTATGTATTTACAAAAAAAAAAAAAAAAGTATATAAGTAAGTTTATCGGTTGTCTAGTACCCCATACGACAGGGTACTTAATACTACCTTAATTTGGGACTAGATGGCTCTGTGTGGCCCAGTGAGGCATGTCTTAAAATATTTATTTATTTTATTTTATTTATATATTTTTTGAAGCTTTTTGCATAAGTAGTGGTTTTCAAAGTACTAAGTCAGAAAAATGAGTAAATTTAAAACCACTCGATTTCACTAGCTTTATGTTTAGGATGTCTGGAAAATATCACTCAAAATTTATTTCCTAAGGTAGGTTTTTTTTCACCTATTTATTACCTACCGAATCTGTGATGGATGACGTCTTCTACACTGAGGCCTTGCTCAATATCCATAGTCTCTTCTCATAACCATGTAATTAAAGTATGTGGCAGAGACATATAGATCCGTAGGTAACGGGCATCGCGTTGGGTAATGGGGCCTCTCTGTATTGTATCCTACAGCGTGAGATACAGCAAAATAAGAATGTGTGTAAATAAGAATGATATCGTGTCACCTTTTGTTTCAGCCGGGACGCATTCAAGTGTCAGCTAAAACCGCAGCTCAGCTACCAGCCGGCCGATTCAGACTTAGGCGCCGAGGGCTGATTAAAGTCAAAGTAAAGCTGCCATCAATTTATAAGTTACTCTTTAAGGTTCACTTCCACTGTATTAATACATCACTACCTAGCTTTTCGAATGCTGCTATGCCTACATATCTACACCGTGCAATTTGAACCACCTGTAAAACGAAGCCTACGTTTTGTAACCATTATGTATAACATCTTGGCAATGTTTTTTTTTTTACAAAAAATTTTTTTTATTAAAATATTGAATATCGGTTCAGCTATTTATTTTGAAACACGCTGTGACGCCCACAGGTGTAGCTGTGTAAGGTCTATTCAACCGAGACCCCGCCGCAGCAAAATAATACGTCTGGGCGAGTCACAGCGTGTTACAAAATTAAAAGTCTGAATCCAAGATTAAAATTTAAAAAAAATAATAATAAAAAAAAATAACACTGCCATGATGTTATACACAAAATGGTCCAATAACGTGGCTTCGTTTTACAGGTGGTTAAAATTGCACGGTGTATAGCTTGGGCGGCAACGTGAGCCCTGCAATGGGTTAAGAAAAAAGTCTACTTACTTGTATTTTTTTTCATGGTCTAATCTATCTCTGTACTAAATTTCATGTAAATCCTACTTTCTGTCGGCAGCAGCTAGAGTGTGATATATTTTCGCTTTTGTAATCTATCGTACAACTGGATGAAAAGAGATTTACTTAACTCAAAAATATGCCGAGGTGAAAATCAAATTTATTTACGCGCGCTTGAGATACTCGTACTTAAAATTTTCCTACTGTTACTCTATTTAGCAGATAGTTGAAACAGGAGAACTTCTATTGACGTGTCTAAAAATTCAATTTTATTAACGTGCGTTTTTATCTAGGTGTGCGATATGGTCCCTTGGTGTTCATACGATATTTGTTTCAGGGCAAGGGTATGATGGAAACCTTTTGGCTAGAAGGCGAAGTGGAGGAAGAGGAACAAGACGAAGCTCTACAGCTATTTTCTGCACTCTGCGGGGACGATTAAATTTAAGTTTGTGTTCTTGAAAACGCCCCGTTGGTCTAGTGGTTTAAATCATGATCTCGGGGTTCCAGGTTCGATTCCCGGGTCGGGCAACAAAAAAAGTTTAGAATTTTCGAACGTTGCTCGGGTTTGTGATCCCCAACCCGCATTTGGCAAACGTGGTAATTAAGCCAGTACCCATCATTGCTGTGGTAACTTGAATTCAATGATGGAGGCCTTTTCCTTGCAGTGGGATGATTGTAGGCTGTTACTTCTTTTTTCTTGAAAAAACATTTGTGATAGGTACCTGTTGTTACTTCAAATAATTATTAACAACAAAGTTGTGTCTGTAATTATTAACTAGTTTTTTTCTTTTTTTTTAATAGCTACATGCGCGATACGATACTAGACACAGCGCTTTAAAAACACTGGGGTTTCTTATGTCTTTGAAATAGGTGTGATTTTCCAACAAAAATTTATAGTCACTGTACTTACATGTTTAGATTATAAAGACATTACTTAGTTGCTTAGATAAGAATAAAAATACAAGAAAACAATAGATTTACTAAATTGTATTTAATATCAACAGACGAATTAAATTCGTGTTTTCTTTTTATTATTGTAAGTAGATTGTTGTCAATACAATTACAATTTTAATACTTATATTGTTGTGTCATTAGTAAAATTTACTTCAATGCCATAATGTAAATAACGTTTGATTACAAATACTAGAATATCGTTAATATTTAGTCATTTTAAGAAATAAGTGAAATAATTGAAACTGTGCGCTAGATTTGCGTCATATTAACTGTCTCATTTACGGCCGACATTAACAATATAACCTAAGGAAAAGATAGGCCTTCCTAGTTTTGCTTCTTAGCAACTGTTCTTATTTTGAACAAATAAAAAAAAAACATTTTGGCAAATAATCGCTGGTAGCCTATCTCTATTTGAGGGAGTTTTGCGCGGGAAACGAGAAGAGATAGATGGACTTTGTTTCGTAATTTTGTGAAGTTATCCTAAGCGGCATTTATAAAGTGGTGGCATTGTTATAATAATGTGTCAGTGAGTAGGATAAATCAAATCAAAGTGAGAAATAAGGAAAGGCACTCCAATTTGACTCTGATCCACGTTCTCGCGTAAAACTCCTGTACCTAATCATTGCAATGTATAAACCACCCATACATTTCAATTAGTTAGGTTAGTTAGGTTAGGCTATTATGTTTATCTAAGTATTTATGATATTGTATAATATGTATTTTAAAATGACATTATAACTTAAGACTAGGCAGGACTCGTCCGAAGCCGTTAAATTTATATGAAAAAAAAAACTATTTGAGGACAGTATTGTCTGTTCTGAGGAGAACAGACAGGTTGTTAAAATCGACCGTAAATTACATTACTATTTTACAGTTACATTCAAAGTTATAATCCGAAGTAATAATCCTTACAATTTATATATTTCATAACTTACGTGATATTGCAAGATTTAAATGAAGTACCACCATGACGATGGCAATTATTAGATATTAGTGAAATAACGAATCTACTTCTCCACTAAGTGTAAGGTGAATTCATTGTAAAATGTCTTCCTAAATTATTTCCACAAAACAAAAAAGTTTTGTTAGGTACTAGTAGTTAATTGTGTGAACGTTCTTATAAGTATATATGTGAATATTCTTATAAGGTTTGAGCTGCTTTTTATGATCATAACGTGGCTTGATTAAAGTACTTTATATTATTTTATGTGAAATGTATTTAACTGTTAATGTTCATACAAAGTACAAATAAAATAAAATCTAAACACAAATTATTTCTTATTGCTATTTGTACTTCATAAAAATGGCGCCCTTCTTACCTTAGAATATTTATTAACAAACACTTGCGTAGTAGTATTAAGCTATGATAGTTAAAATCTAAAAACATGATCGTGATTTAACAATGGACATCAAAAGTCTTCTAGACAAATTGCAAAATTAATGTTTGCCATAGCTGTATTTTAACGGATTTAAAGATTTCAATAAACAAATTTTTTCGTAAAGACTTGTAAAACTTGTCAACTTCAGTGCTTTAATTTTAGGTTATTATCTAGAAGTTGGCACTAAAGTACACTAGGACGGTGAAGTTACGTAATATAAACAACAAAATAATTTATCTAAATTGTAATAATACGGATTGATCATACACTAACGGCCGGTTCCAATAACCTATCTATCTTCAGTTTTGGCATATCGGAGATAGAAAACAACTTCTGTCTTTGTTTCTCTGGACGGCAAAAACAGAGATAGAAACTGTTTCCTATCTCCGATATGCCAAAACTGAAGATAGATAGGTTATTGGAACCGTCCGTAAGACCGTTAAGCGATATAGTACACATAATGCAAATAAATATTAAACTTCTATAACATTCGTTTGATCATTAAATTAAACATTTAAGGCACTAGAATAGAAAAAAACGGGCACGTACAAAATACAGCACCCACTTAGTACACAAATAGAGAAAAAAAAGTAAAAACAATTATAAAATATATCAAAAATAACATACATATCTACCCTCAGACATGCCCTGTAGGATAGACAATAAAGAAATAATGATTGTATAACAAAATTTGGTCCACAAACCTTAGGGACACGTGATAATAAGATACAAATAATATTCAGATATTCTTAAACAGTATTACCTAAACGGAGATAACCAGTTACTTTTTAACCATTGAATATAGTAACATGTGGTGTATAAGTTTATGCATAAAATTTTAGACTTATTGTAAAATTTATTTTGTTGAGGTCAAAACATTATTATAATTTAATTTTGACTCGTACATCTAAAATACTTATATCAATTATTACATATTTATAAAATTAGATTGTAAGTACTTGTTTTAGACAAACTTATAAAGTAGGTAATAACATTTGGTAGTACATAATTATATGGCTCAGTCTTTCTAATTTATACAAAACTGTTGATACGACTGTTAAAATTGTGTTTTTCAACATCTTCTGAGATAAATAATAATATAAAGGTTCCATACTTTCACAATCTCTAGCTCAAAAGTTTATTCTACAAATCCTTTCATTAAAACAGCTACTCATCGCAGATTTCATCCCAGTTAAAATAAATAGTAACTATCACAATTCATAGTAGGTATATACAGTATACTTATTGCAATATCTTAAAATCTTAAGCCTAGGGAATGTAGCTTAAGTCTAGCGTTTAAGAGGTTTTTATTTGAAGAGAGCCGTGACTTCTTCGATAGTCTTGTTCTTGGTTTCGGGGAGTTTGAAGTATGTGAAAATAAAGAACAGTATCAGAAGCCCTGTATAGGGCAAGAACACGTAGTCACCCAGTGCGTTAGACATCGGAATGAAAGTTAGGCCTACCACGAAGTTTGCGAACCAGTTTACAAACGCACCCACGCTGACCGCTGCGCTACGTGCGCCTTGCCCGAAGAGCTCAGACAATATCATCCAAGGAATGGAACTTGGACCCACGCCGAAAAACGCCACATACAAGAAAGTAAAGATCACAGCGAAAATACTCATCGTAGGATTAGCTTTAGTAAACAAAGCCACTGTCATAAGAATAGAGAATCCAGTCATACCAGCAAGACCCCACAGTTGAAGTGTGCGTCTTCCTAAGCGATCGATCAGAGGAATCGAAACTAGGGCCATTATGAAAAGCATACTCCCCACGCCTATGGTCGCCGACCGAGCCACTTCCTCCGTTAGTCCAGCGCTTACAAATATCGTTTGAGAATAGTACAGAACGGCATTAATTCCACTGAGCTGCTGAGAGAGGTGCATCACGACTCCGATGATAAGAGGTTTCCTCAGATGGCTTATCAAGAAAAGATCACGAATAGTAAACTTCTCTTCTTGCTTAGCAGCATGGTCTTCTACGTGCATATCGTTAATTTCGTCATTGATTTCACTGGTTCCTCTGATTTTCGTTAACGCTATCCTGGCTTTCTGTTCGTCGTGGGCCGCTAACAATAAAAACCTGGGTGATTCAGGAGCAAACGGCAGCATGACGCACTGAAGAGCTGAAGGGATAATCGCGAGTCCAAGTAACCACGGCCAGCCCTCGTTGCTGCCTAGAATAACATCGATGCCCAGTACCTGAGCTCCCACCATACCAAAGGCGACAGCTAGCTGATTTACTGTGCCGAAAGCTCCTCTAAGCTTTAGTGGGGCCACTTCTGATACATAAGTCGGCGAGGCGGTTGTTGCGAAACCACAGTTAACTCCTATGACAAATCTTCCAACGATTAGCATTTCAACAGAGCCGGCCAACTGGCTAAAGCCCATCAATATTGCTCCGATGACTCCGATAATGGCATTGATAAACAGGGCCTGTTTTCGGCCAAGTTTTTCTGCGAGCCAACTGGCTAGGGGGCAGCCGATCATGCCACCGACGGCAAAGATGCTGACTATGATGCTGAAGATGAGGCCGACGTCGGCGGTATCGGAATACTGGTCGCGGATGAAGTTCTCGATAAAGGCGCGCGGCGCGTTGATGACGCCGGTGTTGAAGCCGAACTGTAGCATGCCCAGCACGGCCGCGCTCACCGCGTACAGCAGCGCGCCTGTTGTCTCTCCACCGGACATTCTTGCACGATTTTTGGGCTCTGAAACGCAAAGAAAAATTGTTGTAATATTAAGGCTCATCTACATTAAAAGGTAAGTGTCAAAAGTAAAAAAAACTAAAACATCATCACCAGCTAATACCTATCAATCTACAGCTGGACATAGCCCTCTTTTAAGAAGAGGATTTTAATATGAGGCGTTCGGAGTGAATTTTCCGCTGGCCGTCTTCTGCTGGCAGTAGGCCTTTTATCGCCTCTAACGATACCCATAAGACTAGAAGTGGAGATGCTATTCTATTTTTTGCGGATATATCGCGGCATTCGTGGCACATATTTAAAGTATACATGCGAATAATAATTTGCTTGAAAGACATTGCTATCGCACGGAGAAAAAAATATTTTACAATACTACCAGAACGACTTGTAAAAACAAATCTATTAAAAGTTAACAAAAAACTGCGAGTGCTATCAGAATTAGTTTTAAGGATAAATAGTCGCTTAGTTGCAAATACTAAAAAAATCTGGTAAATAAGTTAAGTGTACGAAACATGTCAAATAGTATCAGTTACTACTTTCTTTGTAAACATCAAAATAATGAGTTAGTAATGGGCACAACTATGTTTAAGTATTGCTAGCAGTACAAATTTGATGGTAAAGTGTACCGAAAAATGTGTTTAATGTACCAGAAAATTCACGTTACTAAAAACTAGAATTTTAAAATATCATTTACAAAATGTATAGTTGTCACGTATAGCACAATGCGTTCTAGTTAACTTCCTCTAAATTCTGGTTAGTAAAACTAGACCTTTTTCTCCGTGCTCTTGTGCTGAGATATATATCGGTGATATTATTGTTGTTTAGTTGTTGTTGTCCGTCTACCTAGACGGATTAGCTCTACAAAGAAAACTTAAACATGGCCTAAACCGGCATTTCACAAAATTAATTCATAAGTTTATGACGATTAAAATTTCACTGATATTTAATCTGAAATTAGCCGTAATTACAGTAGATAACAAATTGATTGGAACAATATACAGAACAATCAAAGCTATCGATAAGCCTGTAATAACGATAATTAAAATATTACTTTTCCAAGATAGTATTGCTTTATATGCATATTTACAGTTTACCACTGTTGTTACAATTTAAGTAACAGCAGGCTTAGGTACTCTTGACAAGTTCGAGTTACGATCAAAATCGAATCGACGTCGAGAATCAGTGATTTGGTACTCTGAAAAGTAAACCTAAACCTTTGAGTCGATGGTGATTACGTTATCAACCAAAAATGTTTAACGGATCGCCATTTTTGATCGATCTTGACTTGATTTTGATTTCGATTTGATTGAGTTTGTTCAGATTTTGGTTAGGTCGAATCGAGATCGAACTTAAATCAAATTCAAGAGTAAGGGGGCTGTAAGCTTGTGTAGTGTTCAATAGTAATATTCAATCAGTTTACAGCATTCGTTGTGTAGATTTTCAAAATGCAAAATTATCTAATACGTAAAATATAAAATCTGTAGGGTAATGCCGACTTCTTTGTGTAGGTAGGTACATATAGCTAAATAAGAAATATATGAAAAAAATACAAAAACATTTACACGGCACCGCATGTAGTTTGCCGAATATAAATTGTAACGGATTACCCCATAAGGCAGAGAATAAGCCAAATAACAAGCGCCACTTAATCCCGATACGTGGTGACGGACTTGTGTTAAAACTTTCAAAGACAAATCCAAACGCAGCTCAGGCCGCGGGCTTCAGCAACAATCGAACGTAATATCGCGCGACCGGAAACCAGTGCCCACTGAGCCCAGCAGTGGGATACGAAATAGCTCATGTCCTTTCTCAAAGTCTAGCCTACCTTGGTATCAAATTTCATCAAATCAGCTCAGTAGTTAAAGCATGAAATCGAAGCAGACAGACAAAGAGTTACTTTTTCATTAATAATGTACTTCTAATTGTAAAAATCGTGGGTTAAAAATATGACGCAAAAATTGCACGCTGAAACCGAATTCGAGGATATGTCGAGAACATTTTACTACATACTTAACTATAGGTTAAGAAGAAGCCTAAGATGGAACGAGCTTACCCAGAGGCAATGCCTCTCCCACACACCAGCGGAACACAGAAAAACTGTTTGGCGCTGGACTCCAGCAGGAGGGTGGTAGCAGCAGCACCGCAGAGGGATCTGTTAGCCGTTGCCCAGGGTGGACCACTAGCAGGTAGATCCCACCACCCCCAAATATTTTATTATTATTATTCTGTAACTAGGTCTGCTTTCGCCGATCCATTTTAAGTCATGACATCACAGGACAATAAAAAAAGGTTTGAAAATCCAAGGATTACGCAACAACCTTTTTCGAAATTAAATATAATAAAAAATTAAAAGAACGATGTGTTGAAACGAATGAACGGATTGCTTGAAGAAGTCTTAATCCAGCACTGTCTATAAACCGACGGGTGACTCAACACAAAATAGCTTTTTTGTTTAGGACGGTATACGACTACATCATGTGATTATGTTCAGTTAGTCAAATAAACTAATACAAGGAAAACCACTAAGAATTTGTACATATTTTATGACGCATTACGTATTACTTAAGCAAATGAATATCGTAGGTCTCATAAAGCCAACCAAAAAAAAAACGGACCAGTAGTAACAGCGCAAAGCATTACATATACATACATTTTTACATTTAAAAACCATTACCATAATGTAATACCAATATTTTGACCGTAATCGTAACTAAACAATATTTCCTGGTATCCGAAAAGAAATATTTTTCAAACATTAATAAGCAACTCAATAAGTACTCGTACTTACCTAACTCAATGATAGTCAAACATATTTTAGACGGAAGGTGTTATTTTTAAGCGATTTTGACACTAGCCTTAATCAAAGATATTATCAATCAGAAAAAATCGAGTGCCTCAAGTGGGATTAAATGATTAAACCATATAAGCTACTGTGACAATATTTGTGTCGAGAAATTGATTCAAGTGGTGTGCGCTCTAAGCCAGCAATGTTTTTGGTTGTACGGTCGGAGTGATGAAAAAAGTGGTTTAGGGGAGCGGGGGGCACGTTGTTACAATTTTTAGATAGTTGTAAATATGACAAAAGCTAACAAATAAAGTATACATTTGATTACTTGTATGGTTAGTATGTCTATTTGGCTATTAAAATATGACTGAAAATTTATTAAAATTTATGTAATCTTTTCACAATGGAAAGTTTAACTAAACAAGTAGATTGTAATATCTTACCCCCGAATTGGGGCTAATTGTTACATCATTGGGGCACGATGTTACGGTAGATAAATAAACAAAATCATCAATGATATGTACATATTTTTTTAATTATTATTTCAAAACGTTATAAACAATAGAGATCACTTTATACAGTTTTAGAATTATTAAAGTTTTTTTTTAGTAGAAAATCACTTTGGCAGGAACATTTTTAAATATTATATAAAAACACAGACTTCGTCTGCAAATAACAACTTATAGTAAATTGTTCAATTTCACTTCCTAATTAGCTATTTTAATAAACTTTTGGCAAACTAAAATACTTTGGATTCTAACATCTTTAAGGGGGAGACGCAATTGACAGGCGTACCCCGCTGCCAAAGGTACGAGACCGCCCGTCATACTGGTTATATAAAACTAGTTGCCGCACGTTCCACGTCATACAGCAAATGTCAGTAGCGCACAACAGATCTGAGCTAAAAATGCCGAATTGCAGCGTTTTTGCGTATAAAAAGAGCTCGGAATCCTCTAGTTTACAGTAGGATAACTATACTTTCCATTTTTAAGTATTATTTTGACTTAATATTAACAAATAATACAATAAATTAAGAAAATAACATGAAAAATTCTCAATCAATAAGTGTTGCTACTAAATAATAATCGTATCTAATTGAGGGTAATTTTTAAAGATGTAGTTTATAAAATTTGACTTGATTTAAACGTCTAATTAAATATGCGTTTTGTTTATTACTATAATATATTATTGAAAACATATAACTGCATAATGATGTCTCGATTATAGATTTATTATTTATTTATAAGTCATAAAAATAATTCAGCATATTTCAACGAATTTATATTTGAAATCGTTATTCTCTAATTATTTTAAATACATTCTAGTAAACATATCACGAAATAATGCAATTTTGAATTTAAGATCTGACCACACTGAAGGAAAATTAGGGCTGTGACAGCCTAAAACAAATGTCGATATCGACATTACCAATAATGACGATTATTTATGCGACATATATATTTTTAATACGTAATTAGGTACTTTCAAGATTGAGTTTCATTTATTATTTTTACTTTTTAAAGGAAACTTTTTGTGTAGGTTTTTTTTTTAATAATATTTTTTTATTTTACTCTTTATAGGTAGATTGTGTTAAGTTGTAGATAACTAGTCTGGCCATGAAGACTGTTACATTAAACCTTTTTTTTTACAACTTATTTATTATTTAGAATTTGGAAAAAAATCTTGCAATTTTGCGGAATTTCACGTATTTTATCATGTTCATTATCAAATTACAATATGGAAATGGATGTTAAAGAAAATAGGATTGCAGTGGTCGCCTTGCAAAAAGTGGGTCCGGTCATATTCCAGACACTTCGAAAGCTTGGTATGAGACGTATGTTCGTATATCGTACTATCAACAGATACAACAACACTACCTTCAAGTTAGAGATATAAGGCTGGTATAATACCAAATGTGCTCAGAGTTATTATACCAAAAATACCGTATTAAACGGTATAATACCATTTCATACGGTATTTTTGGTATTTTATCTTTTAGGGTGTAAAATAATTAGACGTACTTTAAATTGGGGAAATTATTAGGTAACTAGCTAATAAACGTAATGAAAAATAATATCGTTTAGCCGGCATCATGTCATTTAGTACGGTATTTTTGGTATATTATATTTTGAAAGTGTAATAAGTACAAATCTCTTATACGTTAGGGAAATTTTGGTTAGTAAGACCGGCTAGTTGGTCTTCGGATACGGATGTGCCTACCTAAAAAAAGAGTCGTTTTTATATTCGTAACAAACAGCCTATGTTAGTCTAAGTAGTCCAATACATCTCGATTATTCTCGATACTTAATTTTCTCAAAATTGGTTCAGTAGTTTTAGCGTAATAACGGAACATATTATTATGTAAGGTACACACTTTCATATTCATTATATTAGTAGGGAAAAATCGATTAAAGACATCGCTCATGGTGGAATTTTGATTAAATTAATTTTGCTTCGTACTAAGAACGTTTAGGCGCATCAACATTTCACACGAACGAAAACTAACTACAAAACGCGGCGCGCGCACGGCATCTAGGTTGAGTGAGAGATAAAGAAGGATTTCATTCGCGAGGTGATGCACAAAGTGGCAACGTCGCGCAAGCGCAAGTCCCACATCTTTGTTGTGTATTGTGCCTTCATTACATTTACATAAAAGATTTGTTAATCGTTAGCGGGAGTGCGATGATTTTAATTAAACAAGGAAAAAAAACGAAGTTGAATTGAATTTATATGATCCGTTGAAATACGAAAAATACCGTATTCTATTGTAAAATACCTGAAAAATATCGCCCATTTCATATTATACCGTATTTTTACATCTGTACTTCAAGTAGCCTATTAATTATTGGCTGAACTCATCGATAGTGACATTTCGATAGTGTCTTACTCTAGCATTCCTTACACGAAAATGACGTCATGTTGTATACTGATAGGCTGTTCATGCGTGTGTTTAAACATGTGTGCGTGTAGTCTGTGTTTGTGTTTGACAATTTCTTCGTACGCGTGCGTAACGACATGATCGAAAATGCATTTGTTTGTAATCGCTGTTAGTGTGCGTTCCTCGCCCGCACCGAAAGTGGCAGAATTATTTGTATGGATATTAGTACTCATGTCCAATAATACCCTTTGGCTAAATAATCAAAGCATATATTATAGAAGATAAAGAAAGGTAAGTTTTTACATGTAACAACTTACCCCAAAAAATTTTAACTACTTGCCCCATGACACGATTTTTAATATAAATTGAAGTAATTATTAATGGATATCGATAGTAGAATAAAACAATATTGTAAATTAAAGTTAGATATATTATGAACGTCCAAAGTTAAGTTAACACTAAGGTTGAAATCGGGACACATACACACAACCTAGCAGCTTAGCGCTTGGCGGGTCACTGATCGTTTTTATTTAATGCACGATTTTATAAGAAAACGAATGAGTCCAATTATGTACACACGGCGGCACATCAGACTATACATATTGACCTTGAGACCGCCTTTATGCCCTACGCAATAAAAGCTATTATCGCAGTTCAACTGTTTAACTTGATGTGCTGTCGAGTGTACATCAAAGAGTTTAAAATCCCGGTAAAAAATGCGTGTAACTTCTTACCCCTGTAACAACGTGCCCCCCGCTCCCCAGTTTTGACAAAATTTCACGTGTCAGTAAAATAGCGATAGGGACTACGACGTTGTGTTAGTAGCTGTCAGAATATATTTGCATGGGAAAATCAACCCTGTTGTTCTCTGACGCGCGAATGACTTTCAACCTCACGGTGATAAACCACTTTCTTGGCCGACCGTACCATGGCCTAAATACTAATCATTTTTGATGCAATATTTTTTGACGGACCTATCACTGAAACCCCATATGGGAGGCTTTAATCAGTTAAACCGGGCAGAGTGTGGCGAGCGCTGAAGGCGCTCAGCCTAGGTCCGCCACGCTAGCGGTACTCCGGTGCGGCCGAGGGTGAGGCTTCGCGAAGCGAAGCCTCAGGCTCGCTCGCACCGAGGCCCATACTAGCGGGCGTGATCGGGCCAGTGTGGGGTGCTAAGGGCACCCTACCAAATGGCGAACCCACCAGTGGTGGCGCCGCCGGAACCGGAGATGCCGTGGCATGCCGGATCACGGTCGGGCTCCATTCTGGCGGGCCCGATCTGGGAGGGGGGATCGGACAGCTTGATGCAATATCGAACTTACTTCAACAACTTAAGATGCCCCAGTGTTTAGTTAACCCTTAATTCGACGGAATATTTACATTGCAATATTTGTAAAATAGTTACAGATTTCGATTATTAGCTTATTAGGGATCCCTAAAAAAATTCCAATAAAAGATATACCTATTTCAGTTTTCTGAAAAATGTATGTCCATTAAGTATACTGGACATTACCGAGTTCGTAAGAAATTGATGCACTCCAACCATGTGCAGTATACTTCCCCCTGTCGAAGAGAAAGTATAAAATAATTATGTATTCGGTAGGAAGATATCAATTTTATTTTGGTAAATTCTTAAAAGTTGCAATGGTTTACGATCAAGTTGAGCATTGTGAAAAGGTTACCGAAATAAACATCACACCCTGGAGTCTGAATTGTCTTCAAATAGCCAGAACCAATTTAGCACCAAGAGTCATATGCTCTTCTTCCTCACTATAATCTTTATATTGGACAATATCATCGCCACCATCTATACCTACTATAAAAAAAGATTCGATTTCGATTCGAAAAAAGACGATTCCAAATGCAACAGCGCAATGCGATCCTGAATCCCCTTATTTAGGTTTCATGGCGTTGTGCTCTAGGGTATTGTCATTTCATCAATGATATTGGTAGTCTTTTCTTCCGTTGTGAGGCTGTTTTATTTGTTTTTTCATTGAATGGATATATCTTGCAATATCTGTCCTCATCCAAATTGAGAGCAAGACATCAGTAATTTAATCACATGAATATTTCTGAATTCTTTAGTTAGTTAACGTAAAGGTTCTGAAAAACTAAGTTATAATAAGGCATAAACCATTTAATCTATAAACCCCTTAAATATAATTACGACATATAACAAAAGTTAACGTTCTAATTATTATTTGAAACGAAAATAGTACAAGTACTAGACATACAATTTTGTATTTCGTTTTCTACTACTTTGACAAGGAGAAGAATACTGGACATAGTATTTAGGAGTTATTTTACTAGTTATTCGACGACGGGAAGTACACTGTACATGCAAGTTTAGGGTGTAATGATAACTAATCAAAACTGAATAAGTAAGTCAAAACATTATCAGTAGCTGTCCTGGCATGTTGTCTGTAGCTTTCAATGATATTACAAGTAAATGAGCAGTAAACTAATGATTAATATGCAACTTACAGAGAGCCTGTGCTGCACGTTCTTCCTCTCCATCATCTCACGATTGATTGCTTGTGTCCCGTGACTGTGTGTACGTTGTTATTTTTTTACAGCATAGTTAGATAGTTTAGGGTGAATTAACACACCTCAAATTCAAGATGTACAGTGTAATTTTTTGCATATATATTTTTTTATTCAATGGGAAGCAAACTGCACGTCGTCGAATTAAGGGTTAAGTTGTTTAGTTGTGCTGTGGTCTGGAGTTATGTGCATTCAAAACAAATAGAAAATATTTATCGGTAGTAGGCTATAACACCCGAAAAATAAATTTCTTATACATGTAAATCAAAAACAAAAATGAAATTCCACAATGACCACTCGTTAGAGAGTACCTACCTATATCGTTTTTTTTTATATATATTTATGAATATTTTATTACTTAATACAAAAAACTACTTATATCATTTAACAACGAATAAATAATAATAAATCCTTCACATAGCGTCACATACCTCTGTGCAAATCTCAAAGCCAGCTAGACGATCGGCTCGAACAATTGTTTCTTTCAAATTCACCACGCGATAGCATTTGTTAGCGAGACTAAATACTTTTCATAATTAGTGTAAAACGCTCTGTTAGTAGAATGGAGAATTCGAAAATTCTAGGAATTAAGTTGAATAAACGCGTTCGCTAGATAAGCAATAACTATATTATTGGTAACAACTGCCAATTAATATTTCAGGTAAGTAAGTAGGTATAGGCTTTTTCTTTGTACATGGTAATATTTTTATTATTATAACTCCTCTCATTGTAAACTTATAGTTTTAAAAAACTATATTTCAGGTATTATTGATACATTGTCTTGGTTGTGTTTTGGGGAGTTTGATACTTGTCCCAAAATACAAGTTGATTGCATTTTATTGAACAATTCACATGCCAAATCACAAAAGAAAATTGACCTAGGCATACATTTCGAATGCCACGCCGAATTTGATGACATGAACGAAACTAAAAAGATAAAATAACCTTACATAAGAAATTAATGACATAAACGTCAAAAGAGTTCACCAACAGACGTTTAAGTTTAAACAGCGTTTAAAATATTATTTGACATATTTTGTATGGGAATTGTGTCAAATTAATCGTCACTCTTTGTTTACCGGCTGTTTAAGTGTTGGTGAACTCGGGTCATGAATTAATTTAAAACGTCATTTATCGATTCTGAGACGATACAAAGTTCACCGGGCTAGCTAGTAGTTTCCTACTAATAAAACAACACTGATACTGTAGGTATCTAAGATTTGATTGCCTAAATCGTTCAATATACGAGTAAGTAAGTATGTATTGCATACTTTACATTTACAACCGTTAACCTCTATCAGAAATTCACTCATTATTATAAATAAACACTGAGCGATTCAATTACCAATTATGAAGTAAATGAATGCTATTTTATATGATTGATATTTTTAAAGAAATATTTACTCACATCCGAAAAGCAGAATAGTTAAACTCAAAGTCAGCAGCGGTAATCCAAGATACTGACATTCAGACAATGATAAGTGTTACGTTTATCAGAATAAGATATGAAATCTGATCTACATTTTGAAGATAATCATACCACGTAGTCACAAGATATATAAGTAATTAGGAAAATTTTCTAAATAGGCACATGTTTATGGAAAAAACAAAGATAAGAAGAATACGAAAGACGTAACTGAGAAAAAAAACCGAACCTAGACTAATTGACCGAAGTTAGAATGATTTACTTAAGATAGAAGAATGTAGGTTAAAAAAATATTTGCTATTCGCGTTTCAAAACTATAATTATGATGACATGTTATTATTATGACAAATATTTCAGTACCTATCGGTAATGAAAAACTAGCTTCTTTTTAATCAAAATTACTAGCTATTTCACGCGACTTCGTCCGCGTCAATTTCCGTTATGCAACATTTTTCACTCATGCTTTGCTTCTATTGGTCACAGCATGATGATATAGCCTACCCTTCCTCGATAAATGGACTATCCAACACAATAAGATTTTTTCAAATCGGACCAGTACTTCCTGAGATTAGCGCGTTCAAACAAACAAACAAACTCTTCAGCTTTATAATATTAGTATACTCGTAGTATAGTAATTAGTGTCAAAAATTAAAAATAGGCCTATTTACCATAAAATGATACTACTACCCGTACATCAAGCGAGTACAATGAGTTGTTATTTAGACAAATGTGACAACACTGCCAACCGCAAGCCATTCAAAATTGACGTGTCGTAGGACGTCACAAATCCGCAATACGCGGAAATATTGTATTGTAATTCCAAGTACACAAAAATGTGACAACAATCAGTCACAGTCATGGTTTAATCATAATATGAGGTACCTAACAGGTCCGTGAATTACAAATAAGTAGGTATAATTCACCTTTTATTTCGGCTTTGTCAAACCCATAAAGAAGTTTTTCCCGGTAACATTAACGTTAAATAATTTTACCTTGTAGTCTTATTTAACCATATATCTTTCATTTATATGTATAGTGTTAGCATAAATTCAAATATAACCGGCCAAGAGCGAGTCGAACTCGCGCACGAAGGGTTCCGTACCTAAAAGGCCAAAAAAAACGAGTTTGTTGTATGGGGGCCCTCCTTAATATTTTTTTTTTTTGTTTTTAGTATTTGTTGTTATTGCGGTAACAAAAATACATACTTTGTGAAAATTACAACTGTCTAGCTATCGCGGTTCTTGAGATACAGCCTGGTGACAGAGCGACGGACAGACGGACAGACGAACAGACAGCGAAGTCTTAGTAATAGGGTCCCGTTTTTACCCTTTGGGTACGGAACCCTAAAAACCAATAAGACACAATGTAATAGCGTCGGGGTTCCCGCTGAAAATCAGCGTCGTGATGGCTGCGGCTGTCACGACTAACGCTGAGTTTTTGACACTTTTTTATTTTATTTTTATATACCTATAATGTTCTGTCTGTGTTCCTTGTAATAATTGTGTCAAATAAATAATTCTTTCTTTCTTCTTTCTAATAGGTACCTATGAAATTGCCGTTCTGCAGTACAGGCCATTTCAAAACAAAACTATTTTTGTTTGGCTATTAATTCTAATTTCAAATTAATTTTATTTTAAAAACATGGAATTCTTTTTCCAAAAGTAGTCATTTGTTTATTGATTAGTGTTAACATTTTCATCGCATTTAAAAATTCGAGTAATTATGGAATATGAGTAACGTCGTGGCAGCAACGCGGCACAAGCAGCACGCAACATCATCAACGACGTTTACGGAGCTAACACTACAAACCAACGCACCGCCAGTTATTTGCTCGCTTCCGTTCTGGAAATTTCGACCTGAAAAATGAACCTCGCGGTCTTCGCGAAAACTTTGGTCGAAAATGACGAATTAAAGGCGATTGTGGAAGCTGATGATATACAATCTACGGCTGAATTAGCAGCAGCTTTCGACGTTAGCGTCAAAACAATATTGGTCCATTTGCGTCAAATTGGCAAGGTAAAAAAGCTTGACAAATGGGTGCCCCACGAACTCAATGATCGCCAGCGCGAAGTACGCGTCAAGACGTGCCTTGCACTGCAACAGACACACAAATGAAGGAATTTTGAACCGCATTGTTACCTGCGATAAAAAATGGATTCTGTTTGATAACCGCAAGCGCTCAGCAAGTTGGTTGGATCCTGGTTCAGCACCTAAACGAAAACTTACTTAAGTGATGGTCACTGTTTGGTGGTCTAGCGCCGGTGTGATTCATCACAGCTTCTTACCAAACGAGGTGAGCTTTACTGCAGATGTGTACTGAGAGGAACTGAACACAATGATCTCCATCATTGCGATATGATTGTGTATTTGGAGATGTGCCAGTTTCTCCAAGCTGGCACATCTCCAACCAGCATTGGTCAATCGCTCGTCTCCGCTGCTCCTGCACGACAACGCGCGACCTCATACTGCACAGCAGACGGTCTCCAAGTTGCAAGAACTGGGGTTGGAAACTCTCCGTCATCCACCCTACTCACCAGACCTTGCGCCTACAGACTACTACTTTTTCCAGAATTTGGATAACTTCTTGGCGGGGAAAAAATTCAATACCCGAGAGGCAGTACAAAATGCCTTTGAAGAATTTGTTGCTTTCCGTCCAGCTGATTTCTTTAAGAAAGGCATCAATAAACTGCCACTGCGTTGGCAAAGATGCATTGATTGCATGAGTGATTACTTCAAACAAATAAAAAATACATGAAAAAAATTCGTTTAAATTTTTTCATACAAAACGGCAATTTCATAGGTAAAGACCTAATACTTGAATTCTTTAGTTGTTTTCGACCGAATTTTAAGTTTAGAAGGTTCAAAATATTGCGTTTTGTTTACAGAGAGAAACTTAACGTTACCACCAACGATAACCCTAGTTACATTAAAAATAACAATGCAATAGAGAAGTCAATAGCAATAGATGTTGCAATATTATTCGGTTGGACAACCAATAATAGATCATGCCGTTTAAAGCAAGACCAAAACATAAAACTGAAAGAATTTAATGAAAATTCAAGGATATTTTCACCCATTAAAAACGACAATATTGGCTGCTCATAAAGAATCTTGATTACGTAAATCGAAAGTAAGAAACTGTCGCGTCGTATAATGCAAGAAGCGTTGGAGAAAGTAAGAAGATATACAAATAAACTCTTCAATGAACGAAGAACGTTCGATTTGCCAAAAAGCCTTGCCTCGTGAACTACAAACATAGAACGTAATGATACCAAAACGTAGAGAAAACGAAGTAAATTTCTGCATAAGAGTTAGCAAACATGTTTCTAGTGAATAGATGTTAGTAAACAGTAGAATACATAACAATAAAACGTCAACGAAAGTAACAGATTTCAAGACAAGATAAAGTAAACTTTGTATACTTACATCAGATAACATACAGACAGAATAAAATGTTCTGAGTTTTTAACCTACACAATGTCAGTGCAGGCAGAAATTTATTGTAACAAAAAAACTTATACAAAAAGAGGAATATCTGAAGGACCGTGAAATAGATAGGTACAATAATTAATTTAGGCGTGAGTGCACTACAATTAAAAAACATTGTTCACAAAGTTGAAGTTTGACACAGATCCATGTCGCAAATAATTGACCCAATAATTACCTTAGAGTTTTAATAAAGCTTAGGAAAAGAGGTTCCTCTTAAAACTTATATATTATGTAAAACTTTTTCAGTAAATAGTAAGAGCAGTCTTGTACCTACATTACATCGTGAAGTAACATAATAATATCGCGAATTAAAAATTTTATGATTTCGTAATTTATATCTTGTTTCTTTTTTTTAAACCTCAGAATGCTCATTGTTGACATCCAGCCGACAAAAACATAAGATGAGTTATTTGCTGAGATGTTAGGCTGAAATCATAATATGAGGTAGTAGTTGTTTTACTTTTTCGCATCGCCCATCGGCGTCATATCTAAGTAATTCAGTTTTGTATTACATAATACACTGAGGTACCCGTGTTCACTACTGGTTTTGTGAAAATAACGATTGAATTTCGAAGTGATAGTTAGTTTTTAACAAAATATAGGAATTCTGCGCGAGTTAAATCGAATTAACATAAACTATTCCCGCAATTGATTAAGTAATAAGTAGCGTGTTATGTTTCTCTAACATTGTGATGTTAAAAACAGTGTGTATTGACTGTTGACATTCAGACTTGCAAATTTCTACATTTAGTTCAACAAAAACGAATGTCATACTTTAAATGCATTTAATTTAAATATAATGAGGCAAAATATTTTCCTCATTATCAGCAATCATATTAACACGAAGAGGTAAGCCACAGCCTAGCATGAATTATTTTAGCATATTACGACGTACCTATATTACAAAATTTGCAAAGCTAAGTACCTACCTATTTCATAATTAATGTTCATTTCAAAGATAAAAGAATGATCTACGAAACATCAGAACAGCTCAAAAAGTATTCATATAACTTTTTTAACACAAGTTTTATAAAAAAAATTTTGGAATTTAAAAGTAAGGACAACCTAATACCCGAAACCTGCTATTATAATATGGTTTAAAAGTTTTATAAGTACTTAATAGATGTTTTAACTTTCAGATCACTAAACGTATGAAGGTAATAATAAATGATCGTTTTTTTTCGATCGATAAGTTAACTAAAATAATATACACAAGATTATATTATTGTACACAAATTATTAGAACACATGATCACAGTGCCGTTTTAATTTAATAATTTAACCCCTTCTCCTCGCGACTTTGTTATAGGACGGACGTGTCGAGTTGTCTCTAAACGTAAATTTAAATCGCTGCCGGGCTGCGCCTTTGAACACTGTTTGGTTGGTGCTTCGCCCTGTCTGTCCCAGGAGCCCCTCTGCGTCGCGCGCGACGGCTGGCTGGTGATCGGTGCGTTTTTACAAGTTTGTTTTTGTACTACGATTTTCTTGCTGGATTTGAACTCGGTGCCTGCGGAGCCGCATAGTTGCGGTCTATGCGTGTTGTGAATGCGCCACGCGAACAGTGAGTCATAGATTCGAATTAAGCGATCCAAATCAATATTGAGTGCTACGGGCGGCTACGGAAGCTAGTGGTGTCTACTGACTACGACGAACTTTGTTGCTACGTGTGTGCTACGACACCACTACGGACAGTCTCTGTGCGTGACATCACTTTACTTTGTGCCTACTTTTATAGACGATACTATGCCACTGAGACATTCTCCTCCCGCTTCGCCTGCGGCGCCAGCACCACCATTACCAATCTTGCCAACAACTGCACCTGCGCCGGCGTCGGATTGTGACTCGTTTTCCCTATCTGATAATGATAATGTCTCGCAACGTCAAAAACGCAAAAGAACAAATACAACAGACTCGCAACTGGCTAATTTCATGTCGGACATAAAAAGGATGTTCTACATCTTTAGAGAACAACAGGATGACAAATTAAATAAGATCTGTAGTACGATCGAAGAAATTAAAACACAAAATAACGAAATTAGGGCTTCCATTGAATTTCTATCAAATAAATATGATACTGTCTTGGAACAAGTGAATACCCTAAAGGAAGAAGTATCGCAAAATCACAAATATATCTCGTCTTTGGAGGAAAAACTTGATAGTTTTGAGAGAAGCTCCCGTTCTACTTGTCTTGAAATCAAGAATATACCTTTATACAAGCAAGAGTCAAAAACTACTTTAATAAAAACTTTTACGGATATTGCTACATCTTTGTCGACGCCTATTCAGGCACAAGAAATCAAGGATATATTTCGTATAAACTCCAAAAACTCTGAGAGTAAAACTATCATAGTGGAATTAACGTCTGTGATTGTGAAGGACACGTTTTTGAACGCTCACAAAAGGTACACCAAAACACATGGACCACTGATGACAGACAATTTGAAATTGCCTGGAACCTCTTTACCTATTTTTATATCACAAAACTTATCAACAAAAATGAAACGATTATTTTATTTAGCCCGTACATTTGCTAAAAGTAACAACTTTAAGTACTGCTGGTCAACGAATGGAAGGATTTTTATTCGAGAGAAAGAGGGAGCCGCACTTTATTGGATTAAGACCGAAGAGGACTTACAGAAGTTACTCAAACATAAATGACTAGTTACTCGCAGTGGGTTTTCTTTGTTCATTTTATTTAAAATTCAACTGTACCAGCATATTTTTTGCTTTGATTCGTTTGTTAGAACTAGTTCAATTATACACACACACTCACATTCATCTACACGTACATGCTACTTTCCACTTTCATTAAATTCAAAAATAAAAAATTATAATCCGATCTTGTCAGCAACTTTAAGTAAAAACGCACATAAACTCACAAATAACAATATTATTGCAGACTTAGAAAAAATTGAATTCATTTCTTTACATTTTTCGTGTTTAACTTGTTATCGCCTTTATCTTGTTAATGGATGAACGCTTGAAAGTTTGTTCTGAATTGGATCTTATGTCTGTTTGTGACTCATGCACTTGTTTGCCGGAAGAATGTATTAATTACTTTCCGGTTGCCGCGACACATTCTCTCAAAATATTACACGTAAACATAAGAAGCATTGGTTGTGGTGTTAACTTTGAAGGTATTTGTATTCTGTTGGAAAGGCTTTCTTTTGAAATTGATATTCTTATCCTGTCCGAATGTTGGTTGAGCAAATGTCCGAATACGCCATCGATTTCCGGCTATATATCACATTGCTCCAAGTTCAGCAATCAAAACGAAGGGGTGGTTGTCTATTTGAAAGACACCTTGCATGCAAAAGTTGAGGAGCCTACGATAGTTGACTGTAACTCTCTAGTTATTAAGCTCTCCGATGAAGTAGCCATTGTTGCAGTGTATCGCTCTCCCTCTTATAAAAACGTGGACAACTTTCTGCAATCGTTAGACAACTTTTTACCCTCACTTCGGTCTTTTAAAACAACAGCTTTGATTGGTGATATGAATATCAATATTATTCCTGAATGCAATGATGTTCACTCTGATAGCTATCTTAATCTACTCGCATCTCATGCCGTATTGCCAGGTCATACATTGCCTACCCGCAATAAAAGTTGTCTTGACCACGTGATGTTGAGAACGGACAAACCTGCTGTAGCTTTGGTGCTTGATTCTATTTTTACGGATCATTCGCCAGTATTATTTTGTGTTGGTTATAAATGTGTTACAAATAATAAAAGTGGATATCGTATAAGTAATAATGTTGATATTGCAGCGTGTGTAAGGGATCTAGAGAGTGCGAATTTTACAGCTGTGTTACACAGTGCCGATGCAGAGAATGCTGCTAAATCCATGGTTGCTATCGTAAGTGATGTAGTTAAATCGAATACTCGCCAAGTTTCTATCCCGTCCAGAAAGCGTATTCTCAAACCATGGATTACACCAGGCCTGCTTCGCTGTATCCGGCACAGAGACAAGCTATTCCGAAAAACCAGGCAAGAACCTGCCAACAGTGTTGCTTCTATGTCATACAAACGCTATAAAAATTTCTGCAATAACTTACTCAAGAGAATCAAACGGGAATATGAGTGTTCGCAATTTACTAAAAATAAGAATAATGTTAAAGGAACGTGGAATGTAATTAAAACCATTTCTAACTTACATAAGAAAACTACATCCGATGCCCTTTTGTCTCTTTGCGAAGATTCTTACTCTTCTGTTAATGCTGTCAATGGGTTCTTTACCAGTGTGGGTGTTACTTCAGGGACATTGAATGCGGTTGACAGCTCCCCTCCATCCTCTCTCGACTGTACCCCCACGATGTCTTCTCAGAACTCAATGGCTTTATTATCTACTGACGAAATTGAAATCAACTCGATAATTTTGAGCCTCAAATCAAGTACTGCTGTTGGATGGGACGGTATTCCAGCCTTACTAATTAAAACTGCTAGACTAATCATGTTGCCAATTTTAAACCATGTCTACAATCTTTGTTTGGCAACCGGCGTATTTCCAAGTGTCTTTAAGAAAGCTATTGTACATCCCATATTTAAGAGCGGTGATAGGGACAGTGTATCAAATTATAGGCCTATTTCTGTACTATCTATTTTCTCAAAAATTTTGGAAAAAATTATAAATAAACGATTAATTGGTTTTTTAAATTCTAAACAAGTTATTTCATCAAATCAATTTGGTTTTAGTGCTGGAAAATCGACTGAAGATGCTATTCTTGAACTTACGGGGTCTATTATTGACAATCTGAATAGTAAGATGAAGTCATTGTGTCTATTTTTAGACATTTCTAAGGCTTTTGATACTGTCTCTATCCCTATCTTGTTACATAAGCTGGAAGTCTTGGGAATTCGTGGTCTGGTATTGGATATATTTAAGAGTTACCTTAGTTGCAGATATCAGTGTGTAACTATTAACAATATCGTAAGCAACGAGAGGTCCGTCACGTCTGGGGTTCCTCAAGGCAGCGTGCTTGGCCCCACTCTTTTCCTAATTTTCATTAATGGACTATGTCAGTTAAGTCTTCCTAACTGTAAAATAGTTACTTACGCCGACGATACGGCTATTCTTGTTCATGGGCGGAATTGGGAAGATACTCGTGTCTCTGCTGAATATGCTTTAGGTAGAGTGATAGCATGGCTTTCTAACAATAGGCTGCTTTTAAATCTTAATAAAACTTGTTTCGTTACATTTGCGCCTAGACTGAAGTCTCAGCCTGATTCTTTATTTAAGGTATATGCTCATAAAAGTCATTGTCCCACCGTAGGTTCTTCTCTATGCACTGTTTGCGACTGTTACCAGATCTCGCGTTTAAGTCAAGTGAAACACTTAGGTATTATCATTGATAGTGTTATGTCTTGGAGGGAGCATGTAAAATTTGTCACTTCTCGTTTCAGAAAGCTAATTTATGTCTTTCGGAAACTGCGAAGTAGTGCTGACGTTGATACTTTAAAAACTGCTTACTTGACTTTGGGTCAATCCATAATAAGTTACGGTATCACAGTTTGGGGTTCCTCAAGTAAAACTAATCTCATTCAGATGGAACGGGCACAGCGAGCGGTTCTGAAAGTAATGGCATATAAACCCATCAGATTTCCTACTAACCAACTCTACGAGTTATGGAAGGTACTTACTGTACGTAAGCTATATGTCCTTAATACTATCGCGCGTAAACATAAGTCGTGCATCTACGATCCGGCATTAGCTTCGAATTCTAGATTGTCGAATAGAATTTGGAAAATCAAGAAATGTGGTTCTGTGTTGGCTCGAAGACATTACATACACCTTAGTTCAGTTCTCTATAATAAAGTTAATAGTATTTTGCGTATTTATGATCTACCTCTTCGAAAGTGTAAAGAAGTCTTAAAGGAGTGGTTACTTGTCTTGACCTATGAAGATGTTGAGTCTCTTGTTAAATAATAAAAAATAAAATAAAAATAAGTAAAATAATAAACACGTACGCACCCTGACACTCACACACACACACGCACGCACGCACGCACATACACACACACACATACACACACACACACACACACACACACACACACACACACACACACACACACACACGCGCGTTAGTACTCGTATTTGTATTTTTCAAAAAAAAAAAAAAAGTTTGTTTTTGTTTTTATTGTCTTGATGATTGTCTAGATAATTCTTATGTCTTTATTGTAATGTTGATGTATGCTCGAGGTGGGCGCTAATAACTGCTATACAGTCTTTGACTAATGTAGTTGTTAACGTAAATGTCAAGTTTATGTAAAAAACTGTTATTACAAATAAAGATTATTATTATTATTATTATAATTGCAAGTTGCCACGGCATCGCGGCATGACCTTAACTTCGAACATTACAAACCTTGTCCTCTGATTAAATAATGAACGAAACAAACGAATGAAACAAATGAACGTCACAAACGAAAGAAAAAACCAAACATGTGGCATTAATTGATGCACATCCGAAGCTTGCGTGCGCGAGTATTCCACAAACGCTTGGCATTTGTTTACACTGCAACCACCATCGCACGCGCATGACAAACAACGATAACATTTGGGACGAACTTTTAACTCACCTCAAAGATAAACACTACACAGTTGTCAGGGGCAATGTGAACATTATCATACGCGATTAGCAAGGCGTGCAGAGTAGTGCACTGCAGCCGACGAAGCGAAACTCACTGGCTCGAGCGAGGCTTGCGCAAGCACAAGGCCGCCTTGCTTCTCTGCGCGACAGCTGTTAAGCCAAGAACATAACTTACAAAAGTTACAAACGATAATGCTATCGTTAAACACAAACGTGCGTATTTTTCATCAATGTTATTGTTACGGAAATTACTTTATTGTCACATCGGCTACTAATTTGTGAGAAGTGAGCAGTAAAATTAAAATGTTCAATACTCGACTTTAAATATTTGAGGGAGTTCTAAAATATATGGAAGCTTCTTCTTTGTACTGAGATTTGAAAAGAATTTGTAATAATAGTTTTTTTTTATAGTTCTTGGTTTTAATAAAATATCTGATCGATCTTATAACATAAACCTTAGTAAAAAATACTTAGCTCTTTAGGAACTAGGAAAATGTAATAAATATTAGAAAAATTACATAATAGTTCAAAAGAAGTTTCATCAAAATACACGAACCCTAACGCGTAGAAGAAACCGGCTATTCAACATACAACAAACTTGTGCGACGCGACACATATAATATCAACATAATAAGTACATGCAAGCATAATCACACGAATGCATCATTCAAGTACGGTACCATCCCTGAAATTACCCACAGCATCACAGATTGAATAATGACAAGGAAAAAATTACGTGATATAACGAAATGTAGCCAATCTGCAGCTTCATTCAAATAAGCTACAGCATTTCCATTCAAAATGGAACGCGGAATGTTCTTAGATTTTTTGTAACTATACTATAATTTTGCAAATATTGACATTGTTAGGCCTAATGTGAAATGCGGAAATAATATTAGGTTTGCACGAAACACTAATCAATAGGTAGGTATACGTAATTTGAATATCTATCTGCAATCTCCCCTAGCGAAGTAAGCTGCTTGAGTTTCCCCCCTTTTTACACACGTAATAAGATATTATGTTGGTACACCTCACACACTAGCGGGTCAATAGCCTCGAAGGGTTTGTAAGTAAAAGCTATAAACACTAGAATCATAGGTGAATCAATATAATGCTTATACATATTATTATATTCATTGAATATTGGTCGGAAAATTCTAGGTCACGAGCGTTCATGCCTTATAGAATTCTATGTAGGTACCTATGTACTTCATTTCACTTGATTTGAGCTAGAATTGCCATTGCGTAGGTGTTTACAATTGGACTATCAAGGCAACTCACATAATGTGCTGTAAGATCGATATAAGAATGATATTGACAGACTTTTTCTATAACCAACAAACAACACAACACCTAGATCCCATAAAAATAAGAAAATCGACGTCGCTGTCCATTTTGTATTGAACGCACAATCCACTCTCGGTACACTTTACTCACCATTTGCTGGATTAAAAATGTATAGTACCTATAGACTATAGACACGTAGGCAACATTTATTGGTGGCTTGAACAGTTGTTGTGATGAGAATTTAAGAATATTGCAAAGTTTATAAAGAAAATCGCCTAAGTATGTATGATTCAAATCGTATTGAATTAATTTGACGCACTTCGCACTTGTCACTAAAGTACAGGCTAATCTATTCAGTACACGGCTGATTATTTCCAACGCCTGCACGTTTCTTGCAGTCCATATTTTGTATCAATACAAAGTACGTCTTTTAGTTACTTTCAGGCTTTCTTTTATTGACAAAACTTTAGCCAATAGCACGGGAAATTCAGTGTGAAAACTGCTACTTATTCTATCTTGCAGTAAACTTGTATTGTTACAAATAAATAAATAATTGTGACAAACAATTACGAGTTCAATTCATTAAGTCGTTGCGGTTACATGCTATTGATTTTGATTTTGTTAGTACTCTAAACCGACGAGCATGCATGAAAAGATTGATGAATGTGGAAGAAGCGAAAGATGTATGCCAGGATCGTAGTAAGTGGAAGGCCTTGGTCTCTGCCTACCCCGTTGGGAAGGAGGCGTGATAATATGTATGTATGTATGTCTTATTTAATTGTAAATAATTAAACATTTAAACTAAAAAACGTTCGATTGAATTTTATTTGAACGAACATTATTATTGAACCTAGATTTTAATTACCAAGTGCATTAGTACCACCGCGTTCGATTTACGACGCAAAGTCGTTTCTGACACTGCAACTTTTGTTGTATTTTTTTTGTGACATAGCTAACCCTGAGAACTAATTCCCTGTATATATTGTAAGCGACACTTACAAGTTCTAATAGATCAATAACAAATTACCTAATAAATCTGCGATTAATAAGATCAAAAACAAACTATCAAACAGCAAAAGTTAATAAATCAAACAAATATTGTTCATCATCGTCATCACTTCAGCCAAAAACGCCCACAGCTGGAAATAGGCCACCCATAAAATATTATTAGATACAACATTTACCCATATGAACCAAAATAAGGCCAGATATAGGCAGGAAAATTTGCTATGGAGCCCAAACAATGTAAAATAAAATTGCATAAAAACGTTGTTTTAAAAACAACCAGTTTATTGAAACCGTTTGACTCGAAAAGTAAATGACATATTAAAATATGTTAATCAGTCAGTATTATTGATAGTAGCGCTAAAAAGAGAAAATATGACTAGATTTGTTTAATGTAAATTTCAGTACTTTTAACTTGAAAGATCACTGAAATTCACAATCCACCAGTATTCAGGCAAACAGGCAAGGACAAAAGGGTCCTTTTTTTAACCCCTTGAATGCGGGTAATTCCAGACACAATAGAAATAATTGTCATATAGGTCAGATCTGCTCCTAACCGGTTAAGACTAATAAAGTCTTTACGTAAAAGGCCTGGTGAAATTATTGATTTTCAATTAAGCCCCTATAAAGTATTCTCTAGATTCTTTATTAATAAAATATTTGCCGACATGATGACGTCATTCACGTCGCGTCGCGTCGGCCTAAAAGTAAAAGCACACTCACTTGGCGCCGAAGAAATGCGACCGGCTCAAGATAATAAAGCCAAAATAAAAAGAGGTACAGGAGGTTCACTCTTCACAGACATGCAGTAAACAGGTAAATTGACCTCATAAAAAAATTAGTAACCCATAATTCTTTATTTTTCTATTATACTTTGTAACATAAAAACGAAATGTATCGGTATTTTTAAAATCATGTGCGTGTAAGACTTCTGGCGAGCATTCGGCATCCATATCTTATTAGCAACTTCAACAGACGCGTTTTAATAGAATTGCTTTCAAGAAATACGTAACTTAGTGGGCATTATTGGTAAGATTTCACGCAACAAAGTCTAGTCTTCAAGGTTTAAAAAAAGTATCTTCTTTGAAAATAGCAATTTACAGCATAACTAGTCAAAATATAAAAGGCTATCTCTGGGCCTTAAATTTTGGTAATAACTGTAGCTTCCGAGTTAGTTGAGATATAAAAATCTATTATTATCGCGACCGCCGGCGGTCTTATGAGCCTGTAAGTGTGTGTAAGTTTGCAAATGTCTCGCAAAGCTAAGGATTCGCCATACTGTTGACATTTTGAAATGAAATGAAATGAAAATATATTTATTCAGAAACACTTAAATATTTTACAGAGTTTGAACTGCTCTCGTATAAGGTATTCCTGTGCTACGAGAGGCAGGCTCTTCCTCAAAAACTTAAATTACATGTGTTGCATCTATAATTATTAAAAAAAAAGACAAATATGTATCCGCTTAATTCCGAAAAGGGATTAGACAGTAGCAGAATAATATTTTAAGTGGTGTGTGTTTGTGTGTGTGTGTGTGTGTGTGTGTGTGTGTACACGTGCGATCGTATGCGTGTGTGGGTTTGTTATATACGTAGTGCCAGATTTTATCTAGTAATTGAGTAGAATAAATTTTCTAAGCTGTCGTATGTGTACTGATCGAGCCATTGGATAATAAGTAGTTTAAGTGTCTTGGAAGTGACTTGTGTAATGTTTTTATTTAATAAGAGAAGTTTATTGTACAGACGTGGTGCCAAGTGTAGAAAGTGTCGTTTTGATAGTGTAGAATGAGTTACGGGAATGTTGTACCTAAGGACTCTTCTTTTTTTTAAAGCGGTGTGCGGAACTATTTTGCTGTGGAATCTACTTAGAGTCAGTAAAATAAAAAGCTTACGTATTGGGAAAACCTTTGCCTGCTGATACGGTTGCTCTGTTGCAAATCGGTAGGGAAGGCCTAAGGCAACCTTTAGCACGGCTCTCTGAGCCCTTTCGATCATCTTTTCCTTTTTATAAACAAATTTAACTAAAATTGATGTTATATTCGAAACTATTGATTTTTGAACCACATGTTCTAAGGCGTTTTATACTATTTTTAGCTATAGAATATAACCTAAAGAGTTGTAGGATATCAAAAAACGCACCCTGTACATTTCTAGGTATGGTGCAAGCAGAGGTGACAGTGACACTACTGAAGGTATCTTTCAATTTTGATAATACTTAGCATTCCGTAACTACGCGACTAGACTTAACAGGGCTTTTGACCTACTAATACCTTTTCTAGCCTCAATAATATAAAGATAAAACAAAATAAATAAATGACAATCTTAATTGTTAATTAACTAAGTACTTACTTATTTTCGCTTTCTAGAATACATTCAAGGAAAAAAATTTACATAACAATTTAATTTTAAGTAAACATAACTTAACTATCATGACTAAATACTTCAGATTGATAGTTTAGTTCAATTAAAATACAAGGGAAAAATAAAAAACCGTTTTTAGATTACACTTGAATTTGTTCTATTTGCCTTCAAACTTTCTTTACCAGGTAATATAATCGACTAGAGGATGACCCTATCTATCTTAAAGACAAGAGAAAACAATGTAAAAATATTGAAAGTAGGCCTAGGTAGGCCGATTAACCTGGCAATGCCGGCAGCAAGAAATACGATTTAAAAAAAATATTTAGCCAAAGGAACATACCTACCTTCATTTGTTATTCCATTCTTACGAACATAGTAAATAGGCGTGCATTCATTTCCAACCTGCCACGACCACGTCAAAGATTTCCAAGACATTATTTTCGTACACTTGAATTCTTAATACACGAGAAATTACTTCACTTTACGACACATCCACTGTACTTGTATATGTTAACATAGCTGAAGCAGTTGTATTCAACTTTAAAGTGAGCGACTGCTTCGCAAGTCTAATCAATTGTTACAAAACTGACCAACCACTTAATCCACATTCTCAATTGTACTTACAAAGATACGATGATTAGAAAAGTAGACGCATATAAGTGATCGTGAAGCTCGTTCGTCATCATTATTAAACTGTTGGAGAAAGACCTCTCCTAAAGTAGAATTTTGTATTATCACCACGTTGACAGGCAGATTAGAAATCGGAGTTAGGCCTATGGTGATGGAGATGGCAGTAAGTACCCATTTAGTCGCCACTAAGAACACTTATAGGCTCATAGGAGAAGAGGAGATGGTGCTACCTTATTTCCTAGGTAGGCACGGCAGGACAGGTTTTAGCGGTAATTAACAAAACAAACAAAGGTTTGGATAGATATTTGGCACTCCATCACGCCAGAACGGTTAAGCGAATCTGGATTAAATTTGGCGCACAAAGATAGTTTACCTTTAAGCTGAAATAGCACCTATGCTACTTTATATCCTGAAGAAAAATATGGTTTCCGTGGGATAGATCCACGCGTCGGAAGTCGCAGCCATGAGCTAGTAATTAATAAATTTTAATTATTGAGTCTAAACCTTACGCTTATCCTTGATCGTTTCTTTGGTACCGACTTGATTTTCATTAGATGATTTTTTTTACATAAAAAAAATATTAATTATTATCCCTCTTTTTTACCCAAAGTAAAGGCATTTTCACTTTTACCAGTAATACCTTATCGAAAATAGAAACTTATTTAAATCATAATTGGCAAGTGTGGTACATAATACAAAAATAATAGACGCGTGTTGAGAACTCGTCTTATTTGTGCAATTAATAAAACTGTAGTAATCAATTGAAAAATTCATATTATTGTACAAAAAGCGTGGGGTGCTTGTTATGATATCCACAGATATAGTAAATTATTGATAAAATATTTACAACAATCTAAATCAAGCCCCCCACGCTTTTTGTACAATAATATGAATTTTTCAATTGATTACTACAGTTTTATTTTTAATTTTTCAGTTCAATCTGTTTTAAAAGCGTGGTTTTTTAGTTTTTTAAACTATAATTTATTTTTTACTTTTTAGTTTAGTTTATAAGATTTGATTCCTTCTTTACCGACTGTAAGTCCAAACCTATGCAGGAAACATAATTGATACAGATCGCGCGCTAGCTCTATCTCTTTTACTCGCTCTTACAGAGGAAAACTGGGAAACCTGTTATTAAATTATTGCATTGTCATCGGTCCTTGATACGTGTGCAAAGTTACAAATTAATCAAACTTCTGGAAATCGGTCAAATTTATGCTCAAAGATTCCATTACATACATAGATACATAGATAGATACAACCCAAGCTAATAAAAGCGTGGTAAAAATGACAATGCTTGCCTATGTAAAGGATGTTTTTAAGAGGTATAGAACTTTGAAATAGAATAAAACAAAGATGATTTTTTAAAATTGATATAAAATTTACTTCGTAGTCTAATCTGGAAGTCCAATTTTCGATGAATTTTTCCAACATTTGTGGCCGTATATTGGCAATAAGGCGGCAAATGTTGTCCTCTACGTGGTCAATCGTTTTGGGCTTATCCGCGTAGACTAGCGACTTCACAAATCCCCACAGAAAATAGTTAAGCGGCGTTAAATCGCAAGATCTTGGAGGCCAAATGCGGTTACTAAACGTTTCCTTCAATAAATCAAGTGTTGCACGAGCTGTGTGACATGTTGCGCCGTTTTGTTGAAACCACAGCTCCTGCACATTATGGGTGATCAAATGATGAACGAAAAAGTCAGTAATCATGGCTCTATAGCGGTCACGAATGTCACGATTGACTATTACGTTCTGGCCAGCATCGTTTTTAAAGAAGTACGGACCAATTGTTCCGCCAGCATGTAATGGTGTCTCGACATACACTTGAGGATTATCATCACTCCGCAAATACGGCGGTTTTGTTTATTGACGTATCCATTCAAACGAACGTGAGCTTCATCACTAAACAGAATTAGCTTATGAAAATCGGCATAAACGGCAATCTTGTTTTGGGCTTCGAGTTGGATTTTGAAAGCACGCAAACCAAGACCTTTCTGCAAAATCTTCCATAAAGCGGATGGACACATATCCAATTCCTGTGCACGATGGCGGATAGACTGATTCGGTTTTTCCTCTACTCTACGCTCTACAGCAGCAATGACTTCTTCTGTGCGCACTGTACGACGTCTCTGTGGATGCGTATTATCATCTAGCTAGACTATACGTGATGCGAGAATGTTCCATAATTAATCAAATTAATTGCTCTGATGGACGATTATGTTGACCGTAAAATACGTACTTTTACGTGTACGTATACGTATTTTGAACAGTTTGAACAATGACTTTAGAAATAAATTTGCACAATTTGGAAATGTTATTCAGGCGCCAGTCTATTCATGTTGAAATTCCAAACCAAAATTCCAAAACACAAATCACTTGACAGCTGATAAAAATGACAGCCAGTTAATAAAGTGTTGCAAAGTTAAAGTTCTATAACTCTAATAAGAACACCCTTTATTTATGTTTTTTTTTATTGTTTGTGAATTTGTGACTATGTTTAATATATTAGGGGTTAAAGTATGTAATTGCCGTTTTGTATGGACGAAATCGAGAAAAGTCATTTTTCCATACTAACAATTTTTTATTTTTTTTAAAAACGCCTGAACCGTTTTCGATGCAATTAAAGGTGGAAGTTAGATGGTTATAAAGCTACGCATTATAGTATTTAAATTTCTGAAAATCAAAGTATATAATACAAATATACTTAATTGAAGCAAGAAGGTCAGCTGACACATTGTAAGGGGTCTTTTTAACGACTTCCTTTGAAGTAATAGGCACTAGTATTGCATTTTTTTTGTCAAAAGTTACTTTATTTAGTTTTTGATGCAATACAAAAAGAATTACGCAATAATATGACTATACTTAAGAGCTATAAACAAAATAAAAAGTGGGAAAATAATCGGCAATTTCATACTTTAACCCCTATTATTATAATACAAGTAGTTATAGAAATAAACTGCCAATAATGAATCTTAACACCTGTCCATCATTTCTAAATAAATTCCAACGTTCATAAAGATATGAATATTTTTTTCTGTGAGGAATCAAATACGTGACTATGTATTTGAAAACCTATTTTTTAGTCCTAAAACACCAATGAGGAAATTAAAGCATCACTCAATTGTTCAAAGATTATCAAATCATAATATTATAGAAACCTTCTAATAGAGATCAACGATTATAATTTTCTCCTAAGAAGGCAAATGATAAATAGGACACACACAACACAAAAAAAAAAGATTAGAGTATGAACTGACAGATACAACATAAGAACAAGACCCAGAAGCAGTGATGGAAAATGTCCTTACCAAGACCCACTAGAACATTGTGTGCTCTTTCAACTTGATGCAAACTTGTGGATATTTTAAAATACCATTTTCATACGGGACTGTGAAACTAGTTCTTATTTTTTATCTATATATAATATTGTTAATTGGTGGCCGAGTATATTAAAATACACCATGTTTTCTGCTGACCTTGCGCAGATGGTTTAATAATAATTGCCAAGTCAGTGACAAGTGCCCACATCAAATTATGTCAAAAGTACTTTGTCACTCATCGCATTGTTTAGCATGTACACAATTAAGTATTTCCTAGGCACTTGACAATCGAATAAAATATCAACATTTTTAATTATAACGAATAGTGGTAGTTTTGACTTTGTATCTATATTTTTTAATATTCTATGTTTTAAAAATATTTTTACCCATCATTTAATTCTGCTTTACTTTAAATATAATATGGTAGTAAAATCATCTCACTGCAGGGCAAAAGCCTCCATCATTAAATTGTCATAATATTTTCTTAGTTAAATAAATCATAGTAGAAACTTAAGTTCGTTGTTTTAGTGATAAAAAATAAGAGTGCAATTAAAGCTAGGTAGGTGTATAATTGAATGAGTACGAACCATTACTATTGAGTAAAGCTGCTGTGTTCTCACTTTGCATTTTGACAATCTACTAAGCATGCTAGAATTAAATTTTACTCCACGTCTCGCATTTGCGTATCGCGACCGACCGGCTCCACGCGAAGCCCGCGCGATCTCACAAGTTGTGAAGTCTTAACGTGGATGGAACGCTGGCGGAGGACGAGAACGTTATTTAATCAATAGGTCTATACACTACGTAGTAGCATGCAAATCAATTTCATAAATTTTACAAATGCAGCAAAACGGATCAATTTTAACGGCACCTTTTTAACTTAGTTAATAGGTCTGCGATTTAATAACGAGAGATAAAAAATCCTCGACACATAGCGAACTTCAACCATGGATATGGTAAGAATACTCTTAAATTTTCCTAATTAATAAGCATGCAAAGCATTAATTAATCTTGAATTTGTAAACATACAACATACCTCTCAATCAATGACCAAATTTATTTACGGCACGATAATTTACTGTCATTCTCCACATGATAATTGTAATAATACGACTGTATTGAGATTTATCATTTCGTACTTATTTACAGATCTTTAAATTAAGTAATATTTTTGCTAATCCCGATGACTATGCAACTCCGCAAACCACATTAATATTTAATTATTTAATTTAGAGGTTTGCACCAAAGAGGATGTAACTAGTTAATAAAGAGACGGAACTCCTATACAAAGCCTTTGACTTCATTTGCATGGCACTCAATTACCAACTTAAAAAACGTAATGTCAAAGAGACGTCAAATAATACAGAACTACCAACATAACACACTTATAGTGTGGTACCATTCTAAATTTTTTATCGATATCGACAAAATATATGCGATACAAATCATTTTATGTATTATTTAACTACATTTTAGGTAAGTAAGATCGAGTTCACTTTTACGAGCCCAATGTTGTAAGTATAGTGGAATATATAGTAAAATAAATAACACAAGATAAGTACAAACCTTTTTAATTATAACTATTTTATTTTATGATTTTGCGATACCCTGTTACTGTGCCTTTTTCATGAAATCAGCAGTTTCCTCAGCTTTTGATAAAGAAGTATTGATGCGATGGCATTTATTTCGGATCAAAAGATGAATAAGGCGAACTAGTAATAAATCCAGCAGACGATCTTTGATTGAAAGCTCTGTTCTCAAAGTGATTACCACATACATATTTTTTCTATAGGAACATAAAATATATTTAATCTTCTTTGCCCACAACCATAACCTACTGCCTGCATCTGAAAAATATTTTGAAATTAAAACAAATTTATTTTTTTCCAATTCTAAAATAAAAAGTAAAAATATTAGTTGCTTGTTTTATTATTTGGAAACACCCTGACTACCCTTTCAGAATGATATAAGCTAGCCCCTGTACATTATCTTTAACTTGTTTTCTAAATTTGATTACACCAATCTTGGCATTAATTAACATTTTCAGTAAAATGTTAACTCTTACTAAACTAGTTTGGTGTTCATATTAATGGTGTACTTATACCCTAGACACTGGTAATTAAAGAACTCAGTGTCGATATTTATCTTACCACATCACTAGTACAAAACGAAATGTAAATAAAATACCAAATTGGTTTGTTCACGCTGCAAAATGAGAATATATATGATTAAAAATATTTGATTACATGCTTACTGGGTCTCATCCAAAGGAAATTTCGCCCTAAACTTTCTTTTTTTGAAATTTATACGACTGGCTCGATTTTCACAAATTTCACAAGTTAAAACCGATTTTTTCCTGTCATTTTTATAAACTGTACCTACTCACTAAATTCACTGGATCACTTGTACCTTACTTAACTTTAATTTTGTCACCAAGGCAATTAAATAAGCGTAAATCAAATAAAAAAAATTGTAACCAGAACTAACTCGCACAAGAAACAGAACAACAATATGGCCGACGGGACGGACTATTGAATGAAAGAAAGACAAATTTTTTGTTGTTCCTAGTTGCGTTAAACTGATTTCCACCGGAGCAGTGAGTACCGGAGAATCTCCGGTGATGAACCGGTTAAAGTAATCGATTAAAATCACCGGAGATTAATCGATTAATAAACCTGTATTAGTGTGTAATTATTCTTTATTTTTATTATTCGGTGTCATTATTCGATACTCTGAACTATATTATTAAAAAAATATTTAATTACACAATTCTATTCATTATTTTTTAAAGGCTCTATAATTTTTTGCATAATGTTATAACGTTATTTATTGCCAGTATATTGTTCAAGATCATGCGAAGTAAACTTACAAAACCTTAAATTTGATATTTTAATGTCCTCATTAATATCTTCTACACTCCTAATTCCTGCATGTCTGTCATGCCTGCTACATCCACAAACCGTTTTTGCGGGATCGATTTGTTACACTCGTAATCGGTATAATCAGAACTCGACCAACGTTGTGCGTAATCTTCTGGTTTGTTATGCTTTCTACATGAAAACCATAATTTATTAGAATTGTAAAATATATACAGCTAGCTGACCCCGCGAACTTCGTATCGCCTCATAATAATATAATTGGATTTTGACGTAAGACGTCACACAATTTTACTGGCAACAAATATGACGTTTACCTTGTCATGTTACACAGAAAATTTGCAATAAAATAATATTGCGACTATAAATTTAGATGTAAGCTATCCTATCTTTCAAGTTGGATCAAACTGCACACGGTGTGCAAATTTGATTAAAATCGGTTTAGTAGTTTAGGAGTCTATCGCGGACAAACAACGTGACACGTAATTTTTATATAATAAGATTAATTTATTTATTTATTCATTTAATTCAGGCAACAGTATATGAAATACAGGCTCATAAAATAAATACCTTACAGACTAACATACATACAAAATAACACATAAATTATATCACTACACACTATTTTGACAGCGTTGTGGTTCGCAACTTGGTGTCAAGTAACCGTCCACGAAACCGACGATATACAAAACCCTTCAGCCAAAATTCTGCCTGCATGAAGGTCGACAGCTGTTCAGTCGGAACCGTCACCACAAACGAATTAAAGTTCGTGTTGTGTCGAGACTCCAACCGTTCGACCCTCAGTTTATATCTGGTCTTCACTCGGATGTACTCTTCAATCTCCTCGACTTTTGTAGAGTAATGAAGCCGGGACACGTATAGCAGCGTCACTGGAACTGCGGGCCGAAACAGGTGGATCGGTCCAGTCGGTGCGTTGCCGCACTAGTTGCGAGTCGAGGGCTTCCTTTTCTTCTTCTCGACCTTCGTAAAGCCCTCCTCATCACACTTATCTGCCTGTGATGCCAGCGTCTTCGGAGCCACCATGCAATTGCTTTTCCGAGCGGCAGCTGTAGCATATGCACGCGTCGGGGTTGACGTCACACCGAGCGATGTGTCCTGCGGTGCTGCGGGGCGCGCTGTGGGGCGCGCAGTAGCGGCGACGATGTCGGTGACCGCGACGGATGACGCATCAGTTCGCGCCGACCCGAAACTGCTGAGTGCTGACCGATGCATTCTGCCTGCGCCCCACCACGTGTGTTGACATTGCAGGCCTCAGGTGACCTACTAACTGGACTACTACTAACTACTTTAGCACGAAAGTCACCTATGGTGTTTTCTGACTTCTGAGGCCTGCAATTTTTTTTTAATAGAGAACATTTTTTTATTTAAATGTCATCAACTCCGTTGGAAAAAGGACGACGATGACAGTGTCACTGACACAAAAAAAAACGATAAGTGATGTAACGATAGTGCTTTCGTAAATTTTGACACTACATTGGCCTATTCAATACCAATAATCGATACCTTTTAAATCGATACTATAAAACGAGATAAATTAAAGGAGTATGCATTTGAGTTTCCGCTTCTAGCTGTCGCGCTATACGTACGTGCCGCGCCACTGCTTTCCCCCCTACCCGTTGTCTCGCTCAGTCAACTCGAGAGTCCTCATTATGGTTACAGGATTACGTGGTTTGCCCGCGGCTAAATCGGTGGAAACCTAACGGTGCCAACTGAGACAGTTTAGTTAAACGCTGTAAAGCGGTGCTGTTGTTAGGGAGAAACAGACAGCGCCTTTTTAAGGCACTCAAAGTTTCGTTTAAGGTACGCCGGGGGAGTTCCTTGGCCCCCTGGAGGGCCAGCTTGAGAGAGCGAGGCGTTCCTCCTCGCTTTTTAGGCACTAGGAAAACTCCCGCCAGCCCCTGCTGGGCGTGTCCCACCTTCCTCTCCTGCGTTTCCATCCCTGAGGGAACATAACTCGCGTTCGCCCGGGCCGTCCCAAAGCTTTGTTAGGCGTAGGCATTTTCCGACAAGGTTCTGCCCTATGTCGTAGGCATGCAAATTTAGGACAACATTATCATACAATTTATAGAATTAACGATCATATTAGAAATAATAAATTTAAAAGTCAACAAATTAATAAAATTACACAAACCTTAGAATAATAACGCTTAGAACGATAGTTTCACACATAATTTCGCTAAACATTGAAGCCACTTACTTATCTTTGTGTGCGCAAACATCACGTAATGGGGACTATCGTTTCTTTGCTCACCAGTTGGCGCCACTGTAGACTGAGGTCCAGAGGTATAGCTGTCAAAAGTGCCAAAAAAATTTGCGCCGATATAAAGTTTTAAATCTTTAATCTCAATAAGTTTATAACTATAATCTTAACGTGTAGCTATGCCGCAAAGTTGTACTGTTCCGTTTTGTTTGGGAAAAAAGGAGGACACACGTTTCCAAGAGATAAAACTGTTCTAAAACAGTGGCTAGTGGCGATTCGCAGGAAAAACTTTACTCTGACTAAACATTCTCGTGTTTTTACAAAACATTTTGAACCCGAGGATTATGTGTTAAGCATAAGCGTTGATATAATGTTGCAAGTAAAATGACATTTCCCTAAAAAGCGGGGAAATTATTCCAGTGTTCCAATTTTGTCCCACTGGCCTAAAATGAGTCGCTTACTTCACGCTGCATTCGATTTCATACAAAAGTCATGTTTGTGCTACACGGCGACGCAAAATGAGTTTTCTGCTCAGAATATCTTTTGACCAAAAATCACAACTCAAAATACGGTCAAATCAATCAAATAACGGTCATTTGGCCTCAGCTTTATGCAAATTGTTTTAAAAATGTGTCGTGAAATTAATCGTCAGAAAATATTCATTTTAGTTAATAAAAAAAAATACGATCGACTGATTCAAAATCTAATATATAAAATTCTCGTGTCGCGGTGTTTGTTACCAAACTACTCCGAAACGGCTGAACCGGTTTTCATGAAATTTTGTGTGCCTATCGGGTAGGTCTAAGAATCGTTAATGATTTATCTTTTATTCCTGTTTTTTTTTATCCCACGACAAAAAAGTGCAGTGGGCATAGCCACGACGGGACAGCTCCTTTTCTTATAATATTTCACTACACTATATCACCTGCCAATAGGTAGAGGTTTTCATGGATGGTATATGTAAGTAGAAACAAGTACGAATTAAATTAGAAATATTTAATAACAGAACTGAAACTATCAGTACGTAATATTACCTACTTACTTATTAAATGGTACATAATTAATGCCACACAAAAATGTAAAGAAAATAAAAATGAAAAATCTGGGAATTTTTTCCTATACCTGGCAACATTTTCATTGCAATGGCGGCTGTTTTGTTTACATTTTACTTTCTAGTTTTGACGAATGTTTAACTCAGAATTATAAGTTGCAAAACACTAGTTACGGGTGAAATGTGATCTTCGTATCCTTATAGTTATTGTGAGACGCGTTGTGACATCCTTTCACTGTGCAGTATGCATTTTTTAAATTAAATTACGAGAGCTGTTGATAGTGAGACTTTATAATGACGACTGACGCGACGTCAAACGTACTAAGCCTTAAAAGGCCGACTTGAAACTGCATCAATATACGCTAGGGCCTACTAGGGTTCTAAGCGTTATTATTCTAAGACACAAACAATGTCATCAAGAACACATGCTCAGAAAAAAAAGTCGTGTGGCACTCGGAGACTGCCGCGGTAAAGCTATTGCATACATTTTTATCAACATATGCAATTATAAAACTAACAAGGCCCGCGATAGAAGCTATGCAATAGCTTAATTTTATAATTTTAAGTATTTTCTAATTTTGACTTTTGTAATTAAATTTTTCTGTTATTTTGGCAGATATGGTTACCATAGGCAACCATACTGTCAAAATCCCTATTTTCTTCTAAATTCTTTTAAATTTCGGAAATTCAAAATTGTTCGGTCGTGCCTCGCCCCGAGTGTTAGGTTAGGTTATTTTCGTTTTGGAATTTCTGGATTCGGTCACCACGCTCAAGGCCCGCGATAGAAGCTATGCAATAGCTTAATAAAATTTAACCAATAATATTAAATTACACCAGCATGTCCAGCATCAAGACATGTCAATTGGCAATTTTTATTTACAAATACTTTTATTATAGGCAGTTTATACACGCACTGCGAATTTGCATACGCAGCTATATTACAATGTCAGTGCCCAGTGGATACTTTAAGTGAAATCATTAATAAAGAACGTAACGAGTACTTTTTGTCGAGTAACGAGTTCATACGGGTAGTATGGGTACGCAATAGGTATTGCGTTACTTTTACACCTCTGGAGATGAGGAAAGAGGAGCTAGTTTTTTTTTTGTGTAATTTAACGGCCTCAGACGAGTTCATACAGTCTAGTCTTAAGTTAAAATGTCAATTGAAATGAAAGATAATTTTACGGATTTAGGACGCGTTTATTTTAGATTTAACCCGACGATTCGAACCCTTTACAGCGTTCATGGTCACGGGTAGACTAAGGTGTTATTCGTCTTTAAGATGGTAATTTTGAAAAAAAATTTAACTACCGCCTCTAATTTTTATCGTCAGTTATGTTCCTTTTCACACAAAATGAGCTAACTATGTCTGGAGTCTTCGCAATGTTGCCATGGTTTGTGGACTTCAATGATGAAAAGACAGGGTCCCAAGCAGCTGGTTAATTCCAACCATCTTCTCTATTGAAATTAGGATGTTTTTAATTTCTATTGCTTCGCGTATCATTCTAGGTACATATCGGTTTTCCTTAGCAAGAACTTGAGTTTTATCAAATCTAATGAAATGGTTGGGCTTATCAAACGCATGACCACAGACTGCAGATTTCGTTACACGCATATTTTTCATGTCGGCTATGAGTAGTAAATGAATTGGGAAGTCTAGCTTACGCTGCTGTATTCCAACCGCTCGCAAGCTCACTGGGGCGCTCCGCGCCCCTGAAATACAGCAGCGTGATCTAGTCCTCCCAATTCATGGGTAAAAAGGGATTGTCTCGTATATGTTTAAATCATTTTGTAGAAACCCTTGGTTCACAACAGTTACTTTCGAAGTTGAATATGAAATTTCTAAAACAGAAGGAATCACTAGAATTAAAACGTATTTTTCCTGCTCTATTAAATGAACAAAAGCGTCATGGTAACTTACTACCAAACACTATACGCAGCATTGTTCGTGGTCCATCAAATTGTGGAAAAACTAACTTAGTAATAAGTCTGTTATTACATCGGAATGGTTTGTGCTTTCGAAACCTATATGTTTATTCAAAATCTTTATATCAACCGAAGTACATATTTCTAGAAAGAGTAATGGGTATGAAACTTATCACTGAACCGGGATTTACAATGCAATGTTATAATTTATAGGTAAAATCGTATTTACCTTATATAAATTATAACATTAATTATAACATTGCATTGTAAATCCCGGTTCAGTGATAAGTTTTATGTGTAACAATGCATCAAGAAAGTTTAAAAACCTAAGTAATGGGTATGGTTGCAGACACAATTTATAACAAGTATACCGATAACAGTGAAATTTTAAGCCCGCATGAAGCATTACCGGACTCTATAATTATATTTGATGATGTTGCCTGTGAACATCAGAATAATATACGAGATTATTTCGCTATGGGACGTCATAAGAATATTGGCTGTTTTATATTAATCAAACTTACACCAAAATACCTAAACAACTAGTAAGAGACAATGCTAACCTTATAATATTGTTTAAGCAAGATAATATAAACCTTAAACACGTTTGTGCGCATTCGTATCGTATATAAGTATTAATTTATAATTTTGTAAGTCTTCGTCTGTAACAATATCTAAATTTGGTATTTTTTTATATAATAATTCTTTATAACCTGGAGTTTTTTTTCAAACAACGGTTTCCAAATTTCATAATATGATCATCGTCATGAACACGTGTATTGCCGAGCATAAGCTTTCCTTTTACATTTCTAACACCATAAGGTATATATATACCTTTCATTATTTCAGATGACATGGACCATGATAAAGAATCATTGGGAATACTCGGTGATGGATGATTGAAGAGATTTAAATGAGTTCTCGTGGACATCATGATCCTCAGAAGGTGATGTAGTGAGGGTTTTGTTAGGTGTTTTACAAACATCATAATTTGAATTTTCTTCGTCATTATCTGAATATTCTTGATCGTGAACAAGCTCCTTAAAGTAATTTAAATCTTCAGCATTTGACAACTCACTTTTGGCGTGCTTAGTTCTTTTCGGTGATTGAGTTTGCTTAATTTCTTCTCCTACGAGTATATGGCAATTACCATCAGTTTTATTTGTTAAAAGTTTTAGTGGACTAACAATAGGTTTAAATATTGTTTCTAGAGCCATATCATTTATGTTTTTTTAATCTTTTAGCATTTCTACCTTTCTTTTTACAGCTAATGCTGATTTTACAATTTGTTCTTTAAGATTTCGTTCCATTGTTAAGGGTTCCAGTCTCTTCGACTTAACTAATAAAACTGATTTGTTAATAACCTGTCAGCTACTTAAAAAGTTTAGTCAACTACTATGAATGTATCAAACATCATTCTGTAACAACCTTCGTTTCGGTCACAGTCCTTGTTGATGACGGCATAATTGAAAGGTTTATTCCAAACAGTTGAGCACATTTCGCTACACATTTCAGTTCCTACGTGTTCATCATAAACGTATTTAAGGTTTATATCATCTTGCTTAAACAATATTATAAGGTTAGCATTGTCTCTTACTAGTTGTTTAGGTATTTTGGTGTAAGTTTGATTAATATAAAAGCAGTCAATATTCTTATGACGTCCCATAGCAATATAATCTCGTATATTATTCTGATGTTCACAGGCAACATCATCAAATATAATTATAGAGTCCGGTAATGCTTCATGCGGGCTTAAAATTTCACTGTTATCGGTATACTTGTTATAAGTTGTGTCTGCAACCATATCCATTACTCTTTCTAGAAATATGTACTTCGGTTGATATAAAGATTTTGAATAAACATATAGGTTTCGAAAGCACAAACCATTCCGATGTAATAACAGACTTATTACTAAGTTAGTTTTTCCACAATTTGATGGACCACAAACAATGCTGCGTATAGTGTTTGGTAGTAAGTTACCATGACGCTTTTTTTCATTTAATAGAGCAGGAAAAATACGTTTTAATTCTAGTGATTCCTTCTGTTTTAGAAATTTCATAATTTTTCAACTTCGAAAGTGACTGTTGTGAACCAAGGGTTTCTACAAAATGATTTAAACATATACGAGTCAATCCCTTTTTACCCATGAATTGGGAGGACTAGATCACGCTGCTGTATTTCAGGGGCGCGGAGCGCCCCAGTGAGCTTGCGAGCGGTTGGAATACAGCAGCGTGAGCTAGACTTCCCAATTCATTTACTACTGCTATGTGTTCTTTTAAACGCAGTATAGGTACTCGGGTGTAAACTCTTAGCCGGTTTCGAAAGGGACAAAAAAGAGTTTTGCGCGGGAAACGAGAAGAGAAAGATGGACTTTGTTTCGTTCTTTTGTGAAATTATCCTAAGCGGCATTACTTAGTTTAGTGGTGGCATTGTTAGGATAATGTGTCAGTGGGTAGGAAAAATCAAATAAACGTGTGCAACAAGGTAAGGCGCTCCTATTTGACTCGGATGTAAAACTCCTGTGATCATTGAAATGTATAAACCACCCATAAATTTTAATGAGTTAGGTTAGTTTAGTTTAAGATATTATGTGTAAAAAAAGGATTTATGATATTTCATGTATTTATTGAAGATGTAGAATTCCCACTAAAGACATGGCAGTATGGTCCCAGACCTTAGCCGGTTCCGAAAGGGCCAAATAACAAAAAAAGGGACAAAAAGTACCTATTTGACAGTTGACATTTTGGTTGACATGACACTGACAGACAATGAGATGAGCAAACTACGACAGCTGTGACTTTGTTTGTTGCGCAATAAAAATAATTTGCCAGAACGAACAGTACACAAACAATAGTATCAGCTACATTTAAACAACAATAAATCTTCAAGATAGTTTCAAAATGGCTAACAATGCATTCATGGAGAAGCTTAAATCATTTTTCGGGTTCAGGCAGGAGCCGCCACGGAACGATTTCCGAAATCCAATTTGGGGCTCTGACGACGACGACGATGGAGACGAATTATATACGCGCCATCAGATGGAATCCTACGTTGATCCTGCTGAGATGCAAAGACACTTTGCCAAGCAAATGCAGGACATGTTTAAATCATTTGGTTCTATATTCAGTGATATGAATGTTTTCTTTCACGACGATCGATTCGACTCACTAGCCGGCTTCGCAGATGCCCCTGAGCACGACAACTTTAACAGCAATAACATCAGAGACTACTACTTGAAGCCTGGTTACCAGAATCGTAAACATGAGCATGAAGATGTAGATTTGGATGGCAAGGTCTCCTCCCATGAAATTTCAGGTTTATTAAAAGAGAAAGAAGATAACAATAAATCTATCAAACCATTTAATGGAGACTTAGTGCCCGGGCGAAGCTTTTGTCAAACAATCATTACAACAAGCGTCACAAAGCCCGATGGATCCATTGAAACCAGACGAATTATTAAGAATGGTAATGGAGTGGTAGAAGAGACCACTACCTCTACAGCATCAGGCCCAGACTCAAGTGGTCCATTCAACTCAAACATTGATTCAATTTCATCGCCTAATTTGATTTACGGCAACATTATGACGGAACTTTCTTCATTATTCAGGAATTTCTATTAGTTTCTATAGCCTACATTACTTAAATACCTAGGTTCAACATTATATTTAGAACATGTTGTATTTATTGTTTTGACATGGTTTTTTTCCAATGTTACTGGATTAATTAATAATGTAATTTGCAAATGCAACTCATTAACTGGGAGTTTTCCAGCCTTTAGAATTTCATTAATTGCATTGTACCTACTAGAAAATAAGTCGTAGAATAAAATTGAGATATTGTCAGTTACTCATTTGAAAATCCAATATATCAATAATAAAGTTAAAAAAAAAAAAATTTTATTTTTACCTTTCTTATGATAAAAGTAGGGACGTAGAGAAATAAAAAAATTTATTGTAGGTATATTGTAATTATTATTCTCCTAAATATTAGAAATAATTTACACGAAAATTAAGTGTTACTGGCAGTAGCAGGCATCCCGAGTATTGCTCTTGATCCATGTCATGTAGCGGTTGACCCTAGTATACACTCCCGGCCGGTCGGGCCTTGCGCAGCCTTCTCCCCATGATACTACACCTGGAATATAATGTAAACAGGTACCTGTTATGAGGCCTTATTACAAAATTATGACTTATCTTTGAAATGAAAGATTTCAATTTATGCCTGTGAAAATGAATGTTTTAAAGTGTTCGAAACGAAAGGATGAATCAAAATAAACATGAATTTAAAATCCGTAAATAATATATCTTTCATTTTAAAACATACTGTTCGTGTAAACTCAAGACAACAGTTTAATACACGGTACATTTTAAACAGTGTTGCCAGTTTTTTTTGCCAAGTCGGGATTTTGTAACTTTTGAGTGGAAAAATTTCTTTCGTTGAAAGCGGGACATAGTAAAAAACGTATGTAGGTAATCAAAAGTTTTTGAATATTTATGTTTTTATTTGAGTTCTAATTACGTTTACGTGACAATAGATAGTAAAAATATCCATAAAAAAATTATTTTAATAAAAATATGATATTTTAAATCAGATTTACCCTGTCGTTAAAAAGTTGAGTCTTGTTCGACTTCTGAATAGAATAAAAAAAAAAAAAAAATAGAAATTAAAATCGAAACAGTTTTATTCCTTATAAAAATATGGCATTTCAAAAAATAGTCTTGAGTAGTGAGTGTTAGAAATTGGTACTTACAATAAGAGAATAATTATTTATAAGAATTACTTATTCATAATATTTCTGTTAAGATTTAACTTCTCTATCTATTAAAACGAAGCCTACGTTATGTGTCCATTATTTTGTATAACATCATGGCAGTGTTATTGAATCTATCAATAATTTTTTTTTTTTTAAATACTAAATATGTATTCAGACTTTTAATTTTGTAACACGCTGTATGACGTATTATTTTGCTGCAGCGGAGTCCCTGATGTAGGTATAAACGTTATACAGCTACATCCATGCGCGTCACAGCGTGTTTCAAAATAAATAGCTGAACCAATATTTTAGACTTTCATATTTTCTTTTTATATAAAAAATTAACATAACACTGCCAAGATGTTATACATAATGGTAACATAACGTGGGCTTCGTTTAACAGGTGGTTGAAATTGCACCGTGTATAATCTTTGTACCAAATTTTAAAATCGGTTCAGTAGACGTAAAATAGTAACAACCAGAGTCACTTTCGCATATAAAACTTATTACTAAAGATTTTTTGAAGCTTTATCTAGGTAACACTGAAAATGTTTAGAAAATGAAAAACGGCTTAATGTAGAAAGTTGCCAATATGTACTTTAATTGTTTTTCGAAGTTATCTCCGTTCCTCTCTACACATCGTCGCATTCGATGGAACCACTGAGAAAAGCAGTGGGCCTGATCTTGAAGGCTCTTCTATGGCATTTTCGTACGCTTTCACTGCATCTTCAGGGCTCGTAAAGCGAATACCTCGAATTTTATCTTTAGTTCTTAGGAATAAATGAAAGTCGCAGGGCGCCAGGTCAGGACTGTATGGCGGATGACTCATTATCTCGACACCTGCCATTGTCAAATATTCAACAGTCCGTTTTGCGGAGTGCGCTGAAGCATTGTCGTGGTGAAGGAGGATCCTGCTTCGTGGGCGCTGCTGTCGAATTTTTTCCAAGACAACAGGCAAACAGCGATTGACATACCAGTCTGCAGTTACTGTCCTTCCATCTTCTAGCACAACTGTCGCGAAATGACCTTTCCGAGCAATGAATGAGGCAATCATCTTTTTTCCTTGACTTCTTCCTTTCTTTACCTTAGTTGGCCGATCCTCGAAAGGAAACACCCACTGAGCTGATTGTCTTTTGGTTTCGGGTTCGTAGCAATATATCCAGCTTTCATCACCTGTGACGATGTCAAATACAACATTTGAGTCACCGCCGTTGAACTTATCTAACATTTGGCGACACCAGTCCATGCGAAGGTGTTTCTGGTCGTCGGTTAAAGTATGGGGAATCCATCTGGTACAAAGCTTCCTGACGCCTAAATGTTTATGTAATATTTTTTGAATTTGACTCATACCAACGCCTAGGCTTGCCCGTATGTGCTGATAGGTCACTCTCTTATGTTCCTCTATCATGCGTCGCACTCGCACAGCATTGATGTTATCTTCAGTAGTCGCTGTTAAAGGACGTCCCTCACGCAGATCATCATTGAGATTGCTACGTCCACGCTTAAACTCGTTAAACCAATTGTAAATAGTGGCACGAGATGGGGCTTCATTAAGAAATGCTCATCGCAGGCTATCATAGCTTTGTTGGTGAGTAAGCCCACAACGAAAGTCATAAAAAATCATTGACCGAAAATTTTCTCGCGTAAGGTTTATTTTCACGTGTAACAAGAGTTTAGATTTGCCGCCAATTGACAAAAACAAATGACAAATGAATGCAATATACTACATTATGTATGTTACCAAGTTTTCTAAAATTGAAATTAAAAAAAGTTTTCATTAGCAATGTTTCTAACTGGCCAGTTCTAAACATTTTCAGTGTTACCCACGTATAAATAGCCTAGACCAGGCTAATGGAGTGTTGGAGTGTGAACTGTTAGGCATTACCGAACACAACACCTTTGCTAGCGTGCGGCTTCCCACCAAAAAAAGAACTCAACCAACCAACGGTATTTGCCCTCGCTCCTTCTCCCTCCTCCCTCCCTTTTTTCAGTGCGCGTGGGTGTGTATTTGCTCGTAAGAATATACCTCATTAGATTTAGGTGTTCAAAGTTGCTTAGTACTTACCGACTTCTTGAAACTGCGCATTGGTGCTATTAACAATGTGAAGGGGGCCGCCCGAGTCCCCCTGGCAGGCGTCCCTACCGCCGTCGGCCTCACCCGCACACAGCATGTTATCCGTAATCCGCTGCTTGTACGCGGTTTTACGGCATTCCGCGTTCGAAATGATCGGCACGTATACCTGAAAACATTTGGAACATTTCGTAGAAAAACATGAAGAATGGTCCGTTCCGTTCCTACTTTAGCACCTTCTGGCAGTGTCTTTTTCTACCATTGGTCAAACTGCGATCGCCAACGCGCCTGCCAAGCGTGGCGAATTTCACAAAATCCGCATTTTGGATAGGCCCGTGTCCAGCAGTGGACTAATATAGGCTTGATTATATTGATGAAAGTTATCATCGGCCACAAATATTAGCACAAACAAATCATCATCAGCAGGATGGCAACTACAAAGTCACCATCCGAAACATTCTTGAGAAGAAAATAGCTTGTCCCCGCTTCTTCAACCTGGAAATTGAAAGAGCTACAACAATATTTGTGGTTTATTTGCGGATATCATCAATAAACCTTAACACGAGTTGTCGCAAAAAGTCAGGCATTTATTTCACTTAGGTCACACCACAGAACATTGAAAAGAAGTTTCTATAATCTGTGGGTCACACAGCGTTTTAAGACTTTGAGCTTTGGGGGATATAGAACGCCTAACTGACCTAAATTCCTCTTGCCTCATTGTCGAGGTTAGACAGAGGATTCATTAGGATAATATGTCTTCCATCATACCTCTTGTAAAGTACTTGAAACGGAGCCGCCTTCTTCAGTCGTGCCCCAGCCGGCGACCACGCCGCTGTAGTTGCTGTACGCCAGGCCGGGAGTTGGCAGGCACACGGGTCGTAGTCCCACGTCATCATTGTCGCTCTCACTGCCTGATCCAGCACCTTCATCGCGCACCCGTTTCTTTAGCGCGCTGCTGAGGTCTACCTACAAGGTTTAAAATGGTACGGAGAATGTATCAGAACTGCATATGGGGTACATACAGGTTTAGATTTTAGTGATTGTTTTTCTGCGGCAGAACGAGGTCCTCTGTAGTAGTTACTAACAAAACACGCGAGTTATACTCGTATTGAAATAAACATATTTTTGATGTTAAAATATTTTTTAAGACATATCTAGTTATTTGAAAACGTGAGAATCGATAGTAACTCTCTACTAGGTAGGTTACCTATAAATAACGCAGGTAAGTAGTGCATTTTTTTAGTTGAATGGAAGAAAACCAAATCAAAAACTTTTTTGGTCCAAGACAATCGGTCGTCGTTGTTTGTATTAAGTTGTGGTATAAGCAATTGAATTACTGCTATAGGGAGTTCTAAAATATAAGAACCCCTATACACTGTCACTAAGTAACCTCCTCTTTATTCTTAAGTAAAAAAAATACGAAAGCTTACCCTATTACTTAGTTTCAGCAAAGCGATGTCGTTGTCGTAAGTGCTGGGGTTGTAGCGCAGGTGCCGAATAATTTGGGACACGTTCCGGTCTATGATCTTCGTTTCGTTGACTACTGTCCGGTCATGCTCCAGGAACCGAACTGTTATCTTCTCTTTTCTGAATCTTGGAGTAAAAAAAAAGATTTATTAGACTTAATAAAATTCCGTGTAAAATTACTACTAACCCCAGTCATCAACATTATCCCGCATATAAATCGTTCGAAATTGTTCGCCCTGGATACGCAATACATGAAGGGAAAGGATATTGAAGATTTAAAAGTAATACCTACATACGCGCCACACACATAATTATGATCACACCAAGTCATTGTTTCCCTGTAAGAGCTAGGCGTTGCCTTGCCAGCTATACTACCAGATTATCCCATTTGGCACATCTGATACAAGGAATTATTGAACTTTAGCCTCCGGGATTCATGTAACAGCGCCATGTTGTGTCGTCTATCATGCCACATGATAACCCTGAGAAGGCGCTGATGTCATTATGAAGTCCAACTAACCCTGCAGTACAATGAGCAGCAGTGAGCACATAGAGATCGTTGAGCAGCGAGCCCCCGCAGTAGAACCGGCCGTTGTACATGAGCACAGCCATCCAGGGGAACTCCAGCTTCTTCGTCTCGTAGCCGCCCACGATGCGCCTTCGAGTGCGGGCGATACCACATTCTGTAATGAGATTTAATTAATTTTAAATAAGAATTAAGGTAATACTAGCAGATCTGGGTCCGCTAGTATTACATTACACGTTGTCCTGTTGGGGAAAACAGGGCCACGCATTGCGTTCAATTAAATTTTCAAACTATTGAAATATACACACCAAACATCCAATTGGTGCAGACGGTAAGGAAGAGTTAGATGACAACACACATACCTAATGATATTAATATTCGTCTCCTAAGTAACTACTCCTAAATCCTAATTTGGGATCAAATATTAATTCTTTACCACACGAGGTCAATTCAAATATAAGTACATATAGGTATGCATGTTGACTCAGTTTAAAAATTGATTAATATTACTCAATAATATTAGAGTTTTATCTTTCCATTATGTACAAATATTGTAAAACAAAACTCTTATATTTTTAAGTAAATTTAATCAAGTTTTTATGTGCTGTTTGTTAACCCTATTTTTTGTTCAAAGGCATTTTATTTAATGAGTAAAACGAAAAACTTTCAACAATTTCAAATAAAAAAATTAAACCAAAAACAGTTAACAGTTGTGGTGGTCCAAAAAAAGATACATTCAGACTGAAAAAAGAAGAAAAAAACGACGTGTTTGTTTTCATTTGAGATAACAACATCAAAATCAAAACGAAATCGATGCAACCACATGGAGGTGGTCGGTCCTGATAATCAAAGCTATAGAACAGATTTTTTACTTCCTGAAACAAATTAAAAGCGGTACACTACACCACTTACGCGCGGTACAACAAGCAATCTTCCTACATAATTATGAAAACGCAATTCGTTTCGTTATAACGATTTACTTAACTGGTACAAAGTAGGAAGTGCCACATCATTTGTTATGTAAAGGCCATGTTCCACACACTAATATCTCATGTCAAGTAACTAGAATAAAGCACTGAAATTAGGAAGTAACTCCAATGGATTTGTTAATTTCGACCTAAATAGCGTAAAACAGGAAATCGTCACCATATCAAATGAAGGTCATTATGTAAGAGATGTCCACAATGCTAAGTAGAGCAAGATCATTTTTTGTTTTAAATAATCCTTTTTTGGGCTGGAAGTGTAAAGGTTACCACCTAACTTAAAACAAAAGTAAGACGATACATTTTTAATTAATTTAGTGTTACTTTTTTATTATTATACCTACCTGTAGTTTATTTACATTTAATTCGCAATTTATATACCAGAATACCGGAATCTTATTAAGAATGATTTGAACCCCGAAACAATTAACTTAAAATATTTCAGTTCATACCACAGCAATGATGGGTTGGTACTGGCATAAACACCACGATTGCTAAATGCGGGTTAGTGATCACAAACCCGAGCAACGATCGAAAATTCGAAACTTTTTGTCGTCCGACCCGGGAATCGAAGCTGGGACCTCGAGATCTTGGCCCGGTATTTAAGCCACTAGACCAAAGAGGCATTTTGTTAGTTAGCAATTATTTATTATAAGCATCTGTATTCTGTTTTTTTATGTGAGAAAGCTTCTTACCTTTGTAGTTTAAACAGAAATCTAGAGTTAAGTGGCGTCAATCAAGGCGTTAATAACATACGTGCATTCAAACCATAATGTTTAAATACAATCAAGTTCCTACTTATCTAGGCACAGGATAAGATGACTCTACAAAATTTAGTAGGTCGGTACTACCATAGAAAGTGAAAGAAAAACTAAATGAATTTAACAATGCAGTAACTAAAAAAAACAAACAATAAACCCATTTGAATAAAGCCTACTCATGGAACAACTTTTTCTTAGAATATTATTTGAAACACCTTTAAAACAAATTTTTAAAACAGTTTTACGGAACTAATGAATCACAGGTGTGTTGTGTGTGGGTGACTATTTCATTTGTTAACTCTACTAACAGACTGAATGGCTGAAATATCTTAGCAAAGTAAAAATGATTTAACCGGTTTAGAATCCAATGGCACTATCTTACTATAGTAATAAAATAATACTTAATCGTAAAATATGTATTATAAATGTGAAAGTTTGGATGGACGTTTGTTACTCAATCACAACAGAAGGGCTGAACAGACCTGGATGACATTGACTCATTAATTAATCCCAGAAAAAAGATTCCCATGGGATAGTTTTTCTAAACGTAAAAAGTCGCGTGCAAAAGCTATACATAGTTATAAAATGTTTAAAGAAGCACTATATATTGATTTACTTCTAAAAAAGTCGCGTGCTAAGTATATAGTTATAAAATGTGTAAACAAGCAATTATTTATTTATTTACTTTTATCTACACCGTTAGGAAAAATATATATGTATTTATCATAATCTGCAGTGTGTGGACATGCGTTTGAAAGCCCTGTCCTGTGTACCAAGGATGATGCGTGAAGCTAGAGTGTGTATAAGTGGAACCGTATTCTAAGCTGTAGTTTCTTTAAGAGTTTTCGTAAATAATTCCTACTACTCACGGCAGACAGGGCAGTCGTCTGGTGGGTCTTGCACCGGCCTCAGCGTAGTGCTGGCGCCGCCCAGCAGGTTGGAGATCCAGTCTATGAACCCTTTATCCTGGGGCCCCTGGCTCTTAAGCGATGACTGCAGGGTGTGGCAGCTCACGCACGCCACCGCACAGAGCAGCACCAGGAACTTCATAGTAACTGTTATAAATGACGAAAGATGGTCACATTCGCGATTTCAACTGTAATCGGTTATTCGTAATCGAGTGCCACAAATTTTTAATGTAAGAATGATCGTGTAGTGCCCGCACATCATTAAAATACATAATACTTAGTACGACCTTCTCTACCTATGGGTGTGTGATCGAGTGCCAGTCATTTTCTTATTTATAACTATGTAAAATGGATTGTGTGGTGTCTGCACAAAAATAATAGTGCACACCTTCTCTTCCCATGGGTAAGTGGCGACTAGAACTAAAGGAGTGCTGCTTGAAGAAAACCAGCATCTTCTTAATGGCTAAACTACCCGTGGGCAATACTGCGATCTAAATAACAATGAATACAACATTTAAACTTTTGAATAAAAAAACAAATATAATATCAATAAAAGTCGCCAGCTCCCGACTGACCTACATACCGGGACAGCATTACCGTAAACCGTATATTGCACGTTTCGCATATTTTTATGGCGCTAAAGTTATCAAATCGGCTATAACGATTGGATTCGAATTTTAAATTGCACACCGGATTACGTTTTGCAAATCAAGAGCAACGGGAAATCGGGTCGAAAAACGTCGCAAGTACCGCTATCGCTCATCTCATCAACATGGCATTAGCATACTAACTCATCTGTTTTTATTAGCACCTGTATCGTTAGTCGCATGGTGGCTAAACGTTTAGATAACCCCGTAGAACAGATACATAACCAATTAGTTTACTTGATATTATTTATACGCATTACATACAATGAGAACAAACATCAACAATCTATACTAATATTATAAAGCTGAAGAGTTTGTTTGTTTGAACGCGCTAATCTCAGGAAGTACTGGTTCGAATTGAAAAAATCTTTTTGTGTTAGATAGTCCATTTATCGAGGAAGGCTTTAGGCTATTAAACATTACGCTGCGACCAATAGGAGCGAAGCATCAGTGAAAAATGTTACAAAAATAGTCGCGATCATAATAACAGAAATTGACGCGGACGAAGTCACGGGCAACAACTAGTCTTGAATAAGCCAACAAAAAGAGCTTATTATCTTGATACTGTTCAGTAACCAAAATGCTAACTATTATATACTGATATTATAAAATGCTAATGTTAATGAAAGATATTATCCATGAAAAAGGCATCTTAATGTCTAACACAGATTGTTATTACTTCAGTATAATAAAAAAAAATAGCGTTGGTACATAAGTCTCTGAAACTAAAGTAGGTCTTAGAAGTAAAAAAAAACTCCCTAGGATCTCGTACATACGCGCCATCTAAATTTTTATGCTACTCTTCGCAAAACATTTCTACATAAGGAAGCAAAGCCTAAAGATGTTTACTTTTTTAACTACTTTCAAATACATTTCTATGTACCGGTGAGTATAAAGACAACATATTTGTGTTTATTGATCTGATTGTTATTCCAAACAAACTCCTTACAGTGCATTTGACACAATAATCGGTACGCTGCGCATACGGCTGCTTGGTATGCGCAGTGGTCCCGACTCGTTCTAGGCCTTAGAGAGCCGTCCGTTTTCCTGTTACCCTACAACACGGGCTTGTCGGAAATGAAAGTAGATATTTCTATTTACTATTCCTAGCTAATAAAACTAGGTAATTTCATTTTTTTTATTGCACTCAGGTAGCTAAAGTTCAGTATTTTTCTTAATAAGTACTTTACTTAATCTATACTATTAGTACTTTACTATTCTTAATAAGTACTTTTCGTAATAAGTACTTACTTAACAAAGTAGTTGGTTACATATTTAGTAAGATTGTCAAATTTATTTTACTTAGTTAGTAAGCCATAATATGTAATTGTTTTTTGTTCCAAATAAAAAAAAAATTAAAAAAAAAAGTCTGTTAAAAATCCTTTTTTTATTCTGTAGTGTAATTCTATATATTCTACACACTTTTATATGAATATTTTAAGAGTCGATGCAAGTATTTCTAAAATATTACTTATTGGTTTTCCTGTTCGTTATTGACCTTTTGATAACACAAAAAGTTTTATAAAACTGCGTTATCAGTTTCAGTAATTAGACAGTTAACTTGGCATTACTATGTAGGTATGTATTATGAATTATTTAGTTAGGTATAAAATGAATTTACATAGAAGAAAGTTGTCGCCTAAAAAGAGCGGGAACATTAAAACTTTTCTACAAAACAAAAAAGTGTTTTTTTCAACGTTAAATATCATATTTGTAATGGAATACCTACATATTTTTGTTCTCAATACGGTGTAAACATTCACTTAAAATAATAAAAATCCTGTCAAACTTCTCACTGCCAAAGTATCCATTCGGTTTTAACAAAGACGCAATTTTATCGACACTTCATCACACCACTATTCACAAATTATCGATTATGGAATCATACAGGATTGAATCAATTAAAATAATATCGGACTCACACACAAGAAGACGGCCGCGGTTTGTCCAAGGAAGACGAATGGCGCACGCGCTCGCAAAACCGTTGAGTCGTGTGAAAACAGACAGAGAGAGAACTATCTTCACTTTCACTCTGGTGTTCCACTTTACCCTCGCAGGACTGCCTCCGGAGTGCTGAGATCCCGCCCGCACGTCCAGTTTTATGCTTTAAATACTGCCTACAGCATCGTCACAAATTCCATAACAGATCTAGGCAATTTCAGCAGAATCACTATCGGTAAACGGTGTAATTATGATATTACCATTAGGCTTATGTGGGACCTAATCGATCTCGCTGGCATGCGATGGGCCTGAAATTAAATAACTAAGTTATAAAAAATTTTATTACTTCTTATCTTACTTATTATTACAAAAGTTTATTCTTTGTTAATCAATAGTCAATCACGCCATGTCAACCCAACGGATACGCATGAAATTTTGGCGAGGAGATAGATTAAAGATAGAATAGCACGTAGGCTACATTTAATTCCAAACAAATTGACTGTATCCGTGGGATAGATCCAGGGATACGAAGTAGCGGGTACCAACTTTATTAATTAATAAGTGTCGCATAAGCCGTGAACAGTCGAGAATCGTGGTAGTTAGTCTGTTAATAATAATGAAACCAGTTTCATTTTTACGGTTCAAAAGCTAGGTTAATTTACGTACGAATGATAATTACATCTAACGAAAAAATCTATAGTACCATCAGAAACGGACCCTTGCCAACTAATACCTAATCAAATCAACGCCCCGTTGGTCTATAGTGGTTTAAATACTGGGCCAAGATCTCTAGTTCGACCCCCGGGTCGGGCGACAAGAATTTAGAATTTTCGGACATTGCTCGGGTTTGTGATCACCAACCCGCATTTGGCAAAAGTGGTGATTATGCCTGTACTCATCATTGCTTTGAATTCGATGATGGAGGCCTTTGCCCTGCAGTAGGATGATTATTTTAGGGGTTAAAGTATGAAATTGCCGTTTTGTATGGACGAAATCGAGAAAAGTCATTTTTCCATACTAACAATTTTTAGTTTTTTTCAAAAAGCCTGAACCGTTTTCGATGCAATTAAAGGTGAAAGTAAGATGGTTATAAAGCTACGCATTATAGTATTTAAATTTCTGAAAATCAAAGTATATAATACAAATATACTTAATTGAAGCAAGAAGGTCAGCTGACACATTGTAAGGGGTCTTTTCAACGACTTCCTTTGAAGTAATAGGCACTATTATTGCATTTTTTTTTAGTCAAAAGTTACTTTATTTAGTTCTTGATACAAAAAGAATTACGCAATAATACGACTATACTTAAGAGCTATAATAAAAATAAAAAGTGGGAAAATAATCGGCAATTTCATACTTTAACCCCTATTAGTTCCCAAATTGTATAGTTCGCAACCAGATGTCGTCAGTCTGTATGATCCGCCAATCAATTAATATAAAAATACATGCAAATAGTTGGCAAAACATCTATTGATTTTTAATATTTTAACATTACTAGTAGGTACTCGATACTCCGTGTGAATCTGCCTATACCTGATTTTTTCCATGGGAAAAGACACATCTCTCTGGGAAGCATGACCCTATTAGACTTCGCTGACCGTTTCTCACCAGGCTGTATCTCAGGAACCGTGATAGTTAGACAGTTAAAATTTTCAGAGATGATATATTTTGCCGCTGTAACAAGAAATCCTAAAAAACTAAAATAAATATTTCAGGGGGCTCCCAGGGGTTTAGGTTCGATATTGAAAACGTCAACATGAACGCTTGTTCGTAAACGTAAACAGAATGTTTAGATATAGGTATATTTACTTTAAAAATAAATAATTGAATTAAAATAAAACAAATGTTTGAGTGTTTTTTTTCCGTTTTTATAGATAAAGATAATGGTACGGAACCCTTCACGACTAACAGAGTGACATACATACATACATACACACATACATATTATCACGCCTCCTTCCCAACGGGGCAGGCAGAGACCAAGGCCTTCCACTTACTACGATCCTGGCATACAACTTTCGCTTCTTCCACATTTATCAATCTCTTCATGCATGCTCGTCGGTTTAGAGTACTCTTGACCTGACCTTTCTTCAGAACATCCCCGATTTGATCGTGGTAAGTTCGTCTAGGCCTTTCTGTTCCAACTTTCCCTTTCACACTCGTCTTATAGATCTGTCTAGTCATTCTTCTCTCATTCATCCTCTCTACATGCCCAAACCATCTAAGCATCCCTTTCTCAATCTGTGTGACAATATCTTCTTTCACACCACAACGTTCTCTTATCACACTATTTCTTATCCTGTCACGCAATTTCACTCCTAACATAATAACAGAGTGACATTAGAAAAAAATGGGCAGCAACGTCTTTTTTCCACCATCATGGTCAAACTGCAAACGCCAACTGAAATTAATAGACTCAGGCGTTACTTTGCGGATATCCATAACTAAATATGCAATTTTGTAGGGAAGGCGCCGTTTTCCTGCATAAAATAATGCTTGCTTTATCAGTGTTAGTGCGGGTAGTGTGGTGAAGGTACCTAGGCCGGTGTTAACGATCGGAAATTATTAGCAAAATAATTTTATTTAAAGTCCCTATTTACATCTTTTCTACATTGACTTGAGTCTGTGAGAAAGGGGCGGGTGGGTTATTGGAAAGTACCCTAAGCCAGCGTTTCCCATTCGACCCGGCACAGGACCATCAAAATAAAATACCATGTCGCAACATTCCCGCCTCGTTTTTGAAATAATACCTACTATCGATCGACGCATGGTAAATATTCTTCTTAAACTTTCGTCATTTTCGGGGAACTTGAATTCATTAGAAAACATAGGCAGCGTGCGAAGTATTCGCACTAAAATTTAGTGACTAAATAACTACTAGTTAGTCACTAGAATTTATTACCTACTAGCTGACCCGGCAAACATTGTTTTGCCATAAAAATGATTAAATTACTAAAATGGCTAACAAAAAATAGGGGTTGGTGGTAAAAGGGTAAAAATGTAGGGTTGTATATATTTTATAAATTTTTAATATTTTACTACCCTATCCCTACCCTACCCCTACCCTACCCCTACCCTACCCCTACCCTACCCCTACCCTACCCCTACCCTACCCCTACCCTACCACTACCCTACCCCTACCCCTACCCTACCCCTACCCTACCCCTACCCTACCCCTACCCTACCCCTACTCTACCTCTACCCTACCCCTACCCTACACCTACCCCTACCCTACCCCTAACCTACCCTACCCTACACATACCCTACCCCTACCCTACCCCCACCCCTACCCTAAACCCTTCCCTACCCCTAACCTACCCTACCCTACCCTACACATACCCTACCCCTACCTTACCCCCACCCCTACCCTAAACCCTTCCCTACCCCTACCCTACATTATCCCCGACAAAATTGTGAATCTAAACCATTCCCAGATCCCCTTGAACACACACAAAAAATTTCATCAAAATCGGTCCAGTCGTTTGAGAGAAGTTCAGTGACATACACACTCACAGAAGAATTATATACTCGTACAAGATGACCCGTTGAACTTCGTGTCACCTATCCCAACAACATAAATGAGTGAAAATTTTGATGTATAACATTTTATATGAGAAAATGAAATTGTTTTTTTTACTGTCTTCCTCCCAATTTTTCCATATTTTCTCACCTTTTAAACCTTCCCTGAACAATCCCGATTTTTTTAAGACCAAAAATAGCCAAATCGGTCCAGCCGTTCTCGAGTTTTAGCGAGACTAACGAACAGCAATTAATTTATATATATATAGATTAATTAATAAAACATTTTTGCTATTAATAAATGTATTTATTTTACCTAATGTAACCAGTTTGGTTTTTAAAGTATTAAGTGGGTCACAATAAAGGGGCAGTGTGAAAATTACCAGGCCATGGCAAAACAATGTTTGGGAAACACTGCCCTAAGCCGTTTGTCCCGCCCGTCATCCTTCGTCGCAAGATGTAAGTCATAAAATATTAGTCATCTGAGAGTTTAGTAGTGGGCAGCTTGTACAACGGAGAGTGCTCTTGAGCTGATAGCCAAAGGATATTGCTGAACTCCCTGTACATAAACTTAAATCGTATGTTAAAGTTATTTTAATGAAAAAGGGCTATTACACTGTTAATGATTATTTAAATGATAGAAATGTATGGCATTAAGTTGTCCCAGCTCGTACTTGCTTAAACCTTGTAAAAATTACCTTACCTTGTAAAAATTTATTTAAAAAGAGGCTGACAATAGTGACCGAGTTTCTTGCGCTGCTTCTTCTCGGCACTAGCCCAGACTTGTCCCGAAGCAGTGGTAGGTTTAAATATTGGGACGTGTAAAAGCGCCTCCTGGGGCCTATTTGCAGAAATAAAACTGATTTTAACTGATTTTTAACTGATTTTAGCTGCATGAGCTCATTCCGCCTTCCCCTTTCTATCTTCAGGAATCCAGGCGCACTGCGGGTTATTATCCCTTCCTGATTGATATACCGCGATCGCGTACCAAGCGCTTTTCCTCTTCCTTTGTGATGCGCAACGCCAAGGAGTGGAATGCCCTGCCTGCATCTGCCTAAAATTTTTAGAGTGAATAGAGTGCGTCTCGGTAAGCTCGCTCCATCTTAGGCGTCTTCTTAACCGTTTGAGTTAAGTATGTAGTCAAGAGCAAGCCCATTGAATATATAAAAAAAAGCTTAGAAAAGTTAAACACCAGATTGTCCTTGTAGGGCAATCGTACGACAAGGAAAACAAGAACAATAATAAACTATTTCTCATTAAAAGATTCCTAATATTAGTATATTATTATTATTATTGAAAATGCTTATAGCCATACCTACATAATACATGGTATACAATATGATATAATTGTTTTGCTTAGATACACTTACAATTCAAGCATGATTTTAGTTCATCAAAATTATTTATTTTTCGCTTTAACTCTGAATAAAGTTATAATTTACTCAGTCTGTTTTAGGATGAGAGAGAGCTTGCTTATATTTTCCATTTGCGCCTAGCAAACAAATGTTTGCAACGATTCACTGTAAAACGATTTGGCTGAATGGCACGATCTTAGGTGCACGGATCGCATATTTAAATTTAAATGTCCAGTAATTTTAACAAAATATAAAATAATAATGTTCACCTCATATCAGGGCTAAACAAAGGACTCCCCTAATCTATTTAGTTACGAGTATCTATTTAGCATGAGCAAAGAACATTTATTTTATATTAAGATTAATTTTTAATTAATTTTTATTGATAACGTTCCGCTGATCCTGGCTTATGAGAGCAGTGACTCGATGAAGTCAGTCAGTCGACTGACTTCATCGACATTACTAATAACTAGGGATGTTCATGATTAGACGTCGACTAGTCGGTAAGCCGACTATTCGGCTATTTTTGGAGTCGGTAATTAAGTAGTCTGCAAAAGCACCGACAATCCGATTGCTTACTTTGTCTGTATTTAAAAATAAATGGAAAGAATTCACTGATACAAAATTAGAACAAGATACAACTATACGAAAAACGACTCTATTGAGTATCGAGTGCTATTTTATTGAATGTGCACCCAAATGTTTTTAGGTGGACGCTCACTTTTATGTCTCTGGATATTTATTCATCGTATGTGAAGGAATACTCGTAGCATTAAACAAAAACAAATAAACGCTGAAAGAATAATGCAAAGTAAACCAAACAAAACCAGGGTCCGAAACAGGCGATACCAAAAACTGTATGGCCGACTAATGGACTAGTCGGCAATTTGGCCAAAGTCATAGTCGGCATATATATTTTAATATTTAGTGCTTAATTTATACGGGCTTTTTCAAGTATTCGTTACTGCTGAAAACTCGCTTTTTATCACACTTTCAAGAATAATTGTCAAACTTTAATCAGGTAGCTAGCTAACTTGAGCGAAATTATTATATAGGTACTAGTGATTTAATGTTAGTCTAAGTACCAAGTAAAGATCTGCATACTAATTTAGTAGACAGGGTGCAGAATTAACAGAGGACAATGGTACATTGGCGATATCTATAATATTCAACCTCAAATTCGTTTGTCCGTAAGTTTGAATAAGAGCAAGACAAGTCCTTGCGCGAATTTAAGCTCACGAACACACGCGTTTGTGATTTTAAAGTAGAAATATTGTCAATATTACAAATTGTCCTCTGTTACTTATTGCAAAGGGACTTGAGTTTTGAGTTTTCTGCGAAATATTTAACCGAGTAGGTACGAGCCAAATATTTTATCTATATTTTTAATATTGAAAACAATCTTACATAATACAATGCGCAATAACGTCCCTATCGATTTGCTTGAATAGTGCGTAGAGCGGTATGACACACTTTTTATTAGGAAAATTTGCAACTAAAACCCATTTTAACAATCCTTGAACAGATAAAAATTAATCATGTTTGTATTGATATTGTATTTTTTCAATGATCTTATTTCGCAATCATATATTACCTCGGCGAAACGAATGATTACACAAAGTAGGGCGGCTACACGGCCGCATGGTGGCCGAGCGTCCTGAATGGGTGTGTCATCGTTGCATTTGAAATTTATTCAGACAGACCCATAAATAAGATTAAACGCTACCACTGTAATTAAACACACGCGCAAATAACCGAAGTTAGAAGTGGAGCGTGAAAAAACAGTTGGAGAATCACTTGTTACGGCATTTCTACGAGTTAACATAACGTTTTTTCTATTCATTTTATTTACTGTATCAGTACAGATATTATAATTCGACGGTTTTATTAATCTTTGGCAACAGAAACCCTTTAATATGTAGCAATTAGAATGATTAAAAAAAACATGTCGAGCTGGCACAAAGATTTAATCGTGCCACCTCTTTCCTTCCATAGTGTCGTAAAGCGACTAACGAAGTATCGCCAGGTGAAGACAGTGAAGCATTGTCTTATCACCATTATCCAAACTGCGATCGCCAATTGTGTTACATAGTGTGTGTACTTTTTTTAACCTTATTATTATTATATCTGTATATAAACTTGAAAAATTATGTCTCAGGTCAGGCGGGACTCGAACCCGCATCTCCTTGTATACCGGGCGCGGAGCTTTACCATTTAGCGAGCGATATGCGGGTTCAAGTCCCGCCGGAGACATAATTTTTCAAGTTTACATATTGATATTATAATTGCAATTAAATTGCTTTATAATATCATATAAAGTACTTATTATTATTGTTTTTATTTTGCTACCTATTTTTGTACACTTTTATCGGCCTAACACTCTGGATCTTAAAAAAATAATGTTTCCATCTTTCTTTCTTTCAATTTAATTGAAAGAAATAAATAATAATATTAGTTTGCCAAGAGTGGAAATTAATATCGTTATATCCTTAATCCTTGCAGGGAGGCCTGTGTTCGGTACTGTACTGTATTGGTGTGACAAATAAAGTTTGCGAGGTTGCTGATGAAGGTCGACGCTTTTCAATTCGATAGTTTTTTATGTATGACCGTATCTAAAAACCTAATAACTTCTATAGTAATGATTTAGACCACAGACCAGTTTTAACTTGTTAGTCCTTGACAGACAAAATTAGTACCTAATTATTATTGCATCGGCGCTAAACAAGAAACAATATTATTATCAAGCACTAAATTAAAATAACTGAAATACATAGCTTGTTCGTGCTTTTCGTTCGTCCAGTTTTTTTGTAAGACAAGTTTGTATTTCTTTATTGTAGTTGTAAAATGACATGTCTTAATATATTATTAGCCCTTATGCGCCTAAACCATTTTTATGTATAAAGATTATAAAGCTGAAGAGTTTGTTTATTTAAACGCGCTAATCTCAGGAAGTACTGATTCGAATTGAAAAAATCTTTTTGTGTTGGATAGTCCATTTATCGGGGAAGGCTTTAGGCTATATAACATCACGCTGCGATTAATAGGAGCAAAGCATCAGTGAAAAATGTTGCAAAAATAATCGAGATCATAATAACAGAAATTAAAGCGTACGAAGTCGCGGGCAACAGCTAGTCAGTATATAAACTTGAAAAATTATGTCTCAGGTCAGGCGGGACTCGAACCCGCATCTCCTCGTATACCGGGCGCGGAGCTTTACCATTTAGCGAGCAATATGCGGGTTCAAGTCCCGCCGGAGACATAATTTTCCAAGTTTACATATTGATATTATAATTGCAATTAAATTCTTATATTATTTATTATATTACTAGTGATTCCTCGCCCGTGTAGGAGGGGTCTGACGTATCACTTTGTGGAGTAGTTTATCTAATATAATGTTCATCATTCTAATAATGTACAGAGTAAGCAAGTTGTTCGAGCCTAATCAATCAGTCTGTCTGACGATTGCCTAATGCTGTATTTGTCCTTGCCTTTTGTAATTAATTATAATTATCAAACATATTATTTCTCATCATCCAACAACATTTGATTTTTTTAACTTATGGAAAGCCTATTATTGGCCTTAATATTTGTTTAGCTATCATTGTTACATGCTCATGTATTCGCTGTTAGTTTTCATATAAAATAAAATAAAAAAAATAAAAAAAAATTGTTTAAAGAAACATATAAAGTACTTATTATTGTTTTTATTGTGCTACCTATTTTTGTACACTTTTATCGGCCTAACACTCTGGATCTTGAAAAATTAATGTTTCCATCTTTCTTTCTTTCAATTATTAGTTTGCCAAGAGTGGAAATTAATATCGTTATATCCTTAATCCTAGCAGGGAGGCCTGTGTTCGGTACTGTACTGTATTGGTGTGACAAATAAAGTTTGCGAGGTTGCTGATGAAGGTCGACGCTTTTCAATTCGATAGTGTTTAGGGTTCCGTACCCAAAGGGTAAAAAGGGGACCCTATTACTAAGACTTCGCTGTCTGTCCGTCTGTCATTATGTCCGTCTGTCCGTCTGTCCGTCTGTCCGTCTGCCCGTCTGTCCGTCTGTCCGTCGCTCTGTCACCAGGCTGTATCTCAAAAGCCGCGATAGCTAGACAGTTGAAATTTTCACAAATTGTGTATTTTTGCTGTCGCAATAACAACAAATACTAAAAACAAAATAAAATAAATATTTAAGGGGGGCTCCTATACAACAAACCCGTTTTTTGGCCTTTTTGGTACGGAACCCTTCGTGCGCGAGACCGACTCGCACTTGGCCGGTTTTTTTATGTATGAAAAATCCTAAAAACTTATATAATAATGATTTAGACCACAGACCAGTTTTAACTTGTCAGTCCTTGACAGACAAAATTAGTACATAATTATTATTGCGTCGGCGCTGAACAAGAAACAATATTATTATGAAGCACTAAATTAAAATAACTGAAATACATCGCTTGTTCGTGCTTTTCGTTTGTCCAGTTTTTTTTTTGGACAAATTTGTATTTCTTTATTGTAGTTGTAAAATGACATGTCTTAATATATTATTAGCCCTTATGCGCCTAAACCATTTTTATGTATAAAGATTATAAAGCTGAAGAATTTGTTTATTTAAACGCGCTAATCTCAGGAAGTACTGGTTCGAATTGAAAAAATGTTTTTGTGTTGGATAGTCCATTTATCGAGGAAGGAATCTATAAAACATCATACTGCGACCAATAGGAGCGAAGCATCAGTGAAAAATGTTGCAAAAATAATCGCGATCATAATAACAGAAATTGATGCGGATGAAGTCGCGGGCATCATTTCGTAATTCATAAAATGAAATTGGATTTGGTTTCTCCTCTAAAGGCTATCAATTAAATTGCTTGCTCTATTTAAAACGATCGTTAAATAGACGTAATCAAGCAATTATTAAAATTACAGCGCCTATAAAACAAAATACCCATAGTTATCAGTGGTTTCATTAAAGGGATATCTATGGTTCAAAAAATTATGGAAATATACAGCTTGACACAGCTTGACACTGAGTTGTATTAATATTTCGTATTGTGGTATCATTAAAAGGTCTCTACACTTATGGTTAATTTAGGTTCAATGAAAATTTAGGTATAGCATGTAAAACCTGGACTATAAATCTTTATTCATGTGCTATAATATAATGATCTCATTTGATGATTATTGACGCAATTGATTCACCCTTGTCATTCTCGAAGTCTAAGTTTATAAAAATAAACATCTTATTACCATCCTCTATCGAACATTTTAAATCTTATAATTGCTGTCTCGATTAGTAATAAACTAATAAGTTACATAAATTAGAGAAATATCAGTAAAAAAAGAACTCGGTGCTTACTCGCTTTGCGCTATTGATTTCCAATGGTAATGCATAACTACAATACATAATATGAGGCTGCATTGTTATCGTAATACGGGCGACACCGTTGCCTTGGCCTGATTGCCACGATCTTCAGGCCGCAGCGCAGGCGCAACCGTGGCTCTTTCCACCGAAAACAAAGGCAAGGTCACTCCGTGATTATAACATATACAGGAAATTCTTATTACCACTATCAACCCAAATATTTGTGCTATCAAACAAGATAAAATATAGGAATTTAACATCTCGTAGCCCTTAACTAGTTTATCGGTCATCTTTTGTCATTTATCAAAAAGGCTAACAAAGGACAATCTACATCAAACGAGGATAATTACATTGTAGAGAACCATATTTCTTAAATGTTTTCATACAGCAGCACTTGTTATCAATAAATCAGAAAACGCATTTGTGCCATTGCAGACGTTATAAAATAAGAAAGTAGAATGGCGCCGCGAAGTTATGGTGGCAGCGGATTTCGGTAGGTCAGTGCGAGCGCGAGTGCACAATGTTTGTCCGAAAATATCGAAAATTGCAAAATGTTAAAAGCGCTTTTAATCCTGGTTGCATAAAGCGTTGGGCAACGTTATCCAAATAAACAGACTTAACGAACAAGAAGCGCAGGGGCGGGTAAAATTACGCGCGTTACGTAACAAAGCTCAGCTCTGCAAGGTCCTTTCTTTGTCATTTCTCGGTCGGAACTCTACTTAAGTACCTATATGATCAATATGACGATAGGTCAGGTGTCAATCAATAGTGGCAGTAGGTATAATACCATCACTGCTGTCCGATATTGGCCTAAAACATTGATCCGGATTCGTGTTTCGGTTCGGGTCAATTTTAAAAAACGAAACATCTGAAACCAAAGCTTAATTCCAACCTAATTGCTTGGAGTCGGCTTTGTTAACCGTCAAGTGTCTGAGTACAAGGATTTTAATTCTGAACTTCGAGATTAAGACGATTTTTATGTTGTTTGACACATTTAATTCTTTACATAACACTGCAAACACTTACGACAGCTGCTTTAAAACCTTTCAATGAAGTATAAAATATCGAACTGCAAGAGAAAAACTTCAAATAAAAAAAACAAAAAATCCGTACTGACATGAATGTTGAACGAAAATAAATCGTCAAGGAATCTGGACAAGAGAGGAACGCAAAACCAGATCCTTAATTATTCTTTACTCCGTTATTTCCATTCTACGCAACGTAGTAAGTACGTCTCAATACTGAATTAAATGTAACAGTGTTCATTTGCATCAAATAAAGGACCAGTTGAACGGTACTGGCTAATAAGCATGACTTAATTAATTGAACGCAAAAAACACATACAAGTATTTACATTTCATTGTCGTTTACTGACGGAGGGAAGAATGGACAAAAGCGTTTTAATAGGGTTGCCAGGTCTTTGAATTTTCTAATGCACCTGCCTAGTGAGGTGATTACCATTTTCACTATACACATGCATAGAATAAGGAACACAAAGATAAAAAATGTTCTTGCTCTTGGTTAGCATTGTTGTTTGATAAGTTATCTAACATCAACAGGCAGACAACAAACAACATTACTAAACTTACGCTTAATATCAAAGCAGACTCTGAAAAAGATATTGTTTATTTGACTAAGCGGGTTTGATAACAAGAAAAACAGGGAAGCAAAAGAACACGTGGTAAACTTTGTTTTCTACTAAGACATTTAAGTAGATTAACACTCCCACAATCGCATTTATTCCTGAAATTATGACTTAGGTCTCCAATTCAAAAAATACATTAACTACACTGAAAATACAATTCCTTGACTAGGCTTGATTTATTCCAGGCTTGAAACTGTGGGAGAGCGGAGATTCATCAATACTTTCGGCAGATGGTTAAGATTTAACAGATTTTTTAAAGATTTTTAAACTGTTTAAGTTAAAGCAAATAAATTGCTCGAACCCACAATTTCACACCATAACTATACATACCTTAATTATTGTATTTTTTGGTTTGAAGACCCTACTCGCAGTGAATATTTTCATCAAAACGTTACATTCTATTAATTAACCCAAAAACCAAACAGGACAAGGAAGTGATGTGTCTTTCAAAAACCTGTCAGTTGATGTATGCCAAGCAGCTTTACATTCTGACAGCATAATTTTACATGCTTATAAGGATTTTACGGAATTGAATAAATATAGTTCAATAGAATCGAAAGGACATGATTAATACGCTTCTATAGTATACAACAAAAGGATTGTAACCAGTATCGTAGTAGTTAAAAATCTAAAATTAGGCCAGAAACATCTAACGTTATAATAAAAATTCAACTATCTTATAGGCCTTACCCATGTTAAAGTAAGGTGCAGCACGCTTACAATTTAAAATAATTTATGTATACGGCTTCCAATAATTTAAAAATTATGCAACCAAATTGCTGCAGGCTACCTAACCTTCAGACTACCTCATGCTCCGTCCCGCGAGTATGCGAAACCAGCTGTTGATGAATGGCAGCCACACAAGCGGACAATTTGCAGTAAACTTTTGAATACCCTAAAACCAGTCGTAAATTGACGATGCGTCGATTTTATTTGCATTTCCTAACGGTCTGCCATCTCGATGCAGTTAAATAACGTAATATTTATTTTGATAGGTATTTATTTGGTGCCAAATAAATCAATAAAATTTTAAATGATTCATAGTTCCTATCATTCTAATTACCTAGAGACTTACCTAGAGATAAACTCGTAGTGTCTTGAAAATGTTTTAAAAATATGTAGTAAACATACTGTATGATGACGGAAATGGAAATGTTATTTGTCTTTATTTAATCTCGCTTGACGGAAGCATTCTTAGTCAAATAAGGCAACATCCTTGCTCGGAATAACTTAGGAATAAAACGATAATAGTAAACCGCGACGTCAATAACAAACTATGTTACGTGAAGGTCATTAACTACTCCCATCTCGCCGCCTCCTGTCCCCAGCAGCCAAGCAGTGGGGTCTTCGAGTTGAGTCGCGTGGCGTCATTCACTCAGTGCTCGCGTTGCCGTGAACTTGGCCCGCACCGTCACCCTGGCCCCGAGGCGTTATCGGAGGCGCCGCCCGCGCCCTATAATAGCTGGGCCGGCGTCTCCCCCTACCTCCAGAGTGGGTTATGACTCCGGCAGACATGTTTCGCGCCTTGTGCATCCTCGCTGTGGTGGCTGTCGCCCGCGCCTGCAAGCCCTGCAGTGAGTTCTCATGTTCTATTTTCAAATAGTGACGTGCAGCTAGTGCTACTAAAAAGAGTAACAAACCTTTTTAAAATGTTGTATGATAATGATTCTGTGACTTGAATCGACTACAGAAAGTTCCGAAGCGGATATTTATGTTTATTATTTCGTAACAAAACTATTATCGGATTTGGAACTCGAGTGCACTTGTGGAATCAATACGATTCGGGTTTTAATTTCTAACTGGCCACTCGGGCATTCTTCAAATTAGTTATGTCATAAAGAGTGCTAATATCATTAAGTGCTTTTAGAGAGTCCGCCACTCGACTGCTGGATGCAATAGCCTGGTGTTCCACAAGTGTGTTAAGTGTCGTCAGGTGTATGCGCAGCCTCTTGAAACGCTCGTTTTATTGTTTATCGTTGATTAATGACTACATCCGTTTACGTTTAATGCTAATGTCGAAAAAGCTTATCCCAAGCTGTGTATTTGCCTCTACGATCAATTCAAAATCACTTTTACATCAGTTTTAAATTTCAGTTTCAAGTGCATTTCAGAGCTCACCTACATCGTTATCAGCGTTGATCGCTACTTAACCCAGTTTTGTGACAATAATCATAAGTAAGTGTACTGAATGAAATCGGTCGCGGGAAGTTTTTTTAAGTAGACGCTTATTTAGTGCTTAATTAATTTTAGCACAATGAAATCGTGAGTGAACATGAAAGTGGGTAAAAAATTAATGAAAGTGAATAAATATTTAGGTTACTTATTTGGTGTTTTGGTAATTACCGAAACTAATAAAAAAACTACAACAGAAAACTAGGATTACGAGGAGTATGATATCAAAAAAAATTGTAAAATACCTATCTCCGAAAAAAATATTGCGATCGTATTATAAAGTAATTTTAAGTGTTGATACGTATATCAAAAAAAAACATTAAAACTTCTAATAATTAGTTATCAGAGCATTTTACTGTGATGTCATATGGGCCTATTGGCGAAAAGGGCACTATAAACTCGTAAAGCCGTGCGTTCGATGCGGTCTGTAGTGAATATATTGGAAAGATGTTCAAACGGAACCGATTCTGTCATGTCTTGATATTATATACTCTTATAAAAAAAATAAACAACTTTACAATACAGACTCGAATTAATCTGACAGTGGTAGTATCTAACTTTTTCTATTATGTAGGTACTACTTTCTATTCTTTAAATTCTCTTGTTCATCTTAAGCTACGCTGTCGCAGAGCGCGTAGTAAGAAGCATTTGTGTAGCTGCATCTTACTATGTATAAAAGCTGGTGGCCTACAGTTTTATGAGATACATTGCAATAACACCTAAGCACCGAGTAAAAACAGCGGTTACATGAAACGAAAATTTCATCTAGCATATTGCCTGGCTCGAAAACGTGTTTACTAGGCATAAGTATACTCGTAAATAAAACACCTCTTATTTTATTTATCAAAACTGTTCCCATATTCTTGTTTCACCAAGCACCGTCTTAAACTACCACTAGCTGATCCGGTTGGCGAGGTGGTTTGGTGTTCCACCTACTACGCAAGGGTCTCGCGTTCGATTACCGGTCTGATCATTTTAGGAAACGATCTTTCCTAATAGGCCTCGATCTGGAAGGGATTAGGGAGGCTATAACCGTGCTTCGGAAGGCTCGTTTTCCGTTGGTCCCAGCTTCTGTCATAAAATGGAAGTAGTAAGATCAAGCCACATCAGGGGCCTATTACAGGCGGTTTGGGAAACTCTGCCAACATCCTCGAAGTATATTATCATGGACGATAAGAAAAAGAATTACCACTAATGTGTTCGGTATGAGAAATTTGAAAGTGTAAATTTTTTTTTCGAATATAATTCAAGCGTAATATTCGAAACGTGACCTTTTTAAATACGTGTATCTCATCAAAGACTTCTATTCTAATTCTAATGTTATTGGCAGCATGCGGCGTCGCCAGAGGCGCGCGAGTTGTAGGTGGCGCTGCCGTCACCCCAGGTGAGTTCCCCTGGCTGGCTGCGTTGCTACGCGACGGGAAAGTCATCTGCGGCGCCACCGTCGTTGCAAAGGACCACCTCATCACCGCCACGCATTGTGTTCATGAGTAAGTACAGCACTAAACTAAACAATATCGTGAACGCTGCAATCACATTCTTAAAAAAAGATTATGGCGCTTGCAACATTGCCAAGAAAATATCGGCAACTTACATAAAACATGTGACCATGGAAGTTCAAATCAGTATAAAATTTCCTAAATTAAAAATTTACAGATGGAATGTAATTCACGAAAATCAGCATCGTTTATTATATTGACGCCCAAAGTTAATTGAATTATGCAACACGAACTTAACGAAGATGATAATAATATCTGCATTCAGCAATTTTCATATAAAAGAGTTCAACGCGCTACATCTATTTAAAGTAAAAATGTGATCATTACTTTTCTCATCGTTAATGGATTATTATTGCTGCCTACATACGATATAGAAATCATTAAAAACAGTTTTTAATGTCTTCGAAATGAAAGAAATGGCCACTTAAACTTTTAGGTAGAATATATCTTTGAAATGCATGCCATAGAGGTAGTATAGTGGTGCAGTGTGGTTCACCTACGACGCAAAGTTTTTCCCAATATCGATTACCGGTTGGGTCAATTTAAGATGCGAATATTTTATAAATTGGCTTGGTTCTGGCTTTTATTCGTTCTTCGGAAGAAACTTTAAGCCGATGGTTCCGACTTCTGCAATGTCACAAGATATCTATTTTACGACTTATATAATTCGGAAAAATAGAGTCCTGCCAGAGGTCTGTAATAGCCAGCTTGAAAAACTCTGACACCAGATTCTCCTTGAAGGATACGACAAGAAGAAGAAAAAGTTATTGTCATTATTACCTCTGCGTCAGGAGTGTACTAACTTTGGAAATAAATCTACATTTCCTGTACCTAACAAGCACTACCAGGTTTTTGTTGTAACGAGTGTGTTTAACTAATACAATGGTTTAGTAAAATTATCACACCTTATATTATGACATGTTCTCGCATAGCTATATTAATTCACTTGATTTGTGTTTTTTAACATATCAATACAATATAAAAATGTATATTTATTATTAAGGTATCACTATACCGATTACAAATTCGTTTTCGATGTGAAAGTAAATGAAAGCCATCTGCTTTCGTACTAACAAAATGGGGACTGCAAAAGAAACAAAATATATATGAATCTCGGAAGTAGAGTAGAGTAGTGGTACCTACTGAATTTACACAGCGTAGCCTAAGGTGTCATTGTTAGTATGCATATTTATTCACTTTAAGAAAACACGGTTAAACTAACCTGTTATTTAGGTTCACATTTCTCTACGTCCTAAAATACTAGGTTACACAACCTAGCATAGGATTGATACTTTTAGGAAAGCTTAAAAATCCGTATTCTGTCTTCGATAATAAAATTTTTGGTTAAAGGATTTAGATTCAAATATATATAAAATCTGAGAAAGGTTAAGCTTGATAATTACATCCTGTAATAGTTCCTCAAGAGTCTAATACTACAATTTCCTATTATTGCCAAATAAAATTCAATGCCAATGAAGGGTGGCCTATCAAAAAAAACCCTGCCAAAAACCAATTAACTGTCTCAGGTGGGATTTGAAACTACGTCCCTTCGCTATTAGTTTGGATAGTTGGACTTATCTTCCAACTGAGCTACGTACACTTATGATGACCACAGTAATGGAGTGGCGTATACACCGATTTTAAGTCGTCGTCATATCCGAGGTCGCGGGCTCGATTCCCGGTCACAGTTTTGTAAACAAAAACTACATTTCATCAGGTTTGGGTTTTCGTTGTCCCTATATCTTCGTTGTTTCTGATTTACACAAAATTAGTGGTTTAATATTGAAGTAATTATATTACTTGAATAAACATTTCGACTTTCATAAATGGGCTTTGAACACACAACCTTCAACTTACCGGATGACTGCTCTAACCATTTGAGTTACCATGATATTATGTCGACAAATTTTGAGAATTTGTTTTTTTAATTTATACCAGCAATTAAGTGTCAATTTACAATCAATATGATACTGTCCGCATTTTATTTATTATATGTGTTGGGAAAGTTAATAAATTGTTAGATAATTGTAGTCTCTCCCACTCTTTATATCTTTTGCATTGTAGTTTAATATTTAGACAAGGAAGCCATGAATAATGGAAGGTTTACCAAACCGATCATTACAGGCTGCTCGATGCGCTTGCGATCTGCAAACAATGCGTTATTTGGATAGTAATGTAAGCGAACCAAATCGGTGAAAGCTGGCAGTAATTATTTGTTGAGATATGCAATATGACTAAAAATCGGAGGCTTTACGTTGCCATTGTAATGTTCATCTATAACTTAATTCATTAACGGCCATTTTCAATAACCTATCTATCTTCAGTTTTAGCATATCGGAGATAGAAAACAACTTCTATCTTTGTTTCTCTGGACGGCAAAAACAGAGATAGAAACTGTTTCCTATCTCCGATATGCCCAAACTGAAGATAGATAGGTTATTGGAATGGCCGTAAGCCTACTAGACATGTACAGACAAAGGCAGGTCAACCTACCCAAAAAGTTAACTTTAAGTCCAACGAGTAGAGATCAATATCAATTGAGAAAATTTGACGTTTCGTGGTAGGTTGACGTGCATTCGAATTTACAACAAACTACCAGATTTAATAAAATAAGAATCAAATGAAATAAAATACATTATATCTAAAAAATCTTTAGTCATAAATACCTAAATAGCAGTGATCTAATTAAATTAAAATAATCAAAATACATGTAATTTTTTTTTTAGAAAGTTATTGAATTTTTACAATAAAGTATATAGGTGTTTAATGAAATAATACAGTATTACGACCTCTATAATATGTATTGCTGTACCCTTGTCCCTAGGTAACATTATACTTTGTAAAGCATTTGTACCGTTATGGTTAGAATGCAAAAACTATTTGAATTGAAAGCGATTGAAAAAAACATATAAATACTGTCTAATATTTATTCCTCTGTTTGGGACTAAACTTGCTGTTATTAACACATTGGTGATTATTGTTAGAATGTACAGACACCTGCCGTTGTATGTACATTAATTCATTAATTAAGGTAAAAATACAAGACATCGTATTTTTCTCTGTTGTTGTCCTAAGGTATAACAATAGTTCGCATAATCGAGGATTAAATATCCGCCCTTTAGGGCAGTTGTCCCAGATCGATTATTTGTTTGACCTCGCAACATTCGGCACGCTTTCTAGTTGCATAAGTCTGTATGTGATCCCACCTGTCCTCAGATGCAACACTTGCATGTGCATTGTTGTTACAAAGCAGGAAATGAAGAGCTTCAATGGTGCTTAGATACATATATAAATAAATAATAAACCTTTAGTATAATAGAAACATTTGTATATAAGGTCCTGTACCTGGCATCGTGGAATATTAGAACGTAGAATAAAAAGTAGAGCAGACACACTAAGTGACGACTACTTCATTACACATTTGAACTCCTTATGCAATATTTTAAACACCATGAACAAATACCAAGGTGGCATTTTGAGGTCATAAAATAAAAAGACATGTTTTTTAATTAATTACCTACGCCGTCTTCAAGAGAAACATCGGATATTTTGTGGTGACAAGCAATATGTTAGCAACAATGTAATATAACCGAAAAGATAGCAAATTATTTAAGAATTCAACAAACTTTTTCTTTAATTTATTATTAACTTCGTAGTTTTTGGTCAAATAAGTCTGATTACAATCTTCGTTTTGATTTGTTGAGGGCACTATTACTATATTTCTATCAAAAGTTAGTAATTTTCCTTAAATGGATAAAGAAAATTATCAGGTATATTTCTTCCTCAAATCACTTTCTTTACTACTTGCCTTGTGAAAGGCAGAATATAAAATCGTATAATAACGTAATGAACTTAGTTGACTCGTTTTTCATCATACGATTAATTACCATTCCTTTTTTCGCTTACTCATTATTACAAACACAAACATTTTGAGGTAGGTCGTAAAATATGGCCTTATTTCAATGCTGGAAAATTCTTTGTAAGTACAAACAGTATACACGCATTGTGTTATCTAGCTCTGATTCTGCTGTTATCGCGACAATTACGTTTTGTTGGAGCCCATTCCAACCGTGAAGACCCTGACGTCACATTGAAATTCTAACGGCGTCATATTACTGTGTAACTTACATGAGCAACGCGAATCAGTTCACAATGCCTTTTAGTGAAGTGATGGTTATTAGCAAAACATCGATATCAATTTTACTTTCTTCAAGGATCTCTACAAATTCCAGTCCAATAGCAAATTAAGCAAAAGATTACAATTCGTTATTATACATATTTTAGCAGCTTTGCATCACCATTTCCCATTATTCAACTGACAAAATAAGAGGAAGTTAACGAATAATGTTTTTGATCTGTATTACTGATTTTGATGTGTTTTTTATCGATAGAGTATACAACTCCAAAGGATACAAAAATAGGAAAAAACTGCCAAAAATATAAGTTTTTTAATACGAAAAAGGTTAAATCATTTACATTTGCCTTTTTATTGCAACCAATCAGTTCAGATCTTAGATTAAAACAAATAAAGAAAACCTTACCCTTGTAATCTATGGTCTGGATACTAGAAAATGTTGCACCTTTATGATCTAAATTAATGTTTAAAATGATTTAAACCACCTATAAATTGTCGATAAGTCGATGTTTTTTCTAAATCGCTCATCTCTAGTAGGCGCATTCAATGCGGTGGACTTGACCCCCTTAGTTGACCTTGGCAAAAGCGCTAACATTGTTTTAGTGTTTTAGATTAGGCGTGTCTGTTATCTACTAAATACATTACCCTGATATTTTGTAGAGTTTGCTTCCTAAAATACATTTTCCTTAGTACATGGAAATAGTTATTTGTTATACAAGAGTGCAAAGTTTCTTTTTAACCGCGTGCTCAACTTTGATGACCGAGCAAGCAAAGGAGTCTAAAATTAGAATCCTGAGCGTTAGTGAGGGAATTAAAAGAGCACAAGGTGAAAAATCTTTGCACTCGAGTGCAACACGTAACTTTTCATCCCCCCTTAGCAAGGAAATGACTAAATGCAAAATAAAACATTCACAATCACAAGATACTTTTATTTCAGTTTAGGTACATATTTACTACAACATTATGATATGTAAGTATTACAGAAAACTATTTATATAATGTATAACCTTAGAATAATAACACTTATTCTAAGTGTATAACAAACAATGATATTTGTAATATCATTGATAACAAATAATACTTAGGTAGGTACTTATACTTAAGAAAAATTGAAAGTAACGTTGCTACAGTTACTTATGTCGCTGGAATCACTCATTTTCGTTTTTTTTTTTTACTTGTTTTCAAGTTTCTTATTTATTTCTTATTTATAACAATACGAATTCAAAACAAAATGGCGAGCGCAAAGCAAATTGGAAACAAAAGTACACCAAGGAGGTAAAGAGTCGGAGTTTTTAACAAATTAAATAAGTTGTATGATTAATACGGCACCATGGAGATGAAAGTAAATAGATTTAATGATGTTTTGAAATCACATACTAGTGCACGCGATGTTCTAAATTCAAATTTACTCCGCTCAGATATCGAATGGCAAAAATACCATTTCCGAGGTGGGGGGATGAAAAACATGTTTTTATATATACTTTTCGAGGTTTTGTAAAACGCGTCCATATTTCATTAGGAACGATCGGATCGTAACATGTAAATATATTGACAATGGCCAGATTAATTGAATAATAATAAAAAATATTATTACTAATTCTAATTATTAAAAAAAATGTTAAGTTAAACCATGTTATAATAAAAAATTTTTTACGTTATATTTCACCTCACACAGAAATTTTTCATAAAGAAATGTGACCTGAAATAAACACTACTTAAAGTAGGTAGTAATCTAGAAAAAAACACCAATTACTCAATAAAACCAAACTTCTAGGATTTGTTTACTCGCTACGCGTAAAATCGCAATGCAGTTTACCGCACTGCTATGTGCGATACGTTGGCCTCAATAAAGTTTTAAACAGATTTTCAAAAATTTGACGAAGTCTTTTATGTTTTTTACTATACGTATAATATCATCATTATAGTCGCAAAATAATTTCTCATCAAGGAAGGATAATCGGCGAGGAATCAAATGTTCTGATACCCTAGTGTTTTCTTTATAAAGAAGAAAATATAAAAAATAAATAGTAACTGCTACTAACATTTTTAGAGTCGAAGCGACCCGGTTATCTGTTCTGGTGGGTGTGTACGACGTGAACAAGACTCACCCGGGCGGGTTCGAGGTGTCCCACGTGACCCAGCACCCCGACTTCAACCGGTACAACTACGACAACGACATAGCTGTGCTGAGACTGGCCACGCCTTTACCGGACAAACTGTACCGGCCAGCTTGTCTGCCTGGTACGTATGATTTACAATTTTACTTAATAACTACATCATACTTTTCATCTCCTTTCATGTCACTATCCTTGGAGGATAGTGTGGTGTCAAAGTAATTCAAGTCACCTATTTATACAGGACTTGACTTGACGGCTAAGGTGTCTTTCTTAGCACTATGACCCGACCGGGAATGGAATGACAAAAAAAGATTAGATCTTGAGAAAGAACATGACGACCTCCGTCGCGGAGTGGTGTACACACCGGTTTTCAAGGTGTCGCCTGCCCCGAGGTCCCGGGTTCGATTCCCGGACGGGTCAATGTAGAAAAAATGTGTTTTTCTACATTTTCTCGGGTCTGGGTGTTTGTGGTACCGACGTTGTTTCTGGTTTCCAAAAATACGAATGCTTTAAATATTTATTCAAATTGAGATCAGAACAATGTATGTAATGTAGTCCACATTTTTTTTTAAAAACATAGGTTGTTTTCCACAGCCATTTTTTTCGGACTGATATGATCGAAGTCTATATGGGAAGGCTTTAATCAGTTTAATCGGGCAGATATCGGCGAGCGCTGAGGGCGCTCGGCCTAGGTCCGCCGCGCTAGCAGTCTCCCGGTACGACTGAGGGTGAGGTTCAGGCTGCCCGCCCACGTCCGACTTTTTGTAGGACCGATAATCGGGCCGATTTTACTATAGTAGGCAGCAGCATACACAATCATGACTGATTTTTTGTAGAACGTGTGCGTTGCTTCATTGCTATCAGTACGTTCTATTTTTCTCCTACAAAAAATCGGTCACCGATTATAGGACGTGGGCAGGTAGCCTCAGGCTCGCTCGTGCCAGAGCCTATACAAGCGGGCGAGACCGGGCCTGTGGGTGCAAAAGCATCTACCAAATGATGAACCCACCAGTGGTGGCTACGCCGGAACCTGGAACGCGGGCACGATCTGGGAGGGGGATCGGACAGCTTCCATAGCCACAGGCTTCCACGCGCGCGTTATAACGTCATATACATATAATAGTATAACGTGTAGTTCACGCCGGCTGATCTGCGGTCAAAAAGCTAGTGTCTCTAAAAGTAATGACATGGTATCTAAGAGTCTTATTAAATATTTACAGATGACGACGATTTCCTTGGAGGTGCAGATGCCGTTGTGTCGGGCTGGGGAAGTACAGTAGAAAAAGGTCCAGCTTCTAATATACCAATGAAAGTGGGTAAAATTATACAATACGTACTAATGGTTTGTAAATAATTGGAAATACAATTTCCTGAATAAAAAATTCAACTGTCCGAGGTGGGACTCGAACCCCACAACCGGGCCATTTAAAGTTAAGGTGGGTTTGAGTCCCACCTCATTAGTATATTAATACCAATAATTATTTCCTAGTTACTGGCTGTGTCACGCGACTTCATTTTGATTTATGAGCGTTTATAATATATCAATTATCCTCAATACATATACGCAATACCTCACAATTTTTAATCACAATCTGATAATTGTTTTCAATAGAAACGACAAACATCGAAATATACTTTTTTATCAAACGGCTGTCCACTTTAAATAACAGGGATAAAAATATCACTTGACATTTTCAGGCGGATGTGCAAATCTGGGCACAAGAAGAGTGCGCCGGCGCAGGCTACGGCCGCGGCAAAGTCACTCCACGGATGTTATGTGCCAATGCTCCTAAACGTGATGCGTGCACTGGTGATTCAGGAGGACCACTCCTACTTTCGCAGCCACACTTTACTATCGTCGGTAAGATCATTTTTGCAAGGTTACACAAAATTTGATCACTGTATGCTAAGGCCTATTCAAACCTGAGCGTAGCAAGGGTATTCGCTGCTGCTGTGAGTAGAGGCACATACCGTGCGGATTTCGCTCAGGTATTTAGTTAGAATCAAGTATCGCGGCTAGAGCACAAAAAATTGGTGTGAACAGTTAATATTACCATACCCATAAGGTTTTCTCTTCCGCAGACGATAGTGGATACCGTCTAAATCTGAATAGGCCATTAAAAGGGATTGAGGCACCATTTAAAGTAATAAATAAATGCGGACAAAATCACATACATTGATTTGAAAGTAAGTAACTATAACGGGTGTAAAAAAACCAAACGCAGATCCGAAAACCACGTATTGTCCACATCATTAGGATCATTTTTCTTTTCAGGACCATACCTGGGAAACAGCTGGTTCCAAAGATATTGAGGGTCAAAGTCACATTTTTGTTTTCCATTTTATTACAAAAACTGTTGCCAAAGGATACTTAAAAACTTTTCTTCATACAAACATAGTGGTTCTTTTTATTATTTCGTTCATAATAAGGCATTATTAATTCCAATATGCAATGTACGGCTCATAAATAAAAATCATTTCCCAGCTATAATATTTTGAAATATGGCTTGGTTTGCTTTTCAGATTGCGTAACTTCAGGGTCTGCGTTTAGTTTTTTTACACCCTGTATAGAGCTTGTTGTGTGAATATCATAAACAACGAAGGTACCACGAACACCAGATTCATAATAGTTTAAGACCTTGGAAAGGGTTATGGATGTTTGTAAACTATTTATATTATAGGCAGTGGAGCGCCCAGGGGTTTTGACCTCGGAAAATTGTAACAGTGAATGTTTTTTTTTTGGTTGAGGATTTTCTTTTCTGTGCAATAATGTGAAAAGTTTACCAAAATTTTTTTAAGGAGAGCAAGTGAAGGGCACGGATAGTTTTTATTTAATTTATCTTTTAAAGGTAGAAGGTTATTTGGGTTTAGGAGGAAGATGGAGTGGTGCTATTTATTTAGTCAAGTAATTTATAACTTAAAAAATAAGCACTACTTTAGTTATTTGTCTACCATAGGATTCCCAAAAGGAACAATTACTAAAAGATTATAATAATTGGCTGTTTAACTTTGTAAGATATATTATAGTAAATCATTGTTTGTTCCAGGAATCGTTTCATGGGGTCGGGGTTGTGCCAGACAAGGTTACCCGGGAGTGTATGCTCGAGTCGACCGCTTTCTTCCCTGGCTACGGGTAGCTCTACGCCATGCTTGCACTTGTGCCCCTCCTTCCATAGGATAATTCAATACAAAATGTCCCCCATAGTAATAATTTTACGATCACAAACAAATATACAGGGTGTACAAGAACATTGAACAGCTGCTTTGCAGAGTTATAGTTAGTACTTAAATTAATAATCTAACATATTCATTTGTTCATTGTTATTCATTCAATATGTTAAACTCTTAAATTGGGTATTAAAAAAATGAGAGCTTTCCCTTAACGATTGGTTACATTGTCGTCGGAAGTTATTGATTCGTATTGTCGTGGTGTCGTTACCTATTTTAATTTCTGATTTTTTTGTTAACATGATATAGGCCTATGATTTCTCCCGTAGCCTCAGCTGCTCGATAGTCTGGTACACCCTGTATACGATTTTCTAGTTGTAAATACGGCTAACCAAAGTGGGAATAAAATAAAAGCCGTAGTAATTCCTTGTAATTATAGTGCCGTCACCGATGGAATTAGCTAAAACTAGTAGTTATAATGAAATACATATCAGTATTAAATAATAATACGTAACTTTAGACCTTAAGAGGAAACACTACGTGCGAGAGAATTGAAAAATAGGTATTTGTAAAATCTATTGCTGTCGCGCAGTGCCAAACGCATTCACCGCAGAGTGTGATAGAGACAACTACTTCTTGGACCGAAAATACCTACTAAAAACACACCAAATCAACGTTTCGTAGTCCCCCGATTACTTTTTCAAAACTAGACCGATTTAAATACTTATTTCATTAAAAATTAAAGAAAGGCTTTGGCCGTGTTCGTATTCCTTTTTTTCTAAAATTTAGCCAAATTTGTTTTCTGGATGTTTGAACACAGCGGTAAATCTGGCGAATTTTTTCGATTTTTGAGGGCTCATATCTTTTTTATTAATTTATTTATGAAAAAACAAAAAACATAGAAACATGCTAATAGTGGCCATAATTTTTTTAATTAAAATTATGCTCTACTGGCATTATCCAGGGAGGAAACAGGGGACTACGTTTGTATGGAAAAACGGCCGTGGTGTTTCCTCTTAAGAGTGTAGGTACATACTACGAAGCATTTGGTATTAAGATTTATATCAGTTAATAAGTGCATATCTGTAAAAATATATTATGCAACCATAGATAAAAAATAAGAACTAGATGTAAGACAAGGATACCTATACAAAAATGACACACTAGGTAAGTCAGCCATTACATGTACGAATCGACGATCAACAAATTTTAATGGAAATTCAACTTCACTTACTTACATTATATAAAGTTGAATGCTACTTTTAAGAGCACATAAATGTTCTAGTGGGCGCTCATTTGTTGAGAACATATTATCTCTGTCACGGATTTTTTACTAGTTTTTATGTTATATCTATGATTGCTAGCTAAAAAAGTTACTATAAGCAACTATGGCTGTGAGTTAGAATTAGTTATAAGTATGTTTACGAATCACATAATTTAAAACGAATATTATCAACCAATTACTTCTTTTGAGCAGGTTATTTATTGTAAGCGCGAGGACTAGAGCTACACATATGGCAGTCAACATTTTTATTTATGGAACTAAACTTTTTAATGTACACTAGAAATTAAATTGCTTAATAAAAGTTAAAGGACATACCTACATAAACTCGAAAAATTCTAAAGAAAGTGTAGGTAATTTAACGTGATGGCTCGAATATAGTTTTTTGTTCACATTATGTGCTAGGGATAGTGTCTACCACAGAACATGGAAATGGTGTCTACCACACTACCACTAGCACATAATGTAGAGAATAAATTTGAAAGCTATATAATATTATCTATACATAAGGCTAAAATTAAAAAAGAACACAATAAACACATATTGGTACAAAAATCTATTATCCTATTATTGTGATGTGATGACAAAAACTTAATATGTACCACCTAGTTTCTAGAAAATATAATTATTTATTACTAAATATATGTATTATGAACATTATAATTCCCTGTTAGTTGTTTTGTTTGTTATTAACATACATTTTATTTATTTTACCTAAGCAACTTAATTTGTTAGATGTATAAATCGAATATTAAACTTTTTGTCGCCATAATTTACACTAATTAAGTATTCAGATATAAACATATAACACTACAGAAGTAGGTAGGCGAAGCATTAATCTATACATTTTTAAATTATTATTATTTTAAACTTATTAATGTCATCTAGTAAGCAATGCGTTCCAAGCGTTCTACGAATAATAATTACAATGATTATTAATAAATAATTGTTATTCGTTGGTATACCAAGCGAACATATTGTATTTTAAGTTTTTACCCATCGTACGCGATTTTCAACAGAATTATGATTATTCGGGCTTTTGTTATTAAAAATGATTATGTAAGTAGATATCCGTTTTTTTTTTGTCATGACTTAATACGATCATGCGAAAAATGACGTACGGCTTACGTACTTATTTTATTTCTGATACTAAGGATAATCTAGTGATTTGTTTGAGTGCCGAGCATAATATAGTCGATTTCGAAATCAGTAAGTATCAAGGTACGAAGAGTTATACCTACTAATGCGCACTTACAGAAGAACGGTATCAGATCATTAAAAAAAACCGGCCAAGTGCGAGTCGGAGTCACGCACGAAGGGTTCCGTACTATTGACTAGGTAAACAACAGTAGGTACACAAAATACAATGACCTAAGTATTTTGTTAGTATTTCAAGTGCCTACCTGTTACCTTTTATTGATATCGAGCAAAAAAGGTAAAAAAATGTTTGTTGTATACGAGTCCCCCTTCAATAATAGGTCTTTACTATGAAATTGCCGTTCTGTAGTACTGGCCATTTCAAATTAAAATATTTTTTGTGTGGCTAAGAATTATTTTTCTGTATGAATCTCTTTTTAATGAATTGTTTTTCCAAAAGTAGTCATTTTTTTATTGATTAGTGTTAGATTTTCATCGCATTTCAATCTTTTTTGTCATCATGGATACGTTAAAAATTCGAGTAATTATGGAATATGAGTTCCGTCGTGGCAGCAACGCGGCACAAGCGGCACGCAACATCAACGACGTTTACGGAGCTCACACTACAAACCAACGCACCACCTGTTATTGGTTTGCTTGCTTCCGTTCTGAAAATTTCGACCCGAAAAATGAACCTCGCGGTGAAATTAATAAACTGCCACTGCGTTGGCAAAGATGCATTAATTGCATGGGTGATAACTTCGATTAATACAAATAAAAAATACATGAAAAAAATTTGTTAAAATTTTTTCATACAAAACGGCGATTTCATAGGTAAAGACCGGTAGCGTGGGGGGTGCAGAGGAGGCCATGGCCCCGCGCGCCATACGAAAGGGGGCGGCGAATAAGGTTTTTTTTTGGGCCATGTAACCAGAAATGTAGCCACTATAAGCAGATTTATTACCCTATCAACAATACAATCGACTTCGAACTCACGGATCAGTTTGCCACATGTAATTGCAATCTAACCTTCCTTTTTAAACGTTTAGCATAGTTAGTTTTCTTGAGTCAGCTCAACAGCAATCCCGGTTAGGATGTTTCGTTAGACGTGCTTGATAATTTTTGTATGTTGAAAGTACCTATTTCATCCCGGACAGTGTTTATCTTGCTTGAGGTATTGATGGATCTCATTATTTGTGATTAGCCATGGCACATAAGATATTATTCGAAGAATCATACTTTGCATCCGTTGCAGAATTGAGATGTTAGAGTTACTAGCACTACCCCAGAGCTGTATTCCGTACACATATCAGGATAGAATAAGGAACATAACTAACGGAACGTATCGAAAGCAAAACGAAAAAAACTGAAAAACTGCGGAAAACTGCGTAAGGTATTAGAAGAAAATAGAGCTGACTTTGTAGACGGAGCTCTACAATATGCTAAAAGTTTATGTGAAGAGCTTGAAATTTCTTTAGAACCCCAAAGAGAAATCAGGAGAAAGCATATTTGGCGATGACGCGATGGATCTGTGGATGAGGTGGTGGGATCTACCTCCTAGTAGTCCACCCTGGGCAACGACATCTTTGGTTTTTTAACTAATGATGACAGCTAACAGATCCCTCTGCGGTGGTAGGCTTCGTAAGAGGCCGCCTGGATGCTACCACCCTCCTGCCGGAGTCCAGCGACAAACAATTTTTCTGTGTTCCGCTGGTGTGTGGGAGAACCAGTGCCTCTGGGTAAGCTCGCTCCATCTTAGGTTTCTTCTAAACCGTATAGTTAAGTATGTAGTCAAGAGCAAGCCCATTATTTATTAAAAAAAAGACGTTGTGTTATCGTACAAGAACGAACTGAGCGAACAATGTTCACTTCAGTAGACAAAGTAATTGCTGAAATTCGTGATCGATTCCAACAGCTGCAAAATCTAGCGCAAAAATATGCCTTTTTAATGCCGGCTATTATAATGCTGGGCTCGGAAGAACTTAACCTATATCAAGCTCCTTGGGACATAAATACAGAAGAGTTCCAACATGAGCGCGCGCGTTGAGTTGGAATCAACTACGAGTTGGAATAAATACTTAAATTTTTGTTATTATTATTTATTGCCATGTATACTTAGCGTTACATAATAAAGTTTAGACATTTAGGAAAAATAAACTTCCCGTGGGTTTCTTGCCCCATTGCTTCGCATATATGTATTTTCAATTTATTAATTTATCTTGACTTGTAATAAGATGTACGATTCAATATAATATTTAAACTTTAAATGACTTAGAATTAAAATAGGGGGCGGCGGATTTCCGGTCGGCCCCGGGCGGCGAAAAGCCACGCTACGCCACTGCATGTTAGCAATCATGTTTGCAAGCAAACAAGCTAATATATGCAAGCAAGCAAGCATGTAAGCAAACATGCAAGCACACAATATGCAAGCAAGCACACGTGCATTAGGATTCCCCGTCTCCGGCGCTGCGGAAAGTGCAGCCTCCCCGCTCTTGCGCAACAAATCTCAGTCAGTCACCCACGCTCGTCTTCGCAGCTTCGGCTCGAACGGGTGACTGCTCTTTATTTCAGCTGGCGGAGGCTGCTCTCCCTCCGCGCCTCCGGCTTTTAAATTACACTCTAGTACTGGGCAGACAAGTACCAAGGCGAAGTGACCACGAAGAGTCGGGGTAAACAATTAAAATTTTTAAGGATGCAAAAAGTAAAAAAAAAACATGAATACCTATTCAACAAAAAAGTTAAGTGAATTAAAGTACCTATTTTGAAGAAAGGAGATGTCCCATAATAGGCCCAGACATAGTACACCATTTTCAAAAATCAATAAAAAAAATACTGTTCCTTGGAAAAATACATATAAATTTATTAAACGTATAATTTAGTGGTTCAAAAATAAATAAGATCGAATTATTTAACAAACTCCATTAGGCATTCCAAGATGGCGTCAATCTAAAAAAAAATTAAATGTCCGTAGCTGTCAGATACCCCTTGTCACTTTGGCATAATCATTCACTTCAAGTTTTGGTTCTGCTTGTCGCGTTTTGAATGTAGTTTATTATAACGACCTCTTTTTCGTTTTCTGGATTTGGTATTGATCGACACCTTACTTTTATAATGTGTGTTATTATTACAGTAAGCGATGACACTCGACACCTAGATGCGAGATTTTGACAGACGTCATGTCATCTTTGGTTTTGTTGTTTTGTATTGCTATTTTCTTACTAATCTCTTTATTTCAACCACTTAACGAAGCCATTTTAAAAGAATTGGATAATAACAAAATCTTGTAATAGGTGTAATAGTCTATTTTTTGGTGAGGTGTACAGGTTTTGGGCCTGGCTTCCATACAATTTGGGACATCTCCTTTCAAAACTTAATATAATAATAGTACTAGGTATGATATAGTACAGACCTATTATAGTCCTTAAAATATAGCTTGATTAGGCTGCCCGCCCACGTCCGACTTTTTGTAGGACCGATAATCGGGCCGATTTTTACCACGCTTTTTTATTAGCTTGGGTTGTATCTCTCTATGTATCTATGTATGTAATGGAATCTTTGAGCATAAATTTGACCGATTTCCAGAAGTTTGATTAATTTGAAACTTTGCACACGTATCAAGGACTGATGACAATGCAATAATTTAATAACAGTTTTCCCAGTTTTCCTCTGTAAGAGGGAGTAAAAGAGATAGAGCTAGCGCGCGATCTGTATCAATTATGTTTCCTGCATAGGTTTGGACTTACAGTCGGTAAAGAAGGAATCAAATCTTATAAACTAAACTAAAAAGTAAAAAATAAATTATAGTTTAAAAAACTAAAAAACCACGCTTTTAAAACAGATTGAACTAAAAAATTAAAAATAAAACTGTAGTAATCAATTGAAAAATTCATATTATTGTACAAAAAGCGTGGGGGGCTTGATTTAGATTGTTGTAAATATTTTATCAATAATTTACTATATCTGTGGATATCATAACAAGCACCCCACGCTTTTTGTACAATAATATGAATTTTTCAATTGATTATTCTATTAGGCAGCAGCATACACAATCATGACCGACTTTTTGTAGGACATGTGCGTTGCTCCATTGCTATTATTACGTTCTATTTTTCTCCTACAAAAAATCGGTCACCGATTATCGGACATGGGCGGGCAGCCTTAGAATGACAGTTCTCACTGAAAGCGACAACGTAACTTTGTACCAGCGTCACAAAAATTACACCTAACTTGAAAAGACGTCTATACAAGGTTACGTCATTTTTCATAATCGCTAGTGATGAGGTAAAATCGACAAATCGAAATCGAACGACTAACAGCATTTCAAAATCGAAGTAATGTAACATAAATGTTACAAATGATTTAATGAGCATTGGTTGATGCTCAGAACATCATATTGCAATTTTTAATAGATGACGAAAAATTTTCAAGTTTATTAGTTTCTATATGCGTTAAAAAAAATCTAATTGATTTTCATGATTGTTACAATTATTCTCATAATGACCACGACACTGACTTACTGTTAAATCATAATATATCTGATTTTCATTTTATTTTATTAAATATGCCTTATCTGTTTTTATTCGTTTGATCAGTCGAGTCAGTCCCATCACTAGTCACTTTAGTTTGACAGGTGTCATTCTAATCAAGTTAAATTTTAAGGACTATATTAATAACGATTATTTACACTTGACACTGGCGAAATCTTTAAGAAAACGCCATCAACCCAAACAAACAACAACAATAACGATTATGCAAGTTTCGATAATTTTTTCAATAAAAATAAATAAGACGATACTTAGTTTTTTTTCTGTTGAATAAATCATGGTAACAAATAAAAAAGTGTGTATGTAGAAATACGTAAAAGGTTACTTAGATGTTTAATACATCTAGAAAATAAAATTATTGTATGCAAAACAACTATAAAAAGAAAAAAAAGTACTTATTTTAATAATCAGGTATTTGTTGTTCTGGAAAATGAAACTTCTATTCTATTAAACAAATTTAATTAATATTGTACTTTGGCTTGGTGCAATCCAGCCGAAACGTCGTCGTCGGGTAAATAAATAGGTATATACCTTTATAAATATTATTTTTACTTTATAACGATAACGACCCGTTAATATACTTAGTAAAATCATTTATAACAAATTTATTATTTGCAATGATGTATTAAAATATATCTGGTATTCAAAACTTCGTTAAACCGTTTTCGAATTATAGTTTCGAAAGTATGATAGGTTACCATAAAGTTTACAAGTAAACCTAATACTGACAACCACGAGTTATCGTCTCGGAGTAGGTACTTAAGTCTTCACAACAAAGTGAAAAATCACAAATGCGCAAGGTTCAAAAAGCACAGGCAAACACCGTTTTTATCATAGACATAGTAAGTATTAGCATGTATTAGTAGTTTTTATCGTGAGAACTATTATTGCCGGTGGCGGTATTAATTTATTTAAATGCCGCATCGACCATCGTGTTTAACTGTTATACGTTCAAGTTCTCGCGTAAAACTCCTGTAATCATAGAAATGTATAAACCACCCATACATTTTAATGAGTTAGGTTAATTTAGGTTTAGGTTACGTTAGCAATGATATTACAAAAGTAATAGATATGTTACGTGCGTGCATTGTGCATAACTCTAAAACGTCACAATTGTGACGTCTTGCCCGCAGTCCGCAATACGCTAAGCAGCGAGTGTGACATCTCTGTAAGTGATTGAAAATATTTCAAAATGCCATCTTGTGTATTCAGAATATGTACAAACTATTATAAAAAAAATGGTTGCCTGTAAAGTCGGTTTTACGGGCGAAGATTTTACGTGACAACGTCTTTTTCTCGGTAGAATATTTATTGATATGAATATAATTAAATTGCACAATAGGAACAAGGAATTGAATGAAAATAAGAATTGCACAAATTTTAAAATGCGCCTAATTCTCTAGTGCTGCGCGCGCGGCAGACCGATCATAGTTGAGTGGGAGAGAGACGCAAGGCATTCGGCGGGCCTCTCTCTCGTTCGGTGACTCATCGTAACGTTACCGAGCGTTACACTTTTTCATAAGTGACTCCCAGCCGCAACCTAATTTAAGACGTTGTCACGTCAAAAGTAAACAAAGCTCAGGGGATCTCGTATTACATGTAAGTAATCAAGAATAATAATTGAATCAGTACAATTCTTAATATTTTTACTTAAAATACATCATACAATATGGATGCCACGGCGAAAGAGAAAGAAATTGTTTTTTTCACGAGTGTGACAAGGACAACGACACGTGCTCGGTCATAGATTAGTTGGTTAGAAAGTATAGAAGCGCTGGCATAGGTTTAATACCTAACGGTCCGAATTGGTAAACGAATGATAAAAACTTGTTTTTATTGTTTTTGCTGTTTTATAAAGCTTATTTATTTAAGAAAGTTATTGAAATTAGAATTAGAATCTGCAAACAAAAGAATACCAACCTATGCGTACTAATTAATGTGTAGAATATTGTCAATGTATAGATTATTACGAAAATGACTGTTATTTTTGTTATTTTTGTTTCACAAAATCTTTTAAATATAAATAAGTGTGAAACCTACGTAAATGCATTCTACAGTAATGAAAAGTTATGGTCCGTCCGTCTTCATTCCGCACACAAAAATAACCCCGAAATTAACAAGCTCCCAATGAGACAAAAAAGAAACAAGTTATGTCTTTTTGAAGGGGCTTAAGTTTATTTTTTGCAGATTTTTATTGTTATTGTATGTTTTTATTTTATTTAATAAATGTTTTTCCTTGTTGTGCTGTTCCTAGTTAGTCTAAAATAGTTTTAATTTTTCATGTAGTACAAAAGTAATGTCTTAATGATCTTACAAGGAACCTATATACCAAGTCCCCGCTTTCTACGCCCAGTTGTTTCGGCTGTGCATCGATAATATGTCACTCAGTCAATCAATCAGTCAGTCAGTAGTCTTACTTTTTACATATTAAGGTACTTTACTTTTGAATTACATAAAAATATATTATAGATAATTTAAACAGACACGATGCAATAGACAATTACTACAAATAGTACATGTCCTTACTTAAACTACCTGTCCTGTAGGTACAAATCTTTTTGTACCTTCTGTTTTGGTTGTTTATATTAGTCTTTGACAAGCGTGCAGTGATTGGTCAATAATCTTTGAAAAGCGTGCAGTGATTGGTCAACAAGTGACGTTTAGTTTGCACTTGGCTTAACTGAGATTATCATACTGTCTCTTTTGTTTGTATTGTATAGATTATGTCATCCCTTTCACATCACTTTGCAATGTGGTGAAAATAAGAATTACGCATGTGTGCTGTTCCTCGCAATCGGCACAGATATTTCGTTTGTTTAGTAAGGGTATAACCTATCTATACTTTTTAAATATCATTGTACGTTAGGCTATTATGTTTATGTAAAAATTTTGATGTTGTATGTATTTTAGATTGACATTTTAACTGAAGATTAGGCTGTATCGACTCGTCCGAAGCCGTTAAATTTTTTATGAGAAAAAAAGCCTCCACAAAAGGCGCGAAAATTTGACATTTGACGTTTACTTACTTACTGTTTAGTAGTAGGACGCCGTTTGTCAGCTGTTAGCCTTAGTCGATGTTTCTTTTCTTCTAACAGTTTATTAAAAAATCTAATTCCCGGTTAAAGTAGTGTTTAAACAATGAATTTTTCCGATAATGAGGTTGTAAGTAAAGATATTATTCTAAATATAACGTCCACATAGTATAGTATCTAAACTTTAAAATGTAGTTATTTAGAGATACTTTGTCATGTTTACAGTATGAATATTTGTATTCCGTTAAGCATTTCTTCTAACAAAACAAGATTGTCCTTCATGTTCTTGTTATTCAATTAAACTTTATCAATTTAACTTACAGGATGATACGTCGAGCGTAGAGAGCACTTCAAATACGGACAACACATCTCGTAGTGAGACTCCGACGAATTCTAGAATAAAAAAACGCAGGCGTGGTAAAAAGAAGACTACCAAGCAAGTGAAACCACCCTACAAATACAAGTAAGTGCTTTCTTTGTTGTAGCGCGCGCGGATAATGGGACAACCTGGCGATCATTGGGAAGATGTAGGTTTCTACTCTTAATAAGCACGTTACATTATACTAATGTAACGTTTTCTATTGCGTCAACAAGACTGCCATATTGTTTGACACAATAGGAAACTTGAAATCTTGGGGAAGCTCATGTTATAAAAACTAAAGCCTAAAACGGCACATGAGAAAAGAACATTAATAAAATGTTATATTGTTGTACAGTATGATCTTGCAATAGCTGTACACTAGAGTTACTACTAGCAATACAAGGCTAACCCTCAATCACAAGTAAAACAAACCTTTGATAAGTAAAAAACTAGGGGAAAATGTGTTTGAATCACTTTATACTATCTAGTGCATCCAAATTTTATACCTACCATGTTTTTCCAGTTGCAGTGCTAAGGAGGATCACGGTCAGCCTCTGTTTGGCTGTCAGTTTAACCACCACCTCAGCGAGGGTGAGCCACAGATATTTGCTGTGGTTGGCAGCAACAGGGTTTCGATTTACGAGTGCCCAGAGGCAGGAGGTTTCAAGTTTTTGCAGTGCTATGCTGATCCTGATGTAAGTGTATACTGTGTTGTCTCAAAACTAGCTAGGAAATTATGAAACCTTCTTCTAATGTCAACAACTAGTCTATTTACCTAATGTAACCTTTAGTTTAGTACTAAAGTTTGAGGCTTTGTCAGTAAAATCAGTTTTAATTCTGCAAATAGGCCCTTGGAGGCTCTTTTCCTCGTCTATCTATTTAAAGAAATATGTTAACATAAGATATAAGCCAGTGCAAACTAGAACAATTTAAAGCCACATGTTCCTATCATTTAAATAATCATTAATAGTATAATAGCCCTTTTTCATTAAAATCACTTTGATATATGTATTATTATGATTTGAGTTTATGTACAGGGAGTTCAGCAAATGAAAGTGGTAATTTGTTAAAAATAAAAATACAGTCTGAATCCTGAAATGGCATGTTTATCTTTATTTCGGGTAGTAAAATTTTGTACGTCACTATTTTTGACAAATAACTCAAGGTTCTTCTTGAGTTTACGCGAACACTACATTGAAATAAAAGATAATTTTAGGATTTAGTATGCATTAACTTTTTATTTAACCTGACGTTTCGAACCCTTTACAGTGTTCATGGCCCCAGTCTGCCCGTGACCATGAGCCCTGTACAGGGTTCGAAACGTCGCGTCGAGTTAAATCAAAAATAAGCGCGCACTAAATCCGTAAACTTATCTTTTATTTTAACTCAATGTTCTTACGGACGTACATAATGTTTTCGAAAATGTATTGAGAAGCAACTGTATATGGAGTAAGTGGACTCCACCCTAAAACTTGCCAAAAACACAGTGACTGATACAGACACAAGAGTGGATTATTGTTGTTAACTACAGATTGCTACTGAACGGAAATAATAAAAGTGAAAAAAAAGAAGCAACTGTAAGCTGTAGTAAGTATGTTGATCTCTTTTTGAATAGCTCTTTTGACGGTTAGTGTTTCGCATCAGTTGAACTGACGTCCATCCAAAATTTGATCGTGAGTGTCGAAGATTTCTGTGTCTACCATAACTCCAGCCCGGCGCGACGTCGCGCCAAACTGACCGTGAGTGTGTGATCGTCCAATGGCGTCAGATCGCTCGTAGTGTCGCACGTACTGATTACTTGCTCAGTGGCGCCCGCGGTGGAGTGTGTTGCTGTGTACATAGTATTTGTTTTTAAAATGGCGGCGTCTGTGTTGCTGTGTACATAGTATTTGTTTTTAAAATGGCGGCGTCGATATCCTCTGGACGTGCCGTAATGACAGGATTTATTGAAAAATATTAAAAATTCTGATTGTTTGTGGAGAGTAACGAACAAAAATTATATCAAAAACTGCCGCTTTGATTTTATTTTATTATACTTTATATGATAGCAATTTAATTGCTATTATAATGTCATTATTTAAACTTGGAAAATTATGTCCCAGGCGGGATTTATTTTATTATTATAATAATGAATCTGTTTTGCTACTGTAGGTAGCATACGACCACGGCGACATAATAATTTCAGCGGAGACTATTTTCTTGTTTTGTACTTTATAGAGCGTGTTTTTAGTAGTCGGGCTTGAGTTTTTAAACTTTATTTTTATTTAACTTATTTTGGAGTTACTTATATGAATTATATGAGGTGTCGTTGGAAGCCTCTATACCTTATATACGATAAGGTATAGAGAGAGGCTTCCAACGACACCTCATTTGTTAAATTATGATAGCTAAAAAGTTTAAAAGTGATTTTATAAATAAATTCTTGCAATTATCTGGTGAAACCAAGCAAAGCCGTGAGCAACAGTGGTTTTAGGCGGTGGAATGATCTGCCATTTTACAAACTAGCGGACTATCGAAAGTGTACGGCATTTATCTTATATTGAAGATTGTCTAAAGTATTAATAACCTGTGTTATTGCCGTACAGATAAAAGTCACCGGAAAATCACTCTTTTCGGAGGGAAGTAATTTACCCCATACACCTGTGTCCCACAAAAAATTCATTCATTCATTTAATGTTTCCAGGTGGATGAAACATTCTACACTTGTGCATGGTCTTACGAGGAGGAAACCGGACTTCCACTGCTAGCAGTAGCGGGGTCGCGCGGTATAGTGCGCATTTTCCACCCGGCCACGCAGACCTGCATCAAGCACTACGTTGGCCATGGACATGCTATCAATGAGGTCAAGTTCCATCCCAGAGACCCTAACCTCCTCCTCTCAGCCAGCAAGGACCATGCTCTCCGACTCTGGAACATCATGACCGATGTCTGCATAGCAATATTTGGAGGAGTCGAAGGCCACAGAGATGAGGTCCTAAGCGCAGATTTCGACCTCAAGGGCGAGAGAATCATGTCTTGTGGCATGGACCACTCGCTAAAGCTCTGGCGGCTAGACAAGCCCTCCATGAATGAAGCCATCAAACAGAGCTACAGTTTCAACCCGCACAGAGCACTTAGGCCTTTTAATTCCTTGAAGGAACACTTCCCAGATTTCTCCACTAGAGATATACACAGGAACTATGTAGACTGTGTTAGGTGGATGGGTGATCTCATTTTATCTAAGGTAAACATACACAACTTTTATTACATTAGTTTTAATTTTCTATTTCCATAGGAGTGATAAGGAGGGTGGTATATAAGCTAATGTTTTCTTTCAGTCTTGTGAGAACGCAATAATATGTTGGAAACCGGGTCGCTTAGAAGACACAGAACTTCGACCTGGAGACAACTCTGTGACCATTGTGCACCGGTTTGACTACAAAGAGTGTGAAATCTGGTTCATCAGATTTGCAGTCGATTATAGTCAGAGGGTAAGAATATTATCTATGCTCTTAAATAATGTTAAAATGTGGTGTATAAAAACACAGATTTGGTTAATTAATCTTTTAGGGAACAAAGTTTGAATATGTTTTAAAGGCTACAGAGAGTAACCACTGGGAAAAGTTTAATCAGCAGTGTATTTAGTTTAGATCACAATATTGAATCTAATTTCTTAACTTTCTCTTTCTGATATTAAGTTAAGCACCTCCTTAATCCGATATCAGCTACTATATTTAGTTATAAACTTCACTTACTGACTTATTTTATATATCATAAGGTGATAGCACTGGGCAACCAATGCGGGAAAACGATGGTGTGGGAGCTGGGAAGCGTGGCAGGGGGCTCTCGCGTGTCGCAGCTTATGCACCCGCGCTGCGGCGCCGCCGTGAGGCAGGTAAGGCAGACTACACCGTTACATGACAAGTATACTGCTTTCATTATTATTTTATCGCTGTGAAAGCCTATATTTCACTATAAATTCATCACTCCGACAGTTTTTGGTGTCAGAAACAATTGGTCTTCAATTCAGTGACTATAAAATTCACACAAGAACAGCAAAACAGCCAGGCAAATTACCATAGGTCAAAATCCTCCTTTTGAATGATGATTATGATAGATATTCACAAGGTCTATGGTTTCATAGTAATGTTTATAGAAATAAAGGTCAGATCCAAGTCACTGATAGCTGTTACAACTGTTGTGTTGATAGCATTCAACTTATTCTGAAAGGAGTGTTGCGGTAATACCTTTTACTCGGTATCAAATCGATTCGGTAAATTTTGAAATGCAGGGTATCATAAGTTTTGTCAGAAAAGAAGATTGATTTAGTATTACTAATGTTAATGTAAAATATAACATTGTTCCAGGTGACCCTATCGCGGAACGGTAAGGTTCTAGTCACGTGCTGCGACGACGGCACCATCTGGCGGTGGGACCGCGTCAACGGAGCTAGCTAGATCGCGATCTATCTGTACTTACCTTATATTATGTAAAGAGAAAGAAAACCTGTTTTAGTGCTGCTTCGTATACAGGGTGTTAATAAATTAGTGTGTAATATTTTAAAGCGTATAACGAACAAAGTCATTTATGAATTTTAAGATAAATTCAAAACTGTAGAATCGAAACGAGATCTACATCAATAAGTATGAATAAGTATGTGAACGAAAACACAGCAAGATTCTACTTAAGGTGTCTTCCTTCTCTTTCTCCGCCTGAATCAAAAGCAACCTTAATCTCACCAGTTAGAATCTAAAATTGAAGCATATTTGATGAGTTTACTTCATTAACTTGTTACCTTTTAATATGTAACACCAATGCTTTAACACCTTATAAGTGATAAAACTGATGCAGACAAAAGTAATTGTAATACATATTCAAACACAAACATTTAATTGTGCTGACTCCCTTAATCCCCATTTGTAGAGATGGTGCAATGGTGGTTAGTCCTCCTGTGGTTGGAACGGAACCGGTTAAGTCGGGTCCAGGATTTGCGGTCAGTATTAAAACCAGGCAGCTTCTTAGTGGGGACAGTTACAAGATTCATATTTATATGTTCAAAAAGGTCCCACTCCGAACGCCATGTCTCCGTCAGATCGAACTGGTTTTTAATCCGCTTATCTGTCTAGATGATCTTGAGCTTAGACGGGAATATGGAAGATCGTCTAGTGTCTCCCTGATGGGCAGGCGCTTGGAGCGGTTAGGCTTGCAACATTTTTCCCATTCTTTTTGTAGCTGCTCTGCATCTACGAAGCTCAGTTGGCAGGATGTGGATGTCGACTTTATTGTCTTGTTTTTTTTGTTTTTTTTTATTTTTTATTAGATCACCAACAAGTTTACACTATAACAGCTTAAGTAACACTAAAATTAAGATCATATGCTAAATGTAAGCTTAATTATAGGTGACAACTGCATGCATAGAAGACAACAGCAATGTTAATTTAAAAAGAAACTAAATTATCGTATATAATATAAAAAAAAGAAAGAAACAGTTACAAAGTCCTAGCTTGATTAACCCTGTATGGGTTTCACAAGGCACGTGGACCTAAACTTATTTAATGTGGTACCGTAAATATCAACATCACAGTTAGTTAAATTGGACTTAGACAGCAAATTATAACTCTTAAACATTCGATTCAGAGGGGAGTGTGACCCTAAATTTGATTTGGAGCTTTTGGTTACAAACAGATTGTATCGAGATATTCTTGGCAATTTAAGAGGAACGTTTATGTTTATCCTTGAAAGCAAATCGGGGCAATCCAGCGTACCATTTACGAGTTTATGAAGAAATGTATTGTCAAGCATGATTCGACGATCCCTAAGGGAATTAAGTTTGAAGTAACTTAGTCTATCCTCATAGTGGGGTAACTTTTTCGCCAGATTGAGGCTATAAGAGAGATGTCACAAAAATATTTTTTGGACGCGCTCAAGTTTTTTAACATACACATCATAGTGTGGGTTCCACACCACGCTACAGTATTCTAAAGTACTTCGCACCAGTGCATTAAACAAGACTATTCTAGTTTGAGGCTTCCCGAATTCCTTAGAATTCCTCAGAACGAAACCGAGTGCCCTGTAAGCTTTATTTACTATGTTTTGGATGTGTATGTTAAAACGTAACCCGCTATCTATCGTCACCCCCAGATCACGGATACAGTCTAACTTGGTGATTTTATCGTTGCCTATGGTGTAGACTCTGGGAACGACAAATTTATTACGAGTAAACTGGACCACAAAGCATTTTTTTGCATTGAGAGACATACCGTTCCCATCACACCACTCAACCAAATTATCTATATTTTGTTGAAGAAGTGATACGTCATCAGGAGAATTTGTTCTCGATATGAGGCGCATTAGCTCGTTCAATTGACTGTCGACCTTATTTCTATGAGTAGGTACTGCGAAACCATACAGGCGCACAGTACTCTACGGCCGAGTATACCAATGCAGCAATAAAATTAATAAAATCAGGCGTTACTTTGCGGAAATCCATAACTAATTATGGATTTAGAAAATTATTTTGCTAATGATTTCCGCTTGTTAACACCGGCCTAGATACCTTCACTACACTACCCGCACTAACACTGATTTAAAGAAGCACCTGCACCACATTACCCGCGCAATACTGATTGAGCAAGCACTATTTCATGCAGGACAGTTAATGCAATTATTAGTACCCTACACCGATACAATAAAAACCTCGACGCGAAGTGGCAAAACGCGTGTAGCAGGTAGTGTGGTGAAGGTATCTAGGTCGGTGTTAACAAGCGGAAATCATTAGCAAAATAATTTTCTAAATCCACAATGCAGCAATGCTAGAGCAGATGTGCGAAGAACATTTGCTGAAGCCCCCCAGCTAGTTCCCGCTAATCGGCGAATGATGTTGATTCTCGATTTTAACTTCTGCTTATCGTTTTCGAGATGAGGCTTGAATGTCAATGAACGATCAAGTATTACGCCGAGGTATTTTGGGATATAATTATGTTTGACTGTTTCATCACAGAAAGTCACTTGGAGTCTTTTCTTGGCCAGACAGTTGGTGAGATGGAATGATGAAACCTCGGTTTTTGATGGATTGGGGTGTAGACGCCACTTTTTATAGTAGGCTCCCATGGTTTCCAAGTCCTCAGTTAGTGCCTTCTCTCCCTGTTTAAAGCTTTTTGAATGGTAGGCTAATGCTAGATCTAATGCGCAGCTTGAGAGGCACTCGTTGAAAGGTATTCTTCGTAGGCTTCCTCAGTCTCAGTAGTCCAGCCCGGCGTGTACTCCTTACGGTAGCCTCTTGGGATAGTGCGTTTGGCAGTTGCTATTACAGCTCTTACAAACCGGTCATAATTTTTAGTTGTTGGCTTAATAAACCTTACAGTAGCGTCGAGTTAAGTTGCAAAGCTGTCCTATTCAGCCTTGGAAAAGTTCCAGCGGGGCCTGGGCGTGAATTTCAGAATTGGAATTTGTATTCCTATGGTGATAAGTGCTGGTTTGTGCTGACTTCGGGGAAAGCTAGTGAGAATGGTTTGGCCGGCATAAGCCGTTGCCCAGGGTGGACCACGAGGAGGTAGTTCTGGACCAATTCCCACCACCACCTCCACAAATGGGGATTAAGGGAGTCAGCACAGTACGACTGCGGAGCACCTGATCAAACTCTTTCCCATGTGGTAAACGAATGCCCACTTCGCAGTTTTCCAGGTGGAATGCCGGAAGTCCGCAAATGCACACCTGCTGCTGCAAGCTGGCTGAAAGACTTAGATATTGATGTGTGATCCACGCAGGATGTATGCCATACGAAATGATGATGACAAACATTTAATTGTAGGTTTTTTCGTATTTGACCGTAATCAGAATAGTATTCATAGGTACGCCTAATAAAACAAGGCTAATGTTATCATCACTAAAATACGAGTACACAGCGTTTCAATGCAACACGATGCATGCAGTCTTTGGTTATGAAATATAAAAAGGCTAAATAATAGGCTTAAAAAGCTCGATGTATTCGACTTAATTAGAACTATTTTATTTGTATGAAATAATGCTTAATATTTTTACAATCACAATAAAAGACTGGATTAGTCAAACTACTTGAATAGTTTTATTTAACAACATTGTACCAAACTATGAATGTGACTAACATATATTTTAATAATAAAAATTAGATGGTCATGAATCATATTGATGTGGTAAATTGTAATATGAACAAATTGTTATCATTGCACTGTCGCACATCTATTATGGGGCATCATTTCAAGACAAGTGGACAACGAAAAAAAATTGAGGTTGTGAAAATTGTTCATACTCTAATCAGTTATACTTCTAGGGTCTAGGAGGCATGGATGTGCAAACAATTTTTTTGACGTGACAACGTCTTAAATTAGGTTGCGGCTGGGAGTCACTTATGAAAAAGTGTAACGCTCGGTAACGTTACGATGAGTCACCGAACGAGAGAGAGGCCCGCCGAATGCCTTGCGTCTCTCTCCCACTCAACTATGATCGGTCTGCCGCGCGCGCAGCACTAGAGAATTAGGCGCATTTTAAAATTTGTGCAATTCTTATTTTCATTCAATTCCTTGTTCCTATTGTGCAATTTAATTATATTCATATCAATAAATATTCTACCGAGAAAAAGACGTTGTCACGTAAAATCTTCGCCCGTAAAACCGACTTTACAGGCAACCATTTTTTTCGTATGATGCTTTATTGCCAAGTTATGAGCTTCTGAAAATTTGCAAAGTGTGAAGTTCGTAGTTTTTGGATACTTATTTATTTGTATCAATCAATTATAAAACAAAACAAAATAATATTGTTATAAGTAAAAAAGACAGTATTTAATTTATTTCTCAAATTATAAAATTTGTTTTTTCTTATAGTAAACCGGAAGTGAAGATTGGAAACGGTTGTTTGAGTAACTTCGACATATATTTTTTTTTTAGTTTTTTTCTTTGTTTTAAAGCTATAAATATCTTAAATCTTCACAAAAAAATTACTAAGTGATCGCCAATAGCTTAGGACTTACAGCATATGAAGTACGTACACACCGCACTGCGCTTCGCACCTAGTACTAGTTTGGTTGAGTCGGTCAACTGTTTTTATAGGGAAGACTGAATAAATAAACATAGAAAATACTTGCTAGGAAATAACATCTAAATATAAGCCTTTCTATTCTCGTCTCGAATTATTCAATTAACGCCCATTTTAGTTGAAACTTGGACTGCTCACCAACTAGACGCGTTACTATTTTTTATCTGTTTTAATATGAATAAGAATAATCTTTATCACATAATAAATATTTACAAAGGTCTCGAAAATTTACGGTGACTGCTGAACTAAGCGAATTGCAATTATTAAAAAGAGGAGAGACATAATACTAATAAATAAATGAAATTATTTTTAAGTCATAAATTTATAACAATTTGTGTATGTGTGTGTGTTTGAGTGAGTGTGAATAGAACTAGAGGATATTTAAAGTATTTTCATAAGGTCTTCTGTTTGCTGGTAGTTTAGCTCTGCAAGCCAGGATTTGATAATCTGCTTAGCTTTGTACATGGTGGCCCTCTTAATTTCAATTTTACGGCAAACGCAGTTGTATAGTCGCGGCAAGAGGAAGAGTGGATAATGTCTTGCGAAAGTAGTGTGGGATGCTTGGACTTGCACTTTGTATAAACGTTTCTTGATAAGTTGATCGTAGTCAGGGGATGCAAGTGCAATTTTGTGTGCAGCCAAAACGGCTTGAACTCTGAGAACACCGCATTCTTTATGGCTTTATTTATACGAGTACTTTTGACTCGTCATCGTCACACCCGTGCCAGTTTACAGTGTCAATGAAGCTATTGAAATTGTATGAATGGGCAAAATCTTTGTTGGCTAAAACCATAATATGAAGTGTGTATGTATATTTGCTCGAAGGATAGTATTCAACAAGAGGTACATTTTCTACAAATCCATTTTGCCTCCGTTATCTCCGTTCGCGTTCTAGGAACTAAAAAACTTATTGATTTTCTTTCAGCCAATAAAATGACTATATGTTTGAAAGAATCATTGCTAGCGCGATAGTAGAATTTTTAAATTACAAAATCGTGTATCTTTTTTTTATGAATATTATACTGCTTTAAATTAATTTACTCTAGTGATAGTAACCATGAAAGTTTCAATCAGTAGATACATTACAAAATAAAGATTTCAATTAAAATCAATTCACTTTATAATAAAAACGAATTGAATTCACTAAAAGTATGATTTTAACTATTTTTAGCAGTACCTACCTATACTAAAATATAGCAGTGAATTGTACTTAGTCTTTTTTTACACTAGAAATTTAGGAAACAGTCTCAAGCTTTGGTGTCATGAATGAGAGCGCTGTAAAGGCCCGGTAGTTCGGGATTTATGGATCGATATCCATCGATCGCCTTTTACGGAGCGCCTATGCGCACCGTAAGCGCCAGCGCGCTACAGTACGGGCCTGACGAGCCGCCGCGCTCACGTATTTTATGGTTATTTAAACATAGTAATCACTTATATCATTTAATGAATTCAAACTCAGCGAATACCTATGTCTATAAATATTTAGTAACTTTAAACAAGCATAAAAAAAATATTTAAAATGTCCGTAGTTTAGTCGTGAAATTGAAATACACATTTCGAAGAGATGTAGGTTTGTGATTTTTATTCTATCGAGCCAAGTTAATCAAATCGTGTAACCGATAGCGACTGTGACTAGACTAGATTCTTAACTAATACATTAATTTTTTTTTCAGACTTTAAAACGCTGTTTTTTAGTTCTCAGATGGGTTTTAAAAACTCAAAAACGCTGCCTCTTAGAACTACGCCTGTCTTAAAGCGTTTATTTGTTTGACGGCGCGTCTAGCGGCGAGACTGAATAAAAATACGAGCAAATATTATTCACCTGGCAGCGCCATCCCGTTTCTTGCACGGTATAGGCTAATATTCAACAGGAAGCAATATCTGTATGCAGTGTCTGGGCAAGGGACTAAATATAAACGAAGTTATTCTATCACAAATTTTATTATGATCAACAATACGTCTACTTTTAATAAAATGAATCACAGGGGCCAAGGTGTTATCTCGTGTTCACTACACACAATGTTGCTTCTAATCAGATTGACGTCGAGTTGGAACTCATCTAACATCTAACACCAATACATATGACCCTATATTCACTACGCACGAAGTTATATAATTAATAATAAACTAATACTAACATCAAAGATAGCATAATTGATTTTTTATCAATTTCCATTTATTAATTTCAGTCTTTAAAATTTTATAATTTAATACAAGCAATAAAGACCGGCATAGGAAATAACCAATGTAAAAAATGTTAACATGAGAGATTCATTAGCAGGTACAAAAGACACTTTGATACTTTTATTAACATCGTTTATATTTCTTTTTACAATAATTTAAGAAAAAATCTGGATCTAAAGTAGTACTTACTTACTGCATTAAATTACAACTTATTTCATAAGAGGGCTTACAATATTTTGACAGTTTTAGGATTATAAAATATAGTGACAGTGCACATTTTAAAGGTAAATCAAATATCTCGAGTTCGCTATGAATTAAAAAATAAATTTTAATAATTAAAATAAAAAACGAGTATAAATACTTCACTTAACAAAGCAGTCGAAATCTTTATTCGGCTGCCCATCCTTGTCACTCTTTTTGTAGGGCCGATAGTCGGGCCGACTTTCTTTAGCATGCAGCATGTGTTTCGCTATTGCAAATCAATACGTTTCATATTTCCCCTATAAAAAATCGTTGACCGACTGTTACGAATCGGTCATCGGACCGGATTTTATGTAAATACTTTTTTTTTTACTTATATTTTCCCTATTTCCCTCTTTTTTATGCATTTTTTGTTCTTCCTTTGCTGTTTGTGTCATTCTGTTATTCTGTTCTTCTCTTCGGTGTGCTTTTGTAAGTTTTTAGTTTTTCCCTTTAATATACATATTATTATTCCTTTCCTTTGAGCCCTGTTCTGTTTTACCCTTTCCCCATATTTTTTTATACCGACTATCGGACGTGGGTGCGCAGCCTTTTTTCGATTATGCCTCGAATATGCCTCTGAATTTTGATTTATCTTGTAAATGTGCAACAATCAGTAATATATCTGTCAAAGTCTTGTAATAAGCTTCTTAGATTTTCTAAATATAATACTGTAACTTAAAAATATCGGTATCTGAAAAAAAAAAAGTTTTTGCAAGTAGTTGGGCAAACCACCCTTACTGTTTCATTTTGAAACATTTTACTGTACTAAATAATGTGCAACAACACTATGAAAATAGAACAGATTGAAAAGCGAAAATGATACTTTGTAATTGTAGTACAAAAATATTTCATAAATTTTATCAATCATACAAAATTCACAACTGAGACGTTGAGCTAATTTCGATACGTGAAAGTAAGCCAATGTTCGGAATGTTACGTTTGTACGCTGAGTCAGTCATTCGCACAATATAAGATAACAAAGAGTGAGCCAATGGGGCTATCGCTAGTGAATTTGCCACTAGAGGCGCTAGTGTCGCGTGAGGTCCAATATCATTCACTTTGTACTGGTTTTAGCGGAATTTGTTGCATAAATTATAATTTCTTTAATTTACTTGCTGGAAAGTGATCTCCTTCGTAAAATATCGCAAATATGGATTATTTGGCGATTAATGTAAACGCTTTAAAAGCGGAATTAAGAAAAAGCGCAAAAATAGGCGGCCTCAAGAGCAACTATTTCAGAAGTTAGTTTGTTGATATCCAGATAGTTATTTATAAACAATATAACCTTAATCCCTCGATCGTGAGTTATTCCAGACACAATTGAAATCAATTGTTATCGCGGCACGCGCGTGATTCCTGGGGGTTGAGGAATTAATTAGATTCAACATATAACACTTTGTTTCGGCGCCAATCGCCTTTGACAGCTATACCTCCGGACCTCAGTCTACAGTGGCGCCAACTGGTGAGCAAAGAAACGGTAGTCCCCATTGCAGACTTGCACGGTCAGATATGTCTCTGCCATCGGTCACATTATGGTTAAAACCATAATGTGACCGATGGCTGCGCAAATGTACTTACATTATCGAAATGTTATGTTAACTTAAATTATGCGAATTCTCTCACACAGGAAATTGAAAGTCTGACAACCACACATTAACATATATCACAACAATCAACAATTAACTAAGGTAATGTTCAATAACTTCGTAAAGGCACGTAACTACAAACAAACCATCAAAACAATGGTTAACTAGTTCGTTTTAACTTCGTTATTATGATAGTTGCACCACTAGCATCGTACGATCCAATACTGTGTCAACTATTCATTTAATCGCTAGACGGTAATATTAATCAATCATACCATTAATTAATGAATTTATTATTACTTATACTGCAAGCTACTCGGATTTAACTTATTACAAATTGACTTTTATTTCCAACGAAAGCTATATAATTTTTAAGATTCGTCTTGTTCGTTATAATAAATTTTGCGTATTGCATATATAACTTCTAGTCGAGATAGCTAAAGTGTTAGACGTTATAAATGTGATTTATAATTAAGACGGAGTAAGTACCTAGTCCGAGTATAGTTGCTACTGAAGCTAAATCAGCTTTCAATTGTCGTGATAATATTTATTACTATTATTTTCTAATCAGTATATCCGAATACGGATAGCGAGTATCGCTATTACTACAATAATGTATAGGGTAGGTACACACAGTTGAACTTGATAACAATACAAGTGCCTGTTAAAATATCTACTACATAACTTTGGGGCGGTATTGAAACTTACATACTAAGAAACATTCTACGGAAAAATCTGAGCATAATTCCATAAAAGGTTTAAATCGAAAATGAAAAATTATACATTCCTGATTTCATTTTCTTAAATTAAAATAACACATGTAATGCGTAATTAAATACATAAATAAATTGTATACCCTATTGTGTACATACTATACCTACTATTTACCCTGACTATAGCGTTTGACTAGATTTAAGTTGCTATATAAGTACTAATCGGAAGCCATCCCTTGTAACTGTTAAAAGTAAGAGTTGTATTAAAACATCATATAGCAGAAGCTGGAATGAGGCCTTATTTGTTGCGTGTATCCACGTCCAGTTGTTGAGAGATATTATACCGCATTATACGTCGCGTGCGTCTCAATCAATATCGTGTAAGAATTTGATTTTTACATTAGTAATTCATACGAATAGTAAAGAAAACTTTGCCTTATTGCTTATCACAATGATCTAGAGACCTATATCAGATATAAATCAAAGACGACAAAGCTTACTTTTAACAGCTTCCAAACCTATACTAAACTTCTACAGGTAGGAATCACAACATCAAGATTGAGTAAATTTTATGAAATAGTCGTAAGTGCGAGGTGATAGATTATTAATGTATAATTATTATAATAATAATAATTCCGATGAATTATTGGCTTTAAACATGAGTATTGTAGTATGTATTTCTCTAGTTATGTTTGCTTATTTAATATTTCTGGGAAAATTGCAAATATTAGGGGTTAAAATATAAAATTGACGTTTTATTGTAATAGGTTCTTTGAATTGACATAGAATCTTCATGGTTTGAGGTTTTCGAATGAAACTTTTTTCACATGGTTTCTATGATGTTCTTCTTTTAAAAAATATGAAACATTTGAATATCGACTTTCAATTGTTTTTGTTATTTAACTTAGACAAGAAAGATGGATACTGCGAAAATTCGAGTGATTTTTGAATACGAGTTCCGACGCGGAAGTAACGCGGCAGAAACAGCCCGCAATATCAATGTTGCGTTTGGAGAGGGATCTGCTAATGAACGCACCGTGCGATTTTGATTTAAACCCTTTCGTGATGGAAACTTCGACTTGAAGAACGAGCCACGAAGAAGACCGCCCACACAGGTGATTAACGATGAATTAAGAGAGATGGTGGAAGCCGATCCCAGTCAAACTACCCAGGAATTAGCGGCATGGTTAAACGTAACCTTACCCACAATATTAACTCATTTGCGTCAAATCAATAAAATAAAAAAATACGAAAAATGGGTGCCTCATGAGTTGACTGATGTGCAGAAATAAACGCGTGTTGAAACTTGTGTTGCCTTGTTGAATCGGTACAGAAATGAAGGAATATTAAATCGAATTGTGACATGTGATGAAAAGTGGATTCTTTATAATAACCGTAAAAGAAAAATGCAATGGCTGATCCCAGGTCAAACACCACAACAGTGTCCTAAAGCAAAACTTACCAATAAAAAGGTAATGGTAACTGTTTGGTGGTCTCAGCATGGTGTTATTCACTATAGTTTTCTCCGATCTGGTCAATCAATAACGGCAGATGTCTATTGTGCCGAACTCCGAACAATGTTGGCAAAACTAGAACTAGATAGAGACTGAATCGATCTTCACCATTATTGCTCCATGACAACGCGAGACCTCATACAGCACGAGAAACCGTTTTGACCCTTCAGGAACTGCAATTAGAAACCATTCGACATCCTCCGTATTCGCCAGACCTTGCTCCAACGGACTACCATTTTTTTCGTGATTTGGATAATTATCTACGCGACAAGAAGTTTTCTTCCCAGGAGGCAGTACAAAATGCTTTCACACAGTTTGTGCAGTCTAGATCCTCAGAGTTCTATCACAAAGGCATAAATGACCTTCCTATTAGATGGCAGCAATGTATAATAATAATGGTAACTATTTTGATTAAATAAATTTGTTAAAAATTAAAAAATAAACAATTTTGATTTTCAGTACAAATCGGCAATTTCATACTTTAACCCCTATTATATTACTACTACTACAGGACAATTTCTGACTTGCTTACATACAGTAAGTTCGCTTCTTTGATTGCGAATATTAATATTAGCGGGTTATCTTCAAGTTAAACCGAAGCAACCGAATTTTCTCGGCAAGTCTAGTAGACGCTATGCTAAGTTTATATTGTTAGACGCATTCAGAGAGATCGGTGGTACTATATGCGGCAAGATATTGTCATAAAGAAAATGTTTATCTAACATTCAATCATAAAGTTAGAAATCAATACACCGTGAAATTTTAGTGGTTGTTTTCCCGCAGTAAAATGATTCTATCTTAGTAGTACAATAGATATGTGCAGTTCTTTTTTATTTAAATGAAAAAATAGCAGTTTCACAATTGTGATAAACGAAACTCGAAAGCAACCTCAAACCAATGGTACCAGCCGCGCCGCAGCCGGTCACCGGCCGGGGTCATTGCCCCTCGCGCGGTGCAGTTTATGCTGTATTACTTAGTGCGTAGAGCTTCTTTTGCTTTGGACATTGATTTCGTGCGGCAAGCAGTACCCAAACACGTCACATTTTGTAAAGATACTATCGTATCTCACGCTTTTGAGTTGATGATTATTTTTTGATTAGTTGAGAACAACGATATCTTTATTTTAAAAAAATAACTCTCACGATTCGATGGTGCTATTAAAGGTAAATCGTTCTGTTGCGGGAAAACAACCACTAAAATTTCACGGTGTATAAAATACAAAAGTTGACAAATCATAATGTATACTTTTACTTGATACCTCTATAATATGGAACGTTCAGTTATAAAAAGTTATTAATAGTGGTAATATTTATATTGTGAGGAATTTATTCAGAGCCCTGTCAATTTGGCAGTGTTCAGCGCTATGTTTGAACAATCTGCCTTTTTTAAATGGATACAATTAAGATTCGAATGTTTTTTTTTATTAACAAACAAACACCTGACAATAACACTTTGATATAGGTACTTAATAGTGAAAGTGAAGACATAGTTTAAGAAAAATCGAAAAACAAGTTATAGTCTAAAAGAGATTGATGTTATTTTACTAGTGGTAGAGATTTTTAAGAGATCCTTTATTTATAGGTAAAATATGTATAAAATAAAATTCTGAAAGAAGTGAGCTAAAAATAATTCTTCTTTCAAAGACGTACGTATAACGTAGCTCAGTTATGTTGAAAGCTATTTTGCGGATGATCTGAGCAGAGCCTAAAATCACGTACACCTAACTAGCTAATACGATTAAATTCATCATCTAATTTGTGAGAGCAGAATATTTTTAATTTAACCAATAAATAGCCCATACTTCATTCATAACATACACTTTAATTCGAGTTTAATTCTAAGAGTCCGATTCATCCCTTTCTTCTCACGTAGCTGCGTAGGTTATACTAAGACGCCTTTTCGACATAGCAATATCATCTAATAGAAGACGTGTAAGTATCTAAGCAAGAACAAGAGTAACAGGCGGACACCGATAATAACCATTCATTATTGGAGACTTCACCTCCGCAACGATTTTACCTATTGCTTAAGTATTATAAGGAGATCATCAGCATCATATTGCGCCTCAATACACTAATAGAACACCATTTAAGGCATACCAAATATGTATGATTATTACTATGGATAATTTAGAGAAGTTATAATTTATTGTTTGATTATATTATTAAAATAAATTAATAACCTTAATTGATTTCTAACGCATGCTGCGAACAGACTCAGTCTTTAAAAAGAGTTATTGGTGGTATAATATGATAACAATAAATAAGGTTTGGAAAGTGTTTTTTGTGTTTTGTCTTCATAAAAAAATAAAAATTTATTTCATTTAATATTTAAAAACTAATTAATATAATATTATATGTTTATTTTACTATGCGCCGTGTCCGGTATGCGAGCAGATGCGGGTTCGAGTCCCGCCTAAGACATAATTTTTCAAGTTTATATGCTGTCATTATAATTGCAATTAAATTGCTAAAATATCATATAAAAGTATATGTTTATTTTTTTCGACAATTGGTTCGATTGTTAGCAAAAAAAAATAGCAACATGTAGTTTTGAGAGACCCTCTTAAAACTAATACATAGTACATATCAAAGAAATCTGAAGAGACCGATACCTTCAGGTGAAAATATATGGTGTTTTTTTTTCAAATGTTTTAAACTGTTTTGCGGTTAATCCTCAGTTTTACGCCTATGTCGAAACTACCAATCTGCCGATTATAACATGTATAACACAAAGTAGATTTCTGAATTTCACTTTTATTTTATTTACTGATATTATTAAAACCAGCCAGATACAAACAGTACAACTCAGGAGATATTTCTTCAATTTGATACAAACAAAACACGAAACGACTTCTAACCAGACCTATTGTAATATTTATTCATTCTGTCGGTGCGTTATGGATAATTCAAAAGTTCGACAAATGTGAATATTGATAATTAGCTCGCAAAGTCGTGAATGTTGAGTCAGAAGCCCTAATATATTTTGAAGTGAGCGAGACTCTGCATTTGACTTATTTACTATAGGTAAAGGCAAAAATGAACGCAATTATATGAGCGCGCTTTTCCACTTCTGTCTTAACTGGCGAATAATGTAAACAAATCATAAAACTGAATTTAAGGAAATTAGCCAATGACTGAAAATACTAAGGAATATTTAAAAGTAACACATTACCATATGAACAGACAATGTCAATCACATAGGAGCGTGAGCCTCTTAATTATTTAAAATTGGTTATGATACAATATTCAATCGATTTAAGATTAACTCAGTCATTCATCTTATATTCAGCCAAACTATATAATAATAAGATGTTATTACTTTCTTTACATTATTCGCCTATCCTAAAAAAACGGTGTACAGTGGCCTGCACATGAGGCTATACATTTTTGTTGTAAAATCGCACCTATGTCAATGACGTTAAGATGCCCCAGTGTATAGCCTAAAGTCGTCTGTACATGTGCGTGTCGCTGCCGTCATCGGTTGCCGTAACAACTATTATATCGATAGTTCGGAACGTTACAATATTAATATTATGTGGAAACTTTGGATAGTATTGAGCTGCTCTATTCAATAGCATTCACAAATCAAGAGTACAATTTACTAGCAGCGTTTACTGGCGATTATATGGCTAAATGACTTGCATAAAAATGCCTAGGTTAATGATCCGGTAATATTGATGTAGAGTCCCATCAAAAGCGTTCTCCTGTAACGTTTCTTACTATCTATAACGGCCAGTTTCAATAATCTATCTCCAGTAAAACATTATCTTAAATGTGTCGCTCAGGTAAAGCTTCTGTTATTAAAGTAGTATTAGTTTCTATTGCAAGTTTAAAATTAGAGATTAATTGAACCCAATGTAGCTTGGAAAACGTTTCGGTTTTAACAAATTATCAAAAAGGTATATGTGTATGTAATGTATTGGTCTAAATCTCTTACTGAAGGTTCATTATTAGAACCAGCCATAAGACATACCAACAACAATATCGCTATCGATGTCAACGGGTATCGTAATTAGTGATGTGCCGGATATCCGTATCCGCGGAAAAAGATCTGACACATTTTGGCCGATCTTTTAACTTATTAATTAGCAATACACAGATTAAATTTCTTTATAGACATTTATTTACCGCTTATACTAAGAAGACGTATGATCTATGCTACCAAGTGTCACAGTAAACTAAAAATAAAAGTAAAATCCGCGTAATACTAGTCGAAACTTGCCTGTTACGCAATGTGTCGAGTGCCGTCAACTATAATCTCTATATCTCGGCGCACTGACACTGTAAAGTAGAGTCGAACATTGAATTCAAGTTACCACAGCAATGATGGGTACAGGCATAATCCGCACCGACGCCAATTGAGCAAGAAAGTTATTGTCTAAACACACTATGCCGAAGGTACGCGACCGAAGTTCCGGGGCTATACTAAACTGAACTCCGATTCTACTAAATAACAACATACATCGTTCTATTCCGATGCAGTTATCGATCCGTCCAAAGTAGCCTTTTAGTAGAGCTCGACCGCTTATTTTGACAGATGAAACGTCGGTCTCCGGCTGTGCTTCGTCAAATCACTAGTGGAATATGAATTTAGGAAATCGTCAACTTAGTTTCGATCGATCGATTAGGTGTGAACTGAAACGCTATCGATATTGCTAATAAGATACGAAAAGTTGACATTCAGTTGCGTTTACGTTTTGATAATTAACTTTAGTAGAATTGGTCTCCTGTAGTTTATGTTTTACGCTATAACTCAAAGTATTTTCGACATAATGTGTCGTCAGTAATACAAAATATAGCATTGCGTACCGAACTGCGGTCGGTATAGTGTGTTTAGGCACTTAAGATCCGCGGATTTATTTTATTTGATTTAGATTCACGAATACCTCGTCCAGGTCATAATGTAATTACTTTTACCATATTTTGTACCTAAATGTTTGTTGCCGTTCTAATTATGTTATGAGTGAATAAATGAATATGATCTTAACGCCAATTTTTTGAACGTTCCGGCACATCACTAACCGTAGCGTACGAGTATCGTCCGCCACTAGTCGGGCGGCAGGGCGGGCTCCTGCTCGGGCGGTCACCTGACGCGGCCCGAGGGCGAGCGCAGGTGCGAGCGTATGTAGCCGGTGCGGTAGTCCATCGCGTCGCCGCGCCGCCCCGACCCGTTGTTGCCCCGCTGCCGGCTGCGGCTCCATCTGAACAGAGACGAGTTGCGTTCATTGTCAACGTCGGCTCATAGCTCCTCCACGCTGGATGTAGGCCTCCCGAAACATAGATATAACGGGTGTAAAAAAACCAAATGCAGATCAGAAAACCACTTATTGTCACAATCACTAGGTTTTTTTTTTCTTTAGGACCATACGTGGGAAACTGCTGGTTCAAAGGTATTGAGGGTCAAAGTATTAAATTTTCCATAGCTGTTGTAAAAAGTTACTTAAAAACTTTTCTCCTTACAAACATAATAAAAAAATTCATTATATCGTTCATAATAAGGCTTTTTTTAACTAAAATACACAATCTTAACGCCCCGTTGGTCTAGTGGTTTAAATACCGGGCCAAGATCTTGGGGTCCCAGGTTCGAATCCCGGGTCGGGCAACAAAAAGTTTCGAATTTTCGAACGTTGCTCGGGTTTGTGATCGCCAACCCGCATTTGGCAAGCGTGGTGATTATGCCAGTACACCCATCATTGCTGTGTTAACTTGAATTCAATGATGGAGGCCTTTTCCCTGCAGTGGGATGATTATAGGCTGTTACTTTTACTTTACACAATCTTAAAAATAATAATTTATTCCCAGTGATGATGGCGTTGGGACAACTGCCTAACACTAATATTTTGGAAAGATTTTCTTTTTAAAATTAACTTCATAATGCCAAATATTACATTATATTGATAATCGATTACCGATTATCAATGGCATATTTAAATAAATTGTTGTATAGCCTGGAATGGCTATCGGGTCTAATGGACATACACGTTTTTTTTTATTTTTACTTATAAACTAAAATGCACATGTAGTTAATGATACATGAATATTATAGAAAACTTACTTGAGAAGTCTCATGATGTAGTCGGGCCAATTGTCGGGAAACATCACCAAGAAGAATCCAACCGTTATTAGTATTATCCCAGACAACTTCATACCCTCGAATTGAACACCATAAAGAACCACATCTAAGGCTAAAACAAACAAATAACATTTCCATTAATTACGTAATTATCATAGTAAAGAAATAACAATTTATCACAATATATTGGGATTCAGGCTTAGCTAAAAACAAAAAACAGGAAAATATGGCACTCTCATACTTCGTGAATTCGATTTCTGGACTATTTAAGCACAGTGTTGCGGCGGCGGCACGGCGCTATTCTGCCGCGCTGGTGGTCTGCTGCGTGCCAACCAATCAACGTCGCGCTGCGCTGCTCCAACCAATAGACGTGAGGCTGGTCATTCAATATTTTTATCTCGCTTAGTCAAACATGGCCGTATGAGAACTTGTCAAATAGACAATAATTATTTGTTCGGTGTAATAAAAAATATTTCATGTGTTTTTCTATAGTGAGTTGAGCTGTTTGTGCACTGAAGAAATACACAAAAAGGCATTTAAAACACTTTTTCACACTGAAACACTCAAAATTAACGGAGCTATATAGCGACGGGTCTCGCTGGCCTGTTGAGGACTGAAGCATGTGTGACGGTTCAGCTTGCCTGTGTAAAACCTAGTTTGGAAGCAAGTACGGTATTTTCCTTTTTTTGTTTTTATCTAAGGATTTAGGGCAGACTTTTGTGTATCACCGAACTGGCTCCTAGACTTGGACCATACTTTGAATGTTAAAAAGGTTTCCAATCTTAAATTAACCACCATCATTCAAAATTATATATAAAACTTGTAATACCTGCCGAAACTGGGACCGCAGTAATAAGTCCAAGCGATACGAAGATGTTGTACGTCACGATATTACCAAATTGAAATACCAAATGAAACACTGGAACAAATAACCAAATGAAACACTGGAAAAATAATTAATTTGCAATTATAATATCAGTACTCCATACTTAAAGTTAAGGATAAAAAAAATTTATAGCGCCGCGAGGAAATGCAGGTTCGAGTCCCGCCGGACACATAATTTTTCAAGTTTTGATCTTATTATTAAATTTTACAAAGGATTCACTCCGAATATTTGCATTTTTCAACGTACAAATAAGCTCGCTTCCAACACCTGGTATATCACTAGTGGTGACTATAGCTGCCGAGACATAATGAGACTTTAAAACGCCAGATGTAACGCGAGTTTCGACAGACTGTAAACACACCATGATAATTCTCTTCAGTATTTTATGCCATCACTTTCCGTACAAATCAAATTCTCACCGAGCAGAGCGACGCCGGCGACCAGCAGGTGTATCCACGGCATACGCTGGGAGGGCAGCATTTCGGAGCCGGTCAGGTATAGCGCCAGGCACACGGGCCACAGCAGAGTAGCGTTCACGATGCCCAGGATAGAGAAGAACAGTGCTCGCTGGCCGGCGTTCACTTCACCCATAACTTTCCTAAACAGCACCTGAACAAAAGATTATCTATACTAATATTATAAAGCTGAAGCTCGTTTGTTTGTTTGTTTGTTGAACGCGCTAATCTCAGGAAGTACTGGTCCGATTTGAAAAATTATTTTTGTGTTGGATAGTCCATTTATCGAGGAAGGCTTTAGGCTATATAACATTACGCTACGACCAATAGGAGCGAAGCATGAGTGAAAAATGTTGCAAAAATAATCGCGATCTTAATCCCTCGATCGTAATTCCAGACACAATTGAAATCAATTGTTATCGTGGCACCCTAGTGCCTCCTGGGGGTTGAGGGAATAATAACAGAAATTGACGCGGACGAAGTCGCGGGGAACAGCTATGTTTGATAAAGCGTATTAGTTTCAATTCAAATAATTGTTTAAAGTTTTTGTAATTCAAAAAATGCTGAAATACGTTAAAATAGATGGATTTACAACATAGATTTAATATACTGCTGATAGATTGGCAATGAAAAGAGACAGAATACAATGCAGCTATACGATAGAACGAGATAGATCACAAGGCCGTTCACGTACACGCTAAGAACCCGTAGCGTTTTTCTGAGTTCTGACGTCTGTCACGCGCAACACAATATTCCCTTTAGTTTTACTAGTTTCATTTTTATTATTGTAAAAAAGTGTCGAGTTGATGTATTTTCATTATGGTTACATGTTCAGTACCTGGAAGTAACTCATCTAAAAAAGGGAACCAACATAATTGTACATTTCACACGTCAACACACAATCGCGATTACCAGCAGCAAAATGCAATGTTTCAGAGCTTTGACTAAAATTTTGTATACTATTTGATAGGGCATTTCACCAGGACAAGGATTTAAATTCAAATGAATTCAATTAAAAATAATATCAAATACGTGAATTTCAACAATTACTAACGTCACTTTTGTATTTTAGTGATTGACGTTGTCGATGATATCTTATCGACATTTCATTAGCTGACATATTTCACATTGTAAACCGCATACAGCCTAAATTGTTAAAATACGTTAGAAAAGGTTGAAATTGCCTAATAGAAAAGAATGTTCGCCCAATAAATATTCGAGCATTTGCAGTTTACATTTGGACCCTAAGTGTTTTTAACACAGAGGCTATCAGCCTGTAAAATTACGCTCTGGATCAATGTCCATATTGTTCTAGCCCCTATCAATCCCCATTAGTTAAACATTAAATATATGTATATTTAGTGTACGTTTGTAATGTGTAATTGAAAAATAAATATCAGTTTTATTTCAACTTTGGCGATCGCGATCGCAAAATGAGGCAAAATTGTTAAATACTGGCAAGTAAAGCCTACGATATTTTTTACAATAAATTGATTTTGTTCGGGGATAAGTAATTATAAAATAAAAAACATATCTATATGTATGTATTTCTCTATGTATTTACTTGCAGTTTTTTGGCGTTCTTTTAATAATACTAAAAACTAAGTCACCTGCGTCAACGTAAACTGTGTCGATGGAATCGATATCGAAAGCAAGCAGACAATGCAGTACCTGCACTATTTATCTCACGCACATGCTCACTTTATGCACACTAGCGTAACCTAGTTTTGGTCTCGTTTTCAGGATTCAATTGCCAATCTATCATCTATATTAAATCTATGATTTACAATATGATTAAGTCGCTATTTCCGCTCGGAGGAAACTACAAGATTTCGCAACAAGAGATTCTCAGATATGTTTAGTTAAAAATAGATAAAATTAAATTAAATTTTACCTTGAATATCGCGAACCCAGCGGCACCGCAGGCCGCTAGCACCACGCCGCCCAGCGTTGGGCTACCGGTGATGCCGTCCATGTACGCCAGCAGAGCTATGCCCGTGTCACACAGAATCGCTGCTACGATCTATATAATTTTTCAGAAAATCAAGAGCAAATCGTAACAAATCATAACGACCTAGTTTGACTTTTAGGCCGGGCATATAATAATATGCTTCACGGTTCCTTACAAAACTCCGCCTAAAACTCTTTCATTGCTCATACCGCCGCGCTCACAAATACTAGCGCCATAGACTAACAAGATCTAATAATGTTTTGTTTTTGTGTGATTGTCCTATAAATAAGGACTAGGCCTTGTTTAATAATATATACCGCAAATACAAAGTCCGGTCAAGGCAGACAAGATGTAAATTTAAATCAAATGTTAAGTATTTTAAACAATTTTCGATGTTTGTAACATCTTTATCTAAATCGACAAATGAAGGGAGAGTTATGCCTTAATCTCCACGCTTAGCAGGCTGTTTTGCGATCGCGATTTGGCCAATGGTTGAGAAAAGACGCTGCCGTCCGTCTTCTTCTAGCTAAAAAATAAGAGTTGGCGCTATATGTGCCAGCACCACACGACGACACAGATTTAACATACACTTTTCAACTTAACTGCAAAAAACGAGAAATTAAACGCAATAAATAAATATTTTTAATAAATAAATATTTAAGACAGATGCCTCACTGGGCCACACTGAGCCATCTAGTCCCAAATTAAGGTACCCTGTCGTATGGGGTACTAGACAACCGATAAACTTACTTATATATTTTTTTTTTGTAAATACATACTTATAATACATAGAAAACACCCAGACCAGTACAAACAGACATGTTCATGCACACAAATATTTGTACTGTGCGGGGATCGAACCCGCGACCCATGGCTCAGAAGCAGCGTTAACTACCGCTGATCCAAATGGTCGCATTATTTTGATAAATAAAATGTATTCTAGAATTTACTTACTCTAACTCCAACAAACTGCTCATGAAGAATGACCCAGGACAGAAGATAGATGCATGAAACATTGGTCGCAAATAATGCAACCACGTCAGTGGATAGCAGTATCTTCAGTGAGTATGTGTGCATGTACACTGTGACCACCCACAGCAAGCAGAAGAGGCCGCAGCGGCTTATGAAGCGAGCTGAACAGTAATATGGTACTTATTACGGTATTCATATTTGTTGTGAGACTAAAATTGTTTTCAAATTTAAGGACCCACCATGTTTACTAATATTATAAATGCGACAGTAACTCTATCTCTCTGTCTGTCACCCTTTCAGGCCTCAACTACTGAACCGATTTTAATAAAATTAAGTACAACTTGAGAAAGGATATACTTAGGCTATTTGGTATCCCAGAACTGGGCACAGGTTTCGTCCCATACGATATAACTTATACAGACAACAGCACGTAAAATTTTCTCAATTGATATTGATCTCTACTTGTTGGAAATCAATTCAATTCAATGACCTTTAACTTTTTGGGTAGAGTGACCTGCCGTTGTCGTTACATCGCTCGGCAGAGCCGGGGCAAAAAGGCTAGTACTAAATAAGGAAGCTAACACAAAAGGTTCTAACGATGCTTTCATTTTCTAGACAGATAGATAGACAATACTTTTACGGCCAGTCCCAATAATCTATCTATCTTCAGTTTTGGCATATCGGAGGTAGAAAACATCTTCTGTCTCTGATTTTGCCGTCCAGAGATACAAAGACAAAAGTTGTTTTCTATCTCCGATATGCCAAAACTGAAGGTAGATAGGTTATTGGGACCAGCCGTTAGTGCACAAAACAAAGGTAACAGGAATTACAATTTGACACATCTGTAAAATAAGGCGGTCTTACGTGATTGGTAACAAAATCTAGTAGGAGCACAAAATTTTGAAGACTTTAAATATCAACAGGATATTCTTATCTCTTGTATATTTTTATTCAATGTAATTTCCTGCAAACATTGTCAACTTTAAATATATAAGTTTAAAATTAATATTGCTTGTTTCTTTTTAATATTGCTTTTCATTCAAACTACTAGGGTATATTAAAAGGGGTGCCTTAAACAAAATAAGCATTGTCTCTATTCTGTTACATATATAATTAGGTAGACTGTAAAACTTACCAAATGTGAAACCCTTGTCTCTGAAGTCAGTAAATGCATCATAAACAATAGCATTAGCTGATTTGCACTTGTTGTGTATCAACATTACTATCAAGTAGAGTGGATAGAAGAAGATGAGCCAATTAGTGCAGAACCATGCAGTGAAGAATGGAGCATTATACAGGTTCTGAAATAGATTTTCAATGAGCGTACCTTAAAAAAATATTTAGTTTAAATCCTAGATCACTACACTAACCATTTGTCTAATAGACTTGGGCTACTACTATGGACATTTTAGTTTTAAGAAACTCTTTCTCCTACCAAATTCTAGCGTATTCTTAAATAGTGCAATTTCATAACAAAATGGGTAATAATAACTGCTTACATTAGCACGAAGTCTTGTAGTGTAATTATTGTATAAAACAGATGTAGGTTCAGTACTGTGGATCAACCCAAATGTGTCAGATGGGTACTCCTCCAAATACATATGCTTGATGCAATGAGTTGCAGTAACCCAGGATATAGTAAGGATAAGTGTAACGCAGATGCCGTAGTAAATCTGAAACAGAAACTTGCCTTAAACATTATAATTTTACCTAAAAAAAACATATATTTAGACTGCACAAGGTGGGCTACATTAATTTGAAACTTTTTGAAACCACCTTCCATCACAACTTCTAACTCAAATTAAACCTACCTGAAGATTGTCTGAATGATACTGCCTCTAGTGCCTCTAATATGGCCGCCTAAATTGTGCAGCTCTAAATGTATTATAGATGTTATAGTAAATTTTTTTTGGTGTACAATAAAAAGTATATGCCTATCTATGTCATGAGCTACTTAGGCATATAATCAGGTAGTTACAATAAATAAATAAATAAATATTTTTAAGACAAATGCCTCAATGGGCCACACAGAGCCATCTAGTCCCAAATTAGGGTACTTAATAGTACCTTAATTTGGGACTGTCCCAAATTAGGGTACTTAATAGTACCTTAATTTGTCGTATGGGGTACTAGACAACCGATAAACTTACTTATATACTTTTTTTTTTGTAAATACATACTTATAATACATAGAAAACACCCAGACCAGTACAAACAGACATATTCATGCACACAATATAATCATCATAATCAGACATCTGTGTACTTAGGTAAGGGGTTTATTATTTTTAATTTTATTGGAATAGGCACACACCAACAGCATATAATATATATAGACCACCTGAGCCGCAGGCTGTTGCCGAATGCCAATCTGCATTTGTGGTGCTCTTTCTGAGGTGCTTGGCGATATAAATGCCAAATGTTTTGTAATCAAACGCTGGATGCTTTCAATCTGTTGAGAGTGTACTGCATATATTGGGTTCCAAGCTACACATGTATATTTTAATGTACTACGGACTAGTGCATTAAACAATATTATTCACGTGTTGATCATTCCATAGCCCTTCGTAACCTTTTTTATAAAATCTAACAATTTTGGGTCTTTTTTAAATAGGTATGCTGTTGACATGAGATACAAAGCTTAATTTTTATCAACAATAACGCCCCGGTCACGAAACTCATCAACTTTCCACAGGTTTATAATTTACTTTTTACCACACGGATATTTAATAGACATGTAGAATTATGATTTATGTAGAATAGAATAAATTAATTAATTACCTTTTTAGCAAATTTTGAGCAACAAGATCTTCGACACGACCTCTCCCGTAACTGTCTTTCTTCATCCTGACTGCTAGTTGCAGACTCACTGTAGGCCTGCTGCAGGGACGGCTGCGTGGTAAGGGGCGGCGCCGAACACACCGACACCTGCGGCGTAAGGGGCGCACGCGGGCTTAGTGGAGTCGGTGGCCCATTAGGCCGATCTCTATCTCCATCTCCACTACCTCTTTCGCTTTCTACGACCTCCTCACTTGTTATTATCACAGAAGGCGCTCGGACGCGCTTTGGATTGAAAATAGTTGGTAGGTCTCCGTCCCTAGCCATTTTAGTGGCTACCAGCATAACACACACATATTGAACACCCTGTTAGACTACTCAAAAGTAGGAAACTAATTATTTCTTCGTACAGAAATAAATATTTCGTATTAGCTTGACCGTCAGCTGATTATCAAGTGAAAACATTATTTTGCGACGTAAATAGTATTCTTTCATTATATATTACTTTAGACACCAGTAAAAGCCACCTATATTGTTAATGTTATTTAGCAATCTTGATTAAAAAACTTGAAGATAGTTTTTCAACCATTTTACTGAGATTTTCCTTTTTTTTTCTTCGATTAGTTTACTTCATTTTTGCACCACAGACTATACTTAGTAGTAGTTTGTTGTTGCTTGTCTTTCTGTTGGCTGTATGCTGCTGTATGCAGTATAATTAATAGTGTTTTCTTTAATGGCTGAATGGCTATAAAGACACATCCAAAGCTTGTACGGCGTAAACAACCATTTTTTTTTTGTTCAACATTATAATTGGTTAGTGTGATCGTCTTGAACCCTTTGATTGGTTCACAACTTGACAGCTTATTTTTAATTGGTGGTTAAAAAATCATCGACTCAAGAGAAAAAAACTCAGATTAAAATTTTTAATCTGAGTTTTTTAATTTGAGTTTTAATTTAAAAATGTCACCTATAAAGTAGTCGTCATGAACCTACACTTAAGCTGCTGGACTGCGCAGTATCTCACAAAAAATGAGCCGAAAGAGAGATTCGAAAGTAGAAGTGCCTCCTTTTCTAATACGATGTCCATAAAATATTATAGCCTTACTGGATTGATAAATACTATTGTATTAAAAACTATCTAAAACGGATTTCAAGCAGTAATAGTCACCTGCTATCCCATGCTATTTATCTTTATTTAATTAAGTATGTTCTTTACTATTGTGGAATAGGAAAGTTACAGTGGATCGTTAAGTTGAAGTGGTAGTAGACTCGTTTAGGACCGAATCGGAGCAAAGGAAATAAAACAAGAAATGAATGATAAAAATGGTTGCCTGTAAAGTCGGTTTTAAGGGCGAAGATTTTACGTGACAACGTCTTTTTCTCGGTAGAATATTTATTGATATGAATATAATTAAATTGCACAATAGGAACAAGGAATTGAATGAAAATAAGAATTGCACAAATTTTAAAATGCGCCTAATTCTCTAGTGCTGCGCGCGCGGCAGACCGATCATAGTTGAGTGGGAGAGAGACGCAAGGCATTCGGCGGGCCTCTCTCTCGTTCGGTGACTCATCGTAACGTTACCGAGCGTTACACTTTTTCATAAGTGACTCCCAGCCGCAACCTAATTTAAGACGTTGTCACGTCAAAAAATTATTAGAAATTTAAACATTATTGAATAAAATTATTATATGCAGCCGTAGTCGCATCGTCAGTTTTTTCCCCGTCATTTTAAGAGTATCTTCGTTGGCGTACGTTTTTAATCTTAAGCTTAATTAAATATCTGTTTGCGATACTTTTAATTATTTCGTGTCTTGATTCAGTAGTGAGAGATTGTACTGGATGATGAAGAATATCATTTAAGCGAGGATAAAATTGATATTTTTTCAAAAAATTTTGTTGTCAGTGGTGGGTAACAAATATTTTTTTGCCAGATCTCTTTCCTCTTTCCAGCAACAGATTCATCCTTAGGCATCCTGTACAGCAATAAAATACACAATAGAGTACAATCTATGTAAATATTTATATTTAATAATTTATGAGCCGTGGTAGCCCAATTGGAAAAATGCTAGACTCACACTATGAGGTTGCAGGTTCAAGTCCCAGCAGTGGCTTAAACTAATGATTTTTAATTAGTATTTAAATTCATGTTTGGATCATAAATAATTATCATACTACACAATAATATCACACATTTTGAGAATTAATGAATAAGATAATATCATTATTAAACACCAACCATCAAAATATGAAATTTTAGACAGTGATAAAAATCCCGGTCATTTCTAAATTAAAAAACCTTATTATCATAAATTACTTATAGCGTGGACACCCTTCTCCATAACATAATTGCTAGACAAGGACACACTACTATTTAAGTTATCTCCTTGGCTCGTTTTCCTACTTTTACATTGGGCAGAGAAAAAGTAATCTTAGTACTATTGTTTTAGAATGCACATTTGAAAATATGATATATAGAAGTACTCGATCCAGGTTAATATTTAAATCCGTGGTTGTCGTACGATTTTGTTCAGATTAAGCTAACGAGGTGTATCTAGTGTATTTAAGTGTATTAAAATTATTTTTACTTAAATAATTCTTCGCTGTGTTTTTCACTGAACTTTTGCTAAGGGCAATTTAAATATTTTTTTATGTGACGGTTTGGATGGCTTTTAACATAAACATAGTATATCATCAGCCTAATTTTCAAAGTTTTCGTCCATTTGAGCAAACTTTATAGGACTGCTAGTCATTCGGTTGAACGGAAACTATTGACTTTCGGTAAATTTTTCGGAAACAGGTTAGGCTTAGCTAGCTGATAATTTTATCTGAGTAAGTTAAGTTAAGTAGCTAAGTAAGATAAAAAGTAGGGAAACCATTTTTTAAAACTTACTCCGAAAATTATGAAAATCATCCGGCTAATTTTGATTAAGAAAAAAAATTATAACTCGAAAACTAAAAAAATCGGGTAACATAATATAAGGTGTATTTGGATAGCCCTAGATGTAAGGAAAGTAAAAAAAAAATTTTTTTGGCCTCACCGTTTGTACCACCTCGACTTCGTCCGCGTCAATTTCTGTTATTATAATCGAGTCCCGTACATGTTTTCGAAAGTCATTTGGGCGATTAACTGCATACCGAATAAACGATTCCCCTTTTTACTACTGGCCGAAAAAACGAAAGTCCGATGAACGTTTGACCGAATTAACGTTTTAATTCAATTCGGTTCGCCGACTGAACTATAGACTATAATACAATTCACAATTACTTTATGCTATTGTTCGATTGAATGATTCCCTTACATTTTAGAATAAAAATAAACAAACTCAGGTATTTTAGGTGATATATTACAACAGTATAACATATCAAAACAATTGAACAAAAAACTCATTATAATCGCAATTAATTATGCATATTTTTTCCCGTTTTTGCAACATTTTTCACTGATACTTCGCCCTATTGGTCGCAGCGTTCGCTCCTATTGATATTATACAGTCTTAAGCCTTCCCCGATAAATGGAATACCAACACAAAAATACATTTTCAATTCGAGCCAGTACTTTCTGAGATTAGCGCGTTCAAACAAACAAACAAACTCTTCAGCTTTATAATACTATCAGTATATAAACTTGAAAAGTTAATTATGTCTCAGGCGGGACTCAAACCCGCATCTCCTCGCATGCTGGGCGGGCGCTATACCACTAAGCCACCGAGACCCTGCGACTCAGCGCGAATTTTTCAAGCATATTCTTATCGCCCGCCCGGCATGCGAGGAGATGCGGGTTCGAGTCCCGCCTGAGACACAATTTTTCAAGTTTATATACTGATAATATAATTGCAATTTAATTGATAAAATATCAAATAAAGTTTATAATAATATATAGATAGGTATAAGAATTAATGGGAATCAAGACTACTACCACTGGGCCGCTAACTTTGATCAGTCAGATTTATTAAAATATTTTTTTACGCTATGTACCCGTAAATCACTGCTTGCATTAATCTAGATTCTAGATATGGGTAAAGATTTTATGGCCTCTTCCAGCATCCTCAATGTAACACTTTCGCGAACGCTCCGGCTATGACAGTTACTAGTGACTTGCGCAGAATGACGTGCCGGCTATACCCTTCGATATATTTTTGTGCTTATCAAACACAAATGCTTTAGCAGTCATATTTTCATACAGCTTCCATATAGTTTATTATTTAGTGTCCTCAAATTGAATTTCTCAAATTTTTTAAATCCGCCTGAAATCTAAAATTTTTGAGAGATAATGTCGCGTTCTAATGGTGAAAGTTTTTTTTTTTAATTGAGTAATTATTGAATTCGTAGGATGTCCCGGTAAAAGCAGCCGACGGCTATAGCCGGTACTGTCATTATTATAATTATTTTTCATGTTCACCAGTTACAGAACGGCCAATGCCTTCCATACAAAAATGTGGTGTCAAAGTGCTGTTAACAAGTCAGGCCGAGTATCTGCGAAAGAGGTAAGGCCAAAAATAGTTGAGTCGTAGGTATTTGCCTTCGGCGCGGCCGAAGCTCGAAGATATTTGTATATTATGTTATTGTAGACAACATTTCTTAAAATATATTTCCTTGACCCAAAGTAGGATTTTTTTGTTAATGCAACTATTTTGTAGGAATCAGAAACATTAAAGGTACCACAAACACCATGATTTGGTTCATGATATGTTACATCATTGGAGTCATTTTTAAGTAATGGTTTTCCGGCATTTCACAATTTGTACAGGTTTTGCGTCCTTAAACGATTAATCTGGCATAAGGTCAATCTGCAGGCTTACTTTTGACAAGTTCGAGTTACGGTCAAAATCGAATCGACGTCGAGAATCAGTGATTTGGTACTCTGAAAAGTGAACCTAAACCTTTGAGTCGATGGTGATTACGTTATCAAGCGAAAATGTTTAACGGATCGCCATTTTAGGTTGATCTCGACTTGATTTTGATTTCGATTCGATTGATTTTGTTCAGATTTTGACTAGGTCGAATCGAGATCGAACTTAAATCAAATTCAAGAGTAAGAGCTCAGGTCGAACTTGAGTTCAGAAAATATTCGTTGCAGATTGATGGATTGATGATTATAATGACACGGTCAAAAAAATCTAATCAGTCTCCTCTAGAAATCTGTGCAAGCAGAACGTGTTGTTTGCTATGGACCTAAAATGGTATTGGCTAAATTTGAAGCGTAGGATAAATGTAATTGAACTCATGGCTGCAAATGAAAGACATACAATGTGACTAAAAAGTCGAAATTTTCATATAAATAGTTTGAGACTTTTCTTTTCAATACTAAGCTCAATTTTGCAGGAATACAAATATTTATTTTGCAAGTGATAATCTCAACTTTTAAGAATAATGTCTAGACACAGACAGACAACTAACGGCCGGTCCCAATAATCTATCTATCTATCTTCAGTTTTGGCATATCGGAGATGGAAAACATCTTCTGTCTCTGATTTTGCCGTCAAGAGAAACAAAGACAGAAGTTGTTTTCTATCTCCGATATGCCAAAACTGAAGATAGATAGGTTATTAGGACCGGCCGTAAGCGACCCGTAAGTCAAACGGAACCCTAAAAACATTTAATTATAAAAACAAACATAAATTTATTTTATTTATTTTACATTATGTATATTAATATGTTGTTGCATTAAATCCTTATATTTCACTATCAATCTGATAGCCCATTTTTAGTACCTAGAAAATTGCAAAACTTTGAGTAATACTCAACGTACGGAATTTACTCGTAAGATCCGCCATGAAGTTTGTTTAGAGACCTATGACGTCATAGCATGACCAACTGACCGACAGCGTTTTCAGAAAACGAAAAAAAAGGAATTTTTTTAATTGAAAATTTGTAGAGCAGCTATTTAATCTTGCACTTTTGTTAACTCAAATCGATTAATATTGGTGTCGTGAAAAACTACAGAACCTCTTCATTAATTGCGTCAAATTTGATGTGAGTGATGCCAGATAACACTGAACTATTGACAAAAAAAAGGAGATGGCGAGAATGTAACTTAATTTCTTTGAAATGAATTCCAAAATTTCTACCTTCATTGGCGAAAATATTGTGAGGATTCTGTCTATATAGATGGCTCTGCTGCTTGCACGTACGTTCTTTCTTGCTCTTTGCCTGGAACCGCAAAAAGTTCACTTTTTTAACGCCAGAGGGAGATAATTGGTTAGCCTACTTGAAGCATCCGGGAACCTCGCCATAGTAGTAGACATGGCGGGTATCAACCTGGCTAAATGACGAAATAAATTTTGTTTGCTAATATAATAACGTGTTATTTTCGTAGTAAAAGTGTTGATACTGAGAGACTAATTAAGTTATATTGGTTTAGGACAAAAATGCAGAATGTTGGACAGTCTGAAAACCGAAATATCGATAAGGTGAAGTTGCAACTTGATGTGGTAAAATCGTCCACTCCTCAGAGTTCGGCTTCGAGTCCGGCCAAATCTGAAACCGAAACGTATTCAGGAGCCCCTGCCAAATACATGACGGACTCTTCGGAAAGCGAGGATGACTCTGTATCCGAGGTAAAACGTGTTTTGTTTTCGGTAGAGGTGGTGGCAATGAGGGAATGTGATTATCTGTACCGCTCTAAATACTGCAAGGGACATCTTGTACATGTCTAGTTTTCCGTACAACTACTTTTCTCACTAAAATCATATGGCTATCAGTAATATTTGTCTGATATCATGCGTAACGTGTTACCACGAGTAAAATCTTTCTTACATTCCCATTATAGTACGTTGCTTGCCAAATATTCCGTAAAACGTCAGAAAGTCATAGGTACATACGTACTACTGAGTAATGCATGAAATTATTTATGCCAGCCGCTCCTAGACAGTATTCAATTGATTATTTGTAATTCCACGATATTATCGAGCTAATCCTCCGTAAGATTCTTTTCATTGTCTATTTTGTGTTTTGGTTATGATTGTACTACGGTGGCCATGTTTCTGGAATCACATGCATTTATTCAACGTAAAGTGATGATTATTTTGTTTTCATATCATTATTTTCATTGTAAAGTGTGAATTATATAATTTTAAATCGGATCCACCAGAAATGTTTTCAATCGCGTTGTGTCAAATGTTGTCACCCGCGAGAAAATTCTGCGAAATGCCTTACTATATTCGCGCAAAAATAATGGTTATTGGTGAATTGCAAGGACCATTTGTTATTTAACTGTTAGGTCTAAAGTCGTCCTCATGCACCACATTGTCAGTACTCACGACTTTCTCATTGGTGTTATAGATCTTGCTGGCTTGTTTGTGCCTAAGCAGGCCAGACCTGTTGGTAAGTCGAAGACAACCTTACTGAGTGCAAGGCTTCACCAACACCATCCGCTGTGGCTCTTTGAGTGACTTACTTACTGTTAACCTGCATAATGTGTGTGCGATGGACAATTACATATCTTTGTTTTGGTTTTATTGATGTTGATTGGATGGTCCTTGTGATTCTAACAATTTCTCTATTCCAATATTCTATGCTCTCTGCTGATTTAACTCTACTAACTTCAGTGTTATTGCTGAATATATAAATGTTTGTATGAATGCAGATAGTAGATCAAGGCTTATAACCTATAAATATATTAAAGTGACTAAACAATAAACGCTCTATCCCTGTGTGATTTAATGTTTCACTAAATATGACAACATAACATTAATTTTCATAATAGAAATTGATTTCTTGTAAGCATGTTTTTTTTCCCCTAAAATGGTTATCTATTATTTAGATGCCAAGTTAAACTAAACTAATACTATAACTTATAAACAAAATATTTTTTGTGATGTCCCTAACTTCTATAAATGAAAACAAACCTTTTGTGTTATTAAATTTAAAGTTATCTGTAGAAAACTTTCTCAACAGAAATTTAAAAAATACTTTGTAATGGTAAAGCAAACACCAGTTAATTAATGATTCCAAATTGGTATAGCCTATTTCAAATGTTAATTATTAGCTTAATACATAAATCGTTGTAAACATTACCAGGCGGAAATGGATGAAGAAGGTGGTGGGGCAGAGTCATCCAAGTTCCTGCTCTCTCACGATGACCCTGAGCGAGCAGTCGACCCTGAGATGCAGGCAAGACTTGAAGCCCTTCTGGAAGCAGCCGGTTAGTACTTTTACACATCAAATATATGTTTTTATTAATCTGCAATAGGTAATAATCGACACTTTCTCACTACACTTCATTGTTATATTATACAAAACAGTTTGATTAGTAAAAATATGTTGGAAAGAGGTTCAAACAAACAACAACAAAGTAATTTTTGTGACCCATGTGCTATAGAATTGTTAACAAACTGTACATGATGCTATCTGAAAGATAAATGATTATAATATGCAAGAGTAGTTGAAATCAAGATGGATAGATAATTTCCACCTAATCTTGGGGTCTTACTAGACTAGAGTAGCAGAAGACAGTGCTCAGTGACAAGAACTGGAGCAAGTCTATGCTAGGAGGCACGCTGATTTGTGATACATCTATCTTAATAAAAGAAAGTCACACCACTTATAACTCGAGAGGGCTGGACCGATTTTTATGTTTTCGAATTTGTATTTGTCTTAGGATAACTATTAAAAACATTAGAAAGTTAGCGTCAAAATCAATTACTATTCTGAGGCGATACGAAGTTCGCGGGGTCTGCTTGTAAATTATAAATTGAAAATATTTGCTGCATTGCTTATTGCACATTTTTAAGTCATGGGCTTTGTTGTTATTTGTTTATTATTCATCATTCACTTGCCAGTTGCCTTTTTCAAAGTAAGGTCATCTGGGGTTGGTGAAATATGTTTTTCTCTTTCCTACAATCCTGTCGGTCGTCATCGAGTCATCTACCCCCTTCTCAATCATATCTTTTCCAAAACAATCCATCTATCTCTTTTTAGGTCGCCCTTTACCTGTCCATGCATCCACAGACATATTCATCACTCTTGTAACATGTGTCTCGTCTCTTCGCATCACATCTCCATTTTTATTTGTTAAAAAAAAATACTATTCTACATTATCCCATTGGCGCATGCAAAAATTATACTTGAATGACATTATTATAAAATTATAGATTTCATTTCAGTATTTAATTAATAAATCATGATAGCATATTCAAATTAAATTATAGGAGAAAAGCCATTTCAACAAACATTAAATATTTTTATTAATAAATTAAATAAAATGTTTAGTTGAACTTAAATACTTTATTTTAAGTTAAAGCTTTGGGTTTTAGTTACTCTGCCTTTCTTTCAGTAGAAACAGTTCAGTCCATTGATTTTATACAAATAAATATATGATAATTTCACTTGACATTTATGTTTGACCTGAACAAGATTCTACTACTAAGTGTAGTTCTTCATAAACTGCATAGTATTGTAGTAGAGAAGTAACTGTTTTCCCTTTGATTTTACAAGGACTTTTTTTACAGTCTTTTATTTCTATTTACACCACTGTAAATAATGTTAAAAAAAAATATGTTAACTTTCAGTATGAAAAAATTACGTCTTATTTAATTTAAGCCATTTAATATAATCTAATGCATTTATTTGTTTTTAATTGATTCTCATCTAATTATTGAAAGTATGATCTTAATAAAGTATGACACTTGGTACACTTTGTTTGTCAGCTTCATTATTATGGTATGTGATTTTAAATGTTACTAAAGATTTATTATTGAAACATAACTAATTGCACCTCAAATCATTATTTGTCAATCTTATCATTCAAATAGGTACATAAACATTTTTATTTTATTTTATTTATTAAGGAGAACACAAACAGTAGTATATAAATTGGCTTACATACAAGTTTAAATCCATATGAAATGTGAAAGAAACAATGCGAAAGTATAATACATAAAACTTTCACATTCTTATTATTTATTCATACCTATTCATTCCACATATGATTATAAGAAAAAAACCTCCAGAAGTACACTTCTCATTTAACCTAGAACCCTGCAGAATATCAGTTTACTAACGATACTATCGATACTATTGTACCTTCACTTTCGACAGAAGCCTATATCAAGTATGAAACATATCAAGCTTCACAAGTGAAATGCATTAATTATAACAGAGGTCTTAGCGTCAACAATGAAATTGTGTAGCGTTTGTTACAGGGTCGTTATTTTGATACACAAAACAGCAATAATAAAGTTACGACGTCTCTGTGTCCTTCTCTATAACGACTAGAATAGAGTGGCATTACGAATATAGTCAATTATTTCTATGTCACGCCAACCATACTAAGTTGTTATTTCTGTTTATCTAATAAGCATTACACCCTATATAATTTTCCATGGTAAATGTTCAAGCTTCGTATTCACCAGGGTGTAACGTTCTGCAAATGAGACACGTGCAGTTGTAGATGTCGGGTGGTTTGGCCTGGCGCCGTCAGTGTCTCCGTCAGAGAGACGCCAGGTCTCTCTTTTAAGCTGTCTGGAGACATTGGGTAACTTTGTCCAAAATAATGTTGGAAGATTCGCAAGTGCGAAACGTTCGTAATTGATCAAGAAAAACCACGGAAAAAACAGCAACCCTCTATTTCTGAACAGATAAATTTGTACGGAACCCTCGGTGTGCATTTCTGACTCTTACTTGTCCAGTTTTTTTCTTTATGTGATAATGTTTTAACAATAGCCCAAAATCTGAAAAAAATTTCAAAAGATTTGGTTCAAGTCCTTTTAAAAAATAAATATCTCATTAAATCCCAAAATAAATATACAATATACAGTCAACAATTCGTCCTTTGATAAAATCAATTTCAATAAAGACCTACCTAAATGTTTATTGTCCTTCAATTCAATTTAATAAAAATCGTGCTAAGTTAGAAAATACTCCGCTCCCATGGCAGGTCACACGCTCCATACATAAACTGTTTGTGCATATACGGTTTGGTTTCCCGCTGTATTGGACCTTATGTCTTGGGCGTGACGGGTTAGGTGGTACTTGGGCTTGTCGGAAGTGTTCGACGTCACAACTAAGCAGACGCGCCAGTCCGCAGACACAGACACGGAGTTTGGCTCAAGTTATGGGATCACGGCTTATAATATAGCAGAGTCATTGGAGTGAAAAATAAAAATAAGCATGATATATCATTAAAATAAACAGATATTATTAAATTTTTCGTCGACTATGATACCATTCGAGGCATTCGAGTATGACATTTTCTATAAATATTTAAGTATTGCATATTATAATGTTACAGATAAAGGCGATATCTTCAAAAAACATAAAAATACGTAAATTTAGTTATACTTACGTCTCTAGTACTTTTCTATATTTACGTCGTATACAAATGGTTAAATGCAGCTAACTGCGCATACCGCAAGATAAGACTGAAGTTCTACGCGATATTTATGATAAATTCGATAAAAGTAGACCGCTTCCATGTATTGAATTATTTTTACTGCGACGACTGAACTTTGTATATAACATGTGAATCATTTGCCTTAAAAATCTCCATATAAAATATATACAGTAAACATGATGTCATTTTCGTCATCAAAGTGCGATGATAAAAAAGTAGCTGCTACGCACTTGACTTGCGGCACACATTTCTTTCCCATAGAGATTGATAAGCTGCGGGCATACTCTGATATAATATTACTTATAAAACTGTTCACGATGAGCCGACTCGCTTATCCTCAGACCGCTAACCAATTGTGACGTAACACATCAATACCATTGCATTCGGTGTTTTAGAACCCTTTTTATGAAGTTTTTTAATGTACTAAAAAAATACACTTTGGTCTTTATACGTTCCCTAGCCCAAAATGTTTTGCGATAAAAGATGCTCCTTTTGAGAATCGAAGAATGTCTCTATAGAATTTTCTCCTAGTGCATTTTCGTTACGGTCGTAAAAACTTAATGAAGATTGTCGTCGTCTGAGTCCGGCCCTAACCTTACTTTCATCAATTATAGATATTGATACTTTGTAGTTAGAGTTCAGACTTTGTCTTTATAGCGGAAATATAAACAAATTCATGTCGTCAGTTCTTTGCAATTTAAAGTTGAATAGCTGCCGATCGAATAAATCATATACCTTGACCTTTTACTACGCATTAATGCAGTTACTTCCATTTGTCTACCTATAGTATATTTGATAAAATCAATATAGCTTGCGTTCGCGTTAGCACTAAACTGTCATGACGTAAAGCAAATCCATTTGTCAATGAAAATGTGTATGCGGGCGGTGCACTGTAGATTTTAAATCAATGTAGTATTTTTTGTTTGGTTGCAACAACCGCGCTGTCGACGATGCAGCCATGGTTAAAAATCACGGAACAGAAAAAACAAGTGGAAGTGCGAAGTAGGCGGGACCCGCGTGCCACTAATAAGCGTAGTTACGCATACTCAACCTTAGTCGTGCTCCGACATCGCGCCTAGTCAGTAGTCCTGTGGAATTCTTTGTTTGCGTAATTTTACAGCGAAAATGCCTTTTTGTGCCATTTTGCAGTGCAAAAATGATAGTAGGAGAAAAACTCTTAAAAATGGAGGTACGAGGGCGGGTCAATAAGTCCGTGACTTTTTGAATTTCTGACCTCTTTACTGAAAAAGCAACACTACTCCTGTCAACAGGTATCTGTCAGTTGATTCCTATCAAAATTTGAACTTGCTGCGTCAGTTAGTTTGTGTTTGACAGCTATTTTTATCAGACTACCCAGTAATTTGAGGAAAAAATGGAAAAAGGTGAATTTCGTGTGCTTATTAAGCATTATTTTTTGCGAAAAAAAACCATTACCGAGACCAAGGCTAAGCTTGATAAATACTATGGGGACTCTGCACCATCGATTTCAATGGTAAAAAAGTGGTTTACTGAATTTCGTTGTGGCCGTAAAAGCACTGAAGATGCCGAACGTCCTGGACGCCCAGTTGAGGTCTCTACACCCGAAACAATCGAAAAAATTCACGATATGGTGTTGGCCGACCGAAGATTGAAAGTGCAAGAGATTGTGGAAGCCGTAGGAATCGCATGGCTCAGTGGTTTCAATTTTAAAAGATCAATTGGGCATGAGAAAGCTTTCCGCAAGACGGGTGCCGCGTTTGCTCACAGTCGACCACAAACGCAATCGTGTAACAACTTCACAGGAAGGTTTGGCGTTGTTTAATTGCAATATGGAGGAGTTTTGCGCCGTTTTGTAACCATGGACGAAACATGGATCCATCACAACACACCAGAGACCAAACAACAGTCAAAACAGTGGGTTTCTAAGGGTGAATCGGCGCCAAAGAAGGCCAAGGCGGGTTTGTCAGCCAATAAAGTTATGGCGACTGTTTTTTGGGATGCACGTGGGATAATCCACATTGAATACCTTCAAAAGGGAAGAACAATCAATGGGGAATATTATGCCAACTTATTAGACCGCTTCAATGACGATTTGAATAAAAACCGACCTCATTTGGCCAAGAAAAAAGTTCTTTTCCACCAAGACAATGCAAGGGTGCACACATGTGCAGTTGCCATGGCAAAAATCCATGAATTGGGCTATGAATTGCTCCCTCATCCACCCTATTCTCCAGATTTGGCTCCGAGTGACTACTTTTTGTTCCCAAACCTAAAGAAATGGCTTGGTGGAAAAAGATTTGACTCCAATGATGAAGTCATCTCGCAAACAAAGACCTATTTTGAGGACCTCGACAAATCATATTTTTTGGAAGGGATAAAAAAATTGGAGAAGCGTTGGACAAAGTGTATAGAGCTCAAGGGAGACTACGTTGAAAAATAAAATGATTTGTTTATCAAAAAATCTGTGTTTTATTCCAAAAGTCACGGACTTATTGACCCGCCCTCGTATTTCATACCACAGGAAGCAACGAAATCGTAAATTAAAATCATGTTGGATTTCAATTAATTAAAAATGAAATAAATTTAAACTAAAATCAATAATGATACTTCAGAAATTAAGCTTGCTTTGGATTACACATATTCTCTTTGCATTCTGAAATACTTTCCGCTACTCATTTAGTGATGTAGTCTAATGCGAAAGCAGGTTTATCGATATCTGCTGATGTGTTAAAATTCTCACAAAAATAAATAAACGTTAATGATTTTTATCCCTTACCAAAATAAAGAGTTGCTAATATTGTAACTTATTCTGTGTATTTATGAGTTTATCTTTGTGTCATCGGGGTGTATTTAAATCCAGTTTCATAAAACATTTTGTTATTCTTTTTTCACTTTGTATTGCTTTGGTAGGATGGATTACATACATATTATTGTAATTTTCTAATGGTAATAAGATGCGTACATTTATTTTTGCGCGTTAATTACAATATTATGAACTTCGCAAAAAAAAAAAAAAGCAATTTCTGTAGGTAAAGAAAAATGATCTTAGGGGAAAGTTCGTTATATCGTACTGCCATTTTAATCGTACCACTTCTAAATTTCCCACTAAACGGGTATTTTTTTCTACACCAGCAACACTAAATCGTGGCCCTGCGCAACCCCCCGCCACCCGCCATTTGTAATTGATGTGACTCGACAACTGTGCGCGTGGGTGAAAAAAACATTTTTTTGTGGAAGGTATTGCAAATTTTGTCGTACATTCGTAAGGATATGACTCGTAAACAAGGTAAGATAGAGATACACAGTTTTCATTATTTTATTATAATTTTGTACTAGATTATTGGTGGTTTTTGTTGCGTGTCTAAGTTTTGAGGTTATGCCGGACTGTTGCATTTTTTTGAAAATGGCCTGGTTCGCTAAATTGTACCACTCGCAGTTGGGTAAATTGTACTGGTACGATTTAGCTGACTAGTCTAAAAGTACCTACTTATATTTTACAGACTGTATTTATATTGTTATAGATGACGGACCCAAAAGCTAAAATTAAATATTATAATTGGAACAAGGAGGACCTAGAAAGAGCTATTCTGGCTTACGAAAACAAAGAATTAAGTTTGAACAAAATTTCAAAGACTTATTCTGTTCCAAAACCTACAATTCTACGGCATATAAAAAAGAAAAATAAGATAGCTGTTGATACAAAAATTCAAAAAGGGAGACCGGTCATCTTCGATGTCGAAACAGAAAATAAGTTGGCTGAGCATATTCTTCATCTCGAAACACACATGTTTGGTCTAACAATAAACGATATTTGACGTCTCGCATTTCAAATTGCTGAAATGCATAACATTCAGAATAATTTTAATAAAGAAAAACGTATGGCTGGCAAAGCATGGTTCTACAAATTTATGAAAAGGCACCCACAGCTAAGTGTTCGACAACCTGAAAACACATCTATGAATAGAATTAAAGGATTCAATAGAGAAAATGTGTATCATTTTTTTGATTTGTTAGAGAAAATCGTAGATACAAATGGTATAGAACCAACGAATATCTTCAATGTAGATGAAAGTGGATTTTCGACCGTCCAAAAAAAAGCTCAGAAAATTGTAGGATTAAAGGGAAAGAAGCAAATTGGCGCCGTTACTAGTGGAGAACGAGGTGTCAATACCACTGCAGTATGCTGCGCTAGTGTATCTGGCCAATTTATCCCTCCAATGCTAATATTTAAAAGGATGAGACAAAACCCGGAACTAGCAAATGGTGCTCCTTTAGGCAGTGTTGTTACTGTTTCTGAAAGCGGTTACATTAACTCTGCGCTCTTCGTTGAATGGTTAAAGCACTTTATTAAAATAGTGAAGCCCACACTTGAAAAGAAAGTTCTGCTGCTTATGGATGGACATACGACACACTCAAAAAATTTAGAAGATCTGTGTTTAGCAAAAGATAATGGAATAATACTGTTACAACTACCAGGTCATACGACAAATCGAATTCAGCCTCTTGACGTTTCGTTTTTCAAACCACTGAGCACTTATTATATCCAAAGCACAGAAAAATGGTTGAGAACCAATGCAGGTCGACAAGTAACACAATACCAAGTTGCTCAATTATTTGGAGAAGCCTACGAAAGAGCAGCAGTGATTGGCAATATTGTTAATGGATTCAGAGCTAGTGGAATTTGGCCCATAAACAGACATATTTTTCCGGAGCATATGTTTGAGGCCGCTGACAATTTGCTAAACACTGAAACAATGAATTCGAGCAACGAAAGCGTATCACTGTTACAAAATTTTACAGAATCAGAAAAAAACGACAACTTAAAGAAAAAAGAAAAGTTAGAAGAAAAAGACGACAAAGAAAATGACAGAAAAGAAAAGGACGACAAAGAAAGCTACAATAAAGATAAGGACGACAAAGAAAATTACAATAAAGAAAAGGACGACAACGAAAACTACAATAAAGAAAAGGACGACAAAGACAATTACAATAAAGAAAAGGACAATAAAGAAAAAGAGAATTTGATTTTTTTCTCTTGCTGAAATACATGCACAACCATCGACGTCGAAAAAACAATACATTCAACTGAAAACTACGCCTGCTGATATTAAAAAAACAATTAAAGTTTTATCACCACTGCCAAAAAATACATCGAAAAAGAAGAACACTATACAAAAAGCTATTGAAATTACATCAAGCCCATATAAAAATCAACTAGAAGAGAAGATGAAGCAGAAGAAAGTTAAAGTAAAGAAAGGAAAGGTTTGTAAACCAAAGAAATACCAAACAGTAAAAAAAGAAAAGAAAACAGCTATATCCAAGGGCAAATGCAGAAGTTTTAAGAGAAAACGATCCTCTTCCATTACTAGTAGCGATGATTCAGATGAGACACTAGTTGTGGAATTAGATGACGATGATGACAGCGATGATGATCTCGAAAATATATGTGGAAAGTGTAATCGTTATTACTATGATAAAAAGGGTCCAAAAGTTGATTGGATTCAATGCATTCGCTGTCACCGGTGGCTACATGAGACGTGTACTTCGAATCCAGACATTTGCGATGATTGTTTCCAATAAGAACTATGCACAATCATTATATTACAAATAACATTGTTAACAAAACTTTTATATTTTCACGTTACTTTATTAATATAGTTTTAACTGTATTTTTTCTCATTATTATTATAGTTGTGTTGATTGATCTCAATATTATAGTACAATCTTCTCATTATTATTATAGTTGTGTTGATTGATCTCAATATTATAGTGCAATCATGTTATTCTTATAAGAAAGCTTATAGATGTGTTGATAACATTGTTCCTTTATCACTTAAGAGGTATTCATAGTATTTCTTTGTTACCTAAGAGTTAAAAATAAAAAATTAGGTTAAACATTTTACTGTCTTTAATTCAGTGGTACGACTTAAACACCCATGGTACGATTTAAAAACTTGGTGGTACGATTAAAACGACTAGTCGGCCAAATCGTACCGATGTCAGTCCTTTATAATAAATCATTTTTAAGGATGTTAGAGTAAACATATGGAACTGATTTCTCGGGCTTAGCAAGGTAAAATATAAAACTTTATTTTGCATATCCATTAATTATTCTAAGTCTTGTCATAGTCGAAATATTTAAGTTAAAGTAAAAAGTGGTACGATATAACCGACTCTCCCCTAGTAAGTTTTGGTCAATTATTGAACTGGATTATCCTTATACAATAGATAACAATACCCTTTGTATCCTTTAACATTTTAAACAAACCCAAAATCGGATCCAATCTATCGATAATGACAATATTATGTGTCACCGAACTGGCTAGAGTAGCGTTAAGGAAATGTCAACCTTATTTCGAGGAGGTTACAGTGCAAAGTTATTTTCCTACTTTTGCCTGCCATCTGTTGTGGAATAGCTGAACTTTCTCTGAAATCGAAGCTGGTGGATTCAAAATACGAAACGTCGTAAATGCTTTATTTTAGCTATAGCAAAATAAACTGTATTATGCTGAACAAAACACTACTGGTTTTGTTTTTGCACTTTGTACAATTTAGGCCAATTTGGAATAGGAGCTAAACGACAAATCAAAACCATTGTTCACTAGTAGTGCAACGTATTATTTACCGTTTGTTTGTGTGAGTTGGGCGACAGCGGTTCTAGTATTAAATTTGCCATATCGAACTTCCACTGGTTTTTTCTGTTCCGTGGTTAAAACGGTAGTAGCACAGAAGTCTCTCCACTCGTCACCGGACTCACTGGAGGGTCCGATGTGTAGCAGTAGATGTACAGCCATGGTTCATAAATAGTCTGGCTTACAAAATAAGAACTCGATACACAGCTCTATAATAATTTATTACACTCTGAAATGACCGCGTTTAAATCAACTTAGATAATGTCAAGTGTCATACCTGCCTTAGAAATTGCTACTTACGTAGGTACGAGGGCGGGTCAATAAGTCCGTGACTTTTTGAATTTCTGACCTCTTTACTGAAAAAGCAAGACTACTCCTGTCAACAGGTATCTGTCAGTTGATTCCTATCAAAATTTGAACTTGCTGCGTCAGTTAGTTTGTGTTTGACAGCTATTTTTATCAGACTACCCAGTAACTTGAGGAAAAAATGGAAAAAGGTGAATTTCGTGTGCTTATTTTAAGCATTATTTTTTGCGAAAAAAAACCATTACCGAGACCAAGGCTAAGCTTGATAAATACTATGGGGACTCTGCACCATCGATTTCAATGGTAAAAAAGTGGTTTACTGAATTTCGTTGTGGCCGTAAAAGCACTGAAGATGCCGAACGTCCTGGACGCCCAGTTGAGGTCTCTACACCCGAAACAATCGAAAAAAATCACGATATGGTGTTGGCCGACCGAAGATTGAAAGTACAAGAGATTGTGGAAGCCGTAGGGATCTCGCATGGCTCAGTGGTTTCAATTTTAAAAGATCAATTGGGCATGAGAAAGCTTTCCGCAAGATGGGTGCCGCGTTTGCTCACAGTCGACCACAAACGCAATCGTGTAACAACTTCACAGGAAGGTTTGGCGTTGTTTAATTGCAATATGGAGGAGTTTTTGCGCCGTTTTGTAACCATGGACGAAACATGGATCCATCACAACACACCAGAGACCAAACAACAGTCAAAACAGTGAGTTTCTAAGGGTGAATCGGCGCCAAAGAAGGCCAAGGCGGGTTTGTCAGCCAATAAAGTTATGGCGACTGTTTTTTGGGATGCACGTGGGATAATCCACATTGACTACCTTCAAAGGGGAAGAACAATCAATGGGGAATATTATGCCAACTTATTGGACCGCTTCAATGACGATTTGAATAAAAACCGACCTCATTTGGCCAAGAAAAAAGTTCTTTTCCACCAAGACAATGCAAGGGTGCACACATGTGCAGTTGCCATGGCAAAAATCCATGAATTGGGCTATGAATTGCTCCCTCATCCACCCTATTCTCCAGATTTGGCTCCGAGTGACTACTTTTTGTTCCCAAACCTAAAGAAATGGATTGGTAGAAAAAGATTTGACTCCAATGATGAAGTCATCTCGCAAACAAAGGCCTATTTTGAGGACCTCGACAAATCATATTTTTTGGAAGGGATAAAAAAATTGGAGAAGCGTTGGACAAAGTGTATAGAGCTCAAGGGAGACTACGTTGAAAAATAAAATGATTTGTTTATCAAAAAATCTGTGTTTTATTCCAAAAGTCACGTACTTATTGACCCGCCCTCGTACATAAGTCGTTAAAAGATACTTATTTGAAACGATAACGGGAATTAAACGCGATCATACCTTATTATTTTGCCTGACGTTTCGATCGGGTTGCACCGACCATGGTCACAAGCTGACTGGAGACAGCGATGCACTCACTCCGAGGGGAAGGTAGATTCATATAAATCTACCTTCTAAATGTTTATTTCTCCAAGCACCGTCACACACCACACTAACCGTGTCCTTATTCCGCGAGACAGCTGCCGCGTCCGTATTACGATGCTTACTCGACTGCGTACTAAAAAATCAGGCAAAATAATAAGGTATGATCGCGTTTAATTCCCGTTATCGTTTCAAATAATTATGCAACGCGAAAGTTTAAAAGTAGTTAAAAGATACTTATGTTGAAAGAGCTACCAAATGTTCTAGTGGGCGCTCATTTCGCGAGAATGTTTTTCTGTCGCTGATTGTGTATCTAGTTTTTATGTGATATCTATGGGTTTACCTGACAGGGTCGCATAGGCCTTAAAGTGTTATTACATTACAAGTCTTGCCGCATCTCAAATTATGTTCTGGCAAGCCCCGACTTGGGTATTTGCTGGGCATTGTTTTACTTGACTACCCTTACTGTCGGATAATAATTATTGTAAGATTATTTTACACCTACATCGAACTAACACTATGTCCACTGTTATAGCTATCCGCAACAACAGTTTTTCTAAAGATGAAGATGCCTATCATTGCTTAAATATTAAATTTCTATTGATGTAAGCGATAAATTACTTATATAACTTTTTTAAGCAACATGGAATGTACATATTTTGAAGCATTGTTTTATTACAAAATTTTATTTTTTCAAATATTTTTATTTTAAGAAATACATCCCCACGATTAGAAATACTACTTAAACTATAAGTACAGTCCTATTTGTAACGACAGTCTTCCTCCCCGTAATATTTGTGTTTGTGACTGTGTAGTTATCAATAGTGACAAAACCAAGCATGCGGGCGGCGGATTACTCACAAAAATATCCCTCAAAATTTGTCGTTATTATACTATTATAGTCGATTGAAATAAGGTCGTGTTTTGCAGTTTAATTTAATTTACAATAAATTTAAAAATCATAAGCTTTCCACATAAAAAGCATTGATCTGATCTTTGTGGTACTATTGGTTGATTGGCATACAATGTAGCGCTTCGAACCTCGCGCGACAGCCGGCTGTCGCGATAACAATTGATTTTAATTGTGTCTGGTATAACCCACACTCGAAGGGCGTGAATCGAGTTTACAAGTCTAATCTATTACTTTGTAATTGCTGAATATGTGGAATGATTTAGATTTAAACAGTACTTCTAATGGAATGTAAAACATGTAAAGCCAAAACATCAAGTGTCAACCATGCGAAGTTAAGTGCAGACACTCGGTCCGACTCATTGTTTTCATTTGCAAATAACTAAATGCAGTCTGACACCGTAACCTATTTCGGGAATGCCCGTAAGTAGGCTAGCCAGTGTCTCCAAGCTGAGAACGAGTCTTTTTGTTTTGATATGTCGAACTAATGTCTCCCCTTTCATAGACGATGGAATATCTTTGCATCAAATTTCGCTACCGTGACTGTTATTGTACCACCCGTAATGATTGTGACTATATTATTTTTGTTTGAGATTATAAAATGACTAGGCGAAACACGACGTAACTTTAATTAATCCATATTTGGCGCCTGCTGGGTTATTATCAAGTAGGAATTTTAAGTACGGTGGCAGGTTCTTTTTACGATACCGCGAACTCTTCTATTTGATTACAGTTATTAATTTTGGCGTAAAAATCATACTAATTTAGTTTTTTGGTACATGTTGTTTTTTTCATTTATGTTATTATCGAATTAAATCAATTTTTATCGACATAACAAAAGTTTTATCTTGTAGTTATTATCTTGTGGCAAGTTTGTCGTATTGTAAACTTTAAATATTTAAAATGCACTTAATATGTATAGAATATAAAGTAGTAGTAGTAGCAGCCTATAATCATCCCACTGCAGGGAAAAGGCCTCCATCATTGAATTCAAGTTACCACTGCAATGATGGGAACTGGCATAATCACCACGCTTGCCAAATGCGGGTTGGTGATCACAAACCCGAGCAACGTTCGAAAATTAGGAACATTTTGTTGCCCGACCCGGGGATCGAACCTGGGACCCCGGGATCTTGGCCCGGTATTTAAACCACTAGACCAACGGGGCGTTCGAATATAGAATATACGAGGGCGGGTCAATAAGTCCGTGACTTTTGGAATAAAACCCGGTTTTTTTGATAAACAAATCATTTTATTTTTCAACGTAGTCTCCCTTGAGCTCTATACACTTTGTCCAACGCTTCTCCAATTTTTTTATCCCTTCCAAAAAATATGATTTGTCGAGGTCCTCAAAATAGGCCTTTGTTTGCGAGATGACTTCATCATTGGAGTCAAATCTTTTTCCACCAAGCCATTTCTTCAGGTTTGGGAACAAAAAGTAGTCACTCGGAGCCAAATCTGGAGAATAGGGTGGATGAGGGAGCAATTCATAGCCCAATTCATGGATTTTTGCCATGGCAACTGCACATGTGTGCACCCTTGCATTGTCTTGGTGGAAAAGAACTTTTTTCTTGGCCAAATGAGGTCGGTTTTTTTTTCAAATCGTTATTGAAGCGGTCCAATAAGTTGGGCTAATATTCCCCATTGATTGTTCTTCCCTTTTGAAGGTAGTCAATGTGGATTATCTCACGTGCATCCCAAAAAACAGTCGCCATAACTTTATTGGCTGACAAACCCACCTTGGCCTTCTTTGGCGCCGATTCACCCTTAGAAACCCACTGTTTTGACTGTTGTTTGGTCTCTGGTGTGTTGTGATGGATCCATGTTTCGTCCACGGTTACAAAACGGCGCAAAAACTCCTCCATATTGCGATTAAACAACGCCAAACCTTCCTGTGAAGTTGTTACACGATTGCGTTTGTGGTCGACTGTGAGCAAACGCGGCACCCATCTTGCGGAAAGCTTTCTCATGCCCAATTGATCTTTTAAAATTGAAACCACTGAGCCATGCGAGATCCCTACTACGGCTTCCACAATCTCTTGCACTTTCAATCTTCGGTCGGCCAACACCATATCGTGAATTTTTTCGATTGTTTCGGGTGTAGAGACCTCAACTGGGCGTCCAGGACGTTCGGCATCTTCAGTGCTTTTACGGCCACAACGAAATTCAGTAAACCACTTTTTTACCATTTAAATCAATGGTGCAGAGTCCCCATAGTATTTATCAAGCTTAGCCTTGGTCTCGGTAATGGTTTTTTTTCGCAAAAAATAATGCTTAATAAGCACACGAAATTCACCTTTTTCCATTTTTTCCTCAAATTACTGGGTAGTCTGATAAAAATAGCTGTCAAACACAAACTAACTGACGCAGCAAGTTCAAATTTTGATAGGAATCAACTGACAGATACCTGTTGACAGGAGTAGTGTTGCTTTTTCAGAAAAGAGGTCAGAAATTCAAAAAGTCACGGACTTATTGACCCGCCCTCGTAGTGTATGCGTAATATACCGTCCATTAAATTAATTAATTTATTAAAGGCCATTCATCTTTCTTTTAATCTTTCCCTTGTTCGCACAAATATAGGAATTAGTCCTGATTGGCTCACAATGGAACATCAGGGAGACTAATTAAAACCACATAATGAATATCATTGATAAACGACCTACGACGACCGACCGCTGGGTTTGGTCATTATAACAATACGAGCATTTGCATAAAATACACTTCTTTGTAACACTCTTAAAACATTTTACGATAATAAAATGCTTATTGTGACGTAAATATAAAGACGCGTAGAATTTCTTCATTCAGAATTTGTTGGCCCCATTTGTGTTTCTAATATTCATCCTATGATACCTATGTATAATTTATAAATTTAGTAAATTTGCAAAGTTGTGCGCGCACGCCGGTAAAGGCGTTGGAGTTGAATTAAAGACAGCGGCCAGATTAGCACAGACTACAGCACATAAGGCTACACACTGGGGCGTCTTAACTTCGTTGACAAAGATGCGAGTTTGCAACAATAATATAGGCCACTGTAAATTAAAATAACAGGCTAAGTGTGTGTCGGGCTACGCGCAGTAATAGAGCTCCGTAGTTACCCGTCACAATTGTAGATTTATTTGTTTTTTGTTCCATGATTCCACATGGTTAGTCAATTTATGGGTCTATTTTTGTTACCTATATTTATATTATTTTTACACCCATTCAACGACCAACGACTCCATTGGATAAAATCATTCCCGATTTAGATGCAGGAAAGTAACTTAAAAAAGATTAATTCTGGTGGTGATTGATATTATTTTAATCGTATGTAGCGATTTGTAAAAACAGCTTAGCCGGTAACACAGTTTCTATTGGATATGCACTTCGATAGCTTTTAACCTCCGCAAAATCCTAAGTCGTCCACAGGCTGAGCTACAGAATTGCTGTAGTCACCTGTGCCTGACAGTTCGTAGTGAATGGAAGACCAACTCATGCTAAATCTATTGCAAGCAGTCCTTGTAAATTTTGTGATGTCTAGAAATAAAATAATAAAACATTTTGTCATGTTCTGCTGATCCTTTTTTACACATGGTGTAATACTATGATACTAGCTGTGCCTGTGACTTCTTCGTGTTGCCTGCAGGGTGCTTATCATATCTGACTCTTTTTTTATTACTGATAATAAATAAAGTTAGAAAAATCAAAGTAGCCTAAGGTAGTACTGTACTACTCCTTATAACATTAGCTATCTGCAAGTAAAGTTTCGTGGAATTTGGTCCTACCGTGTCAAGAGATTAGCCAGAACAAACAGACAGACAGACATTTTTTTTAAATTGAGTGAATTCTGAATCTTGTTTTATCATTACGCCTGATGAATCAGGCCAAGTTTTGCGTACCAAGAGTCATGTGTAGAATTACCGCTAGGCTATATTATATTGTCGCACTCGTCGACAGGTGTACGCATTTCGTATGGAGTGAAATTTAAAAGAAAGTTAATATTAAAGTTATTACAGCAATATAGTCCACATCAGTGAGCACCAAGCTCTAGTGCTGCTCGGTTACATATTTTGTCGTCGAACATAATAGTGCGTGCAATTGGCACGTGTTGCCTTTCCCCTGCTGATGGGTGTACACTCAGCCGCAACAAAATACTAATATGACACACATTAAACCGCACGTCTTTCTCATATTTAATCCGTTCATCTTATACATTCCATACATTAATTATGTACTTACCAATTTAATTAAAAAGCTTGCTTTTTGTTTGGACAGCTGTTTGTATGAAAAAACAATAATAAACCGATAATAAATATTTGTAAACAAACAAGTTGCCAAACGCCGATACAAAATTAATAACTTATTTGAATGTTATACTTTTTAACGTAAAATTATTAACAATAAAAACCTTTAAAAAATAAACAAACCCACATATGTACGACCACACTATGCTCTATGTAATAATTAAACTTGCAACGATTCTTACACTTGCCACTAATTTAGATAGCGACAACTCTCAGATGTTATTTCATTACAAACTTTTATATCAAACGAAAAGAATCGTGAATAATTTATGTTGATCAACTAGCCGCTCTCGATTTGTAACGTGATCTTGTGTTATGTTTTGATGATAGACTTAGTATACTTCATTTTCTTACGCATCTGATACTAATATCCTTATCACTGTTCATGCGATTAATTATGTGTAGTATGCTACAATTGAGAAAGGCTTCGTTATTCGTATGCGAATACGAATAACGAAGCGTTTCTCAATTGTTTCTCATTACCTAAACATGTAGAATTGTTTCTATTTAAAGTTATTTGTCGTGAAGTAATGCATGTATGCTGAGTTTGATACCTTTGCCACTTACATTAACTATATTAGTTATGATTACCGGAAATATCAAAAAAAGCTAGGTTTGCTAGGCTAGCAAACTCTCCATGCATAAATGCGCTGCTTCTTCTCGGCACTAGCCCAGACTTGTCCCGAAGCAGTGGTAGGTTTAAACTGGGACGTGTAAAAGCGCCTCCTGGGGCCTATTTGCAGAAATAAAACTGATTTTAAAAAAGTACTAATCTAGATGTCGTATTATAGAAAGATACCAATCATTGCTGTGGTAACTTGGATACAATGATGTAGACCTTTGCCCTTTGGCAGTGGGATGATTAAAAGCTGTGACTGTACTTTTTTTTATTATAGTAAGATATGTCTTGCGTCTAAAAATCTGCGAATCTTAAAACATGTCCTATTCTATGCTATAGCAAAAATTCTAAAGCGAAAAGTTGCCAGCAGGTATCGGCAAGCTGTCAGGCGAGGGCAAGCACCTAGCGGACCCCGAGGTGCTGCGGCGGCTGACGTCGTCGGTGTCGTGCGCGCTGGACGAGGCCGCCGCGGCGCTCACGCGCATGCGCAGCGACCAGCCGCCCGCGCACCACCGACACCACCATCAGGACAAGCCGTTAGTACACTTTACGATACGCACACATTAAAAATTAAAATTTATATTGCAATATCATCAACAGTTCTAAAATTCTAACAAAAGGCATATTGCCTGAATATCAGTAGTCTGCATTATACCGGCTGTATATCTGTGACATTGTTTCCTACTCTAATGGAGGACTCGAAACATTAGGTCACAATGTCACATACACAACAGTCAGGCACATAATACTAAGATATTAGAAAATTAAGCGAAAATTATCTATCCATACATAAAATACATTGTAGATTTCTTGAATAGGAAAGACCCTTAATTATTGATATAATTGGCCTGCTTCAATCCAACAATTAATTCCGTAATAGACCAGTGTTTAATTAAGTCACACATTCTCTGTAACAAAAGGCAATACCACTATACTCGCAGATTATGTTAATTCATTTCAACAACGAACATTCAGTTGATCAAACAGGAACCATACAGCAGTACAGTTTTTGTATAAATTGTTATGTATGTATCTTTAAATCAAATACTAAATAATTTTCGTCATCCTTCAATTATTGAGAAATGCTTATTTGTTTATAAATATGACTACAAAAAATGTTTTATGTTATCCTAGACTTTTGTGAAGCAAAGCAACAGGTCGTTAAAGTATTCATTATCAGTCTTCCTTTAAAATAAAGAATTTAGTTGAATATTTCACTATGTTAGAGTTATTGTATGCAATTATTCCCTAACATATACACTACTATTATGTTTTAACTTGAACAACTCTTACATAAAATATGAGTGAAAGATGAATCTAACCTAATATCCTTATTTAGATTTTGTTGTGTCTGGAATTTGACCTGATTCTAAAGTTGCATTCGTTTATATTCCGTTTTGAGTCTACCTCTCTATTATGCACCGTTTATAAACTGTCTACAAACCAAAACTCTTATCGGTCAAGTTCATAAAACATTTATAAACTAATTTAATCTATCGCAGATTTTTCTCTCATGCATGATCATAAAACAATCTTAGTCTTGTTTCCTGTGATAACACATTCATGATTATTTCAAAAAACAATAGATCAAATTCAAAAGCTATTCGACGGGCTACTCATTCCGCCCGCTTATATAAAGCTCTGTCTATCTGTCAAACTCATGCTTACGCTATATGAAGGAGTGCAAGCAACAAATAGTCACTTGTCAAATGATGAAAATCCGAGATTGAGTAAACTTTTCGCAGATTTCTCGCATCGGTCGCGGTGGAGTAATCTCCCGCTGCCGTTGCGATCGAGACGCGGGCTACAATGATTCGTGAAGCTTTGATCTTATCTGATGTTTACATTACTTTAGTTGTTTACCGATTGTTTTTTGTTTGTGAGTTGATTGATTCGTTTATTTTAGCACCCAATGCGGGTCGACGGCAACTGGTACGACGCCCACGGTGGCGTCCTCCGCGGGTGGCGAGGGTGCGCCATCGCTGGCCGAAGCGTGCTCGGACGGCGACGTGGGTACCGTCCGCAAGCTACTCACGGAGGGCCGCTCGGTGCACGAGACTACGGAGGAGGGCGAGTCGCTGCTGTCGCTAGCGTGCTCGGCGGGGTACTATGAACTAGCCCAGGTGCTGCTAGCGATGCATGCGAGCGTCGAGGACCGCGGTATCAAGGTTAGTTTGTGTAACCGTATTGTTAATCAATCATTTCATACAATGATAACATTGTCTTCGAAATAGCTAAGATTTAGGGGTAGCGGTAAGGTAGCGGGTTCAAATTTAAGATCTTTATTGTGTGATAAGCACTTTCACAAGTATATGTACTGCGTTTGTATGTTTAGGAACGGATAACGATTGTTTATCTGTTATCTAGCCGCCACAGAATAAGCTTTGCTTTGTTTGTGGCTAGATTGTTGGATGAATTAAAATCTGTTTATTAAGGCGCTGTATATGCCGCCTCTTAACATATTTTGGACCTTCTTTATTTCTTATGACAATTTAAAAGTATTACAATTTTACCTTTTTTATAAGAATATTTTGCCGTAAGAATATTTCGGTGATATTTCAGAGATCTCATAAAGTAAATAGCATTCATTCTAATATGTGCATAAGATTGAGTTTCAATTCAAATTCAAATATCTTTATTGATACAAAGTTACAATTTAAATGAATGACTCTGATTCCCAAACTAGACGAATTTGTATCTTAGGAATCAGAATTGGAAGTATAAAACAAACAACGTTAAAGTCTTGTTTTTTAAGGATCTCTGTATCTAGTTTCTTACTTTTATCTATGTGAAAAGGTTGAACATTTCAACAACTCGTATTTTTAACGACTTCCAATATATGCGATTCTTTGTTGACTCTGTCTTAACAGTTCTAATTATTTAGCATGCATTTTTTTCACACATAAAACTCAACACTAAACCAATGCACTGTTTTAAATTTTTCTAATAATAATTGTTAATCGTCCAGGGCGACTGCACGCCCCTGATGGAGGCGGCGTCCGCCGGCCACGTGGACATCGTGCGGCTGCTGCTCGCCCACGGCGCGGACGTGAACGCCGTGTCCGGCTCCGGGAACACGCCGCTGATGTACGCGTGCGCCGGCGGACACGAGGACTGCGTGCGCGCGCTGCTCGAGAACGGCGCCAACGTCGAGGACCACAACGAGAACGGGCACACGCCGCTCATGGAGGTGAGACGGCTTGGGTTATTGACAAAGAAACTATTTTAAAACTACCATCGTGGGCTAAAATACAATCACAATGGAAGGGGTTAAGCACCCCTTCCATTGTGATTTTTTATTTTAAAGCAAAAAAATAGTTTAAATTGGTTAAATTGGTTAAATTGGTTAAATTGGATAAATTGGTTAAATATTATTTCACTTTACCTTTTTGCTATCGTCTGAACCAACCGTGGTAGGGGCAAGAAAAAGATGGCGCGTAATCGAAAAATCTGACGCAAAACGTGACGGTAAATTTTTTCCAACGCCCATAATAAAGTTTCACTTCAAAAACTACACGTATTTTGGGAAATATCGATTTAATAAAAAAAAATCAAGATAATTATGTTTTTCCACTTTGGTTATTACGCAGAAATTACAATTAAAAAATCGACATAGCCCAAAGGATAAGCACGCTGAAGTTGCAGTGGGCTGGTCACGTCTGCCGTAGAACCGACAACCGTTGGAGCAGACGAATTCTGGAGTGGAGACCGCGTTTTTTGCTTTCCAATCCAATTTAGAGAAGATTGTGTCCTGAATTACACAATACCCTGGCGTACGGTTCAATCACGTTGATGAATGGATACGTACAATGAATACGTTTGATTGTGGAATAGTTCATAACGTATTTGACGATGTCCGTTAATATGGATTTATCTGTCTCTTTCACAAACTTTAATACATTAGAAATAGTAATAGAAATAGATAGAGTCAAATATTCGGATGGGATCGAATGTGTTGCGAAGTAACGACTCGGACACAAAACCCTTTCTTAGATGCTCTAGTAAAAATTCTTAGTAACCTAACCTTGCTTAACTGTACTTAAATCCCTTTGTTTACTCATTCTGTTTCTTAACACGTTCGCTGCTGATGTTTTATAATTCGACGCTTGGGCTGATTTACACACATATGTGTTTGGAGCGAAATATTCGCTGAAAGCATGTACGGCGCACGCGTTTGCGAGTCAAGTCCGTATTTTAGGATAATTTATTACGAAAAGCCCGCAGCCGACGTGTTAAATAAAAGTTAAGCGCTACTCTGACTACTCCGCATCCTTTTAGCTGCTGCTGTGCCACCGCCTTATATCAGATGAGCACACAAGGACCGTAAAATGTTTATAATCCAGGCCGCATCAGCGGGACACGTGGGCGTCGCGAAGATCCTTCTAGAACACGGCGCCGGCATCAACACGCACTCGAACGAGTTCAAGGAGTCTGCGCTGACGCTCGCGTGCTACAAGGGCCACCTGGACATGGTGCGGTTCCTACTGGCGGCGGGGGCCGACCGCGAACACAAGACGGACGAGATGCACACGGCGCTGATGGAAGCCAGCATGGACGGCCACGTCGAAGTCGCCCGGCTACTGCTGGATTCCGGCGCACAGGTGCGACTAAATGTAACTTTACCATGTAGCTTACATGAGATATATATTTTATTTTTATAGTTGATAGCCTGAACCCTAGGAGTTAGAGGAAGCCTACGATCTAGCGAGCTTACCCAGAAGCAGACTATTCACTTTATTAGAATTAAACTAAAACCTCTCAAGGGATAAATCTAGTCATAGCATTCTATTCAGAATACAAAATAGGTTATTATAGCTTGTGTGTAGAACATAAATTCTATACCTTTTTAACATAAGCCGCTTGAGAGGTTACTAATGCTAACGCACTATCTTGTGTAATCTTTTTGTACCCCATTTACCGCAATAAAAACCAATTCTACTCTGTTTTACACTATTGCTCTCGTATTTGCATAATAGTGATCTGTTCAGTAAACAAAATAGGTAAAGGTGGATCTAGAACACACGAAAGTGATTCATTTTGTTTATTTCTAAACTGATTGCCGCTTAAGTAAGCCTATCATTTATGGGCGAGTGTAGTTTGAATGAAATACAAGTAACATAATGTTTTAAAACCCTTAAAGGCTCCAATGCCAATTTTTTAAAGTTGTTAATCAATCTGTTCTTACTGATAGAGATCTCTCTACTTGGTAGAGTTCGCTCATAAGACCACCTAATTATATATTTTTTCTGTTTTGTAATATTTTGTCTTCTTGTGTTTTGTGCAATAAAGTCTATCTATTTTCCTACCTAAAGAAGATTCGTTTCTCATTTATGACACTAACCGAATTTTGTTTATGCCCAGGTCAACATGCCCACGGACAGCTTCGAGTCGCCTCTGACGCTGGCGGCGTGCGGCGGCCACGTGGAGCTGGCGATGCTGCTGCTGGAGCGCGGGGCCAACATAGAGGAGGTCAACGACGAGGGGTACACGCCCCTCATGGAGGCCGCTAGAGAGGGTGAGTGCTTATCCTAATCATAGACGACCTCCGTGCCGGAGTAGCGTACACACCGGTTTTCAAGGTATCGCCTGCTCCGAGGTCCCGATTCCCGGACGGGTCAGTGTAGAAAAAAGTTTCTTTCTACATTTTCTTGGCTCTGCGTGTTTGTGGTACCATCGTAGTTTCTGATTTCTACAAAACGAGTCCTTTAAATAGGTACTCCTCACCTTGAGATCAGAAATGTATGTGATTTTGTCAACATTTATTAATTATTATTAACTTACTATCTTACTAATAATATAAATGCGAAAATGTGGATAGAATTTGCTACTCAATCACATTAGAATAGCACCACGGATGTGGATGAAATTTAGCATGGAGTTAGACAATAGACAAAAATAGCACAATGCCTTTTTTCTTTAACCTGGAAACGTACGGATCCAGTGGGATAGTTTCCTCACGCGTATGAAATGGGTAACAGCTAGGATTTCATAACGGATGCTTCCATCTATTTAAAAATATACAAAAGTTCTAATATGATATGTGACTTGTATTCCCTTTTGAAGCTTGGGAAATAATGTTCAGTGAATATTTTCTTTAGATTTTTACAGTTGAAAGAGTCACACAGAAAAATTGATTTAATTTCCATATTTGAGCTAGTCTGTAAAACCTACACAATCGACATGGCACAGCACTGACTAGAATGGGGTTCGGGGCAGCCAATCTGGCATTGCCTTAGTGAACAACGGAACTTTACCAGGATCTTCCTCTTTGGAATGTGTCTTAAAGATACCTTCGTACCTAATGTTGCGTTCATGCAGACTAAAAATTCATAGTGTTCCCTAACAACAAGTATGTTACATGCAAAATATGCCATATAGATTGTAAGAAATACACGAAATAAGACACTAAGTCTTACAATTACGGACGTTATCCTTAATAATTGTTAACTTTTTACTCAGGTCACGAAGAGATGGTCGCCCTTCTCCTCGGTCAGGGCGCGTCTATAAACGCTCAGACCGACGAGACGCAAGAAACGGCGCTGACGCTCGCATGCTGTGGCGGATTTCTCGAGGTTATTAAATATTTGATCTTATTTTCATGTCTACATGTTCCAAGAAACTTGTCTCGTTACCTGAACCGTTTTCATGCTGATGAAGAACGGGCCACTTATGCTGTTGCCTATGCTGACTTATTGGCAGATCTGCAATTAATTATGACAGATCCTTCTTCGGTCTTTTTCTTTGACCAGTGCATGTAACACTTACCAGTGATGTCTTATGGAATGGTCGCTCAGCAGGCATTAGAGAGAGCAATTTTTGGTATTTCCTTTGAGAGAAAAAAAGAAGGATTGCTGAGATGAAGTGTCAGGAGGTAGGATATTTTAAAAAGAACTAAAGAAAATTCTGAAATGGCGACCGCACACTAGACGACGATACCAAAGGATCCTCTCAGGAGAACCATCAATATGGCAAAGGTCGTGAGAAACCTCTGGCGTGGGATTGTCGTTGTGAAGATGCTTAGGGGAAACATATGGCTTACATTGATTCGCCTATGATTGTTAAAAGGAACTGATGATTTGATACATGTGTTGTCAATACAGATAAAGCCCAGAGCGCTTTATCAGTATCTTACAATTGTTATTGATTAAATCCACTACTCTAATTATTGTAGACCTGTGTCTACAACAAAGTGTGGCATTGTTTAAATGAACTTTATTCCCGTCAGGTGGCGGACTTCCTCATCAAGGCCGGCGCGGACGCCGAGCTGGGCGCGTCGACCCCTCTCATGGAAGCCTCGCAGGAGGGACACCTCGAGCTCGTGCGGTGAGTACCTTTAACACTAGCCACGCCAACTGTACTTGTCTCTCAGTAGAATTACTTGCAGCCAGTGAAGTTGATTACGATCAATTGAGATCACCGGTGACCTACAAACAATAAAATGTAAATTGTGTCTACTTCTGCGGCGTTTATTGTTTGATAGTATAGAATATTTTGTCATTTATTCCATGTATTATTTCGCTTACGTTTTATCTGTTAATTTAATTTAAAATTGTAAGATATAAAAATTCCTACTCTTAAATAGAAGTCACCTATTCTTGGCATTTTGGATTCAACTCAGTTAGTTGAAAGTTTCCTCTTTGGGTGTGTCGTAGAAGGAACTAAGGAAGTATTGCTAGAAATTATGCAGCTAGGTCTTTTCTCCACTATTGCCCAAACTGCGATCGCCAACCCACATCCCAAGCGTGGTGATTTTAGCGAAATCTTTTATGTGGATTGATTGACTCAACGTTAACGTTTTGACGTTGTAGCGTAAACCAAAAAAATTTAATACTGTAAGAACACTTAACCATTTAGCGGAAGGTTGTGCGATTTGTGGCCTAAGAAAATTTAAAAATAAATTGAAATACATTTATTTGCCTAGAAACAAACATGTTTCATTTAGGAAACAATTTTTAAATGAACTTATTCTATCATTAAATGTATTTGTGTTTTTAAAGTCAATGTTTTTTTACAATTAAGTTTAATTATTAGTAATATGAAAGCTGTCTGTAAGGTGAATTGGGCGGGTTTTTTCTATGATGTTAATGTGATAGCTTTTGACAGAACTTCTCTATCCCGCCAGCCAGTAGTATAAATGCACACATTCGTTTCCAGCTACCTCCTGAACGCCGGCGCCGACGTGCACGCCCAGACGCAGACGGGCGACACGGCGCTGACGTACGCGTGCGAGAACGGGCACACGGACGTGGCCGAGCTCCTGCTGCGCGCCGGGGCCGAGCTCGAGCACGAGAGCGAGGGCGGGCGCACGCCGCTCATGAAGGCCTGCCGCGCGGGCCACGTCTGCACCGTGCAGTTCCTCGTGGGCAAGGTGAGCCGGCCGACACACTACACAAACATACATGCACACATACAACACACACATAACCCACGTGCACGACACTCGCACGCGACGCTTGCACACGGCACTCGCTCACAACACTCAATTTCAAACAACACCCAAGATACGCACACAACCTAGGTAGGTTATCTGGAGGTCCAGACACGCACTCTATCCACAGACATTCAGACATAACCCACAGACACCCTCGCTACCGGCCCGATCTCGCCCGCTAGTATTGGACCCGACACGAGCGAGCCAGCCAGCCACCCTAAGCCGTACCAAAAGACCGCGGCTAGCGCCGTGGATCTTGACTGAGCGCTCGTATATATGCCAAATTTAACTAAACAAAGCCTTCTATAGAATTCAGTGATGGATCCGTCGATCCCACAGACACACATGCACACAGACACACAGACCTTCATAACTTACACACACAAAACTGATATCATTTTGAAATTTTTCTCTGTCATTTTGAACTCAGATAAAAAAATTTTTTTAAACAATGCTCCATAGCATCGTTAAAGCCAAATTATATTTAAAGTCGTATATTTAAATATACGAGTTAAGACTAAGGCTGAAATCAATAGACCACCGTTGACCGAGATCCACTTTGCTTGTTGTATTTAAATTGACAACAGACAGCATTCAAAGTGCCTTGGTTACTAAGCCTAATTTGTCTTAATTACCTAAAATTACATTTGTCTCAATGCTCTCTGTTTCACTCTCAGGGCGCGGACGTGAACCGTATGACAGCGAATGGCGATCACACACCCTTATCGCTGGCGTGCGCGGGCGGGCACGTGGATGTAGTGAAGTTCCTGCTCGCCTGCGACGCCGATCCCTTCCGCAAGCTCAAGGACAACTCCACCACGCTCATCGAGGCGGCCAAGGGCGGCCACACGGCCGTCGTGCAGCTGCTGCTCGACTACCCGCACTCGGTCATGCTACCTAGAGGTTGGTTACTTACGCAAGTTATAGTAATTGTAAAGCAAATTCTATCATGGTTCATGTTCCTTGAGGCAGCCGCAGGCAAAGCTTCAAACTCCTGCAACTATTTTGATGCTGCTATTTGAGTTTGATTATTAGCTCAATGTACTATCAAAATCCTTAAACGTTCTTACAGCTGGCAACGGCGCGTCAGACGAAGGCAGCGGTCTAAGCGCGGCGCAGGCGGCGGCCCTAGGGCTGGCGCACGCGCCCGCGCCCGGCGCCCCCGCCGCCCGCGCCCTGCTGCCCGCGCACGCGCCGCCCGCGCCGCTGCCCGCGCCCGCGCCCGCCGACCCGCCCGAGCTGCCGGCGGACTTCACCAAGCCCTACTACGACGGTGAGTGCACGAGGCGCGTGGACGCTGCAGCTGGCAACAGCGCGCCCGCGCCCGCCGACCCGCCCGAGCTGCCGGCGGACTTCACCAAGCCCTACTACGACGGTGAGTGCACGAGGCGCGTGGACGCTGCAGCTGGCAACAGCGCGCCCGCTTCAGGTCGTCTTTAAAATGACCTTGGGATAAGAGTAGCGGCAGACAGAAATCAGTGGAAGGAGTTGGAGGAGGCCTTTGCCGTAAGGCATGCTGAAATAAGAGAAAATTTTAGTAGGTAATTTTGTGTAGATCTGTACTTGTTGGCACTGCGTATGTATACGTTGACGTCCTAAGACGTAAGTGCTTTAAAACATAGTATGTACTAAAGTTACGTGCTCTTAGCAGACCGTCTCTGGGCGTCGATCCAGTTTATATGAAAAATATCCGAAAATTGTTGTTTCATGTCCTGACATATGTTTGGTGTAAGCACTCTAGACTAACATTATGATTCAATTCCAGGGCGGAAGAAACCCAGTGCAGCGGGCGCTCCCCCCGCGGCGGGCCCCGCGCCGGCGCCGCAGCCGCCCAAGCACAAGTGCGCGCGCAAGCAGCGGGCCGCGCCCCCGCACTCCGACCACCACCTGCCGCCGCCGCCCGACATACTCGACGACCGTGACCGCGACCAGCTCCAGGTGAGTAGGGGTCGTCCACATAATATTACGTCACACATTAAGGGAGAGGGGCCCCGGTCTAACATATGATGCCATTAGGCAAAATAGTATGGGAATTTTCGTAAAAATGCGTGCAAAGGGGGGGGGTCTGATAATCTTAATAGTGTGACGTAATTTATGGATCACCCTGTACGAGTAGGCTTGACTACCGTGTTACGGGGACGTGACACGCTTGGATATGGCTAGCAAGTCACATACGAATACTAGTAACGTACTATGCTCCGCATTTATTCTTCTTATGTTTTGTATATAAGTTGATACAGTTGACATAACAGATACCGATGTAAAATATTTTTTTTAAACACAGGAACAAACTCTTTTTCCTGTTAATGTAACCATTTCGATTGAATTTAAAAGCAAATTTTTAGTTCTAATTGTGTTCATAGCTTAAAATGTTGAATACTCTACTTGGTTGTGGAGAGTTATCCTCAGACGTTCACTTATTGGCCTGGGATATTCGGATCCACAGTAAAATGCGCGAGCACTTCCTTTTATCAAACTTATACCCTGCATAATTCTTTGATTATTTTTTTATTTATTTTATTTATTCATACATGGAAAACTAACAGCATTTACAGATAAAAGATATAGATAGAGATGTTAAAGAGCAAATATGCCTCAAGCAGTTCTTACAAATAGCATATTATACAATCCAAAAGTTATACACGCAATACATAACATAAAATAAAAAAAAATGAAATATCGACACAATACAACAGCCAATTATAGGTTTTTTAATTACTATTATTGATAAGGAAAGTAATATTTTAATCTTTATGACGTCATTTATTTCCGTGTACTACCAAACTTCTAAAGAAAGATACGCAAATTCATATTATTTGTTATTCTGTATTAAATTCTGTAAAAATATACTCGAATCTCACATTCTCCAGTCTAATAGTATCGTGTCTAAATTTAGTGTTATAGTGTATCCGATCTTCTTAACGTTAACATAAGTTAGTGGATCAATGATTTAGTTGCAAAGTGAACATTTCAAAGAAACTTCATGTACCAATGATCTATAACTTCTTTAATTTTGTTTTTGTGAAAACCTATGATGCCAAAACGTAAGAATAGTCCATATAGGCCAATGAGCTAACTTTGAAAAATTACAAGGAAACATTAATAAATCTGTCACCAGAACTTCTATCACGTTATATATTTTAGTTCATTACATAGTTTAACTTTATACATCCTTAATTCATTTAGGATATAGCTGGTTGCGGGAATACGATCAAATCTTTAAAATGTAGTCATTTATCTGTTTAGTTAATCTAAAATAATTGTTAGATTAAAAAACAGGAGAATGAGATTAACTGAAAAACTCAGAACACTTCTACCTCATCATTCATCTTCATTTCTGATGCTCATTTTGTTCACAAATATTTGACTTGTCTGTTTATTTATTTCACTTTTTTTTTCAACTTCTTTTTAACCGACTTCCAAAAAAAGGAAGAGGTTCTCAATTCGACTGTTTTTTTTTATTCTTTAAATATAATAGGCGCGTATAGTCAGATAGTTGTCTTTCTTCAGGTTATTCACGTGAGCTGATGATGGAAGGTCAAACTCCTAAGCAGTTAGGAGTTAGAGGATGATTCTTAAGATTATATAGCAATGAGGGAGGGAGTTTCTCAAACAATTCATACATTTTCATCTAGAAGTCGTCATCACTATTTATGTAGGTTACTGTTACCGGCGAACAGAGGATTAATAATTGTGTAATTATTTAAAATTGTGCCGACTTAAAAAAAAAAACACTAATAGGTACAAAATAACACAAGAACAATGTTTTATTTTAAAACCTATTTACGTACTTACAATATTATTTTAACTACTAACAACTTAACAGATGTTACAGACAGTCTGTGCCGAGCCCAAACAATACAAAAATAATTCTACAAACGAAACAAATCAAATGTGGAATTTAAACAAAAATTGCTATGTTGGCGAGCGGCAATCAATTCAGTAGTGATTCATACTCCTATTCTATTTGATTCGGCAACGACTTCGATAGTGTAGTAACGGCAAGTACATAAATAGGTTTTAAAATAAAACATTGTTCTTGTGTTATTTTGTACTTTTTATTGTTCGGTTTCTTCCTTATTTTCCTTAAGCTATTTCAATATCATAAATATAATCTATCTAAACACTTCAAGTTGTATTCAAATGATCCTAAGTCCAGAGGGTTCTGTTCAAAGGGGTGTGTATCTCAAGCGTTGCGACATACATTTGTAGTATATGCAGCTGGCTATGTAATACGCTTAGATTCAAGATACAATCATATTTATTCTCCTTTATGCTTGCTTTCCACGGTGTAGATACGCCACGGACCCATGGCTAAAGTATCGCTCCCACCCGGCTTTACGTGGAAGGATGTAAACAAGAAAAACAGAAACAAATTTAAAGACATTAAAAATAACTTAAATGTGAGTCACTTCAATAAGTTATCATAAGTCGCTATTACGAAATATATGTTTGTATCTGTCAGTAGTATTTCCGTATTTATTATTTCGTGACATATCATATTAATAGAGTTGGTGATGGCTGTAGTTTACATTGTTCTCATTTACTAATCATTTGTTATGTTTAGATACTACCCGTTAAAACCGTCGCAAATAAAAAACACGACGACAGTATATATTCGTTATTAAAAAATTACAATTAAAAAAATATTTTGTAGTTTGTGAATTGGACGATTGATGACATTAGATTGAATTACACTAACATTTACAGTATGTTCTTCAGAGATCGGAGGTGCTCGCCAGTCAGCAACGCAACGATCCACTACCAGAGACTGAGAGAAATCTTCTCGAATTAGCTGATCCCTCAGGTAAAGAAATTGATCTACTTGTGACATATTATCCTACACATTACTTATTCGTTTTGATAGTTATTATGATTTGACATACAATATCATATTTAAAGTAGAATAGTAAGATATTGAAATTGTACATAATTTGAAACAGATTTTGTTGCCGTACAGGTGAATGTGTTTAAAATTGTTTCAAAGTGAAGACTTATTTATATCAAAATCGTTGGAAATGTACAATCTGAAAGGTTAATGGTGGTCCTATAATGTAATAGACATTTCCACAGTAATGTGTTAGACCGGATTTATCATAATCTTATGGCGGCCGATTGTTCGTGTTGCTTTTTCATACTTATGACTCCGTCACGATATTGCCAAGTTTGAGAGTTAAGTGTTACCAAGACATATCGAGGATACTATCTGTTGCCGTAAATACACAGAAATGATTTTATTTTTTGCCCAATTTTTGTTGTTTTTGAGATATATTCGTCTTTTAACAAATTGCGAAAACCATGAAACAACAAGCACCGTACAACGGATTCAATGTGTAATAATGAGCAGTGCTAGTGCATTAAAAAATAATTATTTAGACAAGCAATATCAAACAAATCTGTGGACGAAATTATCGTCAATATTCCAGTCGAGATCTTTGCGCGCTGACAAGCAGCACGAACATTGATCGTTTCATGGCCGCTACTCTGACCTAATAATTTATTTTTCCGAAAACATGAACATATTGACAAATCATCGTCGACCATATTATTTCCCCGCGCACAGCAGAGAAAGTGTTGTTCGTTTCTTAAGCAAAGGTTGTGTTATGAAGGTCCGCCCACGCTGGTCACGTCGGCGCTGCACGCGCTAGACCTCCAGTACTGCGCTCAAGGCAAGTCACACACAAACCCTTAAGTGCTTGCCTTCCGTCCCGCCGGTGGCTTTAAATCACTATAATATATGCTGTAATATGTTGGGAATCGTTCAACATACTATTTTATATTCGAAACTCACTATATACGAGTACATCGCTCATTTCTCAGGTTTATCTAAATTCAAAAAGTCTTATGTTGGTATCTCCTTTTTCTGTACATATCGAATGACAAAATAAGTGTCCACTTATAAATTTGTCTATTTAACACAATTGAATTGATTGATTTGTAATGACGTGGCAAAATTTTGGTTTTAGTGAAGTAATATTGTTTGTCTTTTTGTTGTCAAAACAGAGTTATACTTAAACTATTTCTTTATTTAGGAATTAAAATGCTTATGTGTCTCATGTCTCAACGTGTCTCAACTAAGCTGGTTATACAGGGTGAAATTTCAACCACTTTCCAAAATGTTTATAGGCGTTCGGTATCGTATTTAGAGCCTATTTATAAAGTAAAAACTGTAAATCAAGCTTTCACCCGAAAATATTTTTTGCAATATACGAGGGCGGGTCAATAAGTCCGTGACTTTTGGAATAAAACACAGATTTTTTGATAAACAAATCATTTTATTTTTCAACGTAGTCTCCCTTGAGCTCTATACACTTTGTCCAACGCTTCTCCAATTTTTTTATCCCTTCCAAAAAATATGATTTGTCGAGGTCCTCAAAATAGGCCTTTGTTTGCAAGATGACTTCATCATTGGAGTCAAATCTTTTTCCACCAAGCCATTTCTTCAGGTTGGGGAACAAAAAGTAGTCACTCGGAGCCAAATCTGGAGAATAGGGTGGATGAGGGAGCAATTCATAGCCCAATTCATGGATTTTTGCCATGGCAAGTGCACATGTGTGCACCCTTGCATTGTCTTGGTGAAAAAGAACTTTTTTCTTGGCCAAATGAGGTCGGTTTTTATTCAAATCGTCATTGAAGCGGTCCAATAAGTTGGCATAATATTCCCCATTGATTGTTCTTCCCTTTTGAAGGTAGTCAATGTGGATTATCCCACGTGCATCCCAAAAAACAGTCGCCATAACTTTATTGGCTGACAAACCCACCTTGGCCTTCTTTGGCGCCGATTCACCCTTAGAAACCCACTGTTTTGACTGTTGTTTGGTCTCTGGTGTGTTGTGATGGATCCATGTTTCGTCCACGGTTACAAAACTGCGCAAAAACTCCTCCATATTGCAATTAAACAACGCCAAACCTTCCTGTGAAGTTGTTACACGATTGCGTTTGTGGTCGACTGTGAGCAAACGCGGCACCCATCTTGCGGAAAGCTTTCTCATGCCCAATTGTTTTTTTAAAATTGAAACCACTGAGCCATGCGAGATCCCTACGGCTTCCACAATCTCTTGCACTTTCAATCTTCGGTCGGCCAACACCATATCGTGAATTTTTTCGATTGTTTCGGGTGTAGAGACCTCAACTGGGCGTCCAGGACGTTCGGCATCTTCAGTGCTTTTACGGCCACAACGAAATTTTTTTACCATTGAAATCGATGGTGCAGAGTCCCCATAGTATTTATCAAGCTTAGCCTTGGTCTCGGTAATGGTTTTTTTCGCAAAAAATAATGCTTAATAAGCACACGAAATTCACCTTTTTCCATTTTTTCCTCAAATTACTGGGTAGTCTGATAAAAATAGCTGTCAAACACAAACTAACTGACGCAGCAAGTTCAAATTTTGATAGGAATCAACTGATAGATACCTGTTGACAGGAGTAGTGTTGCTTTTTCAGTAAAGAGGTCAGAAATTCAAAAAGTCACGGACTTATTGACCCGCCCTCGTAGTTTTCAATTTTTACGGTCCTAGGCCTGATAAGGTAAAAAGGGATTATCAAAAACGTATGAATAGTATCGTAATGAATAAATGAGATGCGAATCGCGTAAAAAAAAAGTGTTGCTAGGCAGCCGTATCAAAAATTTTAGATTTATTGCGGACATTTTTTAAGTGCTTTATCTTGACATTTTTGTACTGGGCTATACCAAAAGAAAAAATACGTCATTTGTTTTTTGTCTCGTAGATTGATATATTAAAATTTGGAAAGTGGTTAAATTTCATCCTGTATTTTTTCCCAAGTTTAATTACACGATGAATTATGAAACAACAAAATTTTTAAGTTGGTATGAGTTATGCACTAAATCTGAAAAAGAGATAAGTACTTAATCATCAATTGTACTGGTAGTGTATTGTAAATTTAAATACTAGAGTTATTGTTTGTATGATTCCCTACATTTTGTTTCACGTCCTCGTTTTGTTTGCACCACCCTTTTTAACTGCATCTATGTTATTATTCCATGCGATGAATTAATCTCATTTTATTTGCTCGACCTTAATTAAAGTGATCAGTGCTAAAATAACGTTTAGTCCTTAAAAGTTTTTTTTTTAAATTCATATTAACAAAATAGTATCCTAAACTTCCCTAGCCGTATGTTTCAGTTTCGTAGAAAAGTAACCTAGTATGATATTCCAAATGGGTTATTTTGCTCTGATCTGTAAGAGTTACTTGTATTAGTCTTTAAACCAATCTAAATCAAAATCTAAATAGCAAATCACGTTGGTTAATCTTCAATACTCCTATTTAACACAGAAACATATTAATTTTTAAACATGAAAATTGCATACTTTACCTTGCCTTGAGAGTGCTTCGCTTTGACGTCCTAATACATAACACTTAGATCAATTATCAAATAACTATCTAACGCATTACCATGTAATGTTTAACTTGTAGAAACATTTCAAGGTGGTTGTATGTTTCATTTTAAATTGTAAACAAGTAACGCATGTTTGCTTTGTAAAAATGACTTGATATGATTCAAGTGTCGAAGTTTACATATCTCCTTTGAAGCTTTGCACCTATCTACCAAAGTTGAATACAGGTTACAAAGCAATACAAAAAGCTAAATGCTTGTTACTGATGACAGTTGTTTCTTTTTTTTTTATTAAGTCTCATATCCAGGTATTGTTTATGATGCGTGCGGATTAAACCTATCCGGTTGATAGGCTAATCATATGGAAGAATGGTTTTTGACTATTACCCAGCAGTGGCTTAGTTTTACCTAAACTTATTTTAATCTTTTTATTAGGTATAAAATATGTGATTTCCATGAAGACGTTTGCTTGAAAATCATCACTATGTTTGTCGACCAATTTTATTGAATTGAGAGATCAACACAAGCGTCGCATCTTCAAAACAAGATTCTTTGTGTTAACAATACCTCATCGTTTATTTATGATTATTGATGTTTAATTGTTGTTTTTATGACGCAGGTCTGACGACCATCCACCCACCCACCACACCACCGTACCCTCCTCCACAGCAGTTATTCCCCGTGCAACAACTTGCAACCAATCTCAACCAGGTAACCAATCAGGTAATTTGTTATCTAAAAAGATGTTTTTTTTACTAGTTCATTGATTTATCGTTTGTTGTAAAGTATTAGTTATGACATAAAAATACTCTACATCGTCATGTTTTTAAAACAAATGAACAGTTTATTAATGTTAACCCATTCGGAGTCATAGCAATTGTAAAATAATAAATGCGAGAATTAGTGATAGTAGGTGTACATACAACCGCCTAAAAATGGTACTATGGAAATCTAACTTTAAATTCTTAGGCTTTTTTTCTCTCAAAAGTAGAGTAGGCTCTGACCTTACTTCAATTATAAGGTAGCCTCCTGAATAAGTCAAACCTATTACTACTATTGTTTCCACGATTCAGGTTAGCTTAATCCCAGATAGCTGGCATAAGAAGGCTGTGCGTAAAATGCTTGAATTCGGACGCATGTTCGGGTTGATGCTGAAGCTCGGCGAACACGTCGGCGAAACAGACCTCGCGGTAAACACGAAGCCGATCGAATTGTTACAAATTTGTAGATGTCGTTAATATTGAAGTTAGGATATTTAAATTGAGTATTTACAAGACCATTTATTAGGTCTGTAAGTAAGTAGATAAAGGTAATTTAAAGTAGTAGTTGTATTAAGGTAATTTGTTACTTTGTTAGTGATACAGCTATCTTGCAAGTACAAAATTAGAGTCTGCTTCTGATGTTCGGAAGTGGGAATGTAGCTACAGATGACGGCACATCCGGCTAAAAACTGGGGCTTTTAATGATAAAAAAGGTACCATTTTGCTACAACAATGTCACTATTAGTCCGGTGTTCTAGTCACTGTACGTAGTAAAGTAAAATCACGTAATTAATTGCTCATGCATTTATTTTTTAAGTATCCAGTGAACTCGTGCTCGATCCGAGATATAGCAGATAGAGAAAACACAAGAAAAATTGCTACAGCATTAATTATTTTTCTACAGAACCAGTTCGCAGAGCTCCAACACCAGCAATTCCAACAGCAGTTCCAACAACTCGCCGCGCAGCTACAGCAACAGCAGCAACAACAACAACAACAACCTAAGAAACAACCGCAGCAACAACAACAACAGCAACCACAGCCACAATTACAACAACTCTCTCAACAACCTTACATACAGAATGTGCAGCAGAGGCCTGAAGGATATGTGCCATTGGTAAACTACCATACCCTTCAAATTTTAGGCAATTGTTATGTTAGGTTAAATAGTAGTAGATGAAATACAATATTCAATTAGCGCGTTCTTGGTACAAAACAAAAAAAAACACATATTAAATTTGCATTTTTCTTTCTTTAAAAAGTTTATATTTTTATACTCCCAGAGAGGCAACTATTGTACCGACAGCGGTTGTTCGGAATAACGGTCTGTGTGAGGGTAGATATGCATACTCGATTAAATATATCAGTTACTTTTTAAAGTAAGAGATTCCTGGCGCTTAACTTATAGATTTGAGGGCGGGAGAAGCCGTTCAAATTTCTTCAAGTGGTCCAAGTATTTTGCGGCTAAACCATAATAGACGCGGTTCCCCGTATCCAGGAGACATGGTTTGACGTCAGCCGGTAAGGAAAAATAGGAGCTAGGGCTAACGGAACGTTCCAATAAGTTTAGACAGCTCGATCGCCACTCGAACCCGACTTTTAGGATAACGAAGCTTAGGCCGTGGCAGACAGTATCGATAGGATTCCCTTTTGCAACACCTACAAGAGTGAAGATAGGTTCAACAGGTAGACCGGCGATGTAGTCCGACCGGTCGTATCGGGCAGGAGCTAGGCCCAGCTCGCGATGTTCGTAGGACGACGAGGAGTGTTCCAAGGCAGACGGTATCGACAGGATTCCCTTTACAGCACCTACAAGACTAGGCAACACCGCTGACACCCGACCGGTCGTGTCGGGCAGGAGCTAGGGCTAACTCGCGATGTTCGTAGGGCGACGAGGGGTCGGGCGTGGAGGCGCGCGAGCTGGGCGCGGTGCTGGCGTACCTCCAGCGCGAGGTGCCGTCGCTGGTCGCGCTGCCGCCCCACGAGCTGCGCTCCCTCGTGCTGCAGGTGAGACGATCACCTCGACCCACGCCAGCCTATCGCATTCTGTTACCGACGTAACGTTACTAACGAACCGGCTATCTCCCTCTCGCTCTCCTTACACTCACACGCATTCGGATCACGTTAATCATTGTACGGTATTATATTCGAAAACACACGACTCATTTACAATCACGAACGTCCAGCTACGGGTTCCATTATTCAAAATTACGGCTGATGACGGATACTATTCGGATTAATTTTATCTATACTTACATATTTTAGGCATATATGGTTACAATATTAACATTTAAAGAAAACACTGTCTACTGTAGTGTGTGATAGATATCATCTCAATAAAAGTCAATACAAAAACAAAAAAATATCTGTTTTACCGCATTACAGTGCGCAGGGTTTTTGGGTAATCAAATCGTCGGAAACATCAGCGCACCTCGATTTCGTTTTTAGTTTTGTTCTCTATAGTATGATGCCTCGAATATACAAACTTAAGAATAATAAATAGGGTAAGATTTTAGACATATTATTTAACATTTAGTAGCTAAACAACATTTGTTTTACATACTGGCCTGTAAAACAAAATGCTGTTTAGCCGCGATACAAGACTGAATAATAAATCTATTTACACTCAATTTATGTCCGGACCACCTTGGATCTTACATATAAAATAACTCTGTCTGATTCCATGTGAGACGATCATTGTCTCCTATAAAATCAGACTGAGTGCTCGGTCAATCACTTGTGTTAGTGTATTCTAGGTATGAAACGCAATCAGTCACTTGCTCAATCAGTATTTTTTTTATTATAACCAATGGGCTAGCTCTCGATGACATACTTAACTCTACGTTTAAGAAGAAGCCTAAGATGGAGTGAGCTTACTCAGAAGCACAGTATCACAGATGCGCACGATATTTCCGACAACTAACCTTTCTGTGCTACCATAGAGCGTACAATCATTATCTCTTCCTTGGTATTCTCCGAATGATGCGTGGACGTACGCAGGTAATGCAGCAGAAGTCGCACGAGATCCTCTCGGCTAAGTGCGAGGGCGCGGGCGCGGGCGCGGGCTGCGAGGCGGGCGCGGGCGACGAGGGCGACGAGCGCAGCGCGCGCCGCCTGCTGGCCGCCGCCGAGGAGGCGCTCAGCGCGGACTGGGCGAGCCGGCCCGACCACCACCATCACCATCACCATCACCACCATCACCTCGATCTCGCGGTGAGTGCGATATATTTAGTATTTTTAGAGATTCCGCTAAAAGTATAAAATGTTCATTTTTCTACTTTAATGTGAAATCTAAGCTTTAAAACGAAAGTTAAAAGCATTTGTTTCTCAAGGCCTCATGCAAAATCTGCATCAATTACCTACACCTAATGAGGCATGAAATACTTTTTTTTTGTTACAACTTTAGAATTTGTCCTTGTCGATGCTTTTACTTTACAACATCCTATTTTTTTATTTTCTTTATTTAGTTGATAATGTTGCTGCTGGTATAAACCAATTTTGTGGTTAATCAAAAAGGAGGTTATTGACTTGACTTGTTATCTGGTTTTAAAAAATGTTTAATTAAAGCTTACGTAGAGTCAATTAAACTACATTTGTGATGGAGGCCTGGTTTTTAAAAAAATTGCTCTAATATAGAGGCCTGTGCCTGGCTTACACTAGACAAGTGCTTTGATGGGATCAGAATAGTAAAGTATATTATGTTGGCCGTGTTTATTACAAATCTACTTTCACCCATGCAGCAAGTGACCGGCGGTTGCCAGTACCGAGTTCGGCCTTCGTCTCCGGCGGGGGTGCTCAGTCCTGCGGCGCTGGCGCTCTCGCGGCATGAGGACGAGGCGCCGCAGCCCCAGCCCCTCCCGCAGCCCCTCCCCCAGCCCCTCCCGCAGCCCCTCCCCCACCCGCCGGCGCAGCCGCAACCCCAGCCCGACCTCCAGCAGCCGCACTTCGCGCTGCCAGCCCCTACGTTATCCTATGAGGATTACAGGTAAGCTTTTCGCAACACATTAAACATAGGGGTCTCTAGTAACCAAAAAAAAAGTATATTGTAGCCTAGATGAAGACATCATCTGTTATTGTAAAATTCCCAAAATTATAATTGTTTCAGTCGAATTATCAGCAAGTCTGTATACCATTGCAATTATGAAAGTGTAGAAGCTCTTCTAAAATGTTACGGGCAATTATTTATATTCAGTTAGACGTGCTATTCTGAATTGATTTTCTATCTTCGTTCCCTCGATCGTCAAATTTAGTATCAACTGAATCAACCAATATCAATTCTATTTGCGGAAAACCGATTAATCGTAAGCCCTTGCGGTTACTAGAGAGTCCGTAAATTTCCCTTCAAGTCTAAAAATAATAAAAAACACCAAATTTCGGTATACATTAGATTGTTTGTATCTATTTTGCTACTACATATTGTTTCTTCTGACGAAGAATTAGAAGTTGATTATTCTGACCTGCAAGCGGTACAAACTGTAAAGTAATAACCCATTTACCTTACTATTGAGCACGGGTCTCTCTCCTTTTCCTCCGACTTCATAAAAGGAGGAGGTTCTTAATTCAACTGTTTTTTTTATTTTTTTTATGTTTGTTACCTCAGAACTTTCGACTGGTTACACGGATTTTGATGGTTCTTTTTTTATTTGAAAGCTTGTGCTTCCCGTGTGGCCACATTTCAACCAAATCATGATCTGATGATGGGATGGATCCGGAAGAAATCGAGGGAGACCCTCAAATTATTTTTATCCTGCATCAGATCGGGCGGCACGTTCATGGCGGGTGCGGCGGGTGCGGTCGCGGGCGCGGGTGCGGTCCCCGGTGCGGGTGCGGGCGCGGGCGCGGGTGCGGGTGCGGGTGCGGGCGCGGTGCAGCCGCAGTTGCCGCAGCCGCCCGCGCCGCACCACGCCAAGCGCGACCAGCCCCACCACCACGCCCCCAACCAGGTGCTCAAGAAGAAGGTTAAGGTTGGTCCAAGTGTTGTTATTATTTTTGTTTATGGCACCGCTGACGAAACATTTCTGTTTTGGCCCATTGGTTCACTGGCAGAGATGCTTAATGGCATTAAGTCCACCTTTTGTACACTTACCTTTAGTTTGTGCAGTAAAGCTTAGATAAATAAAATAAATAAATATTACTTAACTTCACTAGGTGATCCCGCACAATTCGAATCGCCTTAGATCAATTAATACTTTAATTTGATTTTGACTTTCTAGATGTGAAGGTTATCAAATATGGCGTAGCAGAAAAATGAACTAAAAATCTTTATTTTATGTTTTATTTTATCGTTCAGTTAAGTTTTTGTTATTACAACCATCCACACCAATGGATATTCTGCTATCCAGGACAGAGACCAATCCAACAAAATTAAAACTTTAAAATCGGTCTAGCCCTTCTTGATTTGTATGTTTTTGTATTATTTGAATGGTGATCATATACCCTAATTACACGTAAGCATTAACTTCAATTGAATAAGAAGTTTAAGTTACTTTACTACTACTATAGTTAGTAGTTATGTTTTCTTCCTACGCATAACTGTATCTAGGAATATATCATGACAAGAATGTCAACTGCAGGGTCGCTGCGGCCAGACGCGGTTCGGCGCGGGCGCGGCGGCGGGCGCGGCGACGGCGGGCCGCGCGCGCGGGGCCGAGGCCGCGCCCGCCGCCTACTCCGCCATGGACGTGGACACGGAGACCGACTCCAACCACGACACGGCGCTCACGCTCGCCGCCGCCGGCGGGCACGAGGAGCTCGTCGAGCTGCTGCTGTCGCGCGGCGCGGACATAGAGCACCGCGACAAGAAGGTGAGTGTCGTGCCCCGCCCTGGCGTGGACGCGGAGACCGACTCCAACCACGATATTAGGGCTGAGCGAGTATCGTGATTTTATTTCCTGACGCATGTATGTCAAAATCGGGCTCTATATTGATAGTGTGGAATATTACCAATTTGCCGTGTCGTGTGGTGCCGGCACATTAAAAGAGTAGCGCCATTTCTATGAGTGTCGTAAAAGACGACTAAAGGAGAACTGCGAAGAGATGACCTGAAACTGCGATCACCAACCCGCCAGCCAACTTATGTGTCCTATTGCAACATAATGCAACATTCCTCATTTCATAAATTTTACATAAAAAGAATTTACTCAAGAATTTATTTTAGTTCTGATCTTGGAGTTTGAAAATATAACATCGTATCCTACAATATACTTTGTGACTACTACATTCGCTTAACTACTTTGTTATGCCTAACAGGGCTTCACCCCACTAATCCTCGCTGCAACGGCGGGCCACGAGAAGATCGTGGAAATCCTCCTCAACCACGGCGCCGACATCGAAGCGCAGTCCGAACGCACTAAGGACACGCCGCTATCGCTGGCCTGCAGCGGCGGCCGCTACGAGGTCGTCGAACTCATCCTCAGTCGGGGCGCGAATAAGGAACACCGGAACGTGTCGGATTACACGCCCCTCTCCCTCGCCGCGTCTGGCGGCTACGTCAACATCATCCGCTTGTTGCTACACCACCAGGTAAGACTATGGATGTCGTAGCATAGGCCGGGTTCGTAGCTGCGACGACTGTCGTAGCATAGTAAAAACCGAGCCTAAATACGATACAAACGGCTCTTGTACAGCTTGCTTACTACTTACTACTTTGTAATATAATAAACTAGAATAAACACAATCAACGTCTAAAAAGTGTCCTTACTAAATGTGCACCCATTTGATATAAGGGTGGGTGCACATTTAGTGCAAACTATATCAATCGAATAGATGCAGTATGACATAAATGTCCATACTATTTCATGTTGAAATAATTTGCCTGGTTTATAAAGTTGACTTTGACATAACGTCACTGAAATTCTAACACCACATAAGTCATTTTTAAGAATTTCTCACATAAAGTACCTTTTTGAATAATTTCCAACCGCAGCTGACAGGACGGCTCAGTGTATGGAACTGGGCTGGACTTAAGTACTGTTTCCACAGGACAGTGACTTCTTTGCTGTTCCTTTTCCGTAATTTTAAAGGTTTTTATCGGTCGTATCTTGAATCTGATTAGGCGAAACGACGCGTCTTTCGATTTACTAGCGAATGGCATCAAAATGTCAAAACCTCCAAAAAATTAGTTACGTGGTGTAAGAACTTCAGTAACGATGAGTCAACATCATTCAATCGAGGACAGTTTTTGGTGTCATTTTTGTATCAGACTGCGTATCTAGTTCTTATAACATCCTGGCATTACGTGAAAAAGCCACTGATCGTATTGAGATAAATAGTTTTGCAGAGAATTACAACTACTTGCGTGTTATTAATAGAACGTGCAACTTACCTTTGAATCTTAGACATAAAACTTTATACTGCTTTTAAATACAGCCAATTCTGCAACATGTATGCATGATTCCAGGCGGAGATCAACTCTCGCACTGGTTCGAAGCTTGGTATCTCCCCACTAATGTTGGCGGCGATGAACGGGCACACGGCGGCCGTGCGATTGCTCCTCGACTGCGGGTCGGACATCAACGCGCAGATCGAGACCAACCGCAACACCGCTCTCACGCTTGCATGCTTCCAAGGTATGAAGATGATAAAATCTGTTAAGGCGACTACTAGAGCTAAGTGCTGCCCCCAGTTGATTTAATTTTATTACTTCTAAACAGAATCAAATGATAAAAAACCAGAACAGTATCATTTTAGCAAATTACCTCTAGTATTTATTGAATCGCAGTAAACTTTTCATTTAGTTTTAGTATATAAACTTGAAAAATTATGTCTCAGGCGGGACTCGAACCCGCATCTCCTCGCATTAAAAAAAAAAAAGTCGAATTTGTCGCTAGCGCCAAAAGCGGCCGCTTTTAGCAATAATGTACAATACGAAAGAATGCCAGACTGAAAGGCAGTTAACAGTGATTCAATAAATACTAGAGGTAATTTGCTAAAATAATAATGTTCTAGTTTTTTTGACATTTGATTTTGTTTAGAAGTAATAAAATAAATCAATTGGAGGCAGCACTTAGCTCTAGTAGTCGCCTTTTAAAATATGAACTTTCCGCATTTTATCTTAATACTTACTGTTTTTATGTTAATGTTGTAACCTTGAGAAGTATCGGTCTTATTTTGATTGGGCTAACCAAGAATAAGCTCGGGTAGACCAGTCTGCACTTTTTTGATTGGATCGGCTAAGCCAAGCCAAAGTTGAGCAATCAAATCAAACAGGTAGTAGGACAACGCTAACTAATAAGTTTAAATGTCTTTCTTTGTTGTAGCTATATTTCGCAATTGCTAACTAACATTTAAATTTCTACCTTGTCGCATTGTCCCTGAACAATTTTGTTCTGTATAATGACGATCCTGATTAGCGGTCAAAGCGCTTTAGATCACATGCACTTGTTTATGTTTTTCTTTGTATCGCTGCAATAAGTTAAGTACCTAACATAGTAAAAATAACGTTCGCTCGTCGCCAGGGCGGCACGAGGTGGTGAGCCTCCTGCTGGACCGCAAGGCGAACGTGGAGCACCGCGCCAAGACGGGCCTCACGCCGCTCATGGAGGCGGCCAGCGGCGGCTACGTGGAGGTCGGCCGCGTGCTGCTGGACAAGGGCGCCGACGTCAACGCGCCGCCCGTGCCCTCCTCGCGCGACACCGCGCTCACCATCGCCGCCGACAAGGGACACACCAAGTTCGTCGAGCTGCTGCTGCAGAGGTAACTCGTAGCGCCCCCCTCCTCGCGCGACACCGCGCTCACCATCGCCGCCGACAAGGGACACACCAAGTTCGTCGAGCTGCTGCTGCAGAGGTAACTCGTAGCGCCCCCCTCCTCGCGCGACACCGCGCTCACCATCGCCGCCGACAAGGGACACACCAAGTTCGTCGAGCTGCTGCTGCAGAGGTAACTCGTAGCGCCCCCCTCCTCGCGCGACACCGCGCTCACCATCGCCGCCGACAAGGGACACACCAAGTTCGTCGAGCTGCTGCTGCAGAGGTAACTCGTAGCGCCCCCCTCCTCGCGCGACACCGCGCTCACCATCGCCGCCGACAAGGGACACACCAAGTTCGTCGAGCTGCTGCTGCAGAGGTAACTCGTAGCGCCCCCCTCCTCGCGCGACACCGCGCTCACCATCGCCGCCGACAAGGGACACACCAAGTTCGTCGAGCTGCTGCTGCAGAGGTAACTCGTAGCGCCCCCCTCCTCGCGCGACACCGCGCTCACCATCGCCGCCGACAAGGGACACACCAAGTTCGTCGAGCTGCTGCTGCAGAGGTAACTCGTAGCGCCCCCCTCCTCGCGCGACACCGCGCTCACCATCGCCGCCGACAAGGGACACACCAAGTTCGTCGAGCTGCTGCTGCAGAGGTAACTCTTAGCGCCCCCCTCCTCGCGCGACACCGCGCTCACCATCGCCGCCGACAAGGGACACACCAAGTTCGTCGAGCTGCTGCTGCAGAGGTAACTCGTAGCGCCCCCCTCCTCGCGCGACACCGCGCTCACCATCGCCGCCGACAAGGGACACACCAAGTTCGTCGAGCTGCTGCTGCAGAGGTAACTCGTAGCGCCCCCCTCCTCGCGCGACACCGCGCTCACCATCGCCGCCGACAAGGGACACACCAAGTTCGTCGAGCTGCTGCTGCAGAGGTAACTCGTAGCGCCCCCCTCCTCGCGCGACACCGCGCTCACCATCGCCGCCGACAAGGGACACACCAAGTTCGTCGAGCTGCTGCTGCAGAGGTAACTCGTAGCGCCCCCCTCCTCGCGCGACACCGCGCTCACCATCGCCGCCGACAAGGGACACACCAAGTTCGTCGAGCTGCTGCTGCAGAGGTAACTCGTAGCGCCCCCCTCCTCGCGCGACACCGCGCTCACCATCGCCGCCGACAAGGGACACACCAAGTTCGTCGAGCTGCTGCTGCAGAGGTAACTCGTAGCGCCCCCCTCCTCGCGCGACACCGCGCTCACCATCGCCGCCGACAAGGGACACACCAAGTTCGTCGAGCTGCTGCTGCAGAGGTAACTCGTAGCGCCCCCCTCCTCGCGCGACACCGCGCTCACCATCGCCGCCGACAAGGGACACACCAAGTTCGTCGAGCTGCTGCTGCAGAGGTAACTCGTAGCGCCCCCCTCCTCGCGCGACACCGCGCTCACCATCGCCGCCGACAAGGGACACACCAAGTTCGTCGAGCTGCTGCTGCAGAGGTAACTCGTAGCGCCCCCCTCCTCGCGCGACACCGCGCTCACCATCGCCGCCGACAAGGGACACACCAAGTTCGTCGAGCTGCTGCTGCAGAGGTAACTCGTAGCGCCCCCCTCCTCGCGCGACACCGCGCTCACCATCGCCGCCGACAAGGGACACACCAAGTTCGTCGAGCTGCTGCTGCAGAGGTAACTCGTAGCGCCCCCCTCCTCGCGCGACACCGCGCTCACCATCGCCGCCGACAAGGGACACACCAAGTTCGTCGAGCTGCTGCTGCAGAGGTAACTCGTAGCGCCCCCCTCCTCGCGCGACACCGCGCTCACCATCGCCGCCGACAAGGGACACACCAAGTTCGTCGAGCTGCTGCTGCAGAGGTAACTCGTAGCGCCCCCCTCCTCGCGCGACACCGCGCTCACCATCGCCGCCGACAAGGGACACACCAAGTTCGTCGAGCTGCTGCTGCAGAGGTAACTCGTAGCGCCCCCCTCCTCGCGCGACACCGCGCTCACCATCGCCGCCGACAAGGGACACACCAAGTTCGTCGAGCTGCTGCTGCAGAGGTAACTCGTAGCGCCCCCCTCCTCGCGCGACACCGCGCTCACCATCGCCGCCGACAAGGGACACACCAAGTTCGTCGAGCTGCTGCTGCAGAGGTAACTCGTAGCGCCCCCCTCCTCGCGCGACACCGCGCTCACCATCGCCGCCGACAAGGGACACACCAAGTTCGTCGAGCTGCTGCTGCAGAGGTAACTCGTAGCGCCCCCCTCCTCGCGCGACACCGCGCTCACCATCGCCGCCGACAAGGGACACACCAAGTTCGTCGAGCTGCTGCTGCAGAGGTAACTCGTAGCGCCCCCCTTCCTCGCGCGACACCGCGCTCACCATCGCCGCCGACAAGAGGCCTTATTCAGCTATTTCAATTGCAGTTCGGTCGAGATTGAATTGGACGATTTTGACATTTAGCCCATACTAGAACTGTCAAAAACCTGCGATTCAAGTACGATTGTGATACGATTTGGTTAGCTGAATTAGGGGCAAGGGACACACCAAGTTCGTCGAGCTGCTGCTGCAGAGGTCTACCCGTCGTAGCGCCCCCCTACTCTCAATGTACAACGCAACTCCCTCGGCCATCACGCCAGCGCTGCGTAAATTCGTTGTTTCGTTGCCGCTGCGTCCACGCCGCGTCGACGCTCGAAATACGCAAGTGTTGAAGATCCCTAAGAGTCTTGAAGATAATGAACTAGTTACTAGATTATCATAAATATTGTCATTTGTCCCAGGCGAGCGGCGGTGGAGGTGAAGAACAAGAAAGGCAACTCCCCCCTGTGGCTGGCGGCCAACGGCGGCCACCTCACTGTCGTCGAGATGCTCCACACGGCCAGTGCGGACATCGACTCACAGGATAATAGAAAGGTTGCTCTACTTAACACATTAAGCGCCATGGGGTCACCGGCGACCTCCAAATAATTAAATTTTTATTGTGTTTAGTACTTCGGCAGTTAAAGGCTTAATGAGATAGCATGACACACTGTCTATGTTCAATTGTAGCTAGATCAGTTTTTTCAAAACAAGTTTTAGTACTTTGTTCGTTTGGAATTCTTGTCGTAGGACACCTTAAACCCCAAAATGTTTTGGAAAAATACTTTCAAAGCTAGGAATTAAGAAAAAGTTGAATCGAAAATAGGATTAATATAATATTATTTACAGATACAATCCATCGGTTTTTGTAGGTACAACTGTTAATAATGTATGTTTGTTGAATTTTAATGTGATGAATAAGTTTGTTTAATTGATTTATTTAATTTTCAGGTTTCATGCCTCATGGCTGCTTTTAGAAAGGGCCATACTAGAGTAGTTAAATGGATGGTAGGAGTAGTTACGCAATTCCCCTCAGACCAGGAAATGACAAGGTTTGTAATAAATTTATTACTATATTAATTATATGTATCGTATACTTTATTTGATATTTTAGCAACTTAATTGCACTTATAATATCAGTATATAAACTTGAAAAATTTTGTCTCAGGCGGGACTCGAACCCGCGGAGGAGATGCGGGTTCGAGTCCCACCTGAGACAAAATTTTTCAAGTTTATATACTGATATTATATGTATCGTGTAATGCCAGGACATTAAAAGAAAAGCTACACCCCTTACCTTCGGATGACGTAAAGAGGCGACTAAAGGAGGAGTGTATGAGCAGCAGCGTCTTTTTTCCAAACTGCGATAGTCAACCCGCCTGCTAAGCATAGCGAATTGAAAGGCCAGTGTCAAGTAGTGGACTTATTATGTGTGGCTTTTGTTTACTAATTATCAGTTTTGACGATACGATATTTGAGCAGAACTATGGGTTGGTGGAAGCCAACCCATAGTTCTGCTTGTCCTGTGGCATACGAATTGAATCATGGGATAGCGCAAAGTTGCATCATAGTTACAACAATCCCACCAAACAACCATGGCCATCCTCGCGGTTGCGTGGTTGCACGCAGATGGTGCGACTGCTGCCGCGTGTAATTCTTGACATTCTACACATTAGTTTATCATTTTAATCCTCGTACCTCTTTATCTGCCCTTTTTGGGTTTTGATGCATAGTTTGACAGTGGAGTGCGCCCCTAACTGATTAAATAATGACACACAGGTACATCTGTACAATATCGGACAAGGAACTCCTGGAGAAGTGCCAGGAGTGCGTGCGCGTGATCCGCGCGGCCAAGGAGACGCAGGCGGCGCGCGCCAACCAGAACGCGACCATCCTGCTGGAGGAGCTCGACGCCGAGCGCTGCCGCGAGGAGACGCGCCGCCAGGCCGCCGCGCGCCGCCGCGAGAGGAAGAAGAAGAAGAAGATGGAGAAGAAGGTAGCACCGTTACAGTGGCGATTACGGACCGACATTATTTACGGTCGTATAAACACAAACTTGACCCACAGATTGCAAGTGTTGAAAAATACTGTTTTCTTGAATTTACTATAAAACTTCACGAACTATTAGACGAATGACACTTTAGTCTACCCGTAACCCCGCGCTGTAAAGTATTCGAAATGACGGGATAAACCAAATTCAAATGTAAATAAACGCAAGTTTAAAATCCGTAAACGTACCTATTTTTAATTTCAATGTAAACAAAAACCTTTACTACTTTTACTCCTAAGATACACTGCAAAAAACTTCGTGTTAACTTATTACAACGAAGCAACATCGCCCGCCTTCTCACTAAAATGACCATCAACCCATCTAACATCGTGGCTGTGTTCGAAACAAATTAAAAACCATGAGGTGTTAATTTTAACAATTCTAAAAATTGCTTATAATGTGTCCATATAGTAGTAAATTTAATGCTATAAATAATAATTAGCTGTACATTAGCACTCACTAATTTAAACTTAAACAACTCAACAACTGTTAAAATGAAGTCCATACTATTATAGTATGTTTACATCAGTCTTGAAAACGCGATTGTCCCTTGAGGTTCTTTTATCACATAGTTTTACTCTTGGTCGTGTGACATACGTCGTTCAAAATCAGATTTTTCAGTGAAGTTGACGTATCTCACGCTGTGCTCTGTGTTTTATTAGGAAGAGCGACGGAAGCTTCAGGCGGAAAACGATAAGAACTCAATGTACAGCGAGAAGGCACTGGGCGAGTGCTCGGAGGGCGGCGAGCCCGACGACGAGCCCCAAGCCAAGGAGGAGGGCGACTCCGGCATCGATGCCAACTCGCAGGTGCGGGAAACATCTATCTCTCTCTTATCTAGGTATATTTACAAGAGGTGGCAACACAGCACAGTAGATACAATCTGGGAACAACACACTAATCTCCTTGTGGAGTAGAAATTTGCGATATTTCTTTTTAGGAATACAACACGTCAGAGTATGCTTCGCCACTATTTTGCAACTTCGCGTTATTAGTATCACTTGTTTTACGTATCGTAAACATATTAAATTTTAATCGAAATATTTATTTTATTTTTAGTAGATTTGCGTATCTGAATTTCATGTAAATACCATAAGATGAATAATAATTCTTACAAGTTTAAAAAGGTAGTCTAAACACAGGGTTAAGTTAACACAGTTTTAAGACTTCCTTTTTTTTATAAAAAGTGGATGTAATGCTTGCAGTCAAATACAATCTATCTCACTTTAAGATAGGATATCGTGATATTCATGGATATGATTGTATTTATTCAGGGCTCATGCTCTTCCTCGGACGTAAAAGCTCCCCCTGCTCAGAACACCAAGTGCAAAAAGAAGAAGAAAGAGGAGAAAACGCCCCCGCCACCTGCAGCTAGCAATAAGAAACAACCTGACAAAGTAAGTTAATATTATGTTATAAATTTTTAATTAGCCCAAATCTATTTCTGATTAATGCGATATTATGATTTTTATTCTTGAAATTTTTGCCTTGCCGTTGCACGTATTTTATGCCATATTTTTATTGAGATTGTATGTTATCTGCCTGAATGGTAATGCACTAATGTTATTGTATCTGCCTTAATGTTCTAAGGAAGACAATAACTAAGAATGTTTTTTTCTAGTTTATCTAACTTGTAGAAGAAAAAAGCTAACTTTCAAAAATACAAATTTCAATTTTTTTTTCAACAGATTAAACCTAAATTAGAATCGAAACCAGAGAAAGAGAGCACCCCGAAAGCGGACAAGAAGGAGAAGGAGAACGTGGCGCCCGCCTCGCCGCCGCCGCCCGCGCGACTAGACAAGAGAGACAAGTATGTACCCACCAGGCAATAGACTTATAAGATCATGCACTATTTAAAAAAATTGCCGTAGAAATGATACGATGAATGAATTCCTCAATACGTTAATCCTATCTTGCTTATTTTGGTTTATGAATGCTTTGGTAATAATAGTTTTTTTTTGTTGGTAAATTTTGTGTACCACAGTAAATGTACCCTCAAAACTACAAAATTTGTTGGATAATCTCTGATATCTAATCTGATATCTGATCTGATATCTAAGACTTGGTTTTACTACACATCCTTATGGTCTGCGCAGACGACGGACTTTTCTGCGCGGCGGAGACAAAAAAAGTACGCTCCGCAAATAAAAAGTCCGCTCCGCGAATAAAAAGTCCGTCGCGGATTTACCACGAACTCGACGCACACGGTGTGCGATCATTTGTTCGTTTATCGTCGTGCATACGTACGTCACTCTCGAGCGGACTAAAGTCCGCCATGTGCGTTGCTTCGCCTAGTCACACGAGTTCTATTTTTTTTTTTCGAGGACTCTGTTCTTTTGTCCGGTCCGCTCTCAGCATGTCCTCGGTAATTCGAGGGACTTTTTGTACGCGGTCCTTTTAATCCTTCGTTTGCGTTACTCGATACAGTTGTAAGCGATCTATTTTACCGGACAAAAAAGTCCGCGTGCAAAAATCCCTGCCATAAAATTCACTAAATTTAGGTCCCAAATACTTTTACGCTGGTTTTACAAATAACAAAGATGACGCTTGAATGAATTAGGATCCGACTATAAGGTGTCTCTTTTTTTTAGTTTATGTAAAGTACAGGCTGTTTTTATAGTAATCATCTCTCATTAAATGATAGTTTTAAATAATTGAGGAATTTACGTCATTGTAATAATCTAGCTCTTGTAATGGTTTTGTAGTTAATTTGCATTAAAAAAAAGTAGTAAGAGTCAGACTACAGTTACAGTCTAACCATTATCAATATGATTTATTTGCATGCTTGTTTTATAGTGTGGATAATGCTTAATTTAATATTAACTTCCTATTTGTAGTGCGATGTAGAGGTACAGGTCCTGATATTAGTAGAGGGGTATAGGATTTAAACATTTGTTCTTGCAGAAAACCTGAAGAGGATATCCCTAAGAGCATTACAGTTCAGAATGTAAATAAATACGGGAATAACTCTAGAAAGAGTCAAGTATTTGAGTCTACTAGGCACAATGTGGACAAGGACGAGTTTGACACAACCGACAAAACTAAAAAATCACACAAGTATCAGTAAGTTGAGATTATATTTGTCGACATCACGATACATCACTAGTTACGGAACACATCGAACATGATCAGTGTCAAGTTTGTTCGTCCTCACAATGTGTACTGAACATGTACATTACTTGCGTCGCTCTGTCGTTTGTCGGGCCAGCATGCTGCATTCCGATTTATTACGATAATGTTCATTACCTTCACCTACTAATTATTTTTTTGCATGACTAACACTATTGGGGGTTTGCTGTTTAAATAAATATCTGTTAATTAAATGACGGCGCACATTATATCAGGCCACGCTTTGGAGGATTAGATGGATATCTAGAAGGGTTAGTTTGGGTGTATAAGAATGTAATTCCATAAAACAAGGTTATGTAAACTTCTCATCACAAACAAGTATTACAAATAGTATAAAAAATGCTTTAAATATACAAAGATTTTGTATGTTATTAACTGTGTAGCCCAACCTAATCTGCGCCGGCAGGAACATTTACAATTTTATGCTTATTATACTAATAGATTGGGATACATTCTAATGTAATTGTTTCTAACAAAGACATGACACTTCAATTTATATGTTAACTGAAATAATATAAATACAGGAACCATTGGCGAACAGACACACTGATTGATTTATTAGTGGTTTAATCTTCTTTTTATCTGTGGTTGATTTGCTAAATGTTCCCCAAGAAATGTAAATCTCTCAAACTTATTACTTGATCTGACAGCTTGGCCCTTGTCTTACGTAAATTGGAGGCGAAACATCGACATTACTACGCTTTGATATTGCCTTCGCTTTCGTATTTGTTTGAGATCAATACGGCATGTAAGGTTTTAATATCATTTAATCTTTGCTAGTAGCAATTATCTGTCACCCTACCCTACGATATAACAATGATTAGTAATTTTAGGAAACAGTTAAAGTTCAATGCCTTGCATCCAGTTTGATCCCCGTAAACAAAAGTAAATCAAGTAAAGGGTCATCTCATCAGCCGCGATAATAATTCTAATTAATATGACGCTGAAATAATGCTTGACGCTTACCAGGTGGTGTCCCTCTGGTACCATGTACACGTGGACTTCTGGTATCGTCTAAGGTTAAAGGCCGGGAGATATGGCCCTAAAGACACTGGCATATCCGCAGTCCTGGGTCGGCACTGGCTTGAGAGATGGTCAATCCTTTTGTTTACCAGCCATGGGTTGTATTGTGTGTTATAATTCATTGAGAGATGCTATGTTTTGTATTTTCTATTTATCTCTTTACTGAATGAATGAGAGAGTAAGATGGAAAAAAAATTCTCTCATCGTGGTCAATGTAAAAAAACTGACACTTGTGTGTATAGTAACAAAACTAATAATTGAGTGCTTATTTACCTAACTTTCCGTTTTTTTCTATGAAAATGTAATATGAATGTGCCTTACTGAATGTTTATTTAAAATGAAGATTTTCGTTTGATTGATTGTGTGAAATTTAGATTTACTGAGGTGGACATCTAACAACATATAAGACATCATTTTAAATTTGAAGATAATTTAGACGTCGTGATGATAGAGAGATAGAAATGATCTCTTAATTAAAACAAATGACCCGTGCTCAGCAAGCGTGTCAATTTACAAAACTTAGCTTTACTAACTTAGCTGGAATCCTGGTTGAAGTTGGAGCCTATCTTTGCAATTTGAGGATGTAATTTTCAGAAAGGCATTATATACTTTTATTATGGAAGGAAAGCTAGGTAAATAAACACAATCGTATGATCACTAATGATAGCGTGTGTGTGTGCGTGTGCAGAATGGAAGCGGACGGCAAGAGCACGTCGCCGAAGGGCACGTGCGTGGGCGGGGGCGGGGGCGGGGGCGGGGGCGGGCGGCGCGAGGACGGCTGGAAGGAGGTCGTGCGCAAGTCCAGCGTGCAGACGCTCTCCACTGTTGAGCCGGGGTGAGTTCGCTATACTTTTTTTATTATCTAGTTTTAAACGGTTCTTAAAAATGGATCAAACAATTTTTATAATATATTTCTTTTAGCTTCTAATATAGTTTTACAATCAAATTTTAATCTGCTTATGACAGAAATTGTAACTAGTAGTTGTATAAATATTCATCTAGAGATAGAATCAATAAAACAAATTGTCTTAAAAACATCATCAGCTACTTCTTGACAAACATTTTTGTTTGATAATTATGAAAGTTAAGAGATAATTATTTGATAAAAAAAGTATACTAAATATGTAATATCACATTTAAATTAATGCTAGTTTACCTACCGCATGGTTAAATTGTTTCAGCGGTTTACAAAATAACCTCTCATATATCTCTTGCGTTGCGTTCTGCTGGGAACCTATCCAATCCAGTAAATGTATGTAAGTAACAATAATAAAAGTGACTTGAATGCTTCGTCCCCAGATGCAAGAAAGTGTCGGTAGCGTCGCACGCCATCTCGCGGGTGATCGGGCGCGCGGGCAGCAACATCAACGCCATCCGCGCCGCCACGGGCGCGCACATCGAGGTCGACAAGCAGAGCAAGGGCCAGGGCGAGCGCATCATCACCATCAAGTGAGCTTAACATGGATCATGCCAAAAATAAACTAAGACATATTAAACGTATTATGGATATTGCTTGTATATTAACATTGATTTAAAAAAACTTGCAAAATCATTGTCAAAAAAATTGCCCCAGTAAATAAGCACCAATTTGACGTCAAGTTGTATATTTAGTACGACCTATATATACGTGGGTAACACAGAAAATGTTTAGAACTGGCCAGTTAGAAACATTGCTAATGAAAACTTTTTTTGAATTTCAATTTTAGAACTTTTTGGTAACCTAATGTAGTATATTGCATTAATTTGTCATTTGTTTTTGTGAATTGGCGGCAAATCTAAAACTCTTGTTACACGTGAAAATGAACCTAACGCGAGAAAATTTTCGGTCAATGATTTATTATTACTTTTCTTGTGGGCTCGCTCAAGTACTCAACAACAAAGCTATGATAGGCTGCGATTAGCATTTCTTAATGAAGCCCCATCCCCAATTGGTTTAACGAGTTTAAGCGTGGACGTAGCAATCTCAATGATGATCCGCGTGAGGGACGTCCTTTAACAGCGACTACTGAAGATAACATCAGTGCTGTGCGACGCATGATAGAGGAAAATAAGAAAGTGACCTATCAGCAGATTCGGGCAAGCCTAGGCAATTAGGCATTGATATGAGTCAAGTTAAAAAAAAATTACACTAACATTTAGGCGTCAGGAAGCTTTGTACCAGATGGATATTCCCCATGCTTTAACCGACAACCAGAAACACCTTCGTATGGACTGGTGTCACCAAATATTAGATAAGTTCAACGGCGGTGACTCAAATGCTGTATTTGACATCGTCACAGGTGATGAAAGCTGGATATTTGCTACGAACCCGAAACCAAAAGACAATCAGCTCAGTGGGTGTTTCCTTTCGAGGATCAGCCAACTAAGGTAAAGAAAGGAAGAAGTCAAGGAAAAATGATGATTGCCTCATTCTTTGGTCGGAAAGGTCATTTCGCGACAGTTGTGCTAGAAGATGGAAGGACAGTTACTGCAGACTGGTATGTCAATCTCTGTTTGCCTGTTGTCTTGGAAAAAATTCGACAGCAGGATCCTCCTTCACCACGACAATGCTTCAGCGCACTCCGCAAAACGGACTGTTGAATATTTGACTATGGCAGGTGTCGAGATAATGAGTCATCCGCCATACAGTCCTGACCTGGCGCCCTGCGACTTTCATTTATTCCCAAGAACTAAAGATAAAATTTTCGTACGGAGAAACCGTACGAAAATGCCATAGAAGAGACCCCTAAGGAAGAATGGGCCCACTGCTTTTCTCAGTGGTTCCATCGAATACGATCGAATGGAACGGAAATTACTTCGAAAAACAATAAAAGTATTGGCAACTTTCTACATTTTTCATTTTCTAAACATTTTCAGTGTTACCTAGGTACTACTGCATATCGATATGATTTGTGCGGGGCTATAAAGACGATTCAGACATTAGATCAACGTCAATCATTCAATTGCGATCTATGTGCGACCGATCGCTCGCTGCCCCCTTACCTGCCGCGTGCGGCCAGTGTACGCGCGGAGGTGGCCTTACACGCCGTTAGCCGGTAAAACGCGGCGCTCATCAATCAATCGCTGCGTTGTCGCAGCGTGAGCGACGGTCGCACACTCCAGCAACGCGCACGCCAATGTGCAGCCAGCAAATAAATATATGATACTCAATTCTCAATACTACGAACAAACATCTTGCTTCTATATTCCACATTCTGTATTCGATGTCTAGGCTTTCGAACACTTAAAAAATAATTACCTCACGGCTAAGCAATACTGTTACTCAATTCTCAGGGGCTCCGCGGAGGCCACAAAGCAAGCGGGGGCACTGATCGCCGCCATGATTCGCGACCCCGAGGCGGACATCGCCCAGTTGTTGCCGCCCAAGCCCGTCAAGCAGCCGCCGCCGCAGCCGCAGCCGCCGCAGCCCAAACCGCCCAAGCAGCCGCCGGCCAAGGTAACTGTCTCTATACGCAGCTAGATTGTTGCCCCACTGACACCTGATCCCTAATACACGTATTTTATAACGGACGAAATGTCGCTAACGTTTAAAAGGCGTCCTATTGAAAAACAGCCATAAAACCGTATTCACGAGTCATTTCAACTATTAATACTTAATGTTGCCATAACAATTCTAGCAATAAAATTCCAATACTTTTTGTTTACGAAAATATGCTGATACATAGATTATTTCGTAGAATGAGTTTGTAATCATATTATACTGAATCTTTATCCGATCAGACTAAATTTTAAAATAATAGGTGATTACCGCGAATACGCATACACAAAACTGACTTAAACAAAATCGTGCTATTAATACGTTAAAATACTAAAAGTGACATTGCTTGCATGGCATGTCGTTGTAGTTTTGTTACGCGAATTAGGCCATAGGTGACGCGCTCGCGTATGTTAAAATATGTTTTATGGAATGAATAATTAAAAAAACGCTCACAATGGTCATAGGTGCTTAGCGCTGCATCAATCCAACGGCTGCCCACGACCTATATCTGATCGTCGTCCTGTAGCATCTTTGCTGTACAGATGAAGCAGTTATTAATAGCCAACGCCGCTAAGAAACAACCTTTTGAGCGGCTTTCTTGCAGGTACTAGGTAGTACTTGCTCAGTCTGCTGCGGATAGTGTGTTCTAGCTAGCTACCTGGACCGGTATTAACGAACGATTGTTAGCAAAATAATTTTCATTTCATATGTAGTTACGGATTTCCGCAAACTGACGCCTCAGTCTATTATCATTTTTTTAATAATGATGTTGCGAAATGTAATTAAAAATGATTATTTTGTCAGATCTAATGTCTACATTTCTGTAATAAGAGAAACCTCGCAGCTTTCCACGTGGTATCCTCTGTATTAAAATGTATAGTTTGTGTCACACTGACGTAAGCTTTCATCCCTAGCAGGGTAGCAGCGCTGCAGCTAGTGGCAGCAGCCGCAGCACGCCCACGGCGCGCGCGCCCGCCGCCACTAAGCAGCACGCGACCACCGCCCGCCCGCCGCAGCTGAGGCTGCACGGTAAGGGATAGATATGTTTTTAAAAGTTTTACGGCCTTGGACGTGTCTAAAGGTGGTTTCAGACTATACCATTAATATAATAGCTTATAGCATATAGTTCATAGCACAACAATATCGCGCACCGTACATTATAGACACGTTCACACTGAACTGTACCATATATTAGGTAAGTTAGTACATTAGGTCCTCATTTGCTATACTTTAGTGCACAATAGTATAACATAGTCTGAAAACAGATTAACGTGTCCTTTGTAAAAAAAAATATGTTATAATTTTAACCGGCTTAGAGATTTTACTAATGATATTCGCCCATGACTATTATTAATTTTTAATATCATTTAATTTGACCAACAAAAGATCATATGAAAACATTTAGCAAATATGTTGAAAGAAATATAACAGGTGATTTTTGTTCCGAATCATTGAGAACTGCACTTATGATTTTGAAATATTTATTTCAGACAGGTTTATTTCGTAGTACTTAACTAAACTAACCCATAAAGAATGACAGTTTGGTTTATTAAATAATAAAAAATACACGAGTCGCTTAAAGTCCGCCTTCATTTAAATTAATCGTTAAATAAGGTTTTTATGGCTATGTAATTAAAATGTTTTTTTCCTGACTTCTGCTACCCACTGCAGGCAATAAACATCGATTAATGTTGAGTCAGCCTCTTTTGTACCATCTGGAAATGACCACAGAGCCAAACTCACTAGACACAAAACCGAAGATCTACCAGAAGTGAGTCTTTATGAGATTGAACACGCCTTGAAGCTCATGAAAAAGGGAAAAACGCCTGGAGAAGACATGGTCACTTATGGACATCTCTTGCATGGTGGAACACCGGTCTTGAAACAGCTTCAGCTCCTGTTTAATAAGGTGTTATTTGAAGGAATAGCTCCAGAAGCATGGAAAAATGTGATTTTACCAATCTTGCAAATTACCGACCCATTTCCTTACTTAGCCATGTATATAAGCTGTTCACTAAAGTTATTACTTTGCGACTTACCATTAGGCTCGACTTTGAACAACCAGTCAAGCAAGCAGGATTTAGAAGTGGATATTCGACGGTTGACCACATACACACAGTTCGGCAAGTAATAGGAAAGTCTACCGAATACAATCAGTCTATAGCGCTAGCCTTTATAGATTACGAAAAGGCATTTGAGACGGTGGAACACTGGGCTGTTGTACAGTCTCTTCAGAGATGCCAAGTTGATTATAGGTATGTGCAAGCAATAAAAGATGTATATCACGCGGCAACACTCAGAGTTAAACTACACGATTTAACAAAGCCTGTGTCTGTCGAAAGAGGAGTGAGACAAGGAGACACCATATCACCCAAAATGTTTACGTCATGCATGGAGGACCAATTTAAGCTTCTAGATTGGTCAGAAAGAGGCATAAACATTAACGGAGAATGTCTGTCTCATCTCCGTTTCGCTGATGACATCATAATATTCGCCAACAACACAGATGATTTGCAGACCATGGTGGAGGAGTTGTACTCAATATCACTCAATGTCGGCTTGAAAATGAACACCTCTAAAACCAAGATCATGTGCAGAAACACCGACATTGACTTCATCACTGTTCGTGGACACGAAATCAAGAGAGTGGAAGAGTACATATACTTGGGTCAAGTTTTGAGTTTAGAAAGGAGAGGGCAAGAACGCGAAATTAAGCGCCGCATCCAGTTAGGGTGGGGTGCTTTTGGCAAGTTGTCCGATGTGCTCAAATCAAGACAAGTACCTCTGAACCTAAAGCGCCAAGTGTATGAGCAGATTATGCCGGTAATGGTCTATGGAGCTGAGACCTGGACTCTCACCAAACTGATGATCCACCCGCTTCAGGTCACCCAGAGATCAATGGAGAGAGCTATGTTAGGGATTTCCCTTCGCGATCAGGTTCGAAACACCGAAATACGCAGGAGGACGAAACTAACGGACATAGCCGAAGTCATTGCAAAAAGAAAGTGGTCGTGGGCGGGCCATATATGTCGTCGAGATGATGGGAGATGGGGACGAAAAGTTCTTGAGTGGAGACCACGGACAGGTCGCAGAAACGTAGGAAGGCAACCAGCAAGATGGACAGATGACCTTAGACGAGTGGCAGGACGAGAATGGATGCAGAAAGCCCTGGATCGCTTGCTATGGAAACAAATGGAAGAGGCCTACACCCAGCATTGGGCTGATACAGGCTGAGAGAGAGAGAGAGAGAGAGAATGTTGAGTACCGTCGTGTGCTAGAAATTCCCGACACCAAATTAATTATTATCATTTGTCATCGTGTGTTAAATATACAATAGGACTTAAGCTATTTACGCAATGCGACAGCTCGTAGAGATGGATCTAAATGTCTCTTACCGATACTTTTAGACATTGGTATGAGTGCAGATAGTATTTACAGACAGTGTTGCGGAGTAAGTCCTCTAAACTTACTCGTTGCGTTATCGATCCTTCTATTAATTACTATTTGACGTTTCGGTCGCCTCACAACAGCCGTAGTCTCTAAGCGACTTCGTGCCGTTTCAAATCAAGTCCCATTTAAATAGTTAGTCGCGTGTATCATTGTACAGTGGCAGTGGGCGAGAAGCGCGCGTCGTCAACGTCTGCCGCGTCGGCGTCTAGCACGCCGGCCGCCAAGCCCGCCGCGCTGTCGTACACGGGCGCCATTGTTGGCGCGCGTTCACACACGTTTGCGGCCAAGCTCACCGCCGCGACGCACGCGCCCGCCCCCGCGCCCGCGCCCGCCCCCGCCCCCGCTCCAGCGCCCAGTCAGCCGACCAAGCGGCCCGCGCATCAGGTATGTAAACGAATTTTCAACTCATCATCATAACCAGCCTGAGTCAGTTCACTGCTCATCACTGCTGGACAGGACTTGTATTTTAATTTGATGTTCTTAGCATTTCCCAATGCTTATTTAAATCATCTGTTACATCTTTTTTTCTGAATTATATTAGGGGTTAAAGTATGAAATTGCCGTTTTGTATGGACGAAATCGAGAAAAGTCATTTTTCCATGCTAACAATTTTTTAGTTTTTTTAAAAACGCCTGAAGAGTTTTCGATGCAATTAAAGGTGAAAGTTAGATGGTTATAAAGCTACGCATTATAGTATTTAAATTTCTGAAAATCAAAGTATATAATACAAATATACTTAATTGAAGCAAGAAGGTCAGCTGACACATTGTAAGGGGTCTTTTCAACGACTTCCTTTGAAGTAATAGGCACTAGTATTGCATTTTTTTTTTAGTCAAAAGTTACTTTATTTAGTTTTTGATACAATAGAAAAGTATTACGCAATAATATGACTATACTTAAGAGCTATAAACAAAATAAAAAGTGGGAAAATAATCGGCAATTTCATACTTTAACCCCTATTATTAAATGTTGATCGATTTAGATTTGTCGATATACAAGTTAAGTTTAATATTAGTGAGATGATAAATATGAAGATTTTTACTTTAGCTGCCCTATGTCCATATACTAATATTTCTTCGTGTGAAAATGTGTATCACTTGTGTGACGTTAAATGAAAGATACGTCGTCTCTTTCATTGAGAACTGTCATTCTGACCAAGCTATATTTTGCTATAATAGGACTCTAAATTTAAAATAAAACAACAACAACTTAGACAACAAGTCTAACAACTACTGCTGTACAGTACCTTAGCAGCCGCTGCGTACCGTCATTTCGTCTTTGTCACGTCGTCCTTTCCGCACTCCACCTCCCCGCACATACCCATGGCGCGGTACAGCGGTTCGCGGTCAAACTATAGACACAGTTGGAAACGCTATTCACGTTTTGATTCACTACAGCAATTTAATTGATTTCGAAACTGTTTTAAAATATTTTGAAACAGCCATTGTCTCAACTTGTGCAGTGTTACAAACAATAACAAATTATATATTGACGACCTCCGTGGCGAAGTGGCGTTTACACCTGTTTTTAAAGTGTCGCCTGCTCCGAGGTCCCGGGTTCGATTCCTGGACAATGTAGAAAAAGAGTGTTTCTCTACATTTTCCTAGGCCTGGGTGTTTGTGGTACCTTTGTTTCTTATTTCCACAGTACGAGTACTTTAAATATTTACTAGTAACAGAACAATGTATGTGATGTTGTCCACATTTTATTTATTAAATTTGTTTGCAGCTAAGCAGCCCGGCGAGCAGCGGCGCGGGCGGCGCGTCGCCCCCGCCGGCGCCCGCGCGCCCCGACGAGCCCGAGCCGCACGCGCCGCCCGAACGCTCGCACCAGGTACTACACCTAGTAATTTATTGAATCAACTAGTATTGAGATTGACCCATCGATATAAAGTCAGTTAGGTAAATGGTATAACAAGCCGATACTAGACTATGTTGACTTTTATAACAGAAAGCCTAAAGAAAATACTATAAATATACAAATTAAAGACGAATATTTGTCTGAATCGGATACGGTTATCTTCTTAGGCTTCACTATTAACAATCAGTGTTCGTGGAAACACCATTATGATATGAGAAGATTTGCAAAAAAATTAATCCATTTTCTTATGCTCTGTGGCGTTTAATGACCCAAAAACATCAAAAAGCTTCCTTGATGGCAAACCATGGATATGTAGCGTCCAATCTCAAGTATGGCTTACTGCTTTGGGGCAATTCAGTAGATATGCACAGAGCCTTCATCTCACAGAAACGATGCATTCGCGCTATATGTAACGTCCCACCTTTGACTTCATGCAAAACACTGTTCCCAAAACTGAATTTGCTCTCACTTCCATCAATGTACATAATGAAGTGCTGTGTTTTTGTTAAAACTTATCCACATTTATTTGTGCATAAAGATGACTACGCACACAGAACATAAAAAACGAGTAGAAGTAGTAAGTAGGCGGGCCCCGCGTATCAAACATATGCCACGCACGCCGGATCTCATGTTTCCGCCCCCTTTTACGCGCTTCAGACGGTGACAGTTGCTAAAACGTATTCAGACAAAAATATTAAAATATGCCAACCTGCACAGTATTATAGTGCAAAAATACATGCACTAAAAATAATTTATCCAAACGAGGCGTCACATACCATCGGAATCGTTATTATATCGTTATTTTAATAGAAATTATAAATTTTGCGGATAATAATATTCCAAATAAAGTACAACCTAAAACCATTCCACTGCTCATAGAGATAAGGTCGAAACTATATTTTGGTAATTACTTATTTTTGTAATGTTTCGAAACGCTACTCATTTAGGGATGTGGTAAAATATCGATAAGTTAGTTATCGATGCTTATAATTAAATATGACACATTAAAAAAATACAATTTATAAGAAATATTGAAAGATTGCTTGTTTTTTAATGTAATTTATAGAGATAAATAAAAAAAAATAGTAATCCATGAAAGTACTAAGTTACAAAAGGTTATTGAATAGGTTTTTGTTACATCGTGTATCAAATTAAAATGGCTTACAGTGAGAGTCTTTTGCTATCGTTCCCTGCCTTAAATTTTTTTTCTTGTTTTGTAGTCTTTTTCTTTTGTTTTTCGTGTACAATAATAACTTGTTTATATAATTTAGTATACGTATTTGTTTAATTACTTGATAATACTTATTTGAGGTTCCGTAAAGATCCAAACATAGAAGAAAAATGGATTGAAGCAATTTGTAAGCAAAATAGGTATCCCGGAAAACATGCACAAATAAATACTTTCTGATTTTTCTTAAACATACGTTTATCATCCCGCATAATTAACTTTTAACCCTTTATTCTGGGCTAAAGTTTTTTTTGTATTTATAGCCTAGAGGAAGGAAGTCATTATTAAATTTTATATTCTTTAAAATATGTTACTTAAGATGTAATAATTAAGAAGATAAGAGAGTAAACATCACGCTGTCTCTCTTATGTTCTTCAAAAATGTCGACACTAACAAGTGTCGATATTCTTGTTACGATTATCGTAACTATCCCACCCCTAGTTATCAATGGTTTTCAAGTAGCATCTATCGTCGCGTAGCGGAACTATTTGATAGTGAATAAGAGGCATCTAGTGTCGGGTAGCAGAACTATCTGACAGTGAAAGGTAACCAATCGCTACAAGACGTTCTTGGTGTGCGTGATAATGTGATATAATCACAAATGTGTTAGTTTTGTTACACTGGTTTTCATACAAATAGGAGTGGATGCTACTTCTATCATTTTTTATGTTCTGTGACTACGCAACTAGATCAATAAGACATCGAGGAAGGCTGTTGCTGCCCAAAATACATACAAACTTATTTAAAAGAAACTGTTACTCAAGCTGTATAAGAATATACAACAAACTACCTCATTCCTTAACTGAACTTCCTCTGAATCTATTTGTATTTAAAAATAAATTATTTGACTGGCTTAGGGTTAAGTGTTTCTACTCAGTTAATGAATACTTTGAATCTAAAATTGACATTGATGGTATTAGGAGTAGGTATTGAAAGTTTACGGACAACAAAAATAATTATGAAATATTTTTTTTCATATAATTTAATATTTTTGTAGTTTATGTATTCGTTTATCGATATTTTGTGACATAAATATTTGCATGCTATTTAATATATGGCTGAGTATATGAAACTACTTGTAATACATTTAAGATCTGTTGTACTATATTCAAAAGCAAATAAATGATTCTTGATACAGGGTATCAAATTTCTAACGTCACCATAGTATTTATATGCATATGTTAACATAGGCTTGTTTCGGCTTGTTATACCCTTTACCTAACACCCTGTATATGCATGTAAATACTATGTATTATAGTTTGTTATACCATTCATCCAACACCCTATATATCGATGGGTCAATCTCAATATTAGGTTAAGTTTGTCGAGGCCGTTACTTTATAGATCATAAGGAAAAAAAAGAAAGAAAGAATAATACCATAAATCGTTTATTCTTGTCCCAAATAATCATCGCAAAGAAAAGATTAAAATAGATGTTTGTTTAATTTTAGCTAAGTCCCGACAATTCAAGCTCATGGAGCGCGAATGAAGAAAATACATCGAATCCCTCTACGGCACTGCACATCAACACTACGCCACAGGTTAGTAATCAAGAAAATTTTAAATTTACATATTATAAGTCATTTGTCTGTAAAATTAGAGTTTAAAATACTTTTCTCACAAGATATTATGTTCTTAATTAAAAAGCCTATTACTGAGATTTCTGTACTCTTGTAAGGTACTCGAAACATACTTTTATTTGAAACCAGCAGCTTATTTGAAATCTATGTTGTATGTATGTAAGTCGTATGTTAGATCCGGTCATCGATTTCTAACTGGTGTGCCAGGTGTTATTGAAATTTGCTTAGCCAATGCTCAATTTGTTACACTCGAAATAAACATCATATTTATAATATTGACTGGATAGTAAAAGGTAAACAACAAATTGGTTGACTGTCTCACTATTCAGCATCTTGTCTGGCATGACTTTCATTAAAACCTTGGTTCGACTAAATCAGGCACAAAACATCGTAATGGGTTAAACAGGAATTACTACTTTCAAGTTGCTATTAACGTCTTACAGCAGGAAGTGAATTAATACTATACGCAGCGCGGTCGCATGCTTCGTAGTTGAAGGGTTAACGTTGAACATACACATAAACCAATAATGATTCGTTTGTTCAGACATCAAGCGCGAATGTGGGCGGCGGGCAGGAGTACTCGCTGTTCAAGGACCTGTCGGCGGGCGGCGGCGGCGGCATGTGGGCCGCCGACCACCACAACGTCGAGCCGCCTCCGCCGCAGGTCAGTCGCACGACCCTGCATGTACGTATCTATTTTTTATTTACAATCTTTTGTGTCCTTATGTTTTATAATACAAGTTCCAAGTTGTGTCTTTAAGTGTCATTAGATACAATTTAAGCTTTTTTGGACATAGTCCATTGAAATGTAAGGACACAGATGTAAATTTTATTTATTTAATTTAATTTCAACATCATAATCAGTCCACATCAGTCAGTTGATGAAAACTTGCCTCTCCAAAAGGAGGATTTTCTTATAATCACCACTATAGACAGGCAATTTGGCCAATAGTAAAGTGAAAACGTTGCTGCTCATCTTGGTTAGAGATTATGCCTGTACCCATCGCTATGGTAACGTGAATTCATTGATGGAAGCCTTTTCCCTGCAGTGGGGTGATTATACAGGTTGGAATTTTAATCACCTTCCAAATTTTAATACAACGATCTACGAAACAAAACACAAAATATGACGTATTTATTCCTTTGGTATAGCCCAGTACAAAAATGTCAAGATATAGCACCTAGAAAACGTCCTTCAAAAATCTAAATTTTTTGATACGGCCTCCTAGCAACTCTTTTTTTTTATGCGATTCACATCTCATTTATTTTTAACGATACTTTTCATAACTTGTTGATTTTCCCTTCATACCTTTACAGGCTTAGGACGGTAAAAATTGAAAACTATGTCGCGAAAAAGTATTTTCGGGTGAAAACTTGACCTACATTTTTTACTTCATACATGGGCTCTAAGTACGATACTTAACGCCTATAAAAAAAATTGACGGCGATTAAAAAGTCACCCTGTATAGAGCAATTTACTTTGTAGCATTTTATCGCAAAACCTGTTAAGTTTATCTATCGTTGCCCCAGGTGGACGCGAGCAAGGCGCCCGGCTACCGCGGCGGCGGCGGCTGCTCCCCGTGCTCGCGCACGTCGTCGCACGGCAGCACGCCCCCGCCCGCCTACCAGCCGCCGCACACGCACGCCATCCACCCGCAGCCCGCCTACCACCAGCCGATGCCTATCGGTGAGTGACTATACGTGATGGTAGACGCAACATTAGCACGCATACTGGCAAGAATTCCGCGTCCAATCAACATATGAAGAAGACTGTAAATTTTGTCCTAGACGCAACAGAATTTCTGTTTTTTTGGAACACACATCAGATGTAAGTCAGTAATACTGTCTCATCTATACTAATATTATAAAGCTGAAGAGTTTGTTAGTTTGTTTGAACGCGCTAATCTCTGGAACTACTGGTTCGAATTGAAAAAATATTTTTGTGTTTAGGCTATATCCTTTTAAAAACTTCTTGATCGCGATCATAATAACAGAAATTGACGCGGACGAAGTCGCGGGCAACAGCTAGTATCTGACATAAGTCAGTACCTTTACGACATACCAGCTATTAATCATACCAGATATTAATTAATTAACCAGTAATATACTTCAAACTGAAGTTATACCACTTGAGTAGAGAAGGTTATGCATTAGAAAATCGGGTGTTTTATAGGATAAATCGCGGGACATGTTTGATTGATTGATCACGGCACCGCGTCCGAGCCGTGAAGAATTTGAAAAGACTAGGTTTAAAATTCATCGCGGTAAATTATGTTGCGTTTAAACAATTTATTAAAACACTGTACCGTAACTGGAAGCTTTATATTGAGATAGCATTTCCGTTTCCCGTCAGTTGCCTACCCTTTTTAGTACGTAGTTTCCGGCTAAGTGGCGCCACCTGGCGGTCGTGTGCTTTTGAAGTTTCTTAAAATTTGCGGCACACCATTTTGCTCATTGGCGTTTAGTTTACCGTCGTAACAACACCTTCACTGCAAGCCCTGTCTCGGTGATCGTTAAAATTCAGTGATATTATAATTCTCAGAGCAGAATTTTATTATAATCAAGTGAGTTTTTATACAAACTAGTACACAAATCTGGTAAGTCCTACCCTCATTATTTTAAAATGTTATGTATTTTATTTCAAGGAATTTTATTTTCAGTTTCCAATAGCAATTTTATTGCTTAAAACAACATGTTTTTAATAAAACATGAAATATCTTGCTTAAATATTCGTGTGACTTAAATAATGAATTTAACGGTTTTGCCGTTCGGATTAAAGTTATGATGTAATACGTAAAAGTGTATGGTGACTTTTCCGTTTAGCATTGAGTGGTTTGTTTGGCTCGGCTGGCAGCTCCTCGAGCTCCTCTTTAGCCGGTTAACAAGGTGAACGGCACCTCGGGTGCCGTCATAAAATTAATACGCTTAATGAATGTATCTTTATTCTAATCAAATTAATGCTAAATTGCTTGACGAAATGGGCGAATTGCCTTTTTTTACATTTAAATTATAAAACAGTGCCTTTAGAATCCCGTGTTAGTGTTAAATTTTATGAAATGGGTAAAATTGGCAAACAAGTGCCTCAAAATAGCATACCTACACACCGCTAATGATCAGTATTGATATAAGATCTCTGAGGTCAGTGGAGCCCCTTTTTTGATCAACAGATTACTAAGTATACAGATTTTTTGAATTCACGCAACCTATTCATTAAAATGGAAGAAATTTACCAAAATATTACGTAAGTCCGTATTGATAAACGCGAGTTTCAGTCGTAAATTTATTTCAATTAAACAGACGTTAATTTTAACAATTTGTACACGAAGGTAAAAGAATTATTCACAAATAAAATCGGATTCTAATAAAGTGCAATTAGTTTGGCAGCATTTACAGAGACTCGACGAGATTTCAGTATAAGTTAGAGATCCACTTACTAAAGCCTGCATACCTTTACAAACCCGTCTTATTTAGTGTAGATCCATATTCCACTCAAATGCATTCTGGAGAAAACAGATGGCATACGTAAAGCTTTTTGACCTCCAAAGGGCAAAAAATCCACATCCATCCATCCTCATAGCTAAGAACAATCAATCAAAGCGTTGCCTCTCGTGTGGACGAGGCATAAAAAATTTAGAAGTCTCATAGCCTATGCTATCAATTATTCAACCTTGCGGGGTGCCTACTTACAATATACATATCGTGCTCTGCCATGCAAGCCTATGCCTCTAATTATTCACCCTCGCGGGGTGCCTACCTATTAACAACTACCCTCCAAAGGGTAGTTGATATACAAATCGGGCTCTGCCATGCAAGCATATGCCTCTAATTATCCACCCTCGCGGGGTGCCTACTTATTTATTAACTACCCTCCAAAGGGTAGTTGATATACAAATCGGGCTCTGCCATGCAAGCATATGCCTCTAATTATCCACCCTCGCGGGGTGCCTACTTATTTATTAACTACCCTCCTAAGGGTAGTTGGTATACAAATCGGGTTCTGCCATGCAAGCCTATACCTTTAATTATCCACCCTCGCGGGGTGCCTACTTACTTATCAACTACCCTCCTAAGGTAAGTACTGCCAAAGCAAAAATGAAGGTTAATTCTATAGCCAGGGCTCGAGGAGGTTCAAGCAATGACTTGAAATCGGGCTCTGCCATGCAAGCCTCTAATTATCCACCCTCGCGGGGTGCCTTATTATTTATCAACTATCCTCCTAAGGTAAGTTATGCCAAAGCAAAATTGCTAGAAGTTAATTTTATAACCAGGGCCCTAGCGGCCCGATCAAAGAGGTTCAAGCAATGACTTAAAATCGGGCTCTGCCATGTAAGCCTATGCCTTTTAATTATCCACCCTCGCGGGTGCCTACTTTGCACGAACTACCCTCGAAAAGTGATAAACCTGCTATAGCAACATTGCTAGAGGTTCATTTCATAATCAGGGCTCGCGGCTAGATCAAAGAGATTCAAGCAATGACTTAAAATTAGGCTTTTTCATGCAAGCGATACGCCTAAAATTATCCACCCTTGCGGGGCTACCTCGCCTGCTTTGTACCAGCTACCCTCAAAAAGGAATGGACCTGCTTTTGCAACATGGCCAGATGTTCATTTCATAAAAAAGGGCTCGCGGCTCGATTAAAGTACCCGAGGTCGTTTTAATACTCCCAAGAGGTATTAAAAAAGTTGACTTGAAATAATTATAGTATCGCATTCCTTTGTGTCAAAAGTCTCAACTTGTGAACTCGAATATAGTCATGCAGTTGGTTTTTATCCCTGTATAAGGCCAAATCGAATATTTCATGTCAGAACCCTTCTTAGTGTACTTGACACTTACTGTTACATCTAAATGCTCGCGAGCATATAAAAGTTATGGTTCAAACATTGCAGAAGTTGGGATGGCAAGTGAATTTAGAAATATCGGTTTTTTGTCCCCAAAAAAAGTATTATTAACTATATAATGAAAAATGGAATAATGTGAAAACATGAACGAATAGAAAAACTGCAACAAAGAAATCAATCAAGTAAAATAATAATTACAAAGATGAATTGAATTAATGATATGAACGAATTTTGACATTTTTGTCGTGCCGCATTGTCACATAAATCATAGATAGTTGATAAGATTCCAGCCCCTAGTGGTGGTTATCGAACAACTGAAGTGGTAGAAGTAGTTGCATTGCCCTTCCCAGGGGCGTTTTTTGACTACGGATGCTTTAGACCAAGCAGGTTTGCGCTTAAACCTAGACTTGATTTCAATAATTATATTTCGAATTTTGAACTTACTAGTTCCATTAAATTCCACATATTCGGCAAATAGGCACTGCCGACTGCAAAGTCCGAACCGACTAGTACACTGTACAGATCTCGTGATTATAAAACGGGAATGTCCAATAATAGACCTATTTGCCTCCAAAGCTGCTCACATTGTCAGCAATCACTTGACCCTGGATTTGACTTGGACCTGGATCAAGCTCTTTTCCAATTCATTTTACCCATCATTACTTATCATTGAATTCAAGGTACCTAACCTTGAATTCAATGATTGAGGCCTTTTCCATGCAGTAGGATGATTATAGGCCGTAACTAGGAATACAGTTTGACGCAGTTGTAGCATTTAAGCATGCCAAATACGTAAGGTTTAGAAATCGAGGGTCAAGAGTTAAACTGTTTAACTTAAAAGGTATTGCGATAGCGGGAAGTTAAATTATTTAAGAAAAGGTTGTCATTGCATCCGTAAAGAAATGCTACCAATACTAAATGCTCTTCAGAGCCACATTCACTACTACATCACAGTTTGATTCTTAGTGTGACAAAATAATAACAGGTGTACCTACATCTTCGCAAAGGGAAAGTACGAAATCTTTATTTCTAATGAAAATATCATACGTTAGATCGGCATCGAATGCATTTCAGGATACATTGGCGATGCGTTCGGTTCTTCATGGTGCGAACCCATTACTTGGGTCTTCCTACAAACATTTCTAATATCCAGGGTGCTCTCACTCAACTAAATCTTGTAACATGGTTGTTTTTGCCATGATGGGAGAAAGTGTTCTGGCGTGTCAGAGACTGAGCACTTGCAGCACCACTTACCTTAGTAACCTCCAGATACATTTCCTCGATGGAAAAAAGGAAATCTGGGGGTTGGTGAGGCGGTGGAAGACTAGACCTCTAAAGAAAAGCTTTTACTTAAAAGTTCTTGGTGAGTCTATTTTATAAATTTGTCAAGTAACTTAGAATTGTTGTTGTTCAAGGAAAATTTCAATAACAATAAAGATTAAAAGCCTTACTTTTCCGCAATTGGCGCAATTCTTATCAGGCTTACATTTAATATGTGCATTATCACATAATACAATACTTTTACACATAAATTAGCTGTCTGAAAATAATGCGATTCTGAACCATGAACAGTGAAGTACTCACGTTCTAGTAAAACATATTCTTAAATTAATTGCTTTTACCAAAAACAAAAAACCCCAAACCGTATGGGATGTCAGTGTACTTATAAATTTATAACCGACACAAGAATGTTTCAATCATTACATCAAATAGCAATTTTAATACTTATTTATTCAGGCAGATGCATTCATGACCTGACCTTAGAATATACCCTACCTAAAGTACCTACCTAACCATAATACAAAAACTTTACCGTATGGCATGAATTTGGTTCTACAACCGATAGCAATACATAGGTACTGACAGACTGTCTACAGATAAATTTTGAATATAAATAATAAAAATGTAAGCCTCCTGTCTCGGTGATTAAAATTATAATATTTACTATTAGTTAAAACATCGCTGAGTGATTGATAAAAAACGATTTTAAATTATTCAATATTTTCATCAGTTGAGGTGCAGTACCTACGTCACGTAGGTACCTTACTGTTATAGCAGGAACTGTAAAAACGTTTCTTGATTACACAGCTACCCCAGATAGCGTAAGATCTGTGTAGCTTCCAAGAACTGGTTAGAAAATCACCCCATCGACGAAGTTCTAGCTCATGGGAATTGGTAATTAGCTAAAACATCACAACAATCCTATATGTGTGAAATTAAATCAAGTATTGATAAACTTTTACACAACTAATGCGATTGCTAGAAGAATTTCCTAGAAAGCTTTTTAGTTTGAATTTTTACCTTTTCATAGTTATATTACATGTTAATTTTTATTGTTACTCCTGTGTAACACACGGAAAAGAATATTGTCTTACTTAAAATAAAAAGTATTCAATATCATAAATACTTTTTTATTTTTAAATCTGTCACATTGGCGTTACGCTAAGGCGTTATAATATTAAGTGGCGTCACCAGGCGATAACAAACAGATCTCAATATAAAGCTTCCAGTTACGGTACAGTGTTTTAATAGCAGCGTTTTACCCTGAAATAAAACGCATATTAAAATACTTACCTCACTGGAAGCTTTCACTTTATTTCTGCCTGGTGCAATTGAGCCAATGAGCAAAATGGTGTGCCGCAAATTTTAAGAAACTTCAAAAGCACACGACCGCCAGGTGGCGCCACTTAGCCGGAAACTACGTACTAAAAAGGGTAGGCAACTGACGGGAAACGGAAATGCTATCTCAATATAAAGCTTCCAGTGAGGTAAGTATTTTAATATGCGTTTTATTTCAGGGTAAAACGCTGCTATTTTTAACTTATATTGTGTTATTCATTCATTCATATTCAAACTGATTAAAAAAGCACCTAAATACAATGTCACTCAATTCTCTTTCTTTCTATTTAAATTTATTATTTTCTTTATTTATAGGCAACAGCGTCCAAAATGCGATGGACATGAGTGGATTATCCAGAAATGGAACTATTTATCAAGACAACTCCCGGAATGGACACAACATGATGGTAAGATTCTTATGGTTGTTATTCATAAAGACAAACTGTATTTTGGATTTATTCGTACCATTGTAAAGAGTTCAAACTATAATATACATTTTAATAAACAGTGGCACGAGTGTTTGTGTCACAAAAATCATTTTGTGACCTGTCAAAGGCATTTGATTGTGTGGACCATAAAACGTTAATTAAAAAACTCAGACATTATGGTGTTTCGAATGGTTCGTAAATTTAATTAACTCTTATCTCACAGGTAGAACATAAAAAGTTTGCATTGATGGAACTGAGTCTCCAGGGTCTTGGGTGTCCCTCAGGGATTTGTCAGTATTAGGACCCTTGCTATTTTTATTACATTTATTATATGTATTATCTTTGTGAGATGGTATTGTTTGCAGATGACACTTCAATAATTTTTAAAATTAAGAGGGGCAAATTATCATTTGACGATGTTAACGATACTCTCTCTAAATTATTGCATTGGTTTGCTACGAATAATCTTTTGCTTAATGCTGGAAAAACAAAATGTGTTAAATTTACTTTGCCTAATGTAAGGTTTGCCGCTACAAATGTTATTGTAAAAGATGAGCCAGTAGTTACTGTAGATTCCTCTACCTTTTAGGTATAACTGTACTTGCCGCTCCAGGATTCAGACTGCGAAAAGTGGGTAATTCGTTCATGGGAAATTGTATTCGTATTTTCAACAAATTACCACTGTCAATTGCTGAACTCCCTGTACATAAACTCAAATCATATATCAAAGTTGTTTTAATGAAAAAGGGCTATAATACTATTAATTATTATATAAATGATAGGAACGTTTGGCTTTAAATTGTCCCAGCTCGCACTGGCATATATCTTATGAAAAAATGTATATTTAAAAAGAAGCTGGCAATAGTGACCGAGTTTCTAGCGCTGCTTCTTCTCGGCACTAGCCCACATTTGTCCCGAAGCAGTGGTAGGTTTAAATATTGGGACGTGTAAAAGCGCCTTCAGGGGCCTATTTGCAGAAATAAAACTGATAGCTGATGGCATACAAATTTTATTACTTATTGTGACTTCTAAGATTTACCCTATGATAATTATCGTATGCAAAATAATTAAATTCTAAAAAAATAAAACAAAATTCTAAACGCGTAAAATAAAAGTGTCCAAAAGGTTTCTGCTCATTATTGGTAGTGACAGATACGGACTTATCGCAACAGTAATGTAATAAGTTGAGTTTGCTGATTATTGGTCGGGATAGCTGAGGACTTATCACGCCGCTGATTTTTTTCCAGTGGGGACCATGCAAGCATCATTATCTTAGCATGTTTCAGACTAAATGTGCAATGTCTGTCCAGGTGTCGATGGCCAGCGGCGTGAGCATGAGCAGCTCGATGGGGCTGGGCTACGTGGGCGTGGGTGGCGTGGAGCCCGCGTCGCGCCTCAACCCGCGCGCGCCCGACTTCGCGCAGCGCCACACGCTCATGCAGCAGCACAAGCACAGCGCGCAGGTACTGTTAGTGTTACATACGGGTGAGCACGAGCAGCTCGATGGGGCTGGGCTACGTGGGCGTGGGCGGCGTGGAGCCCGCGTCGCGCCTCAACCCGCGCGCGCCCGACTTCGCGCAGCGCCACACGCTCATGCAGCAGCACAAGCACAGCGCGCAGGTACTGTTAGTGTTACATACGGGTGAGCACGAGCAGCTCGATGGGGCTGGGCTACGTGGGCGTGGGCGGCGTGGAGCCCGCGTCGCGCCTCAACCCGCGCGCGCCCGACTTCGCGCAGCGCCACACGCTCATGCAGCAGCACAAGCACAGCGCGCAGGTACTGTTAGTGTTACATACGGGTGAGCACGAGCAGCTCGATGGGGCTGGGCTACGTGGGCGTGGGCGGCGTGGAGCCCGCGTCGCGCCTCAACCCGCGCGCGCCCGACTTCGCGCAGCGCCACACGCTCATGCAGCAGCACAAGCACAGCGCGCAGGTACTGTTAGTGTTACATACGGGTGAGCACGAGCAGCTCGATGGGGCTGGGCTACGTGGGCGTGGGCGGCGTGGAGCCCGCGTCGCGCCTCAACCCGCGCGCGCCCGACTTCGCGCAGCGCCACACGCTCATGCAGCAGCACAAGCACAGCGCGCAGGTACTGTTAGTGTTACATACGGGTGAGCACGAGCAGCTCGATGGGGCTGGGCTACGTGGGCGTGGGCGGCGTGGAGCCCGCGTCGCGCCTCAACCCGCGCGCGCCCGACTTCGCGCAGCGCCACACGCTCATGCAGCAGCACAAGCACAGCGCGCAGGTACTGTTAGTGTTACATACGGGTGAGCACGAGCAGCTCGATGGGGCTGGGCTACGTGGGCGTGGGCGGCGTGGAGCCCGCGTCGCGCCTCAACCCGCGCGCGCCCGACTTCGCGCAGCGCCACACGCTCATGCAGCAGCACAAGCACAGCGCGCAGGTACTGTTAGTGTTACATACGGGTGAGCACGAGCAGCTCGATGGGGCTGGGCTACGTGGGCGTGGGCGGCGTGGAGCCCGCGTCGCGCCTCAACCCGCGCGCGCCCGACTTCGCGCAGCGCCACACGCTCATGCAGCAGCACAAGCACAGCGCGCAGGTACTGTTAGTGTTACATACGGGTGAGCACGAGCAGCTCGATGGGGCTGGGCTACGTGGGCGTGGGCGGCGTGGAGCCCGCGTCGCGCCTCAACCCGCGCGCGCCCGACTTCGCGCAGCGCCACACGCTCATGCAGCAGCACAAGCACAGCGCGCAGGTACTGTTAGTGTTACATACGGGTGAGCACGAGCAGCTCGATGGGGCTGGGCTACGTGGGCGTGGGCGGCGTGGAGCCCGCGTCGCGCCTCAACCCGCGCGCGCCCGACTTCGCGCAGCGCCACACGCTCATGCAGCAGCACAAGCACAGCGCGCAGGTACTGTTAGTGTTACATACGGGTGAGCACGAGCAGCTCGATGGGGCTGGGCTACGTGGGCGTGGGCGGCGTGGAGCCCGCGTCGCGCCTCAACCCGCGCGCGCCCGACTTCGCGCAGCGCCACACGCTCATGCAGCAGCACAAGCACAGCGCGCAGGTACGATCATAATAAATAAATTATCTTACTTCTTACTAATATTATAAATATGAACTTTAAATGGATGTTTGTTTCTCAATAACGCTGGAACGGCTAAAGGATTTCGATGAATTTGAGCACGAAGATAGGTTATGTGTTGGAATAGCACATAGGCTAACTTTTGCCCTGAAAAATGTATGGTTCTCGTTGGATAGATAGAATTTTTCTAAATTCCACGCGTACGAAGTCAAGGGACAACAGCTACAGCTAGTAACATTAAAAATTGTAACAGTTTGTTTGTCTATTGTCGGATTTCGCGTTTTGCAGATGGCATCACAATAGTTGATCGTAGACTTTTGTCGAATTTTGTGATTAGTCTTGTATTGTGGTACAAAATATTAATCAAACGGATTTAAAATCTTCTTGACATGATTTCTCCTTCGGTTTCAGAGACCAATTTTTCCAACATACATATTGCTTTGATTCACGACTCTATTACTATAAATTGGCCCTTATTATGCCCATTTATTTTGACACTTGGGTAATTAACAATTTCAATAGACATAAACTTTATGATACATACATATATTATACTATAATGTATGTATGTATCATAAAATTATGATTATGACTCAAATTACTTGATTATCGATTCAGATTCGAAGCAAATCAAAATCTTATATAACAAGTACTTGGACTTAATTATAATTGGTTTTAACTACTAAATGATGTTCATTATCACAGATTAATTAAGGATCTTAATATTCATACTGTAACAAACAAGGTAGAAAACTATCAAAGCTGTAGAGCAATCACAAGCAGCTTAAGTAAAAGCCGAATATGTTAGGTACTATACTTAGTTATGTAATTTAAAGGCTACACCTGTCAATCATAATAATTATGATTATCACAATAATAATTGTTAGTAAAAATTTGTTATTTGTTTTTTATAGATGTTCACGAACGCGAACAACGCTGCTAACCTCAGTACGCTGCTGATGTCGTACCAGCAGCCCGCGCCCAAGCCCATGCAGCACACGCCGCAGCCGCACCACCCCTACCAGGTATACTACTATTCATCAACAGTGAACCTCACAACACCAAGGGATGACTGAGGAACCCGTGCCCTAAGTCCATGCATGCTTTTATGCTAATTAGCGATAGCTACATATTACTTCAGCGGATATGTACATTGCTTATCTACATTTATTATAAAGCTGAAGTTTGTTTGTTTGTTTGAATGCGCTAATCTCTGGAAGTGCTGATTCGAATTGAAAAAATCTTTTTGTGTTCGATAGTCCATTTATCGAGGAAGGCTTCATCACGCTGCGACCAATAAGAGCGAAACAATACTTAGTGAAAAATGATAATCGCTATCATAATAACAGAAATTGACGCGTACGAAGTCGCGGGCAACAGCTAGTATAGGATATAGGATAGACATATCTGCCTTCCTCTGCCAAATCAATATACATAATGGCTGATGAAATATATTTTTAAATCATACCTACATCAGACTGGGCCAACAAAGATTAAAATTTTTATAAAAGGTACCTATGTGTGACTTGAAAATGTACCTTATGGAGGTGTATATTTTTAGAGATATTTCTTGTTTAATTTTTTATTGGTAAGTACATAAGCTTTATTGTTTGGAACTACCTGTTTCTAGCCTAAAGAATAATTAATCGGTGTTTACTTAACTTCCAATGATTAAACAGGTTTTGTATCCTTTTACTGAAAAATACATTTTCCTGAAAATGCACACTGTTATTTATCATTTTCAAAAATGTATACCTCCGTAACTACCTATCTTAGGAGGATAATTCTAATTTTTATTTGAGCAGCTTATTTATGCAGATAACAGATTACAGAAACATGCGTAACTCTATTTAATAATATATATTTATTTATATATTTATTTAATAATATTTCTATTAATGAAACACAAGGCACCTTTACCCTCGGAAAGTCTCACTATAATGTAAAGTAGTAAATTTGTAAACTTGATACCATGCAACACATTTTGGATAAATTTACTAAGTATATTTACGGATGTTAAAGTTTACAAGTTATGTAGCTATGTTTATGTCTCTAAAATCTGACGCGACCTTAAGGTTTCTTAACCTTTAATGATTAGAAGGTAAAATACATATTAAACACAGGTTTAGTTTTATTAAAATAATTGAGATTATAATGATTTTAAATAAAAATATACATTAAAATACTGCAACCTACCGCATGGCGACATGATTATATTATAAACTCCGATGACATTATCGTCATTCGTTGAGGTTCCATGTTGTGAATATTTACTACTGATTTCGTGTTTTTACACCTTGGATGAATTAACCACTGGATATGAAACGCAAGAGCAAATGTATGAAAACATCATCAACCAATTTCTGCGGGGCGGGGGGAGATTGTCGTGTCAATTATTGACATTTAGTGCGTGAAAGTGTCGATATTTTTCTATCGATTCGATTTTTATTACCAAAACAGAAATTACATTATGGGTATGTTTAATTAAGCGCAAACCATTAAACGAATAGTCGCTTATGGTTTTTTGCGTTAGCATTAATACACTCTGGTGTAAAATGGATACCATATATTCGGTGGTGTTTTGTAGGGATCCATTTTGCCTCTCTTCGGACGGCTTCGACCCACATTGTTTTACTTAATGGATCACCAGAAAATCTAAAATGACATTAATAGGATGTATTGTAATAGAATATGAAGTATAAAATTTTAAAGCAAACTGTTGTATTTTTAAGATTAAGTTCTTTAATCTACTCTAGAGTTAATCATTTTACAGATTCATCATTTTATTTCAAAAGTATTTATATTATAAATTTATTAGTACCTACTTATGTTTATCGACATGATTTATCGACAATTGTCAAGCACAGTTAAAACTAAATTGACTAGGGAACGAATGATGAACGTACGATAATCCTACCGAATGACGTATGCGTTATCTTGTTGATTTTGTAGTAACTGACCACTACTTTTTTAAATGGCAATGTAACTTTTCTCTAGGAAAACACATTTCAATATTTTAAGAAAAATAACAGCTTTATTGGGATAAAAAGTTACTTTTTTATTTCTCAATTTAAGGAGCTTTGTCATAATTGACAACGTTACTTACGGATGAAAAGAAATATTTTTTGTCTTGCCGCTATAATTTTTATATAAAAATACGGCACATTTACCCATTTTTTCCGAGAATGTTTCTCACCGAGCTCTAAAACCGTACTGACAAGACGTCACATATAAGTGAGGCTAAAAAGCCCGCTTCGTTGCCAAGGGGGCATAAGCGAAATTGCCTGTCATTACGCGTCCAGTGGTTTATTCGCCCAAGTTTTACACTAAGGTACTGCTGAACACCTTTAAACTTTGGAATTTATTTTAATCACACAGATTACTGTAATGTTCGTTTACATTCTTTGCTACACATACGTTCACCTTATCGTGACGTCACAGCCGACGCCATGACACCTGTGTTTTATTTTATAATTGATAAAATATAAGAAAAATAGCTTTAAACTGTGGTAAACTTAATTTTGTTATCCCCTTAAATTAAGGTTTTTTCGTAAATAGTACATGTGTACCTACCCTTATTACGAAAAGGGATTTCAAAATCTTTCGTCACTCCTATAATTGTCCATATATTAAGGGTAAAATGACCCATTTTACGAGCACCTTTCATTATCTAATCAAATCTGTTGTTATGTCGCAGTCGCTCCTAGAGCGCGGAGCGGGGGCGGGCGCGGGCACCGGGGCGGGCGCTGGCGGGGGCGCGGGCTGGGGCGACGAGGAGGAGCGCAAGCCGCGGCCCATCGGCACGGAGCGCGCGTGGAAGCTGACGGGCGGCGACGACTGGCCGCACGCGCACGCGCACCACGCGCACCACGCGCCGCACGCGCACCTGCCGCACACCGACCACGAGCGGTACCAGGTGCGTACGACACGAGAGCTGGGCCGACGGGGAGGAGCGCAAGCCGCGGCCCATCACAATAATCCGCGCTGTGAAAAGCGTCAAAAGTTCATAGTTTTTGAATGCTTGATTTGAAAACCTTCTCAAAATTAAAAATGGATAATTCACGTGCATAAAGACAAAAAAAGGTTGCCGAGTTAAACTTGAGCCCAAAAGAAGAGGTGCAAAAGTAGCAGGCACCAAGGGAAAACTTATTGAAAGGTATCATTTACAGACTTTCCGCTGTTTATTTTTGCAAAATTAGAACTTGAATGTTTTGATATTTCAGGCTAAATGATTTGATAGATTGGATGCCATAAAGTTTCATTTTGTTTGACAGGGTGTGAGCGGGATGAGTTCGGTGGGCGTAAACGTAAGCGGGCACGTGGGGCTCGAGGCGGGGTACGGGGCCGGCGCGGGCGCCACCGCCGCCGCGCTGTCGCTCATGCAGGCCCTGCCGCTGCACTACCTGCCGCCCGCCCCGCCGCCCGCCAACCCCGACCCGCACCACTGGGACCAGCACCACCACCCCGACAAGCAGGTACCTACACCCGCCCACTACCTGCCGCCCGCCCCGCCGCCCGCCAACCCCGACCCGCACCACTGGGACCAGCACCACCACCCCGACAAGCAGGTACCTACACCCGCCCACTACCTGCCGCCCGCCCCGCCGCCCGCCAACCCCGACCCGCACCACTGGGACCAGCACCACCACCCCGACAAGCAGGTACCTACACCCGCCCACTACCTGCCGCCCGCCCCGCCGCCCGCCAACCCCGACCCGCACCACTGGGACCAGCACCACCACCCCGACAAGCAGGTACCTACACCCGCCCACTACCTGCCGCCCGCCCCGCCGCCCGCCAACCCCGACCCGCACCACTGGGACCAGCACCACCACCCCGACAAGCAGGTACCTACACCCGCCCACTACCTGCCGCCCGCCCCGCCGCCCGCCAACCCCGACCCGCACCACTGGGACCAGCACCACCACCCCGACAAGCAGGTACCTACACCCGCCCACTACCTGCCGCCCGCCCCGCCGCCCGCCAACCCCGACCCGCACCACTGGGACCAGCACCACCACCCCGACAAGCAGGTACCTACACCCGCCCACTACCTGCCGCCCGCCCCGCCGCCTGCCAACCCCGACCCGCACCACTGGGACCAGCACCACCACCCCGACAAGCAGGTACCTACACCCGCCCACTACCTGCCGCCCGCCCCGCCGCCCGCCAACCCCGACCCGCACCACTGGGACCAGCACCACCACCCCGACAAGCAGGTACCTACACCCGCCCACTACCTGCCGCCCGCCCCGCCGCCCGCCAACCCCGACCCGCACCACTGGGACCAGCACCACCACCCCGACAAGCAGGTACCTACACCCGCCCCGCCGCCCGCCAACCCCGACCCGCACCACTGGGACCAGCACCACCACCCCGACAAGCAGGTACCTACACCCGCCCACTACCTGCCGCCCGCCAACCCCGACCCGCACCACCGCGCCACTGGGACCACTAAACCACACCACCACAAACTCAACGAATTTCGATTTGATAACACGAAAAGTGTCAACTACCCAATTACAAATTTAGGAAGTTTTTGTTACGAACGAGATCAGATTTGCGACAAATGCTATTCAATTCTAATATTCTTTCCGTATTTAAGTTTTACATTTTGAAAATATGCTTGGCAGCTCAGAAGATGTGAGCTCAATTTTTATCATGATCCATCCTTGCTCCCCCTGATCATTACTTTTTTACTTTAAAGCAATTTTATCAGAGTCTATCTTATGTCTTTAAGGCCAGAGTTCACCAACAGACGTTTAAGTTTAAACAGCGTTTAAAATATCATTTGACATATTTTGTATGGGAATTAATCGTCACTCTTTGTTTACTGGCTGTTTAAATGTTGGTGAACTTGGGTCTAATAAGAAGACCCCATGTGCTAATCAACTGATTGGTTTGTCCGCAGAGTTGGAGCAAGTGGAGCCACTAGGCACCGGCCCGGCATAGACGATACTGCCTTACGGAGGCGCGCAGACTCGGCATCGGTCGCGACGTTAGCTTCTCTCGTCGCCGCGCCTAACTATCCGACGAGGATTATATATTAATTGTAACCCTTGGAAACGGTGTAGATATTAGTGAGAAAGAATTATATTATACAGATTATCTATATACATAATAGAGAAAATGTCCTATCGAGAAAAGAACTACTTATACTGTACGATCGACTGAAGTGAGCATTAAACGATTCATTATAATGAAACTCGTGAGGGGAGCCGGATGTAGTTTTATTTGTTACTGCCGCTCGCCGCTCGCCGCTCGCCGCGCGACGTAATCTTAGACAAATTATAGTTTGTTAGTCGGCGTCGCCGTTCGTCTGATGTAGATATCGCGTACTAACTTGTAATCTAGGTAGCTTGGAATGTGATTCCGAAGTGCCGGTCAGTGTTTTGCGTTGCCTCGAGCCGCCGCCACCGCCCTTATATACATATTTTACATTATATTATGGCATAATACAATATTAATTTTGACGATTGATATGCTCGCAGACCGAGGCGGATTATTAAACGTGTATTAATAAATTTGCTTGTACATGAAGATTAAATATCATATATTGATGCACTGTATCCACTGGTGTTTTTAATAATACCACCTGTTTTTCAATAATTCTTTTTTAATAGGTTTATTTGGGTAATTTGTATATTTATAAGTAAATTATTATTGAGAACTTGTCTCGAATATTATAGCAGGATTTGCGGTAAGTTCTAGGCAAATCAACCAGTGTGTTCTTGATTAGGAGATTCTGGCTTTAATTAAATAAAAAAATCCCATGTCAAGAATAAAATCTTTAATTACGATTTGCTTATGTTACATTTTATTATGGATGCCTGTTTTTTATACAGGATGAAATTTTAACCACCTTCCGATTTTTAATATATCAATCTTCAAGACAAAAAACTAATGACGTATTTCTTCTTTTGATATAGAAAAATGACAAGACAAAGCACTTAGAAAATGTCTGCCAAAAATCTAAAATTTTTGTTACGGCCGCCTAGCAACGCTTTTTTTACGCGTCGCGCATCTCATTCATTCTACGATACTATTCATATGTTTTTAATTTTCCCTTTAAACCCTAACAGGTCTAGCTAGGACCGTAAAAATTGAAAAATATATCGCGAAAAATATTTTCGGGTGACAACTTGATTTACATTTTTAACTTCATAAATAGGCTCTAAACACGATACTGAACGCCTATAAAAATTTTGGAAAGTGGTTAAAATTTCATCCTGTATTTAGAAATTCATCAATGTGTTTATGAGTCTTTTAAAACTTAACACCTTTTACTAAATGCATTTGAATATTTGAATTAATCCAACAATCTTTGGACACAATTACCTTTTTATAATTTATATTATATAAACGCTTTACTGTAACATGGCATTGATATTGTTCTATATTAGTTCTAGTCATTCCAAAATATGAAGCAAAATATAAATTTATTAATGGGCCAAAGCAAACGTCGGGTCAAGCGACCATATTTTTTTAATAACATGGTATTAAAATATATAATTATTCTTCGTTTTAAATTAAATATTATAGCGCTCCATACAATTACCGTATCTTCATTACTAATGATACGGTTAAACAATTTTACATATTCGACGACTCTGCTTTCGACTGAAACATATATCTGGTACACAAAAGCTAAAAGGCTCGAATGTTTTCACAACTCTGTGTGCCGCTCACGTATCCTGGACTCGAGGTCGTCGTGCATCTTCTCTACTTTGCGCGCATGTTTCTTGATCATCTGCTGCTGGTGGTCGAAGTGATCCATCTTGTCGCCGGTGGCCGCTATCTGCGAAATTTTATTATAGTAAGTATAAGCAAATAGATAGCCGAAAGGTGATTCACAAAATGAATAGAAATAGATTTTTATCAAAGATATTAATACCTTTGATAACAATAGCAAAAGAATATATACGATTTAAAATTAATAACATTTATAAACCAAAGTACATACAAAGTAACCCAATCAGAAATGAATTTCAAAATCGGTTTGTTATTTTGGCTGCCTTTCACTTGACATTATTATGTAAAACAAAACTAAAATAAATGAAAATGAAAACAAATGTAACCTTGCTATGGTGTTTTTCAATGTTGCTTACATGATCAGCTCGCAAACTTCGTAGTTTTAGCAGACGAGATTCGTAGTGTTGCAACTCCACCTAAAAAATAAAAGAAGTGGTAATTTATGTATTTCGTTACAAAAAATGCGTTGAATCTATAAGTGTCTGTCTGCACTTCAGCTCATATTATATAATTGTTCTGGTGTCATGGAAGTACATTGAATTTCATTAAAAATACATACTAGTACATACATTACGGGTACCTTCCTTTCATTTAAAACATACGAGTATTACGTAATGTCTGCGACTACATACAGTTGGATTTATTTCATGGGAGTATTCTTTCCAGGCCAAAAAGTAGCTTATGTGCTATATCGGCTCTCAATCTCTCTTTACGAAATTTTATCTGGTACCGGTTTGGCGTGATTAAATTAAATTTATTCATTGAAAATTTAAAGTTTAGATTAATCTTAAGTATTTTAACACACTAAGTATTTTGACAAACACGTAAACTTGATTAACTTAATTCAAAATCAATTCAAAAACTTTTGAAAGCAGCCAAACTAAGAGCAATTTCATAAAGTTGTGGTTTTTCCTACAGCAAATTAAAGTTGTGATATTTGATTAGAGAAAGGGATCATGTATTATCAGTTCTATCAGCTATTGCCAACAAAACCAAATAAAAATCTCTCGCAAAGTAATAACTTGACTGTGATTTAAGCGCCTAGTAATTAAAACATTATTTACTTTTAACGACGCAAGTTCGTCTACAGTGAAGTTAGAAGCAGCTGCTATTTTCCACAAGCCTTGAACTTTGGGCTCAATAAATTCCTTATTTCTCGGACCTGAAAAAGTAACAAATCTTATTATGTATAAAATTGAACCTATTTAAACACATTTTTAACCTGCTGTTGAATAAAAATATTGTCCTCGACAACAAAAACTATTTATAATCAAACTTTTATTAAATTGTATAACATTTATGAACCTTTAGCTGTTATTCTCTGCAATCTATCATAGCCATCCCTCAAACTTCTGTGTTTTACTCGAACTAAGTTGGCTTTATCTATGAAGTCTTTGTTAATTTCATTAGTCTCCAAATGGTCATTGATCTCATTGTACTTATCTATTTCCTCTTCATCTACAGCATCTGCAATAAAAACATAACAGTGTTATACACATCCCGCTCGTTTCCAAACCACAGTGAGAGAAGTGATTTTGACGACTTTTTGTATATCAACGGGCGTCACATAAATTTGTGACAGACATCGAGCGAAACATTTTGTGATACGTACAGCGGTTTACTAGAGAAAATGATGCATAAATCTGTGTCTAGATTTTTTATCTTAGGCAGAATTGTATAGGAATATTTAAATGATCAAAATTATGCAAAGTTTATTTGTCACAAATTCAGGTTACTTATCATTTTTGTTGATATACAAAAAGTCGCAAAAATCTCATCCCTTACCGAGATTTGGAGACCAGCCGAAAGTGTTTTTTTAAGCCGGCTGTGCAGCCAAAATATTTTTTTTTTAATAAATTGATCATTTTACACACAATATTTTTTAATCTTTACTAATACCTAGGTAACACTGAAAATGTTTAGAAAATGAAAAACGGCTTAATGTAGAAAGTTGCCAATACTTTTATTGTTTTTCGAAGTAATCTCCGTTCCTCTCTACACATCGTCGCATTCGATGGAACCACTGAGAAAAGCAGTGTGCCCATTCTTCCTTAGGAGGTCTCTTCTATAGCATTTTCGTACGCTTTCACCGCATCTTCAGGGCTCGTAAAGCGAATACCTCGAATTTTATCTTTAATTCTTGGGAATAAATGAAATTCGCAGGGCGCCAGGTGAGGACTGTATGGCGGATGACTCATTATCTAGACACCTGCCATAGTCAAATATTCAACAGTCCGTTTTGCAGAGTGCGCTGAAGCATAGTCGTGGTGAAGGGGGATCTTGCTTCGAGGGCGCTGCTGTCGAATTTTTTCCAAGACAACAGGCAAACAGCGATTGACATACCAGTCTGCAGTAACTGTCCTTCCATCTTCTAGCACAACTGTTGCGAAATGACCGTTCCGACCAAAGAATCGTGGCAATCATCATTTTTCCTTGACTTCTTCCTTTCTTTACCTTAGTTGGCCGATCCTCGAAAGGAAACACCCACTGAGCTGATTGTCTTTTGGTTTCGGGTTCGTAGCAATATATCCAGCTTTCATCACCTGTGACGATGTCAAATACAGCATTTGAGTCACCGCCGTTAAACTTAACATTTGGCAACACCGGTCCATGCGAAGGTGTTTCTGGTCGTCGGTTGAAGTATGGGGAATCATACAGGTACAAAGCTTCCTGACGCCTAAATGTTCGTGTAATATTTTTTGAACTGATGATAGGTCTCTTATCTTCCTCTATCATGCGTTGCACAGCACTGATGTTATCTTCAGTAGTCGCTGTTAAAGGACGTCCCTCACGCGGATCATCATTGAGATTGCTACGTCCACGCTTAAACTCGTTAAACCAATTGGGGATGGGACTTCATTAAGAAATGCTAATCGCAGCCTATCATACGAGTAGCTTTGTTGTTGAGTAACGGCCGGTCTCAATAATCTATCTATCGCCAGTTTTGACATGGTGATAGGAAACAGTTTCTATCTCTGATTTTTCCGTCCAGAGAAACAAAGACAGAAGTTGTTTTCTATCTCCGATATAAAACTGAAGATAGATAGGTTATTAGGACCGGCCGTAAGCCCACAACGAAAGTCATAATAAATCATTGGAACGAAAATTTTCTCGCGTTAGGTTCATTTTCACGTGCATGTAACAATTGACGCGTACGAAGTCGCGGGCAACAGCTAGTATTAATATACGTACCTATTTTAAGCCTTGTGAAACCAGGGTGGATTGTGTGGGACAAGTAATTGTTAGGTACTTGGTGCTCGTACCTATATGGACTTTATCTGGCGACATTTTACTTATTTCCAAATTTTGTATTAACGTTAATTTGACTATCTTTGAAGCATGAATAACAATGTTTTAAAAATATTTAAGATTGGAGGCTGAGGTTACTTGATTGGTAGAATGGACTTTAAAATAAACTACCATGAACTTAATAGATGTGACAATCATTACATTGTTAATTTGTTTTTGTTAGTGGCTGTTGTTTGTTTATAAATTACTGATGAATTGACATTGTAGAGCATCCATTATTGCTATGTTATGTGTGGAAGTATATCCTATCTGTCTATCTGTTACCTTTGTATGTTTAAACTGTTTAACCTGTAAGACGAAATTTTAAATGGAGTTAGTTGTTGACTCTGGGAAGGGCAAAGGATAGTTTTTATCCATGAAATCATCTTTTAATGGGGTTAAAAGAGTGGGGGAAGTTAGTATGGGGAATCAAAATTTCTCAATTGCGTGTAGTGCAATATTAGTAGACTTCACTACTTTTTTTTCCACAAGATTTTACTCGGTTGGGCGAATTATGTCCAATTCGCAAAATGTCCAATTGTCCAGTTCGCAATTGGTCCAGTTCGCAATTGGTCCAATTCGCAATTGGTCCAGTTCGCAATTGGTCCAATTCGCAATTGGTACAGTTTGCAATTAGTCCAATTCGCGATTGGTCCAGGCAATTAGGGTGGTCAATATTATATATCAGGGCGGTAAATACCAAACTGGAGAGTAAAAAGAATAAATAATGACTTATGGGAAAACGGACGAAATCGCATTGATTTGAGCGATTTCATAATCGCACTTGAATTTTGTTATTTTGATGTTAAATTTTTGTTTTATGAGGGTAAATAATCGCCTATAAGTCTTTTCTTTTTTATTTGGTAGTAGTGCAAATATTACAGGGACAATGTTGGTCGACTTGCTGTTTGAATTACAATCAATATGCATAACATACATTTGGTAAAACGGCTTAGGACATACTCTAAACGTACAATCAGCGAAGAATGACCTATGTTTTTTTACAAATTTTCGGGCCGTTTTTGTTGCCGTTTACAAATTAAGAAATCTTTTGCCAAAGCCTTTGGGATTGTGACAGTGCTTGTATCGCTATGACTAAGTGAATCAATATTTAAATATTTTCGTCGGACCCTATAAAGTGTATCTTTTATTGATTGAAATTGAGGTTCCGTATAATCATCATCTTCAGTTTGCTGTATTCTAGCCTTCGTCATTTTCTTTAACTATTTTTCGTAACAGACCTAAATTTTCACAAACTGCCCTTTTTCAAGTCTGCTTTTCCCTTCAAAACTTGATTAAAATTTTGCTTGGTACACAAACATGGCAGGATTCACGTAAAATAACTTTTTTGTCTTGATCCAGTGTAATTGAAGCAGAACATATTTTACGATTAATACACCGCCACAATATCGTATTATTTTATTTATTTTATTTTATTTTTTATTTATCTTTATTTGGAAAACAAACAGCTATAAATAACACATATGGCTTAATAGTAATACATTGTTCTTAAGCAATAGAGTTTTCACCATTATTTATTGCAAAGATTATGTTGACGAGATTGAAGTGTTGTAATCTAAGGAAAGTTACACATTTATTATTAGTATTTGTCCAATTTAGATTATACCGGTGGCCATCATTGCGAATCAAACTCAACTTTCCCTTCTGATTTTCAATAAATGCAAACTCTTGATTCATTGTTACTTGCATTAAACATATCCTCACTAGGCATTTCTAGGTAGGTACCTAAGTAATAGGGGTTAAAGTATGAAATTGCCGATTATTTTCCCACTTTTTATTTTGTTTATTGTATTGTATCAAAAAATAAATAAAGTAACTTTTGACTAAAAAAAAATGCAATACTAGTGCCTATTACTTCAAAGGAAGTCGTTGAAAAGACCCCTTCCAATGTGTCAGCTGACCTTCTTGCTTCAATTAAGTATATTTGTATTACATACTTTGATTTTCAGAAATTTAAATACTATAATGCGTAGCTTTATAACCATTTAACTTTCACCTTTAATTGCATCGAAAACGGTTTAGGCGTTTTTAAAAAAACTAAAAAATTGTTAGTATTATGGAAAAATGACTTTTCTCGATTTCGTCCATACAAAACGGCAATTTCATACTTTAACCCCTAATATTTTAAAATAAACAACAATAATTTATATTTCCTCGTTTAACTATATGTAAAGTATTACGTGTTCTACAAACGTGACGTTAAGATAATTAATTAAGTGCCTACCCTAGTTTGCAATTTTCTGCCAGCGATTTTTATAAATACCCTAAAATAAAATATAAAAATGCCTGCGTTTAGTTACAGACAATTAGACGGTTTGTAACAAACCATTTTCGTACATATATTACTACTTGTAATAAAATATCTATAACAAAAAAATTAAATTATTGACTGATATTTGAATTGGTCAATGTGCGAATTGGACCAAATGCTAATTGGACAATTTGAGATTTGGACAACATGCGAATTGGACAATTTGAGACTTGGACATTGTGGGAATTGGACATTTTGAAGCCACTGGACATTTTGCGAATTGGACATAATGCGCCCAACCGATTTTACTTCTTAATAAAAACATTTACTTAATTTTAAAAACTGAGAAATAATTTGAGATTTTCATATCTAAAAGGAGTGTTATCAAACAACTTTTGTTATTCTGGTTTGTTGATGCAATAAAAAAAACTTTTTTTTTTTGAGATAGGACTTTTGAATTCAACAACACCTGTTTACATTGATTTCAGAGTTGTTTGTAAAACGCCCAGTTGTTTATACTTACATATTGATAATAGATGCTAACAAACTCGAGCACTGACGCATTAGGTCAATTGAAGTTCAATACAGTGAGTGAGTTTCAGTCAAATGATAAAAATAATGATGATATTACAAACCAGTATTTGCACGCGATATCGCAAGTGTTGAATTAAGAACTGTGGATGGATGGACCCAACAGTTTAATTTAGATATTTAAACTTGAAAATTTTTCTCAGGCTGGAGTCAAACCCACATCCCATGCATACTGGGGCTTGACGCTTTGTCAATTTAAGCTACCGAGACAATTACGTCACTGCGTGTATTGTTCATGTATGTTTTTAGAACTGTGAGTCAGCGTAGTTTCATCAATGGCAGGAGTTTACAGTGTGCGTTACGCCAGCGTAAAAGTATCGAATTTCTTGACTTTAACCACACACATAATTAGAGTGTCAGTTCGTGTAATTGTGCACAAAGGAAATAGGCAGACTTGGGCCTGACTGTTACAAGAACCAGATAATAACTAAAATTCATTATGTATTTTTTTGGAGCTTGGCGTAAACTATCAATTATCTGTTTTATGGGACAAAAAATGTAAAAGTTATAATAAAGCATGAAACTGATACCCACAGCTTCCTCATTCCAAATCCATTAATTATCCACTATGCAGGGTTGCCAGTCACAAAAATAGCTGATTTAAATTCGATTCGATTCAATTCTGACAATTCGATTAGTTGATTAAATCATAATCTCTTGAGACAAGCTTTTTTTAAATAATGATAATGCAATCATAGCAAGATATTTTTACTGAAAAACATTGAAGTTTTATTATGGGGTTCATGAAGATTAAAATGTTTTGTGACCTGTTTTTTACGAAAATAAATTGCTATTATAATTAGTAAAATACAATTCCTTGAATGATATTTTTAACGTAACGCACACGAGTTTGCACTCTTAACACCCTCAACCTTATGGTGAAACAGCTATTCAAATCTATACTAATATTATAAAGCTGAAGAGTTTGTTTGTTTGTTTGTTTGTTTGAACGCGCTATACTAGCTGTTCCTCGCGACTTCGTGTGCGTCAATTTCAGTTTTTAATATCGCGATTATTTTTGCAACATTTTTCACTGATGCTTCGCTCCTACTGGTCGCAGCGTGATGTTATATAGCCTAAAGCCTTCTTCGAAGCATGGACTATCCAACACAAAAAGAATTTTTCAATTCGAACCAGTACTTCCAGAGATTAGCGCGTTCAAACAAACAAACAAACAAACTCTTCAGCTTTATAATATTAGTATAGATTTTAAGCTATCCAATTTCAATAATAATATCAGAATTTTGTCTTAGTAGACAAAAATTATAATTAAATCAGTTTATCAATCATATATGACCAAGTTTGTAAACCAAAACTTATTAATATTAACACGACAACCTGTTAACCCACAATGAGTCTAAGTACAGATCCATAAGACAATTTCTAATGTGTTTGAATATTCAAGATCTTTTTTACTGGTGTTCAGGCCACTTCCAACCTCTTTACACTTTTTAAATTGACGCGACCATTTGAATAAGAAAGCACCGAACGCGCGGAGTTTTGCGCTGGAAACGAAAAGAGAAAGATAGACTTTGTTTCGTAATTTTGTGAAATTATCCTAAGCGGCATTTATTGTGATAAAGTGGTGGCATTGTTATAATAATGTGTCAGTGAGTAGGATAAATCAAATTAAAGTGAGAAACAAGGAAAGGCGTCCTATTTGACTCTGATCCACGTTCTCGCGTAAAACTCCTGTAATCATTGAAATGTACAAACCACCCATACATTTCAATGACTTAGGTTAGGTTTCATTTCATATCATCTCATTTAATTTCATATCAATAAAAAAATACTACTGAAGAATTGGCTGTATGGGCATAGTTCCCTTTGCCTACCCAGAATGAGTGAAGAAAACAACAACAACAACAACAGCGAACGCGCGCAATTCAAAATTCGAATCTGGTGAAAAACAAATGAACCGTGAACGCAAGCTACGCACATTTCAAATTGTCGCCCCGCTATTGCTGTCTGCTGTTCCCGTTGTGTTTTTATATCTTTAATAAATTTGAAACATATTGTATACTAAGTCCAGGAATATATTGTAAGAGCTGCATTTCAAGATTAATCCGATAATCAAGAACCCATAGACCAATACTAAAAAAAGGAAAGGTGGCCACCCGTCGGAGTCGATTCAAAGATATCTAATAAGTACATATAATATTGATACCGAAGCCGATGCAAGTAAGTGTTTTATCTGACTTCTTATGCTAGCGAATGTTTGAATTGTGTTAGAGATAGGAAGTGGTATAATATACTTTCACCTTCCTTATATTTTTTTTCCCTTTAATATTTTGTTCCTTCTTTAACTATTACCTTTGTACACCTGCACCTTCGTACTGCTCAAAAAACTGCCTATGTCCTGTGGGTAATATTGCATTTGGCCCCCACAACTGGCATTGAAAATTGTGTCAGTGGTTGAAAAGCTAAGGCCGACTTTAGCTTGTAAGATTACTTACTTTTATATCCAGTCTCGTCTCCTTTTTCTACATCTTTCAGAATTTCATAGTATTGGTCAATTTTGTCTTGATGATGGATAAATTCTTCTTTTAATGCTGAAAGCTCTTCACTCGTAAAACCAGAAGCCTCTGCTTTAGCCCACATCATATTAAGCTTTTTGTCTTTAAACAAACTTTTGTTTATATGGTCATCTGTCGCCGAGTTGTATGACTAAAAACAGAGTGTTTAATATAATAATAACAAAATCATTTTAAATCAAATTTTAAAACCCTTAAGACATTATGGTAAAAGTTTAGAACTTGGACCATTGAGTTAAAAGGTGGGGGAGGGGGATAGGGGGCCGGGAGGTGGTGAGGATCCCCCAGTAAAGATAGGGAGGCACAGGATTAAAAAAAAATTTTGAGGTTTGGATTCAAAAATCGTGTTTTTGAGGCGCTCGGCGGCACGTTCGCTACGCTCGCTCCGCTCTCAGGCCTTCACGCCTTTGTATGGTCACTGTTCTAACCTAACCCAACCTACACTTTTCTAACCTACTGAAGCCAATAAATATCATTACATGGTTTTTTTTTTCGATTGCAGTATGAGCACCATAGATAAATCGCGTTTTATTTTCGTTTGACATATGTAAAAAAATATGCAAATCTGTTATCAAAAAGTGAAATGGTCATAGAAAAAAGAAATATTTAAAAAAAAAATCTAAAAAGACGCAATACTTCGCACGTTGAAATATTGCTTAAATTACTACTTAAGTAACTACCATTTAGCCATAAAATTGCGGAATCCCAGAACCCTGGTCCAAGTTAATTATATCTAACTATTATATCCAACTATATCAGACATTATATAAACCTTATTACTTACATCATGCTCTTTTTGCCTACCAGAACTGTCTCCAAAATGTTCTCGGAGCCCATAGACTGACATTATATTAGTCAGCTTGCGCCTCAATTCGGCTTCTTTTAAGCCCTCTTTGTCGCCACCTTCACTTTTTACCCTTTTATATGTAATTTCTTCTTTGTCCTGGATCATTAAATCACTGTATAATGATTTAAGTTTTGGCTCTGTTAGCCTCTGAAAAGCATAAAAATCACTGTATTTTGCAAATTATTTCACAAAGTTTTCTCTAAAGGTGCTGTTTTATACTCCTATAAAATTATTTATAAACAAAAGTATATTAAATCTTATGTTAAAAATTATAATCGGTTGAAAACTCATACTGGGGGATAATAAGACAGCCTGCAGAGACATGTTGTCCATACCTGTTGGGCTTTAGTCCATAATAAATTTAATTTATTCATCCTAAATGGTTTATCTAGTGTCCTAAAGTTAACTCCTTCGTCATCCTTTTCATTTGCACTCCGTGAGTACTTATTTTCACTGAGAACAGCAGTCGCAAATAGAATAAAAAGCACAGGAATACTAAAACCGCGAATGCTCATTTTTATAACTTTGCAATTTTACTGTCACAAAACAACCGCACTACAGGTAATTCAAGTGTCTCCAGATATTATACACGACGACCAAGACGGATCTTTTAAGATTAAACAGTGCTTAGTGCTAGCGAGCGATTAATATAATTAAAGCGTTATTTTTTACTCAAACAACAAAACTCGCACGCAATTATTGACGCGATCAATCAATCAAAAGAGCTGAACAAACCGTATGTATTCGGGACTTAGTAACGGGTATTCCATGTAGTACCGAGTAACGAATCGTTACTCACGAAAGCATTTCGTTACTTGCATTTTCCGTGTTAAGTCGCGAAAGAACCATTGATGAGTGTGTTGTAACGTTTTCTGATCGTATGTTTTATGAATGGCGTGCCTTATTCGGTTAATTGAAAAAATTTTGACAAAAATGCACCTTAAATTTGAAATTTTTAAGTATTTTATCTACATATTACATTGATGCGACTCCGTGATATCATACTTTATGTATGATATCACGTACGGTATACGACTCGATTTGTTGTTCCGCGCTATGTTATTAATGAGGTATCAAAAGTAACGAGTAACGTAAAGATACGAAAGTACCGAGTACTTTTTTTCAAAGTAACGAATTCATACTGGTACGCAATATTTCGTCATTTTTACACCTCTGTCAAATATCAATCAAACGTCAAACAAATTGTTGTTTTTTTGTCTCTTTCGGAACCGGCTAAGGTCTGAGACTATGCATTTCAATGATCATAGGAGTTTTTCGCCAGAACGTGGATCCGAGTCTTTCCTTGTTTCACACTTTGATTTGTCCTACTCACTGACACATTATCCTAACAATGCCACCACGTTATTATAGATTTATTCTACTTACTGACACATTATTATAATAATGGCACCACTTTAACACAATACATATATGACGCATTTGATAATTTCACAAAAACTAAGATACAAAGTCCATAATTCTCATTCTGTTTTCCGCGCAAAACTCCTTTTTATTTAGGGATCCGTAACCGAATGGCAAAATACATGAATAAGAATAGTGCATATCAAGTGAACTTGACCTTTTTTTTTTTTTTTTTTTTTTTTTTTTTTTTTTTTTTTTTTTTGCACACGGACGACCGGTCGTTTCCTATTGAAACGATCGCTCGAACGGCAACCCTCCCACGGGGGAAGGAGGTGGTGAATCCTCACGGATACCTCACAGCCGGCTGTGAGGTTATGTGAGACTTCTACTCACTAAACACCACCCTTATTCGCTACCACCAAAGGTGCCGTAGCGTATCTGAGGCGACCACACCCCATGGGGGAGTGTGGCGCAGGGCGTTTCTCGCCTAAGCGGTTTACGCACTGAAGGAGGCTGGCATTCGGGAGGAATGTGAGCCTAGAATAAATGAATTTAAGGAGCCGTTGTTCGTAAAGAACATAGGCCTGAATTAATTATTTACTTATCGACTGACTCCCAGAAGGGGTGGCAGCCGATTTAGAGGGCTGGGGGCGACCTGAAGGGTCTTATGGGGTGGGCTTAGTTAATTAATTAATTAATCTGGGGCTTGAGACTTTTTATGACTCTCAGACACCTTTCGTGGTGACTAAGTGTCATAATAATGTCTCGGGTGGAACGGGCAACTTGACCATAAAGCTGCGCTACTCTAGTACTATCGATAAATTATACGACTAAATGACATGCCATTATGTAGGAAACGATAACGTTACAAAATAACGACATCGTAATTTAATCGGGTTATACGTTAGTCACTTCAAATGTCAGATGGTTTTTAGCGCAATTATATTGAAATTAGAACATATTTTGGTGCGGACATATTTCAGTGTGTACCTACTTGTGATTGTTCTTCGTATAGATTATTTAAAAGTAGGTAAATTGATAAAAATTAAATAGTTCTTTGGATCACTCAGTCAAAATAGTAAAGAACATATTTTATTTTTTTGTATTTTAGATGGCTTAGATGATAGTAGATAGATGATATAGGCTTGATATTATTAGAGTTCGTAGAAGAAAACCGCGACATAGCGTTAGGTCGCTTTGCAAGTGGACCTCAAGTAAAACAAATGGCTAAAATAACCTGGGAGTCCCTTGCACCGCGACTTAATGCTGTCGCAGAAGGAGCTACTTAATCTGCGGACCATAGACGTCGATTAAGTTAAAGTATCAAGTTATTATCAGTAGTTGTATTTCCATCTCCTCACAGTTCATTGCAGCATTACCATTCTTGTTTTGCTTGTATCATTTCTTATCTTTGCTTTTTAAAAGACTAAAACCAAAGCCGGGAACTCTAGATGGAGTGCGTCTGCCACTGGTGATGGGCCTAGCAGGCTGGCTCCATTCGCAGAGGCAGAGGAGCAAGTGCTGGCCATTATAGGACGGGTGGCGGTGGAGGGATTAAGTAGTGTGTGCGGATACCATTTCATATTGATTTTTTACTAATTTATAAGGAACATGAAATATGATAGTACCTACATTGAATTACTATTATATGATTAATGAGACGTCGTCTCTTGACTCAATCAAAAGAAAAGCTCGTGCCATTTTGCAAATAAAACTTTTCAAACAAAATAATGGAAGTGTTGTTTATGAGAGAGCCAGTCATCCATTTATAATACATATCAGTCAGCGCTTGTTATGTTTGGCGTGCTTTTCTTTTCTTATAAGCCATCCAAAAATGTCTTAATTTAAACTAACACCCAAAAAGTATTTTTTGCATATTATGATTCCACTTAGTTGGATAATAGTGTATATTCACAAAAAACTGCTCTTTAGTAGTTCCTATCAGCGACACTTGAAAATTCCGGTGACTAACGATTTTGTTAATCACTCTGACTTACAATATTACCAAAATCGAGTTATCGATACACAAACGGCTGTCAAAAGTGGGAAAGTTTATATAAAAATAAAATAAAATAAAATAAAATCAATTTATTTCAGACTTTAGGGTCCATATTTAACAATAAAGTATGAATGTACAAAATTTAATTGAAATATTTAATTCAAATATCTGCCCCGGTCTGGGGCGCCGGGCACACACACTTGTGCTTTTACCCAGTGCCGCAGAAAGGGGCAGTCCGGCTTGTCGCTCAACACGCTCAGGATGCAGTTGGGGCTCCCGCGCGCGCGGAGCATGAGCGAGGCGATGCGGCGCCGCAGCACTGTGTGGAAGCCGTCTGTGTGCGCGTACGCAAACATCGCAGACGCACTACAGTAGCGCGGGAGCCCCACCATCACCCTGAACGCATTATTATATTGTACTCGGAGAGCGTTGATGGCCCGCTGTGTGTAGTTGACCCACAGATTGCAAGTGTATAAGGGTTGACAAAAAGCTTTGAAAAGGGTCACTTTTATCCCTAAGCTACACTGCGCAAATCTGCGTGCCAACATATTACAGCGGACCGCCATCGCCCTCCTTTCCCTTTCAATGTCATCGTCATCAATTAAATCTTCGGTGACCACATGACCGAGATACTTAAAAAATTTAACACTGCCTAGTGCAACGCCATTGAGCAACACACTTGGCATATCACCTATCTTACGACCCTTAGCTTGGAAGGTTAAGAGCTCACTTTTTTTTACATTATACAGGAGACCGTGTGACATTGCGTACTTCTCGCATACACCAATTAATTTTCTGAGGGCAGCGATTGATGGGCTGAGCAACACCATGTCATCTGCATAACTGATGCTGTTGATGCAGTGACCATCGATCGAGCAGCCAACTCTTGTGTCGCTCAGCTCAACAATCAGCTGGTTGACATACAGGTTAAAGAGTGAAGGCGACGTTAACCCCCCTTGTCTCACTCCACACTTCAAACTGTATTCATCAGAGAACTCTCCAAGCCATTTGACCTGGTTAGTTTGGTGGCCATACCAATATTTAAAAATATTGATAAACTCACCCGGCACACCAGTGTCTTTTAGTTTAGACCAGAGGATGTCGTATCTAACCAGGTCAAATGCCTTAGTGAGGTCAAGAAAGGCTGCATACACAGGAGTGTGCCTATCCGTGTAGTATTTGACAGTCTGTTTGAGCGCCATAATCGCACATTCAGTTGAGAGTCCAGGTCTAAAGCCAAACTGCGCGTCATGTAGAATAAGATGGTTTTTGAGTTGTCGCTCAAGCAGACTATCAAGTACCTTAGATGCGGTTGTAGCTAATGATATTGGGCGGTAGTTGGTCTTGTCAGAGGTATCCCCAGTTTTGTTTTTAATTATAGGAACTACGACTGTCTTCATCAGCTCATTTGGCAGATAGGAGTGCCGTATACATAACGTAAACAGCAGCCCTAAAAGCCTCGGGAGGTGTGGCCCTGCAAACCGAAAATGTTCAGTACTTAGGCCGTCATGTCCAGGAGACTTCCCTAAGGTCATGCCTTTTATTATGCGGGCAACTTGTTTAGCTGTAATGCGATCCGGTACATCCGTCACCACGACCTCCGCATCTAGAGCCTGAGCACTTTTTACTGGAGATTCCACTTGAAAGTGACGCCTAAACACATTGGCTATGTCTTTTGGTTCACTAATGCCGTTGATACTCACAGGGATGGCGGGCTTTGCACTTAGCTTTTTTGTTTGTTGCCAGAAACCCTTAAAATCTTTGTTCTTAAATTTGGTAGCTAAAATGTTCATTTTAATTTTTTCCTGGTTGTTTTGACAATTTTTTAGTTTGGTTTTAAAAATCTTCCTTGACTCATGCATTTTATCATAAACAGTACCACTATTCGGCCGACCATACCATACCCAAGTCAGAAACATTTGCCTTGCATTCCTGTGAGCATCACGCACATATTTGTTCCATCCTACAATAGGACGGCCGACATGTGATTTACTGCCTCTCGTACGCCCAACATAGCTGGCCACAGCAGCCTCCTGTAATGCTGATACAATATTACCGTAAAGCAGGTCTATTGCAGCCAAGTGTGCCGTGCCGCTATTACTACAAATACAATCGCCACACTGAATGAACTCACGAGGAAATCCGATATCCCGTAGCTTATTATTGCAGTATTTGGCATACGTTTCTATTTGGCTAATGTCCCTATCGCCCCAAAGAACTTTATTTATTGTAGCACGCGGCAGGTCAATTGTTTGACAAACTGATTTTAATTTACACTGAATTTCTAGAGGGAAGTGATCAGACCAATAGACATCGAAAAGTACTTTTGCTGATAGGACCGTGCTTAATGCAGCTTCTGTAACCACACAGTGATCAAGCCATCTACGACTGCCGTGCGCTTCACTAACAAAAGTATAAGTATTGGAATTCAAACCTAAAATTTGAATATCTGCACATGTCCAGCTTTGCTCAATACAAAAATTTTGAAGTTCGACACCAAACAATGTCCCAGGGTGAGCATTAAAATCTCCTAGAATGTATACAGTTTCTACATTGCAATTCTCAACTATTGATGTAATTTCACTCAAACATTGAACATATTCTAAAAGATTTTCAGTGGAGTCTGTAGGCATATAAACAGTAAAAACTAATATTGGTCGATCCGCCACGGTTGCCTTAATTGCACAAATCCGATTACTTTGACACGGAATCACAGATGGACACTTAAACTTACTGTTTCTCCATAGGAGTGCCACGCCACCGTACGGTCGTCCGTGCAGTATTCCACTAGATATATCCACTGCTGATTTACCATAGAAACCAAAATCGCTGCTTGTTTTACCGAGTTCCGGTATCTCGTGTGGCAAGAGCCAAGTCTCTTGTAGTGCAATAATGTCAGCACTTTGACAAAGCATTTTAATAGACTCTAAGGATCTTTGAAAAGACTTACAGTTAAAGCTAATTAATTTCAGATTTATACTGGTTGTCGTATTATCCATTGATGTTTATTATTTTGTGCTCCTCGCTACAGACATATTGTGCATGTCTGTACTTCTCCTGCTAAATTCAATAAATCGTCGAAATGTTATACCATTGGGCCACAAATTACAATCTAAAAACAAACTTAGTTTATGCTTTGGTACATATATTTTATACGAGTGGTATTCTCTTTGCTGTTTGGGTTCAATCTTTTGTACTGTCACTTCCAAATTCGTTTTGCATTTAATGTAGGCTACTATGTCTAGTTCACAGGTTTCTTTGTGTACATTATTTATGAAGAGAGGTACATTAGATTATATGACAGTGCCTATTAGTCATAGTCACTGACCTTGGCATTAATTTAATAATACACCGACGATACGTAATACCAAAACTATGTTTTGACAGTTCACAGATAAACACTTAGGCTCAGCGATTATCACTTTGACTGTCAAAAAAGATACGTAATAGCGCTACTGGTAGTTTTGAAAATCTAGCACATTTTCAACAGCAGCAGACATAACTTTGTCCTCCATACAAACACTATAAAAAACAAAGTTATTTTTGCAGTCAACAAAATATTGTGGTATATTTGTTAAACTTGGTACGGAACCCTCAGTGCGTGAGTCCGACTCGCACTTGGCCGGTTTTTCTATCTTACTGAAAAAAGATTGGGTTTCTGGTAAATCTCGTGTCCCCATAATAAAGTATAATAATAATATATCGATCTGATCCCTGTATTTTATTTGTGGAGACTAATCTCACCTGAATGTACCGTTCTAATGCGTAGTCACTTAACATTAGCTCAGAGGCTACTAAATTATACAATAAGGTAATAATATTATATTCAGATTAATCTTTGTGATTTGACTCTAGTGCTTTTTGCAGACTACCCAGTTAAGAGAGCATAAAAAAGAGTGGCTTGCCGCTATGTCTAAAGACACCTTTCGAAGATACTCTGTAATTTGTAGCCTGCATTTTAACCCCGAGGATATCTTTAGATAAAAGTCATCAATGATTGTAAGACCTGAGGCTGAGGCCTTATTCAGCTATTTCAATTGCAGTTATATCGTGATTGAATTGGGCAACTTTGACATTTAGCCATTCTAGAACTGTCAAAAATCTGCTATTCAATTACGATTGTGATTCGATTTGGTTACGCGAATTAGGGGCCAGACGCAATTCCATATTTTTTTCCGGTGTTAAGAGCAAAATTATTACTCATAATAAACATATTTCATACCAAGCGTAAATATTACTTTAATCCAAACAGTATATCACAAGGAACAACATCCGGTAACAGAGAAATATTGCTTTAATATATTAGCTATTTTATTTTGATGTCGGTATGTTTTTTCTTACCTAGATACCCACGTATCCTCCTATTTTTTTCAACATTATTTCAATATTTCTACTTTTCAACGCAAAATAAAACCTTTCTATTATGTAAAAAAAAGATTGTATCGAAAATCAAGCTAGAAACAGTGAATACAAAAATTTTAATATCATTGTATAGTTTCTGCATTAGGCAAAATTTCCTTGACCTTAATACAGGCCGGTGGCAGTTTTATCGACGCCGGCGAAGGTGCTAGAGTCGGCCATACATAAGAGCCTATACCAACAGGTTGGCGCACAGTTAGCAGACGAGCAGCATGGTTTTCGGGCGACGCGCAGCACCACCTCCAACCTGCTCAACTACATGGCGGACGTGGTGCCTTCGGTTGATAGTGGGGTGCAAGTCGACGCCGCTTATTTTGATTTCAAAAAAGCCTTCGACTTAGTCGACAATGACGTCCTACTTGAAAAATTAGCGGGCGTTGGCTTCACTCCACACCTACTGCAACTGTTTGCCAGTTATATGGGTAATAGGCAGCAGTATGTGGAGTACGCGGGGTACATCTCAAAGCCGTATTTTACAAGATCTGGGGTTAGCCAGGGCAGTAATCTTGGGCCTCTGGAGTTTTTGTTGATGGTCAACGATTTGCCAAGCGTGGTAAAGGAGGCAAAGTGCTTATTGTTCGCAGACGACCTAAAGCTGTATCTGCCTGTCGAGAGACCGGAGGACTGCGAAAGGTTGCAAAAAGACATCGACAGAGTGGTAGCTTGGTGTGAGTGTAACCGGTTGCAGTTCAACACCTCCAAATGTGTGGTAATAACACTGTCTCGCGCGCGTAATATTATCATGCATCAGTATGGAATCGGAGGTGTGCCTATGGAAAGGGTAACCGAAGTTAGAGATTTGGGCGTACGGCTGACTTCTAGACTATCATTTAGCGAGCATATTAGTGGTATCTGTCGGAAAGCATATCGTAATTTAGGCTTTATTATGCGCAGAGCCCACGGATTTACGAACATCGCAGCAGTTGTCGCTTTGTATAACACCTTGGTCAGAAGTCAGCTGGAGTGTAATGCGGTCGTGTGGGCGCCTCATGAGACAAAGTATAAGCTTATGTTAGAAAGGGTTCAGAACAAATTTATTAGGTATCTGTACATGAAGCTCTATGGAGTTTATCCATTTTATCCGCTGCGATATCCTAATTTATTTGTTCTGGGTATGGTAGGATATAGCGAACGGCACCCACCTCGTCGAACGGCACCCACCTCATCGAACGGCACCCACCTCGTCGAACGGCACCCACTTCGTCGAATGGCAAACGCCTCGTCAAACCGCACGCACCTCGTCGAACAGCCGTATCACCGCTGTGCCGGTCGAAGTGGGGAGCGTGAGGTTTTTTCGTTACGGAATTTCTGGATTCGGTCCCCGCGCTCAAGGCCCGCGATAGAAGCTATGCAATAGCTTAATAAATAAAAAAAATATTTAAGTGGCCTCAATAAGGTGTGTTATGGGTTGTCACCCTACAGACGTTAGAGGCCTCCATCTGACACTCGAACCACATAAGTTTTTTTAATTTAGAAATGACCGGGTTTTTTTTCAATGTCTAAAATTGCATATTTTGATAGTTGATGTTTAATAATGATAGCTTATTAATTAATCCTCAAAATGCAAGTCAAGCATTTTTCCAATTGGGCTACCACGGCTCATAAATTATTAAATAAAAATATCTAGTTAGGTTTGACTCTATGTGTATTTTATTGCTGTACATAAGGCATCTAAGGATGAATCTGTTGCTGGAAAGAGGAAAGAAACCTGGCGAAAAAATATTTGTTACCCACCAATGACAACAAAATTTTTCGAAAAAATATCAATTTTATCCTTGCTTAAATGATATTCCTCATCATCCAGTACAATCTCTCACTACTGAATCAAGACACGAACTAATAAAAAGTATCGCAAACAGATAATTAAGCATAAGATTAGAAAACGTACGCCAACGAAGAATATCTTAAAATGACGGGAAAAAATTTTTGTCTCAGGCGGGACTCGAACCCGCATCTCCTCGCAGTTCGGGTTCGAGTCCCGCCTGAGACAAAATTTTTCACGTTTATATACTGATATTATAAGTGCAATTAAGTTGCTAAAATATCAAATAAAGTTTATTCAATAATGTTTAAATTTCTAATAAATTTTTCGTCATTAATTTCTTGTTTTATTTCCTTTGCTCCGATTCGGTCTTAAACGAGTCTACTACAACTTCAACTTAACGATCCACTGTAACTCTCCTATTCCACAATAGTAAAGAACATAACCTAATTAAATAAAGATAAATAGCATGGGCTAGCAGGTGACTATTAGCGCTTACAATCCGTTTTAGATAGTTTTTAATAGAATAAGGATTTATAAATCCAGCAAGGCTATCCGAGAAGATAATACTTTATGGACACCGTATTAGAAAAGGAGGCACTTCTACTTCCGAACCTCTCTCTCGGCTCGTTTTTTTTAAGATACTGCGCGCGCAGTCCAGCTTAAGTGTAGGTTCATGCACACTGTTAATTTCTTTCTAGAATACAAGTTTTACGGCCCTCGAATTTCTTTATGTGTCTATCGGCCATAGACGAATATCTAGACAGCCCAAGACAGCCAAGTATTCAGCATCATAAACTGAAGTTTAGCACAGTATCAAAACTTATCTTATTCTATACTAATATTATAAAGCTGAAGAGTATGTTTGTTTGTTTGAATGCGGTAATCTCAGGAAGTATGAGTCCGATTTGAAAAATTCTTTTTGTGTTGGATAGTCCATTTATCGAGGAAGGCTTTAGGCTATATAACATCACGCTGCAACCAAAAGGAGCGAAGCATGACCGAAAAATGTTGCATATATAATCGCGATCATAATAACGGAAATTGACGCGGACGAAGTCGCGGGGAACAGCTGCTAGTATATAATAATTAATCAACGAACCTGTGCGACCATAATGTAACTCTAAGCGATCAATTTGGTATCAGTTCAATCTGTGATTTGGATCAAGAAAAGTTTTTCTGACACCATGTAGGTAGTTAAGGTTTTTAGCTTTCTAAATTTCTCATTTTACAAAAAAAAAACAATAATATTACTTACCTACGTTCGTATGTCTAGTGATTTTGGTCATGCTAAGTATGCTTAAAAAGTTGTTGCATGGTACTTATCTTTTCAGATTTAGTTATTTAGATTAATAATATAAGGCTGAAGAGTTTGTTTGTTTATTTGTTCGTTTGAACGCGCTAATCTCAGGAAGTACTGGTTCGAATTGGAAAATTCTTTTTGTGTTGGATAGTCCATATAACGAGAATGGCTTTAAGCTATATAACATCACGCTGCGACCAATAGGAGCGAAGTATCAGTGAAAAATGTTGCAAAAATAATCGTGATCATAATAACAGAAGTTGACGCTTACGAATGTCGTGGGCAACAGCTAGTATTATATAATTGTTCCATTATGGCCTTCCAATATTAAATTAAATAATGATGATCCATCACAGAACATTGAAAAGAGGTTTCCATGTTCCGTGTGATCCATTGATGGGTACATAAAATTAGGAATGAATACTTTTTTTAAAATTATATTCCGGTAAATTGCTAAATTCTAAGATAGTTTATATTTTGCTTTGATTATATCTAAGATATTTTGTATTCTCAAGAGAATTTGAATCTGTAAAAATCTAAAAATAGTTTCATTAGATCAGTTTTTCGATAGTCAATAGTGAAGGATGGTTGAAAATGGAATGTAATGTATTTTTGAAAAGAAACACTCTTATCATAATTTGGAAGACAGTCAGCAAAAATAAAAAACTCAATAATCAGAAAATTATTATCCCTAATACGAAACATTTCGTATCTACTTACAGACGTTCTTTCTTATTGCAACGTGCGAGGAATCTATTTTAAAAACGACGTCTCTTTTTGTGCAGCGAATGTTAGTCTCTGTGGGACTGATGAATTGATGATAAATATAAACTTTTCTGGATGATTTCAATCAACTTCAACACATTAACATACAAACCATTTGACATCAATCTTGTAGAGGTCGTACATTAAATTGATGCTAAATTGGTGGTCTAAAATCTGAGGTTTAGCTATATAACATTTATAATCAAGCACGGTGTCCATTTTTGCATACTCATACTATGTGAATAATTAATGTTTATACATTGGACTTTTAAATTTATCATTAGAACTTAAGAAAAAAAAGATTAAAATTCCAGTTGTCACCTTGAATTGAAATCGAATCGTATCTTAAAAACCAGTCTACATAATGTTTTCTTGAGTTTACGTGAACACTATACATTGAAATGAAAGATAGTTTACGGATTTAGAACGCGTTTATTTTTTATTTAACCCGACGTTTCAAACCCTTTACAGCGTTCATGGTCACGGGTAGACTAAGGTGTTATTCGTCTTTAAGATGGTAATTTGAAAAAATGTTTAAGTACCGCCTGTAATTTTTATCGTTAGTTATGTTCCTTTTCACACAAAATGAGAATAAACGCGTTCTAAATCCGTAAACTATCTTTCATTTCAGTCTACATAAGATTTCATTATTTTATAATCAGTTCTAAAACAATATCTTTTACTTTTGGAAATGCTGATTTCAAATCATATTTGTAAAACAAAACGCAACTGGTGTGGCGTGAAAATAGTCACACGTGCTGCAGTTCCCTTCTCTTCTGGGTGGGTTTTCAATGTAATTGAGAAGCGAAGACAGGAAAACCAGGAACATGCGGTGATTTTGATTATAAAATATTAAGGTTTTTCAGGTGAAGTATAGGTGAGAAGTGTAACCAGCAAGACACAGCAAAGTTTTATTATTTTTCCTTTTTATAGGAGTTGCTGTCTATGGCAGTGCCAAGTGCGTGCTATGGAGGGTAGATGCAATAATTATAAATTTAATAAATCTAACACTACGCGCAACCAGCGACTAAGATCTGAAATGCGTTTAGCTTTAACCTTCGAGCAACGCGGCCTTCCGTCCCGTAAGGGAGTAGCCATACGAAGTGTTTCCCCTCTGTCAAAGGTATAAGCCCAATTGGGCATTAGCGTTTATAAAAACTAGTTGCGCTCAGATTTTTTCCTAGACCGAGTCCAGTCGCGCAAGTGAACGCTGCCGTATTAAAAATGCCGAATTGCTCAGTTTTCTGTTGTAAAAAGAGGTCTGCAACATCGAGTTTACAAAATGATGGTGTTACATTTCACATGTAAGTAAATTTGTATCGTATTATTGCTATTTAATTACATTTAAACACTAAATTCGCATATTTTATTCTTGAATAGTTGTTGGATTTGTTCAACAACATAAGGTCCGCTCGCCCGTGCAAATTTCAGATCGGTCGCGCGATAAATCCGAATTCTTGCCGCTGGACAACATAGTGATGTTATTACTTTCGCATGACATAATGTTTGTCGATAAAGGGTGGTGGTTTTCGACGCCGACGTTATATATTTAATCACATTAGACAAATAATTATTATTGTTGACATGGTTTTATGTGTGATGTAAAATCTCTTTTCTGTTAGGTATTAAGTTTGAAACTCTTTAATAGTAATAACATAATAGTAATAATTTATTTTTATTTGATTTAATCATTCTAGTTTGTAGTTTCTATGTATTCTGTGCAACTTGTTTCTTTTCCTTTGTCAATGAAATATACATATAGAAATGTTTTTAATGTAATCATTTAAACTCGGTTTTTTTAGTATTTTTTTTTTATTAAATTAACTTGCAAGATCAATCATGGAAAAATATATTGACACCAGAATTTCTTTTTTAATGAAAAAAATTTCATCCGCCAAATATACACAAAATTAATTCATTTTCAGAACCAATGAACTTCTTATGACTAATTTTCACGCAGATACGTAATTTACTATTCTCAAATTCATTATTAATCCATAATTAGCGGATCCGGCAGAGTTCGTCCCTCCCATACCTCCAATCCCTCCAGTCCTTCCCATCCCTCTAATATTTTTAAATGTCGTGTCACGGTTTATATGGTGTCACTCCTTTAAACAGCTCATTTGTAGCGATAGCGGTATAAAATCATCAGCTCTCAGAGGTATAAAATTTAGTCTTCGTCCTAGTTTTGTACCCTTAAAATTTAAAACAAAAAATTAACATCAAATTCGATCGTTATTTGAATATCAAAAGATGTTGTTAAGATCCTATTAATAAATAAATATTATGGAAATTAAGTAATAATTGTTTTTAATTATAATTCATAATTTGTTCTGTAAATAAAGATAGTATTTAATACATAAAATGTTTCACTTTGTTAGCTTTATTCCGTCTTGAGAAAAAAAATATCGATATTGCTACATTAACAGTTAAGTCCAACTCTATTTACGTTGAAAACGGGGCAATGTGTGAGTTGTAACTCATCCGTACACGAATTGTTGCTGAATTGTTAAATTTTTTGTGTGTAAGTGTCGTCAATACAGTGTTGTTTTTGTATGTGAGTATGCGAACCTGCGCTTGTGTGCACATTTCCCCCCGCAAAAAATGCCAGAACTTTTTGTATAGAATAGAATCGCTATGCCTACTCCCTTCCGGGACGGAAGGCCGCGTTGCTCGAAGGCTTTAACGTATAGGGCATAGCTTACAGAATAGTATTTTTCTTAAATTGATTGTATTTTCTTGGCTGACTTCACATAAAAAACATTGTTCCAAGGCCGTAAAACTTGTAATAAAAAAAATACATAAAAAACATACATTCCACAGAGTTCATTTTAATACATCTGTGCATTACATTCAAATGTACTCTGTGATTACATTCTCTTGTATCCTTTGACAGGAGTTACGTTCGTTTTCTTTTCGTGGCCAATTTATTGGTTTTGTGACTATTTTGATATCGCATTGTTGCAATTTTCAGTGCATCTGATTTTAATGCGATCATAAAACCACCATATTGTATGTGTATTGTATACGACTTGACATTTTACTAAACAACGTTCAAGTTAGTTAACTCTGCACAATGGAAGCTCGATAAACAGCTTCCCCACCTGAGAGTGCATCTGGGTACTCGGTCTCGGGCACGTACATTCATCTGGCCATCAGCACTTTCTCTTGCTGATGCGTTGCGAGTCTATTACTCAACACACCGTTGTGCAAAGACATAAGTGTGACTTGCCAATGTTTCTTAACGGTAGTGTGTAATCTGCGGGGGCTGGCGTCGGCCGCGTTGCACGGGAGTGCTAGGAAAGTGTCGAGTGTGATGTGTATTGCGAGTGTGTTGTGATGGTAGAGCGCGACGGCATGAGGCGTGGCAGCGGTGGAGGCTGTGGCTGGGGCGGCGGAGTTCTGGGCCGCTGGTCGCTGCGAAGACTACTCCTCGACAGCCCCTTGGTGGGCAGAAGACTCGCCAACACAGGTAGCCTAAACTACATCACATAATGTAAATATCAATACAAACATGCAATTCTACAATAATTTATTGCTTTTCTTTAAAAGCTTAGAGACTATCAAAGTAAAATCCATTTTCCGTATCCTGATAATAAACCTTTGTGGCAGTTGTAAATTTGTTAGAAATTTCAGATAACATGTATTATGATTTGTAGAAGTGTACATACTTCTATGTTTAGTGTAACTTAATCCCTCGATCGTGAGTTATTCCAGACACAATTGAAATCAATTGTTATCGCGGCACGCGCGTGCCTCCTGGGGGTTGAGGGATTAATAAGTAAATTGAAAAATATATTATAGGAATTACATCAACAGTGCAACTATAAAAATATTTGAATATAGGTTTTGAACAACATACAACTGTTTATTGTTTTAGTGTTGAAGAACGAGTATGATTTAACAACCCAACCAATTGGGAGACATTATGGCTTTGGTTCTCAGATCATAATAAGTCAATGTCATTGTTAATCAAAGTTATGTGACCTCATTTCATAGTTGCATAACACTTAATTACCTACAAATTAATATTCAACATTCAATTTTATAGTGTGATTGACCTACATCACCTACATGCTACACTTTGCTTTTACATAGTGTACTGTACTTCCTTGATATGATTAGATAAGAGCTATTGTTTCAACTTTGTAATTGTTAAACTTTAATTATCAGAATCCTCCTTGAACAATTGCACTTTAGACATAACATTGGAAGTACTCCCTAAGTACCTACATGTACCTACTACATTTTATTTTTATTTAAGTGTGTTTTTCCAAATATTTTTTTTAATTTGTTGTTGTTGCCAAATTTTAACTTATAACTTAAGTTAACTTATTTCTGGTAATAGGTATTCACCAGTTAGGTATCTGAGCAATTAGCGAGCAGTATCTGTTATCATCCTTAAAACTTTAATGGGAATGCAAAATAATGATGAAGAATTGGCAAGTGAAGGTTCATGTTGAGTTACATTTTATATTGAGACATAAACCAAAAAAAAAATTGTTCTATGAAATATTTCAATTATTTTTAAAAATTTTAGTCACACTAACCAAGGATCCTACTTGAGCCATTATTCAAAATTCATTTCCAATCAGAAGATAATATTTATTAATTGCTGTGGTGCGAAAGAACCTTTGTTTTAACAATAGTGACATAGGTAGGTAGCTTATGTTATGAGATCATATCACATCTCACAACAAGGTACAAGAGAAAAAAATACTGTGTCAGCTGTGTGTCATCTTGGGCATTCTAATGTTATTGTATCAAACCAAGTGTGATAACAATGCTGTGACATTGTTTCCATTGTTTATTAGAAGCTTTCGGTAATTGCTACCTTTATAGGTTTTGGAAACTTGCAGCTGGCATTGTATGTAATAAAATTCAACCTATTTACAGTTTTCTAGTAATAATAGGTGTGTTTACACTTTGCGCACCAATAGGGACTCCATAAAAAAAATATTTTAGTGGCTAGCTTCTCGGCAGTTATGGACTTAAATGTTTTTGTTTTGTTTTCATTAGTGTAGAAAATTTATAATGTTCTTTTGCTGTCTGTGGAACAGCTCATTTTTTAGCTTAACCTGAATAAATTACAGACTTTTACTATATCAATTACCTAGTAGTGAAATAGTTTTTTTTTAATAGTTGGTTAAGAATAAGTCAACAATAAAATAATTTTAGCTAAGATAATTTCCTGATGTTTATCACAAATAACTCTGCATGAAAGCTGCAGAAGTTGTCAGTTTTAGATCATTGTTGTTATTAAATAACTGAAAAAAATGCACACAAAACTGCTAATGTATGTATTCAATCAAACATCAAACTTAGCGTTTTTTGTATTGTGTTATCCTGTAATTAAACTAATATGTAATTAACTGGATCATGCTCAGTGGTAGGGTCCCTAAGTATGCAACTTATGGACCCTACCACCCTACTTTGCTAATGCCGACTTATCAGATTCGATAATCACGATGGTTACTACCTGATTTACCTTAATAATAACTTCAAAGAACTGGTACGAAAATTTTCTTCTCCAAGTACAATTTTAATGTTGGTTGACAACTCTTTAACTTGCAATCTCTACTTAGGTCTGATAGTGTTCCTTTTAAATCTGTTGTACCTCCCATATGCTACTGCTGCGAAATTTTCACATATCCATTAACAACCTTGAAGACACTTGTTTCTATAAATATTTACACTTCAAAACTTAATACTTCATAATTGTATCCTCGATGCGAATAATCGTAATCACAGACCTACAACATTCTTGAAATACTTATCTAACTACATTCCTCTTGATAAAGAAAAAAAAACTTAAGCTTAAGGGTTCCTTTATTACTATAAAATCCAAAAAAACGCCCCGTTGGTCTAGTGGTTTAAATACCGGGCCAAGATCTCAGGGTCCCTGGTTCGAATCCTGGGTCGGGCAACAAAAAAGTTTCGAATTTTTGAACGTTGCTCGGGTTTGTGATCACCAACCCGCATTTGGCAAGCGTGGTGATTATGCCCATACACCCATCATTGCTGTGGTAACTTGAATTCAATGATGGAGGCCTTTTCCCTGCAGTGGGATGATTATAGGCTGTTACTTTCCTTTTACTTTTTTACTTTCCAAAAAAAAAGAGCTTGGGACTGACTTTTGTGCATTGCGAGAACCTGCGAGTGCCCGGTGCTACTCGCGCGAACACAAGGAATCTTACATCTATGAATAAAAGAGAAGTGTTTGCTACAGAACCCTTAGTGCACAAACCAGACCTGCATGTGACTTGTTTTTATAACGTTTGCTAAAGGCCCACAAACTTTAATTTTCGCTTCAGACACTATTAAATGTCGTCATCTGACTCCAGTCAGATGGAAAGATAAGAATGATGTTTGAATAACATGGCACTATGGGTAACAATTATTGTAATAATGTCTGATGTTCCCGCTCTAAGATGTACGTTTACCTACGTGGGACAATTAAGCGTTAATTAAATGAGAATTCGGCTGACATCACATAATCGCCCGCTTTCATGTTTGTTTTCATCACAACAACACTTTGTAAGTTCTTATAATTTGAATGAGCAATTTATTGAAATTCATTTCGCGCCACATTCATTTGACGTCCCTTGCTGTGCGATTAGTTTAATCTAAAATTATTTTTTACAGCAAACCAATAATACATTAGCTAAACGCTTCGAACCCCAAGCGACACCCGGTTGTCGCGATGATTTTAATTGTTTCTGGGATAACCCACGGTCGCAGGGTTAAAAGAGTAAATATCCGATTTTTTGTTATTGCTAGAATTGCGCCTTTGACAAATGACAAACGCTATAAAAAACTGTACTGGGGAGCTGTGGCAGATGATGATCAGTCTCTCATCGCTCATACCGATGTCTTAAAGTATCTGTAAGAGACAGATATATCCGTGAATACAAGTTTCGTGTTGCAGAGTAACGTATCTGGTTTGAATCTCGCAAGGTTAGTAAGGTAGTAAACACAGTTATTTTTTTAAACTACCTACCTAGTTTTTAAATCACTACAGTGGTTAAGTTTCTGTTCTTCTGCTAACTTAATCATTGAATGAAATGAAATGAAATATAGTAGGTTGGATAGATATTATTATCCTAAATTTACCCCTTTTTGTTTTTCCCTTCTCGTAACCTGACCTGTATTAGTGAATAATAATAAAATCAGAAATCTAGGTAGTCGAATGATTACCTAGTGCCTAGGTAATCATTCGACGATCATTGGACTAGGTGCCAGTCTAGTCCAATGATGAACAAGTCGCTGACTAATGAAAAAGTAAACGGTAAAATCTACGTGCGGTTTGTTTTTGTAGGTATAACAATGAAATTTGTAATTTTTCGCTATTCTCGTATTATTGCGGAAAGAGGAAGAGTGCAAGGCTTTTGTGAAAATAGTAATCCAATCCAACTCAGCATTTGTATCCTCGACCGCGGGAAGTGATTCGTACTTGGACGAATTCTATTATGCACGCAGTCATTAAAGTGCTCAAATACCTACTATGTACTGTTCTCTCGTTAGACAAGTTTGTTACTTTCCGAAATACCATAATACTTTCGTGTAAACATTACATTACTATTTATTTATATTTAAGTACTTACATCATAGTACTACCACACCACATTATCCATATTTGATTTTTTGACCCTTAAGGTTGCATCTGACTCGGTGATAGCCTTGTATCTCTGGTTTGATAGCTGGTAGATGACCCTGGCAAAGATAATTAATTGTTTGTTGTTGTTTTAATTGTTTTTGAATTATTTAATCCCTCGATCGTGAGTTATTCCAGACACAATTAAAATCAATTGTTATCGTGGCACCCGAGTGCCTCCTGGGGGTTGAGGGATTAATTGATTGTATTACATTATAACTTATTTATAGGGAGGCTTAGTGAAAATACCTCGATTATACCGACCACAGACGTCCAAGTCGCAGATAAACTTATAGCAAAACTGTCTAGGATATTTTACTACTCCGATAGATATATGACTAATAGTTGGATGACTAAAGTATTTACAGGAGTAATAATAAATTGTTATTGTTTAATAGTCCACTCACTAAACATTGTTGACGATATTAAATACCTATATTATTATGTAGATAGCGGCTGACGGGTATCCCGACGTCCATTTTAGGTAGATTAATTTGATTTTGAGTTAACCTGTGCCGACATCCCATTCATCTTAGCTTTAATCCATCTCCGAACGGAAACTAATTCAATAAACCTTTTGATCAATCGCACTGTCTAAGACCGTATTACATTATAAAATGTAGTCGTGTGTTCCAAACTCCATAGGCCAAAACACAATATGATTATTTTAAATTAGCTCCAATGGCTGGTGTAAATAGACACAAAGTTACTTGATTACTTGACACCGTGACCGTGGTTAGAAATATTGGAATGATTTCATGTAATGTTATCGTCAGTGTCGGTACGGTTTCCGCTTTCCCAAAACATGCTGCGTTACGCCATCGATACTGCGATGTGACTCGCCATAGACTCGGTCGTAATCGTATTCAAACTCAGAGATAAATAAAATCATTGTAACTTAAACAACGTAAAAACAATATTTTTAAAATGCTTTCGCCTTTCCTGTTAAGCGAATATACCTAATAGGAAGTTGCAGCAAAAGATATACAATCGTTTCAATTGGAAAAAGATTATTTCCTCCCATTTAGTGGTAAGAAATAATTGTAGCTTTTTTAACCTACAATTTTCCTTTTACTTTAGAACTCTTTAGCGCGATTGTTTGCCTGATGCCTTCGCACATTTCATCATCTTACCGACCTACAATATCATCGAAACAAAAGAGAGAAAGTGATAATAAGTTTTGAAAAGCAGTGTTTTGTCGTCTAGGTAGGTAACCTTAATTTGACTAAGTTATGACTGCTTTCTAGTAACGTCCTCGCTGAAACGAGGACATCACTAACCCAAGGCTGTATTTTATTTCTGGCAACCTTTATTTTTATTTATAAACTAAAATGACATTATTATCTCTTCAAATCACGCTAAAATAAGCCTGAGTGCGAGTTTGTATCTCGTTTCCATGCTTCCGTTCCGCACCACTTTTTATCTAATTTGAGGTTTCTAGCTCGAGCCTGGCCAGACCAGTTTTTATTATTTGTTGTTTAACTACAGGACTTGCATTATAATCACGCTTGTGTGTATGAACAACCGCCACTCCTACGTGTAACGTGTATTTTCATTGTAAGGCCAGAATTTATTTTGATTGGCTAATAATTAATGACAGTTCATCAACTAAGAATATACCTACCTACCTACCGATTTTTTAATATTTTGCGTTTCATGTTTCATCATTTTCGGTCGATACAAATAGCTTTTCAAGTTTTTATAACAAACAATAATTGTGTAGAAAATGTGCAAATCTTTTATAGGTATTATGAAGTCGCTTAAACTTTTACACCGCTTTATAGGAGGCAAAACTAGACATCAGTTTTAAATATTAATTTCAATTTGAAAACTTACCTGCGTTTGATAAAAGAGATTTTGATGGACAGACGGAAGTGATCCTGATAGTCTCAAGGGCTGAGAGTCTGAGACGCTCCCCGTCTCGTGCCGTTGCTCCCAATACCTTTGTTTCAGCTGACTTTATCGTCGTGTCTATGACGTGATAAAAGCTTTTAGAAACACCCCTCTACTTAAGCTACATTAAAATGTCGTAGACATTTTTGTACCGGGAATCATGACATCCTCAAATTAAATTGCATCACCAATAAACACATTTTTGAAGTAGCGAGCTGACAAATGTGTTATTATAAGTCCGTAATAAAAATTCACCTGGTTACTCCCATTTATGTGCATACTGGAAAGCGCTATTTCCCTTTGCCTATGTTAATGTATGAGGTGTCGTCTGATTTACATCGAAGTCCAGCAAAGTTTACTAATGCGATTGGCAAGCTTGTACAAGGGCATATTGCACGCTATCTGCTTTACTCATACGCGAAATAACACATTTGAATACGTCCGATAAACCGATGCAACAGTTTCACTACCAGCCGCTCAGTATGCAGAACATTACGCATTCGCATTCCTCGCGTCCAGACTCTATTATTTATCGTTTCGAAGTCGATACTTCAATATCGATATATTGTTGGCGCCACTTTAATAAATCTGCATTTGTTTTTGCATACATTATGAATTTTACATATTTTGAAAGATTTTTGCATCCAGTATTGCGAGCCTTGACTTGTAAGGCTGTTTCCGTTTAATTTTAGAATTATTGTGCATTCAAACAAAGTTTTGTTATGCTAAGCATTGGCATCCAGTTTTGACTTGCAAGCTAGCTGCATTCTTTACTGCTTTAGGTCACGAACTGATTTGAACAAAACCGGTCCTTGCGCCCAACTCCGCTTATTTTCAATCCAAAGTTGCCATTTTATTGCTTTGAACACGTTTCCAAGTATTTGTTCTAGGTGCTACTGATATCTTTTTCAATAATCATTTATCAATATTCATCAATTTGATTAAACACCGACAATCGAAGTAGTTACTTTATGATTAGCTTTATGTGTAGCTACATAATAATATGCTTATAAATACTTTTTTGTAAAACTGCCTAAAGAATCTTAGGTAGGTATTAATTAATGTAATTATTGCAACAAATATGTTACCTCTTGACAATTTGTTTATGAATGCCATTTTTGCAAACTTGCTCGATTCGATTTGTGATTAGCAAGATATGAATTTGTAAAAAAATATTGTCCTTAGTTTTAGATGAATCGGTTAGGTACTGCTAAGTATAATGACGTTTTGTGTGGGCACTTTGTTACAATATTTAATAAAACCGGCCAAGTGCGAGTCGGACTCGCGCACGAAGGATTTCTTACCAAAAAGGCCAAAAAAACTGGTTTGTTGCATGTAAGCCCCCCTTAAATATTTATTTTATTTTGTTTTTAGTATTTGTTGTTATTGCGGCAACAGAAATACACAATTTGTGAAAATTTCAACTGTCTAGCTATTGCGGCTCTTGAGATACAGCCTGGTGACAGAGCGACGGACAGACGGACAGACAGCGAAGTCTCAGTAATAGGATCCCGTTTTTACCCTTTGGGTACGGAACCCTAAAAATTAAATCAATGCACTTAATTAAGTACCACTAGGTAGTGGTACTGCCCTACCCTCAAAACAAAGCAGAACCCGCCAACTTTGCAGTATTTTATGAAAATACACAATAAAAGAAAACAAAAGGCGACCGTTTTCGTTCGTTTTGTTTGCATAATATCAGCGGATTATGGCTCCAGTACCAACCAAGAACCTTGTTTCGTCAAAGAAAAACATTGTTTTCTTTTGTAAATTGTACAAACAAGAGAGTAACTTAACAAAAGTTAATTTTCTTACGTATTAATTTATCTTCGGTAGATTCTTGTACCACGTCATGAGCAGACCCACACGTAAAGAGTTTTTTTCTAAACTATCTGGTTTTATTATGATTATGTCTTCTTACAGTAATCTATTGAATATAATTTTAAAGAATCGGTTAATTTTTAACTATCATCCCATCTTTATCAGCATGGCGAAAATATTAGTAAGGTAACTCGAGGGTGAAACTTAAATTCAGAAACGAAACTAATATATTATTTTATTGTTATTAATCGTGTTAAGAAAACATTAATATTGATTACAGAACTCAACCAACACACTTCTATTTTTTTACACTGACCGTAATTTTTTAGGGTTCCGTACCCAAAGGGCAAAAACGGGTCCCTATTACTAAGACTTCGCTGTCTGTCCGTCTGTCCGTCTGTCCGTTTGTCCGTCTGTCCGTCTGTCCGTCTGTCCGTCGCTCTGTCACCAGGCTGTATCTCAAGAGCCGCGATAGCTAGACTGTTGAAATTTTTACAAATTATGTATTTCTGTTGCCGCAATAACAACAAATACTAAAAACAAAATAAAATCAATATTTAAGGGGTGCTCCCATACAACAAATCCGTTTTTTTGGCCGTACGGTTTGGTACGGAACCCTTCGTGCGCGAGTCCGACTCGCACTTGGCCAGTTATTAATGCTACGTAGCTAGTTACCTACTAGCTGCGTCAAAAAATATGTCTGTAGGTATCCTCGATCGCCATCACTGATGCTCGATGAGCAAGTAAAGTATGCATTCCGTTATTGGGGAAATAGGTACGCATGCAATAAAATACAATAAATAAAGACTAGGTGAAACTTTTTTTTAATTACAAAAATAAGAAATATTAAAATTATAGTACTATTTCCAGTGCCGTGTAGTGCCGGCACATAAAAATAATAGCACTACCCCCTCTCTTCCCGTGGGTGTCGTAAGAGCCGACAAAGGGAAAACTGCCATCAGGAGATGGGCAGCAGCGTCTCCTAGAAGCAGCAGGCCATACTGCGATCGCCAACCCGATATGAATACACCGCAAAAAATTCGGCCCCCAGTCCCCGGAGGCCCCGCTAGTCCTAGCTATGGCAGCGGCTATGGTAACGGCGGGGCAGGGGGTGCTAAGAATCCCCGGGTAAGATCCGGCTGCCAACAACGACGACTCGACCTGGCAACATATAATACGCGCACACTGAGGCTTGACGCGAAGCTCGTAGAGTTGGAAGAAGCAATTGGTAAGTTACATTGGGATATCATTGGGCTATCTGAAGTCCGAAGAGAGGGAGAGGACTCGATAACCCTGCAATCCGGTAACTTACTATACTACCGGGAGGGCGACCAACAGTCCCTAGGTGGTGTCGGGTTCATCGTCCACAAGTCCCTTGTCAACAACGTGATTACTATCGGAAGTGTTTCGAGCAGGGTAGCGTACCTGATACTCAGAATATCGAAACGATATTCGCTGAATGTCATTCAGGTTTACGCTCCGACCTCGAAACACAACGATGTCGAAGTGGAGGCTATGTATGAGGAGATCTATAAAGCCATGCATAGCTTGAAAACCCACTACACGGTTGTGATGGGGGATTTCAATGCGAAGTTGGGGCAACGTTGCGGTGATGAGTTGAGAATGGGGAAATTTGGATTTGGGCAACGAAACAAAAGGGGCCAGATGCTGGCAGACTTCATGGAGAGGGAGAACCTCTTTATGATGAACTCCTTCTTCAAGAAGCCCGTAAGCCGCAAATGGACCTGGATCAGCCCGGACGGTAAAGTCAAAAACGAGATCGATTTTATCATGTCAACGAAGAAGCACATATTCGATGATGTCGCTGTGATCAACGCTGTTAAGACAGGAAGCGATCACCGCATGGTCAGAGGCACATTGAATATCGACGTAAAGCTTGAAAGAGCGCGAATGATAAAATCCACGCTCCGACCAATACCAGCTCAAATTCAAAACCCCGAGTGCTTTCAGCTCGAGCTTCAAAACCGTTTCGAAGCCCTTGAGAACAGCATCGATGTGGACGATCTATACAACATGGTGGTGGATACTGTCTGTACGGTAGGGTCTAAGTACTTTAAAACCCGCCGTCCCAAATCAAAGAAACTCTCCAGTCAGACTCTCCTACTCATGGATCAGAGAAACGAAATGAGGCTACAGAACTCAGCGGATGCCCATCGCTATCGGCAACTCAATAGACAGATATCTAAGTCTCTGAAGAGCGACCTTCGTCAATTTAATACCCGACGTATTAAAGAGGCCATTAAGCGGAACAAAGGCTCCAAAGTGTTCGCCAGAGATCTGTCTATTGAGCAAAGCCAATTGACGAGGCTGAAAACTGAGACAGGTAGCATCATTACGTCAACACCTAAAATCCTGAGGGAGATTGAGAGTTTCTATGGACAGTTATACTCCTCGAAAACACCTGTTGAAAGCAAGGCTTAAGACCCTAGAGCCAAGCTTACCCGACACTATTCTGAAGATATCCCGGACGTCAGCCTGTGCGAGATTAGAATGGCTCTCAAGCAGCTTAAAAACAACAAGGCGGCGGGTGATGACGGAATGACAACAGAGCTCCTTAGAGCGGGCGGTAAGCCGGTACTTAAGGTCCTCCAGAAGCTCTTTAATTCTGTCATCCTCGAGGGCAAAACGCCAACGAGATGGGGCAGAGGCGATGTGATGCTGTTCTTCAAGAAGGGTGACAAAACTCTCTTGAAGAAACTACAGACCCATCTCGCTTCTGAGCCATATCTATTAGTTGTTTTCGAGAGTCGTTACGAATCGTCTCACTCGCAGGTTCGACGACTTCCAAATCCCGAACAAGACGGGTTCCGAAAAGGCTATAGTACCATAGACCACATTCATACGCTGCGGCAAGTTATACAGAAGACCGAAGAGTATAACTTGCCACTTTGCTTAGCGTTCGTGGACTATGAGAAAGCCTTTGATTCGATTGAGACCTGGGCAGTGCTGCAGTCTCTCCAAAGGTGCCAAATAGACTACAGGTACATCGAGGTACTAAAGTACTTATACCAAAACGCCACCATGTCGGTCCGATTACAGAACCAGAGCTCTAATCCGATCCAACTACAGCGAGGTGTGAGACAGTGAGACGTTATTTCTCCGAAACTGTTCACAGCTGCGTTGGAGGATATTTTCAAGCTTCTGGACTGGAAAGGACGCGGCATCAACATCAATGGCGAATACCTAACACACCTGCGATTTGCCGATGATGTAGTTCTTATGGCTGAGACCTTGGAAGACCTAAACATTATGCTCGAAGATCTCGGTAATGCTTCTCAAAGAGTGGGTCTTAGGATGAACATGGACAAGACGAAAATCATGTTAAATGCCCATGTTGCACCCGCTCCAGTTAACGTTGGGAACATTGCACTCGAAGTTGTTGACCACTATGTTTACCTGGGACAGATAGTCCAGTTAGGAAAGTCCAACTTCGAGAAAGAGATCTCTCGTCGAATCCAGTTCAGATGGGCAGCGTTCGGGAAGCTCCGGCATATATTTGCGTCCGAAATACCTCAGTGTCTCAAGACGAAAGTCTTTGACCAGTGTGTGCTGCCAGTAATGACCTATGGGAGTGAGACGTGGTCGTTTACTATGGGTCTCATAAGAAGGCTCAAGATCACCCAGCGAGCAATGGAGAGAGCGATGCTTGGTATTTCCCTACTCGATCGAATCAGAAATGATGAGATCCGCAGGAGAACTAAAACAACCGACATCGCTCGAAGGATTGCATCGTTGAAGTGGCAGTGGGCGGGACACATAGCGCGGAGAACCGATGGCCGTTGGGGCGGAAAGGTTCTCGAATGGCGACCGCGTACCGGACGACGTTCCGTGGGCAGGCCCCCTACAAGGTGGACCGACGATCTGATCAAGGTCGCGGGAAGCCGCTGGATGCGGACAGCACAGGACCGATCGTTGTGGAGATCCTTGGGGGAGGCCTATGCCCAGCAGTGGGCGTCGTTCGGCTGATATGATGATGATGATGAGTACTATTTCAGTTAATTTGTACCTACATCTAGATATTCCGCTGTGGTCAAATTACGAAGGCTTGCTGCCAGAAAATGACTGGAATTTTACATATATTTTTTAAATGGATACAAGTGCCTACCTAATACAAATACCTAGGTAAATTTATTATTTTACACCGAAAGTTAGGAAAGTCATTTCATCATGTCTAAAAAACACAAGCGTTCGAAGTTTTCACTATGTTAAGCGAGCGTTAGTGAGCCTCCTTACTTCTTGTACCGGTCTTACTCTATCTGAAGTATTGTTTCTTCATGACAAAATAACAACTTAACACATGTAGACTGATCTTATTATTTTGACCATTCAATGCTAGCCGTGATTTTTTTCGTATACGAAACGACTTTCTATCACACTCGTTCGCTATTGCGCCCGGTGTTGGTGGGTGAACCGGCTGCGGCCCAGTTGCGCCGATGTATTTAGCGTGCACTCTATGTATGACGCCAGATTAATTGCTAATATAAAAAATCGCGCTTCGCACACTTCATTCGCGCCGCGACGTTATTGCCTCTCGTAGATAATAATATGATTGAATAGATGATGTGCCAAACTCATTTCTACTTTCGTAAGTTGATAGAGAAAATAATATTTCAGATGTGTAATAGTTTTATGTACCGCACAGGTTTCCGAGAAGAAGAATTTTAGTTTGAGATGAGGTAACCTAGTGGATTGTAATAACATTTTTTAATTCTGACATTGGTTGTAAAATGTCAAGTTCGTAAAGTCTACCGAATTAGCATAGCAATATTTTGTACTCAGTAAAAAAAAACCGCTGTAATAGGAAGTGTTTTAAACATCACAGAAACGTTAGTTTTTAAATCTTTAAGCGTCTTTAGTCACCGATAATAATACAATGTTGAAAATATTATTATTCACCTATGTGGCGTCTTAGCAGATAGAACAAATGCAAATCTGCTACTTTAAAAATGTCTCTATAAAATATCCTTCGATGGCTCATGCATTGTTTGACATACAATGTTGTTATGCCCTGAACGCTTGGCGCAAATTCAAAGTGGATCACAAATTGCCTTGCCTGTGAGATACTGAAACTCTGTTAAACCGAATAAAAGCGATGCACCGTCTAGGAAATGATACGTTGAGAATATTAATGGTATATTTATAAGTGCAGCTCACCTGTGATCAATAATGTACAAGGTTAGGGCCTTGCTCTGCGGCATCAGTGGTATGCCACGCTTTTGTTATAATGTGCTTAATTATTTTTGAATAAATGAAATATTATTTAATTAAATATGAAAATACATAACGATGCGTGATAAATTCATTGAATACTGACGTAAGTGATGTATCTGTGACCTTTAGAGATGGGTCGTAATTCGATTTGATGTTTAAATCATTAGTTTATCTACTTTATTTGATATTTTAGCAACTTATTTGCACTTATTTTTGTCTCAGGCGGGACTCGAACCCGCATCTCCTCGCAATTTTTCAAGTTTATATACTGATATTAGTTTATCTGATGTTCAAACAACAAAAGAGAAGATAACTTTGTAATAAGTAGGAAGCGCAACTTACGAGGGCGGGTCAATAAGTCCGTGACTTTTTGAATTTCTGACCTCTTTACTGAAAAAGCAACACTACTCCTGGCAACAGGTATCTGTCAGTTGATTCCTATCAAAATTTGAACTTGCTGCGTCAGTTAGTTTGTGTTTGACAGCTATTTTTATCAGACTACCCAGTAATTTGAGGAAAAAATGGAAAAAGGTGAATTTCGTGTGCTTATTAAGCATTATTTTTTGCGAAAAAAAACCATTACCGAGACCAAGGCTAAGCTTGATAAATACTATGGGGACTCTGCACCATCGATTTCAATGGTAAAAAAATGGTTTACTGAATTTCGTTGTGGCCGTAAAAGCACTGAAGATGCCGAACGTCCTGGACGCCCAGTTGAGGTCTCTACACCCGAAACAATCGAAAAAATTCACGATATGGTGTTGGCCGACCGAAGATTGAAAGTGCAAGAGATTGTGGAAGCCGTAGGGATCTCGCATGGCTCAGTGGTTTCAATTTTAAAAGATCAATTGGGCATGAGAAAGCTTTCCGCAAGATGGGTGCCGCGTTTGCTCACAGTCGACCACAAACGCAATCGTGTAACAACTTCACAGGAAGGTTTGGCGTTGTTTAATTGCAATATGGAGGAGTTTTTGCGCCGTTTTGTAACCGTGGACGAAACATGGATCCATCACAACACACCAGAGACCAAACAACAGTCAAAACAGTGGGTTTCTAAGGGTGAATCGGCGCCAAAGAAGGCCAAGGTGGGTTTGTCAGCCAATAAAGTTATGGCGACTGTTTTTTGGGATGCACGTGGGATAATCCACATTGACTACCTTCAAAAGGGAAGAACAATCAATGGGGAATATTATGCCAACTTATTGGACCGCTTCAATGACGATTTGAATAAAAACCGACCTCATTTGGCCAAGAAAAAAGTTCTTTTCCACCAAGACAATGCAAGGGTGCACACATGTGCAGTTGCCATGGCAAAAATCCATGAATTGGGCTATGAATTGCTCCCTCATCCACCCTATTCTCCAGATTTGGCTCCGAGTGACTACTTTTTGTTCCCAAACCTGAAGAAATGGCTTGGTGGAAAAAGATTTGACTCCAATGATGAAGTCATCTCGCAAACAAAGGCCTATTTTGAGGACCTCGACAAATCATATTTTTTGGAAGGGATAAAAAAATTGGAGAAGCGTTGGACAAAGTGTATAGAGCTCAAGGGAGACTACGTTGAAAAATAAAATGATTTGTTTATCAAAAAATCTGTGTTTTATTCCAAAAGTCACGGACTTATTGACCCGCCCTCGTATATTGTAATCAATCTCTAGAAATCATTTATTGTTTTTTTAGAAGACAGTTTTTCTAACTATTTGATAGTAGGAACGTGAACCCATAATAACAGTGTAAATTTGATAAACGTAATAATGGCAGAATGAAGCGTTTCAAAATAAGAGGGCATGTCCATCGAAAGTTTCGTAAGCGACTGAACATATTGTATGCACGTAAGTAGATCTATAGGTACCTACTCAAAAGTTTTTTTAGTAAAATTTTATTTTACTCCTGTTCGTTCCTGTTGTATTCATAGTCATAGTCATTTATTTAATTAAACGATAAACATTGAGTAAAAAGAGGTATTAATAAATTTTAACAATTAGAATAAAAATCACTACCACAATAACATCAATCAAACCAACCGTTGTGTTTCGAAGAGAATGACATATGTATACATATTTATGCAGTTTTTTATTCATTTTCAAACTTGTGTTAAATAGTAAACGTGCTGCTCTTTTGACTGGTTAAATATTTTAAAAAAGAAAGATCTAAACTCCGTTTATTATTTTTTTTAATAATATTGGTATTATTTTTGTCCTATCGTACTATCATGCGTATTATGCAAATTTTACCTCGTAGTTTGAGTCATTCATCTCGTATACCGGTTTTGAAAATGTATTCGGTTTTTCCTATCTGAGAGAAAAAGCCCTTACGCGTATTAGTTACGGCTCGTTGTGTAACATTTTTTGCGGCACCTTTAAAAATATAGGTATATTTGATAGCTTCAACCAATAACACAACAAACAACATTCGTATTGTAAATTATTGTGAATTTCGTAAGTAGAGCATGTTATGTAAGCAAATGAGATCATCGACTCCCCGCTATTTTCTTTGTAGTAAACAGAATAACGGTATTTTTTTTACATAGGTAATGTAGAAGATGCTTTTATCTTGATTAAATACAGAAAGCTGTGTGTTCTATTTAGTATTAGAGCTCGAGTCAAAATTCAGTTCAGCCATTAGACGCAGTAAGGATACATGTTTGTAAAAGTTGCCGTTTCTAGCTTTGTTGTCGGCAGACAGACGCCGACGAAACGAGGTCGCTTAAATGTAATGAGCTTGCTATAGCTAGTGTGATAGATAAGCTCTTAGAGACAGTGCAGCGCTTTGCCAAAATCTTTTCTTGCGGCAGTTGTAGCTGCTTTAATACTTGGTTCTTTGAATGAGAAGAATATCAAACAGAACGATACATCAACAGCCCATATTAGTCCAACGCTGGACACACAAAGAGCATTTTGCCAGAATCGCCAAGCTTGGCAGGCAGGCGCAGTTTGGCCAATGGTAGAAAGAGGACGCTGCTGCCGGTCTTCCCTTCGCAGTGCTTTAGTCTCCTCTTACCCTTATGAAGGGAAGCGGTAGCGCTTTTCTTTTAGTGTGTCGAAACCACATTTGTATACAAACCACATAACGATGTAATGACACAAAATAGGCATTGAAACATTATCCTTGTATGATGGTCTATACCCTAGTAAAAGACCTTTACTAAAAGTCGTCCAGGATCTTAAAATTTTCTGGAACTGGTATCTATAGTGGATGAGTAATCCAAATTTACGATGTTTTTATTATTATAGATAATCTATGGTCTTCTTTGCACTGCGATAAACGATTCTAGCGGTGCTTCAGGCATTTTAACCAAGTTGCGTAAACAATCGCAATTGTCTGGTGTGTGATTCAGGTGATGAAATGGTCGGTCAAATATTTCCGCTGATTCTCTAATTAAAATATAAGGTCTCGTAGGACTGCCCTTGACTTGAATAAAGCCGTTGATAAGTGGTGTAAATGTATAACTGTTTTAATGTTTTACTGGTTTATTGTTTTTGCACAGCAAGTAATAAAATTATATTTAAAAACAATGTAAACATCACGTATTGCAAAATTCGCAACGCTCTCATAGTAGGTATTTATTTGTTAACGTTGTCATGCCCGCGCCGTGTCGATTCCACCAGCCAAGTTATTGAATGTGTCGTTAATATAATTGATATCTATTAGTCCGACACCGTCCATTGTAATAGTTGAAACATCGATCCATTCTAATATAAAATGGTTCTTTTCGTTTCCCATTCTCATTTGTTGCTGATATCTAATTTCTACGAAAAATATGAATATGTTATTAAACTTTGTATTTGAGTTATACTGCTAACATAGTACACATCTAATAAAGCTGTTAAGTTACTCAATAAATAAAGAAAAAACTCTGCTATCTCCATATCACAATCGTCGCATTATTATGGTCATTGGAACGAATGTCTTGGTTGCTAGCGTGAACGAAGTTGCCTCTCGTCATTAAAATTTTGCAAGTTCTGTGACTTTTGTGTGACTCGGCTGTCAGTAAAGGATGTATCTTAACAAAACCTGCACGTTAGCATAGCGCTGGATGTGAGTGTTAACCATGCCAAAAGAGGTCCGTCTCATAAAGTTAGTTTCTGTAAATTTCATAATAAAGTCTAGTAGGATTTACACAGTTGCCCCATCTGAGATCATGGTAGAGCGTTTATCCGATCAAGAGCGTGACACAACGCTCATGATGAAGAAAAACATCAAGTTTATGTATTGATTTTGCTGTATATATCGGAAGTTGTTTACGTCTAACATCTTTACATCTTACATATTTGAATCGCAATAGTATTTATTTATTCAAGTTGCCCTCCTTCGTTATTTTGATGAATGAATTTATAGTTTTTTTCATGCGTAAGATTTTTTAATAAGACTCGGAAGTTGTTTTTACAAGAATATATTTTGTGTCCTATATGTCAGTTAATCTAACTACCTAAGTTTTAAGCAAGGTTAAGCAAATAATAAACCTAAACGATTGTTGGCAACTTGATCTCAAAGTGTCCTATACTTATCTTATTATTTAGATTAGGATATCGTTTTATCGGTAAACTGATTGTTTGATTGTTTATAGTATCGATAGAATAAAAAAACACTGAAACTAACATCACATAAAGAGTAGGTAAGTATAGGTTTTCCCATAACAGAGAAGCAAGAGGAAATAATTAAAATTTTGTCTACAAACAAAATGTGCAGACGGAATCGACGAGCTTGGAATTACAAATGTGCTTACATATTATCATGAAGTATTATGTTTCTGGTATTTTAAACGGTAGATAACTATAAACCATGTTACAACAACCATGATGCTTGTTTTATAAAAGTCCTATTATTTGTATAATTTGTTTGTTTAAAATTAATCAATAGATATAGATTCTTGAAGAAAGAACCGCTAGCTTTATATCAAAACCAACGCAAATTTCAATTTTAAGAAGTAAATAATGTTAATTTTTCTGAAACAGGCGTTTTCCAACAAAAACGTAAATTTAAATTTTATTATTACAGACGCATTTTTTATGTAAAACAATATTATTATAATAAAGGCGTAGATGGGTTCCCAGGAATGCTGCTCATTTCTATAATAGGCCATTCATAACGGATTTAGAAGTCTCTCGGCCAACCGCACATCATTCGGCAGGTAGCAGGTATTCCATAGAATAGCTATAGGTACTTAGTGAAACATTAATTTTGTACGTTAAACGTTAATCTTATGTATTAAATAATAAATTACATAGGTATAGTATACTATACAGAATGAAATTTTAACCACTTTCCAAAATTTTTATAGGCGTTCAGTGTCGTATTTAGAGCCCATAATGAAGTAAAAAATGTAAATCAAGCTTTCACCCGAAAATATTTTTCGCAATATAGTTTTCAATTTTTACGGCCCTAGGCCTGATAAGGTATAAAGGGAAAATCAAAAACTTATGAATAGTATAGTAATAAATGAATAAGATGCGAATCGCGTAAAAAAAGTGTTGGTAGATATCCGTATCAAAAATTTTAGATTTTTTGCAGACATTTTCTAAGTGCTTTATCTTGACATTTTTGTACTGGGCTATACCAAAAGAAAAAATACGTTATTTGTTTTTTGTCTCGTAGATTGATATATTAAAATTTGGAAAGTGGTTATAATTTCACCCTGTATAGTATACTATACCTATGTAATTTATTATTTAATTTGTAGTGCAAAGTTAACAGTCTTTTAATCCTTTGTGCAGCTAGGTAATATAAGAGCTGGCAGTAAAATGTTATTACTTTAGTTGTATTATGTTTGCGTGTTTTACTGACAGCTGAGGCAGAGAGTTTGTAAATGAAATGAAAACTGCCTGTCAATACTGCCAGTACTATTATTTTGCTACTAACCAGCCAATAAAAGATTCGAACTAACAACTTTCTTAGTATTGCACAACATTTCAACTTATGAACTGATTCGAACTAGGTATATCCCCTTACGCAAGGGGATATACCTAGTTCGAATCAGTTCATAAGTTGAAATCGCAACGTTTCTGAGTAGCCTGCCTAGAAATAAAATGTTTTAGTTCAATTTTATGAAGTTATTTATACCAGGTCTTTAAGGTTGGAATGGAAATAAGGAAAATGTAAGAAATATGGTTGGCTAATTTACTTTAATTTTACGCTTTGGCCCGAATTGAAATCCCAAGATGAAAATGGTTTCATCCAAATGGGTCCGGTCCGAACACATTTCGCCTTAAAAATACCAGACATCTAGTCTTTATAATTATGTAGGTATTAATATTATATTGAAATAAAGTACAAATACACTTGAGTTATTAGAATAAAATGTACGCGGTCATATTCGCTGTAATCAGTAAAATCTATTTTATTTCTGCAAAAAGGCCCAAGGAGCGCTTTAACACGTCCTAATATTTAAACCTACCATTGCTTCGGGACAAGTCTGGGCTATGATGATGATAACTAGGTACTATAATTAAATGGAGACGACATTAACATTTTCCTAATATCAAGCCACGAGTTATGATGACGCGTACCGAAATAGTTTTGTTTATAACTACAAAGAGTGGCCCATTTTTATTATTGCTACGCTCTCTGTGCTTTCTCTTTCAAACACAAACGTTTCTTACATCAATTTTCACGTAAAACACAAACCGTTGTGAAACAATAACAAATTTACTTGTTTATTTGACATTTAGAGAACAACTGCACCAACAAAAGTTGACTTTTGGCAAGAATTTTAACTGAAATTCTTGTTGATACCTTCGCTTCGTACTGCAATATTGGTTCGGCGTAGGTTACGATGCAAAGTAAAATTGAAGATACGAACAAAACTTCTGATGAAAATTTGCATTGAGTTTTTATGGATGGAAAAATAATCTAGAAAAAGTAGTCACGCCTAGAAAATACTATCCTGACCCACATCTGTAGCACGCTTCTTTTAAAACTGCGAAAAGAAACCTACTCGGACTAGGAACCTAGCACTCGAACCAGGTTAGGTTCGGTACCCACTGACACACAACCGGAAAAGGTTTATAGACATGAATGTTACGTCATAATGGTGGAAATCATTTCGACGAATGACGTACTTACGAAACAAAGTGCCAATAAGCAATCATTCATGTCACTGCTGTACCGTAAGCACGCGCGTTCTTGTGTTTTGGGGCAGGCAGGCAGTTTGTAAGTAGCATGTTAATCAAACAAACCAAATGGAATTTATAAAAAACATTATTTCCCTTTTGTTAGAACAGAGATCCCATAGAACAGAAACTTAGCACATATGCACTTTTGTTCAATTCGATTGTTTATTTTATCAGCCACAGATAAAGCAATAGAACACAGAATAATTCCGCTTCACTTTAGTACAGCGTTGAGGACCTTAATTGAACTCAAAATATATTTTATTTTATTAACTCCCATTATAAATTGCAATTTATGTGAAAATAATCGCAATTGCTGTCTCTCTGTATACTTAATTTGAAATACATCCTTCCAACCAACCCCATTTCCACGCTTCTGAGGGTCATGCCATTGTTAAAAATACGTAATTCCTAGGGTCTAAATAAAGCTTTCTCTATACTAAATTTTAGTATAGAGAGGCGACTATGGGAGATTTCTATTACCAGAAGAAGGCAGCAGCTTGTTCCCTCTGCTATTGGCCAAACTGCGATTGCCGGCCCGCCTGCCATTTCTGATGATAATGGCAAAATCTACCTTATTGCAAACCAGCTGTGGTCTATTGGGCTGGTGAAGTTGAGTATACAAACAACCACTTACTTTTTCACCTGTTTATAGGTCAAAACTTCCGTGTTCAAAACTATCCTAGTATGTCCTTCCTGGGGTCTCTATACTATCCCCATACGACTGGTTTTTTAAATCGATTGGCTCTACAAAGTTACCACGCATATAACATTATCGTATGATGTTGCGTTCTTATCTTGTCAACAAAACAAAGAAAACGCCCGTATACAAACGGATCTACCTACGGTTTACTAAATACACAAAATTGCTGCGATACGATGACTAATGATTAGGTATTTCCCTTGGTTGCACCGTTGTTGTTCGTTCCCTATAATAACTACCTACTAGGCTTCGTCTCGACTTTACAATCGTCACGTACAATCTGAGTCATGAGTGTTTATTTTTATCATACTTTTATTTGCAAAGTAGGTAGGCAAGTTCATTCATTAAGAAAAGGATAATCGTCGCTTATGTATCCCTATACATCGTGAATTAAAACATATAAATCGTGATATTCACACAATACAGTAAGAGCAGTCTAGAAACTGGCATACAAAGATGTTCAAGCTACTTTATGACCTGTAAAAGGTACGTCTAGGCAAGAGTTTTTTTTTTTTGTGTGTGATAAGTTATTTAAGGGGAAAAAAACCAAACGACTGATGATGAGGTACTGTTTTAATAACTTGAGCGGTATGAATTTGAGTTAATGAAGAATTAACTAAACCAACGACGAATATTGATTAATTATAAAATCCAGAACGAGCTTACAAAAAGTGGGTTGTGACTAATCCATTTCAGATATAAAAATTCTAGCCGTGCGACTAAGTGAGCGACTAGAAGTACAGATAGGGCAACTTCAATATTATGATACAGACGATTTTTCCAATTGAGGTTTAGCATAACGACCTAATAAAAAGTTCATTTTAAGCAACGTTTTGTAAGCTGCTTTATTAATTATTGGTTACTGTTATTCTATTCGAGGTCTTATGTTTTTTTAAATTTGATACGGTTTTGAGTATAGCAATTCGACTAAAACTTAAAATATCACCTCTGGAGGCAAAAATGACACCTATAGGGCAAAAAAAAGACGAGGCCAACCCGCTAAGTCAAGCCAGCACTTATTTACCAGTGACGATGAGTAGTAGGGCTCCTCATACCAAGCTATCAATGTTATTTATACACCGTGAAATTTTAGTGGTTGTTTTCCCGCAGTAAAATGACTCTATCTTAGTAGTACAATAGATTTGTGCAGTTTTTTTTTATTCAAATAAAAAAATAGCAGTTTCACGATTGTGATAAACGAAACTCGAAAGCAACCTCGAACCAATGGTACCAGCCGCGCCGCAGCCGTTCACCGGCCGGGGTCATTGCCCCTCGCGCGGTGCAGTTTATGCTGTATTACTTAGTGCGTTGAGCTTCTTTTACTTTGAACATTGATTTCGTGCGGCAAGCAGTACCCAAACACGTCACATTTTGTAAAGATACTATCGTATCTCACGCTTTTGAGTTGATGATTATTTTTTTGATTAGTTGAGAACAACGATATCCTTATTTTCAAAAAATAACTCGCACGATTCGATGGTGCTACTAAAGGTAAATCGTTCTGTTGCGGGAAAACAACCACTAAAATTTCACGGTGTATATTGCTTGTTTTTAGTTGTCTGAAGCGTCGTAGATGTTTTGTTTTTTTTGTTCATTTTATGTAAGTAAATGCATATTGCTTTATTTTTAGAAAAACATTGTTTCATTTGCTTTATTTGATATTTTAGCAACTTAATTGCACTTATAATATCAGTATATAAACTTGAAAAATTTTGTCTCAGGCGGGACTCGAACCCGCATCTCCTCGCATGCCGGGCGGGCGCCATACCATTAGGCCACCGAGACACTGCGACACGGCGCGAATTTTTCAAGCATATTCTTACGCTGTGAGCCAGCGTTGTTTCATCAAATGTTAGGAGTTTGCACCCTTCTCTTTTTGTATTTTAAGTAACTCAAATTAATGTTTGTTAGTTGATGTTATGTTGATTTCTCGTCACGCATAGTTAGTCGCTCACTTAGTAATAGGTACTGTAACTTAAAACAATTATTTATGTCACTTAAAATTTTAATTAACAGTCGCTCGTTTAAATACTACCCGTTATTTAATAATATTAAGAAATTTTACAAAACAAATCAAAATTAAGTACTTTGAAAAGTCTTATTTAATTATAATGACATAAAAGTTACAGATGCTAATAAAAATACAATACAGCACTTCAGTTCATTAAATTACTTGAAACATTGTAAGTACAAAGAAATTTTTGGTCACATCATTCAAATTTAACACAATTCTTGCAAAGCAAGTTGGGTCACCATCTGTAATCAGATATTTTTTAAAACGTTTAATAGAAAGCCAACATTACCTAAAATATTATAATTCTAGGTATTGACCGACAGTCAATATACGGCATCTTTCATACAATATTATAAGTAGGTATATTATTAAAATTAACTTTGAAAGACTTAAAGACTACTACTTCAAGAATTCTTTGCCAAATTTAATAAATAAACTTAATAGCTTTTGTGAGTATGTGTTTATTTGCAATCGCGTCCATGTGCAAGCAATTATTACCCCTATTTATGTTAAAACTTGTTCTATAATTTTCGTCGGATCAATTTGTTGGTAAAAAGTTATTGCCGCAATTTTCACAAACTGTCACGTCACCGACATCAAGCGGCTTATTCAGGGAGTAGGCACTTCTCGCCTTATAAGAATACCTACTACTATGTTTAAACCTACAAAATTATAAAATAATCACATTAATTTGTTATAATTAAGTTCTTGACCTGTGAGTTGACTTTCACGCTTAATTAATATCGAATTAAATTAAAAATTTCATTGTCATGATAATCATGTTAAAGTAAATCTGTAAATTAAGCGCACTTACCACATCATGAATAATATGCGATAACTGTCACGGTTATAATTAAATTGCATTCAAACTGAAACAATACAAATAATTTGAATGCCTTGATATAGTCGCTTATGCCTATTTAATAACTTATTCTTTTTACAATTAATATGTTATGTATCAAAATTGTAATTATCATTTTAACGATCTAGGACCCGTTTGGTCTGGTGCGGTGGTATGCCTACTCTACGCAAGGATCCCGGGTGCGATTACCGGTCACTTGGGTCTGAATGTATTTATTTATCTTAACTGGAACTGGATCATTTTCGATAGTGTACTTAAATTTACCATACTCTGTCATGCATGACTGAACTGAGGTCCTGATATTGTTTAAAAATGAAACACATATGTTTGTTATCGAAGAGAAATATGAAAATAAATGTAAAATATAAGTCGCTTTAAATTTTCACTGATCTTTTTAAATTTAGACAGAGCAGTTACGCGCCATCGATTAGGTCAAGTGCCAAATAATTACGAATGATTGTGTGAGTCAAATCAATCAACTACTCTCATTCAAAGCGTATGAGTAGAAATACTCTTAATATTAGGATTTTTTCGGTAATACTTTTAAGCTACGGCCATACTATTAAGTTAAAATAAATTGACTGACATGGTAAGAATCGATAACTCGTCTCCCCAGATGATTGACCGCTCTTCTGACTGAGCTATCGAGGAAATAAATTTAGTTAACCGGTCGTTATATAGAAATTATCGTTAGTGTACTTGTAAGTGGTTTCCTCTATTAAACCAAGAATGTTGTGTTTACTTACAAATACCTATTTTTGCATATTAAATTTAAGTGATAGCATTTTCTTTAAAATACGAGTACATTATCTGTTGGTAATCATAATAAACTAAAATATTCTGCATAATCGATGCGATTTTATTTTCAATACGACAATGTTAACCCATATTAGGTATATTGCTTTTTTTATAGTAATACAATTTTTATCCGAATCCGTTTAACCGTTCTAGTAGGATTGAGCAACAAACATATATCCAAACGCATTTATAATCTAAGTTTAGGATACAACTTGACAAATTATATACCTAAACCTAACCTAAGAGTGCTTACTCTGTCTATTGGTGACAAGTTTAAGAATCGAACGAAAATCCGTGCTGTAAATTTTGAGTTTATTGCGAACAGACAGACTTGGCGGAGGACTTTATTTTGTAAGCAGTGATTTAACTGAAACTAGGCTGAGGCAATGTTAATAAAATACAGTACAAGTGGTTCCTTATCCACATCGTGCAATATTTGATCGATGTTCTACGAACTAAGTGTTCAATCAAACAAGACTGTACTGAATATAAAATATGATATTATCATAAAACATACATTGCAGTTCATTCATGTTAATTTCGTGTTTCCCATCTACGTGCACCATCACATGTGTTATTGTTTCGTTGTTGCAGTGCTAGACCAGGGGGACCAGCGGCCGTCGAAATCGAGTGTGACTGACCAGCAGCAGAGCAAACACCAGACCACCGTCGAGTTCATAGCTGAGGACGAGGAGGTGCGTACCATACATCATATTGGTACAAGTGTTATACGTAATATTCCTGAATCAAACGGACACCTAGAAGGGGATAAGGGGAATCATTCAGACAAGTAGGCTCTAACTAATAGCACGTTGTTCTGAAGTTATGCTTCTTACTATTTGAATAGGTTAGGTACGCAAAGGCCAATGTGTTTTTATTTAAAAAAAACTCTCAAAACGTTTTCTTTCCCACCGACACGTCTAGTAACTTTCAATCACTAGTAATATCACAAATTACTCTCATCTAAAAGAAAATAGAATCGATTCCGCCACGGGTTTCGATAATCGTGCAACGGTGACCTTCGTTCGACGTCGCAAACTCTTGACTAACAAATAAAATTGTGTAAGCGGCTTCACAAGGCTGCTTGGAGAACGCTGGCGGTCACGTCGCGGATGCTTTAATAATCCGCATGCCTGTGCGCAGCTACAGAAAAAAAAAACACTTTCTATCGGTAGAAGTCAGTAGATGCTGGCCGCATGCTAATTACATTAGATTTATTGCGATAGTTACGAAACTAATAATGTTATAGCACTTATAGCATACTTAGAGTTAATTCAAAGTTTGGTGAAAAAGACTGTCTTCGTTTAGTGTCTTTGTCAACTTTCACTTAAATAATAGAATATTTAACTTATTGTGTGACATCGTAAGCCATAACATATTCCTTCTACCTACTTGTACTTTACACTTTTACCTCTTACCTAAATTAACATGAATTTATTCATATTCATAATTTTTTGAAATATGTGTTCCATGCATATTCATTAGAGTGCCATGGTGAGATGAGATAGAGTTTTTGTGTGTATGTTGTATGTATAAAAACTTCAGCATTTGCATTTTACTCTTACTTATTACCACATTTCCTCAGCTTCCTTGTTTCGAGAAAGTTGCTGATGATGGAAACTTCAAAGCTGCGTCATATGTAATTGTTGATACTCACGTTAAAAGTTACACAATTCGGAGCTGCTAATTGCCTAAATGATAAAGATGCCTTACGCTCACTTTTATTAGTCACAGTACCAAACCAACCTTACTTAGTGTAATAGTAAAATCTGCGTTATTTCAGTAAAATTAATCTCTTAGTTGTTGTGAAATAAGACTTTTTCTTGGGTGGTCTGTTAAACAATACAAAATGAATGAAAGGAAACCCTGCGTGTGGGCTAGATTCCGATAGAAGGCAAAACACTTCGCCGAGACTACGATCAGGAAAAAAAGGTGGTCTACCAGTTTTGACTATTCAATTAAATTCAATTCATTTATTTATTCACCTTTTCGTTACATTTTATAACATTGGTACGTCAAAATTTACAATTAATTTATCTTATACATAATTTAATTGACTAATACAGGACAAACAAACAAACACGTTTTAACACAAGACTAAATTTAATGTGTTAAGTAAAATAGCAATAAGTTTGAAGTCATGGATTTATATCCATTTTTTTTTTCAAGATAAAGTATGCATAGTTATGATGTATTAGTTTTAGTAGCTGTCAAAATATTTTTTCACGGTAAAATCAATCCTGTTGTTTTATGATGCGCGAATGATTTTCAACCTCAGGGTGATAGACCCACTTTTTTAATCGTTCCTAGCATTTATTTATGTTTCAGCCTTTGAACAGGCAGACTACAACTTTAAAAAGTCATATTTCAGCTTTCTTGGCTAATCGTACATCTTTGTCTGCGTATCAACTGTCAACTACTTTGACGAATGGAAAAACCTTCTTCAATACTACATTATTCATAATTTAAAAAATCATAAACATAATTAATTTCAAACAGACTTAATATATACTCAAACACAGATAACAATGTTTACTCACGAGGTTCGTGAGATATGCAGGTGTGCGTGGTGCGCACGTGGACTATTCGTAGGTAACACCACAGATATGGTAACACTCAAACATAGTTTTCCTTGTTGCAATTGCTTGATAAAAATTAAATGGTACCTAAGAATATTTGAGTGGGCTAGTAAGAGCGTAAGGCACCATTCATCAGACATGACATGACGCTTTGCTTGTAGAAAAATACGTTAAATTCAACTGCAGCAAGCCTGCCATCCGTCCCGATATCAGGCGCTGTCAACATTATAGAGTCCTCTATCCCCGACATGAAATATCCAGATTGTTGCGCAAATATCACAAAATAATTAATCTAAGTTAGTATAGATTAATTTAGTTACTAAATGTAAAGTTTGTCAGTTTGTCTGTCTGTCTGGTAACTCTTAAGGCTTAAACCTCTTAATGATTTAGATGAAATTCGTTATAGAGATGGTTTAAGTCCCGGGAGAGGACACAGGATAGTTTTCATCCCAGAAATCATCCTTTGATTATAAGAAGTCGAAAATTGGGTGTTAGAAAGGTAGCGACTAGAACATTCAGGCAGTTATTGGTTACAGCATTAGTATATCTAGTCTTATCTAAATGAGTGAAGTAAGTAAGTAATCCTCATTTTTATCTTAAAACGGTTATTTGCTCGCCCATTCATCAAGACTTTCCCGATGAGACTCTAGCTAGGGAGATAATAATATGGCAGCCCTGTGTACTCACCACGTAAGGGCACTTCTGTATGCTAGAACCTTTGTTTGTTTAGTGTACCGTAGTCTCGAGGGGTCGATATACGTGGAAAGCGGTATAATATGACCTGCGACGGCGTTGCTACGAGTACGCCGCTTGTTGGAATGAGTTATTTATTTGTGTATCGACATTTCTTATGAATATTAGAACATTGAATCTAGGATATTTTTTTAAAGTGACTAATATAGCTATTTTATTTCCAATTGGTAACTTTCGTTATTAATATTATAAAGCTGAAGAGTTTTTTGGTTTTTTTGTTTGAACGCGCTAATCTCAAGAAATACTGATGCGAACTGACAAAATCTTTTTGTGTTGGATAGTCCATTTATTGAGGAAGGCTTTAGGCTATATAACATCGCGCTGCGACCAATAGGAGCGAAGCATCAGTGATAAATGTTGCAAAAATAATCGCGATCATTATATCAGAAATTGACGCTTACGAAGTCGCGGGCAACAGCTAGTAATAGATAAAGTCTGCAGTGCACACATTGCCCGTTATACAGAAATCTGTTTCAAATAATCCATTAGATTTACTAAGATATGGATAGCTTTATGCGCCGTTGAACTATGCTATGCATTGCTTTCCATTATCTTATCTCACCGATTAATTAAACCACAGTTCATGAAGATTGTAAGTTCTGTTACAGAGAACACATTACATTTTATTTTTTTGCAACTTATAGAACTCCCTAGCTACTGAGTCTCTGATTCTAGGGAAAAATTAACAGTTTCCAACCTCAGCAAGAGGGTTTTAAATTTTACTTTTGCCAAGCGGGAAAGATGTCAATGAAGAAATAAAACTATGAATGAAGAAAGATACTAATCATAGGATTCGCTGACCTATCATACGACCATACAAGTTGTCATCATCTGCCTGCATTAGTCAGCTAAGCGTTAGCGGCAAGGTTGATGATTAGATAAATGGTTTACTATGACGTAACCTCACCTACACATTGCACATTATGCGAGCCCTAATTTTTATAATAACAGTTCCTGGAATTAAAATTACAGTTCGATTAAGAGAAATCCGAGGGAGGGAATAGGATAGACACACAGAACGCTAGAAGGAAGACTAAGGATTGAAATTTTCTTTTAATAAGTTAGAATTGAGTGCCAACATTTATTTTCTAGCTATTTTGAAATAACTAAGTATACTTGGCCTGAAGATACCCGTAACAACTACTCGACAGCAAAAACAACACATTAACTACAATATAACTACTGATGCTGAACAAAACATCGCATTTAAAGTTGGTTGAACGAATCGATTTGCAAACATCTATTACTCTCACTTGTACGAGCATCTAATCATCATCTGGAAATTTGCTAGAATACGATTTCCAAAACTGTAAAGCTTGGGCATTATTTAGTGATGTGAGTTTTATGAATATCACAAATTAGGTATTTCATGCTAAAGACGCTGAATTACTTGACATATTGTAACACACAGGGTGTACCAGACCATGGAGCAGCTAAGGCTTTCGGTGAAATTAAAAGCCTATATAATTTATTCATAAATAACATTCACATATTACGTCAGTTAATGAATTAGAAATTAAAACGGGTAGGCATGCGGACGATACGAATCAATTACCTGACCGGCCAATAATGTAACCAAACAATAAGGGAAAGCTCTCGATCTTTTCATTCCGAATTACTACAATTTCAATAATATTGAGATAAGAGTTTGAAACAATATTATGATTTGATAGACTTTCGATGTTGGCACTCTATCCTGTATAACAGCTGTTCTATGCTCTTGTGTACCCTGTATATTAACGAGCACTAATACGGTCACTGCTTGCTACGAGTGAGATACAAATCACACTGGTCTAGACTCTCCTGCACTAGATATCTCAGGCTTGTCTAATTGCCTGTTTAGTCGTCCGACCATACTGGTATGTCGAACCGGACATCCTATACTTAACGCGACGATCGCCTCACGTTAACTACAGTTGTTTGACCACACAAAGATGGTATGGTGTGGTTTCAAAGTTTCAACACTGTAAAGTACAAAATAATAATGTATTAACTAATAATTATAAATGTGAATGTAAGTTTGTTTGTTACGCTTTTACGCAAAAATAACTAACCGATTTTGATGATATTTGGTACAAATATAGATTAAGATCTTAAAAAGAAAACAGGCCATTTTGTATCCCACTGCAGGTTTCCATCTGGTCCCAGCAGTGAGATGGTGATACCGAGGGATATCCGCGCGTTATAACGTGTATAGTTCACGCGGGCAGAGCTGCGGACGAAAAGCTAGTATATTAATAAAAATACGATATGAACGGTGCCATTGTCTGTAGACCCTCTAGTCAAAACTATAATTAAGGCGACTTCCCATGTGGTAAACTTCACATACATTTCGTTTCTTCATACTTTTAATCCCATATCGAATACTATGTTACTTTTTTGTAGGTATGATTTGAGGTTTACCAAGTGGGAAGTTTACCACATGGGAAGTCGCCATAATTTTGAAGAACTAGCGAAGTTGCAAAGCCGTTGCATTGATTTGACTTTCTTACTTATATCATGCCATCGGAATACTTAATTCATTTGACGCTGATAATACATACATGACCCATCGGTTTGTACTAATTAAAAAATATTTACATAAAAATTCTGTCATGAAACAGTCGCAGAATAGAAGTGGTAAATACATACATGATATTAGCCACACACACGTAATCGGGTAACAAAGGAACACAAGTTGCTAATATGAATCTGTTTGTGCTGTTAAAATATTCGAACAACACTTCAAAACCCCATTAATATTCATCAACCGAATATAGCTATGAATTAATCTGTAATTTATGGTGGGTATTAATTAAGTAAATCTATTTTTGTTGTAATTATTTATATATTATTATATATATACTTTTAATTTGCTTTTACGTAAGCCTGCAAAGTTTACGTTGAAGTTGGGTGGGTTAAGACATGTTTTCGCTATGTGGTCCAGAAAGTTGAAACGTGTATGTAGCGTATCACTCTACTCTAGAACTCGTTTCATAAGTTGTCTGTTTGAGACAGCGGCTTAATTTGCGACTTCTGGAACTTTGTAAGACGATGAAAGAGTAGAAAAGTAATTTGTTTATAAAAAAGGAGCTTATAAAGAAAGTCCATAGCTAAATAAAACTGTAGGGGTTGAATCAACATTTTTTTTTTATTTAAGGTAATTTTCAGTATAATCTATGTGAATATCTAATATATAAAATTCTCGTGTCACGGTGTTCGAACTTGAACTCCTCCGAAACGGCTTGACCGATTTTGATGAAATTTTTTGTGCTTTTCTATGAGAATCGGCCAACATCTATTTTTCATCCCCCTAAATGTTAGGGGTAGTCCACCCCTAAATTTTATTTTTTATTTTTTAGACACAATTTTTAATTTCTATTTTTTTATGTTACAACATACAAAAATACATACAATCCTAAATTTTTACCCTTTTATCACCAACCCCTATTTTTTAATAGCCATTTTAGTAATTTAATCATTTTTCATCCCGCTCGATAACTGATCAATTATCGTCTTTTTTGTAAGGGTAGGGTAGGGGTAGGGTAGGGGTGGGGGTAGGGTATGTGTAGGGTAGGGGTAGGGTAGGAGTAGGGTAGGGGTAGTGTAGGGTAGGGTAGGGGTAGGGTAGTAAAAGATTAAAATTGTATATAGTTTTCCAGCTACGCCATATTTGATGGCAATGACATATAAGACGTCAAAATCAAACACTATTCTTAGGCGATACGAAGTTCGCGGGGTCCGCTAGTATTAAATATTTTTATTGATGTCGATGAATAAAAGAGCTTAGGCTAATAAGGGAGTACTGCCAGAAAAAGACGGGCAGCAGTCTTGTCTCTACAATCAACTAAATTGCCTTCGTGGCTTAACAGAGTTTGGTTGGTGATCTATAATGATGAAGAATTTTTAAATCTTACATTTGATTGATTTATGAATCCGAAAGTTTGGAGGGACGCATGTCTGATACAATCGGGACATTAACTACGAACTTCTTAAAACCCATTGATAATGTACTCGTATTCCGGTAGGTTTAAATATTGGGACATGTAAAAGCGCCTCCTGTGGCCTATTTGCAGTAATAAAACTGATTTAAACAGATTTTATGATGTGGGTAGGTGTGTACGTCCTTGCGACCGGAGTCGTGTATGTCGCCCGGTCCCCTTGCTCCTCCCCCGGGTTAAGACGGCCCTGGGATGTGAAAGCGTTATTTTAACTCAATTTTTTTTTCATTTTAATATAAAACCTCCGCAGCACCGTAGTAAATTGAAAAATAATTATAGTCTATGATAGCAATGAAATCAATGCTTGGTGATGCTAAAAAAATCACCGATTTCGTTGATACGAGAATTCATAATATGTTTTCTACCCAACTAACGAAGAAATATGACATTTGATTATATTAACATTACTACATTAACTAATCTGTTGACTCACATTACCATAACATAAAATATATACATTATAATATCCAAGAATAGCCGTCAACATTCTTGTACCTGTTTCACGTGGATGTATTGAATTTTCGTCACATCTTAAAGTATTACACAAGAGCGACTATTTCAAATATTGATTTTTACCTTATTTAAGAGAAATCGAGACCGGTTTTAATAAGAAAAAAAAGGGTATGATTATCAGATCGGTAAATACTCGTAAACGATTTGGTGGATTATTTCGTGTGTGTGTAAACAAATATTAATAATGTGAGTTCCGTTATGTTTTTTTTGCTATTTATAAGTAGTGTATCAATCTCGAGAGCATCGATAAAAGAGAATAAGATATTGTCGCGAGTCCTGCCAATATAATTCTACGCCCTGATGGGTCCGATGCGTTCGTTTTGCTTGTTATTCCATCCCAGTACGCTTGTGTATGTCACCGTAAAATTGTGTAGGTATACTGTTAGATTATTATCTATCTCGCGAGATTGTAAACTGTAAAGGTAGACTTCGGAGCAATGCGGCTTGCGGCTTGCGTCGTGCGTCATGCGTCACTTGCGGCCCACGCGGCCATGCGGCTTTACTTTGAATTAAAACTTTCCGAGCGACGCATGCGGCCGCGACGTTTCGCTCGGAAAGGGTTTCATACACTCCTTTAATTTAAAGTAAAGCCGCATGGCCGCGTGGGCCGCAAGTGACGCATGACGCACGACGAAAGCCGCATTGCTCCGAAGTCTACCTTTACATGCTGATTACAATTTTATTCCGCATTATTTTTCGGTAAAAACGTTGCCCCGCTGTATAATTTTGTCAATTCGTTGGTTGTAAACAAAAATTGTTTCGGTGATTGTAAATTTATTTCGTGGTAAAAATAACTGTAAGCTTTAAAAATAGTTATAATCAAAATGTTGTGGAAGTAAAATGGATCTGTCATTAACCAAAGAAGTGCAATTAGAATGTGAAATTGTACATGTTAGTTACAGTACATTATCCTAGTTATATTTAGGATAATAATGAACACCCTCAACAAGACCGAACTATTAGGAACCTTCGGACGGACAATCGAATGACAATTTAACACGCGAAAGGAGTGATGTAACAGTTTTAATTCATCATCTGTAGCCTGTTTCAGTTCACTGCTAGGCTCAGACCTCTGCAATAGGAAGAAGGGTGTTAAAGTTAGAATACTAAAAAATATAGTATCAAATAAAATTAAACATCAGTATGGCGATGATCATATTGGCCTTTTCAAACATTGTGAAGTATTGCCCGTCCATTCACAGATTAAATTATTTTTGTTAAAAAAACTTTTCTTTGTAGCCAATAATCAGTCAGAAATGGAGCATCCTGTGTACACCCGATCGGTAGCTCGCCGTGAGCTGTGGCCTTACTCCGCAAGAAATTGTCCTTTTAATCGAATCCATCTGACCCTTTCACTCATACCGATGTCTTAAAGTATCTGAAAGAGACAGATATATCCGTAAATACGAGCTTCGTGTTGCAGAGTGAGGCCGCTGAGCCGTAGCTCGGTTCGCGTTAATAATGAATACGGTAGACGAACATCTAGCTATATTGTTCCTCGACTTATAAATAAACTACCAGTGAAATTGCGGGATAAATTAACTACTAAGAATATTAAATATAATCTCCGTGTGCATTATGTCAATAGCATTTAAGTAATAGCAACCGAACAGAACGTACCTATTCGTCCAACTTTTGTCTTTCTTTTTGTAACCTACCTGCTAGCCAGTTTTGTTGGCTATTATACCTACCTAGTTCCTACCTGTTATGCATAAAATTTGTTTAATATGTTGACTGACGTAAACTAAATACTTAGTAAAATTCGAACCTTAGTGGTTTTGCTATGCTAAGTTGAATACCTTATTATTGTAATTTAAGTTTTTAATGTGGTGATAAATTGAAAAAAAAAAAGATTTTAACTTATAATAAAGCGGTATTTGAAATCGTTAGGAGTAGGTTACGTATGGTTGACAATTGACAATCTAGTTTAAAAAGTTTACAATCTCGCGAGATAGATTATAGTCTTTATTAACAATTTTACTGTGAATTGTATTAACAAACTAACTTTTTACTTGCTGCTTAGCTTGTAACAATTTCGATCCTGGTGCGTTAGTTTCGTGTTAACAAGCTCAAATATCCAATGTCATTATTCCAATTAAAAAAATGCTTAGGTATACAAATTTGATATTATTTCTTAGGAATTCAATTAAAAAACATTAACCACATCAGTACATCATAATAACTACTTGTACGCTAATTTTCAGCTGTGCATTGATTACTGAAATCAGTCGGTCGCACAATTACGCTTTCCTTTGAAATGTTTCACCATAGGATTTATGGTTGTGTCCTTCAAGCGTAAGCACACGACAAGATTAAAATATACATAATCAATAAGAACATGTCGACTCGATTGACATTAGGCGTCATATTCCCAATTCATAACAAATATGTATACGAGTGGAAACCTTAGGCGCCGTCTCGACGATGGGAAGAGAATAAATTAAGCCGTTCGTATTAATTATCCACCATCATGTCAATTTATTGACGTTCACTGCTAAAGATAGATTCTCCTCCATTAATCTTCAGCATGAACGATTCGAATGCATCTCCATGCTCCATGTTACCTTATCAGGACGGCCATCGATTTGTATCTTATCTGTCTCGGCGGCCTTGAACCTTTAATAATTCGATTGCATTGACTATTATCGCATTTATCGATTATCGGTAGAATAATAAGTTAAATCAGTGCTTCTAAGACTCAGATTTTTAAACAGCCTGCTAAAGGCAAATCTGTGAATGTGAATTCTGTTTACCTGCAAGGCAAGCCACTGGATGAAGTAGGAACCTTCCGGTACCTTGGGAGTCTAGTGCGCAGTGACAACCGTCTTGGGTCAGAAATCTCTGCACGGATCGGTAAAGCCGCTGCCGCCTTCGGTGGTCTGAGCCAAAAAGTCTGGAAATCGCACGACCTAAAGCTTCACACAAAACTGGCTGTTTATAGAGCAATAATATTACCTTTGCTGCTCTATGCCTCGGAGACTTGGTGTCTGTACAGGAAAGACATTAAACGTCTCGATGTTTTCCACCTTAAATGTCTCCGAGCCATTCTCCGGCTGAAGTGGCAGGACCGTGTGCCAAACTCGGAGGTTCTACGCCGAACCAACCTTCCAGGAATGGAGTGCCTCCTGATGAAAGGTCAACTTCGCTGGTGCGGACACGTCGTACGCATGGAGTCTACCAGGTTGCCTAAACGAATATTTTACTCTGAGCTCAGCTCAGGTAAACGCAAACCGGGTGGGCAGTACCTGCGTTACAAAGACGTGTTGAAACGTCAACTGAATGCTGTCAACATACCGTGTAACTTGTGGGAGAGGCTAGCCACACAGAGGATTGAATGGCGAACTGCTAAGTCGGGTTTGGAAGATTATGAGCGAGCCCGGCTCGAAGATCTCGACGCCAAACGCCAAATCCGCAAGACTCGGCCTAGGCCCTCCTATGAGTACACGTACAATGAATCTGGGACTCTCTACTGTGCCTTTTGCAACAGGACTTTCAAAACCAAATTTGGCTTTGCAAGCCACGCTCGCGCCCATGCAAGAGCCCAGGCTAACACCAGCTAAGGGTGTCGCCGTCGACGGATACGTCTGGGAGGACATCATCATCATCATCAAGTTAAATTAAAAGAAAAAACAATCGGAATATAAATTTAATATCTTTTTTATAGAAGTCGCTCAGATCGCTTCAGTTCGACTGCCAGCTAAGGCACGGCATGTACTTCTTTTTTTTTCACAGTGAAATCAAATCATATTCGATTTCAATACTCTTACTCAGAGAGGTACTAAAATTAGAAAATGTGTTATCATCATATTTTCCACGTGTAAGTATTTATAATTATTTTTTTACATAAATAGCATACCGAAAGCTTTAAAAATAATAAAATATATTACCTTTAAGTTATGTTTTAAATGAAAAAAATTCAAATGGACAAAATGTTACATTTTACTAGAACTATAATAAATGTCTATTAGAGCTATTTCTTTATATATTATTCTCAATACTCTTTTCAACCCCTTTATGGGATGATTTCAAGTACACTATTTTTTCAAGGTCTCAAACTTCATATCAATTTTCATCAAAGTTAAAAAAAATGCAAGTACCTACATTATTATATTTCTTAGTGGAACCTGCACAGAAATAATCCTCCCGGATATATTGCTAGCAAGCTTGCTTACCTTTAACGTGTATCGTAATTGGCAGACAAAACTACCTTTCTCTTGTTTGACTTTTTTGAAACGGTACCGGGATCTGTTTAACCGGTAACTGAAATATGGGTCTGCTAAAAATGCTGTATTTTTATTCATGCATTATTCATCATTTTAGTCATGTTTAAAAATATATTTTTTTAATTTGTTCAGTTTTTTTTATTTATATTCTAAAGATTCTACATTTTACCTGAACAATACATTTCCTATTTATAATCTTTTACATTACGCTTTAGGTAAGAGTTTAAATCAAATGGCTTTAGTTATAACTTGTAAATGTCTATACGCACGCATCATGATCTAACAATCGAATATTCGATACGCATCTGATCTTATCTTCCCACCGAGGGCATCGGTCTGATTTCTTGCTGCCTCTCGTCTCTAATGCACTCCGCTGCATTTAGCATTCCGAGAAACGTAGGAATGCGATATTGGTCGCACTCGAAATACTACATGACAAAGTGACACTTCAACATAAGTACTAGAAACTGACTTTACAACCAGGGAAAAGAAGTGGTACTTCTTTCGAGTATTTTATAAAAAGTAAGGCCTTATATACTTTTTTTAAGATTTCGAGGTTTTGGCGTTGAAACAGTTAGTCAAAATCTACTCCTGAGGAGAGAAAAATAGGTTCAAACGGTTGATCATTATTAATAATCACGTACAGACTCAAAATTGGTTACATTATTTGTATAGCATTTTTCTTTAGTAAATAGTGTTAATTACCCATTTGAATTATAGATGACTGCAAGACAGGCTATACACTGGCTGGGCATGTTAACGTCATTGACACAGTGCGAGTATTAAAAAAAAAGTATAGCGTGATGCATCCCACTGTTCGACACCCTGTCTTTGTGCGAGTATTGACTTTTCATTGATTGTCAAAAAAAACAATATTAAAACTATGCTTAAGAATCATCCTCTTGTACCACTGTACAAGAGGATGATTCTTAGTCTATAGTTTAGTTTTTAACACTACGCAACAAATTAAAAAAAAAACATGCTGTTTCAATCAATAGATTGAGTGCAATCTATTGATTGAAACCGCATGTTTTTTTTTAATGAGTTGCGTAGTGTTTAGTGTTACACGTCTTTCTTAACGTACAGAACACAGACGGTGGAAAAGGACTTTATTTTACACCATGCAAATATACTTTATGGTATTCTGTACCTACGTCTGCATGCATGTAAATAGCAAAATTTGTACGCAATTTCTCATTCATGTACACAGATAGAATGCACTAATTTGAATACAGAGGTAATTACCTAATTGTGGTCGTAAGAAAAACCACATTCCAGTTCGGCAGTAACCTAATAGAGGAAATGTGTGTGACAATAAGAACATGTTTTTCACAGGCACACGAGTCACGACAAATTTGATCAGCTGCATGCTTAACAGTTACTGGCATTGTATATATGACTAATTTAGCAACTAAATGTCACTTGCTTATTTCTATAACGTAAGGTTTATTCCGAGATCAAATAGAATCGATTATGTGCTACAATAATGTTACTAACGGAATTGTAAACAAATATTAAGTTTAATATTTTCCTTATTATGTTATGTATCGAACTGGGTTTGGTCAGATACCTGTTGAGCTTATTTTTGTGATTAGACGAATAATTTAAATTTAATTTTTACCGTAAACTGGTTATCAACCTATCTTTACAACTGCCATTTTTTATGAATAGCAATCGCTATTTAAGAATCAAAACTTATAAATCGATTGGGGAAATTGGGCATAGCCATCCAAGGCAGTCAAATATGTATTACTTTGAGTAGATGTTGGACTCCTAATCAGGAAAAAGCTGGAAAGGAATTAGAAAAGCATGAAACTTACTCTCAAAGTTATCTTGTGAAAACTTCGTTTCAGGGTAAAAATAATCAAATGAATAACATAAGTAATAGTGAGCTTAGCTTGACTTCCAGAATATAAAAAAAACCCACCAAAAACATTCTGTAAAAAACTAGCCAAGGCTCGATGGAGCTGCTTGTTTATCTCTAAAAAGTAATGAAATCTAGACAAAGTCGTGCCAAGTCTAAGGTTCCTTACTGCGATTTCTTTATTATTATAGTTAATGTTGTGTGACTTGGCTGTTGAACATTTTTATTTAGATTTTATTACTTTTTAGAGATAAACAAACAGCTCCATCGAGACTTGGCTAGTTTTTTACAGAATGTTTTTGGTGGGATTTCACTTCCTTTTGTAGAAACGTGGGCAAGTATATTGACTTATTTTATTAGATTTTCTTAATTGACACATTTTTTTTCTTTTTAGGAGTAGTTTTTTTGTTATTACAAATCTTTTTAAAAGGAAGGCCTTGGTCTCTGCCTACCCCGTTGGGAAGGAGGCGTGATAATAATTGTATGTATATGTATGTTAGAATACAGTCAGCGCCATCTAGCGACGTGTGTGGGTATCACCGCCACTCTTAGTCCAATGCAATATATTTTGACCAAATTTTGAGAGAAATTAATTAATATTTTAGTCTAATTTGTTTATTTAATTTGTGTAATGTTCAAGTATAATAAAGTTAATCGTTCGACTATTTCTTCTTGTAAACTTTTAAGTATAAGTATAAAAGCCATTCTAGTCTTATCCAGAGTTTTCCTTTAATTTTATTTATATGCGTATTAAAAGCAGAAGGGGAGGCATTCGCCCAGCAGTGGGACGCTATAGGCTAGATTTAATTAGAAGATGTGTCCGACTACGCTAGATTTTTGCAATGACAGTCGATTTTTTTATGTACCAATAGTAGAAAGGGGCATTACCATATCTCTAATATAGCTGAGACCAGCTGAGGGTTCTTCATCAGATATTTCAGACCTTTGATTTTTGACATCAAATGAAGCCACCCACCAAGTTGAATATTTATTGTAAAGGCGGTATGTCGATCTCTAATAGTTTGGTTGGGCTCTTGTGTTTTCTAATCAGGGTCATCAGCTACTCCAGATCTTCGATTATCCTAGTTTTTATAGTTTTCCCTTTAATTGGCCATTAAACCCTAACTCTGTACCAAAGGACAAACCCGTTTCCCATTCAATCTTGGGCCTGACGTTACAAGGCTTGGAATTGGCCATAAATTAAAGCATATTAAAAAGATTCATATGCCATATTTTCACAACTTTCTACAATGGAAAAGTTACTTAAATCAACCAATGAACCTATATCATGTATTATTTTACAAAAAAATACAATTTTGGTACTTTACCTGCATAAGATATAGGTTCCTTTTCTATCTATAGGCAATATAGGTAGTAAACAGAGCACTTCAGCAGGGCAGTGAAAAAAATGCAAACCACATTAACTTGCGCACGAGTACGAAACATGTTAAAATGTAGTCTATAGATGTACGAAATGAAATGTGAGTGAATTGGAGTGATTGACAAATGACAATTAACTGTCATTGTCAGCTGATATTCTTAATAATAGTGCAGCCTGTTACATCAGGAATTGAACTATTCAACATGTTCAACTGTTTTATCAATGATTACTTATTGAACAGCAAAGCTCGTGGAAAAAAATGTTAATTACATTCTCTAAGTTTTTTATATTTATATCAGGCTTTTAAAATGAATTATTTAGCTTATTCCTTAAAACATGCAATTGTAAAGAAGTATTACTATGAATCGATTTATTCCAAATAGATTAAAACGTTAAAAGACCCGCTCTATGAAGTGATAGAGGGTTTACGGAGATAGTCACGTTTTAATTAAATGTGTGTAAAACGGTTTACAGAGACTGTTTAAGTATTAGAAAAACAATATGTATTTTATCCATTTTCTCCACTTGTCCATTGCCAATTAAACTATTTTTTGGAGAAATAGGCAAGTAAAATAAAAGGGATTTTTGGGCATAATTTTCATTCTTGTAACGTCGGGCCTAAAAATGGGGTTCTCCTTTTAGCTCTCTGAGTTTATGGGAAGTACTAGTTTTTCTTTTTCTGATGTACTTGTGATAAGTTCTATTATTCTGTTTATTTTCGGATTCCTGGAAAAACGAGTAAAAGGAACTCGTTATCTATTTCTGGGTATTATTTCTTTAACACGATGTAGGAGAAATAGTTATGCAACAGTAGGAACCAACAATCCTAGCTTTATATCTGAGAAATCTGGCGATATAAGGAAAAAATATGCTTTACGCTTCATATTAAGAAAGTAAAAGAAGTGTAATGATAATAACTGGTAACCAAGGCTAAACAAAACGAAGGCCGTACTTGATGAAGTTGTTATTCGGCATGTCTGATACGAAAATGACACAGGCAATGTAAGTATCGAATAAAATTGAATTGTTTTTTATTGTTGAAACACATCCTGGCGCTGCCTTTTGCACAATCAATACAACGGGTCGTGGGTGATTTTACGAAATACGTTACAACCTTTTCTGTAGCAACCTCCAATTTATGTAATAGTCGAAATTTAAGAAGTCCTTTTGTTTCCTAATGAATTTTTCGGTTACCTTTATGTACAAATGATTTGAAATCTAGATTATCATACAAAGACAACGTTAAAAATAATTTTTCATGGTCGATTTGTATAATCTATCAAAAAAAACAAAATCGTTTGTGGGCGTTGGATTAAGCTCTTGAAAAATTTATCTTTTGAGTTATGAGTGAAATACCTACATTATAATACGAGTATGTAGTAGGTATGAGGGGTGGCTGAGAAAAGTAATCTAGTTTCATTTAAAAATTGGTCAAATAATCACCAGACTATTTGAGACACTGAGGTATTTCGGACGCGAATATATGCCGGAGCTTCCCGAACGCTACCCATCCGAGCTGGATTCGACGAGAGATCTCTTTCTCGAAGTTGGACTTACCTAACTGGACTATCTGTCCTAGGTAAACATAGTGGTCAACAACTTCGAGTGCAATGTTCCCAACGTTAACTGGAGCAGGTGCAACATGGGCATTTAACATGATTTTCGTCTTGTCCATGTTCATCCTAAGACCCACCCTTTGAGAAGCATTACCGAGATCTTCGAGCATAATGTTCAGGTCTTCCAAGGTGGACCGACGATCTGGTCAAGGTCGCGGGAAGCCGCTGGATGCGGACAGCACAGGACCGATCGTTGTGGAGATCCTTGGGGGAGGCCTATGCCCAGCAGTGGGCGTCGTTCGGCTGATATGATGATGATGATAATTTCCTTTTCAAAAATTGTGTGTCTTACAAAATGTATTCTATTTGTAGGGAATTACAAAGTAAATTAAATATAAAAACATCTATCTCTTTTTTTTAATGTTTAGGTACATTAATTTCAGCCTTCCTTCGTCGTAAGTACAAATAATGAGGTGATGCAAAAAATACCACATAACATTCATTGAAATCGTCGACTCTGCTTCAGACAGATCAATAAAATTGTCTATACCTACCTATCACTTATTATGCTACTCTAGAAACACGAATGTAGTCATAGTATTGTATTGAAGATATACGAGGGCGGGATGATAAGTAACTAGCCACTGCGCCCACTGCTATTTAAAAAGTTAAAATTAAAAATATATATGTATATTTCATTTTTAAATTCGTATCTGGTCACCTGTGTTCTAAATTTGAATTTGGTGGCATGAAAATTGTATTGATTTTTTGTCATTTCAAAAATAAAACAGTCTAATTAAGAACCTCCTCCTTTTTTTGGAAGTCGGTTAAAAATATATTTCGTCAACAGTTTTCAAAATGGATGAAATTGAACAAAGAGCGGTGATAAAGTTTCATCATATGAAGGGCATGAAGGGTAAAGCTATCTATGACGAGTTAAATAATGTTTTGGGTGAATGTGCTCCTTCTTATGCCACAGTAAAAAACTGGACGGCTGAGTTTAAACGCGGTCGTACATACATAACATGTGTCCAAGATGAAGCCCGCCCCGGACGTCCAAAAAGCGTCACGACTCTGGAAATGGTCGTGAAAGTACAGGATATGGTTTTAGCCGATCGACGACTGAAGTTATCTGAAATAACTGACACTGCAGGTATCTCAAAAGAACGGGTACATCATCATATCCTAAGTGAGGAATTAAATATGAAAAAGTTATCGGCCCGTTGGGTGCCGCGATTGCTTACGCACGATCAAAAAGGATTCGGGTGCAAAACTCAAAATAATGTCTGGACCGTTTTCTTCAGAATAAGGCCGATTTTTTACGTCGATTTGTAACAACAGATGAAACGCCAGAATCAAAAATTCAATCAAAACAGTGGACTCAATCGGGATGCCCGGCTCCAAAAAAGCCATGGCTGTAAAGTCGGCTGGAAAAGTGATGGCTTCCGTCTTTTGGGATGCAGATGGGATCTTGATGATACTCGTAGATTACCTTCCTAAATGTGAAACAATTAATGGAGAATACTACGCTAATCTTCTAGATTAGCTTCATCAATGTATTCAGCAAAAACGACAAGGTTTGGCGAAAAAAAAAACATCTTCCACCAAGACAACGCTAGGGTTCACACATGTGTTAAAGCTATGGCATAAATCAACGAATTGAAGTATGATTTGCTGCCCCACCCACCTTATTCGCCTGATCTAGCGCCATCAGACTTCCACTTATTCCCTAAGCTCAAAACTTTTTTGGACGGACAGAAGTTTGCCACAAATGATGAAGTCATAGCCGCTGTAGAGGAGTATTTTGCAGGCCTCGAAAGAAATCATTTTATGGAAGGCGTTACTGCTTTAAAACGAAGATGGAATAAGTGCGTAGAGGTTCACGGAGACTATGTCGAAAAATGTAATTAATTTTATCACGGAAAGTTAAGTGTTTTGTTATTAGGATAGTTACTTATCATCCCGCCCTCGTATCTTAAATTAACAAGTCTTGTTTCAAATGATTTGAGCTTCTAAATGAATACAACGTGGGATTGAAAACAATAATGTGTCGTGTACTTAAACAAGTATAATAATATGCCGTTATACATAGTACGTTTGCCTTTTATTCGGTAAGAGTCCCAAAGTCGTTTTAGCGCAGAGATAAATCAAGATAGGTACAAGTAGCAACACAGATTACTTATGTGATTAAAGTGGTAACAGTACATCACGCGCCATTTGATCACTTCATGCCGAGTTCATCGGCAGTGTATGCGTTGAGGTCGACAAACACTAAACAAACAAGTCGATGTCAAGCAAAGGTGTGGCTTTTTATTCTAGTAAGTAGTTTGTTCAGTATTAGACGTTATGACAAGTGACAACACATGGGCAACTGATATTGTTTCGAAATATGAAAGTATATTCCCGGTAATAGACCGCAAATTTTCCGAAGCCGGATATAAGAAAAGCGCCTTCTGTGGCCTATTTGCGGGAATAAAGTTATTATACTGATTATAATGATCGTCAAGTCTCAACAAGTGACTGTGCTTCTGGTATTGTATCGCTCGCTGAATTAACAGACCACGTCGTCAAAAATAAGTCACCTGACAATACATAAAACATTTATTTACCGGGTGCTTCTAGTCTAACAAAAAGAGGCGCACTTTTCTAATTGAGCCGAATGGGAATTAGCTCTGAACTCCTTGCGCTTTAGACGAACAACCGGACTTAACTGTCAAATAAATCACATATGTAGGTACCTAATCAGGCCGTAAATATGTATATCCGCAGTTTCGAATTATTACAGCTACGAGCATAAACACACCTCATTATGCATCATGTTATTAGTGAAGAGGAAAAAGCAAAAAGGTCTTAACCACCCAAAATAACTTCTTAGTACATATTATTACTTGGCTAGGTGCATAAAATGAAATTCCAACCAAATGTCAACAATTGAGCGTGAACTTTTTAACAGGTTTCAATTCCCAGAAGAGCTTTTTTCGTTTAGCAACGTTCAAGTGCTTTGACCGTTCGCTTCGTTGTAATCAAGTTCCTGTTCTAGAAAATGTATAACTGACTCGAGTTCATTACACTCATTTGAGGAATCGGCAGTGTATTGTTTTTATTTTAAGTTATTGATTATTTACAGACACAAAATATAATCCTATTAGAAACAGGAATTAATGCAATGATAATTGACAGTTGTATCTAATGGAACTATTAAGTAACCTCTTTCCCTTGAAACACAGTGTCGGAAAAATTTATATCAATTAGTTGCAATTACAACAATCCTTTGATAGGTGGAGCGTATCGGTAACAATTGATTCGATCCAATTGGTGGAGAGGCCGAGCGTTACGCTCAGCAGTTGGTTGGCTGTACTCCACCACACCACACATGCATGAACATATAAAACAATCTCTGTTTTGTGACTACCTTGCTTGCTCACTAGATACTTTGTGAAAATATACAAAGCTCACAAATATAATTAATCAGTAGTTTAACCTAAACCAATCACATCAGCTCCTTTTAGATTAAAGATGTCAAAGGCATGCATTTAGAAAACGATTGTAGAGGTCAGGAAACCTAAGTTTTGGTTTAATATTCATATCTCAGATGGTATGTTACGAAACATTATACTGACGTCTTTTCCATAATTGATTGAATTGGAAGACTGAGATTGCTTTATTAATATGCGCTATGGCCTACTGTTGCGCGCTGCTATTAGCACGCAAACAAAACGCAATTAGTTTTGAAACATATTAATTTGTGAGCTCTTTGATTGCATGCGTAATCAAAACGATAATATGCAATTAAATCTTATATTATGTTGCTTAAGACTAATCATTTAATACTTAGAGCATTAATTTAATAATACTTTTGTTCCGGGGGCGTTTTATAGTTTAAGTGTGTGTGCAAAATGTTAACATTATTATTATTTATAACTATTTTTACAACAAGATCCCATCTTTTCATTGGTTTGGTTGGTTATCCTAATAACCTTTGACAAAACAATTGAGTAATAAGAAAATCTATGTGTGTAAGATTAGAATCCAGATAAAAGAAAAGTGTGTTTTAGGTATAAGCTGCACCTATACAAGAGAGCTTATACTAAGAATTCGGAGCTTTTACTTCGTAAAACTGCACCACTTGTCGCTGCTCCTATTTCCTTTTTCTATAGCAAAAAAAGCTTTGTCCAAAATATATGGTGGTCCTTGTGCCAAAATAATGTCGGGTTGCAGCATATTCTCCGAAAATGCATCCAATTTAAAACCACATAACGTAGCTGCGAAAAAATGTCGGTCTTTCTCTGTAAGTTCATATGTCTCTTAATTTAACGTTCTCTTAGTACTAAAGTCATGTCATAAGACGTTCTAATTAGTAGTCTATCATTTATTTAAGATCCCTACGTCACGGTTTTTGATTTGTTCAGTATTCTAGATTATCTTATTGGAACCACATCATCAATATTACCTTCTGCTGCCTTCATTCACAAATAATTCGAAAACACCACAGAATATTTATGGTAAAAGGTTAGAAAGGCTGTCATGTGCCATTTGTATGAAAAACGATGTCGCCGCTTGCGCCCCAGTACACATAAACGAGTTCAAAGAACGCCAATTAAGCGAATTCTTTTGACGTCCAGACGTCAAGAGAAACCAATCACAGCGCTCACGTTTGGACGGAAGTATAAGCATTTGCTCATAACATCTGTGGCGCGCCTGCCACGCCTAGTAGCGCCGCCTTACTAACCTTTCTCCATGTTCTGTGGAGAACACCATTCCTTGTCATATCTTATTTAATCCTGATTCATTTCAGCTATTTTTTGAATAAGATTTTTACTAATTGGGTACGGTAACTCGTGACGTCATAGTGTACTACTGCCATACTAAGTCTATAGTGAAATTACATATTGACTGATCCTAGAAAGGATATCAATTGATTGAAGTGCCATTAACCCAATTAATGCATACTCACGATCTGTATCTATTGTTTCCAGAGCGAAGCATTCGAGTGTCCACTATGCCTGTCAACAGTGCCCACGTCGATCGTGGTTCGGCTCACGGGTTGCTACCACCGCTGCTGCGAGCCGTGCCTGCGGCAGTACCTCGGCATAGAGATCTTCGAGGCGCGGGTGCCCGTCAACTGCCCCGTCTGCCATGAGAGCATGCACCCTTCCGGTATGTCAGTTTTTAACATCACATTTGTCTGACCGCAAGTAAGTAGTAATGATGGTGTAAAAGTAACAAACAGAGTTACTTTTGCATTTATAATATTAGTATTCACACATTAAGAGTATTTTTATCAATATTCCGAGATAATTAATACCATGAAAAAAAGGATGGTGATAATGCTTTAAGTAATTGTATTAAAAATTTAAAATAATAAAAATATACCTGATCATGTAATATTTAAAACCAAGCAATACAATGAATACAGGATGAAATTTTAACTACCGTTTCAGGCTCGTATAACATGATATTTCTCCTCAATATTTTATATTATAAAGACCTGAAGTAATGGTCGATATAATCGTTGCTGACTCACGTCATGACTTGGGTCTTTTATTCTTGTGTATGCATTCACTGCATTTTCACTAGAAATCTAAAATTTCTAATGTATAATTACTAATACGTTTCGGCATTCTAGATAATAATGACAATATTGATGTAGTTGCAATATTGATACTAGAGATAATCGATTGCATTGTTAATGGTGTGAGGCGTTGACGTGTTGATCTTCATAACGGTTACAGTAATGACCATAAATTAAGATAATCACAAAAACATACATAACCAAACCTATATCGATCTCACAAGAAATTGGCATAATTCCGTTGTTTTAATTTGCTTTTTTGGGCACTTAACCAGTTTCGAATAGGCTTTAGCCTGCCATTTTTGTATTTCGCGAATAAAAATAAAACAATTGCGTGCTGTTTTCCTTGTGGGATTATTGTTGTACCGAGTTGCGCCTTAATAAAGTAGAAGAAGAAACAGAGAAACCGTTTACAAAGTAAAAAAAAATACGAATTAGATTTAAATAACGGCAGCACTGATAGAAATTCGCAATATTGACACAGTACCTTGTCTAAAGCGTTTTTAAGATATTTTTACTGTCTAATATATTCTTTGATGTAGCTATGTGAGAAAATTTTCATACAGTATTGCTGATTAATTCTGGTTAAGTAGTTTTTTCTAGACTTATTCAAATCGTGGCCAATTAAATAGTAATTTGATTTTGGTACGACCGGATAATGGATGGTTATGTATGGTTAAAAACGAAAGGATACGGCTAATGATTAGGAATGTCTACCAGTTCTGAATACTGAACTGAATAAGTCGGCTTATTTCAAGTCGAAGTCAAAAGGAAGAGTTATGATGTTAGCTGCCTTATGTAGTTTGTATTTTCGTATGTTCCTCCATAGCGCCTAAACTATTTGGGCCGATTTTTATAAATAAGATGTCATTCGATTCGTTATTATAACATGAGCAACATTTAACCAGCTTCAACAATTAGGAGGAGTCGATTTCTTTTCCGTAGTCAGTCAGGTACAGTTAAGTCAGTCTTAAACTTTTTACATGTTTCTTATTGAATAATGTTAAGTTACACCTGTTACTCTTCTTATTATTTATTTAAACAACACCGTTAACTTAACATGAAATAAAGTATATCGTATTTTATTCTATCATTACAATTACTGTTATAATTGGGAATGTTTTTCTGAAATTTTGTTGCATGTTTTAAGGACAAAACTAATGATATGTACATATTTAATACAGTTATAGTAACAAGTAATGCGATTTTCAAGTTCCTCATACAATATTTTCAACCTTGGGGCATTTTTTTGCAATTGTGTTGTTCACCATGTGACGTTGCATGATTTATAAATCAAGTAGGTATGTTACCAGACTTAATGTAATATAGAAAAACCATGAATAACTGCTGGTGGTTATATTTAGGCTCTTATTACACTGATTACGATTTGTAGAAAACCTAATTAGGTAATCGAAAGGTGTAATCTAAGTTAAAACAGATAAGAAATGCACCTACATTACGGTCGCTCTTTTTCCAATATTATCTACGATCTAGGGTAATTGTGTATTGAAATTGTATCGCCATGATTTAGAGTGCATGTGGTGCTTTTCTAAAGGTAATGGGGCACTTAAATTGTATTTCATGTATGTAATAGTACTCGTTGTTGAAAAGCCTTTTTTTTTTGCTAGCCTACTCCATCCCACTGCTGGGCAAAAGCCTCCCCCAAACTTCTCCACTGATCCGTATCCAGTGCCAGAGACTCCCATTCGGTTTGAAATGCAGTCAAATCGTCACACCATCTTTTCTTTGGCCTTCCTCTTCGACGGTAGCCGTCCGAAGGTGTCCACTGTGTGACGATTCGAGTCCACCTATCAGGATGCATTCTGCATATGTGACCGGCTCACTCCCGTTGATAAGCCTAATAAATTTAAATTAAACTAGCGTATACCCATTACGCGTTCGCGCTTTGATCGATATAGATGTGATAACGTTTGGAATATAGATAGAAACTAGCTGATGCCCGCGGCTTCGCACGCGTGGGTTTTGATCTGTTACAAAGTTTTCTTCACGACTCACCCTCTCCTCCACTTCCTTTGCCTACGGTGCCGAGGGTGCTCATCTCGGGCGAGGTGGTGGTGGGCACTTAGTGGGAGCCGATACGTCGTTGCCGACTTACCGGGGCCCGTTGATACAATAGTTGGATAAAAGGGGCCGATTTAAACTATTTAGGGATCCGGTGTTAGTTCTCCTAGCGAACCGTGGTCCAAGCGAACTCGCACCACATCTGTTTGCATTTACATGAAATCTGAAGTACAATATCATTTGAAACTTTCAAAACTGTCAACGCTGTAGTAGAACAAACCATTCAAAGCAGCTTGCAAAGCTTTATTTGAATATGATCAACACTGGCTAGCCCTAGAAGAAGTGGCCCTGTGTAAAAAACCACATTCTTAATTTCCAACCAAGTAGGTTACCATTTTTCTCGATCCATAAGCGTTAAAAAGGCGATTTTACAAAGACAATTTGCTTGCATACTACGTTTGGATAGAAGACCGGTGTAGTACCAGCATCGGTGTAGAGCTCTGAAAAAGCCAGTCCTATGTCATTCTACCTTTATGATCGATAAACGAAGTTTCAAGTACCTCAATATGATGTTAAACACAAATAATTAACCACAAAATTTTCAACCGTTTTTCACCCCCTCAAATATTAAATTATAAAAAAACCTTATTCAAAAAATACAAAAATTCAAAATTTCTTTATTTGCTCCAAATTATATTTACATAGTTGTGGGACACCCCTTTTAAGTAAACTTGTATTAGGAGGGTCCCGCTCTTTCGACGTGGCGACATTTATAGAAAAACATAATAGGAATAAATAAGTTATAACTAAAAAATAAAAAATAAAAATTGTGGTGTGTGTATGTGCGTGTATTATGCAGCGTGTTTTGAGCGGGTGCTATTGTGTTTGAAAGAACATATTTGTGATTGCTTGTGTTTGCATGTGTTCAATGTGTTCAATGTGAGTGCTACTGTAATAAATGTGCGTCTGGTTCATTAATTAGTTATTTTATTATCTTATTTATTCAGAAAATGATTCCCTTAATAGTATGTCTGTCTGTCTGTCAGAGTAACATATTATTCAAGTATTTGTTCGGTCTCGTGGTCAAGAAAGTGTGAGTAACCATTTTGTTAAAGTTTGTTTACATTCTCGGTAGGTCAAAAAGTATGGGTTTAAAATTCTATTTATTTTGTTATATAATTTTATTGATTGCGTGCTGAACTGTTTTCTTGCAAATTTAGTTCTCACTCTTTTATGTGCTATTACGTTGTACGGGTTACGTTTATTTTTAATATTTTGGTTTTCTTATAAACAACATAACAAAATTTATACCAAAAAGCTGACGTAGTTTCACAAAACTTTCATGTGGGATGTGGGTTCGAGGCATGAATGGTAGAGGATGATCAGTAGAATAAAAAGTGTTCAGAAACTTGACAGGATAGAGAACTGATTCGACTGTACTGACCACTGTGTCAATATTTTTTTGTATTTCTTCAGCTTCAAATGATGTCAGAAAAACATCATTAATTACTGCTTGGTCATTAGTGGGTGCGTGGTGGTAGCTATTCCTAAGTTAAACAACACGGAATTATGAAGTGAGGTGATTTTTTTTTCAACGTCTTATTTTCATGTTTTAAAAGTGTATTTTTTTAAATATGGAGGATATTCAATAAAAAGATAATTTGGATGCGTTAGAAAGGCAGTTTCACTAAACAAACTTTGCCAGGCCCCCAAAAGCGGTGCATCCTAGAAAAAATAAATCGTTACTAAATGGAAGTTTATCAAATTATCTTCTAAATGGAAGCTTGTCAAATGGTCTACCAGTCTATATTGATTTAATCCACCAGTCAGCTGCTTAGTGTTGTTGCAACACACCTGTTACCTTTTCCTGCCTGAGATACGGGTCTATGCCCAGTTTAGGAATTATTTTTGTACTGCTTAAATATAGTTGATAATGTCATAAGGTACAACAGTGTAATTCAATACACTTTTTTCGATTTCCCAACGTGTCTCTACCGTATAAACAAAAATCGGCCAAGTGCAAGTCGGACTTGCGCACGAAGGGTTCCGTACCATTGACTACGAAAACAACAGTAGGTACCTACATTAATTTAGTTAATGTAGTGCCTACCTGTTACCATTTATTGATACCAAGCAAAAATAATTAAAAAATTGATATTTTTGTGTGGGAACCTCCTTTAAATATTAATTTAATTATTTATTATTAAAGTTAGAAATATAACTGAGTGTTTTGTGAATATTTCAAGTGCCTACCTGTTGCCATTATTAATATCAAACAAAAAAGGACAAAAAAATCGCGTTTGTTGTATTCCCCTACAACAAACGCGATTTTTTTGTTCCTTCAATATTTGTTTTATTTTGTTTTTAGTATTTGTTGTTATTGCGGTAGCAAAAATACATAATTTGTGAAAGTTTCAACTGTCTAGCTATCGCGGCTCTTGAGATACAGCCTGGTGATAGGCAGACGGACAGACGGACAGACAGCGAAGTCTTAGTAATAGGGTTCCGTTTTTACCCTTTGGGTACGGAACCCTAAAAATGATTAAGTTCTAAATAATACCATTCTTATAGTAAGTACCGATATTTATTTTCTGAATATGTACCAATATACATATAGATAAGACATCCAATAGGAATTTTTAAGTTTAGTCTTTTTGTTACATAGCCTCCTTATTTCTTCGTCAACTTTGTCCTTCAGGGCATATGGAATACGTCGCGGGTAGATGAAAATTGGTGTCACATTTTCTTGAAGCACTAATTGAGCTTTGTAGTTTGATATTCAAACAAGAGTTCCGTCAAACACCATTGTTAAATCTTCTAGTAATCTGTCCAATTTTGAGTTGATGCTAATTTACTAACTGAATTTAATCCAACTCCTCAAATTCTAACTCACAAGGATCCCGTGGAGTACAAAAATATAATATAATACGTTTTCTGATGTAATTCTGGGCTCAAAGATGTATGATTGACGTGTATTTCCTTGTATCGATATCATCACATCTGTTCAGTTTTAAGTACGTATCCAACCGTTTAATGATGTTTTTGAATGTTTCGTCCTTGTCTAATGGTACTGAGTTCAATTTAGATGTCCTAAGATTTGTTTGTGACCGACCTTTGCTCCTCAGTTCCTTCTGCATACATGGAATTGTTTCGTGCTATCGAATTCAAACTCTGCAGTTTTAGTTTAAGCTGTGTTGTAATACCCTGAACGTTATTTTTTTCTTCAATCTCAGTTTCCAACTGTGGGTCATCAGTAATATTATTTGTAGTCGTATCTCTTCCAAATTATTCTTAGTAAATTTGTTCATTTGTCACTTCACCAGCTGATCACTCACAAATTTTAATTCATAATCAGAAATTTCTCGTAGGTTTTGTATCTGGCTGCCGAATTTTGTAATGCAGCCTTTAATTAAAGTTCTACACGTTTTAATTCAGTTAATTCATCCATTTCGGCGCCAATTATTAAATTCTAAAATAATACCATTCTGTTTGTAAGAAATTACCTATTTATTTTCTGATTGACACATTGAATGTCATAACAAACTAAGTAAAGTCAGAGAGTACAAATATCTAAAGAGTATGGATATGACGCGGAACCAAACAAACTTTGCCCCCATTTTTTATTCCCTTAAAAATTAAACTTTCAAAAATCCTGGAAGACGTCATTCTTAATTTTTAATCAGGTAGCTGGATACCAATTTTCATCGACTTAGCTTCAAAACTGACGGAGTTTCATACAAACTTATGGGGCCCTTTTTACCCCCTTAGAGGCGGAATTTCCAAAATTCCTTTCTTAGTGCTCACCTACACTATAAAAGGAAGCGTGGTGAAAATTTTCAGATTTTAAATCCCAGTAGTTTGGGCTGTGCGTTGATATGTCAGTCAGTCATTAAATCAGTTTTCATTTTTATATATTTAGATTTAAAAAAAACTGATTTCATTATGTACCATAACATCATAACATGATCTATTTAAATACTGTACAGTTTAATAATAAACTTATTGTTTCATACAGTATTTAAAAGATCCATCTGCGACTCTGTACGCGTGGTATCTGCGTGGACGCTTCTTTCTGAACACAAGTCTGAAGTTTAGCGAGAAGCGTTTAACGTGTGCCTAAAAAAGTTGATTCCGTAGCGCCATTTATTGTCTTTTTCACGTGACTACATTCAAAATTACACAGAAATTTTTGGATAAATATTAGCCTATTATTTATTCTGATGTCTACTACATCACTGGAAAATCCATCACAATCCGTCGGGATTTTTTGAGTGAAAGAGTAACAAACATCCATAATACATAAAAATTTTCGTGTTTATAATATTATTAAGGATATACAAAGTACTCTTTACCCCAGCACTAATTTATTGTCCTTTTTTCGGTATCTACTTAATTGTTCTCAATAATACTTGCTACTACTACTAGCTATCTTCTGTTGTTCTGATAAAAAGGGGGCAATCACATCGAATCGTGCAAACCAATAAGACAGTTTAGACATTTCTTCACAACTGCGTACCTATTGACTCTACGATTTAAAATTCGATTATTTGATTACAAAGTAATGTGATAATCACTAACGATGTTTTACTCCTCGTCTTTCCCTTCTAGATATTTGACAAATTTTACAGTGTTATAAGTGCTTTCCACAGACAATATGTGTTTACAAGTCATTTATCGGTATAAACATGAAACCCAAGTGATAAAAGTGTCTTATATGACATAGAAGTAGGTAAATACATTTATGTATTTAAATTTCAAAGCATAAAATTCTTGTTATAATTAACATAACAGGCCATTTATACATGCATGTTATGCAAGAATAAGTTTTTTTACGCGCTATAAAATAACGTATAGGTCTAGGTTGAGCCAAATGTCACTAAAATCATTTTGTTCAATGCTTAGATACCTACACTTGTATTTTTCGTTTGTATCTCATTTATTACAGACACGTGTAGGAATACATTCTAACTCAAGATATTTTCACACCTTATTTTCGCTTATAGCTAAGCCTAAAGCGGGAATCTTTTACAATATAGGATAGAAAATTATTGATAATACATACGTTTTAGTTAAACTACGTTTCGTATGCGTGGAATATTTAATTGAAACTATCCCAAATGAACCATACTTTTTTTCCAGTATTTCCAGCCTGTAATCTATGTCCGTGTGAAATTCCCCGTTTTGGCACGCTAAAACATTGATTGAGTACAAACTTTCGCATAAAATTAGTCGGTCTGTCGTTCACGATTACCGAAACCACTGGTTTTTAAATGCCCTAACTTTTTCCAAACTATTTCACGCAAACGCAGAACGAATCATACAGAAATGTATTTTTCGGCGTCATTATCAACGGCTTATTACAGAGACCTACCTCAATTAGCATCATTTTAACCTTCTAAGGTTTGTCGCATCCAGCTAGTGTCTGCGACCTTTCACACATTGCAAAAGGCATACAACATTTCGCACATTCATTAGTAAGATCTAACTAATTGTCTACAATGTAAGTTAGATTAGCATTACCTATTGTGTTAGTACTGAACCACAACCACTTTTCTTGTCAACCTTTTAGTTTTGAAGATTTCAATTAAATCAAGTACTCATCGAAAGATCTATCAAGATACATTAGGTTTCACAACTTCTATTAGACGTAAGAAACTGCAAAATATTTTTTCTACTAGTTCAATTAGCGCCTAGATTTTACGAACCCAAGTTGAAGAGAAAACTTAAAATATGGTTTTCTTATACGGAAGCAGACAAGTCCGGTTTCACTTCAACAACAAAGAGCCCAGACGTATCGATCGATATACACCCGGACGGAACTTCTGGAAATCGTACAATTACTCAAACAAAATAATGAATTTTTTATCAGAGCTATTTGTTATATGGTCGCGTTTTGTGTCGCGACAAGCTTCGGTGTTGTTTTGTACTCTTTGCAGCAACAGGTGTTAGTATGATTTATGTTGAAAGTATTAAATTGCGTATTATTTTATCGATACAATTATCGTTATACCGAGTAATAGAAATGGGCTTTAGATAGGATTGGCTATATACGGGGTCGACTTTCGATTTACTTTTTGCTTTTTTATTATTATTATTTTACAATTTTTAGGTAGACCAGAGCTACGAGTATCTTTTAAAATTTTGAAATGTCTGTTTTTGGGATACTCCTAAAACTCATGTTTCTCAAACATTAGGAATACGTCCAACTTACGTTCCTAATGTTTGAGAAACATGATCTTAATCGGGCATTATTTATTTTTAGATGTACATCGAATCGTGAACAACCCTGGGCTGTACGAGAAATATGAGGAGTTCTCGGTGCGGCGCGCCCTCGCCGCCGACCCTGACACGCGGTGGTGCCCCGCGCCCGACTGCAGGTCGGTGTCATATTTGTTGAATATATAATATCAAAGAGTTATTTATTTGATTTGGGACTCACGGAAGAACTTCCGTGATCATGGCGCTTGCAACAGTGCCGAAATATCGGTAATTCTTGAAAAGCAAGGCTCATGGTATAATCCCCGAATCAATTACTAACACTGCACAAATTTTCAAGGTACTTTACAAAATTTCATGGTCACTTGTAGTAGTGATTATGAAACTTTGAATTAGTAAATAATATCAAATTGTACAAAATGTTTAATTTCTATCAACCAATTTGCGCATATTCCATACGAACATAATTTGAGTTAAACTACCATCGTAGTTAGTTAGGTCACAGGTGTGTAAATGCGTTTCCCACGCCCATCTAGCCGAATCTTTAGCTTCGTTATTAACTATCAGCGTAATAGCTCATCACCAGCCCACATCAGTCTACTGCTGAATAAAGAGGTCTCCAAAAGGAAGGATTCAGTCTTAATCGCCAGGCTTCGCAGGCGGGTTGGCTATCGTGGTTAGGCCAGCAGTGGAAAGAAGACGTTGCTATCCGTCTTCTCCTGGCAGTGTTCCTTTAGTTGCCTTTAACTACACCTACCTAAAGGACGCTTCTTTTCGATTGGTAGTGCAAATCTATTTGAAGCCAGCATCACACAGCACGCCGACTTAGAAAAGGTCTTACGTTTTTAAATTAGTTATCATAAAAAAAAACTGTTTGAGCTACATCGATGTTTTTAACTCTCGAATAGCTGTTACTGATATGTTTTATTTATTCATTAAAACCGTTGACCATAATCCTCTCATGACTAGTTCTATTCGTTTCTTCCACTCCTTTTCGTATAAAGAGAGTAGCAAAAAGTAGAAAGTAGAAACGGAATGATTAAAAAAAATCTGTCTCCAGTTTCGCGGTGGTGGCGACGGGGTGTGCGTCGTGTCCGAAGCTTACGTGTTTAGCGCCCGGGTGTGGCGCGTCCTTCTGCTACCACTGCAAGGCGGCGTGGCATCCCACGCAGACCTGCGACGCAGCAAGACGCAGCCGCCAGCCGCCGCCGCGGGCGCCGCAGCCCTCGCATACTGATCTCGACCATGGTGAGTTACACGTAGGCTTAGTTAGATAAAAACAAAAGAGGAGATACGGTATTCGCGTATACGATTTATAGAGCAATTACACAACACTTTGCGGAAGAGGTGCGTCGCTGATCTGCCTCGGTGATTGGTGGGCTTTAGCGTCATCTGCGTGCCGACCAATTAAAGTGTCGCTTGCGCGCGTTTATAATATTTCTGTCTCGCTAACTCAAAAATGCCCGTAAATTTTTGATTTATATGTATAATTTGTTATTGATAAAAAAATCTGGTGTGCTCACGCGAAAAAGTTTTTGCATTTGTCTTGTTATGGTGACTTGAATGGCTTGTGCACTAAATAAATGTACCGGTAAGTAGAAGGTTGTGGGTTCAAGTCCCACCTAAGGCAGTCGAAATTCAAAGAATAGTAAAAAACTTTATTTGGTATTTTAGCAACTTAATTGCACTTATAATATCAGTATATAAACTTAAAAAAAAAAATTTTTTTAATAGTAAAAAAGTAAAGTCACGGCCTATAATCATCCTACTACAAAGTACAAGGAAAAAGATTCCATTACTGAATTAAAGTTACTTACCACAGCAATGATAGGTGCAGGTACAATAAACACGCTTGCCAAATGCGAGTTGGTAATCAAAAACCCTTACAATGTTTTCAAATTAAAACTCTTGTTGCCTGACCTATTGATCGAACCCAGGGTCCCGTGATCTTGGCCCGGTGTTTTAACTTGGGCTTTAGTACCCCACTGGGGCAGTAGACCAGATCGATCCTTATTAGGGTGACTTAAAGTTGTGCCATCCAAAACCAAATGTCTAAACCAGTTGACATGCATTTTAGGCGATGTTAAACCGTGCCCTCGGTGCTCGGTGCTGATCGTAAAGGTGGAGGACGGCTCATGTAACCACATGGTGTGCTGCGTGTGCGGCGCTGAGTTTTGCTGGCTATGTATGAAAGAAGTCTCTGATCTACATTACTTGAGGTGAGTTTGACTGTGGTAGCCATGTTGAGGTGAAGCATTCTTTTTTTAGAGAGTTTGCTTTGGGGTTTGTTATATCTCTGATTGGGCTTAACAGATCACAGATGGCATGGTAGAGATCACAGGTGGCATATTTGTTTGTTGTTTCGGAACGTTGTTTAATAATAAAGCGATAAAATGCAATACCTTGCAACTGTATCTGTAAATATGTAATTGATGTTTACATAGATAGATAGATAACACTTTATTGCACAAAATAAAAGAAAACAAATAAATTACAAAGAAGAGAAAATGTACAAATAGGCGGCCTTATCGCTTTAAGCGATCTCTACCAGACAACCTTTGGGTAGAGGAAATTTAGTTTTAGTAGAGTAGGGGTAGCACTGTGCAAGACAAGCGATGTATAACAGATACAATAACATACATGTTACTAAAATACAATACACATATACCTACATACCAATACCTAATATACAATACACATAATACAAAATAATATACCTACTTAAAATACATACACCTACCTAAAGAACAGTATAATATTTTAAATAATGATAAATAAAAATAACCATCCACACATACACGAACCGACATAGTTAACCTAATGCTGCGATCGCGACAGGAAAAGTGTTTTGACCCTGGTCTTGAAAATAGGAAGTGACTCGGATTGTCTAATAGTTAATGGCAAAGAATTCCATAAGCGGACAGACTGAACAGTGAAGGATTGTGAGTACAATTGTGAAGAATGGGAAGGGAAAGATAGTAATAGTTTACGACCCGAGCGCAAATTATCTGGACCACTGGTCGGCTGCAAGAATTTAAAACGTTCTTTGAGATAGCAAGGAGTCCGCGGGTTAAATAATACAGAGTATAGTAATGAAAGAACATGCAGATCACGACGGAGACGAATAGGGAGCCAGTTAAGCTGAGCTCGAAACATGGAAACGTGATCATACTTCCGTAAGCCAAAGATAATACGTATACAGAAATTTTGAAGGCGCTCAAGCTTATCGAGGGATTTTTCATTGAGATCGAGATAGCAGCAATCAGCATAATCTAGAATTGGCAGAAGTAAAGCCTGAACCAGAGCAATTTTGGTGGGTATAGGTAGAAAGTTACGTAATCTATTCAGACAACTAGCTGATGCAAACATCCTCCTGCTCACTTCACTGATATGTTTGTCCCATGACATTGAACTATCCAACAGAACTCCCAAGTTCCTTACATGTTTACTATATGGAATTTGGACATCGTCTAATACAATTGAGGGTAGTGAATCCCAATTAATCTTTGAGATCAGCCGGGGGCTACCAACAATCATCACTTGCGTTTTTGTAGGATTAACTTTAAGCCCAAATGATTTACTCCACTCCGAAATGCGACGTATGTCAGAGTTTACTGTGGAGATAACTTTTGGTAGATCATCAAGGTTACCCTGACAGTACAGTTGGAGATCGTCTGCATAGAGATGGTAGGAAGAAGTTAGATCAAGAGTAATAGAATTTATGAAAATAGCAAAAAGGAGAGGAGACAAGACGCCACCCTGCGGTACACCAGCTTCGACGTCACACCATGAAGAGAAAGAATCCTCAGAAATGATGCGCTGTCGACGCCCATGCAGTAAACTATAGAACCAGTCAATTACCGTTGGAGATATGTTGAGAGAACGCAGTAAGCCAATCAAGATGTCAAAGTCCACGGTGCTAAAAGCATTACTGAAATCCAGCAGCGTCAAGACCGTGAGATGCCTATTGTCCATAGCATGGCGGATATCGTCAGTAATCTTTACGAGAGCTGTAGTTGTGCTGTGCCCCGGACGAAAGCCAGATTGTAAAGAGTTAAGGAGATGACACTGGTTTATATGATGGCTGAGCTGCTGGTGAACAATACGCTCCAACACCTTGGACAAAAAGGGAAGAATTGAAATAGGTCGATAATCCGTATAAGAAGAAGGATTCAGTTTCTTAGGAAGAAGAAATAAATGAGAATCCTTCCACGCTGCAGGAAAGGTGCAAGTGCTTAAGAAGTAGTTGAAAATTCGCGTGATAATGGGAGCAAGGATGTCGAGTAACGGAATAATCATTCTACGACTGATGTTATCACTGCCTACTGCATTTGAGGTGATGCTTAGTACGTTCTTCTCAACATCACAATCGGATAATTGACTAAAGACAAAAGACGAGAAGTTAGGAGTTGGAAGGGATGACAGTTGATTTAATGTTTGTGCTTTTGTTGCACCATCGATGACTTCAGATGAAGAGAAATGTTTATTTAAACATAATCATTTACCTAAAGTTAGTTTTTCGCTAGGGCATTTATGGAAGCGGCCTCTTAAAAAATGTATGTCAATACCCAAATCCCGGTATGTTTTCGACACAGAACATAAAAACTATAGAAGTAGCATCCTCTCCTATTTGTATGAAAACTAGTGTAACCAAACTAACACATTTGTGATTCTAACACATAATCACGCACACCAAGAATGTCTTGTAGCGGTTGGTTACCTTTCACTGTCAGATAGTTCCGCTACCCGACACTAGATGCCTCTTATTCAGTATCAAATAGTTCCGCTACGCGACGATAGATGCTACCTAAAAACCATTGATAACTAGGGGTGGGATAGTTACGATAATCACTTGTTATTGTTATTGTTAGTGTCGATATTTTTGTTCTTAAGTTAAGTAAGTACTAAGTTACAAAAAACTTAGTACTTACTTAGCTTACTATTTTTTTTTGTTTTTTTTTTTCAAATTTATATTTACATTTATTAATAACATAAGAAACAAGCAATTTATCTATCATTTAAATAAGCTGTACTTTTTTAATGTGTCATACAAAAAAACAAGTATCGATAACTAACTTATCGATATTTTGATGTGATGATCACATCCCAAAATGAGTAGCGTTTCGAAACATAACGAAAGTAAGTAATTACTAAAATTTAATTATAGACCTTATCTCTATGGGCAGTGGAATGGTTTTGGGTTGTACTTTTTATGGATTGTTATTTTCTGCAAAATTTATAATTTCCATTAAAATAACGATATAATATTACTTATCGATGGTATGTCACACTCCTTTGGATGAATTATATTTATTGCTTGTGTTTTTGCACTCTTGTGTGCAACTACTGTGCAGGTCGGCATATTTAAAGATTTTTGTCCGAATAGCACAATGTCTCACACGTTATAGCAACTGTCACCGTCTGAAGCGCGTAAAAGGGGGCGGAAACATGAGATGCGCCAAGCGTGGCCTATGTGTGAATCGCGGGGCCCGCCTACTTACTACTTCTACTCGTTTTTTATGTTCTGTGGTTTTCGATACAAAAGTGCATTCCATAATAGCAAACCTTTTTAATTTTAGGAATATATACATCTGAATATCTAATCTCTAATCACGATCTAACACAAAATTAATTAAGTATATATTTTTTTATCGCAGTCCGAGCGGATGCACATTTTGGGGCAAAAAGCCGTGGTCGCGCAAGAAGAAACTGCTTTGGCAGCTGGGCACGCTCGCGGGCGCGCCGCTAGGCATCGCCGTCGTCGCCGGCGTCGCGCTGCCCGCGCTGCTGGTGGGGCTGCCGCTGTGGGCCGGCCGCCGCGCGCACCGCCGCCTTGCGCGCGCGCCGCCCGCCCGCCGCCGCGCCGCCGTCGCCGCCGCCGTCGCCGCCGCCGTGAGTACACACCGCCATGTATGGGCAGCGACGCCGCGACTACACCCGCCCGCCGCCGTGAAGCCGTCGCCGCCGCCGTGAGTACACACCGCCATGTATGGGCAGCGATGCCGCGACTACACCCGCCCGCCGCCAACGTGAGTACACACCGCCATGTATGGGAAACGACGCGCCGCGACTGCACCCGCCCGCCTCCGCGCCGCTGTCGCCGCCTCCGTGGGTACACACCGCAAAGTATGGGCAACGATGCCGTAACTACACCCGCCCGCCGCCGTAAGTACCGCTGCCCACCGCCGCGCCTCCGTCGCCGCTGCCGTGAGTACCCCCGCCCGCCGCCGTGAGTACACCCGCCCGCCTGCAGCCGTACCTCTACACCTCCGCCTGTAGAGTCTGCATCTCGCTGTGCGCCCGGCGCTTCCGCGCCATCGTAATAAGTACACACACCCGCCACGTATAGCAATCATCGTCGTCTCGTTGTCGGAACGCTGTTTAAGTACGACTGCAGTGAGTAAGACAGAGAAACATTTCTAAACCTCTTGATGCCATTTGTTCGAAGAACCTGTAAAATCTTCAAAAACTTTTTGTTAGGCATTACCGAACGCAACACATTCACTAGTAGCAAAACAGGTCAACAGTATCTTCCCTCTCCCTCACTTTTCCGTATGTGCGACTATGTAATTTGCTCGTAATAATATATCGATTTTAATGTTTAATGTCGTTTGCAGCTGGTGGTGTCCCCTCTAGTGGCGGGTCTGGCGGTGGGCATCGGCGTGCCCATCCTGCTGTTCTACGTGTACGGCGTCGTGCCGGTGTCGCTGTGCCGCGCGGGGGGCTGCGGCCCGGCGCCGCCGCCGCCGCGCTTCGACGACGCGCACGACCTGGACGCGGCCTCGAGGCGCCTGGAGCCCAGCATCGGTGAGTACTAGGAGTACAGAATGATCCCTTAAATGGGAGAATTTAAAAACAATAACATTTTTCCTTAAGGTAGACTTCGAAGCAATGCGGCTTGCGGCTTGCGTCGTGCGACATGCGTCACTTGCGGCCCCCGCGGCCATGCGGCTGTACTTTGAATTAAAGGAGTGTATGAAACCCTTTCCGAGCGAAGCGTCGCGGCCGCATGCGTCGGTCGGAAAGGGTTTCATACACTCTTGGCCGCGTGGGCCGCAAGTGTCGCATGTCGCACGACGCAAGCCGCAAGCCGCATTGCTCCGAAGTCTACCTTAAGGTTGCAAACTGGTCGTCAGTCACGTGTGGCGACGTGTGTGGCAACCGCAGAACTCGCGAGACTTGATAGAAATGCTTAAGTTTGTATTAACCGTTTTGGACGGCCACGGCCGGCGGGCAACAAGTATGATGCTCGCGCCCGCGATTGTCCTGTATGCAACCTAACAACCACGTTTCTCAAACGTTCCAAATTGAAACGAATATGCTTACAAATTATAAAGATTTAGGTGGGTATGATTGAAAAAAAATTTCGTACAAACTAAATTTTATTTTTTTTATATTTTGCGCATTTGGCAAGCGTGGATAATTATTTTTATGTCCATGCTGTGGCAACTTGAATTGAAAGATGGCATCCTTCACTTTTTGAATTTGTCGCAGGCGACGCGTCCCTCTCCGCGGGCTCGCACGTGGCCGAGGTGCGGGCGCCGTCGCTGGCCGCGCTGGCGGGCTCGCTGGGCGGCCACGACGCGCCCTCGCCCGCCGCGCTGCGCCTCGAGGTCACCGCCGACGTGGCCGCCGACAGCGACAGCGACCCGCCCTCCACGTCCGCGCGCGCCGCCCGCCTCCGCAGCCTCTTCCTGTACGGGGCCGCCGCGCCGCCCGACGAGCGCGACCCCGAGGCGCCGCCGCCCGCGCCCGCGCCCGCGCCCGTCGGCGACGCGCCCGCCCTCGACGTGCCCCCCTGCTACGTGCTGCCCCGCTCCCGCGACGTGCCCCCGCCCGTGCCCCCCCACGCCGTGCCGATGCAGCCCCTGTCCCGCGCGTTGCGCCCCGCCGACTCACCTGAGAACTGTAACACACTAGCGACCTCTGACGGACGAAGATAATTCGGTGAATGTTGATGTTATATAAAAAAACTAGATACACAGAGTCAACAATGTCCATTGACATAAGGATGAACATTTACGGCCGGTCCCAATAACCTATCTATCTTCAGTTTTGGCATATCGGAGACAGACGACAACTTCTGTCTTTGTTTCTCTGGACGGCAAAATCAGAGACAGAAGATGTTTTCTATCTCCGATATGCCAAAACTGAAGATAGATAGATTATTGGGACCGGCCGTTAGTACAACCTATATCAATCGAATAGATACTTTTGGCCAGGTTATAAAATTGACACAGACATAAAATCAACGCCGATTATTCAGTTTTAGGGTGTCATTTTTGTATCGGACTATGTATCTAGTTGTTTATTATATATCGATGTCTATGAATTAGAAACACAGAATTAAAATTTTACTTTGAACGTCAGTTTAACGGTCGGACTGATTGTCGTGTTCGCCTAAGTGATTAACGTCCACGACCGCGCTACGGCACTCGGTTGAATGGACAAATAAAAATAAGTGATATGAATAGTATTAATACTCATGACATAATAGATCCGTTTTTACACACGAATCTGATGGTTTTATAAGATAGGCAGTAGCGAAGACCTGCCGAATTTTGCACTGAGCCTGTTCAAATAGTACTTGATAAGATTAATGTGGATTTTGTATACATAAACGCCAGGTGCCAAAATAATGCAACCGGTTAGCGAGTAAAGTGTTTTGGAAATCCCAGTTGAGAATGTTAATGAGCCCGATGATTATGTAGTTGAATGGATGTAGTATTAATGAATCGTGCAACGACAGATGTGCCCTAGTGCGGACGCCGCTTCCCGGAGAAGAGTGTAATAGTATAGTAGTGTACAGTGTCACGTTGGTCGCGCACTGCCCGTCGCTCCAGACAGGGTATTCGTCCACAGATGCACCAATCTTTGTGCCAATGTAAGAGTGTATCGATTTCTAAGTAAGCACATGACTAATGTAAGCTAGTGTAAAGGCCCCAAACGGAAGTTGGCAGCCCCGCTACGATAGATGCTTCGCGCTTACAGTGCAGTGTTACTCTATCCGATATTTGTGATACTTTGAATAATAATTACTATTAATGATCTAAATTATTTAATTTTTCACGTTTGTAGGCAAAAGTAATGTTAAGCGATAATTATTACGTTATGTGAATTATATAAAATGTAAACTATAATTAAAATGTGATTAAATCTACATATTTGTTTGATTATAGGTACCCTTACAAATTTGACATTAAAAAAACAAGTGGTCTTATCAAGATTTTATTCCTTTTTTTATGTTTGGGACTATTATACAATCCATTGACACATTTAAGATAGTATTTGTAGGCACACACTGCCCCTACAAAAATATTTGACATATAATTACTATTATTCGACATACAAGTATATACATCGAAACAAGAATTAGTTTAACAAGTCATATTATAATCAATATAATATACAACGTGTTAACAAAAAAGCGCAATACCTCAGACACCCTAACTTATTTTTATTTTAATAGATTTATATAAATTATTAAATTTAATTTACGTGGATTATTTACGGAGATATTAGTTTTTTTGTTTGCAAATTAAAAGTCTATGGTAAATGACGATGTAGTGCGATGTTGCCGCTTCGCATGCCGCCGTAGTTTGCATTCAGTCAAACTCAGATTACAACGTTACCGCTTAGCGCCCTACGAAGTTAACCATAGAGAGCACATCAAACTCGACACTTTCACTCTTATCGCAACGGAACAGAGTTGCTTTTTTCACACGGTATCCAAAGTAGGCTACTAACCTACTCATACACGCATATGAGTAGGTTAGTAGCTAATGCAGATAGTTTAGTCGCCTCTGATTGTAAAGTAATGTTGAAACACATAATCGATTCTACCCTCGATTCTGAACAAACTAATTTCAGGGTCTGCGCTTTTTCATTAACACGTTGTATATACCAAAGTGTTGGCAATATTTCAAGTGCTATATACAAACATTCATGATGCATTATGGTTTTTAACTTAATCATATTATACATACATACATTTTACTTTGAGTCTAGACATTATTTTTATTTACTTCCTAGAATCGAGAAAATTACATTATTTTTGGTTTTAATAATTTTAGCCAATAAGAGCTAAAGATATTCTAAAAAAAGCGTGTAAAGATAAATTCATTAGGTAAGGATTTAAAAGGTAAATAAATTGTTATAACGTCGGTCTAATTATCAAAAACTTCATAGGAGGAAGGAATATGATTATTTTTATTGTAAAAACCCTTTAGAGTATTCATTTTTAGCAAAGCCATATTAACAAATTGGCAGCTGAATTCGCAACTGCAGACAACACAAATTTTTTTTTTTGTTTGCGTACTCATTCCGAAATATAATTAGACCGACTTACACACATTAACAACAGACTAATATCCATATCTAACCTCATATAACCTTAAGTTGTATGAGTTTGGGTAAGACAATTAGAATTCTTTTATGGCAAGCAACAAAAACTTTGTGTAAGATATCGTATTAGCATTGTTTTTCGATTTTTTAATTCACCTTCGAATATCGGTCTTTGAAATCTTGCCTATAAGACGTTACTTTTAGAGTTAATAGATTCGGGGTTTATACCATGTACCTTGTTTTTTATGAGTCAGTTCTTCCATGATCGCGGCACTTGCATCAGAAATATCGGAAACTCATAAAAAACAAGGCAATACATAGGCAAAACCGAAGCAAAGTTGAAATGACCTATTACAGTGCTCGAACCTGTTATCTGTAAATTCCAAGTAAATTTCAATTCACTGTGATTGGCCAATTCACAGTCCGCTCTTCTCCACTCGGATCATTTTGGCTTGTGTAGAAAAGAAACCTTAGGTAAGGTTAACTAAATTATGTATTCTAGTAATGTGTCTGAATTCAGGTAAAGCTTACACCAAAATATTGCGCTACAGTTTTTAGTTGTTGGGGCATATCCAACGATTTAAGTCTTTTACAAGCAAGACAATCGCGCATTTTAAAATCTTTTTGCATTAATATGAAATAAAAGTAACAGCAACAAATAAAATAAAGATTTGGCTGTAGAGAGCATGAACATTACTGGCAGTGATGAATTGATTGACACTATCGAACGAGCTAAATATATATCATGGTTATGTTTTATTAGTTAACTAATTTGTAGGGTGTCATTTTGCTCATCGTACACAAAAAACTATTTTTAATGTAACCCAGCTAATCTAACACTTTTCTTTACGGTTTCAGGAGCCAATCGCGTTTATTTATGTACATATTTAAATTTAAATGCACAAATTAAAAGTATTCAAAAGGTAAAATGAATGTAAAAAAGTTGGAATTGAAATGGCAAGTGACAATAAGAGAATCATAAATTCATATTTCTGTATGTCTTAGTCAACGTAGTGGTATTAGAGCAGTAGTTATTATCACTTGAAAAAAAAAACGAATAAAACAGGACCATATATTAAGATCTATTCAAAGTGTGAATCAATTCTTAAATAAATAAATGCATAGACAACACACTACTTGTCATGATAAAGTTTGAAATGCTTTTAGTACTACCAGACAAATGACAATGAATATTTCCAGGGGCAACCAGCAACATTTTCGCGTAGTAGTGCGATCACCTCGGATTCTTTAATACACATACACATATATAAATACTACTGAAATAAAAGGCCTAGCAGAAATAATAAAACTTATTAGAGCTAATTCTAGGGATAGAATGAAAATCCTCTAAAAATAAGAACATCCTATATCTCTATTTCTTTTTAAAATAATAATCGCAACATCAGTTGATTGGGCTTCAACATAAAATAGATATTTCCTCAGGTTTCTGATGTTAGCTGATGTTGGTCCTACTACACAAACTAATCTTACATTTAGTGTAAGTAAGACGGATATTTTTGCACAAAAAATATATGCAAATATGGTGCACAAAAAAAGTTTTCGTATTCAAGTGAGAGTATCAGTCCTTATGAAGTTGTATGTTGTTTCTTTTACATCTTGCGCACATGTATCACATAACGCTTTCACATAATATCTTAATATACATATACACATAAAAATATTAATATTTACAAAGTATAAAAAACATAAAAACACTAAAATACGATGTTTCTGCCTGAGATGGAAAGCAAAACAATGCCTTTTTACTATCACTGTTACTACTCTTTGACAATATTTCGCCCGGACAGTAAGGCTGCCATTTGTATGCTACAGCGTGTTACAAAATGAATAGTTTGAATCATTTTTTTTATATTTTATAAGATTATTTTTACTGAAAAAATAAATAACACTGCCAAGATGTTATACATAATGGTTCCATAACATGGTATTCTTTTTCTTAGTAGGGCGGTTAAAAACGCACGGTGTACAGTTAGCGAATTAAAAAAATACTGCGGGTTACTTCATCACAATTCACGAGTGAACGTAGCAAAGAAATTATTCCTGAAATAAAGTTTTAATGACTAGCTGTTGCCCGCGACTTCGTCCGCGTCAATTTCTATTATTATGATAGCGACTATTTTCACTCATGCTTCGCTCCTATCTGTCGCAGAGAGATGTTATAATATAGCCTAAAGCCTTCCTCGATAAATGGACTACCCAACGCAAAAAAAATTTTTCAAATCGAACCAATACTTCCAGATATTAGCGCTTTGAAACAAACAATCAAACAAACTCTTCAGCTTTATAATATTAAGTATAGATTTAAAGTTTTATGGTCAATATCTTAGGAGTTAGTTGTTTCGAAATATTTCTATAATATACCTTGTTTTTCTTGAGTTTCTGACCCGATTCAGAGTGATTAAGAACTGTGCCGAAATATACACTAAAAACTCATAGGGTACTTGTCCTTTGGTTTATTTACCCTATGGTAAAAAGTTTCTAGCGGTGTTTAAAAAATTACAGCACACGATGTAAGGCTTTTTAGACCAATCACAAAATCACAGTTTTCGAGCACTGTTATGTGCTCTGCTTATGTGGAAGCACGGCCTTATACCAAACCGTAACTTGCGCTGCTTAGTATCACCATTATTTATTTTTAAGATTATTTATTTTCAACCTTATAGTGACAAAATATTTTTAACGGATGATCACGCTTACGAGATTTTGTGTTAGTATGTCTTAGTGAAGCCATCATTTGAAAATCAGGTATTTACTATCTAATAGAAGTAAAAGTTATGTACAATATTCAACATTTATTTGTTTTTTTTAATGAAATTAGGCCTTTTAAACATCAAGTTAAATACATACTTAGGTATATTTTTTTTATTACTTGTATGTTTAAATAGCCATACATCAAAATGGATGAGCTTAAACCGAGAAAACGGTAAAGCAGGCGTAATGCAACCACTAATTATGATAATTAATTATATCTAGGTTACATATTCCACAATCATTTAACAAATAAATTAGCCCATTCAGAATCAGAAGATTCTGTTGAATATTAATTAAAACTCGCGTCCATACTAAACATTTATGTACTCGGAAAGTTTAACATACCACAGCCATTCATATTTTTCTACACATTTAATTTTAATAATATGTACATGACTATGAATACATACAGTTTTGCACATAAATTTAAATACAAGTCAAGCAGGGTAAGGGAATGACTGCAAGCTTTTAGTTTTAAACTGTTTTAAATCTACAATTGTCGATGTTATTACATAAAAACAATGTTAACACTTTCCGGGACACGCTAGGGCTGTCAACGTTCGGTGGCGATGCGTGTGTTCTCGCACGCCACTGCTGGAGACCAGGGAGAACTTCTTCCTCTGAAGCCGGTTGAAGCTCAAGTGAGCCACAGCCAGAGGTGGAACTGCGGATGATTGCCCGGGGTTATAACGCCCGGGGCGCTAACCCGTGGTTCCAGCTCTCTAATGGCACCGGAGGACACGGAGTGTGGTTTGGTGGGTAGGGTCCGCATACCGGTCGAGTCCCACATAACTCTGCGGTGGCCCCCGCCGACGCAGAGTATGCGTAAAAGCATTCCCCCGCCTCACAAAAAAAAGTTCTGTCAACGTTATAAATAATAATAAAACGTATATTGTGTCTAATTGTGTCCCGGATTGTGTTGAACTGTTGATTATTTGACGTTAAGTTGTCAGAGTAATATAAAATTTCTATTATAATAACATCGGAATACTTAAAAAATATTTTTTGAAGTTAAATGCAATATATTCTATGTCTATGGTACCTATTATTTTGCGATTTGGATTAGTTACTTTCATAGTTAACGTTTATTGATGAACAGCTAACTAGATATTATCACGGAAATTTAATTTGTAGATTTAATTTACCTATTAATAATTTTGGCAAAATGAGCGATTTTCACGCCAGGTTCACTCCTAATTTTAAATATTTATTTATTGTTTAAGTCTAAATAGAGTGGAAGGATTGAGCTGCAACAGCTTGGCTGAGCTTGGTAAATAATGTCAAAATTCCCAGTCAAAAGTAAAAAGTAACAACCCATTTCGCTCACTGTTGAGCACGGGTCTCTTTCCCTTTATGGAGAGGGGTTAAGGGCCTTAGTTCCACCACGCTGGCCTAGTGCGGGTTGGTGGACGGCAAGGGCGCTGCTGTGGCAACATCACCCCGCCGTTAGACATTTCTCAAGCCGCCCGAAGCACGGAAGCGCTCATAGTAATGATGCCACAAACGGTCGCCCATCCAACTAGTGACCGCTCGCAGCGTTGCTTAACATTAGTGACAGAGACTGATCACTAAGAAGCATTGATTATTTCAATCAATACTAGTTATTATAGATTAAGCCCGTTATGAGTTTCCATTGTTAAAAATTAGTAACAACTTTTTTGATTGCTGAACCCACACCGTTCGATAAGATCAGTGACTACCCTGAAGGGTTCCTAATGTTCCTATCGACCTGGGCCGATTTGTTTGTGGGACCGTCTGTAGTATTATTAATGAATGTTACACTGAACCCATATTTTAACTTCCAGTCGTGAAAATAGGTTCAAACAGCTGACAAAGCGCCAGTTGTTCTGGCTCCAGATGAAACAACTTTTGACTGGTTATGAAGTTTGACTGTAACTTATAGAATATTATACAAAGACAAAGCATGTGTCTATATTTACACTTAATTTTACAGTGGGCGTGATCATTAAATTCAATTTAATTCTACTCATCTTTTGCCTCCCATGTAATTTAAGAATTGTCAAACTTTAGTTTAGTTTCAGTATTTTTATAGTGATTGATGACGGTTGAAATGGTGAATATTTTTTCTAAAATTGTAATACTTCTTGAGTGATCCTTAGTCGCCTGAAACTATTTTGTATTACTATGAACGGATAAACTCGTATCATGGTCAAGTTAGTAGCTGGAACCGTTAATTCATTGATCATAAAACATCTAGTACAGTTTTAACAAGACGTAAACTGCAACATTCGGTAGATAAATATAAACTTTCTCTATTAAATACATATATTATACTTTACATGTCAGAAATATTTTATATTTATCATCTTCAAAGAAACATAAATAAATTCGTGATAAACATTGTTATTTACAGATTTTTTATTACATCGTATAGTGTCTTTTGTTAATACCTATTACCTAAAATAAATACGCACGATAACAACTTAATTCGTAGTAATTCTATGAATATTTTTCAACAAATTCTTTTTACCGTGAATATGTTACTGACATAGTGACTATATAATTAGCAATATTTTTATGCAAAATATGCTTTTTCAAATTAAAGGTAATATTCAATGGTTACTTGAAGACAGAAGAAGTAAATTTAAATAAAGGAGATGTCCCATAATAGGCCCAGACATAGTACACAATTTACAAAAATCAAGAAAAATTTATTGATTCTGGGAAAAATACATATAAATTTATATAACATATAATTTAGTGGTTCAAAAATAAACAAGGTCGAGTAATTTATCAAACTTCATAGGCATTCCAAGATGGCGTCAATCTAAAAAAACTTAAAATGTCAGTAGCTGTCAGATACCCCTTGTCACTTTGGCATAATCATTCACTTCAAGTTTTTGTTCTGCTTGTCGCGTTTTAAATGTAGTTCATTATAACGACCTCATTTTCGATTTCTGGATTTGGTATTGATTGACACATTACTTTCATAATGTTTGTTGTTACTACAGCAAGCGATGGCACTCGACTCCTAGATGCGCGATTATGAAACCAAAACTGATAGATGTCATCAAAATGTCATCTTCCGCCATGATGGTTTTGTTTTGTATTGCTATTTTCTTACTTAACTCTTTATTTGAACCACTTAACGAAGCCATTTTAAAAGAATTGGATAATAACAAAATCTTGTAGGTGTATTGGTCTATCTTTTGGTGGGGTGTACAGGTTCTGGGCCTGGCCTCCATACAATTTGGGACATCTTCTTTATATATTAAATACATATTAAAAATTATGTATTTAATATAATAATAATAATCTTTATTGCCGTAAATGTGGTACATTAGCTTGTGGAAATATATATATATAACATTCATAAACTTATATATATATATATATATATATATATATATATATATATATATATATATATATATATATATATATATATATATATATAAGTTTATGAATGTTTATGTCTGTCTTTGTGCCAATATGTGTTTTAACAATTACGGGTTTACAGTGTCCTTGGCAAATGCCTGGCAGATGACTTATACTGTTGATAAGATTGACGCTGGCTGAACAAAAAGTTTTCAGCAACATACACTAAGGGCCGGTTTACGGTGCGAATGTCAATCATATTATTAGGATTCATAGCATTTCTAGTTGCCTTTTAAAATAAGTCATCTTATATTTTAACCAATCGATAACTTTTATCTGACCATTGAAAAATCAGCTTTAAGTGAATTATCTGTGGGATTATATTATAAAACATTAACATTATGTACCTCTTAATTACATTTTCTTTACATAAATCACGTACATATACTAACGACATCATTGACTTCTAGACATTATGAAACACTCATAGGACATTACAAAGGTTTAAATATTGTACTTATTATAACTTATTTTTACAAATTTCATGAAGTGGTTAACTATAGTAAAAATTGATGATTGTACAAACAGTATATCATCTAAAACAACAGTATAGTAATTTGTCGCCAAGTCAATCCGTCAGAAAACTGGACTCAGTATATGGAACTCGTAATATTAATGATTACCTTTTGCAAACATAAAGTACTGTATTTGGATGTCACATCTTTCGCGCCTAGTGGGTTCATCTGCCTATCAGCAAATCAGATATATTATTATGTATAAAATATAAACAAAGAATAGGTAATTTGACAATACCAATCGGTTAAAATACTCATGTGAGCAATCAAAACGTAAAAACCGCGATCATATCAAGGCGTGACGTCACGTCTTATCATACGCAAGTGACAAACTAAATTTAAAATTATTCCGAATGACCTAAGACTTTATTTTCAACATTCCCTAATCAACTAAACATAAATGCAGATGACCATAGGTGTTAGTTACGTCACGTACAAGCCACGGGGCCCAGCATTTAGTTTTTTGTATATTATTTCATACCTGAGTACACAATACAGAATCATTGACTAAATACGAGATCCGTTTTTAAAAAAAGATCAGCAATACAAACTATTATATAGGAACAAAAATAAGATGTTAACAAAATATTATTTAGGAACAAAAATAAGATGTTAACAAAAAAATCAAATAACAAATATAGTAAAAATAGATTTAACTCGCGGATATTAAGATTTTACTTTTATTTTAGGGATTGTAGTCTACCCTTCTTTTGTTGTGTACAGTGCGTCATAAAAAAATTTAATTAAATTAATTTTTTTATGAACACAAACAAGAAAAAAATCGTGGTCATTATCATAAAAGTTAGTTGTTTCTCGGTTTTTAACCATTTCAATGAGTTACCGTGACAGCGCTTGCACCAGTGCTGAAACATCGGAAAACTATAAAAAAAATGTTTACTCAAAACAACTAACTTAAAAAATATATATATAAGACCTAGGCATATCTACCCGAGCCGAGCGTATTAGTACAGTTGGAAGTCGTAGGTGGTGGACCCGTCCCGCCAGGTGGGTTCCTCGGCGACCTTGGCCCGGCAGAGGGGGCAGGTGTGCTCGCGGTCCAGCCACGCCGAGATGCACAGCTCGCAGAAGATGTGGCTGCATCCGAGCCGCACGGGCGTCGTGTAGTCGTCGTGGCAGATCGGGCACGAGTCGCCGGCCGACATCAGCTGCTCGCCAGTAGGTTTCGTACCGAGATTCTGATGATTGAATATTTGATTTAGGAATGTTATGTATGAACTTTAGAAACGGCGCATCGAGAACCTAATCCTTTTTTTGAAATTGTTTAAAAGTAAAATTATTGTTTAGAAACAGCCATATTTATACACTGAAACAGAGAGAAGCAAAACGTCACTGAAGTTCTAACACCACGTAAGTCATCTTCAAGAATTTCTCAGGAGAGCTAAAAAACCTTTTTGAATATTTCCCAACCGCAGCTGACAGGACCGCTCAATGTTTGGAACTTGGCAATACTTACGTACTGTTTCCATAAAACAGTGACTTCCGTGCTGTTCCTTTTCCGTGATTTCCAAGGTTTTTATTGGTCGCATCTTGAATCTGATTGGGCGAAAAGACGCGTCTTTCGATTCAATAGCAAAACCGCCATAAAATTACTTACGTGGTGTTAGAACTTCAGTGACGAAAAGATCTATAGCTCTGGTTTTACAGGTTTTCCATTATGAAGTTTTTTCAATCCAAATTATGATTTTGATTAATACATTTCATTAAATATAATTTGGGGGTGATGTAATATAGCATCACTGAATTTACCGCCAACTCGTTCAGAGGCAGGAGTAACTTTTTAACTTTAAAACATTACTTTCTTTTAGCTTGAACTACACTACACTCATATGCTAGCTACAAGCTCAATAAAAAACAGATAAAGTAGTTAAAATAAATTAACAAAAAAAAACTTACCACATTCTGCAACAAAGCCCAGGTGGCGTTTTTGAACAACCTCAACCGCACTAACACCTCCACAACCTTGGCTATGGCATAGATAGATGTCAGAAACATCCCCACCATCTTCTCTGAACCCTCATAGGACTGCATCAAGTAGAATATCCAGGGCTGAATTGTGAGGAGGGAACGATACAGCTGAGATACTGCTTCGGTGAATAAGTACACTTTGCCCTAAAGAAAATTATGTTCATTTAAATATAAATTTTAAAGTTATTCTATTCTATAAGGTATTAATAATGATTTTAAAAAATGTACCCTTTTTTGGAATGGCAGTATGAATGTAGGCAACATAGTGACCAAAATTTTTATATCCACTGTAATGATTTTCACAATCAAATCCGTCAGCACTACAAGCCATAACAGCTCCCATACATCAATAGGGTCTGTGTATCCAGGGAACATCACCACATTAGATAACAACTTTCCATGCCCAAACAGAAAGTGAACAATTACAATACAGCTTGCAGTAAAGGTGAATTCGCTAAACAATGCTACTATGTTTCTGTTTGTTTGCTTTCCATGCTCCCTGTAAATTGAGTTAAAAAGATGACATAATCATTTGAGTCATATGACAATTGATTTCTATTGTCTAAACTTATCCGCATACAAGCGGTTAAAACTAAAGTAAAGTAACAGCCTTTAATCATCCCACTGCAAAGCAAAGACCACTATCATTGAATACAAGTTACCATAGCAATGATAGGTACAGGCATGATCACTACGCTTGTCAAATGCAGGTTGGTAATCTTGAATGTGAACAATGTAAAAAAACTTGGATTCAAACCCAGGACCCTGAGATCTTGACCTGGTACTTGAACCACTAGCCCACTAGTGGAGTTATAGATAGACTTAATGATTAAAAGTTATTTAAGTGTTGTTATAATATTATGACTGATAATTACATAGCAATACCAACTCAGTCCTGTTAAATTACCATGTAAGTAATAAAATAATTTTTACCTCCTGACCAAGCTGTTGCAATGTGAAAAAGTGCAAAACAGTATTATAAAGGTAAAGAGTCCTTCCCTGCTGTCATACATAAACTTTATAAAGAGCAGGAAGTAAAATGGTGCATAGCGTATCAGAAGGTTTAAGGTCGCTCTAACATCCACCACCTACAACAAAAAGAGGTGTGTTATTAATCATATCTATGAATGAACTTGGCCTTTGTCAACAAGTGACATACAGATAGGGAGTCGATGCATAGAGAAATCAATAGTGTATAAGTGCATTGTTATAAAAAGTTTACTTGAAGTCTACATAAAGGATCATAATATGATATATTGTAACTGATAAATCTACTATCTGAATAAAGGCTGATAATAATAATAATAATGAATGAACTTAGGTCTCTGTTGAATCAAACAGAAATGTATCCCGATAATCTAAAAATTTACATCAATAGACATGATGAATGTCTACAAATGTAACTTAAACCTACTTCATCACAGATTGTTTATCTCAATTATGTTTAAAACTATTGACTTATCATAAGCTTAAAAACTGTTGAATTTAAAAATGGTACAGGACATCTTAAACTCATAATAAATGGCTTACTATAAAGAGAGGTTTAATTCTTTCGATGACAAATAATTTTACTCAAGAAACTAGTTTTGTTTGAGCTCAATTGTGACCCTGCTAACATTTGTCATTAAACTAATTTTCATTTATCTCCAATATTAAGTCAAACATTAGACTATACTAGTTTAGAAAGTTCTTTTGCCTGATAAAATTGGGTCAATCTTCAAATGTATAAATGCTGTTGACTGAACAATAAACATGGACTGTCTATATTTTTACTTTTAACTGTATATAATGCAGCAAATGTGTTTCAAAAGTTTATAAAATGTAAGCAATTGAATAGTACCTGGTCTATCTTTTCTATTCCCATCCATTTCCTAATAAATATATAAAATCATTATTGGCAGTATTCAGTATGTCGGCAATCAAACAAAAAGTTAAAACTCTTACCTGCTGAGCGCCATCATCACTTTGACTATCATTATCAGCATTATCATGAATATTGTTATTGTTTGCAGGATTCACAGAGACATTAATCTCAGGGTGCTCTTGGCCATGTTCAGATAGATTTGAGTCATTTGATGGGCTGTTGCTTACAGCTTGGCTGGCAGATGGAGGCCGGTTTGCAGGAGGAGTCCCACGGTCCGTCACGACGAAGGTCTGTGCATTGGGACCTAAGTTTACATGAGCTATAGAACTCTGGGGCCGTTGTATACTTCCTTCTCCTATTTGATGAGTTCCAGGAGTGTTTCTAGGTAACCAAGTTGGTAACGATAACCTGGCATTATTACCCTGAAGCGAAAAGATTTTAGATAATCAAAAAAAAGAAGAACAAAGGGAATTATTTGATTGATTTTATTTATGAAACTGTGTCGCAATACTATAAATATTTGGGTTAATAAGATATACTTACCATACGAGCATGTTCTACGAGAGGCCTGATTTCTCTAAAGACACTATTTAAACGATCACCAAATCCTAAGTTATTCCTATTTGGAGGCACTGGTCTGGAAACTGAGTCAAGTCTATGTAACGCGTTGTTTCGCGGTGGGCTCTCAGTAGGTGCTACATCTTCGATGTCCAGGTTAACTTGATTTGGCTGAGCCATAATCAAAGTTTAGATATTTAAATTTCCTACAAAAAGCAGTACAAAATGATCAATTCATCAAGAAAACGATCATTTCCCAAATATTTATGAACGGAGGTCAACTTCTGACAGGTGTTTTTTTTTTTTTTTTTTTCCTTTAATAAGTTTAACGACCTCGGATACTTGTCCATACAGCCAATTCTTTAGTAATATTGTCTTTATTTCTGCATTAAAACGTTAATGTTAGACGTTTTAATGCTTCGATGGAGTTTTTGGAGACAGTCGAGAGATTGAAGGAATGAAGAGAAGTCCCCAAGAAAGATGTGAACTGTTCGCGTTCCCGCGCAAAATTCATGGTCCACTTTTCTTGGTTACGACCCATACACCATGTTATTTAACCGAACTGTATATTGTTTACTAGCACGACACTTTGTTTCGCAAAATAACACCACTTTTACGACCCAAAAATCACTATAAACAATAAAAATTCGATAAAATAAACGGACTCCAAACGTATCTCACGAACTCCCGCCAAAAAACCTCTGACAGGTGTTATCTTGTGTGTGACATTTGAAACTTTCGTTCTGAAACAGTACTTGTTTAATGTTTACCTATTGCATAAAAAATTAGGTGTATCGTTTTAAAACCAAACGTATCTAGCATGGGCATGGCTATGTGTTTGTGTCACCTTAGTATGCATGCCCATGATGACCGTAAACATAATATCTTTCATTTCAATGTATAGTGAGTATTCTAAGGGTTCTGTTTTAACAAGCAACAGTTTTAGTATGTTTGTATGTGCGTCCAACAACATAAAGCCTCAAAGCCTGCGGCAGTAACGAGATTGCATATGCACGTGCCGATGAAACTGGAATCCAAACACTGTGACAAGTAAAATTGAAATTATTTATAGAAAACATTTTTCGATCAATCGGACTACGATTACCATTTGCCGTTGTTTTACTTTTTCAGCTAGCCTTTGCCCGCGACTTCGTCCGCGTGAAGTAGTTTTTTTTAAATAAAATAATATCATTCCCTTTTATTAAAGTAGGTTAATAATCCTAGCTAGCTTATATACTTTCCCAAGGTTTAATCAACCATCGTACAAAATTTCATCAAAATCGGTTCAGTGGTTTTTGAGTTTATTTATTACAAACGCACACACATCCTCTTTATAATATTATAATATAGGTAGATGTAAGTAGGTAGATGTAGATGGAAAGTAAAAAAATAACTAACTTCTTCACCACGCTTGGCAAGCCTGTTTGCGATCGCAGTTTAGCCATTGATCGAGAGAGCGGCTAGCCCTTCTTTTGAGAATAAGAACTTATAAGAGCGTTGGCGAAAGGATTTCTTCGGGTTATAGATCTATACTCCTTTATTCGCCTTTTACGACACCCTTCTTAAGAGGGTTGGTGCTATTCTTTAATAAGAATAAAAATTTTGTCATGTAGTGCCTGCAAATAATATCTAATTTATTTGCCGGCACTACACGACACATTAATCATACGTTTTTATTTAAGTCATAATTTGTATAGGATGTAACAGTTCGGTAAATGGTATTACATAGCGAAACCAGCCCATATTAGCATACGCATGTAAATAATACCTACCGATGGCGAAGTAAAAAATGTTATATCGTCATTTTATAAATATTTTCATAAAAAAAGATTTCGGCGCGAAACTGATTTTATTATGTTTTAAAGTTGCTAATTTTGGCATAACGTGTTTATACGACGTTTGGCACACATCTTATATGCATATTATTATTGATATTGGCTCGTATTTTCATTTACCTCAGAACGTTATCCTAGATAGAATCATTGTTTCTGAAGTCACCCAATTTGCACGCACAACTATATACTTACAATCTAACAAGTAAGCAGGAAGAAAAATAAAATACCTTCATTATCATTATGTAATATTTTAATTTTCATTTAAATTATAAGTAGTCAATAGACCGCAATGAATCTCTAGCCTTTGATACGATGAGCACTTATACCTACGTAGGTATACACACGCATATAAATATGCACATTGTAATTATACCGTAAATTCAGTCTTTGATTAGGCTTCAAACCGCTGCCCAACACGGAGGAGCGGGCGTCTCCATCGACGAATCCAATCGTTGTTACTAAAGACGAATAAATTACACACGGCTAAAAGTATTTTGTGCTTAAAATATTCAGAAACTAATAACACTACATGTAACTGGACTGCATTTCTTAATAACGATAAACAGTAATTTTGGAGCATTCAGCATAGGTACTCATGGGACTTCGGGAGCATGCCGACGTTTGGCACACATTTTTTTTACACAGCACTAACGTCTGTGTCTGGTTTTAGAGCAAGTACACCCTGCCCGTGTAGGTCTCTGACAGCTTCTAGCAAGCGCCTTTCAGCCCTAGGCTCACCGAGAGCAACGTCTACGCTGCCGGCGCACAGTAGCAGCGCCCTTAGAGCTGCTCGTGGCCAGTCAGGCCTCAAGCCACGTCTCACCACAGCGCCCGCCGCAGCTGCCCCCAGCCTGCCGCATTCAATCTCCAAACGGTCTCCGTATTCTTCTATCAAAGAATCTCCTACATCCCTTCTCAGTTCAGGCGTCAAAGATGACAGTAGCAACAGCGCCACATCGTCCATGGGCCTTCCTAACGAAACCATTTGCCAGTCTAAAGCTATACATTCACTAATTCCATCTCTTTCACGAAAAAGAAGGTTGCCACTCCAGAAATCTGCATGAGCCAATGGCGCCGGTTCTGCTGGTCTCAAAAGCGTCCCAAGTAAAGATGGAGCTCGAGCTACTAGGGCGGACACGGCAGCCGCCTCTTCTGCGCAATCCGCTCGTCCCTTCAGAAATACCTCTAGCTGTGGCAGACCTCTTCGCACGAGACGCAAGTACCCAGCTGCTGCTCTCTCACATGGGAACAAAAAGTCAAATCTCTGGTCTAAAGGTCCCTCCACCTCGCGCAATGCAAGAGACAAGGCGTGTAGACGAGCAGCAGCGTGTAGCGCTGCTCTCGCTCGTTCTTCTGTCAGCCCTTCAGCAAAGTCCGCTGATTCAAAACCAACTGCAGTCACATCTTCTAGAACGAGTTCACTGTCTCCTCCGATTTCATCTGTAAATTACAAAAATAATATTTAAATGATTTGGGAATTTGTTTATTTATCAATGATCGATGATAATGTAATCTAGCTTGGATTCTAAAACAAAATATCAAAGTATTAAATTACGTCAAGAGCCTAGACTAGGACACTCAGCGTCAGCCGTAAGTGCCGTAGAGAGCATGCCGAGAGGCGAGAGCCCTGTTAAAAAAGGTGTTAAGTGGCACGAGTCAGGTAGAAATAACTAATTTCCAGCGAGCTGCATGAAATAATTCATGAAGAAGGAATAAATAAGCTAGTGTTATTCTAGTAAGAAGCCTATATACCCACGGGTGTATTTACCCTAAGGTTAACTTTCAAAACACTACGCGGGTAATCAATAAAAATAAAAATTCACTTAAGTTTATGTTTAAAAGACATAAGTGTTGTAGCTGTGTCTACAACTTGGTGACTCTAGATTTTTAGAAGTCTTTTTCCATTCATTAATTCGCTGAATTTTAAAATACGGTCCTAATAGTACGGTCATCATCGAAAATCGCTAAACACTTTCGTACCACGTCAGTGACGTCACAGTAACAATTCGTCCATTGATCATTAAAATCTCTTGCTATCAATCAGTCATATAATTGTTACTTTGTCAAGGTTTTGTTTTCTATCCCGACGTTTGAACACTACGTTCATGGTCACGGCGACGACACATTGAAATGCATCTGCAATGGTATGATCTACGATTAACAATATAACTAGACTGTTAGAACAATTGGATATTTATTTTTGGTATAAAACTGGGGTCTCACGAGACCCCAATTGTTACCAGAACTTTAATTCACAACAATAAATATCGAATTAACGCGTACATGATAGTCAAAGTGCGCGCCGTATTAAAACTGACCAAGAGTAGTATGGAATTGTTCATTCTAGATCATCTGTCGTTCGTTCTAGCTAAAGCTTAAACTCACTCCAGATAATCTAGAATGATACAATTCCATACTACAGCTTTTAAATAATAAAACTACATAATTATCATCATTTCGTTTCCAATCGCTAGGTGCATTTCCTAAGGCCCGACATAGAATACCCAATACCATACCCGTAATATAATTTTGTCTAGTCCAATCGGTAGGTGTAAATGTCGTTCGTCCCAGTTAGAGCTGGACTTTACTCCAGAATGACCCAATTCCATAAGAATGACTTTAAATTATTAAAACGATAGAATTATCATCATTTTAGTGCAACACATCAACCACAACGGTCGAAATATTGGTCATGAAATTTCTCAAACAAAAAGAATCTCTTAAATTAGAATGTATCTGTCCAGCGTCACCAAACATCGCCAAGCGTCATGGAAACTTATTGCCAAATACTATACGCAGTATTGTTTGCGGCCCCTCAAACTGTGGAAAGACCAACTTAGTTATCAGTCTTTTGTTACATCGGAATGGACTACGTTTTCAAAACTTATATGTGTATTCAAAGTCTTTATATCAACCTAAATACGTATTTTTAGAAAAAGTATTGGAAAGTGTTACAGGTACAACATATCATAAGTATAACCATAATAATGAAATTTTAAGTCCACACGAAGCTTTGCCTAACTCAATAATCATATTTGACGATGTTGCATGTGAAAATCAAAACAATATACGTGATTATTTCGCCATGGGTCGTCATAAGAATATTGATTGTTTTTATATCAATCAAACTTATACTAAAATACCCAAACAACTAGTAAGAGATAACGCTAACCTTATCATATTGTTTAAGCAAGACGATATAAACCTAAAGCACGTTTACGAAGAACATGTTGGGTCTGACATGACGTGGCCTCAATTCCGTGAAATGTGTTCCACAGTTTGGGGTAAAGCCTATAACTATGTTATTATAAATAAAGATTGTGAACGCAACAACGGCTGCTACAGAATGAAGTTTGATACATTCATCGTAGTGGACTAACTCTTTATAAAAGTAGCTGTTAGTTACTTACGGATCAATTACATCAGGGAAGTCAACCTGAGTGGAATCTTTTACAATGGAACGGAACCTCAAGGAAAAAATTGTGAAATCTGCAGCTGCTGTAAAAAGAAAGGTAGAAATGATAAAAGATGTCAAAAATGCAAGTGATTCGGCTTTAGAAACCATATTTAAACCTATCGTTAACCCACTCAAGCTACTGACTAGTAAAACTGGCAAAAAACGTGAATTAAATGAAGACTCAGAACAGTTCGATTTAGAAAAAAGGACTAAGTATAGTGAAAGCGAGTCATCAGATATCTCTATTAAAGATTCTGAAGAGCCTTTTGATAGTGAAGCAATCTCAGAAGACGCTGATCGAAAAACTCCTAACAAAACTCTCACTACATTATCCTCTGACGATATTCATGAGAACTCATTTAAATCGCTTCAGTCTTCTCCAAGTATTGTCAACGATTCTTTATCATGGTCCATGTCATCTGAAGCGATGAAAGATATACCTTACGGCGTTAGAAATTTCAGGGGAAAACTTATGCTTGGCAATACACGTGTTTTCGATGATGGTTACATTCTGAAAATTGGAAATCGTAACTTGAAAAAAACTCCAGGCTTAAATCAATTATTGTATAAAAAGGTACCAAATTTAGATATTATTACGGAGGAAGACTTGCAAAATTACAAATTATTACTCAAGGATACAAATGCGCACAAACGTAGTTGCGATCCTGCTAAGCCAATAAACAGTAACAAAGGATTTAAATATATGCAAGTGATTAAACCACTGTTCAAGTTCTCAAAAAATCATACAAGTAGTGTGGAAAGTCTTCAACGGGGAGAAGGTATTGATATTTTAAAAGAAGTTAAGAAGGATACTGATTTAGTTTACTGGGACGATCCAAATGAGTTAGTTGAACGATTGAAATTATTACTGGGATCATGGGCAGCTGGTAACACTGGAGTAGGTAATGAAATTTATGCAATTGTTGAAGAATTACATGAAGCTGGTCTCATAAATGATATCAAATATATACGGCTTCCATCAGGAGGATTAAGCAGTACCATTGCACTACAGAAGCCAGCAAGACGATAATGAATATTGACAAATTTGGACACCACGTTCATAAACGTTTAAGATTACCTGATATCACTGACATTCTTAGCGATACACTAGTAAAGACAAATGCTGGCGATTATGATTTAAAATCATCAAGATTAAAAGGTTTACAATCTCCTGAAGAAGAAGACGAGGCTGCAAATAAAGCATATGTAGATAAAAGTGTTCAAGAACTGAAAAAAGAAATGAAAACCATTCAAAATAATGTTAAAAAGTACTTAAACAATTTAGAAAAATTGACTTCTAACAATTTGAGTACATTGTATTATACAAAAGAAGAAATTGACCGCATGATTACAGCAAAACCTGATAAAAATGAGTAAACAAGACATAGTAAACGAGCTTCACAAAGCAGCCCGAAGAAATTTTTTACGTCGACATACCGTTATAAAAGGAATAGATGACTTATGGCAAGCTGACCTTATGGATTTTCAGAAATACTCACCATTTAATAAAGGATATAAATATGTATTAGTAGTGATTGATGCTTTATCAAAATACGTATGGGTTAGATCCCTGAAATCCAAAACAAAAAAATGTGTCACAAATGCAATGCATAATATAATATCTAAATCGAAACGAAAGCCTAAAAACTTGCAAACAGATCTAGGGACAGAGTTTTATAACAATTATTTTAAGCACTTAATGGAAAAATATAACATAAATCATTATTCCACATACTCTGTAAAAAAAGCCTCCATTGTAGAACGAGTAATAAGAACCTTAAAATCACACCTTTACAAACTTTTTAGTCTGTGTGGGCAATATAAATGGTTCCAAAATAATTTAGATTCGATTGTACAGGATTACAATAATACTTTGCATCGAATAACTAAATTCAAGCCGATTGACGTTAATAATACGAATGAGTTGTTAGTTAAATCTAACATTATTAAAAACCGAAAGCTGGATATATATCAGAGATCATCGTTTCAAGTCGGTGATTACGTTCGTATAAGTAAATTTAAAGGAGAGTTTTATAAGGGCTACACCCCTAATTGGTCTACCGAAATATTTCACGTTGTCAAAGTCAACCAAACCAATCCTAAAACTTATCAAATAGAAGATAAACACAAACAACACATTCTTGGATCTTTTTACGGATACGAATTACAGAAAACAAAGTTTCCAGATATTTATCTGATTGAAAAAGTTATTAAAAGAAAGGGAAATAAGCTATTGGTAAAATGGTTAGGTTTAAGTGATAAAGAGAACAGTTGGGTTGACAAAAGCGAATTAGTGGTGTAGGTATATAAAAGCCTAAAAAATACTATCACAGATCACTCTGTGCAGTCCGATGAAGGAAGGCAGTGGTATTATTAATACATTGATAGATAGTTTACCGTTTGAGTTACATTTACCCGGGTATCAATTCTGTGGGCCTGGAACAAAACTTCAGAAACGGTTACTTAAAGGCCAACGAGGAGTAAACAAACTGGACGAAGCTTGTATGTACCACGATATTGCTTACAATAATAAAGATTTGAGTGCTCGACATAAAGCCGATTTAGAACTTTTAGACATGGCTAAGAAGAGATTGAAATCGAAAGATGCCAAAAAAGGAGAAAAAATAGCATCGTGGATCGTTAAAAATGCTATGAAGGCTAAACTAAGAGCCGGCTCAGGCGTAAAAACTTTTACGTCAGGTATTGAAAAAATACGATCACAATTAAAAAAAATTAAATCAAAAGATAAACATTCAGCTATAAAATATGCATATGCAGCTGCAAAAAAAATGTTTACAAATAAAAAAGGAATAAAGTTACCTCGCTGTATTCCGATTCCGAAATATGGAGGACTGTTGCCACTTATTCCCATATTTGCGGGATTGTCAGCTTTGGGTTCACTAGCAGGAGGGGCAGCAGGTATAGCAAAAGCTGTTAACGACTCTAAAGCTGCACAAAAGAGTCTCCAGGAGTCTGAACGTCACAACAGAATGATGGAAGCAGTGGCTCTTGGAAAAGGACTATATATAAAATCTTATAAAAAAGGAGCAGGTTTATATCTGAACCCTTCAAAAAACTAATCAAAAGGCTACCCAGACATGCACTTACTAATTTTGATATATTAGAACACGCCAGTGATATACCGTTCTTTCGCGGTGTTTTTATGAGAGATACATTACCATCGAAACCTAGAAAGATAGAATGTGGAATACTGAATTTGGATAGCAGTAAAAATCCCGGGACGCATTGGGTAGCCTTTGTAAAGAAAAACGATTATGCGGAATATTATGATAGTTTCGGAAATTTAAAACCACCATTAGAATTAATTAAGTATTTACACAACATGCCTATAAACTATAACTATGTGCAACATCAAATGTTTGGTACTACAAATTGCGGTCATTTGTGTTTAAAATTTTTAAAAAACTTTTGGAAGAAGCATTTATATAATGAAAGAAATAAATAAAGTTGTCAGTATAAAAATGTCTTTCACTGTATCCATTACTGGGGCAGGAGCCTCTTTAACAACAAACTACTCACCGACATTGGAATTACGAGGAGACTATGAATGTGGTCTTTTATATTTTTCAACTTTCAATTCTATTCCGAATATAGATGAAAGAAACAATAAATTTTATTATGGTGAACATGAAGTCATCGAAATTCCTGAAGGATCTTACGAGCTTCAGGATATTTGTGATTATTTAAAAAGTAATATTAAGAACACTGTATTAAAACTTACGTGCAACAACAATACATTGAAAACAAATATTTTTTGTTCCAAGGATGTCCACTTTAATAAAAGTGAATCACTTGGTAAAATTCTAGGTTTTGGCATGAAAACAATAAATGCTAATATAAGTACTGAATCTGAGTATCCCGTTAGCATTCTATCAACAACCATCGTGCGGATCGAATGCGATGTGGTTAGTGGTTCATTTGTGAATGGAAAAGCAAGTCATATAATTTACGAGTTTGTACCTAATGTACCACCTGGTTATCGAATCATTGAAATACCTAAAAATTTAATATATTTCCCGGTTAACCAAAATTCGATAAGCGCAATCAATATAAGATTGTTGGACGCTGAAAATAAAGAGATAAATTTACGAGGTGAAGAAGTGCAACTGTACTTACACTTCAGAAAAAATGATAAATTTCAATAAAAACCAATCCACCTCTTGTATTCAAGTCAGTTCTACAGGAACATCTCATAAAGGCACACCGCTTAAGCTTAAAAAGAAGCTAACCAAGAATAATAAAGAGTTTCTTAAGCTAGTTGGCTTGATAAAATGAATATTTTAAATATATCACAACAAACATCTTACGATAACAGCATTGAAAGTTTTGAATATCATTCATACAAACCATATGTGACCAGTTTTAACAAGAATGATGAAATACGGATTCCTATTAATCAACAGGACTTGTACGTGCTGCCCTCCCTCAGTAGTTTATATATCGAGGGGAAGGTAAACGTGTATAATAGCACTACCAAAGAAAAAGTATCGAATGTACATTTTGTCAATAATCCAGTGTTATTTCTATTTCAAGACGTACGATACGAGCTGAACGGAGTAGAAATAGATAAAGTTAAGAATGCGGGCGTTACGACTACAATAAAATCTTATCTATCCTTAAATGAAAATGAGTCTAAATGTGCTCGAGTTTGGGGTTGGTCAACTACAGGGACAAACAATGCTGACGGTGGAACATTTTCTGCATCCATTCCGCTAAACAAGATATTAGGATTTGCAGAAGATTATGAAAAAGTAATCATTAACTGTAAACACGAGCTAGTGTTACTGAGAAGCAATACTAATCTCAATGCAATTAAGTTAAACACAGGCGAAATAGTAGATGACATTATAATTAATAAAATCATTTGGCGAGTCCCACACATTAAGGTATCCGATAGAGAAAGAATTAACCTTTTAAAACATTTAGAGAAAGATAGAGCAATTCCATTAGCGTTTCGTAATTGGGACTTATATGAATATCCATTATTACCTAAAACACGTAAACATACTTGGTCTATAAAAACTTCATCACAAATAGAGAAACCCCGGTTTGTTGTAATCGCCTTACAAACAAACCGCAAACATAACAATAAATTGTCAATGGCAGAGTTTGACCATTGTCATGTTCGTGATGTAAGAGTATTTTTAAATTCATCATATTATCCATATGAAGGACTGAATGTCAGCTTTTCTGAAAACAAGTTTACTTTATTATATGAACAGTATGTAAGATTTCAACAGTCGTATCACGGACGTCGAACAGAGTCGTTGTTGAGTATGAAAGAATTCAAAGACATTGCACCTTTATTTGTTATCGACTGCTCGAGGCAACACGAAACTTTAAAAGGTTCGATCGACGTTAGAGTTGATATTGAAACAGACCAAGAAATACCAGATCAGACAGCTGCTTACTGCTTGATTTTAAACGACTGTATATTTGAATACAAGCCCTTGAGTAATATTGTAAAGAAATTATCATGAATAAAAATACGATAATCGTAGATCTTCAAGGATTTAAAAATAGTTATAATGAGTTTATAGTAAAAGAGTTTGCAGTAGCTAGCCAAGAGCATACTCACATATTTTCGATTAAGCCACCGTATCCGTTCACATCATTAACTGCTGAAGAGAAAAAGCAGGTTTGCTGGATCGAAAAGAACAGAGGCTATCGTTGGAGTGAAGGATATGTAGACTATAGAGAGTTCCACAGAACTATTAAATATTATTTAAAAGATAGAAAGATTTTTGTAAAGGGAGACGAAAAGATTAAATGGGTGCGGGATCTATGTGGCGAAGAAAATGAAATAATAGACATAACTAATTTAGGCGCTCCTAACTTGAATACTCTTTGTAAACTTTATTGTTTAGATAATCCTGCATTATTCAACTGTTTTATTCATGAGAAAATTTGTGCATTAAAAAATGTAATTTGTATTAAGAAATGGTGCTTAGCAAATAATGTAACTTTATGATTTTTAAATAAACTATATTTAAAATTAATTATTTTATTTTATTTCAATGATGAATGAAAAAAATATTTTTATATTTATAAACTTTATTATAATATTATACAACCTACTATTACGATACTTAAAACTAAAGATTATCACTACACAACTTTTTGGAAATTTTCCTTATCACTGTATCAGTCATATCCATAATTTCGTCAGTGTGTTCCGTCACTACATACTGCGCACTGAGTACCACATTGTCCTCACTCTCACTGTGTTCATCCAAATCCCGCACCGTCGAACAGGAATGCTCATTGGTCAGGTCAATCACCTTTATTTGTATTAGTCTAATGCCTCTAGTGCGCTCCCTGTTCATAACGTAGGACTTGGCAGAACTGCGTCTTTTCTTCTTTGCTTCAGCCTTCCGCCTAACCTTCTTTTCCCGCGAGGCTTGAGGCTCGTCAATCTGGTGCCTGTCCACTACATCTTGACAGGCTTGTGTTAATCCCTCCCAGGGATCGTAGGCATATTGGGATAGCATGAGGTTAGTGTCGTCAGAGTTTTGCATCGTCTGAAAAATAAAACAATTGTTAGTGCTTGCATTATCTATCATACAAGAATATATCACTAAACCCTTAGAAATTTTATACTTACAAATTAATTAATCTCTGGCTTGTCCGAAGGTGTTGAATAATACGACCTGAATGAGCTCTCATGCTAGTGAAATAATATAAAAATATGTTTAGTAAAGATACTTTATTGCGGAATTGCTGAATTTGCAAGTAAATGAACGGATGTCTTGTATCAAATTACCTATACATTTTTATGTAAAACTAGGTCACGTTAATTTGAAATATTATACCTACCTACACAATAATTTTTTCAAACAGGGATTTTAAATTAAACCATTAAATTAATATATAAAATATATTATTTATTCATTTATATTACAGTTATTACTTACTTACTACTTACACTGCACTATTCTAATATTAAAATCTAAATAACATGATAGTTAAGTATTTTTATTGACTGCTATATTTAAATATAAAACCAAGTTATTCCATTTGTTTCAGCATAATGTAAAATCACTTAAATTAGAAAATTATGCCCCCATGCCTTTGTGGAAATTTTATCAGGCATTATAAAACGTTTATCATCTGCATTTGACAAAGCAATTTTATTAACTGTTTGAGTAAAAATATTATGCTTAATACATTTAAAGAGAATATTTTTGCGACGCACTAATTTATCATTAAGTAATGCATCACCGTAATCAGATGACTTTAACTTTTTGATAACATTCTTTCTGATACCTTTTGCTTTTTTGATTACATTAGATTCAGTTTTTATGCAGTACAATTTTGATCTTAACCCTACAAATTCAGTCATAATACGACCGCCAAGTTCGTCTTTGAATAGACCAGGTATCTTTTTGTTTATAATCGGAAGGCCATATTGGTTTTGCGAAGCGTAATTACTGGTATCGAAATATTGCAAGAAATGTGACTTTATATCCCTATATACGTCTTTTGTTTGTATTTCATAGATAAAACTATCAGTGTCCGTGTAACATAGTCGTACTCTATTTCCGTAGTGAGGCTTTATTACAGAATAGTGAAACTGGTACATATGGCTTTTAGAAAGCTCTAAAACAGCAAAACCTACATAAATTGGTTTGTCTAATACAATTCTTTCCGGTTTCATTTGAACAGCCACTAAGTTTTCAGAGAAAATTGTTGCGCTATGAAAATTTGGTCGTGCAATTAGCTTTGCTGCAGAAATAGAACGATTTGTCCGATTGGTGTCGTCTTGCCATTGATTCACTAATTTAATGTTTACTCTACGCTCAGTATCTTCCAAAGTTTTTCCAAAGACGGAATTGTTCATAAGCTTAAATAAATCTTGCTGAAACGGTGTTACTGCTTTCTTTCTCAATTCTGTGTTAAGATTAATATATTTCGCTAAAAATTTACTCTGTTTAAAAGTCACTACGCGATGAATTTTTTTCAAGATTAGACCATGATTTAAACAGGTTTTTAAATGAACGTAGTGAATTACGTAGTTGTATTTTGAGTATAAGTTCGGCACTAATTTAGAAGTTGTGCCTCCTGGTGGTATAAATTTCTCTGCACAAAATGGATAATCATTATGAATACAATGCAGCTCTTCAGGGTATAATAAATCAACTTCAAGTATAAATCCGTATTCTGCATTGTCTGACACGTTCATGATTCGTAATTGCTCAATTTCGAATTGTTCCAAAAATCTAAAATTCGATACTGGCAAAGACTGACACATGCTGTAACCGTATAAATTATTACAGTCGATATATATGAGAAAAGAATCCGATTTAGCTTCATCATAGTCATCCATGTAAAAGTTGTTGGCCCTAGCCTGCCTGGTAGAACAAAGACAAATTCCGCCCCGCACGCCTTTCTGTACGAGGCGTATAATGTTTAAGTCAGACAGTAGTTCTAACTCTACTCCTGTTTCCAATAACATTGCGTCAAATGATAAACTCGGAGCTGTTAAGTAAAAAGCTGGATCTAAATGATAATTTTTTTTACATACCGCTCTAAAATTTTCAAAGATATCTGTTAACAAATAAACATCTGTTTTAAGATATAGATCAGTATATTCTCCCATATTAGCAATGTCAAAAGTATCCCAGATTAATTGCGCATGCATGTAATCTTCATCGTTAATACCTTCATCAGTCAAAGTATTATAAAAACTTTCCTTAGAGGGCAGACATTTCTCAGAATACGATCTCCAAGATTTCATATGATCATAGGGATAAACACCCTTACGAGTCAATAATTCAAATTCGTTGTCTTTACTAAAACAACGTTTTAGGTGAACAAAATCGGTTTTGTGTAGACCGTTTCCTAATTTTTCTAGGCTCGTTCCTAAAAACTTAAAAGAGTCTACAAATCTTATTTGAGCAAATTTATTGTCAGACATCTTTAAAAATTTTGTAAAAGAAATATAATTCTCTTTGTTCTTTGGTATTACTTTTATGGGGCCATAACTTTCAGCCAATTCCTTAATGAATAGATGACAATCATAGCCTGCTAGATTATGAAAAAATACGGGAATCAATTTTGTTAGACTGTACTGTAAATTGCAGTGTTGGTGAGCAGCACCTCGGTAACGGCCTGTCAAGTGACAGTGGTCCCGCACCTTATCAAATATTAATAAATTATTGCAAATGTGACACTTTTCCGCTTCTGCATGTATTTTGGCATCTTTTTCATCAAAAATCATTGGCACTTCTACACTTAAAATATCATAAATCTGTTCAATATCTTTGTAAAGACATTTTAGAAATTTATGAACACAGTCACGTCCACGATACGAAACAAATTGATTAAGATTACTGTCAAACGAACAAACTATGTTGTATGCAAAAGCCGCTGGAATGTGTTGTTTTTGATTTAGTGTAAAACTAGATGATGAACTCGGTTCACAAGTAGCTATTGGTTTAAGAAGAGTTTCAAAATCAGCATATACTACGAATGGAATATCTTGCTTTCGATTAAAGTTTTTAAAATGCAGATAACTGCCTTTTTCTGGTAGTATGGTAGTCACACCGCTACAAATGTGATTATCAAGTTTTTCTTCACACGAAAAAAATAGTAAACAATCATCACAAAAATATATCTTATTATGATGCTTTGTTATTTGAGCTCGAACAAGACGTGACAAATTCTTTATTAAAACATAGTGAGATTTGTTTCCATTTTCAAGTAACAATAAATTAATTTTAGTTTTTCTTTTAAATTCGGATTTATAAATTGGCCCCACAATACGTTTATTATTTACGGAGTACACATTAATGCTCAGATGTTTATTATTATTTTCAAATGTTTTAATATCTGTAAAAGTAACAGGAAAGTGTAAGTCATTAATATTTAACACTTCTTGAAAATGAGGATACGATGCAGTGCGATCACTATTGCTTTTAGCTGGATAAAGTGCTGCGATAATGCTCCACAAAAAACAAAAATTGTCATTGTTCTTAACATTAATACATGCCTTTTTCTTTTTTAAATAAAGTGGTAGATCCACATAAGTTGAACCCGCCCCACTTAACGGATCGTACTTATTAATATTAATTTCTACATATAAATTACTTAAAAAGCCCCAACCACTGTCACGTTCTTGAAACTCTTCAACTTTTTTACATAATGTACTAACGATAGAGCCAAACACCTGATCGTACTCAAAGTTACGATGTATAATCATATTCTTGGTTGCAAATGACTTTACATCTTGGGTATCGCTTATAAACAAAATGAAATTACCAAAATACTCTATATTAATTTTTAAACTAATGTATTTTTTTAACGATGTTTCTATAAGACCGAGTAATTTAGTACGTATAGTGTTTAAGAAAAATTCAGGTATAGTGGTCTCATTTTCCGCATTTGCTAGTATTCTATATGAAGCGATACGACCTCTGAATGCAGAGGCAACCTTAACCACTCCGTCCTCAGCCGGAGCCGCGCATTTGTTCTTGTGCGCGTTACTCCGCAAATGTCCTACCCAATGCATATTTTCTACGCGTGTCGAACAAGCGGTACAAAAAGGCATGATTTAATAATTTACTTTACCTTATGCTGAAATAAACTCTTATATAAATTAGTTACAACTTACAAATACTAACAAACTATAACTAATGTATTACTTTGAAATCCTAATGATTCTGTAAAGTAAGTATAGATTACCATATATCAAGTTTAGAGTCTTTTCACGGTTACTTACAATTTTAACATTTAATAAGTATTACCTATGCTAGGCAACCTTAAGTCAGCTTTGTCTACCTTTTTTGTGACAAAAACTTGCCTCCAACAAGCTCTATTACCACTGCAAACCTAAGAACATCAGTTACCTACCTATACCACAGATAACATAATACCATGCCTATACCAAACTTGATATGTGGTCGACTATACTTACGAAACTAGAAGGAACTAGGTAATTCAAAGAAATACTTACTAATTTAAATCAGTATATTTATATAATAATAACTAAAGTAAAATAAAAACCTAGAATGATTTAAAATCTAAATTATTTAAAATTAATTTTATTACTAAAAAATACAGGCTCTCGATCTTCAAATAATTTCTTAGTTGTCTTCATAAAGTTCTGAAGAGCGTGCCACTCCGATGTGCCGGTGTTGAGCTGAACCTTCGCCGTGAGTAACGCCTTCTTGTAGCGGTCCGCGGGCGGCGCCTTGAGCGCGTCGCTGGTGGTGTACACGCGCGCCTCCACGTAGTAGGCGCCGGTCAGCGGAGCGGAGCGCCGCACGCAACCGTTGGCTACCTTGCTAGTTAGGCTGCTGTCCAACTGGTGAGTCGCCTTATTGCGACTTCGGGAGTTCTCCACCGCTAGAGCCTCGTCTTCGTCGGATAGCAGTCCGAAGAGATCCTTGGATCTCTTTGACGGAGCTCTGAAAATAAGAAAAATAATATTATTAACTGAGCCCAGACATACGAACTCGTTTATACATTCTCTCTTGTACAGGCGCTATAACAAATATAGCGTTAGAAAAGTCTGTCATCCATCTTCATTTAGATACAACCTATTTGCACAGCATCTAAAGACATGCTCAATAAACAAACATAAGTACACATTCGTTCACTCACACATACACCATCACACGCATATCTTTGATGAACCACTTACCGAGATTTAGAGGCGCTCTTCTTTTTCGGTACTGTCACGGTTGGCTCAGTTTCACACTCGGAGTCTGATCTGTTGGGACAAAATGCAATAAATTAATGAACTGACGGGTAGTCGTCGCATCTATGATCTTAAAGGTCGAAGTGTTTACTTATATCAGATGTAGACGTTAAAGGTTAAAGATAATGTATGCACTGTACCTTGATGCGATTGGCGTCTTCCTCTTTGCGTATTTACGTGAAGTGGAGGCAGCGGTGCTCTCTCCAAACACAGAATCAATCTCGGAGTCAGACCTGTAAAGATAAAAGATGATTCTATATAGTATTCGATGTCTCGTTATCTATGCAATGAGACATGGAATGCTACATCCACACCACCCATTGCACAGCAGATGTAATTCACTGAAGATGGGTTGCTAGACAGTCAACTACAAAACATACCTAGCTCCTAATTCAGCTAACCAAATCGCATCACAATCGTAATTGAATTGCAGGTTTTGACAGTTCTAGTATAGGCTAGATGTCAAAATCGCACAATTCAATAACGATCGAACTGCAATTTAAATAGCTGAATAAGGCCCCTAGTCGTGGTAACACAATTGTAAAGAGAAAAAAAAAACTTACATGGTTTTTACCTTGGCGATTTTGTAGAGCAGGGATTCTGGAGAGCAGAGATTCTGTCTGGAGCACTGAGCACTAGCCACTTGAGCAGCAATTACTACTGGATTACTCGTTGCGGTAATGTGGTGACAATCACCGATGCACCCAATTTATAACACAAAAATTGTTGAATTTGCTAAAGTTCATAGGGTTGTCAAAGTTGCTAAACGCTGTTGTTACTACGGGACAAAAAAAAAACACATAGCAACTACGATGTTCACGGCGTTATTAATTATTTAAATTGTAAATAAATTAGATTTTTATTTATATTTACTTTGGTAAGATACTTTGAAAAATGGTACTAAGTACTTTTGCTAGTTTAGTCGGTAAAAACGATGAAGGCAATCCTATTTGCACCAATAACCCTAAAATAAAGATATTGTAATCTGAAATGCAGTAATATAGAAAATCATGGTTTATTGTAGGTATACGTGTAGTGGTCAGATCGTAAAATTGATCATTTCATGATGCTGCTGGTCGTATAATAAAATGGTAGTTGTTCATGAAATGGCCAGCTACGATTGGCCAATTATTGGTTAATTTTACAATCTGGTCACGATATATTTAACACGTCTCCAAGTAACAAGTTTCAAACTATACTACTCAAAAGATTTGTACCAGCCCTATTGCGGCGCGACGCAAGGAATATTGCAAGCATGCACTTTTACAAACACGTGGAGCCAAAGTTTTTCGCGTATTTGTTTGACCTCGATTTATTTTTTACGGCTTTTTCCATACTTACTTTAATCATACTTATTATTTTGTTATATGAAAAAGAACTATTTATGACATTTATTCGAAACGGTTTTAAATATTATTTATCTCAAACAGAACCAAATGCAATACAAACATAACTTAATAAACAATTACGTAAATAATTACACTCCTGTATCCTTTTTGTAGTCAAAATTGATTGAAGCTCATCCTACCTTATTGCAACTTATTAAATGAGACAGTAAAATTAAGGGTTTGGTTGTTAGGATAAATTATTTTAGTAAGGGCGAATGTAAATGATATAAAACACTTTTCTTATCAAACGCAGATCGATTTTAAATTATAACATTTAACCCAAAGTTGTTATTATCAAACTAACAGATATTGTTTACTATTAGGAAAGAAAAATAAAATCAAATAAAAATAATGGTAAGTAGGTATGGTTAACTTTCATACTTTATTAAAATCATACCTAACACATCTGAATGTCTAGGGAGTCGGGTATTGAATATCTTGACCCAAAGGAAAGTCTTTTAGGAACACACAAAACTTTAAAACAAAAATTAGTTCTCAGTATCAAAAAAATAAACTACATACTCCTTAACCGAAAGTTAAATTTAAAGCCTTAATCGTGTCATTGCTATTGCAAAAATTGTAGGTGCTTTATAATTTCTAGTTGATTAAACTTGTAATTGAATAAGAACTACATACTCCTTACCGAAAGTTAAATTTAAAGCCTGAATCATGTAACATTGCTATTGTAAAAATTTTAGGTGCTTTATAATTGTTATACGAGTACTCGTACATACCTAATTGAATAGTAACCAAATATTATTATTTATAGTCATAATCTCAAGGTTTTATGAACATTCACTAAGACCCAGACTTTAATGCAAACGATGCTGGATACACCTTAGTAAAATCTTATATTATATACCTACCAGAACATTTGTAAATGTTTTGTTCTGTTTTTGGTACTTACTCATATGTTTAAAAAAATCCTGTATGTAAATAGCTATGACGTAGCCTGCCCGATGATCCTAAAAATAGATTTTGACAGTAGTTACCTACGCGAGGGAGGGGTTTAAGTTTTTACCAAACTTTTTATATTTATTAAATCCTTCAACCTTGATAAAATAGACTATTAATATAGTGTCTAGCAGACTTCATAGTAAATTATATAAATACAAAAAATAGATTCGTCGTTTGCATAAGTAAGTTCGGAGGTTCGTTCGTATATTAATTAGTAACGTAAGAGAAAACATCGTAAGGAATAAACTTTACATTCAGATTTTCGGGATGTGTAATGTGTAACCATGATTAGACTTGTCTGGTCCCCCCCCCCCCTGCAAAGGGTTTCGGTTACGGATGTCACGTAGCGATTTCTCCAAACTAATAACTGGACTTGTCAAATCTGGAATCATGATCATAAGCGGGCCCTTGGCTCCGAAAGGATTTAACCGAGATAGGATGAGGAGTGATAGAGAACACCGTAATGCTTAAGTCTACCATTCGTACCTAATGTACCTATGATAAATTATCGTTTAAACTAAAACATCAGAAACAGGCGCATAAGGCACACACATTAGGTAGGTACTATTAGCGTGGTGCCGCGGTGTCATGTAGCATTACTTATTTTCTGCGCATTCCACGGGAGCGTGACGCAAGCATGTAAGTGATCATTTTACAGTGGTGTGGTGGGAACTATGCGCCGAAAATAGTACAAATTTGTCAATAAAAATAAATATAATTAATTACCATAACACTTTATTCACCATAAATAACCATGTCCAAAAGGTTGGCAGCTGATTCTGCATGCAAAAGTGTCAGTATAAAAAATCAGTAAGTTGTAAGTAAGCAGCTGTCCGCTGCGCGGTGTATCTACCACTCAACACTGGAACTAATTTATAAATCCAAGCTGTGCTAATTACCTATGTCGCTGGTGTTAAAACTAGTTCTATGAGCATTATGTAAACAACATTTCTGTATTCAACACTGTCTTATATCCAAATACATTAAAAAATGGGAAAACATAAAAATAATATACAAATGGTATGATAAATATCGATTAAATAAAACTTCAGAAACAGGCGCATGTGACTCAAACATTAGGTTGGTAGGTACTTATATGGTGCGGTTTCATGTAGCATTATTTCCTGCGCAATGGGCTTGCCACGTGAGCTGATGCAACCAGTTCAACAGTGGCGGGAGCTATGTACATAAATCACTATAAATTTTTCAATTAAAAATAAAAGTAATTTAACTAATTATTTTTATTTTTGATACTTGCTCCATACATAATCTGTTTCAAAGGGTTTGCAGCAGATCAGCATGCAAAAGTGATATTAGTAAGTTGTATCTCATGTGGGTAATGTAGGTACCTACTAACAATCATTCTCATCTTCTGTTGTGTTCCGATTGTTTTTAAAAGCGAGTACCTAAGTGCCTACGCTGTTGCGTGGTGCGAAGCTAAACGTGTGTTGCGTTAGATACTGATGGAATTATGCATTTCTAAATCATCTGGAGTGAGTTTCGCAATACTTTTGTTTATATTATTTGTTGGTTTTACGTTTTAATTAAAACTAACTACTTTAACGTATTCCAAGATTTTAGCCACCCACTCCGCGATGCTTTCTCAGACGCGTGATGACTACTAAATTGAGATTTGAGTGCAACGTGAATGATACTTGCTAGTTGTTGAAAAAATTTAAAAATTTAAAAATTCAGAAATAAATTTCGAATCGAATCCTAAATGAATTATCAATTATTTACTCACGACATACAAACGATCCAGGAATCGGTACATTTAGGTAAGGCATTGACAATGTAGGTATCATGTTGCGATTCCGCCGCATGCCTCAGTGTGCGGGGCGTGGGGACCGGGGCCCCTTAACGCTGACATGCAAAATGCTGAAGTGCATTCTAATTTACAACATATTTAAGTATTTCAATTAGGTCGATTTAAAATGAAATCAAATGTGATTACGAAAGAATAAATTCATGTTCATAAATTCTAGCTCAGGTACAATTCATTTATCATTACTGAAGACTGTATCCAGATATACGGATGCCTGGAACGCGAATTATAATTTGCGCATTATTCTGTAGTACCTACTCAGTGGACAGCCACTATTTTAGCATCAATTGAAAGCCTTAAGCCTTAGGAAATGCACCTAGCGATTGGAAACGAAATGATGATAATTATGTAGTTTTATTATTTAATAGCTGTAGTATGGAATTGTGTCATTCTAGATTATCTGGAGTGAGTTTAAGCTTTAGCTAGAACGAACGACAGATGATCTAGAATGAACAATTCCATACTACTACCAAGGACAAATTAATAAGTGGACAAGGCGTCTCTGGCATAGAAAAATTTGACGTAATCAAAGCAAAGTGAGAGTGACGATCTCCGTAGTAGAGTGGCTTTCAAGTTGTCGCACATGCTTCGAGGTCCCGGACTCGATTCCGGGTTCGGAGTTTGGACTGGTCAATGTAGAAAACAAGTATTTTGCTATATTTTCTTGAGTCTAGGTGTTTGTGGTTACCTCCGTTGTTGCTTTTTACAAAACTAGTCCTTTGATTAGAATTCTTACTATCGGATCAGATTAATGTCCACATTTATAAAAAAAAAAAACAAACCTGGTAGTCTAGCCTTAATGCACTTTGGAATAGGCAGCCCAGCACCAGGGCCCAACGCTTCCTCAGCCAATGTATTAAGAGCGGGTGCTAGTTCCGTATAAAAGAGAATTTCTCTGGTATCGAACTGTGCCTCAGCCACGAAAAGCCTGCCGAAGGGGTCTCTAGGAGGTAGTTTGACGACGAGAGGCAGTGCCCGCCGCTCGCCGTTGCTTTCGTAACGGACCGTCACGGCAAGCACCCTGCTTAGCGCTCCAGCCACTCCAGCGCGAGACTCCACCCGGACCTGAAAATATGAATCGCTGTAGGATGCTAGAAAATACTTAGTCTGGATTTCAGACTGCAGGTACTTTAGCGTTAACTTTGGTTTATTTTTACAGATACGTAAGTATGTCAATTATCAAAGGAGCTCTATCTCACTGGCAAATAAACAATTCTTCATCTATTTCTGTCCCAACGCCTTTACGAGATTTACTTTTTAATTTTATTGATGAATAAAGAATTAACTTCTTAGTAAAAGGGAAGTAGATTTTTTAGAGTGAAGTACCTACTTATATTAATTTATAATTGCACTCTTTCTCTAAACATTAACGTGCGTTGAAAGATTAACGGTGCATGTAGGTAAGCAGGTAGAAGAACATCTGAGGTACTAAATATTCTGAATTAACGATTTCATGATCCGTTTTCTTAAGATATTTCAAAATCCATAGTTGCTGCTTACACAACCTTTTATGTGTACCTACCTACCTCTTATAGAACCTTTGGAACGCGAACTCAATAACTCGCACTAAGCTTTATTTAGTTAGCAATCAGAAGCAATCAGAAAAAAACAAAAAGTAGGTACTATTTACATTATTTACATAAGTTTATATTGTGTGCATTATCATTCGAAACTCCCGGTACTATACCATAATTTTATATCAATAATAATGAATTAATTGGAACCTCATTAGCGCCGACCACGCCCGCGCCGGCCAGCAACTCGCGCGCCCACTCCTCGGTGAGCGCGGCATCAGCGTCGGGCTCCGGGACTGGCTCGCAGTCCGAGTCCTCACTCCCGCTGCTCGGGGCCTCCGACACCGCCGTGCTGTCCGGCCCTCCCGCTTGCATCGTGCGCACTGAACTTACGCCCGAACGCAAAACAATTACCACACATGCATAATAAAAAAAAAGCACCAAATTAATAAAATTTAAACATCATCACAGTCGAGTTTACTTAAATAACACGAATAACATTAGTTTCGAAGTAATGCAGCGTTCCTGGCAGAGCTCTGGCCTGCGATTCCCGCGCATGCGCGCTCCTCCCTCAATTATTCATCGGGCTCCCTCCCGTGATGACTCGACCGTCAATCGTGAATCTCGAATTCCCGACTTAGCAACGTAGGTATCTTAGTAAATAGGTAGGTGGATATATTTCAGTGGCTATTAACAATGTCATCCATCGACGCGTATTCGCATTTTTCTTTGATCACAGTATGTGATATTTTCTATTGATAAATAACTATTTTGTAATACCAAAACTGAAGACAATGGACGCATGTATACCAAAACAAATGATAATAAAAAATTGCAAGCTAGCAAAGAAAGCTTTTGTTGACTTTCGTAAAGACGCATGAAGCTTTACCAAAATAATAATACTGCTACAAATACCAGAAGGACTAGGCAAATTTTCAAGACCGTACATTTTTCACCCTAATGGCATAATTAAAATTAAGTAACCATAGCAAGAGGGGTACAGGCATAATCACCACGCTTGTCAAATGCGGGTTGGTGATCACAAACCCGAGCAATGTTCGAAAATCGCAACTTTGTTGCCCAGCCTGGGGATCGAACTCGGGACCCCAAGATCTTGGCCCGGTATTTAACACTAGACCAACGAGGCGTAAGTATTCCTCTGAGTAGTAATGAGATTATCCACCAGAGAGCGAAAGTGACTGCTTGATATACCTCACAAAATCATAAAGTTGAAGTGGCAGTGGGCTGGATTTGTCTGTCGCAGAAGACATGAGTATGACAGATTAAGCAGACGAGCCCTGGAATACTTACCTGGAGACCGTAGTGGCAAGCATAGTTTATGACGCCCAGCAGCTCGTTGTACAGACGATCTGGTCAGGACAGCTGGCAGTGGTTGTTGAGGAGCTTAGGGCGAGGGATCGAGCGGAATGACGCGCATTATTTTATTGTTACGCGGCGGGTCCGCATTCCACCTACATTGCAGGCAATATTTGATAGATGATACTGGGCACGAGTGATCTATCAAATAAAGCTAGCAATGTATTCGAAATGGGCGCCACCCGCATGTGTGGGTCACATGACACATGCGGGCAGGGTGGCGCGTAACAATAAAAGAGCCCTTAGTGGAGTAGTCAGCAATGGAGGGCGAAAGACTGCTTGATGATTTAATTGTTGATTCAAAAGCTTCCTCTTTTTACAAACTTTTATTTACCTAACGTGTAACGTTAGTTGTTGCCAAATTTCACAACTGCATAGTAGCGTTTAAAAATATCACGAAATAATTTTTATAAAAAAATTTAGACTGAGTACCAATATGACATTCTAGGCCCCTCGTTCATGGCGACTTTTAGTAGCGATGCTGTCGCGAGTTTACTCAACGTGCGACAGCTTCGCGAGTTTCACGACTGACTCTGGACTAGGGCACACAGCTAGCGACCGCTTCGCGACTATATCGATGCGCGACAGCATCGCTACAAAAAGTCGCCGTGGGCGAACGCCCATATGGTAGACTATCGCTTTTGTTTATCGCGCTCTAATAATAGAATATCACCACCACTCCATGTCCTCCTATGTGTTCCGTAAAGGCGAAGAGCCAGAAAAAGAAGACGGGCAGATCCGAAGCAGCGTCTCCTTTCCACCATGGCCGAACTGCGTGCGATCGTACGCGACTTTTATATTAATCAATAATATAATTGTGAAATTTTTGGTTCGAGCTTATTAGCTTATTAATCTTAAATTGGAGAAATAAAACTGACGGGAATTCGGAAGCACTAACTCAATATGAAAGTTTGATTTCTAACTCTGTTAATACTAACCTTGCGTGTATTAATGTGGGCAACATCATCACAAAAATTGATCTGCTCCCAAAGTAAGTACTTATGACTACTTATTTACTTAAAGCACTTGTTAAGTGGAAATCAGTAACAACGGTCGAAGCACAAACACACCCAGATCCGTGAAAATATATTAAAATCATTTTATTTACATTGAACTGTCCGGGAATCAAATCCGGGACCTTGGAGCAAGCGACACCTTGACAATCGGTGCGTACGCTACTCCGCCATGGAGATCGTCTATAATAATAATATTATAGATTCAAAGCACTGAGCAAGTAATCAAAGGTTTGTATTTTTGTTACTCAGTCAAACAAAAAATGCTAAAGGATCTAGATGGAAATCGCACAGAGATAAAAAAAAGGCTGACATAAACCATGTTCTGTGGACATAACACCTAATAGACTACTATTAAACATAGAGATTCAAATTTAAAAGTCACGGGCAACAGCTGGTTAAAAAAATATATGCATTGGTTGCATAACATGAAAGTTTACTCTTATCTTACAGTAATGCTTAAAGAGCTTAATCAATTAAGATAAAATTTTAAATAGATATAAGTACTTGATAGTTGGGGTGGAAAAATAAGTGTATAAAAATGTGTCTTCATTCCTAATGTAATACATCTTTCAACTTAACAAAAAGGACAGGAGCTCCCCAAATATCATTGTTTTATGTATGATAAAATGGGGAAAGATCGACCTCAATAAACTGAACCAAATAAAAGAATTACGTTCTGCCAGCTCATTGTGAGCATCTGAATTCTTTACAAAACATTTTATATTCATCTCTTTTAACCTTATGCCTAGTTTTTTTAGTTCCATGAAGGATTTTTCAGGTTCATAAGTAGTCCAGAACAAGATTAAATCACTCGAGACTGAGCCATATTTCTGAGGAAATTATGGAAATGTGATGTCAATAAATATAGCATCAATTGTTTACTGTATTAGCCAGAGTAGATCTTTCATTCATTCATGGTGCATTTGCAAAAAATAATAGTGTCTAATTCGTTTCCTTGTTCTTCAATACTCATATTGTCATTAATGATGTTTTGTAGTTATGTGATAAAAACGTAAGGGCTTATTTCAACGACAGAAGAAAATTTATGAAACTAGGATTATGTAAGAAAAATCTTTTAATTAGTTAAATACTATGATAATTATACTTGTTTATGTATTTGTAGACACATAGTTTATGTATTTGTAGATTAGCATTAGATAAAAGCAGCGTAATTCTGATCTTAATAAATATTCAAGCTTTAATCTTCAACTTTCCAAGATCATTTCTTAACTTATTAAGGTTCTCTTGTAACGCTTCCTGCTTGTTCTCTAACGCCGAAATGTGATCATCTGTTCGTTTGATTTCCTTGTTAATGTACTCCATACGTTTTGCGACATTCTGTCTGGCTTCTTCTAAATCTTGTTTTACTAAAACTGGTCCAATCAGTTTGTATACCTCAGCATCTTTTTTTAGTAACAAAAGCTCCTCTTTTACAGCTTTATTTTCATTCAATTGACTATCTAACTGTTGTTTTTGAGCTACAGCCTTATGATATTCTTTTTGAACACCATTGAAAATCTCTAGCTCTTTTTGCAGTTTCTTCTGTATTTCTTCAGTCATTGTAGTTGAAAATATTTGATAAACAAATTAATGCAACTATTTCACTGAATTTCGTATATTTTATCGAATGCAAGACAACGCAGCTGCTGAATTTGAGGTTAGAAAAATCGGTCTCCCTCTCCAGAGTTCTGACTTCTGTCACACTTTGACAATGACAATTGACACGACACATTGACACATGATTACCTAATAATAGAAAATCTATGCACATGATGATGGTTGGTTGGCTTAAACCATGTTCTGTGGCTTAGACCAATTATGCACTAGAGGTTAAATAAAATACTATATTAAAAAGACCGATAATGAGCATCTAGCGTGAGTTTTATGTATTTAATACGATTGACTCATGTCACGAATACACCAATGACTTGGCAGCATAGTTCCTGATCTTATCCGGTTTTGAAAAGAACAAATAAGAGCCAAAATGTCAAACTGACATTGACATTTTTTGTTTATTAATAATCAGCCGAGCTGATTGATGCTGCGTAAAATAAAAAACAAACCGGTTAAGTTTCAATTCAATTCAACAATATTTTATGAAAATGGATATGAAGTCTAAAAAGAGAAAACCATCTTCGGACGACAGCTCCAACAGTTCTGACTCCTCACGTGAGAGAAAAAAACTAAGAAAACTCAAGAAAAAATTGAAAAAGGAACAAAAAAAGACAGAAAAAGTTTTGAAAAAGAAATTGAAAGAAGAGAAAAGGAAATTAAAGAAGAAGAGAAGGAGCACCAGCGAAAGTTGTAGTCGGGACGGGTGTGACAAAGAAAAAAACCTTAGTTCGTCTGACATACCACTGGGTATACCTACCATTTAAAAATAATCTTTATCTGTATTTTAATGATGTTTAGTGGCTATTTACTAATGATTATCCGTGTTGTATGTATTTTAAACATAACTTCTCAAATGTATATAAACCATAACACTTAGATAGTATCTTGATAATTCACATTCCATTTGTTTATCCTATATAATAGTGTATATAGCTTGTATTCTTTAACAAATAATATATGTACTTTGAAACCCTTTTTACAGAATTAATGGAAAAATCAAAGGCTATGGCACCAATGACTAAAGAAGAGTGGGAAAAGAGGCAAAGTATTGTCAGAAAAGTTTTAGATGAAGAGAGTGGAAGATACAGGTTATCCTATTATTCTTATTTTCAGATGCAATTACTTAAATTTCCCATAGGTACATTATTACAAAATGTTGTAGTTGAGGGGTTAAAAAGCCCTGTTATATGTTTGTATGTTTCTTTATGCTTAATACTTCACTGAATTAGCTTAAACTTTCTGATTGATGACAGTCAAAACTGACTATGCACCACTAAAGGCTTAGTAGGTATCTTCTGTACAGCCAGAACATAGAACACAATAAGCGTGCAAAATAAGTGGTGCCATGACATTGCATTTGACAGAATTTTTTCTGACTTCAACAAAAAAGTGAATGCTTTGTCATTCAAGTCACAACTTGATAGACTATTTAATCCCTCGATCGTGAGTTATTCCAGACACAATTGAAATCAATTGTTATCGCGGCATGCGCATTCCTCCTGGGGGTTGAGGGATTAAAGACCTTTTACAACCTTAATTTTTTTCTACTAATAGTATTTGAAATGATAGTAGTTTGTAAAAGGTCTTTATCTAGTATAAATCTATCTATAGAGATAAATAAGAAGAGTCTATCTATAGAGATAATAATTCATCTCATCTTGGCCTCTCAGTTGTGTCTTGTTTCCAGGTTAATAAAAGGTGATGGGGAGGTGTTAGAAGAGATAGTGTCTCGAGATCGTCACAAGCTGATAAACAGGCAGGCAACCCAAGCAGATGGAGCTTTCTTCCAATCTCAGACTGTAGAAAAAAAATATTTTTAAGAAAATGGATCATTCCACTCGACTTGAAATAAAAAGAAACTGCCTGTTTTGTTGACCCACACTTTTGTCACTAATATTACCTCAGTATGTGCACTTATCCAAATAGGTATATTATATTATATTATATTGATTGGTAACTTAAAAGCATGTTGTACTCAACTAAAAATATTAAGTGGTATGTTTGCTGTTATATTTTTCTAAGCTTTAATTGAATGCTAGTTAAGTCTAAAACAAGCCTAATAAAAGTTCTAAAGAACTGTGTGCGTTTTTAATAACATTCCACAAATATATTACTAACTAGCTGTGCCCGCGACATGCATCGCGAGGTCTGCAGGATGATTGCCATTAATTATAAAAAATAAAATTTCTGAATAAAAATAGCTCAAGTTACTTCTTATAACATTGGTGAAAATCAGTCAAATTTTAAATTAGGTACGTAGTACAAACAGACATTTCAGTATTATGAAATTGTATATCCGCGACTAAGCACGCGTGTTATTACCAATTTGAAGCTAATTGGCCTATTTGCTTTTCCAGCCTCTAATCCCCACGCCCCATTCATCTAGATCCGTTTAGCCGTTTGAGTTACAAAGATCGATGTAAGTATAGTAAGATAATCTCGAATATAAACAAAAGCCAAAAATCAACAAAGTCGCAAAGTCAAAGTAAATCCAGACTTATAAAAAGTACTTATTCTTTTTTAAATATTTTAAAGACATTCCACACTGGGCCACACAGAGCCATCTAGTCCCAAATTAAGCTACAATTAAGTACCCTGTCGTATGGGGTACTAGACAACCGATACACTTACTTATATACTTTTTTTTATAAATACATACCTACTTATAATACATAGAAAACACCCAGACCAGTACAAACAGACATGTTCATGCACACAAATATTTGTACTGTGCAGGGATCGAACCCGCGATCCATGGCTCGGAAGCAGAGCGTTTACTACCGCTGATCCAAATGGTCGCTAAAGTATAACACTTCCGTGACTTTTTCCGAGATTCGTCAGACAGCTCCTCATTCCTCTGCATCTGGGACTGGGAGTCTTAACGTTAATTCAATTTTTTTGGTTTTTGATTAATTGTAACACAACATATCTTATTTCATCACTAATCCATTTTCAATGCAATGCAACATTTTACAAAATGAATTTGTGGCAAATTTTAAACTACTCGTCAACATCTTATGTAAGTAGAATATGTTGCAAATATAATTTACTTGCTTTTGCCCGCGGGAACTACACTTTATATCGTGCGTACGGAAACTTGTGCCCAATAGTGAGATAACAAATAATAGCCTATTTTACTTCTAATACCTCCAAAAATATATGTAAAATGATAATCGGTTATGTAGTTTTCGCGTGGAAGCGTAACAACAAACTTACATTCACAATTATAACATCAGTAAAGATTTACGATGGAACTGTTTAAAAAACCCCGTTTTTATTTATTAATAAATAAAACATCGTCTTAGCATTATAATACATGTATATTATTAATTTACTTAAATCTAGAGTTCATCTTTGGTTTGCGTTGTTTCTTCGCTTTGATTTTTACTGCTATCGTCACTAGGAACACTTTCCTCCGTCTCGCTTGACTCTTCAAGATTTTCTTTGACCAGGGAAATTAAGCTTTCTAGTGGCCGGCCGCCATGTTCCACATTTATAATCTTTTTATGTTTGTACAGTATCAAAGTTGGGAGACCATTTATCTATAAGTCAACAGGTTTAATTAAAATCTGGTAATTTTATACACACATGGAAATTAAGAATAAAAAAGTATTATTACCTTTTCAGTTTCGCATATCGGTTTAGACCGCACACAGTCTACATCAGCAATGAGTACACGACTCTCGTTTTGAAATTTTTCACCCAGTTTTAACCAAAGTGGACCCAGTTGCATGCAGTGTGCACACCTGTAAAACATAATTTTAAAATTACTGTAATAACTTTATTAGAGAGAAATGTAGAAATCACTTGCATTAAATTAAGTAATTTTGTCTTAGAATATTCCACATAAAAACTCTCAACGCTCCTTTTTTCACTCCTTTTAAGGAATAATTTCCTGGTAATAAATTATTTTTATGCCAAATTTTATCGAAATCCTTTGTGAAAGTTTTTATTCCCAATGTTACGACTCCCATATAGGATAACTTTTGTGATAGGAACTATGTCTATACTCAATTTTATCGAAAACCGTTCAGCGGTTTAAACGTGACGAGGTGAAAAACAGACTATTTATAATATTAGTATGGATAAAGCTATAATTTTTTTTACCATGGTGCAAAATAATTGATGAAAACCAAGTCTTTTTCCAAGAATGTTTCAAAAGTTTCCTCTGATATTCTTGCAACTGGCAGAGCCTTCTTTTTCTTCATAAACTTTTCAGGATCATGATTTTCTGCAAGTACCATTTTATCCACATAAGTCTTGAGGTCTTCTAAGGTATTTGCATCAGCTACCCCCATCTGGAAAATTAAACATGCGTACAGTCAACTGTAAGAAAGTTCAGGAAGAATGAAAATAATATTAACATAACAAACTATCAAAGCTTACTATTCTGCCATTGAATATCCATATAAGATATGGGTATTGTTTGATATCAAAGTTTTCGCAGGTCATCTCGTTTTCCATGCAATCTACTTTTCCGATCTGAATATACTCATTGTGGGCATAATGCACCGCCAGTTCCGCCCACACTGGAGCAAGCCTCTGAAATATGAATAGTAAACTCCAATTACAGCAGTGATTACATAATACAGTCATAGAAAACTTGAATTCTCAGGTTGAATCTGTATTTGACAAAAAAAATAAAAATGCAATAGCTCCATTTTTGTATTTCGATATCCAATAAAGAATCATTCAATGTAACATGAAAATTGTAATCTGAAAATTATTTTCAATCTTCTAATAAAACCTTTGCAAATTTTAATTTAATCCCTCGATCGTGAGTTATTCCAGACACAATTAAAATCAATTGTTATCGCGAGAACCGGTTGTCGCTTGGGGTTTGAAGCGTTAATTGTGCTGAGAAAAACTCAAGACTTCTAATTAAAGTATCCCTCAACCCCCAGGAGGCACGCGCGTGCCGCGATAACAATTGATTTCAATTGTGTCTGGAATAACTCACGATCGAGGGATTAAAACCAAATTAAAAACTACAATATTTAAAACTTACAAATACTAAGAACAGGAAAAATCAAATAGGTACCTATAAATAAACACCACTATATTTATGTGTGTCTAAATTGTATAAAATATTAAATCTTACCTGTGAGGCCCTGCACCAAGGTACATAAAACATTATAAAATGTTGCCCACTGGATATGAACTTCTCAATATTGTTGTCGGTAAGGTAAGCCATACCACTGTATACTTTTACGTCATCTGAGTCTTCCGTGATCTTTGCTTTCTACAATTAGCAAAATGTTTGAGAACAATCTAGTAAAAAACAACTATATGGCCCGAAGAACTTTATGAAGTCCTAAGTCAGACAACATGTTGCCTCAAAAAGAATGTTTTACTTATTTGTGAAAAGTTAGTTTTAATTTTGACTTACAAATCATAGAGTCTTAGAAATAACGATATGAGATAATTTATCTTTGTAGTTTCTGTCATGTCATCAAAGAGGCTTATGAAAAGCATATGAGATAATACATATTATATTTTTTTCTTTTTGTTGTAATTTTTTACAGAGACTAATTGTCATTCAATAAACTGTTTAGGGCAGAATCCAACAAATATTTATGGAGTTAATAGATGGATAATTTGGTAATATAAAAATAAAACAAAGCATGCCAACATACCTCAGACTTAGTAGTGAAAACCTCACTCAGGAATATTGTTAAAGAAGGCAAATCTCGTGTTCCTTTATACTCTACTGGTGTGAAAGTGTTTTTATGAAAATATAGTAAAGTTGGGTATCCTAAAACAAAAGGTGAATAACAATATTTGTACTCAACAATTTGTATAAGGATAACAAGCTATGTAAAATACCTGTGATATCATTTTCTTGGCACAATTTGAAATGTTCTGTGCAATCAACCTGTGCAATAGCAAATTTTGAGCTTTTTGTATTAACCAATTTAGCAAGCTCCTGCCATATTGGATGGAAGTCAGTACAATGTCGACACCTACAATTAAAGAACTATTACTTCATGGATTCAAGTAACAGACTCATAAACTAGGTTCAGGTCTGATACTTGAATCAAGTTCAAATAATTTACGTAAATAATTCTTACCATGGCGCAAAAAACATTATAAAATTCCCATCCATTTCTTCAATACGTTGTTTAAAAATATTTGGGTTGTACTCGTATACGAAGCCATTTTCAGGGGCAACAAAATATGGTAAAAATAAGAAAAATAGCAAAACTATTCTTTTACTCATTTTTTAGCGATTTTTTGACTAGATTTAAACACTTTTCTTTTACAATACTCAGAATAGATATTACTATATAAGCTTTTTTATACGTAGTGAATTTAATTTCAGTTTATGTAACAATAGTTTCGTGTATAAGCAGAAATCTTGTCGTGAAAATCGAATTTATTTATTCATTCGCCGACCTCCGTCACCATGTCTGTCAAACTGAATGAAATGTCAACTATTTGACATTAAGTATTTGTTTTTTTACAAGATTCACGGCAACTGTAATCAATAATAATTTTGGTTTGTATCGACAGATTACAAAATGATAAAACGGTTGACAATTTTTAAGGATTGCCTATTTAGTAAAACTTGATTGTAAAATTGGCAATTTATGGCAGGAGGAATAAGCCGGATAGGTTCACCAAAGTTGTGCACCTAATATTAAATAGTTTGCCATAGTTGACTTTAATAATGCAAGAATATTATTTCAACATTGTTTACATAGTGCTTTTTACTTTCCGAAATTCTATACTACTATTTTTATATTCATTCAATCAAATGAAGGTAAAAACTTTTCAGTTGTGTCTCTTACTTAATCATATCATTGACTTAAAAAATATTTTCTTGATTTTAAACATTATCAAACGTTAAATGTTTTTCTGGTGTAGCATTTCCGAACATACAAAAGAATGTGGTAATTCTTCAAAATGGTTGCTTTGTATGGTTTGCCAACTTGCATGTCTGTGTTTCAGAGTTCTTTGTTTTCGTAATTCAGTTGATAATTGTAACATTCAAGAAAATTACTGCCTACCCCTTTAGCAGTAAAATATAGTTCAAATATTTACTTTTACAATCGTGACTTGTGGTGTGCAAGAAAGATGTCATCGGTAATGTGAGAGCTTTCGAATATCACTTTTATTTTACAAGATTATGACGTCTGTGATTCATAATTGGACCAAAATCTTGTAAAAAATTGCAGGTAAATATGTTTTCTCAATATTTGTTTGTAAACGTAGCCTACAGTAGCCTAATAGCTATTACTAAACTGCCTCTTATTTTGGCATTCCACAGCTCATGTCATGATGATAGATTCGTGTTGGATATCTTTGAGTTAGTGTATAAAATCTAGGTACATAAATTGTGATTACAAAATATTGAGATTTTTAAGGTAGATGTGCTATTGGTATGTTGCTTTGTGGACTACACAGTAAACAGTATGCATTAGAACATACATTCATAGCATCCCACAAGAAAATATTGACCCAGGCTTGATGTAATATCTTTTTCTTGTTTTCAGAGTTACTTTATCACCAATTTATAAAATTGATGAAGTGTAAACAATGTTGTTTTGAATCAAAAGTGGACTAAGAAGAAAAGTGGTGACAATTGAAATACCCATCTGAGTTAACTAGCCACTGTTACATTTATGTGTTAACAAGTTGCAAATGCGAACGGTGACAGATCCATGTGGATGGTGGGGTGGGCTTGTGTGATGGGAGGGGTGGGGTAAGCCGTGAGGCGCTCGGGCGCGGGCGCCATGAACTCGCCGGCGCCCGGCAAGACGGCCACGCGCTCCTCCGGGTATAACCAGAAAGCGCTTGCCGAAATTCGCAACTCCTTGCTTCCGTTCGCTAATATCGGAAGCTCTGAGCCCCCTGGGTCCTCAGCGGCAAGCACAGTCAGTTCTGGTGTTAGCTCTGGCTTCAGTTCCTCATCAGGAAATGGATTAGACAAAGATTTGAATGTGCTTCCACAATCTCTGAACCAGTTACTTGCGCTGGGATATGATGAGGTATGTTTTTTTATAATTGCATTCCATTATAGAAACAATTAAATAGTCATTAGAATTATTACAATTATATAATTACTGGAGTTATTAAAACTTTAATGATACAATAACAATATTAGCTACATAGTAAATTATTTAAAATCCTGGCAAAATCAATCAGTAATGCTGTCAGTATTAATCCCTCAACCCCCCAGGAGGCACTTGGGTGCCACGATAACAATTGATTTCTATTGTGTCTGGAATAACTCACGATCGAGGGATTAAAAAGATATATGCTTATAAATAACTGAATCCATTGCCAAACCAGTTACAAAATGATTAATTATTGACTAATATTTGAGATGACTGTGTTTTTTATTTATATATTTTTTTATACTGTTATTTTTATTAAATTGCACATTATTATTGTAAATTATTTCTATCCTTGATATCTGAGATTCTTGGTGTAGGTCAGTGTTGTGTTAAAAGCCCTGGGCAAAATTATAAATTGGTAACTAGCAGTTGTTTAGTGACATTGTACATGTGGAATTTACAATGGGGATATCTTTTCAGTGATAAAAATTAGCCTATATGCTATTCCAGCATCTCTCTGTCCAAAATTTTGACCTAATCCATTTAGTCCATTTTTGTGTGATGGAGTATCAACGTGTTCCTTTTGATATCCCATAACTCTTAAGGTTACGTTCTATAGGTAAAAATAATATAAAACGCCCTAGAACATGTGGTTCAAAAATCAATAGTTTCGAATATAACATATAATAATAATAATATAACATAATTTTAGTTAAATTTGTTAAAAAATGAAAACTAGTATGACGAATCCTTAGCTTTGTGAGACATTGGCTAACTTACACTAAAGTGTATTGTTGTGTTTCATTGATAAGTAGGTACGAGTAAATCGTTTTCATTCAAAAGTTCATTCATAACAAGGTAAGGGTGTTTGAAATAAACAGTTGTGACTTTTTAAAATTACTCGTATGAAAAAATTAAACAAAAAAAAAATTATAATTGAAATATAATTCATACGCAATTTGATTCTTTACCATGGTCTATTTAATACCCTAGAGTTATGGGATATCAAAAGGAACACGTTGTATCAAAAAATTTCACATTTATAACATTAGTAACATTTGTAAGATGATAATTAAATCTTTATAACACAGATATTATACGACCATTTGGATCAGCGGTAGTAAACACTGCTTCTGAGCCATGGGTCGCGGGTTCGATCCCCGCACAGTACAAATATTTGTGTGCATGAACATGTCTGTTTGTACTGGTCTGGGCGTTTTCTATGTATTATAAGTATTTATTTACAAAAAAAAAAAGTATACAAGTAAGTTTATCGGTTGTCTAGTACCCCATACAACAGGGTACTTAATAGTAGCTTAATTTGGGACTAGATGGCTCTGTGTGGCCCAGTGTGGCATGTCTGAAATATTTATTTATTTATTTATTTATATACATGCAAAATTTTAAATTAGTCCCTGGTGTCGGAAACCAGTTGGAGTATAAAACTACTGTCATATCATTTTGCGATTTTTAGAATAGTTGGCTGGTGCATATTTATCTACGTAATTATATTACAATTAAAGAAAAGTCAACAGTCACAATTGAATGTAGAAATGTCTTAAATGCTCTAAAATTAAAACCTTACAAATTATACTGAGAATCCTGGGCAAGCTGTAAATCCAACAAAAAACTGCACTCAAGCTTAGGCTTGAGAAATTAATGATATTAGTCACTGCACCAAATTAGTATCCTTAATTTTTTATTCTACTAAAATAATTAATTAATCATAGTTAATTCCAATAAAAAAAAATACTAGTATTTTTTCATAATAAATGATTTGTTGATTTTATGTAATTGTTTAACAAAAACTTAAAAAAAAAACTTTGTTGTAATAATAAGTCCAATATTTAAAGGTCATATTTAAAAAAAATTATCAATCATCTCGCATGCGGCTCTCTAAAGCATTTTTTCTTACATGTCTTTCTTACGAACTAAAAAAAATACATATATTTCCATTGTATGCGGAATTTAAAAAAATTGTGTTTCTTCAGGATTCAGCAGTACGAGCTCTAAAATTCAACAGTGGGCGTTTCGAGGCAGCCCTAGATTATCTGTCGAAACAGCAAGAACCTCTGAACGGTATCCTCAAGACTAGTGCTCTGAGCACAAAGTTAATCAGGAAACCGAGTCTAGAGCGCGATTTACACCGCGGAAGCCCGGCGCTCGACTCCGGCGCGGGCAGCTCCCGGTCCGACAGCCCGCGGCAGCCGGACGCGCCGCCGCTACCGCACGAGAAGCTGTGCCGCCAGTACTCGCCGTCCGCCTTCTCCGAGCCGCCGCCGCCGCCGCCGCCGCGATGCCCGTCCACGCCGCCCGTGCCGCCCTCGGTGCAGCAGCTCATGAAGCGCATGTCGCCCGCGCCGCCGCTGCCGCCCGCGCGCGGCACCAGCCCCGTGGCCGCCGCGCCCGCGCCGCCCGCGCGCGCGCCCATGGTCGTGCAGAACGGGCCCCAGGCGCAGCAGCAGCTCACGCAGCAGATCCAGGCGCTCGCCATGTTCCAGCCCGGGCCCGGCGGCGCCGAGCTGCCCCCGCCCTACCCGCTCGCCGGCGTGCCCCCGCCGCCCTCCTACTCGGTCTCCATGCAGAACAGACAGAGCCCCACCCAGTCGCAGGACTACAGGAAGAGCCCCTCGTCCGGCATCTACTCGGGGGGCACCTCCGCCGGCTCGCCGAGTCCGATCACCGTGACGCAGTCCACCGGCTCGGCTTCGGGAATGACCCGCCCGACCCCGATCCAGGCGTGGACGGCGAGGCAGGCGGTCCAGCCGCCCATTATAATGCAGTCCGTGAAGAGTACGCAAGTCCAAAAACCCGTCCTGCAAACGGCGATCGCGCCGGTCGCCCCGCCGCCCATCGCGAGCTCCCCGGCCCAGCCGCCGCCGCCCTCGTACGCTAGCTCCATCCAGCAGAAGCAGCAGCAGACGCCGCCGAGCTACCCGCTGGCGCCGAAGCCCTCCTCGCCGGGCTCCACGCCGCCGGTCATAGCGCCGGCGACCACGCCCACCGTCCCCACCACGGAGCCGCCGAGCTACGCGATAACGATGCAAGCTTTAGCCGTTCAAAGAGGAATGCAGCCTATCCCCCCTCCGCCGTACGGCAGCCAAAACGATAACACGACGACGGTCAATTCCCACCACTCTCCTTTACATAAAAAGTATTCAAACAATGGCGAGACGTCGCAAGGGTTTGAAATTAAATGTCAGAATCAAAATTGTACTAACAATTTACTGAAAGAACCGTGCGCGGCATCAGGGTCGGACAAGAGCTCGAACGGCTCGTCTGAACGTCGGCCGAAAGGTTTAGAAAAGATCAGACATCAATCGCCGATTCCAGAAAGAAAAAATATTAGTAAAGAAAAGGAAGATGAGAGAAGAGATTGCAAAGTTAGGAATTATTCCCCACAGGCGTTTAAATTTTTCATGGAGCAGCATGTAGAAAATATTTTGAAGTCATATAAACAGAGAACGTTTCGGCGCATGCAGCTCGAGAAGGAGATGAACAAGATAGGGTTGAGTGCGGAAGCGCAATGTCAGATGCGAAAGATGTTATCGCAGAAGGAATCAAATTATATTAGGTTGAAAAGAGCGAAAATGGATAAGTCAATGTTTACTAAAATTAAGCCGATAGGTGTGGGTGCGTTTGGTGAAGTGACACTTGTGAGGAAGATCGATACTAGTCATCTATATGCCATGAAGACTCTTCGGAAGGCGGACGTGTTGAAGCGGAACCAGGTGGCGCACGTCAAAGCGGAGAGGGATATCCTCGCGGAGGCTGACAACGAGTGGGTCGTCAAACTGTACTATAGTTTCCAGGACAAGGACAACTTATACTTTGTGATGGATTACATACCGGGTGGCGATTTGATGTCGCTGCTGATAAAGTTGGGTATATTCGAGGAGGAGCTGGCGCGATTCTATATCGCGGAGTTGACGTGCGCGGTGGAGAGCGTCCATAAGATGGGCTTCATCCACAGAGACATCAAGCCAGATAATATACTCATCGATCGCGATGGTCACATCAAGCTGACAGATTTCGGCTTGTGCACGGGGTTCAGGTGGACGCATAACTCGAAGTATTATCAAAGGAACGGTGAGCATAAATTTGATCTTATATTTACACTGTTACGGATTATATTGTTATGCTAGCTTTTTATAACGCAATTCATAACTAATATACGACCAGAACAATTATGCGCATGAATTAAACCGTACACGTCATTGGAAGTAGGTTACTCAGTGTACACTAGCTAGTGATTTGTTAGTTAGCCCCTCCCAAACTAAAATCCTGGATCACCTGTGGCGGATCATAGGTGAGATTGGGGAAAGAGACGCGGTGTCATGCCTAATTAATTTAATCAAGTAGTACTGGCTTACATAATGAGTGTAAATAAATGGAAAAAGGGCGCGCTACTATATAAATAACTAGTTTTTGAAATAATACCCTTATTTGATTTACGTTATATTACTACAGATAGTTGGTTGATTTTAATTGATCCAACAATTATCAATTATCGTCGGTACATTATTCGGTTGTTAGTAAATGAGTTTTGAGACTAATTGTGCTATATGTATGTGTCACTGTAAAATTGTAAATACCGTTAGATTATGATCTAACTCTCTAGATTGTGAATTGTCGCATAGGTACGCATTATTTGAAACTGTTTGTCAACTGTCCAAAGGCTGTCCCTGATTGGTCGGTCTTACAGCAGTCGGTCTTGTCATGATAACAAGCGCAATGTTGCGTTTTTCGCTCGCGGGAAATGTTACTCTCTCGTCCCGTCTCTACAACAGTTAAATGTATTATACCGTACAATTTAGACAATAACTTTTATATTCACTACACAGTGACGACCTCCGTAGCGGTGTGCCGTACACACCGGTTTTCAAGGTGTCGCCTGCTCCGAGGTCCCGGGTTCGATTCCCGAACAGGTCAATGTAGAAAAATGAGTTTTTCTACATTTTCTCGGGTCTGGGTGTTTGTGGTACCTTCGTTGTTTGTGGTTTCCAAAATCCGAGTGCTTTAAAACAGTTATTCAAATTGGGATCAGAATAATGTATGTGATGTTATCCACATTTATATTTTTTTACTTTTACATTTATATTCACCACAAATTATGTGAGTAATAACGTGATCGTATGTTGCAGACCACGGGCGGCAAGACTCGATGGACCCGGTGGAAGGCGAGTGGGGTGCGGAGTGTCGTTGCGCACAGCAGCAGCAGCAACTGAAACCGCTGGAAAGGTTGGTTACTATTTAAGTCCGACTTTATCCAATTCAAATAAACGGTGTCGGGTATCTTTTACGCCGTACATCGTTCAACACCCTATGAACTCAAGTTATAATAATATATTTGATTTATACTCGCTGCGCCATATTGTGCAGCATATCAAGGAGTAGTCAAAGTAGTTAAATACCACTAATAAAATCAAATAATTATAAATTTAGAAGTAAGGACACAAGGTGTTACAAACAAATAATTATGACTTGTAACTACCTGTTTTTTCTACTTTTACTTATATCTATCTGCTATCAATCTTTAGGCTTTGATCATGTAGTATCATCTCATTATATTAATTATTATTGTTAACGATTAGATCGACGCTATACTATTTTACTTCTTAAATGATTTATTAATGCTAGGTACTTACGTCATAATACGCTGTCTTTTTTAGTCTGTGGGTAGAGTATGTGGATTCTAGTAAAGCTATAGAAAGTTTAATTTTGTGTTGTTACATTTTCTCTAAAAAAAAAAACTATTAAAATAAAAAAAATATAAAAACATTATAAATTCTACAGCAGGCATTTTGTGATTTTTGTAAGTGCAACTTGCTTGCATACTTTACCTACCACGGCGACAAAAAAGAATTTAGACAATAATGTTATCATTTTTATTATAGGCGCCGCAAACGCGAGCACCAGCGTTGCCTGGCCCACTCACTGGTGGGCACGCCCAACTATATAGCGCCTGAAGTGCTCCAGCGCACCGGCTACACGCAGCTCTGCGACTGGTGGTCCGTGGGGGTCATCTTATACGAGATGCTGGTGGGATCGCCGCCGTTCCTGGCCTCGACGCCGCAGGAGACGCAGCTTAAGGTTACTTTCTTTTTATAAGCATCAAAAAATATTCTTTACATTCATAATTTTATTTCTTAACATGTTTCGCTCCACTCTGACAGGAGTTTTTTTACTGCTTGCTTAGATGACCTACAGTTGTGTACACTCCTGTTTTAAAGGTGTCGCCTGTGTTATGACCTGTTTTCAGACTTACCGAATATACGCAAAAAACATCCAAAAAGTTGGTGAACTGCTTTCAGATGTCTTTAGTTACAAACACTGTGACACAAGAATTTTACTTTAAGAGACGGACTATTTTTTAAATTATTGCAATGCTTAATCTTTTCTCGAGAACCTGAACTGTGATTGGTAGAGATGACTGTTATCGAACTTAGTCAGTATTTGGTGGATTCTCGACAAGAGATCGTGTCACCCATTACTTAAGCCCCTTAGCCATATGTACTAGCCAAAGTCCTGTTTAGTTCTGTCCCATCGTCTCCAATTGAGTTTGACTATATGCTGGTGATCCCTTTGAATGGTGACAATTAGCAAATAATTTAATTTAACTGTAACCTAATTAATTGTTTTAGTATTTTACCTTCCCGATGTTTCGATCCGATCACAGACAGACGAGGAATATGATTTAAAACGGTGCCCCCGTGAAGTGTTAAGTTTTAAATAATTATGCTACCTGTTGATAGTAACTGAAAACGACTTTCTTATTCCAGGTTATAAACTGGGAGAAGACGCTCCACATTCCCGACGCGGCGAACCTGTCGCGCGAGAGCAAGGACCTCATCCTAAAGCTGTGTTCAGGGCAGGACACGCGGCTGGGCAACCACGCCAGCGAAGTCAAGAATCACCCGTTCCTCAAGAGCATCGATTTCGACAAGGGGCTGCGAAAGCAAGTCGCGCCCTACATCCCTCGCATCGAGTACCCCACGGACACCTCGAACTTCGACCCCATCGATCCCGACAAGTTGCGTAACTCCGGCTCATCGGACTCCAATAAATCGGACAGTGAGTTGCTGGACAACGGGAAGACCTTCCACGGCTTCTTCGAATTCACATTCAGACGTTTTTTTGACGAGGGCTTCACGAATAAAATCAACCTCGACGACAACGATAATCAGGGTCCCGTGTATGTGTGAAGTGATATAGTCGGTACTGCTGTGGAAGGAATGTTTTGGAGCCATTCGAGCATTGTAGATAATGGAAGGTTTCCTTAGTACCGGTTCATTGTAACTTTTATATCAATAAGTAAGCCGAGAGCAAAATTAGCTCACATAAATAATGGTGTTCAAATCAGTATATTTGCCAGGATCTCGCACACAATATGAGCAAGAAAAAAATGCTTACAGCTGCCAAAATCCAAAGGGATTGACAATAAGATTTAAAAAGTATCTCAAATGAGAAAGGTTGCCGTTAAAGAGTTTTATCGATCAAAATAATGAAGTAATTGTATAGTGCAATCGTTTTACAGCGTTTTTGTCTTATCTGTAAAACTTGAATAGCTCCAAAGCGTTTTGACTTTAGAAGCGTGTACCTTGCGAAGAAATTCAGGGCCCGCGCGTGTGATATTCGCCATCAGCCCTAAGGTTTCGTGTGAACGAGGCAGTGATAAAAGAGACACTGAGACTAATTTGTAGGATTTTTTTTACAAAGTGTGTGCCTTTGACTCTCTCTATTAAAACATTAGTCTTGTAAACGTAACGAATGTAACGTATTTAAAATTAATAAAAAACCGTATTGTTAATAATCCCGGTGATAATGTTGTAATATTGTATCGTTATGTATTTGTAAGAGTAATCTTATTTCATTGTAATATATGTAGCGGATGGACGCAGTAGGAGTACGTCATTGGTGCTGACCGCTCTCGGCGGATCTAGTTGCTCCATTCATGTATACTATTTTTGTAGAGAAATTATTTATGAGATAAGAACAAGCTTACTTGAATTAGCGAATGTTTTGATATTGTCACTATATTTTCTTATGTATTTATCGAGGTAGGTCGCTTATCGTGTGTGTTTATATAATTGTAAACCGTAATTTATGGAGATGGCTGCAACATGTTGGAAAATTGGCAAATGTGCAGTGATAGTACTTTCGAGGTAAGGCACCCTCGCTCATTGCGTGCCTTGACGTTTTGTACTTGAGGTTACTCGACGCCACAAAATAGAGCAGGATAATTATGATGACTCGACATTGTGTAGAGAGTGCAATACATATTTATTAACATGAACCAATCACATTGTTGATGCGTATTTTATTCAATGGGTTTAGATGAATTCTGAACTACATGATCAGCTTGTATTTTATACTCCTTAGTTATCAGGATGTAAACATATTTTTATGAAATTTGATATGGCGTAAAAATTATTTCAAATGACCAGGGAACAAAATTGTACATACTTTTGGTACATATCTTATTTATATTTTTAATGATTTGAACAATATTTAACAATGTTGCCGCGGGATATTTTCGTCAGAGTACTCAACGTGCCTGATTAGTGTCATATCTAGGACAGGGCGATATCAAAGACCGTTTCGTTATATGAACAATATTTATTTTAATAGTAAATGTAGGAAAAAAACATTTTAATATTTTGTTTTCACTAACAACGACCATTAAAACGTGTAGTTGCAAAATAATCTTTATAATTTGGAAGTCCAATAGACTCATTCACATCCCAAAGCCTGGTTAGGGTTTATGCATCTTATGGCTAAACAGCTTGTCTGTGGGTCCTTGGGACCCATCATATCATTTGTACAGTAATATATAAATGAGTCACTTCAACCTTGAATTATGTGTTATATTGAATGTAAATTGTTTTGTTCTGAAATGAAACATGCTTATAAGAAGTAAATGAAAATAAAATATGGGAATTTTGTTACATTTTTTAGTTTTACCCCTTATATTTCTTTGCTTGCGCGCGTATTTTAAGGCTGCTGTAGGAACTCTTGTACACTCTTGTTGAAATCTTCTGCAAAGTTAATGTGGATATTGTGCTTTCCTTTTGGATATAATTTTAGTCTGAAACAAAGATCATTATCATTAAGGGCCAATGGCGCTATGGCTAGATTAGTGATGTAATTGCAAGATGCAAAAGAAAATATCATTATCTGTTTCTAGTACCTATGTATTTCCCCTTCAATCTCATAAGATCCATTGGCCAGATCCATGATGGATCTAGCCACTGGTGTTTTCTTTCTGATACCGTAGACTTGGATTTAACCTTTGTCCACCAAAGGGTTAATTAATTGGGTATTCTAGTTGACACCTAAATCGATTGACATCCTAAATGATTTGTAAAATGCAATTCTGCCATAGATTTTGTATATCAATAGGAAAATGTGACGTCACAACTTACCGTACCTACTTATTTATTGATAACAAAGCAATTACAATATTTTATTGCTGGAATTGTATTTATTTATGAATTATTAATTTGTGATAGTGTCAAGTGAGCAATTAAGTACTGGCAATTCAAAAAGCATACATTCTCTGGGGATTACTGAATGAGGATTCACAAAATGTTTGACTATCTATAGAGGTACTAGCTGACCCGGCAAACGTTGTTTTGCCATAAAAATGATTAAATCACTAAAATGGCTAACAAAAAATAGGGGTTGGTGGTAAAAGGGTAAAAATTTAGGGTTGTATATATTTTATAAAATTTTAATATTTTACTACCCTACCCCTACCCTACCCCCACCCCTACCCTAAACCCTTCCCTACCCCTACCCTACCCTTACAAAAAAGACGATAATTGATCAGTTATCGAGCGGGATGAAAAATGATTAAATTACTAAAATGGCTATTAAAAAATAGGGGTTGGTGATAAAAGGGTAAAAATTTAGGATTGTATGTATTTTTGTATGTTGTATCATAAAAAAATAGAAATTAAAAATTTTGTCTAAAAAATATAAATAAAAAAATTTAGGGGTGGACTACCCCTAACATTTAGGGGGATGAAAAATAGATGTTGGCCGATTTTCATAGATACCGGATAAGCACAAAAAAAATTCATCAAAATCGGTCAAGCCGTTTCGGAGGAGTTAAAGTTCGAACACCGTGACACGAGAATTTTATATATTAGATAATATGGTATAGAGGTATATGGCCAAGCTTATTTATTTTAGTGTGGTGTTAATACCGGCTAGCAGCGAGTGTTTTACCTCGAGCCTGTAATATTGGTTAGTAAATGCGACGCGTGCACTTTGTCCACCATCGGATCCTTTTCTCCGTACAGTATGAACGTAGGACACTTTATGTCCTTCAGCATTTCGCTACAGATGTTTCCGTCGTTGGCTCGGAACAGCGCGACCATGCCGTCCACCCACTGCGACCAGTACTTCGCGAATAGTTCCTCGCCGTACACTTCTATCATAGGGTCTCGCATCCTTTTCGACCATGAGTTGATGTCACGTACTTCTGTAATAGGAGTACACAACAATTCTATGTAGAGTGTAAAAACTTGACGAAGACGCGACGATGGTTAGTACCCATATTGAAAAACCCATACGTAGTTATGTTCTACTTCAAACTATTTATTTTATTACTTAACGCGTGGTGAAGTTGTTTATGCGCCTCGCCGACTAATGGACAGCAGTACAGCACGATCGGACTTGATGCCTTACTATGCAACACGATACTCGTATTTACGGATATATCTGTCTCTTTCAGATATTTTAAGACATCGGTATGAGTGATAGGTACAGATGGATTCGAAATTACGGACTTTGTGTTACGGAGTAAGGCCTCTAATTAGTTAATTTATTCGTGATTTACGCCCAGTGTCCCATCTTGCCCTACCTTTTTCCTACTGCTAAAAAAGACAGCACTGCTGTCTGTCTTTTTTCCTTTCCACCATGGTCAATAACTGCAATCGCCGGGTAGGCAAAGGCCTTCCTAGCCTTACGGTTATGGAAAAATTCTCTAGTTGTAGAGATCTACAGCTGGTCTAGACCGATGGATGATGATGATAAAAGAAAATCTTACTTTCATACAAGTCCATTTCATGCGGTAGTATGAATGAATTGGTGCCCCACACGACCAGTTTGCGGACCGCGTCCGGGTGCTTAGCTGCAAGAATCATGCTGGATATGCCGCCGTCGCTCCAGCCCAGCAGGGAGTACTTCGGGATATCCAACGCCTAAAACAATTATAAAATACAACACCTACTTTAAACCAACAAAAAACATACACACACAAACTGCTACTGATAATAAAATGCAACAACTCTTTAGATTTTAAATGTGCGTTCCCATTGAGGGTCCACATTGGAATTTTGAGCTTTTGAATGTGTCAACCCATTGTAAAAGTTCTCAATAGATTGTAAATTTAACCTTTTATTTGTAAAAGTCTGCACTCGAAAGTTACATTCGATTAAAGGTGGACCCTCAGTCGTGCCTGACAGGTATCCATATTTCATGATCTATTTAAAATTTACAACTGCTGTAAATGGCTATTCTTAGTAAAATATTTGTAAAACTAATTTCATTAATAATAAAATATATAAATAAATATACTTTTACTCTCTCATTAGGGTGATTATCAGAAAAAAGCTCAAAACGCATAATTTCTTTGGCGCATTTTTTTTTTCAATTTTTTACTCATAAAAAATAACATACATTGTAGACGTTGCCAAATCCAATAAATGAATGTATTTGGCCCTCAACTTGATCGAGCCATTTTGAAGTTTTAGCATTTTGAAATATTACTGCCCAAAGAAATTAGGTTTTTTCCAAAGAAAATTATAAATATTGCCAAAGTTATTATAATCATATTATTCAAAGAAATTAGCTTAATTTGTGTTATGTGTGTTATGTCAATATTTTATTCAATTATTTATGTTAATATAGATAAAGATAAAGTAAAAAATATAAAAAAAAACAATGTTTCCAATCAATTTTTATTTATTGTCTTTTTAACATGCTTTTATAATCATGTTTGACTGTGAAAGTGTTCGTACAAACTCTTGGAAGAAGCTACCTGATGAAACTGAGCACAGCAAGTGGAGAAGACGTTGCTTCGAAGCCAGCAGTCCTTTCTGAAGTGGAACGCTTCTATGGCCGGTTATACGCTTCGTATGCATCTCGTCCTGATCCCGAAAATGAGGACCCTAGAGTTGCGTTAACTCGCCACTACACTCAAAACCTGCTAGAAGTCAGCATTGATGAAATCGAGATGGCTCTTAAACAGCTGAAAAATTAAAAAGCCGCTAGAGAGGATGGCGTTACAACAGAATTGCTGAAGGCTAACTAAGGTAAACTCGTACTGAGGGAGCTCCAAAAGCTTTTTAACGCTGTCCTGTTTGAGGGGAGAACTCCTGAGGCGTGGAGTGGGAGTGCAGTCGTCCTGTCCTTCAAAAAGGGAGATAAGACCCTGCTGAAGAACTATCGACCCATTTCCCTTCTGAGCCACGTCTATAAGCTGTTTCAAGAGTCATCACGAACCGCCTTCGATTCGATCGGGATCTGGTCCGTTTTGTAGTCCCTGCAGCGTTGCCAAGTAGATTGGCGGTACGTCCAAGTGATAACATGTCTCTACGAAGCCGCTACCATGTTCATCCAAGTACAGAATCAGTAAACAAAACCTATACCGTTGCATCGAGGACTGAGACAAGGGGACGTCATTTCCCCGAAATTGTTCACAAATGTAATGGAGGATATGTTCAAGACGCTGCACTGGAAATAACGAGGCATCAATATAAATGGCGAATACATCTCTCACTTGCAATTTGCAGACGACATCGTCATTATGGCAGAAACGCTGCAGGACCTACAAAAGATGCTGAATGACCTGGCTGAACCAGGATAAAACCAAGGTTATGTTCAATGAACATGTACTACCGGAGCCAATTGGGGTGCACGGATACAAATATGTGTATCTTGGGCAGAAATTGCAGTTAGGTAGAAACAACTTTGGGAATGAGGTGAACAGAAGAATCCAGTTGGGTTGGGCAGCATTGGAAACCTACGTTGAGTCTTCTCATCGCCGATTCCACAACGCCTCAAGATGAAAGTCTTTAATCAGCGCGTCCTACCCTTCATGACATACGGAGCCGAAACATGGACACTGACAGTACGGCTAGTCCACAAGTTCAAAGTCGCTCGGTGTGCTAGGGAAAGAGCTATGCTCGGAGTTCCTCTTAGGGATAAAATCAGAAATGAGGTGATCTGGCAGAGACCTAAAGTTACCGACATAGCCCACCAGATAAGCAAGCTGAAGTGGCAGTGGGCTGGCCATATTAGCCACAGAACCAACAACCGCTGGGGTAAGCGAGTTCTTGAGTGAAGACCGCATCTCGGCAAACGTAGTGTAGGACGCCCTCAGGCCAGGTGGAGTGATGATTTGCGCAAGATGTCTGGCAGGAGCTGGATGCCAGAAGCCGAGGATCGATCTAAGTGGCGTGCAACTGGAGAGGCCTATGTCTAGCAGTAGACTGCGATAGGCTGATGATGATGATGAATCATCTTTGTGTATTTATTAATGAAGTCTTTTATCTCCTCCCCTATACCAAATTTCAATCTTATTAAATTAGACTGTTAATACTTATGATAACATAACAAATTTTTGAGAAAATACTGAATACGAATTCTCCAAACGCCTTTTCTCACCTGCCTTTTTTTATTAAAATAATAACTTACCTTCAAAAACACAAGTTACACACACAGCAGCAACACAAAAAGCAAAGAATGCCGTATTACATCGGGATTGTTAGACTATTTATAATTTCTTTGTACTAAATCTAATTTCTTTGTGGCGCGAGGCCAAAGAAATACAAAGAAATTAGAAATCATGTACTTTTCATTTTTTTAAAAAAAGCTCTATCGTTAATATATCCTCTTATTGCCATGTGCATGTTATTTGAGTAAGAGAATTAAACAGAAAAATATTCAAGCGATCTGTAGAAATAACAACATAAAAATGGACAACGAAGAAATTAGTCACTTACCGGACGAAACTCTAAAGCCGACATGAAAAATAATTCTAAATCGTCGCTGTAATACTTGATGCACGTCTGCCTCTGGTGTTTATTGGCGGGATGGCCTGCTTGTGCGGTGTGCAACTATTGGAATGAGTAGCTCTTCATAGGAACCGTGTTAGACCTACGGTTTTGTCGCGCCATAGAAGTTAGATTTTTTCGATGGACAAAATTCTTTCGAGTATTGAATCGAAAGTAAAAGCCATTAATAGATAATTATTAGTATACAATCACGTTAACTACGTTAAAAACAAAATATAATAAATTTGTACTCTAAATTTGACATTCTAGTAGATTAATTGCTATCATTAATAAACAAGTGAGTAAAGGACGCGCCAAAGAGCTTAGAATTTTCAACTTCAGGAAAATATTGTGAAAAACTCATGCTAATTTGAGCTGATTACTATGATGCACTTATAGCCTACATACTATGTAAATCAATCTAAAAAAATATATACTAATTGCTAAAGAATAAGATTTAATGGAATTTAAAGCTCGGACAGAGCAAAAACTCGGTTCCTGATAATCACCCATTACTCTCAGTAATACCTACCTATATTTAAAATATTACTGTGGTTCTCACATATTGCGAACTTATCGCGTTCAATTGAAGGACCACCTTCTACATGCTACTTTTTCTTATTGAGTAAGCAGGAAGGAGTGACCATTAATGAAATTAGGTTTACAAATCTTTTACTAAGAATAGCCATTTACAGCAGTTGTAAATTTTAAATAGATCATGAAATATGGATACCTGTCAGGAACGACTGAGGGTCCACCTTTTACCGAATGTAACTTTCGAGTGCAGACTTTTACAAATAAAAGGTTAAATTTACAATCTATTGAGAACTTTTACTATGGGCTGACACATTCAAAAGCTCAAAATTCCAATGTGGACCCTCAATGGGACCGCACATAGATGTGCCGCCGCAAAGTAGCTGCACGAGAAACTTTTTGCTTCCACGATGGTATGTCTCCTTTTAGCGAAAAACGCGGGCATACTGTAGGTACTCTGCTCTGCACATAGCTACACCACTCGCGATGGCTCATAACAGGCATCTATAGCACGCATCCATAGCACACATCCATTGATAGCACATAGCACGCATCCTTCAATATAAAAAAAAACATAGGATCTTAGTTGAATCCGTTACCACCAGTGCTATTAAGCTATGTGCGCCAATGAATATGATTGGTGGATATCAAACGCATCCATAGCATCGTAGCATAGCACATCTCTGGTGGAAAAGCACCCTTTAAATATTGTTTTAATAGTGTTACAGAAGTAAAACTCGTTCTCGGTTTCCTACACCTATGCATTCAAAAAGCATATTGATTCTCGGACATAATAACGCCGACACTAAAAGTCTACCTTCATAAACTCATATGCATACTCGGCATCCTTAGCATAGAAGTCAGTCGGAAAATCTTTCTCAGGCGGGCGACTTTTCCCGTATCCTGGTGGGTCCCAAGCCACAAGCGTGAACTGCTGTCGGTCGAAACCTTCGACTTGTGGCTTGAAGTCCGTCCAGATGGACCCCAGCGCACCCGGCAGGCACAGCACATTGTGGGGGCCACTACCGACTTTTACATAATTTATGTTGCAGTTACCAACTTTTATCCTTTCTTCCTGAAAAATATAGAACTGTCAAATTATGGATCTCTATCTATTGGCGTCTCAATAGGCGTAGTGGCGCAACGATCCTTGAACACTCATGCGTCCCGGCTCAAGTTCTCGATTTGGGTCGATTCTGAAGGTTTTACTGAATTTGCTGATTCTCTTTAGTTAGGAATGATGACTAATCCCTTCTTGGTGTGTTATTAAGTATTAAAATTTATTTGTTTACAGAAGTTTGTTAAGTAATCCTTAATGTTTCCAAGATACAGTTTTGTAGCAACAAAACAGAGATAAAACGGTTCGGAGCAATGATATTACAAAGAAATAGATATGTTACTTCGCGGCTTAAGTTAAGAAGTCTTTTTGAGTCAATTGTAACATGTCTCAATCAGTTTGCGTCAAACAAGCTTCAGAGCGAGTCACAGTGACAGATTAACAAAAATTTTAAAAATGCCGTCTTGTGTATTTCGATTTTGCAGAAATTATTGTGCTAAAATGAATAAATCTCAAGGGATCACATATCACATGTAAGTTTATAAAAATTTTTGTTTTATACTACGTGTTTTTTAATTTTTAAGTTTATTTGTAAGTGCTAAGACGACGACATAGATTAAAAATTCAGATGCGAAAATTTAGGTATCAATATGACGAGTTAATCATACTATACAAATCATAGAGTAGCTAATATGAAACGTAAGTACCCCGTCAGTGTTAAGATTTACTATTCACAATTGTTTTTCTAGCTTTCCTTGTAATGAAGTTAGAAAAGAAGAGTGGATTGCAATAGTGCGAAAGCAACGAAGTGAATCAGACTGGATGTAATTGTGTAATATATTTTTGTTAAAATTGTACATAAATATTTCTGTTAATAAATTCTAACTTGTGTAACTCTCATAATTCCAATGTATGTTTTATGTTACGTACTTACATAGTAAAAATATTTTTTCATATAACACAAATGCAACCTGTTTTATTTCTCTCTATTTTCTACCTACTTTCAAAGCTAAATAAAATTCATATAATTTACAAACTAACATTATAAAATTATAAAAAACACTTACCTTTGGTAACACGTTGGTAGAGAACGGAGCGATAAATCTCAACTTTGAACCCAATGGCACCAATTTACTAAAAGTTTTTAATAGCATTTTGACAACAAATCTTATTTCTACCTTTACAAAATTACAATAGCGACAAATTATCTAAAGGTTATTAAACTTTATCAACAAAAATGATAACATTTAATATTTATGTACATGATTCAATAAAAGAAAACCCTAATCGGTTACAATAAGGTCTTTTTTCTAGATAGAAACCATACTATTTACGTGATTTGCCAAGTTAGGGTTTATTTTATTCGCATCAGCATGCTTTTTGACATATGTTTTCGTCTGACGTAATGACGTTGACGTGCAGTGTGTTCTTGCCCAGTGCTACTTTTACCAAATTTGTTTAACATGTTTTCCAATTAAAAACGACTAAAAATGTTGTTTTACAAAAATATTAATTGCGAGTAAATACTTACGGAACTCGGCATTGCGATTGCGCGTTGCCGTCGTCGCGTCGCGTCAGATTTATATTAATAGCGGACCTCGCGAACTTTGTATTGCCTCAAACTAATAACTAATCGTAACTTTCAAATGTTTTTAATACTTTATTAGCCTATTCCTGACGAAGACAAATCCAAAAACACCAAAATCATAAAAATCGGTCCAGCCGTTCTCGACTTATAAGTAGTGTAACTAACACGACTTTCTTTTATATGTTTACGAATATTTGTTGACACATTTACGGACAAAATGCTAGACACAATAGAAGTTTTATTGTTATCACGTCGACGACAGGCGGTTGGTGTCCCGAAAAGTGTTAACCCTACTATTTTTCAAATTTTAGGAGTAGAATTTAATTTTCATATAGAAATGGGGACCAATTTTTATTGATAGAGCTATCATTGTAAGCTATATATCTACTTACCTTCCTACTCCAACCATCTTAGGTCATTTTAAAAAAGCTAGCAGCCTTTCCGGACTGCTATCTGTGCTGTGGCGTCCCTTCTGCATAATATTATAGAGCTATCTGATTAACATAAGCTTGTTTAGGAATCCGATTACGAACGTGATCGGTGCTTTCCAAAATATCTGGTTCCATCCCATAATGCCATCGGCATTCCAGAAACTTTTCGACCTAACGGCCGTCGGTTCTTCTTACTAGGTGTCCCGCCTATTGCCATATGAAACCGAAATTAAGCACGCACATAATAAGGAAGTATATAATTAAAGACTCAAATAGTTATTAAAATTATATTTATTTTATCAGTTATTGTTGACATAACAACCTAGCGATTTATAACTAGCAGTATAATGTTAAAAGCAAGTTCATATTAAATAAATATGAAAGTTTCCACTGAAACAAATTATTGTGACGCACAAAGATAGGTTTTATAATATTATCGACAATAAAGCAAAATAAGTATGATGTTAAAAATCTGAATATTACAATACAATAACACATCACAGTTTAACACCATATAGAGCGTAAAGTGTTATAATAGCTTTTCAATTGTGTGTTGGTACTACCGACATCAAAGGTAATTTTTTTAACAAAATATATTTTAACTTTGCTTGCCGACTGTACCAATCGACAAGTTGTCTAACATCGTGTTTATCATGAGTGTGGTAATAAAAATGTAACGTAAACCCGGACACTCCACATAGGATATGCAAAAATCATTCAGGCACATCAAGCACACTTCGTACTGTCATAACATTTATTTATAAATAAAATCGATCTCAGCACATACTTCATTTTTAAACTCGGTTCGAGTAAAGCAGGACTCCTAAGCACCGCCATTGGTAAATATAAATACTGCATGTAATATATTTATAAGACTTTTACACTTATTTACCATCGAGTGTCCAGACGATTTTTCATTGACGAATAACATTAATTAGGTATACATTAAGTTGAATAATCACACTGGGAACATCACTGGGAAAATCAATAGTCGATGAGTGAGCAACAGTGTAGACTTTCTTCGGAGCCGTGCTAACTTCGGCCTAGTAGTAACTGAGGTCGTTTTAAATACTGGGCGTCGGGCGTTACAGTTCACCAGCGTGGCATGCGTCCTCGTAGCTCTTGCCTTTGGGTTCGGGGTCGAGTTTGATCATGTCGTCGATGCGGAGGATTGTGATGGCGGCTTCGGTAGCGAACTTGAGCGACTTGATCTTTGATATCGCCGGCTCCAGCACGCCGGCGGCGAGGTTGTCGCGGAGAGCGCCTTCGTTCAGGTCCAGGCCCACCCATTTGAGGTTCGCGTGTTCTACCTGAGAGGAAAAGCGTTTTTACTTATTAGGATGGCTTTTTATGGTTAGTAAGTTTTAAATAAGAAAGTGTAGCTAAAAAATTTAGTAAAATAATGCTGACATAAATGTTTCCATTTCTACAAAACACTTAATATGTTATTATTATGGGCATAATCACACATTATGTACATTAACATTTATGAATCCACATAAATGATGGCACTAAAATAAATTGAAGTAAAAAAAGCTTAAAGTTTCATTTGAGTCTGAAAAGTAGATTCTTACCATTTAGTGTAGAAAAATATGGTTTATCGGGATAAAAATAAAACATAAAATAATCAAACAAGTTATTAATGACGACTCATTTGCATTGTCCTAAAAATTTTTAATTTATTGTTAAAAAAGCATGCAACAAAATGGTAGGGTAGGCAAGGGTAACAGTATTGACCTTGGTTTGTGACGAATTGTGGTAAGCACGCAGTTTGGCGACGAGATCTGTGGCGTCGCGAGCGGCGTTCACGGCGAGTGTCTTGGGGATCACGAGAAGCGACTGCGCAAACGCTGCTATCGCAAGCTGCTCGCGGGAACTCTGCAGACAATAAAGTTTATATTTGATGAAAATTCATTCATAAGCGTGTTTTAAGTAGTCAATACGCTGTGTACTCAAGATCGGTAATGTACATAATTTAGCCAATTACCATCAACTTAGGTATTTAGAATAAATTATGAATAAAATAAGTATAGCTCAATTATCAAATAACTGCGTATCGGACACTGACAAGGTTTTGTAAATTGCATGTCGCAAATGTCGGCCTACTTGATTTTGTTGTTCCATGATGATAAATGCTTTACGTCTACTACTAGCCTTAGGTAACTAACATTTTTACTGATACTTACACAATGTTGTGCTTTAAGTACATTTTACAATTTGGTTGATCACTTAGCTATGATATGATAGATTTTGTTTTCACTACCATTAGGATTTCACAAGATTGTGCAGGTATCAGTAAAAATGTTAGTTCTACAAATTATTGTCTTACTTCACTGCTACAATTTTTTTTTATTCGGAACACCAACAGCACTGATACATTACATAAGAACAATTTTTTTTATAAACTTAGCCATTTAAAGGTACTCGCACATAGAAATTAATTTTACATTTATTTTACATAAATACTACGTAATGCCCGTAATGGCCACTGGCCACGGCCAGCCCTATATGATTATGATTACTAGCATGGCGAAACTGTACTACGGAACCGTAAATATTAAGACCTACATATAAGGTAATTTATTCTTTTATGATAGTGATACTCATAACAGTGTGCAAGCACTCACCAGCGTAGTAGCAAAGTTCTCCAAGTAAATAGAGAGCGCAGCCTCCACGGCGCCGCCGCCAGGCACCAGACGGCCAGACTCCAGCACGCGACGCACCGCGCACAGCGCGTCGTGAGCCGAGCGCTCCATCTCGTCGCAGTACGCGTCCGTGGGCCCGCGCAGGATCAGCGACGCGGCCGTCCGGGAGGATGGCCTGCAAACATTCACCTCATCAGTAGGCGCAATTACGCGACGCGACAAGCTATTTTATGGGTTTTTGAAACAGAGAGAGAACACTATGAAATTAATGAATTGAACACTGTTCAACTAAAGGTATTATTTGACCTACATCAGGTAATTTGAAAATGATAAGAGAAAGATCATCATACCCCTTGATCAAAATGAGCTGGTCGTCACAAATCTGTTCTTGAATAACTTCGGCGGCTTCTCCAATCATGTTGGCATCAAACACTTCTTCACCTGAAATCAAAGTAATTTTTTTACGGTATGTTCGTACGCGTATACTAATAGTACTTACGTTTGTATTGAATATTAAGAAACGATCTAGGGACTTTGTCGATCTTAAATTAATATTTTTACATCTACCTCTTCGTAGTTATTGCTGCAGCAAATGCAACACAGCACCGCATAATGAAAATATTACAATAAAGGTGATGTCCCAAATAGTATGGAGGTCAGGCCCAGAACCTGTACACCCCACCAAAAAATAGACCAATACACGTACAAGATTTTGTTATCATCCAACTCTTTTAAAATGTCTTCGTTAAGTGGTTCAAATAAAGAGTAAAGTAAGAAAATAGCAATACAAAACAACAAAACCATCATGGCGGAAGATGACATTTTGATGACGTCTGTCAGTTTTGGCAGTTTCAAAATTGCGCATCTAGGAGTCGAGTGCCATCGCTTGCTGTAGTAACAACAAACATTATGAAAGTAATTGTCAATCAATACGAAATACAGAAATCGAAAATGAGGTCGTTATAATGAACTACATTTAAAACGCGACGAGCAGAACAAAAAGTTGAAGTGCTTCTTCTTCTTCCTTTGGTTTATGGCGACAGCAGTGTTTTGGCCTAAGCCACACGATTCAACTTGAAGTGAATGATTATGCCAAATTGACAAGAAGTATCTGACAGCTACTGACATTTAAAGTTTTTTTAGATTGACGCCATCTTGGAATCCCTAATGGAGTTTGATAAATTATTCAATCTTATTTATTTTTGAACCACTAAATTATACGTTAAATAAATTTATATGTATTTTTCCCAGAAACAGTAAATTTTTCTTGATTTTTGAAAATGGTGTACTATGTCTGGGCCTATTATGGGACAACTCCTTTACATACGTCAAATAAGTGGTCTGTTAGCTCATAGTGTCGATGGTTCAGAAAAACAAAGCATGAGGCACCCAAGTCTCCAAGTGTTAGTAAACTTACCCTCCATATTAGTTAGTGACGTTAAGAAAGTGGCTCCAGTTGCCTTGGCGATTCTCTTTAGGTCTGCCTTCTTGCAGCGTCTCACTCCCATCGCACCGGCCTCCACGAAGTACTTCAGGCACAGATCATCGATGCCGCCCGAGCACAGGATGACGTTGACCCCGGTGGCCAGAATTTTCTGGAGACGTTCCTTTGTGATGTCGAGCTCGCGGGCGCGGATGGCTTCGAGCTTCTCGGGGTCGGTGACCAGCACCTAAAAGTTTCCGTATATCAAATATGAAAAGGTTGAATCACCAAAATCAGTCACAGAACACGTTGCGTCCTGAAGACGTATTTATTATAAGTTATTTTTGTTGCAATTCACCTGGTACTATTAAGATTTATAATGCATTAATAGTACAAAAGCTTCACAGCTGTTGCTCGTGCTTCTTACTTTCCCGAATTTTTGAGTTTAAACTACACCTCAAAAACAGTACCAAACTTTAAGATACATACATCCAATCTTTCTTTTTCTCATCATCTCAACCATACAACACCTACTGCTGGACATAAGCCTCCTATAAGGATCTTCACAAGTCGTTCTAGTTTCATGTGCATGAAATTAAAAATTTGTCTTTCTCTCAAAGTAAAGGTTGTAATTTATGCATTTAGTTTAAGAGAAAGACATAATACATAGGAAAAGAATATTCACCTGAACCCCCATCTTCATCTTCGTCTTCTGCAGTGAAAAGTCCAAACAAGCGATTTTAGCGTTGACAATCTTCTTAGGCATGGCTTGGGATGCGACCGTGCAGTTGAGGGCGTACCCCTTCACAAGAACACTCTCCCTGGCGCTTCTGCCGTGAGCCTTGAGGATGTTGACGGCTTTGATCGGGTAGATGACGTTCCCGCGCGGATCCATAGCCTTGATAGCCTGAGCAGCGTCTACTACCATCTCAGAGAAGAAGTCTGCATCACTGTTTGGTTGTGGTTAAGGAAAATATAGCATTTGCTAGTTACATTAAAAAAAAAACTATTAATAATTAAAGGATGAAAATCTTCAGTCACTTTTAATAGCTCCTGCAAAAGTGCCAGAAACTATTTTATAACACAAAATAAATTTTTAGTAAAATTTGGGAGAACAATAAAAACATTCTAAAGTTAGTCTAGAGTTTGTTTTTTTAAGAAAATTAATTGTTGGTGAAATTGAAAATACACCCACCAACTGTCCCATCTAAGACAGTTGAAAAATTGTATGAATTGTATTTACAATGTTCTTAACTTTTACTATACTAAAAAGAGCATAATATCTACAGTAACAGTATAGTGACTTTTTTAGCAAAGGATACGCTCCTATAAGTTTTGATGACATGGTGGTTTTTGCAGCGTTGATGAGGGACGGTCTGCCGAGCGACTCCACTGTGACAGTGAGGTTGTCTTGCACATATTTAACTGCCTCCTTGCACGCCAGTCTGTAGCCTGAGATGATGCTGGTTGGGTGGATTTTATTCTTTACTAGTTCATCTGCATTCTGTAAGAAAGTTGATTCATATGTTGCTAGTGGTAAAAACAAAATGCATGCATCTCAGGGAATTGGTTATACTAGTAGTCCACTAATAAATATCCTCGATACCCTAACACTATATTCTTTCACAGCCTAAAGGCAAGATCAAATTTCAGTCATCTACCCCTTTGGCAAGATTTTATGAACTATAATAATAATATTAAAAGAGGAATACAGGTTGATATCTGCAATACACTCATTTCTCTAGAATTATAGCTTCATGCGTTGTATTATTATCTTTCTTTCACAAATGCTACAAATACTGTGCACACCTATCATGGCTATACTTATAAGAAAATGCAGTGTTTGGTAAACGAGTCTTTTAAGTGATTGTGAATACTGTTGGTGATTCTATTAAAAATAAATATATTGCAAAAAAAGGTATTCAAACACAATAATATACATATTTTGTTACAATGGAAAAGTTATGATTTTTCTACCTTTAATAACTCTGCAGCGATAATAACTACTGAGGTGGTTCCATCACCAACTTCTTCATCTTGCAACTGAGCGAGTTCCACCAAAACTTTGGCAGCAGGGTGTTCTACCTCCAGCATTCTATAACACATTCATCAATAAAACTAAAAACTATAGGACATTCATTCTCAGACAGTATACACGGACACAAAAAAAAATATCAATGCTGTAGTGGTAAATAGTTGTTTATTTCATTTAATCCCTCAACCCCCAGGAGGCACTCGGGTGCCACGATAACAATTGATTTCAATTGTGTCTGGAATAACTCACGATCAAGGGATTAATAGACTCACTAATTGTGTCCACTTGGGTTCAAATTGCAGGTAGAAGAGGTTTTGGGGCTTTAGGGGAAGGGAACACAATGTTTTAAGGAGTTTAAGAGCTTTTTGACTTATCAAGAAGTTTTTATTATTTGTTTACTCGCTTGGGTGCAGTTTGTTTATCATCATAATATTCTCAACCACTTACTTTAAGATGGTAGCCCCATCATTTGTGATTGTGACGTCTCCAATATCATCTACCAACATTTTGTCCAATCCAACAGGGCCCAGAGAGCTCTTCACAATGTTGGCTATCGCGGCTGCTGCCATGACTACAAAAAAAACCATTTGTCATTGCTTGCACTTAAACCTCAAATGTTTGTGAGAAGCATGAATAACATCTATGATTTCGTGACTTATCATAAATCTATCGACGGCGTTACAATCAAGATTTTTTCATAGGTTATTTCGATATGTACATTGTGAAGCTATTTAGATATCTGTTAGGAAACATACTGGAAGAACATTTACAATAAATTTTTCGTTCCTGCACATAGAAATTAGCAAATTTATGTCGATTAGGCAGAATATTGCCAAAAATTAAACCATAAGTAGCAATGCATGTGATCACCGGGGCTTAGTTGCCTCGTGTGGATTTTCACTTAAAATTAGTACCATTCTGAGTTCTGACTGGAGCTCCGGAGGACCTAGTTCCAGCAACGTGAAGAGGGGCGGCTACTGTAGACATTTTTGATTATTAATTTATCACAAAAATCACAAATTCCTCGCTCGTCACACTTTTTTTTTTTTTTTTTTTTTTTTTTTTTATTGGCTTACACGGCTTGTGCATCGCCACAACAGGTGAAAGGTAGGGAATCATTCATTAAAAAGGAAAACAAACCGGGAATCTATAAAGGATCAGGAAGGAAGAAAAGGTTACTGGATAGAAAAATATATAATTGTCTACATAAACACTATAATATATACATAAGTAGCAATTTTAAATTTTAATCTTATGTTTTGTTAAGAAATTAGATAAACATTGATAAACAGAATAATCGTTAGATGATAATAAACATGATACACTAGTTGGAAAAGGAACACTGAGAGATACAAGAGAGATGATAAAGGAGGAGCGGTCATATTTAGGACAGAAAAACAATAGATGATTTAAATCGCCCACTTCATCCCCGCAACCACATTTGTCACTGTCTACAATTTTAAGTTTTGCCAAATGGAATGGTAGGCAGACATGACCCAATCTCATACGAATGATACAACTAGTACTGACCTTGTCTAGCTTGGACTTGAAAAACCAGGGTTTGGTAGGAATAACAGGTTGGATGTTTCTATAATATTTCCCTTTGGTTAGATCTTTATCATTCCAGATTATTTCCCAGGATTTATTTAGATAAAGTTTGGGAAGAGACAGTAGATCGTGACAATAGTTTTTGTAAGGGAAACAATCACCGTCGATTATTGCATCAGAAGCTAGAACATCAGCCTTTTCATTTCCTGGAATACCACTGTGACCAGGAATCCATCCAAAAGATATTTTAAGACCATTTAGTGAGCAATTATATAGTAATCTTCTACAATCCATGATTATAGGATAAAAGGTGTTGGATTTGAAAGGAAATTTAGCAAGACATTGAAGAGCGCTTTTAGAGTCCGTGAAAATAATAGTTTTTTGTAATTTCATAATAAAAATGTATTCAAGGGATTTAAAAAGACCAAAACATTCAGCTGTAAAGACAGAGGTTTCGGGGGGTAATTTTATTTTTTGAATAATATTATACTGTTTATGGTAAACTCCTATGCCTACATCAGAATTAGTTGAACGTTTGGAGGCATCCGAATACACATGATGCCAATCAAACCAATCTTTGTTGATTATGTAATTAAAACTCGATTGGGCATTACTGTCTCCGCTACAAATACCTAAATCAAAATGAATATCTGGAGAGTATAGTAACTCTTCATACTCTACACTAAATAATGGAAGATAAGAAGATTTATGAGTAGGAGCTTCAAGAGATATAAATTTACGATAGCTGACAATAAGACATGGACAAGATTTATAACGCCAATATGGAGCAGAATCTACATATTCCGATAATTTATGGAGCTTGAATCGGAGTGGGTGATGTGCAAATTGAAGAGCACGGAATAAAAATCTATCAGACAGGTATTGCCGCCGAAGTTTCAGTGGAGGGTCTACACATTCAACTTGAAGAGCATTGACGGGGCTTGATTTCATAGCACCCGTTATCAATCTGAGGCTCTTACTTTGGACTAAATCTAATTTACGAGTGCCAATAACGTTACTAGGCTCCAGAAAGTATGTCCCATAATCAAGAATGCTTCTAACTAGAGCATTATATAAAAGTTTCAAACAAAATGGATGGGCACCCCACCACACTCCGGATAAGCATCTAAGAATATTGAGATTTTTTTCACATTTATCACTGATATAGTAAAAATGGGGAATGCCTGTCATTTTAGAATCTAAGATTACTCCCAAGAATTTGGCCTGGTTTTTAACAGGGAGTTGAATATTATTGAAATAAACGCTGATTGGAGGAAGTAATCGCAATCTGGAAAATAATACTACTGAGCTTTTAGATGGAGATAAGCTAAGTCCATTATTATCTAACCATGACTTCAACATAGTAAGTGAGGAAGATAGAGATTTACATAAAGATTGTATATTACTACCAGAAATATAAATCAACAAGTCATCAGCATACTGCAATATGTTAGCTGTATTATTTATAGAAGATTCTAGATCGAAGCTGTAAATGTTAAACAATAATGGACTTAAGACAGAACCTTGAGGAATACCTTTATATAATATTCTAGATGTAGTTATGTTGTCTTGAATTACATTTATAGAACGTTCGTTAAGAATATTTATGATGAAATTAACTAACATATTAGGAACATGAAGCTGATAGAGTTTATTTCGAAGAACTGATATTAAAACGTTTTCATATGCTGCTGATATATCTATAAATGCCGAAAGAACAGACTCATTACATGAAAAGGCAAGCCGAATATCTGTACAAAAAATACCTATACTATCTGAACAACTTTTTCCTTTTCTGAACCCGTACTGACTGTTACTCAGTAGACCTTTACTTTCAATGAACCACTCTAAACGGTTTTTTACCAGATGTTCAGCTAGTTTCATAAGAACAGATGAAAGTGCAATTGGTCTATAGGAATTAGGGTCATTGGAAGGATTATGTGGTTTTAATAGTGGAATCACTTCTTGTGATTTCCATGAGTGGGGCACACTACCTGAAGTCATGATAGAATTAATTAGATTTAGGTAATATACCAAACTGGATTTACTTAGGTTGCTGAAAAATGAGTAAGGGATTCCATCACTGCCAGGAGCAGAGTCTTTGACATACGATAAAATTCCTTCCAGCTCGGGTAGGGAAAAAGGAGCATTAAGTTCTGTATGGTCAATGTCAGTAAAATACACTGCATCATTTATAAAACCAATATCTTCAGGAACATAAGGAGGTGCTAATTTATCTAAAAATTGGTCAAGTAATGGAGTATGAAGAGTAGGAGGATGTGATTCTTTAAAAGCTGATCTGAATTGTTTAATCTTTGACCAAACAACAGACGGGGAAATATCAGGTGAGATGGAAACACAAAAGTTTTTCCACCCTTCCCATTTCTTGCATTTTAATAATTTTCTGGTGCTGGTAATAATTTCAGACAAAGAATTAAAATTTTCTTCAGTCGAGAGAGAATTATATTTCATCTCAGCTTCTTTTCTTTTTCTAACAGCATCTGAACACTCACTGTCCCACCAAGGCGGTGATGGAATTTTGTTAGTATTGCCTCTTTTGATAGGAAAAACTTGGTTAGCAGTATTAATTAAAAGTGAGGCCAGAGCTTCTGCACATTCAGACTGGTTGTCTTCATTAATAACAGGTAGTGATGGGATACCCTGCTCTACCTTTTCTTTAAATAAACACCAATCAGCGTTATCAAGTTTATACTTCATGCGGGGTGTACGTATATTCTGATGCTTATTGTTATCCGGAAAATCAATAATTATCGGAAAATGGTCACTACCAAAAGTTATTGGGAACGTTGACCATGATAACAAGGATGCTAGATTAGGAGAACAGAGAGACAAGTCAGGAACACTTTTTCCTTCATGAGGAGGAGTCCTACGGGTGGCAGCACCAGTGTTTAATATACACAATGGAACGTTGTCTATGATATCCAAAACTCTATTGCCATAACAATTAGAACTGTCACTACCCCAAGACTGATGTTGAGCATTAAAATCTCCTAATATTAGAACAGGCTTAGGGAGATCATTAATAATTCTTTCTATTTCATCATAAACCTGTGAGTAGGGGTGAGGTATATAAATTGACACAAAGGTAATATTTTTTAATTTAACTGCAATGATAGAAAAACCGGCGCTATGTTGAGGGATTGGTATATGAGAATATGGTACAGTATGACTTATAAGTAAAGCTACACCACTATATCCATCACTACGGTCCTCTCTAACACAAGAATAATTTGGAACTTTAAAATTGGAAACTGGCTGAAGCCATGTTTCCTGGAGGGCAACAATAAATGGATTAAATTTATTAATTAAATATAAAAGATCACTTTTTCTAATTTGTATGCTGCGGCAATTCCACTGAATTGCTGAGGCTCTCTGTTTCGTTCTGTAAATGTCTTGTCAATAAACTATCTGTGATAGAGGCTGCGTTGGACGGTAGAGAAACAAAGTTAGACTGAGAAAGAGAGTTTATAAGGGCAATTATCAATTCCTTTACAGATAGATTGGTTAAGTCTTGTCTTTCATTGCTATTAATTAAAATACTTTTACTTGGTGATATAGGGGAGTTGTACCCCTTGACAAGGTCATTATGAGTAGAACGGTCATAACCTTTTTCTAATCTAGGTGGTGTCCTCGGTTTAAGGAAGACAGTTTTCTTATATGACGTTTTGTCAGGATTGTAGTTGTTTGACATAATATCTAAAGAAAAATTAGAATTTTTAGAAGGTGCTGAAACTAATACATCTGCATATGATTTGCTACTGGGGGGGTGTAATTTGAGAGCTTCAGCATATGTTATGCAACTTTTTGCCATAGATTCTTTAATATTCCTTTGCCTCAAAAATTCAGGGCATGCCTTACTATTAGCCATATGGAGACCAGAACACAAGCAACATCTTATGCTCTCCTCATCTACTGAACAGGTTTCTCCTGAATGGCCCAAACCGCACTTGAAACATCTGGGTGTAGAACGACATTGAACTTTAACATGTCCATATCGGCAGCAATGGAAACATTGTATCGTTGGGTAGATGTAAAGATCAACAGGCAATGAATTAAAACACATAAAAACTCTTTTAGGAAGAACCTGCCCATCAAATGTTAGTACAACTGTTTCTATGGGAATAAACTGAGAACTACCATTACTTGTTATTTTCCTTTTGAGTCGTCTCACTTTTAAAATAGAACCGCATCCTGTTGGTACTGATATATTACTGAGAATATCTTCATCAGACCAATCTGTTGGGACACCCCGAACCACACCCATACGAGTGACATTAAATGAGGGAATGAAGGCTTTATAATTTTTAATCTTTAAAGACCCGCTATCAAGAAAGTAATTAGCATCTTCAAATTTAGAGAAGGAAATGGATAGTCGGTTTCTGCCTATCTTTTTTAAACTTCCATCAATTATATTTCTAATATTATTCCTTTTCAGGAAAAAGCCAAATGATACAGGGTGCACAGTACAATTCTCATTAGGCTCAGATGGAACTTTTTGGACATGGACTACATAAGGAGCCAAATCCGAAGCTACATAACAAGGTCTAGCAACTGGGTTAGAAGAAGGATTAGCAGTTGTAGACATCGACAAATTGGCTGTTGAGGTTGAAGTGGAAGTGATTGGTTTGTGAAGTTCTGGTTCTTCGCTGACAAAATTTTCTACACACTTGCAATCAGAATCGTTTAATAAAGAAGTTTTATGGCGCCTTCTTTTCTTGTTGCAATGTTTGCAAATCTTTCTTACAGATGATCTCTTGCGTTTAGCATTATTAACGTTCGAATTAGAATCAGATACATCTGTAACTGATCCTTCAGTGTCCATATTGGAAGAAATAGTAACATAGTTAGATGCCGGTGGGACTGTCCCACCGGGATCGTGCGGCTCATCGTCCATTATACAAATACAAAGTTAAGACTTACCCAAATGAAGATAACTACACTACTATGATGATAAATATATATAGAATACACAATTTAAACCAATACTTCACTGCCCTGATCCTTTTTATACGTTTTAAAGTTAAAAACTGAAAAACCGAAAAAAAGACGTGCACCGAGACCGCTGATTCCCGCGCTTTTCCTCGTCACACTTTTTTGTTTCAGGAAGATGACTCAATGTAGCCAATATAAAGAAAACATTGATGACATTAGCTTTGTTTGTTGCCAGTACAAAATAGTTATTATTTTTATTATCCCTTGTTCCTGCCATCTCATCATCATCATCATCATATCAGCCGAACGACGCCCACTGCTGGGCATAGGCCTCCCCCAAGGATCTCCACAACGATCGGTCCTGTGCTGTCCGCATCCAGCGGCTTCCCGCGACCTTGATCAGATCGTCGGTCCACCTTGTGGGGGGCCTGCCCACGGAACGTCGTCCGGTACGTGGTCGCCATTCGAGAACCTTTCCGCCCCAACGGCCATCGGTTCTCCGCGCTATGTGTCCCGCCCACTGCCACTTCAACGATGCAATCCTTCGAGCGATGTCGGTTGTTTTAGTTCTCCAGCGGATCTCATCATTTCTGATTCGATCGAGTAGGGAAATACCAAGCATCGCTCTCTCCATTGCTCGCTGGGTGATCTTGAGCCTTCTTATGAGACCTTCCATCAGATTCCTGCCATCTATTGACAAGAAATTTTACTAAAAGCAACATCTTACTAGAGCGATAACTGATTTGGCTACCAATCGACAGATGGCAGTATAAAGCAAAGAAACACAATGGGGGTTACTATCGCTATCGCTAGTGAATTTGCCACTAGAGGCGCTAGTGTCGCGTGAGGTCCAATATCATTCACTTTGTACTGGTTTTAGCGGAATTTGTTGCATAAATTATAATTTCTTTAATTTACCTGCTGGAAAGTTATCTCCTTCGTAAAATATCGCAAATATGGATTATTTGGCGATTAACGTGAACGCTTTAAAAGCGGAATTAAGAAAAAGCGCAAAAATAGGCGGCCTCAAGAGCAACTATTTCAGAAGTTAGTTTGTTGATATCAAGGCAGTTACTTATAAACAATATAACCTTAATTAGATTCAAGATATAACACTTTGTTTCGGCGCCAATCGCCTTTGACTGCTATAACTCCGGACCTCAGTTTACAGTGGCGCCAACTGGTGAGCAAAGAAACGGTAGTCCCCATTCTATGAAGAATCGGCCAAAAAAGCTAACTTTTTAATCCTGCATGAGCAATAGGGGCTATCGCTAGTGAATTTGCCACTAGAGGCGCATGTGTCGCGTGAGGTCCAATATCATTCACTTTTCACTGGTTTTAACGGAATTTGTTGCATAAATTATAATTTCTTTAATTTACCTGCTGGAAAGTTATCTCCTTCGTAAAATATCGCAAATATGGATTATTTGGCGATTATTGTAAACGCTTTAAAAGCGGAATTAAGAAAAAGCGTAAAAATAGGCGGCCTCAAGAGCAACTATTTCAGAAGTTAGTTTGTTGATATCAAAATAGTTATTTATAAATAATAAACCTTAATTAGATTCAAGATATAACACTTTGTTTCGGCGCCAATCGCCTTTGACAAGTATACTTCCGGACCTCAGTCTACAGTGGCGCCAACTGGTGAGCAAAGAAACGGTAGTCCCCATTGAACGCGTCGGAAATTGGTAAGTACCTATTGCTGTCGGTATTCAACAACTTGTTTAACTAGACCATGTCTTATTTTATATTGTTTGCTAAATACGATGCAGTATTTCAAGAAGAGTATGAAACCAATTTTACTGAACTCTCCCTCCGAGGCTTAAATGATTTCATTCAAATAAAAAGAGAGAATTAGTTTTGAACTGGAGCTTGAGTTTACTCTAGTTTGGCATTGTTCTCTTTAAAATACCTAGTAAGGAGAGTTAGTCTATAAAATGCTGTTATTGTTCTGCGATGTATATTCTGTAAACAAACTGGAAATGCTCAGATAGGTAGGACAAACAATTTTTTTTTATAAGGTAGAAAGTTTGCAAATTCTTGAATTGAAACTAATTTTCTTTGAGTTACTTATTTCCTTGTTTTTATACATTTACTTCGAAATGTGTCTTTTTCTAACTTATATGATTTACAGCGGTATTTTAAATGGTTTGATGGACCACCACCGACTATTCGTTAGTCTGTTTTATAACAGTATTTATGTAGTTAGAGTAGGGTTCGCATAACTACATATCAAGATATCAGAAGCGTGTAACGGCTACGTGACTGGATCGCGCCGGTCCTGTAGTGTGCCTACATATTAAGAGTAACAATTTTCAAGTATTTCATCTCTTTGTCAAGATCACTCAACAAAAGATTTTTGTGAGAAAAGCATTGCTGAGACAATAGGTACAGCACATGTGGTTGACTTCTTTCAAAAATATGCGGTCGGTTTAGCTGGGCTTTGTCCGCACTTCTCTGCATCTTCTGCTGCAACCACCGCAGATGACTTTAAAATGTCAACATCTTTGCCAGACTACTTACTACTTACTACAAGCTTTTGAGTTGAAGTTTGGATTAACAAGAATATTATTTTTATAGAAGACCAATTGTCATACGCGTACGCGTGGAGAAACTAATCCACACAAATCTTTTTTTTCCGAATTAATTAGTAACATTTGTTTAACATTCAGCCTCTCCATGCCGAGTTTCATCCAGATCTGGTTAGCCTTTTTAGTGAGATTGTGTAAGAAACCTAAACTTCCGCATTTATAACATTAGTAAAAGGAGTTATATTTGTATTATTATTCTTATTAGTATACCAATTAGTATTAGTGAGATAAATAAACATTTAAACATATTTATGTCTTTTAGATATTTTAGTATAGGTAAAATTAGTTTTTTTGTGCTTCAAACTTTGCTATATCAGAGTGATTCAAGATGCAAAGATTATCCTGAATAACAACCGGTTATGGTCACTGCAGTCGGAGCGCGAACGTGCTCGGACGAAGGAGGATTGGCCCATCTCGCGCTGAGGACGCGCCCCGAAGGTCAACCAGGAAAAGGTTCTGTACGGATCTCGAGTTTATTTTCCAGCATTATATGGTACTGAATAAGAGGCCGCTCGATTTATACGAGGCGGTATATTTACGATTTTAAGCATATCTACACATAGTTATATTATACGTAGGAGCGAACGAACTACGAGAATGTGACGTGTTTTTTTTTAATTTGGAGTCGCGTAGTTGGTAGAGTTATTTACTAATTATACTTCTTCTAGTTCGATAGGTATTAATATCTACTTGTTAAAATAATTTAAGTAACTGCAGGGCAACAATAAATAATAAAGAAAAAAAGGGATTTAAAATTTCTTGCTGCCTTTTTTAACATTTAAAAGTTCACACTTTTAGGGGTGTACAGTGTACTGCAACACAAATAATTATTTAAAGGTAAATAATATTTTACTTTCCCGACGTTTCGATCCGATTGCACGAATCATTGTGAAAATGTCAATGTGGTTAAAACAATCATTGGGAAAGTAGCGGTTCCAAGAAACGCAATACATATATCGAAATTCTATGTCGCACTGAACTCAACGCACAGTGGCTTGCGCGTGCACGTTTATTTGCAAAATAACAAACAAGATTAAAAATGAATCATCCATCTATGTACTTTTTTTCTAAACTTATAAGTGACTACGTAATTAACGTTTGTTTGGCTTATGGTGAGAAAAGACATTTTGCACACCACAATTTTAGTATATATTTTTTATGTCAGAATAAGATAACCTAATTAAAGCTGATACGACGTAAAACAGGTTCATTTAAAACTGCCTCAGGCACCAATCTTTTACGATCTCTTTTAGTTTAAGTTACATGTATTTGTAAATAGTTTTTTTTTATGTTATTGATGCAGGGGGCACTTATCGAAATCGCTCCAAATGTAATGCTTGCTGCTGGATCATGGTCAAGTGCTCGTAGATTAATTGACTTTGTTCAAAGTGTGTGTGGATAGTGATCGTAATGAAAATTAAGTCAGCTGCTATTTCAGAAGTTAAGTAAGTTATTAAGTAATTAGCAGGTACCTAATTGTGTTTTTCGTCGATTATTATTCTTTGCCAAACACACATCTAATAGAAATATAAATACTAAAATGAAGCAATGCAATTGAAACGTTTATCGTCGACAGCCAAAACATTTGTCAGTGTAACGTTACAGGGACGGAAAGTCGTATTTACATCTGGCTAGCGAGTTTCAAAGCACATCCATAACCATTGCCATCCACGTATGACGCGCATAAACGGCGACAATATCTCTGGGAACTGCGGCCGCCGGAACACGCCGCAATGTAGCCGAGCGATGAAAAGGATAGAGCGTTCGGGAGTCCTCGATCCTGAATAGCGTTGTCCCTGTCACTTATCTGTCATTAAACGTCCGCGTGCTGTATCTATACGAGAGCATTAATCTCGTTCTTGTGGCTGTTAACCAAGGCCCATGGAATAGCGGAGCAAAACAAATCGCAGAGGGACGGCTCATGCGCGAGAGACACGCACGCGCCGGGCGCCAGTCGAGAGCCCGCCGCCGCCACCGCGCACCGTGCCCTGTCGCGCTACTGCCCGCGCTCAATGGCGCCTTTATCGGGACCTCGCTCACGCGGGTAAGTACCCACACACTCACAATACCAACAAATCCATCCACGTTTAACTCACAAACTCTGGCTCAGCATCCAGCATCCAGACCTTGGAGGGCGTGGTAGATAGGACATCGACTCGACGCACGGAGTCGGCGCTGCGATAGCGCTGATAACGCTGCAGCCTTGTCAACAAATATCGTTATATAAAACGGTGCTAGGTCCTGGAACAATTTGTGAGTTATCTCGAAGACGTGTCTATTGATTTCCGCGAGAAGCGACCGATCTATGAGTTGTCGCAGCCTGCAGCCTCTTTAGTATTCAACTGCGGATGTCGCCACTCAAAAATCAGTAGTCATTGTAAAACGGCGGAGATACGATTGTAACTGGATTGGTCGCAGTTATAGCACCCTCAGGACTCATCGTTTTCCTCCTTGTTCTTTTATTATTTAATGACTTTGCATTATTGCTGTTCGGCTTCTCTGTAGACGCGCGACGGGTTATTTAGATGATTGGATTTTGCTGTTGTGTAGTTTGTTTTCGCGTTTTCCAAGCCTAGATTTTGTTTTCCTTTTTAAGAATGTTCGTTGTTGAAAACCCCATTGAAGAGCTAACGTAATCTAAACTTGAAAAGGTTAAAAGCGACCCCCAAATTTACAGCTGCGTACAAGTCCTAAACTTACATCGCGCTTACTTAAATATTCATTGCACATTCGTAGCATAGGATAGCCAAAGTATTTTGTTGAATGAACTTGTAAGTCGTAGGATATTTATGATATAAATTACGCTTTAATTTATGGAAATTTCATTCATATTTAAACAACCACTATAACTTCAGAACCTTCTGAATTTAGTGCTGTTGCGTTATCCATTCAAGATCTAGCACCTTTTTGCAAACGGGTTTGTAATGAAACCAGAAGGTTTTGCCTACTCATATGCAATATGGTATGTAAACATACCAGATGCAGCAGATTTATACTATATACGTTAACCAACACCCCATTGGTCTAGTGGTTTAAGTGCCGGGTAAAGATCTCGGGGTCCTGGGTTGATCCCCGGGTCGGGCAACTGGAGTTTAGAATTTCTAACGTTGCTCGGGTTTGTGATCATCAACCCACATTTGAAAAGCGTGTTGATTATGCCTGTACCCATCATTGCTGTGGTAACTTCAATGATGGAGGCCTTTGCCCTGCAGTGGGATGATTATAGGCCGTAACGTTAACCAAAAGAGACTACTTATATGCTTGAATCATTTACTCATTTTGCCATTAATAAGCATTTTAGTGATCAGTATATGTAGCAACGCTCAAAGTAGCGCTCTAAAGGCTCCGTCTTAAACATTTCGCTACTATCAAAGCGCTAAAGGAATTCCGAGAATGAAAATAATTGACCTCACTAGTTCGCCAAGCTAATCTCAAGCACCAAACTATGTTCCCGGAATTCGCTCGCTATTGCCCAGAATTTACTAGATATTATTTCAACGCGCTAGTAGCGCAGGGAGTTCCTTGAAATATCTTTGGTTCTGTTCCGGGACAATGTTTGTTAGTTTGACCTAACATGAGATTTTTTGTGAATGATCAAAGCCAACTCCTGTCGCGTGGAATATACGAGTAGAATAGCATCTCCTCTTCTCTATCTATGGGTTTTGTAAGAGGCGATTAAAAGAGTAGGTATCGCTAGAAAAACACGGACAGCCACGTTTTATGTATGTCTACCTACATACTATTCGTCATTTTTTTTCAAAAGATTCGAAAAGAAAGAGAAATATGACTAGGTAGCTGTAGTAGTAGCCAAGGGTTTTTTTTGTTTCAATAAAACAGAAGAAGACGATTGCGCTGCCAAAGCTACGACAGACGAGATTTGTTTTTCCATGAATAAACTTTTAGTAAGTTTACAACTTGAGACTTTTTAGTGTCAGACGACTGTAATAAACCGCTAATGATTATTTGTGAAGCCAGTGTAATTAAAAACATTGTTTTATATAAGGTTCTCTGCCTGAATGCGTAGAGATACTTCTTAAAGTACGATCCCTCGCCTCTCAGGCTGTCAATATGTCGCGATTTCTATATGGTAAACATGCAATGGTATTGTTTGAATACCCAACTGCGACAAGCTAGGCTTGTCTTGCTAAACTTTTGTTTGCGAAAAGCCTAACTAGTGCAAGCCTAGAATCCTATTCTGCTAAAGATATGGAAGAGAACACTCATTTGTGAAAACAAAAACTCCTGCGGGTTAACCTTCTATAACCATATTTGGTACGATCCTGCTAATGTCACTTTCAACCTTTGCTTCAAGTATAAAAGGACTTAAAGCAGAAATTCTTAGTGGACCAAAATAATCCATAAATTTTAATGTGAATGTAAATCAAAATACATCTATGGATTAAGTATATTTATTTTCTCCGAGGTCCCGGGTTCGATTCCCGGACGGGTCAATGTAGAAAAAATGTGTTTTTCTACATTTTCTCGGGTCTGGGTGTTTGTGGTACCTTCGTTGTTTCTGGTATCCAAAATACGAATGCTTTAAATAGTTATTCAAATTGGGATCAGAACAATGTATGTGATGTTGTCCACATTTATTACGAGTATTATTTATTTTCCTTACACAGTACATATAAGCCTACAGTTTTCACAAACAAAATTTATTGAAACCTTAAGTTGATTCAGCATTAAGTCGACTTTATACTGAATCGGTACGACGTTCGCCGGGTCAATTCGTAAGTAATAATTAACCCTGAGTGACCGCGACAGCAATCATTGCCAACACACCCGGGCAGGACGATCGAGATCCACTTTATATGCTAATACCGGTTAAAGTCAAGGGTATACTAGTCCGGATATTAAACGACTGTCGACTCTTTTCAGTCGCCATCTGTTAGTTTGCTAAAGGATGCATTACCATAACTTTGGGTCACGAAATAACGTAGTATTTGAGAGTCATATTGTTTGCCACCTCCTTTAGATACTCAGAACATGGAAAAAGGTTCGAAAGGCGATGTAGGTGGGGAAGGCACGCCACAGATGTTATGAGCAAATGCGTAAGTGCTGTGATTAGTTTCTTTTGACGTCGAGCAACCCTACGATAATAGTCGCGTGACGTCAAAAGAATTTGCTTGTTTGGTGTTCTTTGAACTTGTGTATGTGTAGTGGGGCGCAAGCGGCGACATCGGTTCTCATACAAATGGCGCCTTTCTAACCTTTTTCAATGTTCTGTGGTTAGAGCAGTCACTCGGTAAGCGAAAGGTTGTGGGTACAAATCTCATCTTAGCTAGTCGAAACATGTTTATTGAAATTGTAATTTTAAAGAACGGTTTTAAAAACAGGAATGCCTTTATCACTAGCGCTCCTTTAACTTTGTACGCGTGGTGCGTTCCCGAACAGCTCCGAGATGATTTCGAAATTTCGCAATCCTTATCTCTGCACCAAATCGATTTCACCATTTTTAACGCCTTAAAAGGATTGGTTAAAAGTTACTTTCGGGGATTTTAAATTACCTGTCCATGCTTAGTAATTTATAGATCTATTCCCGGACGGGAAAATTAAGAAAAACCTTTTCTATATGGTCTAAGTCTTTGTACCTTGTTTTTTCAGGTTTCAACTAAATTAATTAAATATAAACAGACAAAAAACATAATAAATATCAATTTAGGTTAGTTTATAATTGTAGTTGGCTTAAGAGCATTGAACCAACGTACATAATTTAATACGACTCGACTTCCGTTCCATTGAACTCCGTGATGGAGCGATGTTAACACCTGTTTCACCTTGGTGTTGTTTGCTCAGAGGCCCCGGACTCGAAACTCAGATAGGTCGAAGTAGAAAAAAAAAACTTTTTCAGTATTGTCTCTGGTCTGGCCGTTTGAGGCACTATCGTTGTTTCGGATTTCCTCAAAACAAGTGCTTTAGTTACTTACTTTGGGATCATTACAATGTATATCATGTTGTCCATTTTCATTTACTTATTTATGTAAAAGCTGTTGGCCGCGTCTTCGTCCCCGTCAATTTCTGTTATTATGATCGCGATTAAGAAGTTTTAAAAATAATATAGCCTAAAGCCTTCCTCGATAAATGGATTATCCAAAACAAAATTTTTTTTTCAATTCGTGCCTGCTACTTGCGGAGAGTTACGCGTTCAAACAAGCAAAGAAACTCTTCAACTTTATAATATTAGTATAGATGGAACATTAGGTAAACGATGCATTATTCGATAGTATATGGTCTCTTTGAAGTGTGATAAAACTGAACATTTTTCTATACAATATCTGTAAAAGTAAAGTAACACTGTATAATCATCCAACTGCAGGGAAAAGGCCTCCATCATTGAATTCAAGTTACCACAGCAATGACCCGAAATCTTGCCCCGATTTTTAAATCATTTGCACACCAACGGGGCTATATTTCCAAAGCCATGGAGTAAATGAGAAAAAAATGTCAATTTTTTTTAAGGACATACTCGTATTTCAAAAAGACGTGGTCTATCTTCTTAAATTATGTACTAGCTGTTGCCCGCGACTTCGTCCGTGTCAATTTCTGTTATTATGCAATCGCGATTATTTTTGCATCATTTTTCACTGCTGCTTCGCTCCTATTGGTCGCAGCGTGATGTTATACATCGCAGATAAATGGACTATCCAACACAAAAAGAAGTTTTCAATTTGAATCAGTACTTTCTGAGATTAGCGCGTTCAAACAAACAAACAAACTCTTTATAATATTAGTATAAATAAATTATAAATTATTTGTTTTATAAGATAAACATATATTTTATTCAAGCGTCATCAATGAATAGACGTCAAATTTCACTTACTATCTATGTATTTAAGCCAGTAGACTAACGACAACAATATCTGTAGGTACTACTACTGCACTCTATTTTTCTTACAAATGGTTTTTTATGCATTTAATTGGTGGTGTTATTTGAAAATGCAAGACCTGTAAGATTGTGGGTTTGAGGCTGTCGAAATATTTTTCAACGAATTGGAATTTTATTTTGACGTGACAACGTCTTATAAATTGGTTTGCCGGGTGACACTTCAAGAAACTGCGTTACGCTCCGCTCACGTTATGCGCTCACAATGAGAGCGAGTGAGAGGCACGCGTCCCTTCCACTCGGGCATGGTTAGCCCGCCTAAGAGCGAGAGAGACAGACATAAAAAGTGAAAGGCACGCGTCCCTTCCACTCGAGCACAGTTAGCCCGCCTAAGAGCGAGAGAGACAGAGCGAGAGAGAGAGAGAGAGTGAGAGAGATAGGCATACACACCGGTTCATGTCTTGCGCTTCTATAAAATCCAGTTCAATAAAATTTTGTTAATATGAAATTCAGTGCGAGATTTTTTGTATAAATTAATGTTTTAAATATAATTCTTTGTATAAATAAATGTTTTAAATTGTTACTATTATTTCATCCTTCTTCCTACTATACGAATGAATATTCACATTAAAATTATTTTACCACTCAAAGTCGTTGTCACGTAAAACTTTCGCCCGTATACCGACTTTATTTTCTTAGAAATTTTACCAACAGGTAGAACAAGATTATAAAAGTAGGTACCTAAGTGCTGCAGATATTTAGATTTTTCTTAGTTCTAGTCTAGTGTTCTAGCTAGTACATTTAATTTAGAAAACTACTAAAGTACCTAAGAGATAGTGTCGTCTGACTTCTAGAATATTCATTAGCGACTGCACAGTGAGCTTAATTGATTCCGCTCCGCTCTTTTTACAGACAATTTCCTCTAGAAATGTCTGTCAACTGTCTAATTTTGTAGTTTGAGCGCGACGCAAAAATGGTCTAATTGGCTTGAAATGCAGGCTTATAAAAATAATTTGTACTAATTTCATACATAAAATATCAGATTTTTATACACAGTTCTATAAATAAATAATATCATAATATGTGTCATACTGCTTATATCTTAATATATAAAAAATTCGTGTCACGTTGTTTGTCCGCGATGGACTCCTAAACTACTTAATCGATTTTAATTAAATTTGCACACCCTGTGCAGTTTGATCTAACTTGAAAGATAGGATAGCTTACATCTCAATTTATAGCCATAATATTATTTTATTGCAAGTTTTCTGTGCAACACAAGGAATTTACATATTACATGTAAGTTTCTTGGTATAACATGGTAAGGTAAACGCCGTAGTCGCCATATTTGATGCCAATATATGATATTGTGTGACGTCTTACATCAAAATCCAATGGGGACTACCGTTTCTTTGCTCACCAGTTGGCGCCACTGTAGACTGAGGTCCGGAGGTATAGCTGTCAAAGGCGATCGGCGCCGAAACAAAGTGTTAAATCTTGAATCTAATTAAAGTTTATTATTTATAAATAACTACCTTGATGTCAAAAAACTAACTTCTGAAATAGTTGCTCTTTGAGGCCGCCTATTTTTGCACTTTTTCTTAATTCCGTTTTCAAAGCGTTCACATTAATCGCCAAATAATCCATATTTGCGATAATTTTACATACATACATATATACATACAATCACGCCTTTTTCCCGGAGGGGTAGGCAGAGACCACATCTTTCCACTTGCTACGATCCTTACAGACTACTTTCGCTTCATCCACATTCATTAATCTTTTCATACACGTTCGCCGGTTTAGGGTACTCTTGACCTGACCTTTCCTTAGAACTTCCCCGATTTGATCAAGATAAGTTCGTCGAGGCCTTCCCCTTCCAACATTTCCGATATTTTCCAGTAGGTAAATTTAAAAATAATATAATTTATGTAACAAAGCCCGCTAAAACCAGTGAAAAGTGAATGTTTTTGGACCTCACGCGCCTCTAGTGGCAAATTCACTAGCGATAGCCCCTATTATATTATTATTCTGAGGCGATAAGAAGTTCGCGGGGCTTGACCCCGCGAACTTCATATCGCGAACAGTTTAAAAATATTTTATCTAAGCAAATTTAAAGTAACGAATATGAATTAAATTTGAATGGAACTTAGGTTAAAGAACACTCAAGAGTCCAGTGGTGCTCATTTAATGAGGACGTGTTTCGGTCACTGATTGCGAAAGGTGTATTAAATATGATGCTAAGCTAAGATTAGAATAGCTAGCTGGTATACAGTATAATATGATTTCACTTGATTTAAGGAAAGGACTAGCGGTATTGCTCAAAACCATGGTTCGAATATTTCTTTTATTTTTTAATTTTTATTTATTGAGAAAACCAACATCGTATACAGTAAATTTTAAATAAACATGTAGAATGCAAAAATAAATATGGCCAATAACAGGTTTCCCTAAATTAAACAAAGAACGCTAGGCTACGTTGCTTTAATGTTGATTTTATTTCGTTGTTCCTAAATGTCACATAGCTCCAAAAACATGAAGTAAATGTGAAAAAATGACCACTTTATGCATATATAAGGAAGGTATATCAAAAAGTAAGATCTTTCTTATATTATATAATATAAATTATATCTATACATATAAAAATCAAAGCTTTTCGTTTGTTTCGGTAAAACTCGAGACCGGCGGGGCCGATTATTCAGATTTTGGTTAAGAAATATTTCTCGTAGTCTAGGGAAGGTTTAAACGGTGAGAAAATATGGGAAAATTGCGAGGAAGGTAGTAAAAAAGAAACAATTCCATTATCCCATATAAACTGTTCTACTTACTTCCCTGTCAAACATTTGACGTTCGTCCCGCGGTACGGGTTCACTCGAATTAAAGCACGTATTAAGGGTTTTGAATCGACAACATGACTCAGATTATCGCATATATGTATTTTAATATTTAGATGGAAGATATATTTTTCTGTTATGTGATACGAAGTAAACCGGGTCATCTTTATAAAATTTCTTATACCATTTGGTCAACGTAATCAAAATATATCTATAAAAATATTAGTAGTCTCTGAGATCAGCCCTACAATGGACAGACGAACATGGCCGAACTGTGAGGGTTTTGTTGTCAACAATGCACACGAAAAAGTATGTTATTTGGTTATGGGTAAGCAAAGACAAAGTAAATGCGTGTATCTTAATATTGTATAGTAATATGTGTAATTCTACGTGTGCTAAACATTTTTAAGATGGGATATCTAAATATTTCTACCTGAAAACATCTACGCCGACCGTGCCGTGAAATAGAATTGCACTTCTTCTCATCCTCTGGCCATCGCAAGAGGCGACTAAATTAGTACTGCCAGAAGAAGAGGGGCAGTGGCGTCCCACTCCACTAGTGACCAAACTGCGATCGTAAACTCGCCTGCCAAGTGGCCTATGTAGGTAAACCTGTGGACTGTTATAAGCTAAATGATGGTAAAGATAAATGAAAAAGGGGAATCCAAAAACTTAATTTTCTATACGGTCATCAAATGACAAGCAATATTAAATGGGTTTTTGCGTAGGAAAGTATTATTTTAAACAGTACTATGCAAATAATAACTTTATCTTTGTAATACTATCTTAATATCTGTAACTAATAAAATACCTTTTGATTGATATCGCTTCCGGCTAAGTGATAACAAAGTTGGTACTCTCTCTACTAGTAACTAATTCGTACTGGCCGAAACCAACTTGGCTTTAGCTCTCTTAAAAATAAACATTTGACTTTGTTTTTAAATTTATCTAAAAGATAAAGCACGCCAAGCCGTCGAAGGAATAAAGCTTTGTCAAATTCATTCGTTGGCTAAGACAAATTGTTAGCCCTGTGCTCAAAGCTGCTCGCTGCGGACTTTTTGAGTTATTGCCTTGTTGCCGACAGCCCGTAAATCAGGAGTCGTTAAAAATATGACCCTTGTTGCTACCCGTGCAGGCTAGCAAACAACAACACTATTTAGTTGGGGTCTAAAGGCAGCGCCTACATAGGCACTGAAAATAACGATTCGGATATAGATTTTTAATTTTAAAGGTAAAGTGCAGTAATTTCACAGCTCTTTTATGTGGCATACAACACGAAAGTGTGACAGAGCAACATTCAAAAGCCAGAGAGTAGGTCAGTCACTGCCGTTGTTTTTTTATCTATTTGCTTGTTATTGCCGTCGACTTTGTACACGTAGAAATTGACAGTGTCTTACGAGACCGTACATATATTAAAAATCAGGCCATTATACCCAAAAAGATATAAAAATCAGTCAAGCTCTTTCGGGCAGTTACAAACACCGTGACATGAAATTTTACTATTACAACAAATATAAAAATCAACGCCTCATAGACCATAAAAAGTGGGAATTGGAATAATATTAGGCATAGGTATATACCGGCTGTTCGGAAGAATTTTAGTGTTTATCATCATCAGCAAATCCATTGCTGGAAAAATGGAAGATTTGCGATGATGACTACGTTAGACAAGCAAGTAGTCGATAGCAGTTTGGCTAGTGGCAAAGAGAAGACACTATTGTCTTCTTCCTCTGGCAGTACTCCATAAATCAGCTCTTACGAGATCTATAAGACGAGAAGCCTTTTACGACACCCCGAAAAGTTATTATTTTTAAGCCTAGCAACACACAACATTAAGTTTATGTAATTGAAAATGTGTTTGTTCTGGCAACGATTAGGTAAGTTGGCTTAGTTTGCTTAACGTGCTCTCAGAGGCAAGGAGGAGCTCAGGTTATAAGCCATAAAACACGATTCGGTCCCCGATCCAAGTGCAACCACGGTCAACAGCGCTGAACTAACATGATATTAACAAGGTAGCACCTACCAGCGAAAAATATTTAATAATAGCTCGGGAATTCAAAATGGCTGCACGAACCAAGTTAGCATTTCGTTAGCGACTTTCGGAGAGAACTTTACGAAAAGTTTGATCGTCAATTCGGTCATGTTCAAATAATTATCCTTCACTGTGTGAATATTTATATGTTAATGCAATCCCAGTTTTGCATGGTGTTGACGTTTAATATTCCAATTGAATATGGAAATTTGGACTAACACACGATTATGCAAAATACTTTACAATACGCTTAAGATTTCTTAATACTCATATTTGAAATGTAATCAAAATACACATTTTAGGAGAAAAACCAGAGGCAAAGGACTTTTGACATATGGCACCAATTTTATGTATGTAAACGGTCTTCAGTGATTGTTTAGTATTATAGATGAACTGATTAACTGACATTATTGTGTCTGTCCTCTCGCGACTTTATTCGCGTAGAGGTTTTCACTTATTTTTTTCAGTCTATGTCCCTCTTCAAGATGCAATCTATACCTGTTTTAAACTGAGAAATGCTTTTGTGAAAGGCTCACACCATATTTTTTATTCATTTGATATGTAGTTTCTAAGATAAAAATGCAATTATTATGGACTGCAATGCAACTAACTCCTTACAAAAATTTTAATCAGTCAGCTGTAGCTGTTCAAGCGTTGATACGAGACCAGATAGACAAAGCTACTTTTGCATTTATAATGCAAGTAGGTATGTGTAGAATAGATTTGTGAAAGCAGACATATGAATTGTCTACCTTATGACATGAGCATCATTGTTGCACACTTGCATTTATTGTTTCTTTCTAACTGTCTTTAAAAGCTGCTAGAAAGAATACGTGCTTATATGAGCAGACTGATTTATTAGGGTCGTTGGTATAGGGTTGAGAGATCGAGTAAAGAATTGTTATTATCGCTATTATAATCAGCCTATGCCAGTTCCATGGAGTTTCATTTATTTTTACACTGCTTATTTGTATTTCGACTAATAATGAACGAAAAAATTATAATTATCACAATGATGTAATTATTGATATGTTAACAGAATTATTACTACTAAAATATAACGTTATACCTGGGTGCATCGCAACAACAGAACAGACTGCTGCCACAAAAGAGGTCCATTAATTCGGCCAATCAAACTGTAACGAACTTTCAGTAGAGGTAATATTATACAAAAAGCATATATCATGTTTTTTACAATGACGTTATTGAACTAAACAAACATAATTATTGTATTTCTCTCTAATACAATAGCATGTAATCATGATTTTGACAACCGTTTTCTTCATTAGCCCACATCAGTCCACTGCTAGCCTTAGGCCATTCCAAAATGACGGTTTTGTCATAATCGCCACGTATGCTAAGTGGATTGACGATTGTAGTTTGGTCTATGTCGAAGAGAAAACGCCGCTGCCAGTCTTATGGCGGTATTCTTATGAAGATAAGAGATGGTAATACTCTACTTCTGGACCTAACGACCGTTCAAATACCGTTTTAAGTGTATTCAAATTACTTCCTTCATATCTGGAACTGAAATTTGATAACATAAATAACTTTAGATTTCCGCTAGAAAGCGGTATGTAGGTTGGCATGAATAACGAATAGGCGTATCTGCGCCACTTAAATATTTAGATCAAAGCTCGCCTTTACTCGATTACTACTTTATGCAGAATAAAGCGTGTATCGTTTAATGCAGTCCTATAAATTTGTAAAAAACCATTGTTCAGTGTGTACGTACTATACCTGCATTTGCAATCTGATCTTGCCCCAACGTTGCTGATTCGGCCTTCAATACACCGTCTGATACTTACATTTTTTTCTTTAACTATTATTGGTACAATGATTCTGGTACACTTTATTTAACAACCTCCGTGGCGGAGTGGCGTACACACCGGCTTTTAAGGTGTCGCCTGCTCCGAGGTCCCGGGTTCGATTCCCGGACGGGTCAATGTAGAAAAAATGTGTTTTTCTCGGGTCTGGGTGTTTGTGGTACCTTCGTTGTTTCTGGTTTTCAAAATACGAATGCTTTAAATAGTTATTCAAATTGGGATCAGGACAATGTATGTGATGTTGTCCACATTTATTTATTTAATTATTATTTAAAAAAATTCTAAAATCCTGCAACATTAATTAAAATATTTATACGGATTCTTAATGCAAATTTATCGCCTACCGCAACTTTCTTAATTATACTTAAGTAGGATTCCTTCGGAACGTTTTCCGTTAAGAATGTGCATTCAGCTATAAAAGCAGCAGATCAATTAAAAGTTGGAAGACTGCAGCAAATCAAAGTCAAGCGAGTACAGTTTTGCTCGTTTTAATTGCCCTTGTGCTGGCGCAAGAAGTCTCTCATTGTCTAATTTAATTAAAAACCCGGCTAATTTATTTCGCAATTATGCCATAATAGCCCTCTGCTTGTATTGTTATTATCATCTAAGTTAATTATGATTAAACGAGATTTATCAAACTACTTACTTACTAATAAAGAAGTGACCTGTTATTATGCGCACTTTTATTTTATTACGTTTCGTCCTTCCTTCTTTAATATTTCTTTGTAATAAATGACATATAGTAATTAGTTTTTGTATGAAATTGTCTTATAGTTCAACCTATTTTAAGGTGGGAATCCCCGAATAAATGAACATTTACACTACAAAGCTACATCTTAAAGCTACAATGTTAGCATAATAATCGTAGCAAGTTGCCGTAGCACACTTACTACGCTGTAGTGCCGTAGCATTATTGTAAAGCGTTGTAGCTACGTGATACGAATACGATGCAATAGTTTGAATCCACTCTTGAATTTAGTTTGAATTTAATAAACAGTAATTTCGAGTTATATCTGTTTAAATATAGGATGTGCGATATGCAAGTATAAAATACAGGGTTTACCAGGGCATGGTGCAATTGAGGTTATGGGAGAAAGTATAGATAGATGTTAACCATGTTAACAAAAAAATATTCATTGGAAAATGAAATTTAAACAAATGTTATTGAAGGTCAAAGCTTCGTTAATAACATAAACAAACGATATCATATTAAATTAATCAGAAATTAAAATAGTTATAGCCTGACATAACAATATGAATTTACTTGACCAACCATAATATAACTAAACTTCAAGGGAAAAGCTCTCAATCGTTTCATTTTGAACTACTACAATTGCAGTTATAATGAAATTAGAGTTAAAACTATGTTTGTGTTACGTATATAAATATATAATGACACTAGCTGTTCCCCGCGACTTCGTCCGCGTCAATTTCAGTTATTATGATCGCGATTATTTTTGCAACATTTTTCACTCATGCTTCGCTCCTATTGGTCGCAGTGTGATGTTATGTAGCCTAAAGCCTTCCTCGATAAATTGACTATCCAACACAAAAATATTTTTTCAAATCAGTCCAGTACTTCCTGAGATTAGCGCGTTCAAACAAACAAACTCTTCAGCTTTATAATAATAGGGGTTAAAGTATGAAATTGCCGATTATTTTCCCACTTTTTATTTTGTTTATAGCTCTTAAGTATTGTCATATTATTGCGTAATTCTTTTTGTATTGTATCAAAAACTAAATAAAGTAACTTTTGACTTAAAAAAAAATGCAATACTAGTGCCTATTACTTCAAAGGAAGTCGTTGAATAGACCCCTTACAATGCGTCAGCTGACCTCCTTGTTTCAATTAAGTATATTTGTATTATATACTTTGATTTTCAGAAATTTAAATATTTTAATGCGTAGCTTTATAACCATCTAACTTACACCTTTAATTGCATCGAAAACGGTTCAGGCGTTTTTGAAAAAACTAAAAAATTGTTAGTATGGAAAAATTACTTTTCTCGATTTCGTCCATACCAAACGGCAATTTAATACTTTAACCCCTAATATTAATATAGTATAAATACATTACATAAATGTTTAACGCATAAAGATCAGTTTCAATCAACAAAACTAACGTTTCGTGATGGTCAATCTGCTATCAATGCGTTTCTCAAACATCACAAGGAAAGGTTTTTAAAATATATTAAAGGGACTACTAGAGCCATGTGCTGCCTCCAATTGATTTAATTTTATTACTTCTAAACAAAATCAATTCTCAAAAAACTAGAACAGTATCATTTTAGCAAATTACCTCTAGTATTTATTGAAAATCAAATCTCAAAAAACTAGAACAGTATCATTTTAACAGTAAATTTTTCATTTAAGTAACAAGGCTGTTACTACTATAGGCATAACCATTCCACTGCAGGGAAAAGGCCTCCACCATTGAATTCTAGTTACCACAGCAATGATGGGTACTGGCATAATCACCACGCTTGCCAAATGCGGGTTGGTGATCACAAACCCGAACAGTGTTCGAAAATTCGAAACTTTTTGGTTGCCCGACCCGGGAATCGAACCTGGGACCCCGAGATCATGGCCCGGTATTAAAACCACTAGACCAACGGGGCGTCATTCAATAAATTTTTCATTTAGTTGTTTTTAAGTCGAATTTGTCGCTATCGACAAAAGCTGCCGCTTTTAGCAATAATGTACAATACGAAAGAATGCCAGAATGAAAAGCAGTTAACAGTGATTCAATAAATACTAGAGGTAATTTGCTAAAATGATACTGTTTTAGTTTTTTGAGAATTGATTTTGTTTAGAAGTAATAAAATTAAATCCGCCTATAGCTCTAGTATTCTCCTTAATGTTGTATCTGGCTTCTCTCAGACGGCATTTAGTAAACCCGTCACTTGTCGAGTGGCGAGTTTGATTAGTACGTATTAAATCACTCGCCTCCGCGGACGCAAAATGAATATTCGTTATTCGTCAGGCGGCTGTCATTAATGTGCTTCCAAATTCCCCTAATTCGTTTAATTGTGCGTGAGCTTCTGATTGGCGTTGGGGAGACTTTATTTATGCGTAGATCGAATATCAACTTTGAGGATGACGAATTGTTTTTTTCTCTTTATTACAAAGCTGGCTTTTGCCTGTCAAGTCGTCCGGGTGGAATAGTTACTTTGGGAAATCTATGTCTTTTCCTAAGGTGAATTATATTTCTGTTGCAATTTTAACAAATTCAGTTAAGTGATTTAGGCGTTCAAACGTAACAGACAATAGGTAGTGATTTTTTAGATTAATATACAATAACACTTACCAATAACATGGGTTTCTCAACAGAAACCAATGGTAAAATAATTTCCTAAATCGGTTTAATTGATCCAGAGATTACAGCCCTACAAACCCACAAATTTTTAATGTTATATTAAGTATTAGTTGGTTTAGTGGATTAAATACCGGGCCAAGATCTCGGGGTCCCAGGTTCAATCCCCGGGTCAGGCAACAAAAAGTTCGGGTTTGTGATCACCAACCCGCATTTGGCAAGCGTGGTGATTATGCCAGTTCCCATCATTGCAGTGGCAACTTGAATTCAATAATGGAGGCCTTTTCCCTGCAGTGGGATGATTATAGGCTGTTACTACATAGTCAGGTCATAAGTTCTGTCACACAATAAAAACTTTTGAATTTAGAATGCTGGCTACAAAAAAGTTTATTGAATTCGAATTAATATTTTTTTTTAAGACATGCCTCACTGGGCCACACAGAGCCATCTAGTCCCAAAGTAAGGTACTATTAAGTACCCTGTCGTATGGGGTACTAGACAACCGATAAGCTTACTTATATACTTTTTTTTTTGTAATACATAATACATAGAAAACACCCAGACCAGTACAAACAGACATGTTCATACACACAAATATTTGTACTGTGCGGGGATCGAACCCGCGAACCATGGCTCAGAAGCAGCGTTTAAAACCGCTGATCCAAATGGTCTTCAAATTTTTCATGAAAATAAAAATGTGTACTTTTTAGAATTTTCTCGATTTTTAGGGTTCCGCACCCAAAGGGTAAAAACGGGACCCTATTACTAAGACTTCGTTGTCTCTCCGTCTGTCCGTCAGTCCGTCTGTCCGTCTGTCCGTCGCTCTGTCATCAGGCTGTATCTCAAGAGCCGCAACAGCTAGATAGTTGAAATTTTCACAAATTGTGTATTTCTGTTGCCGCAATAACAACAAATACTAAAAACAAAATAAAATAAATATTTAAAGGAGGCTCCCATACAACAAACCCGTTTTTTTGGCCTTTTTGGCCCTTCGTGCGCGAGTCCGACTTGCACTTGGCTGGTTATTAAATATGGAGTGGACAATTAAAGAAGACCTTGTCGCGGTTATTGCGTTGCATCGTTGCGGTTACGCGCCAATTCAGATTTTCGACTTACTGAAAAATTTAAATATATCAAAAGGTTCGTTTATCGTACCATAAAACGATACAATGAAGACTCTAGTGTAGATGACAGGTCAAGAAGTGGTCGCCCTCGCTCTGTTAGGACTCCAGCAGTGATAAAAGCTGTGAAGGCGCGAATTCAAAGAAATCCCATACGTAAGCAGAAACTGTTGGCCCTTCAGATGGGGTTAAGAAGGACCACGGTGAAAAGGTTGTTAAATGAAGACTTAAGGCTTAGGGCATATCGAAGAAAAACAGGACATCGTTTGGACGCTCGTTTAATGGACCTGAGACTGAAGAGATGCCGCGCTTTGTTAAAGCGGTACGAGGGAAAAAAGCATCTTGAAATTCTTTTTTCGGATGAAAAAAATTTCACCGTGGAAGAGAGCTACAACAAACAAAATGATAAGGTGTACGCACACAGCAGTGAAGAAGCGAGCAACCGTATTCCGCGTGTCCAACGAGGTTAGTTTCCATCCTCGCTCATGGTTTGGTTGGGAGTCTCTTATTGGGCTTAACTGAGGTACATTTTTGTGAGAAAGGCGTAAAAACGAATGCAGTAGTGTATCAAAATACAGTCCTCAAGAACCTTGTGGAACCTGTTTCTCATACCATGTTTAATAAAAGGCATTGAGTATTCCAACAAGATTTTGCGCCAGCTCATAGAGCGAAAAGCACACAAGACTGGCTGGCGGCGCGTGAAATCGACTTCATCCGGCACGAAGACTGGCCCTCCTCCAGTCCAGATTTGAGTCCGTTAGATTACAAGATATGGCAACACTTGGAGGAAAAGGCCTGCTCAAAGCCTCATCCTGATTTGGAGTCACTCAAGGCATCCTTGATTAAGGCAGCCGCCTATATTGACATGGACCTCGTTCGTGCTGCGATAGTCGACTGGCCGCGCAGATTGAAGGCCTGTATTCAAAATCGCGGGGGTCATTTTGAATAAACTTTATTACCATATGAATCTATGTTTTATTAAGTTCATTTTGCTATATAAATGGTTACATAAATAGTAAACATGTCTAAATTATTTCATATTACACATGTGACAGAACTTATTATTATTATTATATATTTATTGCGGGCAACATAGGTCCATGGGTTAGTACTAATTCAGAAACTTAAAAGTAGGTGTTAGTATATACATATTTTAATTTAATGTTACTTTAATAAGTCATGTACCTGGGAGGCATCTCCCGCGGACACCAACCAGCAAAGCTATCACTAGCTAACTCGGTCATTATCCGCAAGAAATGCCTCAAAATAGGTGCATGCGGATCCTCTGCCACCGTTTTCAGGATGCTGTTGACTTATGACCTGACTAGGTATATAACGTCGTCCTGTGAAAAGTTTTGCCAAAATTGCCAACCATACAAATTTAAACTTTTATGGTCACTATTAAATGAGTTTCTCATTTCAAGATTTCTACCATGTATATTCTCCGTGAACAGAGTTCTTCTGTTATCATGACGCTTGCAATAGTGGCGAAAAATCAAAATCAAACTCATGAAAAAAAGGTACATGGTCGAAATCTTAAAACTTGTTTTTATTATAAATGGGAAAGTTGTAGCTGATTTTTGTTATTTAATTACGTCTAAGCGGCTCAATGGATCTCTGTGATAAGACATAAGATAATTTTTATCACTTAAAATGTTCAGTTTCCGTGAAGTTCATTCAAATCAGGTTAGAAACGTAGTTCAGAGAAGGTTTAAATGGTGAGAAAAGATGGAAAAATTGAGAAAAAGACAGTAAAAATTAAAAATAACTCTATACCTATACTGTTCTACCAAATTTACTGTCAAACATTTGTCCCTCGGTACGGCAGATTCGGGTCCACTCGAATTGAAGCACGTATTAAATTAAGGGTTTTGAATCGACAACATATATCCACATAACTCAGATTATTGCATATTTAAATATTAACTTAAATATTTAGATGGTTGTCATTGTTAGTTCGTTGGGAAATTTTTATCATGTGAAATGAAGTAAATCGAGTCATCTAGTCTGGAATAAAATTTCATTAAGTAAATTAGCACAACCAGTAGAATAAAATTTTCTGTATAGTACTATAGGTTATCTAAACACACTGTGATTTGCATTAAAATGATATATATAATGTATGTTACAACTATGTTTGTTCTAAAGTTCAATTAAGCTCCAAAGATGGGGTAGAAGTCGTCTTTTTAATTGCTATCTCGAACTAAATATTTCGGGTTTCACGCTTTACCGCTTGACTAAAAATATTGTAAATTTTCAAGATTTTATATGAGTGATTTTGATTATTATGTTTTCTTTTTATATTCCAGGTGATCTGAGGTGGGCAGCGGACGGCCGCGGCACAAACACACATGCTGACGATATGGTTAGTAAAATTAATAATTCTCTTCTAATGGCTAGTATAGACTAATCCTAGTAAAGACTAGGACTAACGAATGGATAATATGAGAAATTCATATGACATATGTATTTTATGTAAGTACTCAAGTACGAGACGCTCTCAAAATTACATCCATTGAAAATGTTGTATTCATAACATCAATAAGCTGAAGCTTAACAAATATCTAGAGCACAAGAAATTACTCGCTCAAAAGAGAGTCGCCGTCTTATTTTCGCACCACCTCCCAATAAGGTTAGGATCACGATTTCCACAATGGTGAATTACCAGAATATGTAGGTTTATGAGTGTTGAGATGATAGACCTTTTGCATATTGTCGAAAAAAGGCTTACTTTGTCTCTAACTATTCCCATACAAACAAAAATTCGAAAAGCATACAATTATGGTTTATGCAGTTTTAGATCTAAGAGTTTCAAGGATACCAAAGACAAGACACTGCTGCGCCGCCTATTCTATCTTCTTCTTCTGTCTTTTGCAATATTTAAGTAGATACTTTAAGTAGAGAGAGTAATGCTTAAATAAATGTGTTCTTAAATGGGTTCTACATAGCAAATAAACATAATAATATGAATGCTTATTTGAAAAATACTCAGATAGCGTCTCTCAGTTAGTTATTCTAAAGAATAATGTCATGGTTTGGTCATGGTTTGATGCTATGATGAGATCGTTTGAAATTAAAACCCAATGGGTACTCAAGTCTATAGTCCCTTGAAGTTGTAAAAAGATTCTGACGCTCATGCAGCAAAAAACATTTTGGTACTCGTATTTCGACATTTTCAAGGGAATCAAAAGTTATAATAAGGTACTTCACGTTGACCTAGAACAAGAAATTTGGCAAGTAATACCGTAAGACTATGAGTTACTAGTAGTACTGTTTACAGAACATACATTTTCGGGCTCTATTGCCCTATTAAATGAAGATCAATGCCCTTGACCGCTTTTCTCGTTTGATAGTAACACCGCCATCTAGCGGTTTGCTACTAAACTGAATGCCGGCCCGCTTTTGTGTTTCTGAAGCATTTTGCAACGTAGTTCATGCACCACCCGCTTGGCGGCGTTAAACAGACTCGAATTAATGACAAATTGTTTAAGGGAGCCGCTGCTGCCTTCTATACAAATAGTAGAACTCCAACTTTTTTATGAATGTTTTTGTTTTTGTTTGTTTTAGGATACAGTATGGCCCCGGCACATCGGCTCAACTCACTCGGATGCCTGTCACTCTCGCTGCTATGTCTTTTCGCCACTACTCTTCAAGTCACAAGCGGTAAGTAGATTTAAATATTTTAATTGTCTTTTTAGTATCTATCCGGCATCACAAAAAAATATTGTCAATTTGACCGACGGTTGAAGCATATAATAATGTACAAACCAATAAGTATCTGTCTTTTGTTCATAAGTTAAACCGAGAGTATATAGCCGATATTTTGTTTTAAGGCGATCATTGAAAACTAAGTTTTATTCATAACAGAGTTCGACAAAATTATTAATCTAGTACAATTAAGCGTTCTGTAGATAATAAACTAGTGTGTACTACGAAAATCGTAACAGTTCTCAGTCACTACTAATTTAAAATATCGTAGCACTTACTACAGCACTAAGCATTATATTAGGAACATATTCGTAGCACTGCTACTGACGATACTATGAATTATCGTAGCATCGTTACTGCAGCATCAAATATCGTAGCGTTTTAGCAGGGTCTGTGGTTTAGCGTTTTTACGAAGCGTCCATCCTATTCTGCAGCCATTAAATTCCTAAACAGTGACCAAACTTCGCGTATCCGACCTAAAAAAGGCAACACAAAAGGACGTGACGTAAGTAGAATAATGTTATATCTACCTATTACGCGTTTATCTAGGGGGCGGGTTAACAACGCGATAACCGAAGATGCAGGGATATACGTTTATCCAATCGCTCGGAGGCCGCTTAGTGTAAAATCCCGATCAAGTAGGGAAAGAGATTCTAGTGATCGAAACCGAGGATTTAGGATATTATGCGAACGTTTACCTTTTGCTTAGCTATTGTTATCGACATACTGCTTTATAACTTACAATTTTAAGTATTATACTTGAATTTATTAAAATCCAAATATGTTTTTACAATTCTTAATTACGGGTTAAAATAAAAATGATACTTGACTTGAAACTTTTGCAAAACTTTATCCTTGATCGCTTGCAACAGTGCTATATCAGTACTGTTGCAACATAAACGAAAAGAAAACATAAATTTTAAGAGTATTCACATAGGTATTCAAAAACACATGGCCGATATAATTTTTAAACACAACTATCGCGCAGGTATTTTTATAAAATAACCATTTTGAAGATTTGTAGGGTCAATAGCATTGGTCAATTAGCAATTAATAGTAGTGCAATTCAATATGACCTTAGAACAAATAACGCTAAACTCAAATTAAAATTATTCTCCATGTTGGGTGTAACTTATGGAATCACAGGACACATTCCTAAGAACATGCGTGGTATAGGATATCCTTTGGGACGGCTGGGAGCAGACGGAAACATAGCCGTCCTGCTCTTATCCTGCTGCAGATGTTGCTGTCCCGCTCTCTAGCCTAGAGGCGATCAATAAGGATTCCGATTATAAATTCGAGAATGCCTTCGGGCATAAGATGGAATTCCTCTAATGATGTTTTATGGTCCGTTCGGTTTTTAATGCGATTGCTTTTTTCGAATTAGGTAAGGTTGAATCTTCCTACCGCGTTGGAGCATGTATAAGGTTGTTACATTTTCTGAGATGGACAAAGTGTAGCGAAAGTAATGAGAATATACAGACTGAAGCTAGAATAGAATAGTGTTTTTCTTACTGTAAAACTATATTGTAGTACAGGATATGTATATGAAATATATACAGGATGTTAGGTAAATGGGGGTAAATGGGGTTAAATGGTTTATCAAACAAAAACTAGCCTATGTTAACAACTGAATAGAAGCACCCTTCTCGACCAATAGATGTCGTTAGAAGCGACTGAAGGAATACCGCCTGAAGGTGACAGCAGCGTCATCTCGCCACTATTGCACGAACTGCGATCGCCAAGTTTGGAAATTACGGTGAAGTCCTTCTTTTGGAGAGACTAATGTCCAGCATTGAACTGATGATAAGATATCAAGAGATGAACAAATCAGTCATCTCTCCACCATTAGACAAACTGCGATCGGCAGGCTTGGCGATTATGGCGAATTCCTCCTTCTGGAGAGACCTATATCCAGCAGTGTACTGGTGTGGGCTGATGATGATGAGATATCAACAGCGACGAACATAATGTGTCTTTTAACATGAACTATTTATCAGTACCAAACTGTCATCAAACGTCTTTAGACTACAAGTTTCTTTTCCGGATTCCATACCAAAATAAAGTAATAAAAAAACTTCTGGCCGGAATCTAATTTTAAGGGCGCCCCTATATACGACGATTTCACCCTTCGAGAGATATTTTATTAATTTGTATCGTCGTTTACGCCACTTTCATAACATTTAACGGCTGTTACACACAACGAAGAACCTATCCGACGGGAATATGTCATAGGTACTCAATGATTACACTAACGGCGAAAAAAAAAATTCATCTCAGTGGATTATATTTTTTATTATATTTATTTATTGAAATTTGCGAGCGGTGAATGAAAGAAGGCAGGCATATTTAGACAGGTTTATTTTTTTTATGTGTGACATTATTTCGATTGTTTCTTTCCTTGCATGTGTGTTAAGTTTTTTCTGAGTCAAATATTAGGGAAAGAAAATCATAGTTAAAATGCTATAAAAATTTTTGCCTTTTTTTTCTTTTACACTTAACAATACTTTAAATATTTTTCGAACCTTTTTTATTTGCTATGATTTTTTATATTTTTTACGTAGGTATGCTTCAGACCAGCTCCTGTGAATTATTCAATAAACACCAAGGCACACCATACCAATAAACTCTTAATATATTACAACGATAACTTTTCATCACGGCCTTCATAGGCTTCTTAGCCGAGCGTAAGATTTTTCTCAGGCTTAATTCATGCCTCCCTTTTTAATTTTAACGGCATTTTTAATACCTCATTGTTGTCCTGTGCTGCCTTGTCTTATCTGTGTTGCCTCTTGCCATTAGCTTAATTGCGTTCTCTGTAAACACATTTCAAAAACATTTTTCGCTGTCGGCATTGCGAATGAGTTTTCAAAGGGAACATAGCAGCGAAACGAATCACGTGTGTCATTAAGTCATGAGCTTGTATTTCTATAATCGAAATAAAAGCTTCTGTTTGGATTTATATTATAAATGTTTAGACTAAGATAAGTAAGAAAAAAATAATAGTTAGTCTTTGGTTAAGTTTTGGCATATTGGAGATAGAAAACATCTTCTATCTCTGATTTTTCAGAGAAACAAAGACAAAAGTGGTTTTCTATCTCGGTTATGCCAAAACTGAAGATAGATAGGTTATTGGGAACGGTCGTTAGTTAGCTGGTGGACACAAGTCAGACAATATTTTGAGTCTGTTATATCATGTGGCAAAATCATGTTTGGCACGGACTTTTCGAACTATAGGTGCTTTTCTTCGGTATTTTTTTTATGACTAAAATTTGTTTTTGTGAGTTGCAGGCTGCACACACTATTTTTCTAAATTGGTTTCTTGAATATTGCGAATACTATACATTGGAATGAAAGATAGATTAACGGATTTAACTTGTGTTTATTATGGTTTTACATTATACTAGTTGCCCGCGACTTCGTCCGCGTCAATTTCTGTATTATGATCGCGACTATTTCTGCAACATTATTCACTCATACTTCGCTCCTTTTGGTCGCTGTGCGATGTTATATATCCTAAAGCCTTCCTCGATAAATGGACTATCCAACACAAAAATATTTTTTCAAATCGAACCAGTACTTCCTGAGATTAGCGCGTTCAAACAAACAAACAAACAAACTCTTCCGCTTTATAATATTAGTATAGATTATTTGGACTATTCCGACGTTTCAAAAACTTCACAGTGTTAGTGGTCACAGTAAAACCCAGATAAACGCCGTTAAATCCGTAAATAATTTCAATGTATGGTATTCGTACAGTGTAGTTTCCTAGACTAAATTAACCTGGCCGGAAAACAAATCCGGCACCCAAGGTAGTAGGCAAACTACAGCACCACTACACCAACTGGGTCGTTTTTCTAAGAACGAAAAATTCTATGCTGATACATGTTTCGATAAGTGATGCTTGATCTTGCAGTCTCTCATCCCAGAGTCGATATTGATTAGCTATTTTGGATCGACCTACTTTCACGCTTGATTCCACAATCCTCTAGTTAGATAATTATACTCATCTTGATGGTTCTCTCATATTTAAAATGTAATGAAATTTTTTATAACGGTGAGCTTTTTTTATATAAAGACAAATGCTATTTTTTTTTACTCTACGCCACTTTCCTCTTTCAATTGTAATTCAACTGATATCTACCTGAAGAATGTTTGGAAGAGCTCGTTTCTAGCGATAAGACCACCTAAATTGTGCAGTTAGGATTGTATTTTCTTATGTTACATTTGTTTTGTTAAGTGTGTAATAAAAATTATCTAATGATAGGTAACTATCTATCTTTGACGTAATGCCTAAAAAATACATATTAAGAAAAAAAAACAGAATTATATTTTACTATCACATCTTATTCTTATCCGTATCTTTAAATAGCACAGTTGGTAATATTAATTAGTGTTAAGACTTAATTTCATTTAAATGACTATGTTGAAGTACAATACCTTAGTAAAAAACTTTACAAGTTATTACTGACTGAGTTATTTCGTCTATGCATCAATCATAGTGAGCTTACATAGCTTGGATTGGAAACTAAGATTACATTCAAGGTTTTTAACGATTAAAAGATTTTATTACCACCGTATAAAGCTAGTTCCTCATAAGTGCCTACGTCGAGACACTTCTCTCTGACGGGTGCTGAACTCTTATCTCTGAGAATAATCTTTACTTGTCGCGAACTAGGTCATTCTTCGTCCAAACTGGACGGCTTACGTATAACATTTAATATTTTATGTCTATGCTTCGCGACCTTTTCTGGTTCTTTGTAGTTATGGTATTAGTCTTTGCACTATTTCAAGCCAGTATTTTTTTTCCACTAAAGTTGGTACTTACCTAAGTTTTGCCATACTTTAGTGTAAAAAACACAAACAAAACACAAATTTGTCAAAGCGTCTTTGAGTAATCGGTGATCAGTGATAACCCAAAAATACAAAAACTAAAAAAAACTTGTCGAAATAAAAACCTCCTCCTTTTTTGAAGTTGATTCAATTCGGACTATATTATGATAATCATTACATATAATATTATTATATTATTATTAAATGATAGATTAATAAACACTTAATATAGTATTGTAAACAATCTCTTTCTTCGATAGTAAAAAAATATCTCTCCGTTCTAGATTATCAATGCCTTGTTAGCTTTACTTTGCATTTCGGGTTGCATTCAACCACATGAAGAGTTAAGTATTTAGACTTTTTATTCCAGAAAAACATAAGTTTCCCGGGAATAATTTTACATTAAAAATTCAACCTATGAAGTCGTTAGTAAAAGCTAACAGAATCGTAACGTTAAGTCATGATGTTGATGCTTGATCAATCAACCAGAAATGCTAAACAACCTTCAGGTGATGGATCCGATCTACATATTAAACGACTAACAATGTATGATATTTCGGAACTAATAAATGTCAAATATCAAATATTCCACTGGTATTCGAGCAAGATAAATCGTTCACAGACTTCCGACCTTCCTGCACAAACTAACGGTGCAATTTCAACCTTATTGGCAAATGGAATAAGATGCAAGTATGTTAGCAGGTGGAGTATGTCGACTGCGGTGTTGGGTGCCTCGGAAATAGATTCAGTTCCGTTGGTTCAAGGGGACCAGGGTTGTCTAGAGCTTCTTAGTCTTGGTGCCTCAGATTTTGATTCAGTCCTTTTGGAAATTAATTTTTAGTCACATATGAAGTGAAGCATCTTATATAAGGTTCGATGGCGTGTGTTGTCGACCTCAATCAAATAGAATAATAGAAGCATCATCTTTCCACCATTTTGGCCAAACTGACTGCCAACTCCACGCGTGGCGATTACAGTAATATTCTTACTTTGGATAGGCATATGTCCAGCAGTACATAGAATTAGCTGATGATGTTTGTGGAATGATAGGTAATGATGAGAGAATAGTTTCGCCATGTCCCTAATTTTGTACCCCATACACAATTTATATTTGTTTTGTTTTTGCTCAGTTTGTATAAAGCTGTTTTTTTTTAATATTAAATATGGGGAACCGGCTTGTCGAGGACGATTAAACAAGTAGGTACTCGTAGTCCATGGCGGCCGTTGGTGATTGCTTGTTTGGTCACTCCCAAATTTACTTGTATTTTTTATGGCTAAAAGTTTTTGTTTGTTCAATAATGTCAAACATTGTCAGTATTTTTCTTTTAATTTTAAATAGCGCCAAATAAAAGCTACACTGTTTTACAAAAAAGCTGCCAAAAATTGTAAAAACTGGTCAGATTAAGGACATTCTCTTTTGTTCGCCGGTTTATCAGTCTGGTTGGCGTTGCGTGGAGTTTTGTTTCTATCCTAAGGCTGATCTACTAGATGCCTTTGCTAGTGATGAAATGAAAACAAAGCAAAACTTGTTTCAAAATTACTTTATCATAAGAGTCAGTCTGCTGTCAGCCCTGTGAAAGGTTTTGCATTTTGCATCACGAATCTGTGATGGAGCCAAATATTTATTGGATATACGGCGCTTGTAGTATATACTTCCGATGTCAGACTGCATCGAACACTTCGTTATTAATTCCATTTGCTGTGATGCAGGGATAGTATACCATCCTACAAACGGATATTTTAGGACTTTTTTTATGATCTACTCTAAGAAACTACTGATATTTGGTTATAGTGATATTGTATCGGGGAAAGGTGCAAATAGTCACATTTGTCGTCGCTTGCTCCAATTCTTTACATTACAAAAAAGTTACCGTTTTTAAAATAAAAAATGGTGATTAGTAAACTATTAAAGATAACTATTTACTTAAGTAATTATCATTGAATTATATTTCGTTTTATGCATTTTAGTTTTTGGCTAATTTTCGTTGTCCGATCCGTCGATCGAACCCACCATATCGACGGTGGAAATGCTAATAGACGTAATGTACTCGTAATCACAAAGTTTTTCAAAAAATTATTTTCTACAGAACTTGTAGTCGTTAGGTAATGATTTTTTGCAATTTGTTTTTATATATGTCTTTATTCAATACAATTTTTCTTTATAACTTATCCTTGAATTAGTTAAATTGTCACAATAAAATTCAAACCCACGTAAAACAGGGTCTGAAATATTTTTACTTTGCACATAAAACTCGATTTATGAACGAAGTAACATTTCAAGCTCCTACCAGTTTTTTTGGGTCTAGTGGTAAAATTGATGGCACAAACCACTTTGCGCGTGTCCCATTATCAGAGGTCATTATCTTAGGGTCACGTCACGCGTCGCTCAGGCATGGCGAAGGCAGGATTTTGTTAAGAGGGATGCAGACGAGGAAAAATCAAGACGAAGCTGTGTATTGCCACCTTTATGCTGCACATACAGTAGGACAGGTAACGTTGAAAATGATAAATAAAAAGTCAGGTCGTCACGCATTTAGTGTCTTAATTTCGCTAATATATTCGATATGACGAGATTAAATATTTTAAGACATGCCTCACTGGGCACACAGAGCCATCTAGTCCCAAATTAAGGTAGTATTAAGTACCCTGTCGTATGGGGTACTAGACAACCGATAATCTTACTTATATACTTTTTTTTTTGCGAATACATACTTATAATACATAGAAAACACCCAGACCTGTACAAACAGACATGTTCATGCACACAAATATTTGTACTGTGCGGGGATCGAACCCGCGACCCATGGCTCAGAAGCAGCGTTAACTACCGCTGATCCAAATGGTCGTCAGATTGATAAACAAAATTTAAAAAACACACATTCTATGTTTAAGTGTGTATAATTACAGAGGGTAGTCCCTCCCTTGCGCCCAGGAGTTTACTCTAGCCGAGTTTTTCTTAATTACTTGTATCGTGGAATATTGTAATTTCACATCTCCCTTTGCAGGTTTATAATACAACACTTATTTGGCTCTGTTTATCTGTTTTAGCGTCGGAATATCACGACCAATTGGCTCACTGCTTATCATGAGTGTTCCAAAATTAAAGTTGGCATATTGTACAAGATGAGCCCTACTATATGAACCGCTTCCCATTTACTATTATGTTTAAAAGTAATGTGTATACAAGGGACACGTGATTGTGTACAAACGACTGCACATTTTATACATAAAAGTAAAACTAATTTGACAGTAGAGGTTTCAAATTCTAACACGGGTTTGCAGAAAACCAGTAAAATCTGATGAAGTGTGAGTTATATGATATTTTAGAAATTTAATTGCAATTATAAAAATGTGTGTATTTGAAACAACTTTCTTGCATTTAATATCCATCTACTTACGAGACAGAATACAAAATCACACACGCAAGTAAGACACGCACTTGGTCGTTTTCCATTAGTTAATGTTTATAAATTGATTAAGGTCCGACCTAAAACATTTACCTTTAAACGAGTACCTACTTACCTACCTATAATGAAAATATGATTATGTACGAACGATATTTGATTAGTGCTGAAGAACATTTAGATGTTTTTGCGTAGAATACGATGTACGTGTACATGGTACCTAAATAAACTTTTTAATTGGCTATTAAAGTATTTAATTACTAAGTACGTACATAGTTTAAAACAAAGGCGCTTTCCGTCTGTCTGCCTGTCTGTCCCTATGTATGCTTAGTTTTGCTGGCTGAAACCCTAGGAGTGTTTGGTGCTTGAATTTTATGGTCAACGCTATGTCTGATCACAATAAAATATTTATTAACAATATCTAATTAACCAAGTAAAATAGTTTTTCACTTATTTTAGCGTAAGTAATGTAGAAGTTCTTGCTATTCCCCTTCGGATCTGATAAACTACACAAATACTATGCAAAGTAAGTTACGAGAAGAAATCTGTCGTCATTTATAACTATTTCAAAAATGGCGCCGAAGAGACTTTTATGCGACAAGTAAAAATCGCGTAATGGCCACAGTAGAGTGCCCAACACCACCTCAGTCTAATTTATGGTTGCACAGGTCCGCTCCTAGTGATGTCAACAGTACGGGAAAAACGGTAAACTGATCGCAACTTTCTTGGGAATCGGTAAAACCGATCAAAACTTTTTCAACGCAATAAAGTTGATAAACTTAGTCTTTCAAGCAATGTCAAAGATGCGAACTTTACAGATAGTATTATTGCCTTTTGACACTTTGATGGTAAACAAAGTTAGATAAAGAACCATTTATTTTCTATTTTTAACGAATTTTAAAAACCGAAATAGTTCTTAACTTGGCAGTATGTTTGCTATGTCTTCACCACATACGAAACAATTTTACAGACAATTAATAATAAAATAAAAAACACATTTCTAAAGGCGATAAAGGTTTCGTATTGATGAGGAATGAAAATTAAACTGGCTAAACGCTGCTAAAATGGTTGTTTCGTAATTATTTCTATCCCAACACTGCGATCTTGGCAAAAAGGCCACAAAGTCACACAACAGCACTCCTGGCGTTAAGAAATTGGTCTATAATTCATGTTTTAGGATTAATACGTGAGCCGAATAGGATCGCAGGTCAAATAAATATGGAATACTTATATATTTTGATCAATAAAACTATTAAAACTATGAAACATAAAATTCGGATGTGTTTTTAGTGAGGATGCTTTTTTTCAACTATAATGATGGTGAACATTACATGAGGCTACAAGATACCCTTACCACAGATAATATTCTTACTCTTAATATAATAAAAAGATAGTACCTACCTAAATAGTATAAGCTAAGTTTTTATATGTTATTTAGTTATTATATACTCTGACGATGTGTCAAAGTGCTTATCAGAATATGCACATAATATGAAGTTCACGCGGAACTGTGATGGCGGTGATCGAAGTTAGGGGGCACGGGTAATATTTAGAAACTCCGTTTATTTTATTTATAAGTTCGCACGTAGTAAACATGATACTTAGAAGGGGAATAATCTACAACCTTATTTACTAAGTTAAATTATGAATAGAATATTATATTTTATTCATACATAGGACAGTACTCAGTACTGTCCCATGATATTTACAAACGACTTTCTACCAGAAAAGTGGACGAACCACAAAAGCGAGTGCGTGGAGCGAGCGTTACGCGGCGGCGGCTAGATTCTATCTTTTATTTGTGATGATAATATGAGGAAAACAGTGAAACGAAATTCTATGAAACTGGTATCTGTTAAACTACTTTATACTCTAGTGAGTTTTAACTTTAAGCGTGTAACAAATAAGTAACCAAATATAAATAGTAAGAAGTATAAATTGTTCCACCTAATGAGGCGTTTGGATAGTTCAAACTTCATATACGGGGATAAAAAGTTAGGCAAAATAAAATCACATCAATTAAGGAAAGTCAAATTACGAGTATGCCAATAAAGTTGAGGCTTCAAGAAGCACTAAAATTAGGTGACCCGATATGTTTCCGCTGTGGATTTGTACACAAAATAGCACCAATGTCTTTAAAGTAAATTTAAGTTTGACAAAACTGACAATTTTATGTTAGACGACAAACCTAATTATTTTTTGGGTTTGTCTTCGATATTCTATCTCACGGAACACTTAGTTGGTTCGCCTAAATTAAATTACGGGAGTGTTATGTCCCAGTTGGCAGCGCGGCCATTCATTATTTTTGCTACATTTGCCCGGTCGTCGTCGTCTTCTATTACAGTGATTTGGCCTAGCTCACTGAGTTGGACTGTGAAAGTAATTTCCGTTCTACGAGACGTACTAGTATGTGTGTACAAGGCGAGTGTGATTTTTTTTATTGCGACTGTGTCAAACGTCCGCTGGACATGTGTAGATAGGCGGGTAAAGAAAATAGGTCAGGCTTGATGCAACTCTTGTTCTGAATGGGAATTAAAAGTTCCCATCGACTTTTCAGATCTAGTATGAATGCATATTTGGTTTGATGGTTACCTACAACTAGAGATGCGCCGAATATTCGTTTTGTATTCGGTATTCGGCGTCTTCGGCATCTTTTCCACTATTTGTGTTCGGCCGAATTAGTCGGTTTTGGTGCCGAATATATTCGGTTCTATTTTTTTTGGCTACATGACCCGTTATAAAACTAAAAGACACAACTTTTTCTGCTAAAAGTCAAAGAAATACTATGAAAATTTTGTTGAATAAAGCTAATAAAATAAAAGCAATTAAACTTCTAATCAACATTAATTATTTTAAACCAAAAATCAACATATCTGTTTTTTAAACTATGTAAAACATTTATTTTAATTTTAAGGTTTTTATTTATAGGTATGTATTTTTAAACCTCCAAACAAAATGTTTTCATTATATATTAACTTTATATTTATTACTGACACTACAGAGGAGTCAAGTCACTACAGTCAAGGAATTTTCCTTAAGGATGAGGATATAAACTATGTATATCTGATTTTTTTTCAAAATGCCTTAATATAATCTCTTCCTTTTCGATGTCATCAAACTTATCGTCCACATAGAAATGCATTTTTTTACATTTTCTCCGCGCGTGAGTGACGTATGGAGGTCGCGGCAGGATTGCCACGCTGAAAGAACTTTTTCTAAGATTAATGACATCGTACCATGGAATGCTTAAGTGAAAAAATCTTCTAAACTTGATTCGTTGGCGGTGAAGATGGGAACACAAAGTATAAAATGAGTAGGTACAAGTGATGAGTATTTCTTAAATACAGTTCTTATTACATCTTAAGACCTAATCAAAAAATCTTCAATATTTTCTTTTAAGGAGACCTTCACTTGAAGGTCTAACCTCTTTCTTGCTCCAGTATCACTAACATCAGTTCTGTCTGCAATCATGTTTATGAATGTTAATATACCGTGCATTTTAAACATCATGTAAAAAAAGGCCCCGTTATATAACCACTATTATAACACATGGGCAGTGTCATTAATCCAGGACCCGACCGAAGCAGAATAATACGTCCGTGCGCGTCACATGAATAGTCTTATTTTTTATATTTTTCTAAGACTATTTTAATTAACAAAAAAATAAAAATAACACCGCCAAGATGTTATATATAATGGTTAGATAACGTGGGCTTCATTTGTCAGGTGGTAAATATGCACGGTGTATATAGTTTGGCCAACGAAAGCTGAACCCAGCAAAAGGCGGGTAATACAAAAATTCAAAATATGGTATCACCTACCATATTTGGAATAAACAATTTTGATACTTTTCCTGTTTTCTTGTTTTTGGTAAATGTTAACGAATTTCATTATTAAGCCTTTTGGCTTTTTATATAAAGTCGGTTGACTTTAAGTTCATTGTAGTTACATGTTTTTTTTTAATAGTATATTTAAACGTTCCCCCTGAAATCAAGTATCAACATCAATCAATCCTCAACAAACAGTTAATGTTGCTATTTCAAAAAACCCTGGGTTCAGCTTTCATAAGCCAGACTATACTGTTGTATGATAGTGTCAGTGATTTCTTGTTTGACACTGGCTAAAATTTGATGTTTCGCATATTTTCAGTTAAAAAGAAAATTGCAGTATGTTTGCTCTGTCCTATTATTTTACCTTTGGGGTTGAAGTTTTAATTTAAAATTTAAATGGGACCGAGTTTGAACGAGAAATGTAATAACGATCGATATAAAAGATTTATTTAATTTTATTTAGTGCGAATGTAATTTCATTTTTGATTTATATTAGGTGTTAAAATATGAAATTGCCGTTTTGTATGGACGAAATCGAGAAAGTCATTTTTCCATACTAACAAATTTTTAGTTTATTTAAAAACGCCTGAACTGTTTTCGATGCAATTAAAGGTGAAAGTTAGATGGTTATAAAGCTACGCATTATAGTATTAAAATTTCTGAAAATCAAAGTATATAATACAAATATATACTTAATTGAAGCAAGAAGGTCAGCTGACACATTGTAAGGGTCTTTTCAACGACTTCCTTTAAAGTAATAGGCACTAGTATTGCATTGTTTTTTAGTCAAAAGTTACTTTATTTAGTTTTTGATACAATACAAAAAGAATTAAGTAATAATATGACTATACTTAAGAGCTATAAACAAAATAAAAAGTGGGAAAATAATCGGCAATTTCATACTTTAACCCCTATTATTTCGTTTCTTGCTATTTAAGTTTATAAATATTAAAATAAAGGATAGGTATCTATGTGTTAAGAAAAAAAGCCTCTGATACCAGTTAGCTTCCGATAACTCACGTGACACTAATTGATTACTCATTGTGCCACGTGATTTTTCGGCTGTAAATACGATATCGAATGATTCTGAATTGAGGCTCAGGTGTCAGGCAAACAAATCTCGACAAAAGCGTTAATAGCGTTAATAGCGTTTTTTTACGTTTAGTATTGCAATGCAAAAGTTCAAAAGTAATTTAATTCGCATTTACATAAATAAAGAAAAGTAAAGTAACAGCCTATAATCATCCCACTGTAGGGAAAAGGGAGGCCTTTTTGATCATTGAATTTAAGTCACTACAACAATGATGGGTGCTGGCACAATCACCACGCTTGCCAAATGCGGGTTGATGATCACAAAACCGACCAATGTTCGAAAGGTCAAAACTTTTTGTTGCTCGTCCCGGCGATCGAACCCGGAAAAATAATCCTTAATAATATTATATTTGGGTAAGTAACTCTGTCTGCCAGTTTATTCTGCTTACACGAATGAAACTACAGAACCGGTTTTAATGAAAATTTGTATGGCACTGCTGGGCATTTGTATGGCACTGTTGGGCAGCGCGATATGACGTTCAGATCACGCGGGCATAGCCGCGGTCGAAAGCTAGTGCGGTTGCGGTAGCGGTTTAATAAACCCTAGTTAAATACTTAAAAAATATTATTTCAATAGTATTCAGGTCTGCATTATATAAATACTGCAGAATAATACCTTATATTTACAATTCTGCAGTATTTATATAATGCAGACCTGAATATTTGATCAATTTGTATCTTTCTTTAAAGGTGTTGTTGTATTAATTATGTAACGTGTTATATATTTCTATAACGCTGGCGTCTTACCATACCTATTTTATATTATTGTAACGCTATACAAAATTGTTTCCTTGCGCCAGTATTAATAACATTCGTTACTTGCATTTTGTATTGTGTGAAACTATGTAACAAATATTTGAAACCTCGGCTTTATTGCACATTTGAAACAACAAGCAATTTGAAATATTAATTTACATTGTTTTGTTACTTGAACTGTTAAAGTTCGGTGGCTAGCGTCTTGCCTCTGTCATTCGGGGTTGGTACACGTACCTACCTTTAGGCTTTTCTTCACTTGCATCCTATTTATTCAGCGGATTTTCACTACTTGCACAGCGACGAAGGGAAAACATTGAGGGTTTATACTTATACTTTTTATATACTTGAACATTCAGATAACATTGAAAGTACAGTTATTTTTCAAATATAATTTGAATCCCCTATGAGTAAATTAATATAGAAGTAGACTTTCTACATCAGACAAGCTGACTCCCATCAAGTAAGAATAGAAAAGCTACATATACGGGAAGAATTTTTTATATTTTGATTATTTTGGTATAATGGAATTTGCTTGATGTTTATACTAGGTGTAGTTTCAGTCATAATGCAAGATTGTGTTATAATTGCAGAAAAAACGTAAGTCTAAATATGGAAACTTATCATAATATACTTCTTACCAACCTTACTAATTAGTATTATTACCAACCAACCAGGAACCAGTTATGACCAACTGTTTTTAGTTATAACGCCAGTATAACAAAACTGATCTGGATGACCTATAATAAACCTGGCTGGAATAGGACACAGACTTTTTTAACCCAGAAAAATATACGCTCACCATGGAATATTTGAATGCGCCCAAAGTCGCGGAATACAAATAGTAAATAAATAAATCACTAGATCCCCCTCTGAATACCTGGTCAGCTTAGTCCCGGTCGATTTAGTGTAGTACAAAAAGTGTTTTAAAATTTCAATACAATATGTTTTTTTTGGAAAGGTACATCTGTCATTATTAGCATTGTCTTTATTTTTTATACAAAATAACAACTACAATTATCAACGGTCACCTCAATTTGAATATTATAATATGAATGTAAGTGTCCGCATCTCCATCATCTGTGGTCGTTACGAGCAGACGCCTCTTATGAGCGCCATGACGAAATATCAATTCCCGGGATTATATCGGGGATTGGCGAGAGCGGTGTTACGTGACAGATAGCCGTCATAAGCACCGTATTCGGGATTTTATTGTTCGGGTTATATCATCGAATGCAACAATAACACTGCTTAAAATATTATATTCTTCTATTATTGATCATTTGAAGATAAAAACACACGATGTTTCTTATACTCTCGCGTCTTACTCACGGACATCACGTTCTTTAATTTCTACTTCAATTTTAACATTGAAATAACAATGTCTTTATTAAACATCAAGTCAAAGAATCAAAAAGGCTATATATCACAGGTTTGTGAGCATGTTTGGGAAGCAATGGCACGATCTCTGTAATCCAGGACAAGCTCCAATAGGACGCCGCAATTAATAAAACTGGGATACTCTCCTCCCTAGCTGGGATTATGCCGGCAACTCCCGCGAAATTTCCAAAACTTGATGGGAAAAAACTCTGGAACTGTGGGCTATTAAAAAGTTATACGCAACGCTTAGATGAAAATCGTCGTTTGGATATTTGGGCCGGGTTTTTTTAAGCTGCTTTATCGTGTTTGATTATTACATTAAGCAGGGATCCTTTATTTGTTTTTGTACCAAATCCTTACTAAGTTATTTTAAATTGGAAAGTTTATTACAAACTGTGTTTGTAGTACTTTATTTGATATTTTAGCAACTTAATTGCACTTATAATATCAGTATATAAACTTGAAAAATTTTGTCTCAGGCGGGACTCGAACCCGCATCTCTTCGCATGCCGGGCGGGCGCCATACCTTTAGGCCACCGAGACACTGCGACATGGCGCGAATTTTTCAAGCATATTCTTACGCTGTGAGCCAGCGTTGCTTCATCAAATGTTAGGAGCTTGCATCCCCAAACACCCGAAAGAAACATCTTTGCAGATGTTTGACAGTCAGTTAAGATGAAACAGCCATTTATATACTTTATTTGATATTTTAGCAACTTAATTGCACTTATAATATAAATTTTTACTGATATTATAAGTGCAATAAAGATGTTTCTTTCGGGTGTTTGGGGATGCAAGCTCCTAACATTTGATGAAGCAACGCTGGCTCACAGCGTAAGAATATGCTTGAAAAATTCGCGCCATGTCGCAGTGTCTCGGTGGCCTAATGGTATGGCGCCCGCCCGGCATGGGAGGAGATGCGGGTTCGAGTCCCGCCTGAGACAAAATTTTTCAAGTTTATATACTGTGTTTGTAGTGTTGGTTTCTTTCATAAGAATTGAAAGTGAAGTGTCATGAAATTATATGACTTTTTTCAGAAATGAAATTTCTGAAATCAAAGTATATAATACAAATATACTTAATTGAAGCAAGAAGGTCAGCTGACACATTGTAAGGGGTCTTTTTTTTAAACGACTTCCTTTGTAGTAATAGGCACTAGTATTGCATTTTGTTTTTAGTCAAAAGTTACTTTATTTAGTTTTTGATACAATACAAAAAGAATTACGCAATAATATGACTATACTTAAGAGCTATAAACAAAATAAAAAGTGGGAAAATAATCGGCAATTCCATACTTTAACCCCTATTATTATTAGTATTATTTCAGTGTTTACATTGCATGTTGGAAGATTAACAAGTATTTAATCGTAGGTACGTTTCATAATAGTTCACAAACTTTATTTTTATGTGAGTTTCGGTTACACTAAATAACATGTTTTGGGATTTATGTGTCTATCAATATTCATATAGTAATGAATAAATAGTCGTTTTATTAATTGCTTTAGTTGGTTGTGGCGTGTAATACCGGTCCCAAATTTGATGGCACCACCCCTACCCCATCTTGTCCTGTGGGTTTAGTAACGGCCAGTCCCAATAATCTATCTATCTTCAGTTTTGGCATATCGGAGATAGAAAACATATTCTGTCTCTGATTTTGCCGTCCAGAGGAACAAAGACAGAAGTTGTTTTCTATCTCCGATATGCCAAAACTGGAGATAGATAGGTTATTGGAACCGGCCGTTAGAGGCGACTAAAAGAGTACTCCCTCGGAAGCCTATGTCCAGCAGTAGATTGATATGGGCTGATGTTATAAAGGTTGGTTGATTTGTGTGAGTATGGGTATGGGGTATTTTTTGAATATATTTAAGATAATTATATTACAGGCATGGAAGTATACCGTGTGTATCTGAGTGGCTTGTTTTAACGACATCTATTTATATTGTTTTCGGGACCAACGACTAACTTGATTCCTCAATTGACCCAACTGAGAATCAAACCCGCGACCCTTGCGTAGCCTACTACGAAATATCGAACCACTGCACCAAGCAAACGTAGTGTTTCCGACAGGATATCGTGACGAATATAAGAAACTGCAATAAAAAAAATAGACTATTTTATGCATAACTTTTTAATTATTTTCCCATTCCTTGCATTTTAAACTAAGGCATTAAGGCAACTACGGCACTGCTTCCAAACTGTTTTTTAGTAAGTATGCATTACGGCCTATAATCATCCCACTGCATGATAAAGGCTTCTCCATTGAATTCAAATTACAATAGCAATGATGGGTACAGGCATAATTACCACGCTTGCCAAATGCGGGTTGGTGATCAAAAACCTAGCTATGTTCGAAAATCCGGGGCTCGAACCCGGGCCCCCGAGATCTTGGCCCGAGACCAACGGGGCGTTATGACCAACTGTTTTTAGTAATTAAATATAAGTACATAATCATTTTATTCTAATTTCTGCATACGCTTTTAACTGGCTGGAAAAACGGATGTAAGATTTATCGTAACACGCCTTTATCATTAAAATGGACCTGTCCAAAAGAACGATTTTGCAATAATCGCCACGCTTGGCAGGCGGGTTGGCGATCGCAGCCTGGCTAATGGTAGAGTAAGGGTAGATACACACACGAGCGGGCCGGATATTCGGTTCGGCAGTATTTATCGAACAACAAAGCCGACCCGAAGTAATTACTGCACTTAATCGGCTTGCGCCGATCGGTTAGTTCATTCGGGCTGACATATCATTCGGTTCGGTATTCGTTATGGATCGAAAAAGCCGAAGGCCACTTCGCACCGAAAATATTCGGGGTTTTCGTAATAAAGATCCAGCAATAACAACAAAACTTGCAGAAACTAACAAGACGTCGTATTCGTCCCACATTTTTAGCTGAACTAAATTTTCCGAGCGGTTTGTGATTCCCGCATATTCATCTACATATATTCGATTTTACCGCCCAGCTTTGCCGATTAATGCCGGCCCGCTGTTGTTGCCCGCCTAGTGAAAGCCGAGCGGTTTTTTTTCTCGAACATTCATCTACATATATTCGATTTTACCACCCGGCTTAGCTGATTAATGGTCCGCTGTTAATTTGTTGACCGCCTAGTGGAAGTCGAGCGGTTTTTTTCTCGAACATTCACTACATATGATCGATTTTACCGCCCGACTGTGCCGATTAATGCCGGCCCGCTTAAGTGTGTAACTACCCTTAAGCCACTGCTACTCGTCTTCTTCCGGCAGTACTCCTTTTACGACACCCAAGAAGGGGTGGTGCTATTTCTTTTAATGTGCCAACACCACACGGTACCGGACTACAGCTAATAGAAATGGAAATACGTTTATTTGATACTAGAACTTATAAATAAGAAAAGGGTAGAAGTACTCAACGTTACCCGTGTGCCGAAGCACTATGTGTTAGAAACCCTGATTTTGTGTCACGTCACTTTTTTTCAAAAATCTTATTAACGTTGCCACCACAAACACATGAGTGAAGGTCCCGCATTGATACGACTTCTACTTTTTTTTTAAAAAAATGCCAAAGTTTGCCTATATCCAGGTCATGAATTTCAAAAAATAATGTTTTAAAAAAAACGGAAGGTAGATAATGGAATTTTGAATTTACGTTACTATTCTACTTATGAATAGATATCGCCCTACAAATTTTTGTGCTTTTCCTATGTTTGTTAATGGATATTTTTAATGTTTTCTCATTTTTTATTTTTATTTTTTTGTTCCCACATAATTGCGTATTAGCAAATGATATAAACATTAAACGACACGTAAAATTGCCCTTTATCACCAGTATTTAAATCATGTGCTAATTCAGGGTTACAAAAAAGTTATAAGCAACAGAAGTTTTATCCGGTTATTTTGGGGCTAGGGTTGTCATTTTCTCAATATCCGGTATCCAAAATGCTTACAAATAATATAACTGCAAAAGTAACTTATTGTTTGTCGGTCTGTTAAGCCTTTACTCCTAAACCACTGAACCGATTATTTTGTTGTTAAAATGTCAAACTATGTTTGTAAATACTCGTATGTATGTTTGTTCGGGTTGAATCTTATAAGTGTAATTTGATCTTCTTCCCAGTGTCCGATTAATATGAGATTTTGTACAAATGTTTGGTTTGATTGAAATGAAATTATATGGTACCATGGCGCTGGTCTGATGATGCAGTCGGAAGGTGACCATAGGAACTTGTAAACTATACAAGATAAACTCATCGAGTTTGCGCTTATTTGACTTGCCTTTACAAAAACTGTAATTTGTGTTCATGTTAAATGTAAATAGGCCTCAAAAATTTTTGAAAAACCAAAATATGTGAGTATTTTTTAAAGTTATGATGAGATACTTAATGTGACATGGGAAGGAGTCCACCCTCGATAGGCGAAAGCTAAAACCCCATGTCCAACACATTAAGTATTGAGTAACCGGGGAAAAGTCGGAACAAATGCTGGAGAAATGACAGAGAATACCATGCTCGTAAAATCAGTCGACAAGCAGCAATGTTCGACTTATTTCACAGGGCATTGGTTACGTCTGACTGGATATGGGCTGCAAAGCAGAAAGAATAAAATCCCCTACCGGCAGAAGCAGTGTCCCTTTTAAAATCTGCCGATGCAGCCCCGCAATTTACAAGCGACTTTGACGATTTAGAAAATTTAATTTTATGCAACGAAACATAAATTAATGATCTTATGTTTCGTTGCATAAAATTAAATTTTACAATTACTTATACATACTCTCGAAAAACATAACTCTTCTTCCGGCACAGTCGGGTAAAAATGAAAAGTACGAGTATCAATACAGTTATCCTTTCATTAAATTTAAGTTTTGTTTTTATTTCAGTTTAAATAATTTACAGCATCCGGATATTAAGTGACAACCCTGAACAAAAATACCAATTCGTTAATAACTTTTTTGTAACCCTGAATTAGCACATGATTTAAATACTGGTGATAAAGGGCAATTTTACGTGTCGATTAATGTTTATATCATTTGCTAATACGCGATTATGTTGGAACAAAAAAATAAAAATAAAAAATGAGAAAACATTAAAAATATCCATTAACAAACATAGGACAAGCACGAAAATTTGTAGGGCGATATCTATACATAAGTAGAATAGTAACGTAAATTCAAAATTCCATTATCTACCTTCCTTTTTTTTTAAAACATTATTTTTTGAAATTCATGACCCGGATATAGGCAAATTTTGGCATTTTTAAAAAAAAAAACTAGAAGTCGTATCAATGCGGGACCTTCACTCAGGTGTTTGTGATGGTAAGGTTAATAAGATTTTTGAAAAAAAGTGACGTGACACAAAATCAGGGTTTCTAACACATAGTGCGAAGGTCGCAAGGATTGAGAGCCGTTATGGTCACTGGCTTAGGGTAGAGTTCACCAACAGACGGTTATGTTGGTGAACACTACCCTTAGTTTCATTTTTATCGATTGGTTAATATTTGTTTTTTTTTTAGGTTTTATGTAAAAACAACTATAAGAGTAATCAGTGGTAGTCAACATGATACCAAAAAGTTGTTAGTTTAAATGCCACCTAAGACAATTGCAAAACTTTTTCACTTATAGATATGAGACATAATTTTATAATTACATACCTCTATTGATGTACTGTGCCTAAAACAAATCCCTATAGGTACCATCTAAATACAAGTGCAATAAATAAAAATGAAACGAATTACCTATTTGATCGCACATTTTGTTAATACGGTTAAGAAGAGTAGAAAGTAGTGTTGCAGAGTACTGTTGCTACCGAACTTTACATTTTAAACAAGCGTTTATCTAGTAACTATATTTTTAATTTGAAGTTAAAGCCAAATGAAAGTGTACATTCTGCTATCACCTTTTATGCAAACTGTAGATGGCTACACAATGTTAATAACTGCTGTATTATGAACCTACACTGGAATAGTTTTAGCCTTTATATGACTACGCGACCAGCACAATTCCTAGTTAATATGAAAATGTTGGAACAACTTTCCATATCATTAATTTTAGATTTTTTCTTTATTATTTTGTTCTATATTTATCTTCAGCATTGTGAGCAAGTCAAAAACTCTACATTTTATCTAAGAAAATATGAACGTTGTTCAAGAATTGTATAAATCTTAGTCTTAATAGTAAAATTAACATATACGGTTATAGTAATCCGCATTTGGCAAGCGTGGTGATTATGCCTATACCCATCATTGCTATAGTAATTTGATTTCATTGACGGAGGCCTTTGCCCTGCAGTGGGATGATTATAGGCTGTTACTTTACTTTTTGTCTTTTTTGATCCGGTTATGGTACAGACAATGGCAGGTCAACCTACCCAAAAGATTAAAGATCATTGAATTGATTTTCAACTTTAAGTCCAACAAGTAAAGATCAATATCAATTGAGAAAATTTTACGTTTTTTGGTAGGTTGACGTGCTGTTGTCTGTATATACCGTTACAACCTATACGCATCTTTCCAGGAAATTCACACAAATGCTTAGTGATTTTAGTTACGAAATACCTTAAAACCAGATCTTGTGGTATTCGATATAAGAAAGTTTTGAGTGCGTCTGTGTGCGGTTGGGCAATCCATTAAATATCTGTAGGTCGCAATAGGTGTTTTTCCTAATCCATCTCGGTAGCAGATGTCCGTTGCATGATTGAAGTCCGCCCCCGCCCTCGGTCGGTGGCGCGGCGCGTCAGTAGCTGTTTGCCACCCGGCCACCACGCACCCAGAGCCGGTACCACATACATAAAAAGTTGACGCGCGCTTTAAAAAATAAAAAGTCATGTTAGCACCATATAATTAACGATAAAATAATTTTATGAATAAAAATATTTATTTAAATGTATAGTTATTATTAAAAAAATAGGAAAACTTTACCTAATTAATATCAACAAAGTTTAAAACGAAATGCAAACTATCCTTGAAGTATTTTGTTTTAATAAAATCTTTGCGGTTACTAGCAAAGTAAATGTTTAATCTAGTGATGTGCTATTTAGTGTTACATTACTTACATTCATTATAAATTTAAAAGTTAGATAAGTTTACCAAGTGTTATATTTTTGCTTAGTGTTTTTCTTATTATATAGACGTGTACCTACATCAAGTATTGGGAGTTTGGTAAATATATTAACGTAAAATATTTTGTGTTTACATACTACATTTTGTAAATATTTTGAGTACAGCAACGGATTAGCATTAGGCATATACTGTTATATCTATCTATTCCATCACTTTCATTGAAAAATTTCAATGCGTTGTTATTGATCTACGAATAATATCTTAGCAACTACCGGATAGCGATAACGAGAAAATTTGATTCAAACCCTACCCAAGGCAGTAAAAAAACGGATTTTATAAACGGAACAACGGTTAAAATATTATAAGCTCTACAAATATTGTCTGTTTTCATTAAAAATGTTAATGACGTTATATGAGAATTTAACAACACTGATAAAATGAACAAAGTTTTGCACAAAACGAATTAAGAGCATCCACACGGAACGAGATCAAACCGAGGCAGTGTACAAATGAGTCCGCTTCGGTCGACGAGCAGATACAAACTCGGTGATAATTTATATTCATTGTTCAAAATACTTTAGCAAAATACTCTACTGCTATACCTATAAGTCGATGGAATATAAAAATGTACTTACTATGCGGTTTTAATTTATTTAAATTAAACTGAACAAGTTCTGCAATTAAATTATTAGTCTCAAGTTGCAAAGAGTTCAATTCCATTATTTTTGAATGGTTATGTGTCAAATAATATTCGTTGAATTTGTAACTTTAGTCTGCGTGATTTGAAGACATGTTTATTAAATTTTAACATAGTAATAATCTGATCGGTTGTTTAGTGTTATTTTAAAGTCAATAACACTTTGTTACCTGTGTAAAAAATAACCTTTTTTTTATTGATTATTATCACATTGGTGTTCCATGAACGCCGTTCTACGTAGATCTCAGCAAAAGTTTCCTTATCAAGCATCGTCTACGAAATAATGATCAGTTCTCAGAATGCCGAGCTTCGTTAAAACGGCTACTTTACGTCGTAGGCTTAATTAACACATTCTTTTTTCATTATTTTCTTAAGTTTTCGATCTATTTTATGTAAATCATGCAGTCTGCATTGTTTTAAAAAAAAAACACCTAATTTTCTACTGTTATGTAGAACTATCTGTCGCTGTTCTTTCGGCAGTCGGAATTATCAGCTCTTTTAAGCTTTAGAAGCTTACTTAAACCCGACTTTTTTCTATATACCTTTTGATGATATTATATGTTTTTTATTATTACTATTTAATTATGAATATACATTTTGTATTAATTGTATTTTATCATGTCTATCAAATATAAAATATTGTTGATTTTGTTTTTATATCATTTTGTAATATACTTCTTCTAGAACTCTTTACCACCTTCCCCTATCAATTCTAATTTAACTGCCTCTACCCTCTACCTAAAAGTGGAAGATCGCGTCTCCCTAGAAGCTGCACAATTTAGGTGCTCTTATCGCTCTAAGACCGCCTGAATTTTGCAGCTCTAATTGTATCATTGTATCAAACTTATTGAAGTGAAACTTCTTTATCGGCATTGGAAAAAATTTACCGTCACGTTTTGCGTCACATTTTCGTCACATTTTTCGGTTACGCGCCATCTTTTTCTTGCCCCTACCACGGTTGGTTCAGACGATAGCAAAAAGGTAAAGTGAAATAATATTTAACCAATTTAACCAATTTAACCAATTTAACCAATTTAACCAATTTAACCAATTTAAATAATTTAACTAATTTAACCAATTTCTGGAAAGTTGCATGTAGATCATTTTTCGAAAAATAAGGCCATAAAGAAGTTTCACTTCTTACGTGTGTACACTAGTACACGCACAATTTTTTTTTTATCTATTTATCTACATGTTTTGATATCCTATAATTCTAAGTTATTAATCAGATCATGGTAAAGAATCAAATTGCATATGACTTTTATTGTTTTAATTTTTAATACAAATTAATTCTAAAAAGTCACGAATGTTTATGTAAAACACCCTTACCTTGTAATGAATGATTTTTTTACTAAAATTACGCTCTCCCGCTACTTTACTACAGTTTAGTGTAAGTTCGCCATCGTCTCGCAGAACTAAGGATTCGCCATACTGGTTACATTTTTTCGACTAATTCAACTAAAATTAATTATATTCGAAACTTGAACCACAATATGTTCTAGGACGTTTTATATTATTTTTACTTGTATAATATAACCTTAGAATTATAGGATATCAAAAAACGCATCTTGTACCTATATCTAATACCGCGTAAATTCATGTTTTGGACGTGACGTGACAGCTTTTATCCCCCTTACAACTCATCACGTAAGCAGTTGACTGATTATGTCATATTGTTTGGTCGTGGCAATTTCAATATCAATTTGCCTCACCAACCGAGTGCGCTTGTCATTTTAATTTGACCTTAGCATCATCTAACCAAGTACGGAGTGGTTATGATAATATCTTACCCAAGGCAATATTTTCTTACACAGAATATTACTGTTTAAAACACAATCTAGAATACTTGAAAAATAGTTGCTACACGTTATTACTTTTTGACGAGATATATTTGCTGACAAATAGTCCTATAAAGCCACTATTTTAACATGGTAACATCTTGTTTAACTTCGACTTTGAGGAATGGAATTTACTTTTAAAATTCTGATGGAACTATCTATATCTAGCCCTTATCGAAGAAAAAGAAACCAGAAACTCTGTGAACATTTTTGAAGACCTCCTCTTTTTCTCTATTGAATTTTTTTAAACTACGAGCAAAAGGCGTGAATAAGCCGTGAACATTGAAAGCAGTCTAAGTTTGAGTACCCCATTGCAGGCCGGTTCAATTTTATGTAGAGCTTTTAACAAGCTAATGAGTAGTGTTCAATCAATCAATCAATCAATCAGCCTATTGCAGTCCACTGCTGGACGTAGGCCTTCCCAAGGGCAGGCCACAGTGCACGATCCCCCGCTTTCCTCATCCAGCCACTACCAGCGACTTTCTTCAGGTCATCGGTCCATCTAGCAGGGGGGCGTCCTACACTACGTTTGCCGAGACGTGGTCTCCATTCGAGAACCCGTCTAATGAAATGAGTAGTGTTAAGGGGGCAAAACTCAAATTGTAGCAATGTTTGCAAAGAAACAGTTTGCATGAAGAATTTCGATTTTCAATGATGTGAAACTCCAACAAATACACAAGCATATTTGCTGCGATACTATACGTTAGTACCTGTATTGAGGTAATTTTCTGCGTGGACGGACTCAGTCCGAATCTTTAATCGTGGTGTCGACCCTTGTCAACATCTCGTGTACTTGGGTGTATACCCGCTGTTGTGATTTCTTTTGTCTCTGAATTTTATATGCCACGATGAAGTCCTTTATATTTTTAATTACCTTTTGTTTTTTCAGACGATATTTCAGTTTATAATGTCCTTTTCTATATTTTAATTAAAAATTACTAAGCAAATTTTTATTTTATTTTCTAAGCTAAAATTACTAGCTAATGCAAAATCAACAGCAAAAGTGATATAATAAAGTTTTCTCTAGGTTTCTATTTTTAAAGTATGCAGTAACAAAATGTAGGTGATGAAAGTTCCTAATTATTTGAGCTTGTGTTAGTTGATTGTCCTCATGTTCACCGGGGCTTTTTGCCCGCTTCGCGAATGTGAAATCCGCTAAGTCCTACAAACGGCTGTTCTACTTTGAGGTTTGCATTTGAATGACTGACTTTTGAGCGAAATACACCGGGAACTTTTGTGGGCATCAGAAATTCGTCGTAATAGGAGATTTCAGAAGCATTGGTGTACTCCAAGGATAAAATATATTTGCATATTTAGAATGCCCTAGTTTGGCTTATATAAAATATGTATATAAACTTGGAAAACTTTGGAATTACTTACTTCTCAGTTTATGTATGGAAATAATTTAGTAGCATAATAATATATTAGCACAATGATTGCTTGGAAAATAAACGCAGAAATGTGTGTATTGACAAATATATTTCTTTATTTGTAAGAAATTTACTAAGAACTAGCTGTTCCCTGCCACGCTTTGCTGTGGCACATTGTGATTGAATGGTTTTGTTTTTTTATGGATTTTTTTTTCGCGGTCACGGATAAATTGATAGAAACAACCCTTGATGCGGATTATATATCATGCTAAAATTTCAGCTCGATCGGTGCAGAACTTTTTGAGTTTTTGAAGCGTACACAAACCAACATAAAATTTTTATATATATAGATTAGTGGTCACCATGCAGTGTCACGTAATTTATCAGTTGTCAAATTGCTATCGAATGGTTCCAAATAGGGGTCAGAAGTGATCATCAGAAGTAAAACACTGGCGTGTATATCAATCCAACCAAGGAGGTCGTTACAAAGTTTAATCGTTATCACGCCTATAACGTGAAGCGTTAAGCTATTTGTCTGTATAAGTTGTGCAGACACTGAAGATGACTTCTGTAATTTGACGACCAAGAGAATAATGTCAATAGCGAGCCAAGCTGTAGTTTAGTGTGATGTTGTATTCTTATTATGATTCTGTTTTTCTTTCATACAATTTTGTAGGCCTTGAACTGGCAAGTCCATTAAAAGAATCAAAGTTAAATAGCGAGCGGTTTCTCCAGGATCAGATGAATTTAGTGACAGTGCCAAGTGCCTGACAATCTAATTGATTTATATCTTATTTGTGACGTATTATTTATAAGCTATAGAAAACCTCAATAAATAATTCATGTAAATAGCCGCATAAAATGCTTAGGCTGACATTGTTACCCTAAAATGTATAATTATTATCACAGAACAGACATATGTTCTGTGATTATTATGGTCTATTTCTAAGAAAAAATTTAACTTTGCTCTCATTTCAAAAAATATTTACCAACCGGAACTCTCGTTTTCGGTCTGAACATTGTCAAAATTATTCCAAATCAGCCTTAAATTAAAGTTTTTACTTTTTCATACACTAAAAAAAACATTTTTAAAAGTTTTTGAACTTGACTTTCATTCATTTTGTGGATGGCTGAAGACTGTAAATGATGATGATAATGATGAAATTAATTAAAATGGCCGCAGCTTGAGAATAGTGAGAACTTCTTAAAAATATGTCTTATTGTTAAATGTAAGTTTATTATTGATTCCGCGTCCATAGTCATCGGTTTATCAAACTATATGGTTTTGTAATTACCATTGTTTTCAAGGGCAGTGTTTATAATCTTAGTTTCACAACTTCCAATAATAGTATGAGTCGATTTTTTTTTGAGTACTGATAGCATTTTCAAGTGTAGTGAGGCAAGCGGGTTGGCAATCGAATTCTTCGGTTTGACCATGATGAGGAGAAGACGCTGCTGCCAGAAATCTAATGGAGGTACTCCTTAACACCCATAAGACGAGACCGGGTGATGATTTTATTTTAGGCCGGCACTTCACAGCATCAATTTGACCATAACATATGTAAAACCGCTTCACTTCAGCGAAGGCGATGGGAAATCCCACATACGTCATAAAGGAGAGCGAGCAAATTAGTCCTAAGCCAGCCACTGGAGCTTGTAAGAGGATCCCCCTAAGACGATTATCATATCATACTGAAAGGCTCGGAGACATCTTTTAGGGTGAACTCGAATGTATAAAGTTACGTCTTTGATTTAAACTGGACTTATGTGCGTAACGTAAGAGTTATGTAATTTTTCCAGTTTTCCATTAGCAATTTAATTGCTTGAATTAAATTTGGACAACACAAAGATTTCGTATATAAGTACATATATATTTAAGCTGTATACCTATCTCATTTCTGTTAAATAATAGAATCTTAATTTGACAGGCTTAGGCGTTATTTATGTGTCAATTAACTTAAACAAAATTCTCTAAATACAGCTTACACTTTACTTTAACAAGAAAAAGGACTTTGATACTGAAATGAGTGATCTCATTTGTGTTTATGTTGATCTCAATTAAATCTTCAATAATATTTTCGAAGATTAGATTTTAATAGATCTATACACCGACGCCTCACCATGGGCTAGTTTTCTACTTCAAAAAGTCTCTGAATTAAACTTCAGACAGACAGACGGATTTGACGTGGTGAAATTATATCAGGTTCTTTTTTTACTACAAAACCATAAACCATGCCCAGTTAAAAGAAGATAACTCGAAACAATTAACTTTTAGATAGCGATAATTAAAACTAATCAGTATATTTTACCGGTCACGACGAGCCGTTTAGTGTTTGGGCTACAGATTACTATATACAGTTAAGTTCAATTCAAGGTCGGGTCAATTTTGGAAATTATCTTTTGCCAAATTGGCTTGTGTCTGGAAAGGGTTAGCTATATTCAAGCTTCGGAAGGCACGTTACGTGTTGGTTAAGTCTTCTATTGTAATATGCATAAGCAACTTCATTAATTTATAAACTATTTGATAGTTTTCGATTTATATAAATAAAGTAAAATCTATCTCTATCATCTAAATAAATAAATTATACACAGCAAACAAAAACATATATTTCACAAAAAGAAAGAAGCATTTATCTAATGATATAAACCTACAGGTATCAGAAACAGATCCATCGATTCACTGGCAACATTTGGGTCAAGAGCTGTATATGGGCTCGAACATTACCCGAAGGAGATTAAGCGGTAAAATTGCTTTACTACGGCCTCTTACTGTGCCTTATTAGTGACACTAAATAGCGGGTGTTTAAGAATTAGGCTGAAAGATCAAGTAGTTGTAAATTAATACATATGAACTAGCTGTTACCTGCGGCTTAGAACGCGTGTCATTTTGACTATCAAACTATCTCACGGGAACAGTCTATATGCTATATGCTATTTCAGCCTACCTTCGTGTCTAATTACATTAGTCCTGTTTAGAAGTTTTGGCATGATTGAGTAGCAAAGGTACATCAATACTCTCGCGTTTATAATATTAGAAAGTTTAACAATGTTCAATTGTAGCTAACGATTACCGAATACCTTATTTGTTATAAGTAATGTTTTGAAGGGATTTGCAAGACAAATTGGTCAAAAGTTTTGGTTTATTATTTGAGTTTATGTTCCTGTGAGTACCTAGTACTAGAACTCTTACGTGGGTCTTCTTTGGAATTCTTGTAGGAATTTTTGTTACAACATTTACTCAAATAAAAAAAAGTTAAGAAATAAAGGTTCTTCTTAACTATGATGTAATCTTCAAATCTTACATAGGTACTAGACGAATATATTTATACTAGCTGCTGCCCGCGACTTCGTTCGCGTCAATTTCTGTTATTATGAACGCGATTATTTTTGCAACATTTTTCATTGATGCTTCGCTCCTATTCGTCGCAGTGTGATGTTATATAGCCTAAAAGCCTTCTTCGAAAAATGTAGTCCATTTATCCAACACAAAAATAATTTTTCAATTCGAACCAGTACTTCCTGAGATTAGCGCGTTCAAACAAACAAACAAACTCTTCAGCTTTATTATATTAGTATAGATTATTATACCGTATGTATCATTTCTGGTAGAACCTATTCTTGACGGTTAGAAATGGTCTTTGCAAAGATCCGCCATCTGCACTTCTTTATTGGATGTAATCTAGACAATGTAAAAAGAGTAAATTTTTCGAAGAATTATATAACGTGTTTTTTTGTATAGTAATATAGTTAGTTTTTATGAATGGGAGTTTCACCTGAATCTATTAAAAGAAATTTGTTTTTTCACCTGTACCTATTAAGCTATTCTAAGAAGAACTTATGTTTATTTTAAATAAGCTCAACTGTACCACGATAAAAAGAAACGATCCGTAGTCTCTTGACGGAGATAGTTATAGTATTTTTATTAAATAAATTATTGGGCTTGCTCTTGACTACATACTTAACTATACGGTTAAGAATACCCAGAGGTATTGATTCTCCCACATACCAGCGGAGCACAGAAAAAACTGTTTGCGCTGGACTCCGGCAGGAGGGTGGTAGCATCCAGGCAGCCTCTTACGAAGCCTACCACCGCAGAGGGATCTGTTAGCCGTCATCATTGGTTAGAGAACCAAAGATGCCGTTGCCCAGGGTGGACCACTAGGAGGTAGATCCCACCACCCCATAATTCGGAGTTTCTAAACAAATATGTCATGTTAAGTTCATCGTGCCACGCACTTACCATGATTTTGTGGAACCTCTTATAACTATCGTATGTGCGACAAAGTATTCATTTCAACTACTACTTTTTTGTTGTTGTTGTTTTTTATAGGTTGAGAATTAGTTTTATGTGTTTATATACAAGTCATTGTGGGAGTTTATTATGATTTCCGAGCTAAGCCGTCGCGTGATTTTTATCGGTTCTGTGGGTATTGTCTTTTTCACGTGGGTCGGACGAGGGTTGTGACTAAGAGGAAAGAAAAGAAAAAACATTTTATGACGCTAACGATCACTTTATCCTTGATTTGTTATTTCTTTAAAGGAGTTTTTTTTCTTAGCTTGAAGCAGAAATACTTATGATGTAGGGCACAAGTGAAGAGGTATAGTCTTTACATATTTGTTGCAAAATCGCACTTATTTCATCTACATAAAATGCCAAAGTGTTCCGCCTAATGTGCTGACGTGTCTACATCAAATATATATAAACTTCGCACGGGTGGACATACGAGGGCGGGTCAATAAGTCCGTGACTTTTGAATTTCTGACCTCTTTACCGAAAAAGCAACACTACTCCTGGCTACAGGTATCTGTCAGTTGACTCCTACCAAAATTTTAACTTGCTGCGTCAGTTAGTTTGTGTCTGACAGCTATCTTTATCAGACTACCCAGTAATATGAGGAATAAATGGAAAAAAGTGAATTTCGTGTGCTTATTAAGCATTATTTTTTGCGAAAAAAAACCATTACCGAGACCAAGGCTAAGCTTGATAAATACTATGAGGACTCTGCACCATCGATTTCAATGGTAAAAAAGTGGTTTACTGAATTTCATTGTGGCCGTACAAGCACTGAAGATGCCGAACGTCCTGGACGCCCAGTTGAGGTCTCTACACCCGAAACAATCGAAAAAATTCACGATATGGTGTTGGCCGACCGAAGATTGAAAGTGCAAAAGATTGTGGAAGCCGTAGGGATCTCGCATGGCTCAGTGGTTTCAATTTTGAAAGATCACTTGGGTATGAGAAAGCTTTCCGCAAGATGGGTGCCGCGTTTGCTCACAGTCGACCACAAACGCAATCGTGTAACAACTTCACAGGAAGGTTTGGCGTTGTTTAGTCGCAATATGGAGGAGTTTTTGCGCCGTTTTGTAACCGTGGACGAAACATGGATCCATCACAAGACACCAGAGACCAAACAACAGTCAAAACAGTGGGTTTCTAAGGGTGAATCAGCGCCAAAGAAGGCCAAGGTGGGTTTGTCAGCCAATAAAGTTATGGCGACTGTTTTTTGGGATGCACGTGGGATAATCTACATTGACTACCTTCAAAAGGGAAGAACAATCAATGGGGAATATTATGCCAACTTATTGGACCGCTTCAATGACGATTTGAATAAAAACCGACCTCATTTGGCCAAGAAAAAAGTTCTTTTCCACCAAGACAATGCAAGGGTGCACACATGTGCAGTTGCCATGGCAAAAATCCATGAATTGGGCTATGAATTGCTCCCTCATCCGCCCTATTCTCCAGATCTGGCTCCGAGTGACTACTTCTTGTTCCCAAACCTGAAGAAATGGCTTGGTGGAAAAAGATTTGACTCCAATGATAAAGTCATCTCGCAAACAAAGGTCTATTTTGAGGACCTCGACAAATCATATTTTTTGGAAGGGATAAAAAAATTGGAGAAGCGTTGGACAAAGTGTATAGAGCTCAAGGGAGACTACGTTGAAAAATAAAATGATTTATTTATCAAAAAATCTGTGTTTTATTCCAAAAGTCACGGACTTATTGACCCGCCCTCGTAAGATTTTTAATAAGGATCCCTAATCTTTGCTAGCAATAAATATAGCCTATGTCACTCAAGGTGAATGTAACCAATGGTGAAAGAATTTTTGAAATCGGCACAGTAGTTTTGAGTTTATTCAATACAAACATACACACACACAATAATACAAATCTTTCCTCTTTATAATATGAGTGTAGCTTATTCTGGTCTCCAGGTTCTATAAAGTGCTTGTTTTGAAATCAGAAGTTACGATGATGCCACAAACTCGCGGACCCAGACAATAACGAAAAGTAGTTTTATACATTGACCCTTCCAGGAATAGAACCTGGGCCTTCAAAGCTTTGGTTAAAAATCGGTGTGAAAACTACAAAGGTTGTCGAAGTATGAGAAATGTTTATATAAATGTAACGCTACCATGGTAGACCACTAATTCCATTTACTTAATAAAAGCTTCAACACGTCATTGCCTAAATTATATGAGTAAATTTTAAATATGAGTCATGCTTGTTGGAAGAGCGTCAGTCTATGACTGGAAAATATTACTAATGTGTTTCTACTATTTTGTTGTGGCATACTTTCCTTAAAAGTTAGCCCGTAATGAAGGGTTAGGGCTTCTTAAGATTGTAAGCAAGTGCCCATCGCAAATATTCAAAAGATAAAATAATGTTATCACTTCTAATAACTTTTCTACGTTCTAGAAGAAGACTAAAGAATATTTGCAACAGAAATTAAAATTTTAACTGTTCTAAAGATCCTCAAGTTTCTAACTTTTCTTCAAAAATTGTATATGTTTTGAAAAATACTAATTTTTATTTATCACTTCAGTATCTTGGGCGTATGTTTCTCTACCCTTTTTAAATACTCGTAGCTAACCAGAAATCAGAAAATGATAATCATTTCCTAAGATGGTCAAATCTTTTTTTTGCCAAACTTTCAGTCTAAATGTTTACAATTGACACCATTGTTGTTTAAATTAATTATACCACTTGTAATATCATGTCGTGACCAATTTGTCTCCGACTAAAAACCTCGATAAAACCGTTTCAGAAAAAACTTAATTTGAGTTATTTGACTCAAATGCGATACAAGTATTTCGTTCATTAAAACGTGATCAACGTAATTATTTTCACACACAACGCGTCTAGAATATCAAAATAATACCGTTATTAACAACGTTGAACCGGGTTCAAGCCAATCGCTAATTAAAGTGAATAAAAACAAAACCTCCCGATAATGATTGAGACAGTTATTATCGTTCAAGTTCTTTTAAATTGAAGACTAAACTGATTTACTTCTTTTTTGCTGTGTTCTTGTTGATTCGAATTTTCGCATCTACGGTGATATCGATAACCGTTTGGAATCTTGCCGGTCTCATTAGTGAAGCGATCAATTTTCGATTGTCGATTGTCAATTTCGTTTGATTCCTTCAATTGTCTATTTTTACTATTAGAATATATTACGATACTAGCTGTTGCCCGCGACTTTGTACGCGCCTATTTCTGTTACTATGATCGCGATTATTTTGCAAAATTTTTCACTGATGCTTCGCTCCTATTGGTCGCAGCGTGATATTATATAGTCTAAAGCCTTCCTCAACAAATGAACTATCCAACACAAAATAATTTTTCAATTCGAACCAGTACTTCCTGAGATTAAACATACAAACAAACTCTTAAGTTTAGTAGTACTTAATATTAGTATAGATTTTAGTTAATGAAGATAAAATTGAAAAATACAAACTTAAAACCAGTTTTTTTAGTACTAATCAAACACTCACAAATTCATTATAAATATGTCTTTAAAAAGCCTGTTGGTAGCGAGCCAAGATTCTGGGGTCTTGGCATTTATGCCCGGGTCGGCCAGCAAGAGTTTCGAATTTGCGAACATTGCCCAGGTTTGTGATCACCAACCCCGCATTTGGTAAGGCTTGTGGTTTTGCCTATACCTATCATTGCTGGTTTAGATTCAATGATGCAGGCCTTTGCCCGGCAGTAGTGCAGTGGAATGGTATTAGGGCGTTACTTTTTTTTTTTCTTTGACACCTAACTAAACTTTTAAAACCTCACTAACGAAGAAATGATAGAAAATAAGATACACATCAGACAATAAAAAATATAAAAAAGAAATTGAAAACATTTAACTTCACGATGTAGAGTATTGATCCTAAAAATTAATATATAGCAAAAATGTGAATGTAAAATTAAAGTTACAATATTCAAGGGGTTTAAAATTTTCATGCGATGTATTTTGTTGAACAGAAATAAACAATACTTAAAAATGGTTTTATCTAAATATGCAGGCCCGTAATACGTATGTAAAGCTTTTCAGTGTTGTCATAATCGGCTTACGTGCATTCCTTTTATTCGTGCCCTACCGGCAAGGACTAAATTACCCTCTCTTCTCTTTGACAAGTACCTATGACGTATTTTAGGAGGATTTACAATTGCAAATAACTTTTCATTAGTTAGGGAATATTTGTGATGGAGTCATATATCTACCTCTTTGATTTAGTGACTTTCAAGGGGTTGCTAGTTTCGAGGCCATGGGTTCGATTCCAGGTGAACGCGGTAAAGTGTTTTAAACGTTGGGTTAAACCAAAAATAAACGCGAATATTCCGTAAAATATCTTTCATGTCAATGATTATATAGCATTTACTTATATAGTTAGTTTTTAAATATCTGCATGAGCCATTGAACGTTAAAAAAACTCATATAATTTTAAAGAAAATAGCGACACTAGCAACATGCTAATAACTATGTAGGTGATCTTTTATAATGTATCCGGTAGGGTTAGCCGCTTAGCCGATGCCCGTAACCACAATAAAAGTATATACGGAAAGTTTACTCGAAATATATCAGGCGCACAACACAACTCTGACGATAATTCCCTTTTAATAGACTTAATTATTCATACGGGGTTTATAGGTACCATGTACCTTAGTTTTTATGAGTTTCCCTTTTAACCTATGGACAGAGAAAGAAAGCAATACTTTGAACAGGTTAGTCTTACAATTATTTGAACTTTTTAGGTAGGTACTGACATTATAGATAAAAATATGACTCTCAGTTTATATTTATCATTTTTGACATCAAAAATTGTTGGTCGGATTGTTTGGCAAACTATAGCGCTTTGATACGCATTGAATGCAAATTATTACATTTTCTCGGGTTCTGAGTGTTTGTGGTATTTTCGTTGATTCTGATTTACACAATACGAGTGCCTTAAATAGTTACTCATTTTGGGATCCGAATATTGTAGGTTTTTTATTTTCCAATTTATTGGGGTTAACAAACAATTAACACAGTAGATTACATAAATAGACTTATTATAAAACAAAGTTAATCTTGTGCCACCAACATCGTTAACCACAGATTGATGTAATAAATTTAGGTATCAGTGGTGTGTTAGCCTTGACTAATATATTATTATTTAACTTAATAAAAATAAAAAAAAACGTTTATAAAACATACAAACAGTTAGTAAATATTTTATGAAACCCTACACCTAACGAGATCCAATACAACTGAATGCCAAATCTAATACATAGATACTAATTAATTAAGACAACCACACCAGATCCCGTCAAGTGCTACGAGTAAGCTTCATGTGCAATGTAACAAGAAAATTAACTCAGTCAATGAGAAACAACGATGGAAGAATTATTTAATTACAAAAATGATTTAATATTTAACTTAAATGAAGTTAAGTGCTGGTTAAGTGCTGGTAAATGAAGTTAAGGTATGTGACGTTGTCCACATTTATTTATTTAATTCCAAGCTCTGTCAATTCAAAAGCTAAGACGCTTTTGACACTAAAGTGGTAGAAGGGTGTCAATAAAGCTACTGGGCAAAGCCACTGGCACTCTTATTACCTCGAGACACTATAGCTTGTTTTAATTTAAATAGATGGATAGAATACTCTTTATTGCACACAGAGAAATTTTACAGGCAATAATATAGAAAGATGAACAATTTAGGCGGTCTTATCGCCAGTACCGATTTCTTCCAGATAACCTTTGGGTGCAGGACACTACAAAGAAAGGGCAAGGTTCACAGAGTACTTTACTTTGAATCTTCACCATCTGGGTTCTGGCATGGCCTGGCGCATGTTTATTTATAACCAATGCAAAATATTTCATATTTTTTGTATGGATAATTTTAATTGCTCGTCCTGTTTATCTGATCAGACTAATAGATAAATTGGTAAGGAAAAAGTTAAAATCTGAGATTGATATAAATTTCTTCTTTCGTGTTTTGACCCTTTCAGTCGCGTCCAGTGGTGGGAAAGCATACTTTGTCTATGTCAATTATGTTATGGTTTTCAGTTTCTAATAATTTTACATAACAGAGCAATAATGCAGGCCGGAAAGGCCCTAAAGTCAACTAGCCCTTTAACACGTGACCAAATTTATGTAAACCATTTTGCGAAATGGGAACTTTGATGACCTCCGTGGCGAAGTGGCGTACACACCGGTTTTCAAGGTGTCGCCTGCTCCGAGGTCCCGGGTTCGATTCCCGGACGGGTCAATGTAGATAAAAAAGTGTTTTTCTACATTTTCTCGGGTCTGGGTGTTTGTGGTACCTTCGTTGTTTCTGGTTTCCAAAATACGAGTGCTTTAAATAGTTATTCAAATTGGGATCAGAACAATGTATGTGATGTTGTCCACATTTATTTATTTATTTATTTATTATTCGTGTTACTATCTAGTTTGCGAGCTTTTGTTTTATACAGGGTATTAGTGAAATGGTATATATTATCAAGCCAAAACCAGCTTATGTTAAAATATGCATAGGTATAAATATTAAAGTGAAGTCAGAAATTCAATATCATCATTTTTTTTTAATTTTTATACAAACTAAAATTTGGAAATTTCGATTTGTAAGGAAATATTTTTTTCAAAAATAAAGATTTCTAATTTCTGACTTTACCATTGTATTTATATGCATATATGTTAACACATATATGGTTGCTATACCATTTACCTAACACCCTGTATCATGACATCGTATTCAGTATTTTTGTAACCTATGCTCATAGGTACCTATTATCATAAGAGTTAGTTCTGAATACATTAAGACTAGTAACTGTTTTAATTTACCGTCTTATATATCTCTTGTATTTATAATTTGCAATAAGTTATATGTAAATTCACTTAATAACTTCACCAACATATGAATATATTCATGAAAGTCTAAACGGCCTATTTTCAAAGTGGTTTCACACTTACGCGTGTAGTGTTAATCCATGCAATGTAATAAGTGTAAACGGAAATATTCTCATCTCGCTTCATGGCTGAAACGCCGTAGTTAATGCCTCGCCCCCATTCCACTCTGTAATAACTGTTAATAAGCTATATGATAATGCGACGTGACTCGTGTCTGTCTTATATGATTATGCGCATCTCCATGGAAATGAATATGAGGGATGGAAGAAATTTTGCTACGGCAACCGCTTGTGTCAGCTGTTGTTAAATATCATTATAAAACGTCTCATTTGAACTAATAGTCTTGTATGATAAGGAGGAAAGATTAGCATTGTTAAATGCTTGGACCGAATAAACTCAATAATAAGCGAACCGTTGTAGTCAACATTTAATACAGTTTTTACGTTTAGTTTGAGTCCCGGGAAATAACATGGGAATAGGATAGTTGTTTTTATCCCAGAATAAACCTCTATACTATAAATAAAAGTAAAGTAAAGTAACAGCCTACAATCATCCCACTGCAGGGAAAAGGCCTCCATCATTGAATTCAAGTTACCACAGCAAGGATGGGTACTGGCATAATCACCACGCTTGCCAAATGCGGGTTGGCGATCACAAACCCGAGCAACGTTAGAAAATTCGAAACTTTTTTGTTGCCCAACCCGGGAATCGAACCTGGGTCCCCGAGATCTTGGCCCGTTATTTAAACCACTAGAACAACGGGGCGTACTATAGATAAAGGGTGAAAACGGAGGTGGTAGATTGTATTGGGAATCAATCATTTCTTAATTTAGTATGAACATATCACTATGATGGCAAAAATTTTAAATGGTCTATAAGGAAAGCAATATAAGTAATCCGAAACGCGGAATGAGAAATAGCCCCTTCCCACTAAGACTAAGTCGTAATTTTTTTCCATTTCATAATAAAAAGTGTTTGATGAAAAGTCCAAACCACATAATATTAAAGATAAATGTCGAACAGATATGTATACTTACCCGTTTTGTAAAATGTCGTGAGTTCAATTCCTATCAGAGTAAGAAAAAGATGACTCTTTCATTTACCCTGATCGATCATACAGCAGCATTTTATTTGATAAAAATAAAATTTCATATATTTGAAAAGAATAAATATTGTGTGAGTAAATAAGATTTATACATGAGTTGGTATGGAACTATAATTTGAAGCTTATATTTTTAAACCTTAACAATTTATATATATTTAGTTTTGTTTTCAAGTATGTGTTCTATACTTTATTTGATTTTAGCAATTAAATTGCAATTATAATATCAGTATATAAACTTGAAAAACTATGTAACCGCATCTCCTCGCATGCCGGGCGGGTTCGAGTCCCGTCTGAGACATATTTTTTCAAGTTTATATACTGATATTATGATTGCAATTTAATTGCTAAAATATCAAATAAAGTATATAAATAGCTATTTCATCTTAAATGACTGTCAAACATCTGCAAAGATGTTTCTTTCGGGTGTTAAGGGTGCAAACTCCTATTTTTCTGAGCTTTCTTACAATTCCCAAAAAAATTGGACATTGCTTTAGATGACTCAAGCACTTGTGAGGATTTAAAAAAAAGCAGGACTCAAAAAAGTCATCATTTGTAAAAATGGCATGAATTATAATAAACGAGTACAAAATTTCCAAAATATCATATTTCGAAAATGGTGGGACTTTTACTTGAAAAATTTTTTGCCGTATATTATTAGGCCTTAATGTGACCTGTCCCCCTGTTACAGGATTATCTTTAATTTTTTGGACACCCTGTATATATACTGATATGTGTTCTATATTTACAGTAATTTCCGCCTCAATGATTGATACAAATGTTAGAGAAATTGGACTACGAATATTACTCAAAGCAGTTACTTATTTTATAAATTTTATGAAGGTTCCATTTTTGTTTAAGAAGTTTTGTATAGCTCCATGCTCGGTAAAAGCGATTCTACAAATTCTTAGCGAATTTGCTTTCTTCGAGCTAAAAGTTAAGGGGAATTTCCGTAGTTAATAAATATTTACGCTTTATCTTTGAAAAGCAACCTATAAAATAGCTTAGGCATACTTTGCTAAGAAGAATTCAAAACATGTGTAAAAGGGTTGTGTGTACTTAATAATTTATGGATATTTATGGTAGATGAGTATGAAACATGAGGTGGGAAAAATTTGGTTTACAAAGAAGCATTTCAAAAATATTTCTTGTGATGATTTTAACCCAATTTTCAACAAGCGGAATAAGTCGTTTTTAAATACTTTTTTACGAACTTAATTATCACCTAATTCAGGCCAGACAATAAGGTCAAGTACGAGTAGATGCAGACTCATTCTAGAGCCTAAGTTTCCGATCGACCGGCTTCGCTTTGTTTCAGATTCGATTGTGTCCCACCGCCATTTGTCAGAGGACTTTATCGATTTAACGGCGATTGCGGAAAAAAACAGGCGAATTACGGAATCCATTAACATAGATTTTCGCCATAATGCTTCTTTCCCAAAATCTATGGAAGGGGTCTCTCGGTTATGTCTGCTTTGGCCTTATTCGTTGTACGATTGAGATCCTGTCCTAGTTCTGATATTGGAATTCTATATCTTATAAGGTATCGTGTGGTCGCGTAGAAATAGCACTACCTATTCTCTCCCTAAGTGTCGTAAGAGGTAACTAAATGAGTACTGCCAGAAGAAGACAGTGGCAGAATAGAATAGAATATATGTTTATTTCGCACTTCAAAATTAAATAAAATTAAAAATATATATTATTATTAATGTGCAAAAAAGGCATAATCGTCGCAACAGCTAAAGGCATAATGTGACGCTGATTTTCAGTGGTTTTGCTCCACCAAAACGAGGCGTTTTTTGCAAAATTTTCCTTTTGAATAGGCCTGTGTACCTACATTTGTGTGATTTGTAATGCTTGGCGATGACGACCTATTTCGTATTTTAAATAACTCATTGCATAAAAACGTAGCAGATTTAGTGGATATTTACAGAAACATTTAAGATTTTGGCGAGCCTATCGCTAATCAATCTCTCAAACTTTTAGTAAAAACTCAGGCTGGCTTGTCCATGTCAAACCACATACAAGTGATAGAAAAGGTGGTAGGTATAGTTCTTTATTATCAACCAACAAAAAAAGGTACTGAAATGTTTTTTTCAAAAGGCATAACTTTTTACGGGGTTGACCAAGCTCGATATTTTTTTTTTGGTACTGCTCCTGCAAATTGTTTTCTCGGTCTGTTTGTGATACAAACAAAACCAAACAAAGAATTACTTTTCCATTTGGTGCATTCGATCGGAAGCTATGCGCGTACATACATTTCGGTGATTCATTTTTATTAGGGTTCCGTAGCCGAATGGCAAACAACGGAACTATCCGGGGGGCTTCCCATACATAGAACTAAAACAAAAATTTTTTTTAATCAAACCTATGCTTATAGGATATCTATTTATTTTATTTAATAATAAATAATAATAAATAATAAATATTTAAGACATGCCTCACCGGGCCACACTGAGCCATCTAGTCCCAAATTAAGGTACTATTAAGTACCCTGTCGTATGGGGTACTAGACAACCGATAAACTTACTTATATACTTTTTTTTTGTAAATACATACTTATAATACATAGAAAACACCCAGACCAGTACAAACAAACATGTTCATGCACACAAATATTTGTACTGTGCGGGGATCGAACCCGCGACCCATGGATCAGAAGCAGCGTTAACTACCGCTGATCCAAATGGTCGTCAAACTTATTTATTCATTTAATTCAGGCAACAGATTATGAAATACAGGCCCATAAAATAAATACCTTACAGACTAACATACATACAAAATAACACATAAATTATATCACTGCACACTATTTTGACGGCGTTGTGTTTCGCAACTTGGTGTCAGGTAACCGTCCACGAAACCGACGATATACAACACCCTTCGGCCAAAATTCTGCCTGCATGAAGGTCGACAGCTGTTCAGTCGGAACCCTCACCACAAACGAATTAAAGTTCGTGTTGTGTCGAGACTCCAACCGTTCGACCCTCATTGTATATCTGGACTTCACTCGGATGTACTCTACAATCTCCTCGACTTTTGTAGAGTAATGAAGCCGGGACACGTATAGCAGCGTCACTGGAACTGCTGGCCGAAGCAGGTGATTCGGTCCAGTCTGTGCGTTGTCGCACTGGTTGCGAGTCGAGGGCTTCCTTTTCTTCTTCTCGACCTTCGTGAAACCCTCCTCATCACACTTATCTGCCTGTGATGCCAGCGATGCTATCTATGGATAGGTCTTTTAAAATGAAATACAGGTTTCCCAGGTGACACTTTGAAACGCATAATGTTTATTGTCATAAGTTCAATTGACATACATCATATGGCATACAAATTAATAAGCATAATAGTGTTTAGCAAAGTTACGAGTATTATTACGCATAAACATAATAACGCAGATTTTTTGAAAGGCATAATAATAAAAACCATAATCATATAAGTAAATCTATATTTTCATTTACCATATTTTTATAAAGCACTAGCTGTTCCCCGCAACTTCGTCCGCGTCATTTTTCCGTTATTATGATAGCGATTATTTTTGCAACATTTTTCACTGATGCCTAAAGCCTTCCTCGATAAATGGACTATCCAACACAAAAATAATATTTCAAATCGGACCAGTACTTCCTGATTTTAGCAAGTTCAAACAAACAAACAAACAAACAAACTTTTCAGCTTTATAATATATAAGTGTAGATACTTTGAAACGCACATTTTATTTATGCATAAATGACCATATTCATAATTTTGTCTGACATACTTTTATAAAGCATAGCTCAGTGATGCAATACTTTTATAAAACATATCTATAAATATCCATAAATTTAATGTTTACTTTTACTTTGCATGTTTTTTTATACCTATGAAATTATCAGTAGGTTTGAAAAAGTGTAGGTTAGGTTAGGTTAGAACAGTGACCCTAAACGCGCAAAGGCGAGCGAGCGTAGCGAGAAGGCCGCAGCAGCGGCCGCCGATCGCCAGTCCCCCGCCCTCCATATGAATACTGCCATTTTTTGCTCAACTTAACCTTAAAATATCATTTTAATAGTTCTCAAAAACTATTCACAAAAAATACATATATCCAGGTGACGCTTTGAAACGCATAATTTTTGTTGACATAGTATCAATTATTATAATAATTTTGAATAGGAGTTTAGGGATATTGTCAGTTATGCTTATCAAATGTATGCTTTTTGAATAATATGTCTTCAGAATATTATGGCCAACAAAAGTTATGCCTTTATTTACTTATGCTTTTTAAAATTATGCCCATCTATGATTATGCCTTCATGGTTTCAGCCAAAAGATGTTATGCGTAATAAAGTTATGCTTTAATGGTTTATGGCAAATGACTATTATGGCCATCATCATTACGCGTTGTTAGTTTATGGCGAAAAACGTTATGCGTTTCAATACCATTTTTTCCAAAAGTCTAACATTTGGAAGATAGACGCTTCCAAAGTGGTAAAATGGTTTTTATTAATTTATTAATTGATGGGCTTGCTCTTGACTGCATACTTAACCATACGGTTAAGAAGAAGCCTAAGATGAAGCGACCAGAGGTACTGGTTCTCCCACACACCAGCGGAACAAAGAAAAACTGTTTGGCGCTGTACTCCGGCAGGAGGGTGGTAGCATCCAGGCAGCCTCTTACGAAGCCTACCACCGCAGAGGGATCTGTTAGCCTGACGGCTAACAGTTCATTGGTTAGAAAACCAAAGATGCCGTTGCCCAGGATGGACCACTAGGAGCTAGATCCCACCACTCCAAGTGAACATTTTGAAAAAAATACGTGATGTAGATCTTAACAAATACGAAACTTGGTATACGAAAATTGGTTGGAACGAGATTAAACTGGTAGTTTTTGAGAAATAGCACATTTTAAAAACCGCAAATTTTACTTTGTTCTTGATATGAAAAACAAAGTTATTTTTGCAGTCAATTAAATATTGTGGTATTTTAGCTAAGTGGAAGTAAGTGGACCCGTAATTCAGTTAATGTTGGTACGGAACAACTGGTCAAGAGTAGTACAACAGCAATTTACTTTCTTAAAAACAGTCTCAAAACATTGGTAACATTCCTCATTGGTTTACTTCACTGGTCACACTGGTTTACGCCTTAAGTTAAATTTTTTGTAAAAAAAAGTTTTTGTACGAGTAATATTCGTTATTTCGACAACGCCCGCTTGATGTATTTCGACCTAAATCCAACCGTTTCGGGATTGGAACCTTCCGACCGTGAATGGGAACAATCTCTGATGACTTCGGTCGGTATTCATCAGAAATTATTGCGATGCCCTGTTCCAGATTTTGAATAAGCGACATAATTCATTTTAAAAAACTTTGACATAGAAATAATCTGCAATCCCATGTCAGTTATATTTTGTGCATAATAATAGGTCTATGAAATTGCCGTTCTGCAGTACTGGCCATTTCAAATCAAAATAATTTTTGTTTGGCTAAGAATTCTAATTTCAAATTAATTTTATTTGAAAAACATGGAAATTCTTTTTCCAAAAATAGTCATTTGTTTATTGATTAGTGTTACATTTTCATCGCATTTCAATCTTTTTCGTCATCATCAACCGTCGTGGCAGCAAAGCGGCACAAGCGGCACGCAACATCAACGAGATTTACGGAGCTAACACTACAAACCAACGTACCACCTGTTATTGGTTTGCTCGCTTCCGTTCTGGAAATTTCGACTTGATAAATGAACCTCGCGGTCGTCCGAAGACTTTGGTCGACAATGACGAATTAAAGGCGATTGTGGAATCTGATGATACACAATTTACGGCTGAATTAGCAGCATCTTTTGACGTTAGCGTCAAAACAATATTGGTCCATTTGCGTCAAATTGGCAAGGTAAAAAAGCTTGACAAATGGGTGCCCCACAAACTCAATGATCGCCATCAGCGCGAAGTACGCGTCGAGACGTGCCTTGCACTGCTCAACAGACACACAAATGAAGGAATTTTGAACCGCATTGTTACCTGCGATAAAAGGATTCTGTTTGATAACCACAAGCGCTCAGCAAGTTGGTTGGATCCTGGTTCAGCACCTAAACAATGCCCTAAACGAAAACTTACCCCTATAAAAGTGATGGTCACTGTTTAGTGGTCTAGCGCCGGTGTGATTCATCACAGCTTCTTACCAAACGGGGTGAGCATTACTGCAGATGTGTACTGTGAAGAACTGAACATAATGATGGAGAAGCTGGTACATCTCCAACCAGCGTTGGTCAATCGCTCGTCTCCGCTGCTCCTGCACGACAACGCGCGACCTCATACTGCACAGCAGACGGTCTCCAATTTGCAAGCACTGGGGTTGGAAGCTCTCCGTCATCCCTACTTAACAGACCTTGCGCCTACAGACTACTACTTTTTCCAGCATTTGGATAACTTCTTGGCGGGAAAAAAATCAATACCCGAGAGGCAGTACAAAATGCCTTTGAAGAATTTGTTGCCTGTCTAGCTGATTTCTTTAAGAAGGGCATCAATAAACCTCTACTGCGTTGGCAAAGATGCATTGATTGCATGGGCGATGACTTCGATTAGTACAAATAAAAAATACATGAAAAAAATTCGTTTAAATTTTTTCATACAAAACGGCAATTCATAGGTGAAGACCTAATATTAGGTTAGATGTATGTACAATACCATTGTCCAAATATACTGAATTATTAGAGCAATACCTATGTAATTACTTAAACACCTCAAATTAAGTACTTAACAAGATTAGATAAATTCAGGACTATGCTTTCTAAAATAAGACAGATACACTTGCAATAAAAAGTGAATATAATAATTTTAAATAAAAAAATTCCTCTATGATAACCCAAGCAAATAAGCAAGAGCTCATTCGTGCTATTTTTTTGTTCTGCCACTGTGCGTGACAAATCTAAATTACACAACAGCCTTAAGTGGCTATTATTGTAAGACACGGAGAAATATTTTATAACGCAGTTTTGGTGTTGATTTCCCATCCGATTAATTTTTACAGTTAAAAATGTTCAAGAACTGTTACCAGACGAGCTACTTTCAAGCTTTTCGATATAATTGGAACCGCGAATACAAAACAGCCGGCGGCAGTGCGGGCCCGCCGGAAACGGAGCCGAAATTGGAATATGCCTCTTGCATTTTAATTTCGAGATGCCGGTCATTAAGGGACCTGTAACAATTATTCGCGTCGCGCTAACCGTTAAATTAAAATGGTTTTTAGAAGCATTCGTCGCTGTACTCAAAAACTAGGGCAACCCTGAAATATTTATGACAACAAAATATTTTTAAAAGGCAGATGAATACTAAAAAGGTTGTAAGCTGAAGTTATAAAAAAGTTAGCGGAATATCGTAAGACTGACTTTGAAGCCTTGAGCTGGTGCGAAATGGTAACGTTATCAAACTCTTTGCATAAACAATAACAAGACTGTGTCTGACAAAAAAGTTTTTAAGCCCAATTGTTCGAATTTGAATTTTGAACTGTTGACGTGCAAGTTTGATTTTTTGATCTGTGCGCGTTGGGCTGTCAAAATTAGCGCGCGTGCAGTCTCGGCGACGCTAACCGCGGCGCGAGCGTGCGCCGCGCCGGGCGCCAAGCTGGGCGAGCACGCGGCGATGCTCGCGGTCGCCATATGCTGCATACTGGTGTTGCTGCTTGTGTTCATCATACTGATCATCGTGGTCGGGCAGGACATAGAGCCGAAGACTGGCTCCTAGCGGAGGAGAGGTATGATTTTTGTCTTGAAGTAGAAATGTAATTTTTAACTTTATAATATTGATAGAGTAGTCTATAAGAATTTAAGATAAAGTGGGCATATTCGCGTCTGTTACCTAAACTATTGAATACATAAGTATTTTTTCGTTAATCGGCTTTTAAAGTGATTTTGTTTTTTGCATCTTATGACAGAAGCCTGGACCAAACTGTTTAAAGAAACTCCCGAAGAACGGCTAACTCACCGCCTCTTCCAGACCCAAGGCATTTTAGAAAATATTTTTTCTCAAATTGCCCCGACCGGGAATCAAACCCTAAATCGGATCTAGATACATAAAATCCTTTTTTTATTTGCCTCCATGCAAAATCTAGACTGGCTAATCTTTAAAGAAGAAGATACGAGTGTAGTGCTTCTTATACGATTTAAGTTTAAGATTTGTAGTTTGGTTTGGTAAACGCCTTATCTTCTTAGTCGTATCAATAGAACAGTCAACAGTGTAAATAATCTTACCCTGATTAAGAATGCAAAACCATCTCCGAGATTCAGGTACGATAGTCTTTAATCTAAGCTATCACAAGCGAGGCGGGGAAGGTCAAACACCTTTGTAGGGGGTCCAATTAATAAGGGTCTTCGATGGAACAGCGCCAGCAATATCGAAGGCCAGTCGGAGACTGCTTTAATTAACACACGACCCGCATTTTACATTCAACGTACATTTAAATTCAATTACAAGGCCTGATTTTAAACGCGGCCCGGATTGTTAAAAGCTTTTGCTTTGTTATCTCTTTTAAATACTTGCGACGCATTTTCGCTCATTTTGTTCATGCCGGTTGTAGTATAGCAGAGTAAAAAAAAAATCCTAAAATCATTGATTCTCAAATACGTGAAAAAAATTATGTCATAAGGAGGCGGCACAGAGATAACGTAACGAGTTCTCAAATATCTATTCTAACTAGCGAGACAGTAGGTGTTACTAAATAACCAGCACCAGCAATTTTCTCAAGCGTGATTTCAAGCAGCAATCTTTCAAAGCCTATCCCAAAACTTGAGCATCGTTGATAATATAATTGACATGAAAACAGACGTACATATCTTGCTTCAACACAAGCGGTAATGGTATAGTCAATACCCAAAAATAGATTAATCTATTTTAATAAATTACGTGTGAATAATGGTTATATAACTGCCTCATGGTTCGATATACGAGTACCATCATCGACAAAATCCATAGGAAAGGTAAATGGGTACATAACTCACGTGCCCGATATAGGGTTGAATAAACAAGGATATTTTGTATTTATCCACACGCGTATAGGGGTGGTTCTTTGTGATGCTAAAATCAATGAAAGTAAAATGCTAAGAGACAAACTTTTTAGCGTTCCATGGATTCACCGTGCGGGTGCCGGGACCATCGTATGGCAGAAAGTGTGGCGGGAGCGATCCCGGGACTTGTGACACGGGTGTAGGTTTAAGAGGCCCCTCTCCGACGTACATCAACACACACCTTCATTATTCGTGTTTCTCTAACTGCATATAAGAAATAATGGTACGATAATACAAAAAAAAGTCTATATTAGTCCACTGTAAGACAGAGGCCTTTCAAAAAGAGGTTTTTGCCGTAATCGGTACGCTTGGCAGGCGGGTTTGCGATCGCAGTTTTGCCAATGGTCGAGAGAAGAGTGCTGCCTCTACTTATTTCACTTCTCTTTAAATTAGAAAATAAATGGTAGTTTTATTCTTTTTATAAACAATCAAACCCATTGAAAATGTGGTTTGGTAGGTAACTACTGGGATAATTACTGAGTAATTGAGATTGTGATTCGGAGGTAGTGACAGTCCTTTAGTTTAGTTTATCAAGTTCAAGGCCAAAATTTCTGGAAGTTTCCATTAATGTCTTGAGACTTAAATGGTATCAAAATACGCTATGAAATCGACAACCCTTTTTAAGTTGGCCAGTAATACCCAGCTTCACTTTATTAGGCGTTGAATACATGGTATTTGGGTCACGTCACGCACGTGGCTGCTACGTGCGTATGAATACTTTATACCTCATATTTAGCTTCTGTACGTAAAGTGTTCATTGATTTATTTTATTTATTTATTGACTGGCATACAGTATGTTTTACAGAAGTGTTAACAACACTCACTGATTATTTACCTAATCGCAATAATGATTTGTAGTCTTTCATAGGAATATATGTTGCATAAAAAAGTTGTTGAACTGTAGATTTGAAGAGCATTAATTATCATAGTTGTCACTAATATTCAGGGAACTTCACTTATTTAACAAATGAGACTAAAAATAAGATCAAGGCAATATTACGATATACAGCTGTATATTACGTCATAAATTATCGTTTATCGAAGTCAGTTAGACTACAAAAAAGGAAGAGGTTCTATGTTCGTCTGTGTATGTATATTTATAAATTTATTTTGCTGTAATTTAAAAGTGTGATAACAAAAACAGAAGCCATAATGCCTTCACTAGATATAGTAAATACTAACTATCACCTGCGACTTCCTCCGCGTGGAATTACAATATTTTATACTATAATATGAAAACTGTACTTTTTTACCACTCTTTTATTAGCTTGGATTGTATCTATGTATGTAATGGAATCTTTGAGCATATTTTTTACCAATTACTAGAAGTTTGATTAATTTGAAACTTTGCACACGTATCAAGGACCGATGACAATGCAATAATTTAATAACAGTTTCCCAGTTTTTCTCTGTAAGAGGGAGTAAAAGAGATAGAGCTAGCGCGCGATCTGTATCAATTACGATTCCTGCATAGCTTTGGACTTACAATCCATAAAGAAGGAATCAAATTTATAAACTAAACTGAAAAGTAAAAAATAAATTATAGTTTAAAAAACTAAAAAACCACGCTTTTAAAACAGATTGAACTAAAAAATTAAAAATAAAACTGTAGTAAGCAATTGAAAAATTTATATTATTGTACAAAAAGCGTGGGGGGCTTGATTTAGATTGTTGTAAATATTTTATCAATAATTTACTATATCTGTGGATATCATTACAAGCACCCCACGCTTTTTGTACAATAATATGAATTTTCAATTGATTACTACAGTTTTTCGGAATAAAAATCGCCTACGACCCATTCTCACCTACCCAACATAAAAAAATCATGAAAGTCGGTCAAACCGTTTTGGAGGAAATCTATAAGAAATACTGTGACATAAGATTTTTTATGTTACTTAACGGCCATTAAAATTGGGACATTATCCAGTTACGCTTTCACTTAACGCTTTTCTCTCCTATTATTTCCTTTATCAATTTTGGCAATTAGTGATTTGTTATCTGAGCGATAGATTTACCTAAATAGGAAAATACATCGCGTAGATACAATTTTTATTTGTTGAAAGTATATTATGATATTTTTGAACATAACACTAGAAGATCATCTCACGAATTAGGTCTTAAGAAGTCTGACTCGCCGAATCCTATTTGTATTGGCAGTGTTCGGAAAAATACGGATTTTTTTTACTTTCTAAATTATTGCATTGTCTCAAGTCGAAAATTTTTGACATACGTAAATCAGCAATATTTTGTATAAACATGCGCGATCGAATTATCGAATGGTTGCTTAAGTGGCAGTGAGCGGGGCACAAAGCAAGAAGAACCCATGTCCGTCAAGGCTGAAAGGTTTTGAGATCTGGGAAGGTTGCGGGAATCATTAGGCAAAACCCTACCACCTACCCTAAATCCAGCAGTTGGTGTCGTTTGGCTGATAGAAACAACATATTCAGTGTATATGATCCTTGATGTGGACATGATCCTTCAATATCATTTTACATAGTTTATGTGTTACCATAATGAAACCCTAAAATGTTACTTACAAAACTATTTCTTCCAAAGCTGACCAACAATGTTTGAATTCGATAGTGTAAGTTTAATACAGATTTATATACAAAATATTTGTATGAATGTCCTCGTGATTGTGACACGTTTTTCTTCGTCGAAAAACCAACACAAGCACGTCCCTCGTCGATGCATCGGGCAACCGCAAAAGAGTCGGCGAAGCGTAAACCATAACGAGCTTCGGGTGCAAATCCAAAGGCTTTAAGAGACTCTTAAGGAATGGGAGACCTTTCAGGGGGCGGATATACGCCTCTACACTCATGAGTGTGTCGTTCTCGCTGATGCGGCGTGTGATATAGACAGGAAAATATACAAATTGTTGCTTTGAACGATCATTTAAGGGTTAGAAGTTAGATTCTATCGTAATGAGCAGAATAGTACAGTTTTATATACGACACAGAATCCTAGCCTTGGTGGACGTGCTGCAAAAGGTTTATTAGGATACACTTTTATGGAAAATTACGTATTTAAGTTAATGATTTTTGTGAGTTTCTTTCTTTCTGTGTGATCTGAACAAACCAAATATAATGGTTATATCAAAAAGTAATAGAACAGTTTATCGACATAATTTATTAGGTATTACAATGTACAGCCCATCGAGAGTCCAGATTAGCGGGCAAAGTTAGATTATTCGAAAAGTTACATCGAGTTTGTAGGAAGGTTGGGAGCGCAGGAAATTTTGTTAAAAATAGATTTTTTAATTTCATTCCGTCCTCTGCTTTGTCCAATCAGAGTAGATTTTATCGAAAAACAGAGAGAGAAGAGGTACAAAGGTGACAATTTAATTTTACGTAAAATGAAATCTATTGGAAGTAATCTTGGTGCTTTTATCGGAAAAAAATACCTATTAATCCATGTTAGTAACCTATTTTTAGTATTTATGTGTTGAGTAAAGTCATAATATTTTAGACAAGCTGTGCCAGTGGCTTCGTTCGCGGTGTGTTGAAATGAAACGGAAACAAAAATTTTAGTCAAAGTTCAGGAATTTTGCAATCATAAAATTTTAATTGACATTCATTGAATCGTTTTAAAGCCTATTCTGGACAAACATTTAGGATTTAAAACAGCAGATTCATCGCAGAAGTAATGGAATACTGAAAACTCCACCGTTGTCGCAACTACAAAATTATATGCAATAAACCTACATCAGTAATGGAAAACTGTAAGAATAACTCATCGTTTATTTAGAACTGATACATTGTATGGGTAAACAATTTTACTCACGATCATTTTTAAAAAAATGCAAATGTTCGTAAAAACCAGTAAAGTGGCACATTAGATGCTTCAGTGTTTATTAGACTGATATGTTGTTATCTGTACATTAAATTACTAAGGGTCGTTTTAACGTTTTTTTTACTAATAGCGTTTCAATAAAACGCGTTTTCGATTGTGGCATAATTCTAAAGTTGAAATATTTGGGTGCCTTTGTAAGGGTCTGAAGAGTAGTAATTTTTCCTTTTTGTTTGACCGCTTCCCAGTCATTACCAGTTTGGAAGCGAACATTTGGCACGCAGGCTTATAAGGTAAGTTTGAGAAAGTCCCCCTGGTCACCCTTGTCACGGTCCGGTGACGCACTACGCAGTAATGTTAAGTGCCTGGCTCGAGGGTTTTATTAGAAACATTTCATTGGTTAACGCCCCGTTGGTGGTTTAAATACCGGGCCAAGATCTTGGGGTCCCGGGTTCGATCTCCGGGTAGGGAAACATTGATGATATATTAAAAATTTGGATCACCAGAAATACGTATTATAGGCGGCTTGGGTTGGGAATATCGCCAGAAGAGAATGTGTGAAAAGTTTTACAATGTTCGAGAATATTCGAGCTTGAGCGAGAGGGGGGTTAGCTATAATCACCACGCCAGCAACGACGGGTTGGTGATCGCAGTACTGTAACCGGGTTTGACGGTTTCCATCGCCGCTCACAGGTTTCCATTTCCTTTGCCGTTAGCCTCTTCCTGAGGTTAGCCATAAGGAACGCTGGCAAGCTGGTGCCCACTGCCAGGGCTATGCACTTATTTACTGGCGGTGCAGGCTCGCCATGACACAAGATATTTCCGGGTTATGTGGTATTTCTTGGGGATGTCTGTGCCACGAGACATTCCACCACCCCTGCTACCTTGCCGCTTCGGTCCGGGACTGCTTATTTGGTAAACCTTATTCGCAGCTGTCCTATATGTCTATAGGACGTTCCACTATCCGCCACCTGTGGACCCGGTAGGTAGCTTAAGCTCAGCCCCTACAATTTTACGAAGGGAAGGTGAAGAATTGCTGACACTGCCATCGGGAAACCTTCTCTATTACAAAGAAGGAACAAGAAAAGGAATAGGTGGAGTCGGTTTTCTAATAAACAGGGATTGTAAACATCGCCTACTTGAAATTGGAAGTGAGTCCAATAGAGTCGCATATGCCAAATTTAAACTATCCGCAAAATACACACTATTAATCATACAGGTATATGCTTCCACGGCAAGCCATTCAGACGAAGAGGTTGACGAAGTATACGAACAAGTAACCAGCGTAATGGAAAAGATTAAGTCTCATTATACAATAGTAATGGGAGATTTTAACGCTCAAGTTGGGAAAAAGGAATCTGACCTCGAAAACTGCATTGGCAACTTCGGATTTGGTGTAAGAAATGACAGAGGCCAAGCGCTGATACATTACGCACTTAAAAACAACATGTATATCATGAATACACACTTTGACAAAAAACCTCAACAAAAATGGACTTGGAGGCACCCAGATGGTATACATAAAAAGGAATATGATTATGTCTTAACCAACCGCAGAGACTTCGTGTGTGATGTAGCGGTGCTCAACAACTTCACAACTGGCAGTGACCACCGTTTGCTACGTGCAAAATTCACAGTCAATATAAAGAGGGAAAGACGGAAACTTGCACGGAAAAGCACTCCGTGTCAGATGGTTCCGGATGTGATTAGAACTTATTCCGAGCAATACAAGTCTTACGTAACTGATCAAATCCATAACATCGACCGACTAGAATCGCTGTCAATAAATGGCCTAAACGAACATCTGATCCGGATTATGACAGAGGCGCTAGAACACGTAACACCTGACATGACCAACTTTAGACCTAAAAAACTAAGTGGAGACACTCTTAGGCTTATGGACCATCGCCATCAAATGCGCACAGAAAACAAAACGGATACTCAAGAATACAAGATTCTGAATAGTAACATCCGCCAGAATATAAAACAAGACCTTTTGCAGTACCAAGAAAAATGCATTGAAAAAGCAATCGAAATGAACACCAGTCGAAGAATACTGCGTACCGAGTTGTCCAGTGGCAGAAAAGAGATCTTCCAATTGTTTGATAATAGGAACGACATCATCACAAACAGAGAGCACCTACTAAATGTTGCAAGAAAGTTCTACGAGAATCTGTATAAAAGTAAAGTAACAGCGCCAGAAACAAATACGGATTTACCGCCAACAGCAAGACCTCATGTCACCAATGTCGGTTCCGAGGAAATACCCGACGTGACTATTGAAGAGTTACATCTGGCACTAAGACAGCTTAAGAATAGGCGATCTCCTGGACAAGATGACATTGTACCGGAAATGCTAAAAATGGGACCAGACCCTCTATGGAGAGCACTTGCATTACTATTCACAGAGTGCATATTGACAGCATCCGTGCCTAATGACTGGAACAAGGCAGTAATCATTCTCCTACACCAAAAAGGAGATATCCGGAAGTTGGAAAACTACCGCCCCATTAGCCTCCAATCACACGTGTACAAACTGTTCAGTAGAGTTATCTTGAATAGGTTGAGTAAGAAGCTAGACGAGTACCAACCTAGAGAGCAGGCAGGCTTCCGATCCGGCTTCGGCACCAGTGACCATCTACAAACGTTAAAGACTACCATCGAAAAATGCCATGAGTATAGAAAGTCATTAATAATCACCTTCGTCGATTATGAAAAAGCCTTCGACTCGGTAGAAAACTGGGCAGTTGAAAAGGCCCTCGTAGACTGCCGAATAGACGAAAGGTACATATAGCTAATTAAGCACCTACAACTACATAGTACGTCTTCGGTTAGCCTCCATAAACTGACAGAGCCATTCAAACTCGAGAGGGAGATACAATATCGCCTAAACTATTCAATGCCGCCCTTGAGAACATCTTTAAGAGACTGGAATGGCACAATAAGGGCATAATGATCGACGGAGAGAGACTCAACAACTTGAGATTCGCAGATGACATCGCATTAGTGGCTGATAACGTTGATGATATGCTTTCCATGATAGAAGACCTACGAAGAGAATCAGCAAAAATTGGTCTGAAAATGAACGAGGGAAAAACGAAAATCCTCACAAATATCCCTGAGGCAGATGGTCACCATCTGCCAGTTGAAAGAGTCGACCATTACATCTATTTTGACCGTAAGATAACTCTGGATTTGGAAGACCAGGTGGCCGAAGTGGGAAGGAGAATCGCTCAAGCTTGGGCAGCTTTTGGATCGAATAGCAAAATTTTTCGCTCTAAAAATATCGCGCAACAACTGAAAACCAGGGTATTTAAACAGTGTGTCCTGCCTGTATTCACATATGGCATGGAAACTACGACTCTGACTGAAAAGTCTGCTGAGAAACTACGAGTAGCACAGAGAGCAATGGAGAGGTCGATGCTTGGCATAACTCTGATGCACAGAAAGAGAAACGAGTGGATCAGAGAAAAGACTAAAGTCGTAGACATCGTGCAAGAAATAGAACGCCGGAAATGGAGATGGGCGGGACACATTGCTAGACTGGACTACAGCCGGTGGACTCGAAGAGTGCATGAGTGGAGACCACGAGCAAACACCAGAGGCAGAGGAAGACCACCAAAACGATGGGTCGACGATATTCGGGGACGAGCGGGAGTAAACTGGATGGCACGGAATCGGGAGAAATGGAAATTGGGAGAGGAGGCCTACGTCCGAAGGCGGACAACTTAAGGGCTGCGATTATGATGATGATGATGATGATTTTCAATTTACACCAGCAATTAATTTGATTCTAAACAGTCTCAAAACTTCCATAAAACACTACATAAAATGGAAGAAATCTAAGGCAGGTTGTCGGATATGTTACCGAAAATATGTAAAGAAAGTAGAACATGAGATATAAGATACATGTTCTGATGTTTTAGGAAATACGAGCACACTAATATTGAAATAGAAAAGATTTGTATTTTTGTGTGTGTGTATGTTTGTAATGAATAAACTCAAAAACTACCGAGCCGATTTCATAAATTCTTTCACCATTAAAAAGTTACATTCACCTTGGCTAATATTCATACATAGACTAATATTTATTCCTAGAAAAAATTAGGGATCCTTATGAAAAAAACAAATGTCCACCCGTGCGAAGCCAGGACGGGCCGCTAGTTTGTTAATATGTACGCAAAAACAACACTGCTTAAGAAGAAGCTACAATGTTTCTGCTAGGATTTCACACTCGTTCTGTCTCATGGGTTATATTAGTTGATCCCCCTGGCACCCTGATGTCTAATCCAAGTTGGCGGCCTCATTTGCTTACAGGAAATGGAGCGGAGTCGCTTCGGATTGCTGCTACATTGCCTCACTTCCGCTTAACTTTGAGGGTGGTGTTTTTGTCTCGAGACGCGTCTTGACTGATTAAAACTTGTATGCTGTATTTCAGTGGTATTTTTAAACGTTTGTGGTTTCTACGATGAATAGGTAGAATGCGATGAGGTAACAGTGCTGTATTTACGCTTACTTATAGAGTTAATGACTTAAAAACTGTAACATATACCGTTAGGCGAGGTATTTGATAAGAAAAATCTGTAACCGTCATGCACTATACTTATAATACCATATAATATTAACAAATATTTTTTATTTATACTACGTTATTAAAATTATTTACATGAAAAAAGTAAAATCTTAGTCAGATTCTTTGAAAAAAAAAAAACTGGTGATTTCGTGATGCCTGATTAATGAAAACTAACAACGTGTTTTTATTTCAATTTCAGAAGAAATCTTGTAAGTACCTATTAGTTGAAAGTTATAACATTTATATCTATATAAGGTATAACAGTTTATCGATCATTATTCCTTTGTTGTGGAGTTATCTTCGTACGAAGCGAAAGAAGTGATTACGTAATCGCTCATAAATTTTAAAACACTTCTTTGGGGGTAATACAGAATGACGTACAAAAGATATCAGAGTGAAATATTCACCAGGTGGATAAGAAGCTTAGCTGCGCTACGGCGACGTGAATGTGAGAGATTTGCAAGTATTTAGATAGAGCGTTTTTCGACAATAATAATTTAGTGTTTGTTATCGTGTGTGACCGAAAGTAGATTTCTATACGAAGCCGGAGCCATAGCCTAATCGACTACAATCACAGCGTTCAACCGAAATAAAAGCCAAACTAGAATGCTTAGAACCTGTAAATAAAGTTCGGTTAGGATTTAAGAAAAGTGTTATTTAAAATACTTTATTATGATATTTTAGCAACTTAATTACAATTATTATAATATCAGTTTTTACGCTTAAAAAATTCCATTCATACCGGGCGCGGTGCTTTTCCAATTTAGCTACCGAGACATTACGTCTCAGCGCAAACTTTTTAAGCATACCTATTATTATTGCCGTAAGTCAGCGTAGTTTCTTTAAATATTAGGAGTTTGCACTCTTAACACCCGAAAAAAACATCTTTCCGATGTTTGACAGTCAGTCAAGATATAATAGCTATTTAAATACTTTATAATGATATTTTAGCAACTTAATTGCCATTATAATATCAGTATTTTAACTTGAAAAATTTCATAGTCTACAGCGACATTAGTGGTGCTACTCTACGAAAGTGGTGGTCAAAGAAGCCTGTTAACAAGTACCTGGCTACTCAGATGAGTACAATAGTACAGGGTTTATGTTATGGTTCTTATTGTTGCCATAAACGATGTTGCAATATAATGAACAGCAGCGAAGAGTAAATGATCACGGCGTTTAGTTGGGTAAGTTGTCTAAAACTTCTCCCGTTGTCAGTGGCAGTGTAGTTGTAACTGTTTGTTTCATCTCCATACAGTTCAGTTTAAGTCGTTGTGGACTGTGGACCCAGCAAAGATCTTCAACAAATAATGTTTTAGTAAAATATTTTAATTTTTCCAATAGAATAGTCTAGTTTTGTTTTAGGCAATACTTGTTTAGCCAAAGACAAGTATGTAAACACTTTCGTTATTTCACCGTTAAACCCGTTAAAAACGATTGAACAATTGTAAATATGCGTCACAAATTAGGCCCAATTATTTCACAAAAAAATTAGATTTTTAGGTCTAGTACTTTTTGAGAAACGAGAAACAGCAATTCAGGTCGGCGGTGTGAGTGTTCTAGTTAATTGACCGTAACTTTCTCTCTATTCTTTTCACAAATTTTTGATCTTATCCATTGCATTTTCACGATTTTTTCCCAAAACATTAGTGAATTTTGTTTTTAAAATTTGAAATTCGTGAAATATGTAATATTTGGATAAACTTTTGAAAAAGAACACTCAATCCACAAACACATAAAGTATTTAATTGCTTACCAGAATTAAGTCGCTCTCAATTTTGCCGAGCGCTCGTGTCATTTGTGATATTGGAAAAAATTATGTAAATAAGATATCTTATCAAGTTTCCATAATAAAGTAAATTAAGTAACAGCCTATAATCATTCCACTGCAGGGAAAAGGCCTCTCATCATTGAATTCAAGGCTTAGCTTAGATACAGTAGGAATCATCGCAAATAAAATAATATAAGACTTTTTTATTGTGACATAAATAAATCAATAAATAAAATAAAATTCAAGTTACCACAGCAATGATGGGTACTGGCATAATCACCACGCTTGCCAAATGCGGGTTGGTGATCTAGTTGCCATAATTAAACCATTATTAATAGGCTACCGCGATCTTTGAAAGATTTTATGTGTAGGTTAGTCATCACAAAACCGATTCTACAAGTACTGTCCTAAATTAGGATCTTGTTTATTGTTCTGCTTCACAATTCCTGTATGATTGCAATCAGTGCATTGTGTGTACATGGTTTTGTTGGTTTTGCCAATCCTGTCGGCATGAAAAACGTGCTTTCATTGAAACAGGAATATGAGCCTATAACTGATTAGGTATACCTTGGCATTGCGTATTATGTGCTTGTAGCACATGCACATAAAAACTTAGAGTCCTGACACTTAAAATGTTGTAGGAAAGGGGGATAAACCTAGACGTTTTCCTACCAGGCTAAGTGGTTTTCAGCGCGAGTCGAGGTTATTTTGTTTCCTAGTGTTAGAGGTTTTTCGCTATATAAATGGCAACTCTATACAATTTCCTACCACAAGTTGACTGCTTATAAGTATGTAGACACATTTTAGGCGGAATCTGTCTAGAATTGCAATTAGCACGACAGAGCAAAGACCTTCCTTATTTCTCGTAGCACTCGTAGCTACCTCGTAGCAACTTTCGTAGTAAGTAACGACCCAAACGACTTAATACTCTTATTTTGTTTGGAATGTTTATTTCGACTGTTAGTAACTATTTGGAAATCAGTGGTAGGGGTATTAACAATTTTCATGAAACTGTGTTTTCGTAGTTATCGCGTAGCATATTAGAATTTTGTAGATCGTAGCTGTATCTCTATTTGCTTTAGCCATTTGCGCTCCATTTAGTTTCGACACAGCAAATATGGAGCACCCAACCCTTTAGCTATAAAGGTATTGCGATACAAGTGATCAACGAAACCGAGTCTTAATTACAATTGCGTTAACCAGAACACCATTACGATCGGCAGTTGAAACCGTTTTATATTTTTAGGAGTATAATTGTGTGAACATAACAACTGTGTGGCTATTGAAGAAAATTAAACTAAAAATGTAATCGAAGCAATATCAAATTAGCTTTACGTTTTGGCATTAAGGTTTTTAAAAAATAGCTCCTTATATCTGCAGAGCGAACAGTCACAGTTTTGAATACTACTAGTGTTTATTCATGTTAGGCTTAGAATTATTATTCTAAGATGTTAGGAAAAAAAGGGTTTATAGCGTAGCATTGGATGTATTATTTATTTTTAAACATTTGGCTTGCTCTTTACTACATACTTAACTATACGGTTAAGAAGAAGCCTAAGATGGAGCGAGCTTACCCAGAGGCACTGGTTCTTCCACACACCAGCGGAACACAGAAAAACTGTTTGGCGCTGGACTCCGGCAGGAGGGTGGTAGCATCCAGGCAGCCTCTTACGAAGCCTACCACCGCAGCGGGATCTGTTAGCCGTCATCATTGGTTAGAAAACCAAAGATGCCTATGCCCAGGGTGGACACTATGAGATAGATTTCACCACCCCAAAAGGTCCCACCACCACATAATCCCGTTCGGTCCAGTCTCCTGTCGGAAGGTGGAAGTCGTAAAAAAGTCTCGTCAGAGGCCCGTCACTTGGTTAACTCTGACACCAGGTTATTCTTGAAAGAGAATCAGACGATAAGAAAAAGTTACCTGACTATGGAGAGTATGGAGACAATAAACGCTTGGAGCCAGAAAAATAATTTGGTGTTACATCCAATTCAAGGGAAACAATATTCAATTCCACATTGATTAGAAAGCAATCGGGGACTGCATCGCTTTGGTTTGAACATGAAGTTTCGAGACGCTATGCAGAACTTGTCTGTACTACAAGTTTCAGCGGTGACAATATCGAGGTTGATGCCATGCAGTATGTAATATTAACATAACTGTCTGATATGTGCCAATTGTTATATATGACTTTATTGTGTTTTTGTAATTAATTAATACACCCAAATTTATTAATTGGTAAACACTTTATTTCCGAACCATGGTATATCGAGCATAACCTTTTGTTAAAATCATAGACACAAAAAGACATCTCTATGACACTTTAAATAACTAAAGAGGTAACAGTAAAGCCCTCTATTTTATCATACATATAGCACTCTTCCCCACTTATGGGGGAAAAAAAAACAACAAAAGTAACATTCACCTAAATAAAATTACCTAAGGATATCTTTTCTCTTAAAGAAAAAAAAACATTTGTTTCTATTATAAATCATATTTTACAACCTTTAGATTAACTAGTGTGTGCCTATAATAAATAAGTTCACTATATAAGTAAAAAATTATAATACTTTTTATCCTTTAACATTGCAACACTTGAATAAGGTAATTAAGTAGTTAAGCTCCATTGTCTAGTTTCTAAGATCTATGTATACCTACACTTAATTAGCAATAAACATTTTGAATTTTGAATGTTACTACATAATCGTAATTATTATAAATCCTGACTACAGTGCAGAAGTTGGTTGGCATGTCGTTTCCAGTGCAGTATTGGATTGACACATTATTGTTGCTCATAATCAGTGTTCTGAGACACGCAGATCTGTTCCATCGGTAATGTTTACCAGTCGCCGTAACGCGTATGGTGATTACTTGCTCAGTGATGAGAACATACAGATTTTTGACGTTACGTTACTTTTCAGAATATTAATATTAAATCACCTTCATTGAAAAAAGTTTTATCTCTGCATTTCACATCACTATTTTAACAGTTTTTTTTTATAAGTTGAAGTTCTCTTAGTGTTTTGTATGATGATGAGTGTGTATCCTGGCGTGAATACTATTGTGAATAACGAAAATGTGATATCTTTCTATACATTTTCATGCGGGCACAAACTCGAGGCTATGAGAGCCCACGCTATTTGAAGATAACTATAACGCGACTCCATTGTTTTAAATATTTTGTCAAGTCCCGCCTGAGACAAAATTTTTCAAGTTTATATACTGAAATTTGGAGTCGGCTTCAAAGAAAATATTTATACTCTTATTAACTAAGGTGCTAGCATCGGTGTAAAAATGTATGATTTTGTAGTTTATTTTGTGGCCCTGCGTCTACTTGAATTACGCTTCCTCTTCTCCTTCTATCTGACTCTCTCTTTTTGGTATAATGGATATTTAGTATTTGAATATATAAACCAAAGCATTCACTTGGTGAGATCGAAGTCAAACAGATAACATCAGAAACTAGTCTATGGTAGGCATAACATACATACGACTTTTTAGTGTGAACGTTGCCTTTTACGGTCTAGAAGCCATTAGGGTCCTTATGGCTATAGCTAAACAGACTGTTTTCGTTCGTTCATGAGAAATTTCTGTAAACGAAAATAGTCTGACACCTTCATAGATATCTGGCAGATATAAGGTTTCTTGTTAAAATGATCGGAGCCAATTCAAATAAACAAGGAGAACAAACATAGCGGAGGCTTTTGACACGTACGACTCTGCTTTTCGCCACTCACTTTCAATTTACTAAATCAACACAAATTCTGCCCGCCATGTTTTTTATGTAGTACACAATGATTAAAAAGGAAGAGACGATCTGTTTGTCCATAATGTTTTATTTATTCTGCACAAGTCGTTTTTGATATTGTTGTTTGCTAGAATAATTCTAAGGTTGTTTGTTTGTTCAAATCACTTTTCAACTGACCGAGTTATACATTTTTCTGATGGTTGGTGATTTGGTTTGACCAATTTCGATGCTTATACTAATTCAATTGGTTAGACTTAAAATGGGAAATGCTACCACCGTATTGAAAACACTGAATAAAGTAACTAACTAATTTTAGTCGGTGCACACGCGTGCCCACTGTGCGTTTTTATCAATGCAGTACTCTTTAGATTGGAATTTCAGTTTGCAGTAATTAGTTTTACATTTTAGCTAATTGGTGTAGTTAAATTTACGTTGAAATTTAGTTAATGGTTTAGTATTAATTTTGGTAAAAAATAGGACTATAACAGCCACACGGATTGTGATAATGAATTAAGCGAAGCTTTCTTTTAAGGTTATTTAACTTATTAACATTGTATGGTATCTTTAAATGACTTTGTCGTATTAAGCTGACAAAGCTGGATTAATTTAATTGAATTGGTATAGTGGCTTCTAAACCTTATTCAATCTAGTATGTCGGAAGGACATTTGGTGGCTAACGAAGTTTCATTCAAAATATAACAAATCTGTAATTAAAACAAACATCACAAACATTAGACTATGTTTTTATGTTCTCAATATCTTGCATACGCTAACGACATAAAATCATTATAGTATCGTAATGGGTGCCAAACAACAGAGCCATATAAATCCTGGTTCTGAAGTGAGGCATTTACTTTCTACATCAATTTCATCAGATAATTGAGTCAATGTTTAAGAAACTTTATTAAGCTATTGCATAGCTTCTATCGCGGGCCTTGAGCGTGGAGACCGAATCCAGAAATTCCGTAACGAAAATAACCTACCTAACACTCGAGGCGAGGCATGATCGAACAATTTTGAATTTCCGAAATTTAAAAGAATTTAGAAGTAAATAAGTATTTTGACAGTATCTGCCAAAATAACAGAAAAAATTAATTACAAAAGTCAAAATTAGAAAATACATAAAATTATAAAATTAAGCTATTGCATAGCTTCTATCGCAGGCCTTGAGCGTGGAGACCGAATCCAGAAATTCCGTAACGAAAATAACCTAACACGCCCCACTCCGACCGGCACAGCGGTAATACTTTTTAGTTTTATAATTGCATAAGTTGATAAAAAATGCTATGCAATAGCTTTACTGCGGCAGTTTCCGAGTGCCACACGTCTTTTTACAATTTTACACTCCATTACGTCAAATTGTTGAAACATAAAATATGTAAATAAATATTAAATCAACAAAAAATAAAGTCAAAAGTGAATACGAGTACCTCGGTTTGTTATCTACATGCAAAACATTCGCTAACAAACACCATACCTACTTCCCGCGGACCGCACAACTTCACCGACGCTTGTTTGAATTCCGAATTCAACTGTAAACGAGTTTGAATGGGTTCACTCGTTCCGAATGAGTGGTGAATGGGAGCGGATGTCGAGTGTTGCCCCTACTATTCGTTCTGATTTTATTTCTAGTAAAATTAAGCGGGTTTTTTTGGTGTCTGCAAGGTCACGTTTTGCAATAAAACTGTCTTTTTAATGGTGTATTTGTATATTTTTGCTATGCAAGGCAATGCAATTGTACAAGTATACTTAAATTTTTGATATGATAACAATAATATTCGCAGTGAAATCAAACTACTTTAACAGTGTTCTGTTTTTCTTGTATTAGGGGTTAAAGTATGAAATTGCCGTTTTGTATGGACGAAATCGAGAAAAGTCATTTTTCCATACTAACAATTTCCAAACTAAACGCCTGAACCGTTTTCGATGCAATTAAAGGTGAAAGTTAGATGGTTATATAGCTACGCATTATAGTATTTAAATTTCTGAAAATCAAAGTATATAATACAAATTTACTTAATTGAAGCAAGAAGGTCAGCTGACACATTGTAAGGGGTCTTTTCAACGACTTCCTTTGAAGTAATAGGCACTAGTATTGCCTTTTTTTTTTTAGTCAAAAGTTACTTTATTTAGTTTTTGATACAATACAAAAAGAATAATATGCTTAATAATATACTTAAGAGCTATAAACAAAATAAAAAGTGGGAAAATAATCTGCAATTTCATACTTTAACACCTATTATTAACTATGTATTATCTAAATAAATAAGACAATTCAATGTAAGAAATGATAAAACAATTTAAAGTGTGTGTACACAGTACACACTCAATGACAACAGGCAATGATTGATAATTTCTATAAATCACATAGGTATCTAATTTACAATACAAATTATCTATAAGTGTGATATAAATTTAGACGACCATTTGGATCAGCGGTAGCAAACGCTGCTTCTGTGCCATGGGTCGCGGGTTCGATCCCCGCACAGTATAAATATTTGTGTACATGAATATGTCTGTTTGTACTGGTCTGGGTGTTTTCTTTGTATTATAAGTATGCATTTACAAAAAAAAGTATATAAGTAAGTTTATCGGTTGTCTAGTACCCCATACGATAGGGTACTCAATAGTAGCTTAATTTGGGACTAGATGGCTCTGTATGACCCAGGGCATGTCTTAAATATTATTTATTTATAAAATTCCAAAATGTTTATACGCCTCAGTTCTATTGGCGTGAGGATAGTAAAGTCAGTAAAGTAACGGCCTATAATCATCCTTCTCCAGGGCAAAAACCTCTACCACTGATTTTATTTCAATTTCATGAGCGTGATAAACGAGTGAGAAATTATCGAGCTGCACATTATGTTACAAGATCGAGTCTCTGACGAGTGGAACGCTTCGAGTGAACTGTAATCACTCGCGAAACTGAGTGCGCTCGCGTTCGAGTGTGTGGGCGTTCAGAACGGGCTTCTATTGGCTTAGCTTAGACCTCGGAATATAGCCCTTCCAGTTATTCAATTAAGTACCATTTTTATTTACACTCTAACACTGCACGGGACTTACTGGAAACGCATTAATCACTTAAAGAATGTAAAGGTACATAAATTTCTTCCGTAATACAGTCTGCTAGGTGTCATCTAAAGTAAAGTAAAAGATTCCATAAAAACCAAGTAGGTACTTCGTACTTACTTAGTTGGTAAGTTAATTTAAAAGTAAATACGTTACAAATTGTTTGCATTTCTGGGTGTCTTTTTTTTTAGGGTTCCTTACCCAAAGGGTAAAAACGGGACCCTATTACTAAGACTTCGCTGTCTGTCCGTCTGTCCGTCGCTCTGTCACCAGGCTGTATCTCAAGAACCGCGATAGCTAGACAGTTGAAATTTTCCCAAATTATTTATTTCTGTTACCGCAATAACAACAAATACGAAAAACAAAATAAAATAAATACTTAAGGGGGGGGGGGGCTCCCATACAACAAACTCGTTTTTTTGGCCCTTTTGGTACGGAACCCTTCGTGCGCGAGTCCGACTCGCACTTGGCCGGTTTTATTTAAAAAACACATTCTTCTATCCCCAGTTCTCTACATATTATATAGGTGACAAATCCATCTCTGTATGGTCATAAATATGGTAGGCTTATAACTTATAGAGTAACCTAAAAGACTATTCTTAAGAAAAAAAAAAGTATTATCAATACCGCGATATATTATTAATATAAAAATCTACGTTTGCAAGCAGAGAACGAATAATTTTACGAGAATAAATCGAGAAACAAAATACATCGAAAACGTTCAATCACGGAGGACGTGCCCACTCAGGCATTATCAGAAATGTATAACAACAGTGAGCCCAAGAATATAACACGGTAAAAGCGAGCATCGGGTTGTTTAGCCACTGCAGTCAAAATCACTCATTGACTACCAATTCAGTACAGTCAAAAGCACTTTAATTTGTCTAATATGTGGCGATGGCGCTTTTGTGGTTATTTAAGCACTAATATAGCATGTTTTTGGAAGTAAGCGTGAAATTTTGTTACTATTTGGGAATGTTTGTATAAGGCCTAAAAAACTTGTATTCTCCAGGTTTGGGAACAGTCAACAGCTCATAAACCTTCCGTACAAAATTTATGTTGTACCTAATGTGCTGGCATTTAAATGTATCTAGGTATTTATTATAGTATGACTAGTCTTCAAGTCGAGAAAAAAAAACATTCTGAACTGAAACAGATTCATGCTTACTTCAAAAACATGCAATACTCAGATAACCACAAAAGTGCCATTGCCGAGATATTTGTATAACGAGGCAACCGTATTGGCTTGGGAAATATATTTCAGCTGAATTGGCGTCCCAGGCGTGTATAGGAAGAGGCTGTAAAGAATGCCTCGTGCCAGATGCCTTACTCTGCAACACGAAGCTCGTATTTACGGATATATCTGTCTCTTTCTGATACTTTAAGACATCGGTATGAGTGATAGAGACAGATGGATTCGAATATACTGACATTGTGTTGCGGAGTAAGGCCTCAGCACTCGCCGTGTCGCTAGTATTATTTTCTCATTTTTCACTCCATCGCATAAGCCGCACTGGTGGATCAGCAATATAAAATGTACGGACCACGATAACTACTGAAACATTGCACAGGGGTTTAATTTTGTATTGTTACTCGATTGCCTAGAGGGCTAGGTATTATCTAGGTAGTTACTAGTCGTTTCAGTTAATTTAATTGAGACGGCACTTAGCACTAGGTCTATTTTTTATCTAACTTATTACATTTGTATTGGTGTTGTCTTGATAAATAAAGTAAAGTAACAGCCTATAACCATCCCACTGCAAGGAAAAGGCCTCCATCATTGAATTTATGTTACCACAGCAATGATGGGTGTACTGGCATAATCACCACGCTTGCCAAATGCGGGTTGGTGATCACAAACCCGCGCAGTGTTCGAAAATTCGAAACCTTTTAATGCCCAACCCGGGATTCGAACCTGGGACCCCGAGATCTTGACCCGGTATTTAAACCACTAGACCAACGGGGCGGGGTCTTGATAAATAAAAAATATAAGAAGAAAGGTTAACCACGTTTGTAACGGGTAAATAAAAAAGCAATAACAATTAAAAATAATCCTCAGTCCTTATCACGTAGTTTAAATATTTCATACTTCAAAACGTGGGCCGTTACAAAAAACGACGGGGTCAAACATAAAAAGAAATGATTTCCATTTACAGTCTAACTTAGTAATTAAGGGCCAACCGCAGATCCGTAAGAGCATACGGTTAGCCGGTGCGGCGTGTCCGGTTGACCCACAAACCGGAACAAAAGCCTATCAACAATAGCTTCGACCTTGGCTCAAGCGGATGCCTGTGCGCGTCTCAGGTACACGTATGCACACAAGTGCCTGTTAAAGAGCTTTCCGATCGCGTGGGCTTAAGCTCTTTGTTGGCAGCTTAGCTTAGTAGTCATATTCAGCTTTCAGTTTTGTTGGTATGAGTGTATCATATAAACTGAAAATAAATGAATGAGATGATTTTGACTGTACTGATGTTTGGGATTTAAACTAAGCTCTGGGGCCATATTCGCGTAACCGAATCGCAGTTCGATCGTGATTGAATTGAACGATTTTGACATTTAGCCCATACTAGAACTGTCAAAAACCTGTCGTTCAATTACGATTGTGATACGATTCGGTTACGCGAATTAGGGGCCTGTTTTGTTATGACAGTAAGTTCCTATTATAATAATAATATGTAGTTTATGTAATTAATAATTTGTATTCAGTACTTATTCTACATTTTTGTATGCTTCTGTGTACCAACGTAGAACACATTAGGTTATTATTTTTATTACTTTTTGGTTGTTGATATTTGTAATATTCTGAACCTTAATCTTACATAGTATTGAATGTGCCACCCTTCTCAATGTCTGCCTTAAATTATTAAATTGCTATGATAATATATAAGTAAAAAGTAAAGTAACAGTCTATAATCATCCCACTGCAGGAAAAAGGCCTCCATCATTGAATTCAAGTTACCACAGCAATGATGGGTGTACTGGCATAATCACCACGCTTGCCAAATGCGGGTTGGTGATCACAAACTCGAGCAACGTTCGAAAATTCAAAACTTTTGTTGCCGGACCCGGGATTCGAACTTGGGACCCCGAGATCTTGGCCCGGTGTTTAAACCACTAGACCAACGGGGCGTTAATATATATTCGATAATATATATTTCACTGTAAATTCACTAAACCGAACGATTATCAACAAATGAATGAAATTTATTAGATTGGAAACACCGATAACACGTATAATTCAATTTAGTGGTCACATCATTCGCAATGAATTTCATTTATCTCATGATAGCGCTTCAATGACATGAAATGAAATTCAACCCTGGATAATGTTTACCTAATTGATAGTACTGGAGGTGCTAATGCTGTCAAAAATATGATTAACTCTAGTCAATATTGTTTTATCACTTCAATTATTAAAGTAAAGTAAAGTAACAACTCATTTTTGCTCACTGTTGAGCAAGGGTCTTTCTCCTTTTTAAGGAATGTGCTTAAGGCCTTAGTACCACCACGCTGGCCTAGTGCGGGTTGATGGACGGTTGTTTTATTCTTGCGTGGCATCTTTGTGTTTTCCCTTGTGGTATATTTATCGCTAGACTTAGTAAGTATACCCAATTCAAAAAGGTACGACGCTTCTCGAATTTCCTCATGTAAAAGCGAGAGTAGCACATTCTCTCATTGGTAGTCCGAACGCGCGATCGTTAGGAATATTTTTCTATACGCGCTACTACACAAACGTTTAGGGAACCAATAACTATATAATATATCAAAAGCCGTATCTATTGTAGAAAATGGGAAATGCCTTGTACAACTTTTTGGTAGTTATATGATTATTTACTTAGTGACTAGCTGTGCCTGCGACTTCGTTCGCATTGACTACAGCGGGTACCTATCTTATGTACAAATTGTTTTTAACCGAATCTTATTTTACCGAAAACTTTACAACTAATTTCGTTTCGACTTTTTTCATTTCGCCGAAATATCGTTTCGGACTGTATCAGTTGACCTATTATCAATTCGTTTTTTATTGTTACCCCGGCGTTTCATTTGATCGAAAACCTTGTTACCGAATTTATGCTTGGCCGAAATAACATTTCTTCGAAGTATTTTTTTCCGAACATTCATTACACCACTGTTATACTCGTATTTGTCACATTTTTATAAAAATACTATAATACATCAAATTCATTAATGAACTCGATGGTAAAATTGTTTTTACGCAGATACTAAAGCGTTTCTTAATGGTGTAATGTACTTTAGCATGCAAGCAAGCATGCAACATACCAGCAAGCATGCAGCATGCAAGCAAGCGTGCAGCATGCAAGCAAGCATGAAGCATGCTAGCAAGCATGCAACATACCAGCAAGCATGCAGAATGCAAGCAAGCATGCAACATGCCCGCAAGCATGCAGCATGCAAGCAAGCATTAGGAGTTCCTCTTCTCCGGCGCTGTGGGAAGTGCAGCCTCTTTGCCCTTACGTAACAAGGCGCAATCACCCACGCTCGGCGGGCTGCTCTCCCTTCGCACCTCCGGCTTTTAAAATACACTCTAGTATTGGGCGGACAAGTACTACGGCGAAGGACCACGGCGAGTCGGACTGGTAAATGAAAAAAGTTCAAAACGAATTTCGGCTAACAGTAAAAAGTTATCATGAAAATCGATGAAACGTAGTTCGGTAAAATGGTACTTATGTCAAGAGATATTTCTATGGACTAAAAATATGTCAAATGATACATATCGCAAAAGAAATGTTGGTCTATAATTTTCGGACAACTGAAATTATGTCAAGTAAATTTCGGACAAGTAATCGGTTCCCGACTACAGCATGTTTGGCATGGCAAGGCTTAGTCAGTCTCAAATCTCAATACACAGACACACACGTACGTGTGTACGTGTAGACCACATTTATTTTTGTTTAATTCTGCATGTCTGAATTTATTCCTATAAATATTAGCAACTCGCCAGTCTTCAAAAACCGGATTTAGTTTGGGGACTACTCGTACTAGTAAACAAAAGATATTTTGCCTTTTTCTATTAAAAAGTTTTGTATTTTTTAGTAAAAGTATCCGAAGTTACTCCTAATAACATATTACCTATCTACGTGTGCAAGTCTTTAGATCTTTATTATGTCGAAGTAAGTAGTAAGTAAGTATCTGACTTAATATTTCTTTAATAGTTCTCTCAAAGAGCCTTGGGGTCTAAATTCACGAGAAAAAATCGCCAGAAAGTAGGTCAGCGAAAATCGCGGTGGAAGCAACTTGAAGAGCCGCGTGTCGGGCGCCTATCCCGAGTTTTGTTTAACACTTCACGAGGAGCACCCTTCGACTGTCAAAGGACCTGCAATATTAAAGAAGGTGTCCGTAGAACTGACTCTTTAAACGCCAGGACTATATATATTATATCAAGACAATATTACTTTTAATTGGCGTTTATAGTATGTAATCATGATAATTATATTAGACTATGTTATAATGTACTAAATAAATGTTAGATAAGACGCACCGCAATTGATTAGGCTTACATTTTATAGAACTTTATAAAAGTAATGGCTTAAAGGTTTCAAATTTGCATGAAAATAAAAAACTGTGTCGTCACTAGGCAGCAACGATCTATTTATTGACTTTAACATAATATATATTTTTTCATATATCTAAAAATAAACTGGGCACTCTAATAAATTTACAGTTTAAATTAAAACAAAACCTAAAATCTAAAATTAAATAAAAAAATACAATAACCTACCTATGTACAAAAACATGCTGGTTAAATTAAGTTAATTAATTTGTTAGCCTCAAATTAAGTGTTATTTTGAAATCGCTATTTTGACTTCATTTAAGTGAAACTTTAACCATCGGCATATATATGCCTGTTTTTGAATTTTGGTTTGTGTTTTGTTTCTCAAGTGTCTCAAATAAACATCGGATCACATTCGTTCATTCCAAAAAACAAAAATTACACATGCATGACTTAATTTCTGCGATGAACAAAAGCTAATGCAGTTTAAGTCTCGGATAAACTTATATGCTACTAGCGGCCCATTACGTGCTTCGCTACGTATAAAGTGAAATAATAAAAAAAAAATGAAGAACCGCTCGACCGATTTTGTGCAAACTTCACATAAACTATCTACTAAATAGTCCGAACAAAGCCTAAACATTTGGTTTGGATAGGTGAGCCCGTTCTTGAGTTATAGAATTACAACGAAAAGTGGCATTGATTTTTATATATTTAGATTAATAATGGCATAAATGTATTTAGCCCATAGTTGCCACATTCCCTTCCTTCATCCTCGTGTAAAATAGGTCGTTCTAATTTGTCTAAGACCCAAGGCACGAGATTTAAGCCACTCTAGCCTTCCTGAAGTAACTACAGAGCGAATTCAGAAATGGCTTTATTTATTCAGAGTTAGCAGGTCTGGAGATAGCAGCTCTATTGAAGATTTACGAGCCGCCTATTATGGCCAAACGCTGGTCCCAACTTAGGGGCCTTAAGTCCTTAACAGAGGACGGAACGGAATAAACAACCCTTAATGGCAAATTCACTGTTCTACATTAGCATATTATCCTCTATTGCTGAAAAAATAGCAGCGTGTGCTAGAGTTTTATTGCTTATCAATGATTAATGTTATTTTGTTTGTTTCAGGTAAGTCAGCACTGGGAATGTGATAGTAATCTTTTCATATTATAGTTGCCATTGTATGGCAAGTATGGGTAAGTCATTTTTTTACGAAATTATTAGAATACTAGCTGTTGCCCGCGACTTCGTCCGCGTCAATTTCTGTTATTATGATCGCGATTATTTTTGCAACATTTTTCATTGATGCTTCGCTCCTATTGGTCGCAGCGTGATGATAAATAACTTAAAGCCTTTCTCGATAAATGCTTTATCCAACACAAAAATATTTTCTCAATTCGAACCAGTGCTTCCTGAGATAAGCGCGTTCAAACAAACAAACAAACTCTTCAGCTTTATAATATTAGTATAGATAAGAACTAGACACACAGTTTCATACAAACATGTTACTTCAAACTGTTTAAATATAAGCAGCTCATACCATACTTACCGCAATGCAAATTCAACCTTACGTACAGGATAACAGAACATTAGTTTACACACTGACTCATCTTAAATATACCTAGCTGAAATAAGTGCGATTTATCAATAAATATATAGGCTGTTAGGTAAATGGTATAACAAGCTGAAACCAGCCATGTTATATGCATATAAATACTTGATGAAGACAGAATTTTTTTATCATCATTTTGATATTTTTTATTTTCATACTAACTGATTTTTTGAGATTCCAATTTGTATAAAAATATTTTCACTTATATATATATTCATATTCATTTATTCACTCATAACATAATTAGAACAGCAACAAACATTTAGGTACAAGAGATGGTAAAAGTAATTACATTATGACCTCAACGAGGTATTCGTGAATTATAAATCAAATAAAATAAATGTCAACTAGGTAATTAGATTTAATTACAATCAAATACCTTGTTATACTTGTTGCTTATATAGTATACCATTGTCATAACACGCTGTATAGTCTGATCTGCAAGCCACTGTACATGGCTTGATGGACTGAGGTAAAGAGCACCCAAATGATTAGTGGGTGCTCATTTGGTTAGGACGTTTTTCTGTCCCTGAATGTGTATCTAGTTTTCTATTTTATATCAATGCTTGAAATGTTAAATGTACTTACAAAATGATGTTTTTATTCATTCATTCAAAGTTCATTAATAATAGGTAAATTAAAAAATGTAGTATTGTTTCTTTTTTTTGTGGTAGAGAGCGTTCGGTTGAGTGGCGTTGCAATTAGTGCACGGAGTCGCTAATGAGTCCGCCGCCATCTTAATTCGCACCCGCACAAGATGGCCGGGCTGCACCAACGCCCTATATGTGCATTCAGTGCTACTACTTATTTTGTTTATTAAAGTTACGACAGTCAAACACTAATTATTCAGCGTTCATACGAGATCGATTAGACAGATCGCATGTCACAGACTATCATGTGATAACGGATTTAGTACAAATTTACGTCTGCTTTTTGACTGAGTTATTCGAAAGATCTAAATTATAATTACATTTAAATAATTTCAGCGTTAATCACAGTAGGTACTTTAGGATCTCTGAACGGTAGGATAGTGAAGTAAGTACATTAACACTTTACCGAGCAGTAACAAAAAGACTTCTTAAGACGTCTTAACAACAGCGAAACATAATTCATTAATAATTTTTACACAAGTTGTGTTGCCTATTTCTTATTTATACCCGTACTTTGCTCGATTTTATGGTTCATATCGGTGTTTCCGCGATTCGATTATGCGATTAGGTCTTCTTCTTCTTCATCTTTCCGCTCTTGACAGAGGGGTCGTGGTCATCACGGAGATTTTTGAGTGACACGCTTCACCACACGCCGCCACTCTTCCCGAAGAGCCGCTTTGCGGGAGCATTCGTTGTTGGTTGCCGAACAACTAGCCTTGATCTGGTCGGTCCATCTCATTGGGGATCTTCCTCTGGCTCTGGTGCCTTCCACTCTGCCTCGTACAACAAGACGCTCAATGGACGTTCCCTCTCGCCTGGACACATGTCCGAAGAAACTGAGGATCCGAGATTGCACCGAGGAAAGCAGGCGCTGTTTAATTCTAAATATAATGGGGAAAATGAGGGTTCTTACAAGTCGGGTTTTAGTGGCTTTCGTTATATTACGATTGTTCCAGACCTTTTTCATTTTATCCATTGCTGACTTTTTATCCATTGCGATTAGGTACCTTTCAAATAAACCTATACTTAAAACTACACAAAAAAACTCTAATTAACTTTAGAACTGACAATTATTCTCGTAATTAGGCCCTTTTCGAACCAAAAATATACTAACTCGAATTCTGTTAATTCCTAAACTACCCCAATATCATACCAACCATAGTAACAGGTACTTAACTATAACATTAGTTAGGTATAATATGCAAATTCAGAACCAAGAAATAACCGTGACAAAAACTAAAAATATAGTTTCATCATAGATATTTCCTTCTACTTAGTATTCGAACGGTTATTACAGAATACAACATCTAAAAATAAGTGCCTGAAAATTTCCGAGTCTTTATTACGTTCGGGCGATTTATGAAAAGTTTCAGGTGATTCAAACGGCAAGTTTGCTCCGCTGAAAGGCGTAAGCGCGCGAATTTAATAATGTAGCTACTCGCGCTCTTGGAAATAAATAATGAGCTCAGGTGAGGAGACAAAGTGCGTGCATCACTTTGGGCCGGCCACTATATGACGATTAATTGTGCCGTAAACTCGAAGAAAAGGATGTACTTATTTCATCACGCACAATATTATGTATATTATTTATGGCATAATCTTAAGTCGCGGGAAACAGTTTTATCTAACTATACTTTATTTGATATTTTAGCAACTTAATTGCACTTATAATATCAGTATATAAACTTGAAAAATTTTGTCTCAGGCGGGACTCAATCAATCAAATTTTATCTAAATTTAAAGAATAAAATAACTAACCTGAGTCTTCTCTAGCGAAGGGCGTTAAGTGTTGTTACACAGTTTTAATTCCTCATAAGAAACTACAGAAGTTAAGGATACATACAGGGTGAAAATTTTAACCCCTTTCCATTTGAATATAGCAATGTACAAGACAAAAACAAATGACGTATTTTTTATTTTGGTATAGCCCAGTACAAAAATGTCTAGATAAAGCACTTAGAAAAAGTCCGCCAAAAATCTAAAATTTTGGTAATGGCCTCCTCGCAACACAGTTTTTACGCGATGCGCATCTCATTCATTCATTCATTCATTACAAAACTATTTATAAGTTGTTGATTTTCCCTTCATACTTTTACGGGCTTAGGGCCGTAAAACGCAAAAGAGTCCTAACAGTTAATGAATGTTCATTGACTAGGCTAAAACTAACTTAACTTTGTTAGAAACCACAATAAAAATAAGTACAAGTACAGTATGATAACCAAAAACATTACCATAACCTACAAGTGTTCGTTTTAAAACGGACATTTGAGTCCTTTTTTCTCGTACCTCTTTTAATCCTCTCCTAGCTCCATAGGCAATCCATTCCTATGTAGTAAAACTTTTACCGAATTCACAATACATTGAACAACACAAAACATTGAAAACACGCACATTTTGGGTTCACAACATAAAGAAATCACCAAAATTGTGTTTGACGAGTTACATTATTGGCTTCGTATTTGCCCATAAGCTATCTACAACCCACATTAGATGTTTTTCAAATTCACAATAGGTTTTAATAACTCAAACAATGAACTCTAGAATAGACTCACAGCTGCTCATGATTTTGGCACCATAGATTTAGTTTTTTTGCTTGTTTGTTTGTTCCTCTTGGAACCGGCTAAGGTCTAAGACCATGCTGCCATGTCATTAGTAGGAAGAATTGTACAACCTTAATAAATACATAAAATATCATAAATACTTACTTACACTATATTTTATAAGTGTATCCAAGTAACACACATATAATTGAGACAGAGTAAAGATATTGAATATAAACGAATCAAAGCGTCTAACATATTAAAAAGCCTTATTAAGTTTTTTTCAAATGGGCTTGCTCTAGACTACATACTTAATTATACGGTTAAGAAGAAGCCTAAGATGAAGCGAGCTTACCCAGAGGTACTGGTTCTCCCACACACCAGCGGAACACAGAAAAACTGTTTGGCGCTGGACTCCGGCAGGAGGCTGGTAGCATCGGCGGCCTCTTACGAAGCCTACCATCGCAGAGGGATCTGTTAGCCGTCATCATTGGTTAGAAAACCAAAGATGCCGCTGCCCAGGGTAGACCACTAGGAGGTAGATCCCACCACCCCAAAGTAAAGTGCTATCGTTATTTCATCATCATTAGCCCAAATTCGTTCACAGTTTGCTATAAGCACCACAGTGGTGCCAACACTCCAAGAGGAGGATTTTGGCAGTGTGTTGGCCATCACAGTTTGGCCAATGATATAGAGAAGGTGCTGCCTGTCATCTTCTAGCAGTACTCCTTCAGCCACGTTTTACGACGCCCAGGGAAGAACTGGAATAGCATCGACTCTCCTCGCCTTATGAGTATCGTAAAAGCCAATTTCAAGGTACAATATAGTAATTTTAGAAAACAACTAACAACATCTATACTAATATTATGAAGCTGAATAGTTTGTTTGTTTGTTTGTTTGTTTGAACGCGCTAATCTCAGGAGGTACTGATTCGAATTGAAAAATTCTTGTGTTAGATAGTCCATTTATCGAGGAAGGCGAGCGACGCGGACGAAGTCACGGGCAATAGCTAGTTATTCATATTTGAAAGCTTCCGTTGCGTGCGCTGTGTAAACGGTTCAAGTTACCCAAAACATTTTATGAAAGAATTATCCCTCCTTAAATTTTTAAAAAAAATGTCCGCGACAGTATACGAGTATGACTATCTTTTAAGATTGACTAGATAACCTTTTTTATGGTAATCAAATTTGGTCAAAATTAATGCATAATTGCCTATTATTTGCCAAAGAGTTATATCAACATAATATTAATCCTGATCCAAATAAATGTGTTGTTGATAAACTTCTTAATCGCGATCATAATAACAGAAATTGACGTTGACGAAGTCGCGGGCAACAGCTAGTTTGTTATAATTTCATAAGTGACTTACTTGAGTTTGCTTCATACTTAAACATAATACGATTGAATTTGAATAGCGTTAACTAAAATGAAATTCATTCAGGGCCTATTAATGGCCGATCGTGACACCTAATGAATAATTTAGATAAGCCAATCATGATTTTCTCCAAAATTAATCGTGATTAAACTCCAACTGGCTGACGGGATCTGTTAGTAACGCTTTTGAGAAATACGTTATCGGATAATTTTGTACGTTTTTGGATTGGTTTGAGATTTAAAACTTAATTTGTTAACCTTCGATATATTGTTTAGTTTATTCTTTGACAGTCTGGTAACAAAAGTTTGAATTATTAATTTTATTATAGGCTAGCTTGCCGTCCCAGCTGTGCATGGTAAAGATTATGCAAGCAAATATGTACTAGGTACTTACCCCCTTATTCATAATAACGCAAACAGTCTAATAAACCTATTTTAGGTATGACACACTGTTTTGTCACTATCTTTCAAATGATGACAGCGCTAAGAAAGAACGAACAAAGAACGCAGAAAGAACGACAAAACAGTGTAATAGCTAAAATAGGTTTATTAGACTGTTTGCGTTATTATGAACAAGGGGGTTAATGTTTACTCAACTCACTTTTCATGTGGATATTACATATAACTTAAACAGTTCCTTGAATACACGCGACAATAACAAACACAAAAAATCCAATTTGGTGCAGTCTATCAGAAGTTATGGGCGTACGTACATTTCGGTGATTAATTTTTATTTGTAATGATATATCGATAGATTGTTTGAGGGTAAGTAAATACTAGGTCTTAACTTATGCAAGCAAGAATCTAGACCAAAACCGAGATATACCACATTAATAAGGGGAACTCTAAGTATGTCTATCTCTAATTCTTCAATACTTTTCCTCGATATTGATCTAAATTTGTGGTATAAATTCTACAAAAATCTACAGGTAAGTGCTAAGAATCCAACTCAGAACATACGAATGTGTGTTATGACTGCTTATTAAATTCTAGATCTTACAGTTCTAAAATCCTTTCCAACATGTTGAAGTGGTTATGGTTTGCCCTAAAACCACCTATTAAGTTCATTTTTAAATAAAGAGACATTTTTCAAATAAGTTAGACAATCAAAAAAGGAAACTAAGAAAGAACTTAACGATATTATCAATTTTAACCAAATCAGCTTATTATTTGATCTTTGCTAACTCCAATCCACGCCGCTTGAACGGGCCGCCCTCCGTGAAACAAAAGAACTTCAAAATTAAACTTTCCTAAAATATTTTAGCGCAGTCCATTGTCCAAACAATGAAGGGTAATGGCGATCTTTGCTGCCGTCCCGAAATTATCTCGGCCCAATGGTTTTAGATAAAGATTAAGTCATTAGAGGTCCTTTTCAAAACTCCGCCCGTCATTCAAATCTTTGCTTTACCTGGATTTCATTTAGATTATTTTTTAAGTAACTGAAATGGATCTTGAATAAACGATTAGAATGATGACTTCGTTTACCGATGTTATAGTTGAGTGATTATAGTATGATCTATACATAATATATATGGATCTCTGGGGATTGTCCGCACGGAAAAGCGTTCTTAAACTAAAAATCTGACAGCGACAAAAAAAGGGAGTTTGTGTGCGTATACCTAAAGTTTCTGTACCAAAATGAAGACACCAAAATGATGACTACGCGAACGCGTTGGATATAGCTAGTTTCTTTAAAAATGAAAAGAAATAATGTCTTAGCGGAATGAAACACTAGATTAAAAATGGCTTCCAGACAGGTATGCTTAAAACCCTAATTACAATAGGAGGAATAGCCATCTAATGATACCGATTCGTTACTATAATTATTAAAAAAAAAAAACATTATGGTACACAGTACCTACGGATGGGTAAGAAATTTTTGAGATTTAGTTATTTCGTTCAGTCTTTAAAGACAATTATTGTACGCGTGGTTTTTTGGAAAATTTACAACTGTCCCACGGTAACTGTACATATTTACGGGAAAAATATAGCCTAGATGTTATTCCATACTGTAATATACCATATAATATACCATCGTGCCAAATTTCATCCCGATCCTTTCGGCCGTTTTATTGTGAGTGTGAGTGATTGCATTCATAATATACGAAGATTTGATAACCGTTTAAACCATTTTAGGTATAAACTTATCTCGGATACATTATTACAATTGCAAATCAAACAGATTGGTAATAACTTTTTGTCATTCATCTTTCTGGGCCATAAATTGTGTTATCTAAGGAGTTCAAGGGAGTTCAAATGCCACCCACGACTTTATCAGGTACTAGTCTTGATCGCGTCGCTTTTTACGGAAACACTCCGAAAATATGAAGCTTTTTTCATATTCGTGCAATTTCCTTGAATACTATAAATGTTTCATCTCGATGAAAAGCTTAGTAAATGGAAAAAACTTTAGTCTTTAACATTTACACCCGTATTTATTAACAAGTAAAAGTAATTACTTGACTAAAAGTAGTTACTTAAGAGACAATTTATATGCCTTAATATAGTAATTACTAGAAGTTAGAACTGTCAAAAGTTAGCATTCTTAGCCAAATAATATGACTATTAATGGTGACCCATTTCCTTCACTTAAGCACTAGGTAGTAACACCTTAAGTTATGACTTTATTTAGCAATAAGTAATAACTTCTTTATGAATACGGTTATTAGTCTTCCTTTTTACCATTGATATAACAAAGATTGTTCACATTGTAACGAATGAAAAAAAACTAGAATAGTTTCCTGGATAGCGAACTTTGACTATTGAAATGCTCTAAGATAGCGAAAGAACATACTTACACAGTTGCATAGTATTGTATTACGTACATAGTTTTTTGAAATATGTATATGCAGAAATAATACAATAATATAACGTTCTAATATAAATACCTGTCTGAATATGTCTGTGATGAACAATATTTTTTTAATAATTTCCGCTTGTTAAAACTCTATTACCTACATGCAAAAAGCCGACCACCATCCATAGAAAACTGTATGCATTAGAAAGCTTGATCCATGGACGTAGTTTGTTCTCTGTGTTGCTGCAGGTTGTGTGTTAAAATACTTTTTAATCATATTTAGAGATGGATTTTTGCAAAGTAACGCCTGAGTCTATTATTTTTTGAAATCCATTTCTGCCATGGGAAGTAAGGTAGGGTACTAGCTTGTAGGTACTCCGGACATATTCGTACCATTATAGCTTCGTAATCCGCCCAAATCAGTTCACTGCTGGACACGGGATTTTTCCATTATCGCCATACTTGGCAGGCGTTCGCGATCGCAGTTTAACCAATGGTGAAGAGAAGACGGTGGCGGTGTCCTTTAGTCACTTCTTCCAACACCCATTCGAAGAAAAATGACGATAACAGCACCAAATTTTTTGCCGGCACCACAGTGCATCATCATGTCAATGGTAGATATAACTATATCAAGTGGTATAAAACTAAATTCGTTTGTTTTCCGATATTGAGTATCTCGTTAAAATACCAAAGTTCTGTGTTTAGCGTTCGCTGTCTGATTGTAGTATGTTGATTTAAACATTAAATAACCTTTATAACTTGCTTGTAATAATTTTCCAGAGAAGCTGAGACCGATATTGACATATCAACTCACAGCGTGATTGCATTACAGGCGCGGAAATATAATTGGCTGAGTGAGTTTCGCCATCAGAGCGCGTTATCGCTCACTTGATACATCATAATTTATGGTATTAGGCAGCTCGGTCTACCACTGCGGATCAATAGAACACCCTTGCTAATTGATACCAAATAGGTGGCTTGATATATTTTAGCTGTATTCTTTTATAAATGAGAATTTCTATAAATTGTATATTTCAAAAGTAAAGTAAAGTAACAGCCTTTAATAATTGCGCAATAAGTTGCGAACTCCAGCAAATTATCAAAAATTAGAAATTCTTGTTGCCCGACCCGAGGATCGAACTCAATACCCCCAAATCTTGGCCCGGTATTTTAACCACTTGACTTTGATAAATATTGGTTAAAGGTAGGAATAACTGGGTAGTATACTGTTTTCTTGAGTTTACGCGAACTCTATACATTGAAATGAAAGATAGTTTACGGATTTAGAACGCGTTTATTTTTGATTTAACCCGACGTTTCGAACCCTTTACAGCGTTCATGGTCACGGGTAGACGTAACTGGGTAGTAACTAAAATTATACACAGGCTGGGTCATTTAAAAAAGTTTAAACTGTTTTTTGTTGGTATTGTATAAATCAATTGGGGTCAGCACAGTCCCCTTAAAAGTGTACACTATTACACTTGTATTCGCAAGTAGGGAACTTGGTAAAGTGAAGAAATATTAGCGAGTCAAATCAAATCAAAAAGTCGAGCGGATAAACAGACTCATACACATGAACAGACATAGACGCGAAGGGTAGTTTCTTTTTTATTTATTTATATACTATGTAGAGATGTAGGGATTAGTAACATTATAGTAATTAGACAGGTCCCATTGCCATCGGTCGAACGTGTCGGGTTGAATTGATGTGTCACGTGTCCCGCACGTCACCGCTTCGCGTCCCGCATTTGATCCGCCATTTATCACGTTAATGGCCACGAAAAGCTGTGTGCCTACACGTCAGCTTCCGTGAAATGTAATATTTTTCGGTAGACTCTGAACTCGTCCCGGGTTCGCACATGATTACAAAATAGCACCAAATTAAAATTATTTTTTCAATATTTTCTTTTGGTGAAGCTTTTACTCGGGTGATCACATATTATCATTTAAATGAAAACTAAGTAGAACAAATCCACAGATTTTTTGAAATTATGAACTAAGGTTTAGATCAAAAACATTGAATGATTAGACATAACATCTGTCTGTATAAATCACCTAATTGTAGAAATCCAAAACGAATATTTCTTTTTTTGTTGTGTTTGTAATGGTCATAAGAAGCTTTGTGTAGAATTAAAGTATCTGAACCTAAAGAAAATTACTGTTTTCTAAATATTCACGTCAGGAGAATGTAATGATCATTGGTTAATATGCAAAAATTACAGTTCAAAATGTCCGCGATTGTAACAATGTAGCAAATTTTTCATACTTACCAAACTTGTCAACTACACATTCAATGAGGTAAATAAAATGCTGCTTAGTGGAGAGAAGAAATGTAATGTTTTAGTGGCACTCATTTGGACAGAACCCTTCGTCGCTGATTTTGTATCACCTTTTCACTTTATAATATAACTATAGTTCAAAACATAGTAAAGGCATGATTAAACTATTCAAAACATTATATAAATATCACTTGTTTCACCTAATTATAAATGACAAAAGTACTACTAATATTATAAACTAACTCATATGTAGGTCAGTTTAAAATAAAGTTTTAATGAGATACATGTTCATAGTGATGTAACATCATGTTGTCACTCTTCCCGAGTTCATGCCATCGTGAGGGATGGACTTTCCGGGGTGAATGATTAGACATTTTATAATTGGTGTTGTTTTCCAGCGTGGGCCAGATTGATAGCTGTGTGTGAGATACGACGCCACTCGGGTGATCATATGTCATGCAGATAGGACGAATATATTATGAGAGTTAGTTGTTACGGGATTTCAACTATCGTACGACTTATGAGGCTGGGGAATATTTTTACGGAGTTTGCACTCTATAACAGTTGGGGCTGTCACAAAAGTCTGAAGGGACTTGTCCGGGGCTAGCGGATCATATCCACTAATACGTGTTCTCCGTAATGCCGTTCAGTGAGTCGGAACTATGTTATCGTGCGTTGGAGTTAATACGAGTAGTACCCCGAGCAATCACCCGCAGTTCCGCCTCTGGCTCGGGCTCGCTTGGCTATCAAGCGCTTCTTCAGGAGAGAAGATGTACCCCCCAGTGTCCAGCAAACGGTCCGCGGAATACCGCAATAAAGCTTCGGACTTCTTTAGTAGAGCTTCTTTAGCGGACTACCGAGGGCCCTCTTAAACTAACACCCGTATTTATAACGAAGTAATTACTTATTGCTTAGAAAAGATAACTTAAGGTGTTACTACCTAGTGCTTGAGTGAAAGAAATGGATTTCCAGTAATAGTCATATTATTTGGCTGAGAATACCAACTTGTGATAGTTCTAATATCTAGTAATTGTATTTAATTAAGGAATACTAATTGTTACGTAAGTAATTACTTTTACTCAAGTAATTACTTTTACTTGTTTATAAATACGGGTGTAACACCTAGGATAAATGTCCCAGGCCCTGTTCTGAAGTTTTGTTCCCTTGCATTAGTTTCCAATAATATATTTATACATATAGTATTAGATATTGCAACAGTATCGTGAAGGGACTTCGTAGAAATCCGTATCAATTATTAACTCTTTTGATTATATAATTAATAAATATGGACAACATCACATACATTGTTCTCACCCCAAAGTAGGAAACTATTTAAAGCACTTGGTTTTTGAGAATCGCTAGCAATGGAGGTACTACATACACCCAGACCCAAGAAATATAAAAAAATGGTTTTTTTTTTCTACACGAGAATTACGTTTTACGTCAAACCGAAGCACTTTTGCACCACTGCAAGTCTAGTTCAGTATTTATTTTTACAGTGCTGCAGCAATTCCAAGGCTTGTATTCGTAGCTTTTCAAACCCAACTAAATTAAAACTCTTTTCACCTGGTTTTTTCCTGAAAATTAAAGGTTAACTTAATAAGAAGGTAAGGCAATATGCGTTACCCTGTGTATGTACAATAATTAATTCGTTAGTAAAACCTCAGACTATGTTTCTGTATTTGTGTAAATTTGTAAAATAACTTTTTCAAAAGATTCTTCGTAATAATTGTACCTTTTGCAAAGTCCCTGAAAATGATAAATACAATGATCATAACATATCTTAGTAGGTACATCATATTAGATATAAAAAGCATCGTCATAAAAGAAAACTGCTGTTATTATTATAATATATGAAATTAATATTCGAGAATGTTAACGCTGAACTTACAATAAGCTCGTTAAAACGTTACATATATCGAGCCTTGAGTATCTAAGACACGATACATTCACAAAATGTACATATAAGTCACAGTTAAGGTAAACAAACGGAGGCCATATCCCGGCAATTATACAACCGCATCTCCAATATCCCCCCACAAGATGGCTGAACATCCGCTGACGCTGTTCCTATTAACTAATCTGCTTCGGGCTTCAATATTCCAAGTAACATATTAGGTGTATAAGGACAAAAACTGACTATATACGAAACATACTACGATTTTAGGTTTTCGTACCTTATACTGAGTTGTTTTGACAGTCTATGGAAAGTCAAAACAATTCACAAAATTCACAATGCACTATTTTTATGGTTTTGATGTCAACAAGGAACCCCCATAGCTTTGCCATGACCGTCTGCCTGTCTGTCTACGGTTAATCTCAGATACTCTACTACTATAAAGTAGCTTTAGTTTTTATTAGTAAACATATACCCATAAAATTTCTCCGATAATTAGGTAAAAAAAACCCAGGAAAATGTTTTAGATCTGTATTATAATAGACTAGACTATAACAATTAGTTATTTTGAAATGTCTTCATTTTTACGTATTGGTTTAGGTATTCGTTTTTGTGTATAATGATTATAATTATATGTACCTATATTGAGAATCACCAAATTAGTTTCAATCAAATGCGCTAACGCGTTAAATGCCATCTGATAGATAAGATTTTGATGGTGGTGGCTGATGTTAATCAAGATCGATTTGTGCACAATTAGCGCATGTACATTAGTGGGTATATAGCCCATTATTCAGTTCACTAACTCTGATCTAAACACAATAGCAAACACGTCATAGTTTCACGTTAATGTAGAATGTTATATGTATACGCGGTGTCATGGGTACGGCTTAGTTTGTGACATTTACGATAATATAATTGATTACATCTATTAATTGTGAGAATTCGACACAAATACAGGTGGAAGGTACTGCTAATTTTACACATATTAGTCGCCGTTGCCTGAGTATTGGTAGGAAGACGGTAACCGTAGACATGTTATGTGAATTTAAAAAGTATGTTTACCTTTGCACATAATGTAATTAGCTTAGCAAAAATATTTCCAAGAGAAGCTCATGGAATATAGGTCGGTTAGACAGAACATGGGATACTTTGTCGAATCTTGATTATGATGATAATATCAATCTATATATCTCTAGAGTACATAATAAAAATGAAGGATACCTAGTATCTGAGAGATAGATAATTGTCTTAAGTTATCGACTTATTACAAAAAAAGCTGAAGTCGTAGTAGTCGTCGAAGTAGGCTGATGGCATTACTAGTTGATTTAGGTAATTTTCAATAAGTCCTGAGAACGGTAAACATACGCAAACCTTAATATGTTTCAAGGTTCATTTTCATGTCTATGTATATATGAACTATAATTAAGATAGGCAATCTGTTCAGGTAAAGCTAAACTTTTCGAAAAAATAAATCAAGAGACTTTCAGTCGTGACAACTCGCCTGTGCTGAAAATGTGGTCGTTGTAGTAAAGCTTATATGGGATGCGTCTGTTTACATTTCATACCTCGTGAGCACCGTGACAGTATATTGTATGACAAAAGCCCTGTGCAAACAGCCGCAAGAGCGGCGATTTGTGGCGAGGCAACGCTTTTGTTGCCGCCGTGTCAGCTTGCGGTCAGCTGTAGGTCGGTCTACAAACAAAACCGGGGGCTGAACCTAACCGTGTAGTACATACGTTTTGTTGCCGCGTATAAATGAAACAAAGAAGGACGGATAAAATTTAAATGAAGCATCGTCAACATTATGACAGCCAGTGTAAAAATGAGAGTAAGAAACTGGAGCAGAAATAACTTTAAAAAAATAAGACTTCAATAAATTTAACAAGAACGCTTAGAAGTACTTAAAATAGGTTCAGTGCCTATTACAGAATCCGGGGGAACATACAAAACAAAACTAGTTAAGATTACGAAAAATTGAGGACCTCTTTAGTTATTTATGAAATGGGTTAAAAAGGTTTTAACACAAGAGAAAAACTTTCATAGTAGACTGTACGTCAAATGCCAGCACGAGTTAAGGTATTCCCTAAGTCGTGTCAAAACGACTGGCTCATACGTCCAACTGTCTGGAAGAGTAACATATCTCCGTTTGTTTGACCTTGTGCCAATTACTACACACCCCAATTCCCACCTTCCACCCTCGTGTTAAGGTCTACACAGACGCCCAAATGGCAGGTGCCGGCAAAAGTACCTAAGTTTATGATGAATGACTCGTTACATTATTAAAGCCCAGAAGTTTAGCAGCGCAATTAATTATCGCTAGAGCTTCTTGACTTCGAAACTTCTTTCGCCAAGTTAATTCAGATCAGTTTAGAAGAAATTTTCGCAGCCATTGCAATAGATTTATTAGTTCATTACGATTGCATTTCAAAGTTAAGTAGTAAATTAATTTTAACTGTAAATTGAAGCGAAGGTAATTGAGAAATGGACTTGTTCTAGGTTTATTTTCTTTTACGTTCATGAGTTCCGAAGTTGGAGCAATCGAAGTATGTTCTAACTTGGGAAGACTTGAGAACAACATAATAGAGGAAGTTGTAATATGAAGCCTCAAGTATACTTGTAGTTGTGCAAATAAACGTACTTAAAATTTTTAACGGTTTATAAAAGCTTTACTGTATTTAGTAAAAAAATGTACCTCAGGTGAAATAACAGCATGTCTTTAATATCTTTAGATTTTTTTCTTTTTAATATTTTAATTGAGTAATTGATTTTCGAAATCGCCATCTATATATAGTAGATAGAAAACTTATTTCAATACGAATTTCCACCGCCCTTTAAAAGCCTATAGGAGATAAACCTTAAAGATAAAAATATAAAGCATCTCTATATACAATTTTATCTAAATTTCCCACCTTAACTTTCAAGAATCTTTTCATCGTGTTGTAGGACGTTTTTTGTAACATAAACTAATATAAACCTCTCTGTACCGATTTTCATATAAATTGGTTTATCGGTTTAAGAGTGAGGAGGCAACAGACAGACACATAATCATTCGCATTTATATGTTCGTATAAACACAATACAAACATAAATTATTTTAGAAGAGGATTGCATTATTAAAACAAAGACCAACATAATATTGCATTATTAAAACAAAGACCAACATAATATTCTTTTCGAAAAGCTACTTTTATCTTATTTCTAATTTCATATTTCTAAAACATTGTAACATTTTCAAGCAGCGTACAAATTGAACAATATAATACCTATCTGATTCTCGACCGCTTGTACTTCCGGGAACTTACAACTTAGTTACGACGGGACGTAGCAGGAAGCTTCGACTACGACGTAGCTCGTAGCTTGCTACGATGTTCACATAACGACACGCATACTCACATGGACGGGATATGTTAAAGATAGTTACTTCCTTTCCATTAATGTAAGCATGATGACTTTACCCTTGTTTTCCATTACAGAGCTTAACGTGAAAGCTATTTTACTTTTAAAATAATTATTCAGAATTTTAATTATATAGGTACGGAGGTGTCTTTTCTGTTTGTTTTATACAGGCCAGTGTTGGCATTACTAGATTACTTTTTCAATCGATTAGTTAATTTGATTAACTTTAATCGAATAAAATCGATTACGATTTATTAACTTTAATCGTTAATCACGATAAACTTTTTAATCGTTAATCAAATTAACTTTTGGCTAACACTGATACAGGCTATACTTTAACAGATGAGGCTATGGGAGGAACTTTAGATAATTTCGTCACAAAGCTATTAAAGTTCAAAGATTAGAAAAGAAGTAGGTATAGGGCACATGGAAAATACAAATCAATAATCTAACCGACCAAAATGTAACCAATCTCAATCATTTTATTCCGATTTTGGTATACTGAAATTATAGTCAATTTCTTTCATAATACGATAAAAGGTGAATATAATATAATGAATTTATTGCTTTTTCAATGTACTATAACCCTGTAAAGCAGCTGTCCAATGCAATGGTACATTCTGTTTAATCTATAATGATGGGTTTTTTGAAAATTTCATATTAAAAGTTTCGACTTCCGAATCGTACGCGTAGACGTGTAAACATTCCTGGGACTGTGAGATATGCGGAATCAGAATTGCACTTGCTCGCTAAACTGCTTATCATGTATCAAATAGTTATATATTACTATATATCAAAACTTGCAGCTCCATCTGAGTAAGGATCTAGTGTGTTTTAGCTTAAATAGTTAGGAAGGGAAGTTTTGATTGGGTCGCACCGCCCATGTTCATAGCCCGCTTAAAGGTTCGCCTATTATTCCTTCATTTATTACTATTAATAACGTCATATTTTCTCGTCGCTCATACCCCAAAGCCTAAAAACAAAAGTTTTTGACCAGTGCGTCTTACCCGTGGTGACATACGGAGCCGAAACGTGGACACTGACCATGGGGCTGGTCCGCAAGCTAAAAGTCGCTCAGCGAGCTATGGAGAGAGCTATGCTTGGAGTATCTCTAAGGGATAGAATCCGAAATGAAGTAATTCGACAGAGAACCAAAGTTACCGACATAGCTACTCGGATAAGCAAGCTGAAGTGGCAGTGGGCTGGTCACATCTGTCGCAGAACTGATGAACGATGGAGTAATCGAGTTCTGCAGTGAAGACCGCGCATGGGCAAACGTAGAGTTGGACGCCCCCCTGCTAGATGGAGCGACGATCTGCGCAAGGTGGCTGGAAGCAACTGGATGCAAAAAGCTCAAGACCGAGAAAAGTGGCGTGCCTTGGGAGAGGCCTATGTCCAACAGTGGACTGCCGTAGGCTGATGATGATGATGATGATGAAGCAGATTGCTAAGTAGCAGGACACAAAAAAAAAACTTTACGAGTAGAGAAGGCAGACAACAAGGAATGTAAAAATTATTTAGTAAAGTAAGTAACGGCCTATAATCATCCCTTTGCAGGGAAAAGGCCCCCCAAGGTGTAAAAGCGCCTCAAGGGCCTATTTGCAGAAATAAAACTGATTTTAACTGATTTTTTAACTGATCATTGAATTCAAGTTAAGAAGATACAGGGAAAATCACCACGCTTGCCAAATGCAGGTTGGTGATTACAAACCCGAGCAATGTTCGAAAATTGGAAGATTTTTGTTGCTTGACCAGGGGATCGAACCTAGGACCCCGATATCTTGACCCGGTGTTCAAACCACTAGACAAAATGTATGTAGATTTTTTTTTAAATATTTTTTTAAACACTGGCACAGGCTATGCCATCGAATTGGGACTGTGTTTTGCAATGGATTTGTGATGATGGATAAAAGCAAAAAATCGATAAACCGCTAAAAGCTTTACTAAGTAAAAACAAAAAAAATATACCCATTCCGCAACTCAACGAATGGTTGTACTACAACAAGCAAGATATAGGATTATTAAGCCAATATATAATCCTTAATTATTGCATACTATCGTGTAACATACCTATCAGCGATTTAAAAAAAAACATTTAAAAATAAGTGATGTGCTATTCAATGTCCAAAGTTTGATTTTATGTGTGCACTTATCTTTCATTCCAATATCACTTCTTGTCTACAAAGAGAAAGATTTGAAAGATGTTCAGGCAGTATCGAGCTTTTGTACAGTAAAGATAAAAGTAGTTTTCGAATAGCGGACGGATGTTTTTGTATAGAAAACTTGTTCAAATCAGTGGACACAACCATACCAAACATCAACCAAACATATTATTGAAAATTTATTTATATTACACTTTTATTAATGACCAATAAATGTATAATTGTGCCAGCACTAATAGAGATATGCACCGCCTTTTTTCTTTCTTTTTTCATAACTCTTTATTTATGAACTTAGCATGTACGTCAGTCTTATGATAAAATGTACTGTCTTATAAATCAATAACTCCATAAAACACCTATTTCCTAAGTATTTTCCCGGTGCACGAAGGAAACAAAGTTACATTCCTTGTCTTCAACTTCCAACAATATCAGCCTAATTGGACTCACGAAGATACTATGCCTCCCATTTTCTCAAAGTTTAGACGACGCGGGAGTTCCGGCAAGTCAAGTTTATTTCACTGTTTGCAAATACCCCACATTCACCCATTAAAGTTTCTACTGTAGATTCTTCTGAAAGTTAAATTTGCCTAAACTAGGTATAACAGTGAGTATGGCGCTCCGTTGGATTAATTATAAACGTTGATGAAATGAAGATAGTTGCAAAGTCGTAATTTTGTAGCATCTTAGCCTTTTACTCACACGCTTGTAAGTAATGAAGTTTTACAACACGAATTCTTTAGTTTCTATCAGGACACGCTTCAGTGAATACTTAGGTAACACTGAAAATGTTTAGAAAATGAAAAACAGCTTAAAGTAGAAAGTTGCCAATACTTATATTGTTTTGCGAAGTAATCTCCGTTCCTCTCTACACATTGTCGCATTCGATGGAACCACTAAGAAAAGCAGTGGGCCCATTCTTCCTTGCGTACGAAAATTCCATAGAAGAGACCCCTCTTCTATGGAATTTTCGTACGCTTTCACCGCATCATCAGGGCTCGTAAAGCGAATACCTCAAATTTTATCTTTAGTTCTTGGGAATAAATGAAAGTCGCAGGGCGCCAGGTCAGGACTGTATGGCGGATGACTCATTATCTCGACACCTGCCATAGTCAAATATTCAACAGTCGGTTTTGCGGAGTGCGCTAAAGCATTGTCGTAGTGAAGGAGGATCCTGCTTCGAGGGCGCTGCTGTCGAATTTTTTCCAAGAAAACAGGCAAACAGCGATTGACATACCAGTCATACTTTGTACCAGTCTGCAGTAACTGTCCTTCGATCTTCTAGCACAACTGTCGCGAAATGACCTTTCCGTCTAAAAAATGAGGCAATTATCTTTTTTCCTTGACTTCTTCCTTTCTTTACCTTAGTTGGCTGATCCTTGAAAGGAAACACCCACTGAGCTGATTGTCTTTTGGTTTCGGGTTCGTAGCAGTAGCTTTCATCACCTGTGACGATGTCAAATACAGCATTTGATTCACCGCCGTTGAACTTATCTAACATTTGGCGACACCAGTCCATGCGAAGGTGTTTCTGGTCGTCGGTTAAAGTATGGGGAATCCATCTGGTACAAAGCTTCCTGACGCCTAAATGTTCGTGTAATATTTTTTGAACTTGACTCATACTAATGCCTCTAGGCTTTCCCGTATCTGATGATAGGTCACTCTCTTATCTTCCTCTATCATGCGTCGCACAGCACTGATGTTATTTTCAGTAGTCGCTGTTAAAGGACGTCCCTCACGCGGATCATCATTGAGTTTGCTACGTCTACGCTTAAACTCGTTAAATTAATTGTTAATAGTAGCACGAGATGTGGATTCATTAAGAAATGCTAATGATGATATGAATGATAAGAAATGCTTTGTTGTTGAGTAAGCCCACAACGAAAGTCATAATAAATCATTGACCAAAAATTTTGTCGCGTTAGGTTCATTTTCACATGTAACAAGAGTTTTAGATTTGCCGCCAATTCACAAAAACAAATAACAGATGAATGCAATATACTACATCAGGTTACCAAAGAGTTCTAAAATTGAAATTAAAAAAAAGTTTTTATTAGCAATGTTTCTAACTGGCCAGTTCTAAACATTTTTAGTGTTACCCACGTACATCATGCCTGATACGTATAGGTATCTATCTAGACATATTTTACTACCACTCGTTCGTAAAATACTTAAATACTCTGTGTTTCCGACATTATTTGTATGATTGCAGTTTTGTTGATTTAAATAGTCTTCAAACATACTCGTACTGTTTTACGGAAGTAACTTTGATCAGTAAAGACTTTTCTAGCATTGCAATTTGTAGCGATGTACTGCACTCCCTTGATTGAGCAATGTCCATACGATTTTAATGTTAAAGAAACACACAGTCCCGGCAAATAGACTGAAATAACTGAAATATTTGAGTACATTTTATTTTTTGTATTCAAAGTAAAATGTTTATATTAAGTCGTGAGGTGAGGCGTTGGTAACTAGTTGTTATTTCTGTGCAGTGCACGCGGGAGAGGCTACGGAGCCCTCGGGTCGGGGCTCGCCCGCGGAAACCTCAACAACTAAACTTCCAAGTACGTCTACACTCCTACACCTAAATACAGCTACAATAAGATCTCGCAATCTACCTCTGATAACAAAAATGTCAGACACTCCACGCAACGGACATGAACGACCCACGTCACGGAACAGAGACGATGAAATTAAAAAGGAACGATTTAAAGAATGGAATCCTCATTAAAAGAAAAATGTTTGTCTATTGGATTTTATTTATCTTCGTTATATTTGTTTGTGATTGATGAAGGTAGGTTACAACATGAATTTTTTAGTGTAAGAAGAATTTTTATTAGCTTTTTTATAAATTTTAATATAATGTTGAAAAAGAAAACCTTACTTAATAAGATTGTAATGGGATTAGTTCGTAGTCTTATCGAGATCTGTAGGGCATCTGCTCTACTACTAAGTCCTGTCAGTCCGGATTACGCAAACTCTGACGTTTGGAGACTGCACAGATAAAGTTCCGTTATCGGAATTGCTCATCGGCTACACGGTGACTCTTAATGAGTTCGCGACGAATCGACGGAGAATACTTTAATCTTCTAATCTCGAACTAGGGGCAGATTGAAAGAGATCTTATTTTAGCGTTATGCGTACTATACTTAATATACTTATATACTGCACTTAGGTGCTTTCGCACAGTTCACAGCCCACACCCCGACCCGAAACCCCACGCTATTTATCACGACATCCAAAGTCGAGCCAGCACATATTACCCAAAACCAATCGTAAATATTTGACAGTACAATTCACAACGGTCTGCATATTAAAATTAATGTGCTTACACGTAGCCCTAACAACGTGTGACCGCACGGAAAATGTAAACCATTATATTTGGCGTTTTTCCAATACGTACAGAACCCTGGCACAAAATAGATCCCTATCACTGCCATTCCATTTGATGAAATCAACTTTATTTGTGTACACTGTTTCAGTTATGTTTTCGATTGTTTTGAATGTGTTTTAATAGTATAATTTTTTGAGTAGCATGTTTATAATATGTTAATTTGTTTAGTGATAAACGTAAGACGAAGGGTGAGTTATAAATGTCTCTTGATTCCAACGTAATAAAGTACTTAATCGAGTCAGGAACACGGTTAAGCCTTAGCAAGCGAGGAAAACTTTTAATGGTCTTGCTAACGGGCTACTTGACCAAATAAAGAGAGTCACCCCGTAAGCCTAACTCTGTCATAACACCTAAGATGTTTTACAGGTAACAGGTATGTATGTATCAGGTGATTAAGTGTAACTTTCTTACAGTTCAGGAAGCCTTGAGTTTTTTTTAAACTCTTTTAGTTTGAGGGTACCCTAATAGAGTAGATAAACTAAAGAAATAAGCTAAAACAAAAAATAGAAATGATAGAGATACGTCTGCGGACTTTCGACTTTCTTAGAACTTTCAGAATGATTATTTAGATACTTGAAATGAGTTTTCGTCTAGGTCGTAGGGGCAGCCATAGTCTAGATTATTATTTTACAATAAAATTGGATCTGACTAATATTATGTCTTCTTCTGTGTTTAAATTTTGGTGTCGTTTAGGGAACTAACTGCATAGGTGTATTATTTACTTTTCAGGCAAATTCATCTTAAGCGTAGGTAGCTACTTAATAAGACAGGCAGTACCTAAGTAAAACATTAGAAACGGATTGAATAAAATATTTAGTTCCATTTGCGAAAATATAAAATAATAAAAAGGTTTTTAATAATATTTCTTCGTCACTCGATGGCAGTCCTAGCCCGTTACTTAGCCAGCCATGAATGTCCGTTGCTTTTGAATACGCTGTCTCTCGGCTGAAAGACTTTCTCACGGTGCATTTAATGCTCAAAGAAGCAATTTTTAAGATAAAGTAGGTATAATGTTGGACATAGACTTGTCTATGTTCAAGTTCGTTCGTTGCTTACCTATTATTTTTCTATCTGGATTTAAAATATGCAATGTTGTTAACAAAGTAACAACCAAACATAAGTCTTTTTGTATGCTTGCCATATAATATTTGTAATTGTAATATCATCAAGGTTGACAGAGTTCTCGCTATACTTCTTATTATAATGGTGATGTTGATAAGAACTTCTTATCAACATCACCATTATTATCAAAAGCCTATATTAGTCCTCTGTTGGACACAGGTATCCCTAAAAGTGGGATTTTTTCATGACCGGCACGCTTGGCAGGTGGGTTGGCGTTCGCAATTTGGCCAATTGTAGGAAATAGACTCTGCTGCCCGTCTTCTCCTCGCTGTAATGCTTAAGTCGTCTCTTAAGACACCCATAGGAGTAGAAGGTTTCTTCTCGGCACTAGCCAACAACTGTCTGATAGCATATGATAAAATATTGGGATTTAGATAAAAAAGAGTTATGCTAATTATATAAAACACTTATTTAGAATTTACAATTTTTCGTTATACGCATTGCATATTAGGGTGACAAGTATACGATGCATAAAGTTACAGTAACGTAACGAAAGAAGGTACTGGAAAAAACTCGCAAGTACAGTTTTTAGCGTTGACGGCTTACACGTTTATCGCAATTTTTCAGCGAGCTGCAAGCTTTAAATAAAGGGGATTATACATACACGAGTAGGTCGCGAGCAGCCCGCGGTCTTTTGGGCCTCTTTTACAAAGCCGCAAAGCTTAGCGGATATTTTTGGCTACTCATTAGGTAGTAAGTTACAGTTATGTTGCTTATATGTGATATTTTCAGAAGGTAAAAGTGCCGGGTTGTTATATATTATAGAGTGTGTCGATAAGCGAACATGGACCGAGCTAAAGCAAGTTTTCGATTATGCCACCTCTTTAAATATACCAAATAATGTTGCTACTTCTACACTTCATTCTGACCACATTCTGATAAGAGAGTTTTTGTGACGGGTTTATTTACTTACAATGAAAGAAACGACACACACATATATTATATACAACTGATTTCTAAGACCAACATCTTAAATTAAATTAAATGTCACACACACACACACACACACACACACACACACACACACACACACACACATACACACATACACACACACACATACACACATACACACACACACTCACTCACTCACTCACTCACTCACACACACGAAGTTTTCGTTTTTATTTTTAATTTTTAATTTACTTTATTTTGTTCTTTTTGTTATATTCCAGTACCTTTTCACACTTTAAGTATGTATACCAAGTACCTACCTAATGCTAAGTCAATGCGAGCCGAACCACTGACCCTTCAAAACTCAGGTTTTCCTATCTTGAAGGTCAGGGGAGTAACCAGTTTGTGTGACCAAAAGGTTTTTTTATAATTAGAATACCCATGTAATTATTATTAAGGGTTGGAAATAAACTTATTATTATTATTATTATTATTTTGGTTTCTATTTTTATAGACTCGGCTGTTTATAACACCGGTTATTTAAATGTTATCACGGGCCGAAGCCAAGTGAAAAACATATAATTTTAATTTATTGGGGTCAATATATGTGTGTTTTGGTCAGTTTGCAGAAATTTTCGTACAATCCTACATGTGTTTAGAATGCACGCCTTTTGTAAAAGGGCATAAGTGTAATCACGCAGGTCTAGAGTTCTTAATGACTGAAATAATTGTGTCGGGATGACGCCTGTGCTTGAAAGCACAATCGGAACTATAGTAACTTTTCTGAGATGCCACATGCGAGTTATTTCATCCTTTAAGTCTACATATTTAGTTAATTTTTCAGATATAGTTTTTTGTAGGTTGTGAGTGTTGGGCACAGATATGTCTATGATATGGGCAGTTTTATTAATTTTATCAATTATAGTGATGTCAGGTCTATTGTAGTGTACTGTTTTGTCTGTGAGGATGGCTCTATCGTAATACAATTTGTGTGAAGTATTGTCAAGGACTGTTTCAGGGTTATATTTATAGTAAGGGATGAAAGGGCCTTTGAGTAGTTTAAGTTTGTGTGCAACTAGTTGATGGATCACATTAGCTACTTGATCGTGTCTGTGCTTGTAGTCGGTCTGGGCTATTGTTTGACATGATCCCGTTATGTGCTGTATTGTCTCTGAAGCATTATGACATTTTCGACAAAGATCTGTGGAAGCTACTTTCATTATATGTTTTTGATAATTTCTAGTTTCAATAACTTGATCCTGAATGGCCAAGAGAAATCCTTCTGTTTCAGGGAAGAGCTCACCTCGTTTAAGCCACTCGTTTGACGCCTTTGTATCTACAAAGCTGTTACAAAGGTCTTGGTAGTGTCTTCCATGAAGTGATTTTCTTGACCATTCCTGTACTTTAGTGATTTTGTCTGTTTGAGTCTGATTTGGTTGTGTATTAGTATCTTCTAAATTAAGTGGTGTATATTTCTTGTCATTTTGTACAATCGCGTTGTGAAGAGTTGATGTCAGTGCTTTTTTGTGAAAAAACTTACGTAAATTTGTAATTTGCTTCCCATGTAAGTTCGAAATATCTATGAGTCCACGTCCCCCATCGATTCTTGGTAGAGTCATCCGCTGGATACACGATCGTGGATGGTGTTTACGATGTCTAGTCATACTGGTGTTAATAGTGCGTTGAAGTGATTTAAGCTCAGACTTTGACCAATTTATTATGCCAAATGAATACGTGAGGACTGGGATAGCGTAGGTGTTAATCGCCTTGGTGGTGTTTTTAGAGGTAAGCTGTGAGTTCAAAATAGTGTTAAGCCTGCGTTTGAATGTTTTTATTAATGTGTCCTTTGTGCCTTTTTGTTCTATTAATTTTGATTGTTTATATCCTAAATATTTGTAAGCATCATTTTCTTCTAATGGGGCAATTATTTCACCTGTTGTCATTTCATAACTATGTTTGTGGTTTTGCCCTGCTACAATTGAGTTAATTTTGCATTTTTCTACTCCAAAGTCCATATTTATATCTTGAGAAAATTGTTCAGTGACATTAGCTAGTTGAATAAGATCCTCTTCATTATCTGCATAAAGTTTTATGTCGTCCATGTACAATAAATGGCTCAGTTTTTCATCTGCTTTATCTGTGTGTCTATCTAAAGAACTTTCTTGATGGTATTTTAAAGAGTATCCCTTGTTTGTTGAATTTAATAGGTTTGATAATGGATTTAGGGCAAGACAAAACCACAACGGGCTAAGAGCGTCACCCTGAAATATACCTCTTCGGATTTTAATTAAGTCTGTGTATTGTACGCCATCGTCTGTTTTATACTGTAACCGTGTAGCCCATTTTTTAGTTATATGCTGTAGAAAAACCTTAATCATAGGATGAATTTTGTATATGTCTAATATTTTTAGTAACCAGCTATGTGGCACCGAGTCATAGGCTTTCTTAAAATCAACGTACATACTAAATAGGTCACCCTTATTTTTTTGAACCTTTTTTAGTATTACTGAGTCTATAGTCAGTTGTTCTTTGCAACCTTGGCTTGACCTTCTACATCCTTTTTGTTGTTCTGCTAATATCTTATTTTGGTCAATATGATTGTAGATAGTGTCGGTTATGCAAGATGTTAAAACTTTGTAAATAGTTTGTAAGCATGTGATGGGCCTATATTTTGCGGGATTCGAAGTATCTGCAGGGTCTTTAGGTATCATGTATGTTATGCCCGCCAATATGTATTCCGGTATTGTATCTGGGTTTCTAATAAAGGCATTGATAAAGTTAAGTAAGTGTTTGTGCATGTGTGTAAATTTTTTTAACCAATAATTGTGAATGTGATCTGGTCCTGGGGTTTTCCAGTTGTGTAACCTATTAATAACAGTTTGGAATGTTTCCCAAGAAATCATCTGAAAGTCCATTTCTTGTATGTCCCTACTTTTTTCCTGCTCAGCTCGAATCCACTCAGCGTTATGGTTATGCTCCTCTGGCTTTTCCCATATTGAGCTCCAAAATTCCTTCATATTTTCTGGAACAGGTGTAGTAGTCGCTATAGGCGTACTAGCATTGTTTATTATATTAATATGTATCAAACGTTTATATTCATATTCATATTCATCTTTAGTGAGACATGTATTTAGTGTGATAAATATTATTCTAACGTTGGTACCTATTTGCAATGACAATTAAATGCGATTTGCGAATTAAATGTTAAATGATAACAAAATACCTAATTCTTTTAAAGGTTCAAATAAATGCACGCGATTTTTTAAAAGGCAATAAACATTTCTATAAAATATATATATATATATAGAACAGTCGTTCGATAAGAAAACCCCTATTAACATTAAATTCAAATAAAAAGTTTCATATTTTCTAGCGGAGTCATTCAGGTGAGAGTTCGATACCAGCGCAGTATTTTGCGACGTGAATGCTGCGAGGTGGGAATAAGTGCGAATAGTTTTATTTAAGAGTGGGCTGGAATGGAAGCTTTAATAGCCAAGCTAGGGTTACGAGTCATTAAACACGTAAGTTGAGTTAGTAGGCGTTTTGGATGTTGGTAGGTAAATACTGAATAAATTGATATTTTTTCAGACCTAGTCTCTGGTTCATACTGGTTCTTGGATGTAAAGAGATTTGTAATGAAGCCTGTAATTTTTCAAAAAATCTTCAGTGGCTAGAATACCTTTTTAAATAAAATTTAGTCCTAAAAGCTTTTTTATACCTACAACTTTAATCAAATTAGTTTAATGACAACCCTAGCTATCGCAGCCCAGAACACTCGAGGCTTACGTCACCACAACGGAATCTTCGCTAAATTACCATTACCTACATTGTTTACTTTTATTCTATATTTTCTGATGGAATTTTAGACTCATTTACACATTATTGATGATAGCAAATTTATATTTCGTTTCCGTAGTTCCTTTAGATAAAATGTAGAGCTGATTTCATCTACTGAAAATAGTATAGAATTTTGATATAAGAATTGAGAATCAGCTAATTCGATCATTTGTATTTGATCTAGTCACGTATCTATTTGCGTGCTGGGAATTTAACAGGCAGTACTAAGGAGAGTGTGCTCTTGAGCTGTGTTTTTCCAATCCCACCAAGCCCACCATCGAGAAAGCAGACGAGCTACGAATTATCGCCCCTTCTTAGTGAATATTCCGCGATTGCATACAAAGCACTTATCTTCCTCCTTCATGATGCACAATGCCAACCAGTGAAACACCCTGCCTGCGTATGTTTTCCCCAATGACTACAACCCAAAATTTTTAAAGCTTGAGTGAATAGGCTGCTACTGGGTAAGCGCGCTCCATCATAGGCTTCTTCTTAAGTCTAGGGTTCAGTGTAAAGCCAAGAGCAAGCCCATCAATAAAGAAACGGTCGCTTTATAATTTCTTTTTTTGATGTCGACAGAGTGCGATCGCACGTTCGTGAGCCGTGGCGGCGCGAGCAACGGCACTTTCCACGCCCCGGAGCTGCTGAACCCGAACAACCACAGCCGGCAGTGTCTGTACACGTTCCTGGCCGCGCCGGGGCAGCGCGTGCTCGTCGAGTTCCACACCTTCGACCTGCGCGGGAAGCCGCCCGAGTACGTGTCTGAACACTCATACACTATAGAGACTAACTATCTACAACCACAGCCGGCAGTGTCTGTATACGTTCCTGGCCGCGCCGGGGTACCGCGTGCTTGTCGAGTTCCACACCTTCGACGTGCGCGGGAAGCCGCCCGAGTAGTGTCTGAATACTTTTTTTTAAATGGTTTTACGCATATTCTGCATTGGCGGGGGCCACCGCAGATTTATGTGGGACCCGACCGCTGTCAGCAAACCCAGCCCACTAAACCACCCTCCGTGTCCTCCGGTGCCATTAGTGAGTTGAAACCACGGGTTCCTGTATGTGTTCCTGTGATTCCACCTCTGGCTGTAACTCACTTGAGCTCCACCCATTTTCAGAGATAGAATTCACCCACTGGTCTCCAGCAGTGATGGGCGAGGACACACGCATTACCCGCGGGTCTTACTAGCAAACGGCAGACACCCCCGTGTCGGCCACCCGAGGCACGTTTCTGAACACTTACCCAACTAAACTAAATCCCAGTTGCTAGTATCTGTCGTCCTTGATAACTTTTACGCGCTATTACCTAACAAATGTTATAATGAGCGATGAGCATCTGATGCATTTAGTCATTATTATCAATACTGTTTCAATTACAATCTCAATCAGTTTTTTTTTTTCAGTGGAGCCGCAGTGGGAGAGCTACCAGCGTGAGTACTTATCGCTTATCCTTCTATTTCTCTTCCACCAATCGCGTGTTACTATAAATTATTCGACGCAAACATGTTTTCTTTCCGCAAGAATTATTATTGTTTTGTATAGACACGAGAATTTGGGTCAAACTTCTCGAGGCTCGGAACCTTGACTAGAATAAACTTGTTTTGATTTATTTAGGGAGACAAGTTTGGAATATTGAGGGATGATTTAGGTCATGTAAGTTCTAACAATAACTAAAATATTAAGAAGTAATTTCAATATTCAACAAAATCCGTATGACAGCGAGTCCAGAAAACTAGCCAACTTCTGGAGATCGTTAGTCTTTGACGACTATATTTTAAAATACATCAGCCTGATAATAACTACATATAAAAAAAAAATGTATGTCTTTGATCTGCAAGGGATAAGATCTGATCAACAGAAGCGGAGTTAAGAGGCGCGGACCGTGCATTGGCTCATATTATCACAGTGCTTGAAATCGGACAGCATCTAGGCTTCATTATTATTACCAGTCTCTATCAGTCTTCTGATTGACACAGGCTCCTCTAAAATGAGGACTTTGGCGAATGGTGGAGAGAAGATGCTGCTGGCCTTCTTCTTCTAGTTCATTCGATTCGATCAGTACTCATTCGATCCACAGATCACAGATTTTGAGCACTGTGATTGATCCGTTCTCCTCCACTCAGTTCCGCTTCTTTTCTCTTGCAGAAGCATGTATTTTTATCGATGGTCTGTTTATTACTATGACCTTTGATCCTCTGTCAGATGCATGCACGAGTCCATGGACATCTACTCGGAGATGGCCTCCCTGGAGGCGGGGGAGCTGGTCAACTCGGCCTTCGGCGGGCGCTACTGCGGCCCCATCCCGCCGCGCCGCCGCGTCTCCCTGCACCGCGCCGTCGCTCTCTCCTTCTTCACGGACAAACCGTTCGTCCCGCCCACGCTCTTCACCGGCACATACCGCTTCATCAACGCATGTGAGTCTTCTTTTTATGTGGTTGGTAAATAAGGCTTATAATACTGTCAGGGTGTGATTTGATGACAAATAATTGTATAATTAACATATTATTGATAAAAAATAATAATATGATTAATTAAATTAAATATTATAAAATTGTATGACTAGTAATAAGGATTTTGACATTTTCATACTATCACATATGGCTGAATAGGTCAAAGCTCTATTTATTATGTTTCATAATAACCATCGTGAACTGTACCCTATTTATATGCAAATAAATATTTTGAATTTGATTTTAAATTCTAGCATTGTTATCTTCTTACTTATGATGGGATCGTTCGTAGTAACTAGTAAACGTATATGGTGAGCGCTACTCGGACGCAATGTCTTGAAATCTTTGGAGGATGTTATTTAGCTATCGTCTTTGTCTGTCTAACGTGTTATAGCTTACTTTACTAAAACGTCCATAAGAGTACGAGAGACGCGTCTGGTAAGCGGTGTTTGAAATATCGTATTTTGTTTTCACGAATCAGACGGTTTGTTTCGCCCATACAGTTTTAGCAGAACAGATGGCTTCGTCGAGATACGCACGTCATTATTAGTTTTTTTTGTGTATTTAGATTTCGATGCTGCATATATTTTCATCGTGTTGCCGTTGAAATACCGAAAAAAGAGGAGGTTCACAATTCGACACGTGTTTTTTTTGTAAAACCCTAAAAATCATCAAGCACAGACTTAAAATTACTTAATTCACGCTATTCTTCATTAATTTATTTTAGGCAAAATTTTTAATTCCAAAAATATCAGATTGCTCTTGATACTATTAATATAAGTATTTTCAATCAAACTTGAGGTCGTATTAAACATTCTCAAAGACATAAATAACTTTAGCAGTTTGGTGAGCTATTAACCTAAATCCCTTAGGAATTCATGCGACATTTTGCTCTACATAAAGGTTTTGATTTGAACTATCCCAACATTACATTGAATTTATTACCTAGTTATATTTGTCAGAATTTGGATTTCGTCTAGGCGTCTAAAACTGAGGAGTTAGGAGGAGGTAGTTGATGACTACAATCAAAATAATAATTAATATTGTGGCTTGTTTTTCTTTACGACACACGTAGCACGCCGACAATGTACCAGAGCGCGATGTGTACCGGCTATGGAAAAAAGTATAGACCTATACCATCGTTGTTCACTCGTATACCTAATAAGGCACACGGGCGAAAGAAATCAACAATCTGACCTACCATAATGTAACCAAACGTTAAGGGAAAGCTCTCCATGCAATTTAAAAATAATTATAAAAGAGTACAACGCAATCAATAATATGTTAAAATATCGATATATTATAACGATTGATGTAATATTATATCGATGACTATAACCCTGTAAAGAAGCTACTCCAAGCTCTGGTACACCCTCTATACAGCACTATGAAAATGTTCCCCAAGGTTTCAGTGTTTATGTGTTTATTCAACAGCGGAGTTCGAGGTAGGAACCCCAGTGCCGAACACCCTTTGCTCATTCGTGATAGACGCGAGCAAGCGCAAAACGGGCCTACTGCTGTCGCCGACGTACCCAGGGATCTACCCGAAGGACATGACCTGCAACTACCTGTTCAGCGGGCAGCCGGGGCAGCGAATCCGTCTCGAGTTCAGGGACTTCGACTTGTTTTTCGGCGGCCCACAGTGAGTTTTATGTCTCGATAAAGCTCTTTTCAGACTACGCTATACTATTGTGCTTAAGCGAAAAAGGACTTAATGTACGAAGTATGAACATGCCCATAAAAATGTATAACGCGCGATATTTTTGTGCTATTAACTATATACCTGCTACATGCATTTATATTATAGCATAGTCTGAAAACATCTTTAAGGTCTCTAGTTGCTCTAGATTTCGATTTTCCGACCGAATTTCTCGAGTTTCTTGTTCTACCCGTTACTTAATGTACGAAACTGATTTTTCGAGTTCTGGAAACGTTGAGGATTTCACCCGTCCCGACTAAAGATAACTTTTTCGAGATTTCTCTATAAGAATGCCAAGCCTTGATGTAGACGGCGCAAGGCAAACTATCACGATCTGCAGGTATGAAGAGAGAGACTTGACCACTTGACTAATATCCGAAGGAAATAACAGCGAATCAGGAATGAGTTCTAAAACTATAATTGGTTTTTTCACTAATGATGAATGATTTCAAGTCAATAATATTGTTCTAAGACGACATGTCTAAATTAATCTCAAACCCACAGACCTAATACGTCTTTCTTAAGTTATTTATTTATCAAGTCTGGTATTGATTCCAATATATGTAAAGGTTTTAAATGACTAAAATCAGTAAAAAAATACATTTCTGTTAACATCAAACATCTCATATTGTGTAAATATCTTCAAACTAAGCAACCATTGCTGCTTCACATTCACAACCGCTTCCCGATCGCAGCTGTCCTTTCGACTGGGTGCGCGTTTACGACGGCCTCGACAACTCGTCGGCGGTGATCGGCACGTACTGCGGCCAGCAGCGCAACCTCGTGCTGTACTCGAGCGACGAGCGGCTGCTGGTCACGTTCTACACGCTGCCTCGGTCCGCCAGCACGCAGAACCGCGGCTTCAAGGGTATCTTCGAGTTTTCAGAGAGTTTTGTTAAGTTAGGTAAGTGTTCGCAACTATTATTTACTCATTTTGAAATACCTGCCTGCTTGTTATTTACTTATCGTTCTAATTTTAATTATCCATCCATAACCTTAACAAAAGTAAGAAAGAAATATGAGTTTTCACTAAGGAATATCGCAGAAAACAAAGGAACATCAATTAATCACTGGTTTATTTAAATTTCGATTGTGTTGCTAATGGTCAATTGTTTTGCTTTGTCATTAACATGGTATTGTTAACTTTCAGATTTTATAAGTAAACACGATGCCGAGCACATTAGGGGCTCAGAGTGCGACCAGAAGATCCTGAGCAAAAAGGAATCTACGGGTTTCGTGTACCATCCAAATTATCCATTCCCCTATATACAAAAAGTTGTTTGTAGGTGAGTTCAAATAATATTGGCTAACTTTAACTTCTGAAGTAGGTATGTTAAATGACAGCAGATTTATAGCTAAAGAAAATTGTTTTAATTTCAGATATTTTATATACGGTATGCAAGACTCGCAGAATTTGGAAAGAGTGCGTTTAGAATTTCAAAACTTTTCTATACCAAAGGGATATAAACCAAAAGCTGAGTAAGTACATTACGTATTCTTCTACACAACAACGTAGGACACTTTAATCTTCTCCTACACTTCCACGTAGCAAGTAGAAGCTATTTTGCTGCACTTAATTTCTATACACTAATAAAACAGGAACACATACCTACCTACATTTTTGGATATTATTTCAAGTTATGAGACTTGGGGTGTAGATGAGAGGATTTACCAACCAGCATTAGAGGTAAACTAATGTATCTGTAACATTAAAAATGTAAAACTGAAATGAAATTATATGTTTTGAACATCACATACATTACACAAAATGCGAAGTAACTATCGAAGTATGCACGTTTCTAGTTCATTAATTTGACTTATGTCATGACATTTGGAGTCACGCTGATCGGAGCTACCGTGAATCACCTTTCCATACATATATCACCAAACCCGCATCACCAGATTATGCCTGTACTCATCATTGCTGTGGTAACTTGATTTCAATTGGAGGCCTTTGCTCTGCAGTGGATGAATAAAGGTTTTTACTTTACTTTGTAGACAGGGTGTTAGGTAAAGTATATCAAGCTGAAACTAGCCAATGTTACCATATTATGCATATAAATACTACGGTAAAGTCACAAATTTTATATCGTCTTATTTTTAAATCAAACAAAAATTTTGAGATTCCGATTTGTATAAAAATATTTTTTTTAAAAATGTTGACATCAATTTCTGACTTCACCATAGTATTAATATACATAGTTATGTTGACATAGGCTTATACCACTAGACCTACGGGGCGTTCAAGATCTCGGGGTCACAGGTTCGATCCCCGGGTCGGGCAACAAATGGTTTCGTATTTTCGAACGTTGCTCGGGTTTGTGATCACCAACCCGCATTTGGCAAGCGTGGTGATTATGCCAGTTCCCATCATTGCAGTGGTAACTTGAATTCAATGATGGAGGCCTTTTCCCTGCAGTGGGATGATGATAGGTTATTACTTAGGCTTATACCATTTACCTCAAATGCTGTATAGTCGACCGTTTTGTTCATATCGTAATGCAATACTAAACCACCTAACAAAATGTAGAGAGGAGGATCGAAAGTCATCGCAAAAATAACAAATAAAATGTATTATCCAGCGCTGCGTGCCCCGACGGCTACCTGAAGGTGTACCTGCGCGGGCAGGAGGCGACGGACTCGTACGACAAGCACGACGCGGAGCTGTGCGGCGAGGGCGCGGCCGGCCCGCCCGCCTTCCCGCCGCCGCTGCTCTCCGACGGACCAAGGCTCGTGATGGTCTTCAGCTCCGGCGAGCTGCAGGGCCGGGGGTTCAAGGCCAAATATACTTTTGAGACTGGTACGTAGATTGTAGCCAAGCGATTTGAGCTTTGTAGTTGTGGAGATGAAAAAGACGTTATGATGAGGCAAAGAATCTTTTAAGTAATAGCATAGTCATAAATATTTAAAATATGGTTGAGACTGGTATGTTGATTGTAGCCAAGCAATTTGTGCTTTGTAGTTGTGGGGATGAAGAAGACATGACGATGAGTGAGGAAACTTTTGAGGAATTACATAGTTCTAAATCCTCTGTTCTCTTATGGACCAAGGTTTGTGATGGTCTTCAGCTCCAGCGAGCTGCAGGGCCAGAGGTTCAAGGCCATATATACTTTTGAGACTGGTACGTCGATTGTATCCAAAAGCAACTGTGAGCAAAAGCTCAATATAAAAAAAGTTGTGCGTGTACTAGTGTACACACGTAAGAAGTGAAACTTCTTTATGGCCTTATTTTTCGAAAAATGATCTACATGCAACTTTCCAGAAATTGGTTAAATTAGTTAAATTGGTGTAATTGGTTAAATTGGTTAAATTGGTTAAATTGGTTAAATTGGTTAAATTGGTTAAATTGGTTAAATTGGTTAAATATTATTTCACTTTACCTTTTTGCTATCGTCTGAACCAACCGTGGTAGGGGCAAGAAAAAAATGGCGCGTAACCGAAAAATGTGATGAAAATTTGACGCAAAACGTGACGGTAAATTTTTTCCAACGCCGATAAAGAAGTTTCACTTCAAAAATAATAGAAAACAGCACACTCAGGCACGGTAGAAAGAGTGGGAGATACTAGTTCCTCTCCCTTCCCCTCGATCTTACGCTTTTTCGATCAGCATCACGTGACCCTGACGCGAGTTTGGAAGTTTTTACCCATCCAACAAAAAGTGCTCAGCGCCGCTAAAGAAGTTTTCACTTCAAAAATTGGATCGACATGACGATGAGTCAAATAACCTTTTGAGGAATTACATAGTTATTTATTTATTGTTTATTTCGTTAAGAAAACAGCTTATTTGCGTGCTATCCTAAGAACATACATCCTTATGTTTACCGACTTTTTCCATCAGAATACCGAGTGCCAGGAACGGCTGCGCCTGGCGGCGAATGCGCTTTCACATACCGGTCGGAGGCGAAAAAGCGTGGCGAGTTCAATTCGCCCCGGTACCCCTCCAACTACCCCTCGCACACCAACTGCACGTATACACTGGACGCCACGCCTAACGAACAAGTCACCGTCGTGTTTGACCATTTCAAAGTGAGGGCGGACGCTTGGAACGCCACTGCTGGCTTATACGGGTAAACTGTCTTTTATAGTTATAAAACTTTACAATATTTGTTTTCAAAGAACCATGCAAGGCAGCAGGTAGCATGATGTTTATTATTTAAACTAGCTGTTGCCCGAGACTTTGACCGAGTAAATTTTTCAGCTTATAATTTTTCTGCACATTGAAATTACATCTAGCTCTGTTTTGTCATTTTGGCTTGATTGAATGACAAATATCCATCCAAACTTTTGCATTTATAATATTAGTAAGATTTAAAATAAGATAGATACGTAAGTAGATCAATTTAAACTGAGCTGTATTTTGAATGCAGAATACCAGCAATAAATTTTGACATCAGAGATTCCAAATCTTTGACTGCCACTTTTAAGTCACTTCATTGTGTAAACAGTAAACTTTATCCGTTATTTAAATGTTTAATGGAAACTAAACGCGATCATACTACTGTCTTTGAACTTGAGGCCTCACGTATTGATCATGCTACACCGACTGTTGTCAGCGCACCGCTGATGTGATTACAAAACGAGAGACTATACTTTCGGCCGGGTTGGCAAAACAAATATGTTCTAGTGCTCAGGAGCCCAAACCAAAAACAATGTACATTATTGTGCAATGGTTTCCACGTTCTATACGCAGTGGCGCGACGTGCAGCGAGGATTGGGTGGAGGCTTGGTGGACGGGCCGCGAGGGCTCGCGCGTGCCGCTGGGCCGCTGGTGCGGGCTGGCAACGCCGGGCCCGCTGCAGTCGCCGCGCGGCGCGCTCGGCTTGCTCATAGCGCTCCACACGGATGTCGACAGCGTCGCGTCGGGATTCAAGGCCCGATATGTTTTCGAAGTGAGTAAGATCTTGGCTTAACATTATTGTTTTTACGTACACCTCTACTTGCCTAGTTCAGCTTTCTCCATTCTGATATCGATATGTCAGTCTGAAATGTCATCAATAGTCTAAGAAAGTTACCTAGTTCGAGATTTTTCGTCAGAAGCACACAGGTTCTTCTAATGAACGTTGCTGAACAATCATTACTGTACTGAAGTTTATTTTCGTATCATCATCTAATCTGAAAATTGAGACTTGAAATATTAACTTGCATCTACATCATAATTAGCCTAAATCAGAAGAAAACTAGCCATAAAGGCCTTTTTCAATGCACGTTGGTGAACTTAAATCTCGATACTTATTTTCCATCATGTTACGTAATTCGTCTTTGCTCCTAATTATCAAAGGGTATCTACTCGAGAACACATGTCATATACCTCATTGGTAATCGGTTCTAGGGCAAACAAATAAGTACTTTAGCTAGATCGTCGTTAACTATATTCAAAAACTAAACAGTTGTTAAAAAGTACTTTTAATTGCAACCCCATGTTGGGCGCCACTTTAAACTTTTATATACTATATGCCCCATATTAGGCACATTTTTCGATTCCTACATACAATCCTGTATGTAGGAATCTTATCTTAGGAAATTTATCATCATCTTAAAAATTTTATACAGGCGTCCAGTATCGGCCCATTTATGACGTAAAAAACGTAAATCAAGATTTCATCCGAAAATATTTTTTGCAACATAGTTTTCCATTTTTACGGTCCTAAGCTTGTTAAGGTATGAAGGGAAAATCAAAAACTTATGAATCATATCGTAATGAATAAATGAGATGCGCATCGCGTAAAAAAAGTGCTGCTAGGAGGCCGTATCAAAAATTTTAAAGTTTTTGGCGGATATTTTTTTAGTGCTTTATCTTGACTTTTTTGTACTGGGCTATACCAAAAGAAAAAATACGTCATTTGTTTTTTGTCTCGTAGATTGTTATATTAAAATTTGGAAGGTGGTTAAAATTTCATCCTGTATATCTGACCCCGTTTATAGTGACATGCTAGCACATGTTGGGCGCCACATAAGCTATGATATTGTCTTACATCACACGACGTTCTCTAGCCCGCAAAGTCGATATTCGGCGACTGCGGCGGCAACATGTCGGGCGCCGAGTGGGGCGTGATCACGTCGCCGCGGTTCCCGGCGCCGTACGAGCAGCCCGCGCGCGGCGCCGCGTCGCGCGTGTGCAACTGGTTCGTCACCGCTCGCCCCGGCAAGCGGCTCTTGCTCAACTTCGAACACTTCGCCGTGGAAGGGCACCTCACTGGTATGGGAAACAAATGAGATAATAGATTTTTACCTGTAGACTGACCACCAACGCTGTACCGCATGTTAGATATGCGAGTAGCAATACGGAGGGGCTCAGAAACCGCTGCGTTTTGTCACTCTGCTGTCGTTGCTCACTGTGCCGGTAGTGTTTTCTGTAGCGGACTGCCTATGTCAAACTCACATGAGATGGAATATCCATAGATAATTTACACACTTTGAAATATTGAACTTAATATCCTCAGATCTGCCTGCAAGTATAAATCTCTTGAGAGTCATAATATTTTATTCACGCACCCCGTCTCCCCGTGCATACCCAAGGTGCGGCACAGCGGTTGTGGTCAGACTATAATCGCTATTTTAGATGGAAAAGCAATATTGATTTATGATAGTGTTTTCAAATCTAGGTACGGTATTCTTTAAAGTTGCGATTACCTTTATTCAGAGCGTGGGTGCCCGGCTGCGGTATTACGGCTGTGGTACGAGAGCCCGGGTCCGCCACTGGAGCTGTGCGGCGAGAAGGCGCCTACCGATAGGTGGCAGTACCTCTCGTCATCCAACTCCATTAGGCTCTCGTGAGTATTATACATGGATGATATCGTGATAACGATTTAAAATTTGTTAAAGCCATCGTATCTTCTAGGAGTACTTAGTACGTGAAATCAGTAAAGGCGCAACCAGAATGAGTAAGCTTGTATTTTAAATTGCTTCTTAAATTCATAGCCGTTCTTGACTTACTGTGACTTGATACAATGCAACAAAAGAGTGTAGTAAAAGCTATTTTGCTTTCATTCAAACATAGTATTTCAGTAAGTTTCTTAAAAAAAAGAAAGCGTGAAGAAGTTTACATTTACGCACCCCTAGGGTATTATAACTAAGGTTAAAACAAATTTATCAGTTATTTGGTATCAAGTCGATTGTAGATGAGTGTCGATTACTTATAGACAGTTACACTTGTAAAATTGCTAAACCGGTTTTGCTTGCATGTAAACAAAATATTCAGGCTTCGTTCCAACGTAACCTTAATTTAACCGATATTTACAAATAAAGTTTCGATTGCGGTTGGCGTTCATTAACCATTATTAAATTTTAAGGACAATTTTTTCGTTTTTGAGATTTAAGGTACGCTATTTGAACTAGTTCCCGCGCCGTTGTCAATCACCGTGGTTCGTGATTTAGAAAGCCGGTTTATATCGTTTACAGAACGAAATAAATTCCAGTTTATCAAACCTGAGGCCTCACTCCGCAACACAATGTCCGTAAATTCGAGTCCATCTGTCTCTCTCTCTCTCATATACTATCTGAAACAGAATGACAGATAGATCTGTATATTCGGATTTCGTGTTGCTGAGTGGGGCCTCTATTTCGGGTCTTCGGGCGGTCATATTTCGAACCCGAGGCCTTACTACGCAACACAATGTCCCTATATTCGAATCCATCTGTCACTCATACCGATGTCTTAATGTGTCTGAAAGAGACAGATATATCCGTAAATACGAGCTTCGTGCTGCAGAGTAAGGCATCTGTTCCGGGCAGGTTTATAATAGCGGACAAGTCGGTGGGCGCGGCGGGCTGGCGCGCCGTGTGGACGGAGGTGACGGTGCCGGAGGGCGAGGGCGCGTGCGCGGCGCAGGCGGAGTGCGCGGGCGCGTGCCTACCGCCCGCCGCCGCCTGCTCGGGGCTGCAGCACTGCGCCGTCATGCCGCCCCGCCACCCGCACCTCTGTTAGTATACACGCTTCAGTGCAACGCGATGCGATGCTCTAGTGATGCTATTGGGATTTTTTATGTCGAACATCAGGCGATATGTCTTGCATTCTCGTCGTCCCTTCGAGCGTGGGTTATTCCAGACACAATTAAATCAATTGTTATCGCGACAGCCGACTATATACGATTCGTCGCTGCGCTTGCGACTGTGATCAAGGATATCTCAGCCGTCATATTTACTGCTGTTGTCGCGGCTTTTTGTTTGGTATGCGGCGCTAGTGTCGATCAGCATTAAAAGAGAATACCTACTAGCCCAGACTTGTCCCGAAGCAGTGGGAGGTTTTAATATTGGGACGTATAAAAGCGCCTCCTGGGGCCTATTTGCAGAAATAAAACTGATTTTAACTGATTTTACCAATCGTGCGTTCATTGCTGTTACAGCAGCTGTAACCAAAGCTGTTATGACATTTTCACTACGAAATTCGCACTGCTGCAACCGCGCGCAGTCGCTATGTTCAACTGAATATAGGTAATCATCTAGTCATCTAAAGTCGAATGTGACTACGTGCATTTGACACAATCATAATAAGAATTAGATAAGCAGTCCGAAACAAAAATGACACCTAAAACTGTCCTCATTTGAATGATTGATGCTGATTGTTAGTCTCAACTTTGTAACCCGGCCAAATTATGTCGACATGCATTGGTATGGTTATTTATGTCACGTTGTTACTATTCAATTGATATAGGCTGTGCTTGACGACCTCCGTGGCGGAGTGGCGTACACACCGGTTTTCAAGGTGTCGCCTGCTCCGAGGTCCCGGGTTCGATTCCCGGACGGGTCAATGTAGAAAAAAAAATGTGTTTTTCTACATTTTCTCGGGTCTGGGTGTTTGTGGTACCTTCGTTGTTTCTGGTTTCCAAAATACGAATGCTTTAAATAGTTATTCAAATTGGGATCAGAACAATGTATGTGATGTTGTCCACATTTATTTATTTTATTTATTTATTTATTTATTTATTTAAAGTGCACCCCTATGACAAATGGGTGCAGTTTTAGTTGAGACACATTTTTGACGCTGATTATGTATCGAGTTTTTTACATTACATCCAAACTAGACCCCAATTCTTCACATTTAATATGGTAGTAATGTCAAAATATACGATTGCGATGCCATTGCGATTCTATTGAGCCAATTGTAAATTAGCAGAATTGGGGCTCTGCACTCATTTGACATAAGATTGAACTTTTGGTAAAACTTACATCAATCCAATAGATATAAAATGACATAAATAAGCATACTGTTGCATGCCGACGTAATTTCGCTGGAGTCTAAAGTTGACACTGACATAGAATCAACGTCAATCATTCGAATGAGGATAGTTTTAAGTGTCATTTTTGTATCGTAGTGTATTATTAGTTCTTATTATACATATATCGCTGGTCTAAATTCATATATCATAGACAAAGTTTGGATTAAATTTCTTAGGGGCAGGTATCCGTATGTGTTTTGAATTACGTGAAGTAAGACCTGAATCGCGATAGCATCACTATTAACTTTTTGGTCGATGATGTAGTCACCTTTATTCTATCGTCTGATCAGTATTCTCCCTATTTATTTTTCAATGTTAAATACTATGTCATCGATCAACCTATATTTGTCTGGGTTGTCAGGAGTACATAACATTCATAATTTGATATTTCTAAGTGGACTCCATAAAATAGTACGTTATACATAAGGGTAGTAATGGTGAACAAACAAAAAGCAACGATCCGCCTAATTAATAAATAACCATCAGTAAAATTTTAGGTTCATGTTTTTAGATAAATTTTCTCAAATTCGTACCTGACAACCCGTATTGAAAAGCACCTACAAGCCCACAATGCACAACGAGCATAAAACTTCTTAAAAATGTTATCGTTTCTCTGTAAAATCAATTAACTCTTTACTTAACTTCTTGCAGTTTAAGAAGTAGTTCAAAGTATATTCTCGTTATAAAGATGTTCGTAGATTTTATCCATGTCTACTTAACAGATCCTTAGAAAAAATACACTATTATGAAATTTCTAGTAGGTAGACTTTAACGAAGTACTTAGTATACAATTTAACGATTAAGATAAATGTTAACAGTTTTTGATTCCAGACGATTTCACACCTAAGACGAGTGTGTTTATTGGATTTTATTTAAGTTGCGTTTTGTATTTTTAAGTTATTCAATGCGTCTAAGTTTAAGCGGTCGTTTAGGATTTTTCCAAATTTATTAGTCCTGAAAACTTCACTGTATTATATACGATTGGCACTGCACTTGCATTTCACTTAATGATTGTATTTACACATTGCATTTGGTCGTCGCATCATAGGGTTATTATTAATGATGTCTATGATAAAGTTCAATTTAACGATGTAGCTTGTTGATGAATTATATTCCATGGAGTAAGCAGTTTCAGTCGTCGCAGAGTTGTGCTTCCGCGCCGACCCCGCTCCGCGGAGCTTCGCGTTCATACGAGCTGCTGCTTACTCTTGCTTTTATCTTCTGTATTGTTGTAAAATATTGTACTTTAAACACTGTAGCTCTGTTAACTAATAATCTTTAAAAATTAACAATTATTATGTTCACTATACTTTCAATTTACTATTGATGGTTCAATGCAATCTTTGTCTCAAAAATATTAGGTAGTTATGTATAATGTTAGGCGATAGTTAATATAAGGGTTCAAGACATATTATTGTTGGTGAATTAGCAGAATATATCTACTATGTTGCAAAGATTACCGATATTTTTATTTACAAACGTCCTTTTAAATACAATTTTTAATATCTCAATGTTCTCACATAAACTCATTCTTACATTCATATATTCCGCTAAAATGTTTCTCCAATTTTTACTTTTATCTTAGTGTTTTTGCAATACTGTGATGACTCAGGAGAGTTTAAAAAACTTTCGTTTGAGACTAAATTTCAGTTGACGTGGAAATTCGTTGGGTGTCTATAGAAATTTTAAATTCGTAGTTTTTCCGGCAGACGCCGACGTTTCGATCGAACGGACGAAGCTTGCATTGAGTCATCGCACTATGGGGCCCGGGGTGCCGAGTCGACTGTCTATCGCATCTAAGGTTTACGCGATTTTACTTTCTGATTTGTCGCTTAAACTAGTGTCCTAATAAACAAGCTATAGAGAAGGCATGACTAAAGCAATGAAACTAAAAAAAGCCGCCGCATGGGTATGTACGACCGTCACACTATCAATTGCACACTTCAAACTGATATCGACGTGAACATAGCACTACTTTACATGTCTTGGCAGCATGGTGTTCGGTCGTGCATGGCCTGAGGCGAATGGGGTTAGGTGGACGGGTCAGAAAGTATGTCGGTTCGGTGCCGTGGGGCTGCTGACGCGGCGGTGTGCGCAGGCGGCGCGGCGACGGGCCGCGTGTCGGGCGGCGCGCTCGTCGTGCTCTCGCTTGTGCTCGCCGCCCCGCACTGACCGGGCGCTGCACACGTGAGTCTATATCTACACCCCGCCCCCGCTCCCTCCCCGCCACCCCGACACCCCGCCACCCCGCCACAGCACGCTCTCCCCGCTCCGCTTCTCATTCTCGCTCTTCTTCCATGCTCTGCTCTCGTGACTATTCAACTACTTTAAACGACTCCGCAACACAATGAGTATCTGAAAGAGGCAGATAGATCCGTATATTCGGATTTCGTGTTGCATAGTAGTGCTTCAGGCTGCGCAGCCAGTCAAACATGACGTTGTATGGTAACCCGCGCAATAAGCAGCCACACTCATACAACTTCATATGTTTGACTGGCTGCCTAGTACACGAGGGCGCTAAGAGGTCATCAAATTTATTCTTACGGAGCTTCGACACTGTCACGTAAGCACAGCATGATATCGACATGTCTTCGTAGGAAACGCGCTTTTTTCTATTATATTTTGCGTAGATAAGTTAAGTTGGCAACAACTGTATATAATTTGGTGAATACTCAATATTTTGTACACTTTTATTGGGATTAGCGCAGAAACGGTATACTCCAAAACATATATTAGGAGCGCTTCATGAGATAATGCTGCTGTTAAAATTCTTTTTAATTGTGCCCAATTTTGTCTGCCCTATGTTGCACCTACTCACACTAACGGCTGGTTCCAATAACTTATCCATCTTCAGTTTTGGCATATCGTAGATAGGAAACAGTTTCTATCTCTGTTTTTGCCGTCCAGAGAAACAATGACAGAAGTTGTTTTCTACCTCCGATATGCCAAAACTGAAGATAGATAGGTTATTGGAAATGACCAATCAGCTAATGTAAGGCAGATAACGTTGTAAAGTTAAAGTTAATCATGCGCCGCTAACGTCATTCATTGCATTCGGCTTCCTAAAACAAACATGTTAAAATATATTTGTTGCATGTTGTAAAAAGTACCTAAAAATTATAAAACTCGCTCTTAAAAACCGAAATGAATCTGCTTTACAATATTCAAAGCTAATCTACAGTGATGTGTTAAGTAATATCAATAAGTAGTTATCATTTAAAAATGATTTCCAATGGATGGATGAACTCGTATACAGACATAAATTAAACTCGAAAAGTCATTGAATATTGTGAAGCAAAAGACACAACTTCGAATGTACCGCAGGTCGATCCCGTACCCAGAAAAGGATTATCCTATAATGTTCTGAAAACCATGCAATATTTTGCGATCAAGATTATCCGGCTCCAAGAACCATGACGCTGTATTAACAATTCTTATTAGTTTGGAATGTTGGAATGTTTTAATGGTATACACTTTTTATGTCCAAGCTCGCTTCCTAAAAACACTAAAACACTCATAAAACAATATTATCATACCCGGTGGTTCGTCTGCTAATGTACTTATCTTTTTTTTTTAAACCCACTATCTTGCTTACAACGGTTTACCAGTTAGACAATAATAAAGGCTGCGGTAACACCATTTCATATTTGGGCGTAACTGACACAAAAATAAAAGTACATAGGTAATTGAAACTCGAAAAAAACTGCAACAGAATAGTTTTTTTTTTCAGTGAGTTAAAAACTAAACTTAAATCAATGTAGGTAATATACACGTTAGTTAGACACAAAAAAGGTCGGGATCTACCTGCGGTTAGTCCCTGATGCACGATCGCTGGCCACTGAAGCTGCGTACGGATAGCGCGTTCCTTTGTCATGCGTAGTCGGAATACGCTGTCCACGCGTACGTACATTGCATACGCGTACAGCTCCCGTACGGACCGTTGCAACTAGCAAACCTGGACGCGAGTCAAATCGATTCATAGCGCTACGCGTGCCCAGCCAGTCATCCGCCATGACTACGAGAAACTTTGAAACGTGCCGCCGTTCAAATATCGTGTACTCGGGCGTGCGCGTTTTCTTTAACACGCTACCAAAAGCCGTATTACGGCGGCTCACTCGCGATCTGGTTCGCACGTTCCCCGAGACTGTACGCGTAGCTGCAGCACGGACATGGCGTAAACGACTACGCGTACTGTGCGCGCTGTCCGTACGCGGCTTGAGGTTTCCCATCTGTCAGGCGGTGCTGAGGCTCGCGGCAGCTCGGGCGGAGGGGGGGCGGCCCGCGCGTGGTGGTGGGGCGGCGGGTGCGCGTGCGGCGCGTGCGGCGCGCTGGGCGCGTGGTGCCGCCGCCGACGCCGCCGGCCGCGCCGCCCGCCGCCGCCGCCGCGCCCGCCGCCCCGCGCCTGCGCCGCGCGCCTCGCCTCGCACCCCACGCTGCAGGACACCGTATGACGAAGCGCACGCCGCGCCACCGCATGCGCGCGGATCCACAGACTAATCGAATACACCACTTTAACGTACCCAATGAGTTTTTATTAACCTGTTCCAAATCCAAAATTGACTTGTATCTAAGCGATAGAAGACAATATTAATCTAGATATAAGGATAAAATATCCCTTTGTAAAGGCCCGTTTACATATGGTATCCGTATTTACGGTACCCGTTTTAACAGATACGACAAAAATTATGATTTATTCACACATCGATCGTCATCACAGGATACGATGTTCACAAGCAAATTTGCAGTATATATAAACGATCGGTAACGTGTCCAGCCAGCTTGAAAAACCACTTTTCGCTGATCTCTCAATCTCGGTGACGGAAGTGATTTTGACGACTTTTTGCATATCAACGGGCGTCACATAAAGTTTTTCAAGCTGGATAGACACGATTTCAATCGATTATCCAAAATTCTGTAGCGTCACCTATTCTGAAATAAGGGTGTTTAGCTGTCACATACCTAACGTGCCCTATTGACCTGGTTAAACCGTAAACGTGAGCCATTTTAAAGATTTTACCACACAGCCTGAGAGCCACATGTTTGTTAGACTCGAACTCTAACGCGTTGATGTTATTTCTATCAAGCAAATGATTTGTTCAGAATTTTAATATTGTTCTGTTCGTGGTTAATAAGTCAGTTAAAAAATCTGTGTAAATATAAATTTTATGATGGGTACAGGCTTAATAACCACGCTTGCCAAATGCAGGTTGGTGCTCACCCAAATAATGTTCGAAAGATACTCTTGTTCCCCAACTCGGGGATCGAACCCGGGACCCGAGATCTTGGTCCGGTACTTATAGCACTTGACAAACGAGGCGTTCATGATCTGAAAACAATATGCCAATTTATGTGGAGGATGAAGAGGCTGCTACATTGAAACAAATAATCACATTAACTAAATATTGATAGTAACAAACAGATACAAATATTGTTTTAATAGACCACACCACACTATTTGAGTGTCCACCACACCCGACACCCAGCGGGATCCCATGTCTGTGAGACTTATGAATGATACAGAGAATTAAATCTGAATATGTTGTACTGAATTGTGCTGAAAACAGAATTTGTTCCGTATAAACAACCGAAATATAAACTTTTCTAACCGACCTCCTGCCAGCGGGATATTCACCAAGGTTACGTCTGATGAACTACTATTAATAATTGGGTATCAACTTTTAGATCTATAATTGTTCTGTTCACCAAAACAAAAAGCAAACATTCTTCTGACGTCCTTACTTCAGTAAAACGTAGTGATTACTTGCTCAGTGTCAGTCACAGTCAAGCTGCTCATAAGGATATTATTATTATACATTGATTTTACACTACATTTATAAAATTTTAACTATCTACGGCTACTATTTTACTGAAATTCCCTATTGTGTTCCCTAACATCTTGTATTAAAATTTAAAGCATAGATTTCAATGCTTTTAAGTGATTTATTTAAAATTGTAGCCTGTGTTATTCTGAGTACCTATAAGATACGAGGGCGGGTCAATAAGTCCGTGACTTTTGGAATAAAACACAGATTTTTTGATAAACAAATCATTTTATTTTTCAACGTAGTCTCCCTTGAGCTCTATACACTTTGTCCAACGCTTCTCCAATTTTTTTATCCCTTCCAAAAAATATGATTTGTCGATGTCCTCAAAATAGGCCCTTGTTTGCGAGATGACTTCATCATTGGAGTCAAATCTTTTTCCACCAAGCCATTTCTTCAGGTTTGGGAACAAAAAGTAGTCACTCGGAGCCAAATCTGGAGAATAGGGTGGATGAGGGAGCAATTCATAGCCCAATTCATGGATTTTTGCCATGGCAACTGCACATGTGTGCACCCTTGCATTGTCTTGGTGGAAAAAAACTTTTTTCTTGGCCAAATGAGGTCGGTTTTTATTCAAATCGTCATTGAAGCGGTCCAATAAGTTGGCATAATATTCCCCATTGATTGTTCTTCCCTTTTGAAGGTAGTCAATGTGGATTATCCCACGTGCATCCCAAAAAACAGTCGCCATAACTTTATTGGCTGACAAACCCACCTTGGCCTTCTTTGGCGCCGATTCACCCTTAGAAACCCACTGTTTTGACTGTTGTTTGGTCTCTGGTGTGTTGTGATGGATCCATGTTTCGTCCACGGTTACAAAACGGCGCAAAAACTCCTCCATATTGCAATTAAACAACGCCAAACCTTCCTGTGAAGTTGTTACACGATTGCGTTTGTGGTCGACTGTGAGCAAACGCGGCACCCATCTTGCGGAAAGCTTTCTCATGCCCAATTAATCTTTTAAAATTGAAACCACTGAGCCATGCGAGATCCCTACGGCTTCCACAATCTCTTGCACTTTCAATCTTCGGTCGGCCAACACCATATCGTGAATTTTTTCGATTGTTTCGGGTGTAGAGACCGCAACTGGGCGTCCAGGACGTTCGGCATCTTCAGTGCTTTTACGGCCACAACGAAATTCAGTAAACCACTTTTTTACCATTGAAATCGATGGTGCAGAGTCCCCATAGTATTTATCAAGCTTAGCCTTGGTCTCGGTAATGGTTTTTTTTCGCAAAAAATAATGCTTAATAAGCACACGAAATTCACCTTTTTCCATTTTTTCCTCAAATTACTGGGTAGTCTGATAAAAATAGCTGTCAAACACAAACTAACTGACGCAGCAAGTTCAAATTTTGATAGGAATCAACTGACAGATACCTGTTGACAGGAGTAGTGTTGCTTTTTCAGTAAAGAGGTCAGAAATTTAAAAAGTCACGGACTTATTGACCCGCCCTCGTATATTACTGTAAAGTTTTATCTAAAGTATGTACAAATACGTAATTTAAGTGAAATAATAGTCGTAGAAAGTCCTTTATATTTAGTGTAAAAGTTACAAAAGTAAAGCCCGAGAAATAGTCCGCTTAATAGAGGTTTTTTTGCAGCTTTATTGTGACTGAAGTAAGGACGTTAGAAGAATGTTTTCTGTTTTGGTGAACAGTTTCAATGCACAATTTTATTCTTCTTCGTCTAGAACTAGAACATTTTATTAAGTTAAAATTCAGATACCATTAATCTCTTTCATTCCGTCTTCCTTCCCCTTCACATCTTGCGTTCCATTCCTCACATCCCACAGTACACCTACCAACAACTATATTTAATAGTTCATTTATAGTTCACCAAAGTTATTTGGTGAATATCCCGCTGGCAGGAAGTCGGTTAGAAAAGTTTATATTTCGGTTGTTTATACGGAACAGATTCTGTTTCAGTAGAACATATTCAGATCTAATTTTCTGTGTCACTCATAAGTCCCACAGACATGGGATCCCGCTGGGCGTAGACACACACACTATTCCATTTAGATTCGACATGTTTGCGTGTCCAGAGGTCAAATATATTTGTATACTACCTATATCGGAATTTTGTATTAATTGTATTCATACATCAATGAAACGCCCAGTTGATCTAGTGGTTTAAATACCTTTGGCAAGCCTGGTGATTTTGCCTATACCCATCTTTGCTGTGGTGATTGGCTTGAATTTAATGATGGAGGCCTTTGCCCTGCTGTGGGATGATTATAGGCCGTTACTTTACTTACATTTACATCAAAGATTCATACCCAAGAAAGCCTGTGTAAAGGTACTGCAATTAATAATTTACCAAGAATATTTTTCTCCTTCAGATTGTGGTAGGATACGAGGGGAAGCTAAATTAAAAAGTAACATACATACCCTCCGCAACGATCTATCATCTTTCCCGAGCGGTCTTGAAGTGCAAATTGTCTACTTCCCCAATCCGTCTATCTTGGTCCACCAAGGGACAAAGCCAATATTCGCAACCAATTAGTAGTTGTCTTGAAATATTCCAGGAATTTGTAAAAGCGCTAATTGAAAAAAATACAGCCAGTTAAGTCTGGTGACCAGACGTAAATGGCTCTATTTGCTGGTTTTATGTGCGTGTGGATTGAGTGTTCTTTTTAAAAAGTTTATCCAACTATTAAGATATTCACGAATTTTTTAGGAATAAATAGTGCAAATTCAATGGTGAAGATCAAAAATTTGTGACGAGTAAAAATAAAAAGTCACGGTCAATTAATTAACTGGAACACTCACACCGCCAACCTGAGAAAAAATCTGTAAGTATCTCGTTTCTCTAAAAGTACTAGACCTATGAATCTAATTTTATGTGATATGATTGGGCCTAATTTGTTTTTAATGGTTTATTTAGATTTTATTAAGATATCTTTAGAACACTCAATCATCACATTGTGCGCAAGGAGTGTTCCTAAAATCTCAAACTTCGGCTACATAAATTCTTGATTTATTTACTCTATTACACGAGCACGATCTCGAATGAATTTGTGACACAAAAACCTTTACATAAAATATAATATTTCTAGAGTATTTTAAAAAAAACCTTTCTTTGTAATGTGCCGTGTGAGTGTTCCATGTTTTAGCGTATATTTAGTTAACCCGGACTTGGATGCAAACAGAGACTACAATCAGAAATTGTGAAAAAAAATTCACAGAAAGTTAACACACCTTCTGTTTCTTTGAACGTTTAATTTACAAAAATAATTAACTTTTTTATATTTAAATACAAAAAAATTTTTAGGGTGAACATTATTTATATCTATATGAAAATAAGAATTTTTTTATTGTGTTAAGCAGTTTATTAAAGACAATATTGATTATTTATTAGTTTGTGTATTAAACATTTAACTGTCAAAACAAAAATATTCATAGTCAAGACAAGACAACCGACGTCTGTCGGGTCCGCTAGTTAAAAGAAAAAGTAAATGATTCATGCAGTACCTAAAAATTTTCATAGCATAATATTTAGATCCGAAAAACATTGACGATAAAATTAATAAAAGGCCGATTCATTAAATAAATATTTTAGTTTTTAAGAAAACACAATCACAAAATTGTGGCACTAATAGATTATTAAGGGTTAAAAGCGTGTGATGAAATGCTGCTTACTTACGAAGTTTCTTTCCCTAATGAGACATAATAATGTAGGTAAATGGTTTAAAAATTAATCTGTAGTCACTACTGCACTTCTTTAATTTAAATGGGGATTGTTAAGATTATCTTGGATATACCTAAATCAATTATTATAAGAGATATACTATACGACTTGGTGGGGGCTTAGAATTTTTTCAAGGAATATAACCTAATGATCTTGGCCATTCTTGGTCTGCTACGATGGCTTATCAGAAACAATTAAAGACATTTTTTATCTTACGGGCTTCTAGACATAGATAAAAAAGCATATACAGTAGAACCTCAATAAGTCGAATCTCGTCAAGTCAAAAACCTCCAAATCTCGAAAAAATGTTTTGTTCCCTTCCCTTCAAACACCAAAACCTCCAATACTCGAAATCTCAACCCTCTATTAGTCGAAATAATCAATGAGGCCCTCCAAGCCATTTCGGTACATATTTTCCCTCCATAACACGAAAAATAAAATTTCACCTCTGTATCTCGAACATAGCAATGTTTTATTTTACAACCTTTCCAACTCGATTATTTGAGACTCATTACCTCTATAGTTCGAATAAAAATAAGTTACCCACCAACTTTAACAATCCGCCGATAGTGTAAGTACACCATTGTTTCTTAGAAAGCAATTTAGGAGTACCTATACAATGAATAGAATTACCACGAATTTATGACTCCTGTGTTTACTTGCTTGTGTGGTGTCAGGTGTTTCATTTTATTTCATTTGGTTTTGATTTCATTTGGGTTTTTATCAAAGAGGCAAAAACCGCATTGAATATTTTACGGTCTTTTATAGAGCAAACCAGAAATTTTGAAGAACAAGAATTTTCTGCTCTTTATATCGTAAACAATGCTATAGATAGAGAACAATCAAATTATCTAAAGCAAAAAAAATATACTGAAGTTTGGAAATAATGTTGATTTATAATAAATAAAAATATGTGTGCCACCTCTGCAACTTGAATTTTTATTTATTTTACCTCTCTAACTCAAAATTTATAAGAACGAATCTCAACCTCTTTATGTCGAATCAAAATCCGCCTAAGTCGAAATTCTCTAGAAGTCGAAAACTCTTTAACTCGAATTCTTTGGCGTCTCCCTTGAGATTCGACTTATAGAGGTTCTACTATATATAAAATAAATAACACTAATATTATAAAGCTAAAGAGTTTGTTTGTTTGTCTGTTTGTTTGACGCGCTAATCTCAGGAAGCACTGGTGCGAATTGAAAAAATATTTTTGTTTTGGGGATAGTCTATTTACGGACTTAGGCTATGCTTAAATGATTTTTAATTAGATTGTAATGTTGACATTTAGTTTATTATCACCTGTGAAAAATCTTGCAAAAACGGGAAAATTATTCATATTAATCGCGGGCAACAGCTAGTGATTCATATTTTCTTTAAATAAAATGCTTAACATAGTTAAAAATTTCTTGATATTCATGGTCACCCTAAAAATTATTTATATGGAAATATGAAAAAGTTAATCATTTTTGTAAATTAAACGTTCACAGTAACAGGGCCTCAATTCTGCTAATTTACAAATGGCGCAACGGCATCACAATCGTATATTTTGACATTACTACCATACAAAATGTGTCAAAATATACAATTGCGATTCCATCGAGCCAATTGTAAATTAGCAGAATTGGGGGCCAGAAGGTGTGTCAACCTTCTGTGATTCACCACGGAATCTGGAAACTCACCACGTAACTACAAACGTACCTAACCGCAATTATCCTCATACAAATCGTAATCTTTAAATTTTAGTTTGTATGGAAATAATAAATCAAAATGATTAGGTATTTTAAATATCTAACTTCACTATATACTTTGTATATGCCTATGTTAACAAAGGCTATTTCTGCTTGATATGCCATTTACCTATAGAGATTTCAAGAAATAGGGCCAAAAAGAAAACGAGTAGATAATAAGGCAAACACAGTTTTGCAAATTTATTCCACATATTAAACTGATACAAGATTGCTACAGAGTTCTAACAGTATGGACATGCTATGTGGTTGAAATACAAAAAAGTTTAGTAGAGTAATAATAAACATTACAGAAATCCTGAACTTTACAATACTACTTTTCCTCACACTAATGTATTTTAAAGGGAAATATGTAATAATAATAAAGCAAAAAACTTAAGCAGGAACACAGTCGGGAAATGTTATCGATACAGTAGAGACATGGTAGGTTTAATTTTAGCCGTAATTGAGTTATCTAGTTCATTTCTTTCCATTATTTCATCGTCCTCGTGTAACCTAAGTTGTAAGTATGTCAAAAAACAACAGTCAAACTCCTTATAATATAATAATTACTGCTAAAATACACATCACATCGCAAAATGCGTTCGCAGGAATAAAATATATTGAATAACATGTATTAAAAAAACAGTCAACGGGTCATAGACCCGAGCGCGCGGCCGCAAACAGGCAACCGCGGCCTCGCGCCCTCCACAAATATAAAGTATATATTAAATAATATATACGGCTAATACGACAGTGAAAAACATAAGCATAACGGGAAACTTACATTCGAAACATTTCATAACTTCCTACTTTAAGATTTTTACGGAATCAATGCGATACAAAATCGAAAACTTGAAAATCAAATAAAAAAACACATATATAGAAAAAAAGTGTGATCCCCTCGTTACAGAGTGGGGATCGTGTAAACGTAACCGTGAGCCGCTCGTCGCGCCGCTGCTAGTGCCCCTGCGCAGCTTGTAGTGTCTCCGACACAGGGGCGGCGGCGCGGGCGCGTGGGGGTGGCGGGGCGGGTGGGGCCCGGTGGGGGGCGGGAGGGGGGGAGGGCGGGGGCGGGGCGGTCTCTAGCTGGCGCGCGGCGGCGGCGCCGGGCTGCCCCAGCCGCACGCCGCCGCCGCCGCCGCGCTCAGCCGGCGCTTCGTCTCGCCCCCTTGGTTCTGGTGACCCCCGTCGTATTTACGTTTACCTGGAACCACGGCACCGTCCAATAATATCAAAATATATGACACTTTCATGTTACAACATCAAATTTACACTAATGTTATTATTTGGGATTTAGGCACTCGTGGGTAAATATCATTTGGATCAGCGGTAGTAAACGCTGCTTCTGAGCCATGGGTCGCGGGTTCGATCCCCGCACAGTACAAATATTTGTGTGCATAAACATGTCTGTTTGTACTGGTCTGGGTGTTTTCTATATATTATAAGTATATATTTACAAAAAAAAAGTATATAAGTAAGTTTATCGGTTGTCTAGTACCCCATACGACAGGGTACTTAATAGTAGCTTAATTTGGGACTAGATGGCTCTGTGTGGCCCAGTGAGGCATGTCTTAAATATTTATTTATTTATTATTATTTATCAGAAACTTGTCAGGTAAGACTATCATTAAATTTTTACCTAACAGGATTACGTTTTCAAACCTATGAGCACCTAAATTCCAATTAGAGGTTAATCTAACTACAACCCTCTAGCATTTTCTAGCATACCTACTCTATTAATCACTTTAGTACAACTATTATAAAATACGAAAAATTGCCGAGGATTAGACCCGACAATCACTATAGTCTAATAATGCAAACTAATACCAAATTAAAATGTCTAAGGTCTCCCACAAACTTCACTGCCCTGGGGGCAACAACAGTGGACTCTGCTCGATCGAGCTCAACATCGAAGGCAAAGTTTGTGGCAGCCCTAGGAAGGATAGGATAGGGTGAGGGGGTTAGTTACCGATATACATTCATTAATCCAGATTACACGCAAACCATCAAACATGCTGAAATAAATAAAACCAATTCAGAGTATACTCGCTCAAATTGAGGCCGATAGAGAAAGAGTCCAATGTTATTAGAATAATTTAGAATTTTGCTGTGGTATGCGTTATGAGCATCGTATCGGTAACAATAATTTTTTTTCATGTGCGTGTGGACTGAGAGATCAACCCTGTAATTCGCAAAAAACTTTACCAATACTCAGTAAAGGTTACTTTTCAAACTTCTCTGCGAGATTTCGGTTACACTTTGTGCGGACTAAACTTGTTTTTTTTTTTTTATTATAGCTTTTACAAATTCCTGGATACTGGATACTGTTTCTACAATTGTTTCAAATCATTTACGGCGTACACACCGGTTTTCAAGGTGTCGCCTCCTCCGAGGTCCCGGGTTCGATTCCCGGACGGGTCAATGTAAAAAAAGTGTTTTTCTACATTTTCTCGGGTCTGGGTGTTTGTGGTACCTTCGTTGTTTCTGGTTTCCAAAATACGAGTGCTTTAAATAGTTATTCAAATTGGGATCAGTACAATGTATGTGATGTTGTCCACATTTATTTATTTATTTATTCATTTACTAAATAATGGTAGTTTCTTTGCGAATCCCAGGGTTAGTTCCTCGGTCCACACGCACATATTTTATTCTCATTTCTTGTTAGGTTATTGCAAGACACAACACCCAAAATTGTGTTTGTTTGTTTGTGCGTGAGTATGGATATTAGTTATGCAGGCTGATTATTTTACTACTACCTGGGCATTATTGGAGAATTAAACTTCAATTTGCACAACAACAATGCAAATACGCTGATGAGCATCTTTTGATGGCAATATTTTAAGCTATCATCGAAAGGAAGTTGCACATGCTAAGTAGGAACATATGAAAGAAAATAGAGATAATTGAAACCAGACGAAAATGCTAAGGCTCTAAGGGAACATCTGTGCTTTAATAATACTGTCGTTGGATCGGAGCGGAACGCAGATATGATGAAATGCGAAACATTTCGGTTCACTGGGACATTAGTTGTGCTTGCCGTAATCAAGATTCGGTCAAAGCTATCGATCACCACAGTCATGTCTGTTCTAAAGACAGGCAAATGTCGCAATCCGTAGATTGCGAGTGATCAACGTGTGTAACCACACGTTGATCACTCGCGTGGACCTGGTAAACTTATAATTGTGAAATGGGGATAAAAACTTTTAGAACATTTAAAGTTCTCGATCACCGCTACAAATGCCTCTTAACAAGTCAGGCAAATGTTCCAATCCGTAAATTGCAATTGGGTTACACTGATATCGAAAAAATAGTTTTGTGAATTTTTCTACCCAAACACATACATTTCATTGGGATAAACTTTTCTGGAACATTTGCCAGGCATGGGCGACTTGTGGTATTTACCGCAAATCGCGCATGCCGATCATTCGGATTCAGATTCGGTGAAAGCTCACGATCGAATCACGCTAATGTCCCAATAAGTAAACTGCGAGTGATCAACCTGCCGCATCGTCTTTACACTGACCTGGTAAACTTGGTTTGGCGCGCTGGTGGCCACGCATGGCGCTGGGCGTGCGGCGGCCACGGGCGGCGCGCCGCGCACCACCACGGGCCCCAGCCGCGGCCGGCGCCGCCGCCCCCGCCCCGCGCCGCGCCCAGCGCGCGCCCGTCCCACATGACCCAGCCCCCTGCGCACACGCTACACGTCACTACGCGCCCCGAGCGCCTGCGTCGACCCTGGTGCCTAGTGCCTATGCCGGGGCGCGCAATGGCGGATTCGACGACCATTATGTATTAGACCATATCACGCTCTATTCGACAAGTTAAGGGAACCGAACTATTCAGAACAGGCCCCTGATTCGCGTAACCGAATCGTATCACAATCGTAATTGAACGACAGGTTTTTGACAGTTCTAGTATGGGCTAAATGTCAAAATAGTCCAATTCAATCGCGATCAAACTGCGATTCGGTTACGCGAATTAGGCCCCAGTGCCCGTAGGCAAGTGGCTTTCTAATATCGTTTACGCTAGACGTATACGTTACAAATGTAGAAAAATGACATTAACAAACGATCGTAAGCTTATGTCATTTTCATACATTTGACATCTATTCGTTTAGCCTAAACGATATTAGAAAGCCACTTGTCTGAGCGCTGTAAGGACTGTATTAAATATAAATCTTTTATAAAGAATCCACTATTGCATTAAGATTTTTTTCAAATTCAATGAAGCTAAATATGGTATAAATTTCGTGCACATATTAGATTTTTCATGCAATAACAGTCATGCGGTGCCAATTAAATATAAAAAAAATCCACCTTCGATTCGATTTAAACATCGATATCGTAGATTTGTATTTAAACCGCTAATGCAATTTGACAGTGGTTAAGCGGAGTTAAGCCCTTGTATCTGAATCATCACCATGTTAATCTTGTCACGATTTCTACCCCACCGGCATTGGCACTAGGGCACGTCAGTCGAGCCTTAAATCAATCACTCCTTGGCTTATTCAAATCCAACACGTCCGCTTTTAGTAAATTCATCCGTATTGCAGCACATCGCTTGTCAAATTAACCAATGCTTCGCCATCATTGGTTGGTGCGAAACACGTGATGTATCGTTAAGTCAACGTGTGGTTTAGTTTTGATCCACGCGTGATATCTACCCTCGCGATGTTTACACGCGATAAGGTCCCACCTATCACGGCTAACCCATGGTCTACTTTGATCAATAAAGTTAACCAATAGCAAGTGTTCATGTAATATTATGTATAACATTCAGCAATAGTAATATAACTTATGTTTTGTGTAAAAAGAAACGTGGAGGTTGAATTCAGATAAACCAAAGGGCAAAATATGGGCGGTTTATATTATCATTCATTACAATAGACTAGTATAATTACTTAGTATAACAACAGTCTTAATCATGTCTAAAAAGGTGCTTATTTAATTAGTGTCAGGAAAAATAAACACTCAAATAGCACCAACTTAGAATGCTGCTTCAAGACAATACTGCGATTTCTAAAAATATGTTATAGTTTATATACAGGGTGTTAGGTAAATGGTATAACAAGTCGAAACCAGCCTAAGTTAACATATATGCATATAAATACTTTAGTGAAGTCAGAAATTTCATAGCAGCATTTTTGGGAAAAATAATTTAATCCGAACTAAACTTTTGTGATTCCAACTTGTATGTTTTTTTTTCTTTCTAAAATGATAATATCAAAGAGCATTGGCCAAATCCCATACAAGGTGGACCTAGATTCTTATGAGAATGTCCAAGGGCAATTTATTGTAAATTTATCAGATAAGGAAGTAACAAATATTAACATATTCAAATATTTCCGAATAAAGGCCAGGTTTTTTAGTAATGAATAAAAAATGCATGCGCTTCCAGAACGAGACGTCGTCCGACAATTCCAACACAAAAGGCGATAGCGATGTCCTGAATCACAAGCACAGTCGTCGTTATATGTTACAGATATCAGGGTCCGTAAGTCGATGCAAGGGTCATACAAATAAAGAAATCCAAAATCGCAGGGCACCATCACATATCGGACATCATCATAGAGAATGACAGATGAGTTAATTGACAAGTATGTCAGTGACATTGACAGTTTGACGTTTCATTTTAAACAAAATAAATTTATCCAGATTTTGTACATTATTTGTGCAATGTTAAACCCTTCTGCAACAAATAAATAAACTTCTACTGTTTTAAAATAAGTATTTTTTTCTTTTTTCATAATTAAATATTAAAAAAATACTTTTTTTAAGCTTGAAACAATTCAATGCTGTTTCAACTTCATAGAACGATACGCATTAAAATGAAACATCGGTTGCGTTCCATGCATTAAGCATTATGCCAAAGCTTTCTAAATGATAAATTATCATAGAAAAATTAAAATATCTTTTTTTCATGGCCTTGTCCTGTAAAATGACAGACATTAATGAAAACTAGAAAAAATAAGGATTTTTTTTTCGTATTTATATCATTTATGGACACTTCAAGGTCCACTTTGACCGAGGTTCTTTCTGACCTCACCATATATATTATTTATAAATATGCATATGGTAACATAGGCTGGTTTCGGCTTTTTATACCATTTTACCTAACACGCTGTAGAAGTAACAAAATTCTAATCTATGATGGCTTACACGATATATACAACATCAAAGATTGTTCGTAGTGTCTTAAAGCTTGGAGAAATCTTTGAATGTTCGATAGCTAAACGGAGTTGTGAAATGCTTCAAATCCATTCCTCCAAGTTGACTAATCATGCTGCAAAATAAACGATCGCATCGCAATACTTGTAAAAGTATATAATGTTACTAAATATTACTGGTACATTCCACGGCAAAAGTTGCACTACAATTAGCTACTCGTACAGGGCACAAATATAAATATCTTATTACAAACTTTTGCTGAGGAAAAGTCACATAAAAACTACAACTGATTAAAAGTTTAAAATCAAAAATTTCATTGAAACAATCAGGTACCTACTGAAGCTTAATCAATTATAGACTACTTCATACTAAGAGAGGGCTACAAGTAATTACTGACATTCTTTTTCATTCAAGACTAATAATACTTCGAATAGTGGAAACATCTAAAAACCGAATCGACAACTATGTAATAATCAATTATTACGTATCTTTAAACGTATGGAGTGGGGTACCTGAATGCCTCCGGTTAGATCGTAGTAAAGCGAGTTGGGCCCGAGGCCGAGCTCATCGTCCTGAGTGAGGCATTTACCAAGCGGGTCAGTAAGTCTTCTTAACATATTCTCTATCTCGTTGCGGCAACGAGAAATATAACAACGTTACACGAGCGTCCCGAGCTTAGGACAACATTCCTCATCTAAGTGTGCGAGGGTGGCGAAGCTCCAAGCGTGTTATCGGGTTAGTAACAGAGCAAAGCGAAGCGGCTAATGATGGGTGACAAGCGCCGGGATGGCCTCAAGCGGTACTAATGGCAAATGGCAACTGAAAACAACAGGTACAAGGGCCACACTGTCTAAGCTGACTTTCGAATTAGTCTAATCTACGTCGTGGCGCTAGTGAAGCATACTTTCGAACGAGAGTCAGCTTGGGCAGCTCGGGCTCCGGTCAGAACGGGCATGTTAGTCGGAGTGGCCTCAGCCATATAGACCTGATGGTGAGATCGGCCGACAGCCACCCCGGCCCGCGCCCGCCCCGGCTCCGGCGGCGCCCGCCCGCCGCTTCACAATCACCACCGTCAGGCCTACACACTACCGTCTTTACCGAGTCACTAACTCCGTTCGAGGATGGGATTAACAAAAATAAAAAAAACAGATGAAAAATTTGGCAACTCAAAAAAATCGAAACGATGATGAGTACAGCGACTAGTGACTAGTAAATAAGAGTGATAACATTAGTGAGTGTGTGTGGGACCCACCGGTTGCGCTCTGTTGGGAGGCTGGCGGACGGCGGACGGTTGCGGTGGCCCCGCGTAATCAAAATAGAACTCATCGTACCGGTAAAATGGCTCATTGTAGCCACCTCGGTAATCACCGTACCCGTAATAGTCGTAATCATAATCTATAAACACACAACACAGGCCTTTTAGAGGCTAAGCTAAACTAACGCTAACTTACAATCTACCGTATCGGCTGGCGGTTAGCGAGCCTCCACGACACTCGTACCGGGAAAGAGATTAACGAATAACGCATGCGGAAGTCACTTAACTCTGGACATGACAGCACTCGGTTAGCGCCGATACCTCGTCCCCAACCACACGCCGTGACCGAAGCATCGACAGTTCACACACGGACACAACATGCGTCGGTAACTCGACTATCTCTCTGCTGTTCCTCAAACATGCTATCTGTCATTAAACTGAACTAGCTCGTTCTTCATCCCACCACCAGTCCCTACTCTAAAAGGGTCAGAAGTGACTGACGCCGATCATAATGTAAGATGACTTTCTGTATGTTTGAAGGCATGCACTGGAAATTGTTAATAGTGTTATTACATTACGACGATGTATAGCCCTGTTTACTTCTATTTCTGTGGTTTCTTGATGATTTTACCTAGACCATGCATTGATCCTGATCCTGGCTTTTATTATCATCTAGCTTAGGGAGTAGCGTTAATGAAACATGTTAAGTGGCCTGTACGATACACTGTTATTGTAGTACCTACCTACAGCGTTTTTATTGGAGGGGGCTATGCATTAGTGTATAGTAGCGGCCATCTGGTTAGTAAGGGAAGTAGCAGATGTGCGAGTGTGCGCGTGGAGACCACACTGTGTTCAATTGATCAACGTGTGGGAGGTATTCGTAGGTAAATGGAGGGAAATTTTACACAATGGAGCTAACTCTACATACAAGATCCAATCGAGAATGTATTCTTCCATATTGTCCTCTTGATTTTAACATCCTTGGCATAAAGAAATCTGTCCTAAGATCGGACCACATTGTAAGGCATAAAAACAATCCCAAATTCTAACTAGATGAACCGCTACTACAAGTATCAGAATTCAGAAGATGTTGAATCTTGTTTGCAGCGTTTTACTTCCCTCGATCGACCCTTGCGTGCCGAAAGTGCTTTGTTTTTTGTGTAATCTTTACGTTTGAGATCAGAGACGAGCGCTTTATCTATATTACAATTTAATATATTATATTTGTTAATTACAACAGGTTTAGTTCAAAAATGTACATGTTTCTCTTATTTGGGGATAAAAAGAACTTGCCGAGAGTCAAGTGACACCATCAGTTATTTTAAATACTTAGGACAAAACTAGATCACCTATGTAAATTTATCAGGGACAAAGTTTGTTCAAATAGCCGAATCAGCGTTTAACCAAGACCAAAATTAATCTAATTATGTCATAGCAAAACACCAGAAACGCAATAAAAGGTATTTTCTTCTTTGCGAAATACACTCGCAATATTACATTCTATTACCCCCTATAACAAAATTTGAAAAATCATAATTCGTCAGATGTAAATTTTTCTAAAATAATCGTCAATCTATGTTCCCATCGTACACACTAAGGGTACACCTTTTCCTCATAGATATAGCCCTCGCCTCCCCGTCGCTCAGTCAGTAATATATTGTCTGTGTGTATGTGTGTGTGTGTATGTGTGTAGGCGTGTGCAAGTAGTTTTAATACTGACCGTAGTCTCCCCTCGCGGCGGGCGGGCGCGTCTGCGGCTGCGGCGTGCGTCCGCGCAGGCCGCCGTGCACGGGCGAGCAGCTGCACCAATCAAATCTGACAGTTAATAGCCACAAGTTAACCTATGCAGCGCGGTGGCCGTGCCCTCATCTAGGGGATCGCCCACCGCCGCAATTCCATGGGTTTGGCGTTCGATGGCTCGGTAAGCGACTAATGTCTAGCGAACCGCACAAGAGGGTAAATCACACACATAGATAAAATCGTATATAGGTTGCGGTTTTAACTATAGATATTAAAATTTTAGGTGTTCAACCACTCCCAACTCAAAATTAGTTTTAGACACGTCATAAATATTATTTTTCCGACTAAATAGAATAGCAGACGGATGTATTTTTAGGATCTTAATGGTTATTGAGAAACATTTTCAATATCTGAAGAGTGTAACATAATCAAGTTACCTTTTTTTCTAATATCATCTGTTTTGATCTAGGTGTGCGATATGTGGCAAAATACGGAACGGGCCGCGTGACGTTAATCTCGGTAGCCCTAGGAAGCCTTACGTGAAGTTACCGATACATTAATAATTATAAAAGATGGCACCAATTTCCATATTTCTTTCCGCCATTGAAGTGTGGCGACCGTAACGGTTGGTTAAGTTGACATTGAGTTCCATTAGTTCCCTGACTAAGCGGAAGTCGCTAGACACTAGGATTTAAGACACCTGCAGTTTGCGGCGTTTTAGGTTACAGCCGGAAATCCGGCTATCGAATGAGCTGGGCCGAGCTGACAAGAGTGGAGTGGAAAAAGAAAAGAAAAATAGTGAAAGCTAAAATCGAAGCTTGTGAGAAGAGAAGTTCATGCAATAATCAGAATTTAATAAAATTTTATTCATTGTATATGCGGTTTGGTTATTTTTCAAACCTAAAATATATTTTTCACAAATTTACTTAAGAAATAGCATGTATAAATAGTCTCTTTATAAAATTGATAGAAAAATTTTAGAAGGAAAAGAATTAAAAAAAAAAGTGATTTTTCCAAAGGTTCTGCAAATTTTCGGCCGATTAAGTCTGTCAACATAGAAAAAAACTTGAAGCACATGTTCACATATTTAAAAAAAACATTAATCAATCTTATTAAGTACCATAGACTCTACAGGCGTATTCATAAACAAGAAATCTGATTTAAATTCCATTCGAGCTGGTAGTTGTACCATTTACTATCTACTTTACCAAATACTTATTATATTTATATTTCTTGTTAACTTTTGATTAGAACTACAAAATAAAAAAGACGGTTGTCAACTTACCCGCCTCGGCCGTGAATCATCTGCATCATGCGCCGCTCTCTTGCACGTAGAATCTCTTCCTTCTTCTTCTTGTCTGATGGTGGTTTGGCGAGCGACACTTCGAGTCGCGCTGTTCCGATCTCCTTGCCGTCCAATTCTTGCATTGCCTGCCAATTTATCTTTATATTATTGAATAGTTCTATAACTAACATTTAAAGAACCTAAAGGAGAACTCTTCCTCAAGAAGAAGTCGAAACCTCACAAGATGTGAATGACAACAAAAAATGTTCTAAACAGAGACCCAAACCCAAAGTTATGCTTGCCTCTTTTTTGGTTTGCGTAGTCAACAAGAAACCCTAAAAGTTACGCCATGTTTCTCTGTCAGTCTGCGGTTTATCTTATAGACTTTTAGTAAGCTGTAATTTGGCATCTATTTCATGACTAACCATAAAACCTTTTTTTGAAAAATCTGTTTTTTTTTTCGATTTTTTCCAAAACTTTTATCACGACTTGACTTGTGCCTGTCACAAATGCTATGTAGGTACATTTGCCACGTACCTATTTAAGGAAGCTTTATTTCACTTAGTGACAATGTTTACGTGTACATACGTAAATACTAGCGTTACCTAAACATACGATATAATTGGTCCACGTACTTTTACTGCACAGTCCCGGTCGTCGAAGTGCACAAACGCGTAATCCTTGATTTTCTTGACGCGTTCCACGGTGCCGAAGCGTTCGAACTCTTCTTTCAATGCTTCTTCGGTTATCTCTTGCGTTAAGTTCCGGACGTATAGTACCTTCACCTATCAGACAGATTGCTTTTTGTGAGAAGTATTCTCGATAATAAATATGTACTTACAATAGCAAGATAAGCATGAAATTGAATTTTTGTAAAACAAACTTAAGACGACAAAAAAAAACATATTGCACCATTTCTGCCAACTGTTTTTTATCCTGTGTGTACTTATTAATACAGAACGTTTTTTAGGGTTCCGTACCCAAAGGGTAAAAACGGGACCCTATTACTAAGACTTCGCTGTCTGTCCGTCTGTCCGTCTATTATTATTAGTATGTATTTATATAAATTTTAAACGTAAAAAGTAAGTTTTAAACTAGAATAATTCCTACAGTTAAGCCATTTATGTAACTGTTTGCTGTTACAAATAAAGAGAGACAAAAAAGAACTGCGAAAGAGGTGCCATAAAAAGTCACGTTAACGCGTTCAATGAATGTGAATCTCGGAATCATTACTTTAGAGGTTTCACGTACGAGACGTCAAAGAATGTTACTGTTAAGCAGATGAACGAAAACTCGATTTTGGGTTTTAAGAGATTATACGGCAAGCTAATGTCTAGCACGCCTTGACTGTTTCATAGCCCGGCAAAATAAAAGCTACTTGAACCTGCTAAGCAATCGCATTCGTTGACTGTAATACGTAGTATGCTCTCTGAAGTAACGCTAGCAATCCGACTTTGGCGCGTTATGGTCCGCGTGCAAATATAAAATTGGCGCAGGCGCTTAGCAATTTCGGATAGAGCAATATATAAAAGTGGGTAATAGCAAAAATGTTAATATACTTACTTTGCTCATAGTTTGCTCGTCGGGTTCTTCTTGGGGGTCGGCCCAATCCACTATAATATCACAGCCCCATACCTGTGCATCGAACTAAAGTTTTTACTAAGTTAACACGAGCAAACAAAAACGATATCGAATAATCATGACAACGTACCTTTATTCTACCAGTTCCAAGCCTACGTTTAGCTAATGACGCCGCTTTGTGAGACTCGTATTCCAAAAAACAAAATCCTCTATTTTTCTTCTTGTCATCGGGCGAACTATATATTATAACTTCTACGAGTCCCGCTGCAAGTATACCAAACGAATATAGGACTAGAAGTCGGACAGAAAAGCATACTAAAATTAAATAAAGCTTCCCACGGCCCCAACGCGCAAGTACATTCCTTTTAGGCTACAAAATGAAGCAAATCAAACGATATTCCAGGAGAACGTATACGATACTGAAATAGTTCTAGTCTATATAGAACGACAGCAAGATTCTCCAGTCATCACCGGCGTGCATTCTCTAGCGGTCAAGTAACGTACGAGGCCGCGAGCCGCGCGGCCGCCGCGCGTTGCGTACGCGTCGAGCGGCGGCCGCGCCCACTACCAACCGAATAGCACTTATTATGAATTCGACAAGGACTTACGTGCGTGCCTAGTAAACTCCTCAAACAAATCGTCCCGATCTCGATTCTTAGGGATATTCCCCACGAATAACCGGTGATTGTTAAAGGAAACGGTAACGCCAATCTTTTTCCCTTTTCGAATTTCATAATCATTCAGCTGCAAGAACAATTCGAGGGAGAATAGCCAACGGGCGGGGCCGGGTCGCGCTCGGCGGCCGCGTCCGGCCCGATGACTGGAGACGGGACGAGCGGGACGAGCGGGACGAGTAGTGGGGGGAGGGGGGGGGGGCGGCAGGACGGGACGCGGGACGCGGCGGGACGGGAAGCAAGCGGGACGCAAGCGGGGCACCCTCAGCGGTCCACACCAAGCCCCACGCACAACCCACCAACTCTAAACTCTTTAATTCATTCGAGTGACACTTTACCTGTTAATTTACCAAACTCTTCCAGTATCTCCTCTTTGCCTTTAGACTTGGGAATGTTGCCGACGAAAAGTCGTAGATTCGGTACGCTAATCTTAATTCTCAGAGTCTTCCCTGGCTTTATTTCGTGATTATCGAGCTGTGGGAAAAATAATAAGGGAAAAATTTTGAAAAAGATATCGATTCGGATCCGGTCGGCAGAGCCTCGTCGATCGGTGCCGGGCGGAGATGAATTTTGAGGTCGGGCGATGAATTTTGTTACGAGCTGCGGGCGGCCCGGGCCGCGGGTTAGAGCCAATCGAGATGAGTTACTGAACTTTGATGATAAGCCAAAGTGTTCACTGAGCAAAGAGGAGAGCCTGAGATATATTACATTCTCAGTTGGAGAACTTTTCGAAGCCAATTATGTTAACCCTGTAAGTGGACCGTTTGATGAAGTGAAAATAAAAAGAAGCGAATACAAGTGTGATGGTAACAAAAAATAATAATTAAAGCAACTTAAAATTGAACGAGGTGCAACAGTAAAGAACGGGATGATATCTCAGGACAAGCGAGGCTAGATCAGTTTATAGGTGTTATGTTTGCACATTTACACAAATTCAGTGAGATTATATACGGCGAAGGCGGCAACATGCACCACTCAATATATTTTACAATAGGTATACTATCAAAACAACCATCTGTCTTGGAGAATTTGTTTTGCTATAAGTGCTAAGAATTATATCGGTAAATTATAGTAAAACAGAGTAGTAAAAATTTATCTGAAATATATATTCCAGTTAAAAATTAAAATTAATTGTATTTTAAGATAGATGGGATAAGCGTTTTAAAGACAGTCTATGTAATATTAAAACTTTAAAGATACTTGCAGCCGCCTTCGAGTGGGATATTAATGACATGCTGTTTAAATGATAGAATAAGCTTAAATCTAAATCTCCCAAGTGTGACTGTGAACTTATTCGACAGGCAAATGATTGGGACTTGCAAAAATACTGGCTGATGAGGACGAGTAGTCTTGCAAGTGAAACGATAATTTGGAGACTTCGATACGAGAAAAGCCATCAAACGCGAGCCGAATATGTACAAGGGCGTTCGGTGGCTTTACCCGGGATGTACGGAGTGCGCAAGCGCAATACGAGTCGCCAAACTATCGGCAGCTAAGTGCTGTGATCTTTCAAGGGATTATACTTAAACATTCGGCGAGTCACCTGGAAAGTAGATGTCAAATTAGAATAAATTTTGTCTCAAATCAATACACCAATTATACAATTCATTAGAAAACATTTTGATTTAATACAAGCTTTAGTTTGACACAATTTAGTGTTACCAATTACGTTTGACTGATAATGAACAAATGCATCTTTATTTAGTTTTGCGATAACACAGTGTGCTGGATATGTTGACTATTGGTACTGATGTGCCTGATAACATCCATAAGCGAAATTGGTGTCTCCTATCGCGCGGATCGAGGTCGCCCCCAAGCCGCGGCCGTCGCGACACCAATTTCAGATCCAAATGTTCTTTCAACAACTACTTTATTGTACAACTTTCAACGGAGCAGTAAAAACGAATCGAACATAAACATACACGATATAAATAAACTGTTGCTCAATTGGCCGAGAAGTGCGTATTGAATCTAGATCAATTATTTAGAGCTGGCAAGTTTACTGCTCCGATGACAGAGTTTAGGAAAGTACGAACTTTGTCGTCTGCTGTATTCCAAAGCGAACATATAACACTGCGGCATCGGAAAGCAGAGATTTAGATTTAAGTCGCTACAAGTCTCCATGAGGAGGAACAGAGATTGAGATGTAAGTCAGTGATGAAAGTGTGTCTCTTGAAGGGTACACATTCGTCTAGTTAAGCAGCGGGCAACAAAATTGGTACTAGTGATGTGACTCGAACGGGTTATTACTCGAGTGAATGGTAAAACCCTGTGAGTTAGATGATATCAACTCGAGTTGCTCTTCATTCCCCGAATTATTAAGTACACCAATCTTCCGCTGTGTTAGTGAATGATTGACGTGAAAGTTAGTTAGTACAACATGTTATGTTTCATAAAAAAAATTGCTCGACCTGTAATCGTAGGTCTTTAAAAAGTGATGATAAAAAAAAAGAAAACTCGAGCAGCACCCGGCAATACACAGACTGCGAGCCAACAGTGTATAGTTCGAGTCGCATCACTGTCAGAACACATATCGGCGACATCGAGCGGTCGGGCAGGATGAGGGGGGGTTTTTCATGTGTGTGTGGAGAGGGCGTGTGTGTGTGTGTGGGGTCTGCACTAACCTCGTGCACGGCGCGCTGCGTGGCGTCGCGCGTCGTGAAGGTGACGAAGGCATAGCCGCGGTTGGTGCCCGTCATGGGGTCCATCATGAGGCGCAGGTCCCAGATGGCGCCGCAGCGCTCGAACAGCGGGATGAGTTCGTCCTCGTACATGTCCTTGGGGATCTTGCCACAGAACACCTCGCAGCCGGCGCCGGGCGTGCCGCCTTCCCACCCCGGCGGCGGACCCCCGTATTTACGTTGACCTGGAACGGTGGACAGACCATTCGCTACTACTGTTACTTCTTCACTTCAATTTTTCTAGGGAGCATAGACTGGCGCAGGTGAAAAGAGCCTTATGCAGTACCCTAGCACTCTCCCGAGATTCGGTTCATATGCCGCAAGGCAGGTAGGACCATGGGTTGGTGGTGGGATTGTTACTTCTTCACGCCAGATCAAGTCAAGCTTCTGGACACGATTCAACGTGCACAGCCAGGCCGGATCTACCAGGGCCTTATATGTTGCCCTAGCAATTGAGAATCGCTGCGAGAGTTCGCGCACTTCTTGCACAGCAATACAGCATTCAACGAAATTTTGAAGAGTGACGCTTAGTCAATGTGTTCAGCCCGACGAGAAGTGCCGTTCGTGTGGTGTCATGCCCAAAAGGAGGAGAGTTGAAATTGAAGGGATGTATTTGAATTTTGTAGGCAGCATAGACGCTAGTCTAACAGGGGGAAAAGAGACTTACGCAGTACCTACCCTTCACACTCACCCAGGATTCGGTTCGGATGCCGCAAGGCAGGCTGAATAACTAATTGAAGAGGTTTATTACTACTTCACCTACAGACCCCTTATATACGTCACCAAAAATTGTACAATCTATTAAACCTGCTTCGACTGTTGCAAATGTCTCATCCCTTTTAGGCACTGTAAGATGTGAGCACTGCTCTGTAAAGCTAAATTCGAAGTAACTCTTACTAATAATTAATATTCCGAAGTATTTATGAATAATGTAAAGGATAAAAAGAACTGACTCATTGAATGAGTTGATAAAACAAACAATGAATGACTTGAACTTATTCGTATAAAACAAGCCAACGACGCGACTACCCAAGTATCTGTCTGAATCAATACCTACACTTAGGAATTTAGGACATACAGAATTTAGCAGGAGTAGGATGAAATGGAACATATATTTGATATTGTGAACCAAAATGACATTTTGGCTTTGGATAAGGTTTAAGGAAAACAAATAACTAAAATTCGGTCGGCTAAGAAAGTGGTTTATCGCCCTAATGGCCTGTGCAGACGACGGACTTTTCTCCGCGGCGGAGAAAAAAGTACGCTCGGCGACGCGAATTTACCGCCAACTCAACGCACACGGTCTGTTATCATTTGTTCGTAAGTCATTCGCGCGTCAGAGAACAACAGGGATTTTCCCATGCAAATACAGGATGAAATTTAAACCACTTTCCAGAATGTTTATAGGCCTTCAGTATCGTATTTAGAGCCTATTTATGAAGAAAAAATTTTTTATTAAGTTGTCACCCGAAAATGTTTATTGCGATATAGTTTTCAATTTTTACGGTCCTAGACCTGTGTTAAGGTATAAAGGGAAAATCAAAAACTTATGAATAGTATCGTAATGAATGAATGAGATACGCAACGCGTAAAAAAAGTGTTGATAGGCGGCAGTATCAAAAATTTTAGATTTTTGGCGGACATTTTTTAAGTGCTTTATCTTGACATTTTTGTACTGGGCTATAATAACAAAAGAAAAAATACGTCATATGATTTTTGTCTTGTAGATTGATATATTAAAATTTGGAAGGTGGTTAAAATTTCATCCTGTCTGTATATTCTGACAGCTACTAATAGTCTAAAACGTCATAGTCCCTTATCGCTATTTTACTGACACATGAAATTTTGACAAAGCTGGTACACCGCTTTCTTGGCCGACTGTACTAGCTGTACGCTATGGTTATCATCATCAGCCTATCACAGTCCAGTGCTGGACATAGGCCTCTCCAATTGCACGCCACTTAGGTCGATCCTCGGCTTCTCGCATCCAGCTCCTGCCAGCCACCTTTCGCAAATTATCACTCCACCTGGCCTGAGGGCGTCCTACATTACGTTTGCCGAGACGCGGTCTCCACTCAAGAACTCCTTTACCCCAGCGGTTGTCGGTTCTGCGGCTAATATGGCCAGCCCACTGCCACTTCAGCTTGCTAATCCGGTGGGATATGTCGGTAACTTTAGTTCTCTGCCGGATCACCTCATTTCTGATTTTATCCCTAAGAGAAACTCCGAGCATAGCTCTTTCCAATGGTTATAGGACTCTGTAAGTCCTTAGTCTTCATAATATGTAGGTTTCTATTTTCTATTCTTTATCTAAGTAATATTTTGTAACTAAAATATTTTAAACATGGTTTAATGTAATGTAAACAAGAATCACGGGAAAAACAAAATTTTTACACATATAATGTAAAACATTTTTGTTACGAACGATACGGTACTCTAATAGTAATTTCTACACGCGTCAAGCTTGCGATTACAATGCACATCAAATGTAAAAAAAAATAAAGATAATCGGGCAAGTGCGTGTTGGGTAGTTTTTTCAGACAAAATAACCATTTCAACTCAAATCTCGAATAAATAATACCTAGCACAAACTTTATACTGATTAAGTAGATAGTACTTGAAAACACTAATATATTTTTTTACTAAATTAACGGCCTGTAATCATCTCACTGCAGTGCACGGGCCTCCTCCATCATTGAATTCAAATTATCACAGCAATGATGGGTACAGGCATAATCACCACGATTGCCAAATGCGGGTAGAAGATCACAAACCCGTGAAATGTACGAAAACTCTGTTGTCTTGTTGCCCGACCCAAAAATCGAACCCGGGGCACTTAACCGAGCCCGGTACTCAAATCTTAATCTCAAACCGATTACTCAAAGAATTTACTAAAATTCGGACTAAAATAATTCTAAATGCAACAAAGAACCTAACGCAACGGGTTTTCATTCTATTGTTCTTTGTCGTTTTGTTTTTATCGATAGGTCAAGAAAACGATGATTCAACAAACATGTCTGTCTGGGGCGACTTGTTATTATCACAAGCAAATACATTAGGTAAACGGAGATATTATAAGTTTTTTTTATTGTTAAGAACATGTATGTATGGTGCAAGTAATTTAAAATAATTATTGTTTTCATTCTATTTCTTTTTCTCTATATTATTATTACCCCTCAGAATTTATGGTGATTATAAAATGTTCTTAGATTAGATTATAAGTATATTCTTTCAATGATTCATTCCTAAGGTTGTTGTCATTTTAAGACAGCATGAAAAAGCAAGTAAGACCCGAGTTCACCAACATTTAAACAGCCGGTAAACAAAGAGTGACGATTAATTTGACACAATTCCCATACAAAATATGTCAAATAATATTTTAAACGCTGTTTATACTTAAACTTCTGTTGGTGAACTCGGGCCTAAGTGTAAGTATTAATTGGTAGCCATCATGATTGTTGTATATTTAGTGCAGTAGACGCAAGTAGCTTTATCTTCTCACGCATCCATTTCACTATTGTGATAGCAACCGTAGCAATAAACCATTTCACTTGAATTTATGTTCTCTAGTAGCGTATTCTAATTAGAATCTGATTATATTTGATTAAATGTTAAAGATTCATATTAGAATTATAGATAGAGTGAAAACGGTCTAGTGACCTAACCAGTTTTAGTATAAACAAACAAACACAAAAGTAGCATTAATAAGTGATAAAATTAAGGTATTTCTCGACCACCATAAGGCCAATTAATCAAGATTAATTTGTTACTCCAGGTTTGGGGAACCTAACATTTATTGACTGTATTAAATCAATATTATAAAAGGCTCCCAAGCTCTAAGAGCCTTGAGCTGAAATAACAGATTTTAATTTGAAGATAAATTTGTCATAAAAGGGATGAGGTACAATTGCCGCGACTACCTTTTAATATGAATAATACAATGTACCTACAACTTGGAACTTCAATTTCAGCACATTAATAAGTCATCAGATATCAATAGAGTCATGGTTAATTAGTCATTTTATCGAAACAAATATTTAGGTCAAAAATAGACTTCTTCAAACTTTGGGTTGAATCTTGAATGGCAGCAAAGTGAGTATGCAAAAACCAGGATAAGTTTTAAAAACAAATTTATGTGATATAGATCACACATTTGAACGAGTGAAATAATATAATAGTATACGAACCTGTGGTTACGTCTAACGTGTACCCAGTCCTGGCCAGGATCTGTTTAATTTTGTCCTCGTCTGGCCCTTTGACCTGGACAGTGGAAGCCAGCGCGGGCGCACCTTGCACACCCGCTCTGCTTTTCTGTCTGAAAATAATATGGAAAACATTGTAGGTATTTACTATTTATTAACGCAACACAAGATTCAAATTTGAAGCCTTACCATAGTAGGTAAAGATTTCAAATATATTCTAAAGGATAAAAGTCGTAACAGTTTATTCGACAGAGATTAGTCATCGACATAGCTGACAGGATTAGCAAGCTTAGGTGGCAAATATCTGTCGAGCAACTGATGGCCGTTGGGTCAAACGAGTTCTGAGTGAAGACCGCGACGCAGCAAGCGTGGTGTAGGACGCCTTCCAGCTAGATGCGAATGACTATTTGCGAAAGGTCGTATGCAGAACTGTATGCAACAAGCCGAAGAGAGGGTAAAATGGCGCTAATGAAGGGCAGTTTTTTCCAGCAGTGGACTGCCATAGATGATATTTTGCCGCTTAGACGGTTAATGGGGCATTTAAACATCTTTTTGAGTTGAAACATTGCAGAAATTACGAGTTATCCCAAAACTATACAAAATAACGTTCGTGGTCGTGATTCACAATATAGATTTAATTGACTGAATGAATATTATAATTCACAGACGTTAATTTGGCATCGCGATCAAATGACTAGCCATAACTGAGGTTAACAAAATAGTATATGTACCATTGCAAGGCACATCAGAAGACCGCATCCCAAGCAATATACAAACAACAATGATTATCGATATCACTCAATAGGTACATCGGGTCGAATTTCGTCAGGTAAACCTAGATATTTGGTTTAGTATTGTTCAGAAGGATCGCCGGACGACCGGACGTGCGACATCTAGACATTCGGCCACTCAATCACGCCGTGGAAAGTGTCAAGCGCGAATCATATAAGTGACGCCACCGACCACGACTCCCTCGTGCACTCCACAGACGCAACTCATACCCATATTCTATTAGACAATCCCTAGAGTTGTTTACGAATGCATATGCATGCCTGCATGAGGTGAAATGGCACTTATTAAGTGAAATTAGCATATCCAGTCGTAAAAGCAACTCCTAGAGGTAAATAGTTCTAGCGTTATCTTATGGCACCGGGACCTCAAAGCGGACAAGGTCCGTGGTCTCATGTAAACGACCATTTGCATCTTATAAATCAAGCAAACAGGTTTTGCATCGAGTCATGACTTTGCCGAGGCTAATGACCATTCGTAATCTAATCTCGCTGCAGCGACACAAACATGCATACAATGACGACAAGCGACTCATCTGCTTTTCAACTCCACACAAGTGTTCGCTGCGACTGTTTACTTTACTAGAAAATTATATTTTCTTGTACACAATATTGCGTTAAAGGTCTAAAAACAACAATATATTCCACCAAAAAAACTGTACCATCGTTGCATGTGATAAGAAAAACAGTCAGAGAACGAAAATTAACAGATGATTTGGTTGCTATTGACGGTCCAATAATTATTATGCTATCGAATAAGCTATTATAAGGATTTTCTCACATCCCGTGTGAAAAAGTGGCAAAAACCATAGAAGAATAAGCTTTTAGTAATTTTATTTCAACACGGGTATCATTGTGTATGCCATTCTCGTCTTTATAGCTTGTAAGACATGGGAACAGATGGCGCCAATAGCCACGTTACCATATTGTGTAGGCAGCTTTTGCGAGCTCGCGGATGTTGCAACGCATAATAATTACATTAGGTACATTAAGTTTACTTTTGTTTTAAAACACATTGCAGCCTCGGTCACGACACGGCGACTGCATGCGATTTCTTTGTGCAACGCCTACGACAGGCTTTGTTGCTATAGGCATCAGATATTCAGATTATTCATCTGCAGTTCTCGAACTTGAGTTAACGAACGCCATCCGTCGAGATAATAGCACGAATTTAAAAATTCAATGGTCCATCCCGCAACGGCTTGATAATATGTCAAATCAATTTTTTGAGATTGTGACCTAGATACTGGCTGGCCATTTGGCAATCAGCCAATATTGTGATTGGGTTACAAGTGAATAATATATCTGCAGTACTCACCTATAGGTCTTCATGACTCCACATAAATAAGCACTTTTATTCGATACATGCTCGAGATTTGAATCTAAAAATTGTCCAAGAACACTTAAAGCACCGTCGGATGGAAATTCTTTTAAGGCATCTAACGCACGCTCGTCCAATTCGGCATGCGCTAGCTTTCCAGTCTTATAAATATCGTCCAGCTTGGCTGCTACCTGGAAACGAGAAGGAGCTCTTATAATATTCAAATTATATTTATTAGAAGGTGACACTTGAAGCTAAACGACTAAATGTCGCGCCATATGATATGACAAGCTGTTGAAGCACCCAACAATGCTTACGCGTATGGAATATTGTCAAATAACAGCTTTGTAAACTCATGTAACTCAAAAGTATTCCCACATTGATTAGAACATCTGAGCAACAAAACATCTTTTAAGACAACAACATATCTTAACAACATTCAGTGCAAAATTAAGAATTTTATAGAATTTTTTGTGGTTTACTAAATATTTTAGTTAAGAGATTGTGCAAGTTACATTATTGAATTCTAAAAATGCGTCCAGTTACAAATTAAATTTAGTCAGCGAGCTATTTGTCGAATGTTTTACAGAATGCGTTAACTATTGTTTGCTTGTTAGTTGCCAATAACTTAGTGATTGATTGGTACGAGTATGATCTTGGGTCTAAGACGTAGTGTGTGTTTTGGGAATAGGAAAAAAAACGAATAGACACAAGAAATATTAATTAACTTAGTTCAAATTGATATACCTAATAACATTTGAAATAGGTAGATACTTAATGTTTCTGGTGGGAATCGAATCCACTCCTTGTATAATTACTTACTAACTTATCCTCAATAAGAGATGCTGGTCTTTTGCTTACTGTTATTATTTAGAACTAATTGACAAAAATATAAAGGCAACTAATCTCTGGTAGGCCTATCTATATTTAGGGATATAAATTGTGCATATCGGAAGGTAACCGAATTGTCTCTTCGCTAACCGGCGTCTTCTTAACACTCGTATTTATAAAGAAGTAATTACTTATTAGGTACTTTAGTAAAGTCATAACTTTAGGTGTTACTACCTAGTGCTTAGGTGTCACCATTAATAGTTATATTAATTGGCTGAGAATACTAACTTCTGGTTGTTCTAACTTCTAGTAAATACTAGAGTAAGGCATACAAATTATCTCTCAAGTATTTAACTTTTAGTTAAGTAATTACTTTTACTTGTTTATAAATACGGATGTAAGTGATCTACTGGAGACATAGGTATTATGTTAACCTGTCGACACTACATTTTTAAAGATTTTGAGGTAGCGCATAAGTTGCAAGCTTCTTCGTTCAGTATCGCTGCCGACATTCGACTTGATAAATCACGTGACCGTGCGTTTAAAGCTGAAAGCGTCTTGTCTGCCCCTTCGACCCGACAATTGTGAGCAAGCTCGCCGGACAAAGAACATTGGCAACCGACACTCCCACTGGAAGGTCACCAGGCGGGAGTAATAAACTCGGGACACTGTCAGCATCAATTGATGCGATGACAACATATCGGAATTGAAAGTGTGGACACCGCCTTTTGAATTGTTCAGGGGTCATTTACAAACCACGTCACACACGGTAAAGATAGAAGGGGTTTATTTTTTATAAAAATTCAAAACAAAACGCTCGATACATATCGAGGGGAGATCTCAGCTGGTTTCCAAGGCCAAGTAAATTATTAGCAACTACCTAGATGTTAGTAACATTGAAGAAATGATGACGAAAGAGTAAATTGTCATGAATTAAAATGCAAATAGGTATAGGTAATATTGGTTACTCAACCACTAGCTAATGAGTCACAGTTTGTCACTGAACTATGAAATAGGATCAAGGACATCCAACAAGTATTATAAATCCCTAGGTAGGTAGGTACCTACTTGTATTATAAAAATGTGAATGTGAGTTTGTTTGTTGCGCTTTCACGCAAAGACTACAGAACCGATTTTAATAAAATTTGGTACAAAAATAGACTAGAACATGAAAAAGGACATAGGCTATTATACCTATACCACCGCTGGGCACAGGTTACAGCTAGCGTAATATAACGTAGTTCACGCGGACAGAGCCGTGAGAAAAAGGATGTACCTACCTACCTACTCTATTTTATAAGTACCTATTGTTACTGTGTCTACATAAATTTTACTCTGTGAATAAGACACTTCTAGGCAGGTGTCTAGGTGTACATATTCAATAACGCGTAGTGAACGATTTAAACTATGCGACCTTTTAACAAAACGACGGCTAACTCGTAGCTTTATGTATCTGTTGTCTTTATTAGGTATATTCATTCTTCATGGATCATATCTTATCATAATGGCAGTAACATAATACAAAGGACTATTGCTGGCCAAATTTTAACAAGCCTTATTATCTTGCGCCCAATTGGTCACGTTAAAGTGGATAGGTAATTGAGTATTTTAAAGATATTTAATTGGACAAGCACAACAGGTCTCAAGCCTGCTAGTAATGCCTACATCAATATGCCTAAGGCCAACCACAAGGAAAAATACACGGCCTCCCCACTGCTCTCCCCTCTACATATAAAAGTAAAAATATTTTACCCAAGCCATGTTTGTTTGTTGTAGGTAAGTACCTACATGTTTAAAAGTGCTAAATGCTGATTACCAGTTGTTCACTACTTAAAAATGCCAAGGATAAAATTTGCAAGTGGACACACATGGCTTTACCAAACCAAGTTTAAAATATTATCTGTGTAGATAAACATCACATGGCAACAGGGACATAACAGCATGTTTAATCTAATTGTGTTATAGGCACAAATGCTAACAGAGTGGGCATTGTTTTAGAAATAGGTTTTATACTGACTATACTGAGGAATAAAATGGCAAGGTCAGATTATGCTTATGAAATAGTTGAGATTCATAGCAACAGAGTTATTTTGAAAATATGCAGGTACAAAGATAAATATGGCAAAGGTCAGAGCAACAAATGGCAGCACTATCAGAGAGAAAGTGCATATTGGATGCATGTAGTGGTGTGGGTGTGTGGGTAGCGGTACAAGCTATGCACATTACTGGTTTGTCCAGTTATCTACATGTTCTAGGTATATTTCAGGTATAGCTGACATTACCTACTGACTGTGTGCAAAATCTTTTAAACAGCACCTCAAGTTATTATAATGCTGCAGTGATATATGTTGGTATTTAAAACTTGCAATTTTAGACCCTAACACCATAACATAAGATTCAACTGTACTAAAATTGAATGAAATAAAATTAATTTTATATAGAAATTTCATTTCTCATAATTATCCCCAAGACAAACATTATCAGTTGATTATAAACAAAAAATGGGTTTTAATAGTATACATTCCAGTTAGAATCTTATAAGATTTTTTAAAACTTTTTTGTTATGAAAGTTTACAAATAAATAATGTTATACATATAACATTATCTGAAAATAATGTCTTGAAAGTTGTAAGACTAAAGTCGAATAAAATTTCTTTAGAATCATTAAAGCTTCTCCAAGTTTTAATTACTTATTACATTTAAATTTAAATTATACATATTTATAACATCAAATAGTTTTATGATTTAGGTACAGACTTAATAAATATAAAACAGTTACAATAGTTTGCTATTCCACGCCACTGACCAACTTTGATGAAAATTTTGGTTAGCCGAACTGACTTTTTTTAAATATTTAGATCAAGGTTGACTCTGTTGATAGCTTTACTAATAACTGAACAGTCTTTAAAAATATTTACATACAAAATTGCTCACCTTAGGATCCAAGCCATAATCAATGAGTTTGCGGTAATCCGGTGTACGGCCAACTTCGGAGTCCTTCCCAGGTACCTCTTCAATGGAAATTTCTCCATTGCCCTCTGCCATTCTGCACAAATGTTTATACATTTACACACACTGCACTGTTCATTGGTTACTTCTGCTGTAGAATTCACAAATAACAACTTTTTAACTTTATGACTGGCATCTGAGCAAAGTTTGATATGGCTCACCTACAGATGTCATACATTAAATTTTCCAATGAGCCATGTTATCTGCCATCCAACTACCATTTTATTTACCTAAATTCATAATTAAAATTATGTTTTATTTATATACGTATATCAATATTACACTAATATTTACCTTTAGTTTGTAATTTTTGTAATTTTGGAAGAAAATGATAACTCTGTAATCGTCCGAAAAACAAAAAAACAAATGATGTTCAAACATATGAAACTGTGAAACAATGGGACAGTCAGTGCACTCCTCATTCCATCCGGCCGAAGGAGAAATTTAAAAAGCGAATTCGCGGGTTATTGCATTTTTAGTGAGGTGACACTTGAGCCTAAAAACGAAAATCGAAATATATTGTCAAATAAACTAAAACGACACTAACTTAGAGGAGATGCGAATTCCGGCGGTCAATGACCGAAGTAACACAGCAGAGTAACTGTGACAGCTCTTAATAAACTATTACACTTTGCACTTTTAAAGCAGATAATCACTTTAAAACACTTTTACAGTCCTTTTGTAACTAAATAAAAACACCAGAAACATTCCGCGCATGAAACTTTAGTGAATGCAAAACTGCAATAAGTTGAGAGTGCAACTGCATTGCACCCGATAAGAACCGGCCGGCGCGAGGCTCAATATCCAAAAAGAATCCAATTGGAATTCGCACATCGGATATCAGCATATAAAAAACACTTCACACTTGAACACTGGTACAAAGATTTAACAAAAGCACTGTACACTAAAATAATTACCTATAATAATTTTGCTAGTTGGTGGCCGAGACAGATATGGCGGCACCGCGCGACGTCAACGTGACCGCCAGTACGGGGTTCTCATAACGACGCGCGCGGGACATGCAACGAGGAGTGCATTCAAAGTTTTAAAGGCACTCAAATTGTATTTAAAGTTTTATGTTTCTCTCTGTTTCAAAGACTAATAGCGACCGCACGCAACTAACAACGAAATAATATTTTTATTGCACAGAGAGTTTTTTGCAATGGTTGCGAATAATTTTGAATGTGAAATAGCGCGGCGCGTCGCGCAAGGCTGCCGGCCGCGAGGTGAGACAGGCTAGCGGCAAGACGGCGGCGAGCGAGAAGCCGAGAGCGAAGGGGGGAGGGTGTTGCAACTGGCGGTGCAGGCGTGCAGCAGCGACGACGCCGCACCGAGCTCGCTGCATACTTGCATACACACGCACACTCGCACACTCTATGACCTTCGTTATTCGTAATCGATTTAGTGTCAGTGTTTCGTCTTTGTTATTGCAATTAGTACTTTTAACCATTTTTAACACATAGGGTGGTAGGTAACTATGTGATTGGCAATATTTTATAATTTAAAAATTATAACTTGTCGCGTTCACCAATTAAAAAGTACACTTTAATTCAATCACCAGGAATTGGAAATTGTTTTAATTTGTCTGATTGGAAATTATTTACTAATAAGAACAGTTTTAGTTATGACAAACCCTAAAAAGTATACTTTTTTATTATTTTATATTTAAATTACCTAATTTTAATAATCTATTACTTGAATACATACATTGGCTTTGAAAAAAATCACACGGTAACTAATCGTAGAACAAGGTTCATTACTCTTTGATATGGAAACGAAGGGATAAAAGAGTTAATCGCAGTAGGTAACCCCTTGCTTAAAGTTCGCTTACACCTGCTGATCATTGAAGCCATATGTATTCGCGACACATACATGTACCTATTTAAAACTGGCCTTCGTACTTCATGTGTATGTGTAAGAAACTCGGATCTGTATCCGCCGCATTATGTGGGTAGGTAGGGCGGCTACTGCGGGTGCCTCGTTTTGTGCGGACAAGGTTCCAACACCGCCCTTTCACCGCCAATATGAATCTTACAAGAGACTAGTGTCATGTCGAAAATCGCTTAACTGACCAAATAAGACTCTTCCTTTCTTCACAAAGAACTCTGGTGTAGTGTGTCTTGTAGCGGCATGACAGACACACTTCCTTTCTCACATTTTCTTCATAATCAAAAGCGTTAAATACAGCAGTAAAACGAACTCGTATTCAGTTTCCGGTGTTGGCTGGCGGCTAGTTCTGAAATGTCTTGCATTTAATAAAAAAATAAAGTAATAATGGAACTTGTCTTATAGAAGCTCGACTACATTTTAAACCGATTTTGAAACTTTTGACAAAAGTTAAACAACACTAGTGCTAGCACTTTGACACTTTTGACATTCAATTTGAAAAAGTTTTACTGCATCACTGCATCGGGCATCCATTCATCCCATTTCGTAAATAATGTCACAAATTAAATAACTCTAGCCAGTTTGTAGGTACCTATATACGTAAAGAGTTCTCTCAAAAAGGTAATATCACTTTAAAATAAATTGTTTGACCTTCCCTATCTACATGTTACAGCCTATTCATTTAAATGTAGAATTTACTAAAGGACCTAATTGCATTTTTCTTGCTCTCCTCAAAGCTTTTTAGTGATATTTTGGGTAAGTATAGTTAGTAAATCTAATAATCATGCGTAGGTATTACGGAATTGTACCTAGCTTTGTTTAGGTTTACCTAAAACATTTATACAATTGTTGCATTTTAAATTTAAGTAGGTAGGTTATTCTGTACTCACTGAGACCTTAGGAAATGGCACGAATCATCCGTCACGGACACTCACGTCTATAAATAACCATTTTGCAAACATATAGCAAGCAAGCCGCTTCGTTCGCTCGTCTCACCGCGCGCACTACATTCGCGCGATAAGGTACTTTGTGCGTATTTTAAATACGTCAACAGTTCATTGACCCGCGCCGTTTCGCACCGTACGTTGTCGAATTTATTGTGTCTGTAGATTTGTGGGTCACCGTACTAGCTGACGTCAATTTGGGGGCCCAGACGATGATGACGTCACCTTATCAAATTAAACTAGCCGGTAATTCTAGTTCTAGTTTAGTATCGCATTCCCAAAACGTGTACTATGCATTATAATACTCGCCCTAATCTGACCTGCCCGTTTCAGAATAATAGAGTCGTCTCTATCATCCATTACCATGCTCGCTCTATATGTATGTCGAGGTCATTGCTATTTGTTTTTTTTTGTTTTGCTAATTCAAGGGCATTGACAATGTTTGGTTGGTGTACGGCTTAGCTCTGCCGTTCACGGTGGCCGTAAAAACAAACATCGGGTTCAGGAATTGCAAATGTAGGTATTTAGCAAATTTTAAGTTTAAATTATTCAGCGTTGTGTTGTGTGGCGCGCGGCAGAATCTCGTCTATTGTGGTGGAGGTTCTCGACCTTAGCCTGAGTGCGCGGCGTCGCATATTCAATAGATAGACCAGAAATTGTTTTTTTATAGGCGAGCCTGAACTGGTTCGTGTCATGCCAATGTAGGTATTACGCAGTACATACGTACAAAATAAAATGTATCAATAAATAACAATTTAAAATTTAAATACGGTGTACCTACCTTATTTATTATGAGTTTCCGATATTTCCGAATCAAATAACTAGTGATAGTGACCATGAAAGTTTAAATCAGTATATTTTAAATACGGTGCTGCCCACAGAACATAGATTTTTCCATGATCTTTGGTGCTGCCATACCCACAGGTTATTTAAAATGTTAAATTGCATTGATAAATATGTAATAAATAAACTACCTGAGTAGCAAAAATTTAAAGTGCAGTATGTTATAATTACAAAAAATATCAGAATTATTGGTAGCGCCGTTTACGATCTACCTACACAAAATAAATAAATGTATACAAAATTAGCACATTACCTATCTACTGATTTGAGGAGTGGCGGGAGTTACATATAAGTTAGGTGCATATATGATTTATGATAATAACAATCGGTTAAATTGGAACAGCTTACTATTCAACATTTACAGTCGAAATGCTACTAAAATATTCCGGCCGTTTTTCTTATTTCATGCCAGAACTTTCTTAGCTGTTGGCGGTAAAAGCTCATAATGAATGATGCCCTTCATCGATCTTATATATATATAAAAATGTTATGTTGATTTGTGTACGCCCCAAAAACTCAAAAAATTCTGCACGGATCGAGTTGAAATTTTAGCATGAGATAATATTCGCATCAAGGATTGTTTTAATCTTGTTATCCGAGACCGCGAAAAAAAAAACAATAAAAACAAAAACCATTCAATCACAATGTGCCACAGCGAAGCGTGGCAGGGAACAGCTAGTACATTAAAAAATAAGAACTAGATAATAATAGGGGTTAAAGTATGAAATTGCCGATTATTTTCCCACTTTTTATTTTGTTTATAGCTCTTAAGTATAGTCATATTATTGCGTAATTCTTTTTGTACTGTATCAAAAACTAAATATTTAAGTAACTTTTGCCTAAAAAAAATGCAATACTAATGCCTATTACTTCAAAGGAAGTCGTTGAAAAGACCCCTTACAATGTGTCAGCTGACCTTCTTGCTTCAATTAAGTATATTTGTATTATATACTTTGATTTTCAGAAATTTAAATACTATAATGCGTAGCTTTATAACCTAACTAAAAAAGCACGAGACTGACAGAAGCGTAGGTACAGCAACGTCTTTTCGCCACCAATTTCCACCCACCACTACCACCACGATCAATGACCTACTACTACTTTAACACACTCTTTTTTGGAGAGGCCTGTTACAGCAGTGGATTGATGGTGAGGTATATTAGATACCACTAAGGGAGATTCTTACGTATGCTTTGGCTTTACTATGGGCCATATTGTAAGCAAACCTCATCCGTTTTATACCCCAAGCGATAGTAAACCGATTTTTACTCGTTTAGCAATATTAAAAACCATAGCATATAAGTAAGTAAGTTTTGTGTAGCAGTTGAAATCAGAAATCAGAAATCAGAAATATTTATTTGCTTTTAACATGGTTTTTCAAGATATTTACAATTGGTATGTCCACATGTTTGACTTAGTTAGCCATGCAAATATTAAACTAGAAAATGAATTATATAAAAAATAATATTAAAAGTACAATGTCAAAAGGATTACAATTATAGAGCATATTTTACCACAAATTCTATTAATTACATGTCAGGAAATAGTTAATAAAATAATGAATACAATTAATTATTTGTCATCAAAATATTCCTGAATTGAGTAGTAACATTTATTCAGAAGCCAAGCATGCAGCTGCTTTTGAAACAACACTAAAGGCAATAGTTTAAAAAATTCAGGCAACTTATTATATATTTTAATAGCCATGCAATACGGGCTTCGTTTAAATAATTGCAGTCTTATGCTAGGATACATTATTCTATTGTGATGTCTTACTGGCTTATTTTTATTTTGACCTCTTGTTACAAAATATTGAGGGTTTTGCCGTACAAATATACACATTTGCTTTATGTATAAGCAGGGAAATGGTAAAATTTTAAGTTTTTTGAATAGGGGTTTACAAGACTCCATGAAATGTACTCTGCAAATTGCCCTGATACATTTTTTTTGTGCCATGAAAACTTTTTTAATCTCAACTGAGTTACCCCACAACAACGTACCGTAGTTAAGTAGGGACGACACATAACCATGATATGCACATACAGCAGTTTCGATAGACGAAATATTACTTAATCTTCGTAGTGCGTAAACAAATTTATTAATTTTAATGCATAGCTTTTCTATATGTGTTTTCCAATTACAATACTTGTCTATGGTGAAGCCGAGAAAATTCACATCGGTTTTCATGTCAACTGTATTACTGCCATATTGGACCAATAAATCTAATGGTTGTGCCTTACAAGAAGAAAATTGTACACAATTTGTCTTTTCAATATTTATTTTAAGGTTGTTTGAATAGAGCCACTCTATCAGACTTCTTAGTGTTTCATTAATATCATCATTAAATTTATCTAGGTCATTACATTTTATCAACACTGTGGTATCGTCTGCAAACATAAAGCATTTATGTTTCGTTACACTAGGCAGGTCATTGATGTACAATAAAAATAGTAGAGGTCCCAGCACACTACCCTGTGGCACTCCATAGTCATTCATTCGATAGTTAGATCTGAAAGTAGTTTGTTTAGATTCTAGTATGTTTGTTATTTCTGTACACTGCTGTCTATTCGAGAGATAACTTTTCAACCAATCGAAAGCATTACCTCTGATACCGTATCTATAAAGTTTTTCTAGAAGTCTCTTGTGTGGAACAAAATCGAACGCTTTACTCATGTCAAGAAACAAAGCAACGACCGGTATTCTATCATTAATACTTTCTGTTATTAGATGTATTAAATTGAAACAAGCCAAGGTTGTGGAGCTTCCTTTGCGAAAACCGTACTGGTTATCATTCAGTATATTATTGGCGGTAATAAAGCTATATATACGTTTGTGGATTATTTTCTCGTAAATTTTTGAAAAAATTGAAATTAGTGTTATTGGCCTATAATTGTTCATTTCATGTTTATCACCTTTCTTAAATAATGGTTTAACAATAGAGAACTTCAGGATATCGGGAAAGCAACCTTGTTCCATCGATAAGTTAATAACGTAGGCAAGGGGTCGGCATAGGTACCTAGCACAAAGCTTTATAGCACGAGTACTTATGTCGTCATGACCCACGGCATTAGTGTTTTTTAAGGAGTTAATAATGGATAGCACTTCGAATTCATTAGTAGGAATTAAGAATATTGATTTATTATTAAATGGAATGTCAATTAAATTAGAATTCAAATTATCATCTCTTGAGTTCGTCATATCTATAAAATAATTATTAAAAATTTCACATATTATATTAGGGTCATTATATGTTATGTCATTTTTATTTATTATGTCAATGTAATTATTTTCTGGTTCATTACTTAAATTATTATCATTTATAATACTCCATGTGGCTTTGCACTTATTAGAGGCATTATTTATAATTTTTAAATTTTCTAACTTTTGAGCTTTATGAATGCATTTTTTAAGGATTTTGTTGTATTTTTTATATTTATATTTTTTATCAATCCTTTGGATATTATTACTCATACTATACTGAATATATAAACGACGTTTCTTTTTACACGCAAGTTTGATTCCCTTACTCAACCATTTCTGGTATCTGAATCTGGTACGGAATTTTACTAGAATTTTCGGAAAGCAAAGTTTGTTAAACAGTTGAAATAAAGTATGCAATTCATTAAAAGCATCGTTAGCACTGTCATTATTATAGATTTCGCTAAATGACAAAACAGATATACAGTCAATAAATTTATGAATATTTTCTTTGCTATAGTCCGTTTTCTGGATAGTGTATTCTTTTTTAATCAATTTTAATTTAAATGTTATTGTCTGAGCTGTTTCATGGTCGGACATACCAAGAAGATGAATATCTGGTTTAACTTTACGAATATTGCTTACGATTAAGTCCAAGCATGCTCGTTTACGAGTTGCAGTATTTATGTGACATTGCAAGTTAAAATTTCTGAGAATAGTTGTGAAATATTTTGTTATATTATTGCTCTTTAATAAATCTATATTCCAGTCACCTGTCAAAATTATTTTGTTTTTAAATTTGTTTTTGAACAAATTGTGTAACAGCTCTTGAAGTTTTGTCAGAAACAAATACACATTAGAATCAGGAGTTCTGTAAATATTAATAATAACCAATTTATATAAAGGTATTTCTACACCACAACATTCAAAAGTCTTAGAAACTGATAGATCTTTACATATATTCATAATTTTAAAGTCGAAATCTTTATTTAATAATATCATAGAACCGCCTCTTTTTTTATTGCATCGAGAGAAATATGCCGCTACTTTATGATTCGGTAATTTTAGAAACACTTCATCACCACTTTGTATAAATGTTTCAGATAGGCATAGCACTTGTATGTCTAGCTTTTTATTTCTTAGTTCCTCTAGAATTACTTTAAAATAATCTATTTTACTGAGAAGGCCGGCTATATCTATGTGCGAGTACCTTTAAATCTATGTGCGAGTACCTTTAAATCTATGTGCGAGTACCTTTAAACCTATGTGCGAGTACCTTTAAATCTATGTGCGAGTACCTTTAAATCTATGTGCGAGTACCTTTAAATGGCTAAGTTTATAAAAAAAAAATGTTCTTATGTAATGTATCAGTGCTGTTGGTGTTCCGAATAAAATAAAATAAAATAAAAAAATAAAAAATATTTTGATGTAAAATTGTAAAGTTGTTATGATCGAAAAAAATCTAGGTTATCATTAGATTGTGTTCTTTGTGGTGATTTCTGTGAATCAATATCTGTTTCTTGCTTGTTTACTATTTTATCAGGCGAATTAGAAATAGAAATCATCTTGACACTTCCATCACAAGATATATTGGATGAGCGTCTATTAATATTACGTTCGTTATTAGTACCGACATGCAGTTTCATGCCAACGTCTATAAAGTCACTTTTATATTTTATATAGTCTATTTCAATATTTATTTTAAATGTCAGTTTTTGCAAATATGATTTATAATTTTCGTAGTTCTTGTTATTAATATCAATGTATGTACAAGTTGATCAGACAGATAAGGAAAATGTACATTTTCTGATTTACTTGACTCTACGTAATATTTTATAACGTCAATTCTTATGGACCAGGTAGCAGTCCAAGTATAAAATCTGTATCAACGTACATACGCAGAGTGAGAGTAAGATTCGACGGAACGCTGTCTTTGAAATTGCTTGTGTATATTGAAATACAATTCTTAAATAAAAATTTCGACTGCTTAAGATGGGATTCAACCCACAACATTTCGCTTTCCGGGCGACTGCTCTAACCATTGAACTACGCAGACATTTTGTGTGTAGACGAATTTATTCAAGGGTTTACGCTGTGAGCCAGCGGTGTTTCATCAATGTTTTTCGGTTAGTACGGTCGGTCAGTTTTAACAAAATTTATGTGTCAGTAAAATAGCGGTAGAGACTATGACGTTTTAGTATTAGTAGCTGTCAGAATGTATTTGCATCGGAAAATCAACTCTGTTTTTCTCTGACGCGCGAATGACTTTCAACCCTTTCAACCTTAGGGTGATAAACCACTTTCTATGATGACCGTACCACTAGGAAGCTAGCGTATCCTTTGGTACTCTTTGGAACGCAAGCTTCCCAAAGAGATGTTATTAAGTTTTACAGAGGCAATTTGCAGACGATATTTTCATCATAACCACAATACGGCTCAGCTATGCTAACTTGGATAACTTTGCCAAATCCTCTCATCGGCCATAAGTGAATACGTCTTCTGTCATCATGACTTTTGGAATCAGAATGTGGATATTTACAGAATGTACAGATTTTTGTAAGTCATGATATTATTATGTCAAAATTTTAAAACCAGGAGGGTCAACTGACAAGCAACACTGCGGCCTTAAATAAGTTGCTTTCTGACATCGTAAACGCCAAAAAATAAAAACATAATAAAAAATAGTCACGCGCCCTAACGTTTGCATATTCTATGGGCTTCATACTTTCGATTGGTATGGAATTTGTCTAATAACCAAACCAGTGAAAAGTTTAAAAATAAAAAAATAAAAAATAATGTTAACTATTCATACTCTGGACCAATGATATTTAAAAAGTATAGATAGGTTATGCCCTTACAAAACTATCGAAATATATGTGCCGCTTGCGAACAACTGCACACATGCGTAATTCTTATTTTGTCTTTGTCATACTCATGAAAAGAACAATTACTTTCTCTTTCATGGATTTGAAAAGACGCACAATTGTGACGTTTTAGGGACGCATATTGAGAGCGCATGTAACATATCTATTACTTTTTAAATATCATTGCTCTGGACTGAATTTTTTTAGGCAACCTATTTGTAATATATTTATTGGCATGTTTAATTGAATAGAAAATACTTTTCATCCAATAACCAGCTCGGTGAAGGTCGTTGTATGGTGGGATCTTCTAAGGGTGGGATCATAGACTATAACAAATGTATGAAAATGACATTAGCTTAAAATTGATGGATCGTTTGTTAATCTAATTTTCATACATTTGTTACCTATTCGTCGAACGAAAACAATATTAGAAAGCAACTTATTTAAGGCCGCTGGGCACATTTAATGAAGAACCAATTAATATAGGGTTCGATCGCATCTTAGCATACGCAGCAATATAAAGCTTGTAAAAAAAATACTCTTAATTTAGTGCCTACTTCTCGTAGATACTAAGTCGAGAATACGGCTCAATTGTGTATATGGGATTGATAGAGACCTGTGTGCAAAGAGCTGTTGACCATGTAGATGAAATAGTACTCCATAATATTTCAAACCGATCTGCAATACTGAAAAACTTTGCTATATTCGGTACGAAACAAAGCAGGAGTGTGCTTTACAAGTTAAATGTTTTATTGGTACTATTTTATCAAGTACTCTTCGTCCGCGGCTCTGCCCGCGTGAACTCTACGTCATATCGCGCGATCAGACAACTAGGTGCCTAGCGGTGTGGTAGGTATATAGAAAGATAGATCGTGTCTGTAAAACCATGGAAGTTGACATGCCGGCAGCAGCAGCGCTACCTACCCCGCGTCCCGCGGTAAAAAGTAGTCTATGTTCATCAGGGATAATGTCGGCTTCTAAAATTAAAATAATTTTTCAAATCGGTCCAGTAGTTTCGGAGCCTAATTATTACAAACAAGCAATCAAATCTTTCCTCTTTATAATATTTGTGTAGAAACACAAATATATTTTGTAAATATTTTATGTGAGGCTGACATGACATACCTTATTTTTTAAAATAAATGTTGATAGATAACTTTTAGCAAAGTAATTTTTCGCTAATCTTGGAACTTGACTAGGTAGAGGGTAAAAAGAGGATAAACCAGGTTATGTCGCTAGTATAGGTACTTGTTCTAAAAGACAAAGCTAGACTGTCTGTTAATTTTATCACGTCGACGTGCAAAATCAGAATTACAGACGAATTTGCTAGCGGAAAGATAGTAAATAATTTTAAACCATTTACTTACCTATCGGGGTAAAAGGTTAAAGTCATTATGATATCTCAACGTCCAACCCTTGTTCACTATCACATCTTACTAATAATAAACAAACGCACTATCTAGGTACTTCATTATTTATAATTTGAAACATTAACATACACTACATCATCATATTTCATTCGTTTAGATCGTCTTGTCACAGACTTTAAATATTTTGCAAAATTTGTAGAGAACTACACAAGATCACCGTTCTGCACAATCTACTGCTCACTATAAACAACTCTTACATTCCTAACGCAAGTGACCGTTTATCTCAGGTGTCTAACAATTAATATCCAACCTGATTATCAAAAGTACCGGACCCTACTATTAAATTTGGTAATCCCATTAAAAATTCAATTTAAAAGTGAGCAAGTGATTGCGTGAAACAAAATTTACAATTCAAAATTGGGATCGGATCGCCGCATAGAGTGACCCTATTTAACCTCAACAATCGCGCTCTCTGCTGAAAATAAAAGGTGAGGATTGTCACCGTCTGTAAAAGATTACTCTCACCTATCACAATTTCTTCACCATTGTTGGGACATCCATTAAATATTTTTTTTTATACTCAGCGCAGTGGCAACGGGTTTGGATGCCCTCGGCAGACAAAAGCAGAATGGAAGAAAAGGCGGCACTGTTAAATTATACATACATTCACAGACAGGTCAGGTTATCTGTGAATAAGTGTGGAATATGTATGGAAAATTGGAAAGGAGGGTGAGGCGGTGAAAGATCCCAGAATATCACGGCTCAGTACCTATCGCTTGCCTAGATTATGTACAGACTATTCATAGCCAACAAAGGACTTGCTACCGATCCATATCTGATTTTCAAAGAGTACAATAGGTATGTGCTCATGTAACTGGTTATTTTTACTCACCCATTGAAAATATTATCTACAACTTGAAGAAGACTTCAGTCCATTTCTCTGTCGTTTGACAAGTTCAATAATTTCGTTTACAATAAATCTGTTTCTGCACCGAGCAGTACCATATTCTAATAAGTTTAGAGCACTAAAACTCTACTCATAAAACAATGAAGACAACGATCAGCAAGCGATGGTTATCGCGAGTCGCGACCGCAACACTGCTCCCATGAAAGCTAGTCTTAGAAATAAAAGCTAATAAGTCCAAACACACATTTGAAAGGCCTATTCAGTTCTATAAGCGTCGTAGTACCACCCTACCATTAAGAAAAATCCAGTTGGCCCGCAGCCCGCAAACAGCATGGGAATGTTCGGGGGGTCAACGCCATTCGTTTCGCGTACTTGTCCCGAGTAAGCAGTGCGTATTATTATTTCGATAGATGTTTTTATTTTAGGGTCTGAGATCCGGTCTGCGCGCCCCCTCGCACTTCGCAGGCTTGTGGCCGGCTGGCGGACGACGCGGGCTGTGCTCGCTTCGGTCATCGGCGCAGCAGACGCAACGCAGCATCCGAGACTGATTTTGTCTAGCAAATGTCAAGTGTTATTTCAGGTTATTTCGTTTAAAGACTGAAAATCCATTAGTATGTAATTTAAATTATCGTGCCTACATATTATGTATGAATACCTATTATCATGCGTACCTATCATAAGAATGTAGCGACCACCTAATTATTTTTAAATACGCAACGTATCTAAGCAGATATAGTAAAAAATTTTGAGTATAACAATTTGTGTAAACTGAAAACAAAATTCCTTGAATGAAAGAATGAACTGCCTTAGGTGGGACTTGACCCCACAACCTACCGCTTACCAGGCGACTAACCAAGACATTGTTTGTGTCGATGAATTTAATCAAGGCTTAACGCTGTAAGCCAGCGGAGTTCATCAATGTTTTGGTTAATACCTGCAATACTCAAGAGAAATATTTTATCAAAATTTTACCATCGGTTAAGATGAATCCGTTTTATGAAACTTTATGTAATCCGGAATGTCAAAACTGGAAAAAGTTGAAGGGCGGTTCGCTGAGTCTATGGAACGTTGCTGGCGCCGCTGTAACCCTCCGTGATTAACTAAAAATTTTGAAATTAATGTGGGGACAATCACCAACTATGATGACCGCTTGGTTGATGATTGTCCCCGCCATCGACGAATTGAATTCTGGGATCGAAGAGGGATTTTTTTTCTTTTCAGTTTTTATATGTAGTTGTTTTAACAATCGGGTTTTTGTTTTAATTATTATTGATTTTTTTTACAAGAGATTTTATTAAAGAAAACATCATTTAATGACAGTTCTTCATTTCCGAAGAAACGGGCAACAAAAGTTTTGAATTTTCGAATATTGCTCGGGTTTGAACACTTGATTTCAATGATGGAGGCCTTTTCCATTCCGGGGTGATTATAGGCCGTTACTTTATTTAAATTTTATACCAATGAAAACGTCATCGTTCCCAAACGCCCTGTTGTGCAGCGGGAGCCGTACCCGCGGCAACCGGTTCTCTCGATCAATCCGTAGCTTAATCGCGAAAGCGATGCCCGGTGCGAATTTCACACCAGTCTCGCTCGTCTAGACTTTAAGATGTCGCAATGGCCTAGGCAAGACCTAGCTGTGAGAACAAATAACGGCGAAACGCGCGCTTGATTGAATTCGCACGTTTCGTAATCTAGTTTATAGCTAGCGCAGAGGGGTCCGGTTTGCATGCCTTTACATTGCACAAGTTATGCACTGTGATGTGTTACAGTCAGTACGCGTTCGTAAGAATATTTGTCAACTTTAAATTGAAAAGAAAATTTTTACTGAAAACAGAAAAGAAAGGCAAAGGCCGTTTTGTTACATAGACTTAGGTATCATCATCATCATCATCATATCAGCCAAACGACGCCCACTGCTGGGCATAGGCCTCCCCCAAGGATCTCCACAACGATCGGTCTTGTGCTGTTCGCATCCAGCGCCTTCCCGCGACCTTGACCAGATCGTCGGTCCACCTTGTAGGGGGCCTGCCCACGGAACGTCCTCCGGTACGCGGTCGCCATTCGAGAACCTTTCCGCCCCAACGGCCATCGGTTCTCCTCGGTATGTGTCCCGCCCACTGCCACTTCAACGCTGCAATCCTTCGAGCGATGTCGGTTGTTTTAGTTCTCCTGCGGATCTCATCATTTCTGATTCGATCGAGTAGGGAAATACCAAACATCGCTCTCTCCATTGCTCGCTGGGTGATCTTGAGCCTTCTTATGAGACCCATAGTAAACGACCACGTCTCACTCCCATAGGTCATTACTGGCAACACACACTGGTCAAAGACTTTCGTCTTGAGACACTGAGCTTTCCGAACGCTGCCCATCCGAGCTGGATTCGACGAGAGATCTCTTTCTCGAAGTTGGACTTTCCTAACTGGACTATCTGTCCCAGGTAAACATAGTGGTCAACAACTTCGAGTGCAATGTTCCCAACGTTAACTGGAGCGGGTGCAACATGGGCATTTAACATGATTTTCGTCTTGTCTATGTTCATTTTAAGACCCACTCTTTAAGAAGCATTACCGAGATTCTCGCGTAATGTTCAGGTCTTCCAAGGTCTCAGCCTTAAGAACTACATCATCGGCAAATCGCAGGTGTGTTAGGTATTCGCCATTGATGTTGATGCCGCGTCCTTTCCAGTACAGAAGCTTGAAAATATCCTCCAACGCAGCTGTTAACAGTTTCGGAGAAATAATGTCTCCCTGTCTCACGCCTCGCTGTAGTTGGATTGGATTACTGACATGGTGGCGTTTTGGTATGAGTACTTTAGCATCTCGATGTACCTGTAGTCTATTTGGCACCTTTTGAGAGACTGCAGCACTGCCCAGGTCTCAATCGAATCAAAGGCTTTCTCATAGTCCACGAACGCTAAGCAAAGTGGCAAGTTATACTCTTCGGTCTTCTGTATAACTGGCCGCAGCGTATGAATGTGGTCTATGGTACTATAGCCTTTTCGGAACCCGGCTTGTTCGGGAGGTTGGAAGTCGTCGAACCTGCGAGTAAGACGATTTGTAACGACTCTCGAAAACAACTTATAGATATGGCTCAGAAGCGAGATGGGTCTGTAGTTCTTCAAGAGAGTTTTGTCACCCTTCTTGAAGAACAGCATCACATCGCCTCTGCCCCATGCCTTTGGCGTTTTGCCCTCGAGGATGACAGAATTAAAGAGCTTCTGGATGACTCTAAATATCGGCTTACCGCCCGCTCTAAGGAGCTCTGTTATGATTCCGTCATCATCCGCCGCCTGGTTGTTTTTAAGCTGCTTGGGAGCCATTCTAATCTCGCACAGGCTGACGTCCGGGATATCTTCAGAATAGTGTCGGGTAAGCTTGGCTCTAAGGTCTTTAACCTTGCTTACAACAGGTATTTTCGTGAAATATAACTGTCTATAGAAACTCTCAATCTCCCTCAGGATTTCAAGTGTTGACGTAACCTGTACCTGTCTCAGTTTTCAGCCACGTCAGTTGGCTTTGCCCAATAGACAGATCTCTGGCGAACACTTTGGAGCCTTTGTTTCGTTGCCTTTGTTTGACTTAGGTATAACTTAAATTAACAGTACAGAAAAGTATATTTTGAACTGGGATAAACCTATCACAGTTGTTGTTAAGGGTGTAATGAAAATTTATTTTAAAAATGCTTGCAATCGTATATATCATCGTTTCTACAATCGCATTTGTTTCTGAACTTCATGAATTTTAACAAATAAAATAGTAAAGATTTGACACTACATTTTTATTTGCTTAAAAATAAATTGCTGGTGTAACTTGAATTGAAGTCGCTCGGTATGCGAAGGGTACCTAGTTTAGAGTCCAAAGACTCAAGGAATTGCATTTTCAAAATTGTAAAGTCCTATGATTAAGAATTTAAGTATATGCTAGATAACATGACTACACAAAATAAACGCAATCAATAGAAATATGCTGTTACTAGGTTACCATAAATGTGCTTCTGAGTAAAATTATTTTACGATATAATATGTACTTTTTTATCTTGGAAAGGGTAAAAGTAAGACGCTTAACAGTGTGGTACCGGTCATAATCGGATTGGCTTTTCAGTTTTATGTGTAGATAGGTAAATTACAATACTAACACAATAATTGTTCTGATTCCATAGTACCTAGGTAACTACGTAAAGTACTTGTTTTGTGGAAAATCAGAAACATCAGAAATCACAAACACCCAGGCCCGAGCCAATGTACCTACAAAATACTTTTTTCCTACATACAGTCCGGGAATCAAACCCGGAACCTCGAAGATGCGACACCTTGAAACCGATGTGCAACTATAATAATACGAGTATACGAGTAAACAAGTCAAAGCACTTAGAATATAGAAGTCAATTATAATTTTAAAAAAACAATTCCTCGATTATATATTTCAACTTCTGAGGTAGGATAGGACTCGAATCCACGAAAGAAGTTTCAAAAACCAATTATAATTTATTAATCATTACCACCATCTTTATCGATAGCAATCCCAATCTCTATGTTACAAATGCAGTAATTTTATAAGTTATCTGCTTCTAACTAGTTGAATCTAACATAAAATGCTGCTCGGCCGGGTAAGTAAGTACTTACGCACGAAGATATATGATTGCATGCCGTGTAACTTACTGCAGCTTATATATTAACAAGTGGCGGCTTTTTGCCCCACACTGGCTGGGTAGCGACAGTCGACTGCGACACTGCAAACTAGGGCCCTTACTGATAAACCAGCCATACTCAGAATAAGAGACATTTATTTATAAAGTTGTCTGGAATCCTGGAGTGATGATGTTGTTTTACTTTGAACAGGAATGCACACGTATACGCTATTGAATGTCAGAAATGTATTTTTCGTGGGAGGCAGTGGACTCTCCCATGTATAATTAAATCGTAAAGTGGTGAAATACGTACCACATTTTTTATATATCTGCTTAGGTATTCTATTAATTTGATAACAGTGACAGATAAGCATGAGATAAAAGAAAGCTTGCTAATTATCTTTAATACTACTTTGTTTAAGGCCGAAAGGAATTCCTTGTTTTTTTTTATCCTTTTTTTATGACTTTGTCAAAAAAAGTACCTATTTTATAAATCTTCAAATATATATTTAAGTACCTAACTCAAATGAAAAATTACTGACACGTTTAAGTTACCTTATAAGTTAAACTCTAGCTAAAATACTGCTAACAATTACCTACTTACTGCTTGTCTTACAGGTACCTACTTCAAAATGTGCAAATAGCAACTTAGAAGAAAATGACCAGCTTATTGCTATGGCCCTGCTCACTACATACCAAACTACATACATGTGTTACACTTGCATATGGCGGCATTCTAAGGCTTCTATTTTGTAGACCGTTGTCTACGGGAAGTCGCTTATTGATCAAGAACTTGCTTATGGTGTCTTAGTGCACACGCAATGGTGGATGGAATAAGGGTGACAGAATTAATAATACTGCAGTAGTAAATTACTGGCACTCGGAAAATTAACCACGTTTTTAAAAGTAGGGTTTTACTATAGTAAATCTAAAAATAGGTAGTTAGAACATAGGCATTAAAAATTCTAAACAGATAAAATAGCATTTAAACTTGAAACATTTTTCAAGTTTAAATACTGAATTATAATTGCAATTAAGTTGCTAAAATATCATAATTATATAGTAAAATCAGTTTTATTTCTGCAAATAGGCCCCAGAAGGCGCTTTTAAACGTCCCAATATTTAAACCTACCACTTTTTGGCACAAGTTTGGGCTAGTGCCGTGAAGAAGCAGCGCAAGAAACTCGGTCACTATTGTCAGCCTCTTTTAAATAAATGTTTACAAATGGTTTAAGCAAGTACGAGCAAGGACAATTAAATGCCAAACATTTCTATCATTTCAAATCAAAGTCTGATTTGTATCTTGTGTTCTAAGTAATAAAGTGTCATGTGGTGCCATCTCATCTCTATCAGTGTCGTAAAACTGAACTAAAGGAGTACTGACAGAAGAAGACGGGCAGCAGCATCTTCTACCCAAAAATGGCCAAACTGCCAACCCGCCTGCCAAGTGTGGTGATAATGGCAAAATCCTTTTTTCAGAGGACTTTCTGGACTATATTTAAGATAATTAAAACAAATATAACTAGCTAATAAATACTTACAATATATTAAATTTGAAAATGTTTGTGCCGTAGAACAAAAAACCTTCTTAAATACTAACTTCCGTAGTAATCATGCAATAAAGTTATTAAAATAAAAAGACTAGAAAAAAAACGAGGGTGGCAAAAGTATATTAACTGTGATTGTCGGGAACATGCCTCCTAGCGTGATTACGCCACTCATTTACCTAGCCGCAATCGATATTCCATGTAGGTATACAGTATGCAGGCTATGTGGCTGCAGCGAAGCGGCCTGGCGCCAATTTTGTATTGTTTATGACGGAAAGTTGGAACAGTGAGTTTGATTTTCAATTTTCAAAAAAATAACGTTAGATAAGTCTATGTATTCTGCATGGTAGTGGAAGGCGTGCGTTCTCTAGGGTCGGATAAAGTAACGGCTTATAACAGAATTCATGTTACCATAACAATGATTAGTACGTATTATCTTATCTGTGTTAGTACGGACATTATTATCACGCTTGCCAAATGCGAGTTGGTGATAACAAACCCGTGAAATATTCGAAAATTTTAAACTCATATTGCCTGACTCGGGGATCAAACCCCGAACTCAGAGATCTTGCTCCGGTTCTTAAACCACTCAACCAATGGGGGACTAGGGTCGGGTATCATCATTTTATTTATTTACTTTTTTCTTCGTTCTTTTATCAATATCAGTTACCTACATATAAAATTCAATTATGTGACTATTAAGGCTGGTCTTACTGTCTAGCCTTGTATAACCGCAACCCGAGTATATTTCTGCATCGGTACAGCATTTCAAGAATAGGCTACATATTATATTAAACTACCTACACAACTAACTCGTAAGTTAAGTGAATAGGCCCCTACATTGGCCACGCTGTACGATCGCTTAGTGAGCTTAAATTATCTAGGATTTTCACCATTTAAAAGTCACAATTTTATTTTACCACCAAAAAGCTAGAATTTAAGTTTAATAATCAAGCAGTTCATTTTGAAAGAACGAAAGAAGAGTAGCAATGATTAAGTAGAAATAGTTAAATGAAATTCAGGTACCTAGTAGCATATACCTAGTCAGGTCATAAGTTCTGTCACATGTGTAATATGAAATAATTTAGACATGTTTATTATTTATGTGACCATTTATATAGCAAAATGAACTTAATAAAACATAGATTCATAATTATGGTAATAAAGTTTATTCAAAATGACCCCCGCGATTTTGAATCAATCTGCGCGGCCAGTCGTCTATCGCAGCACGAACGAGGTCCATGTCAATATAGGCGGCTGCCTTAATCAAGGATGCCTTGAGTGACTGCAAATCAGGATAAGGCTTTGAGCAGGCCTTTTCCTCCAAGTGTTGCCATATCTTGTAATCTAACGGACTCAAACTGGACTGGAGGAGGGCCAGTCTTCGTGCCGGATGAAGTCGATTTCACGCGCCGCCAGCCAGTCTTGTGTGCTTTTCGCTCTATGAGCTGGCGCAGAATCTTGTTGGAATACCCAGTGCCTGTTATTAAACATGGTATGAGAAACAGGTTCCACAAGGTTCTTGAGGACTGTATTTTGATACACAACTGCATTCGTTTTTACGCCTTTCTCACAAAAATGTACCTCAGTTAAGCCCCAATAAGAGACTCCCAACCAAACCATGAGCGAGGATGGAAAATGACCTCGTTGGACACGCGGAATACGGTTACTCGCTTCTTCACTGCTGTGTACGTACACCTTATCATTTTGTTTGTTGTAGCTCTCTTCCACGGTGAAATTTTTTTCATCTGAAAAAAGAATTTCACGAGGCTTTTTTCCCGCGTACCGCTTCAACAAAGCGCGGCATCTCTTCAATCTCAGGTCCATTAAACGAGCGTTCAAACGATGTCCTGTTTTTCTTCGATATGCCCTAAGCCCTAAGTCTTCATTTAACACCCATTTCACCGTGGTCTTGCTTAACCCCATCTGAAGGGCCAACAGTTTCTGCTTACGTATGGGATATCTTTGAATTCGCGCCTTCACAGCTTTTATCACAGCTGGAGTCCTAACAGAGCAAGGGCGACCACTTCTTGACCTGTCATCTACACTAGAGTCTTCATTGTATCGTTTTATGGTACGATAAACGAACCTTTTGATATATTTAAATTTTTCAGTAAGTCGAAAATCTGAATTGGCGCGTAACCGCAACGATGCAACGCAATAACCGCAACACAGTCTTCTTTAAGTGTCCACTCCATATTTAAAAATGAGGAAAATTCTAAAAAGTAGTACACATTTTTATTTTCATGAAAAATTCGTAATTCGAATTCAATAAACTTTTTTGTGGCCAGCATTCTCAATTCAAAAGTTTTTATTGTGTGACAGAACTTATGCAGTTTTCTTATAATAGGACGTGTCTTGTTTAACTTTATTAATTACTAGCTGTTGCCCGCGACTTCGTCAGCGTCAATTTCTGTTATTATAATCACGACTATTTCAACATTTTTCACTGATGCTTCGCTCCTATTGGTCGCAGCGTAATGTTATATAGCCTAAAGCCTTCCTCGATAAATGGACTATCCACACAAATAAAAAATTTCAATTTGAACCAGTACTTCCTGAGATTAGCGCGTTCAAACAAACAAACAAACAAACTCTTCAGCTTTATAATATTAGTATAGATCTAAAAGCGCGCAGTAAGCTATGAGCTGCTTTACCTTTTACATACTCAACTTTTTTGGAAAAATTGTATTTTAATACTTACGAATTGTAAAAAGTTGTGTAAGGTTATTTTGACATTCCACATGAGACTTGTTTATTACGACGTATGGCGTAGAAACTGCACCACTTTTCTGTGACTAAGCAGTAATCGGTGAAATGCCCCCTCAAACGGAGTGCTTAACAAACGCTTTTCAAAAGCTCTTCAGTCGTTTCAGTCGAAGCTCACGTCCTCGCTTTAAAAAAAGTTACATGTGTGTCTTTAACAACAAAAGCTACCAACGTGTTAGATACATACACAGTGGCATTTGTTAGTCATTGAAAAAGAGGGGAGGATTTTATTAAAGTTTTTTTTAAGTATAACTAGTTACGCATAAATTATTAGATACGAGTACCTTTAAATGAATACTTTTGACCGTGTTCGATGTTTTTTTGTTATTTGGTCAAAAATAGGGTTACCTAATAGGGTTTAAAAAATGAGAATCACATTTTGAGTTGATGCCAAGTACGCTGCACAACCATGATGCCGTAGTCCAACAATAATACCTACCGATTTAATCCGAAAAAGAAAAATATGCAAATAATTGGCAACTGAAAGTCATCTGTTTCTAATTATTCATAAATTTGTACATTAGATAAGGTATATTAACAGCTTAAAATATACTCATTAATATGTTAAGTAGTAAGTTTTTACAATATTTTTATTTTATTTTATTTATTTAGGTACACCAACGACAGTTACAATAATACAATTGCATTATTAAAACATATTCTTAAGCTAAATGCACTATCATTAAAGGTACACACAACAACAACACAACTTGCTAAAAATATAAATCGTTCCCTGGTAGTGTAGGCTATTATGAATAGTTCAACTAAAAACTAGAGGTTATCTTTAACGTAAAGGTTCCTATTAACGACCCTATAAATATCCTTTTTTAACATTTCGAATTAGCGTGTTGGCTACGTCGCTTCTAATGACAAGCGGTATTTTTATAATATGGGACGAAGGGTTTAGCTGTTCAGCTTTACTTAAATCGCTAGTTTATTTCATCATGAACATTTTAAGTAGTAACCATAGACAGAGTCTTCAAATTTTAAGTGAGAGCCAAACTAACTTCACCGGTCCGACCGTGCCCATTATGTATATCCTAATGGGCTGCTAGATGAGAAATCAATTAATAATGAATATACTTATTGGGATACTTTATTTGATATTTTAGCAATTAAATTGCAATTATAATATCAGTATATCAACTTGAAAAAAATTTTTTTTTTTAAGTTTACTGATACTTATTGGGAGCTAAACTACATGCAATGCCATCTGTTGGTAAGATGTAGCACAAGATTTTAAACAAGAAAGAATTTTACGTTATGACGTTGCACATACGTAATCAATGACAATAAACGGAGACAAAAGCTAAGCCTATGCTTTCTATTTCTGTTTTGTTAAAAATTCATTTTAATGCTGAATGTCCAACATGAACGTAATCACATTTATTTATTACACTCTAAGTAATGAACTCAGGTCATCCACAGTAATAAAACAGACTAATCATGAATATGTACTCTTACTTGCCCAATTTGGCAACTAGTATTTGTACAACTTCCAGACGAGTAGGTACCTACGTAATCTCCTTTTGGTAGGTGGCCAGAGTGATTAAGAAGATTTCAGTGCTAGTGCTATACTCGTTAAGTTTTCTAATACGGTACTAAAGGCCAATTCTGCCAAACATTCTACTTCATATTAAACAAATTATATAAAATAAAACCCTGTTCTACTTTGTTGGTTAGATACCAAACTAAACCAGGAGGTGCTTTTAACCCTCTCTTGCTAATAAAAAAATTTTTTTTTGAAGTTTTAAGTCGATATTACACACATCTACCCTCTTTTTTAACCTCTGTCTACTGTCTTCATTTCAAATTCCATCTTATAGATTCAATGTTCATACTTCCACCACATGAATATTTACTCATGTGCTTCCACTCCCCCTTTGGAATCTTTCAAAGGATCATTTTTGATATAAAAACTAAGTGTCTATGTCTTTCTACTACCTACTTAACTCTACATTAGAGTTAAAAAAAATATTGGCAAGCGCTATGATCTTGAAGAATGTATCTTCCGTGATATACCTAATTGGGAATCATTTCAAGTTTCCCGAGGTAAACGGTCTTGACGGACGTATGGACAATAAAGTGATCCTTTAAGGGATTCCGTTTTTTCTTTTGAGGAGAGGAACCCTAAAACATTTTTTTTTGAGTTATTTAAAGTTATCTGCGCTAAAAGATTACCAATGGTAAATACATGACACATGTGTCTTATTTTCGTAGTTTTATTATTGGTTTAGTTCTTAAAAGACCTAAATGTTATTCAACACTAATATACAACTGTCAAAATTTGGTGTTAAGCCTCTTGATACAACACTTCTTAAGCTTCAGAAAAGTTTTAATTAAGGGGAGCCAATCCTTCCTTTTGATTTAATACCTTTCAATAACATATTTAGTAACCAAGCAATTAAAAAATAACAGAAAAAGAGTGTATTACTGCACAAATGTGTTATTTCCCACAGGCACGTGAGAATCGTTTATTTAGTTAAACTTAAACCCGATGTCTATTGTGCGAAATCGATACGCAACCTTCTTACATTTTGATTTAAATATGCTTACATAAGATATTATTTGCTTTTAAACTAGTCATCCTGAAAGACTTCGTTATAGTCAATGATATTACAAAGAAATAGATATGTTATGTTCATACTAAATTGCGTTCGCAAAACGTCACGGCGCTGCACGATGACAGTTACATAGATTAGGAATTGTAACCAAAATCAGACAGTGCAAATATTTGAAAGTAGGTAGAAAATAGAGAGAAATAAAACAGGTTGTATTTGTGTTATATGAAAAAATATTTTTACTATGTAAGTACCTACGTAACATAAAATATACATTGGAATTATGAGAGTTACACAAGTTAGAATTTTTAACAGAAATATTTATGTACAATTTTAACAAAAAGATATTACACAATTACATCCAGTCTGATTCACTTCGTTGCTTTCGCACTATTGCAATTCACTCTTCTTTTCTAACTTCATTACAAGGAAAGCTAGAAAAACAATTGTGAATAGTAAATCTTAACATGTCACTACGTACACTTACGTTTCATATTAGCTACTCCAGAACTTTAACATCACGGTTCAAACCACAGAACATGGAAAAGTGTTAGAAAGGCGATGTTGGCGGGGCAAGCACGCCACAGAGGTTATGAGCAAATGCTATTACTTCTGCCGAAACGTGAGCTCTGTGATTGGTTAGCGTTCTTTGTACTCGTTTACGTGTAGTGGGACGCAAGCGGCGATCGGTTCTAATCTTTTTCCATGTTCTGCGGTTTCAACTATCAAAGTACCAAATTTAATTATGAAAACTTTCATTAGAATTATTTTTAAATAAATACCACTATGTGTGCTATGGTATGATTAAATCGTCATATTGATACCTAAATTGTCGCATCTGAATTTTTAATCTATGTCGTCGTCTTAGCACTTACAAAGAAACTTAAAAATTAAAAAACACGTAGTATAAAACAAATATTTTTATAAACTTACATGTGATATGTGATCCCTTGAGATTTATTCATTTTAGCACAATAATTTGTGCAAAATCGAAATACACAAGACAGCATTTTTCAAATTTTTGTCAAGCTGTCACTGTGACTCGCTCTGAAGCAAACTGATTGAGACATGTTACAATTGACTCAAAAAGACTTAACTTAAGCCGCGAAGTAACATATCTATTTCTTTGTAATATCATTGGTTATAGTTATTAATATTTCGCAGTTTAAATAGGTTTGTATGGGGAAATAGTAGTGTTATTTTTGCTTATGTTTTTTTTTCAATTAAAAACTCAAGAAAGTTTAAGCCTTTACGAATCATGATCGACGATCATTTAAAATGTAAGTACCTAACGGACTCTGTTATAGCTTTAAACGAGATCACGTGATACTAAGTATATGTCAGATCCTTCCATGTAACTTTATTCAACCTGAAAAAATCGTCACTGCTAGACACTGGTGATTCTTCAACCCACAGCCACAGCTAAACATGGCCTAGGTCTTCATAAAAGACTTCGCCATAATCGCGAGCCTTGGCAGGCGAGTTGGCGATCGCAGTTTAGCGAACTGTACACCCATAGGACGAGGAGGTGTGGTGCTGTTCTATTTCAGGTCAGCACCACGCAGTAAATAACAGGTTACAATGCACCCGCTAAAATCACGCGATTTCCGTACAAATATCATTGAGACGTAAGAGTTAACTAAGCAGTGCTTTTTCTTCATATTAATCCTTCCTGTAAACATAGTCACTAGGAATTTAGAAAACACGACCAGAAGCAACCATACCCAAAACACAGTAAACAAGTATAACTAAATTTATGAAGAATTCTTCAATCGTCAGATAAAACTTATCAGACCGAATAAGTATAAAACGACCAATTTGAAAATGTCATTTGTATAAATGATCGATGACAAATAGGTGACGTTTTCAGAATATAGTAGTAGATTCCGCTTCTAGTTGTTGCGCTATACAGACGTATCGCGCCGCAGCTTTCCCCCACCCTTTGTCTCGCTCAGTCGAGAGTCCTCCTTATATGTTTACAGGTTTACGTGGTTTTGCCCGCGGCTAAATCGGCGGAAACCTAACGGTGCCAACGAAACCGATTTAGTTTAACGCTGTAAAGCGGTTCTGTTGATAGGGAGCAACAGACAGCGCCTTTTTTAAGGCACTGAAAGTTTCCCTCCGCCGCCGGTACGCCGGGGGAGTTCCTTGGCCCCCTGGAGGGTCTGCTTGAGATTGCGAGGCGTTCCTCCTCGCTTTTGAGGCACTAGGAATACTCCCACCAGCCACTGCCGGGCGTGTCCCCCCTTCCTCTCCTGCAATTCCATCCCTGAGGGAGCGTATCCCGGGTTCACCCGGGCCCTCCCGAAGGTCAGCTAGGCGTAGGCCACACACCCTACTTTGTAGATTACCTACTTAGTAGTACACCGGTAGGGCACATTGTTCCGACACACCCCAGACCTGTACACCTACAGGAAAGGGAGGTACACACCGTGTACACCTCCGAGTTTCTTACCGGTTCTTCTCGGAGGTTGCGACTTGCGAACCGGCAGTAGAGTCACGTCTACACACTAACCGCCGTAATGGCGGAAAAATCCCTCCTGGGGGAACTCTTTAAGTTCCTCCAGGCAAATTATCCTGAAGTAGTTCGTCGTTTCGACGACTACCGAAGGGATAGCCCCTTCTCCCCGGACCCGCCTCGCTCGGAGGAGCCGGAAGAGGTAGCGCCCTCCGCGCACCCTCCGCCCCGCCCGTCAACGCCCTCTACCCCATCCCGCTCGCGCTCGCCGCTCCCGCTGGCGCAGCGGACCCCTCTCTCCCCCCCGGAGGAGGCATGCCCCTCTCCCGCCCCAGTCTCCGTGATGGAGTGTGACGTTCCGGAATCGGACTCCACTTCCTCTCTTTCCGCCACCGATGATGATGAATTCATCACGGTGAAACGCGCCAAACGCGCCCGCAAATCGCGCAAATCGCGCAATTCCCCGCCCCCGCCTCCCCCCGCTAAGGTCGTTAAGACCCAAAAGGGGCCCTTACCGTCGGCCGCCTCCCAGCCTTCTGGGACAAAGGCCACCACCCCATCCCCCACTCAGGCGAGCAAAGTGCCGCCTATCTTCGTCCAGGACAAATCGTCCTGGAATGTAATCAGCGCCGCCCTGAACGAGCGCAAAATCGCGTTTTCGCACGCGAAGACTTGTGCCGTGGGCATCAAAGTGGTGGTACCCACTTCGGGTGACCACCGCTCCCTCACCAGCTTTCTCGACGGGAGGATGATAGGGTACCACACCTATCCCCTCCCGGAGGAAAGGGAACTGCGGGTGATCATCCGCGGTCTCCCGAAAGAGCTGGACACTCCGGCCATCCTTCACGACCTGCAAGGCCAGGGCTTCCCAGCCAGGCAGGTCCACCGTCTTTTCAAGGGGCGCAGGCGCGAACCTTTCGACTTGGTCCAGGTGGTCCTAGACCACTCGGCCGAGGGAAAGGCAGTCTTCAACGTGAAGACGATCTGCGCCATTAGCGGCCTTAAAGTTGAACTCCCCCGTAAAAAGGGGTTCCCTGGGCAGTGTCATCGCTGCCAATTATATGGCCACGCAGCCCGGAACTGCCATGCTCGCCCAAGGTGCGTAAAGTGCCACGGGGACCACGGCACAACCGACTGCGCGCGTGACAGGGAGACGGCGACCACGCCGCCCGGATGCGTCCTTTGCGGAGGTCTTGGACACCCTGCGAATTATCGCGGATGTCCCAGGGCCCCAAAGGCGCAACCCCGCCCAGTGGCCTCAGCCCCCTCCTCTCGACCCACCCCCCATAATACGGGGAAGCCACGGGTGATCATCACACCGTCGGCTTTCCCCTCTCTCCGACCATGCCGACCTAACGCCTGGGCTAAACCCCTAATGGCGTCCATGGCCCCCGCGCCCTCCCCCGCCCCGACCCCCAGTCTCAGCCCGGCCGTGGTAGCAGCTCCGCCTGCACCACCGGCTGTACGAGCTGTTGCCCCCCCCCCACCACCAACACCCAAAGCCCCACGAGCTGAGCCGTCCCCCTCGAGGGACATGGAGGCCCAGCTAAACAGACTGGCCAATTTTATGGAGGACATCGACTACGAAGAGGTCGATGTCATCTGCCAGAAATTGGACGAGTCTGTGGGCAACGCCCATTTAAGGATTAAAATCCTCGTCGAGCATAGGGCTCTTCTTCAAACAATCAAATCCTTCCATCAATAATGGATAATACAAAAAATAGAATCAAGCCGAGGTCGATCACCATAGCATTTTTCAATGCTGATGGCCTTTTAGACCAACGGGATGAGGTATCCCTCTTCCTGACCGAGCACCAGGTAGACATCCTTCTGGTTCAGGAAACCCGTCTCAAACCTTCTTTTCGCAATCCTAATATTGCGAACTATCTTATTGTCAGAAATGATAGGTCCACACGTGGCGGCGGCACGCTTATCTACTATAAGCGTTCTCTACACTGTGCCCCAATCGACCCCCCACCCACGACGGACATAGAAGTCTCCTTATGCCGACTATCTATGACCGGCCACAGGCCCATTCTCATCGCTTCGGCCTACCTCTCCGGTAACAAAACCCCAGTCAGGAGTGACTTTGAGGCCCTTTTCGCTATGAATGAAACCGTCTTTATAGGCGGCGACTTTAATAGCAAAAACACCCAGTGGGGATGCCTATGCACGACCACTAGTGGCACGCGCTTAAGCAGACTCGCTGAAACCCTATCCTTTGACGTTGTGCCGCCTCTAGAGCCCACCCACTACCCTTACAACGTCGAACATCGTCCCGATATTCTTGACATGGCTATTCTAAAGAATGTAGGCCTTCGGCTTCATTCGATAGAAGTCGTGCATGCCCTCAACTCGGACCATCGTCCGGTGATAGTTCGTCTCGGCTCCCCGGAGTCATACTCTCCCCCCATGAGGTCGTTGATAGACTGGGACAAACTCAAGTGTAAACTTGAGGATTGTAACAGCCCCCAACTTTCCTCAATCCCCGACGACATTTCTTCGCCAAATGAGGCTGTAGAAGCGATCGACGCTCTCACCAGTCACATCTCGGTCGCCATCGGCGATTCGTCTAGGCAAGTGCCGGAGATGGGAAACCATCGTTTCAGGCTGCCTGATGACGCGCGAGAACTGCTGAGAGCCAAGAACGCGGCTATCAGGGCCTACGATGCGTGTCCCACCGAGGAAAATCGGGTTCTTTTGCGCGGCTTACAGCGTGCTGTTAAGCAACGTATTAAGGAGCTCCGAAACAATCGGTGGGACGATCTACTTAAAGAAATCTCGCCATCTCACCAGGCCTACTGGAAGCTGGCGAGAACCTTTAAGTCGGACATAGTCGCATCAATGCCCCCCCTCCAAAGACCCGATCAATCGTTAGCGCTTGACGATAACGAAAAAGCCGAATGCATGGCTGACAGTCTAGAGGCACAGTGTTCCCCTAGTACCCTCCCTTTCGACCAAGACCACCTTCAAATGGTGGACGATGAGGTCCAGCGCCGCTCGGTCATCCCCCCCTCAACCCCTCTCACCCCTACTACCGTTGATGAGGTGCAGGCGATAGTCAAAGGTTTCCGCCCTAACAAGGCACCCGGGCCGGACCGTATCTCGAACAGAGTACTCCGCGCCCTGCCCGCCCAACTTCTCTGCCTATTGGTGGCAATCATTAACGCCGCAATGACCCACTGCGTCTTCCCCGACTCGTGGAAGGAGGCGGAGGTCATAGGCATCCGAAAACCGGGAAAAAACCCGGCCGACCCCACCAGCTATAGGCCCATCAGCCTCTTAAAGACTATGGGCAAGATATACGAACGCGTATTAGTTTCCCGATTAAGAGATTACCTCTTCTCTAACAATCTCTTAATCAACGAGCAATTCGGCTTCAGAGCCTCCCACTCCTGCGTCCATCAGGTGCACCGCCTCACGGAACACATTCTGGACGGTCTCAATAGACCCCGCCCCTTGGGAACGGGAGCGTTGTTCTTCGACGTGGCGAAAGCGTTCGACAAAGTCTGGCACAACGGCTTGATTTACAAGCTGTACGAACTCAAAGTGCCGGACAGTCTCGTGCTCATCTTACGGGACTTTTTGTCGAATCGCACTTTTCGTTACCGAGTTGACGGCACTCTCTCCTCCCCTCGACCCATCAGAGCCGGAGTCCCACAGGGCTCTGTGCTATCACCCCTACTCTTCTCCGTTTTCGTAAACGACATCCCCAAGACTCCAGACACGGAGCTAGCCCTTTTTGCTGACGATACCGCCATTTACAAAACCGGTCCAAACTCAAAATATGTGATCCTAGCGCTACAGCGCGCGGTCACCAAATTGGGTGAATGGTTTAGAAAATGGCGTATCGAAGTCAATCCCGACAAAAGTGCAGCGATGTACTTCGGGCGGAACATCCCCGTAGCGCCCTCCCCTAATCCGTCCCGCCCTAATGTTCCCACTCATTTCACCCTATTCGACCAGCGGATCCCATGGGTCAAGCAGGTCAAATATTTAGGTGTCATCCTTGACCGACGACTATCGTTCGCATCGCACATCAATCGCGTCTGTAACCGAGCGAAGTTCTACACGCACCGACTATACCACCTAGTCGGCCGCAAGAGTAAAATGTCGCTTAGAAATAAGTTGACAATTTACAAAACTTGCATCCGCCCCGTGATGACTTACGCCAGTCCGGTGTTTGCTCACGCCGCCCCATCCCTCCTTAAGAAGTTTCAAACACTTCAAAATCTCTTTTTGCGTCGGGCCGCGGGTATCCCGTGGTTCGTACGCAACAATAATATCCACCGAGATCTCGAAATCCAATCCATTGCCCTCTATATGAAAGAAGCCTCTCAACGCTTTTTCGATAAGGCAGTGAATCACCCCAATCCGCTCATAGCGGAAGCCGCCACGTACAACCCCCAGAGGGATGTCGCCTTCCGACGCCGTCGGCCCAGGCACGTGCTGAACGACCCCGACGATCCGATCACCGCGTATGTCACAACAGCCAACACCGCCTTAAGCACTTCAATTACTGCACAACACAGTAGTTCTCCACACCGCACCCGTCGGAGGCGGGTGCGTGGTCCCGCCTTTCATTTCGGCCGACACAATCATGTGCCTGGCCGCTTCTCACCTGCCCCCCCCCTCGGACGGCGACCCAAGCCGAGGTCCGAGCCTACAGAGGCGCCCTTGAGGTCGCTGTCCGATCCCCCCTCCCAGATCGGGCCCGCCAGAATGGAGCCCGACCGTGATCCGGCATGCCACGGCATCTCCGGTTCCGGCGGCGCCACCACTGGTGGGTTCGCCATTTGGTAGGGTGCCATTAGCACCCCACACTGGCCCGATCACGCCCGCTAGTATGGGCCCCGGTGCGAGCGAGCCTGAGGCTTCGCTTCGCGAAGCCTCACCCTCGGTCACACCGGAGTACCGCTAGCGTGGCGGACCTAGGCTGAGCGCCTTCAGCGCTCGCCACACTCTGCCCGGTTTAACTGATTAAAGCCTCCCATATGGGGTTTCAGTGATAGGTCCGTCAAAAAAAAAAAAAAAAAAAAGTGACGTTTTCAAATTAGCCATATTGTATTTTATTCGACGAATATTTCTTATCTGACTATTGAAAAATCAGGCCTTAATAGTTTAAAAAGCTAAAACCCGACTACGAAAATGCAATGATTTAAAACACACCTGTATATTTGCTGTTTTGTTTTTGTACTCAGGTTTTTGACTTCTTACATTTAATACCCCACTCGTTATGACTGCAAACTTTTTTTTTTCAATTTATCCCAATATATTTTTGTAGCTTTTTTTTAACAAAAGGTAGCTTATGTTACCCGGATTATACTAAGGAATTGAATGATACCTTATTTACCAAAATCGGCTCAGTAGTTTAGCCGCAAATGTGGAACCCACATATAATACAACATAGACTGCTGAATTCATTACCCTTTGTTGGCTTTGCCATAGTCGGGAAAAAGGAATATCACCGTCCGTTATTTCGATACTTAATAAACAAATATGTACTACGAGTATAAGAATCAATGATATTTAAAAAGTACCTATAGATAGGTTATGCCCTTACAAAACTATCGAAATATATGTGCCGCTTGCGAACAACTGCACACATGCGTAATTCTTATTTTGTCCTTGTCATACTCGTGAAAAGAACAGTTACTTTCTCTTTCGCCTTGGCATCCATATTGTATGAAGACGTTACAATTGTGACGTTTTAGGGACGCATATTGAGAGCGCATGTAACATATCTATTACTTTTTAAATATCATTGATAAGAATACTATTAGTATTTGTTGACAGAAAAAAGTTATGCATCTATTGTTTACTGGCAGTCCCCAAACTAGAAAAGTGATCCTGTTATTTGAGGACTGGCTGGATATTTGTTATCATCCCCTAGCGACTCTACACTGTGTTCTGTGGTCTACACCAGTTAGAAGAGCGAAGAGCTATCACGAACGGGACTCTCAAGGCCCAGCCGACGCTGTCCGTTGCGGCTTGCAGTTTGGCCATGGGATTTTAAATTCCACATTGGTTTTCCACCGTATGCGGTATTTAAAATACAGTTGGAATATTGTAAGTGTGACTTTCGTCATCTCGTCAGTAGGGGTAGGGGCTTCCGAAAGTTCGTCGTCCGGTACTTAGTCGCCATTACAGAATCTTTCTGCCGCTGCACTTCAGCTCAGCAATTATTCGAGTGATATCGAATATCTTAGGTCTCAGAATTCGTCTTATGATCAAAACCAGTTTACTCACACCGAGAATGAAAGAGATATTTCAAGCTGTACTTTTGTTTAAAATAAAATACGAGTGAGCATGGTCACTTGAGCCTGAGACTCGAATTGACGACCTTTGCTTAAGGTCGCCGTGCCTATCACCTTCAATTAGTTATTGAACCTGAAACTGTTCTACCAGATGAATAAATAAATAATCATGCCAGCTGTTGCCATGTTCAAAACAGGTGCGTCATTTTATGAGCGAGCTAGAAAACAATTACCTTTCTTTGTATTTTTTTATTTATGCACTAAGTAGCCGATGCCCGCTACTTGTTGCGGATAAGAGGTGATGCTTTTTTTTTAAATCATCATCACAAAGTGCGTCTACAGAACCCTACACTTCTCGTAGTCGAACCACGCACTTGGCCAGTGGATATTTCATTTAAATGTGATGATCTGTTTTTGTAATCTGTCCTAAAAGTCTCTACCCTTTAATATTTTAAAATACTTTTTCAAATAAAAGCGATTTTTTATCATAATTAATTATGATGCTCAACTTTTTACAGGACTGACTGATATCAATGATTATTAATTTGTTCCATAGATGACAAAATGAAGGAAAATAGAATTTCACCACGAATTCTTACAAACGACTAAACTAACAGAGAAGCACAAAATCACCAGCGTTTTTTTTTTGCTTTACGTACCTACGTACAATTTTTTTGCATGCATCTGTATCTATGTCTTAAATAGTAGGTATTATGATGACACCTTATTTAGCAGTGACTTATTCAATCAAATATTTATTAATCGTCATTGGATGTTTAAACAATAATTGGAGTAAAACTAAAAGAATTTAACGACGATACAAAAGCGAAACAAATCCATTGCTACAACTCGACCAGTTAAATAACAAACAAAAAATTAGCATATTTACGAATCTAAATATCGCTAAGTACGCTAGCGTTGTGGACAACGGCAATGCACCACGTTGCGGCAACGCTGCGCCGGTAGCGCATGCTTTAGCCGCTGCCGCACTCGCCCTAATAAAACTGAACACTGTAGTTATTTTCTTAGCGATTAATTTGTTCAAAGTATTAGTATAGCCCAATGCTTCTTCGTGATCAGTTTCTGTCACGAATGTTAAGCAACGATGGGAGCGATCACTAATTGGATGGGATGAGTCACTTGGCGGCTTGAAAAACGACCAACGGCGGGGTTATGTTGCCACAGGCGTCGCCCTCGCCGTCTACCAACCCGCAACAGGCCAGCGTGGTGGTACAAAGGCCTTAACCCCTCTCCTTAAATAAAAGGAGTGAGACCCGTGCTCGACAGTGAGTGAAAATTGTTTGTTATACCTTACTTTTACTATTCGTACCCGCTAATAGTCCAGTGTGTAAGCATGGGATGAAACCTTGTGAACGATTCACTAAACCCCTTAGGATTAGGATCCAAGGTTTTAGAGTGTTTGATGCTGTGATTAGACCTCGTGAGTCGCTTACATAATTTAATGTTGGAATGAAACCTTCTGAATGACTCACTGAACCCCTTCGAATAAGGATCAGGGGGTTCAGGCCCAGGGTGAGATGATAGGATGAAATCTAGTAATTCACTGATTGCCCCTTCGGATTACTTAGTATGCAACTTCAGTGACTGTGAAAGCAAAAACGGCTCTGACAGAAAATAATACTGCCGCAAAAGCGAGAGATTTTCTAAACTAAACCAAAACTGAGTTCAATGGGTAGATATTTTGGATCATAATGTGCCATATGTTAATTTTGGGCAGAGTATATAAAAAAAAAATACACTGCCCGAAATTAAAAAAAAAAACTCTGTAACACAATCACAGCTAAAGATTAGTCTAACTACGGATGCACCCAAGTTTTGCGTAGAAAACTTCGATTTATGTAACCAAAATATACAGTACGTTTAAACAGCAAACAACGTTCGCTCATCGAGATGCGGTGGGTTTATAGTGACCAAACGTTTAATTTGTTCGACAATTTTGTTGAATTCAACTGATGGTTTTAGGAGACGAATATAATTGTAATGCCTAGGTAGGTAGTCTCTTGGTCTCTTGTGTAATGTATAGAGCACAGGCCTTCACATCGGGCTATACATTTTGTTAAAATGTCACAACTATTTCATCGGTTAAGGTGCACCACTGTTAAGCAGATGTGCTGTCTGTCGTACAGACCTACTGAAACTGAAAGAAAGTGCAAACTGCGCCAAAACTTACAGCGTATAGGTACTTAGGTATATATTTATCACATCTGAGTTTTATTTGTCTCGTTAGTGGTCCCTATACACTCCCTAGCCAAGAATTCCACAATGATCCAAGAATCTCACAAGCATGCCTAGTTATGAATTATTTTATAAATTGTTATCTGTCCCTAAATTAAAAGCAACAAAGTAGGTAAACATTTGACGACGACGATCACGAGGATTTCCGTCCCTCCGACTCTCTTACTATGATGGGATATTGTTATGAGTGAAAAATATATTATTATATTGAGACAAACACGGGAACTGTTTAATGTAGAGTAAAGTGTGTAGTCAAGAGCAAGCCCATCTATACTTCTATACTAATATTAAGCTGAAGAGTTTGTTTGTTTGTTAGAACGCGCTAATCTCAGGAAGTACTGGTTCGAATTAAAAAAATTCTTTATGTGTTGGATAGTCCATTTATCGAGGAAGGCTTAAGGCTATATAACATCACGCTGCGACCAATAGCAAATCAGTGAAAAATGTAGCAAAAATAATCGCGATCTTATTAACAGAAATTTTATCGGCTCACTAGTTTTCAGCGGCAAATGTGGAACCCACATACATAATTAAACATCTACCAATAGTTTCGTTTAAAAAACCATAGATTTCATATTAAATCTATGTAAAAAAACAGTTGCATGCTTGGCTTTTGAATAAATGCTATTACTCTATACAGGAATATTTTGATGACAAATAGTGAATTGAAATTGATATATGTAACGACTACGGAGTAATAATAATTCATATTTAATTAAATGTAAAAAAAATTGTACCCTATTTTGTTTAATGTAATTAGTATCACGAATGTATTTCTATGCCATAATGGCAGAATATGCTGTATCTTTAAATAAATTAAAAACTTTGTACCAAATTCTCAGAAATAAATGATTGATTGATTGATTGATAATTATAGTATAGGTACGCTAAAATCATAACTTTTCCTGTTGGCTTTCCCGTAATCGGGTAAAAATTACCAATAAGTAGATAGCTTGTTCATATTGTATCTATTCAGTGGAAAAAAACGTATTATTCAACCAACACAGATTTGTCAACTATGGTATTGCAAATTACATAAAGTTTTGTCACTATACTCACTATAGCGATTAATCGCCGCAAGAACCTGCACCTGGATGCTCCCGGTGAAAGCCGCCAAGCACACAGCCTAACTACCTACATAAACCGACGAGCTTTTTATTTTCTTGTCGTGCCATTGCGTTTGTGCGAGTGTGGGGAAGGTGTTATATTTGAGCGGGCCACTTAAAAACGAAACTTTAAAGTTTTTTAAGTCGTTACCGCTAGTACGACCATACTGATGATGTAGGTACTTTATAACTAACAATAAAATTTGGTTATAGGTAGGTAACTAACTCAATTCGACTTGTGACTCGTTGCGAACTTTCTTTTTCTCTTTCAGGTTCTCCCATAGTAGTGCTAATTTAAAATAACTAGGTATATCTACCTACCTACAAAGTTTAATAATCCACAAACATGCATGGTGATAGGTACGCATTCAAAAGTAAGTACCTAGATACAAATAAATAACAGCATGTATACACACACGAATTTGTTACCGATGTAAAAAAAATATGCCATGTAATAATATGAAGCATAGCTGTTCCCCGCGAATTCGTCCGCGTCAATTTCCGTTATTATGATCGCGATTATCTTTGCAACATTTTTCACTCATGCTTCGCTCCTATTGGTCGCAGCGTAATGTTATATAGCCTCAAGCCTTACTCGATAAATGGACTATCCAACACAAAAATAATTTTTCAATTCGAACCAGTACTTCCTGAGATTAGCGCGTTCAAACAAACAAACAAACTCTTCAGCTTTATAATATTAGTATAGATTTATGAGAGGCTATTAGATAGAGATAGAGAATAATAGGCTCAGAATACTTACATACCCATATGTAAGTATTCTGAGCCAATTATTTAGGACAGCACCACAAGAATTTTGTATGGCGAGAGGCGTTGAAGCGGTGCCGCTGGCATACAATTTTCTTGCGTGGGGTGCGGTGTCATGTGAAACGGCTTGTTCATTGGTAGTGTACCAGTCAATGATATTTAAAAAGTATAGATAGGTTATGCCCTTACAAAACTATCGAAATATCTGTGCCGCTTGCGAACAACTGCACACATGGGTAATTCTTATTTTGTCCTTGTCATACTCGTGAAAAGAACAATTACTTTCTCTTTCATGGATTTGAAAAGACGTCACAATTGTGACGTTTTAGGGACGCATATTAAGAGCGCATGTAACATATCTATTACTTTTTAAATATCATTGGTACCAGTTAATAAGTTCTGTAATGTAAGTGCACACAATAACTTTAAAAAACTTTTTTTTCCTTTCTCTCTTGTAGCAAGATATGCGTGAAACGGAACGTATGAAAATAGTATTGCCATGTAAAGTATTATACACTGTCTAGTAGTTTATTAATTTTATCACACTTGTCTCATTTTGTATGAAAATTTTGAACTATCTTATATTATTATGACTTCACATATATATGTCGGCGTACATTTATCACACGTCAATACGAGTAAGTATTCAAACGACAATCTAATTATTTTCAAAGAATAAAAAAAAAGGCGGTAAGAATTGATACTAAGAATTTTCAAATAGTTATACTGTTAGAAGAATGGTGTCTTCCAATTTCTTGTGGATTTATTTATTTATTTTAATTTTGTTTATTATAGAAATCAACAGCGTTAGAGATGAATGTATAAATAATTATAAAATATAATATAATGACCTAAAGTAAAGATAATGACAAGTTTCCTTAATTAAAAACCAAATGTATGTTTTGAAGCACAGACATGTGGATGCTTATGTGCATACAATTTAACAAGCAAGCATTATACAAGCATTCAAAATAAAAAAATTAAACGAGAAGAGAGGAAACTTAAGACGCGGTTCAAACTACATACCCCCTCGTCATGGCATCAACTATCCAATAATTAGTCGTTTCGTTTCTTAACTTCTTATTTTTATTGCACCACAAAGTGAAATAAAGAAATCAGTTAAAATCAGTTTTATTTCTGCAAATAGGCCCCAGGAGGCGCTTTTACACGTCCCAATTTAAACCTACCACTGCTTCGGGACAAGTCTGGGCTTCGGGACAAGACACTGGTGGTTGGTGTAGTAACCAGTTGTCCTTTGGTCCCGGGCTGAAAGGAGACTTACGTATCTTCGTTTGTCATCGTATCGTTTAGGACACATACTCAAACAGACATTTTTAAAATATTAAATTCTAAGTTTTGCAAAAAACATTATATTATTATGGATTTGATTATTTATTTATTGTCGCTTAGTTCTACCCTAATCCTGTTTTCAAGCTAGCCGAAACAAATTGAAAAGGAGAAATTGGTAATTGATGTTGACAACATTGTTAATTCATTTTTGTGAATATTCATTCATTCAATCAGAATCATTCAGTCAGTCAGTCATTCAGCTATGGGGGTGCTGTCAACTTCTTGGAAACCTAATTTTTTGGGTTTATTAAAATTTTTGAACAATTTCAACTGGATCATTGTGTTTTTTAGCTTAATTAATCTCTCAGTATGTATATACGAGGATCAGATAGGCAAATTCGACTGGTAAATTACCTTTTTAGGTTATAATATTCATGTCACTGCTGGTTTACAGTTTGATGAATTTTTAATGAAATTATCACTTTCAGGCGACAAACATACGTAGGCAGGATAAAATTCTCACAATTTGACACAGTTTCCACGGCAAAGAAAATTATTGTAGCCACTGAAGAGAATGTTTTGGCGGCTTTGAATCTGAAGACAGGTAATTGATTTTTATTGACTGTGTCCGTTTTTAATTAGTGATGTACAGTGTAGCAATTGTAGTGTTTTGTCAAATGGAAATAAAGTTATATTATTAATTTATTGATTCGACAGCAACCAATGAGAATATCTTATTGAAATTTGTACATGATAAACTAAGTCAAACATGGAACAGTAACTATTGCAAATCATTCTGTGTTTCATACAAATATACCAATGAATCTCTGTAAAATTATAAAATGTGAACCTCAACTCATGTCTATTTTACCATACTAGATGAAATATACCTAGCTATCTTTATTAGATTCTAAGCCACTTATGTACTACCAATAAAATATTTTGGAAAGGAAAGTTATAAATTATGAGAAATAATGTAACAAATGCTATACTTATATATTTTGACCTTAGTTTTTGATAGTAATTTTCTTTTTTTTTGAAGCCCTTTGGCCCTGTTTTTAAACCTGAGATGTGGTGGGTTTAAGCTTTTCAAATGCAATTTGGAAAAATTTTGAATTGAAGGAAGAATAGAAGAATTATTAATACATAAAAATCAAAAACTATTCTAGATGAATACCTCACAATCTAACTGATTGCTGTTTCTCAAAGTAATCTTGATCTTCAAATAAGATAACAGAATGACCTGGTTATTTAAATACCTACTTTATTTTATCAACCTTTGATTCTAAATTATGGTAGTCAGTATTTAAATGTTTTTGGATTGCAATGCTGTTTTTCGCTGCATCTATTTTGAAAGATTAATGTAACCGTATTTTGTTATTTGCTAGCTTGTCTTTTCTTTAGACCAAGGTGGTAATTTCAATTATTAGTAGTGTTCTCATAAACTCAAGTAACCAATTATTAATCCCTCGATCGTGAGTTATTCCAGACACAATTGAAATCAATTGTTATTGTGGCACCTGAGTGCCTCCTGGGGGTTGAGGGATTAAACTTGTTTTAATATTACTAGAAACATAAATTGTTATAATTATATTTTGAAATGATCTTTACCCTTAATCATACATGGAGGAATCTAATAAGTCAATATATTGTTTTAGGACAAGTAGTATGGCGTCATGTACTGGAGACTGCATCCACAGGCAACATCCAGCTGTTGCATGTGACAGAGAAAGTTGTCACTGTTACTGGCTCTAACCCATATCTAGTGAGAGGGTGGGATTCTACCACAGGTAATCTAATTTTTATCCTTCCTTATTAACTAGGAGAACCCTAAAAAAGGTTTGATACTTGTTAGTAATAGGGATTTAAGTAAGTGCTTATAATCATCCCACTGCAGGGCAAAGGCCCACATCATTGAATTCAAGTTGCCACAGCAATAATGGGTACAGACCTGGCAGGGCTAGTGATCACAAACCCGAGCAATGTTCAAAAATTCGAAACTCTTGTCTCCAGACCCACGGATCAAACTAGGGCCCCGAGATCTTGGTCCAGTATTTAAACCACTCACTGGACCAACAGGGTGTTAATTGTGATTTATTCATAAATTATTTTCACTAACACAAAATTGCAGGTGTTCTGTTATGGGAATGGTCATTGACTCTTCAAAAAGATGACCATGCAGAGTTCTCGGAGTGGTGGGTTCAGCATGGCATGCTGGTGCATATGCTGCCGGTGTTTGGATCGCACTTGGAGGTCTCCATGTATAACTTGATTACTGGCCAGAATCGTGGAGCTACATCCAAGCTGCCAGCCATTTGGACCAATGATGGGTAAGCTTTGTTTGTATTTGGCACATGCTAGACTTATGGTTGGATAAAGCTGTCAGAAAGATGTTAACATTTGATGTGATGTGATGAATTGATGAATTGCAGTTTAGACTGTTGCATGCTAATGTCCTAAATAACCTGTTTTTGTATATGGAAGCAGCAATCATATTATTACCAGCTAAAAACATCATTCATTGAATAAAAATTAAAACTTAATGGGAGTTGAACCCACAATCAATCACTTACTAGGTGAATCTTTCCAATTGAAGTTAGTCGACTTATAACATTCTTTATGTTCAGGTTGCTCTTAATCGCGATTTCTTAATCATCATTTCCCTGCGGTTTTAGCGAATACTATACAATTATACTGTATACAAATAATTTAAATACATTTAAACATACCTATTTATATTCTTTCAGATGTGTGCTATCACCTCCGTACTACAGCTGTGTATCAGGAAGCATGGGAAGTCAACTGCTGCTGTCCCTTGATGTTACCTCAAATGCAGTACAGATTATCAGCAAACCACTTTCCCAGTACATTTCTACAGACGACAGTACACTTAGACCATTAGACGCTAATAGTATCCAGCCAGGCTTTATTATAGGGGACAAAAAGATTGTTCTTATCAAAAACAATGAGTTCGAAGTGTTGGGAGTTGCCGTGGCTGACGAGTCGGCCAGTGTAGCGTTAGTAGACAGCACCAATGGACCTATGGTTTTGCAAGCTTGGACCGATGAAGAGAAGGTTTGTAGGAAGAACTGTAATCCTTTAGACTATGGCACCCCATAGTGATAAGTTAATAGATAACAGTTCCGTACAACTATAACACTTCGAAACGTTCCCGATTGAATCTATACACCCTGAAATTTTAGTGGTTGTTTTCCCGCAGTAATATGATTCTATCTTAGTAGTACAATAGATTTGAGCAGTTTTTTTTTATTTAAATAAAAAATAGCAGTTTCACTGTTGTGATAAACGAAACTCGAAAGCAACCTCGAACCAATGGTACTAGCCGCGCCGCAGTCAGTCACCTGCCGGGGTCATTGCCCCTCGCGCGGTGCAGTTTATGCTGTATTACTTAGTGCGTAGAGCTTCTTTTGTTTTGAACATTGATTTCGTGCGGCAAGCAGTACCGAAACACGTCACATTTTGTAAAGATACTATCGTATCTCACGCTTTTGAGTTGATGATTATTTTTTTGATTAATTGAGAACAACGATATCTTTATTTTCAAAACATAACTCGCACGATTCGATGGTGCTACTAAAGGTAAATCGTTCTGTTGCGGGAAAACAACCACTAAAGTTTCACGGTGTATAGCTGTTATCATGTGTCATACTCTCCATATTGAAAATGTAACCTTACATATGTACGGTTGGCCAAGAAAGTGGTTTGTCACCGTTAGGTTGAAAGTCATTTTCGCGTCAGAGAACAACAGGGTTGATTTTCCCATGCAAATATATTCTTACAGCTAGTAATACTTAAACGTCATATTACCTATCGCTATTTTACTGACACATGTTGTCAAAACTGGTACACCACTTTCTTGTCCGACCATCCATCCGTGCATGACGTTGGGTTGAATGCCACTAAGTTGAAAAAGCAAATGATTAAGTAGGCGCCCTTTGGCGAGGGTGTTTTTCTATCAATGATTGTCTATTTAGTTTTATGATATATCTAAGTCAAGTTATCCGAAATTCCATATTTATTTACGAATTTCATTTGCCATTTTTTACATTTTACAATTTACTTTTAACCATTCCGATATCTGAATGTTTCCATCAGTTTTCAGCTAGTTTAATCCGAAAATAAATCTTTAATTAAATGCAATACATTATTTAGAAATTGTAATTTTTTATTTTATTTTTATTTATTCTTTATGTAAAGACCTTTTTCTTAAATTTAAGCTTGACCTTTACGATATTACCCTTTAATTCTGAAAATCCATTTGCTAATGTCCTTCTAATTCTATTTTCCCTAGGGATTCTCTCTCGTAGCCCACAGCGCGTCGTCAGGCAAGGAGGTGACCGAAGTCCGGTGTTCGGACGGTTCCTTTCGCCCGGTGGAGCCCGAGCTGACCGCCGTTCTATGCAGCAAGACGCCGCGAGAGATGCACGCCTGCCGAATACTGGTCACAGCCGCCGATGACTCGCTACACTTGATGCAGCAAGCGGGTAAGTTAAAAATCTATACTAATATTATAAAGCTGAATAGTTTGTTTGTTTGAATGCGCTAATCACAGGAAGTACTGGTTAAAATTGAAAAATTATTTTTTTGTTGGATAGTCCATTTATCGAGGAAAGCTTTAGGCTATATAACATCACGCTGCGACCAATAGGAGCAAAGCATCAGTAAAAAATGTTGCAAAAATAGTTGCGATCATTATAACAGAAATTGACGCGGACGAAGTTGCGGGCAACAGCTAATATCCTTATATCATAGCTAACAGTGCTTACAATGCATTGGCAAGTGAGTCAATAACTACACTGCTGACAGTGCCCACAAATTATAGACAAGTGAGCCAGTAACCACAGAGTTGATAGTGTTCACAATCCATAGACAAGACCTTATATCATAGCTAACAGTGCTTACAATGCATTGACAAGTGAGTCAATAACTACACTGCTGACAGTGCTCACAAATTATAGACAAGTTAGCCAGTAACCACAGAGTTGACAGTGTTCACAATCCATAGACAAGACCTTATATCATAGCTAACAGTGCTTACAATGCATTGACAAGTGAGTCAATAACTACACTGCTGACAGTGCTCACAAATTATAGACAAGTGAGCCAGTAACCACAGAGTTGACAGTGTTGTGTTCACAATCCATAGACAAGACCTTATATCATAGCTAACAGTGCTTATAATGCATTGACAAATGAGTCAGTAACTACACTGCTGACAGTGCTCAAAAATATAGACAAGTGAACCAGTAACTAACCGTGTTCACAATCCATAGACAAATGGATCAGGATCCATATAGATGAGTGCTCACAAATAGATTAGTGGTCCAGTAACTACTCAACTAACACTGATCACAATCCATAGACAAGTAGGTAGGTAAGCACACGATCCGTAGACAAGTGCGTCACTGTTGGTGACCAAAATGCTCACAATCCATAAACAAACAAGATACAAAAATATGATAAATGCCATCACTAAAACTTTATATTTGTGAAAATTAATTATTGACTCCCATGTACACACAACGGCAGGTCAACCTACCCAAAAAGTAAAAGGGGCCATTGAATTGATTTTCAACTTTAAGTCCAACAGTTAGAGATCAAGATCGATTGAGAAAATTTTACGTTTTGTGGTAGGTTGACGTGCTGTTGTCTGTACGTACACGTAAATTTTTCGTTTTACATTTTTTTTGTTTATTGTGTACATTTTTTACGATGTCATATATGTACATATATTAAAAAGATATTTTTTATTCTTAACTTTAATCTTCAACTCAGTAACGATTTACAAAAAAAGTAATAACAATGTATAAACTGTTTATTACAGGACGTGTAATATGGACTCGCGAAGAAGCCCTAGCGAATGTTGTGGCGGTCGAGTTCGTCGACCTGCCTGTATCGGACCTAGAAGCCGCCATCGAGTCGGAGTTTGATCAAAAAGAAGGTTTGTTTCCCTATTAATGGTACAACAAATATTAAAAGTTTTTTAAGCAATACTGGCATACTAGTATTATTTGTCTGTTGATAAAATTAACTACATGCTGTGTATAGACAACAGCACGTCATCAGGCTAAAAACGCAGGGGCAACTTATGGAGTTGAAATAGGTGCGATAAATTTGCTAGCCACTGTACAGTCAGCTAAAGTGTGTATACACTTCTGACTGATGTTGACTCTTAATAAAACCATATAAGGTTGGTAAAACCAAAAAGTGTTTACATACTTTTGCATCTGACTGTACATAACATTATACCACAGATTCATAATGCTTCCGATCTTAATGCAGGAAATATAATGTATTAGAACATTTTTAAGGGGTTTCTTGTATGTTAATTATAGTTTCAGAGCGCTATACGCTTCCTATCCTTAAATATACGACTAAGAAACGAAATGTTGAAATTGACAATAGCTCAATGTCTGTTGATATTGTGTCAATATTGTAGTGATCCAGACAAAAAAATTGGTTGCCTGTAAAGTCGGTATACGGGCGAAAGTTTTACGTGACAACGACTTTGAGTGGTAAAATAATTTTAATATGAATATTCATTCGTATAGTAGGAAGAAGGATGAAATAATAGTAACAATTTAAAACATTTATTTATACAAAGAATTATATTTAAAACATTAATTTATACAAAGAATCTCGCACTGAATTTCATATTAACAAAATTTTATTGAACTGGATTTTATAGAAGCGCAAGACATGAACCGGTGTGTATGCCTATCTCTCTCACTCTCTCTCTCTCGCTCTGTCTCTCTCGCTCTTAGGCGGGCTAACTGTGCTCGAGTGAAAGGGACGCATGCCTTTCACTTTTTATGTCTGTCTCTCTCGCTCTTAGGCGGGCTAACCATGCCCGAGTGGAAGGGATGCGTGCCTCTCACTCGCTCTCATTGTGAGCGCATAACGTGAGCGGAGCGTAACGCAGTTTCTTGAAGTGTCACCCGGCAAACCAATTTATAAGACGTTGTCACGTCAAAAATAAATTGTTTCTAACTCATATCAATGCTTGTTACACAGTAAAAATACTATGAAGTGTTGTAGATGGACAGTGATTTAATATAGTTTTTCTTATTTCTAGCTGCCAAGATGTATAGTAAGTATACGTAGATTGTTGGTGTGGATGTTTACTTAAATGTGTTAGAACTTAGACTTCACATTATAATCTCTATTGACAGATGTGATCAGAGTTGACTTTGAACATTTTCTTACATACTTATCGGCGGTGTTCTTTTGTTGACTAATTTTTGCTTTTGAAACATTTAAAACATGATAATACATGCCTTCTCTTACCTGAAATGTGTTAACAACTTCGGCATATCTAATAATAGAACAGATATGGTACAAAATCTGTGTAATATTTCAAAAAGAGAATTAGCGGTGATAATAACTGGTGAAATAACTGTCTTAGCATCGGACGCAATAGAATTTAATTAGTAAGAGTATTGTTTGACATATTAATTGGAGGGGTGCGCTACTTGTCACTGTAAAACGTATAGCGGGAAATAAACTTAGAAAGGATAATACCCACTTTTGGCTAGATAGAAAACTAAATAATCATAATAGAACAGTAGTATGGTCTAGACACTGCTCGCTCGGACTTGTATTCGACACACTTTACAGAAACCTTGTTCGCACTGTATTAGTACTAAAGTCCAGGTGTGCGTTACGCCAGCGGAAAAGTATCAAATTTCTTAACTTTAACCACACACTTAATTAGAGTGTCAGCTCGTGTAATTGTGCACGAAATTTTGAATTTGTGCATCCAACCCCTATCGAGATATTTTATTTTCTATCTTCTAACCGGTGCCTTTTTTTTAAATTCAGTTTTTGCTCATATCACGCACAAATTCCTCACATCGTGTGTAAAAATAAAACCGGCCAAGTGCGAGTCGGACTCGCGCACGAAGGGTTCCGTACCAAAACGGTAAAAAAAACGGGTTTGTTGTATCGGATAAACTATTTATTATTTACTATTTATTATTTATTTTATTTTGTTTTTAGTATATATTGTTATTGCGGTAACAAAAATACATAATATTATGTGAAAATTTCAACTGCCTAGCTATCGCGGCTCTTGAGATACAGCCTGTTGACAGAGCGACGGACAGACGGACAGACAGCGAAGTCTTAGTAATAGGGTCCCGTTTTTACCTTTTGGGTATGGAACCCTAAAAATGAAGTTTGTGCGTTTTACCGTTCTTGATATACAGGGTGAACTTTTAACCACCTTCCAAATTTTAATATATTAATCTACGAGACAAAAAACAAATGACGTATCTTTTCTTTTGGTATAGCTCTGTATAAAAATGTCAAGATAAAGCACTTCGAAAATGTCCGTCAAAAATCTAAAATTTTTGATACGGCCGCCTAGCAACACTTTTTTTACGCAATGCACATCACATTCATTCATTACGATACTAATCATAAGTTTTTGATTTTCCTTTTATACCTAAACAGGCCTAAAACTGTAAACATTTTAATCTATATAATATTGCGAAAAATATTTTCGGGTGAAAACTTGATTTGCATTTTTTTCATTCGATACTTTTCCACTGGCGTAACGCACACAAAGTCCAGTGGTTTACTTATTAAATTAGTTCAACTAAAGTGCTTACTATCATTTACATACGACAGTTAGTTTTCTGTTTGTGCTAGTAGCGCCCTCTGCACTGAAATTTGCGCAATTTCCCCTTTTGGTTTGTTTTAAACTCGTGTTCAGCAGAACAATGGCCGTACTACACTCTACATGCTATTATTCTTAAAGTTATACATGATCTTACTACGAGTATCATTAAACGAAGGATAGATAGATAAAATAAACAGCTGTTCTTTACAAAAGGTATTAGCTTTTCTATATAAAAGGTGATTTGTAGTGTATCAAAATGGGTGGAAAGGTTGGATACAGTTGCTCGGTTTCCATAGCAAAGTCGTTCATATTTATGAGAATAACAGCCTGTAGAAGTATGGTCGTCATTCTACCGAACCCTGTGTATGATATTTATGCGGTTATAATAGTTTAGTAATATTTTATAAATTATTTTATCTACCAGGTTCTGTGTGGGCCGCGTTCTCACGTCGCCTGCAGACTCAGTTCCAGCAGCTACAGACCTTGATACAGAGCTTGCAAGGAGCAGAGGCTAAAAGAGACACGACCACCGGGCTGGTCCGGGATTACTTCAATTTGCATAAGATTATAGTGCTGGTCACTGACGTTGGAAAGGTAACAACAATAAACAATATATAGAATTTTTATATACTGATTTAAACTTTCATAGTCACTATCATTATAGTTCATTGTTACGAGGTCATCGTCAGAAATGAGTTCTGCAAGCGTTTTGCAAGCGCAATCATGGCATGACATTTGCTTGAGTGCCATGAGTCGTGGGTCGAATAATTTTTTTCTGAATCTGCTCAACAGTTAAATTCCTTGATTGTACACGTTAACAACGACGAAACATGTCTATCTGTAGATATAATTAATACAAAATATCAAAAACTGTTGACATATAAAGATGAAATTTGGCAGAGAGGTAGTTTAAAATAATAATACTCGCTAAGAATAAATTTTAGCGACAGGGGAAGGTTTAAAGTGGTCTTAGCGTTCTGACAATGTGAATATTGATATGTCGTCCAGATATTCGGCATGGACAATCTGTCGGGCGCTATTCTGTGGTCGCGCTACGAGCCGGGCCTGGACGCGTCCCGGGTGGCCATATACACGCGCCGCTCAGCGCGCCACCCGCCGCACGACGCCTATCTCACCATTGTCGGGAAGAATGAGGTATGTATCTCGATCTAGTAATATGCAAGACTCGAGTCCTCCGAGTCCTTTTGCTTACAGCTCGGAGTTATTGGGCTCGACTCTTAGAAAGGATTACTTGGCGAGTGCGAGCTTAACGGCCGGTTCTAATAACCTATCTATCTTCAGTTTTGGCATATCGGAGATAGAAAACAACTTCTGTCTTTGTTTTTCTGGACGGCAAAATCAGAGACAGAAGATGTTTTTATCTCCGATATGCCAAAACTGAAGATAGATAGATTATTGGAACCGGCCGTTAGTAAGCCTCTGAGTGTAACGGGCTCGAGTCCTTTTGCGCTCGTTTAAAAAGAAAGAACGAAATATTTATTTGTCACAAAGCCCAAAATATTTGCAAATAGAAGTGCCAAAAGGGCTTCCACTCAGCATTAGCCGTGACAGTTAGATGCATTAGCATGCAGACAGACATTACATGTTTGTTTGAATTAAAATTATTTTTGCATTGAATTTTTGTAATTTTTTAAGACTTGAGTTCTTTTGAACGGTCGAGTAGGTGCTCAGAAAGCTCTAGCTCAACTTGAATTGTAATCACGGGCTTCTTAAGATCATCAGCAAGCACTCCTCAAGTTTCCAAAACTATAACCTTAAAAGTCTTGTACATCACCAAACTGTACCTCTGCGCTAATAATCTTCAACGTTCACCTGTGCTGGAAAACTTGTATCCTGTCAACACTTTTGACACATTTGTTTGGTCTTAGAATGTTCAGAGCCAAACTGTTTCTTTCATTCTAACATTAACTTACACTCTAGCATCAAAACAAAAATCTAAGGAAGAACCGGGCTCGATTTCTGGGCTCGATTTCTGGATTTGAACAATCAAGCGCTTTAATCAGTTACTTTAGAATCAAAACAATGTAGGTATGTGATGTTGTCCACATTTGTTGATTATTTTTTCATCCATTGACAGGAAACAGGCAACGGGTTAATAATAAGCTTAAATCCGATCCGTGGCACACTAGTGGGCGAGCGCAGACTTGATCTTGATGTACAACTGCTACAGTGTGCACTGTTGCATCGCGCCGATCAGGAGAAACTACACGCGCTACTACTGCTGGACAAAGACGAGAACGTTCAAGTAAGTGTCTTCGGGACCATAATAATATGTACTATGTTGCAATAAATCATATGACTATGACTAGACATAAGTCTTACTTAACGCTCTCCACGATGATTAAGAAGATGATGATTAAGGCGCACACCTAGATGAAAACAGATGTAACTCCAATTGGTCTTTTAAGGTACATCAAAAATATTATTCATTTTTCCAAATATCTACTAAATGTAATTACAGTATAAGTGAACAAATAACTAGACAATGGATCTATTTTCATGGTCTTAGTGGTTATTTAGGAACATTTTAAATATGTATATGAAGGGCGTAACATGAGTATAATTTTGTCTTCTTAAGTCTTGATAATATGTCATGATCATAGATGAATATTTAAATTACATGTTCTGTGATGGTTTATCTTTTCAGATATTCCCATTGTCTGCGGCGTCGTTAGTAGAGAACATGTTCATGTATGTGGCTGATAAGAAAACAGCGAAGGTGCAGGGATACGCTCTTAAATTTGATGGAACGGTAAGCATTATTATTATTCGTTTATAACGTTGTTTTGTGATATAATAACAAAGTTAGCCTCGTACAGTCTTCCGATATTAATGGATATGTGTATGGAATATTGCTTTTCTTTTTATAGCGATAGTTCTGTAAAAAACATATCGATAAAAAGTAATTATTTCTATTTAATTTGATATTTATGGAACATTGATTTATACTGTATTCAAACTAACTTGGCTTATTTAGTAAACAATAATGGCCTCTGGGTGACTATAGACAATCGATAGAGTTGGGATCATTGATTGTAGTAGCGAATTAAATTTAAAATAATAGCTTATGAATAATAAAATATTCGTGATGATAAAACGATTGATATCTAAGATTTTAAAATTAAGCACATTACCGCTGTTGTCACCATGTGAAGCAAGTTTTACTTGTGTGTGTCATATACCAGGTCGTTTTTCTACTTTCGTTTGTTTTATTGACGTTCACTTATTTATTTCTTACCTTACACACCCCAAGTTATTTTTATTATAATTGGATTTTATAATGCTGGACCGACTTCGATAATTATTTTTTTGGTCGGTTATTGCCAGGAGAACATGCTTATGAAATAAAAATTAAATAAATTGCGCAAAAAATTAGAAAATTTAAGAATACCTACTTAACAACAATATTAAATTATTTCAATATGGTGGTTAAGTATTCTTAAATTATGACAATTTTCAGTTTTTCAATTAGCCTTACGGCGTTTGACAGAATGCTTGCTGCAAATATCGTCAAATAGGATGTAAACAAACTGATATTTTTCATAGCCAGTTATATGAAGAAAAGAAGATTGTTGTATATCATACATAATAAAGCATAAATGAACAATTTGTATCTAAAATGTTTTTTATTAATTATTCCAATTTCTAATCAATAGTCATAGTTAAGACAGATCAACGTCTGTCGAGTCCGCTGATCGACAATAAATCTAATCTATCTTTGTGTGACGGCAAGGAAGAAGGTAAACATGGTTAACAACACCACCACCTAGGGTAAATTGTGTTCTATGACCACCACACAACCAATACTATTTTGATACTAAATAGCAAATTCTCAAAGCAGGTTGTAAGACACCGGTCTTTACATTCGTAACGCTAACATTCGTTTATCTGTCTTAACACTAAAATTCAAAGATAAAGTAAATTTACAAAATGTCAAAAATCCGTGTCATTTTTTATCTGTTATGGTGAATTTCGAATTTTGTGTAAAATGTTTTCATAAATTGATAAATATCGGCAGTTTTCAGTGAAAAACAAATTCTAACGAGTTGTTTTTTCATACAAAACTTCTATACACAGAATACATAGTGAGATAAAGTCAGGAAAACGTGTTTTTGCAATGAGTGCTGTTTGTTTACCAAATAAGTCAAGTAGTAGTAAGAATAAATTGACTATAGTATATTTTTAAACTGATGGGTTGATATAACTTTGAACTAGGTGGTTACTTGAAAGGAGATTCGCAACTTTTCAAAGATTATAGATTTATTAATTTAAGTACAAAGTAATTTTATGTGACTTAAACTATGTTACTTAAATTACTAAAAGTTAGCCAAAAAGGAATTTACATTAAATAAAATAAATTATTGACAATATAAATCAGAGAGCTAAGAAATACGACTGTTTCACCCAAATGCATTAGTCAAGTTGAAACCCGGTGTGTACGACCTCCATGGCGGAGTGGCGTACACACCGGGTTTTAAGGTGTCGCCTGCTCCGAGGTCCCGGGTTCGATTCCCGGACGGGTCAATGTAGAAAAAAAGTGGTTTTTCTACATTTTCTCGGGTCTGGGTGTTTGTGGTACCTTCGTTGTTTCTGGTTTCCGAAATACGAATGCTTTAAATAGTTATTTAAATTGGGATCAGAACGATGTACCTATGTGATGTTGTCCACATTTATTAAAAAAAAAAAAAAAACAGTAACATTTTCCTTCAGATTAAAAAAATATGGCTTTATCTGATATTTTGCGTACTATGAGCTATAAAGAAATAAAAACAAAACAGTCAATTTGAAAACCTCCTCCTTTTTGTTTTGAAGTCGGTTAAAAAGAAAGAAAATATTTATTATGTACTACATTATTATAGCTAACACAGTTAACAGAAAATTACGGCTCCTCGAACTTCCTTAACACATTCATGTCTGTGAGACCATGGAAATACACATACAAAATTTCAACCCAATCGGTCAAGCCGTTTAGTAGTTGACATACCGCTTACCGGGTCCCGCGGTAAAAAGAAGCCTTTGTTCATCAGGGATAGTGTCGGATTGTAATGGTAAAATATTTTTTCAAATCGGTCCAGTAGTTTCGGAGCCTATTCAATACAAACAAACAATCAAACATTTCCTCTTTATAATATTACTATACAATATGTTATAAAAACCCTGTCCGATCCATTAAGGTGTTATTAGGTATCTATATAAGATTCTATTTGTGTAATAATTATCATGAAACATTAGAATGAAATTACCCCATGAAAAAAAAATACAAAATTCACTACATTAAAAAAGCTTACATGGCAATCCCAAGAGGCGGTGACCGGACGTGCGGGAGGCGCGGAGATGTGCCGGCGCTCGCACTCACAGGTAGCGAAGTCATGACCCCATTGTCTTTTGCTGACCTCCCTGTACATAAATTCAAATCATATATCAAAGTTGTTTTAATGAAAAAGGGCTATTACACTATTGATGATTATATAAATGATAGGAACGTTTGGCTTTAAATTGTATCAGCTCGCACTGGCATATATCTTATGTAAACATGTTTATTTAAAAAGAGGCTGACAATAGTGACCGAGTTTCTTGCGCTGCTTCTTCTCGGCACTAGCCCACATTTGTCCCGAAGCAGTGGTAGGTTAAATATTGGGACGTGTAAAAGCGCCTCCAGGGGCCTATTTGCAGAAATAAAACTGATTTTAACTGATGATTGACCCCGTTACTTATTAGTCAGATAATAATGTGTCAATTGTACGAAACTGAGACTTCTTGGTAGCTCTGCAAGTAGCTTTTTTATTTGGTAGTATGAGGTCACTCAATAAGGACACTGATTTGATGGTTGTGGCGAAGATGTTGTTCCATATTTCTGCCACCGTCAGAAATACAGGCTTCACAGCGTCGCACTAGGTTGTCCCGCACCGATTGTAACACACTCATATCCGCTTTAAGCGCAACAATCCGCACATGCATTTTTGCTTCACTGTCACATAATTTAATGAAAACTATTTGTAGAATACGACATTTCGCGGAGCAGAACGGTACGACCACTCGGAAGTAATGTCTTCGCGAAACTGACCTGTCGTAATAATAAATAATAATAATGCATGATCAGGATATATCCACCGACACGTGCCGCGCGGCGAGTTGAATCAAAGCGGGCGGCTACCTTTACGCTGTGTCAAAGGCGCCGCCTATGTTTATTGCGGTGCAGAAAAGCGAGTAGTTTGCTTGCGTCAATGCCGACAATAGAGCCGCGCGACGGGGAGTGTTAACACATTTTGAAAATTTCCCCATTGTAGGGTAAATGGGTGATAACCTGTTGACTTTAAAAATCGATAAAAAAGTTGTATTCATGAATTACGTAATTTTGATACTTATTTTGGTTATGTTAATATAGCAACTTTATGACCCTTTCGGATCGGACAGGGTTTTTATAACATATTGTATAGATTGTATGATTGTTTTTGGTGTATCCAGTCAGTGGTGGCTCAAAGGACGTGGTCGCTGAGCCTGGGCGGGTCGGAGGGGGGGCACCGCATCGTGGCCGCGGCCGCCAAGGCCAGCGCCGAGCGCGTGCACTCGGCCGGCCGCGTGCTCGGCGACCGCTCCGTGCTCTACAAGTACAACAACCCAAACCTGGTGCTGTTCGTCACTGAAGGACCTGACGCGATACACAAAGGTAACTGGCGTGTTTTTAATTTGGCAATCATCATCAGCCTATCGCAGTCCCCTGCTGGACATAGGCCTCCAGTTGCACGCCACTTGAAAACGAAAATGAAAATATTTTATTACTTTTCATATAGGTGGAACAAACAAGTGATTGGGACCCTCCTTTTAAGCAGATAATATGCCTGTTGTAGAAGCCACTTAGGTCTCTACCTCTCGCCACTTCAACTTGCTAATCCGGTGGGCTATGTCGGTAACTTTACTTTTCTACCGGATAACCTTATTTCTGATTTTATCCCTAAGAGAAACTCCGAGCATAGCTCTTTCCATAGCCCGCTGAGTGACTTTGAACTTTTGGATTAGCCGTACCGTCAGTGTTCACGTTTCGGCTCCATATGTCATGACTGGTAGGACGCACTGATTAAAAACTTTCGTCTTAAGGCATTGTGAGATTGACGATGAGAAGACTCGACGTAGTTTCCCAAACATAAAATTTAATAAAATATAATAAAATTTTGTAATTTTGCAATGAAATATTATTTTCGAGCTTTCCAAGCCACCTATGCCTCTGGCGTGACTTGCTTTTTACAACTTCCATATTGCCACAGAAGCCGGGACCGACGGCTTAACGTGACTATAAGGGTTATAGTCCCCTTCCAGACCGAAACCGACTGAGAATCGGACCCGGGATCCTTGCATAGTAGACGGACCACTGCACCTCTACTCCAACCGAGTCGTCGGGTGTGTTTTATTGTATAGTTGTCAATGTCTTGCCACTGCACATTGGACAATACATACATAACATACTGTGTACTCGTTAAGCTATGGCCTTTACTGCCAGTTCGTCAAAATTTAGTCAATATTGTGATTTAGTAAGATTGTTCTACTACCTATATGTGCCTAATTTCCTATCTATTACATCGCTATCTTACCTACACGTAAACATACAGCTGACAGCAGTGACAACGAAAGTACATTACAATTCACCGAGCTATATCACGATATGACTAACTGACTAATTGGACAAATCGACTAATAGGTTCCTTCATCTGCTAAATTTTTCATTGGATAATATTGAATTGCAATGACATATATCATGAAATAATCGACCATATAATAAAATGCCGGCATATCAAGTTCTTATCCAAGAAAATCTTGATCGACTCAGTTAAGACGTCCGCTGACGACGGACTTTCAAATTGATAGCTTAAAATTGAATCGAGTTACGCAAACGAGGGATCAAAAAACTTGATGTAGTTGCAAGCGACCAAGGTTTGCTTGGATCAGATCTTGATGTGCCTTTATACGATATGTCCAAGATGTATATTGCGGTGGTTGCAGACGTGGTGGTGGCGACGTGCGTGGACGCGGCGTCGGGAAGCGTCGTGGCGGCGGCGGCCACGAGGCGGGCCCGCGCGCTGCCGCTGGCCGTGCACAGCGATAACTTCCTCGCCTACGTGTACTACAGCGACAAGCATCGCCGCACGGAGATCGGTGAGCACGCACACATCCCACAACCTGGCGAACCATTGTGAACCTGTGCTTTAAAACAGTCTACTTCTTAACGCGCTGTAACAGTCTAAAATAACACCAGTATTCAAGGGTGGGAAAAGGGATGATATCAATAATTACAGGCCAATTTCAGTCTTACCGGCCATATCCGAAATTTTAGAGAAATTATTGAACAATAGGTTACTAGAATATTTTACTAAATATGACATCATATCATCATCTCAGTTTGGGTTTCGACGAGGTATATCTACAGAAGATGCAGTGATATCTATTAGTCCATAATTACAGATAAACTTGATAACGGCAATAAATGCCTAGGAGTATTTCTGGACCTGAAAAAGGCCTTTGATACCGTGTCTCTCCCCATCCTTGAAAGCAAGCTAGAAAAAGTTGGAATAAGAGGTAACCAATTGGCAATCTTCAGAAATTACTTAGCAAACAGAAAACAAAGGGTTAATGTAGGGCAATATACCAGTGAAGATATTCGGGTATCTTGCGCCATCCCGATAGGAAGCATTTTAGGCCCGACACTGTTCTTAGTCTACATAAATGACCTATGCAACATGAGGATCAAAAACGCTAGGATATTTTCGTACGCTGATGACACTGCCATTTTCTTTAGTGTATTGTCCTGGAAGGATGCCAAAGCTGATACTGAAAAAGGTATGAGGCTGATATTAAATACGTTAAATACGTCTAATAATATATAAAACAGACAATAATAACTTCACAAGAAACACATACAAATAAATAAACAAAAAATAAATAAAAACAGAAACAAGAGAAAAAAAACTAAAAAAAAATTGGATGCCATATGACAATTTTGTGGTAGAGAGAATACGGCTTGAGACAGTTAGCATTATCAGCACTAGATTATAGCAGTATCATCACTTTAGAACTACCTTTCTTGGGGATCGGGAGAAAGAAACTTAACAGTTAAGAGGCAATCAGCTTGTCTGGGATACAGATTCCGCATGTATCATCAATCAGTCAGAAAAAAATGTTCCTTTACTCTTCTACTTTTTTCCTGCTTTTAACAAAGAAGGATCTGAGTGTGAAATTGTAGACTGAATAAAACAGATTCATACTAATTTTAGAAAGGAGTAGCATAGAAACCAATTGATAATTTTTAGGAAGAATATTATCCTAAGTTACAAACTTCTGGAGATAAAACACAGCAATGCTTTACTGAAAATATTTACCAGCAAGCGTAATATTTTCAGACATTCTGCGACGCCATCTTTAAGAATTCTGTTATAGTGAACGATACCAACTCTAGTCCACCAGATACTCACAATTAGCTTTTTTGCAGCAGGATTTGGTTAATTCTTTAGGATTTAGCTGACTATCGTACAGGATCTACTATTCATCTCAGTTTAAAATCCCTTCGTTATTGTGTCAGTTGAGCAATGCAACACAGCATTCGACGCGTGTTTTTGATTCACCTAATTCATTAGGTGATTCAATCTGTTACTTTCCCGATTTTCTTGTATGGAATGAAACAGTTTTATCACTCTCATCGAATCCTGCAGCTAACTCTGAAGTGGTTTTGCCATGGATCCGCTTCCACAATAGCTTTTACTTTCCAGAACGAAATCTTTGAAGCCGAAAAATCTTTGAACACGTACTGTGTTTTCTTTTGCGACATACAGTTTGTTATTCAACCTGTGTCTGTAGCACTGGTGACACAGGGGATTTCATACTCTTAAATATAGCGATATATCATTTGTTTTCATTGTGCGATATGAATAGGCTATTTCGGGAACTTAAATATACCAGTCAAATGCATTTTTGAATTGTTAGTTGGAAATCTGGAATCAAACAAAGAAAAGATATTTTAGATAGAAGAGGCCAGTACGGTAAAATATCAATTTTTCATCCTCTTGTTATCCTATCACCTATATAGCGTACGGGCTATATAGCGTGCACCCGTGCGAAATTTAGCCAATACTGGAAGGTATAAGTTTCTGTAAAGACGTGGTGGTGACTGCAGTACTACGCGCGGTTCTCGTGAAATGCGTTTGTAATAACCGGTCGCCGCTTCGCCCTCTTCTCGTGGTCGTTCAGTTTGAAGCCTAACACTGAAAGTAGAGGCGTGTTGCGTTGCGGTCAGCGCCGGAGTGTTCGCTGAGCGGTCAGCGCTCACCGCCGTCTGCGCTGACAACTCCGCGATACAATGTAGCTATCAGCGGTGACGATCAGCGCGCGATCAGTGTGACTCTAAAACCAGCCTAAAAGTTATCGTTGTCGGCAGGCACGATGGAGCTGTACGAGGGCAAGCAGCGCTGGCTGGAGGCGGGCGCCGCGTTCAGCTCGTTCCGCGCCCCCGCCGCCCCCGCCGCCGCGCGCGCCGCCTACGTGCTGCCCGCCGCGCCCGCCGCCGCCGCGCTCAGCGCCACCGAGCGCGCGCTCACCGACAAGCACGTGCTGCGTGAGTACCGCGCCCCCTGCCCCCCGCCCGCCGCCCCCTGGCCCCCGCCGCGCCCGCCGCCGCCGCGCTCAGCGCCACCGAGCGCGCGCTCACCGACAAGCACGTGCTGCGTGAGTACCGCGCCCCCTGCCCCCCGCCCGCCGCCCCCTGGCCCCCGCCGCGCCCGCCGCCGCCGCGCTCAGCGCCACCGAGCGCGCGCTCACCGACAAGCACGTGCTGCGTGAGTACCGCGCCCCCTGCCCCCCGCCCGCCGCCCCCTGGCCCCCGCCGCGCCCGCCGCCGCCGCGCTCAGCGCCACCGAGCGCGCGCTCACCGACAAGCACGTGCTGCGTGAGTACCGCGCCCCCTGCCCCCCGCCCGCCGCCCCCTGGCCCCCGCCGCGCCCGCCGCCGCCGCGCTCAGCGCCACCGAGCGCGCGCTCACCGACAAGCACGTGCTGCGTGAGTACCGCGCCCCCTGCCCCCCGCCCGCCGCCCCCTGGCCCCCGCCGCGCCCGCCGCCGCCGCGCTCAGCGCCACCGAGCGCGCGCTCACCGACAAGCACGTGCTGCGTGAGTACCGCGCCCCCTGCCCCCCGCCCGCCGCCCCCTGGCCCCCGCCGCGCCCGCCGCCGCCGCGCTCAGCGCCACCGAGCGCGCGCTCACCGACAAGCACGTGCTGCGTGAGTACCGCGCCCCCTGCCCCCCGCCCGCCGCCCCCTGGCCCCCGCCGCGCCCGCCGCCGCCGCGCTCAGCGCCACCGAGCGCGCGCTCACCGACAAGCACGTGCTGCGTGAGTACCGCGCCCCCTGCCCCCCGCCCGCCGCCCCCTGGCCCCCGCCGCGCCCGCCGCCGCCGCGCTCAGCGCCACCGAGCGCGCGCTCACCGACAAGCACGTGCTGCGTGAGTACCGCGCCCCCTGCCCCCCGCCCGCCGCCCCCTGGCCCCCGCCGCGCCCGCCGCCGCCGCGCTCAGCGCCACCGAGCGCGCGCTCACCGACAAGCACGTGCTGCGTGAGTACCGCGCCCCCTGCCCCCCGCCCGCCGCCCCCTGGCCCCCGCCGCGCCCGCCGCCGCCGCGCTCAGCGCCACCGAGCGCGCGCTCACCGACAAGCACGTGCTGCGTGAGTACCGCGCCCCCTGCCCCCCGCCCGCCGCCCCCTGGCCCCCGCCGCGCCCGCCGCCGCCGCGCTCAGCGCCACCGAGCGCGCGCTCACCGACAAGCACGTGCTGCGTGAGTACCGCGCCCCCTGCCCCCCGCCCGCCGCCCCCTGGCCCCCGCCGCGCCCGCCGCCGCCGCGCTCAGCGCCACCGAGCGCGCGCTCACCGACAAGCACGTGCTGCGTGAGTACCGCGCCCCCTGCCCCCCGCCCGCCGCCCCCTGGCCCCCGCCGCGCCCGCCGCCGCCGCGCTCAGCGCCACCGAGCGCGCGCTCACCGACAAGCACGTGCTGCGTGAGTACCGCGCCCCCTGCCCCCCGCCCGCCGCCCCCTGGCCCCCGCCGCGCCCGCCGCCGCCGCGCTCAGCGCCACCGAGCGCGCGCTCACCGACAAGCACGTGCTGCGTGAGTCGAGTCGAGTTGTCGATCCCACAATGCCTCAAGACGAAAGTCTTCAATCAGTTCGTCCTACGCGTCATAACATACGGAGCCGAAAGTTCAAAATCGCTCTGCGGGCTATCAGACGGATAAGTGGCAGTGGGCTGACCATATTAGCCGCAGAACCGACAACTGCTGGGGTAAAGGAGTTCTTGAGTGGAGACCGCGTCTCGGCAAACGTAATGTAGGACGCCCTCAGGCCAGGTGGAGTGATGATTTGCGCAGGATGGCTGGCAGGAGCTGGATGCGAGAAGCCGAGGATCGACCTAAGTGGCGTGCAACTGGAGAGGCCTATGTCCAGCAATGGACTGCGATAGGCTGATGATGATGAAAATTTGTTTTACTTTATTTTACTGGGATAAACTTAACTTTATGTTTCTGACCCACAGTGGCGTTATCTACCGGAGCGATAGTCGAACTTCCCTGGGCGTACCTGGAGCCCAGACGGCCTATATCCCCGACGCCCGAGCACCGAGAAGAAGGGCTCATACCGTACGCTCCCGAACTGCCTCTACCGGCCGAAGCGGTCATCAACTACAACAAGACGTTGCATAGAATCTCCGCGATATACACCGCGCCGTCGGGATTGGAATCGACCAGTTTGGTGCTTGCTACTGGATTGGGTAAGTTTGTCTTATTGTTTAGCCGTAAATTTTTGATTGTAGAGCAATAATTTATTTAGTTCAGTCAAATGGAATGTCAGTTAGATGTTAGTTAAAAGTGTACTTATTGATTAATTGCTCATTTGGATCGCGTTTTACGGTTATTTAGGTAATACATATATGTGAACGCCTATTTGCAATAATTATTACCTACTAGCGGACCCGACAGACGTTGTCCTGTCATGAATATTGATTTCAAATTGGTTAATTAAAAAATATATTTCTGATACAAATCTATGTATCGACATTGCAAATGCTAACCAAATGCTAACCGCACTGGAAATTGTAACCGTTTTTAACCGTTGTAATTGCAGCACGCATTCTGTCAATGTTGTGTCAATTAAACGCCATAATGTTACATTTAAAAAGTTTGAATTGTCAAAAGCGCTAAGGTTACTTTACAAATAATTTAGTATGGTGATTAAGTAAATTAATTCTTACATTTTCTAATTTTCCGCGCAATTTCCTTATTTCTTTCATTCATAAGAACATTGTCCTGAAAATAACAAACAAAACAAAAAAATAATTAGCGAAATCGGTCCAGCCGTTCATGCGTGATGCGATGACCAAGTGAAATAGGGATTCATTTTTATATAATATAGATATAATGCAAGTGAAAAATACTTGCATCTACGGTAACTCGTACACTTACACCCGTATTTATAAAGAAGTAATTACTTATTTCTTAAGAAAGTCATAACTTAAGATGCTACTACGGACTAACTAGTGCTTAAGTAATGGAAATGGGTCACCATTAATAGACATATTATTTGACTGACAGTGCTAACTTTTGATAGTTCTAACTTCGAGTAATTACTAGATTAAGGCATACAAATCATCTCTCAAGTAATTACTTTCACTTGTTTATAAATACAGGTGTTACTACTTACTACTAGGCAAAGTACAGTGGGCAGGTCAACCTACCCAAAATGTTAAAGGTCATTGACAACATTGCAGAGATCAATATCAATTGAGAAATCTTCAGATTACTATTGTATTTGTTGCTGGGGACAGGCAATGACTACTCATATTTGTATATTAAAAGGCCTTACTTTACCGATAACCAATATTATAGACATACACTAACCTTAGACCCTATTCTTCAGACTTGTTCTACACACGGGTCGCGCCATCAAAGACGTTTGATCTGCTAAAGGACGACTTCGACTACTACCTTATAACGCTGGTCCTCGGCGCTTTAGTGGTCGCCACATACAGCACGAAGTATTTCGCCTCGCGCAAGATGCTCAAGATGGCTTGGAAGTGATCCCAGAGCCTCAGTGTGTACGTTAATCTACCCAGTTTGTTCGAACGTTTTGTGCTTAAACTATATATCATACTGTAGTGGAGTTAGAGGTTGATTGGTTTTAGAGGCCCACAATAATTTAGTTCCTATTCTGTTGAATAACTTCATTCCAGGCGTTGATCTAACAGAATCTAATTGATCAAATGAAAACTTAACTGTACTAAATAGCTATAGTTGTTTAATTTGCATGGAATAATTGACTTTTAATGTGTAAACAATGTTTTTATTGTAGCAGTAAAATCGTCCTATAAACAAAACTAATAATACTAATTATTTCACGGAGGTTTGATTAAGCTACCAAAAAAAATTCTATTCTAAATATTATAATACTGGTCACAAGTAAAATTAATGACAATATTTGCCAAAGAAATTACTATATAAAGAGTCATTTGTTAAGATGTCCTTGCATAATAGACCAGGGGCCTTATTCAGCTATTTCAATCGCAGTTCGATCGTGATTGAATTGGACGATTTTGACATTTAGCCCATACTAGAACTGTCAAAAACCTGCTATTCAATTACGATTGTAATACGATTTGGTTACGCGAATTAGGGGCCTGATTTCCTGAAGTTATGAATGTCAAACATTGAATTTCATAGCTTTAAATGAATCTAGGGACATACTAAACGGACATTTCTACAAAACACATACTTGGTCTCTCAAAAAAAAAGCCGACTTTAGGAATGGCCGTCATTATATTACCCGATTAGTCGGTAGCTAAAGTATATACAAATATATTGACATGACATTTGGTTCTTTAAAGATTTGTTGTCGGGCTTTCAAAATACAATATATGATATTTAATATATGAAGTTGTAAAGAACAGAGAGATGCGAAGGCGTTATTATAATATAATGTTGTCGATAATGCAAATGACACACATCTCCACTTAATTACGAGATAATAAATACATTTGGATGTTTGACCCGGATTTATATTTTTTTGCATACATACCAAAAAATGCAAGTTTACACTTTATACAGCTACAGTACTTTCCACAATATATGAAGCATAATATCGTAAAACCAAGTGTTTTAATATTAAATCTAATCGATTGCAAGTTTAACGCTTTGAACCCCAAGAGACAAGCGGTTGGTACGACAACAATTGATTTTAATTGTGTCTGGAATATCCGATCGTAAAAGTATTAAAGGAATTCAAATAAGCGTACATTAAACGTAAAAGGCTTACTTATGCAGTATAAAATAGTATAAGCACTTAACGATACATATACCTATATAAGCATCTACAACTGTTTTAACACAGTCTCGATAAACTAATATAGACTAATTAATAAAATGAATAAATATAGCCATGTGATTCGTGCGTAGTGAGTGTTTACGTAAGTAAATAAAGAATCCACGAGATCTTTAATTAAATATCATAAAGAATTTGCAACTGACTTATTATTACGTAGATCAATGAAGTGATCAAATTTATAAGAACAGTTTATTGCATCGTAATCTATTTTGCAAATATTAAAATATATGTTGCACAGGATATAAAGTCTAAAGTCAAGCTGTAACATTATATTAGTTATAATAATATTCAAAATTGATTTTATATCAATAGACATATCGAGATAGATATATATATGAGCGGAGTTACAAATAAATATTAATATTGTTACATTGCAAAACTAAAAAAATAGATTACGTTGCAAAACACAGTGAGTCATGTAAAAATTAGCTAGTGCAATGTAGTTGTAATATTTATTTACAAGTGGTGTGTAAGTATATGATTTGTTGATATCATAAAATCATTCCAGGAAACTACGATTATAATTGATTACAAATCTAACCAAATGCCTGGTTTCGATTGAGTATTAGAGTGGATATGCTTAACACTTAAATTAAACAATGTAAATGAATTATTATAATAAGATACATTTTATAGGACATTAGTCTGTCGGTAACTTACCTGCATCGTAGACACAATATCTTCTCTCATTTATTGCTGTATTTTAACAAATATTATTAGTGAACAAGTAACGGAATGTTTTCACGTTAAATAATCGAATGTTTGCATTTGTAATTTCTTGCTGAACCTTTTTATAAAGCAGACAATTATTACACTGTATTATAATCTCAGGAAACATTACCCAACTCCAAGGAGATTATAATGGGGGCTATCGCTAGTGAATTTGCCACTAGAGGCGCTAGTGTCGCGTGAGGTCCAATATCATTCACTTTGTACTGGTTTTAGCGGAATTTGTTGCATAAATTATAATTTCTTTAATTTACCTGCTGGAAAGTGATCCCCTTCGTAAAATATCGCAAATATGGATTATTTGGCGATTAATGTGAACGCTTTAAAAGCGGAATTAAGAAAAAGCGCAAAAATAGGCGGCCGCAAGAGCAACTATTTCAGAAGTTAGTTTGTTGATATCAAGATAGTTATTTATAAACAATAAAACCTTAATTAGATTCAAGATATAACACTTTGTTTCGGCGCCAATCGCCTTTGATAGCTATATCTTCGGACCTCAGTCTACAGTGGCGCCAACTGGTGAGCAAAGAAACGGTAGTCTCCATTGGGCTACTATTCATAGTAAGACTCTGTAAGTCTTAAGACGTGTTTATAATTTTGTGATGTAGATTTTGTACTTTTGCCACCGCAGTGTGGTCAAAATAGATTATCAATGTATGTATTTGTAACATAAGTTAGCAATGTGTACAATATTATTGCATTTGTTAACACTACTTAAATAACATTTACTCTGTTATCTTAGAATAATATATCAATTGCACTTTATTTACATTTATTTAGATCATAATCCTGATAAATGAATTTTTAACTTATAAGATATTGGGGATCATAATATAAGTATATGGTTTTTGTTCGTAACGTATGCTCACTGAGGTATGTTGTTTAGCAGTTAAGGTTTAAAGTATTGCGATCTTTTTGTTTAACGTGTTATTTAATTTATCATGTATTGTTTGTTTTAAAGCCACGTTTCAATTATTATTATTACTTGTTCTGTTATTTTGCACAAGCGTGTAGTTTGATTCAATTTTACCACTCTACGTTAATCATTCTCCGGTAAAATATAATTTTACTACGTTCTTGTAAAAACATTACGAGTAAAATGTTTATAGAGGTCGGGTTGTTATCCTGTCTTCATATATTCTCTCCACTAAATGTGCGCCATGCGAGTTTGTTCAAATGCCATTACGGTGTCTAAGCTGCAATTTTTTTGTACGATATCTTAATAATGTCACCACGGGTCGGGTTTCAACTACAAGTACGCTCATTTACAAGTCATAAATTTAATATTTATTATCAAAAACTTTAGAAGAATATTGTGCCTATGTATGTAGCCTAATAAAAGTGTAGCGGAACCCGACCCAAAGATTTAAGGTTACCAATGCACTCGTATATATAGAACAATAGAATTTATATAAAATATATGTAGGCTACAAATGCGGTTATTTGTTCGGGTTTGGGGAGCGAGCGGTTGACACCCTCACATCTTTTCTAGAAAAGAGTTCAATATAAAACATAGTTTGGTGGTAGTGTTATGCAATTTTACGAAATGAATGTTTATTCTATATCCATAGCTCGCAATCTTTGTCAAAACTATAATATTCTCAATGTTTCTAGCCTTAGCGCATTTCTGTCTAAATCATTGTATTTTAGACTGACTTCACAAAGATGTGAGAATGGTGGCTATAGAGTATTTAATGTTATCACTGTAATATAAAATGGGTATTTGTTTCTGTGACGATTGTGTTTTTTAAAATAAAATAAAAAATACTGCCAACACATTGTTTTATTTCATATCTATTTACAATTTATATAAAAAGTTCAAGTCCACATTGAGGAGAGAGGCAATTTCATGCTTTTCGCCGACTAAATATACCATGCTTACAATATACCCAATATTTCGTTAGTTCTGGAGTGGCATTCATCTTCGCGGGAATCGTTACTGGAAACCTAAATAGTAAATAAAAGAAAATATGAGAATGTTAACAGGAAAAGAAAAGTCTATAAGAATGCAACTTTACACTAATGTTTCAGCGGTAGAAGAATGAGCGTAGACATATGGATAATATGACGGCCCAGCGGCCACTAACGTAACGGCTAAGCGTATTTTCAGTTGTCAATTTGTACGGACTTTAATATTATCACCAGCCTTAGAAAAGTTTCTTTCTAATAGCGTATACGCTCGACGAATAGATAAAAAAATTATGAAAATGACATTAGCTTACGATCGATCGTGAAAGCAACTTGTTTAAGACTGCTGTGTTTGGAGAAACTTGGAGTCAAATGATCTATGATGTGTATATTAATGACGATATTCCTTCGAACTATTCACTCGTGCTCGAGAAACGTTATTGTAAAGGTGCTCTTAGCAGCGAGTTCTCGAAAATCATAGCAAATTCATTTCAAAATAGTATAGAAAAGTAAGCAAATGTAGTAAGTACGCGTAACGTCTCTATTTCACTATCATTACCAAGAAACATTGCTCTAGTCACGGTTGTGCGTTACTGTAAATATATTCATCGGTAATAAAACACCTGTGTGCATTTTAACCTTACTTTACTTTGATGTATACAGACAATATTATTTTCTAATCCAACCATCTGCCGCTCCAAAACTAACGAAAATTCACTGTTTATAAGTAAGCTAGCTTATCGCGATATTGAATATCCGCTTGATATTCGCGTCTAGCTTCTTGTCCTCCGCTTCTAAGGGCGCGTTGGGCGTCGGCCGCAGCGGCAGTACACACGCCGGCGGCGGCAATTCGACATTGCTTCTGGCAAGCTCCCGTAAGTACGACCACGTCGCACCGTAGTCATACTCTAGCATCGCCTTGTAGAAATCCACTGCTAGTTCCTGAAACAAAATATTTTGATTTAAACTTCCATGATTAAATGTGATCACGAACCCGAGAAATGTTTGGAAATTCGAAACTCATGTTGGCTGAACCGGGGATCGAACTCAGGACCTCGGGATGAGGCAGGTATGTATTCTAATCATGAAATTTTTATTAAAGAATAGCCGGCTTTGCACAAATATGCACAAGGGCCATTGTTATCGTTAACACACAAAGACATTTATAATTTTTTTTTTATCTAATTATTTAACGTTTTCTTCCATACGAACCTTTTCCTGACCATTACTAACTTAACAAAAAAATAGCTATCCAATTTGGTGCTGTCTATCGGAATTTATGCCTACATACATTTCAGTAAATCATTTCTATTTATATTGTTAAGGCTGTATAGAAACGTCCGAGGCATAACTTTAATGAAAAACAAAAAAAAGTTATATGTGCAGAGGATACGTACCTGTAGCGGCGCTGGCTGATCGCTGTACAAGTAGTGTGACACAGCAGCCAGGGCGGGCCGCGGTACTAAACGCAGTCTCGGTGCGAGTTCCTTCAAAGCGGGCAGAATCGCATACTGAAACGCGTAGGCGGCTCCAGTGCGGTAGACCGCACCTGTATCTTGAAGCCGACTGTCCGCCGCTGATTTGCGTAGCCACTCGTATAGTATCGGTAGCACCTCCCTGAAAAGATTCATTGTTGAAAATAGAATTCGTTGAATAGCAATTTAAATTTCTGGATTTTGCCATAATCACCGCGCTAGACAGGCAGGTAACGATCGCATATTGGCCAACGGTGAATAGAAGTCCGTCTTCTATAGCTGTACTCCTTTAGTCGGCTCTAACGATAAAAGAACAGAACTGCAGTGCTCCTATTTTTATGTGTAAGCACCACATAACACAATTCCTCTTAGTAAAAATATCAAATTGGTTTAATTCAACCTGGAGCACCAAACTTAGGCGTCTTTTGGGAAGCAGGATTAAATACAGCAAGATTTCACGTAGAAAGGGTCATAGAAGGAGTTGTAACGCAACATAATTAAAATTGGTATAGAATTATAAGACATCCTGTTCTGTAGGTGCGAGGATGCTAAGCTCGAATTAAACTTCTTTTAAAAACATGTCAAGAATGGATGGAACTATTTTTGTGATCAAGGTTTTGTATTTGTAGTGTATGTAACCCTCTCACCCCTTACTACTTACTTAATTAGTATATAAGTTTAGGATAACCACGATATTAAGATGTAATAAATCTACAAATTGAACCAAACAGTCCTTTTATTCCGACACCCGGTTGTACTTAACTGATTACCGCCCCGAATAACAGAGAATCTATTGAAACATCAAAAAAACTAACGATCAATGATGACGATGATGAAGCTACAAAACATCGAATTATTCTGAGGCGGTATGAAGAGCGCCGCTATTATATTATCAGCTAGTATTATAGGAATATAAAGTTTTTTGTTGCATTTTTACATGTTAAACTTAACACTTGATAGCTATATTAACATACTTGACGCATCGATTGTGGATGAAGTCTTTAGAGAGGTCGGCCATCGTCACCAACAGCGCAAGCGCGCGCCGCGACGCCACCGGCTCACGCGCCTCGAACCTGCCGAATACACATAACATTTGAATAAATCCTGCGCATCGAAATAAAATAATAAGAAAAGGGTAGGAAAATAGAGATGACAGCAAAATTTCATCAATAATAAAAATATAAAAACCGACTAAAAGCGTAAAATAAGCACTGATTTTGACATTACGCTTGATTGTCGTCTGTGAATTCTTGTTTAACATCGACTCAATATTGGAAAAAATAATGTAATTAATTTGTTCCAAATCGAGTTTACCTTGCCCAGACTGGTCTATAATAAGTTAGTTCCTGAACCACTTAAATCTTTCTGGCTAATGAACTGATGAGCATAGGACCAAACTCTACCTTTAAAAGGCTAAAAAAAAGCTCCACAAGGCTTGTGTACATTAAGAAATCGATTTGGACATATCATTACATATTTTACCACATACCCACTATTTTTCTTTAAAACCCAGCTTAATATAGAAGAGAGAGGTCGCAGGAAAAAAGGCAAATTAAAAAATATACATTCATACCTCACGACTAGGGGAGCCCATATTAGATGTACCAGCGGCAGTAGTTCGTCCTCATAATCCTTCAGTACCGGTAGGCCTCTGTCCAGCACTTGTAACGCTAGGATTGTCTCGTCCCTCTGCCTCGAGGCGATGAAGTTCGTGCAGCGCTTCAGTATCGTAATTACCACAGCTACGTGCTGCGGCAGCGGCTTTTTCTCTTCTACGAAAATAATATCAAGAATGGTCTAGTCAGAAGCTGCAGAATGTCACACGTGTGTCACGTGTCCAATCGTAAAGTCACGTATACTCTAATGGCCGGTTTCAATAATCTATCTATCGCTAGTTTTGACATATCGGAGATAGGAAACAGTTTCTATCTCTGATTTTGCCGTCCAGAGAAACAAAGACAGAAGTTGTTTTCTATCTCTGATATGCCAAAACTGAAGATAGATAGGTTATTGGAAATGGCCGTTAGACAGGAAACATCGAATTGAATCAAACTGATTGATTGGATGAATATCGGGAACTAATGAAAATGTGGTACACACGGCGGCACATCAGACTATACATGTTGACCTTGAGACCGCCTTTATGCCCTACGTAATAAAAGCTGTTATCGCAGTTCAACTGTTTAACTTGATGTGCTGTCGAGTGTACATGTAGCAACCCATAAACAACTAACTCAAATTAAAAAATCAAGTATATTTTTGCGTCAAATCGTATGTTTTGTACATGTAATCATCTAGTAAATTATGACCATTCTTTTAATCTATAAAATTCTCTTGTTATCGAACTCTTTTGGAACGGCTACATCGATTTTTATGTTATTTTTTCGGTATATTTGGTAAATCTGCGAATATTCCTGCACTACTTTTTATTCCGAAAATCTGTACTGTTTTAAAATTCCACCCGTATAAAGTCGCGAACAACAGCTAGTCAAATATACAACAGAAATATAATAAAATTTTAACATTACCTGTAATCTTATCGTCGTAGTCTAAGATATCGTCTTCTTTCTTCTGCTGATCTTCTTTATACATCTCGTCTACACTCTTTCCAGTCTCTGTCTCAAACTCCTCATTACTCAACAACTTCTCAGCCTCTTCATTGTTCTTTATAAACTCTAGTAGGTCCTTAAATAAGTCTATTTGTGCATTTGATTCGCTGTCTGCTTGCTCTGTGGAATCTTCTATAGGAAACCAGTGACGAATACGATCGACGAATGTTAGGAACACTTGTAAATAGGCATAGAGATTTTTTTCGTAATATTTATCACAGCTTTGGACTAGAACCTGTAAGAAAAATTCATGGGTAACTAATATTTCAAGCAAAATATTGAGTAGTATTTACAAACATTTACAAATGTAATAGGAATTTGACACATGCTTTACAACTTCAAAAATTTACATAATAAGAGTGCTTTATATTGCTCAACATAGATGAGCAAATGAAAAACAATTTTAAGGTGATAGAATAATGGCAGATATTAAAGGATTTGGTGCAAACAAGTATGATAAAACTAGTAGCAATAATAGCACAAATAATGCACAAAAAATATGCTATAGTAAATTAGGATACATACTAACATCATTCACAATGCCGTAGAGGCAGTCCAGTATACTTGCGTCACTGTACTCCATCACTACGGAGAGTATCTGTAGGGCTGATTCACTGTTCCAAGACTGTAACAATATTGTTTGTCGATATAAGTACTAGATACACCAACTCCAAACGAAGTTTAAATGTAAACAGTCTATGTTACGTGTCATAACTAATATGTAATTACTAGCTGTTGCCCGAGACTTCGTCCGCGTCAATTTCTGTTATTACGAGTATATGTACGCGATTATTTTTGCAACATTTTTCACTGATGCTTCGCTCCTATTGGTCGTAGAGTGATGTTATATAGCCTAAAGCCTTCCTCGATAAGTGGAAATTCCAACACAAAAAGATTTTTTCAATTAGAACCTGAGTACTTCCTGAGATTAGCACGTTCAAACAAACTTTTCAGCTTTATAATACTAAGTACTTATAGATTATGTTGGCAACATTGTTGTAAAATAATTAAAAAAAGATACACAATCAGTGGCAGAATACCGTCCTTCCATTTAACATTTGAGTACTATTTTACTTTAGTAAATAATACTACTGTAGTGATGGTAGCTGCTTATAATCAATAGCAAGTGGACAGTCAATGACTGTCCACTAGCGTAATTTTGTACGGAACTGTGTATTTAGTTTTTATTAATAGTTAATTGCCTTTCACTGGTGGGTTTGTCCGCGTAAACCAAGCTACAACGCGCGGGAGGAAACCTGTGCCCATCAATAAGATTCAAAATAGCCTCAAGGTCAGATCTACGTAAGTAACAATATCGTCGTAACTATCCCTACTAATTTTTCAAGTTAAAATATTGATATTATAATTGCAATTAAATTGCTAAAAAATCATAATATAAAGTATATAAATAGCTGTTTTATCTTAACTGACTATCAAACATCTGCAAAGATGTTTCTTTCGGATGTTAATGGTGCAAACTCCTAACATTTGATGAAACAACGCTGGCTTACAGCGATAAGAATATGCTTGAAAAATTTGCTTTGTGTCTTAATGGTATAGCGCCACGCTCAGCATGCGAGGAGATGCGGGTTCGAGTCCCGCAAGAGACATAATTTTTCAAGTTTAAATACTGATACTATCCCTACTAATATTATAAATGTGAATGGAAGCACAGGTGAAGACCTGCTCTCAGCAGTGAATGTAACGTGTTGACACATGCAGTACCTCGGGCTTAGCCTAGCTTTACATAAAGATACCCATTACAACAGAACATGGAATAAGGTTAGAAAGGCTGGCATGCGCCATTTGTATAAGAATCGATGTCGCCGCTCACGCCCCACTATACATAAACGAGTTCAAAGAACGCCAATCAAGCGAATGGGGGCTATCGCTAGTAAATTTGCCACTAGAGGCGCTTGTGTCGGGTGAGGTCCAATAACATTCACTTTTAACTGGCTTTAGCGGGCTTCGTTACATAAATTATAATTTCTTTAATTTATCTGCTGGAAAGTGATATCTTTCGTAAAATTATCGCAAATATGGATTATTTGGCGATTAATGTGAACGCTTTGAAAGCGGAAATAAGAAAAAGTGATAAAATAGGCGGCCTCAAAGAGCAACTATTTCAGAAGTTAGTTTGTTGATATGAAGATAGTTATTTATAAATAATGAACTTTAATTAGATTCAAGATTTAAAACTTTGTATCGGCGCCGATCTTATAAAGTCGCCTTTTACAGCTATACCTCCGGACCTCAGTCTACAGTGGCGCCAAATGGTGAGCAAAGAAACGGTAGTCCCCATTCAGTTGACGTCACACGACGTCAAAAGCGACCAATCACAGCGCTCACTTACAAGCATTTGCTCATAATTTCTGTGGCGCGCCTGCCCCGCCTACATCGCCTTTCTGACCTTTTCCCATGTTCTGGGCCACATTACCCACCCTTTTCAGCCGCCGCGTGACCTGGTGCGTGAAGTAGTCCGCGTTGGCGGCCACCAGCGCCGCGGCGGCCGCGTGCCCGCCCGCGCGCGACAGCGCTTCAAGCGCCGAGAGCCCGGCTAGACGCAGTACTTCGTGCTTGCTGCCTGAACCACAAAGTCAAAGTCACCGTAGAATTATATGAAACCTTTTTTAGGGTTCCGCACCCAAAGGGTAAAAACGGGACCCTATTACTGAGGCTTCGCTGTCTGTCCATCTGTCCGTCGCTCTGTCTCCAGGCTGTATCTCGAGAGCCGCGATAGCTAGACAGTTGATATTTTCACAAATTATGTATTTCTATTACCCCAATAACAACAAATACTAAAAACAAAATAAAATAAAGGGGCTCCCATACAACAAACTCGAATTTTGCCTTTTTGGTACGGAACCATTCGTGCGCGAGACCGACTCGCACTTGGCCGGTTTTATTGTTTAAATATTTAAAGGTTAAATACCGGACCAAGATCTCGAAGTCCTCTGTTCGATCCCCCGGGTCGGTTAACAAGTTTCGAACTTTCAAACATTGTTCGGGTTAGTCATCACCAACCCGCATTTGGCATGCATGGAGGTTATGTCTGTACCCATCCTTACTAGTGGTCCTTGTCTGCCGAATACTAGTATGAAATTTAAAAGCCAGAAGCGCTGCAGGAAGTGTAGTCCTTCCACCCTTGCATAACAAATCTCTGCCACCAAAACTCTTACACTTAAATTGCACTCTAGTATTGGGCAGACAAGGAACACGGCGAGCCGTAATTTAACTGAATTCTTATTTGTAACAATGAAATCTTGTAATTCGTAAACATGTAAATCTTGGAATTTTGTAATTCGTAATAATGTTTTTCGGGCCAATAACACAACGGAATTTAAGTGCTTCGTACTAGTAAGGTTCGTAAAATAAAAAAATCGTAATTTTGGCTTTCTGGAAATGTTTTAATCACGGTTTTAAATAGTCAGAATTTTATCGGAATATTCAATTTCGGAATTATATTTTTGGAATCTTTGGGTGTTCCCGTAAACTCTCTCCAACACCAAGCGCAGAGTCTTCAGCAGATACGCCTGGTACTTGTCCCCTAAGCTCTTGGCAATGATGACCAGACCTTCGACTATGCATCAGCACCGCGTCATATGCCCAAGTATTGTATCTATAAGACAGACTACAGCACTAATCGTCATATTGCGATGAGCCTCGGCAGCAGCAACAGCACTTACCCACTCTCTCCAGCACCAAGCGCAGAGTCTTCACCAGGCCCTTGGAAATGATGCCTAGCCCCCCGGCCAGCGTCATATGCCTAAGTGTTGGATCTATCGATCAGACTTCGGCACTTACCGACTCTCTCCAACACCAGGCACAAAGTCTTCAGCAGATACGACTGAAACCTGTCCCCCCGCCCCTTGGCGATGACACCCAGCCCCTCGGCCATGTATCAGCCCAGCGTCATTTGCCTAAGAGTTGGTTCTATGGAACAGACTACATCACTTACCAACTCTCTCCAGAACCAAGCACAGATTCTTCAGCAGATACGGCTGGAACTTGTCTCCCAAGCCCTTGGCGATGATGCCCAGACCTTCAGCCATGAGGCAGCATAGTGTCATATTGCGATGTGCCTCGGATAGCGTCACCCTAGTGTTGGACCAGGACAGCTATGATGCAGTATTTACCGTCTCTCTTCAACATCAAGCAGTCTTCAGCAGATATTTTGGCCATGGCCTCAGCTAGCGCCAAGCAAGTGTTGGACCTATAGGATAGACTACAGCACCTACCGACTCTTTCCAACACTAGGCACAGAGTCTTCAGTAGATACGGCTGGAACTTGTCCCCCAGGCCTTTAGCGATGATGCCCAGCCCTTCCGCCATGAGGCAGCATAATGTCATATTACGATGTGCCTCTGCTAATGTCGCACACTTGTCGGGGTCGCGTCGTGCGGTGGGCCGCGGGGCTTCATACCCGATGCCGGTGTAGCGAGTCTCTACCGCACCTTCGTACAAGCCTAGAAGGTATTTTATTTAGATAATTGACTGAGCTGGTAGATGACGAAGGCAGATGATATGACAGACAAAGTAAGTAGTAAGAAGTAAAGTTTAATTCACAACAAAAATCTCACACAATTGCAATGGTTCATACAATAGATATTATATTTGTTCGCCTACAGTATAATTATTACTAGAGATAGAGAACTTTCTTCTGACAATGAAAATATGAAAATAACAAGTCGGGGTGTAGTTACAAATTCGATTTTCCTATATTGAGCCGACGGTCAGTGTCACACTAAAACCAGACATAAGCAGCAAGCGTAAAAAGGTGTCGTCATGCAGTAAACAAAAAAGCTCGACTTTGCCCTCCCCCCCACCTTCCAGATCGTTTAAAAAAATAAAATAAAGTAAAATAGTTTTTATTCAAAAATAAACTTTTTACAATATTATTCGTGATTGGAGATATCTTTTAAGCACATGCCTGTATTAGATATCTCCGCTCCTCCATAAAAGCTGGTGTCTTAACATTACGTTAATTAATTAAATTAAACGTTATAACGCTGTAGTGTGTGTGTGTGTGTGTGTGTGTGTGTGTGTGTGTGTGTTTGTGTGTGTGTGTGTGTGTGTGTTTGTGTGTGCGCGCGCGTGTGCGTTTAAACAAGATCGTTTCCTGAATTGACCTTACTGGGAATAAAACCCTTGCGTTATAAACCGTTATAAACGGACCACTGCACCACTACACTTATCACAAAAGATTGAAGGTAAGACGTGTTTCGTGTATCTATTATTAGTAAGTAATAAAAAACAATTTACCAGGTACACTATCTTTCGTCCAAGCTCTGGGGTTGTATATGGAAATGTCCAGGGTCTCGTCTCTCGTGACAGGCTCCTCCCCACTCCCCACTTCTAGTGGTAGGTACCACACGTCTTCTTCTATGTATGTGTCCAATATTCTTTGTAGTAAACTGTCGGTTGAGGTTGGACCTGAAAAATTTAGATCTATTTTGTATAGTGCAAACAAAATAGTCATCAATACAGAATCAATGAATCATAAAAATATCAATAAAAATAATCTTAGAAAAATCATTATTATTTTATAAAAATAACTTTAAAGACTATTCATTTTACAAATACGCCGATACGTGCGTGGTAATAATTGTCTCCACTTCACGGCTGCAGCCGGGTCCCGGGTAATGGAACCTTGCACAGCCACGTCCGTGCGCATTCAATTATTTAAATAATAAAATAATAGGTTTTTCCCAATGAAATAAAAATAAAATAGTTATAAATACAGGGTTATACCCTGTTCTACCCTTGATCGAGTTACCTGCAGCCATCTGGTTCATAACGTAGACCAGTTCACAAGACCGTTCCATCCGGAACTGTTCTACTAATCGGTCTAGTATCAACTCGTTGCATTCCGCACCGCCCAGCATACCACAGATGTCTTTTAAACGATTCTCGCATGCGGGAGAGTCGAAATGTCGCAACTTGCACCATGGGGATGAATCGGTGGAAGGGGTTGACACCCCTGCAACAAGGGAGAATACTCTATCATTGTAACAGCTTACCTATATAAGTACAGAAAATTCGCTTGCATAGTTATAGAATAGAATTGATTAGGAAATATTTTATTTGCCTCATACCGTCTGTTTGCGATGACATGACAACAAGATATCGAAGCAAATTGCAAGGTTGATTAAGAGTGATTAAAATGAAGTGATTTGTGTGGTAGGATTACTGAAATGTAATTAAAAAGCAGAGTAGTGTAGGAGGTTTTGGATCGATATTCCCGCGTACCCTTGGATATTGTAATGTGTAAACCATATTTTACAGTCATCAATGCAAATTTAAAAAAAAAGTTGTCTGTATGTACTCGTCCAAGGCCGTTATTCCACACCTACTACATACTAAAAAAAAAGTCCTATTTCTCACTTGTATGCAGCGTTAATTACAGACATTTGTATGTGGTTTCAGAGTGGCATGCACATCATACAAGTCAATAAGCATTGCCTACTCTGCTTACTACATATAACTAAACTAGCTGTTACCTGCGATTTCGCCCGCGTTAATTTCTATTATTATGATCGCGACTATTTTTGCAACATTTTTCACTCATGCTTCGTTCCTATCGGTCGAAGCGTGATGTTATATAGCCTAAAGCCTTCCTCGATAAATGGACTATCCAACGCAAAAAGAACTTTTCAAATCGAACCGGTACTTCCTGAGATTAGCGCGTTCAAACAAACAAACAAACTCTTCAGCTTTATAATATTAGTATAGATAAAATACCGATCCCTACAAGAATTTACTGATGGAAGCCTTTACCCTGCAGTGGGATTAATATAAGCCGTTACTTTACTTTTTTTTTAACTATTAGGAGTAATGCAGGGATCAGTATTTTATTTAGTGAGACATAGAAAGGCCCCAGGTTGACTCACCCTTTAGCGAAGTCAGGTGCGTGTGCACTGAGGCGGCCTCCAGCAGCGAGTTGCACAGGCACAGCATGTTGTTGTGGACGCTCAGCGCGTGCGTGAGGCGCTGCGGGCGGCCCGTGTCTATCAACACTTGTAGGTAGCCGTGGAGGAGATTCAGCGCGTAGAGTTTTCGGTTTGTGTCTAAAACGGGTTAATATTAAATGCAAAGATTTAAGTAGAAACTAAATTCAGAATAGCGCCGAGTTAACTGGTTTAAGCATAAAATATTACCGGCCAAATGCGAGTCGGACTCGCGCACGAAGGGTTCCGTACCAAAAAGGCCAAAAAACGGGGCTTTTCTATAGAAGTCCCCCTTAAATATTTATTTTATTTTGTTTTTAGTATTATTTTGTTGTTATTGCGGCAACAGAAATACATAATTTGTGATGATTTCAATTGTCTAGCTATCGCGGATCTTGATATACAGCCTGGTGACAGAGCGACGGACAGATGTACAGATAGCGAAGTCTTAGTAATAGGGTCCCGTTTTACCCTTTGGCTACGGAGCCCTAAAAAGTAGAAACTAAATTAGGAATAAGCGCCGAGTTGGCTGGTTTAAGCATTGGCGGAGTATAAAAAAACTAGATACACGATCCGATACAAAAATGACACCTAGAACTGTCCCCGGTTGAATGACTGACATTGATTTTATGTCTGTGTCAACTTTATAACCCAACCAAATGGGGACTACCGTTTCTTTGCTCACCAGTTGGCGCCACTGTAGACTGAGGTCCGGAGGTATAGCTGTCAAAGGCGATTGGCACCGAAACAAAGTGTTATATCTGGAATCTAATTAAGGTTATATTGTTTATAAATAACTATCTTGATATCAACAAACTAACTTCTGAAATAGTTGCTCTTGAGGCCGCCTATTTTTGCGCTTTTTCTTAATTCCGCTTTTAAAGCGTTCACATTAATCGCCAAATAATCCATATTTGCGATATTTTACGAAGGAGATCACTTTCCAGCAGGTAAATTAAAGAAATTATAATTTATGCAACAAATTCCGCTATAACCAGTGAAAAGTAAATGATATTGGACCTCACGCGACACTAGCGCCTCTAGTGGCAAACTACTAGCGATAGCCCCCATTATGTTGGCATGCAATAGTATGGATATTTATATGTCATGTTGTAACTAATAATCAATTGATATAGGTTGTACTAAAAGTGCACCCTTACGTCAAATGGGTGCACTTTTAGTTGGGTCATTGTTTGACGCTGATTGTGTATCTAGTTTTTTATTGTTTGCTTGAAAATACTAGTCAGTTCTTAAGGTACGGAGTCAGTTCTTAAGGAGTAGGAAATGCAATCCCGATCTGGCGACATGATCTGGTACTTTAAAAAGTGACACTTAAATACGTAGCATAATATGACGAGATCGACAAGATTGAGAGGCAGTGATCATTCAGCTACACTATATACGAATGGTCGTGGGACTGGTGAGTGATGTCATTTTAAAGAAATCATCAGCGATGCGATACTTAAGAGGAAACACTACGGGCGAGAGAATTGAAAAATAGGTATTAGTAAAATCTATTGCTGTCGCGCAGTGCCAAACGCATTCACCGCAGCGTGTGATAGAGACAACTGCTTCTTGGACCGAAAATACCTACTAAAAGCACACCAAATCAACGTTTCGTAGTCACCGGATTACTTTTAGACTGATTTAAATACTTCTTTTATTAAAAATTAAAGAAAGGCTTTGGCCATGTTCGTATGTTTTCCTTTTTTTCTAAAATTTAGCCAAATTTGTTTTCTGGATGTTTGAACACAGTGGAAAATCTGGTGAATTTTTTCGATTTTTGAGGGCTCATATCTTTTTTAATAATTAATTAATGAAAAAACAGAAAACATAGAAACATGCTAATAGTGGCCATAGATTTTTATAAGAAAAATTATTGCTCTACTGGCATTATCCAGGGAGGAAACAGGGGACTACGTTTGTATGGAAAAACGGCCGTTGTATTTTAAGAAGTTATGTGCGATGCGATTTTAAGGAAGTTATGAGCAATGCGATTCTTAAGAAGTTATGAGCGATGTGATTCTTAAGAAGTTTTGAGCAATGCGATTCGTAAGAAGTTAGGAGCGATGCGATTCTTAAGAAGAAGCGATGCGATTCTTGAAGCTACTTCCAAAATCACTTGTAAATCTTTATAGGATATCGAATAGGTAGAAGTCTAAAAGCACGTTTTCAACTCACCAATATTATTCAATATCCTCGGCAAGCCGTTCAGCATGACGAACAGGTTCTCGGCTAAGTTGTCCATGGTGCGGTGGTGCTTGTCGGGCGCGGCGGACGCGAAGTGGGTCCGCACCGCGGCCGCACAGTATGTGGATACGGCGGGATACTCGTCCTTGGATAGCGCGATCAGTATGTCCAGCACTATCGGCATTGACGGTTGCATTGTGCTGTGGCAATGATAAAGAAATATACAGGGTGAAATTTTAACCACCTTCCAAATTTTAATATATCAATCTACGAGACAAGAAAGAATGTCAAGAATGTCAAGATAAAGCACTTAGAAAATGTCCGCCATAAATCAAAAATTTTTGATACGGCCGCCTAGCAACACTTTTTGTACGCAATGCACGTCACATTCATTCATTACGATACTAATCATAAGTTTTTGATTTTCCCTTTATACCTTAACAGGCCTAAAACTGTAAAAAATTTAAACTATATTCCGAAAAATATTTTCGGGTGAAAACTTGATTTACATTTTTAACTTCATAAATGGGCTCTAAATACGATAAACGCCTACAAAAATTTTGGAAAGTGGTTAAAATTTCATCCTGTATTATTATATGCCGCAGCCCAGTTGATCACCCGCATATGGCAAGCGTGGTGATTATTCCAGCACCCATTATTGCTGTGGTAACTTGAATTCAATGATGGAGGCCTGCAGTGGGATGATTATAAGCTGTTACTTTACTTTTTTATGTCGCATCCAACTAGCTTGATCAGGAATTTAGTTAACAGCCTAGGCCGTTGACTAAATAGCTGAACAACAACCAGGCAATGAACTGAGCGCAACGTTTAACCAGATGACTAAACGTTGTGTAGTTAAATTAGGTTTTCTTTAAGATCCTTAAATTAATAACAATAGTTTACTATAAATAATTTCGACAATAACGCATTCATTTAAAAATGCAGGCCAAACGAAAAATAATACACTTTGCGGTGCTACAGTAAAAAACTGAACTAAATTTGAATCACTTGGCTGAGTCTTACGGCCGTTTTCAATATCCTATCTATCTACAGTTTTGGCATATCCGAGATAGAAAACCACTTCTGTCTTTGTTTCTCTCGACGGAAAAATCAGAGATAGAAACTGTTTCCTATCTCCGATATGTCAAAACTAGCGATAGATAGGTTATTGATAATGGCCGTTAGTCAGTCATTTCCAAAAGGCTAACGTATTGAAAATACGTCAAGTTGTTAAACGATGAGTGATTCAAGTTCAATTAACCATCAGCCTAGTGATATAATTGAATGCCGGCGTTTAATGAATGGCCTAGGCGTCTACTTGGCTGGCTAATTTAACTAGATGGTTGCGACATATATATATTAACAATGTAGAGAATTCATCCTAATATTATAAATTCAAAAAGTATTTTAACCCCTCGTGCGCTGGTAATTCCAGACACAATTGAAATCAACTGTCATCGCGGCAACCGGCTGCCGCGCAGGGTCAAAGAGTTGAGTGATTGAGATTAAATTTGGTATAGAGATCGATTCTATTCTAGAGCATAGTTCCCTAGGGTAATATCTGCGATAAAAACTATCCGATATATTTTAAAATAAATGGATTGCAAGCCCTTAGCAATGCATAGGATGCTGAGGAACTAAAAAATATTGAAGAAAGTTTTCATTACAGAAAAGCTATCCTAAGTCATTTATATATGACAGTTAATTGTGAATCACAGAAATCACCTTGTAGGCAGAATTTTTCAGAGAGCCCACAGTGCTTGAAATGTGTGATCTGTAGCCTTCGTACACTGTAATTGGTCAATTCACTATCAACTCCTCTCCAAATTCCACATCCAGATCTGCTTCTGTGGAAACGCTCACTAAAGGGGGTGAAATAGGTGGTCAAAATTTGAGTGGGGAAGCAACATTTTCTTAGTTTGGTGTATAAAATAACAGACAAATGAAAAATGATGACAAAAACAAATATGGCCGCCACTCACATTGTGCACTCGTTGAGAACTCTCGCGCAGTACACGGCCAGCTCTCGCCGCACGCGGTAGTGTTCGTGCGTGCGCAGCGCCAACAAACTCTTCGTGATGATTGTGAGCTTCTCGCCGGCCATGGCGTACCACTTGCTAGTACGTTTGGGCTTCGCTTCGTCTTTGAGATTTTCTAGAATACGTTTATGATGATTTTCATATGTTTTGGCACAATTGACTAGGCCAGGGATTCTGGTGTATTGAAATTTTTGAACAACTATGTTACGACAACTTTTAAACTTTAGTTTGCATAATAAATTATTTGAATGCGATCATACCTTATTACTTGAATGACATCTTTAATATTAGAGTTATTTAATTCGGGGTTTATACCATGTACCTTATTTATCATAATAAATAAGGTACATGGTATAAACCCCGAATTAAATAACTCTAGTGATAGTGACCATGAAAGTTTAAATCAGTATATATCTTTAATATTGGTATTGCGCGAACTAAACAATTCAGTTTTATTATTGATGTCAGGGATAATCAAGCTAGCAGGAAACGATCGTCCTTAAACCTCGGTCCTTTGGCACCATTACAAAATGCACTTAAAATGGACCAATATCTTTTAAATTGTCAATTCAATACTTTCATTATTATTTTTCCCTTAGGTATTTGAATCGTATGCGCCATTAACTTAGCATCTACAATCAATTTGTTCTTTACATAGATAACATCACAACATAAATATTCTAAAATGTATCATTTACCCTTACAGCTTACTTCTTTCTGTTCTTTCAGTTCATTCGCCTTGTGCTCATTGATCAAGTTCACGAAGTCCTCATAGGAGCCTTCAGGTTTCTTCGTTAGCAACCTGTCCTGCATAGTGAGGCACAGGATGCGGTGAATTGCCTCTACAGACGCCTGCAACAATATACAGATGTTTATGCATAAAAATCATCATCCTTAATAGTTTATTAATGTTACTTGAATATGTAAAAGCACTGTGCTGACGCGTTTCAGTAGAGGGTACTACGAATCTAGAACTGGGTCTCAAGTTCCAGGCACGGCGGCCCTACGCAACGTAAAGTCTTATATACGGATGTGTCTGTCACTTTCAGATGAGTGAGGGAGACATAATATGGACAAAATATTGCGGAGTAAGTTCATTGCTTTCGATGCACTATGTATACTAATAATCCCCTACTAATAAATTAACTAGTAATAGCACTTTCCCCTTCTCACTTATTATACATATATGGATGATTGATGATGATCATTGAATTGATTTTCAACTTTAAGTCCAACAAATAGAGATCTGAAGTAGGTTGACGTGCTGTTGTCTGTACGTATACTCGGTCTCGTCCGGAGCTAGCGAACTCTACCCAGACCCACTAAAAGACCCTCCATATCCTCTGGTCTTCTTCTTATGTGAAACTCAGACAAGGATAGTCTAGTGTCAGAATTTTCCTATTACCGGCTTCCAATGAGACTTTATTTTGACGATTTTCATCATGCGACAGAAACCAGGAACAGTGGCTTAAATGCCTTCCGGAATACGAGTATAACCTTATCCAGACCAATTTTTAAAAGATGGTATCCTCTCCATCTCACCAGGAATCGATCACCTTGTGCAATAGGAGTGTCACTGCGCCTTCCGGAGACGAATTCCAGACCCGAGCCAAGTTAGAAAAACATGGTTTTCAATATTGGCCTTACCAGGAACGGCACTACACCAACCGGTTCATCCTCTGGTGTCATTCGATTGGCCGGAACTAAGGGTTTAACCACTGTATAGGTAGTCAGCCACTGTATAGCAAGCATGAATGGCGACTGGATAACGTAAAATCATACTTAAAAGTTTTAATGTCAATGAGTAGATAATAGACTTAACTATTGATCCATGATACAGTTACGTCTCGTGTTTATCACACTAACACGCTCTTTGAGATCGAACCCGCTTTGAGAAGTTCGATAGTTTCCTGTATGGCTTGTGGCCTTTGCCCGCGGACATCGAGCGCACGCGGATATACATAGGCTGCACTGAAAGTATCGGGAATGGAATATTTCCACTGTTCCTGTCATATTAGGCGACGAAAGGAAAATTGCTAGAAGAAAACGGGTAACAGCGTCTTTCTCGGCCACGGGCCAAACTGCGAATGCCTGCCAAGCAATGTGTCTCTGGCAACTTCCTCTTTTTGGAAACGCCCGTGTCTAACACTGGACTGATATAGGCTGATGCTAATGATGATGACTTATCCAGCACCTGCACAGTCCTGGACGCCTAAAAATTTCTTTTAAAACATCCATACTAATATTATAGACGGGAATGTGTGTGTGTGACTGTTTGTTTGTCCGTCTTTCACGGCAAAACGGAGCTACGAATTGACGTGATTTTCTAAGTGGAGATAGTTGAAGGGATGGAAAGTGACATAGGCTACTTTTTGTTTCTTACTAACCCCCCACTTCCCTTAAATGGGGGGTGGAAGTTTGTATGGAGCATTCTGCAATTTTCAAGGTAGAAAGCTAAAAATTGGTATGTGAACTATTGGTGACTAACAAAAAAATCGTGCATATTTATTTTTTGGAAATCCGCCCACAACCCCTTAAAAGAGGTGTAATTTTCGCAGTTTTCAAGGTAGGAAGCTAAAAGTCGGTACACAGACTCTTTGATACCAACGAAAAATCCCTGTTTTTTTTTTAAAAAATCCCCCAGCCTCTTAAATAGGGGATGGAAAATCAGGAAAAGGGAACCGTGTTACCCCGAATTCAACGCGAGCGAAGCCGCGGGCAAAAGCTAGTCCTAAATAAACACGTATGCAATCTCACCACAACAACGGCATGGCCAGGGTTGTTAGGACAAGTGGCGACGTCCTGCAGCGCCGCCAGCACGCCGGGCAGGATGCTGGACAGCATGTCCACCACCTGCGCCTCCAGGGCCGGGTCAGAGATGCGACACTTGTCGGTGGTCAGCTGCGGATGGGTGGCAGTGTGCGCCATCACGCAGTGTAAAGCTGACAGTCTGGAAGGAAAACAGATTCGTAGTGTTGCACACTTTTGATGATTTTTAAGTAATAAAACTTACTTAATTTTATTTTATAAGTATTTATATTCTATTTTTTATTTTTATTTTAAATGTTCACCAACATGATATACATTAATAAAAGCACATATTATATGTTAAAGAAAAAATGTTAAGCTGAATGCTATCATAATTACAGGTGAAGACAACATTCATCAAAGAAGCAAAAATTAACATTATCAGTAGAATTAATCATAAAATCATACCACATCTAATACATTTACATCGAAACTAATAAACTGAATAGATAAATAGTACTAGAACTAAAGAAGCGACTCTCTAAGCTTGCGAATGCCATTCGTGAAGAGGTCCCACTCTTTTTTCTTAGATAATCCATTGAACTCTCTAATGAGACGGTTTAAAGGTGCGTGGTGACCGAGATTGGATCTACTAGGAGTATATAAAATTGAATTTTTACAAAAAGTTCCGAAATATTAAAATTTGATATTATCGCACACCGGCAATGAGAGTGTCACAACACAATAAATGTAGTTTTTGGGAAATCACTGTTTTCTTTTATTTATAACTTATAATTCCATAATTTTTTTTCTGAGAGAGTCTATCGAAGAATTTAATATATATTTCAGAAGACTATTAAATGCTCTATTATATTTTTATAGAAATTAAAATCTAAAGATATTTTTTTTATTTTATATATATTTTTTTATTTTAAATTCCGCTAATGTGTCACTTTTTTAGACAAAATTATCAAAGATTTCATGAAATAAAACACTTTTAGTAGGTAATAGTATGTATTGTTTTTTAATATAAATCAAGTAATATTAAACACATTTGAAAGGATCTAGATATTACCAGTTATATTAGAAACAAATAAAGTATCAAAACTATACATATAAAAACAATATAGCACATTTTCAGACACTAGATAATCTCTTCACTAGAAATTTTTTATCAAAATGAGTAAACAATATTTTACAACTGAGCTTTTTCTCACGTGCAATATTTTAAAGGATTTTGTTGGATGCCCATATCCTGTGCTAAAGTTTTTAACGACATAAAATCACAAAAACTCATTTCAAACTAGTCCAGTCTTCCTATTTTCTTCGCTGACCTGATCACTTTAGCATACTGGCTGGGCACGTAAATAGACCCAGATTTAATTAAACCTTCTCTGTATCTGTTTTTCAATTGTAGAATGGACAGCATCACCTCCGTTTTGAGTGTGTCCAGTTATCAGAAACTTATAAGATATTCTTTTTATTTTTGAATATTTATGTAAGGAAAATGAATACAAAAAAGAGTTTACAGACGCGAATTGTTTCTTGATTGTTTTTCTTTAGCAGTAAATCTAACTTTAGGTATGATAGGTTTAATAGATTTACGAATATAATTCCGTTGTGAAGTAATGTCACCCAGTTTCAAGTAATAAATAAATTCAGGATAAGACAGATGAAGATTGGATTCTAGTTTCCTTTAGCTTTGAAGAGAAACTGCGATCAGTGGGGATGAGGCATTGGCCGAAGAGCTTGATGGTAATATTGCGGAGTTCGAACGCGAAGTACTGGAGCTTAAACCAGAAGATGAACAGCTAAAGCTTGAGTATGTATGGAGCTAGAAGATGAGCTTGTAGAAGACGAATCGGGAACTAATTAGTATCCAGACGTGTTGGCCGTTGGTTTTTGAATAAGATTAGAACTAACAATGTTTTCATAATTCAAATTAGGTGAAGCCGTATCGTAATTCAAAACGGGATTATTATGATCCACTTCCTGCTTTATTATACTTCTAGATTCAGAACATAAGTAACCAGTTATTGCTTACTATATACTATTAAAAAGAAAGCTTCTTCTGGGCATACCACAACCAATAACAAAATCGGGATCTTTGACGCTATGATCCATGATATCCTCAACAAAATCATCTTCATTCGAAGGAGTTGTAGCTTCTACTAGCAAGGTATGTGTGCCTTAAAATTAAAACATGTAAGGTTTAGTATCTTTACACATAGTAAAGATTACAAAAGTAAAATAAAATAAATAATTTATACTCACACACTCCATCCTCATTTATTAAATATTTATTTTCGTGTACTGCATCTAAACTATATTCCTTGAAACTTTTAGATGAAGGGGCTGAAAATTGAAGTAAAGAGAACATTAATACACTTAAGTATGAAAATTTAGTAAGCATGTATTTGATAAAAAATTCTGTCACTTACCATCGTCAATATAAGAAAGTGTGTTGGTATTGTTAATATTTTCAATATAAATTCAATTTAATTCAACCATGTCAACGGATACTTCTGGAGGGTCACTGCGTAAAACTAAATCAACCATGAACTTGTTTCTTGAATTCTATTTCATTTTGTCCTAATTAATTAAAAAATAAGCATAATTATGACAGTTGTAATGTGAACTAAAATAATTATAAACCCTTTATAAAGCAGAAATAAAGACACATTATTAATTAATACCCAATCAAATACTTTTCTTATTCGGTAGTACAGTTATATCACATGTTAAAACACTACTATTCATAGAATAACTTGGTATCAACCAACGCCAAAGCAAGAAAAGTGTCGTTTCACATGATGTGACAGTTATATTCTCTAATTTTAAAATAAATAGTAAAAATAACTCAAAAATATGGTCATAGCACATGATGTGACAGTCGTTTGCTGAAATCAAAGCAAATATATGAAAATTACTTACCGTAATACGGTCGTTACACAGGTTATGACACTACTACACACACTAGATGCACGACAATTCTGTATCAACTTTGATGTGACACTTTTTACGCTGCAAGAAGTAGGAAAGTGGCTCGGTGAAAAAGGGTATTAAATGCCATCTCTCGGTGACGAATCACACTACAATTATGACGTTTTTTTAGCAGATAAAGTTTGTGATTGCCTTCCTCATGGGATACTTATCTCAACTTCGTATTTTTTTGTGTTATGACTCTCTTGTTGCCGGTGTGCGATGCTGATTGGCCTGTAGTTGCTAATGTCATCCCTATTACTCTTTTTGTGAATTAGGATTATGGTGGATGAAGTCCACTGGGATGGTATGTTTTCCGGTAATAAGAACTATTACGGAAAGGTAGTTGATGTCAAAACTTCCCACTTTGTATTAGAAGTATATATTAGATTCTACATAACATATTTAATATAATAAAAAATAACAATTATTAGTTTAAAAAAATTCTTTAATAACCAACCTTAAGGCTCGATGTTTCTCAAGTTTGGCCACATGGACTGATACAAAAATTGCTTGAGCCAGTAAAGGCACTTGAGATTTGAGCAGTTTCTCCCTGAACCGCTTGTCAAGATTCAATTGTAGTGCTGTGAGGCACTTCATCACACTGTGCTTCAGCTCCTCAGGTACATCGGCAACTGAAACAATGCATTTATACTGTGTGAACTAAGTGTTATAATCAGAGATCGGCTAATCGGATGCATATTTACAGCGGGCGGCGCGGGCGACGGCGCGCGCGTCTTAATCAAAGTTCATAGATTTGTGTGAAGCTGTTCTCGACGACAGCGGTGCGGGCGGTGCGCGCGGCGGCGTGATCAACCACGTACACCGCCCCCACCGCCCGTACCGCCCGCTGGCGTCCAGGACGAGGCCTAAAGCTAGTTTTTGGCTCAGACATTACGGCTTCTTACATGTATGTCGACCCTGAAAATCTGGGATGTTTTTGATACAAAAGCACATTCCATAACAGTCACTTTAACTTTAGACAAATATGCATCCAAGTATCCCGATCGTGCACCCAGCAGTGGGATAAGTATAACCTATGTTTTTTCCAAAAGTTTAATCTTTCAATGTACCAAATTTCAACAAATTGTTTCAATTGTTTAGTTGTGACAGCATTACAGGCTGACTAACAGACAGAGAGGATCAGAGAAGTAAAGTTATGTCAAACATTATTTATAAAGTCTTTGCCGGTTCAGTAATCATTTAAAATTCTTCTTAAAGCATAAAAATCACATAATGTAAGTTGTGTAAATTAATCATTAAAATAGGATGTAATTTTTTGATTTATTTTTAGTTCTAGATACACTTACAAATTTATGATACAGCTTGCTATCGTCTTACCAATAGCCACTTTTTGTATAACGCAGAATCCCGCAAATACCAGGATCCCGGCAAATACCAGGATTGAAATTATGTCGCGGGATTGCATTCCCTAATTACATTACAATATTACAAAATACAAATAATTTTAAGAAACTAGCAGCAAAGGTAGCAACTTACGCATTCCAGGCTTAGAGTTGTCAAATACTATCTGTAGCAGAGCAGTCTCGATCTGTATGCACATTTCATAGCTGTTCACCACCACTTTTTCTAACACCACACGCATGCCGTCTACTAGCCTCCATTGAAGCTCATACTTCTTCCTGCAAATAGTGAGCATATATCATTTTCACAATTATATTAATTTTGCAAATAGGAACTTCAACATCAATATTTATCTGCTGCATTTTGAATTTTTGATACATATATCAAGTCAGATTGATACTTAAATGTAACGTGTGTTAAAAATAAAAATGTAGGTATTTGCTTACTCTATCTCAGCTGATTTGAGATGTGTGATGAAAGGGAACAGGAGGTACTGTTGCAGCTCCTGCACCACCTCTGTCTTCAGCTCAGACACGCGAGTGAGGAAGTTCGAGATGCTCTCAGCCGACGGGCAAACCATAACAACATCGCACACTGGTTTAATACGAGAAAAACATTCCTTCATGTCTTCGTTCATCTTGGTTCTTCTCTGAAGCAAAAAGATGACCTCCAACTTGTGCAATTGTAATGTTAGCAGGTCCTCATTTTTCTAAATAAATTTGAAGTCAGATCACAAATTTTACATTTCTAAATTTCTCAAAATCGTTGTTGTTGTTGTTGTTTTCTTCACCCATTCTGGGTAGGCAAAGGGAACTATGCCCATACAGCCAATTCTTTAGTAATATTTTCTTTATTTTTGCATTAAAACGTTGATGTTAGACGTTTTAATGCTTCGATGGAGTTTTTGGAGACAGTCGAAAGATTGAAGGAATGTAGAGAAGTCCCCAAGAAAGAGGTGAACTGTTCGCGATCCCGCGCAAAATTCACGGCCCACTTTTCTTGGTTACGACCCATACACCATGTTATTTCACCGAACTGTATATTGATCAATCGCACGACACTTTGTTTCGCAAAATAACACCACTTTTACGACCCAAAAATCACTATAAACAATAAAAATTCGATAAAATAAACGGACTCCAAACGTATCTCACGAACTCCCGCCAAAAACCCTTTCTCAAAATCGTGTTTTCTCATTTTTTTTTCTTTAATAAGTTTAACCGCCTCGTATATTTGTCCATACAGCCAATTCTTTATTTCTGCATTAAAACGTTGATGTTAGACGTTATTATAATGCTTGGATGGAGTTTTTGCCTTTTTGGAGACAGTCGAAAGATTGAAGGAATGAAGAGAAGTCCCCAAGAAAAAGGTGAACTGTTCGCGTTCCTAAGCAAAATAATTCACGGTCCACTTTGATTACGACCCATACATCATGTTATTTCACCGAACTGTATATTGTTCACGCGCACGACACTTTGTTTCGCAAAATAACACCACTTTTACGACCCAAAAATATAAACAATAAAAATTCGATAAAATAAACGGACTCCAAACGTATCTCTTCTTCTTCTTTTTATTTAATGGCGATGAACTTGTGTTGATTGCACTGTTCCGCCAGTATCACGTGTGCAGCTTTTACACGTAAAATAATAATATTCTAAAATGGACAATAAATAAACAGACTTATCCACTTAAAACAAAGATTCTGAAACCGTGGCAAATAAAAATGAAGGGTATTCTATTTTTATTTGTCACTATGAAAGATTTAATATTACAGTTTAATATTGTTAGCTTTAATAAATTTTGATAGTGATTTCAAAAGAGTAGAGTTAATAGAGTAAAGAATACATTTAATATTAGTTGGGAGAGGGAAATTTTTAGGAAGAAAATCAAACAAAGAAGAACCGAAGGTTGGAAAGTTAGTGATTCAAAGCTGTTTGAGTAAAGGGGTAAGATGGGGGGGGGGAGGGAATTTAGCAATGGGAGAAAGAAGGCGATTAAATTTATGGAAACTATGGAGGATGCATGGATTATTTTGAGAATCAGAGGAACTACTTAGTGATGAAAGGAGGTCTAGTTTTTGCAATAAGGGGTGATGAGAATTTTGAGCAACCTTAACAAAAAACCGATCGCTGAGATATTGCCTACGCAGATAGAGGGGAGGATCCACACCTTCGATTTGAAGAGCGTTAATAGGCGAGGATTTCATTGCTTCCAATATGATACGTAAGCATTTAGACTGGGTTTTAGTAAGTTTATCTAGAACAGCTTTACTACCTGGGTCTAAAAGGAAAGATGCATAGTCAAAGTGGCTTCGTATTATAGTATTATATAATAACTTTTGGGAATAAGGATGGGCTCCCCACCAAGTACCTGAAAGAGCACGTAGAATATTCAACCCTTTTTCAGTTTTCCCAAGAATAATGTTAAAATGCGGAATCCCCGTCAATTTCGAGTCCAACGTTAGTCCCAAAAATTTGACGTCCTTCCTACATGGGATATAATCTCCGTTGAATGAGATTTGTGGATCTGGGACGATTCGTTTGCGAGTGAAGGTGACACAGTTACATTTTGCGACGGATATAGAGAGACCGTGATCTGACAACCAGTCACCAAGGTATTGTAGGGCAGAATTTAGACGAGAAGAACAATCTGAAAGGGATTTAGAAGAAAAGTAAAGAGCTATATCATCAGCCTATTGAAGGATATTACAAAAAGAGTTAACAGTTTTATCAAGGTCGTGAGTGTAGATGTTGTAGAGTAGAGGGCTTAGAACTGAGCCCTGAGGTAATCCTTTCCAAATCAAACGGGGAGGGATAACATAATCCTGATTTTTTTACACATATGGATTTACACATCAGCATGTTGCAGATGAAATGTACCAGCTTCTCGGCGACACTCAGATGAAGCAATTTATGCCTGAGCACTGGAAGAAGGACATTGTCATAAGCAGAGGATATGTCTAAGAATAGTCCTACAAGGAATTCTTGTTTTTTGAACGCGAGCCGAATATCTGTCGTCAGGATGCTCAAACTATTCAACGTGCTCAGACCCTTGCGGAAACCAAATTGTGAATCGCTCAAAATTGATTTTGACTCCATTAAAAATTCAAGTCGGTTTTTAATAATATGCTCCAGTATTTTAAGGAGGACAGAAGAAAGGGCTATGGGGCGGTACGAGTTATGATCTGAAGGATCTTTTCCCGGTTTCAGAAGGGGAATTACCAACTGTTGTTTCCAGGAGTCTGGAAGGATTCCTTGATCAAAAAAGGCATTTAACAAGTTAAGATAGAGCAACTTAGCTTTTTTCGGTGATTTTATGATAAACGAATAGGGAATGCCATCAGCACCAGGGGATGAGTCAACCAAACCATTTAGTGCCAATTCAAGTTCTTCATAAGAGAAGGGATTATCTAAACTATTAGATGAAGGTAAAACAGGGGAAGAGGAAGGAAAGCAATCAGTAGAAGGGACAAATGGGGGAGCTATTTTATCAATAAAATGATTTAGCCAGGTTAAAGGGTCATTTACCGGGGCATTTAAGGGAACGAGAGACTGGCGGTATCTTTTGATCTGCTTCCAAACCTTTAAAGAGGAAGTTCTTGGGGATATGTTCTCACAAAATTTCATCCAACCGATTTTTTTCTTTTTTTATAAGAACTTCCTCGCCTGAGCAGCAGTCCTTTTATAGTTGATATAGTTCTCTGTAGTCATTGCTTGGTTGTATCTTTTTTCGGCCTCCTTGCGTTTCTGAACCATGGCGGTACACTCAGCATCCCACCAGGGAGAGAATATCTTATGATGTTTTTTTTAATGGGAATATGAGAATCTGCTGATGATTTTAAGGTTTCAATCAAAACAGAATAAGCAATAAGGGGATTTAGGTCATTAATATCTGGAAATGAGTTTAGTTTATCTTCGATTGAAGAGGCACAGGAAGTCCAGTCAGCGTTACACAGTCTGTATTTTAAAAGAGGAGGGGGACGAGAAACTGAGGGTGTTTTATCAGGTAAATTTATAATTATGGGGAAATGATCGCTGCCAAAAGTACAGAGTCAAGGACATTCCAAGTAAAAAGAGAAGATAAATTTGGGGTGCAAAAAGATAAGTCCACTGCGGAAGCTGAGTTTTGAGTTGGAGCACACCTTCTCGTTGGACGACCATCGTTTAGGATACAAAGGTTAAGGTCATCCAAAAGATCCATAAGCAGTAACCCAGGAGGGTCTATTCTGTAAGAGCCCCAAAAGTATGATGTGAGTTGAAGTCACCTAACACGAGGATTGGAGGAGGTAGAGAAGAAATGGCGATTTCAATTCATTGAGCGAATATGCATTAGGGTTGGGGATATATACAGAAACTATAGAGATATCAAACACACGCACTGCCACGACGTGAATGTCTTGACTGTGAGGAGGAAGAGGGATCTGAGAATAACGGAGGAAACGCCTTACAAGAAGGGCACTACCACCGTAACCATCGATTCTATCATCTCGGAGGCATGAGTAGCCCGAGACACGAAAAAGTGAATCAGGAACTAACCACGTCTCCGAGACAGCTAAGAGAAATGGGGAATATTTATTAATAATAGAAATTAGTTCGTGTTTTTTAGATCTAATGCTTTGGCAGTTCCACTGAACTACCGTTGATGTCATGATAAGATTTTGATAAAGCAACATTAGAGATCTGGGCAAGTTTCTCTGCAACGTTGGACGGTATGCGGTCATTTTGACCGGAGACAATACGAAGGACAAGGGACACGATAAGTTCCATAAGGTAATTACTATCCTCAGAGGGGACAGGAGTGGAGGGAGTGGGGTTTAAAGCGCAACCATTTGGGAGCGAGGAGCGACAATCACCAACTATGGCCTGGAGAGCCTGTCGGTCATAACTCTTTCCCAATGGAGTAGAAGAACGAGTAGGAGTGCGGGAGATTGTTTTCCTATAGGAAATTGAGGACTGAGAATGTTGAGTTGGGGTTTGAGAGAGGAGAGATGAGTTAGATGGTTGAGAAGAGGGGGATTTCGTTATGTCAGCGTAGGATCTGTGCACTGCTGGATAAAAGGAGGATGCTTTCTCATATGAGACATTATCCTGGGACATCATCAATTTAATAGATTTTTGTTTCGAGTGCTCAGGACATGACCTATTTAGGGCATAGTGTTGGCCTGAGCAATAGATACAAGTCGAATTGTCCTCTTTGACTTTACAGCTATCTGCAGAGTGGGGTTGGGCACAACGGAAGCATCTAGGTTTGGAACGGCATTGAGCTTTTACATGTCCAAATCTACAGCAGTTCATACACTGTATGGTTGGGAGTTGGTATGTCTCAACAGGGATGGATGTGTGATAAACAAATACTCTTTCAGGAAGGACCTGACCTTTAAATGTAACCACAACTGATTGAATAGGGACCCAGGATGTTTTGTTGTCTGTTATTTGTTTTCTGTTTAGGCGTCTAGCCTTTAAAAGAATTCCACAGCCAGCAGGAGCGGTCAGTGAATCTGCTAATTCCTCCATCGTCCAGACTGTAGGGATTAAACCAATGCGGGTCACATTGTATGTTGGGATCGTAGCCACATATTTATATATTGGTAGGAGTTCGTTGTTAATGAATTTATTAGCTGCTTCAGAGGAGCTAAATTCAACGGAGATTCTATTCCTGCCAATTTTCTTAACTCCATCCAGGACAACATTTGGGATTTTATTGGTCACCAGGAACCTGCCAAATCTAATGGGTTGAATATATGTAGGAGCAGAGGGATCTGATTCAATGCGTGACACATGAACTATAAAGGGGCCTTTATCCATGTCGCTGTATGATTTGGGAGCAATCACAATAGATGGGTGAGTGTACATTGGTTGGCTGTTGTTGCTACCAATAGTAGCACCCGGAGATGTCGGGTGGTCGGAAACAGACCTTTTAGCTGGTTTGGAGGAGACGTCAGTCTCAAGACGGCTTTTAGTCGGCGATTGGGAGAACACGGGCAAGGACAGCTCTATAGGGGATGGGGTGCGATCCGGAGGATCCGGAGGGTCAGGAGGTATAGGATCCATAATTACTAAACTTACCAGGAGTTAAGTAGTACACTAAAACCCTTGTTTAAGTGGAAATTAGGCTTAGATATTTTCAAAAAAAAAAGTTGTGCGTGTACTAGTGTACACACGTAAGAAGTGAAACTTCTTTATGGCCTTATTTTTCGAAAAATGATCTACATGCAACTTTCCAGAAATTGGTTAAATTAGTTAAATTGGTTAAATTGGTTAAATTGGTTAAATTGGTTAAATTGGTTAAATTGGTTAAATTGGTTAAATTGGTTAAATTGGATAAATTGGTTAAATTGGTTAAATTGGTTAAATTGGTTAAATATTATTTCACTTTAGCTTTTTGCTATCGTCTGAACCAACCGTGGTAGGGGCAAGAAAAAGATGGCGCGTAACCGAAAAATGTGACGCTGTGACGCGCAACCGAAAACTTTTTCGTGACGGTCCGAAAACTTTTTCGTGACGGTAAATTTTTTCCAACGCCGATAAAGAAGTTTCACTTCAAAAACGGAAACAAAGCACTGCACAACACAAAAATTGAGAAATTATTCAATAGCACGTGTAGTAACCACACTCGCAACCCGAGCCACCAAATTCCAAAACCACCAAAAACCAACATCCCTCACCCAAACGTATCTCACGAAATCCCGCCAAAAACTCCTCGTATTTACTTTTTTTTTCTTTGCTATGTTTAACGGCCTCGGATACTTGTTACATACAGCCAATTCTTTAGTAATTCCCTATGGTAATATTGTCTTTATTTTTGCATTAAAACGTTGATGTTAGACGTTTTAATGCTTCCATGGAGTTTTTGGAGACAGTCAAAAGATTGAAGGAATGTAGAGAAGTCCCCAAGAAAGAGGTGAACTGTTCGCGTTCCCGCGCAAAATTCACGGTCCACTTTTTTTGGTTACGACCCATACACCATGTTATTTCACCGAACTGTATATTGTTCACTCGCACGCAGGGCCGTCTTTAACCTATTGGAGGCCCTGGGCATGTTAGGATAATGGGGCCCCTATGGCTTTGGCAGAACACTATTTTGTTAGAAAAGACAAAGAAACCACCTTGACGACGAAAAAAATTCTCAAGGACATCCACACAACTTGTCCATGGAAACTCAAGGTAATAAGTACCTACTTACAATATTATTACACAGACTTAAATCTGTTAAATTGTTAATTGTTAGTAGTTAAAATAATATTGTAAGTAGGTACGTAAATAGGTTTTAAAATGAAACATTGTTCTTGTGTTATTTTGTACTTTTAAGTGAGTTTTTTTTGTAGTCGGTTCAATTTTTTTAAAAAAATATTTATTTTTCCATTTTTAGTGTTAAATAAATTACACAATTATTAATCCTCTGTTCGCCGGTAACAGTAACCTACATAAATAGTAATGACGACTTCTAGATGAAAATGTATGAATTGTTTGAGAAACTCCCTCTCTCATCGCTATAGAATCTTAAGAATCATCCTCCAACTCCTAACTGCTTAGTAGTTTGACCTTCCATCATCAGCTCACGTGAATAACCTGAAGGAAGACAACTATCTGACGATACGCGCCTATGATATTTAAAGAATAATCTTCCTACTCCTAACCGATAAGGAGTTGTACCTTCCATCATCAGCTCATCAACATAAAATGATAATTACCAGACGCAAATACTAAAAAACCTTAAGAAAGATTTGCAAAAAAGTAATACGTGCTTATAAAATTTGAGGGTTTCCCTCGATTTCATCAGACACACGCTTTTCAAACAAAAAAAAGAATTTTTAAAATCCGTTCAACCAGTCCAAAGTTAAACATAAGGTTAAACAAAAAAAAAACAGTCGAATTGAGAACCTCCTCCTTTTTTTGGAAGTCGGTTAAAAAAGAAATTTGCTGTCACAACCAAAATGTCAAAGTCATATGTTTGTCGTATTGTGATCCGTCAATTTTCTTACAATGAATGAAATAATTTAATTAAACTTGAAATTATGTGTGCATAATTTACTAAGTTAATTAAAAAACTACAGAATGTTCTCATTTATGAGGCAGCGGGTTCTGAACAAGTGTCTCAAGATTTTGAGGTTAAGTATTGTCGACTTCAGCAACTTGCCTGATTTAAAGAATTTAAACGTTGTCAGGACCGTGGAAAAGACAATAGATAACAACACGGCAATTTTTATCGAGAGTCCTATACATGTGAAGGTGCAACCTATTGATGTTAATGATATGAAGGCTCATAATAGGTTGACTATGACTTTATATAGTCAGGGCAAAGATACAAGTGATTTTCAAGTAAAACAATCTTCGAAGCGGCTCGAGCTATTGAACAAAAACGCGTGTTCCGATTGTAATGACGTTTGTCTCATTCAAGTGCCCTACCAGCTAAAAGTTCAGGTTACCACCACTGATAAAGCATCAGTACAATTGTCAAAGCTAGAAGGTGAGGAATTTGTAGTTAAAACACAAAAAGGAGCTGTCAAAGTCACGGATGTGAAAGCACAGAACATAAAAGTGGAAAGTGCAGAAGGAGAGGTTCATACAGAAGGCAGAATACAAGCTGCTAACATCGAACTCAAAACAGGGCTCAACTCAGGCATTAACTGTCACAATGTGATGGCCAATTCATTCAATGTGACTACACATGCTGGTCCGATTGCTGTCAAGTCTTGTTACAGTGACAAGTCACACTTTACAACACTTATGGGAAATATTCGACTAGATCACCTACACAGGTTTGTTACGATAGATGTGATACAGCAAGGTAATTTGTACATCACTGGTTTCTCTGGTAACCTGCAGGCCTCATTAAAAAGTGGGGAGGTGTTCATGCATGCCTCCCAACTTATAGATAAGAGCAGCATATTTATTCATGAAAAGGGTAAAGTTGAGTTGCTCATACATGATATACTCAAGAATTTGCCTGCAACAAATCTAATAGCCGAAAAAATTAAAGTAGATGACAAGATTCTAAAACTTGGACGATTTATGGATGATGCCCATCCAAAACGGTTCAGGTTTGAAGGAGAACCACAAAACGAGTTGCATATTGTTTGTAAGAATGGCTCCATTGAATTGAAAGAGACAAGCTTACCTTTTATGGTGTAACTGACCTGTGTCTATTTATTATCAGTACATATATTATATGTATTATCTATAACACTGTTGTGTATATGAAGAAACTACTGTGAATGATTGTTTTTTTTAACATGGAGTAGATATTAATTTATTTTATTAAACTACTTCAAGAATGTCAACCTCTTTTGCTTGGTAAAATTGTTATTAAAAAGTATCTGTTGGTATTGCCAGCATACAATAATATATGATATGGAAATAAATTAGCTTTGCAGCAACAAAATTAAAGTTAGCATAACAGCATTTGTGTTAAACATTGTATATACTTTAACAAGTAATAATATTTAGATAATTTGTTTTAAAGCTGTTAAGTCTAATCATCTTGTTGTGTCTTCCATGTATCATACTGTTAATTAGTGTGTCAAGAAATTGCAATTAAAATGAATCTTTAATGTCAATATAACATTTAATTGCACTACCTTTCTATCCTCTTGTAGACGTTTTTTCCAGACACAATTAAAATGGGGACAACTCCCCCCAAAAAGTCTACAAGCATATATGCAATAAATTTGTATTTGCAGTTTTATGAATCTGTCTTATTAGTTAATTTAAAGCATTTACTATAGAATATTTAGGTCAGTCAATTAGTATCATGATTTAATTAAACTTGTATTATGAATATAATTAAAAGATTTATTTTTGTAGTTCCTAGACTGTAGAGTAGGCAAATTGCTTATGTGATATGTTTCTGTAATGCTAGTCTTCTCTAATGAGTTTTTGATAAAGAAAACTATGAATAAGTTTGTCAATATTCTAAATGTAGTAAAATTATTTATTGTTACCTATGAATGTGTGTAAAAAAATGTTGTTAAAAATATTATTAAACTTATATCAAATTTTACTAGTTTATTACTTGTTTGATTGACTTCACACCTTTACATTTGTTAGTAAAATATTTGCAGTGTTATTTTTAAGGAAAATTATGAGTTAGGCAGCAATACCTAGACATGATTGCGGATTAATATAAATACCAATCGTCAGTAATGGATTAGGCGTTAGTAATTTGTGTTTGGCCCCTAATGAATTCTCATCCTTAGATATTTGCTTTTTTTAATAAGCATATCTAATTGGGTGCAAAGATGAATGGATCTAATACTTGGGCCAGCGGCGCCCGCGGCGATAACGAGGCAGTTTATATGCCGCGCCGGGCAGCGCTCGCGTCAGTCGTCCGCCGTCGCCATGCCGGCCTGTGCACCCGAGTATAGCCGCCTAGCGCGATCAAACACCGAACTAATTTTTTCGCCGCGAGTTAAGAGATGCTCACATCAGCCGCCGCCCTTTACGGCCCTCCGTCGGTCCTTCTCCTCAACCTTCTCGCTGATCCCCGAGGAACGCGCCGTCTCACCTGAGAGACCTCCGCCGCTACCTCGAATCGTACGAATACTTACATGGGGACCCCGGCTATGTCTGCGGCCACTCTTCGCACTTCTCAGCTTCATCTCTCACCCGGCTTGGAAACAGATACTAGTGGTGCTCCCGACGCTGTGGATTGCCGCTTCGCTGTTCATATTCTGGAAGTGCATTCAATGTCCACTCGGATTGCTAAAAATGTTCGGACGCGCGCTCAGCTCGAAGAATCCTAACAAGCCCCGCACTGTACTCATCAGTGGAGGGAGCTCTGTTCAAGCACTGCATTTAGCGAGAAACTTCCACTCTGCTGGTGCCAGAGTGGTCGCTTTCGAAATCGAGGGACAATTTGCATTGCTGAAATATTCTGCAGCTGTAAACAGATTCTATACGGTTCCGAGACCGAACCCAGCGGATCCGTTGGCATATGCACGAGCGCTGAGAGAAATCGTCGATCGAGAATCAGTCGTGTTCTACGTACCAGTAAGTTCTACGACCCCGGCATACTATGACGCACTCGCGAAACCTCACTTGGAGATAGTGGGATGCCAGTGCTTTGTGCCATGCGCTCGCGACGTGGTATCTTTGGATGATCCTTTGGAATTGATACGTGTGTGTCGCGCGGCTGGCTTGCCGACACCACAATTTTCAGTCGTTACGAGTGAAGAAGATGTTCGGCTATGGTATGAAAGTGGTGCTTCGAAAGAAGGCCGACATTTCATTGCAAGTGCTGGAGCTCGGGGCGCTAGAGATAGACTTCGGTTCGTTATGCCCGAAGACAAAGGACACTTTAGGTTTCCGCGTGAAATCAGCGTCGAGAAGCCTTGGGTGATCGTCAAGGAACCGAAAGGAGAGAGAATAGTAACCTGTACTACATTGAAGGAGTCGCGTGCCGTCCACAACGTTTCCTGCCGCGTGGATTCCGTGCGTAGGGGTTTGGTTCCCCAAAAAGATGAAGAGGCAGATGCTTGGGTACAAAAATTTGTATCGCGTTTGGCACCTACGAGGCCGATGACGGGTCACGTGTCGTTTAGACTCGTCCGTGAGGAATGTACAACGAATGGTCATAGCAACAGGCTGGTGGCGATCGGAGCACGTGTCGGTGTGTCGCTGCCCTATCTATGCCAAGGGCCTACTCGATGCGGTCATTCGGCATCTGTGGGAAAGTTTTTGGACACTGTCCTGGATACAAGAGAAGCTCTCTTTACATTTTGGGATCCTCTTCCCTACTGCGCGTATTACCAGTCCCGTGCGCCCGACGACCGGCGGCCACCGCCCCCGGAGCCATGCAAGACACCTCCAAATGTACCTCTTTGAAGAGTCAATTCGTTAAAATATAGGAAATATTTATTAAGACACTCAAGTACCTGAAGAGTGCTTGAGTGTGAGTACGCTCTATGAGTGCCATATCTATTCGCTCTCGTCTTGTTATTTGACCTGCGTGAATGACAAGTGGGACAAGTAAGGGTCGGGGGACGATACGACTGTTTGTAACTACAAAGTAGATATTATAAGTGTACTACATAAACAATATTGTTCTTTATCATATTAAAGAAATAAAAATATGGTTAATAAACGTCAATCTTTTATTTACCTACATACCTATTTACTTGCTCAAGAGTTTACTTAATATTAATTACTTATTAATCTCTCAACACTGGCATGAGATGGAACAGCAGGCCTATGAATGGGCTACCAAGGGGGAAGCATTGATGTTAGGCTCATAGTTATCTGTACCTAAATAAAAATAAGCTACGTTGATATAACGATTCCCAATTAATTATCTAACCGTTTATAAAGTAAATACATATTTATTTAGGTAGATAGGTATCTGATTCCGGCCGTGATGATCAACTTATTGACTATCTGTAATAATGTACTTTAGACACTATTGATAACATGCCAATTAATTTGTAACGATGTAGGAGCTAGAACATGGATATAATAATGCACTCAACGATTAAGAAACTAATGAAAAACACGATTAAAATTAGTTTATGAATCGTAACAAATGTAAATAAGAACTGATAAATGCGAAGTACTGACTAAACGATTCGTAAATCTCCAAGAAGGCAAGTGTGAAACATATTTTCGCCTAAGTAGGTAAGTCGGATGGCGAAACGCAGTCTGTGCCTACTGTGTAGAAAACGCCTACTTACTTACATGAGCTCAAGCTTCGTTTTGATCAAAAGTGTCAGTTTTTCATACTCTACACTAGCTTAATGGCTATTAATATTCTTAAGCAAGGAAGCGCATGGTTTTGCTCAGCCTAAATATCTTTGAATGAGATTACTTAACTGTAGCAAGTTTCCAGACAGTAGGTAAGCCCTGATTCATACTCCTACTTGTATTCATAGTTAGTAGGTACATCGTCATACTAAGTAGTTAGTATTATCTATATTCCAAATTTTAGTCCAAAGTCCAGTGATTTTTACTGCGCTTTAATAGAGCAGTCTTTCATGTTTTCCTTGTAGGTATAGATATTTAGTTGACAGTCTCAATAGTAAAAACTTTTATAATTTTACTTAATTAGCAACTTAGCAATTGTAAACGTAAGAGTTCCAATCATAATAAATCCAAAAGGTCAATGTAGCAGAAAATTCCATTTATTTTTCTTTCGGACCACAGTTACCTAAGGCATTTACAGTACTTACAATCAACTTTTAGTTTAGATTTTGTAAGGTTAATTCTAAATAAGAGTTTTCAAAATTTCGCATAATTTGTTATTGGTAAAGTAGTAAAAACAACATTAAGATATTGAAGATCCGGACACTGGTGCATATATTTTGATTTATTATGCATTTATTATGATTTGCGATATATATTATGGCATTAATAATAATGGTTAGTTTGGTAGATATTAGCACAGATAAGATAATACTATGATATTAGTCACCTTACTAGAGTTTGAAATCTTTGCTGCAATTGATGTGTAGCCAGAATCAATAATAATTTACGGATATCGATATGTCGATCAATAAAGCAAGTATTCAGCTTTTTAGACATTGGAGTAGGTACCTACCCAAGGAATCAGATAAATTTTTATGAAGCTGATCTGTAGTTAATACTTTGGCTTGGGTAGAAGAAGGCAAAACATGTTTATATTCATACAAAAAATATGAATTAGAGTGCCAAATAAGCGATCAAAGATCATCATCACGCATTCATACTTTTCTTAGACCTCTTTATATCAAATATATTATGGTACAGTAGACAGCCAAAGACAGTAATACCTACTTAGTGACTCTTTTAGAAAAATACGGCAACGGAAATCGTTCGAGGAAGTTTGTCATCTTGTGGTAGGTTAATAAGCTGACTGTACTTCTAATCAAGTGTAAAGCTAGATGTTTGTAAGCACCTAAGTAACTGAAATATGTTATCTTAGTACATAAGCTGGGGTATTATTAGTATTATTGTAGAAGTAGCGGTGCACTTGGGGAGATATCTGTTATCGCCCGTCCGGGTCACCAGACTGACCGGCCAAAGATCGCACCTTTCTCACTTCAGCTAGTGGAAAAATATTTACCATTTCACTTAGCAAAAAACAACAATATTATAGTCTTAGTAGGTATACAATTAGTATTTAAGTAGGTACTAAGGGTGAATACGACCGAATTGTAGTACCTAGCTGATTTATTTGTATCAGTGATTTGACATTTGATCCCATAACTCATACCCATTCTTTTAACTAGTTAGTGACACGCTTGGAAACTATCGCAATTATTCTAAAGTACCTACTTAGCTTTGTAGAGAGCCGATATTTTATGTTAGGTATACATCTAGCAATACTGCATCAATGCATGAAATCATAATGCATTTTTATCAATGCACTATATAGAGATTACACTTAAAATAAACTAACTATTGCCAGATTTAGACCTTAAAATATCTGCTGTCCGTCATGGTTTATACTTATTTACAGAACAGTTGCTCAAAGTAGGTAACCATTGTTATAATTTCGGAGAATAGAGGAAAAAGAAAATAATACGTAGGTCTAAGGTATTATTTATACATATATGTATCTACCAATTCATATAGAAGCGTGGTGATTATGCCTGTACCCATCATTGTTATAGTTAGTAACTTTTATTCACTGATGTAGGCATTGTAGATGATTACAGGGCGTTACTTTTATACATATATTCAATTACATTAGACAGGATTTGTTTGATCTTACAAGAAATCAAGCAAATTGAAAATGTAGCCTTAAATATAAAAAAGTTTAAAAAAATAAAGGCGACAGCTTAAGGTGGGACTTAAATTAATCCCAAAGTCTTCTGTTTATCGGGTGACTGCTTTAATTTTAAGATACAAAATATTGTTTACGAGTTCGATAATTTTTAGAATCCCTTACAGAACATTCTCAGTAGGTTATTTTGCAACTCTAAAAATGTCTTTCAAGATGGTGACTTCATTCTGAAAACATTTTAAGTAGGTACCTACATAACGTGCTTATATTCAGATCTAAATATCTGTTAATTCGAATTTTCTCTTTATAAAACCATACTGGTTCATTCATTCAAGAATTAAATGCGATAGTGGGTGCAACAAATAGTTAAATGTGAAATATAATCTCTAAATAAAAATCGAAATGGCGAAAATCTACTTCAGAGTATTTATAAATCGATTGTAAGTAATTATCTGTGGTTTTCACTTAACGCGTTGAGTTCGATAAATTATGCTTAATCACTTGTTTTATTATAAAAAATAATAATCATTATACGTTACGGTTTGTTAAAACGTCATCTAGCTTTAAGAGGAAACACAAGGGCCGTTTTTCCATACAAACGTAGTCCCCTGTTTCCTCCCTGGATAAAGCCAGTAGAGCAATAATTTTTATTACAAAAATCCAATGCCACTTTTAGCATGTTTCTATGTTTTCTGTTATTTCATAAATTAATTAATTTAGATTTTCCGCTGTGTTCAAACATCCAGAAAACAAATTTGGCTAAACTTTAGAAAAAAAGGAAAACATACGAACACGGCCAAAGCCTTTCTTTAATTTTTAATGAAAAAAGTAGCTATTTAAATCGGTCTAGTTTTGAAAAAGTAATCGGGGGACTACGAAACGTTGATTTGGTGTGCTTTTGGTAGGTATTTTCGGTCCAAGAAGCAGTTGTCTCTATCACACTCTGCGGTGAATGCGTTTGGCACTGCGCGACAGCAATAGATTTTACAAATACCTATTTTTCAATTCTCTCGCCCGTAGTGTTTCCTCTTAAGTACGACACCCTCGAAATAATTTGACAATAAGTGCAACAAAAGCTAAAATACATATAGTACCTATCTTCGCCGAAAGAATGTGATTTTTAAAAGAGTAAAAGTTACTTTAATTCAAAAGTATAATAGGACTCTCCTTTTAAATAATTTATTGCAAGATAATATCACAGTCTTTTCGAAAAGGTGCGTATTTTAAAGTCGGACTATAGGCTGTATAGTGACGGCCTAGAGTAGAATATTAGAACAAAAATTTAGCATTATCCGCTTGTAGACTTTTTTCCAGACACAATTGAAATGGGGACAACTCCCCCCAAAAAGTCTACAAGCGTTTATAAATAGGCTTCTTTTTATCCAGGGAAAAGGTACGGTTAGTTTTAATTTAACGTACATACATACATACATACATATTATCACGCCTCCTTCCCAACGGGGTAGGCAGAGACCAAGGCCTTCCACTTACTACGATCCTGGCATACATCTTTCGCTTCTTCCACATTCATCAATCTTTTCATGCATGCTCGTCGGTTTAGAGTACTCTTGACCTGACCTTTTTTTAGAACATCCCCGATTTGATCGTGATAGGTTCGTCTAGGCCTTCCTCTTCCAACGTTCCCTTTCACACTCGTCTTGTAGATCTGTCTAGTCATTCTTCTCCCATTCATCCTCTCTACATGCCCAAACCATCTAAGCATCCCTTTCTCAATCCTTGTGATAATATCTTCTTTCACACCACAACGTTCTCTTATTACACTATTTCTTATCCTGTCACTCAATTTCACTCCTAACATACTTCTTAGCGCTCTCATTTCTACTGCATTTATTCTACTTTCATGCTTTTTCTGCCATACCCAACTTTCACTTCCGCACATGAGTGTTGGAACCAACACCCCTCTATGCACAGCCAGACGAGCTTTCATAGAAATCTTCTGGCTATTGACAAAGGAGTGCAGCGCACCATTCACTCTGTTACCAGCATTTACTCTCCTTTCAATATCACTTTCATACTTTCCGTCCCTAGTTAACACCGACCCCAAGTATACAAACTCATTCACTTGCTCCAGTTCATTACCACCAACCCGAATGCATACTTCTGTCATGCTCTCTTCCTTTTCAAACACCATAACTTTCGTCTTTTTTGTGTTCACTTTCATTCCCTTTCTTTCCAAAGCTTCATTCATAATAGTCACCATCGCTTGCAAATCCTTAGCCGTCGATGCAAGTAACACTTGATCATCGGCGTAAAGAAGACATTTGACGCGTAACTCATTCATTCTTAGGCCAAAATCACTCTCTTTCAGATCTGACGTATCTAAGACGTATCTCAGATTAACGTATCTAAATGAAATTTGGCACGGTGTTAATTTATTGGCTGGAATAACATATAGGCTAATTTATATACCAGGAAAAGGTACGGTTCTCGTGAGAGAATTTGATACATAATTTTAAAATCAATACGTATAAAGTGCTTCTAAAGCTTTTGTTGTTTTGTCTATCTATACCTACCCAAGCGAAGTAGTTAGTGTACCTACGTGTACAAATCGTTTGCAGTGTGTTTGCTTTCTATGTTTGACTTTAAACGATTAGCCCAGGGTCAATTTCTAACATGATAGGTAACTTACACGCTCAGGAGGGTGGTTTTATTAGTAACTCTATGCTTTCTAAAATTTCTGTGATGTAAAAGTAGCCAAAGTTTAACTCCAATCTCTTTTGTTTTCAATGTAATGTTTATTATCGTTTGTTTTTTTAAGTCATCGTCGATTGACATTGCTTACATAAAATGATTCAACATAATTCTAATAACAGGAAAAACCTAATTCATGTCTGTATTTTTGTAATACCTTTTCCAGCTTAAACAACTAAGCTGAAATGTAAAGATATTTTGTGACCCTAGATGGACATAACATAGTTTTATTCGAGGATTCCCTTTCCTTAAAAGCGGAGGCAAACGTTTATACGAGTATAAGCAGGGAATCAATAATTGTCAATCTCCTACCTACACAAACGTTTTATTAAATGCATTGTTATGTACATGATATTATAAGCTGAAACCATATTAGCCGCTTGTAGATTTTTTTCCAGACACAATTAAAATGGGGACAACTCCCCCCAAAAAGTCTACAAGCGTTTATTCCACAATACTATATATACCTATGCATATGGTATAAATTACTATGGCAAAGACAAAAATTTGATCAGTATTATGCAAGTTTTTATTACCATACTAAACTCAATTACTTGGGAACCCTTTTTGTAAAATAGCAGATATTTTCAAAAAGTTGGTATAATTTTTTTGACTGCGCCATTGTATTCACATGCGTGATGCGTAGGTACCTATGTTTCATAATATGTTTGTGAGATACAATTATCTTAAACCTTTGACATAATGTATTACCGGAATCGCAACATAGCTAAATCTCACATTTTCGAAGACACGAGCGAGACGCAAACTATTTATAAATTAAGTATGATAAAAAGTTTTAAAAATAACTAGCTAGGCAGGATAAGTACCTACCTATCTACTTTACCTGTGAAATAATGTAGCATTTCGCATTGTCCCAGTTTCATTGGTTCCGTTTTTAGCTTACATAATTAGCTTAGTAGGTATTTCTAATTGAATAGAAAAAGAAAACTGTACTCAAAATTAATGACAGAGCAGTAAAGTAAGGACTTAATTTAGGTTGTTAACAAATTGAAATGCTATCTACAGTTTTTCAACTAGTACACAGTGATCGAATTAACAAAAAGCTAATAAGAAATGCAAATAATGCAATCTCTAGCTAATCTTTTGCCTGTGCTGTGTTCTAGATTTGTACAGTCAACGTAAGTAGGTACTATAAAACGTATCTACACAATCGATTTTCGAATTGAGTTTAAACAAATAGAGTTCAATATCGACTGAGATAATTTTGTTTTATGGTATACTTACGTTGATAAGCGGCAGACTGTACTATCGATAGATTACAGTGTTTATTAGCAATAAGGAACGACTGAAAAAAATCCTTGACCTGAAGGGTAGGTATTGTTGACGGTACCTAATTGTGGTACTAAATACAATAGATTACAAAAGAAAGAGTGGGTATTGAAGACTTTTAATTATTTTAAAAACTGTATCAAAGAATAAACAAAATAGATTTAAAAAAATTGCACCACATAATATACTTACCGTTTTTGTACAATTCAAAACACATTAAGAATCCACAAACACCCAGACCCGAGAAAATTAAGTAAGTGTTTCTTCTATAATGAGTGTTCCGGGAATGAAACGTGGTACCACAGTGCTGGCGACATACACCTGGAAAACTGGTGTGCCCCTATTCCACTATGGGAGTCGTCGCCTAATAGGTAAAATGTTTGTTTTAAACTGCAGTGCCAGTACCTACCGTCACTTATTTAAGGCGGTGTTGGCTGTATCATAAGCGGTGAAAGGATCAATCGAATATTTAGATACGCCGTGGGTCTATAAAATATTTATATTCGCTACTGTTAGAAAAGTAGAAGAATTTATTTGTAGCACTCGGAAACGTTGGTAAAAACAGTTAGTGTTAGCTTGTATTATTAACTACTTATTTTATCTGAACTAGACGATCCACAGTTTATTTGGCCTATCTAACTTAGGAAATTTTAGACCTCATTCCTCTCTTCCGAGTACAACCGGTTTTGTCACTGTATAAACTGACCCAAAACATAAATATATCACTACGGATTCCATTTATTTACAAACCCAATTCTCATTGCACACTAGATCCGCTTAAAAATGTCTGTAACTGGACGGATTTGTTTTAATGTTAAATAAATAAATATGATAAATTTGACCATAAAATTGATATGTAGAATTGTCGAAGTACCTAATAGGCTTGTAGAAGATCAGTAACGGATTCAGGATTTTGATATGGTAGGGGCTTGAACTGGCTGAAAGTAGGTTTTATTGAAAAAGTAATTACTTACTCAGGTAGTGTAGTAAGTTAATCAAGTAAAGTGGATTCCGTTGCTTTTGCCCCATCCACTAGATCCGCTACTTTTGAAGAAGGCACAAAAAAGAAGATAGTAGTTGATATGTCCAGCTGTTTATGAGCTGTTTCTATCACAATACGATGGATAAATGTAATGAGCTTGCTAAGAATGATATGGCTCATTCCTCTTTCAAGTGATGTACATTTTCGTGGTCTAGAATCATAGAAATTAGTGGCGGGGTTGTTTGTCTTATTCTGTATATTCAAGGTTAATCGAAGATTATTTAAAAAATAACGTCAACGTAAGTTGTAAATACTTAAATTTATTTCTCTCCAAGGACAAATCGAAATTCCATTAACTGTACTTATTTTTAAATAGTTGAATAATAGGTAAGCATTATGTACAACTGTAATTTGATAATGATATCTCTAACCCGTTTTAGATATTGTAGATTCGTTTCCTTGTTATTAAACATCGATAAAAATGCGGCGTAGTATAACACAAAACCAAGGTTGCAGTGTAGACGCATCGCAGACGCCCGATTAGACGTTATCAGTATAAAAACTGTTGTTATTATCTGGAATCACTCATAAGAACATTGTTTAAACCATGTATAACAAGAAGATGTTCCTCTATAAGAAAGATTTATTAAAACTAGTTACAGTTCGCGGCTTCGAACGCGTGGAATTTTGGAAAGCTACGGGAATCGTAAAACTTTTCCAAGATAAAAACTAGCCTATGTGCTATTTAAGCTTTTGATCTATTGTGTGTGTGTCTGTGTGTCACTTCGGAGGCTGGTAATAGTGCCTTATAAAACTCTAACTCCAGACTTTATTATGGTACCACAATAAGAAAATGGATAAAAAATATTGCAACCTACGCGTGTATTACATTTCCTATCTTTTGACCTAAAAACGGTTTAAATATCAGCAGACGTAGATATTAAAGAGATTAGCGGCCACAAGATAGTATCAGGATAAAATAAAATCCATTTTATTATAGGTAGGTATATGTACCTACAGTATTAAAGAAATATGTTTGAGGTCATAATTTGATAATGCATATCTTTTAAATTGGAAACCTGCCCGAAATTAACCTTAAGACCCTTAGTCAGGTATTTTAGAGGTTACGTAAAAACTTTATATTAACTAAATAAATACTAATATTATTAAGCTGAAGAGTTTGATTGTTTGTTTGTTTGAACGCGCTAATCTCCGGAAGTACTGGTTCGAATTGAAAAAATATTTTTGTGTTGGATAGTCCATTAATCGAGGAAGGCTTTAGGCTATATACCATCACGCTGCGACCAATAGGAGCAAAGCATCAGTGGAAAATGTTGCAAAAACGGGAAAAAATATTGATGTTAATCGCGATCATATAAACAGAAATTGACGCGGACGAAGTAGCAGGCAACAGCTTGTTATAGAATACACTTTCCACCCACGGCTCTGCCCGGCGTGAACTGCACATTATATTGCGCGTGTGAAAACTTGTACCTAGTAGTACATACATACATACATACATATTATCACGCCTCCTTCCCAACGGGGTAGGCAGAGACCAAGGCCTTCCAGTTACTACGATCCTGGCATACATCTTTCGCTTCTTCCACATTCATCAATCTTTTCATGCATGCTCGTCGGTTTAGAGTACCTAGTAGTAGGATACAAAAAAGCGTAATATCCTTCGTTAAGGTCTAATCTATCTTAGTACTAAATTAGTTACTTACATGAGAACAGCGTTTACAAAATATATATTAGTATCGTCCGAGCACACAGATTCTAATCCAACAAAATAACAACGTTTCACACAAGACATAGTAGATAAAAATACTTTTCGACAGTAAATTTAATAAAATTTCCATCAGTGGTTTAGGCGTAAAAGTGTACAACAGATGGACAGAGTTACTTTCGCATTTATAATATTAGTAAGTAGGTATTGGATTTTGCTAGTACTTATGTACTTACAGCTGATTATAAAACTTAAGCCCATCAGAGGCAACCCGCGGCCATGATTCGTGAGACTAGTCCATACATCGGCAAGGTACCTACTTATAAATTCCTAATTAATTCATTTGCATTAAATCCTGTTAATTGTAAAATTGTATGTTTAAAAAAGGAAAAAATAACCTTACTTATAGTAGGTAGTAGGTACGTAATACAAGGATGAGGTACTACCTGACGGAGACCGATGTCCAGCAGTGGGCATCTTTTGGCTGATATGATGATGATAATGAGGTTTTTTCACGGTCAGTGGCAGATCCAGACGGGAGCTAGGAGGCTCAAGACCTCTCCTTCCCCCGACGCATCTAAGTGCAATGACAAACCGACATTCGTTACCTTTTTTGTCGAAAGGGCGTCCTTAGGTAGAGATGGGTTTATCGATACATCGTCTGAGGTCCCTTTTGTAAATCACCATTGTCTTTCAAGTAGGAGGTTACAATATATCCCAGGTATTTCAACTTCCCAAGTCTGTTTAGAGGACATAAAAGAGTTTCATTCTTGGCATATTCTCCAAACGTCTTCCTCGAGTCTATAGGTATATAGGAGATATGTTTGGCCCTATATTTTTTGTGGCTTGCCTATTGCGTATTTATTTATTTAAATTCAAATGGTGTGCGCATGCAGTTCCTGTGATATTATTTTTATTAACTTATTCTTACGTGACTATTCACTCGTCGTTGTAATATATGTATAATTATAGGGTTGCCACTCTTACTACAATAATAGGGAAATAAGATTGCTGTTGTAATTTTCTCAAAAAGGCGTGCAATAATGCGATACTTGACTATGTTTAATTCTATGGTAAACTCTGTAATGTCATTTCTCTTTTACACTTTTTTCTCTTTAATATAACTATCTATTTGACGACCTCTGTGGCGGAGTGGCGTACACACCGGTTTTCAAGGTGTCGCCTGCTCCAAGGTCACGGGTTCGATTCCCGGACGGGTCAATGTAGAAAAAATGTGTTTTTCTACATTTTCACGTGTCTGGGTGTTAATGGTACCTTCGTTGGTCCTGGTTTCCAAAACACGAATGCTTTAAATAGTTATTCAAATTGGGATCAGACCAATGTATGTGATGTTGTCCACATTTATTTATTTATTTATTATTTATCTATTTTTACTGTTGACCCCGACAGGAATAGTAGCACCTTGTACTTGTACGATATGATTTGTTAAAACTTCTTTAGCTAAGCTAATAAAACAGCACTGTACACTCAAAAGTTAATAATAAATATACCATAAAAAGAAAATTTTCGTAAATTGATATTGATCTAAAATGTATTTGTAAAAGTAGCTTCAAGTTTTTCATTTAGGAGTATATTGTCAGTACAATCGATTATTTCAGTTATTACATCGCCTTTATTTTTTTTTGCCTTTATTGGTACATACAAAAATGATGTAAGTAATAATTTATCGTTATATTTAATTATATAAAACAATAAATATTTTGTGATATGCATTGGCTTAGCATACTAGATTTATTAACATTCCGAGTTTATACAAGTTGTTAACCCTTGAAAGAGCACGGCCGTTGCCACCAGACGTCCAAAGATCGATTCTCGCCTAGTCCAGACGACTCGACCTACATATTGTCTCAGTAATTACTAATTACTATAATAACAAACCAATAATGTTATATTCTTAAAGGAAAGTTACAATTCTAATTACTGTTTATTCTTGACTAGTGCATAGTTGGTTTTACTTAATTTTCCTCATATAAGTTGGTCGACTGCTGTTTTAGGTACTTGTGCATAACTAAAAACACTGAAAAAACTACGCCAGGTCACAGCCAATGAGCTAGGTTTAGTGGGCAGAATAGAATAGAATATTATTAATTGCCTTAAAACATGGTACATTTATACATACATTTGTACATTTATTTATGGTAGGGTCCAACGCACAAAACCATGCGGTGCCCATTTATCATAGCTGTCGTAAAGAATGCGTAAATTCATTGCAAATAAATGCAATACCGAGCAAAAAAAAAATAAGTGTCAATAGCGGGTGACGCCAAAAAGGCAATTAATTTTCAGAGCAATAAATAAAATTTGTATTGCCAGAATAGGTTTTTCAAATCCGTAATTCAATAAATTTTAATATTTGTAATTAAAGCTGATTTTTTATTTATTTATCATAAAATCCGAAACTCCATTTTCATGAATAACTTCTTGACCAGTCGAGATGAAATTTGGAATAGAGTTTGAGATCCTAAAAGCTACTAAGTACTGTAGGATAGTTTTTGTCCTTAATATTTAAGTTGACGTCTCGTAGTAAACGTCGACGTTACATTTGCTACGGCGTAGCAGCGCCGTAGCGTAGAGCCTACTAATAAATAAGATTAATTTTAATCAAATGCGCGGCGAGTCGTTTGTTACCGCCTGGCCTTGGCATATTATGTAGAAATAGGCATCTACTGATGGTGATTTATAGGTTTTCTGCTTAATAACTTAAATATACAATTAAGGTATAATAATGCGTATTGGACTCGACCTAAGTACTATTTATTCAATGTTTAGGATATCTTTCTGACTTTAGTTATTTATATGTTAACATAGGAGCTGGTTTCGGCTTGTTGTACTATTTACTTAACAAGCTGTATAATACCAACATGTTTCCATACATTTTATGCATGACTATCAAAGTGATAGTTAGAATTTGACCATGACCATACTCTGTGATTACTAAAGGTTTAATTATTACTAAATAAAAAGGGAGTTGCATATTGCCCCTTAACAGTTACATCGCTTCAACTATCATTAAGTTTGACATATTACTTCATTATCAACATAAACGATAACATTGCACCTTTGTTTAATTGGGACCAAATTATAACATTCGTATCGAGGTGACGACCCGACCACGCTTTATGTAGGTGTACTAACATGAACGAAGTGATACAATTGTCGTAAGTAGTTCATAACAATATATTAGGGGTTAAAGTATGAAATTGCCGTTTTGTATGGACGAAATCGAGAAAAGTCATTTTTCCATACTAACAATTTTTTAGTTTTTTTAAAAACGCCTAAACCGTTTTCGATGCAATTAAAGGTGAAAGTTAGATGGTTATAAAGCTACGCATTATAGTATTTAAATTTCTGAAAATCAAAGTATATAATACAAATATACTTAATTGAAGCAAGAAGGTCAGCTGACACATTGTAAGGGGTCTTTTCAAGGACTTCCTTTGAAGTAATAGGCACTAGTATTGCATTTTTTTTAGTCAAAAGTTACTTTATTTAGTTTTTGATACAATACAAAAAGAATTACGCAATAATATGACTATACTTAAGAGCTATAAACAAAATAAAAAGTGGGAAAATAATCGGCAATTTCATACTTTAACCCCTATTATTTTATTGATACTGTTTTCTTGAGTTTACGCAAACACTATACATTGAAATGAAAAATATGTTTACGGATTTAACGGACACCTTAGTCTGCCCGTGACAATGAACGCTGTAAAGTGTTCGAAACGTCGGGTTAAAAAAAAACGCGTACTAAATCCGTAAACATAGGTATCTTTCATTTAAATATTTTATTGATTTTTATTAAAAAGCTGAACAAAATGTTTGATTAACGCTTAGAGTGAGTCGCTTACCCATTGAGTCGACAAACATCAAAAAACATAATTCTAAGCTTCCACTTTCTGTCTCAAGTTTTTTTTTTTTGTATAAGTGGTGTTAATCTGAGACTTGGTTGTAGGCTATTTTTCAAGATTTAACAATTAACGCTTCACTTCAATTAATATATTTTATATAATATATTTTATATAACTTTGAATAACTTATTCGGTTGCAGTAAACCGTAAGTGTTAAGTGTTAATTTAGGCTATTTTTCAACCCGAAATAAATACGATTTTCGTGGTAGTTTTGGAAATTCAAAATTCTACGATTACGAGGTTTTGAGCATCAGCTAGTGATCTTATATCCTGCATATGATTAGAGAGTATGTAATAGATACGAGTGTGTAACACGACCCAACTAGCATACACAATCAAACTATTTCTCTGCAGTTGAGTTCCGGTTGATGCGTGATTAAAAATAGGCTATTAAACAATACAACGCAGTGCCTACACCTAGCTGACTGCTCGATATGAAAGGAATATTCCGTTTGTATGCTGGCAGGATGTGGCAGATAAGCAAATGTGTCTGGTAACCTGTCTCAATATAGACATTTTGATTTATTGCTAGTCTCTCTGCGTTGGAAACCATGTTTACACACGGTGCAATTTTAACCACCTGTAAAACGAATTATGTGCCAATTATGTATACCATATTGGCAGTGTTATTTTTATTTTTTGTAAATGTTTTTTTTTTATAAAATTTAAAATATTGGTTCAGCTATTTATTTTGAAACATGCTGTGACGCGCACGGATGTAGCTGTGTAAGGTTCATTCATCCGGGACCCCGCCGCAGCAAAATAGCACGTCTGTGCGCGTCACAGCGTGTTACAAAATTAAAAGTCTGGATCAATATTTAATATTTTGGAAAAAAATATTGTCATTGATAAATTGATAAATTAGATAACCCTGCCATGATGTTATACACAATGGTCCAATAACGTGGGCTTCGTTTTACAGGTGGTTAAAATTGCACCGTGTATAGTTAACAGTGCTAACCTTACTTTTGGTAATCAAAGTAGCTGTGAGTCGGTAAAAAAAAGAAATGATCGATTTTTTCCCCTTTATAAATCGTGACTGTTAAAAAATATTTTAACGTTTTTTATAAAATTTTAATTAATGCACATAATTATTTGTGATATATTGTAAATAGGCTACTTGACTCAGATGAAATTGGCGCAATAAATTTTGTAATATTTCACCTATGAAACCAATATTTATCATTTTCAAAAAAAAGCAAGATAGCTACTTATTTTATTTTAAAAATTATATTTTCTTTTTTTTTTGATCATTGAAAACTACCTAACCTACCACCACAGACAGAACACTTTAAAGTTTAAATTATTGTATAAGTACTTGGTTGAACATCGGTTCGTGATAGGCTAGTTACTGTAAGTAGTTAACATTGATTAACCTCTATTTTCAATTTAATCCCTCGATCGTGAGTTATTCCAGACACAATTGAAATCAATTGTTATCGCGGCACGCGCCTGCCTCCTGGGGGTTGAGGGATTAAGTAGGTACATTGGTAATTTAATTGCTCACCAAATGGTTTAAAAAAAACCTACACTGATTTACTTTGGCTGCATATATTATGTGCAATGGCAGTAATTGTTTGCAACATTTTTCCTTAAAGGAATGCTTACGGTATTACAATGAGGATGATAATGCTTAAGATTAAGACTTGATATAAAGTAACAGTTTATATTCATCCCACTGCAGGGAAAAAGCCTCCATCATTGAATTCAAGTTACCACAGCAATGATGGGTGTACTGGCATAATCACCACGCTTGCCAAATGCGGGTTGGTGATCACATACCCAAGCAACGTTCGAAAATTTCGAAACTTTTTGTTGCCCGACCCGGGATTCGAACCTGGGACCCCGAGATCTTGGCCCGGTATTTTAACCACTAGATTAACGGGGCGTTCGAGACAAGATAAGTTAAAGTGAAAGACTTTTTGTATTTTTTTACTGACGATGGTATCCGTATTCATACAAGTTATACATTTGGATTTAAACTGGATAATATGATTACCTATTTATACCCAAGATCATGGTTTAGTTAAGTTAAATACATCTACAATAAAAATTTTGGAAAAATAAGTATGTTTTTTTCTCTGTCAAGTTTTCAAGTTTAGTTTTAATATACTGAAAGTAAGTATGGTTTTTGGGTTGTCAAAAGAACGTCGTAGACTTTACTATCATTATTAGGCGGCCATTTTTTTAAAACAATTCATCATTTCAAATAATTTCCCACCTCGTGTAACTAGTTTTAGTTCCCATCACGTGTTCCAAATCACGTTCACAGTATATATCGTAGTTATTTATTTACGATAGCAAAACGTGAAACACGTAGTCAAATATACGCAGTATATTTTGGTGCCGGATCTAGTACATGATGATAATAATTAACTAATAAGTAATCATAGAACGAATTGATAGCTGTAATTGGCTGTAATCGTTTGGACGTTGCCCGAATGTTTCCACGGTAGGTCAGAGTGGATGGGACGTGGTAGGTAGGTAGGTATGCAATTGATTTTTGAATCATTAATACTCAGTAGTCATAAACGTATCTTGTAAATGAGTAATTAGGCTTCAAGGACGCAATGTTTTTCCCGTCGAAAAGTCTGCCTTGAAGCAGGTATTCGAATATGTAGTCACATCCATCCTAGTAGGAAATAAAACTATCAATAAAGAGTAGTATCCTTTAAAAGGGATGACAGTGGGGTGGAATTGTGTATTGATATGTGTGTGCGCTTATTACGGTTTAATTCCCTGTCGGGTCAATTTAAAAATTGATTTTTCTATACTGCATTAGTTTTAGAAGGGGTGGGTGGTTGTAGTCGTGTTTTGGAAGACGTACGTAACGCCGTTGACCCCGCTTCTGTTTTAAGAAGGTAGTCGTAAAAATAATAAACATTAGAGGCATTTAACAGGTGACTCTGACATCCGGTAATTACACGATAAGAAGAAGTTAGGGGTGGTGGGATCTACCTCCTAGTGGTCCACCCTGGGCAACGGCATCTTTGGTTTTCTAACCAATGATGACGGCTAACAGATCCCTCTGCGGTGGTAGGCTTCGTGAGAGGCCGCCTGGATGCTACCACCCTCCTGCCAGAGTCCAGCGCCAAACAGTTTTTTTGTGTTCCGCTGGTGTGTGGGAGAACCAGTACCTCTGGGTAAGCTCGCTCCATCTTAGGCTTCTTCTTAACCGTATAGTTAAGTATGTAGTCAAGAGCAAGCCCATTATTTATAAAAAAACAGCTTTAAGTTTTTTTTTCTGAGAGCAGCTAGACTAAATTATCAGTCTGCCTTATAAATTGTATAATACCCGTAATTAGTTTCAAATATTCAGGTTCAGAAGGTCAGTGTGTTTAAAGTCCACAGATAGCCGCGGTAAATTCATAATTCCATTATTATATCCGCGACATATCGCGTCAGATACCTACATATGTATTGGGGTTTACTTCATCAAGCGTATTAAATATATGTACTCGTATAGTATGTATTACACTTTAAATGTCTTATTTTTTCCTTTATATAATTTGAGCAAATAACTCCAGCGATTGATTCTACATCTATACTAATATTATAAAGCTGAAGAGTTTGTTTGTTTGTTTGAACGCGCTAATCACAGGAAGTACTGGTTCGAATTGAAAAAATATTTTTGTGTTGGATAGTCCATTAATCAAGGAAGGCTTGTAACACGTCGTTACATTTTTTGCATTTATTTTGTTTCAACAGCTCATGCGCAGCTAAGGATTTTTACTGATAACGCCATCTATCCGGCTGATGGAACACTATAGGTGCAACTTTGTGTCTGTCATCCCACAATTCCTTTCTTTATCTAATAATTTGAATGTTATTTTTTTATATTATTACATTAATAGGCAAATGTCTATTTGTGTTGATTTTTTTAGGTAGTTTTCTACTTTTTCAGGGCTGAGCAGTTTTCTGCGTTGTTTGGCTTCATGTGTCAGTCAAGTTAAGTGGTTCCAAGTCGTGAATGCAAAGAATTAAAAAAAAAAAACTTGCTTGTCATAGAGGGGAGAGGTTGGATTGGCTTTATAAGCGGATGCCATTTGCTGGCCAGTCTTTTTTACTACGCTTCCTTAAATATGTATAATATTCCGTAAATTTTTAATGGCGGTCAAGCGTGCCAAAATGCCTGTGGGCATGTAAAGCCAAAGGGCTAATTTCTTTTTTCTTATTTTCTCTTCAATTTGTCTCCTCATGGTAAGCATACATAAATGTCTTTTCCAAGACTTTGTTCTCTTTTCTAAGAGATTGTGAACCTTTAATTGTGTGTTGTTTCATCTTTCAGGACTAACATTTTTTATACTTTCCTTGAAGGATAAATTTACATGATGCATCGCCTCATCTTGGTGATTGTTGCTGCATTTTTATGGGTAAGCATGTTTGATTCTTTTCACCATGTGTATCTGCCTATGCCCACGTGTGGACAACGTGCTAGCGAATGTCTTCATCTCACCCTGCTGTAAATGCACCTGCGGTCATGTCTAGTGCTGTGCTAGTGCACGTTTTCCTTTCATATGCCATGTGCCCATGCCCACGTGTGGACCCCACGAGCATGTGGCTTTCTTACTGCTATACTCATGCTTGTGTGTAACTTCCAGGCTTGAAATATCGCCCTCCTCGCTCCTAGCTACTAGGACATATACCTGCGTCCTGCGCGCATGTGAGAATCTCTGCTCCAGGGATGGAGGGATATGTGTGGTTCTCCACGGTGACGTTATAATTTATTATCGGTGACATGATCTAATAACATGCTACTAAGTATTTATGAACATTTATTCTTTTGATAGTTTCATGCATTGGTGATACTCCTCAGCTCATGGGTTAGGCCAACCTTAATTCTAGTTACTTGTGAGTGATGGAACGCCTGCTTCTAAGCTTTCCTTCACTGTATCTAAGACTAAGTTTAAGTACAGAACTTTTGTTTAGATGCATAGTCATAATTTATTCTTAAACTAATATACCTACTTAAGTCTATTCTATATAGCTTAAATTTTATGTTGCTGATATCTATGTTGAGTGTAATGCACATTTAAATAATATATTGGGAGACAAATTGAAAATAACTTGTTTTCTTTTCTATCTTTAACTAACTCTTTCTTGCTTCTGAGTTAAAGCAAGTGGCGCCCTCCACAGTTTCTTAGTACAGTTCTCCGAGCGCTGAAGAAGAACCCACGAGCTCATTACTCCGAAAAACACACCTAACATCCTAGCTTGTTTCAGGCTTTCGGCTATATTAAACATCACGCTGCGACAAATAGGAGCAAAGCATCAGTGAAAAAGGTTGAAAAATAATCGCGATAATAATTACAGAAATTGACGCGGACGAAGTCGCGGGCAACAGCTACCTAGTTATAAATAAAAATGAATCAACAAAATGTATTTAGGCTTTAAATGACTTCTGATCGATTGCTTCGAATTGTATATTTTTGTTTGTAATGGTCAGGAGAAAGATTGTATGGAAGAAAATGAATAAAAAACTGTTTTAAAAATACTCACATAAAAAGTGAGTAAATGCTAAATATGGTCACATATTAATAAGTATATGTCTCAAACAGACCAATTGTTTGCATTATCTTTATTGGTAAACCAGTGCAAAGCCGGGACGTAGAGCTAGTAAAACATAGATACGTATCCAATGATTGAATTTAGTGAGTTATTTTGCTCATAGCTTTGTGTAGGTTGTGTTTTGTCTTAGATCTATCATCCTAAAAGAAGTCATCATCATCCTCACGTCTATATTAGTCCACAGTTGGATAAAACCCTCTTCAAAGAACGATTTTGCCATAATTGTCACGCTTGGCGCATTGGAGATCGCAGTTTGGCCACTGGTAGAGAAAGGGACACTTCTGGTAGAGAATGGGTGGCGCTTTTATTGTGCCGGCACCACACGAGACATTTACGTGTAGCAAATAAAAAAAAAAGTAACATCCTATACCTAGTCAGGTCATAAGTTTTGTCACACAATAAAAACTTTGGAATTTAGAATGCTGGCCACAAAAAAGTTTATTGAATTCGAATTTCGAATTTTTCATTAAAATAAAAATGTGTACTTTTTAGAATTTTCCTCATTTTTAAATATGGAGTGGACACTTAAAGATTTTGTCGCGGTAATTGCGTTGCATGGTTGCGGTTACGCGCCAATTCAGATTTTCGACTTACTGAAAAATTTGAATATAACTAAAAGATTCGTTTATCGTACCATAAAACGATACAATGAAGACTCTAGTGTAGATGACAGGTCAAGAAGTGGTCGCCCTCGCTCTGTTAGGACTCATGCAGTGATAAAAGCTGTTAAGGCGCGAATTCAAAGAAATCCCATACGTAAGCAGAAACTTTTGGCCCTTCAGATGGGGTTAAGCAGGACCACGGTGAAAAGGGTGTTAAATGAAGACTTAGGATTTCGGATGAAAAAATTTTCACCGTGGAAGAGCGCTACAACAAACAAAATGATAAGGTGTACGCACACAGCAGTGAAGAAGCGAGCAACCGTATTCCACGTGTCCAACGAGGTCATTTTCCATCTTCGCTCATGGTTTGGTTGGGAGTCTCTTATTGGGGCTTAACTGAGGTACATTTTGTGAGAAAGGCGTAAAAACGAATGCAGTTGTGTATCAAAATACAGTCCTCAAGAACCTTGTGGAACCTGTTTCTCATACCATATTTAATAACAGGCACAGGGTATTCCAACATGATTCTGCGCCAGCTCATAGAGCGAAAAGCACACAAGACTGGCTGGCGGCGCGTGAAATCGACTTTATCCGGCACGAAGACTGGCCCTCCTCCAGTCCAGATTTGAGTCCGTTAGATTACAAGATATGGCAACACTTGGAGGAAAAGGCCTGCTCAAAGCCTCATCCTGATTTGGAGTCACTCAAGGCATCCTTGATTAAGGCAGCCGCCTATATTGACATGGACCTCGTTCGTGCTTCGATAGACGACTGGCCGCGCAGATTGAAGGCCTGTATTCAAAATCGCGGGGGTCATTTTGAATAAGCTTTATTAACATATGAATCTATGTTTTATTAAGTTCATTTTGCTATATAAATGGTTACATAAATAATAAACATGTCTAAATTATTTCATATTATACATGTGACAGAACTTATGACCTGACTATGTAATCATCCCACTACAGGGAAAAGGCCTCCATCATTGAATTCAAGTTACCACAGTAATGATGGGTGTACTGGCATAATCACCACGCTTGCCAAATGCGGGTTGGTGATCACAAACCCGAGCAACGTTCGAAAATTCGAAACTTTTTATTGCCCGACCCGGGATTCGAACCTGGGACCCCGAGATCTTGGCCCGGTATTTAAACCACTAGAGCAACGGTCGGAAATAAATAAATAATAATAAATAAATATTTTCACACATTGCCCACTGGGCTACACAGAGCCATCTAGTCCCAAACAAAGCTATTACAAAGCTACGAAGCTTGGTGAAAGTAGGTAGCTCATATAGGTAGCATGTGTGAATAGACACTGATACAGCTATAAATTATACTTGATTGCCTGCCTGAATGTGTAGTGCTTATCAGTTAGTCAAAACATGCGAAAATATATTATACGAATATTCGCAAAAGCTATTTCCTTTTTATGTGTACGCCATTTCGTTAGTAGTTTTTGAGCCATTATATGAAATTATTTTAAATTTAAAACAAAAGTAAGACTAGAAACATTTAAATTGTTCGTCAACAATCGACTATTTTGCCGGATGTGTTAAATCGTTATTTCTTTATACGCTGCGCAGGTACATACTAGTAAATATCAGGCCACACACTGACCTACTAAACAAATTGAGCTTTCATTAAAGGATAAGCAAAAGGAACTTTGAAAGTAGCTATAGACTGTCTCTGTCTTGCATACATTAATAAAAAGAGACCAAGTTAGTGCACTTTTGAAATAGGATAATGCCTGCTTCGACAAAGGTTGCTGACTTGCAGTTTTATTGGTTACACTCCGTCTTTACCAATGGTCTAGTTTGATCGGAATCGTGAACCGTAGCAAACGCTTTAAAGTAGTTAGTTTTGAAAATAGCTAGGTATGTCCGATGGAGTGAAATCGCCACATTCCGCCAGATCTAGGGCTCCTATAGATGCAGCCGGGATAGAGTGGTGGGAACAATTTGGAAACACTAGAGACAAAAGCAAAAGTTTCGACTTTTATGTCCAAAACGAAGCTGCCTGTGATATAATAAACGTAAACAAGGGAGAAAAAGCTGCATCTCTTAATACATCTGATGAAAAAACTGTGTCTTTTACAGACTTCAATGACACGAAATGTACGCTGACCCCTAAAGACAAAGTATTAAAAAAATGGAGGGAAGACCAAGCAAAAGCGAAATACGAGCAAGCAAGGAAGGCAGTGATAAATTCACTGAAGGAAAAATTCGGGGCCGGCCCAAAACATGCTAATACACTTTCTATTCCTGACGCAAATAAAACTGATATTCGTAAAATAATTTCGTCGATTATTATAACTGAAGACAACGTCGTAGAAGCATCAAATTTGAATAATGCGGAGCAGGGGATTTTGGATCGTGCGGGTGACGGTTTTAAGGGTGGGTTTAGCGTTGGGGTCGCACCGGGTGCCTGTCACGCGAAGAGGCTTCAGATGGGGCCAGGTGGTGGACTGGCACAGTGGAAGCCGGCTCCTCGAGGCAGCAGGGCGGGCGCGGCGGGCGGACTACGCGGGTTAGCGAGGGAAGACATGCCGGTATGTAAAATGTTTGTTAATTGCACATGCACATGGAATATGTACACGATACTTACTTAAAACAAAACGAAAATGGTTTTAAAAAAAATTTAAATAAATGTGATTGCAGAGTACATTGTTCCTGCTTGTACAATTTAAAATAAACAAATTTAACCAAGTTAGAATATTATGCAAAACTTTTACTTGTACTTATACTGTAACGATACTTATACTCAAGTTCACGGTTTCGGAACTTCAGTGAACATTTTAATTAGCAGTTCCTTAATCACAAAACAATTGTACAGTGGCCTGCATTAGGCTATACAATTTCGTTGCAAATCCGCACCTATGTCAATAATGCTAAGATGCCCCATTGTACATTAGCCTAATGAGCTGTCGTCTGTACATACTCGTAGTTAAATTATCACACACCCAAAATGAAACTATTGCGTAAAGTTACTTAATTAGTTAGATAAAAGAAAAAAATGTGGGTGATGGATAAACAAGATCGAAACTGAGATGAACTCTTGACATTTCATACTATTGAATCGAATTATTGCGAATTCTCTACTAGATAAACGCCGGCAATACCTTCTGTTGTAACAATCATGTCTATAAATATACTTTTATTTCTTCAACCTATCTCTATCGCATTTAACTTATTGGTTAATACCTAAATTTTAGTTTTACATAAAGCTAATCAATTATATGAATAAATTGCTGGTTTCATACAGTTTTAACCAATATTTATGTAAAACTACACGATAAAAGTAATGTGCATTGAAATACATTAATATCCTCAAACCAATGGGGTATGTTCCGTCACACGAACTATTAAAATATGATTAGGAATATTAATACCACCGCTTAAAACGAGTAGTTTATGTTTTACTGGGACAAGTCTATAGCCGGTTTATAGATGTGTCCCATATTTAAGGGAACCCGCATTATAACTAAGACAGGAATATTCCCGAGTCATGCCAACCGCGTGTAATCGGGAACCGGGATCTACCCCATTTAAATCTTAGGTTATTCTTCCTTTTATTGGTTTAGTTCAGTCGTTAACTGGATCTAATGAATGGAAAATGTTTTAGTTTTTATTTCTATCTAAAGTCTGTGTAATTTTAAAGGTAAACAAACTAAAGAATATACTAATTAGAAATACAATCAAATAAATAATTAAGTCACTTGACCACAAAGGTGCTAATATGCAATTTAAAATTAATTTTTAAACATTTTTTCTCTACAAGCTGCATTTTGTTTTACATGAACACGAACATTTATGTTAAAATTTCTACTTGAGTTCAAAACAGTGAACCGTTAAAGAGTCTACTCATTAGAGTTTCCGATGTAAACTCTGAAAGATCTGAAGGACATAAAGACTTAGTTCTTTTATGATTACGGCACTTAAACGGCGCTAAACCATCTAAAAAAACTAATTAAATTCTTAGAAACCCCCTGAAAAGTAACTTTTATGATACTGAATATGAAAATTTAAACCAGAATCTTAGTATTAATAACGCTAAGCTCAAGTTATAACATCACCACTAAAACCAATAAACATTTGGCTGTTTAAAAAAAGTTTGTGCAACATTTTGTAGCATCGTAGCAAGTCATCCATTAAACTACGGCGTAGCTATGGCATCTTAGCCATAGATTTTAGATAGGTTTCTTTAAAGTTTTTTTTTTATAAATACAATAGTGACCTAATTAAACTTTTAAAAGAGATTTTGAGAACTTATAGTTAGTTATAAGAGATTGAATGTAATAAATTTAAAAAACAGTAGGTAATAATAAAATCTGGCTCTTAATAAAAAAACTCTCGATACTAAATTCACAAAATACATCTTCAGTTATTTAATTAATAAGTGTAACGTTTTGAACCTGGAATAAGGAAACAACATCTTTTAATTTATTTATTTACAGAAAACTTTACAAAGAATCCAGTAATAATAATAAAAATATAAATATTTACATAACAAAGCCTATACTACTTACATATGATCAAAATATATAAACAACATCTTAAGGTATCAAAAATTGTGTTATATAGCGTACGTAGATCCAAACCAATTCGAAAAGTATTGTTTTCTACATTGCTCCAAATAATCCCTTTGTACTAGTAATACTATTGTTACGGTAATTTAAAACCCTCTTCCCAACTCATTCTGCAATGTCGTTCCGAGGCTCGATGAAGATAATATTTTATGATGGACGGACGCAAACTGTGCTGGGCGGTTCGCATCATAATGTTTTGTCGACACGAGAATGGTAACATTAGCACAGTAAATATGCGCTTACAGTATCTCAACTTGTTTCAACCGACACACACGCACACTTAACTCCGTAAAAAGTTATACACATGGTGGTGATACTGATACGTTTAGAACTCTTTTTCTATGCCGGATGATAGATTTTAGGATACTATGTTTATGGTAACAGAAAATAACAGCCATAACTTAAGTGCCAAAATGTAGATTTAAACACTTCTCTGATGCTGTTAAAATTCATCAGAGAGACATATTTCTGAAACAATAATTGATACTGGCATCTGATTCACTGATTGTATTTTACTTTTCATCCGAAGAAACAAAAAGAGTTTCTCAATTCCACGCGTTAATCCTAAAATAAGGTTATTACTCTAAAAATTATAAAGCAGCATGATCCAGTACTAAAAAGAAATATTTTTACAACTATCAAGAATCAGTTAAGATGAGACAGCCTTTTACTCATATGTTTTTTTTAATTGTTTTTTATACGTCAAAATTTGTGGTGAACAAAAATATATCGACGAGGCAGTTGATAAACATTTTTTTTAGGAAATTTCTAAAAATGAAAACCATTCATTTGTTTAATGATGTGTGACTAAAAAAAATGGTAAATTGTGATATTCTTATTCTTTTAGCTAGTCCTTCTTCAAGAATGTAAAATTATAAAGCAGCATGATCCAGTATTAAAAAGAAATATTTTTACAACTATCAAGAATCAGTTAAGATGAGACAGCCTTTTACTCATATGTTTTTTTTAATTGTTTTTTATACGTCAAAATTTGTGGTGAACAAAAATATATCGACGAGGCAGTTGATAAACATTTTTTTAGGAAATTTCTAAAAATGAAAACCATTCATTTGTTTAATGATGTGTGACTAAAAAAAATAGTAAATTGTGTTATTCTTCTTCTTTTAGCTAGTCCTTCTTCAAGAATGTAAAATTATAAAGCAGCATGATCCAGTATTAAAAAGAAATATTTTTACAACTATCAAGAATCAGTTAAGATGAGACAGCCTTTTACTCATATGTTTTTTTAATTGTTTTTTATACGTCAAAATTTGTGGTGAACAAAAATATATCGACGAGGCAGTTGATAAACATTTTTTTAGGAAATTTCTAAAAATGAAAACCATTCATTTGTTTAATGATGTGTGACTAAAAAAAATGGTAAATTGTGATATTCTTCTTCTTTTAGCTAGTCCTTCTTCAAGAATGTAAAATTATAAAGCAGCATGATCCAGTATTAAAAAGACATATTTTTACAACTATCAAGAATCAGTTAAGATGAGACAGCCTTTTACTCATATGTTTTTTTTAATTGTTTTTTATACGTCAAAATTTATGGTGAACAAAAATATATCGACGAGGCAGTTGATAAACATTTTTTTAGGAAATTTCTAAAAATGAAAACCATTCCTTTGTTTAATGATGTGTGACTAAAAAAATGGTAAATTGTGATATTTTTCTTCTTTTAGCTAGTCCTTCTTCAAGAATGTACTAGTGTCAGATTTTTTCAAACCGCTTATTCCAGGCCTCTAACGTGATTTGTTTATGCAACTTTCATCTGGTGACAGACACCGGGGCCACCGACTTATTATGCCTTCCAGAGCACGACTATAGCCCCCTCTAGTTACTCTCTCCAGACCTAGGTCAATCTAGAAAACATCTTTTCCTAAATTGACTGACCAGAAATCTATAACATGACCCTTGTGTAGTAGGCGGAAAAACGAACCACTAGAAAAACCTCTTTATAATTAAAGGTTTTTGTTGTATATAGTATTACTGTTATTATTGTGTCCACTGTAACAAGGGATCGTAAAATGCACAACCATGCTGAGCGGACCAACTATAGCCGTGGGAAACGACACATCTTTATTGTTTTTATTGTTGTGTTACTTTTTAACTGATTCCAGCAATTTACTTAAACAATATTGCGAATTTATTCACGCAATCGCTTTACGATGGGTACCAAACAAATAATCAATGAAGAGTGTCATGATGATGTCATATGTTCCGCTGGTGTGTGGGAGAACTAGTACCTCTGGGTAAGCTCGCTCCATCTTAGGCTTCTTCTTAACCGTATAGATAAGTATGTAGTCAAGAACAAACCCTTTATTTATAAAAAAAGAACTTCTCAATGCGGTGCGTGAAGTAATTTTTTCATGTATCACGTACAACTTATTTCCAGATAGACCGATTTCGAATTTTATTTGTCCGATAAAGTTCAATTGGGAATGTGAAGTAGGACAATAGGGAATTGCATTAAAAAATAACTTCTTCACATACAATGACTTCACGAAAAGCAACCAATTTTGAGTCGGGGCTAAACAAGAAATTCACCGAAGAAAATCGTGCATTGATTCTTTAGTGGCTGTGAAATAAGCCTAATAATAGTAATGAATAAAATCAATTAATGATCACTGTTAATTCGATCTATTGCCATTGCGTAAAATAACCGGTAAATAGTTCAGCGTTTAAGAGGAAATACATTGGCCGTTTTTCCATACAAACGTAGTCCCCTGTTTCCTCCCTGGATAAAGCCAGAAGAGCAATAATTTTTATTAAAAAAATCTATGACCACTATTAGCATGTTTCTATGTTTTCTGTTTTTTCATAAATTAATTAATAAAAAAGATATGAGCCCTCAAAAATCGAAAACATTCGCTAGATTTTCCGCTGTGTTCAAACATCCAGAAATCAAATTTGGCGAAATTTTAGAAAAAAAGGAAAACATACGAACACGGCCAAAGCCTTTCTTTAATTTTTAATGAAAAAAGTATTTAAATCGGTCTAGTTTTGGAAAAGCAATCGGGGGACCACGAAACGTTGATTTAGTGTGCTTTTAGTAGGTATTTTCGGTCCAAGGAGCAGTTGTCTCTATCACACTCTGCGGTGAAGGCGTTTGGCACTGCGCGACAGCAATAGATTTTACAAATACCTATTTTTCAATTCTCTCGCCCGTAGTGTTTCCTCTTAACTATTATCATTTGTTTTGATTTTCAACTTAAAGTCTATTGTACAACCAATAACGATTGTGAAAACTTGACGTTCCGTGGCCGATTGATGTATACTGTGCCGCATGGCCAAAGTTCCGTTTGTCTACGTGACCAAAACAACGTATTTTTTTCAATACATAGATATGTATAATATTGTAGATACGATTAACTGCTAAGTGACAAATTGTATCACTTGTTAATTAGTGTGGCTATTATTAGTTCGAGACGCAAAAATGGGGTGTCAAAAGTTAGATATATCTGTGTATTAGTGTAAAATTTTACTAGATTTTCCACGAACGACGAATCCAAAATAATCTAATAGATCTCGGCTAAGGATGAGTAGGTACTCTAAGTGCCATTTCTGAGATCTTTTAAGATTTTGAAGTTTTTATTAATCAAAATTAACCTTATATATGGATACAAACAAATTATTTTTTGCTTAGCTAAGTAATTTTTGAGTTGACCGTAGTTTGAGGTTTTTTAATATTATTATTGTAATACTTAGCTTAGATAGTTGACTATCTTTGAGTTGTAACAAAATTTGTGTGCTAAAATTTAGACGTGATAACGTCTTTAAAATCGTTTTAGTCGGGTGACATGTTCAGAAACTTGTGTCACACCAAAACCTCACGAGCGCGATCGCAGGTATAACGAGAGAGAGAGACGGACCGATCTCCCGTCTCATCTCGAGCGCTGCCAGTCATTCCGTGAAACTTGTCACGCGGAGTCCTCACGAGCGGAGGCTGGCATAGCGTTCGAGTGAGTGGACCGATCTTCCGTCTCTCTCACTCTAGCGGCATACAAACGAATGGAGATTTTCTCGTTATCACGTAAACATCTCGATCGTAAACCTACTTTACAAACAACCAATTTTTTTTCACACTTTATATTTTCGATAAACGTAATCCCATATCGGCTAATTAAAAACAAAAGTTCAAGTAAAAAAAATATGAAATTGTTTAATGCATTAGTATTCCTTAATGCATTCTTATTTAAAAAGACGTGTGGCACTCGGAGACTGCCGCGGTAAAGCTATTGCATAACATTTTTTATCAACTTATCTATACTAATATTATAAAGCTGAAGAGTTTGTTTGTTTGTTTGTTTGTTTGAACGCGCTAATCTCCGGAAGTACTGATTCGAATTGAAAAATTCTTTTTGTGTTGGATAGTCCATTAATCGAGGAAGGCTTTAGGCTATATAACATCACGCTGCGACTAATAGGAGCGAAGCATCAGTGGAAAATGTTGCAAAAACGGGAAAAAATATTGATGTTAATTGCAATCATATAAACAGATATTGACGCGGACGAAGTCGCGGGCAACAGCTAGTGCAATTATAAAACTAAAAAGTATCACCGCTGTGCCGGTCGGAGTGGGGGGTGTTAGGTTATTTTCGTTACGGAATTTCTGGATTCTCTCCGCTCAAGGTCTCCACCCTTAAGGCCCGCGATGGAAGCTATGCAATAGCTTAATTTCATAATTTTATGTATTTTCTAATTTTGACTTTTGTTATTAATTTTTTTTTGTTATTTTGACAGATATGGTTACCATAGGCAACCATACTGTCAAAATTCTTAAATTCTTTTAAATTTCGGTAATTTAAAATTGTTCGATCGTGCCTCGCCCCGAGTGTTAGGTTAGGTTATTTTCGTTACGGAATTTCTGGATTCGGTCTCCACGCTCAAGGCCCGCGATAGAAGCTATGCAATAACTTAAAAAAAAAAAGGAAAGTAAAGGAAAGTAACAGCTTATAATCATCCCACTGCAGGGAAAAGGCCTCCATCATTGAATTCAAGTTACCACAGCAATGATGGGTGTACTGGCATAATCACCACGCCTGCCAAATGCGGGTTGGTGATCACAAACCCGAGCAACGTTCGAAAATTCTAAACTTTTTTGTTGCCCGACCCGGGATTCGAACCTGGGACCCCGAGATCTTGGCCCGGTATTTAAACCACTAGACCAACGGGGCGTTCACACAACAATACAATCATCAAATAGGCATATTTATTACAGCCTGAGCTCTTAAGACATTGGGTATTTTCCTAAATCATTAATCATCATATAAAATTAGATAAGCCTTATGATAATGTTACTTTCAGACTTAGCATAGGTTTTTAGGTCAATGCACCCTACCGGCTCTTTTGTAATAATTTGCAAACACCTATTACATACCACCACGGTATTAAATACTTATGAGTTCGCGAAAACAGTTTCTAACGCCCAGTAATAAAGAATATAGTAATTGTACCATTACTTTGGTAGTGATGGGTGCACGGACTGCTCAGCTTCCGTGTCATATCAGCGGATGCTAAACGTTGCATTGCATTGCTAGGTCCTTGTGTCGAAGGGTTCATGACCTGGGCAGCACAATTCCAAAGTTTAATGGAAAGCTACAATGTACAGTGTAGATAAGAAAAAACAGTAAAAGACAGACCCTGTCAACAATTTCTTTACTGTATACGAGTATATTTTAAAGGATAAAATAAAATGTAATTTTAATACTTTACAACTGCAATATAATATATTATAACCATATTATGGTCAATATGTTTGATTTCTTCCATGTTCCACAGAACAAAAACAACATTTTAATCTAGGTATAGGAACAGTTACGACCTACAATTGGTAAATGAAACACAATTTTTCGAAAGCCGATTTCACGGAATTGTAGCTTTTATTTCTTAGCTTTAATGTTTATTATGATGCTTTACCCTGAGGATCAACCTTAAACTAACTTCATAATATCAAACCTTAACCTAAACCATTTCTTATTTGCAGCCAAACCAGCCAGCAAAATAAAAAACAAAAATCCTTAGCATTACGTATTTTCGAAAACAATGCATCATTACTAAAGAATTAAATGAGTTGTTACAAGTACACGAATGACCTTATACATATTTATTCCTGTGATTACGATATTGATACTGTAGTAAAAGTTGTGCAGTTGCATACAATAATAAGAAAAATCCAATTGAAAGATCTCGTTACTAAGAAGATTTATTTCAAGAATAATTATGATGAAACCAGCTTTTGACTTGCGGCCCTGCCCTCGTGAACTCAGCCTATGCCTATCCTTCTCCAAGGTCTAATGTAAATCGGTTCAGAAGTCTAGGCGTGAAAATGTTACTGACAGACAGACAAACAGAGATGCTTTCACATTTTCATATTCACATATTTGACGACGATTTGAATCAGCGGTAGTCTGCGGTAGTAAACGCTGCTTTTGAGCCATGGAACGGGGGTTCGATCTATGCACAGTACTTACAAATATTTGTGTGCATGAACATGTCTGTTTGTACTGGTCTGGGTGTTTTCTATGTACTATAAGAATGTATTTACAAAAAAAAAGTATATAAGTAAGTTTATCGGTTGTCTAGTACCCCATACGACAGGGTACTTAATAGTAGCTTAATTTGGGACTAGATGGCTCTGTATGGCCCAGTGAGGCATGTAGGTATTTGAATGAATGAATGAATACTCTTTATTGTACACAAATAAAAAAACAGTTATTAACAGATGATTTTACACAGAAATATGTACAATATAGGCGGTCTTATCGCTTATGAGCGATCTCTTCCAGACAACCTTTGGGTGAAAGTAATTTTTTATAGAAAGGGGAAGGTATATACGATGATGAAGGTATATATTTCTATTATCAGTAAAGATTGCGATTTCCTGACCTCACACTTAACACCTCATATGACGTCAAACTAATTGATCATACTATGGTACAACTCACAAACAATTTAGCAATAACACATTATTGCGAAGTTGCTAGCAAATAATAATAATAATAATAATAATATTTTAAGACATACCTCACTGGGCCACACAGAGCCATCTAGTCCCAAATTAAGCTACTATTATGTACCCTGTCGTATGGGGTACTAGACATACTAGACTTTTCTATAGATATTACTTATAGCAGTATTATTGGTAGATAATTGTTCATATTAGCTGTTGTAGGACTTCGTACGAGTTGATTTTTGAATTTGAGATAATCCCACGGAAACTTTATCATTTTCAGAATAAAAAATTTTTACTTACGACCTATTCTCAGACCTGACACAAACTTAGATAAATTAACATAGAAAAGTTCTAAAAGAGTTTGATAACAAACTACTCTAGACTAGACCAAAACTTAAGTTAATAATAGATTAAATTAGTATGTGATTTTTTTAAATCTGTTTCTTAAAAAACTTTCCAACATACTCGTATGTTTCTTATACACATTTCTTAGATAAAACTTATAATTGCGGGTCTGAACGCGACGTAGGTGTGGTATGTAGTAGTATTGATACTACTTACATTCCTCGACGTTTCGGCCGTGATGCTACGGCCGTGGTCACGAGGGGACCCCCGTGGTCTATCAATACTACTACATACCACACCTACGTCGCGTTCAGACCCGCAATTATAAGTTTTAGTTATAATGGAACGCGAAAGTTTAAAAGTTTATTTCTTAGATAATTATGTTCTTTCATCATCAACAACCAATCTAAAGTTATCTTGACATAATTATTACTGTAATTGTTCCACTGGGCTGCTTCCTAATTAGTTACTGTTGATTTAGACGCCATTTAATAGAATTCCCAAACAGTAGCGATAGCGTTGTAAACAAGACTAATAATGTCCAGCTTAATCATTACCTACACTTAATTAAAGCGACAATTAGCTTATTAGTAAAGATTATCACGAGACTTCATCATGTGGTCATGCCGTGATAATTAAGGGTAAGCTTCGAATTGAATTGAAAAACATACTTTTCTTACAATATTTTTTGTTACTCAGTTTTTGTTTTATTTTGATGAGCTCTGCCACACATAGTTGGAGGGGTAGGCTCTACAAGCTTGCGGCGACTACCATCCTTCCGAGTCCGACTTCATACAGCACTTGCTATGTTCCATCGCTGTGCGGGATTGAAATAACTAATAAGCTTGCTCCATCGTAGGCTTCCTAACTCTAGGGTTCAGTGTAAAGCTAAGAGCAAGCCCTTTATCAATAAAAAAGGAAGGATAAAGTTATATAATAACTAAAATTACATCAAAAACACACTTCAATGATTCAGCTCTATATTAGAGGCAATTATGACACTACGTACCATACTGAGCAAAGCTTATGCTTATGAGCTACTTAGCCTAGGTAACGAACAAACATACATACGAGTACATCTTCTCTTATAAATAAAAATTAAATACCTAACTGATTTATGTACGCGCATAACTTCAGAATGGCTTCAACGAATTGTATAATTCTTGTTTTGTTATTGTGGTAACGGACAGGAGAAGGTTTTAGTCGTCAAAAATTTGACTATGACTGAGGTTCACAGGCTAGGGGTCTGTTACTGAGATAAACGCTGGAAACGAGGAAGTGTATGTATCAGTGAAAGCTAAGAGTTTTAATTCTCTTTATAGTGGTTTCATGTAGGTTTTATGTCATGTGGATGGCGTGTGTGTCAACAATTTAAGTTACGCCGCCTGCTGAGCGCGTCAGTCGTGGTTTGAAGAAACTATTACGGATTTGTGAGGATTATCATGAATTCATGGGCTTAAACACAATGTGACAAAAAGCCAGTACATGATTTTTGAGGGCATCGATGCCAAATGTCCGATGACCTTACCACCTGTTAAATCAATTCACTTATCTGGGTCATAAATAGTTACCGTCGACCTCAGGGACCATGCTGATATCGAGCGGGAACGGCGGGCATTGTCTAGGAGAGCCAACATGTTGGACCGTCGATTTGCACGGTGCTCCACGGCTGTAAAAATTTCTCTTTTCCGGGCATACTGCACATCTTTGCATACGTGTAGCTTGTGGGCAAGATATTCGCAGAAGGTATATGATTCCCTCCGAGTGCAATTCTACAACGCGTTTAGGGCCGCATTGGGGCTGTTCCGTTTCTGTAGCGCATCGGGCATGTTTGCAGAAGCGAATATCGACTGCTTTCACGCAAGTATGCGCAAAAGAGGAGCCTCCTTGGTGCGCAGGGTTCAGGCCAGCCCCAATGGCGTCCTGGCTATGATTGCTAGTAGGCTGGACTGTCCCTACCTCCGACATTGCTGTGAAAGACACACTCCACAATGCCGGAGGGAGATTACTTTAACTATTTTAAATTACTTTATTATAATTTGATATTTTAGCAACTTAATTGCACTTATAATATCAGTATATAAACTTGAAAAATTTTGTCTCAGGCGGGACTCGAACCCGCATCTGATATTTTAAATTATTTTAATTTTGAATATTTTTGAAGTTTTATTATTTTAATTCTTTAATTTTGAATGTTTTAATTTTAATTATTTTAATTTTGATTATTTTTGAGTTTTGATTATTTTAATTTCGTATGTTTTAATTTTGATTATTTTAATTTTGATTATTTTAATTGTGATTATTTTAATTTTGATTATTTTAATTTTGACTATTTATTGTTTCAATTTTAATTATTTTTTAATGTATTGAAATTGCATGTATATTATTTATTTTATTGAACATTCACTTCATTGCATTTTGTTTTGGTTTATTTAATACTGTATCTAATTTTAATGTATAAATATCACATTACAATATGGGCTTTACCACCTAAAATTAAATTATTTTATTTAATTTTTTTATTATTTTTTTTAAGTTATGAATAAAAAAAAACGATTTGAAAGAACACTAAGTAAAGTACTTTGTGTGTTTGTAAGTTAACATTTTTTTAAAGTATGAATAAATAATGATGTTTGCGGATGCAGTTTCCTTTAAGGATGAATATGACCCTTGAAATAGTAGTTTTATATGAGTAAAAAACATCTATCTGTTTAATCCTAATTGGAACTAGAATCAAAGCGCAAACTCTACCTTATTTATTTGACAAATTATTGGACAATCAATGTTGTCTTTAAAGAACCACGTAATATACACGTGGGGGTATAATCTAGAACAACTTAAAAATAGCAGTTCTACAAGACAATCAAATAACATTTTGCGCTTACCGGTTCTTTAACCTAATCGTTTAAAGTGAAATTAATTTATAAATAATAAGCCAGTAACTATCAAATTTACCAATAATTAGTTTTTATTGTTTCGCAATAATTTAATAGGACGGCACGTGACAGATGGCCATGACACTAAAAATATTAAGGAAAATACTTGATACTCGACTGTCAGGATTTGGTCAAAAGATAGTGTCCTCTATCAAGAAGACTAATGTAATTAAATAACAATATTAATTGCTTCAATCCAGTATTTTTTGGAATTAACTGATATGTAGTCCTGTTTATATTCAGTGGACCTCCACAGCTCACGGAACTGACCTGAGATAACTAATCTTGAGGCCGTAACACTGCCACTATTAGGATACTGGGCTTATCGCTGGGATTACGGATGTTAGGACGTAAGCTATGTTCCTTATTAAAGTACTAAATTTGTGTTGATAAAACATCTAGAAACTATATGAACATGATTTGAATATTTAAACATCAACTATCGATTAATTGACATGTTTTCTTGTTTGATTTTTGTTGTTTCGCCTTCGTATTAGAGGTTAACTAAACGTTTTGCAATCGCTATCTGTTATTCTCTATACTAAGTTTTTTTTTTATATTCTCTGGGTTTCCTTTTGACTACATACTTAACTCTACGTTTAAGAAGAAGCCTAAGATGGAGCGAGCTTACCCAGGAGCAGCCTATTATATTTTTATTATAAAAGTTAAGAAAATTTTGATTTCCTTTCACTTATACACACATCTAGCCCCTTTCAACTCTTTTAAGGGCTGATTACAAAGGCTAAATTTATCTTATGCCCTTTCCCCGAGATATTTTCTTTAACGCTGTCCATTAATCACGTAATGTACCTTTTAGACCCTACTCGCGTCTGGTGATACGGGTGAGGTTTTGTACCACCCCTCCCCAACCTATGATCACGTACCTATATTTTTCTTGCGATAACTGTCTGTAACGAAGTTTATAGTAACATACTTGATAATACCAACATTAAAATTTTTAAACTTAATTCACATGCAAGTGGCTTATTTATAAGTCTTTTTTGGAAATAAATTTCTTTAAACCTAAAATTAAGTGGCACGATGGCGAATGATTTAACAAACATTATGAATCTACAACCGATAAGATCCTCAGACGTACTCATGACAAAAATTACTTAATTAAGAAAAAAATAAGGTGTTCAGCGTTTATCATCAGTTTTTGGAAAAAGAAAACATTCTGGTTTCGAACAAACACACGTTATATCATAATGACCCTCTGCCTACTGATATTAGATGATTTCTCCGTACTACAGAACCCTAAAAATAAACGAACTACTTACGTAAGATACAAAAACATGTTTTGATGTAGTAATACTTTAATTAGGCTTTGCCTAACCAATAATCTGATTGAATGCGTCAGCCGCGTGATGTGTTCTGTGGTGTGTGTGGGTGTGGTGATACGTGCATGATTTGTTTACAGTAATCCGATTGGAACTTGCATGTTAATAAGAATGCGTAACTATGCCACTGGGTTATGGGCTCTCAGACGGGTCTAATAAATGATTTCATCTGCATCTATACACTAATAATAGGGGTTAAAGTATGAAATTGCCGATTGTTTTCCCACTTTTTATTTTTATTATAACTCTTAAGTATAGTCGTATTATTGCGTAATTCTTTTTGTATTATATCAAAAACTAAATAAAGTAACTTTTGACTAAAAAAAAAATGCAATACTAGTGCCTATTACTTCAAAGGAAGTCGTTGAAAAGACCCCTTACAATGTGTCAGCTGACCTTCTTGCTTCAATTAAGTATATTTGTATTATATACTTTGATTTTCAGAAATTTAAATACTATAATGCGTAGCTTTATAACCATCTAACTTTCACCTTTAATTGCATCGAAAACGATTCAGGCGTTTTTAAAAAACTAAAAAATTATTATAAATAAGAATGATTTGTATTTTTGTGTGTGTGTATGTTTGTAATGAATAAACTCAAAAACTTCTGTGCCGATTTCATAAATTCTTTCACCATTGGAAAGTTACATTCTTCCTGAGTGACAAACGCTATATTTATTGCTAAAAAAGATTAGGGACTAAAACTTAACGGGTCCACCCGTGCGAAGCCAGGACGGGCCGCTAGTTTGAGATATGAAAATAAATGACAATGCATAAACGTAACGTAACATTGAACAATATTCGTAATGGCTTGTAAGTTATTAAGTAGTTATATTAAAACTAGCTGATGCTTGCGTCTTCATACGACTAGCATTTTTAATTTTAAATAATGCCACGGGAGCCGTATTTTTTTTGGGCTAAATATATTTATAAACTTTTTTATTCATTAAAGCTGATGAACAAACCTCTGAGGAACTTTTATGAATGAACCGATTGACTTAATTTGGGCCGTTTATCAGATTAAAGGTGGTAGGTACCTCGTTATCACTCAACCATCATCGTTCCTTCCTAGCTGTTAATTGTTAATGCTTGTTCTGCAAACGATGAACCTTACCCACCTTCATTGGTGGACAAGAGAGCAATGTCAGAAATCTGGTAAATACGACTAGCATTTTGTTTTGCGTACCTCCTGCAAGGAAATGACATGTGGATATGAGGTCTATAATAATTAAGATGAAGTTCTAAATATCCTCAATAGGTTAGGCTGAGCGACGCGATATGCTAAGTAATATTTATATATGTAAGCCTGAGGGTGATTGGATAACAGTATTTAAACTTGTAAAATGTTTTTTTCTAGTATACTGATATTATAATTGCAATGTTAAGATTAGATAAATGATAACAGAAATAAATAGGAAAGTTTTATTATAATATCCTAATAGCATAAATGTCTCCCTAGGCATTTTAGTATGCTTCTAGGGTCTATCTACATAAAGTGTTTGCATAGAAGCGAGTCTTTTGTATTTAGCTTTATTTCATTTCCGTGCGCGCATGATGTAATGAAAATGGTTCAAAGTTCGTATTATTGTTTTGATAAATAATCTTTGGTATGAATATTGAACTTTGGAATCCTGCACCGAACATCTTTTGAGGATTTGCCAAAGCAAATATCACATTATGGCGTCACGTCTTATTTACAATTTGAACTTTTCAAACATCTCGTAGGCCGGTAGAGCACGTTAATACTACGTTTAAAAATCTTGCTACAGAGACGCTACGGGTTTTGCTACGACACCTGTGACTACAATTCCTGGTGCCTTAGGTTTTGGAATTTATTGTTGACAGTTTTGACACGACGAATATTGTAAGTGTGGTTTTCGTAAAGATAAACTTTTAAATCAAATATCTATTATATTTCATCATCATAATAAACGAATGCGGCCTACATACAAGTAAACAGATTAAACTAACATTCATTACATCATACATACACATAAACATGTTCAATATAGACATGTTAGGTATTATTAGTAAACAACTTAAGTACAATCGTGAGTCGTAAGTCCGCATTTGATTATCGCCAATTATAAAACAGAAAATAAATTAATGTAATGTATGGCATCTTTTTCTCTTTTTAATTCAAATCGCAATCATGGTGAGGTTTCCGCTTGTTAGTTTGTCACGTTGTGATTCCTGAGCTGCGCACTAATCTCTAAATACTCACATTTAGTTATTACATTCATTGTTTTATTATTAAAACACATTACAAAACAACAAAACTCGATTATTATTGAAGTGAAATTTAATGTGTTGTAATAATAAAACAATGAATGTAATAACTAAATGTGAATATTTAGAGATTAGTGCGCAGCTCAGAAATCACAACGTGACAAGTTAATATAAGATTTATCGTTTATTTTTTTAGTTAAGATGTTTTTAATTATAGCCAAAAGACCCCGACCAGAAAGGTAGTTCTCATATTCACGCGGCATGTAAATGTGATAGAAAATCTTTGAATCATAACATCATACTCTCATTCAAAAGACTAATTTATATTAGTTCTCCAAAAGATTACCATCAAGCCCTTTACAAATCATAACAAACTAAGTATCTTCTAATCTAAGTAATCTAAGGCATTCATGTTGCTAAGCTGCTGTTATGAAAAAACGACGTTAGACAGGTTGCGATGTGCGTGTCGACCTAAATAAAATGTTTTGGTCGTAGCGAGGTCCGCATCAAAACGGAACATTGTAGACAAAGTAAAAATTTGCTATACTTTTTAAGTAATTTTCTTAAATTGCGTTATTCCTTGATTCCCGACCTGACAGTAAACAGGGGAAAATTCGACCTCTTTGTCAAGTATTTTAACGTTAACGGTATATTAAACGCGATCATAGCTTATTTCTTTGCCTGGGCGTTTTGGTCGATGGGAATAAATATAAATAAATAAATATTTTAGACATGCCACACTGGGCCACACAGAGCCATCTAAATCTAAATTTTTTGTAAATCCCTCCATACTTATAATATATAGAAAATACCCATAATAAGATGATTACCCATGATCGCGTTTAATTTTCCTTGCCGTCCAAATAATATGCAACTCTTTGTCAAGTGTGTGTTACGTCGTACGTGTTGCTGCCTGTCAACTTTATTAATGCTTATCTGCTTTAAATTTCATTAAGAGTTAGAGTTGGTTTATTTTGTTCTGGTTCAATATCCTGGGAATAACTATTGTGACTTTTCACTTCATTGTTATTTCTATCAATGGAACGAACGGTGGCTTTAATCCCAAGAAATAATATTTTCTCTTCCCTTCTTACTATAGTTTCTATAGTATTCTATGTTACTATAGTTTCTTATTATTTAATAGTGGAAATTAAATCTTATATATTGATAACAAAATTACATTGTGCACCTGATCCTACCTTATTTCCTTCTTGTACCCGTACTTGCAGTTTTTATTTGTATTATATTGACAACTACTCGTACTTCGAAGGAAGAAGATCTCTAAAAAGTAAATTAACACCACATAAAACAAAGAAATAGAGAGTAAATATAAGATTTTGCATTAATAATAATAAGAATGCATTTTTGCTGATTAAAATTAGAATCATCATTGACGATGCATGTGGCCGATTTAAATTTATTGGAATTGTATTGTTATATCTTTGTTTTTGTAATATTCATTTGTTAAATGTCTGGATTTGAATAAAGTAACTTAAAATTCAAGAAATAGAGTAAGATAATGTTTCTAGAGTTATTTAACTCGGGATTTATGCTATGTACCTTATTTATTATGAGTTTCCGATATTTTACTGTTTGTCAAACAGTGGTACCAGTGTCGTGTGTTATAAACGACTACGACGGAGGGTAGATCGATTTGTCTGCTCTTAACAGCTACCCACCCGCAGATACAACAGTTCTCCCGTGATCATGGCGCTTGCAACAGTGCCGAAATATCGGAAACTCATAATAAATAAGGTACCAACATGGTATAAATCCCGAATCAAATAACTCTATTGATAGTGACCATGAAAGTTTAAATCAGTAAGTATAAGAGAATGTTTAATTCAAACACCACTTAAAATGACTAAATAAAGTTTGAGTTAGTTTATTTAAATTATAAGTAGGTACATTTGAGTGGTACAAAGCAAAACGATTTTAAATCAAAATAAGTTTAAAACAATTTTCCTGAAACTCCCTCAGCATAATGTTAAGGATATACAATAAAACCCACATCAATGATCTTATGTAATTTCCGTATACACGTAGAATTATTTTTTTATTAAGTAAAGGTGTCTGGGAATATAGTTTCGTGTGGTTCCGGCACATTAAAAGAATAGCTTCACTTCTTCGGTTTTGGAGCCCAATGCAAATAATCAGACAATCAAAAAAAATCACCGCTGTGCCGGTCGGAGTGGGGGGTGTTAGGTTATTTTCGTTACGGAATTTCTGGATTCGGTCTCCACGCTCAAGGCCCGCGATAGAAGCTATGCAATAGCTTAATTTTATAATTTTATGTATTTTCTAATTTTGTCTTTTGTAATTAAATGTATCTGTTATTTTGGCAGATATGGTTACCATAGGCAACCATACTGTCAAAATCCTTATTTCCTTCTAAAATTCTTTTAAATTTCGGAAATTCAAAATTGTTCGATCGTGCCTCGCCCCGAGTGTGTGGGTGTGGGTGTTAGATTATTTTCGTTACGGAATTTCTGGATTCGGTCTCCACACTCAAGGCCCGCGATAGAAGCTATGCAATAGCTTAAAACTTTCCTCTTTATATTAGTATAGGCAAAAGTAAAGTAATGAGTGAGAAATGTGATTCATTCTTCACGTAATAATATTTAATCTTATAGCCTAAAACATAACCAAGCGTTGTAAACAAGTTGATAAACTTATAAGCGTTCCATATTGAAGTAAGATAGCTATATAAACATTTAACTGGTGTTGATACAAGTGGAAGGCGGGTGGTCTGACTCGTGGAGCCGTGGGCAAAAACAAAACAAAAAGTTCAGAGGCGCGGCCTGAAGTTACACTTCGTGTAGTCCATCACTCGATGCTACAATCGAGTAATCTACTCGATTACCCACCAATTGCCCATGATTTGAGATCGGCGGTAAGCACCAGTTGGCACAATCGATAGTCCATTCCCGGTTTTTTTTTACAAACCCGGCTGATTTGTTTTGCCAATGTGTATACAACTGACATGTTATTTTAGCCGCTATGTCAAGGATGTAATGCGTTGGGATCTCGAATGAAGTAGTGGAGTGAAGCTCACTCAAGCTTCGATAGCGTTGGCAAGTAAGATGGGTGCCTTGACACATGACATAAAACGATATTTATGAGAGGGAAGTTCGCGAGTCGGGATGCGACATGCGAGAACGTCACGAAACGCGGAAATACGGTTCTAACGAACGATTCCTATTCATGACAATTTTATGTTGAGACTTCAGACAATGATGTATTTGATACGCTAATTCGATAACTTAGTGCCTACTCGGTGACAGTTTGAAACGTGATTTATAAATTCAAAAATATAAACTTTCTACATAAAGATAGGTCCTCTATTTTTATTGCACGGATATAGCATTGCTGCTGTTTTTAAATATTTATTTCACCTGCAATATTTCTTAGCGAGGAAAATATTTCCTATCTCCAATAAGTATCAGTTAAGTTATTTATTAGGTACTTAAGTACCACCTGCGTGAGGCGAAAAATATTAGTTGCTTGATTTCTCTTATTATAAGTATAAAGGATATAGGGATAAATTAATAAGTATGAGTATGAAGACCGTGTAGTGGGTTAGATTCCCGGTCCGTTAATTTTAATACACGGTCGTTTCTAAATTGTCTTGGGTCTGAAAAAGACAAGTGGTTTATAGTCGTGCTTTGGAAGGCATTTGGAGCTGTTGGTCCTATCTTCGGGTCGCAAAAACAAAACACTATAAGAGGCCTGAGGAGCTTTGATACTTTATTATTTACAAGATAAAAAAAGTCTGATAACACTTTTAAGTTGATTGTACATTGTAACTCTTGGGCTGGCAAAAGTGGCAAATGCTGCTTCGTCTTACATACATAAATCTCAACGTCATGCACCTGAACTTGAAATGTTGTGGCATCATGGTAGAACTAGTAAGCAGACATTGCTTGGTGACACCAATGTGTTTTGTGTGGCTCTTTGAGAGACAGAATCATAGAGTTGAACCCATCGCATTTCGCAGTTCGACAAAGGACAGCCGAAAAACATTATTCTTTTCGTTGTATTTTTAGTAAATAATACTTTTCAAAACAACCAGTGAGATATTTGCACTCTATCACGATGACTTCCTATCCATACTACATGATGAAGATTATAAAGTGTTGATGATCTATCAATTTTTGTTTAAAAGACAGTGTAAAGCGATGGCTTTCAAAACTTCGATGGTTATGTCGGTGGGTAATTTAATTACAGACATTCGTTATGGCAGTTTGACACTAATGAGGCGAAGTTTGCCGCCACGCTAGCGCTGGGTCGCTTGGATCGCTGAATTGGCAACTCCAAATATTTTGCAGCACTTTTTGCTAGTCATTTCCCGTTCAATTTTCATTTTCTGTGAAGCGCACTATGGTTTGCACAAAACTTTGTTTGTTGTATAGATCGGTTGCAGGTATTCGATTCATTTGTTTTATGAAGTATGACGTTTTAATTGGCAAAAATGCATTAATTTCGACCAAATTTAATTACCATACAAATAGTGAGTCAATCTTAGAACATAGACATATCTGTTGCGGTCATTTTTTTTAAATCATTTAAAGAGGAATAATTATTTTCTACATATTTTTTGGGTAACTTAAATCTTTTATGCAAAGCACGCAGCAGAAGCCTTGAAATATGAATAATTTTCCCGCAACATTTTTCACTGATGCTTCGCTCCCTCAGATCGTATAAAGGAATTCTTTATATGATATGAGTTTGCTCCTTGGTCGCAACGCGTAATGAGATATAGAGCCAAAAGCCTTCCTCGATAAATGTACTACCTAAAATAAAAATATTTTTTCAATTCAAAACAGTAATCTAAGGAAAGATTAGCGCGTTCAAACAAAGCATAAGCAATTATGTCTACCAGATTTATAATTTACTTACAACGTTAATAAAGATTAAGCTGTTTTTGTTACTAATTATTACTAACAATTTATACTTTTGTCTGAAATAAATAACATTTATTTTAATTTAATTTAATTAAACCTTTAAAAAAATAACAAATTTATTTCTAGTTTTGTTGTTCTGGCCCCACCACAAATCTAAGACCGTTAATAAAACTTGCCGCTATTCAGGTCCAAACCCAAACGCTCCAAGAGTCTTTACCACATACCACATCTCTGTTCGTTTAACTTTGCTGGTGTTAGCGAAAAAACGGATTCCGTAGCTTTTGGAAATATATTCCTAAATAAGTAATCTTACTTAATTACAGTTGAACTTTTGCTGAGCTATTTGCTTCGATGTTTGCTTACACAGGATGACTTTTCATTTTTTATAGGCGTTCAGTAACGTATTTAGAGCCCATTTATGAAGTAAAAAATGTCGGTCAAGTTTTGACCCGAAAATATTTTTCGCAACATAGTTTAATTTTCTTTTCGATTCTATGCCTATTAAGGTATGAAGGGAAAATTAAAAACTTATGAATAGTATCGTAACTAATGAATGAGATGCGCATCGCGTGAAAAAAGTGTTGCTAGGAGGAGGCCGTATCAAAAATTTTAGATTTTTGGCGGATTTTTCTAAGTGCTTTTCTTGACATTTTTGTACTAGGCTATACCAAAAGAAAAAATTCGTCATTTGCTTTTTGTCTCGTAGATTGTTATATTAAAATTTGTAAGGTGGTTAAAATTTCATCCTGTATAGCAAGATACATATGCCTTGCAGGGGGAGTTCCGAAATCGTGCGATTTGCGTTCCATCGCAGTTTTCATTATTCGGCGAGATTATCATTTCGTCGTAAACGTTTATTGTGCCCCAGTTTGTTGTTTCCCTGCCGAACGGCACGCACAGTTTGGGATACAAATTGGTTTCCTAGCGGGGTCATTGGGAAACGTAAATTGTACCGATGGATTAACTTAACAGTCATTTTTTAATCTCCTTACTATCATTGAAATAGTACCTTATCCTTGATTGATTCCGTAATTTAAGTATTATTGTTTTGATAAATAAGGGCTGTAGATTTTAGTTTAATAATAATAGGGGTTAAAGTATGAAATTGCCGATTATTTTCCCACTTTTTATTTTGTTTATAGCTCTTAAGTGTAGTCATATTATTGCGTAATTCTTTTTGTATTGTATCAAAAACTAAATAAAGTAACTTTTGACAAAAAAAAATGCAATACTAGTGGCTATTACTTCAAAGGAAGTCGTTGAAAAGACCCCTTACAATATGTCAGCTGACCTTCTTGCTTCAATTAAGTATATTTGTATTATATACTTTGATTTGCAGAAATTTAAATACTATAATGCGTAGCTTTATAACCATCTAACTTTCAACTTTAATTGCATCGAAAACGGTTCAGGCGTTTAAAAAAAAAAAAGGTTAGTATGGAAAAATGACTTTTCTCGATTTCGTCCATACAAAACGGCATACTTTAACCCCTAATAAGAGAATATAAAAAACACTATCGTTTCTCGATAACGCCCTCGAAAGACATGCTCGTTACGTTATGTTTGTGTTATTAATGCTTACTTTTTCTATAAAAATATCAATATGATTTTAAATTAAGCCGACATGAAGGCATCAGCGAAATGTTCTTATCTATAATTTATTTATCTATATTTTTGTTAAGAAAGTCAAAACCTCTAGAAAGATCGATAGTATTACATCAAAGATAATAAACAACAAGTCCACTAATTAATCTTTGTTTTATTCTAGGGTCATATCTTTAGGTGTTACAGAGAGATTTCTCATAAAAAATATGTTTATCTTTGTACAGAGTATAAGATTACAGAAAGCGCTTTTAGCTTTATGCAGATAGTCTTGTATCGTAGTGGAGAAACATAAAATAAGCAATGCAAAAGTATAAACCACAAGCAAAATATTTCCCATGACTTCGTACGCGTGTAAATTTTAATTAATTAGAAACTTTTTTCAGGTTACAAGCTTATTTGCTTTTCGGGCATATAATCTTTATGCGTACAATATTTCATCTCAATCCATTTAACTGTGCTGGCGTTAATAATACAAGTAACGAACTTTGAAAGTAAGTAGATACTATCAATTATAAATAAATAAATGTGGACAACATCACATACATTGTTCTGACTCAATTTGAATAACTATTTAAAGCATTCGTATTTTGGAAACCAGAAACAACGAAGGTACCACAAACACCCAGACCCGAGAAAATGTAGAAAAACTTTTTTTTTCTACATTGACCCATCCGGGAATCGAACCCGGGACCTTGGAGCAGGCGACACCTTGAAAACCGGTGTGTACGCCACTCCGCCACGGAGGTCGTCAATTGCACATGAAAACAAAAAGCATCTACTTAGAGCCACGCTTTGTCGTTATGAGATGTTTAAATTGAAATGTGACTTGACTACTTTGAAAATCAGGTGCAAATATTGGTGTTCATGAATTCAATAGTTCGGGTTACCCTTAAAGTTCTTTAAGTAGGTCTCAACCACTTCAATCTAAATAAAATTTTGTTCAAACTGTATTATTATTTGAGTTAGAAATCAATAACAATGAGTCGATAAGATACGAAGCCATCAAGTCAACGGCCGGATGATAGCTCCCCCCCCCCCGCCCCGCTTGACCGCGAGCCATTTGCGTCATTGCGTTTTTAATCAAATTGTATTTAAACACAATATTATTGTTCTGGAGAAAAGCCCTTTAGCATTTAAAAGCTGAAAGTCCAGAATTACTGGTATTTTTTAAAATTAAGAGTATTTAGGTAATAACTATACGAGCTTCTTGCAAGCAGGTCAGCCCATGTGAACTACACGTCAAGTCTATCGCACGGGCGGAAATCTTTTGAAAACGACACAAATCCGTTAGAAAAAATCATTTTAGTTTTTTTAAAACTCTAATTACACACATTACAATTTTTACATGTAAGTAACATTTTTTTCATCCTTATAAGTGTTTCAAACCTGTATACGTAACTGTATCTGTCTGCCTGTCTGTCACGTTCCACGCCTTAACATCTGAAATGATTTTGATAGAATTCGTTGCAAAGATAGATAGACCTCGAGAAAGGACGTACGCTATTTAATATCCCAGTGATGGGAACAGGTTTCCACTCATCATCAGGATATTACGTGTACCTACTTAGTTCACGCTCAGGCGGGTAGAGTCACGGGCGAATAGCTGGTCATCTATCTACATCTACATCTACACATCTTCATCTACACTAATAATATGAAGAGGAAAGATTTGTATTTTTGTGTGTGTGTATGTATGTTTGTAATGAATAAACTCAAAAACTACTGTGCCTATTTCAAAAATTCTTTCACCATAGTACAGCTACACACTGAGTAACTATGCTATATTTATTGCTAGAAAAGATAAGGATAAACTTAAGTAACGTAACCCATGGTGTAAAAAAGTGCCCTAAAACGTCTTTCCTCACATGCGCTGCGGAAAGTATTGATGATAGAACAAAAGTATGTTCTACAATATTAAAGAAAATATAAATAAAGGTAAAAATATTAAAAAAAATCTTATGTCCACCCTTGCGATGTCAGGACGGGCCGTTAGTATTAAATATTATATTTACTGAAATCTGCGTTTATCGGCATTCTATCTGGCTTTAAGATATTGAAATAATTATTCGGAGTACTTTATTGATATAAAATTCAATCATATGTTCGTCGCCTTACAAAAGTACCAATCAAACGCACCTACTTTCTCATTTTAGACCATTATCAGTAATTCGAGGTCAGCAGATACTATCGAAATAAAAACAGAGCGGCAATAACGGCGACTGCACTGCAAATAAAAACATTGATAAGATAGTAGTGATGCACTGCGCTCATTTTACGAATATGTAATGTAATTTTAAATTGTGAGTATAACAATGAAATTATGTAGATTAGGTTTTCCCGAACTATGGGTCGAGCGAGTATTGAGTGAGTCATGCTGTAAACTCACTTAGTTTATTGTTTAAAAGTCCTTTTTAGGGTTCCGTACCCAAAGGGTAAAAACGGGACCCTATTACTAAGACTTCGCTGTCTGTCCGTCTGTCCGTCTGTCCGTCGCTCTGTCACCAGGCTGTATCTCAAGAGCCGTGATAGCTAGACAGTTGAAATTTTCACAAATTATGTATTTCTGTTACCGCAATAACAACAAATACTAAAAACCAAATAAAATAAATATTTAAGGGGGGCTCCCATACAAAAAACCCGTGCCGTTTGCCGTTTTGGTACGGAACCCTTAGTGCGCGAGTCTGACTCGCACTTAGCCGGTTTTTTTTCTTACTGATATCGGTTAAAGAACATCGGTCAAATTTCATAGAAGTTGGACCTGACACTCATTATAGATGGGCACTTTTAATTTTGTATGATTTTGTTAGAAAACATCATTGTAAATATGAAAGTAGCAAAATATTTTATCAAAAACTTCACTAATAATATTTCCAATAATTATTTTTATCTTTTTGGGTTAGGATGACATTGAATAATTTTTAAAACATAATACCTAAGGTTTTGAGTTAAATTAAGGTTCTAAGACAAGAAGCAGCAGATATAAGTGTCCGTTAAACAAAATGCGGGTCAAAAGAAAAAAACACAGAACAAAATATCGCACAGTACGTATCGAAGCAAACGCAAAGATCGACTGCAAGACAACTCTAAAAACTGACGTTCCATTACTCGCTTTCAAATGTCATTTGAAACACATTAATATTATTCCCCGAATTAAAATGATAAAATCGTAAGTAATATTTTTTAAGTGAAATTATATTGTGCTAGTAATTATATAAGAACGCAAAACGAAACTTATTATCGATGACAAGAGCTTTTGTCACTGGTCGGACACGTTCAAAAGCTACAATAATGTTATCCAAACCTAAAAAAAAATTTGGAATATTATTTTATTTCTCAAAAACCACAAGTTCTTTTGATGTATAAATAATTCATAAAATGTAGTTAAAAATAACTTATTTTTTAAAATACAAATCATAAATGCCTATGTTCAGGTACGATTTGGCCTTCGTTCTTTCCTACAGGTGGGTCCCGAGTTTGTAAAATTATATTAGACTAGGTTTTTTCCTTCGTACGCGTGGAATTTTGAATTTTAAATTACTTTTTATCCCAAGAAAAGGTACGGAGTTACATATTACTCCAGGTAATAAACTAACACGGTGCTAAACATTTAGTTAAGTCGTTTTAGCGTGAAAGATTAACAAACATCCTCACAAACTTACGCGTTTATACAGGGTGAAATTTTAACCTGCTTCCAAAATTTTTATATGCGTTTAGAAACGTATTTAGAGCCTATTTATGAAGTAAAAAATGTAAACCAAATTGTAACCCAAAAATATTTTTCGTGATATAGTTTTCAATTTTTACGGTCCTAGACCTGTTAAGGCATAAAGGGAATGGCAAAAACTAATGCATAGTATCGTAATGAATGAATGACATGCGGTAAAAAAAAATGTTGCTAGGCGGCCGTATCAAAAATTTTAGATTTTTGTGGACCTTTTCTAAGTGCTCTATCTTGACATTTTTGTACTGGGCTATACCAAAAGAAAAAATACGTCATTTGTTTTTTGCCTCGTAGATTGCTATATTAAAATTTGGAAAGTGGTTAAAATTTCACCCTGTATGTATTAGTAGGAAGTAGGATGGGTCGTAGAAAAACTTTGGGAACCACTGATCTCGAAGTTTTCGGGTTCGAGTCCCGCCTGAGACATAATTTTTCAAGTTTATATACTGATATTATAATTGCAATTGATTTGCTAGAATATCAAATAAAGTATGTTATTCAGGAATCAAGTTTTTATCAATTCTTAGATCTTTTACCGATCTTTTCAATCTTCTTTATATATAAAAATTACGTGTCACGTTGTTTGTGCGCGATGGACTCCTAATCTACTGAACCGATTTAAAATTTGATTTGCATACCGTGTGCAATTTGATTCAACTTGAAAGATAAGATAGGTTACATCTCAATATAAAGTCGCAATATTATTTATTGCAAATTATTTGTTTCTTTACTATTTGAGACTTGGTAAGGTAAACGCCATATTTGGTGACAATGACATTTAAGACGTCAAAATCAAATTAAATTATTCTGAGGCGATACGAAGTTCGCGGGGTCAACTAGTAATTAAATAAAATATACAGGATAAATTTTAATCACCTTCCAAATTTTAATACAACTATCTACGAGACAAAAACATGAAGGATGTTGATTTTGACTTTTGGTATAGCCCAGTACAAAAATGTCAAGATAAAGCACCTAGAAAATGTCCGCCAAAAATCTAAAAATTTTGACACGGCCTCCATGCAACACTTTTTTTAGGCGATGCTAATCTCATTAATTAAGTACGGAACTATTCATAAGTTGTTGATTTTCCCTTTTTACCTTCACAGGCTTAGGATCGTAAAAAATTAAATACCGGCCAAGTGCGAGTCGGACTCGCGCACGAAGGGTTCCGTACCAAAACAGCAAAAAAAAAAACGTTTTTTTTTTGTATAGTAGCCCCCCTTAAATATTTATTTTATTTTGTTTTTAGTATTTGTTGGTATTGCGGTAACAGAAATACATAATTTGTGAAAATTTCAACTGGCTAGCTATCGCGGCTCTTGAGATACAGCCTGGTGACAGAGCGACGGACAGACGGATAGACGGACAGACGGACAGACTTAGTAATAGGGTCCAGTTTTTACCCTTTGGGTAGGGAACCCCTAAAAAATGGTTTTGTAATTTTTTATAATAAACAGCTGTATACCAGGTTGTCCAGAATTTGTATGCAACATTTCTATATTGGTTGCATAGTAAAAGTAGTCGTAAAAATAGTACAACTCCTAAAGAAAAAGTTATAAACATAAGATATTAAAACGTTATAATATATTTGCGTAACTTGTTAGAAAAATACAGTGATAGCGATAATTTGGTGTAATCAGGGATAGATATCGGTCATCGAACTGTCCGCGTCGCCTGCGCTTTGACGTCAACACTTAAGAATTCGAAAGGGCTTACACAGAAAAATATTGTTTTGAACAAAAACTTCATGGTAACATTTATTTTATATCACTAGCTGTTGATCGCGACTTCGTACGCGTGACATTTTGAACAATTAAAAATATCCCACGGGAAAAGTACATTTATTTGGGATAAAAGAGCCTATGTGCTATTCTAGCTTATAAATAATCTATCTCTATGCCAAATTTCATCCGGATCCGTTAAGCCCTTCTGGTGTGATTGAGTAATAAACATAAGTACATCCTAACATTCGCAATATTAGTGAGATTATTTTCGACTCTAGGATTTATTCGACAAACACATGACTATTTTAGCTAGGACAATTTTCACTGCCCGATCGTTCAAGACTCTGTCAGATTGATTAATAAAAGGAAATTAGTAAATTAGGCGAGTGTGGTGGACCGACGATCGGCGAAGATCGCGGGAAGCCACTTGACACGGGTTGCGCGAGACCGGTCGTTGGTGTGGAGATCCTTAGGGAAGGCCTGTGTCCAGAGGCCTTACTCCGCAACTTGTCCGCATATTCGAATCCATCTGTCCCTGTCACTCATACCGATTTCTTAAAGTATGAAGGAGACAGATATATCCGTAAATACGAGCTTCGTGTTGCAGAGTAAGGCATCAGCAGAGGGCGTCATTAGGCTGAGTCAAGCTATCTTCCATAGCAATTTGATTCTCTTTTTTTTGTGAAACCTTTTAAGCTTGAATAAAAAGGCTTTGCCTATACGTTTAAGGGATCAACTTTCACTTCTTTTTTACTACTGTTTATTATTATATATTTTTTCTCTTTATTTAGAGGATTGATCGCAAAGCGATCACGTCGCCTTGTTGTGTTAGTATAATCATATCATGAGTGCAATGTGTTATTTATGTATAGTTTTGACATGTTTGTAGATACAAGATACTTTTCCTTAACTAACATTAGTTGTTTCAATCATCTTTGCACCTGTATTATTCATTCCACGTTCATTTTATTTGTCCGCGATTTTTACTACTGACATAGGTTATAAAAGGTCCGTCCCATGTGAACAGAATAGCACCTTACATTCTCGTCTTGGACGAATCCAAGATTCTCGTCATCTAGGTGCCGTAATAGGCGACTAAGGAGTGTAGGTACCATAGGAAGATGGCCTTCTTTCTATCATTTGGCTTAACTGCGATCGTTAACGCCGGCCATGTATGGCGATTACGGCAAAATCCTCAGGCGAGAATGGGTGCGGTCTAAGTCAGTCTAAGTCTCTAAAATATTTTGAAGACATATCAATAAAAAAACAGTTTGTTTGCCTAATCAATGGTTCGATTATGACTATCTTTCATGTTAATGACTATGTTAGCATTGGTGCGATAATATTATGTAGGCATATACAATTTTTTTTATGATGCGATAACTTTTTGCAAATGACGTTGCAAAATGTATAGCTAGGTACTTAAGTACAATTATTATCATACAAACATTTTTGTCAGTATGGACGTCATGATTTTTGTTATTAATTTCTAAGTATATTGTCTAAAATCATCTTCATCAACTTACTGTAGGTTCCTTCCTTAAAACTTAACCTTGTAGTATTATATTATCTGTGGATTAGGTAACTTCCCAAGTATTTGGTTGGCTGGTAAGAAACCTCCTGACACTAAATAGGTGCGTCCAAAACAAAATTTCTCTGCTTTCACAAGACAGCTGCTCCTGCCCCTGATATCAACTCAATACAAATAAGAAGAAGAAGAATACATAGCTGTGATCCTGAACAATCCAACATATGTGTTTGTGAAAGTATTAAAAGGTCAGAGACTCTCAAAAGCTATCTCGGAGTAATTTTGGACGAAAAACTCACTTTCAATCAACACACTGCCCATATGTCAGCACGAGTAAGAAAACTTATACCCATAATGAGAAACCTGAGAGATGTGGCAGACGGAAAGACTTTTAAGGCAGTCTACCTGGCTCTATGCCAATCTATAATATCTTACTGTATTCTCGCATGGTGAGGAGCAGCTAAATCATTCTAATCATACTGGAGAGAGCCCAAAGGGGTGTCTTAAAAGTAGCCCTCTTTAAGCCAGTACTATACTCCACTGCCGCCTTGTATGAGGAAGCAGGGGTCCTTAGCGTGCGAAGGCTGTTCTTGGTTAGAGCCGTACTCACAGAAAGATCATAACTTCGGATTTATATGACCACTTACTCAAAAAGAGAGTTTTTAAGATCCCTATTGTAGTCACTTATACATCCTTTTCTCATCACTTTGGTCGATTCCTGTTTCCGTACATCTATAATAGATGGTTAAATTAACTGATATTAAACAGTGCTCTGTCTTTAGAGCAAAATCTTTGGTTACGAAATTGCTGCTCAAATGGTCGTATGACGAAACGGAAAAGTTTTTGGAAGTTATAAGGTAATTTACAAAATTCCGTACTTGGTTGGTTTGGAACATTTATTACATTGACTTTTTCACCAAATAGAGGTTACTCTATTTGGTTTAATCTAAGCTTTTTCATCATTATAGTATAAATACATTTATAAGCACACTTATTATTATATACATCACACTCAATATACAGGGTGTAAAAAAACTAAACGCAGACCCTGAAGTTACGCAATCTGAAAAGCAAACCAAACCATATTACAAAATATTATAGCTGGGAAATGATTTTTATATGGGTCTCAAAAAATATTATAATTCGTAGCGCGCAATGTATAGCAGCCGTAGCGTAGGCCGCTGCGCTGGAGATGGCTGCTAAGTTCAAAAGTCGTCCGCGCTGAGCCGTACATTGCGTATTGTAATTAATAAAGCCTTATTGTGAACGATATAATAAAAACAACCACTATATTTGTATGAAGAAAAGTTTTTAAGTATACTTTGGCAACAGTTTTTGTAATAAAATGGAAAACAAAATTGTGACTTTGACCCTCATTATCTTCGGAACCAGCTGTTTCCCAGGTATGGTCCTAAAGAGAAAAATGATCCTAATGGTGGGGACAATACGTGGTTTTCGGATCTGCGTTTGGTTTTTTTACACCCGTTATAGTATTGCCCATAGTTAGCTTTTAGTTTGCATTGAGACAAGTTCTCTTCAAATATGTATTCTAGATATTATATTTTTATTTTTCTCTAATTCCTTACTCTTAATTACTTATTATTTCTTTATTTAAGCTTTATGAGTTGTTTTTGTCACTCGTTTATTGTTCCACACAGGACAGGCTTAGCCTAGTGTGCGGACCTGAAATTATTATTGTTAACTAATAAATTGTAATTATACTAATAAATAAAAATAAATAAAATTTCATTTCGTTCACTTCACATGAAGTTATTCCTAAGTAAAGTAAAGTAACAAACCATTTCGCTCACTGTTGAGCTCAGGTCACTCTCCTTTTTATGGAGAGGGGTTAAGGCCTTAGTTCCACCACGCTGGCCTAGTGCGGGTTGGTGGACGGCGAAGGCGACGCTCTGTGGCAACATTACCCCGTTTTAGACGTTTCTCAAGCCGCCCGAAGCCCTAACTCGTGACCACAGCCGGAACCGACGGCTTTACGTGCACTCCGAAGCACGGAAGCGCTCATGGTATAATGCCACAGACAGACGGTCACCCATCCAACTAGTGACCGCTCACCGCGCTGCTGAACATTAGTGACAGAGACTGAACACTAAGAAGCATTGGGCTATGTTATTCCTTAATCAAATTAAAATACTATTTAAGAAATTGCATTAGCGACAGTATTTTTATCTAGCTTTATCGATGTCAAGCCAGACAAAAACAAACGTTTATTATCGTGGAAACATGTATTTTATTGCCTTATTGCTATTCATTCACTAACTCTCGAACCTTCTGAGAATTAATAGGTGTACTTATATAGGCAGTGAGGTAGGTACGATTATAATATGACCTGTAAGGTAATTTTTTACAAATTTCTTCCGTACCTACTTTCTACCTGTTTAAACGAATTATTCCCATCCGATCCCCTGCAACCGATCCCCTGGTGGATCGGTTTTATTTTTAATTATTTTCTATTATTACAACTATTTCTTTATTTTATTCTAATTTAAGTCAAAATGTCAGCTGTGGTTTTTAAGAATTACTTTTTTTCTTTGATCATAACTTAGAATATATTATTCTAAGGATCATAAAAAAATATCATTAAGCGATCGTATGCATCATTGTTTTGTCATCTATTATTGATTATTAACATTTAGTGATGTTATAAATATGATTTTAAGTTTTTTTTTTACATTCCAGATAATTTTTATTTAGGTTGCCAAGATAAGAGGCAATAAATAATAACTGTGATCTTAAAAACATTTACTGTTAGTTTTTGTTTTATTATCTTTTGATATATTATGATTTTTAGAACAATTTGTTCCTAGTTCTTTTTTTATAAAATATTGGGCATCACTGGCCTATTGCAGGTGCAATTTGTTTTTATGTCTATTAAGAAATAAGGTTAATTAACGATTCCAAACAAACACAATCATTGTTTATGTTTTGGTATCCCAATAAAACTGTCATCTCATATTTTAAACATGTCGATTAGCAAATTAATGACTTCTCATAAGATATCTGATAAAAAAAAAATAATTTGAAAACAAATGCCCAATAAATGAATATATGATTGCAAAACTTCTTTTCCTCCCGATTGTGCTTGCCTGCCTTCCTTACGCACCTACCTACATTAAAAATAAAATTAGGGGATCGGTTGGTTTAAATTGACGGTGGATCAGATGCAGGGGATCAGATGGGAATAACTCAAGTAAACGCATACTGACCTTTAAGTAAGTACTTGGAACATATAGACTTAGAATTATTGCCACAAGTTAGATATTATTAACCTCAACCTTTTAAAATAATAGAGTAAGTAAGAAATAGAGTAAGACCTACCTACTCTATATTTAGAGTAAGTAGGTACTCTGTATTTTCAAATAGTTGAGCTTAGCTGAGGTCAATAATTAATCTGTTATTATCGAGTTTATTTCCAGTTTTTATTCAAAATAGGTTTTAAAGGTTGCTAGAAATAATTTGAATTATTATACTTCTAAAGAAAGCGTGATGCTTCATATAATATTATAATGCCTAATAGATAAGTAGGTACTTGTGACGTCATATTGGTGAAATTTAATAAACAACTTATTATCAGTGCGTAACTACAAAGATGGCTGGTGATATTATATCGCATAACGAATTAACGACGTACCTGCTTTGCTTTAAAAGGTTGCTAGAAATTATTTGAATTATACTTTTAAGGAAAGCGTGATGCATCAATAATATTATAATACCTAATAGATAAGTAGGTTCTTGTGACGTCATATTGGTGAAATTTAATAAACAACTTTTTATCAGTGCTTAACTACAAAGATGCCTGGTGATATTATATCGCATAACGAATTAACGACGTACCTGCTTAAGTGAACGTAATAATTTCGAAAAATTAAAAAAAGTAAAAGTAGTAAGTACCTACGGCCTAAAATGATCCCACTGCAGGGCAAAGGCCTCCGTCATTGAATTCAAGTTACCACCACAATGATGAGTAGAGACGTAATCACCACGCTTTCCAAATGCGAGTTGGTGATTACGAGCCCGAGAAATATTTGAAAATTCGATATTAACCTGGGCATCGAACCCAGGGACCCGGCACCTCGGCCCAGTACTTAAACCACTAGACCTACATGTGTGTGTAATCTTTTAGGATATTACAAATAAAATACAAGATTTTAGGACGAACACTTACATATCGACAACTTTCGATTACAAGGAAGTCAAATACATTTACAAATGTAAATAAGTATGTCTATTAATAGATTTACCTACCTTGAAATAATTAATTTACTTAGTTGCATTAAATCCAGTTAAGTGGTACTCAGAATTTTTGGGCAGTTGGATGTTTAATATTATTATCTATGAATGATAAAAAAAGAATGAACTGAAAAAAATTTAAAAAAAGAAATAAGCCGAGTTAAAAACAATATTCCTAGGCACAAATAAATACTAATAACTATGTACGATTACGGAAAGTTTTTTTTTGGTGTTTTTAGACCAAAACAAAATAACTACTTATTAAATTTGCTTTGCATAGGTAGATAGCTAAATATTTTCATAGATATAACAAAAAAAAATCCTATTATTTAAAAAAACACAGCGACAAATCAAAATACTATTAGTTCACGCAAAATTTCCCCTTCTATACGCTTTTTGCGAGTGCCTGAAGTGGCTTGATAGTGCCCCATGCAGGTAGACACTATCGCTATCTAACTAAACATCACGTGTCGTCCAGAATAAGGGTGACCAGTCAACCGTGACGTTATCAACCCCCTCAGAAATATCCGTAAATTTTTAAACAGTCTAGTCACCTCCCTCGGCTGTTGCACACGGGTACGTTCCTGTTTTTTTCTTATTTTAGAATAGCAATAGTTCACTGGCATAAAATAGAATTGCCGTTTTAAAAAGCTAGGCGTTCGTTCCTGTTTTTTTAACTACACATTTCAATATTTTGTGCCAATACTTCTTAATCCAAAACCCCATTGCATATTTTACTGTCGAGGAAGCTACCTTATTATTGATATAACCATGCGTTATCCTGATTGCGTTGCTAGGATACTTGGTAGGAACACGCTGTATTATCAATCGTATCAAACCATGGATTTTTTTGTGGAATAAATTCAGCGTTGACTCATAGCTTCGGCAAAACATTCTAATAAATAGGTAATACTTCATTCATGTTCTAGACTCTAGATAGTTGAATGATGTTATTTGAAAAGCATTTTGTTTACGTTTATGCTACGAAGTACAAGGTTAAGCCGGAGCTATTTCCATACATTAGTGCTTTAGGTAATTGACCTGCGCTGTACCTGACCTACATACCTAAATAGTAAAATTGTTTTACTGATAGGCTAGTCAAACATGACAATACCCTTGATGAGAAAACATTCGATGTTCTAAGTAAGTAAATCTTGCTATAGGTACTTACTGCGTCACATTACTTTGACAATTTTTTCGCGACCTCCTAAAATATTATAATTTATTAAAACTGGTGATTTTGATTTGAAGATGATTGCTGCCGTAACTACTATGTTATTTTTTGACTAACCTACCTTAAGTAATTGATCATTATATTTATATTAAAAGAAGAAGAAATAAGAATAGTTTTCTTTTGGGAACATAAACTTGTTTCATTCTTCTTTTTTAATAGCGGGAAATCGCAAAAGTTCATGTTAACTTGACAAGACCTGGATTATTATTATTATTACTGACAACCCACAGGAATCGCACCTACTTATGTACCTACTGGCTTACGTCGACTACCAAATACTTGCAAGTCTAAAACACGGTCCGTGTTGTTCCCTCGTTTGATTTATTTAGTGTTGAAAAGAGACAGACTTATGCACTTGCCACGGGTCATACCGCGCCTACCATTGTGGGGTGATAATTAGATGCCTAGTCCGATAGCCAGCCTTCCTTCCTTCAGCCTACCTACCCCTTGTTCCTACAATCGACCGCATTTCCATCGCTGTCTCACCACAAACAAGACTTAGCACTCATTTAAATCCTTTTTCCTATTTTCCGGCGTCCTATTTCTTTTGTGGTGTTTCGTGTTTACAAAGCATTTATCAAGCCAGCTCTAGCGTAAAATGTCTTTTGAATTTAAGAACGCTCATCACCTGTATTTCGAAGTGAAACACAAAAGGAAGACAAAAAAGAAAGTGACTTTTCAGGTCTAAATTTGAATTCAGAACTATAATCAGGGTTTTGCTTGGTGTTGTTTGTAATGGTTGTGGTTTTTTGGCAGTTACCGACGAGGGAAGGTTTGACTACGCCGCGGAGCGCTCGCGCTCCTGTCGGTAGGAGGACTACTGGCATTCTTCCACATCAACGTCTGAAGAAAGAGGTAAAATTTACCTACATAATAAGTAAATAAATAAAATTATAAATAGTAGACTACAGCCAGCCGTGTTAAGTCTATTATGTGTAAACTTTGGGTCGGCTCAGTAAGTACGTAGGTATATCAACAAAGTTTAACACTAATTTTAGAAAAAAAATATTCTGATTGAAGGTACGAGTATCTACTCAAATCTTAGGATTCAAATGCTGTTACATTATTTATACCAAAAATATTTGAATGTTAAGGATTGGTAGCTGATAAGCCTTTTGCAAAATTGTAGTCAATGTTTACACTTGATTTATTTAACAGAAATCGCTCGAAAGTCCACCAGAGATGGATTCGCCAGTAGGCAGCTTGAGTAGTGATCTCCGACGACAGAATGAGGAGCTGCGCGCTCGTCTCGCCGGCGAAGCTGCAGATCACAAGCGTAGACTTAATGCCTACCGCCGCGCGCAGCAGGGGCAGGCGGCGCTGGTGTCTAGGCTTCAGTCCAAGGTACTTCAAAATGTAAAACAAAGCTTAAGGATGGATTATATTACTTTCGTGTGGGTATTAGTGAGAATTGTATTATTTCCAACAGTTTAAATATTAATAAACTGAACTCAATCAAAATTACGCAGGCCTTATAGTCGCATTATATTGTACATACAAGCTGTTTAATTGAAATTTAAACAGGAGTTTTGCCCGGGAAACGTAAAGAAAAAGGTGGACTTTCTTTGTAATTTTGTGAAATTATCCTAAGGCGCATAAATTGTGATCTAGTATAAATGAGAAAAAAGGAAAGGCTTCCCTATTTGACTCAGACCTCATTTTTGCGTAAAACTCCTGTGATCATTGTAATGCATAAACCCTTCGAGCAACGCGGCCTTCCGTCCCGAAACGGAAGGCCCGTTGCTCGAAGCGTAAACCACCCATATGTAGAATTCGCACTAATGACATGGCAGCATAGTTTTTGACCTCAGCGGGTGCCAAAAGGAACAAATAAACAAAAAAATAATAAATGTCAATGTCATCGTTTCTGACTTTCTGACTGCCCGGTGAGTGAAATGTCAACATTGTTGACAATCAGATAATCAAGTCAACACACAACCAAACAAAACTAAACTCGTGAACGTTATTAATATTAATTAAAATCTCCCATGATTACTAATATATCATGATTAAAATGCATATTATGTGTAGTTATCGGAACTATCGATCCATGTCAAACTCTTTGTGATACGACTCTATTTCTTCTCAAAAGGTGCTCCAATACAAGCAGCGATGTTCGGAGTTGGAACATCAAATGTTGGAAACGACTCCTCGCGACCCAACGACGTATCGGCCGACTACGAGCAGCAAGACCGCCATCGCATTGCCGCCGCCCGCTCTCTCAACATCGGCTGGCTCGTCCGGGTCGGATACGCGTCGGGATGAGCGGATCAACGACTTGGAGACGGCTCTTCGCCGGTTGGACGATGAGAAGCGCAAGTAAGTCAGTTTAATCGGAACTAGGCCTGTCAGGCCATGTAACACCTTTTGGTTACTGAGATACTAATCTTAATGTCATAATTATTGCTGTATATGAATGAAGTATTTCAGTTTTTATGATCAGGTGCCTGTTTACATAGGAAATGTTATGATAAAATAATTTGCAGCAGTGGTTTGTTACTGTTAAACCATTTATTCAACTTAAGAGCTTAATAATATTGTTGCAAATGCGAGTCTAAAAGGTTTTTGTTTATTTGATAACATTCACAGATTTCTGATGACACTTGGTTCTTTGATTTGGTCTCTGTGACCTGGGTTTATACCATCACTTTGTGTTTAGCTGTGAAAAACTGGTCTCTCAAAACAATCTGCTCCGTGACCAGTTAGAGGAATCTCACCAGCTGAATGAGGCGCTCACTGGAGACTTGCAGAAGCTCACCAATGACTGGGAAGCTCTGCGTGATGAGATGTCCATCAAAGAGGATGAATGGAAGGATGAAGAACAGGTGAATATGTTATTTGACATTTGTTTTATGAGTACAATACTCTAGATTAATAAATTGGCCAAGTGCGAGTCGGACTCGCGCGCGAAGGGTTCTGTACCAAAAATGCCAAAAAAACAGTTTGTCGTATGGGAGACCCCTTAAATATTTTTTTAATTTTGTTTTTAGTATTTGTTGTTATTGTGGTAACAGAAATACATAATTTGTGAAAATTTCAACTGTCTAGCTACCGTGGCTCTTGAGATACAGCTTGGTGACAGAGCGACGCGCAGACGGATAGACAGCGAAGTCTTAGTAATAGGGTCCCGTTTTTACCCTTTGGGTATGGAACCCTAAAAATGACAAAATATTATGTCATAATAGAAAGAAATGTAAGCTAATTATTTATGTTTAAAAATTGTAAAACAAATGTGTTGTAATTGTTATATTACAAATAAGGTAGGATTACCTAGATGTATACTTCCAAATTATGAATTTATTGCATAGATAACTTTTTAGTTGCAACCAGTTTACAAATACAATTTTCTGGGGACGTATTCAATTAGAAATAATTAAACAACATCCAGCACATTACATGCATAGCCTGTCAATAATGTTTTAGTCATCTTTGACAAAATTTTCGTAAACTTTATAGAAAAACTAAATTAACCAAACAATTTATGGCAAATCTTCAGCAACTTTTTCGTACCTAAGTACTACATACTCACAACCTCTCTACCAGGCCTTCAACGACTACTACTCAAGCGAACACAACCGGCTTCTCAACCTATGGCGCGAGGTGGTCTCCGTGAAGCGCACATTCAATGAGTTCCAGTCGAACACCGAACGAGACCTGTTCCGCGTCAAGAACGACCTGGATTCGTCTGTGCGGGAGCTCGTGGGTACTCTATCTGGGTTCTCCATCAATGCGCATGCGGCGCAGGCTTCAAGGGTAATAACTGTTATTTATTTAAATTTATAATGCATCCATAACGCATCATCAGTGTTATTTGATGATGATCCTGAACCCTATCTATGATCTGTCATCAATGTAATGCATTGCTGAAGTCACTTTTTTTTTCTAGTAAGTAATAATGTTTGTGTATGACTCCTGCTCTATTGGTGGTCTTAGAGGGTTATAGCCCCCCGGCCCAACGCCCACTAGCCTGCTAGAGGGGGGAAGTTGAGTTCGGCGTATGCCTTCTCGTCCTCCCCCATCTACGACTTCGGGTCGGGTCCGCAAGCAACCTCGCCGACCCGATCCGTGGCCACCCTTTACAATGACATTGCATGTCGTTGCAAGGGGCCGCCAACGTCTCACGCCCACTCGCTGCCCAGCATAGCTCAAACCATACTGGGAAGCGAGCGACTTCCGTCCGCCGCGGGGCTGGTGCCCCAACGGCAACACCGCCGTCGCACCCTCCAGCACGAACGGCCACAACAGGCCACGGGCCGAAGCCCGCTACCACCGTCTGGAGACGCATTCAACAGCGGGCTGCCCAAGCCCACTGGAAGCGTCTCCCGTGTAGGTTTTGGTCCACGCCGGCCAAATGGCCGGTACCCTCCATGTCTGGAGGGCGTTCCCCTATCCGCCACCTGGGGACGCGCCCGGTAGGAGACCCAAAACTCCTTCCCTGTGAAGGGCGGGAACCTAAACTTTACCTAAACCTAACCTAACCTATTTCCAGCGCAATCGTTACTGTCACTAAATGTATCATAGTCAGCTGATTGGCATTTAAACGACTAGTGCCTCTGGCGATCGGCGGCCGCTGCCGCGGCACGCTTCGCTCGCCATCGCCCGTAAGTTTTTATATACACTAGTGTTTCTGTCACAAGGTCAAGGCCAATCAGCTGACTATGAAACATTTAGTGACAGACGATTGCGCTGAAAATAGGTTAGGTTTGGTACGGTTTAGGCTAGTGCACCCCCTTTGCGACACCCTAACCTAAAATAGAGTAAAGTTATGCTGACCAGACAAAAAAAAAACTTTTTTTTTATCCTAGCCGGAGACTCACGGCCACAACCCGGGATCTACTAACGTAGGGCTGGAAGCTTTGCGCGTCGACTTACGCGACATGACGACCCAGCGGGACACAGCACTGGCGGAGTTGAGGGAGAGAGACGCGCGCATTCAACGGTTACTAGGAGAACTTCAGGGGCTGGTGAGTACTGTAGAGTGTTCTAGAATCATTTAAGCTGATAGTTAGTTTGAATACCTCTGCTGTGGAGTGGCGCACACACTGGTTTTCAAGGTAACGCCAGCTCCGAGATCCCGGCAGTGACTCCTGGACATGTCAATAAAGTAAAAAAATGTTTTCTGGGTGTAAAATTTCCAAAAGAAAGCGAGTTCTTTAATTTACCTTCTATATTTACAACAAGCTGACCCCGCGAACTTCGTATCGCCATAAGTAATATAATTTGATTTTGACGTCTTAAATGCCATTGTTCTCAAATATGGCGTTTACCTTTCAACGCCATCTGTTAGAATCGTATTGAACTTACAGTTTGTTAAATTTGAAATAAAATAATATTGCGACTATAAATTGAGATATAAGCTATCCTATCTTTCAAGTTGGATCAAACTAACCTGTTCGCCACTTTTTAAAACGTGGCATATTTGAAAATATGTATTTATTTATTTAACCTAAATTATTTTTGTATAGTTGCTAAAAATCTAATTAAGACACTAAAAAAAGGTTGTTAGGCTTAAAAATTTTTCTTAACGTTGAATGCAAAAGTTTTGTTAAAATAACCAAAATGTTGGGTTTAGCCACTTTAGCTCAAGCGACCGATTTAATTGATGTTTAACTGCATTCAATGAATTCTGTTTTTAGGAGGAGCGTTGCGATTGCGCAGAGACGCTTTGCTCGGAAGCGAACGTGATGCGTTCCGCTTTAGAAGAGGTCGCCCGCGCGCTCATACACGACTCCGAGTCGGACATCGCGCCGTCTCACGTGCATCTGTCGGATAGGTATGTCTCATATTATAGAACACTATAATTTGACAGCGACTTCTTTCGCGTCGAGAAAATATTTCAAGGGAACCGTCCTTGGTTCGGAATAAGCCTATGTGCTATTTTAGCATTAGGAGGAACGTTGCGATTTCGCCGAACCGCTTTGCTCGGAAGCGAATGTGATGCGTTCAGCTTTGGAGGAGGTCGCCCGCGCGCTCATACACGACTCAGAGTCGGACATCGCGCCCTCTCACGTGCATCTGTAGGATAGGTGAGTTACATTTTTTAAAATAAATGCTGGCTTTGCTCTTGGCTTCATGTTAGAAGTTAATAGTCGAGTTTTTTGTGATTATACAGGGTGTTAGGTAAATAAGCCGAAACCAGCCTATATTAACATATTAAGTATATCTGTAATTTTTTAAAAAATATTTTCAAGATCTCGAAATCTAAAAATTTTGATTTGTATGAAAATGAAAATAATAAAAATGATTATATCAAATTTCTGACTTCACTGTACTATTTGCATATGCATTTGTTAACATAGGCTAGTTTTCTTATAACAACCATGTTTATTGTCTTAGGTCGCCGAAACGCAATGTGTCGCAATCGGCAAACGCGACCGCGTTCGCTGAAAGCACAATATCAGCTGTGCAGGCCGCGCTTCACAAGTACCAGATACAAATACACGAACTGCAGGTAATAAACAAATCTCATTGCCAGGGCTTACTAAGCTGTGTTCAATGGCGTCGCGACATTGTCCCAGATGCCTTACTCTACAACACGAAGCTCGTATTTACGGATATATCTGTCTCTTTCAGATAATTTGAGACAATAGTATGAGTGATAGGGACAGATGGATTCGAATATACTGACATTGTGTTGCGGTGTAAGGCCTCTGGGGCGTCCCATGACGATGCGACCGAGTCGAGTAGTGATAAATAGTATTTTTCTAATAACCTGTCACTAGACTAGCATTAGAATTGTTAAGTACTTTTAGGGGCAGGTAAGAGAAGAGGGGCGTCGTAAAAATAATGCAAAGAGCCAAAGGTTTCATAGTACAAATAAGTTTTAGAGGCACTGCCTTATTCCTCCAAACATCATGGCCATGGCTATTTGAAGGAATGCACCATTATCAGTTTTAATCAGTCCATAGGCCACTTCGCCAGGCCAATGATGGAGAGGCGGTGCTGCCGATTTTCTTTTGGCAGGACTCTTTTAGTCGCCTCTAATAAGACGCGAAGTGTATCTTCGCACACGGCGAAATCGCCCTAAGATAATTGCTTCAAATGTAGGTTAGACACGGAACCCTACTTGATAAAATTGTTTCTGCTTAGGTGAAACTTTCGAATTCAAGAGATCAGCTATCAACAACTAGGAAACACTGTGAATCAGCGGACTCGAACGTCGTGTCTTTAGAAGCCAAGGTCCATGACCTACAAAGTGAGTATAATAGTTTAGTTTAAGTGATTATCGATTATTATCATATAATATGAAATGAAATCACATCCGCAAAATAACACCTATAGACTTGAGTATACAAAATACAGAAATTATACAAACAATATGGTAAACCGCGCTAGGAACATAGATCGTAAAAATAAATTAAAAACTTGTAATGGGGATATACGGAAAATATGAGGTACAATTAATAACTGGTTAGGGCGAAGTAAATTATCGGTAGACAATGTGATAGAGACGCACTTGTTAAATATAAAAAAACGAAGAAAATGTACCTATGCGAAGAATTTTGTAATACATTGACAAAGGAGATAGAACACATAAAAATCATCTTTGTCATAATATGTTTCTAGATCGAAAAGCCTGTGTTTCTCAAAAAACTAGAACAGTATCATATTAGCAAATTATCTCTAGTATTTATTGAATACTAGAGGTAATTTGTAAAGTTTTCATTTCGTTTTTGCAAACAGTAAACTTTTAATTTCGTTGTTTATAAAGTCGAATTTGTCGCTAACGCCAAAAGCGGCCGCTTTTAGCTATAATGTACAATACGAAAGAATGCCACAATGAAAAGCTGTTAACAGTGATTCAATAAATATATACATACACACACGCCTTTTTCTCGGAGGGGTAGGCAGAGACCACATCTTTCCACTTGCTACGATCCTAACAGACTACTTTCGCTTCATCCACATTTATTAATCTTTTCATACACGCTCGCCGGTTTAGGGTACTCTTGACCTGACCTTTCTTTAGAACTTCCCCGATTTGATCAAGATAAGTTCGTCGAGGCCTTCCCCTTCCAACATTTCCATTCATACTCGCCATAAATATCTTTTTAGTTTTAGTGATTCAATAAATACCAGAGGTAATTTGCTAAGTAAATACTGTTTTGGTTTTTTGAGACTTGATTTTGTTTAGAAGTAATAAAATTAAATCAATTGGTGACAGCCCATAGCTCTAGTAGTCCCCTTAAGGTTGGAACTACAAGGAGCGTATTCTTAGGTAACATTTTAATAATGAAACCTATTTTTTTATAGCTAAGTTGGACCAAGCGAATGCAGATCTTAATCAACTGCTACAAGAAAAGGAGATGATGCAAAAAACTATAGAAACACTGAGAATAGACAAGAACAACTTGGAACGAAACAGAGTCGAGATCAATGCTATGGTAAGTGCGTGTTGGAATTAATCAATTTATTCGATAGAAAAGTGGTGAAGTCTGAATGGTAGTACCTGGCGTGCAAATTAATATTCTTAATTTCAATATCTAAACATTTATTTAAAGTATTCAATTGCTTTAAAATAAATAAATAGTAACTTAAGTACGGTAACTAGTGACGTCATTGATTACTGATGTTATGACAAATTGATGTCAATATTGATTGAAGAAGTATCATTTACCAAATTACTATTTTAACAAAATAAAATAATAAGTAACTCTAATATTGGAATAATTAACAGCTAAGCTAAGCTAACAGCTGCAGCTTCTTTGAATCAGATTTACAAATTACACAAAAACAAGTGCTTTAATAGCTACTTCAGAATAAAAACAATGTATGTGATGTTGTCGATATATTTAAACCAATATAGTGTGTGTGTAGGTATTACTTGACTTGTGTTGACGACCTCCGTGGCGGAGTGGCGTACACACCGATTTTCAAGGTTTCGCCTGCTCCGAGGTCCCGGGTTCGATTCCCGGACGGGTGAATGTAGAAAAAAAGTGTTTTTCTACATTGACCTGTCCGAAAATCGAACCCGTCGGGAAAATTTTCTCGGGTCTGGATGTATGTGGAACCTTCGTTGCTTCTGGTTTCCAAAATACGATTGCTGTAAATAGTTATTCAAATCGGGATCAGAACAATGTATGTGATGTTGTCCACTTTTTTTTTTAAATACTTGGTTATTTTGTGTTCGTCGTCGTATCCCCTGTCTAAATATTGACGTCAAGTAAAATTCCAGGTAGAATCACTGACATCGGATTACGAGAAGCTCCAGAAGATAAACAGCCGCCTCGAAAAAACCATAGAGTCACTGGAGAGCGAGAAGAGGGCGCTGAACGCTGAAGTGGACCATCTTCACCGGGAAGCGTCTAATAGGGAATCCATTCTTAGGTACACTTTAACATAGTTATGCTAATGTTATACAACTTACAATGCTGTCATTAGACGACCATTTGGATCAGCTTTAGTAAACGCTGCTTCTGAGCCATGGGTCGCGGGTTCGATCCCCGCACAGTAAAATTATTTGTGTGCATGAACATGTCTGTTTGTACTGGTCTGGGTGTTTTCTATGTATTATAAGTATGTATTTACATAAAAAAGTATATAAGTAAGTTTATCGGTTGTCTAGTACCCCATTCGACAGGGTACTTAATAGTAGCTTAATTTGGGACTAGATGGCTCTGTGTGGCCCCGTGAGGCATGTCTTAAATATTATTATTATTATTTAAAAGCTCATCATCATCTGCTCACATAAGTCTACTACTGGACTACTGCCATAATCGCCACTATCACAATTCCCGTTTTTTGGTCACATCTGGCAGTACTTCTTTTTAGAGGGTGTCTGTGGAGTTTTGTGAAAAAGTTAACTTCTTAAATTTATTACGGCTACGTATTTTCTGGGTGGTATTTTGCTTTGCAATGGGGGCTATCGCTAGTGAATTTGCCACTAGAGGCGCTTGTGTCGCGTAAGGTCCAATAACATTCGCTTTTCACTGGTTTTAGCGGGCTTCGTGACATAAAATATAATTTCTTTAATTTACCTGCTGGAAAGTATTCTCCTTCGTAAAATTATCGCAAATATGGATTATTTGGCGATTTATGTGAACGCTTTGAAATCGGAATTAAGAAAAAGCGCATAAATAGGCGGCCTTAAAAGGCAACTATTTCAGGAGTTAGTTTGTTGATATCAAGAAAGTTATTTATAAATATTAACCTAAATTAGATTCAAGATTTAACACTTTGTTTCGGCGCCGATCGCCTTTGACAGCTATACCTCCGGACCTCAGTCTACAGTGGCGCCAACTGGTGAGCAAAGAAACGGTAGTCCCCATTATAAAAAGTTTTTGTTATCGATCGCAGAGAAGAAGGAAAGTATAATCACCCCCCCCCCCCCTCCCTTTGATTAAGTTACATTAAATCCCCATCACGTCATAATATGGCCGACAGCGTTTTTAGAGTTCAAATAATAAAAAATAAAAGATAATTTCGAAATAAAGAATAAAAAGCATCTCACACTTTTATCTGAAATCGTGGGTGAAAAAATACTATAGAAACTATATATTTATTGTGCGAAATTTGATCATATCATTCTAAATGCCATTATGACCTTGTTTAAAAACAGTTAAATGTGTTAAAAAAACATTCTAAATTATGTTTGATTCGTACTAGGGCCGAAGAAGAGCGTTCGTCCCGTCTCCGTTCCGAGCTGGTCTCTGTTCGCGAGGAGCTGAACAAGACCTCGCTGTGCCGCGACCTGCTCGACCAGCAGAAGCTCGAGGCCGACTCCATCATATCGCAGATGGAGAAGCATCGAAGTGAGTTGTCGTTATAATTCACACCACTGAACGAATTAAAAAGTTCAGTATATATACTTGAAAAATTATGTCTCAGGTGGGACTCGAACCCGCATCTCCTCGCATGCCGGGCGGCCGCTATACCATTAAGCCACCGAGACACTGCGACTCAGCGCGAATTTTTCAAGCATATTCTATTCATATTCTTTATATAATTCAAGATAATATACTGATATTTTAATTGCAATTTAATTGCTAGAATATCAAATAAAGAATTAAAAAGCTGTTGTGTTATGGGCTCTTTTATTGTCACGTTGTCTGCATGCGGGTGGCGCGCATTTCGAGTACATTGCTAGCTTTATTTGATAGATCACTCGTGCCCAGTATCATCTATCGAATATAGCCAGCAATGTAGGTGAAATGCGTGCCACCCACAATTTGAACCTGCGTGTCAGTAAAAGAGCCCTATGGCATTGTAGTTTTTAATCTACTGTTACTGCGAAATACTTTACTAGAAATTATCAAACCTTGACATGCTTACAGGAAAACTAAAGTAGGTTTATGAAAATAAAAGTGCTCCATCTCTCCAAACATGAGGCTTTTACTAGATTCATTTTTTTTGTCCGAAGGGTCTATTATCAAACTAAGACAGCTATGTCATCTGTGTCAGTTTTCACCCTATGTAATGCCATTTGTTGAGATTCTTTGATTGACACCTTTACGCTGTCACTGTACAAATAATTGATGTAGTGTGTGATTGTTTCAAATGTATTTTTGAATAAGTAGTTTTACCGTAGTATTCAATGAACCCAGAAGGTTATGTAGTTATACAGGATGAAATTTTAACCACTTTCCAACATTTTTGTAGGCGTTCAGTATCGTATTTAGAGCCCATTTATGAAGTAAAAAATGTAAATCAAGTTTTCACCCGAAAATATTTTTCGCAATATAGTTTTAAATTTTTACAGTTTTAGGCCTGTTTAGGTATAAAAGGAAAATCAAAAACTTATGCTTAATATGGTAATGAATGAATGTGATGTGCATTGCGTAAAAAAAGTGTTGCTAGGCGGCCGTATCAAAAATTTTAGATTTGGCGGACATTTTCTAAGTGCTTTATCTTGACATTTTTGTACTGGGCTATACCAAAAGAATAAATATGTCATTTGTTTTTTGTTTCGTAGATTGATATATTAAAATTTCGAAGGTGGTTAAAATTTCACCCTGTATAATGTTTTGATGACTAGGTGACTTGGAGATAGAACTCGAGAGAACAATAATGGAACGCGGGGATCTGCAGGATCTAGTAGAAAAGCTCGAAGGGGCCATTAGGAATCTCGAGGCAGACAGGAAGAAACTACAAGATGACGTCAAACATGTATGTATAGTATAGTCACTACTAGGCTCTTTGGCCGCGGAAAATTCATATAAAGATGATAAAATTTTATACCTTTATCTCCTCTGGAAACAATTTTTAACTGACATTGTATAAACTCTCACTTAAAACTTCCATCTACAAAATGTTATAAGGTAAGTGTTTTGGTGTTGGTGCTTCTCTGTGACTAATTCAAATAATATAATATATTTTTAAATAAAATCTCTCTTACGTAACTTTTGAGATAATTATCTTATTTTATTCATATGTGCGGATTCGCTCAGATTTCTACCATTCACGAGTTCGCCATATCCGCAATTGTCTTTATGTTTAAAATTTGCACAGTTAAAAAATCGGTAATAATAGAAGATACGTGTACATAGGAAACCGGTCTAGATGGATCTGTTCCATTGTATTGTTCGTCATGCTTAGAATATGTACCTATTTACTGTTTAAGAACTACATTACAAATAAAAATCGTTCACCATAGTGAGGATTAGTTGCGTAAACAGCGCTTACAACCGTTAGTATTTAAAATACCCAGCGGAGTTTTCGAAGCAGGCCTTTGAGGATAGATCCTATTTTCAATCTTTCATGATCAACTTGGTGATTATTGTTTCTTGATAGTGTTGCTTTCTTATATGACTAATATATTTGTTGCTGTTCCAATTGGTAAAATGTAAATGGTGTGAGAAATTAGTATTATTTAACAAAAGCTAACCAGTGTTTTTCAGGATCCATTACTTCTTAGTTGTGAATTTTTCTTTGAATCGTGTATTTTAAAGGATTTGTACATACACTGTACCTAAAAAAATTAAGCTGTGATAGGTCATAGTAAACTTGCCGCTTTTGTAATTTATACCGAACAGTAAAGTTATTGCAATAGTTTCAAATTCTATAAACATCCTTACCTTTTATAGCTTGAAGACGAAAAATCCTCCCTCTCCAACCAATCATCCGAACAGCAAGGTGATCTAAACTCCCTTCGCAAAGAGCTACTAGCCGCAGAACAAACTAGAATGGAGCTGGAAGCCGACAAGGCCTCTTTGTATGAGAAGATCAAGTTCTTAGAGCAAGATAGAGAGAGGGTGGAGCTTGAGCTGAGACAGGTTCTGAGGTTTGTATCGTATATCTCCTCCACAGAACATGGAAAAGGGTTAGAAAGACTGTCATGCGCCATTTGTATGAGAACGCGATGTTGCCGCTTGTTTATGTGTAGTGGGGCCACTAACCAGCCAAACAAGCGACCCTATTGGGCGCGTGACGTCAAAAGACACCAATCACAGCGCTCACTTACATTCATGTTTGGGCTGAAGTATGAGCATTTGCTTATAACCTCTGTGGCGCGCCTGCCCCGCCCACATCGCCTTTCTAACCTTTTTTCCGTGTTCTGTGATCTTCTCGATTGACCTTAGACACAGTTGTTTTCTACTACTGTATACGCATATCGTTTACGCTCGACGCAACGTCGGTTTAGGAAACGATCTTTACTGAAATGGCTCGGATCTAGAGGGTGTGAATTGGTTATACCTGTACTTCGAAAGGCACGTGAAGCCGCTGATCCCGGCTTTTGTCACAAGGTAGAAGTATAAACAAATCTATATGCATATAATAGGCGGTTTGGAAAACAATAGCGTCAAGACAAGAAACCAGAAGCATGATTCTACCAAAATATGTGTTGTTAAAGTGAAACACAAGAATGTCTAATATCCTGGTAATTTTGAAAACCACGGTAATTGGTTTTATTTTAATTTCGAGTTGGCACCTTACATAACGCCCCGTTGGTCTAGTGGTATAAAAAAAAAACCCCGGGAATTCATCATTAAATTCAAGTTACCATAGCAATTATGGGTACAGGGTATAATATTCACCACGCTTGCCAAATGCGGGTTGACGATCACAAAGGCGAGCAATGTTCGAAAATTCGGAACTCTTGATGCCCTACCCGGTACTTAAGCCACTAAATAAACGGGGCGTTGAAAGCTGGTATCAAAAAAAGCATATGAATCGCATTGAACTACCGTAATATATTTGGATGACAAATATTTTTAGGGAACGCGGCGAGCTGAGCTCTCAGTTGACGGCAATGGTGCGCAAGAAGGACACTCTGAACGAGGAAATAATCCGCCTGCAACAGCGTTTAGAACAAGCTAACGAAACCATCGGTCGTCTGAACCGTGCCTTGGAGGACCATGTCAAAGATGGCGAAGAGAAACAGGTAACTTTAATGTCTTGTGTAAAAGTTTCGTGATGGCCTTAAAAAAAAACAGCGACTTTTAATCCCGTGTCGTAAGATCTGATAAAAGGAGTACTGCCAGTAGAAGATACTCTTTATTGCACTCCAAACAAATATATATTATATATAATAATGTTTAGCTCTATATCTTAGCCACTATTTGAAAAAAGACGATATTTGCGTTTCTTTCTGTCAATATAGAAGTTTTATTTTATAATTTGCATTTACATTTAAAATAACTACCTTAGCATATTACATATTAATTAAAACAATTAATAACCTGTAAATATAAAAGAATTTAAAAGTATATATTTCAGGCTTTTGATGTTTTAAAACATTTAGTTCATAATTTTTAACTCAATAACAAATTGCATATTCACTGACAGACAAGTCAGGTGTGACATAATGTCGCAAAGAAAAACTCGTATTAGAAGGTAAATAAGTTTTTCAAGTTTATATACTAATATTATAGAGAGGTTTTCTTTACATAAATAAAAGAAAGTCGTGTTATTTACACCACTTATAACTCGAGAATGGCTGGACAAATTTTTGAGATATTGGTGTTTTTGGATTTGTCAATGTCCGGAATAGGATAATGTGTATTAAAAACATTGGAAAGCTAACGTCAAATATAACTAATAAGGAACTGTATTTCTACATACATGTATTCAACCTCGCTATATTTGATGACAACGGCATTTAGGACGTCAAAATCAAATTATAGTGTTCTGAGGCGATATAAAGTTCGCGGGGTCCGCTAGTTAAATATAAAACAAGAAATAAATTTAGATCGTTAATGTTCATTCACATAAAGCGATGAAACTAAAAAGGAATAAGTAAGTAACTAAAAAAATGCCTCTTTTATTCTAATTTAATATTATCCAAGTGGTCGTCAATAGAGCGGGGGAATATTATGTAAATGCGATCGTAAGCAGTCACGCGATTGTGCCGCTCTTTCGAGTTTTCCCTATTAAAACTAAATTAGACTTTATGTTTTGGTCATTGAAAATATAAAAAATGTCTTCATAGTGCAATGAGCTATGTAAATGAGCCACAGATATAAGTTAATCAATTTGTAATATTTTGCTACACTGCTAAAACGTTCAGTCTCCAACCTTTTAACGACAATATTGATAAGCCTGTTGGGCCATTTATAAACTTAAAATCTAAATACAAAAATACTTTCAATTAGATTTAAAAAAAATACATTAAAATTAAGAAAAAAGAGGACGAAAAGAAGCTCGCGTTTCACACGCGGTCTTACAAAAGTGAGCCTAAGTTTCACACAAATTTTCAGTGCCTCAACAGGTCTGTAGCTCCGTTAATCATAAGTTTTTTTATTTTAACTTAATGACATTCATCGTTATTTCATTTGACCCTTTCAAATATCTACTAATCATTACCTGTGTTATCTGTTACATTACAATCAATCCCGCAGATACTAATCGACAGTCTGGACAAAGACAAGCAACACTTACAAGAGCAGCTCGCCGGCGTTCGTTCCGAGAAGGACGCTCTAGAAGCGGTGCTCTTTGATACCGCGAATATGCTCGAAGACGCCGACAATAAACGAAGCAAGCTAGAACAGGAGTTGCAGCAGACTCTTGTACAGCAGGAGAACTTAAAAGGTATGGATAGGCTATGGTGTAGCAGTGGATGTTTTCTCCTAGCGCTTTGTCCAGTCTATAGTTGACTATGATCCTTGAAGGTTGTCCGGTCTACAGACGGGATTGACTATGATTCTAGGAGAAGAGTCGTGTTGTTACGTTTATTTTCAGCCCTCGTCCACTGCTATCGTATTAACGTATGTCGTCACAGCAGCGGCGCACGCGCATCGTCATAACATGAAATGAAGATCCGATTTTTCTACCGATTAGTTTAGGTTCAGAGTCGAGACATTATACTGTGTATGTCAACGTTTTAAACCATAACAGTTCAAATGTGAACAGCGCTTGCAGAACACAGGTGCATTGGTGACGTATCACTGTGAAACGGATGAGGCTGCAACGATATTCAGTATAGGTTCATAATGATAGTTTATTTAATAAAGTTTATGATTTGTGCTAGTCGCGCCCTTTGCACTGAGCTCTGTATAATGTCCCTTATGTGAATGTGTATTAAAGCGTAGTCTGGCGTGTATTTATTTGTGTCAGCTTTCTAAGCTATAGTTAGCTTCATACTCCATTTGTTCTTGAATAATTCATATAGTACATATTTATTTTAATTAATGAACAAAAAGAACCAAAAAAATTTATCTTTGTTTATTGAATCTTGCAGGTCAAATCGCCCGCCTTACCAAAGACCTGGACAACAGCGAGAAGAAACTTCGAGACACTCGAAACAGCATGCAGCAGCAGTCCGGCAAGAAGGAAGCCGAGTATCAGCAGATCATCACCAATATTAACCGCACTACTAATGAGAACATCACCAAGTTGAAGGAGGAAAAGGTATTGTGAACAAACGGGGCTTACAGTGAAAACATTTTTAATGTACCGATTATTTGTATTGACCGAAAGTCTTCATAACTTGCAATAGCATGCAGCAAAAGTTCTCAAAGAATGATCGTATCGTAAGTTGTCCTCTGCTGAAGTTTTGGTACGGTCAGCCAAGTAGGTTGAAAGTCATTTGTGCCTCATGGATTATCAGGGTTGTTTTTCAAATTTCAAGAATATTCTGACAGTTACCAAAACTATTAACATTTTCTTTGCCAATAGTTATACAAATTAAATTAAAAAGAACGAAAATTTGTTTTATAACTTAAATTACAAAAGTTTTAATGTTTATGATTAAAACGTATTAACATTTTAATATTTTTTCCTAGGAACAACTCCGCCAATCTCTTGAGCTGAAGTTAAATCAAACTATAGCATCGCTGACGAGCGAGAAAGAATCATGCGAAGCAAGCGCGAGGGAAAGAGAGAAGAAGCTTCTTGCTATACGGGACCAACTTATATTGCAGCACGATGAAGCGATGCTTAGGGCGGAGAACGACAAACAACAGGCTTTGCTGATGGGTAAGGTTACATAATTTTAAATAAACTAGATCAAAATAGAAATTTGTACTTAAAGGTGCAATATTAAAAGTTAAGTATTTAGTATCATTTACTTTCCTAAATATTTTTATTTATTTATTTAAATCAGGCAACAAAAGGCCCATACAATATATACCTTAAAGTCTAACATACATAATATACACAACAAAAAATTTGATAAGTCATTACTTCCAGTAAGTTTATAGTGGCACATGGAAAATCTAATCTTTGCAGGCCACCTTATTTTAACTGCATCCACACAATAGCCACGCATACCTACATGTAATATGAATATCTATTAAGACGCTGACATGAGCCAAATTCAGCTGAATGAAGATTGTTTTGCTTTAAGCTTATGGCTCGTAATGTTGCCAAATTCTATGTAGTTATAATTGATCATATTTTTGACCAGGTGGTTGTTTCCAAAACACGATTCTAAAAACTTTTCTCGATAGAAAATAATCTCAAAGTAGCCTCTGAAAATACACAAATTACCATTTTTTTCAGCAGTCCGTATAACAATGATAATAAAATTTTGCTATATTGTATATTACATGTTGCTTAAGCAAATGGCTGATTTAGATTTTTAATAAAATGGCAATTTTAAATTGCACAACGAATTTTGTTGTTTGGCACTTAGGCCCTTCTAGTCCATGCGCCTTTTCTCTGTCACTCCTACGGGAATCGACAGTGATAGCTGCGGTGCGTTGCAAAGAAATTCAAAGACGAATAAATTTGTGGGCGTATTCATTGCTCAAGGTCATCGGCTGCAGTCAGCGTCTTAACAAAGTGTGACATGTGTGTAAATAATCTTGTTTTTATCTGAGGTGTGATATATTGTGGTTGTGATATGTTACCCTAATTGCAGCCACTAAGACATGAAACGTAATGATCAACATCCTCATTTCTTATAACGTTAAGCATTTATTATTCTCATCATCTCAGTAAAATGACGCCCATTGCTGCCCCATAGACTTGTAGGGGTCACTCAGCACTAATGTGCGAACGGAAGGCACGAGTGACGGGGCCCGATCGTCAGTCGATTGCCGGGCACTAAGACGAATACGCATAGGTTAAATTTGTTGATTGTAAATGTGGTATTAAAATATAAGTCAGTTTTCAGTACAAACTATTTTATTTAATACTCCTGTAGTCAGGCATCCCTACAGACCCATCGGGAGGTACTTGCTTACAGATCGGCGTCCGGTGTTATTCAGGAACGTTTCTGCCCTAATAGGCACTGGTTCTTCGCTTTTGTCGGCACCTGTACCCCCGCTGTCACTGTCTGTAACCTTACGTACATGTCTACTTTTGATCTTGACAGTATGCACTTAACAAAATAATGTCTAAATTAGTAGCTCTCAGACGATCCAAATATACAGGATAACTTTTTCATCACCTTCCAAATTTTATATAGGCGTTAAGAATCGTATTTAATACCCATTTATGAAGTAAAACATGTATTTGAAATTTTCACACGAAAATATTTTTCGCAATATAGTTTTCAATTTTTACGGTCCTAAGCCTGTGAAGGTATGAAGGGAAAATCAACAACTTATGAATAGTATTACAATGAATGAACGAGATGCGCATCGCGTAAAAAAAGTGTTCCGAGGAGGCCGTATCAAAAATTTTAGATTTTTGGCGGAAATTTTCTAGGTGCTTTATCTTGAAATTTATGTACTGGGCTATACCAAAAGAAAACATACGTCATTTGTTTTTTGTCTCGAAGATTGTTGTATTAAAATTTGGTAGGTGATTAAAATTTCATCCTGTATAAAGGTTTTACCATTTTCCAGCTCACCAAGAACAGCAAGCGTTATTCGAGCGTCTGGAAGAAGCGAAACGCTCGCTCGACTGCGAGTCCAACAAGCTGGAGCGCCTGCGCAGGGAGGCGCAGGCGCGCTCGGACCAGGACCGGAACTACGTCAACCAGCTGAAGGACGAAATATCTGCCTTGAAGACCAGGCTTGAAGAGGCCAAGTGAGTGACATAATATGATAATCTTTATTTATGGATAACTACTAGTGATGGGCCGACTATAGTATTTGCCGACTAGTCGACTAATCGTTTTTCAAATTGCCGACTAGTCGGTCGACTAATCGGCAATGCCGATCATTCAAATACCTACTTGTCGCAGGTGTCATTCTTGTCATCATTTCCGGCGGGAAGCGAAATACAAAAACAACGAAGTTTGCAAAAAATTTAAACGGTGCAGTGGTCTCTTCAGGACTCCCGATCAAGAGTTATAAGTGTTACAATATGAAAGATGATTGCGTGACATCTGCCAACCTTTACTTTATTTATGTTAAGTTCAAAACACTGGTTTTACAATTCTGTTAAGAAGTCCAAACCAAAATACATTTTACCTAGCAGGAAATATTCGACAAAAAATAAAACTCCCATCATTTGCGACGAAAATAAAGCCCTGATACGAAAAGGAGTGCTCAGTGCTGCTTCGTTTTCTGTAACTTCAGATTTGTGAAAATAACAAACGACATGTTTGTTATGCGCCGATTATAATTGGTATATTTTGCCGAATAGTCACCGACTAGTCACTGACTACAAACGAAGCCAAATAGTCGGCTTTCCCGACTAGTCGTCCCATCTCTAATAACTACACATACCTACATTGCTCCGATATCAAATTGAGTAACTATTTAAGCACTCGTATTATGGAAATTAGAAACAACGAAGGTACCACAAACACCCAGACCCGAGATAATGTAGAACAACACTTTCTTTTTTGATTGACCCGTCCGGGAATCGAACCAAGCACCTCGGAGCAGACGACATCTTAAAAACCGGGGTGTACGCCACTCCGCCAGGGAGAACGTCATTGCCCTAGTTGTTGCTTCATTTGCATTTCGTTAGATCCCAGAAACTTGTTTGACTGAATCCAAAATTTTCATGCTTCGAAGGCCACACCAAACCGTTGGTAAAGTCTGAATAGTGGTAAATTCTTGGCTAACTGTATTTTCGCTGTCGTGGGACATTTGTGGTATTGCGATATACCGGTCACTTATGCGGCAAACTAGCCATTTTCTCTTTGAATTAACGTGTACGCCGCTCTATCCCGATAATATATATTATATTTTACCAATATAAAAAAACAAAGCGCATACTGTAACACTCTGTCTGTCTGTCTCACTTTGCAAGCTTAAACTAGCCGTTCTAAGTTTCAGACTGCGTTAAGCAGGAAATGCATTCGCATTTTAATTCGCTGGGCATTAGTACACAATTGTCCAAAAGCCATAATGGACTGAAATATTGGGAAATGTAAAAGTAACCTCTGTAGCCTAATTGCAGAAGTAAAAGAGATTTTATATGCTAGCCGATCAGATTCATTTGTTACTTGTCCAGCACGTCTTATCGACTTGTCGAGTTCGCTTGGCAACAGCTGCCATCGAGGTCATCGATCATTGGTGCCTTATAGCTTAATAATCTGCAAGCTCATTATTTTATCATCATTCAATTGCTCTCTAGGGCATCCTGTGAAGATGAATGTGCCCGATACGAGAACCGCATCAAGGAGCTACATTTAGAAAAGGAGGCGGTTTGTCGCGAGTGTACCGAAGTCCGCGCACAGCTCTCGCTGGTAGAAGACAAGTATGACAACGCGTACGCACAGCTACAGGACACCTTGAGGAAACTTAAAGAGTGTAAGTCATTAAAAGTAAAGTAACAGCCTATAATCATCCCACTGCAGTGAAGGCCTCCATCATTAAATTCAAGTTACCACAGCAATGATAGGTATTGATTATCACCACGCTTGCCAAATGCGGGTTGGTGATCACAAACCCGAGCAATGTTCTAAAACTCGAAACTTTTTGTTGCCCGATCCGGGGATCGAACCTGGGACCCAGAGATCTTAGCCCGGTATTTAAACCACGGGGCGTTTTTTCGTATTGTACATTATTGCTAAAAGCGGCCGCTTTTGGCGTTAGCGCCAAATTTGACTTTATAAACAACTAAATGAAAAGTTTACTGTGATTCAATAAATACTAGAGGCAATTTGTGAAAATAATGCAGTTCTAGTTTTTTGAGGGGGCAGCACTTAGCTCTAGTAGTCGCCTTAAGAAAGGATATCATCTATTTTGTATACCTCTACTGGGTGCATATTTCACGCAGGCAAAGCCGCGGGCGAAAGGCTAGTAGAAAAATGAAAAAATAATGAACTTCATCCACTTATTTATCAACAGTGGAGAACGAAGCCGACGGCCTACGCAAAGAACTGACAGACGTTCGCCGCCAACTCACCAACTGTACGGCGGAACGCGACAAGTACAACAGCAGTTGTCGCGAGCTTCGAGATCACGTTAAACGATCGGAACACGAGCGAAGGGAGGCCGCGAGGGCGAGGGACGAGGCGTACCACAAGATCGCTGGTAAGTCGCCCAAATTGATTCGTCTAGGTGGCGCTACTTGCCAAAAGTCGTAATGAGCCCATATGTATTTGAATGTTACCGACTAAAATTACCGAAATAGCTTACCGGAATAGCAAGCTGAAGTGGTAGTGGGCTGGCCATATTAGCCGCAGAACTGACAACCGCTGGGGTAAACGAGTTCTCGAGTGGAGACCGCGTCTCGGCAAACGTAGTGTAGGACGCCCTCAGGCCAGGTGGAGTGATGATTTGCGCAAGATGGCTGGCAGGAGCTGGATGCGAGAAGCCGAGGATCGACCAAACTGGCTTGCAACTGGAGAGGCCTATGTCCAGCAGTGGACAGCGATAGGCTGATGATGATGATAATGTATTTAAATGTATATAAAGTTACCATTAGTGACGTGCAGTGCCAATATAATAAATAATAACGCCGGCAGTAGCGCGTCGACTCATCGGGAGCTGCCGAATTCCTTCGGTCAGGCTTCGGACCTTTACTCACTGGTACAGGTTTCGGGGTCGGCTGAGGTATTGGGTAATAGACTGGTGGGTCTCTATCTAGGCAAATAGCTATTGGTTGGCGTTGTTCTTTGTACCGACAGGCAAAGTTGTTAAACTTATCCATTCTAGCCCTATGCTAAGCTAAGTGTCTGTCTAGGCGACAGATAAATATACTCAACCCAAACATTTGCAATAAGTAGCTTTAAAACTTGTCGCAACCTCTGAATTTTTGAACCGCATCGCGCACTACTAAACCGGATAATGCTTTCTATTTTATCGCCCTGTATGTATTTAACCATCACCGCCTTGCATTTCGTTTAGTTCAGTTTCAATATTTAATAGATCACCAATAAAATTAAAAAGTATAGTGTACAAGAGTAGCTTCAAGGTTGAACTGAGACATCTCTTTTTGGAAGAATGCTATTATTCAGTTGATGAATTTATAAATAATATGAGTAACATTTTATGGTAATTAGTAAATAAAAATTAACATATTTATTTAAAATTATTGACATTATATATAAATAATACTATGACTTTGTGGACATTTTTTAAATAGGTTTATCATTTTTACTACAGAATTTATATAATTAATGATGCATATATTATTTTAGTAATTATTGTAATGTATTTTAGTAATTATTCTAATGTATTTTAATTAATGTTCGACACAATGTAAATTGTTATGAATAAATATTTGATTGATTGATTGATAGGACTAGAGGAAAGCCGCACATCGATCGAGATGGAACTGTCCCGGGTACAGACTATGCTGAAGGAGTGCGAGACTGGTGGCGACCACGTGACGCGCGAGCTAAAGGCCACCGAAGGTCAGCTGAAGAGGGAGCGAGCGGCGTTGGAACAAGCGCATCATGATATCAAGGAGCTGCAGTCACGGTTAGATACCATTATAGTCCTTAAGTTATAGCTTGATTAGTGACAGTTCATACTGAAAGACACGACGTAACTTTGTATTAATATTAACCACTGTGTAAAACATTACATAAATAGCATGTGAAAAATCATTTGAAACACCTGCTACTTTTAGTCATCCAGACTGCTACAATGCACACTCTGCAAAATAGCAGATCATTCGCATTTCATTTCATTGTTGAAAGTGGCGGGTGAAGTCCTCGAGTGCAAGCGAGCAAGTAGGAATGATCCGTGGTAAGTCCGTGTTAGAAAAAGACAAACATATTAGATGCTACTTACACGGTAATGAGTGATGCATGATATTGGTCGTTATAAACTTTAAACTCAGAGCAGTAAAGTTAAGTTTTCCTTGTAATTATTGGCACGAGTAGCAGGTTGATGAAACGTGCTCATTTGTTTGTTGAGTCTTTAACTAAGCGTCGTAAGGTTTAGATTAACTTAACGTAATGTTTGAATGATTTTGTAGCAGATCGCAAGGTTCATTTGTTGACAGTAAAATCATATGCGTGGTGCGAAATTTCGGACCAATTTTTCTTGACTCCTCGTCTTTTATGATGGAACCCTGTTGGTGCAATATTTAGGACCAATTTCTTATTATTCCTCGTGTTTCTAGAAACCCTATATCTGTTTGTAAGCTACAAAATTAATGCAAGGTACGCGAGCGGTGTTCTAACGAAGCGGCTACGGCCCGTCGGCATGGAGCCGAACTAGAAGCCATGTTATCTGACCAATATTCCATGGTTCCTCGAGTTTCATGATGGAACCCTGTCAGTGCAATATTAAGGACCAATCTCTCGTTATTTCTCGTGTTTCAAGAAGCCCTATATCTGTTTGTAGGCTACAAAATGAATGCGAGGAACGCGAGCGGTGCTCCAACGAGGCGGCTACGGCGCGTCGACATGGAGCCGAGCTGGAAGCCATGTTGGCTAACGCCCGCGCCGAGCTGGCCGCGTGCCGCCAGCGCGGCGCCGAGCTCGAGGAGGCCTGCAGGGCACGAGATCAGGTAACCCGTGACTCCGTCATCTTCTAAAATGAAAGATTTATGTTTTCGAATTTTAAATTCGTTTTTCTTTTGGCTTATGCCGAAGTTTCGAACACATAACAGCGTTGGTGGTCAAGGGCTAACTATAGTCACAGTCAATTAGCATTGCTCAATCAATGGTCTGCAGCATTTCACGGTATGTTATTCCAATGACAATAAATAGTAATTGTTGCTTTAATTTCTATTTTTTTTAACTGTCAAACTATATAATAAAGAGTTCAAGATTGATAGATTGTTATTTTATTCCAGTTCTAATTTTGATTAAATAAGTTTTAATATATTTGCAACTGGCGAAAACCAAGCTGATTTTTAATTTGTTGCGTATCTTTTATTTTACTTTTATACCTTAGGGGATTTATGATTTATGATAGCTTAGGGGTTTTTAAGAGGCCAGTAGGAAAATATTTAAGACAGATACTAAGGAGACAGAAAAACCATAGTAAGTAAGTAAGGTAAATAGTCCTTCTTCTAGACTAATAATAACAACTCAGTCAGCTCGTGACCGTGAACTCTGTAAAGTGTATGAAATGAAATGAAATAAATTTATTTCAGACCATGGTTCATATTGGTGTTAGTGACAATTTTACTTAAATAGCTAATGTTAGTGAATATAAAAAAAAGAGAAACGAACATATCAATTAGTATACATATCAATAAAGTGTATGAAACGTGGGGATAAACTAAAATAAACGCGAATTTAAAATCCTTAAAAATACGTTCATTTGTTGATATTTAAAAGCAACAAGTAATGCTCAACTAAAAGCCAAACATTCTATGTCAAACTAAAACCTGCCATTTGCTTTTTGAGAATAAGCCCACATGGCAGGTTTTGGTTTGACAACGAAAACATATGAATTAAAATGTTGCCATTAGTGACCGTGAAGCACACAGTATTTTTATGAATTGGCACAATATAATAATAACTTTGTGTTTTTAGGAACTCGTACTACGTCTAGAAGACTGTCGCTCTAAAGAAAGAAGGCTTGAAGAACTCAAACACAATCTCGAAGTTTGCCTAGCAGATGCTACTCAACAAATTCAGGAATTAAAGGTATAGTTCTATATACATGAAATAAATAACCATAATCAGCTACAAATGATGGATTTTCCATAATCGATACGCTCAGCAGGCGATCGCAATTTGGCCCACAGAACATGGAATGGTTAGAAAGGCTGTCATTTGTATGAGAGCCGATGTCGCTGCTTGCGCCCATAACAAACACAACTTTTAACGGCACATAAAAGAGTTCAAAGAACGCCAATTAAGGGAATTCTTTTGACGATCAAATCAATCACAGTGCTCACTTACATTCATATTTGGGCAAAAGTCTGAGCATTAGCTTATTACCTCTGTGGCGCGCCAGCCCTACCTACATCGTTTTTCTAACCTTTTTTTGTGTTCTATGGTTTGATAAAATTAATAGAGCGGAAATCCATAACAAATTATGGACTAATAACTAAGTCGTCGGAGCATATTAGTCTAGCATAGGAGTTGTTAATTTTCTTAGAAACAAAAAGGTCGGTGGGTTGGTTGGAAGTCCAAAGGCTGAATATTGTATAAAGTCATGATCGAACGCGAGCGTCGCATGAGACGCATCAATATTTTTTACTTTCTTGTATTTTCATTTAAACAAATTCAAAAGTTTTTTTTCGCTGTGACAGTTATCACTTGACATTAACAGAACATAAATAAAATAATATACTACTTCACAGAACACTTTACGCAGTCCACTAACGCCACCTATTGTCGAGTAGCAGAAAACTCGTATTTCATTCGTTCTTTGCCTTTGGTTATTTGAATTGTAGAGGTAAATTTTTAGTTTGAATTCAATGTTTTTATAAATAAAAGTTTGTTTTTGGGGTGAAATCGTAAAACTTGATAAAAAACTCATACTTGAATACAATTTAATATTTGTTAAAAAAAAAAAGAGTTTTACCGAATGTTTTGCGATAATAAAACGCAAATCCATGAAACGTTTTTGTACCACCGGTCACTTTTCGGTCTTCATGGAATGGACAAAATTACACTATTAGGAATTTAGGATTTACATTATACGATCGCTGATCAATGGGGGCTATCGCTAGTGAATTTGCCACTAGAGGCGCTTGTGTCGCGTGAGGTCCAATAACATTCACTTTTTACTGGTTTTAGCGGGCTTCGTTTACATAAATTATAATTTCTTCAATTTTCCTGCTGGAAAGTGATCTCCTTCGTAAAATTATTGCAAATATGGATTATTTAGCGATTAATGTAAACGCTTTGAAAGCGGAATTAAGAAAAAGCGATAAAATAGGCGGCCTCAAAGAGCAACTATTTCAGAAGTTAGTTTGTTGATATGAAGATAGTTATTTATAAATAATAAACTTTAATTAGATTCAAGATTTAAAACTTTGTATCGGCGCTGATCTTATAAAGTCGCCTTTTCAAGCTATACCTCCGGACCTCAGTCTACAGTGGCTCCAACTGGTGAGCAAAGTAACGGTAGTCCCCATTTTATTCATTGTCCATCCATGAACGACCTTACAAAATCGCACTACAGACGTGCGATTGTGTAAAGCAATCGTATTCATTTGACAGTTCATAACGTACGGTATAATCTGTCAAACGGCTAATTCTAATTGTGTACGTTCATTTATCGTTAACGATTGGGTCGTTAATTTTAAACGATGAGTGAAGGATATACATGATTTTTATGTAATTTTATGTAATTTTGTCCATTCCATGAATCGTCCATAGATTTAATATAAATGATAGATTGGCAATTGAATCCTGAAAACGAGACCAAAACTAGGTTACGCTAGTGTGCATAAAGTGAGCATGTGCGTGAGATAAATAGTGCAGGTACTGCATTGTCTGCTTGCTTTCGATATCGATTCCATCGACATAGTTTACGTTGACGCAGGTGACTAATTTTTTAGTATTATTAAAAGAACACCAAAAAACTGCAAGTAAATACCTAGATATGTTTTTTATTTTATAATTACTTATCCCCGAACAAAATCAATTTATTGTAAAAAATATCGTAGGCTTTACTTGCCAGTATTTAACAATTTTGCCTCATTTTGCGATCGCGATCACCAAAGTTGAAATATAACTGATATTTATTTTTCAATTACACATTACAAACGTACACTAAATATACATATATTTAATGTTTAACTAATGGGGTTGATGGGGGCTTGAACAATATGGACATTGATCCAGAGCGTAATTTTACAGGCTTCAGCCTCTGTGTTAAAAACACTTAGGGTCCAAATGTAAACTGCAAATGCTCGAATATTTATTGGGCGAACATTCTTTTCTATTAGGCAATTTCAACCTTTTCTAAAGTATTTTAACAATTTCAGCTGTATGCGGTTTACAATGTGAAATATGTCAGCTAATGAAATGTCGATAAGATATCATCGACAACGTCAATCACTAAAATACAAAAGTGACGTTAGTAATTGCTGAAATTCACGTATTTGATATTATTTTTAATTGAATTCATATGAATTTAAATCCTTGTTCTGATGAAATGCCCTATCAATTAGTATACAAAATTTTAGTCAAAGCTCTAAAACATTGCATTTTTTATTTTTATTTTTATTTTTTTATTTTAATGAGAAAACCAACAGCGTTATATTACACTATTTGACAATGATTTCTTAATTATAAGTATGGCCAATAACAGGTTTCCCTTAACTTAAACAGTGATTTATAGATCTCATTTACAGCTTAAAAAAATATAATACAAATAACAACCAACTTATTGAAGCTACATACATAAATATAATTTGATAAAGAAAGCAACTAGTAAGTTACTACGTGTACAAAAAGGACACTCTGTAAAGGTCCTGTGCCAACACGAACTATGTTCGGATAAGTAGGTAAGTACTCAAAGAACCAAACTATAAGTTTGACTCCCTAAGCGCTTTGACAATCTTTTTCTTGAATATGTTTTTATTATTTGCGAAGATATCTATGGTGCTAAAACTCTCGTCGTATTTTCGAACAAGTCTGAACAAAACGGAGTTTCGCTCGTAGTTCGTGCGGTGCCGCGGAATATGAAAGACTGATGCTTTACGAGTTCGGTATTTTGGCGTACGGAACGTTATTTTGGATACTAGAGGCGCGCAATCGATTTTGCTATTGATTATATCATGCAGCAGACCCATATCCAAAACAATACGCCTCTGCTCCAGAGATAAGAGATTGTGTTCCCTGCAGCCGTCTTTGTAAGAAGTAAATGTTTTGTGGGTGCGAAAATTTAGATGCTTTACAAAGATTTTTTGAATGCGCTCTAAACGGGACTTATAAATTTCATATTGAGGAGACCATATCGGACTGGCGTACTCAAGGACACTTCTCACGTATGCGTAATAAATGGTTCTGACTGCACGTACTCCTGAGAACAGCTTACATACACGAAGAACGAATCCTAGGTTTCTATAAGCTTTAGTAATTATATTTTCTATGTGAGCCGAGAACAACATTTTATGATCCAAGTATACGCCCAAATCCTTTACGGTTTGCTTCCTATCTATTGGTTTTCCATTAAGATGATAACTATGAAGAATAGGCTTTAGTTTCCGTGTGAAACTAATGCTTTCGCATTTATCCGTATTAACCTTTATGTTATTTCTCTTATAGTATTCCATTAGACGGTCCAAATCGTTTTGTAATAGGAAACAATCTTGCAAAGTGGTGATTTTACAAAAGATCTTTTTATCGTCTGCGTACATAAGGTAGTCAGCGTGTTCAAAGCAAGAGCCTATGTCGAATAGGTAAGCGTTGTAGAGGAGAGGGGCCAAATGAGAGCCTTGTGGAACACCCGTAGGAATACCCATGTAATCAGAACGATAACCACCCATAACGACGGCCTGGGAACGATTCGTGAGATATGATTGAATCCATCTGAGTAGATCCCCATGAATACCAAGCACTTGCAATTTGTTTAGTAGGATCACGTGATCAACCCGATCAAATGCTTTTTCAAAGTCAGTATATATAACGTCGACCTGACCCCCTCCCGCCATATTTACTAAAACAAAATTTGAAAAACTAGTTAGATTAGTTGTAGTGGAACGGCCCCTTAAAAAGCCGTGCTGATTCTCTGGAATTGACTGTGACAAAGTGGGGTAAATTGCGTTATACACAATTTTTTCTAGCAATTTTGAAACAGTGTTTAGGATAGAAATACCCCTATAGTTTTGAATATCCATGCGTGATCCTTTTTTATGTACAGGCACCAAATGGGCGGATTTCCAAATCTGTGGAAAAATACCCTCACGTAACGACCTATTAAATATTATACATAAAGGAAGAGATAGTGATTTGGCGCATTTTGCCCAAAACACAGCAGGCAAACCGTCACTGCCTGCGCCCTTAGTAGTATCTAAGGATTTCAATATTTTTTCTACAGCTGGTATAGATGTTTGTAGGTTGGATACTACGTTATTATAAAAGGGTTGTTCCTGTATAGGAGTAAAGTTTTTACAAGGTTCACCAAAAACACTTTGAAAAAACAGGCTGAATGCATTGCACATATCTTCCCCATCCTTGTACTCTTTTCCCTTCAGGTGCATATTCCTAGGATACGCTGATCCGCCCCGCAGAGCCTTTACGTATGTCCAAAATGTTTTAGGTTGTTTATGGATATGTATTTCGCAATTGGATGTAAAATTCTTAAAACACATCTTTTGCACACGTCTTTCTCTTGCTCTTAACAGGGAAAATTCGTCATAGTCCAGTCTGTTTCCGTACTTTTTCCAGCGCGAGTGAGCCTTGGTTTTTTCTTTTATTATATTAATCAACGCATATGAGTACCACTTAGGATAAGATCGCTTACCATAGTTGCGGCTATATGGGACATATGAACTTAGGCAACTATTTATAATGTTGTAAAAGACGTTAACAGCCTCATCAATAGTGCCTGTACATAGGAGAGATCGCCAGTCCTGTTTGAAATAATATTTGTTAATATCATCGTAACACGCATTTTTTAAGTTCCGTCGGAGTACCGGAGCCTCACGCATAGGAATAATATTTAAGTCCAAAACAGTGCAACAGAAGGATGGATGCGCGCGGTCCTCTTTTAAAACAGGCACATGTACAGATTCAATATTTAAAGGAAGATTAGAAAAAATAAGGTCTAAAGTGTTACCATAATAGTTTTTTAAAAGGTTGTATTGCTTAAGTCCATAATATGCCATTGTTTCCATTAGTAGCAAACCTGCCTCTTGTACTTCAACTGACCCTATTTTCAAAAGAGAATACCCGATAGAAGTCCAGGAAAAGCACGGCATATTAAAATCCCCTATTAATAGAAGATTGTCTTTATGACGACCCTCAATGCAGTTTTTGGTAAAATCAATAATATTTTTTATATCGGAGGGAATTTTGTGTCGGTCAGGAGGTACGTAAACTGCGCAAATATGTAAGTTAGATTCAGATGAACAGGATTGCGATGGTATCGTTACCCACAACGCCTCAGTGGACCCGCCCCCATCTAGACTACGAGGCACAGCACCGAGGGTACGCCGTATAAATATCACTACACCACCACCTATACATTTTAAACTAGAATTTAGATTTCGGTCAGCCCTAAAAACATCATACCTTTCATCGCATAATTCGTTATCAAAAATACCGTCGTGCAGCCACGATTCCGTCAAAACTATTATGTCATAGTCGTTATTCAAAATGCTAAGTCGTAACTCATTACATTTAGTTCTCAGGCCGCGCACATTTTGGTAATAAATGGATAGATGTTTATTTGCCATCATTAAAATATATACTTAACCAAAAAGTTCTTATCTTATAGTAAAAATTAGTTTTAAATTTATTTAACACGACTTGTAACAGTATAATTGAATGTTAAGTTAAGAGATTAAAACAAAACCGAAGATTATACTTTTTAAAAAGATATATATGACGGTTATCGTAGCTAACACAACCAATATTATCTTTAAGTTTAAATGAGCCGTGCGACATTACGTTCAATCGACGACTGCGGACAGGACTTTTTGATAAATTTAAAACCGGGTAGATTGTGCGATGTACCACAATTCCACAATACTCAAGCATTACAATACGATCCGTGAAAAAGAGTGCGTACCTAAATAATATATAGCTTTTAACATTTAAGTGATCATACATTATTATTATGAGACTACTGTAAACTATTATGTGATTCATATGTATATATAACTTTTGAATCGTAGGCGAATTAGAATAATTATAATAAAAATAAACGACTAATATTGTATATTTAGAAATCACCAATTTGCAATAAAAATTCAAAAAGCAATATATAAGGTTAAATAAATGCAAAAAATAATTATATTCGAGTCTTCTTACCTGAGACCGGCGACAAATGACCGCAAAGAGTCGCACATGCATCGCACGAACCGCGAGCGTTCCTAAAACGCAAGTCATTGCTCCTAATGAGCACAGTTTATGTGGAACCAAAGAGTATTTTAAAATAGTAAGGTTACTTTTTAATGATAGTGTTAGGATGCAACAAGGAGTTGGCTGTACATCGCCACTATAGACAAATATTATTAAGGTAACATACAATACGACAAACAAGTAAACACCATTCGTAGTCCCACGCGTTACACTATCTTTAAAACATCTTTTTCTTGTGATATTGGGATAGCCGGTGACGTATCGTTTCTCCTTACAAAAATCCTTCCATTTTTTGTCCATACAAATTTATAGTTCTTGAGTTTTGCAGACTCTCGACTTTTTTTTAATAGGAGCTTGTTAAACTGTGTAAGGTGTTCGTTCACATAGACCCTGCCAATATTGCCATGCATTCCGAGATCCTGATTAGTAAGGTGGTTTTTACGAATGCTAGAAATTATGTTGTCCTTAATCAGGCGAGATCTCATCTTGGCTACAATATTTCTCGGCCTCCCATGTTGTTTGATTCTGGGTGTGATGCGGTTAATCTCAAGAATGTCTTCCGATAAAATAGGTACACCAGCATGCTTTGCAATTGACGAGATAATATTGTGTAAATTCTCATCTTTCCTTTCCGGGACACCAACGATTTCCAAATTTAACTGACGATCTCTCTGACTGTAGGAGTTAAGCTCCATTTGTAACTGTTCATTTTCATTCGCCAATTTTGCAATATTGGATTGTATAGACTCAATGGTTTTATTACCAGCCAATGAGGTAGTTTGCTTCTCCAGGTCGTCATATTTGTTACTCAGGAACTGCATCGAGTCTTCTAAAGTCTCGACTTTTTTTATTGCTTCATTGTGCTTTGTGTCTAAAGAATGCATAGATGTTTTTATTTCCTGGTGTTCGCGACGTACATTACCCAATTCAGTCTTCATTTCAGAGAACGAGTGGTTGAGTTTCGCGAGGTCTGCTTTAAATACCGACTCGAGATCTGTCTTCAGTTGTAATATATTATGCTGTATTTCTGCTTTCCACGTTTTAATTTCCGAAGAAATATCCTTGAGAGCCTCAGCAACACCGTCATCATGCTTACGCTTCCGAGTTGATACATAACTAGCTTCAGAAGTATTACTTATATCAGGGTTGGAGTTATATAACTTATCCGGTGATCGAATCATTTTGAGTATTGGATCTTCTGCGAGTTTTAATCTATGATAAGCGTATAAGTGAAGCTAATTTACAAAAACCGATCTATATGCACAGGAGATACGCTCCAATTTTGATTGACTGTCAAAGAACAAAACCAATAACACGTCCACTCAGAGCGAGCTCCGGAGAGTAAAAAGCTGCTGATAATCTCGATTGTGTGTAGACGTGTGAAAGGTACAATTATGTTGGTTCCCTTTTTTAGATGAGTTACTTCCAGGTACTGAACATGTAACCATAATAAAAATACATCAACTCGACACTTTTTTACAATAATAAAAATGAAACTAGTAAAACTAAAGGGAATATTGTGTTGCGCGTGACAGACGTCAGAACTCAGAAAAACGCTACGGGTTCTTAGCGTGTACGTGAACGGCCTTGTGATCTATCTCGTTCTATCGTATAGCTGCATTGTATTCTGTCTCTTTTCATTGCCAATCTATCAGCAGTATATTAAATCTATGGAATCGTCATTCCATTTATGTCAGTGTCAATTTTATAACCTTGCTAAATTATGTCGACATGCAATAGTATTAATATTTATGCCATGTTGACTCTAGTCGATTGTTGGAACACTTTTTTAATGCTGATATGTATCTAATTTGTTATATTACATCAATGTTCACACTCTTGTGGTTAATACAACTAATCCGATCCACAGGCTCGCCTAGGCGGCAGCGAAGGCCGATGCAGGGCTCTCGAAGCTTCCCTGACACAGTGCGAGAGCGGCAAACGCGAAGCAGAAGCGAAGTTGTCGTCGATCGCACATACTTTACGCCGAGTGTGTGGGGTCCAGCCCGACGGAAGCGTGCACGCCGCCGCGCGCCGCCGCCTCGCCAGCCCGGCGCGCCGGTACAGCCCGCACAGAGGTACGGGATACTGTAGCACATACTGTAGCACATACTGTAGCCCGCCGCGCGCCGCCGCCTCGCCAGCCCGGCGCGCCGGTACAGCCCGCACAGAGGTACGGGGTACTGTAGCACATACTGTAGCACATACTGTAGCCCGCCGCGCGCCGCCGCCTCGCCAGCCCGGCGCGCCGGTACAGCCCGCACAGAGGTACGGGGTACTGTAGCACATACTGTAGCACATACTGTAGGCCGCCGCGCGCCGCCGCCTCGCCAGCCCGGCGCGCCGGTACAGCCCGCACAGAGGTACGGGGTACTGTAGCACATACTGTAGCCCGCCGCGCGCCGCCGCCTCGCCAGCCCGGCGCGCCGGTACAGCCCGCACAGAGGTACGGGGTACTGTAGCACATACTGTAGCACATACTGTAGCCCGCCGCGCGCCGCCGCCTCGCCAGCCCGGCGCGCCGGTACAGCCCGCACAGAGGTACGGGGTACTGTAGCACATACTGTAGCCCGCCGCGCGCCGCCGCCTCGCCAGCCCGGCGCGCCGGTACAGCCCGCACAGAGATACGGGATACTGTAGCGCATACTGTAGCACATACTGTAGCCCGCCGCGCGCCGCCGCCTCGCCAGCCCGGCGCGCCGGTACAGCCCGCACAGAGGTACGGGATACTGTAGCACATACTGTAGCACATACTGTAGCCCGCCGCGCGCCGCCGCCTCGCCAGCCCGGCGCGCCGGTACAGCCCGCACAGAGGTACGGGATACTGTAGCACATACTGTAGCACATACTGTAGCCCGCCGCGCGCCGCCGCCTCGCCAGCCCGGCGCGCCGGTACAGCCCGCACAGAGGTACGGGATACTGTAGCACATACTGTAGCACATACTGTAGCCCGCCGCCCGGCGCGCCGGTACAGCCCGCACAGAGGTACGGGATACTGTAGCACATACTGTAGCACATACTGTAGCCCGCCGCGCGCCGCCGCCTCGCCAGCCCGGCGCGCCGGTACAGCCCGCACAGAGGTACGGGATACTGTAGCACATACTGTAGCACATACTGTAGCCCGCCGCGCGCCGCCGCCTCGCCAGCCCGGCGCGCCGGTACAGCCCGCACAGAGGTACGGGATACTGTAGCACATACTGTAGCACATACTGTAGCCCGCCGCGCGCCGCCGCCTCGCCAGCCCGGCGCGCCGGTACAGCCCGCACAGAGGTACGGGATACTGTAGCACATACTGTAGCCCGCCGCGCGCCGCCGCCTCGCCAGCCCGGCGCGCCGGTACAGCCCGCACAGAGGTACGGGATACTGTAGCACATACTGTAGCACATACTGTAGCCCGCCGCGCGCCGCCGCCTCGCCAGCCCGGCGCGCCGGTACAGCCCGCACAGAGGTACGGGATACTGTAGCACATACTGTAGCACATACTGTAGCCCGCCGCGCGCCGCCGCCTCGCCAGCCCGGCGCGCCGGTACAGCCCGCACAGAGGTACGGGATACTGTAGCACATACTGTAGCACATACTGTAGCACATACTGTAGCCCGCCGCGCGCCGCCGCCTCGCCAGCCCGGCGCGCCGGTACAGCCCGCACAGAGGTACGGGATACTGTAGCACATACTGTAGCACATACTGTAGCCCGCCGCGCGCCGCCGCCTCGCCAGCCCGGCGCGCCGGTACAGCCCGCACAGAGGTACGGGATACTGTAGCACATACTGTAGCACATACTGTAGCCCGCCGCGCGCCGCCGCCTCGCCAGCCCGGCGCGCCGGTACAGCCCGCACAGAGGTACGGGATACTGTAGCACATACTGTAGCACATACTGTAGCCCGCCGCGCGCCGCCGCCTCGCCAGCCCGGCGCGCCGGTACAGCCCGCACAGAGGTACGGGATACTGTAGCACATACTGTAGCACATACTGTAGCCCGCCGCGCGCCGCCGCCTCGCCAGCCCGGCGCGCCGGTACAGCCCGCACAGAGGTACGGGATACTGTAGCACATACTGTAGCACATACTGTAGCCCGCCGCGCGCCGCCGCCTCGCCAGCCCGGCGCGCCGGTACAGCCCGCACAGAGGTACGGGATACTGTAGCACATACTGTAGCCCGCCGCGCGCCGCCGCCTCGCCAGCCCGGCGCGCCGGTACAGCCCGCACAGAGGTACGGGATACTGTAGCACATACTGTAGCACATACTGTAGCCCGCCGCGCGCCGCCGCCTCGCCAGCCCGGCGCGCCGGTACAGCCCGCACAGAGGTACGGGATACTGTAGCACATACTGTAGCACATACTGTAGCCCGCCGCGCGCCGCCGCCTCGCCAGCCCGGCGCGCCGGTACAGCCCGCACAGAGGTACGGGATACTGTAGCACATACTGTAGCACATACTGTAGCCCGCCGCGCGCCGCCGCCTCGCCAGCCCGGCGTGCCGGTACAGCCCGCACAGAGGTACGGGATACTGTAGCACATACTGTAGCCCGCCGCGCGCCGCCGCCTCGCCAGCCCGGCGTGCCGGTACAGCCCGCACAGAGGTACGGGATACTGTAGCACATACTGTAGCCCACCGCGCGCCGCCGCCTCGCCAGCCCGGCGCGCCGGTACAGCCCGCACAGAGGTACGGGATACTGTAGCACATACTGTAGCACATACTGTAGCCCGCCGCGCGCCGCCGCCTCGCCAGCCCGGCGCGCCGGTACAGCCCGCACAGAGGTACGGGATACTGTAGCACATACTGTAGCACATACTGTAGCCCGCCGCGCGCCGCCGCCTCGCCAGCCCGGCGCGCCGGTACAGCCCGCACAGAGGTACGGGATACTGTAGCACATACTGTAGCACATACTGTAGCCCGCCGCGCGCCGCCGCCTCGCCAGCCCGGCGCGCCGGTACAGCCCGCACAGAGGTACGGGATACTGTAGCACATACTGTAGCCCGCCGCGCGCCGCCGCCTCGCCAGCCCGGCGCGCCGGTACAGCCCGCACAGAGGTACGGGATACTGTAGCACATACTGTAGCCCGCCGCGCGCCGCCGCCTCGCCAGCCCGGCGCGCCGGTACAGCCCGCACAGAGGTACGGGATACTGTAGCACATACTGTAGCACATACTGTAGCCCGCCGCGCGCCGCCGCCTCGCCAGCCCGGCGCGCCGGTACAGCCCGCACAGAGGTACGGGATACTGTAGCACATACTGTAGCACATACTGTAGCACATACTGTAGCCCGCCGCGCGCCGCCGCCTCGCCAGCCCGGCGCGCCGGTACAGCCCGCACAGAGGTACGGGATACTGTAGCACATACTGTAGCACATACTGTAGCCCGCCGCGCGCCGCCGCCTCGCCAGCCCGGCGCGCCGGTACAGCCCGCACAGAGGTACGGGATACTGTAGCACATACTGTAGCACATACTGTAGCCCGCCGCGCGCCGCCGCCTCGCCAGCCCGGCGCGCCGGTACAGCCCGCACAGAGGTACGGGATACTGTAGCACATACTGTAGCACATACTGTAGCCCGCCGCGCGCCGCCGCCTCGCCAGCCCGGCGCGCCGGTACAGCCCGCACAGAGGTACGGGATACTGTAGCACATACTGTAGCACATACTGTAGCCCGCCGCGCGCCGCCGCCTCGCCAGCCCGGCGCGCCGGTACAGCCCGCACAGAGGTACGGGATACTGTAGCACATACTGTAGCACATACTGTAGCCCGCTGCGCGCCGCCGCCTCGCCAGCCCGGCGCGCCGGTACAGCCCGCACAGAGGTACGGGATACTGTAGCACATACTGTAGCACATACTGTAGCACATACTGTAGCCCGCCGCGCGCCGCCGCCTCGCCAGCCCGGCGCGCCGGTACAGCCCGCACAGAGGTACGGGATACTGTAGCACATACTGTAGCACATACTGTAGCACATACTGTAGCCCGCCGCGCGCCGCCGCCTCGCCAGCCCGGCGCGCCGGTACAGCCCGCACAGAGATACGGGATACTGTAGCACATACTGTAGCACATACTGTAGCCCGCCGCGCGCCGCCGCCTCGCCAGCCCGGCGCGCCGGTACAGCCCGCACAGAGGTACGGGGTACTGTAGCACATACTGTAGCACATACTGTAGCCCGCCGCGCGCCGCCGCCTCGCCAGCCCGGCGCGCCGGTACAGCCCGCACAGAGGTACGGGATACTGTAGCACATACTGTAGCCCGCCGCGCGCCGCCGCTTCGTTTTCCAGAATAAACGACAACGTCGTTAAATGTAAACAGTGTGTTATGCCGTTTTGCACTTTACGGTGTAGACTTAAGTTCAATGTCACTTGCACTAAAATCATATTATTACTGTATATTTGAACATGCTACTTATGTTTATTCCTCTGGCAATGCTTCGAACCTTCTGGCATGTCCGCGACAATACTATGATCAAGCCATCACTTTACCTTTGTCATTTCGCCAGGTCGTGATCACTCTGAAGACCGCAATGAGATTATCGACGTAGATCCTGAACTAATAAAGAAGGGCGTCAGAAACTTAATGCACGAAGTCTGCCAAATAGAGAGAGAAAAGGTAAATACTATTTTTATATAAAAGTCATAAGCAAGGAATGCGTAACTGTAGAAATCACTATTAAATAGCTGCTGCCACTTGATTAGAAACACTTACACCCGTATTTATAAAGAAGTGATTACTTATTGCTTAAGAAAGTCATAACTTAAGATGCAACTATCTAGTGCTTATGTAAAGGAAATGGGTCAAATGGGTTTAGTAGTCATATTATTTGGCTAAGATAGCTAACTTTTGATGGTTCTAACTTCTAGTAATAAGTAGGTTAAGGCATACAAACTATCTCTTAAGTAATTACGAGTACTTTAAGTCAAGTAATTACTTTTACTCGTTTATAAATACGGGTAGTAAACTCGAAATTGATGTAGTTAAGACTTTTATGTTGGCTATCCAACAGTGACGGAAACTGACACTTTTTTTTTTTTTTTAAACAACATCACATACATTATTCTGATCCCAATTTGAATAACTATTTAAAGCACACTTCGGTCGGCCAAGAAAATGTACCAGCTTTGACAAAATTTTCATGTGTCAGTAAAATAGCGGTAGGGACTATGACGTGTTAGTTAGTATAAGTAGCTGTCAGGATATATTTGCATGAGAAAATCAACCCTATTGTTCTGATTTTTTTGGCCGACCGTACATAATTTATTTTATTAGTTTAAAATTATTAAAATAGGTTTATGTGATAATAATTTAAGTGTTATACCATTTATGAGTCAAACCTTTTTATTCACTCGTAAGGACGACTACAAATCCCAAGTGTCAGTAATGAAGAAGCAGCTGAAAGAGGCCAGTGAACAGCAGGGCAAGGGTGAAGGCAAACTTCAGTCGGTCACAAATAACTTGCGCAACATTCAAGAGGAGAAGGCTCGACTGCAGACCGCGTACGGACAGAAGGAAGCGCAGTTAGTCGCTTTGGTAAGTTTCATTGGGGCTGTCTGTTATTATATTGTGGGCATACTGTGCTAGGTCAATGGTCAATAAGTGAATGAATGAATGAATGAATTGTTTATGACGATGATAGCACAATCAGGTACAAATTTTGGCGTTAAAAGTGATCTCTTCTTGAAAAGCATCGTATGCAGGAAAAACTGTAATGTGTAGCAGTATTTAATGTACAGATAACAGCACGTCAACCTGCCACAAAACGTAAAATTTTCTCAATTGATATTGATAGCTACTTGTTGGACTTAAAGTTGAAAATCAATTCAATGACCTTTAACTTTTTGGGTAGACACCTGCCGTTGTCTGTACAAATGATGAGGATATATAAAATGGATCTGCTCATTTGCTGTGGGAGAATTTATAGTGTTTTGAGACTTTGTGTCTTTGTCTAAGAAGTTTATATTGTTTTTTCTTTCAGAATGAATCAGTGCAAACGAAAACAGTTGAAATAAGCAATCTAAGAGACAAAATCACTAGCCTTGAGGCCACACTCAGCTCTGTTACTGAAGAAAAAGTCCAAAGTGAGGTAAGTCAATCTTTATTTCGATGTATTTTACTATCACTTAATGTGTCTTCTGGTACACATTAATGAAGATTTTTATAATGGCTATACATTTCCTTAAATATTAAAATTAGGTCCTAAGGTTCTATTGTTGACATGATTAGCATTTAGCACCTTTAATTTAGATACCTTCTCCTACGTTAACACATTACACTAAAGTTTTGTATCGAATGAATTTCGTTTAAATCGAGTGAATTACAGAAACGCTTACGCACAAATAAACGAACCTATGTTTTATGTAACATAAAGAGTATTAGATTTATACATTTTTTAATTCTACATAAAAATATTTATTAGAACAAAAGCGAGAATCTGCGCATGCAGTTGGCCGAACGCGTTCAAGAAGTGGGGCAACTTCGTGAGGCTCTAGCAGCTGCTGAAGGTACAATAATGGGTTAGGGTGTCGCAAAGGGGGTGCACTAACCTAAACCTAACCTAACCTATTTTCAGCGCAATCGTTTCAGTCACTAAATGTATCATAGTCAGCTTTTTGACAAAAGATTTGCAATTTTTATTTTACATATATGTCAAATGAAACGCGTTTTATGTATGGTTAGGCACCATACATTTTTGTTACACTATTATCGAAAAAGAAACATTTAATGATATTTAAATTGTTTACAAAGTCCAGTAGGTTAGGAAAAGTGTAGGTTAGGTTAGGTTAGAACAGTGACCGTACAAAGGCGTGAAGGCGAGAGAGCGTAGCTAACGTGCCGCGGCAGCGGCCGCCGAGCGCCTCAAAAATACAAAAAAAAACCGATTAAAGATTTCTAACCTAAAAATTGGCACGCCTCGCTTGCCTTCGCGCGTAAACAGAAACACTAGTGTATAAAAAAATTAGAGTTACTATTCGTTTAAATGCCAATCAGCTGACTATGATACATTTAGTGACAAAACGATTGCGCTGGAAATAGGTTAGGTTAGGTTAGGTTTAGGTTAGTGCACCCCCTTTGCGATACCCGGACCCAATAATGATATTAAATAAGTGTTGATAAATGGGACGGTGAGTTATTGAATGAATGATTGAATAAATTAATTAATGAGGTAGATCAAGTGATTGAACGGTGTACACGAAGCATTAAAATTAGACATGGTCAGAAGATTCTAATGAAGATGAGTTACTAAACGATGATGCCTTATAGGATAAGAGTCAAAGAGCGAACGAGAGTAGATCTAGTAGAGAATGATAAAAGAAGTAATATGATTAGATGAAAGAATTAAAGAATTGTGGCGAAAGGGAAAAGACGGCGTTATTTAATTTTAAGATTTTTTTCAATAAAAAATACTACAACTGTACTGTGTACTAAAATTTGTAAATAAGTTTCATATTTTGCTAATAACAAGTTCTGTTCTGCAATGCTCTCAGTCTTGGTTTAGTAGTTCCATCTTCGGATTGAGACGCCGAATCTGAGGCCTCAATGTCCGTATATTCGTCTCTATCTGTCTCGCTCACCCATACCAATGTGTCAGAGTACCTGAAAGAGACAGATAGATCCGTAAATACGTTCTTCGTGTTGCGTAGTAGGGCCACTGTTCCTCGTTCAAATTGGGGATTGTCTGTTAGCAGTCAGTCAGCACAAGTAGCGTGCCTGTGACATAGAACTAAAATATTTAAGTATTGTTAATGATGACTTAAATGTATACCTAGTGAGTTTATTTTGACTAGGTCGTGCAGCTCGACTTGACGTCCGAAGAGCTCAGCTTGAAGGAGATATTCAACGGGCCGCTGTCGCAGCCAGGGACAGGGACCAAGCTTTGAAGGTAGTGTAAAATGAACCTTAACGCCGGATGTATTATGGCTCGTTATTGTATCTACTAATTTCATGAATTTACGCAAGCACTTTACATGGAAATGAAGGATGTATTACGGATTTATCTCGCGTTTATTGGGGTATTAGATTATTTTTTATCATGACATGATTTTTATTATATCGAACATTTTACAGCGTTCATTGTCACGAGTAGACTTCCCGTCGGGCCTACCCGTAAAATATAATCTGAAATCCTAATAATCGCGAATTAAATCTGTCAATATATCTTTAATTTCTATGTACCTACTCTTTGTTATGGTATCATATCACGCACGACATCAAAAAACAGTCTTTGCACAGATTCTCACATGTTTAGCAGGATGTCACTGTCAAGTGCTATTGTGTCTCAAATTGATGTATATCTTGTTGGTCGCCATATAAATAAAATAAACAAATGTCGGAAAACAAAATATAGGTAATTAAACACTTATTCTTTCTAGAAACTCCAAGAACGCTGCGAAGGGTACACCCGCACAATTACCTCTCTCGAAGAACGTTGCACCTCCCTCAAGGGCACAGTGGAACAACTCTCCACTTCGCTGCAAAAGGCCGCATCTGCCGAAAGTGAGCTCAGGGCTGAGCTCAGTAAAATTCAGAGGCAGCTCAATGAAGCTAAGAACAACGAGCAAAACGCAGTCGACAAACTTAGGCAGCTGCAGAAGAGTGTCTGTAAGTTTTTTAATTTATCATAGTTAGCATTACTTTTTGAAAATAACTATATTTCAGAAACATATTTTCGAAAAGACTATTAAAGCAAGTTAAGAATATACTTTCAGTAGTGCTGTGGACAAACTGAAACACAATAAATATCCGTGATCCCACACCATTTAGAAACAATTAAATACACTGCAAAAATTACTGAGAACTACCTCTAAAGCCTTAATTCAAAACAGTGTAAAGCTATAAAAATATTCAAAAGGACATGTGTATCATATTGTGAAACTTAGACAATTGCAGAATAATAAAATAGCTTTCTTATTTTACACTGCTTGAAAATTACGAAACATATTTCATTACTAAATCTTGAACGAGAACCTAAGACCTAAAGCCTAGGCCTGGCTCAATTTCCAAGACAGCTAAATAAAAAGTCGAACATAACATTGTGTGATTATGGGCAGCCATAGCCATGCCATATATTTAGTACTAGCTTCTCGAACTACACGTTATATCGTGCGGGCTAAAAACCTGGGCCCAGCAGTGGGATATAAAATATCCTTGAGTCAATATCAAGGTCTAATCTACCTTCGTATCAAACTGGTCAAAATCGGTGAAAAAAGATAAACAGATAGACAAAGTTAGATTTGTATTTATAATATTAGTAAGCAAGTGAGGATTTGTCTCCCACTTGCTCCGTAAAATATAAGAACTGGATATACAGTTACATTTTTTTATTTATTTTTTATTTTTTTATTTATTAGACACACCATCGACAATATCAGTAACATTAAATGAATAAAATACAGTATAAGTCTAAAGACAAAAGATATGTCATTACAGGCGTATACAGCATTAACAAAAGTAAACTAAGCTCTAAAACACAAACAAAAAAAAAACACAATTAAAAATTTTGATACATAAAAAAATAATATTTATGAGCTGGTCGAGGTAAGTAACTCTTTACATTTTCTTTTGAACACATATTCGGGGTCACCAAAGATATCGATATCCTGATTGTTTAGGCTATTATAAGTCCGCATACATCTATATAATGGGGAAAACTTTCCCAGATTGGTTCTAGTACGAGGTATGTCGAAAATATTAGTTATAGGGTGTCTAGGGATATTGTAAGGTATCCTGAGACATACTTGCTGCAATGAGATCGGTGATGTTAGGTTGCCGTGAAGAAGTTTATGCAACAACATTAACTCCGAGAGTTTACGTCGATCAGTCAGTGTTGTCATTTTAAGATGAGAAAGTCTAGAGTTGTAATCGATATAATATGGACAGGTATGAACTTTGTATGCCATGGAACGGGTGAAGTTTTTCTGAATTCGTTCGATTCTGTTGATGTGTATTTTATAAGAAGGATTCCATATTACCGAGGCGTATTCTAAACTGCTACGAATCAAAGCGTTATAAATAGTAATAAGAGTCTTAGCATTTTTGAAGTCTTTACATGTACGCTTAACAAAACCTAACATTTTCCAGGAACGTGTTACCATATTATCTATGTGTTCAACAAAACTAAGCTTGCTATCCAAAACTACTCCAAGATCAGAAATTGATGAAGATTCGTTCACTCTATTATCGTTAATGGTATAACAAGAAGCAACAACAGATCTATTTTTTGTGAATTTGATGTAGTTACATTTGCGAGGATTAAGTCTCATTTTATTACTTTTACACCATTCCTGGACAGCATCCAGGTCTTTTTGCAGAGACAGCACATCGTTCTGACTTTTAATAGAATTAAATAATTTTAGATCGTCGGCAAAAATAGAGCAGTCACTGTATTTTGTGTTCATTGTGATGTCATTAATAAATACTAAAAACAGAACCGGACCAATGTGCGATCCCTGAGGCACACCTGAACGAGCCACATAATCTTTAGACCTAAATCCATGTACCACGACCCTATGTAATCTATTATTCAGATAAGAATCGATCCAACGCAGCAAGTTACCATGTACACCATATGATTTCAGCTTTGAAATTAACAAGTGATGATCCACGACATCAAACGCACTCGAAAAATCAATATATATAGAATCCACCTGCATTTGACCATCCATTGCTCCCGCTACTCTCCCGACGTAATCCAACAGATTGCTAACAGTGGATTTGCTTTTCTGAAACCCGTGCTGTGCGTCATTAATAATATTTTTAAAGTGACTGGTTAAGATAGGGTAGATTAAGCGTTCAAATATTTTTGGAAATAAACTGATAATTGAAACTGGTCTATAATTTTTAACATTATCTTTTCCACCATTCTTGTAAATGGGTATGACATTTGAACGTTTCCAATCAGTTGGAAAAAGTCCGGATGATAAGGATTGACAAAATATTAATTTAAGAGGAAGAGTTAGGTATTTAGACGTCAATTTAATAAAAAGAGGAGGGATGCCATCAGGGCCCGCTCCTTTATGAATATCAAGTGACTTGAGAATACCCAATATTTTCCGTTCTGTTATTTCTATATCATGTAGCGAATCTTGTGGGTACGTATCGGGAAGAACGGGCGCAGTAGCACAATCGGGCTCAGAGAATACAGATGAAAAATGTTGAGCAAAAAGATCACATACACCCTCACCGCTATCAGCTGAAATATTATCCAGGTGCATTTCCCCAGGAATTTCAGAAGTGTTCGTTTTACGGTTACGGACAAAAGACAAGAACTTTTTGGGATTCGACTGGATTAACGATTCAGTTTCCTGAATGTAATCAGAGTAACATTTAGATGTTATTGACTTGACCCTATAGTTTAGAAGTTTTAGCTCTAGAGCATCTCTTGGGTTTTTATAAATTTTGTACTTAAGTCGTATTCTTTCTTTTTCATTTAATTTTAATTAAGTTAGGCGTAAACCATATAGAAAACCTTAAATTACGTGGCCTTGTTTTTGGAATTGATTCTTCAATAATGGAATAGAGTAATTTGTAAAACCTAGACACCATGACATCGACATCCGTACAATCACTAAATTGAGAGACCCAATCAACTTTGCGTAACATAGAGTTTACCTTTACATAGTCAGCCTTTTTAAAATTGTGAGTAGCAAAAGTTTTGCTTCCCAACGATTGCGCCATAGACATACTTATATTTATTTCCAAAGCAGGATGCTGCTGATCAATATTGCTTATTGGAAAAACACACTCAGTAACACTTACATCTTTAAAATTACTCAAAATTAGATCGAGAGTTCTGTTATTAGAGTTTTTTACCATATTAAATTGTGATAAATTATTCAGGGACAAAAAATCTATGAGTTGGTATCCCAAATTACAATCATAATTAAGAGGAGTTAAATTATTAACCGAAGAATTCACATCGTCAACCCAGTTTATAAAATTTAAATTAAAATCACCCAGTATCGTTACGTTGCTACTACATGACTGCATTACAACATTGCAGTTATCAATAAACCCCTCCAATAAATTATGATTCACCGGAGAGGACAAATAAACAGCACAAATCAAGCAGTCAACCAATTTACCGTTAGTGTTTACTCTCACCGAAACCCATATGTCTTCATAGATGCTTTCAAAGTGGTTAACTCTTTTAGAATACAGATTTTTCGATACCGCTACTAGCACACCTCCGCCCCGCTTACCAGCAAGGTACGTCGAATCACGATCACGTCTATAAACATTATAGTTTTTGCCAAATAGCTCAGCATCCAGCACTGTGTCATCGAGCCACGTTTCAGTACCTACTATTATATCATAGCAGGTAATTAGTGATGAGAGTTTTATGTTATTGGTCTTGGTTTTCAGACCCCTGAAGTTTTGATAGTATAGATTGAATTTTATATCAAAACTTACGGTCTTAGTTAAAAAGGTATATCAGACTCTGTATCTACAAGTGGTTCAGGGAGTCATAACACTTTATTTGTTTTGCAGGAGTATGATCTTCCTTTCGTACAAAGATACGACCATTACGGATCCAGACGTATTTATACCCCTTTTCACGTGCTACATTTCTAGTGCTTGCGTGTAGTTTTTTGTTATGAGGGGACAGGTGTTCAGAAACGTATACCGGAGACTTATTACCGCCATATCCCAAATGCGAAGAATTAAGTTTTTCTTTCGTTTTATTCTTATTGAAACTGGATACCGCTGCCAAAATCTCGTCGCGTTTTGTTATTGACTGCAATTTTATTATGATTGAGCGAGGACGATCATTGTTAGCATTCATTTTTCTGACTCTAGTACCTGAAAGGATTTCAGTGCCCATCAGCGGGACGGAAATTGTTGTGCATAGTTGTTTCGCCAATGATAGCAAATTTTCGGAATTATTTTCTGGGACGCCGTTAATTTCAATATTCATTTCACGAGAATGTTGTTCCATTAGGTTAAGTCTTTCCGAAATATCAATTATTTGATTGGACAGCATTAGATTTTCCTTAGTTACCGAGGCAAGATTTTCCTGAAGTTTCTTTATGTCAGAATTCACCCGGTCGTATTCAGTGCTAAGAAATTCCACGCATCTACGTATTTCCTGTAAAGTAGCTAATTCGCTCTTGATCTCGTTGAACTCTTTAGAAAAGTACATTTTGACCGCCGATTCGACGGCCTCCGACACTGATTGTTGTATTTCCCGACGAATAAGATGCACCAAAACGTCGTCGTCCATGTTATGGGAAGAACCAGGGGAAGAAGTTTTTCCTGTGGTCGTAGGCTTGCGGTGAGTTACATTATCTTCTTCGGAGTTATCGGTAGTCCCATCGGAAACGGATGCGAATGGTTCAATCCGACAGCCTTGTACTGGGGTGTTTGTATTATCGAACTTCTTTTGTTTACTCTTACATGTAGGACATTTCCAACTATCTTTCCTATCCCTATCCATAAGGCTAAATAACTTGTGTGAATAATTGATGCATTCAATGTCATAGGTGTCATTACACAAGCAGCAAGACAAAAATTCACGGTTAGTTATTTTTTTCGAACAGCCCGCACAACATTTCGCTTTTGGTGGCATTTTATTCAAATTAAGCCCGGGAAAAAACGCTTTAAAGAACAGTAGTTACGGCCCAGTATGCAATGGTGTTAATGTTCACAGCCGCTATCGTAGTCCGCTCACAGCTCACAGATTACGGATAGATGTCGCGAGAAAAAAGTCGTAACCGCCAGGTATTACGCGTCGCTTACGCGTTTACATCACACCCCAGATGAGTTTGAAAATCAGGCGATCGATTTTGCACTAGATAGTAATTGTTTAGTTTATTATAGTACTTTAACACAAATTTATCACCAGCTTCACTTCTCACGGCAACAAATAAACACTCAGGAACACAAATTTAACAGTAATAGCACAAAAACTGCAGTTTAACTGCTTATTATGAAATTTTTTATGAGAGCACCGTCATTATGTGTTGTGATATCCAAGAAGTTTTACACTATTTATTATGTGATATCCAAGAAGTTACATGCAAAAATTTCACTTTATATTGTCCAACTTTAACTAGAAGCCGCTTATCTAATGTGTCATAATTACTGTAATGTAAATTCGACCTTACGTACATGACTTAAATATTAATTCAACTAGGTAAAAGATCACTTAAATGTTCAGTAGGTGATTATTTGGCGAGGATGTTTATCTATTACAGATTGTTTTTAATTTTTTTTATTTAACTTCAATGTCCACGGCAGGTATTAAGTTAAAAGAATACATTATCATAGAGACCTTTCACTTAGCGAACTGCGAGAACGAGAGGCGAGTGCTCACAGAGAAGCTGGAGAGTGCCAAGGCTGCCCTCGGCGAGTTCAAGCGCCTCAACTCCAGCCTGGAGGACCAGGTCCACAGGCTCACCAACCAGTTGGCCAATGTCGAAGTTCAGAGGTAAATGTTATTGACATTGTACTCACATAGATAAAAAAGCAGTAGATATACAGAGTCCTATAAAAAAAATGACACTTCCTAGAAAAATATTTTTACAAATATGTTACGATTTGTTAAGATGAAATAAATAGCTTTATTTCAGCTAATGAATTCTGGTGTAACATGAAAATATAATTTGTAGAATATTTTCTTCCCACAAAAATTTTTATTCAAGGAATTGTAGTTTCAGATTACCCCACCAATTAGTTGCTTAAAAAACAGTCTGAAATCAATATAATCTAACCAAGTATTTTTTTTATAAAGGTACAGCAACATTATAACGTACATAAATATTTATAATTATCTATCTTTAAAAGAAACACTTATTGAAAGAGGGGTTTTTGACCATTTTAAAGCGTATGAGCCAATGAAATATAATGTGTGTTTGTCGAAATCGCGAATCGACGTCGACTCTTATGGAAAGTATAGTGGTTGTCACTGCACCGGTGACCACCACGGCGTTTAATGTGTTAAGCTAGCACTTATTGAAAGAAAGAAAGAAAGAAAGAAAGAAAGAAAATATTTATTTGACAACAACAAACACAAAGCACAAAAATAAAAATAAATAAAAGGGAAACAAGTGTCAAAAAGGTTCCCGCTCAGCATTAGTCGTGACAGCTAGGGGCATATCACGACGCTGATTTTCAGCGGGGACCCTGATCAGGAGCGTGGGTGTGACAGAGACGGGTAGACTCACCAGGCCACTACCTGGTCGGTCTGACCGAAAGGAACCCGGCTGGTCCCGATGAGTCAACACGCCACTGCCGGCGCTACGCGGTATATTAAACAAACAAAAGTACATTATAATAAAAATAAAAAACTCTGACAGACTAAAAGTGAAAAAAAAAACAACATAAAAAAAAAATATGTACATTAATATTACTTGCAAATTCAGAAAAAAAAAAGTAAAATTGGTATGAATATCAGTAATATTGTTTGTAATCATAAAGGAGATGTCTCATAATAGGCCCAGACATAGTACACCATTTTTAAAAATCAAGAAAAATTTACTGTTTCTGGAAAAAATACATATAAATTTATATAACGTATAATTTAGTGGTTCAAAAATAAATAAGATCGAATAATTTATCAAACTCCATAGGCATTCCAAGATGGCGTCAATCTAAAAAAACTTTAAATGTCAGTAGCTGTCAGATACCCTTGTCATTTTGGCATAATCATTCACTTCAAGTTTTTGTTCTGCTTGTCGCTTTTTAAATGTAGTTCATTATAACGACCTCATTTTCGATTTCTGGATTTGGTATTTATCGACACATTACTTTCATAATGTTTGTTGTTACTACAGCAAGCGATGGTACTCGACTCCTAGATGCGCAATTTAGAAACTGCCAAAACTGACAGACGTCATCAAAATGTCATCTTCCGCCATGATGGTTTTGTTGTTTTGTATTGCTATTTTCTTACTTAACTCTTTATTTGAACCACTTAACGAGGCCATTTTAAAAGAATTGGATAATAACAAAATCTTGTGGGTGTATTGGTCTATCTTTTAGTGGGGTGTACAGGTTCTGGGCCTGGCCTCCATACAATTTGGGACATCTCCTTTTACAATTGCCAATCTACATATTATTAAAATCAAATCAAAATCAAATCATTTATTTGCCTTTGAAATAGGGTAGGTACATTACAGGTCTCATAAAAATAAAATTGTTTCACCTATTCAGCCATAAACTATAGCATGCAAATATATTTTATTAATATTGAGTCAAATTATATTTTATTATTGATTTAAAAAAGTACTATTTACTACCACTACGACTATTTATAAAAGAAGAGCCTATTTATAACTTAAGAATTCCTGGACTGTGTAGAACATTCGCTCCAAAAGCCATCTGTTCAGTGCAGTTTTAAATCGATTTAGTGTCATTTCCTTTATTGATTGAGGTATCTTATTAAATATTACAATACACATGTAGAAAGAATTTTATTAGGTATATGTTTATAAGTATGTAGACTGTTATTTTATTTAAAGACAATCTGCCCAGTCTGCACTAGTATGTTTTTCAGAAATATATTTTAATAAAAAGAAATACATAAGTATTTCTAAAAACCACAACACCACAATATAACATGTCTAGTCGTTCATCACTTTCTCCAGGTCCGGGCTAGAGTCTCAGCTGCGTATGACTACTTGGGACGGCAAGGAAAGTAGCGATAGCGAACTTGAACGCGAGTTGCACGCGCTACAACGCGAGCGTTCGGAACTCAAGGCCAAGGTGGACGCGCTACAAGACACCGTCAAGCGACTGGAGGCTGAACGACGAGCTACAGCTACTAGGTACGCCATCAATAGTAGGAGTAGCGAGGGGTAATTGTAATCAAAAAGAAAATCGATTAAATCGACTATTGCGTATTCGATTGTCGATTCATTCGCTGTCACCAAACAACAATGAAAATTAACAATCGAATAACAATTGCGCGTAGGATGATATCATCAACGAATGGGCGGGTAAAGAAGGTGATGAAACACTATCCTGGTGACAGTGTTGATTTGATTGTTTTTTAGTAAAAATCATCCATAGCTACTCCGTGCGCCCAGCCAGCCCTCGACAATCGAATGAAATGCATTCAAATGAACACAATAATCGAATAATTCGATTGTTTTTCGTAATAATCTATCACAAAATTCCGTGTAGTTACTTCAGGAACACGACATAACAGTTGTGACACAGACAATGGATGGTTTTGGCCGGTTGGTGACCAATTAAATAAATAAATAAATAAATATTTAAGACAAATGCCTCAATGGGCCACACTGAGCCATCTAGTCCCAAATTAAGATACTATTAAGTACCCTGTCGTATGGGGTACTAGACAACCGATAAACTTACTTATATACTTTTTTTTTTGTAAATACATACTTATAATACATAGAAAACACCCAGACCAGTACAAACAGACATGTTCATGCACACAAATATTTGTACTGTGCGGGGATCGAACCCGCGACCCATGGCACAGAAGCAGCGTTAACTACCGCTGATCCAAATGGTCGTCAAATTCATTGTTTTATAAAAGATCAAAGTTGACAATCTTTAAAATATCTTTAATTTTTTACATTAAATGATATTCTTACTATGACATAATATTTTTCTCGGTTACATTTAAAAAAAAGTTTATGATATTGCTAATTAGGTTATTTGAATATGTTGAAATGTTGTTACAAATTAGGTGTCCTATTTCAATATCAGCCGTAACATCCTATATTTCACGATCAATCCAGAATGATGACAGACTGATAGAACAAAATTATTGTTTTATCTGGTCTCATATTAGGTGTTCAAGGAAACCATCATGCTATAAATCTTTTACCATGGGCTACAAATGGCTACCAAAGATGACTACGGGTACTATGCAGTTCTCGTTTTTCTACAGTAATAATATGCGTCTTAATTATGACTTGTCATTCATAGCAGACCTTCGGCAATGAGGAGCAAGAGCCACGACAGGGCTGACAAGGGTGTGTACTACTCTTCTGACTTGGACTCAGGTTGGTACTTTTAGTATTTATTTTTGGCCAGTATTAACAATTTTTGACCTAAGAAAAAAATATTATTGTTATTTTGTTGTATTAACTAATAAATACAACAAAAAATTTAAATACGCCGTGAATTTCTTACCCCCTGACAAACGTAGAACCCACATTATGTAACCTTCATGTATAACATCTTGGCAGTGTTCTTTTTTCACTAATATAAATAATTTTAGAAAAATTAAAAATATATTTATTTAGCTATTCATATTCAAAAAAGCTGTGACTTGCACGGACTTAACTCTGTAAGGTTCTTTCACCAGGGACCCACCCGGCCGCAGCAAATTAATACTTCCGTGCTCATCACAGCGTGTTTCAAAATCAATAGTCGTTATTGAAATAATACAAAACCTCACAAGACTGTGACGCTATTAAAAAAAAAAGTATTTTTAGAACTCATTTAATTTGCATCATTAAAAAATACGCCAACTTACGATACACAGGTCCGGACTCAACAAAGGATTCGGTGCGTTGCTACAAGGAGCTACCGTGCAAAGACAGAGGCTTCTCCGCAGATCTCACGCTGCTCGAGCTTGAGAATAGGGAGCTCAAGATGAAGATACGACGCCTAGAGAAGGAGCTTGCTGATAAGGTACTGTTCTGGGCCCGTGCGTGCCGCTGGTAGTGCTAGCCGAACTGTTGCTGGGCGATTTTGGATCGTAATCTTTACAAAATAAGGGCTAAAAAGGCACATCATTAGTTAAATTAAATTGCTGGTGTAAATGTATCTTATCTTATTCTATATTTGAAAAAGAAAGTCGTGTTAGTTACACCACTTATAACTGGAAAACGGCTAGACGGATTTTTATGATTTTGATGTTTTTAGATTTCTCTTCGTCGGGAATAGGATAATACGTATTAAAAACGTTGGAAAGTTAATGTTGAAAATATTAAGAAAATGTATTTCTTGATATTTTTATGACAATCATATTTAAGAGGTCAAAATCAAATTATATTCTGAGGCGATATGAAGTTCTCGGGGTTAGCTAGCAAAAATAAAGTTATTGAATAAAAAACTGGTAAGAGAAGTCATCGTCGGTGAGTGAAGTGAGAGAGAAGGTAGTGGATTAAAGTTTGACCTAAGGCAGCCAGTATTTTAATTCATGGAATTGACTATTTAATTAAAAAAAGTTAGTTGTTACGGTTCTGAATGAAATGAATGTAAATAGTCCCTCAGTTAAAAATCAGTTAAAATCGGTTTTATTTCTAAATAATTATTAATAGTGTAATAGCCCTTTTTCATTAAAATTACTTTGACATACGATTTTAGTTTATGTACAGGGAGTTCAGCAATACCCTGTGGTAATTTGTTGGAAATTTGCCATGAACGCAATTACATAAGATGCAATTTTAAAGAATGATTTTGCATTATTATTGTATTGGTTTGGTACTAAATACCTAATTGCTTAAGCTGTCATTGTTTATTAGTTGTCTATAAAATTATTATTCGTAGGACTTAAAATTAAAGCCATTCTCTTTACTTACCCGCAGGAATCGGAACTGAATCTAACAAGGAGCCGATACATGACCGACCTATCCAGCTGTTCGCCCAGCCGCCGACAAGACGTCGAACACTACCGCCAGGCGGCGCTGCAGGCCGAGCGAGCTATGGAAGCGCGCGAGGCCGCCCACCGCCAACAGATGGCGCGCCTCGAGAGCCAGGTCAGTGATGTAAAATAAAAATAAACCGGCCGGCTTATGAACGAAGGGTTCTGTACTTTACACTAAGGGGCAAAGGTCTTCATCATTGAATGCATTAGTTACCATAGCAATGATGTGTACATGCATAGTCACCACGCTTGCCAAATGTGGGTTAGGGATGGTGTTGCCAGGTCCAAATGGTTTTAAATCGGGACAGAAGGTAAAATAAATCGGGATTTATGGTTGTAGATCGGGACAGTAAAAAAACAAGTTTTTTTAAAATCTACGAATATTTATTACGTTTTGCAACCAATATTCTTAGTTACTTTGAATTAAATCTTATACAGGTGACTGATCTACTGATTGAGTGAAGCACCATTGCGAAGCGGTCGCGTCTCTGAGCCAAAGAACAAAACAAAGCTATACTGTTGCTATACCGCTACTACCGCTAGTGTAGTCATTCGCACGAGACATATGTGATGCTTGCTATTTTGATCTCTTTTTCGCATAGTAATGTGATGTGTCATTTAATTATTTTTTTTAATCAAATTTGTTGATATATCGGGACATTTAGTGTCCCGGTCAGGTGCAAATCGGGACGCGTCCCCAGACCCCTGAAAATCGGGACGTCCCGCGCAAATCGGGACACCTGGCAACACTAGTTAGGGATCACAAACCTTAACAATGTTTGAAAATTCGAAACTATTATTGCCCGACCCGGGGCCCCGAGATCTTGGTCCGATATTCAAACCACAAGACCAAAGGTTCCCTACCTTAAAGTTAAAAACAGTAACGGCCTATAATCATCCTACTACAGGGCAAAGGACTCCAACATCCAACTCCACAAAGGTCAATTCTATTGTATTAGTTCTACCTTATACAACCGTTTAAATAAAATACTTAACATCTACCCACTAACGCTCCATCAGTGTAAACTAAAATGTGTCACGTTCTTGCGAACACTATCATACGATGACACGGAACAGCTGCTTACGTTTGCCTCATAACATTAAAAAATAATCTTTACTATCTTTCTCTCCTTCACACGCTCAAACTCTCACGCACGCACGTGCGCCCACAAACACATACACGCACGCACGCACGCACGCACGCACGAACGCGCACACACACACACACACACACACACACACACACACAACTTTTTGGGTTTTTATGTAATACTAAATTAAAAATAAGATCAACTTTTACTTCTTATTGGAACTTTGTTAATATTATTAGGAAGAGGGCGTTGCTGTCTGCAACACTGTTTATACTTTCGCAGATAACATCGTTTTTACTTTTGTAATGTTTATCTTGCTACTGTTCCAAATAAAGATTTATTTATTTATTTATTTAACATTGAATTGAAGTTGCCAGAGCAATGATGGGTAGCGTATTTTAATTTAATGATTTCTTTTTGAAGTAAATATAAAACTAAATATTCTGTGTATTGTCGTTATTATAGCACAAAACGGCAAAATATCAAGTTTGTCGTATTGGAGATATTTGTTAAATATTTATTTCATTTAAATTTAATTATTGTTTCTTAAGGTGCATAATTATAGTACAGACCACACAGCACGTCAACCTACCACAAAACGTGAGATTTTCTCAATTGATATTGATCTCTACTTGTTGGACTTAAAGTTGAAAATCAATTCCATGACCTTTAACTTTTTGGGTAGGTTGACCTGCCGTTGTCTGTAAATACCAATAATTATTCTGTGAATATTTTAAGCCTATAACTATTCAGGTAGTTTCGTGTAATGTATGTACCATTTAGTCCTTTTAGGTCGGGTGATAACATAAATAGGTAGTAGATAGGTAGAAATAACAACAAGGTATTTTAAGGTAACAATCGCAATTATTATAATATTGATTTCTTAGGGTAGTGGTGAGATCATAATTACAACCAATCAGATACCAGTCCTGTATATGGAATGTCAAAACCACTGTCCTCGGAACCGGAACCCGATGAAGCGTAGACCGGTGATGCAGGGTGCGCAGACAGGCAAGTAGGTAGGGTGCGGGGAAGGCCGTGCAGTCAGGCTTCCCAACCGGAACATGAACCCCGATATCGGGGTAAACAACACTGATTTTAGTAAAATATTTAATGAAATTAAATATCACACTCTGGTAGTAACGAGTGAGTACTTTTAGGTATTAGCAGTACGTCCTTGCGTTTAGTCAATGTGGCTCGGACTGTTGAAGACGATTCCCAAGTGATTTTCGCAGAGTGCCCGTCGCCGCGCATCGGCCAAACCTGTTTCCATACATCGTTCCTTCTAGCTCATAGGCACTACGCCCGGATAATAAATTAACAGACGTTTGCGCCCGGGTTTGCTTATAGTTTTTTTATTTAGTTTTGTATATTTGTTTTGTAAATAAGTAGGATCTTAATTATTAGTTTCTTTTATAATAGTTCATAAGTTTAGGTAGTTTCAAGTCGTTTTATTTTAATATTATTTTCATTAAAATTATACTACGTAGTTAAGTTTTTATTGAGTTAGTTTTAGGATAATGTAACGAACCGTTACATGTATAAAGTTTTTAAGGTGGTAATTTTTATTGTCAGTGACATGTTCGTCTCTTTGACGACCTATTTATTTTCTATCGTCCCGAAGCAGTGATAGGTTAAAATATTAGGACGTGTATAGGCGCCTATTAGCAAAAAAAAAACTGATTTTACTGAAATAAGATATGTTTACGGATTATAGAACGGGTAGACGGGTTGAGTCTACCCGTGACCATGAACGCTGTAAAGGGTTCGAAACTTCCGGGCTAAATCAAAAATAAACGCGTTCTATAATCCGTAAAACTAAACATATCTTTCATTTCAATGTATAGCGTTCGCGTAAACTCAAGAAAACAGTATGAATTTACTGATTTTATTAACACGAATTAATCTTTGTTATATCCTCGCAGGCTGCCCAACTACGAGCCCAGCTATCCGCGGAGATCAGGAGGCGGCAGGCGTACATCGCCCGCAGCGGACGCGCCGCCCGCGACGTGCAGAGACTACGGTCAGCGTTGGGTGATTCATTGCGGACAGTATCGCAGGTATGCGGGGAATGAAAGTCATTAGAGTGATTTGATTCGGGATTTATACCATGTACCTTATTTATTATGAGTTTCCGATATTTCGGCACTGTTGCAAGCGCCATGAACATAGTTCTCCCGTGATCGTACATAGTATAAATCCCGAATCAAGTAACTTAGTGATAGTGACATATTTTGACGATAATTTTTATATTATTAGTATAGATTATAAAGCTGAAGAGTTTGTTTGTTTGTTTGAACGCGTTAATCTCAGGAAGTACTGGTTTGATTTGAAAAAATCTTTTTGTGTTGGATATTCCATTTATCAAGGAAGGCTTTAGACCATGTAACATCACGCTGCGACCAATAGGAGCGAAGCATGAGTGAAAAATATTGCGAAAATAGTCGCGGTCATAATAATAGAAATTAACGCGGACGAAGTCGCGGGCAACAGCTAGTATTAGTATAGATAGGTGCAAATTTAGTTAGGACACTTTTTGGCGCTGATTGTGTATAGATTTAAAAAAATAAGTGTGACATTATATGTTCATCTGTTTAAATCTTTTTAAATTACGTCAATGATGGATAACCTTCATTTCAGGACCCAGCCCTAGACTGCTACACCCTCGAACACGAAGCCCGCAAGCTCGACAACACGCTTACACACAGTCTGCCTCCGCTCAACGATAGCTACGATTCTTCCAACAAATAACTTCAGAATACTTGAGAAGACCTACCGAAACTAACCCCCGTATTTATAAAGAAGAAATTACTTATTGCTTAAAAAAGTCATAACTTAAAGTGTTCATACCTAGTCCTTAAGTGAAAGAAAATGGTCACCATTAATAGTCATATTATTTGGCTGCAAATGCTAACTTTTGGTAGTAATAACTTCCAGTTATTTCTTTATTAAGGCATACAAACTGTCTCTCGAGTAATTAGTTTTAGTCAAGTAATTACTTTTACTTGTTTATAAATACGGGGGTAAGAATATAGCAGTGATTCCAGTGACATAAAGCAATCAAATCAAATTGACAGATACAAAGCTATACAAACGATATGCATTTTTGTTGATACGTACTTACAAACCGAATAAATGTGCTCGTAGCACTGTTTTAGATAATTATGAAGGGAAAAACATTGTATGGAAACCTGCCCATTAAAATCAGATCCGACGTTGGTATAATGGGGCAGAGATTTGCTTCAAACATAGTATTGAAATGATACTCCATCTAAGATTATGGATGTCTATACAGGATGAAATTTTAACCACTTTCCAAAATTTTTGTAGGCGTTCAGTATCGTATTTAAAGCCCATTTATGAAGTAAAAAATGTAAATCAAGTTTTCACCCGAAAATATTTTTCGCAATATAGTTTTAAATTTTACAGTATTAGGCCTGTTTAGGTATAAAGGGAAAATCAAAAACTTATGATTAGTATCGTAATGAATAAATGTGATGTTCATTGCGTAAAAAAAGTGTTACTAGGCGGCCGTATCAACAATTTTAGATTTTTGGCGGACATTTTCTAAGTGCTTTATCTTGATATTTTTGTATTGGGCTATATACCAAAAGAAAAAATACGTCATTTGTTTTTTGTCTCGTAGATTGATATATTAAAATTTGGAAGGTGGTTAAAAGTTCACCCTGTATACAATTGCTACAAATGTAATAAATACCTTGTCTCATTTGGGATGGTCAAGCATTCCCCTACCATGAGACCAAAGTGCTTCGAAAGGAACACAAAATTGCCTTCGTCAAACTCTTGGCAGTTAATAAACAATCGGAATAAGCTGTATGACTAACGTGCGTAACAATTTCAAATTTAATTCGGTTTGTAAGTATGAAAAAACGGAATTACTTATTATTTTTTCTCAGTTATATTTGCATAAAACAAACAACTTAAGTTATTTTATACTAATTTGTTCACCGTGTCAGTGCTGATATTCATGAATTGAATAAAGATAGCCTCCTATATTCTTAAAACAAAAATCAATTCTTAAGACAAGGATTTAGGAGTGAATGATACCAAATTGATAACGCCCCGTTGGTCTAGTGGTTTAAAAAGCGGGCCAAGATCTCGGGGTCCCGGGTTCGATCACCGGGTCGGGCAACCAAAAGATTCGAATTTACGAACATTGCTCCGGTTTGTGATCACCAACCCGCATTTGGCATTAGTGGTGATTATGCCAGTCCCCATCATGGCTGTGGTAACTTGAATTCAATGATGGAGGCCTTTTCTCCGCAGTGGGACGATTATATGCTGTTACTTTACACAGTACTAAATGAATCTTGTTGACTTCCTAACACCGTCTGATGCTGCTCATACTGTAATGAACACTTTGCGGTATCACATGTTATCGTTGACAATCTCATACTTCATCTCGATCTCAAAATAACATGGTCGAACAAATACGTTTTTGACAGTTCTAAAGTAGTACATTTCAACCGTATAATAAAAAGTAATACTATCCCAAAACACTTAGCATTTATTACAAGGAAATGTTTATGGTTTTATAAAGAAAAATACCATTACTTGTCACTTAATAACAGGCCTTGGAAGTTGGACTAAAAACAGCGCTCGATAGTTTTAAATCTCGGTTCAGTCCTAGTTAAATCTTTTATTCAGTAGCAACTTTGTAATGCACAAATTAGTCATACGTAATAAGTATTGTGACATAAAGAACTCTTTTAACAAACCATGACCCGTGGCACGTTAGTCCAATAAAAATCCGTGATCTCTTCTTCTATCCTATTATTAGAATTTTAGTCTAGTTAAGGCACTAAAGTATTATTGAATGAATTGCTATACACTACATGTCAGTGTAGAAGTGAATTGAGTATTTTTTGTGTGATATATATTCTAGTCCAATGATTTCACTATTATGGATATGTATTTGATAATACTATAAGCTCTAATATTGTAACGTTAAAGAAGTTTTCAGTAAGATTGTTTTTACAGTTTTAAACTAAGCCAGAAATATTTTCCTTATAAAGTAATGTGTTAATAGAAAATTGTTGAATGGTTCTCCTACTAGGGTTTTTCTATTACATTAGCTTGTAAGATTTAAAAATGTCTTATTAGGTCTACTATTTGAATTCCTTACACCTCTTAACACTATTTTAACGGTTCTATTTCCAAAGTAAGATATGTTACGTCTTACTTAACCTAAACAGTCAATTATCGTCAATCGTCTTTAAGAATGTCTATCGATTAAGTTCGATGCCAAAGAAACATCATTCCAGTCATTAAAATCAGTGTTCTAATACACGTTCTTTAACGTCCATCTTCATTATCCCTCTTTAAATTTATAGTACTTGAACTATTTACAAAAATGTGTCTATTTATAAATTTGGTTATGATTCAAAAATAACATTTTAGTCAAAACTACAAATATTCTTAGCAGAACTGTAGTTTTTTAGGGTTCCGTACCCAAAGGGTAAAAACGGGACCCTACTACTAAGACTTCGCTGTCTGTACGTCTGTCCGTCGCTCTGTCACCAGGCTGTATCTCAAGAGCCGCAATAGCTAGACAGTTGAAATTTTCACAAATTGTGTATTTCTGTTGCCGCAATAACAACAAATACTAAAAACAAAATAAAATAAATATTTAAGGGGGGCTCCCATACAACAAACCCGTTTTTTTGGCCTTTTTGGTACGGAACCCTTCGTGCGCGAGTCCGACTCGCACTTGGCCGGTTATTTTAAATTATTAAACGAAAGCCTTGACCAAACGCTACCTTGATTATGAACTAGTTCCGGCGTTGTCAATATGTACCTTGATCATTCCGGCGCTGATGTTAGTTCATATTCAATTATGGTCCATAATCGAGGAGCGAATCGCGCTAAGTATTCAAACGTGTTTCGCATCCTATTGCAGCGCCCTTCAAGCTACCGTAAATAGTAGCTTGTTTGAAACTAGACAACTCATTAAGTACCTCAAATAAGGCGCGATCTTCACGAAAGAAGTTAAAACCGCTAGTCAAATTAAAGTGTTTTCATAAATAAATATCGTATTTGAAAAAATATATATGACAGGTTTTCAAAATGTTTGAATATTAGTTAATGAATGTAGAGATAATTGAAGTACAGATTAAAGATCTCGGGTTCCTCGGTTCGAACCCCGAGTCGGCCAACATGAGTTTCGAATTTTGGAACATTTGGCAACCGTGGTGATGCCTACACCCATCATTGCTGTGGTAACTTAAATTTAATGTTAAAGGCGTTTGCCCAGCCGTGGGATGAATGTGGGCCGTTACTTAATTAAAAAATAGGATTATCTTACAGACGGACTGTGACGGATAAAGTCAACTGAGTAATGACAATGAATCATGTCATCGAAAGGTCAAACATTGACCGGAAGCACCGGAAGTAGGCTTTTTATACTGCCTGAGTCATCTTGTAAGAACAGGTGGAGTCAATGTTGAGATCGCGCATTTATTAAACATGACTAATCGTCACGTAAACACTGCCAAGTAAGACTCAGAAATAGTTTTGTTATAAATCACGTAGTACATTTCTAACTATTTAACGTGTATGTTGAATTACTCGTATACAGGGTTCGCAAGAATGACGACATCTAAAATAACGTACCTGGTACCATAAAAACCTCTATGAAAATTTCCTCGACCTTCTTAATCGTTTTAAGTTTCAGGTTCGAACCCAGACGGGACAAAGTAAAAAAAAAAACACTTTGCTGTATTGTCTCGGGTCTAGTTGTTGGTATACTTTCGTTGTTTTGGATTCAATAAACAAGTGCTTTGACAGTTTCCTAATTTCGGATCAGAAAAAATTTTATTATACTTACACATTTTTTTCGAACTAATTTTAATAAAAATAATTGGGTAAAAAGTAATGTAAATATTACTTACCGACATAGAGTTTTGTTGACACCTTGGCATGTCAGAGAGTGCTGTTATTTACTAAATAAATAGATAGATACAAACAGCGAGCTATCTCATTAAGTGAAGTGAATATTATTTTTTTTAAATTTTCCTCTCTTACGTTTGGAACTTGAAGCCAAGTTGTACTCGAAGCTGGTGACAGCAACAGTTAACGTGCATGAATGGGTATGATGCTTTTTTTTATGAACCCTGTATGTTTAATTTTAAATTCACGTAAACGAAGTTGAATAATGTTTTAGAAAGTTTTGAAGGTAATCTATGAAGATTAAAATTGGTAGGTTTTGCTACTCGATGTCGGTACAGTCAACCGCTCATCAACAAACATCAAATTAATTAAGTAGCTCAGTCAATAATGAACTCTAAGGTGGTTTCAGAAACATCTGGTGTAAATTTTCAAAAAGATTTTAAGGTTATGACTTGTCTTATTATAAAGGTTAATTTATAATGAATAAAAATATCCATAACGTCATTAATTACTGTCTTACAATTAGACACGGCTTAAATCATGTTTATTTTTTTGTGATAACAAAGTTAACGTTTTGCAGTACATTGATATGTAGTCGACTGTACATTAGTTCTATTCTTTATAATATTTATATTTATATGTAGTTGTGCCTTGTTAGTATGGTACTTGTTTTATGGAACAAAAACTAATTAAACATAATCAAAAGGATTATTTAAATAATGAAAAAAACTAATATCAAAATGTATATTCATTAATATCATTGCATACAGTATTTCTTATGTATCTGGCGAGAAACATCTAAATAATATTATAATAACATTTAAGAATAATAATATCGTTTCGAATGTCGTAATTTAAAATTATAATGAATAAATTGACGTAATGTTATTGTAATCACTTCTAGTTATTAAGTTAACCTAGTCACTAACATTTATAAGTCCGTCCAGTATTAATGTAAAAATAATAGCACTTAGTTTTACAAGATGATTAAGATATCGTGTAATTCCTAAAAACTATACAATATGCTGGTTAAATACAACATATGTGCCCAGTGTATAGGTGGCCTATACACTCCGCGCGATTACGAACAAACTGCTTCCCTTTCAAAAAGCAATATACCTACATGTTTCCAAACTAAAATGGCATATTTATGTTTTTTAGTTTCCTAACATCTAATTAAGAAACTCAAAACGTTTTAAGGCCATTTCAGCTTATAAATAGAACACTTTTTGAATAGTAAACAACAGTAATTACGCAAATACCAAAAGTGTGAGTTAGGTCACTTTAGTCTAGTCTAGAGTCTGACTTTATTTTTACAACTTTTCCCTAATAGCAAATGGTCAGTTTAACTACAATAGAGTATTTCGATAGAGTTAATTGATCCGGGGTTTATAACATGTACCTTAATTCTCCCGTGATCATGGCGCTTGCAACAGTGCCGAAATATCGGGAACTCATAAAAACTAAGGTACACGGTATAAACCCCGTATCAATTAACTCTAGTGATGTGACCATGGAAGTTTAAATGAGTATTTCGATGTTTCAAGGAATAACATGACTTAATAATCATCCTGTATTGTTCTATAGAAAACTGTAGTCACATTATCCGCCTTATTGTCGTATAAAAATAATTCATACAGACCTATAAATGGAGAAGCTCCATATGAGTGTTCAATTCCCATGAAATGTGTTAATGACGTAAATTGTAGAAGCGTCATCGGTGCGTTTAATTAATAAAATAACCGGCATATTGTAATATTTCGTGTCCCATTGGCGTGTATTGAGAGACATATTGTCCGGTATGATGAGTAATAATAATTGTAATGTGTAATACTAAATTATTTTAAAATCCTATATAGATGTTTTCTATACTATGTCACCTCTTTATCATGTACAACTTCATAAAATTTAATATCGAAATGTCCAACTATATCCCAATATTAAGCCATAAACTGTATGGGCGATGTTTATCAACATTTATTATCACTATGCAAATTCATGTGATAAAAATAAACATGTAGATAAAAGTGAATATATGAGCGTTTATTAATCCTTTATGAGTCAATAGATAAGGGCATGTATTCCAGGATTCGTGACCCGTTTGGAAACGTAAGTGATAAGCCCAGATAGGAGCTTCGGACAGAATAGTTAAAAGCCATTCATTATCGAATTCGACCATTTCCGCGATGCCGTTTCCCCAGCGGTCGCAATTGTATGTAGATTGAATCACTCTCGCAAAACTTTCTATTTTAATTTGTTTAGGCGTTTCTTTTCTATATCCGCCCCCATAGTGAGCTCGATCTATGTATGAGACCTTGTTTCACTCCATGGGCGCGCCCACTGTACCCTGAGTAACGCGACACTTGTTTTGCATCATAGCGCGCGCTAAGTTAACAACACATAGGCTAAGTTAGTTGTGTTCATTCCCATTGGACTGTGTCAATTCTTATGTTACTAGAATATCGACATACGCCCGCCACGTCACACTGCCATTATTGTTTTTTATCGAGTTTGTAACTACATAGTCTTATAGTTTATAAGTGATACACATTTTATGAAACTTTTTACACTTGTCAAGGCAATAAAATAGTTGTAGATGGTAATTGTTGTTTCAATTAATTGAATTCAATTAAAATACCCGAGTCAATTGAGGTTCATTTGGTTGGTCGAGGGGAGCCGTGAGGGCGACGGACCGGCTGGATGTGACTCACGCGATATGAGGGCGACGCTGCGATGCAACGGCGGACGGGAGCGCCGCCGACGGCGACAAATATACCCCAAAGCAAATATTTAAAATTGGTTTTATTGATAAATTTGCAAAAAAAAGAAATTAATAGTTAATGTACATGTTGATTATTGATTGCAAAGATAAAAATATACAAGTTCTTAATTTGCACAATATATATAAAAATATAATTCAACTCAGATCAAAGTCATTACCAATATCCTTGTGCAGTAAATCTTACATGTTAACAGAAATGCGAAATGGAGGAAACATCTAATTCCGTAACAATATTTGAACACCTATATAATTATTACGTTTAACAAAGTTTATAGCAGCAAAACTTAGGTTTGATTTATATAAATGAGCCAGTAATAATAAAACTTTATCCATTTACAATAACGATTTTTTTTTTTAATTTTAAAGTTTTCAATTTCATAGGTTAGGGGTTATAGTCCACTTTAGTGGGCCCATGGCATGCCTCCTACCACTGCGTTGGACTCACTAGACGCTGAAGACACTACGGTCAGCAGGGTGCAATCACCTAAGGCTCGCTAATATTTGATCAAAATTTACCAAGTTCTAAACGGTGTTGCATTATCAACTTTCCTTCGATACATTTGAATTATATAACAAGACAATAATATATCTGAAAAAATTTAATGTATCCTTAATATTAAACATTACTTACATGCTGGTACAGGCCTGCTGGCACATTTTCCAGGTCTTTTCGGAGCCTGCATTTACTACTTTCATTCGAAATGTTCAGAAGTTTGGGGCTCTTATAAACATTAATACAATCAGAACAATGTTACTAGAAAACTAGAAAATAAATCATTTTTCAATACATTGCTATGTTCAGCAGACAGTGGAGATTTATAAATGCACATCAAAAGTTTGAAACAACAATACGACTACAGTAGATAATTTTTACAAAATCAAGTGTAACTTACATTTGAGTGTATTTGAATGCCCTTGAGATAATGTTATGGTAAATACACTCATTGTTACTTTTCCTGTTCAAAGCCACTCTGCCTGAACTTAGCATTGTTCCTTCATTAAATATTAATAGAATAACATTAGTTATTTTGAAAAGACTTAAGCGTTTGGCTGTGACCTAAATTATTGGTCCATGACAACTACACTTTTAATTAACATTAGATAAATGAATTATAGTAATTATTGCATGTCATTTACCTATTTTCTCATATTGATTAATTTATAATACACCTACATTGAATCCCACTGCAATTGCCATGGATTGGAATACGATTCATTTTAACATTAAACTTCTGAACCTAACAGCATCCACACATTACATTTGGAATTTCAAGAGTGAAACACACACAGAATCATTGAATCTATCCTCAAATATATCGCATTTAACTATAAAACAGACCAAAATGAATACTATAACTACTTTTATTCGGGTAGGAATTTCGATACAATCTGTGATATTCTGTGCATTTTCCACTCATGCTAAAGCACTGGATCACGATACGGCTCAACAAATGCACATTCTCGAAATGCTAAAGGTGTTTGCCAAGCAACAATGCTCAACACCCGATCTAGTTAACTATGGGAACTGTCAAGAGCAAAATCCGGGTATGAGAAGGCTTTCAAATTATTAAATATTGTATATCTAGACGCATCGGAGACTCGCAACACTTACAGAAGACGACACACTCGATTCCTCCTCTTTATTCTTTCCTCTTTGGGAGACTTCTTGTTGATCTGTCTTACTAGGTCATAGAACACATCGTTCACATTGATTTTCGCCTTTGCCGAGGTTTCCATGAAAGCGCAGTTGAAGTGGCGTGCCAGGTTCCCGCCCTGCTCCTTGCCCACCACGCGCTCAGCCTCCAGATCACACTTGTTGCCCACCAACACCATCGGCACGTCGTCTTTGTCCTTCACTCGCAGGATCTGCTCTCTTAGATCCTGTAGGTCGTTAAACGTCGATTGTGCGGTGATCGAATACACTAACACGAACCCCTGACCGTTCTTCATGTATAAATCCCTCATAGCGGTGAACTGTTCCGTGCCGGCGGTATCCAAAATTTCGAGCATACATTGTTGACCGTCCACTTCCACCTGTTTCCGATAGCTGTCTTCTATGGTGGGGTCGTATTTCTCCACAAAGATGCCTTGTACGAACTGTACCGTGAGGGCAGACTTTCCCACGCCTCCGCTACCTAGCACGACTATTTTGTATTCGCGCATTGTTAACTATTTTGTGTCACGTGTTGTTAATTATTGAAATCAAAGATCAAATTGCTAAAAAGCACATTAACTAGTGAGTTATCGCAAAAAAAACTTTTAACAAGTCAAACCGCCATGACACAGTAACAGGGCGATGGCTCACTTCTTCAATGTTGCCATAGAAAAAAGATTAAAGAATGTTGGTGATGATAAGCAAGCCAACAAGCCATTACTTTTTTTTTATTTAGCATACACTCTGTGGGACTTTGATTAAAAATCACTTTACGTTGTAAATCAATATTGGTAACGATTTTAGCCACTGTTCACTACCGTTGATATTTTAGTACTAATTTAAAATAATTCCCGATTACCCAATTCGTCATCGTTCAGCACGAATTGGATTGGTGGACATACTCTGTCTAATCTGTGCGTGCAATATGCATACAATGCACATGCACATTGAGTGAGGCAGGTTTTGCATGCATGCATGCAGTGGAGACAGTGCAATGATTTAGTTAATCAGAAATGACGTCGAAAGGGAGGGATTTAATTAAATAATGGGCATTAGGAGGATGTAACAAATAAATCAATGACGTATTATGTACAGGCAAGTTCAGCCAACATTGTTTATTACTACAACAGCAGAGGAGATAATTTGCGTCTGGACTCTGGACGTCATGTATATTGGTTTTATTATATATTATTTTGATTAATTTTATTTTTAAATTACTTATATTATGCAAAAAAGCCGTAAGTTATAATAAAATACTTTTACATAAGCTATGGTTTTATTTTATTACATCAATATTTTACATGATGACCTGTCAAAGTACCTGTCAAACTCTAAGCCTCCTCTAGACTGTTCTTTCTGGATAACATTTTACTAATTGATACTATATATCAGTCCAAAGATTAGCATGAAATTCACCCACTGCCTGTTGTCTGAGTAACCAAAACACCATAACAAAATAACGTCACATATAGGTATTGCCGAAATGAATTCATGATAAAAAAAATATTTACGTGAAAATAAAATGTAATGTCGTCAAAGAATTTGGAAATATTACGACTGATGACAAGCAAATGGCACAAATGAGTCGTCTTTTCTACTAAAATTAAAAGGAATTGAATGTGACATGCATTAGGATTAATGGACCGTACTTTTTTCTTTCTGACTTATAAAAAGTAATACAAATTTTTATCCTGGAGTGTATGAAACTGTTTTTTTTATCAGGCAGCACCTTAGGCAGCACTAAAAGCTCGTTACCTTTTGATTAAACTACTATCTACTAGATGGCAGTAGCTACAACGTTACTGATTATTAAATTGGCAGGTAGATGGTGCTATATTGAAATAAATAATGTTGACTGAATAAACAAGATATTGTTTTAGTAATTTACCGCATCAATCAATTAATTATTTATCAATTATGTAGGTACTTTCTTTACATTAGTTAAGTAATTAGTTAATGTAGTATATCACACAGTTTGTCTGCAGGATGCGGTAACTAATTATCATAGAGTAAAATTGATATTCAATACTATAAATTTGAGTATTTTCCTACATTTTTTTTAGCCGATACCCGTCGTATTTATTTTCAGGTAAATTATTATTATCATATATTCAAATTTATGGTAAGGGCTGAGTATTTAATCCCTCAACCCCCAGGAGGCACGCGGGTGCCGCGATAACAATTGATTTCAATTGTGTCTGGAATAACTCACGATCGAGGGATTAAGTTTCGCGTTTATGATACCTACCAACGAATCTTGCACTAATTAACACCACGAAATAGGTACATATTATGTACTAATCATAGATTTGAATTCATTAAATGATATACTTAAGAGGAAATACAATGGCCGTTTTTCCATACAAACAAACCTATAGGTAGGAGAAAGAGGATAAAAGCAGCTGGCTTTATTGAAGTTGTTTATGTTGTATGATCCCCAAAATCATGTAATATGGGCCTACTTAATTACCTTAATCAATTTACTTAATAACCTAAATTAACAATGTACTTAATTTTATAAATTAGTATAAAGTTGTCTCTAAATATTTACCTTAAAGCAAGTTTGTAAACTTTTAATTAGGAAATGGTGTTGGTAATTATTGTTGGTTCTTATGAAATAACAAGTACTTATTATGGCGTCATTTTCTGTGTCTACTACCATATTGCTGTGCCCGAACATCGACCCTGTGAATGTGATATAAGTAATTAACATATTCAATAAACTTGATACACTTTGTAACGTTATAGAATGCAATGGTTACATTAAATTGAATTTAAAAATAATATCTTTAGATTCTGAGTTACCTAAATGTTGACAAGTTTCACTGAAGGTTATTCGGTGGCTAATAAGGTAACTTTGTAAAAGCGTCTAGAATATTAAATAACTCTGATAAGAAGTCGTTATAAAGTTTAGTACTTAAGTACCTACCGCTGAAATAAACTTGGCATTCCGTTAAAGCCCCTTTTATGATTCGGCAGGACAATCATAAAACGCATTATCTTTATAGTGGAATAAATGGTTATAGTCTGGTTGGAGGTGCGCTTGCGCAATGAGTATGCGCATTTTCAACACTTTCGGGGACACAGGACGCGTTGTCGATGTAAAAAAGGAAAGTAACAGCATATAATCATTCTACTGCAGGGAAAAGGCCTCCATCATTGAATTCAAGTTACCACAGCAATGATGGGAACTGGCATAATCACCACGCTTGCCAAAATGCGGGTTGATGTTCACAAACCCGAGCAAGGTTCGAAAATTCGAAACTTTTTGTTGCCCGACCCGGGGTTCGAACCTGGGACCCCGAGATCTTGGCCCGGTATTCAAACCACTAGACCTATGGGGCGTCCCACTAGACCAACGGTCGATGTAATAGCAATAAAATTTCTATTGTATCTATGATCCGCCCTGTGCCCGGTGCATTTACTATTTTTTACACTACTTACATCAATGGTATTATTAATAACATTTTTATTTGTGCTTAAACAGTTAAAGCTAGAAAAATAATTACTTTATTTTATACAATATAGCTTTTGCCCGCGGCTCTGCCCGCGTGAACAACACTGCCCACCAGACACTAAAGTGCAGTAATAGCCCTTAGATGATTTTTCGTTTTATTAGTGATTCTGAAAGCGGGTTTCATAAGGTTTCTGATGAATTAACAAATTTTTTTCTCGGACAATTAGGTGGTTTATATTTAACAGTTTTACTCTTACTGCAAAACCAATAATGTTACCAATTTAGCGTGGTTTCCCAACTAAAATGCAGTATATATTATAGTGCAGCCGAACATTTAAGGTTTCCTATCTAAAATGCAGTAAGCAATCAAACTTTACGGCCCTTTAGATAGTTTTATATTTTTGTAAAAAAAATATTAAAACTAATTAATATGCAGTAAAATTTACCTCCATACAAACTATTTTTACTACAATTAGAAAAAAAATATTAATTGTTACGAAGCCCCAACTAAAATGCAGTAAAATCAAAGCTAGCCGCATTTTAGGTGTGAATACTTAACACTCCTTAATTATTATAAACTGACTAAAATGCTGTAAAATACAGCATTACTGCAGATTAGTTTGGATAACATAGTGACACACTTATGGCTATTCCCAGATAAAGTGCAGTAATTTTTTATATACTGCGTTTTAATTGGGATCAAGTTTGACCAATGATAGTAGGTCAAACCAACTATAACGCAGTATCAAGCATTGTTACTGCATTTTAATCGGTTTTGAATAGATAAACGTTTATTCGTAAACTAGCTTCATGTAGTAACAGTTGCTATTACTGCATTTTAGTTGGTTGTTTTAAAATGTTTATGAAGCGTGAAACAGAGCTTCCGAAAGGATACTGCTTGATTGTGTATGATTGATCAGACACCCCAGTGAATCGTGCCGAGGTGGACGTGCGCTCCGGTCACGTCGCTGCTTACGTTTTTTTGGCGACAGGATTTGGCGGGTAAGTGACCGATGTTCTATGTATATCCAAATACCTACTTTAGCATAGGTTATTCTCCATACATATAACTAAGTAAGTACCTAGATATCTTCCTAGTGCAACTTATGAATTTATTTTATTGTTGTACTTAGCACTGTATAATTATAAAGTGCTAGCTGCTGCCCGTGACTTTGTACGCGTCATAAGATAAAAGTATCCTATAAGAAGACCCACATAATCAGTAATCAGTAATTTATTGCCATATCTAGATTTACTATTTAGAGAGTACTTACCAATTTTCGTTTATCTTGCAGGGTCATCAAAATGAACGCTAGAGCAAAAAAAATTATTTCACTGCTAAGCAAAGAAGAAAACGACTTACCACCTCATATAACGATACCACCTCTGCCACCTCAAAATAATAATGATTCGCTTCCAAAAGCAATACTAAGGGACCCATCTGAAATTCGAAAATATCTGTTTGGTGATGCATACCACGTGTCACTGGAAAAAATTCTAAACTTGAAGACAGTGCATTCGCCCATAAAAACCTTTACAACGACCCTGTTGTCCAAAACATTGATTTGAGCAAATTTTCTGAAGCATTTCCAACACAACACTACTTGGATCCAACTAAAGCTCAACAGGATAGCCTGATTCATGATGATCTCGTTGAACCAGTGGCCATCGATCTTTTATGTAACAAAACAATAATGCCTTCAACACCATTCCATGATTCTTTCATGGAAAATTCGGATGATTCTGTGAAGGACAAAAACTACGTCCCTGATCCATCTCCAACATCGTCGAGTTTAAGTGATTCAGATTTCACAAACAATCCAGCAGAAATTCAGGACAATAATGTCAACATCCAGCCAGCACAATTACCTAATGTGAAAATACGGAATAAAACATGTAAGAAGCGAAAAAGCGAACTTCAATATAGCAAAAAAATACAGAAATATCCGGTGCGAGAACCCTGTCAAAACTTATGTACAAAACTATGTTCTGTACATTTTACTGAAGAAGACAGAAGTAATATTCACAAATATTTTTGGCCTATGGATTGGGAACATCAAGGCATGTTTATCAAAAGTCTTGTGACGGAGGAAGTGTGCAAAAAAAGTAAAAAGAATTTGAAACAACTACGAAATGTAACTTACAAGTACCGTTTATCAAAAAGAGATTCAGAACAAAATTCCTATGAAGTCTGCAAAGTATTTTTCTTAGGTTCTTAGGGATATTACAAAAAAAATGACAGACGTGTAAATGGTGTACTGAAAAAGTAACTTTTAGAACAAAAGGATAATAGAGATGGCCGTAATTTAAAAAATTCTCATGCTATAGATCTCATATTATGTACAACAAACAAATGAATATTTTTTTCTGGACTGTTTTGATAATTGTATGTAGGTAACTTTTATTAGATTGTACTTCAATAACAGTACATTTTTGCGATTGAGTTTCTTTTTTACAATTTTATAGTTATAAGACTGCTTTATAATGATACTGATATGATGAGACTGGCTGTGCATTAGATTTTGATACATACTTTTTTATTATTTTAAACCTAGTAGTAAAAATGTTAAGAGGCTTCAAAAGCTAAACTCAACCAATGTTATTTTAAGCGTATTATACTGTTAAAAGTAACAAGTGATTCCTAGAAACTAATTATTTAAGACTTACCTATGTAGACTCATGTAAGTGTGTGATGTTTTGTATTTGATTTAAATTTACTGTAACGTTGATCTCAAGATAATGTCCACCTTTTAATTGAGTAAGTATATTTTATTATTAAACATTTTATATCTTTCTGTTATTATTATGAGAAAACTGACATACTGACATACAACTGATTAGAAGAAGTTTTTTATTTTTGATTTGTGATTTTTACTTAAATAAACATTTTATAAAATATTACCTAGCTATTTTTCTTACTGCACTAGTAAAACAAAAAATTTTTTTCTATAAAACCAACTAACATGCAGTGTTTTTTACACCTTACTGCATGTTAGTTGGGTTTCTTGACAAAACAACTAATCCAAACGCAGTAATGCTACTTTATACTGCGTTTTAATCAGTTTAAATGTTTTTTTATATAAAAAATGCGGTGCAGTAATTCGCGCCAAAATAATAAATGGCTATTAATAAATTCATTTATAAGGATATATTTTTTTTTATTATTACTACGTATGAACCTCAGCCTATATAACATTTCTGTAATCATTTTTTTTTGTATATACATCTGCTTATTTTTTATATCAAATTCTTAACTTTAAATGGCGTTTGCTCGTAATCGTTATTTTGCGGTTACTGCACTTTAGTGTCTGGTGGGCAGAACAGTGATACCTCCGTATTATAAATAACTTCAAAAAATGTACATAAAAACAAGTTTCATGATGATCGGTAACTTACTCGTACATTGACAATATTATTACGGATTAGGGATTTAAGTGCTCATCATGGTAAGCGTGGTGATTATGCCTACCCATCATTGCTACGATTTACGAATTCAATGATGGAGGCCTTTGCACTGCAGTCGGATGATTAGTAGGCCGTTTCTTACTTTTCTGGAATGGAACAACGAAGTCTTAAAATGGTTTTAATCCCTCAACGCCCAGGCGGCAGGCGCCTGCCGCGATAACAATTGATTTCAATTGTGTCTGGAATAACTCACGATCGAGGGATTAATAAGCCAACAACCGGAATCTAGCAAAACTGCTCCAGATTACACATGGTTAGTAATTGTTAAAACTTGTCATAATAACTAATGTTTACTCGCAAAAATCTAATGAACAAAGGTAGATATATATTCACGTACGAATAAAGTGTTTTACTCTGTTTAACCATACACAAGACTTCGTTAATAGCTAGGTGGCGCCAAATTTTCAGCATGCCGTAAATAAAAAGGTAAAATCATAAAATGGAGTCAAAACATGGAATGACATTACCTGGGCAGGGCCGCGCGGGTTGGGCGAATCACGACGCCTCGCTGCAATTAATATGCTAATTAGTGCGACTGTTGTTTACATAAGACGACGCGATCGTCACGACTTCAAATCGACCACGTGTATAATTTGGAAGGCAGATCAGGAGGTAAGGAATTAAAGCATAAACTGATTTGATTTTGATTTATTAGCAAAAAGGTGGTCAGGTGCAATTAAATTTTGTTTAACACATAATTTATTTTGTTGAAGACATATCGACAAACATTGTATTTAAATGAACAATTAATCTATATCCAGTTAATCCATTACCAAAATTAAATTGAGATCTGAAAATATATCAAATTTACAACTCGAGTTTTGCATTAAATGAATCAACTCCAGTCACCAAGAGGTTCTGTTTTAAGCCAAGCATGGTCGGATTTATGATTTAACTAAGTATCCAAAAAAGTATCTAAAAGTATCTAATTTTGGAAAAAAATTTATTAAACACATTTAATTTCTTTTAAACGCAACGTTAAAACACAATAAAAAATCTTTGTACGTTTTGCTTAGATACTGAAATTATATGGACGAAAATTATGACAACATTTGATAAAGAAGCACCAAACAAGAAATCACCAGCTACCGTTATGCTCTGAACCATTTGGTGACCATGTGATAGTTTTCAACACAAAAATTTTCTGTAAGACAAGTTTTTGTTTTATATAAATAACTATAGTCTAAGATCCCACCATACAACGGCCTCCACCGAGCTGTTTATTGGATGAAAAGTGTTTTATATACAATTAAATATGCCAAAAAATATATTGCAAATTGGTTGCCTAAAAAATTTCAGTCCAGTATAGAATTTTTAAAATTTGACAACCGTATTTCATGACTTTTTTTTTGCAATCAACCGTATACCACCGTGTTCATAAATGAATAATATTTATTTGTATTTAACTTTATTTCATTAACCAGACCGGTGCAAGTTACTAGTTCGATTTACCTGCTTATATCTGCCTACTCAAGAGTTGTGACGGGAAAAAAATAGTCAACCAAACGTTTGCATATTCTTTGGGCTTCATATTTTCGATTGGTATGAAATTTGTCTATTAACCAAACCAGTAAAAAAAATTAAATTAAAATTAAAAAAAAAAGTTAATTAATCATACTCTGGACTGAATTTTTTTAGTCAACCCATTTGCAATATATTTACTGGCATATTTAATTTTATATAAAATACATTTCATTAAATAATCAGCTCGGTGAAGGTCGTTTTATGGTGGGATCTTAGACTACTAGCTGACCCCGCGAACTTCGTATCGCCTCAGAAAAGTTTAATTTGATTTTGACGTCTTAAATGTCATTGTCACCAAATATGGCGTTTACCTTACCAAGTCTTTAAGAGTCAAGAAACAAATAATTAGCAATAAAATAATATTGCGACTTTAAATTGAGATGTAAGCTATCCTATCTTTCAAGTGGGATCAAATTGCACACGTTGTGCAAAATTTGATTAAAATCGGTTAAGTAGTTTAGGAGTCCATCGCGGACAAACATGTGACACGTAATTTTTATATATAAAGATATAAATTACCGAAGGTAACATGGCTACCTAAAAGTCGGAAATTATAAGGGTCTTCCTAGTTATTACTTACATTATATGAACGTGACTTGTCCAGTCACAAGCTACGGACTACAAGTGTCTGAAACTGAAACGCGTTTATACCGTAATTTAATTTTAATGGTATCATGGATCTAAATCCTGAAAGTATGAACCCAAAAAAATATTGTAAAGTAGAAGAGTTAGTGCCTTCGGTAAAAGACTAGATGTTGTAAAGGGTTTTATGTACATATATGTATACTAACGGATACCAGCGAATTGTGTGAAGTTAGGAGAATTACAATGGCCATCTGATTCTATGGCCATAATCTAATTCCAGTTTTTCTGTTCTCTAGTAGCAAGAGCCATGATCATGAAAGGACTGTACACTTAATAGATATTGTGTGGATTTAGAAAAATTGGATTAGCCATATACGGCCTTAAATTAGATGGTCACTGTTCTGTTATTTAACAATGTGTGGATTTAGGAGAATTAAGTTGACCATCTATGGCCATTAATTAAATGGATAATCCCTCCTCTTTACTGATATGGCCTTTGATTTGATGGCCAATCTTATTCCTCTTTATCTGATGTGGCCTTTTTTTTTCAGTTTATATGGCTACTGTTCACAGTAGTCATCCAAACTGAAAAAAAATACTGCTATTGTATGGACTTAGAAGAGTAACATTAGCCAAGGCCTTTAATTAGATGGTCAGTCTGATTCCTCCGTATCTGATCTTTTGCAAACGCCATTAATGAGGAAGGACTGTTCGGTCAACAGTTGAAAACATGCGATTGTCTAGTCTCATTTTAGGCATGCATCGAGTCGTTCACTAGTACTGAGTACGCCTAAATCCACACAATATCGATGGCTGGTAACGGCACTGGGTTAATGAGATGGTCGGCTTTGATTGCCTCGGTAGGTATTTCATTAACTGAACTCCGCATAGTGGATGCCTGTTTGTGTGGCGGGCATTGTTTCGAATGAATGATGTAATCTATATAGTAGATATTGAGTCTATTTTATTGACGACCTCCGTGGCGGAGTGGCGTACACACCGGTTTTCAAGTTTTCAAGGTGTCGCCTGCTCCGAGGTCCCGGGTTCAATTCCCGGATGGGTCAATGTAGAAAAAATGTGTTTTTCTACATTTTCTCGGGTCTGGGTGTTTGTGGTACCTTCGTTGTTTCTGGTTTCCAAAATATGAGTGCTTTAAATAGTTATTCAAATTTGGATCAGAACAATGTATGTGATGTTGTCCACATTCATTTATTTATTATTTATTATTATTACTGCAAAGAGATCAACATACTTACAGTTGCATCTCAATACATTTTCGAAAAATTCCGTAAGAACCTAGAGTTATTTGTCAAAAATAGTACGTACACAACTTCAATACCCGAAATAAGGATAAACTTGCCGTTCCAGAATTTAGACTGCGAAAAGTGGGTAATTCGTTCATGGGAAATTGTATTCGTATTTTCAATAAATTACTACTGTCAATTACATAAACTCAAATCATATATCAAAATAATTTTAATGAAAAAGGGCTATTATACTATTAATGATTATAAATATAAATGATAGAAACGTGTGGCTTTAAATTGTCCCAGCTCGCACTGGCATATATCTTATGTAAACGTATTTATTTGAAAAGAGGCTGACAATAGTGACCGAGTTTCTTGCGCTGCTTCTTCTTGGCACTAGCCCACATTTGTCCCGAAGCAGTGGTAGGTTTTAATATTGGGATGTGTAAAAGCGCCTCCAGGGGCCTATTTGCAGAAACAAAACTGATTTTACTGATTTTTAGTGATTTTATATTTTAAAACTATTTTTAAGAACGTCTATTCAGAAATTTTGGAAGGCAAGTCGTTATTTTTGTACATCGGATATATGAATCGCCCGATATCAACATCTTCTTCTCACGGAATTCTCCCATGGTCTGGTGTCAAGAGTATTTCTAGGAATCTATTACAGGCCTTTTACATATTGTCTTGTTTTTTTTACAACTTCTGTCTTGTGATATAAGCCAACTAATCGTGCATTCCGGAGAACGACTGTAAAGATCAAAGACAATTAAATAATATTTATTCCTAAATTTAGGAAATGATATTTACATTGAACCGGAGTCCAGTCACTTGCGTAGTAGTCGGCCCATCGTACCACTGCACCAAAATAAGGTCGTCTATGAACTACTATATTACATTAATTAGTATTTTTACAAAAAAGGAAAGATTCTAATTAGAATTGAAACGTAAAGATGATTCAGCGATGAGTATGTCACAGCCTATAATCATTCCACTGCATGACAATGGCCTTCATCATTGAATTCAAGTTACCACAGCAATGATGGGCACAGGCATAATCACCACGCTTGCCAAATGCGCGTAGGTCATTACAAACCCGAGCAATATTAGAAAATTTGAAACTCTTATAGTCCAACCCGTTGATCGTACTCATGCCTCTGAGATCTTGACCCAATATAGATTGAATTTGTTCTATTCACAGCATGTGTACTGAGTAATTAGAAAGCTGAAAGAATTACGATTTTAACCTTTTTTAGGATTCCATACCTCAAAGAAAAATAAGAACCCCTAAAGAAGGTTATAGGTTGTCTCTGTTTCCGTCTTACGTCATATCGCGCGGTCGGAAACTTGTGCCTAGCGGTTGCAAATAGAAAGATTAGATTAGGTAGGCTAAATAATTCGTGTCTCAACCATGGAAATACACATACAAAATTTCAATCCAATCCGTAATACCGACAGCAGCGCCACCTACCGGGTCCCGCGGTAAAAAGTAGCCTATGTTAAAATTAGTTAAAATCAGTTTTATTTCTGCAAATAGGCCCCAGGAGGCGCTTTTACACGTCCCAATATTTAAAACTGCATCGGGACAAGTCTAGGCTAGTGCCGAGAAGAAGCAGCGCAAGAAACTCGGTCACTATTGTCAGCCTCTTTTTAAATAATTTTTTACAAGGTAAGGTAATTTTTACAAGGTTTGAGCAAGTACGAGCTGGGACAACTTAATGCCATACATTTCTATCATTTATATAATCATTAACAGTGTAATAGCTCTTTTTCATTAAAATAACTTTAACATACGATTTAAGTTTATGTACAAGGAGTTCAGCAATATCCTTTGGTAATTTGTTGAAAATACGAATACAATTTCCCATAAACGATTTTCCTACTTTTCGCAGTCTGAAGCCTGGAACGGCGAGTTTATCTTTATTTCTCGTATTAAAATTGTGTACGTTACTTTTCTTAAGAAATAAATGTATGTTCTTACGAACGTAAATAATATTCTCGAGAATGTATTGAGAAGACACTGTAAGTATATTAATCTCTTTGAAGAGCTCTTTCATCGAGTCACGGGGTCGAAGGCCGCAAATAGCCCGTACAGCACGTTTTTGCAATATAAAAATTGACTCAATATCTGCCGCTGAGCCCCACAACAGAATTCCGTATGACATTATGCTATGAAAGTAGCTAAAATATACTAAATATACTTTTCAAATCGGTGTAGGTTAGTGTAGATGTGACTAGCTGTTGCCTGTTGTTTTGTTTTACGCAAAAAGTGCCGAACGGTTTCCATGAAACTTTCCTTTTTCTTTCATAATTATTATCCTATATATTATTCCAGAGTAACATACAGGACACAATTAATTTTGAAACTCCGTGTGAAAACTGAACTTATGAATTAACTGAACAGAACCCTCAGTGTACGAGTCATATTTGTTCAGTTTTTTAACTATTCAGTGGATTGCATAGCCCGCCACACACTCCACGTCGTTCCAATTGGCAACCTAAATGGTGGAGATTGTATACTTCAAAAGCTTGACTAAAATTATGGTTGCGAGCTAGCTATGCTATGCTTACGCTGACGTGTGGCAACATTATAGCGCTTTTAATACACTATCGTTTCTACATCGTAAGCGTTTGCCAACTGTACGTGTAGGACGCTGCGTAAGAGTTCATGCAACGTAGCGGGCGACGTGACGCAGTGCTTCGCAGCAGTGTTGTTGCAATAGCGATAGTTTCGATATCGATAGTTGACCTTGAAAAAAAGTATATCGAAAATATCGACATGCTGCAATACTACCGATACTATCGATAGTATCGATAGTAAAAAGTAAGCGATATTATTGAATTTTGTCGATACTATCGATACTATTGCAGTACAATAGTATCGATTCTATCGATAAAATCGATAGTATTACGTAAAAGTAGTCGATACTATCAAACTATCTATGATATTTCGACGCGTATCGATAGTATCGATAGTTTTGTTTTAGTTACAATCGACATATTTTCGATACTATCGACTGGAAATAAAACATAACCTGGGTGGTAACACCAGGGCACGAATATACTTACAAGATGTTCAGTGTTTATAAGAGTTAACAAATAAACTATGCATATGGGAGACAACGAAACGAAAGTGTTATTAACCGAAGATGATACGCACCCAAAGATCATTACAAAGGAGTTCTAATTCAGAATATACACCAAAGCTCACAGGTAAGTAACAAATTAATGTAAAATATTACGTAAGTAATTGAATTGAACCGCGAATGTAGATGAGCTATGAAGTCATTTTTTAAATGCAAGCAATAGTATCGTAAAATGATCGACTATCGATAAGGCAAAACTGTCGATAGTTTCGATACTATCGATAGTATCGAAACTATCGATAGTGTTTGAGCTGATACTATCAATAGTATCGAAATTATCGATAGTTTTGTGCTGATACTATCGATAGTATCGATAGTATTGATCTTTAGGGATAATATTACATATTTTTATCTATCGATACTATCGATAGTATCGAAACTATCGTCAAAGGCCGCTATTTCGATAGGACTATCGATAGTATGACTGATTTTCGAGGCCACGATAGTATCACGATACTATCGATAGTCCATCGCTATCGCAACAACACTACTTCGCAGCAACTCTAGACAGCTACCTAATAGGGTATATATTTACACCTATAACGTTGTACTAATGCCACGCCAGTCCTTTAAAAATATCTCGTGACTGAGAAAGAATTATTAATAATGGCTCAGATAGAACAGTCAGTAAGTGAGACTACAGTTTTTTTAAAGGTAATAAACCTTTCATACAGTTTCATATTATAGAGACAAGAAGCTATAAATTCTGATCTAAATGATCTCAGTTTTGGGTTTCCGTACCTTAACTTTATTTTTTTCAGGACACTCCAAAAGTTAGATTTTGCCACAATCGCCACGCGTATCGCGGGTTAGCGATCGCAGTTTAGTCAATGTTAGAGAGAAGATGCTTCTGCCCGTTTTCACCTGGCAGTACTCCTAGCCGCCTCTTACGACTAACATATGGAGAGATTCGGTGATGCTATTTTTGTAATTTTACGGCTTCAATGGATTTGGACTTGCCATCCTTTGAGCAATGGCTATATTATTTGACTACGTGTAAAAATACCTTTAGACGTTTGGAGAAAACATATCTACGCTCTAGAAATGCTAGTGTGAGAGCTCAAAGTGCGTTTTAGGCTTAACTTCGCTAAAGTACGAGTACTTCAAATATTGGACAGAAGCCTTTTAAGCTGGATACACACTTTTAAAATATCCATAAGCTTTCGCGTGGTTAAAATCATACACTTTTTAAAGAATGGTTCAAATAGACAGGAGTTATTTTTTGCAACATAACCTTCAGATAAAAAAAATATGAACTGCACGTATAATATTTATTATCTGGGATTTTTGATTTGTTTTAACATTCTTATATCCATAAAGTAATTATGAAAATTCGAAGCTGGTGTCAATCGACTATCAACAACCTTCCCAAATAAATCTGTGGACACAACAGTACCTTGGTAGGTCAGTGGTTAATAGGGCGGTCACCCGATAAGCAGAAGATTATGGATTTGATTCCCCAAGGCAGTCAAAATACTTTCTAAGAATAGCATCTTCAATTTACATAAGCCATATAGTTAACTTCTTAAAATCGTTTTTATAAAACATATTTTTTTTACTAGCCTTTTATTTTTAAGACGACTTAATTAGACTGTTATCCGATGCCAATTAATGTAGCGATGCGTTGTTAATAGGCTTAGGATTAGAACAAACATAAGATATTATGTCCCTAGCTTTATTTATTTGACTTAATCCCATACGGAGCACTATCAGCCTATGATGTAAAAGCCCAGCTATGTAGGTAGTATCTAAAGTTATAGACAGCCTTGTGTGTCGATACCTAAAAGCAACACCATTGCCATTGCATTAAACTTAAAGTCATAAATACAGTAAATCGCCTGTGACTGCAAATTCAGTGTAATTTGGTGGACAAATGTATAGACAATTATTTACATTTTATGTTTTTTGTATTTTTTTTTTGGTGTTTGATTTTTAAATGTTTCTATGGCGCGTGATACCTTTTGTTTTACCTGCTAATGCCCTAATACATGCTAATACACGCTAATGCACACCTTATGTTATCTATCTCTTTATGATACTCTTAGGAATTGGTATGAGCGAAAAAGACAGATCGAGTTTACAGACATTGTATAGCGGAGTAAGGCCTCGGAACAGATAGTTATCGAACTAAACATTTCATTTATATGTTTTCACCTTGTAAAGAGTTTATATAATAAACTAGCGTTATAAATTTAATAAAATTAAGCTATCTACTATGTACTATTTCAGCTTTAAACCTGTCTTCATGCCAAATTTTATACAGATCTGTTCTGGCATGATTGAGTAGATAACAATCATGCATCCATACATCGCATTTATAATATAAGTAAGATACATGCTTTTTGTCGGTTGGTTCAACAATTTCTATGTAAAGTATTTTAATTAAAAAAATATAATATTCTATTATAGTAATTCTATTCTCTCTAACTCTAAAACTAAAACTTTGTTGCAAAATAGCTCCTCTTTCAATTACTCGTTATAAGAGTGTTTAATGTGCTGCTGCCTCTACAAGAAAAATACGTGCCGTAGTTATTTTTAAAGACTGCTAAATGTCGCACTAGATGGTACTAACGAAACTACCTGCCGAAAGTTGCAAATTTTATAACTCGAGGTCAACCCGCAATTTCTAGTTGACATTTTTCGAGGAAATACTTGAATTTTTCGCGAATTTTTCGCGCGCGTAACGCAGTTTTCTCTTTTCGATACTCGAATTCCTAAAAATGTGTCCGATTTATTTTTATATCGTGCCTTTATGGAAGGTGTGCAAAGGGTCACAAAGCGTTTAAAGCAACACCTACTATTGAATGCTTCAATTTTATTTTTATCAACGGAAAGTCAAGTTTTTTGCATTAACTAACAGTTTGAGTAACGCAATACCATCCTAAAGTATCTTGACTTTCTCGATTTCATAAAAGTAATTTGTTTTTGTTGCAGACACTAGTCCTCCAAAATGAAATAACAATAAAAACTTAACGAGTGTCAAATTCTCTCCCGAGTCAGGTGGCAGCGTGAAGCCGAGATCAGCACTCATCATGGCACGATAAAATCGAAAAAGTATTACATGGCTCTTCTCCTGATAATGATTGTGAATGTCACGTCCAAGTAAGGTTCTGGACAGTACGCGTATGTGATCGTGTACTTCTTGTCTGGCATTCCTATTAAAATAAAACTATTTAGTAGAATTTAAGAAGTGAATTGAACACTGAAAAATTTTTGGGAGTGTGAGTGATATTTATTGATTTCACTATTCTTTTATTATTTTTAATTTGGTCAAATTTAAATAGTAATCACGTTTCTGGACTGACTTTAATATTTATCACGTGTAACGGTAAAAAAAGTGTTAAATTTATTTTCCCTTAACAGTTATCAGGGGGTCCTCTCATAGTATTCGTAGTGTTCAAATCATGAATTTCAGGTGACGTTGTTTATGGATGATCCCTGAACAGAAAACATAAAAGGCTATACTTGTTGCGAGACAATTGGAACTGCTAGGCACTTAATGATAGTATTTTGGGTGCTTTACGACTTTAAAATTAACTCAAGTGTGAAGGACTACTATATTTCGTTAAGAATTATAGGTAACTTGTCTTTACTATAATGTGTTTTATTTTCGACTTAAAATATTAGCCAACATTTTTAATCGAAAATACTATTATACTCATCGATGACTTAACTTCATCAGAGTAGAGGTTTGAATTAATACTATACTTTTAATTATATGTCGTAGTTTTAACAAGTTAGCGATTATAAAATCTCATTTGATTATTGTAGTATCGGAAGTGAGTGAACACCGTGACGTCTTAATCGGGTGACGAAACGCGAACGGAATCGTGCTGGCGAGGGGTACTGTGTTTTGCAGAACATTCTAAGTTGAGCAGCCACAGATATCAGACGTTCACCACGGGACCGTTAGTCCACTCAGTTCCGAGACAACCTAAGTGCTCAATATTGTATCTCCTAGTTAATTACACCCAGTTTGATACCTTCTACGTGTGTGGATTTATTTGCCTGATACCTACGCCATGGACCCTGTACCAGAAGACGCTGACGCTGGCGATAGCAGTGCTAACCCATCCCTGACGACGATATATATATCGTTATTATCAATCACTTGTTCATTCTTAGATCACTGCATTGCGCCTAGTACATTAACCGCCTCGCGATTCGGAAAGCTTAATGCTACGAATTAACTACGAGAATCGTAGTACCTGCTACGGTAAGCTGTAGCCATTTCTGTGAAGGAGATTACTCTGACTTAGCTCCTACTCGTATTTAACCTATAACTATTGCGCTAATTTAGTAATACCCGATGTAATAGCATAGTCATTTAGTCATTGAGACCTCGTGCTTGCATTATCTTTGATTATTATCACAAGTAGATTATTAATAACCGGTATCGAATTATTAATAAACAGATTAGTTGTAGGTAGATGTTTAAAACTTACTGTATAATATGCCGAATTATCTTGGCCTAATGGTATGGCGCCCGCCCGGCATGCGAGGAGATGCGGGTTCGAGTCCCGCCTGAGACAAAATTTTTCAAGTTTATATACTGATATTATAAGTGCAATTAAGTTGCTAAAATATCAAATAAAGTATTTTTGAATCTCTTGAAAATACTATACATATTATTATAATAATTCTTTTAAAGAAAACACCTATTGTAAGTTCGAATATGAATTAACCGAATTTCATTTGAAAAAAATCTTTTTTATTTTATTTTTAAAACTGGTCTACATAACCACCACCACTTTTTCGGTTTGCTATTAGTACTATTAGTAATTTTGTAGCAAGATTCTTAATATACAGAACGTTGAAAAGTACACACTGTTGTCTTCTTTCTAAATTAAAAAAAAATTAAAATTTAAGATGTTATTCAAAGTTTTTGGATACGTAACAATTTGGTTTGCAAGTCAGCTTCGTACTTAGGCGGTTGTTCAACTGCCATTGCGCAAAGCGTTCGTGCGTTTTACGCACGTAAATCGCACGCGACTGTCTGCCCAACACCCGTAAATAACGCGAATGCAGTGCGTATATCGCGGGAACAAATCGCTTGTGTGACGTCATTCTAATTAAACAAATAGAAGTGGACAATAGAAGTAACAGCTTATAATCATCCCACTGCAGGGTAACGGCCTCCATCATTGAGTTCAAGTTACCATAGCTATGATGGGTGCAGGCAATTACGTTTGCCAATGTGGGTTAGTAACCTACCCGAGCAATGTTCGTGAATTCGAATTTTTTTGCCCGACCCGGGAATCGATTCCAGAACCCCGAGATCTTCTTGTTATTTAAACCAGTAAACCAACGTCGCGTTAAGTAGACAATTTCACATTAATATTCTGATTCCAAAATAATAAGTAGATATTAAAGCATTTCATGGATATCAGAAACAGCGATGGAAGAAACACCCAAATCCTAGAAAATATAGAAAACTAGTTTTGCATGCACCAAATCAAATCCGGGACCTAGACTGGGACTAGAGTGGTTTTATGTTCCCTCACGATATGTTTTTATTCTCCGATTTATATTTATTATGATAGACCACATGACAAATATTGTCTCTAAGATTCTCTTTATGCATTGAGCATAAAGAGAATCTTAGAGGTTCTGTTCCAAGAAAGTTCTAAGAATGTCTAAGATAATTACAACATCAATATTCTAAGAAAAATGTTATCTTATTTCATAGTGCACAAAGTATTTCACAAAGCACTATCGAAAAATAGTGCACGACTGTGCTTAGCCCACGGAACTTAAACTAAACTGAGCACTAACAACAAAATTATTCAGAAGCAAATAGGATTTCTGTAAATGTATGGTCTGAGCATAATTAAGTCGCGCGTCCCTGTAATTAAACTCGGTTTGAGGGAGCCGTCCAGTTAAATTTGTAAACAAGCAATGGTCACAGACGGTTACATTATTATCTAGGAACGAGTGATAAAGTTAAGCAGTGGTTTTTTTTCCACTTATCTTTTATGACTTTACTTTGTAGGGTCATATTGTATGACGCAATAGCTGAGTTTGCAGAAAGGGTTCAGTGAGGCTCGGGACGGATCGTTCCTCGTCACGCGCGTCTGCATAATTGTGTACGTAATTATAGTATTGTTAGCTGTCACGGTCGAAGCTGATGTACATGCCTGACGTCACATCCCCCGCCGACCTCCATAAAAACAATTGACGAGCCCGAGCTCGGGCACTGCTCGCCTAGGTACCATTCGGAACGGACGTGCTGCTTTCTCTGGTTTATTTTCTGCTAATTAGTATCCAATTAGTGTTATTTTTGTGTTAGGTCATTATTATTAAAGTTAATTGTCCAATTCGTAATTCTTTCAACTAGCATCACTCCTGATACCTAATATCAGAAGTGGGATAAAGTATTACACGCTCACAGTCACAGTTTATCGGGTTTGTAAATTGTTTGTGTAAGGCTAACTTAAAGTTAGTAGCTTCTACCTACATTTAAAATTTAATCACGTTGTAATGGATAGGTCGAGTCGTTCGCGTTCAAGAAGTAAACGCAAACGCGCTGTACGTTCACGAAGTAGACATTCGCGAGGTAGGCGATCACGCAGCACGTCCCGTAGGGACCGTAGGTGTAACCGTAGGCGTAACAGCGAGCAGCGTGACCGTTCGAGGTCTAGGGATACATCATTACGGCGTGCCTATTGTGAGTCTTTGGAGACTATAGTTTCGCGGTTAACTGCTTTAGAGGGTAGGTCGGGTCAAGTAAAAACGCCAAGCGGCTCAAATGTTGAGCTTTCTTCCGGGCAGGATACGGAACGAATAGTTGAGGCAATTCAGTCATTAAGGTCAGTAAATTCTCAAAGCTATTACATTTCAAACTTTGATCCAAATCTGCATGATATTAGTCAATGGTTTGATGAAGTAGATAGGGCTCAAACATTAAACAAGTGGTCGGATAGTGAGTGTTTGTCACGCGTAGGCAATTGCTTAAAGGGTGATGCAAGAATTTGGCTTAACGAGTGGATCACGAATGACCGCTCCTGGACCAACTTTAAAAAAGATTTTAAATCATTATGTGTAAAGAAAGTTGACGTAGCTAATATTCTCTATGAGGTTATGAGTACTGATTCGGACAGTTACAATACTTACGCAGAGTATGCACGTAGGTCTATATTACGCTTACGAATGGTCAGGGGTCTTTCTGCAGAACTTATGACGTCCATCATTATTCGCGGTATTAAGGACCCGCTTGTCAAGGCTTCTGCTAGTAACTCTAACCTCACTTCAGATAGTTTAGTCAGTTTTTTGGCTACATTTGTGAAACCCAGTACTAGCTTAAATACAAAATCACTATTCAATCAATCGCGATCTTTTAATAAAAATAATTCAAAACCTTACAAGCGTCCAATGACTGGATCAGGACCAAAATGTTTTATTTGCGGAGATATAGGGCATAAGCAATCAGATTGTACGAAACGGTTAAAGCCTACTGTCGTAAATCCTACACAACGTGCGGTACCCTCTACCTTCAGAGATATTAAAGTAAGATGTGATTATTGTAAGAAAAATGGTCATGATATTAGTGATTGTTTTGCGAGACAGCGTTCAGAGTGTCGAAACAAAAGTAATGTAAATTTTTGCTCACCTCCCGATATTTGCAAGAAAAAAGACGTTGTCGTTGGCGTCATTCAAGGAATACCTGTAGACGTACTAATAGATAGTGGTGCATTAGGAGTCTCCTTAATTTCATCCTCTATAGTTAATTACTTTTCTTGTAATAAGAGACCTATTTGCTGTCAATTAAAAGGAATAAGTGATTCAGCTATTAGTGTAAATTCTTACGTAACTCTTACAATTGAACTTGAAGATATATCTTTGGAGGTTGATCTTGTAGTTGTTCCTAGCGAGTGCATGATCGCACCTATCATTATCGGAACTGATGTGCTTAATAGAGAGGGGGTGACGTACGTTAGAACTAGAGATTCTCAACAATTAACGCATAAAGTGGTTACGAATGAGGTGTCCGCTGCTCAGTTGAACGTGCAACTTGGTGATATTAAAACATCTCTGACCGGTGAAAATCATAAAATATTGACAGAACTACTTAAAGAGTATTTGGATTTCATGATATCAGGTACTGCCATGACCACAGTAACTACTGGTAAGATGCATATTCGATTAAATAATGACACGCCGGTTTATTATCGTCCTTACAAGATGTCGTTCACTGAAAAACTAAAAGTTCGCGAGATTATAAATGATCTTCTAGTAAAAGGTATTATTCGTGAATCCGAATCTCCCTATTCTAGCCCCATACTTCTGGTGAAGAAAAAGGACGGCTCGGATAGAATGTGCGTAGACTTTCGAGCACTAAATTGGCTAACTGTAAAAGACCCATTACCGCTGATCGATGACCATATAGATAGATTAGGCAAGGCAAAGTATTTTACGACCTTAGACATGGCGACAGGTTTCCACCAGATTATTCTTGATGAGGAGTCTATTTCGTTAACCGGTTTCGTAACGCCTGAAGGGCACTACGAGTACGTTAAAATGCCTTATGGTTTGGCTAATGCACCGATTGTATACCAGCGCATAATCTCAAATACTCTTCGAGAATTCATAGAGTCCGGAAAAGTTTTAGTTTATATTGATGACTGTTTAATTTTACATGATTCTATTAACGAAGGAGTACAGACTCTGAAAGAAGTTCTCGATAAATTAACTACGTCAGGCTTTTCGTTAAATTTAAGAAAGTGTTCATTCTTATGTACAGAGATCGAATATTTAGGTAGGATTATTTCTAACGGTGAGGTCAGACCTGCTTCAGGAAAGGTTAAAGCTCTTGTTAACTCTCCAGTGCCACAAAACGTTCGGCAAGTGAGACAGTTTTTGGGATTGGCGGGTTATTTTCGTAAATACATCGCTGGGTATTCATCCAAAACCTCTTGTATCGCGCGTTTAACGAGAAAAGGTGTTGATTTCATTTGGGGTCAAGAACAAGAGGCTGTGCGTCAAGAACTAATAAAATGCCTCACTAGTGAACCTGTATTGGCAATTTTTGACCCAGAACTTCCAATTGAAATACATACGGACGCGAGTAGCGCAGGCTACGGTGCAGTATTTTTACAAATTCATAGGGATGGCAGCAAACGGGTTGTCGCATACTACAGTCAAGTAACGCAAGGGGCTGAACCGCGGTATCACTCCTATGAATTAGAAACTCTTGCGGTTGTAAAGTCATTAAAACATTTTAGACACTATCTTGTGGGTACACCCTTTACTGTTATAACAGACTGTAACGCTCTTAAGGCTACCCAATCCAAGAAAGATTTATTGCCACGAATCGCTAGGTGGTGGGTATATTTACAAGATTTTGATTTTAATATTCAGTACAGGAAAGGGGTATTGATACCGCACGCGGACTATTTCAGCCGTAATCCTGCCAATTCCGTTAATAGCATTAGCAGGCCACGTAACTGGGCACAAATTGCTCAGTCCGCTGATGAGGAGACACGAAAGCTACTTCAATCCTTAAATGAGGGGCAGTTAGACCCTACGAGGTACGTTAGTAAAAACGACATCCTTTACTATCGTTATGTGCCCACAGGAGAAACTCCTCGATTACTTTGTTTTATACCCAAAGGTTATCGTCTAAGCCTCCTTCGTATTTTCCATGACGAACATAGTCATAGTAACGCCGATAAGACAGCTGACCTAATTCTTCGGCATTTTTGGTTTCCTGGCCTTAGGACATTTATTAACAAATACATTTCACACTGTCTTACGTGTATCGCACATAAGCGAGTACCTCGAGCACCCTTGCAACCCATAACTTTATGGCCAAAGCCTGATACCCCCTTCGACACTGTGCATATCGATACGTTAGGCCCTTTGCCCGCAAGTCATAGTTACAAACACATAATGATCGTTATAGACTCATTTACCAAATATTGTTTTCTGTTTCCAATTAATCGCCAAGATGTTCATGAGTTAAAATTAGTTTTGAAAAACGTTATCTCCTTATTTGGCACACCCAAAACAATAATTTGTGATAGGGGCAGGATGTTCGAATCCCGTGAGTTTATAACTTTTGTACAAGAGATAGGTTGTGAGGTGCATCACATAACACCCGAAATGCACCACGCTAATGGCCAGGTGGAGCGCTATGTCCGCACGGTGTTGAACATGCTCAGGATTGAGGTCAATTATAAAGGGAGTGAGTGGGCTGATGCATTGTGGCGTTTACAACTCATTCTTAACATAACCAAACAAAAGACTACCGGTTACTCTCCATTAAATTTACTGGTTGGGTCCGAAAATGCTACTCCAGTAATACGTGGACTAGTACGTGATGTTGCTGTGGAGTCAAACGAGAATCGGGAGTCTTTACGAGAAGTGAGAAGACAAAGGACGGCCGAACGGCTGGCTCAAAATCAAATCGAGCAAGATAGAAGAGTTAATACAAACCGTCACCCACCTCGTATCTATCAGGAAGGCGACATCGTTTTCGTAATTAAATACTCTCAGTCACAGGGCAAACTGGATCCAGGCATGCGAGGGCCATATCGGATCACTCAAGTGCTAGCAAATCACCGCTACAAGCTAAAGCTTATTGCTGGAGCGTATGGCAAGGTGACGTACGCAGCAGCACAGTTTTTGGTGCCTTGGAGAGGAGAGTGGACTCCGGAAACGTGCGCATTGTTTTTTGAGGGTGAGTTTAGAGCTGTGCGGTATGCTTAATAGAGGAGCTTCTACCGACAGCTCCCGTCAGTTATGCTTAATAGTGGAGCCTATGTCTGAAGTGCTAATATCAAGCGGTATGCTTAATAGTGGAGCCTCTACCGACAGTTCCCGTCAGATATGCTAAATAGTGGAGCCTATGTCTGCCGTGTTAAGATCGAGTGGTATGCTTAGTAAACCAGAAGCAAACCAGAACTGCAGTAGTGAAACCTAAGTTTACGATACGAAGAGTGCTGGCTATTCCGCGGTATGCTTAATGGTGGAGCCTATGCCTTCGGTACAACTAATAGTTTAGCACTGTTCATATTTGTCGATTTACCCATATGTGCAAATTTGAGGCCTATTCTAGTAACTATTTGTTTGTGATTTTAATAAAACCACAAATAAATATGTTCGTTTGCTGTTCATTTTAGTGTTGGTAGCCAATTTAACTCCTTTAAGGCAAGCTGCAACTTCTATACTTGTACATACTTAACTCCAATCTGATTTGCAGATGACTCTGACCATGATGATCTCGAGAGAAGCACAGATGTTGAGCCTGGTCGATCATCAAGACGCAGCTCGCTAGAAGAAACGGTGGAGGACGCTGAGGCCATGCAAGCTGGTCTGTTATCAAGAACTGGCGAGGACTCCAGTGTGTCAGGAGAGGCCGTGTTAGCTGTCACGGTCGAAGCTGATGTACATGCCTGACGTCACATCCCCCGCCGACCTCCATAAAAACAATTGACGAGCCCGAGCTCGGGCACTGCTCGCCTAGGTACCATTCGGAACGGACGTGCTGCTTTCTCTGGTTTATTTTCTGCTAATTAGTATCCAATTAGTGTTATTTTTGTGTTAGGTCATTATTATTAAAGTTAATTGTCCAATTCGTAATTCTTTCAACTAGCATCACTCCTGATACCTAATAGTATCATGTCTAAATTCATAGTGACAATATATATTTTACTTCAGTGACCTTCGGACATTCATTTATCTTCGGACATTACCTTCTGTAGAGTTTTAGTGGGTTAGATAATTTTAAATATATAACATGTAGCACAACCCAACAACTTCAAGAATAGTATGGTGTTAGAGTTTTCCGTTTTTCAAGCAGTGGCTACACGTAGTAACGTGAAGCCACTGGATACGGGTGGTGCATGTTCGATCGTAGTGGAGATCATTAGGAAACTCTTGTTCAGCAGTGGGCGTTGTTTGATTGTGATGAATGGGACTTTGGTGTGACTTCTTTATACGACTTCTATCATGTAACAGAAGCCGAGAATGATGGCTTAACGAGCCTTTTGAAGCACAACTTTGCTTACAATGCAACTACAATTAACATTATTTTGTATAAGTACATTTTAAATGATACAAAAGTTTTTACCGTTAATATAAAAACTGCATAAACTCTAAGACCTAATTGCTAACATAGGAAAGCAATAAATATTTGAAAAGTGTGATACAAATCTCAGACACCAGATTATCATTGAAGATAATCGTGCATTAACAGGAATACCAACTCCTTTCTCAGGTCTCGAAACTATCTTAACACGCAATTAAGTAAATCGGCCCAGCTAGTTATGCGTAAACAGATCACAGTAGACAGACAAACACACTTTCCTTTTTTAATATACCTTAATAATAAAAACAATGCACAAGCAAAACTACGTAAAACTGTTAAATAAACTAATCGGTCTTATGTTTTAAAATCCTCAAGAGCACCGTTGATTCATCAAATGCACCGGGCCGATAACAGGCCATTCTTTCCGCCAGCAGTGAGCTATCTCGCCCGGACAGGTGATTACAGTTCGCCCGCGCTAGCTCTCAGTTTGCAAGATACTAATATTTTGTCTTACAGGGTTAACAGAAGACGTACTCGTATATAATTTATCAAATACCTAACGCCTAGAGAAGGTTATTATTTGTTTCCTCTCTGATTAAATTTTTCTCTACGGTACCAATTGGCGAAAGTTAAATGGCGTCCGTATGACAGAGAGAGAACTATTACAAATCAGTACGCGAAAGCGAGATATACGCTGGAATGTTTCTTGAATGATTAAATGACTGAACCAATCTATCAAGAACAATTTAATCAATCAAGACTGAATACTTATAGTATTACAAACGAGAAACTAACTCTATCTGTCTGTCCGTAACGCTTTCACGCCTAAGCTACAAAACCGTTTTTAAGAAATTTTGTGCAATGATATATAGAAAAAGGAAATTGATTATTTTGTCTCCTACTGCTGGGCACCGCGATATATAACGTGTAGTTTACGCAGGCAGAGCAGCAAGCGAAAAGCTGGTACTAAATATCCGAACAGCAGGTTATTATTAGCCTCATAATAAAAGTTGTATTACACTACCCACTTGAAGGAAAATGAGGGTTAACAGTCCCAAGGATAACTAGCCCCCATTTTTCTGATGATAATATAAGGTAATTCAGTTTTAATATTATAAACGTATGATTAACGTGCATGGATCATCCGGTAACACTCACTCTGTTGTTATTCATAATACGATAACGAAGCAAGCTCTCGAAATTGTACTCTGAAATCCACAATACCCCACATGTTGACTTATGAAATGCACCGGGCCGATAACAGGCCATTCCTTCCGCCAGCAGTGAGCTACTCGTAGCTCGCCCGGACAGGTGATTACAGCTCGCCCGCGCTAGCTCTCAGTTTGCAAGATATTACCAACATTTTGTTTCACAGGGCTTCCAATTATTTAATTAACATTATAGGATGAATAGTTATAAAAAGTCATGTTACGTGTATACAACATGAATACACGATACAAAGTATCAGACTATTTCTGGATCATGGGCTTATGGGATGGCTAGTAGTGTGAATGTATGATCATATTTGCATAATTGATGGTGTAAAAACATCCGTAAAAAGAGCTATTCTAATTTTTACGGTTCTTTTGCTTAAATTGTCAATGTTTTACTTTATCGCAAATGTTTATAACCCTTGATATATCTGCGTCCTGAAATTGAGTGAGTAAATTTTTTTTTTAAATATAATATATATCAGAGTTTAAGATGGCAACCCTAACCACGGTAGATGTGCTGAACTGACAACGCTCGGAAGGAAGCTACGTGTTTTACTAATTTAAGATTTCATTACAAAACGTCTTTTCACTTGTCACTCAGTTTGATATTTAATGATTAAAGTTTACAATAAAATATATATATTTTCGGGTTTTTTTAAACATCGAAATGAGAGAATAATTATTTTTTGGAGCGGCCTGTGTCCAACATTGGACTGATTTGGGGTATTGATAATGATTGACGACCTCCGTGGCGGAGTGGCGTACACACCGGTTTTCAAAGTGTTGCCTGCTCCCAGGTCCCGGGTTTGATTCCCGTACGGGTCAATGTAGAAAAAATTATGTTTTCTACATTTTCTCAGGTCTGGGTGTTTGTGGTACCTTCGTTGTTTCTGGTTTCCAAAATACGAAAGCTTTAAACAGTTATGCAAATTGGGATCAGAACAATGTATGTGATGTTGTCCACATTTATTATTATTTATTTATTTTATGATTATAATTTTATACGAACTAGGCAAAATATTATTTTAGTACTCAGCATATTACAACAATAAGCTAGCCTTCCGTTCTCTATCCAAATTAAAGTATTCTGTACCTAAAGGTTTTCTGGATATGTTCACTTCTAGAGATAAGGCCGCCTGTTACTGGATTAAGTTTTTTATAAAGATCTTTATACTAACATGTAGCAATAAATACTATGACTATGATTGAGTTATTATGACTATGAATTGTGCATCCCTGAATGTATTTTCTGTTTGAAAATTTATTAATGGTGTGAAATAAAAGGTATTTATCTAAGTGTTGCTGCCAGTTGGTCGCGGTGGTCTTCCTTAAACGCCAATAAAGTTATTTTAATATAATTCTGGCTTAAGGGACTACTAGAGCCAAGTGCTGCCCCCAATTGATTTACCTAATTGCGTTACTTCTAAACAAAATCAAATCTCAAAAAACTAGAACAGTATCATTTTAGCAAATTATCTTTAGTACTTATGCAATCACTGTTAACTGCTTCTCATTCTGGCATTCTTTCGTTTTGTATATTATTTCTAAAAGTGGCCGCTTTTGACGTTAACGAAAAATTCGACTTTATATACAAATAAATGGAAAGTTTACTGTGATTTAATAAATACTAGAGGTAATTTGCTAAAATGATGTTGTAGCTCTTAGCTCTTTAAACATTGAGTAAACAAGAGAACCACATAAGATTGAATGCTAACCATAGGTAAATGTATTGGATTAGAATGTTCTGGTTGTCCAATCACCTGTGCAGACAGGCGTTTAGCCTAAACCTGTCTAGCCAGTACGAAGCCACGGTCTAATAGTCCTGTTCCTGATATATTCTCTATCGATTTGAACGTGGAGATTCTATTGTACATTGTACTGGAAACCTTCAATAAGTAATAGTGAGAAGAAATAAGTCCCAGTTGATTAGTAACAAATCAATTTTAACTTTTAAACATGGCCACAAACAAGAATAAGAAGAGGTATACGATATAATGACGACCATGGCGAGTTAAAGGTAACGTCTTGGAATGTAAAGACACTTTATAAAGATGGAAACATACAAAACGCGGTCAGGGAAATGAAAAGATACGGATGGGATATTCTTGGAATGAGCGAAGTGAGGTGGACTGATTGTGGCGATATACCATCTTACGACAACACTCATTTTTACTACTCTGGAGGACAGAAACATGAATACGGAGTTGGATTCTTAGTCTCTTAAGAAGTGAAAGACTGTATTATGGGATATGTTCCTCAATCACCCAGAGTGATGCTGCTGCGTTTATATACTAGGCCTATACCAACCAACCTGATCCAAGACAGCACAGAGGCTGAATGTGAAACTTTCTACAAAGATGTCGAGGCGGTACTTAAAATGGTTAAAAAGCATGAGATTATTTTAGTCATAGGGGATTTCAACGCCAAGGTTGGGGATACTCCTGAGCACAACATTGTCGGCCCGTTTAGACTTGGAACCAGGAATGATAGAGGCGACCGTCTCATAGAGTTCTGTTCAGAGTACGCTCTAACTCTCATGAACACTTAGTTTGATCTACCAAAAAGGCGTCTATATACATGGCAATCCCCAGCTCATACAAAGGAGAAAATTGTGAGAAATCAGATAGATTATATCTGTGTTAATTATAGATATCGCAATGCGATAACAAGTGTTAAAACGTACCCAGGAGCAGACATCGACTCGGATCACAATCCATTAGTTTGCAAAGTTAGACTGACACCAAAACGGGTGCAAAAGGGGAAGCCCAATAGTGTTCTCAATCTGCAAGCAATTAAAGACGAGGAAGCTTCTAAGCGCTTTTCACAAAAAGTTGACGAAATCATTAAGATGGATACAGCTGATAGTATAGAGAATCAATGGGAAAGTATCAAATCGGCAGTTCTGAAGGCAGCCAAAGAAATACTTGGATACAAGCTAAGTAGGAAACAGGATCATTGGATGACTAAAGATATCATTGACCTATTCGACAAGCGAAGAGAATATAAGAGGAACCTTACAGAATACCGCAAGAGCAGTATCCAACTGCAAGCTATGATAAAGGAAGCTAAGGAGACTGAATTAATTAACCAGTGCAATTGGATAGAACATCTACAGTCCACTCATCAGTTTGGAGAGCTACACAACGCCCTAAGAAATATGACTGTAGGAAGGAAACCCTCTACACCTTGTTCTATTATGGATTCTGAAGGAAAACTTCTTGTCAGTATAGATGACCGACTACGTACGTGGGACAATGGACAATCTGTTGGAGGTCTTGGGAAGTCACTGGATGCGGGTACGTATCGTAACGATATCTACGACAGTTCATCAGTGGGCCCTTGTTTAGTTGAGATGCTGATGATGATGAATGACGCATCCTCATCTTCTGCAGTTGAAGTGAATATGAAACTGTTCAGTAATAAAGATATAAAGACACGTTGTTCTTTAGTACTGACAACGGTTTCCAAAAAAATACTAATTTCGATCTTGGACTTTATGGTTTGAACTTTAAGTAGAAAATTGGTTGCGGAAATTGTTAGCGTCAGAATGGCTTTGATTGTAAGTTTTTTTAAATCTTTATTTCATGAGCTTGATCACTGGGTGAACAACATGTCGCTCAAATTGTGTGTTAAATGATCCTGTCGACGTATGCTTGCTATTACTAGTTCTGAGCCATAGACGTCATGACATAGATTCTGCGAATGGTGGAACTTCTTCCACGGATCATTAGTCATAGTGAGGCTTGGTGATCGAAGATACAGGAAACTGCCTAACTTAGACTCCAGTCTAATACTTAGTCCTACCTATTTGAGTCTTTTTAGTACGTTGTAATGTTTTTGTGAGAAAATAAACGATATTGTTTAATTTTCCAATGCTTCGTTCTACGTTTACAACTATTCAAAACGTTATACAAGCGTGTAGGCCGAGATTAGGCTGACGCGAATGTTTAATGCACTCTGTTGTAAGTGTCGCCCGTTAGTGTCGTTTGTCTGTAGTAATCCTTCGTCTGTCCAGGTTAATCTTGCTTGATTGTGGTTGCTATTCCGATGTCTGATATAGAAACAATTAACGAAGTGCTTTTATCTATTTGTTAACCCTAAAGTGAGCGCGTCTATTACGTCATCAACTGCCCACTGCCCACTGACGTTACGTGGTAACGTCAGTGGGCGCGCTATGAGCATTTTGCCGCACGCGTTATGAGCATTTTGCTGCCCGCGTTAAAAAAACGTTAATTATTCGTACAACTATAGCCTAGAGGTTAATTTGCCGACAGATGGCGCTGACTGTCGCTAAGTTCGCGAGACTGTTATGATTTTTCTCATTCATAAAGTTTTACAAACAGTCAGACAGTGCCAATTTGTTTCTGTTTTGGTTTTCAATTTGCTGTCTATACGATAAAAAGAAGAGCTGACAGGTGCCAGTCTAGAAGCGCCTTGTACTGCCGATCTAAAGAGAATTTAATACCCATTCTCTTTCTATGGGTATAGTAAGAGGTAACTTAAGGATTACTACCAGACAGAAGGTTACGGGCCTGCAGCGTCTTAGATGCCTGTGTCTAGCAGTGTCCAATAAGTACCACGACAAACTTAAAGAGAAGCAAGGTGTAAGGGTCAGCTATCATACAGACAAATGACCACGACGGTGATTAGATAGGAATCCAAAAAATAAACTCCAGAGGCGCATGCTACACTCAATATATTCTAAAATGTACTAAAATTTAAAAGCAAATCTGTCTTTTAATATAACATTTGGTGTTTTTTCAATGAGTTTGAGGAAATAATTTCTAAGCTTAAGGAGTGCAGAGAGTTTGTTCTTTAGAGTTTGTGTCTAATAACTGCATAAATTACTCTCTCTATATTTTGTATAGATCTACCATGTTTATCATTTTGTCTATTTATGTACGTGTTTCGATTTCACGCATAGTTGCCGTGAACACGAATGATTTTACACTCATAATTATAACCGTTTGATATTATGTCTTCTAAGAACGTTCACTGAAATCGTGATCACAATAAATTTATATACAGTACTTCCTAGACAAACGTCACAACGTATTATTTCCATTATTCTTGTGCTAAGATATTGTTCTAAATATTACCAATAGATGGCGATCCTTGCAGTTTATCCGACGATATGTTTTTTTTTTGTTTTAGCCTAGTTGGTCTGTTTACGTCGGCTACCGACCCGATCTCGGCCGTTATTATTGGCTATCTGGTTACCACGAGTGAGCCAGAGGCTTCGCTTAGAGCTTCACTTTCCCTTTGCGGCAGTCCCGGCAGACCGCAGGCTCAGGTCATAGGCATAGCGTCCTTAGCGTTTACCAATATCTGTCCAGTTTAACTGATCAATGCGGACGAGCCATAAGTTTCGCTCCACGAAGCCTTAGCGGCCCATGCACTAGGTACCCGCTAGCAAACCTGCCTAGCTGCCTGAGTACTTACTACTTATTACTTTTTGGATAAATTAAAGCTGTAGTGGCCTTTAGCTGATACCATACGTCCAATAAAAAAGGCATGTTATAGTTAGGTACTTTTACATACTATGCGGTGTCTTATTGTCTTACGTTGGGCGTGCAATAGCTGTGCTATTTCAGTTAGTGCCTTTCTAAAGATAGAGTCAGTCTTTTTATTAATTTATCAAAAATGCGACCACCGGCGGTCTTATGATCCTGTAGGAGTTCACTTTTACATAATTATGCAATGCAGAAGAGTAAAATGAGTTTAATTTTGTGTTTATTTAATTTTTTCATGTTTATTTTTTACTAGCTGTTGCCCGCAACTACGTCCGCGTCAAGTTCTTATGATCGCGATTAAAATGAATTTTTCCCCCCGTTTTTGCAACATTTTTCACTGATGCTTCGCTCCTATTGGTCGCAGCGTGATGTTCTGTAGCCTAAAGCCTTCCTTGATAAAAGGACTATCCAACACAAAAATAATTTTTCAATTCAAACCAGTACTTCATGAGATTAGCAAGTTCAAACAGACAAACAAACTCTTCAGCTTTATAATAATAGGGGTTAAAGTATGAAATTGCCGATTATTTTCCCACTTTTTATTTTGTTTATAGCTCTTAAGTATAGTCATATTATTGCGTAGTTCTTTTTGTATTGTATCAAAAACTAAATAAAGTATCTTTAAAAAAAAATGCAATACTAGTGCCTATTACTTCAAAGGAAGTCGTTGAAAAGACCCCTTACAATGTGTCAGCTGACCTTCTTGCTTTAATTAAGTATATTTGTATTATATACTTTGATTTTCAGAAATTTAAATACTATAATGCGTAGCTTTATAACCATCTCACTTACACCTTTAATTGCTTCGACATAGGTTCAGGCGTTTTTAAAAAAACTAAAAAATTGTTAGTATGGAAAAATGACTTTTCTCGATTTCGTCCATACAAAACGGCAATTTCATACTTTAACCCCTAATATTAGTATAGATACGCAACAAATTTGTGACCAATAATTTAGTTAGTTACTACAAGTACGAACAAAATTACAAATTTGATCATTGGCTCTATATTGGCACACACGCGCCTACTTAGCTTATTTCTACTATGTAAAGAGCAACAGACACCATCATTGTTTACTCATGTGGTACGTAATTGATAAATCGTAATAGCGCCATGACGTGCTTCATAAGGAAATACTCAGATTTGTATATTATCGTTCCTCGTAATACACCCAATGCTCAATTACGACTAGGGCCCGAGACTTGTTTAAATTCTGCATATTTTCCTGTTACACTAAATGACAAACTAAAGAGTACAGCCAGTACTATACTATAAATAGTTTATTATGTCGTGTTCTGGGATAGGTAGATAGATAGATGCTCTTTATTGCACGCACACCAAAACAAAATATATATAACACACGAGAAAAACTTTTAATTGTACAATTTAGGCACCTTATCGCTTGTAGCGATCTCTACCAGACAACCTTTAGGTAGAGGAGAGTTGAATCAGAGTTGAAAGGGGAAGGCGGCGGAGAGTTTTTGAATGTGAATATTATAACAAGGTATGCTGTCTGTAGTACGCAAAAATACTTTTGACTTCCACTGCTTTTGTCGTCCAGCGATCCATATAAGCTGGATGACTTGTCCACCTCATCTAGCAACTAGCAGCAGCCCTCACCAGGTTGTGTGATTTTATATTGTTCTAGCTTTTCATACGCGGCTCTGCCTGCGTGAACGACACGCGATACAGAGCGGGCGAAATCCTGTGCTTAGCAGGTCATATAGGTTATTTTTATCGAGCTGCTGGACAGAGGTGGACGATTCTAAAGGTTTAATTTATCTTTGTACTAAATTTTGGAATTGCGGTTGAATCTACCTCCTAGTGGTCCACCCTGTGCAACGGCATCTTTAGTTTTCTAACCAATGATGACGGCTAAACAGAGCCTCATGCCGGAGTCCAGCGCCAAACAGTTTTTTTGTGTTCCGCTGGTGTGTGGGAGAACCAGTTCCATTTTCTGGGTAAGCTCGCTCCATCTTAGGCTTCTTCTTAACCGTAGAGTTAAGTATGTAGTCAAGAGCAAGCCCATTGATTATATAAAAAAAAACAAAATTAGGTCAGTTGTTTACGCGTGAAAGTATAACAGTCGACTGACAGACTGACAGAGTTACTTTCTTAGTTTTAATATTAGTAAGAATAAGGATCCTTGAATACTTTTTTTTTTTAATTTATTTAGGTTATCAAACAGTGAACACAATACATATAGATTAAATCTATACTTAATACTTAATACTTAATTACTTAATAATATAATAAAGCTGAAGAGTTTGTTTGTTTGTTTGTTTGTTTGAACGCGCTAATCTCAGCAAGTACTGCTCCGAATTGAAAAATTCTTTTTGTGTTGGATAGTCTATTTATTGAGGAAGGCTTTAGGCTATATAACATCACGCTGCGACCAATAGGAGCGAAGCATCAGTGAAAAATGATGCAAAAATAATCGAATTCTTATTAACAGAACTTGACGCGGACGACGTCGCGGGAAACAGCTAGTAATATTATAATGGTAAGACAGTGTTATTGTGTCACCTACAACATTAACCACAATTTATTTAACAGGTATGGAGGTGGTGATGCAATCGATCACCTCAATCATCAACTTTACAGCATTCGTGGTCATAGGCAGACAGTTGTGTTATTATTCGTCTTTAAAAGGTTGTCAGTTAAGTTCCTTCCCATGCAATATAAGGTTTCCAGAGTTTTTGCAATGTTGTCATGCTTTGTGGTGTTCATAGATGGTACCTACGAGGATGAAGCAACTTGTAGTTTCCAACTATTATTAGTAATAATACTAAATGCGAGTCAAATCCGTAAATACTGTATCTTTCATTTAAATGCAATAAAAATATATAAATAAATAAATAAAGTAAATATTATTATAATGTTCCTAAAGTCAAGAAACCAATATATAAAAACTTTTTTCTATTTTTTTATTTTCTTTAATTAAAAGTTGGTAAAAGATGGCTGTATTTGTCAAACTAACTAAGGCCAGCTGTTGAGAGATAGTTAATTGCACGAAATTTGTGTTCGTGTAATCTGCAGCGTCAGCCGAGCTGGCTTGTGTTTAGTTGGCCACTCCGGTGCTACTGCTGTTTTTATTTACTCAAAGCTTGTCTATTTAGACTAGATTTAATCTCGTTTGTGATGTTGTTTTGTTTTGGGGAATTCAGGGATTGTTGTACTAAACGTCCCGTTGGTCTGGTGGCTTAAGGTTTTAAGGTATCGTTCTGATTTTGATCCCCCCTAGGGTCAGGCAACAAAAATGTCGTATTTTCGAACTTTGTTCGGATTTGTGATCACCAACCCGCATTTGGTAAGCGTGGTGATCATGCCTGTTCCCACAATTGCAATTGTAACATAAATTCAATTGTGGAGGCTTTTGCCCTGCAGTGTGATGATTACCTACTTATGCGCTGCAGTGAGATGATTACTAAGTGCTACTCGTATTTTCTGGATAAGACCCTTGTAAAGTTTTCTTGTCGAATCTGTAGATTTCGTTTGTTTGTTTATTTTAAAATGGTCTTTATTCATCAATAAACAAAAAGTTACAAATATAGGAAAAAAGAAACACAAACTACAGTAACAAAGCGAAACAAATTACTTTATACGGGCTAAATAATAATTGGCATTTGAAAGCTAATTACATTTATATTTGCATAAGTGGTAAATTAATACAGCACGTTTGAAATCATTATCTGAAACTGAAATCAGACAGCCAAAAGTAAAACATTGTTTTGTGGCCCATTTGTATTGGGTGCACTTTTATAATAAGTAAAAGATTAGATTATTAAACATCTATTTTAACTAAATATGGGTAATAAATAAACAGAAATACGTTAGACTCGTCGGATTATAAACTGTCACAGAAAAGTAGCCGTATTTATGATGAAATAAATGTAATTTTATGGATTTGGAACTTTCGAATCCTAAAATAAGTGATATCATATTTCCTCATAGGTATCGTAAAGGAGTAGGTACCGCCAAAAGATGTGCAGCTGCAGCATCCTCTCTACACTATTAGCCATCACCGTTCGCCATCTTGCTTGATAAGCGTGATTGTGGCAAAATAATTTTTTGATTATAATTGTGTCCGACCGTGGAATAATGTAAGCTGTTGACGAATCATTTATTCGGATAAAATCAAATTAATATGTGGTCACACATAGTTCAAATTTCACTACAATAATTTAAACTTTTTTTGAATACGAATTATTGGAATCAGTGATTGGAAACGAACACAATCTTTTTCGATAACGTTTTTTTGCCCGTAGAATTCAAGTGCTTTGCTGGTCCTAAATTAACCTAACACCATTATTGGTTTGGGACCGTTCAGCGGCTTTCCTCGACCTTCACCAGTACATCGGTCCATCGTAAATGTAGTTATAATTATTTAAAGGTCGAAGCAACTCGATGCGGGCGTGGGACTAATCGTCGTGGAAATCTTAAAGCTCAGAAGATTTATCTATACTAATATTATAAAGCTGAAGAGTTTGTTTGTTTGTTTGAACGCGCTAATCTCAGGAAGTAAAGGTCCGATTTGAAAAAATCTTTTTGTGTTGGATAGTCCATTAGTCGAGGAAGGCTTTAGGCTATATAACATCACGCTGCGACCAATAGGAGCGAAGCATGAGTGAAAAATGTTGCAAAAATAATCGCGATCATAATAACGGACATTGACGCGGTCGAAGTCGCGGGGAACAGCTAGTAATTACATATTAATGAATATAAAATTAAGGTCAACAAGACAAAAAACAAGGATGAGAACAAAATGGACATCAGAATGGCATCCGCAAGATGGTAAAAAGACAGATGCAAAAAGATAGATACATAAAGAAAGTCGGCGGCTTCACTAATATGGGGAAAGCTAGAAACAGAAAAGAATAAAAGTTATTGGAAGAGGCTAATGTGCCAAAGTAACCGCTGATCTGGGAAACCAGATGGTTCAGTAGTCGTGGTAGATAAAATGTTGGGACGTCTAAAAGTTCCTTCTAGCGCCTATTTGCAGACATAATATTTTTCAATATTGATTACAATTAAAATACAATCGCTACTGCTAGTCAAATTTTGTCACCTTTCATCGATTCAACTATCATTCATAATTTGCATCATTTGAATTATGTAATTGATAAAAATTAAGAGTTACTTGCAATCTTCTCGAACTTATCTGGATCCATTATTAAGCTTATGCTATCGAATTAGTATTTTTACAAAATGATAACAGGAAAAGTGTTTTGTTCCCTTAATTACCGATTGATGTAATAAGTGCCTATTTGAAATTGAGAAGTTGCGTACAAGGATTAATTATCTCCATTATATTATCCCAAAAACATTTAACCTTTATCTAATTATGAAAGGTAGAATAACAAGTTTATTCTTGTATAAAAGATTCCTTTCCTTTCTATTTCTGGAATGTTTATCCGGTAAACAGATACGAAATAACAAAACAAGGAAGGAATAAAACACCAAGAGTGATTAGTCAATTAATACCGTTGTTTACCTGATAATATAATTGATAAATCATTAACGTATGTCGGAGTATATTGTTTATTATTTATCCTCCTTTTTCTAAGAATCCCTTGGTTACATTTTCTTTTTTGCATACTGTAATAGATATAGTCCACGAAGTACGGTCAATTAACGTTTGTAGGTAGGGTAGGGTAGTTTGTAGTAATATTATCTCTCCAAAATTAGATTTAAATACAGGATGAAATTTTAACCACTTTTCAAAATTTTTATATGCGTTCAGTATCGTATTTAAAGCCTATTTATGAAGTAAAAAATGAAAATTAAGTTGTCACCCGAAAATATTTTTCGCGATATAGTTTTCAATTTGTACGGTCCCAGACCTGTTAAGGTATAAAGGGAAACACAAAAACTTATGAATAGTATTGTAATGAATAAATGAGATGCACATCGCGTAAAAAAAGTGCTACTAGGATGCATTATCAATTTTATTTTATTTTTGGTGGACACTTTCAAAGTGCTTTATCTTCACATTTTTGTACTGGGCTATACCAAAAGAAAAAATATGTCATTTGTTCTTTGCCTCGTAGATTGCTATATTAAAATTTGGAAAGTGGTTAAAATTTCACCGTGTATATGACGTATACAACTATAAGTGGTAGTTGATCCATTTTTATCATACGAATAATCGCTGTATACAAGTATATGTACAATATCTCATAAATTAACAAGAAAATGTGAAATTGATTCTGCAATCTGCATTGTTGTAAGTAAAGTAAAGTAAAGTAACAGCCTATAATCATCCCACTTCAGGGCAAAGGCCTCCATCATTGAATTCAAGTTACTACAACAATGATGGGTGTACTGGTATAATCACCACGCTTGCCAAATGCGGGTTGGTGATCACAAACCCGAGCAACTTTTTTTTTTGTTTTCCGGCCTGGGGATTGAACCTGGGACCCCGAGATCTTGGCCCGGTATTTAAACCACTAGACCAACGGGGCGTTTTAACTGCATTGTTGACTACGTCCGCGTCAATTTCTGTTATTATGAAAGCGATTATTTTTGCAACATTTTTCACTCATGCTTAGCTCCTATTAGTCGCAGCGTGATAGCCTAAAGCCTTCCTCAATAAATGGACTATCCAACACAATAATAATTTTTCAAATCGAACCAGTACTTCCGGAGATTAGCGCGTTCAAACAAACAAACAAACAAACTCTTTAGCTTTATAATATTAAGTATAGATTGACTATAAAAAGTATTGTTATAACAATAAAATATAATCATGCGCTCTTTTTATCGCAGTTACGTAAACTTATTAGAAGTACTTATTTTTATGTAGCAAGTTGGTAGCAAGCCAATTTATGACCTTTGTGGCGGAGAGGCGTTTTCCCGTTTTCCATGAAACAAGTGCTTATAGGTAATACACGTAGTTACTTAATTTGAGATCAGAACATATATTTAATATACAGGATGAAATTTTAACCACTTTCCAAAATTTTTAGAGGCGTTCAGTATCGTATTCAGAGCCCATTATTGAAGTAAAAAATGTAAATCAAGCTTTCACCCCAAAAAAAATATTTTTCGCAATATAGTTTTCCATTTTTACGGTCTTAGGCCTGATAAGGTATAAAGGGAAAAGCAAAAACTTATGAATAGTATCGTAATAAATGAATAAGATGCGTATCGCGTAAAAAAAATGTTGCTAGGCAGCCGTATTAAAAATTTTAGATTTTTTGCGGACATTTTCTAAGTGCTTTATCTTGACATTTTTGTATTGGGCTATACCAAAAGAAAAAATACGTCATTTGTTTTTTGTCTCGTAGATTGCTATATTAACATTTGGAAAGTGGTTAAAATTTCACCCTGTATGTCATTATCTATTTTTCTTTCTTGTTTCCATCCATTCGTTATATTTACGGGGACAAGTAACTGCACCAGGACACAAAGGAACATTAACTGACCGTTTACCAGGCTGTTGCAGTTTGTTTTGCTGTTTCAAACCATCCAGGAACTTAACATTTAAACTTTTATTGGCTTACATAGCTCGAATATTTATTATTTAACAGTACCATCAATACTTTACGATGAGAGTTATTGTGTCAAATATGCCCTCGGCAGCAGAAACTGACATTTGCGACCTTATCTCTGTTGGCATAAGGTTAATGAATCTGCCACTTTTAATGTTGACCTACCTAACAACCTCCATAAACATTGGAAAATGTTTCGCTCTTGGCATAAAATTTTACAGTTTTGTGTTTATCGATGTTGTAAGTAGGCATTGATGTTTTAGTAGGTGTGTAGGTACTTCATGTTCAATATTTAATTACAACGATACTTACCTGTTTAGACGACAGAAAATAAACTCTATAATTTGCGAGTGCAACATTTTGATCGATAGATCTTTAGCTGTCTTTATAGACACCATTTCTTTTGGTGTTTTATTTAGCGTTTGGCATTCACTTGAGTCAGTCGAAAATTTATATTCATGGAATTGTATTTTCAATCTTCACTGTAATTGAAAGCTTCACCTTGTCGCAATAGGTACCTATACTAATGAGGAAGATAATATTCAAACTCATCTTATGAACAGCTATAACCAAGCACTCATCAGCTTGGTGGGTCGGTGATCCATTGGCCACTGGCCAGTGGTAGGGAAAAGACGATGCTGCCAGTTTCCCTTCTGGCAATACTTTACTTTAGTCGCCTCTTGCGCCCATGAGATAAAAGGTTTGGTCTATCCTATGTTGCTGTCGACACCACACGACTAGAGAAATATATTCACATATTAAAATATAATATAATATTAATATTTTTCAGACGTACCACTCTGGGCCATCTAGTCCCAAATAAAGCTACTACTAGTAGCTTGGGTTATGGGTAGGTACTACTTGACAACCGATAAACTTACATATAATTTTTTTTTTTTAATTGTGTACTTACTAAGTCATAGTGAACACCCAGACCAGTACAAAAAGACATGTTCATGCACACAAATATATGATGAATACGGGATCGAACCCATGGCTCAGAGGCAGCGTTTAGGGAAATCTACCACTGATCCAACTGGTCGTCATAATAGTTAAGTTAAAAAGACAGATATTTATACATCTTAGAAGTTGTTGCTCGCGACTTCATAGGTACGTGTGGAATTACAAACAACCCCACGAGAACTGTATTTTTTCCACAATAAAAGTAGCTTATTTGCTATTCTAGCGTAACGAAATCCGGATTCCGGATCCGCATTTGCCGTTTTGGCGTGATTAAGTATCAAACATATTTACTTTTAAGTTATACATAGTTTCCTATTTCAAAATAATTATAATAATCGCAATGGTACTAATTAATTAGTTAATAATTAATATTTCCAAAAAATAATAATTATGGCAATGGTACTGATTAATTAGATCTTATCGTTAAAATGTTCATTTGAATTGTAGTTCCTGTTTACCGTCACAAATTTACTTTTTTTAACCTATTTGTAGCTTCGCCCAAATATCATTTCGGTCGTATATCATTGTCAACTGTTCGAGAATGACCTATGGCACCTTTGAACATTTTTCATTTTAATTTGTACAATAAATAAATAATATAAACAATAGAATAGAAATAGAATACTTAGTAATAAATTTATTCAGTACCACAACAAAATTTCGCAATAATTAAAATTAACAACAACACCTAAAACACATGGTACTTACTAAATATACTAAATAGGTATCTACTTAGCATATTATTATGTTGCGGCCTAAAGGATGCCACGACGCCTAATAATGATTTATTGTTGGCGATAAACCCGTAACATCTTAAATAATTATGCAAAAGCGATAGTTTGAAAGTAGTTATTTATCGTCTGTTACAAAAATGCTTTGAGAGACATGTTACTCGTAGATTATGAAGATCTAACTTAAACATTTTTATATTTAATTTTTTTGTTATTAATAAGTACTTTCATTTTCTTTTTATCTGTGTAAATAATAATAAACTTAGCTTAGCTTAAATATGATTATTATTAGATTTAAGTATATTTATTTGTATTACGTTTGATACACAATCTAACTAATCTGCACCACGTCACCCCTACTCCACTAAAATAAGTTTTCCTTTTCTACCCAAAGGTTGTCTGGTAGAGATTGCTTTTAGCAATAAGACCGCCTATTGTACGGATGTGTCTCAATGTAATTTATTCTACCTTTGTTTTGTGCAATAAAGTATTATCTATCTATCTATCTATCTATCTTAGCAAATAACTCAGAGTTCAGTGAATGTACTGCAAATAGCGTGTAATAGATAAGCTGCAGGCTGTTCTGTAGAAGGCTTCATGATAATGCGCGAACGGTAAGTTTCATAAGAACGGGAGGGTTGAAATTCTCAACTCTTGGGACTATTTGCGTCTATGGCATAAGCGATTGGAGATTAAGAGATTTAATATCATCATTGCCGGTTCTCTTTTAAAGGAGTTAAAATAATTACGATAAGATTTTTAATATCCTAAATTAAAAAAAATACTTATATTTCGACATTATACAAAATTGATCTGCAGAGACTATGTCGGTGAATTTTTATTGAACACGTGAACGTCGTTTGGCGTTGACTCGCAAAAATACTCTTTTTAATTTTTACATCAAAATCCTAAATAAAAAGCTAATGGATATTTTAATTTATTGTCGTTTAAATACTGTCTAAAGTCTAACTAAACCGTTGTTACAAGACGCAACGGGCCGTCAGGCAGTTAGGCTGTAAACTAGCGGACTTCTATCTATTGTACCTATATTTCGAATTCCAAAATTTGAAAGAAATATTATTACAAATATTTAACATACAGGTTATTAGAAAATGCAATTCTTTGAATAAAAATTCCAACTGCATGAGGTGACTGAACCCACGACCTGCCGATTTTCGGGTGACTCTCTAACCATTGAGATATCTAGTTAGGGGGGTTAGGGGGGGGTTGTGGGGTGACAAATTTCTTTAAGACTTAACGCTGTAAGCCAGCGGAGTTTCATCGATGTTTTCGGATAGTACCAGGGCTCGGAAACGTTATTCAAAATAACGTTTTTGAAACGTTTCTGGCAATTCCTTGTTCAACATTTTGTTCGGAACAAAAACGAAATGAGAACGTAATGTGTGAACATATTTAACGGTTCATTCCGTAGAGAGCTGAACTGAGAACTGTTCATATTGAAATTAAATGGCTAAAAAGTTTTATTGAGCAAGAACGATTTAAAATTTCGTTTTCCGTCAAAACGTTTTTTGTGATTCGGCTCGAACATAAACGGAACACTTACAATTTAGGTATTTAAGGCGAACACGTTTCCAAAAATATAACGTTTTCCGAGCCCTAGATAGTACCTCCAATATCAGAGAGTAATATTTAATAATCTAGGATTAAACAAAATTTTAATCTTTAAAACTGTACTTAAGCAAATAAATTAAAAATACAATTCCTCGAATTTTATTAGGCAGTTGAATTTTTTTACTCAAGGAATTGCATTTTCATTTTACACTAGCAATTGATTTGCTAAAGGCACAGATTATTAGAGTTGTTTGCTTGAGTTCGTCACTTGGACCATTCCCTAAGTTGGAGCTGATCAGTAGCAGGTGGCGCAACTTGCTGTTTCGCGACACATCGATACCTGCACCGGGTTCCCCGGGAATACCGGGAGCATACTGCAAATTAACTATTTACATCTTATGGAAATTGCGTTCGCTTTCAAATATATTTGGTGTTCAATAAATAAACACATAAATTGAGACTATATGATGCCAAAGATTAAAACTTAAGGTATGGTCTTAATATAGGTACAGGGTGTTAAGTAAAGGGTATAACAGGCAGAAATGCTTATGCTTATAAGTACTATGGTGAAATCAGAAATTTTATATCATAGTAAATAAAACAACATTGTTTTACTCGCATTTGTACTAAATTGGTAGGGTATAATAATATTTCATTTAAAATTTTTGCGTAAACCATACTAGATGCTCTTTATGATAATTTTGTTCAGAGTTTTCAGAAGTTTTTTTTTTACTTCAAAAAATTATATTACTTTACTACTTTACTTTAGGATACTCTGCAAACCATGATTTGTTGTTTAATTTAATTCTGTAAATATTGTATTTAAAACGAAGTTGGCACTAGATAATATGTAAGCATTGTTTAACTCGATGTGTTCGGCGCTTAATGTATTTTCGCCTAGTCTATGGTTAATTGCGAGGACCTGTTATTGGCTTTCTGATACCTATCTGTTATTGTTTTTTATGTTGCATTAGCTGTTGGTCTTCCGATTATTAAATCAATAAATAAATAATTAATAAATAAATAAAAATATAAATTAGGTTTCATTATAAAAATGTTACCTAAGAATGCACCTTTTAGTTCCAACCTTAAGGGGCCTACTGGAGCTATGTGCTGCCCGCAATTGATTTAATTTTATTACTTCTAAACAAAACCAATTCTTAAAAAACTAGAACAGTATTACCTTAGCAAATTACCTCTAGTATTTATTTTTGGGCCCGTTCATGGCTTCATTTTGAACCCTGAGTTGAGAGGTTAACCAGAAGCACTCTGGAAATTCCGGTTTGGTGTCGGATTCTGGCTGGATGATGGTCGCAAGCCAGGCGGCCCCTTGCGGAACCTACCACCGTTTTGGAAGGATCACTCAGCCGTCACCGCAGACTGTTACAGACTGTGGATGGTGGACTGCTAAGAGGTGGATCTCACCTAACCCTTGGTAAAGAAAAGATGGTGCTGAGCGTCCTTTTTCGGAGGTAATCCTTTGGGCGCCTCTTGATACACTCACAGGACAGAAGGTATGGTGCTATCATACCGGCAGCCCGTATTAGCAGAAAAAACCCAGTAATAGCGTCTTCTCTGAAAATGTTGGAGAAAAAACGCAAAAGTGCGACGTCTCGTCATTTTAAAATCTTCAAATCCCAGCTTACCCAGTTTAAGCATTTTGTTCAAGGACCTTGTATTTAACAAGTTTATTATTGCCGTTTTATTGTGGTCTTTATTATTTATTCAGTAACTTATTTATTTCAACATCCGAATACAAAAGAGGAAAACCGATGGTAGAAGCTTTCTACACTATTCCAAAAAGTAGCCAATCTAGCGGTACTTTGAGTTAGCCGCCGCAAAAGCGGCAAATTGAAGTAAAAGGGAGCTCGATGCGCTAACCCATTTTCTTTGTTGGCTTAGTACAAGTTGTGTGCACAGGAGCAATAGCCAGAAGGCCTACTCTCTAAGCACGAAGTTAGTGGTTTCGTCTCGTATAACGGACATTTGGTACTCCGTACCACTTACGAACCTTTGTTTCGTTCGGAGTTTGGACGAAGAACGAATGATAAGAAAAACGGACGCTTAAACTTACTCTCCAAGCGTTTTAGCCCGTCCGTAATGTTGAATTTGACACTTCTATCATCGTAACTTTATGTCAGTTGAAACGACAACTAAATAGCTATCGTTCTGGCTTACGAATGGAAATTCAAAAACTTTATTTGTGATTATACTGCCATTTTCATATGTGGAAATTGTAGAGCAAGTTAGTAAAGAAGAGGCGCAAACGACGCAAATAGTGTCGTGTGGTGCCGGCACATCAAAATAATAAATATAGCCTCTTCTTTTCCTATGGATGTCGTAAGAGGCAACTACAGAGAGGCCGCATTTTCTTTCTACTATTGGCTGAATTTTAATCTCTAATCCACCTGCCAAGCGTGGCGAAAAGGCAAAATCAACTTCTTAAAGAGATAGAGACTACGTCCTGCAGTGGACTAATCTATGCTGGTTATGATGATGATAAAGTGTTCCCAGTAGTGATTTCATTGTTTAGTAGATATAAGTGCAATAAGAAATAAATATAACAATTCCGTAATTTTTCTCCCGTGTTTTACACAATTTGTGTATTAGAGAAAAGAAACCTCTACAAATAACAGTAAAATATCATAATACATTTAGCAGTTATTATATTGTATTCTCAAATAAAACATCATACTATAATCAACAAACAATATGTTATATTTGAATAAGTAATATAAAATCAGTAAAAAACATTAACTCACAGGACACTTTTATTTAAACTACATGAGATTACCTTTTATATTAATTTTAGAACTTATTGTTTATCAAGATTGCCAATTTGGTCTGGTCAATCACCAATTATCTTGCCAAGCGTGGTGATAAAGTTTAATTCATCTTTTCAAAGAGGTGTACGTCCTGTAGCGGACTTACCTATGCTGGTGATGATAATGAAGTATTTCCAGTACTTAGTGGTTTTATTGTTCAGTCGATATCAGTGCAATAAGAAAAAATTATAACAATCAAGCTCTTTGTCGCCTGTGTTTTATATAATTTATGTTTTAGAATGAGGGACTAAAATCATTAACCTCCATTTACAATATACAATAATACTGATAATTGAAATATTTATAATACTTCTTGTATTTATTTAAATCATGCAATTATTATATAGCATTCTTAAATAAAACATCATACTCGTCAAATATGTTATATTTTATTTTAAAATAAATTCACAGAACAGTATAACTCAAAATAAATGAGGTAACCATGTGTATTAATTTTAAGTAATAAACATAACTATGGACCTCAATAAAGACATTTTTTAAAAACAAACACGTTTATTTCTAACCTCCAATCTTTGCATGAAACAATGTATTACATAGACACATTTTCCTCACTTTCTAATTAAATTTGAAATGAGAGTCTCTTATATATGAATTCAGTCTCAATAACATAAGTCTAATATAAATTTACACACAAGTTACACTTTAACAATGCACATTTTAATTACAGTGTAAGCGTGTAATTATAATGAAATCTTTAAAAAGTCTAAATAAGACAAACATCTTAATAAAATTTCATTTTCAACATTTTAATTAGCTTCTATATTGCTAGAAGCATACATATTTTAGTATTTTATATCGATGACCGGCTTCAAATAATCTTGAAAAATTTGATTATCAATTTACATAATGATGAATACTTGAAACAATGCAAGATACAAACAGTTTGTCTTATTTATAAATTTATTTCAGAATGAACATTCAATTTAAACTACTAAAATGAACACTTTAATCTGTCTCAAAATAACATACCGATTGTCTTACTTATCAATCTAAGTAAAATATAAATATAATGTACAACTCCATCTCCTGAAGCTTGACTTGCATAGTCAAGCGTTTTTATTTGGTGGTTATAAAGCTTGAAAATAAAGCATGCGTATCAACCAGCTAGGCCCACTGTAGAAATTGAGATCTGTAAATAAATCAAGATGATTAAATAATAAATAATACAATTTTGAGCAAGACATATACCTAAATTACTTCTGGAGGTTATATTAATTATATTATGGCGAATATTTAATTAGAAAAAAGTAGCAGGTGCCGGGTTGGGTAACCCTTAAATCACCTCCCATAATCCCCATTTGCTACTCCGATTGAATGTGGATATCTTACGCACAATGGTATATTACAATGTTAATAGTAAATAATTGCTTGATTTACCCCGGCTAAAGAAGTATTTTGAAATGCAAATAAGCTTACCTTTTGCAAATAATTGCAGATTTTGTTGAAGTACGTCTACAAAGTATTCATCGAGTTTTATTTAATGAGTGTCTTCACTCATCGGCACTTAAAATAATCCATGGACCAAGTTACGTTTTTCCTCCATAAAATTGTAGGCTTTTCCTTTCTTTATGTTAAATTAATAGTTTATTTTGAAATAAACTCTCACGTATGAAACTTCAAATTTTGTTTAGCAATTTGATAGCATAGATTATACAGTGACGTTTCATTTATCAATTTCCCACAGATAAAAAAATAGCTTAGCTATAGACAAATTTAGAAAAATGGTTCAAATACTATTTTGAGGTATGATTTATATTTATTGGGATATATTTAATAATAATATAATGTTTTTAAAACCAAATTGGGTAAATTAAGCCATAAAAATGCAAAACTAGAAAACCGGTAAAAACCCTTAGAATTTTACGACACTATCGTCAAGCATCATTCATTCACGAATATTGTCTATGGTTCCGTTCGATACTCGTTAGTCCGAAAACAATAGAGGGTAAGGTTTACACCTTTTGTTCGGGCTACTGTCGTTCGGGTTCTTAACTTCGTTGACGGGCTTAGAGAGTAGGCCTTCAGGGACGAATTTAGTTGTGAATTTGTTGTACTAATTTAGTTCTAATGGATATCCCACTGGCTGACAACTGTCAAAGTTTCATCTCTTGCCAACGTGCTCGTGAGTCAGAGTCTCACCTTTTTTCTGGATTTAAGTTAGTTACCTCAGGGGTGTAGGTAGCTGAGATCCAAAAATCTGGTATTATATGATATAATATATTACATATAATATCAGTATATAAACTTGAAAAATTTTGTCTCAGGCGGGACTCGAACCCGCATCTCCTCCTCCATTGCGAGGAGATGCGGGTTCGAGTCCCGCCTGAGACAAAAAAAAATTTTTCAAGTTTATATACTGATATTATAAGTGCAATTAAGTTGCTAAAATATCAAATAAAGTAAATATATTACATACTTGAAATAATACATTTTAGTATAGGTACATAAGTAGGGTCGTCATACGATTATACTTGAAAATATGATTGACTGTTGCCGTTTCCTGTTATTTTGTCTTCAAAGCGATGAAAATATATTTACTAACTAATTAAACTGTTTCAAAAGAGTGCAAGATGCGAGATCCTTTATACCTTGATCAAGCTCTGTCCCAAAATCGATTTTTAGCGGGCGTCTACTAACTAGAAACTATCTCGATATCCGTGCCAAATTACATCTTTGCACATCAAGTGGTTTTTGAGATATCCCACTTGATAAATAGAGTTCAGCTGGTAATATGTTTATTAATAAGTGCAATAATGAACAATTTCGCAATAGACAGGTACAACTTGTACCTACGAAAAACAAAGCTTTCCGTGTACCTCTAGATATCATACCTACATAATTGACTGTTTTTTAAACAATTGAATATTATTTGAGGTCCTGAATCCGGCTCTAGTAATACTTTTCATGGCCTGAAATAAGAATTGCAATGGTTTTAATGAAAATATATACGAGTATAGAGTATACCGCCAACTTAGTGATTTAAGTTTTGCCTTAAATAACATTATGCAGGTCATGAGTTAGATTTTTGCCCCCCGGACCACCTGTACCATTAGACAGTACCATTGGTGGTACAAATGGTACTGATTTATCCCTCTAGTACAATTTATTGTACAAAATACAATACCAAAATATCCCGGTGCACCACCTGTACCATTAGTCAGTGCCATTTGATGGTACAAATGGCACTGATTTATCCCACTAGTACAACTGTAAAACAACATCCTTCTTAGTGATATTTTATTGTTTCCTAGCCGCAAATTACTTATAATTTAAAAAAAAAAGATTAATAAAAATATATTTTTTTTAAAATTTAAAAAAATAAATAATTTAAAAAATATTTATAAAAATCAATCATTATTTTAGAAATTATTATTATTTTAGAAATAAAAAATAGATAAATAAATAAATGAAAAAAATTAAGATAGTAAAATAAAGGTTACTAATAAAATAAAGTAGTGCAAATTATTGTACAATCACGTTTTTTATTGAAGTAATGTCGAGAGTCACGCTTGTATTTATTTCCCTGGTACTATTGGGATCAATCAGTACCATTTGTACCACCAATGGTACTGTCTAATGGTACAGGTGAACCGGAGGGGATTTTTGCACGTCTAGATTTTTATGACTTAATATTGTGGACTGATTTTAACTATTAATATGGCAGCGATGGTAGTGGCAGCCATTGGGGTGATCTATTTAGTTAAGGACCTTTTTGGCTTATTCTTTGTCTACCATTGCGAATTTGATTCCCATATTTGTATTGGACTTATAACGTCGCTTTTTTTTCGTTTTCAAATATGTTTTTGCAGGTTTCAGACTGTGTAAAATAGGAAATTTTAGTATATATACTTGAAAAATTAAGTCTAAGGCGGGACTTGAACCGGCATCTCTCGCAATATTTAATTAATTGCAAAATATTTGTATATAATTACTGGAGATGCTGGTTCGAGTTCCGCCTGATATTATACTGATATTATAATTGCAATTAAATTGCTAAAATATCAAATAAAGTGTAGGATATTTTGTTTAGTGGAAATTATATTCGAGTTTTTAATTAATTACCACAATCTATTACTAAACTCTCCTGTTTATTTTAACAGCGGCTACCACAATTTTAATGATAATCATGATGATAAAAAACTCAATTATTTCAATTTTATTACAACCAATTTTCTTTTGGTAGTTGTAGAATAAACATTGGGACGAGCAAAAATTATTTACAAGGCAAGTTTTCAGAAAAAAGGATTTTCTGATATTTCAGTAACTTTACAACGTTTTTACTATGTACGTCGTCTACTACTTTATCTTAAGGTTTGTAATCACAAATGCTTAAACTGCTTAACATTTTAATATTTTAATATATTTCAGAGCGCTGCTGGACAGAATCTTAATAGAAAAGAAGCGATATTCGTCTTGCTTGATTGGCTGGTTCAAAAAAAGCGATATTCGTCTCACTTGATAGGCTGGTTCGTAGTTTGACTATAGCAGAGAGAAGACACTGCTGCTCGCTTTCCTTTAGTCGTCTCAAACGACAGCCACAGGGCCCTTAGAGCCGTGCCACACGACGCGCCGCACCGCAAGCATTTTGTATGCCAGCAGCACCGCTCCGGCGCCTCTCACCATACAAAATGCTTGCGGTGCGGCGTCATGTGGCACGGCTCTTATTCAGCTATTTCAAAGGGGACTGCCGTTTCTTTGCTCACCAGTTGGCGCCACTGTAGACTGAGGTCCGGAGGTATAGCTGTCAAAGGCGATTGGCGCCGAAACAAAGTGTTATATCTTGAATCTAATTAAGGTTATATTGTTTATAAATAACTATCTTGATATCAACAAACTAACTTCTGAAATAGTTGCTCTTGAGGCCGCCTATTTTTGCGCTTTTTCTTAATTCCGCTTTTAAAGCGTTCACATTAATCGCCAAATAATCCATATTTGCGATATTTTACGAAGGAGATCACTTTCCAGCAGGTAAATTAAAGAAATTATAATTTAGGCAACAAATTCCGCTAAAACCAGTACAAAGTGAATGATATTGGACCTCACGCCTCTAGTGGCAAATTCACTAGCGATAGCCCCCATTGCAGTTCGATCGTGATTGAATTCTACGATTATGCGTAGTATGGGCTAAATGTCAAAATCGTCTAATTCAGTCACGATTGAACTCCAATTGAAATAGTTGAATAAGGCCCCAGGTCGAGAAGTGTTGCACCAGCACATTTAGTATATCATTTTAAGCCGCCACCGCACGTCACTTCGCCCAAGTAAAAGGGCGAAATATACTTACCCCCGTATTTATAAACAAGTAAAAGTAATTACTTGACTACAAGTAATTACTTGAGAGACAATTTGTATGCCTTAATCAAGAAATTACTAGAAGTTATAACTACCAAAAGTTACCATTTTCAGCCAAATAATATGACTATTAATGGTGACCAATTTCTTTCACTTAAGCACTAGGTATGAACACTTTAAGTTATGACTTTCTTAAGCAATAAGTAATTACTTCTTTATAAATACGGGGGTTAGACCCAAGTTCGCCAATTCTTAAACAGCCGGTAAACATAGTGACGATTAATTTGACACAATTCCCATACAAAAAATGTCAAATAATATTTTAAACGCTGTTTAAAACTTAAACGTCTGTTGGTGAACACTACCCTTAGTATTTATCAAATAATCAGCGCAAACGTTGACGTAACATAAATAAGTAAAGTGTGTACTTTTGTTTAGTGAGACAGATGTACGTAATTTACATGGCGCGACTTAAGGGCCGTCTACATCTCAGGGTTGAACATCTGGGCCCCATCGATCTAGTTGTTGACTTGGTACGTATTACTGACTCCACGTTTTAAAAGGATAATAATACTGACAGAGTAAGCTACAAATTTTGATTAGGCTTCTGGTTACGAACCGCGTCTGTTTGATTCTGACTTGAAATTGGATGGATTTTTTTTTAAATTATATAAAAATAACTTAATAAAGAACTAGTATCTTTTCCGTGCAAAGTGCAGATAATTATTTTCTTTATTAGGAAAGTGAATCGATCCGTTTTGAAATATTCAATAGTTTTGTTACTTAATCCCTCAACCTCCAGGAGGCACTCGGGTGCCACGATAACAATTGATTTCAATTGTGTCTGGAATAACTCACGATCGAGGGACTAACAAAAAAAAAAGATACAACCTGACTGATCAATACAACCAAAATGTCAATGGAAATGCCTGTGTCCAGCAATGGACTGATTCATGCTGGGGATAGTGACAATAAAAATGAAGGGTTTTAGTTAAAAAAAAATTCTTAATTATTATTTCATAGTTAAGGCCTCTCTAAAAGAACTTGCTTAAGCAACAACGCTTGTCAGAGTTTTCTGACCGAACTAGATTTTCTACGAATCCTTATTTTATCAAAGAAAATGATGGTTATTCTAGTGTTGAGTTACGTGCGGATGTCCCAAAAGGCTTTTTAGACAATTTTCTTGTAGTTGACGTGGAGTGCCTGGCATTATGTGCATAAATACGGGACCTCTCCAGGCGAGGGTTAAAATGCCTCGCGGCGACGAATTTCTTCGAGTCCCATCCTAGGAGTTCACCAAACGATTCTTCTTTGAAAAAATACGCATGACAAGTTTTCAAGTATTTTTACTAGTAAATTTTATTGTCTTTACTTTAACTATGACCTATTAAAATGAATGTACCTATTGTTTTTATGAAATATTAATTAATTTTAGTTAGTGAAACGTACTTTCCGGTAACTTTTTGTGAATATTTGTATTATTTTAATACAAATATTCACAAAAAGTTACCGGAAAGTAGGTTTTACAAGAAATGCAAACTGTTGCAAGAACAATTATTTGAAGAATTTTTTGCTTATAAATACTTATTAAATCTTAGCTTCCGGTAACACCCTCTGGGTTAGTGGACCGATCTGTATTAAGTAGTGTATAAGTAGTGATAGTTCTATAAATTTCGGGAGTAATAAACGCCTGCTTACAATGACAATTAAAAGGAGTTTTATGAAAATATAATTTTACTGGGTTATTAAAACACCATACTATACGACTGACAAGCAAAGACACGAATGACGCAGAAGTTTCATAACCTGCCGATAGTAAAGCAACATGAATTTGCTAATAAGTAATAAAATCCCTATACTATGAAAATAATTAAGACACTACGGTTCGACAACCTCCGTAGCGGAGTGGCGTACACACTGCAAGGTGACGCCTGCTCTAAGGTTCCGGGTTTGATTACCGGACGGGTCAATATAGGAAAAGAGTGAGACGGCCGCCTGACTACACAGCCAACAACGCCTTAAATTTCAACATCCCCGGCCCCCAACGAAGAGGTAGACCGAAAACAAGGTGGTCTAACGTAGTAAAACGAGATCTCGCTGCCTGCAACGTCACTGTGAGCGACACATCCGACAGGGGGAGGTGGAGAAGGAAGACGAGAAAGGCAGACCCCACCACCAAGTGGGAATAGAAAATGCCAGAAAGAGAGAGATTTTTATAACCCACCAAACGTAAAGCAACTTCAATTTGTTAATTATTCATTCAAATTTCACTAGTACCTATGCATAACTTTAATCAATATGGCGAAGCGGAAAATTTCTAAGAAAAAATCTAATGAACTAATTTATAATTTAATCCAAGTTTAACCACTTACCGGGGCCATTGTTAAAAACGTTAAAAATTACGAGGCCGGGGCGCTGCGGTGTCTGCGAGCGATATCCACTTAATTGGCTTTTGTACCTGAACGGCGGCACCCGTCTTCCATTCGAAGGTTTCTGCAAAGCGAAAAGAACAGAAAATTATATTAGGTTCCGTAAAAGTAGTAGTTATTGAGGAAAACAGGTGTAGGTAATATTGAACTGCTACTACTGATATTTGGACTGTTGTGTTCTGCTTCGGCGTACAATAAAGATTATGTTCAACAATAATGTAATACCTTCAAATTATAAGTTGTAGGAAGATTATATTCAGTTCAATTATTTATAAATCCTAAAAAATAATAAATCAAATTGATTAATACATTGTTAAATGTTTCCGACGGTCCTAAGCAGTCCTAAGTCCGTAGAAGTATGTAGAGAAAATTATATTTATGTGTTGTTGGTCTTTGACTTGTAAGTAGGTAGATAATTTGTCTCCACTAGCTGCGACCGAGTCTCGAGTGAATGATCTTTACGTAGCTGAGTTTGTGCGCGTCACAGCGTGCTTTAATTTAAATCTTTTGTCTCATTGGCTATAATAGCTTATTTGTGATTTCTTGCTGCTTAGCTTAAGCAAATAATATTCTTTGGCTTAAGTTACCTGATTGTAATTATGCTGTTGAGACAAATAAATAGTTTTATTTATTATTTATATATTTAAATAGTCTTAATCAATATTTTTATTTTTCAGAGATTTTTTTGGCCAATATAAAAACAACCGTGCCATGATGTTATGCATAATGGTTAGATAACGTGGGCTTCGGTTTAAAGTGGTTCAAATTGCACCGTGTATACCTGCTAACTGGTTAAGGGGACAACTAGAGCTAATTGCTGCCCTAAATTGATTAAATTTTATTACTTCTTTAAAAAATCAATTCTCAAAAAACCAGAACAGTATAATTTTAGAAAATTACCTCTCTCTAGTCTCTCTAGTTTTTAAAGCAATATTTTTATTATTGTAAAATTTCTTCATTTGACAATATAAATACAGGGTGAAATTTTAACCACCTTCCAAATTTAAAAAAATCTATCTACGAGACAAGAAACAAATGACGTATTTTTTCTTTTGGTATGCCCAGTACAAAAATGTCAAGATAAAGCGCTTAGAAAAAGTGCGCCAAAAATCTAAAATTTTTGGTACGGCCGCCTAGCAACTCTTTTTTACTGAATGCACATCACATTCATTTATTACGATACTAATCATAAGTTTTTGATTTTCCCTTTATAGCTAAACAGGCCTAAAACTGTAAAAATTTAAAACTATATTACGAAAAATATTTCGGGTAAAAACTTGATTTACATTTTTTACTTTATAAATAGGCTCTGAAAACGATACTGAACGCCTTCAAAAATTTTGGAAAGTGGTTAAAATTTCATCCTATATAATCATACCATGATGTCATACAATGGTTAGATAAACGTGGGCTTCTTTTTACAGGTAGTTCAAATTGCACGGTGTATACCTGCTAACTGGTTAACGGCCGGTTCCAATAACCTATCTATCTTCAATTTTGGCCTATCGGAGATAGGAAACAGTTTCTATCTCTGTTTTTGCCGTCCAGAGAAACAAAGACAGAAGTTGTTTTCTATCTCCGATATGCCAAAACTGAAGATAGATAGGTTATTGGAAATGGCCGTAACGCGACTTCGTGGAATTTTGTATTTGAAACTATCCCTTGGATTACATACTTTTTTCCCGATAAAAAGCAGTCTATAACCTATAATGCAGTTAAATTTAATCCCAAGCCTTTTTGACGTGATTGGGTAAGAAACATCCATCCGATATTTCGTATTAAAATTTGTAATATTTGTGAGCTTGTTTTTGTAATAATTTTATTCAAGAAAAGAAAAACCAACCTGTTTACTTATACATTCGATTGGTACTTGTCATTTTTAAAAAATACAGCTTTTCATCTTTACAGTTAGGTTTATTTGATTTATTTGTTATGGTAAAAATTACATTCATAGTGCTTAGAATAATAACACCTAGAAACCGAATATATGCACGAAACACGCGCAACTAAAACTAAGCCATATCTGGCTTACTTCGTTCCGTGAGCTGTCAGTGCTCAACGTCACGCTAAGTCAAACATTTCACAGGTAAGTTCTTACATTTTATACGTTTTCAGTAGGTAAATCGAATTAAAAACAAATTGTACAGTTTTTTTAGTTGGTTTTTAATCTTGAGAAAAATATTGAATTTGCCATAACAGCTATTTAATACTGTTTAGACTAAATGTTGGTCATTAATTTCTTAATGTGAATTTATACAATCATACAGGCATATAAATTTAAACACATTGAACGGTGGCATTCGTCATTAGATTAATAAATATGTAATATACTTATGATTTTCTTATGTATTTAAAGATCATACTAAACACATGGCAAATCAGAAAGAGAGAGATTTGTATAACCCACCAAACGTAAAGCAACTTCAATTTGTTAATAAATAACTTTAATCAATAAGGCGAAGCGGAAAATTTCTAAGAAAAAATCTAATGAACTAATTTATAATTTAATCCAAGTTTGACCACTTACCGGGGCCATTGTTGAAAACGTTAAAAATTACGAGGCCGGGGCGCTGCGGTGTCTGCGAGCGATATCCACTTAATTGGCTTTTGTACCTGAACGGCGGCACCCGTCTTCCATTCAAAGGTTTCTGCAAAGCGAAAAGAACAGAAAATTATGTTAGGTTCCGTAAAAGTAGTAGTTATTGAGGAAAACAGGTGTAGGTAATATTGAACTGCTACTACTGATATTTGGACTGTTGTGTTCTGCTTCGGCGTACAATAAAGATTATGTTCAACAATAATGTAATACCTTCAAATTATAAGTTGTAGGAAGATTATATTCAGTTCAATTATTTATAAATCCTAGAAAATAATAAATCAAATTGATAAATACATTGTTAAATGTTTCCGACGGTCCTAAGCAGTCCTAAGCCCGTAGAAGTATGTAGAGAAAAATATATTTATGTGTTGTTGGTCTTTGGCTTGTAAGTAGGTAGATAATTTGTCTCCACTAGCTGCGACCGAGTCTCGAGTGAATGATCTTTACGCAGCTGAGCTTGTGCGCGTCACAGCGTGCTTTAATTTAAATCTTTTGTCTCATTGGCTATTAGCTTATTTGTGATTTCTTGCTGCCTAGCTTAAGTTACCTAATTGTAATTATGCTGTTGAGACAAATAAATAGTTTTATTTATTATGTATTTATTTAAATAGTCTTAATCAATATTTTTATTTTTCAGAGATTTTTTTTGGCCAATATAAAAATAACCGTGCCATGATGTTATGCATAATGGTTAGATAACGTGGGCTTCGGTTTAAAGTGGTTCAAATTGCACCGTGTATACCTGCTAACTGGTTAAGGGGACAACTAGAGCTAATTGCTGCCCTAAATTGATTAAATTTTATTACTTCTTTAAAAAATCAATTCTCAAAAAACCAGAACAGTATAATTTTAGAAAATTACCTCTCTCTAGTTTCTCTAGTTTTTAAAGCAATATTTTTATTATTGTAAAATTTCTTCATTTGACAATATAAATACAGGGTGAAATTTTAACCACCTTCCAAATTTAAAAAAATCTATCTACGAGACAAGAAACAAATGACGTATTTTTTCTTTTGGTATGCCCAGTACAAAAATGTCAAGATAAAGCGCTTAGAAAAAGTGCGCCAAAAATCTAAAATTTTTGGTACGGCCGCCTAGCAACTCTTTTTTACTGAATGCACATCACATTCATTTATTACGATACTAATCATAAGTTTTTGATTTTCCCTTTATAGCTAAACAGGCCTAAAACTGTAAAAATTTAAAACTATATTACGAAAAATATTTTCGGGTAAAAACTTAATTTACATTTTTTACTTTATAAATAGGCTCTGAAAACGATACTGAACGCCTACAAGAATTTTGGAAAGTGGTTAAAATTTCATCCTATATAATCATACCATGATGTCATACAATGGTTAGATAAACGTGGGCTTCTTTTTACAGGTAGTTCAAATTGCACGGTGTATACCTGCTAACTGGTTAACGGCCGGTTCCAATAACCTATCTATCTTCAATTTTGGCATATCGGAGATAGGAAACAGTTTCTATCTCTGTTTTTGCCGTCCAAAGAAACAAAGACAGAAGTTGTTTTCTATCTCCGATATGCCAAAACTGAAGATAGATAGGTTATTGGAAATGGCCGTAACGCGACTTCGTGGAATTTTGTATTTGAAACTATCCCTTGGATTACATACTTTTTTCCCGATAAAAAGCAGTCTATAACCTATAATGCAGTTAAATTTAATCCCAAGCCTTTTTGACGTGATTGGGTAAGAAACATTCATGCGATATTTCGTATTAAAATTTGTAATATTTGTGAGATTGTTTTTATAATAATTTTATTCAAGAAAAGAAAAACCAACCTGTTTACTTATACATTCGATTGGTACTTGTCATTTTTTTAAAATACAGCTTGTCATCTTTACAGTTAGGTTTATTTGATTTATTTGTTATGGTAAAAATTACATTCATAGTGCTTAGAATAATAACACCTAGAAACCGAATATATGCACGAAAAACGCGCAACTAAAACTAAGCCATATCTGGCTTACTTCGTTCCGTGAGCTGTCAGTGCTCAACGTCACGCTAAGTCAAACACAGCTCGCGAAAAATATTTTAATATGACTGTTTGCACTATGAAGAAGTGTTCTAGCATATCAGAGAAACAAAAAGAAAGTGATAAAGTTACATTTCACAGGTAAGTTCTTACATTTCATACGTTTTCAGTAGGTAAATCGAATTAAAAACAAATTGTACAGTTTTTTTAGTTGGTTTTTAATCTTGAGAAAAATATTGAATTTGCCATAACAGCTATTTAATACTGTTTAGACTAAATGTTGGTGTTATTAATTCTATGAAAATAATTTCTTAATGTGAATTTATACAATCATACAGGCATTTAAATTTAAACACATTGAACGGTGGCATTTATCATTAGATTAATAAATATGTAATATACTTATGAATGTAATCATATTTTCTTATGTATTTAAAGATCATACTAAACACATGGTAAATCGTCGTATAACAAAACAACACGTTTTCCCATTTTTTGTGGGTAAACGCCCGATGATGGTAACACTGAAGCCATATTTGTGTGCGTTAGAAGAGCGTAGATTTATTCAGCTTACGCACACAAGGATAATTAAATGGCACGCGTTTAAGCTTACGTTTTGGTTCAGACGCGGCTTCTAGGTGTTATTATTGTAAGTCATAGTGTTAGTAACAAAAATTATCTTAAAATGTATGGTTAGTATTAAATAAATTAAAATTGAGTTGATTATAAGGATTGTATGAAAATTAAAACACCAAAGGTACTATCATCATACTACCATCTTCGGAACAAGAGTCATGCCGTCGCCTTACTTTTCCTACGTGAGGCAAACTCGGTTTTAGAACGGCCTGATTACGCATTGCGATAAGATTGCCATTTCTGAGGCGAAATTGATTCTGTTGTCAATACTTCTGTAGCATGAGAGACGGCTGTGAGCAATCTGATCCCTTTTCATAAGACCAGTGGTACAGAATTGAAAGCTCTCAACCGAAGACTTATGGCCACGCTAAATTAAGTTTCATCCATCAAGTACCCAGTGCCGTGGACGGAAGAGCTTTAGCCAAAGGCCGCATTGATGCACGATCTGCATAGTTGGGGGGCGATTGGACTAAATTATTGCACAGTACTCTGCGGAGAGGCTCGTCCCAAAGCCGACAGGTTTTGAGGGGGATTACCGGTAAACATAAGCTAGCCGCACGAAACTAGTGTTGTCAGTGTAACGTTTGCAGTCTTTTTGCGTGTATCTCTGCAAGAAATTTGTTAAAATTCTGCAATCTATATTTAAAAAGTAATCTAGTTATGTTGTTTTTGGTAAAACTTTAGTTCGAGTAGACATTTATAAAGCAAGAGTGAAAAGTAAGTGAGTTTATAGGCTGCGTCTGGATAAGCTCGCTTCATCTTAAGCTTCTGCTTAGCCGTAGAGTTAAGTATGTAGTGAAGAGCAAGCCCATTGAATATAAAATAAAACCGGCCAAGTGCGAGTCGGACTCGCGCACGAAAGGTTCCGTACCAAAAAGGCCAAAAAACGGGTTTGTTGTATGGGCCCCCCTTAAATACTTATTTTATTTTATTTTTAGTATCTGTTGTTATTGCGGTAACAGAAATACATAATTTGTGAAAATTTGATCTGTCTAGCTATCGCGGCTCTTGAGATCCAGCCTGGTGACAGAGCGACGGACAGACGGACAGATGGAGAAGTCTTAGTAATAGGGTCCCATTTTTACCCTTTGGGTACGGAACCCTAAAAAGAGAGTAGAAGGTAGTTCTTTGACTATTTCCGATTTGAAACAAACTGATTAGGGGGGGGGGGGGAGGGTTCGGTTAATATAACACGTTGAATACTATGATACCTTTGAGACAGTGATCTCAATGATGTATTTATAAATAAAACATAGATGTAGTAGAACCCTGCTTTCACTATGAACCCAAGTTTAAATTAAAAAGCAATATGCATATTGAAGACCTGATATTCTTAATTAAAATTTGACTACGATATTAAAATACACTTTGTATGAGCGTTTCTAGCGGATAAAACAGTTAGCAAATGTAAGCTAATCTCAATATTGCATGAAAATGCAATGTTAGGTACCTACGTTGTGTAAAGTAAGAACTGAGAGTGTTTGGGTTATATGAACAGAAAGTCTTCAGATTTGTGAATGTCACCATGTATAAATAAAAAGGGCTATTATATAAATGTATATGTCACCGTAAAATTGTGATATCTGGCAGTTTACAAAACAACGCGTGTGATTATAAACGAACGGAGGGTTAGGTTAGGTTAGATTGTAATCCATCGACGTTAAATTATGAACTGACGAAGTTTACAATTTTACGGTAACATACAGGATGAAATTTTAACCACTTTTCAAAATTTTTATATGTGTTCAGTATCGTATTTAGAGCCTATTTATGAAGTAAAAAATGTAAATCAAGTTGTTACCCGAAAATATTTTTCGCGATATAGTTTTTAATTTTTACGGTCCTAGACCTGTTAAGGTATAAAGGGAAAATCAAAAACTTATGAATAGTATTGTAATGAATGAATGAGAGATGCTTATAGCGTATAAAAAGTGTTACTAGGATGCCGTATCCAAAATTTTAGATTTTTGGCGGACATTTTCTAAGTGCTTTATCTTGAAATTTTTGTACTGGGCTATACCAAAAGGAAAAATACGTCATTTAATTTTTGCCTCGTAGATTGCTATATTAAAATTTGGAAAGTGGTTAAAATTTCACCCTGTATAAACCGTGCATTTTGAAACACCTGGAAAACGAAGTCCACGTTATGTGACCACTATAAAACATACCGGCAGTTTTTTAATTTTATTATCCAAAAAATATTTTAGAAAAATATAAAATATGGATCAACTATTTATTTTAAAAAACGCTGTGACGCACACGGACGTATATATATAATACGTACGTGCGCGTCACAGCGTGATTCAAAATGAATAGTGTAACAGGTGGGGGTGACGAAGTTTTGTAGACCACGGTGTTGGAAGGTACGGGAAGAATTTAAAGACTATTGAGTTTATCAAATCACGACTATATTCGTATGTACAAAGATTGAAGCCTTAGAGTATAACCGCTCTGATGACCGACCAAAGACAATAGTAAATCGTGCTGAGGTCAGTGCGATAGGAGTAGTGTATACTATTAAGGGGTACCGAATGGAATACCCATCAAACATTGTCTTACGTACTTATATAAATTAGAAATCCAAAAGCCACCGCGATGCAAGGTGCTTGCAACGCCATCTCTTGGATACTGGAGGAAACCTTGTCTTGAACACTTATAATAATTGAAAATCGAAAAGCCACCGCAAGGTAAGGTACATGCAACGCCATCTGTTATTGACTCTCGGCAGCATTGTTTCAGTTTCAGCCTTCGTATGCATAAGGTGGTTCAGTTTTGTTTGTTATAATCATGTTAATGTCTTTTATTCTGTTACAGTCTCCCCCTTCAGGTTCCGATGTCGTCTCGACAAGGAAGTTGGTCATATTTACTTCTTTGGCCGTCCTCGCCCTCGTCGTATGGGAACTTGGTCCGCCGTGTTTGAATCCTTACTTGCTTTCTTTGGCCTTCCTCTTTTTCGAATCGGTTGGACAGGTGCGGGAATCGTTAATTGATGACCAGAGTACGGAGTAATGTCGAATGAATGGTAGACACCTATGTCTTCATGCACGTAGGGGTCTGGTCCTGGGAACAGAGATTGAGAATGCGGAGACAATTCCACATCCATTCTATAGATATTCAACTGAGCGCCACGCATCATATAGTCTTTGAATGGTGAATATCCATCGAAAACCGTCCTTGGCCGCTTTGATGGTCGTGTCCTATCATCAACTTTGATATAAGAAAGTTTGTAGTTAGTATTAGCGGCGCTCTGGTTTGGTAGGGTTGCTTCTGATATCCTTTTGGGGACTTCCGATCCACGTGCGGACTCTATTCGTGTATCATCATGTGCTTCTGGGGTGATCACAACAGTGTTTTGCTTCTCAAAATTTACGAATTCTTCATTGTACAGTTCGTAAATTGTATCAGGCATATTATTAAAATGCCAAGTGAACTGTGGCAGATCAAGAATTATGCCTGCATCTTCCAGAAATCCAATCCCTAATAATGTCTTGTTATCACGTGAGTCAGGTAAAATGATAAAATTTGTGGGAATGGTTCGACCCTGCAATGTTACTGGTACAGTGGCTAACAGCACGTTTTCGAGTTTTGAGACACCGTCGGCCAGTGATATCTGCACTTTCTCTTGCCGAAACTTGTAACCCTTCTTCTGTAGTTGTTTATACAGGGTAAAGGACGCTACGCTTGATTTTGCGCAGGTATCTATAAAGGCATATCCATGGATGTTGTTAACACTTATTGAAACGACTGGTCTCGCTCGTACATCTGTCTTGATGTTTAAAGCGCAAAAGTCCATTTTCTCCGTCTTCACTGTGTACTTCTTACGTGAGCTGCATTGTGGGCAATTGGTACGGACTACTCCAGGCGTACCACAGCCGTAACAGGAGTATGCAGGTACCGAGGGTGATGGCGCCTGGGTTTGCTTAGGGTGTGATTGCTGACCCGTTGCCAGTGATGCCGGATTGTCGCTGGATGGTCGATTATCAAAGGCTTTCTTCTTTCTGCATTCTTCTATCGTGTGACCGAAATTGGAGCAGAACTTGCATTTTTGCTTTAAATTCTTTGCAGCAGCATGTGGGCGTGAGGTGCTTGGTACTTTATCGTTATTTTTCTCCGTTATAATTTGTTCAACATCACGTGCCATTGTCAATAACTCGTCGTATGTTGTAAAAGATGTTCGCGGTACTCTTTCTCTGACACGAATGCTCAGTAAATAATAAAGCATATCTAGTTGTGTAGATTCAGTGTGCTTAGTTTCGAGGAGAGAGAACAGCATGCGTTTCTTGGCTATGAAGGCCTCAGTCGCTTCTTCAGGTCGTTGCTTCTCACTGGTTATCTCATGGTAAATGAGACAGGAAGGCTTCTTTGGAGCAAAGCTGTTGCGCAATCGATGCTCGAAGTCAGACCACGTAGTAACATTATGTTTTAAACCTTGCCACCATTTTCCAGCGTCAGCGTGTAGAAGTAACGGGAGACCGGCGAGTGCTTCACTGTCAGTGATATTTTTTATTTTCTTAAATACATTGACCGCCGCTAAGAAGGTTTCTACCGCCTCAGAGTCCTTTTCTCCGTCATAGTAAGCGTGGCATGAAGCTAAGGTACTGCGTCGACTTGAGCCAATTGAAGATAAAAGCTGCTGAAATTGCTCGTCGCTAATGTTGACAGCCATATTGTCTTGAGTCTTCTTTTGTCCCGCAGTTTTTGTGGTCACCGTAGTCGTCCGACCAAACTTTGTCACGAAAAATTTGGGTTGTGGGTTTTTACTTGACCGGGAAGCCAGAGTTGTGATGGTTTCTTGGTAAGCAGGCCACGAGTTGAGCGCCAATAGTAACAGGTGGGGGTGACGAAGTTTTGTAGACCACGGTGTTGGAAGGTACGGGAAGAATTTAAAGACTATTGAGTTTATCAAATCACGACTATATTCGTATGTACAAAGATTGAAGCCTTAGAGTATAACCGCTCTGATGACCGACCAAAGACAATAGTAAATCGTGCTGAGGTCAGTGCGATAGGAGTAGTGTATACTATTAAGGGGTACCGAATGGAATACCCATCAAACATTGTCTTACGTACTTATATAAATTAGAAATCCAAAAGCCACCGCGATGCAAGGTGCTTGCAACGCCATCTCTTGGATACTGGAGGAAACCTTGTCTTGAACACTTATAATAATTGAAAATCGAAAAGCCACCGCAAGGTAAGGTACATGCAACGCCATCTGTTATTGACTCTCGGCAGCATTGTTTCAGTTTCAGCCTTCGTATGCATAAGGTGGTTCAGTTTTGTTTGTTATAATCATGTTAATGTCTTTTATTCTGTTACAATAGTCTTTTTTAAATATTTTTATAAGACTATTTTGATTCATAAAAAAAAACACTGCCAAGATGTTATACATATTGGTTAAACAACGTGATGTTTAAAATGCACGGTGCATATATTTTATTGATTTACCAATTGGTTAACACCCCGTTGGTCTAGTGGTTTAAATACCGGGCCAAGATCTCGGGGTCCCAGGTTCAAATCCCGGGTCGGACAACAAAAAGTTTTCGAACGTTGCTCGGGTTTGTGATCACCAACCCGCATTTGGCAAGCGTGGTGATTATGCCAGTTCTCATCATTGCTGTGATAACTTGATTTCAATGATGGCGGCCTTTTCCCTGCAGTGGGATGATTATAGGCTGTTACTTTTTTTTACTTTACCAATTGGTTAAAGTACTCACCGGTCTAAGACCTCGGGGTCCTGAGTGCGATGTCCGGCCCGGGCTGCAAGAGTTCCCAATTTTCGAACATTGCTGGGGTTTGTGATCACCAACCCGCATTTGGCAAGCATGGTGATTGTCTATACCTGCATTGCTGTGGTAACATAAATTCAATTGTTTTTGCCCAAAAAACCAACACAATTTTCATAAAAATACACAAAATGGTTTCGATTGTCACTTGTCATTTTGACAGTTAATCATAGGCGTTGCTAGGCAACTGTAGCGCGCGCGTGTGTGAGTGCCCTATGCAGGCTTTGTCATTGAACAAGTAAGCACAGTGCCTACCATAAACATAGAGCCTACTCTGATCTAATTTAATTCCATCTAGTAAGAAAAAAAGGTTTTTATCTCTGTAGCTCTATACCCTAAGGCTTCTTCTATTCAAACATTTTGCCCAAACAAAAAGTAAAGGCATTTTTTTCATAAAACTTGAGCGATCGGCTGAATTAACTGCGGATTGAATTGGCTTGGAGTGGAATAATTTTGACCCTCGGCTCTGAAGTGCCTCTAGTACGACTGGCTTGTTCAAGATATGTTGCGAGTCCGTCTTGCTTAGTCTTGGGTGGAGTTGGTTAATATAGCTCTTCTGAATTTCCACATTGCTGACAATTTAAACATTTATATAATAAGGTACTCAAGAAATTATTATTAAGTAAAAAGTATTTACTATACTCGTAGACACATATTTTGCGTAGAGATAGACTATAGCCAGGAAGCTCAAACGTTTTCTTTGAATCATCTGATTTTATCATGTAGGAGACCGGATATATCGAACAATAAGGTTCATCGTCAGCCTTTAGCAGACCACTGCAGAACATGGACCTGTTATACGTGCCATTTTACTCTATCTTTAGGTTGTTACAGTAAATTTGTGTTGTGAAGTAATACATTGAATATGAACGTTCGCGTTATCAGTCGTTTGTATCACGTTAGTTCACACAAACTAAAACTATTATGCCGTTGTTTTTATACAAACTAAACAAAATTTCTTTACAAATTATATCCTACACGTTATTTTTTTATCTAAGCTACATTACTGAAAAGTTTCATCAAAATCCTAAAAGAGTAACAAACATTCCTAAATAAAAACTGTCGTCCTTATAACATAAGTAGGTAAGGATATAGATTATGACACCACACGGCTAGCCATACTCCAAGCTAAAGAGAGCTAATAGAAAACAGACTTCATTACTGTTAACGCCTCGTTTCCATTATAAGTTAAAACTCCCTATGACGGCCTGTACAGTGAAAGTTCAGTTTTTCAATGGAAATTTCAGCTGAAGTGTTATTATGATTTCGCAAGCACTCGAGTTCTGAGCGAATGCACGAGCAGCTAGAATTTGGATTTGTTGATATGGATAAAAGCGAAGTTGTTACCTTGAATGATTAAGAAAGTTTCGTTATAAGTTCTCTAAATCTCTTTCATTGTTAAATAGTAATAAGTCCATGAGTTAATCCTTATTGCTAAATTTTGTCAAAACTTTCTTGGCCTACCGTACATAGAAACTACCTATTTAAAGATTACTCATAAACAGTTTTTTTTTGTGTTTGACCTCACTTTTTTAATGGCCAGTACCTAAACTTCTTTTCAAAAGACTTTATATTTTATCTAACGTAAATATTAATTTTAATTAAGTATCAGTCGCGTTGTTAACGACATATCGAATTCTAATTTCTTGAGAATTCATTAGCCTCATTTAATAATTAATTTCAACGAAAAAATTAAGAGTATTTTATTAAAATCAAGACTTCATTGAGTGAAATGAGAGTAAAAGTTAGTTGATATTGAACGGTGAATTATGTTTTTAGCAAAAATTCTCAGCAAAAAGTTTTTAAGAGTGGTCATCATTCTCTCATTCAAGCGATGCCCACGGCTAGACATATAGGGTTCCACTTTGGATCCCCACATCGATTGGTCTCGCGCTAACAGCATCCAGCGCCTTCCCACGACCTTTGCCAGATCGTCGGTTCACCCGGTGGGGGGCCTACCCACAGATCGTCGTCCGTTGCGCGGTTGCTTAAATATACCGCCCCAACGACCTTCGCTTCTTCTTACTATAATATGTCCCACCCACTGCCACTTGAGCTCCGTAATTCTTCGAGCGATGTCGGATATCTTAATTATTCTCCTACTTCAAATACTCAAGTATAATTGTGTACAATTCTCACTTAGAATAAAAGCTATGGATAGAAAAAGATGTAGCCAGTCTAATGTCATTTTGATGTTAAAAATATTGAAAACACATAAAAAGGAAGAAACTCCGAAACAACTAGCTCTCAAGGTTCTTCTTTTGGATATTTAAATCAGTATAGTGTATATTGTGATTGATCAAACAAGAGGCGTGATTACGATCACTGTTCTGCCATAGTGTCACCACAGCCAAACAGTGCCTATGAGACTACCCGGAGGGTCTCGACGATAATACCTAAATTAATTGGTAACGTGCTGGCCACATCCACCGCGTAGTTAAAAAATAATACCTAGTCTTTTTAGGGTTCCATAGCCGAATGGCAGGAACCCTTATAGTTTCGTCAAGTATGTCTGTCTGTCTGTCCGTCCGTATGTCACAGCCACTTTATTCTGAAAGTATTAGCATTACACAGTTGAAACTTGGTAGGTAGGTGTATCCTGTTTACTGCTTTACGATTCTTATACAAAAAATAAAAAATAATGATATTTAAGGGGGGTTTTCCATACATAGAACTAAAACCAATAATTTTTTTTTTACTCCTTCTTATGCGTATCTTATAGGTATCTATGAATAGGTCTTTCAAAATGACATAGAGGTTACTAGAACAATTTTTTCCAAAAGTCTAACATTAGGACGATAGACGCTTCCAAAGTGGTAAAATGGGTATCCCCTCCCCTCTAACTTTTAAACTAAGCAAGAGAAAATTTTGAAAATAATACATAATGTGCATATTGACAAATAATTTCAACGAAGATTGGTTGAAACGAGATCAAAATGGTAGTTTTTGAGAAATAGCACATTTTTAACAACCGCAAATATAACTTTGTCCTTTTTACAAACACTATGATAAACAAAGTTATTTTTGCAGTCAATTAAATATTGTGTTATTTTGACTAAGTGGAAGTAAGTGGACCCGTTACTAGTTCAGTTTAAGTTGATACGTAACTTAGTGCGCGAGTCCGACGAGCACTTGGCCGGTTTTTTCAAATACATTCCATTTTTAATTCATGAAACAAAAAATAGTTGTTGTAATCTATGTAAAACTGAACTGAAATGCCGAAAAACTCCTGGTATACAAAGAACATTGAATAAGGCACACACACACACGACTGTCCCAGTTTCGTACTCGATCGGCCGTAAACGGTTTCAGAGTCTGTCTGTGGAAAGGCGGCTTAAGGGATTCACAACTCTTTGAGACAATCAGCATTGAGACTATTGCGAGTGAGATATGCGACAATGCAATAGCATTCTTTAAGCTGCCGTCCTGTTCCTATAATTTGAGAATTCTTTTGTAAAATGTATTGAGTGATAACTTGGTAAGCAGTGGTCTTTCTAGATTTTTCTACTGGTACTGTTAAGATTTTGAAGGTTGATAATGACACAGCAAATCAGTGGAATAATTTCGTCGATACAACAAAATTTCGTGAGACTCAGTTAGGAAGAAAGACACGGAAAGATCATATACTTAAACATATTTTATAAATTAGTTCGACATAAGTAGTCATCATCATCTTCATCATTTCAGCCAAATAACGTTCACTGCTTGACTAAGGCCTCCCCTAAGGATCTCCACAGCGATCAATATCTTGCCACCAGCATTCAGCGACTTGAACCTTGACCTTGAACAGATTAGGACCTTCAGATCGTCTTCTGGTGCGCGGTCGCCATTCCAGAACTTCTCCGCTTCATAGGTCATATTTTTGCTTCCTACGTGTCCCGCCCACTGCCACTTCAGCTCCACAATGCTACGAGCGATTTCGATTACATATTTTAGTTCTTTTACTAAAGAGGTTACTCATTTCTTTTTCACGCAGGAAAATGCCATAAGCATTGCTCTTTCCGTTGCAATTGCAACTTGAGCCTTATGAGAAGAAACCTTTATAAAGCGGCCACGTTTATGTTCCTTGACATCAATTTATACTCGTATATCAGTTCGACAATTTTTTTTTGCCTTTTTGGTGTTACTTATTTAGACAAGCGCCAATAACTAGTTGAATAAAGCATAAACTAACATCGCACGTTATAGCAGAGAACACGAACATGAATACACACAAACAAAAGCGAGTGTTCTGACGAGTTTGGAATTAGGGAAGGTAGGGAATCAAAGACGCAATATTGTTTACGCGCGCCGCTTACACGTGCCGTAAAAAGTCAGGATTTTCTTAGAAATATTGTTATTTTTATGTTAAGAAAGCTGTAACGTAAAGCCTCGACTACCTAAATACGTCAACACAAACAATGTCTTGGTTGCTTATTTGGTTACTCCTTGATTTATTTGATTTGTAGTTCATAGTGGCCTCTGATTAGTAACACCTACTGTCTGGCCAGCACAGATATTTGAGAGCACTAATTAAAAATATATATATATACCGTTTCCGTGTTAACTCTAACGTTATCTGTGTCTCATCCTTAACTTTAGATGTCATTACGTCATGTTTATTTTTAGGGTTCCGTACCCAAAGGGTAAAAACGGGACCCTATTACTAAGACTTCGCTGTCTGTCCGTCTGTCCGTCGCTCTGTCACCAGGCTGTATCTCAAGAGCCGCGATAGCTAGACAGTTGAAATTTTCAAAAATTATGTATTTCTGTTGCCACAATAACAACAAATACTAAAAACAAAATAAAATAAATATTTAAGGGGGCCTTCCATACAACAAACCCGTTTTTTTGGCCTTTTTGGTACGGAACCCTTCGTGCGCGAGTCCGACTCGCACTTGGCCGGTTATTATTTGAATATGCACTTAAAGTAATGGCTTTTAATCAGTCTCCTGTAGGGCAAATGCCTACATCATTTAAAAAAATGCACCACAGCAATGATGGGTACAGGCATAATCACAACGCCAAAGGTGGTTTGGTGACCACAAACCCGAACAAAGCCTGCCACGGGTTTCCAACCCAGAACCCCAAGATACTGACCGAGTACCTACTTAAAATAGACGGTCTAATGAGATCAGCGGACATAATGCTTCTAACGCCCCGTTGGTCTAGGGGTTTAAATACCGGGTCAAGATCTCGGGGTCTCAGGTTCAAATCCCGGGTCGGGCAACAAAAAGTTTCGAATTTTCGAGCGTTGCTCGGGTTTGTGATCACCAACCCGCATTTGGCAAGCGTGGTGATTATGCCAGTCATTCATTGGTGTGGTAACTTGAACTCAATGATGGAGGCCTTTTCCCTGCAGTGGGATGATTATAGGCTCTAAATAACTCTAACACGGTCCAATACTCGTAACAGGTCCTTTAATTAAACTCCGGTGCAATCGTGAGTTTAATAACACCATACAATTAAACGTTACGTGGTTAAACCTTTACGTTTCACGTTTATACATTTTCGTTACTTTAACGGGAGTCATCCATCACAAACTCCGGAAAACTATTACCTATATGTAAATTTTGACAACGCAAAAACCATTCTACGGCGCGGATATAGTTGAATTTCAATTGGGAAATTGTATTCTGCAAATCCGACGGCGGCCAGTCACAGATTAACAACCTAACATGCAATCTAGCGTCAGAGGCCTCGCGTTGCGGTCTACTCTTTAGAAGCTCGTCGTTTAGTTCGTGATTTTATTCGCAATTAATTTTAGTCAATCTTTGTGATATATCGAAAAACTATGAACAAACATTCTTTCACGAAGTAGGTATCAACTGCAACATCTATACTAACATTATAAAGCTGAAGAGTTTGTTTGTTTGTTTGTTTGTTTGTTTGAACGCGCTAATCTCAGGAAGTACTGGTCCGATTGAAAAAATCTTTTTGTGTTGGATAGTCCATTTATCGAGGAAGGCTTTAGGCTATATAACATCACGCTGAGACCAATAGGAGTGTGAGTGAGGAGCATGAGTGAAAAATGTTGTAAAAGTAATCGCGATCATAATAACGGAAAATGACGCGGACGAAGTTGCGAGGAACTGCTAGTTAATTAATAAAAAAATTGCATGAATTTTTATGAGCGTGAAGCCAATACAAAAAACAAGATATTTCGCTGATTGCGAAATATTGGTGCAGACTAAAACAATAACGAAATATAACGACAATAGAATACTGACTTATTAAATCAATTATGGTTGGAATTTTTGAAATCAGTAAAATCATTTGCGAATTTTGGTTCAGGTTAAATGTTTTAGAATCGCAACATTTTTTTTGGTTTTCGGGTCTTATACTTACCCTGCATCTCATTTTTCACTACTATAATACTACGATAAGTTTTATATAAGTATAGGTATATGTATATCTTACGTACCTGAGGCCTTATTTCGCAACACGAGGTCCGTATATGTGACTACACCTGTCTCTCTCACGCATCCCAATATCTGAAAGAGGAAGAGTCTCCGCATTTACGAGCATCAGAGTGGCATCTGCTTCCTTTAAGAACATCAAACCTACAGACAATACTGAAAGTGCATCGTTCCAGTGGTTTTTTAGATCCAATCAGACCAACTATTTTCATCGCTCGCCCACTATCCGCGGTCTTAGGGGATCAGCGCCGGCGAAAAACCCCGATCCTAAACAAACGGAAAAACGTTGTCGGGCAAAACGACCACTCATTAAAATGCGTCTGCCACACTTATATTGCAGTAGGCGAGAAAACAGTAGCCACAATTAGAGTGCTGTTTGAATGACGTTAATCCAGAAAAATAACTTTTTAAAATTTTACTATGGCTCCACATTTTAAAATTTTGATCTAAAAACTGGCAAGTAAAAGTAGATCTCAGATCACCTGCAAAGACATTGGTCGATTAATGATGCCATCAGACAGGCAGGTGAATTCAATGATTGAGGCATTTGCCCTAAAGTAGTATGAATTTGCTGTTACTTTACTATACAATTCTAAGTGTCTTCTTGTATATTGATCCTTGGATGACGGAAATTGCAAGCCATACTAGCTATTCCAATGTAAAAGTGTGTTGGATGTAATGATAGTAATTTAATAAAAAAAAACATGATCAGGTCTATGCTCTGTCTACGCTGCTGCCCCGTCAACTTAGGTAGATTCTGAGTTTATATCCGTAAACTCTTTACGGGCCGTTCTCAAGGGTCAGAAGAATGCACACCTCTTTGGAGCTAAACTCAAAACATTTTCTTTGCTTTGAAGAGGTCAGTGGCCCTACCGTACCCTCCATTGTGTTATCATACGCGACCTGTTATTTGAACAGGACTGGGCGTCGGTGGGAATGAATTCGACTTATATGACTGCCGAGTATCGTTTGTGTCTGGGGCTGACGAAATGTAATGGTAATGTCTGCTCAGACATGCTGCGAGCTACGATTAATCCGTCATGCATAATTCTGCATGTTTATCTTACTTTTAAGTGTTAGAGAGGCGCTTTGTAGTGGTCGTAGCAACGGGGTTTGGCAGTGAACCGAAGTAAAGAGAACGCGTTTGAACTTTTTGGAGCGGTTTTAATTACTTTTTGCTACAATGTTCGTAGGTACTGGCTGATTTTGCCTTGAATGTGTTTAAGAAACAATGACGCAACTTGTTGTTTCAAAAGTACTGGAATCATAGTAAAATCACATGAGTAAAATATTTATTCATGTGGTAAAATTATGTAGGTAGTCAATTACAGTAAAATATAAATTTAAAATATTTATTTAAGGGGACTACTAGAGCTAAGTGCTGCCCCCAATTGATTTAATTTTATTACTTCTAAACAAAATAAATTTCTAAAAACTAGAACAGTATCATTTTAGCAAATTACCTCTAGTATTTATTGAATCACTATTATCTGCTTTTTATTCTGGCATTCTATCGTATCGTGCTTACATTATTGCTAAAGACGGCCGCTTTTGGCGTTAGCCACAAATTTGACTTTATAAACAACTAAATGAAAAGTTTACTGTGATTCCATAAATACTAGAGGTAATTTTCTAAAATGATACTATTTTAGATTTTTGGGAATTCATTTTGTTTAGAAGTAATAAAATTAAATCAATTAGGGGCAGGAATTAGCTCTTGTAGTCCCCTTAACTAGAAATCAGTCAATCAGTTAACATTCCATGTGCAAATTTGAGGTTTTGATCAATGAAAATCAAATTATTAAATTACAATGAAATTTGAAATCAGACAGAATATACGCCAAAACTTTTTTGTGTTCCAAACTATAAAATTATTTATTTGTAAAATAAATTGGTGTGTAAAGGAAAAAGAGGTTTTGATTTGTTGCTAATTATGTGAATTTCATTCGGATCGATAGTCCCTGATAAAACTTGAGCATTGAAATGAACTATCCATGCTTATGGACGAATTTTATTAGGTTAGTAAGTCCTTAAAATCCCTTACATCCCTTCAATGAAAGCAATACAATAGGATTGCTATACAAAATGAATGCGAAGATGAATTGTATGGAAAAAGTAATTTTTGTTGCGCTTTCTTTGTTTCAGCGGAGGTAAAAAAAATATATGAAATCAGATCATATCAGTACCTAAGTACACACAAAAGTACCTACGAAAATCAGAAAAGTGTCGTATGATTATATATTTTTTTCAGTTTTGTATATGGGTGCGCCACTATAAGATATTGCATTTATAGGACAAAGAAAGGACTGTATTTTGAAATCTAATCTGAAAACACAATAACACCGTAAAATAATTTCCTATTAACCTAATCTAAACAAACTTGTAACACTATGCAAATTCACCTGGCGGGAAGACAGACGCGCGAATCTTTCAGAGATCTGTTTTTAGGCGTCTTCTGACAAATCTTACTTAACAAGTTATTTAGAATTAAGAAGGTCTTTTATACGAACTTTTTAACAAAGATTTTACTGATGAAAAAACAAAAACTCTAGCTAATTTTGAGTAATGCTTTAAGATAACTTATTTGTTGTTTACTATTGAAAGTAAATAGATATCTTCTATATTATATAGGTGCAGAATGACTTTTTTAAGGTGTCAATCCATTGCGAGCTGATAGTAGAGCTGACCTACCGATTTAACCCCCATGTATGTTTTACGATTTCTTGTAGTTTTCGAGTTATATATTTTTTATATATTTTTCCTGATGTAACGAGATAATGGCACCGTCATCATCATCTTTATCTCTCAAGGATCTCTTCAACGTATGCCTTGCCAATTGCATCCAACGTCGGTCCACCTGGGGGCCTACCCATAGATCATCGTCTGTTGCCTTCCCAATTCCAGAACCTTCCCGCCCCAACGGCCATCGGTTCTTCGTACTATGTGTCCCGCCCACTGCCACTTCAATTTTTCGGGCGATGTCGGTTATCTTAGTTCTCCTACGGATTTCCTCATTTCTGATTCTATCACGCAGGGAAATACCAAGCATCGCTCTCTCCATAGCCCACTGTGCGACCTTGAGTCTTCTTATGAGACCCATATTATGCGACCACGATTCAGTTCCATAGTCACTGACAACAAGCACTGGTCAAAGAATTAATAACCGTACCCGTTTTATTATAAAGTACTCAGTCACAATCATAAAACATTACTCGTTAAGTTTTTTTTTTCTTGGAAGCATATATTTTGTAGAAGTGTATAAAATATTTTCAACGTCTCGGGTAGACAAACGCTGTAAAGTGAACGAAAATTTAAACTAAATAAACGTAAAATCCTAATAAACATGAGTTGTCTCTGCAGAATTGGTAAAATATGAGTAGATAAGCTGATAACAATTGTTTTTTCCATAATATTCAATGTCATAAAACCTAGAATCCTTGATTTGTTGTCATCAACTCATTCGAGTCCAGCTTAAGGCAGTCTACATTTTTATATAAGCAATCGTGTTTTAAATTTAACAAACTTGTATAACTAATTTTGAAGATAGTATCATAAAAAACGTGTTAAAGCGAAAAGTAATTTTAGAAAACAACGCCTTTTTCAACTCGGTGCGTAAACATTCTTAAAATTACATCGAGTTTATTTTTAATATCAAATATTCCTGTGGGTTGTAAGTTGTTTTGCTGTTATATTTACCCTTTTGGGATCTATTTTTAAGTAAACTTTGCTTCTTTTAGCCTGAGTCGAGACTAACAAAGCAGGAAACGGTCAGAAAGCCGTTATTGCATCTCACTTGGCTCTGAAACGTTTCTTAGTAGCCATTATGCGAGTTTGGAATGATCAATTTAACTTGGCCCACTGAAAGCCCGCTAGGTGGTAAAAAATAAGGATGCGGTAATATTTGGATGCGTTAAATTCACAAAACATGGAAAAGAGGTTAAATTAATATACCGCGCTATGCTGACTTGAAACATAATATTTTACTACTGGGAGCGTTACAGGTGTTAAATTCTTAAGGATAATTTCGATTACAGTTTTAATAATTTAACAAAACCATAACATCCCTATCCCTTTAAAAACGAGCCAATTTGGGAGAGATCCTAAATTGCCCTGATCGGGAATTCAACCCAGGACTCTTACTATAAGCCGGATCGTCTGATATTAATGATAACCACACGAAAGAGAAGTTTACAGCTTCCTCTCTCCTAGCCTTAAGTTGCGTTCCCGACAGGGTCCGTAACACTGGTCTCTTATTGTTTGTAACATCTTTCTGTCTACATTATGGTTTTGCAGTAAATTATTGAGTATTGAGTTCTAAACTAATAATAACAGTGGGACTATCCCGTACAAGAAACGGGTTGATAAAGATATCTTAATCTTTCAGTCTTCCATGGCGTCGGTCGGCAGACGGAGTTTTCCTAACGAAGTCATTCATGCGCCCGCGGCGTTACCCGCCAAAGATATGCTCTCTTAAATTGAATCGAACTTTGCAATTAAAAGTTATGTAGAGGTGTTCGCTGCACCGCGCCAGCACTCTTGTTCTGAATACAACGATTGTAAGTCAAAGTAACTATTGAGAATTTTCAGTTTCCGCTTTTGATACGAAACTTTCAGTGGTCGCGGTTGCTTCAGTTTTCATTATTTGGTAATGGGCTTGGTTAGTTTATTGTGTTACTGGAATAAGTAGTAAACGTTAGTGATTTAAATCTAGAACGAATTAAGACGTCTCTGATTTATGTTAACTTAGACGATTTTTGTTTGTTAAATTTGTATTTTGTCTCTTTTTTTATTCACTAAAAATATATAACTTGAATTACAAGAAATTTTGGTGGTAAAACTGGGGAAACTTTGAATCGGTTTATGATGATTGTCAATGATATCTCGTATGTTATTTTTGTTTTTGTCATTTGTTAATTTTCTTTAGCGCGCCAACCCCATTTTACAATATTTATGGTTGGAATGTTCATTTAAAGTATAAAGAGGACAGTTTAAATCAATACCTACTTAACTTTACACACAAAAAATTGTTAAAAATAAATACGCGTCGAATAGATAACCTTCTTTTTTGTCGGTTAAAAAAAACTAAATTTAGTTTAGAAAGTCGTTCATATACTGCTAAACTAAACAATTAAAATCAAAATGACAACTTATCCATCCAATCTTGCAGAAGCTCTGGATGAATGCTATTTATTGGCCATAAAAAAAGGCAGACTAAATTAATTTTATACAATCCATCTATAGCCCGAAGGAGGTCGTAACGTTTTGTTTTATTTTCACTTTATCCCTGTATACTCCGCGTTTTGATGTATTCAATCATCTTCTAGTTTATATCAACGTATCGAAATATAATGATCAACGTGTAGTAAAGACAAATACAAAATCTTAAACAAAATCAGTAATTTAAAGGTTAAGATGCTGTGACATAAAAAACAAGTAACGGCCTGTAATCATCCCTCTGCAGGGCAAAGGCCTCCATCATAAATTCAAGTTACCAAGCAATGATGGGTACAGGCATAATCACCACGCTTGCTAAATGCGGGTTGGTGATCACAAACCCGAGCAATGTTCAAAAATTTGAAACTTTTGTTGAGCGACCCGGGGATCGAACCCGGGATCCCAAGATTTGGCCCAGTATTTAAATCACTTGACCAACGGGGCGTTGTGATATACATGGATACGCGACCCGGGGATCGAATAAGGGATCCGAAGATCTTGGTCTGGTATTTGAACCACTTGACCAAAGGGGCGTTGTGATATACATGGATACTGAAAGCGCGAACTTTAGTGCTTCAAAACGATGACGAATCCAGAGCCACGGGCTTTACGTGCCTTCTGGAACACGCCCACTTCTTTATGAACTAAGCCAATCTAGAAAAGGTCGTTTAATTTTAATGTGTTCTTTATCATCAGGTCACTATCATAGAAAGGTCTCTCCAAAGAAAGGTATTTGCCGCAATCGCCTTCCTTGGATGGCAGATCGGCTAATGCAGTTTTGCCAATGTTGGACGGATGGATCTGGCTTCCTATCTTTTTCTGGGAGTTTTCCTTCATCAATCAATAAAGTCCACACGATGAGAAGTGGTGGCACTATTTCGTTTTATTCCGGCAACGGTTACACTACTCTTTTTGACTTGTAAGGCATCTAAAAGTATTAAATATATTCATTTTACACTTTTACTAAGTATTATTCTTTTGAAACTTTCGATTAATTCACTAAAATAAATTCCTAATGTGACTTTCGAATCAGCCAGTGAGCGTTGAGTTTTATTTAAGGTCTGCACATTCTGGTGGATCACACGCGTCGACGAGTGTGATTCAAACATAATTGGGGCTTCGATGGATATCGTTAATATATTATAAACGAACTCTACGTTTTTTCTTTGAATACCTTAGGTAACCAATCGCTTTGATGTAGACAAAGAATTGAAGTATGGATTGGTTTTCAAATTCTAAGAAGTTATGAAGTTATTTCAGAATTATATATAAGTTACAAGAGTAATCAAATAATAATAATATTACAATGTAAGTAACGCCCTATTATCCCGCTGCAAAAGCCTCCATCATTGAAATCAAGTTACCACAGCAGTGATGGGCATAGGAATAATCACCACGCTTGCCAAATGCGGGTTGGTGATTACGACCCAAAGCAATGTTTGGAAATTCTAAACATTTTAGTGCCCGACCCGGGGATAGAGCCTTGGACCTCCCAGAACAACATTGAGAGTTATGTTGTTTTTGATGGATATGAATTTGTTTTACACTTTCTTGTACCGTTTTGCGTAGTTGGAAACAGGGTCACGTTGCTATCCTTTGAGCATTAAAGCTAAGAATTTGTAATATTCACTTTAAATATTTTACTTTTCTTAACGTTTTCAATAATTGCTAAGTAGTCTTAAGTACCAGTGAATGCTAAAGGAGTCTGGAATGTTCTAAGAAAATTTGCTCCAAGCCTATGATTTGCGAACAACTTTTATTTCAGAGCTCCATTTTGACACTTTCAACTTTATTACTGAATTTCAATGGACCTCGCCGTTATGGCATTAAAACATTTAATGTTAAGTAGAAAATCGACAGTTATATTTTAAAAGCTTCATTAAATTCCGCTTTTACATCCAGAATTTAATAGTTATGAAGGAATCTTTAAGAATATTAGAGCTTTTAGAGGTTCTTGCTTGGATCATGTGCTTAAGTACCTACTTTGGACTCCTAGCGGGTCCATGATCCATATCTCTGGGTGTATTGTACGAGTAAATGCAGAGGAAGTAGAACCTGGGTGATTACCTATTTATGGTTTTAAAACAGTATTAATCAATTTTGTTTCGCATTGTACTGATTTTTTTAGTTATTCGTGATCTTGGCTCTTGCAACAGTGCCAAAATATCGGAAATTAAAATAAATGTACTTACATAACATGGGAGAAATATCAAAACAACTTACTGATTTGTTTCTCATTATCTGAATATCAATACAACTAAACATTCCGTTTTATCTGGCCCCTAATTCGCGTAACCAAATCGTATCACAACAGGTTTTTGACAGTTCTAGTATGGGCTAAATGTCAAAATCATGCAATTCAATCACGATCGAACTGCGATTGAAATAGCTAAATAAGGCCCCTGATATCCTTGATAGAACTTGAGTGAGTTCACTTGTTATCCCTAGTGAAACTATGAGTAATCGTTATAGAGTAGTCCATAAAAAACAAACACGGTAGAATTCACGAAACTAAATAATTTGATTCGCATTACTTGACCATCTATACAACTAAACATTCCGTGTTATCGGATAGAATTTGAGTTCAGTTGTTATCCCTGGTTTAAATTACTCTGTAGTAGCTCTGTGTTATCATAAAAGGTTAGAAAGGGTGTCATGCGCCTTTTGTATGAGAACCGATGTCGTCGCTTGCACTACACATAAACTAGTTCAATGAACGCCAATCCAGCAGATTTAAAAGAAACGAATCACAGCACTCACTTACGAACATTTGCTCATAACCTCTGCGGCGCTTCTGCCCCGCCTACATCGCCTTTCTAACCTTTTTCCATGTTCTATGATCATAATTATCACAAGCCTGTAACAGTCCACTGCTGGACCCACTTCCCTCAGGATTTTGGCATGACCGCCGCGCGTTACGGCTTAGCGACTGCAGAAAAGACGCAAGACAAGAAAAGACGCTGTTGCCCGTGTTGTTCTCGCTGTACCATCCCTTTAGATCAGTCTTATGACAAGCATAGCAAGAGTAAAGTAACAGCTTATCATCATCCCACTGCAGGGAAAAGGCCTCTATCATTGAATTTAAGTTACCAAAGCAATGATAGGAAGAGTAATAGTGGCGCTATTTTTGATTGAATTTGTGAGGCACCGCACGACACCTAATATAAAAATACTGTTTCAGTATTAAAACTTGAAAAATTTTGCCTCAGACGGGACTCGAACACCCATTTCCATGGGGCATCGGGCGCAGCGCTTTGTCTTAGGCTACCGAGAGATTACGTCAGAGCGCTAATTTTTCAATGTTCTCATTGCTGTAAGCCAGCGTAGTTTCGTCGAATGTTAGGAGATTTGCACACTTAATACCCGAAAGATCTATACAGATGTTTGACAGTCAATTAAAATGAAACAGCTATTTAGATACCTACTTTATAATTATGTAATTTTAGAACTTTTTTTATTTTAGAACTTAATTGCAATTAAAATTATCAGTAGGTACCTACTCAAACTTGACAAATTTTGTCTCTAGTTTTAAATACTGATATTATAATTGAAATTAACGTGCTAAAATTTATTTGTTTGTTTGTTTGAACGCGCTAATCTCAGGAAGTACTGGTTCGTATTGAAAAACTATTTTTGTATTCGATAGTCTAATTATTGAGAAAGGCTTTAGGTTATATAACATCACGCTGCGACCAATAGAAGCAAAGCATTAGTGAAAAATATTGCAAAAATAATCGCGATCATAACAACAGAAATTGACGCAGACGAAGTCGCGGGCAATAAAGCTTGTATCATATAAAGCAAAATTCGGTTTATTTAGTTTAGCCTGCGAATAATTGTAGTTGAAATGTCTAGTCATAAACACATCTCTATGATCAGTTTACTCCCGGGCATTTTGGGAATATTAGATGAATGTCCAGGCATAAGCATAATATCTCTACGATTGGTTTATGATCAGGTATTTTGAGCATATCAGATAAATGCCCGAGCATAAAACCATATTTGCTTCTTGATTCCGTCATATTTCTTTTATTAACAATGCCGTGACAAACGAATTTATTTAGATAGATAGATAAAATTTTTACGCCCCGTTGGTTTAGTGGTTTAAATAACGGACCAAGATCGCGGGATCCCGGGTTCGATCCCCGGGTCGGGCAACAAAAAGTTTTGAATTTTCGAACGTTGCTCGGGTTTGTGATCACCAACTCGCATTTGGCAAGCGTGGTGATTATGCCAGTTCCCATCATTGCAATGGTAACTTGAATTTGATGATGGAGGCCTTTTCCCTGCAGTGGGATAACTATAGGTCGTTACTTTACTTTTTTACTTTACTTTATATTTCGCACCATATATAGTTAGTTACTAAAAGTAGACAAGGAAAAAAGAAAGAAATTGTACTTACCTAAAAGAGTTTTTGCATTCGAGTTTAAACAAACACATTACAACTTAGCATTTAGTTTGTTTTGTTTTGCAATTTTATAGCTTCGAACGGCAATTAAGTTTTTGTTTTTATTATTCCTAAGTACAATGTATAACGTCGTTTCTGGGAATTTGGTAATTTGGAATTAATTTTAAATTCAAACATAGTATTAGTATAATAACAGCAATTGCTAGGAAAGCAAAAGGTTTTGTTGCAAGTCCTACCTAAAGCAGTCTTAAATTTATTCAAGGGATTATATTTTCTATTTAAAATACTAATAGACAAAATATTTAAAAAGCTGCTTATCTTACCGATAGTAAAATATTTGTGAAAATATTGGTATTAGGATGTAAAAGGATGTTGAAGGTGACCAAAAACATTGATTAAAGTCCGCTGTCTTAAGGCTACTACACACGGCGGCTTGGCCCGCTGGACATGCCGCCGGTTCGTAGGGCAACATGCCGCGTAACCCGTCCGCGGCTGTCTATTCCACGGAATTTGCCGCATGAACAAGAAGCTCCCATTTACCGCTGGCTTTGACGCCGGCATTGTGTGTAGCAACCCTTACAGCGTAACGTTGGCACAAAAAATGTCTTGGTTGCTAAATTTGTTAGAGCAATGGTCGAAAAGGGGTAATCTCTGAATCAACTGAACTGATTTTTACAATCACAATTATTTTACCAATAGAAAGTCACGTTATCTATGACAACACTTGAGTGGAGTTCTTGAGTGGGGACCACGGACAGGTCGCAGAAACGTAGGAAGGCAACCAGCAAGATGGACAGATGACCTTAGATGAGTGGCAGGACGAGAATGGATGCAGAAAGCCCTGGATCGCTTGCTATGGAAACAAATGGAAGAGGCCTACACCCAGCATTGGGCTGTTACAGGCTGAGAGAGAGAGAGAGAGTTATCTATGACAGTCATATGCTAACACTAACCTAAAAATTAACAGCCTATCATCTACTATGCTTTCACGCTTAAGGCTGGCTTTACAGTCACGCTGATCATCGGCGCTGACCGTCAAAATGTATGAACTTGAGCGCTGGCGGCGGTCAGTGCTGACCGCGATTTCCATTCATTTCGACGGTCGGCGTCGATGGTGACTTTGATTGAATCAGCAACAGAGATAGAATAGAAATGGACATAGGTTGCCTAAGCAACAATTTCACGCAGACGAAGACGCGGGCAAAAGCTAGAAACTAATATAGTAACTCTCATAAAAAAGTTTGTAATACCAATACGACTCAAATTGTTTTCTTACTAAAAACGACAGAACCGAGGAAAAAATCTCTGGTAAACCTTGACCTTTAGATAAGTAATTCATTGAATACTTCGTTAAGCATTTAAGCACATGAGTAAATATAGTATGGGGTTCCATGATTTGCGCAAGATGGCTGGCAGGAGCTGGACGCGAGAAGCCGAGGATTGACCTAAGTGGCATTTAACTGGAAAGGCCTATATCCAACAGTTGACTGCGATAGGCTGATGATAATAATGATGGGCTTTCATGTAATCGGATATCTTATTCAATTTCTTTTGATTCAACCGGGCGTCAAACACGTCAAAAGCAAACATCGGTTAAGATCGTGAGAAAAACTTAAGATTGCTAAACACAAAAGAAGCTAGATAGTTGACAAGCGTCTGTTTGCAACAAAGTTCACAGTTGCAATACGTTTATTATCCGGGTCCGCTGAAAAACTTGAGATACGAGCTAAATTAAATTAAAACTATGTTAACTAGCACGGCCCCGCGGCGCCGCAAACTACAGTACCTACGTACGCGTAGGGTTGCCTCAGACTAACTGGCTTCACTTGATTCAGAGATGCACATCATGAGTACCTATTAAATACCTGATTTGGAAGGCAGCGAAGGGCGCTGTCACGACGTGCGAATATGTTGGCCCGTAGGTTTGCGCGGTGTTCAGTGAGGTTTAAAATTAGCTTATTTCAAGCGTACTGCACCCCACTGTACACCAGTGGTCTGTGGGCTAATTATTCTCAACGAGTCTACAGCGCTCTTCGTGTCCAGTTCATTAATGCATTCAGGGCGGTGCTGGGACTGCCCCGCTACTGCAGCGCCTCAGGCATGTTCGCGGCGGCGCGCGTGGACTGCTCCAACGCGAGCGTGCGCAAGCGGTGCGCGTCGCTTGTGCACAGAGTACTGGATATCTTCAACACAGTCCTAGCAAAGATAGCTGGCCGGCTACATTGTCCCTATATGAGACATTGCCTGTATAGAGCCTAATTATTTTATTTTAATTTTTTTTATTTGTTTAATTGCAAACTTTACAGCTTCTATTATTTTACATAAAATACTAAAAATAAAATTCTTAAATAGCCAATTAAAAAGTTTGTCACATTAAAATTTATATAAAGGACGATCTAACAGTTTACTCATGTGCTAACAGTGCAGGCTACACGAAGAAAATATCTACTACTTAGTAACAAAAGAATGAAATGCGCGAGAATATGACCGGTAAGTATGAGTGATGTGTGTGAGTGAATGTAAGTGTGAATGTGAGTTGAGTGTGGGATGCTCTGTTTACTAGGGTGGCTTACGAATCTGAGGTAGTTTTTCCAATACATATGAGATGAAATGGGTTCGTTTCAAGAAGAAAATAACAATATCACTAAATGCCTTTTCAAAAGTGTTCACGGTTCTGTGTATGACGGAGTGAGCAGCATAGTTTGACCTAACCGCTCCAGTGTGGAAACAACGCGTATGCCTGCGCCTGGAGCGCATTGCAAAGGCGCACAGTCCGATGCGTTCAGTCAGCTCCGGGCTGTCCAGCGCTATATACAGCGTTATATATTTTGTTGTTTTATTTATTGTTCCTATTTACGAGTACTTCTGATGGTTGTTGTTCTTTTTGATTTTATTAAGTAAGATGTATTTATGAATATAATACAGAACTAAGTAATCCTGAAATAAATGAAATATTTATTTATTTAAATTTACAGGTTAAAGATTTAAAATCCTTTTAATTAAAAAGATTTTAATCATTCTTATGTATCGCATTTTTCAATTACACATACATCAGAAGCTCTATTGAACACCTATTTGGTCTAGTAGTTTAAGTACCGAGCCAAGATAACGAGGTCCTGGGTCAATCCCCGGGTCGGGTAACAAGTTTCTAATTTTCGACCATTGTTTGGGTTTGTAATCACCAACCCTTGCTGTGGTAACTTGAATTCAATGATGGAGGCCTTTAAACTTAAACTTCACTCACTTACTACTTATTGTTTGTATAATTTTTCGATCATTTAGTATGGTTAAAAAAAATGTTGGTTAAAAAACTTTGTCATCAATTTAGCACTGAGTTGTCAGCCCTGCGTCGGCACTAAATGCCACTGGCCTGGACATTGTTTGTGTAAATTATGTTCAGTAGCGCGGACGCGCTGCTTTTTAATTGCTTTCTCATTTTCTATGGACTGAAGGCAGCGTTATTCTGACTTTAGTGGACTTACAGCTTATATTATACTAAATATTATGCAGTAGTTGATGATAAATAAATATAGTATCGTTAGTTGCTTGATGCGGACTTTGTTAATTAAAGATAACGATAATTAATATAATGAATTATTCTTAAAGCAATTTATCGTTAAAATAAAGTAATGTTAAAATCGGATTTCTCGATGTTTTTTTTTGTAAATTTGAAGCTTTTGCACGCTCTTTGGTTGAGCAATGGTGCCCATACCATGGGTGTAGGCCAATACTTACTGTATAAGCAGCTAGTATGCTGAACAGTGTGGAAAGGTAAAGAGGACTTTCAAGTTATTATACTTTGAATCAATGCTGATATTTAGTTACATAAAAAAAACCGGCTAAGTGCGAGTCGGACTCACGCACGAAGAGTTCCGTACCATTGATAAGGTTAACAACAGTAGGTACAGATATACATAATATTTTTTGAAAATTGCAGCTGTCTAGCTATTGTGGTTCTTGAGATTACAGCCTAGTGACAGACAGACGGATAGACGGACAGATAAGTAATAGCACATATAATATAATACTTAGGGTCCCGTTTTTACTCATTGGTACGGAACCCTAAAAAGACAAAAACAGCATTTTTAATTTATATAGATAGATAGATATTTCATCTAATTCATACATATCAGTGCCAAATTTCTAACTGAGGTTAGTATCGTAAAACAAACTAGAAGAGATATAGTTTGGAATGTCTGGTGCCACTGGCTGTTCATTTCTCACAAAAATTGCCGAAGTTAGTCGCCGGTTATAAATCGGGGCGGATTCGAAGCGACCTCTTCGCCCAGAAGGTTGTACCGCAACATTACTCAGACAGTTCGTAGTTTGCCCGAGTCTGACAAATAGCGGGAGCAGTGCCATAAGAAAAAAATATGAAGTAACTTATTGATTATAAAGTTAGGTAGAGTTTGTAGAAGATTAGAAGAGGCGTTCTTTACAAAGCATGTGGCATAAGAAAGTGCTTTCAAGTTTATACCTACTCTTCAAATTGGTGTAATTACGTATTATTGTTAAAAAAATCTATAACAAATAGTTTAATAAAAATATATTTATTTATTTACACTTTATTGCACAATAATAAAATATAGTACAATAGGCGGACTTAATGCTAAAAGCATTCTCTCCCAGTCAACCATTGGGCCAAACAGAAATAATACAGGCGGTGCAAAAAGAGCGAAAGAGAAGAAAAAAAAAAGATAACAATCATGAAAGTAAATTATAACTACTATTAATAAACTTACACATATATAATAAATATATAAACATACATAAATACATATACGTAATATGATTGCACACAGAATTGGTATCAGTGAGAAACGTATGAGAAAAGAAAAAAAAAGAAGAATATATTTTATAGATCATGTTCTTTCTACTATTAAAGAAACGGAAGGAAGTAGTTTTTGTTACTGTGCATCCATGCATGCTAACAAGCCAGGTTATCGGTTATTTTAATCCAACTGCATGAGAAAGATGGTTATGTTTTTTGTATAAAGTGTTTTAGGAATTTTAACGTATTAAGTGTCGTAAGACGTTTTTAATACAACTTCAGAGCTAGGCGTATATTATCACCGCTCTACTCTGGTAGACCCTATTGACCGTGTTATGCTCGCATCAAATAATAGTACCACCTCTTTTCCTACGGATTTTGTAAGAGACGACTGAATTTTGCAGTTAGTTGCAATTTAAAAAAAGTTTTATTTTCAGCACTGCCAGAAGTATCATCGTATTTGTGCTACTCCTCATATTTGTACTGTGGGAGCACAGTAGACTAATTGTGAGGTTTACAAGGAATTGTTAATAGTTTGTACAGTCCTGGTGCTTCATAAACGATTCTGGGATGTACCACCTTTGTTTCTTGTCAAGTTACTTAAAGTGCAGTACTTCAGCCTTACCACTTTCCAGACAATTTAAAATAGGTCCATGTACTCGTAGCTTACTTAGTATATGAAGCAAAACAAAACAATTTATTTTTTAGCTAACTTAGCTTAGTATTCAAGTTTTAATTTGGTATGTTAGACACTCGTGATCCCACAGACAAACTATGTAAATAGTTTTGTGAGACAACTGTATATTTAACTGTAAAACGCTGATTGTCTAATAAATAAATAAATAAATAAAATAAAATAAATAAATGTCAAAACAACAAAAACGCCAAGCGAGTAGAGTGTGCTGTAAGAGCTATTCAAATAATTTATTTATGACTAGCCATTTCCCGCGGCCCTGACCGCGTGAACTACACGTTCTCGGATATAAACTATGCTATGCAACCATGTTACTTCTTATACCTCCAAAAATATGTGTACTAAGTTAAATGATGATTGGTTAAGTAGTATTTGCGTAAAAGCATAACAAACAAACTTACATACCCACTTATATGTACTGGTCTGGGTGTTTTCTATGTATTATAAGTATTTATTTACAAAAAAAAAGTATTTACTCGTATATAAGTTTATCGGCTGTCTAGTACTCGATACGACAGGGTACTTAATAGTAGCCTAATTTGGGACTAGATGGCTCTGTGTGGCCCAGTGAGGCATGTCTTAAATATTAAATATTAACCACCTTCCAAATTTTAATATAACAATCTACAAATGACGAATGCCGTTTTTTTTCTTTTAGTATAGCTCAGTACAAAAATATCAAGATAAAGAACTTAGAAAATGTCCGCCAAAAATGTAAAGTTTTTGATACGGCCTCCTAGCAACACTTTTTTTACGCGATGCGCATTTCATTAATTCATTACGATACTATTCATTAGTTTTTGTCTTTCCCTTGATACCTTAACAGTCTTAGGACCGTAAAAATTGAAAACTATATTGCGAGAAAAATTTTCGGGTGAAAACTTGATTTACATTTTTTACTTCATAAATGGGCTCTTAGTACGATACTGAACGAATATAAAATTTTTTGATGATGATGAAAAATTCATCCTGTATGTACCTACTTGAAAATTTTTGCCCCATGCGGGAAAAATAAATTGGTAAAATATCTTAGACAGTAATTATTTATTTATGCATTTTTATCTAGTAATCTCTTCTATCTTCGTCTTAATAAATATGACCTCCGTAATATACGAGAAAACTTTCTCGATCGCAGTTTTCGCTTACAGGCATTTCTTTTCATAATGGCCAAGTAAAATCTAAAGGCCACTTCTATTATGTAAGCAAAAACCATCTCAAAAATTGGTTGCTTTCCAACCCCTCTTTATGTAATGTCTACCCGCGATACGACTACAGCAGAAGCTCGTAAAGAAGGTTCGGTTTGTTGAGTTTTTTACTGATTGATGAAAGAGATTGGTAGAAATTCGATGTATGTTTAGATACTTACCTTTTTTTATAAACAACTCATGCTTTGTAATGATGATGTAAAAAAAAGATATACTATTATTAAAAAATATTAAAGTTTAAAAACCTAGAAGACATAGATATGTCAACTAACCTAGATAGGTTTTTACACTTTCTTGATGCATTGTTACTCATAAAACTTATCACTGAACTGGGATTTTTAATGCAATGTAATAATTTATAGGTAAAATCGTATTTACCTTCCTGACGTTTCGATCCGATTGCACGAATCATGGTCGCAGGTCATCATCATTTTCATAACTAGCTTATATCACTTTAATATTGGATACGGGCCTCTCCAAAAGGTAGAATTTGGTCATTTTTGGCACGCTTGGCAGACGGGTTGGCCATCGTAGTTTGGCTCATGGAAAAGTCACAACTGCCTTTTTTCTTCAGTACTTATTAAGTTGCCTACTAAGACTTTAGGAATAGGAAGGCTGCAGGTAACAATTTTTTTATGAAGGGACACAACACGGCACTGCCGACATAGGTTAAAATTAATTAAGGTGGTGGCTCTGATCACAATGTAGACGATTCTAAGCGTCACAAAGACTGTCGAGCGCAGCCGTCGCACGCATTCCAACTGTGTGCCATAAAAATAGGGTTCGGTTTACATTTGCTTTCGTGTTTACGGTTAGATACAAACGTCAAAGCAGCATAATTATGTTAGTGCAATGTAAATTCAAATATCAAAAAATACTACTCTTATTTTTTTCTATATGAATTATGAAGTAAAATAAGCTTTACTTTGATGTTAGGCTTATAACAACCAGTCATGAAAGGCTACTGCAATTGAGCCCACCGCCTTATCACCTGTATTATGTACCAACTCATTGCCACAATAAAATCTAACGCGATGAAACACAGAGCGAACAACAGGAAAAACTTAGTATCTTAAGAGAAATATCGGTAGTTACTTATCAGATTTATTATATTTCGGAAACATCGGAGGTATAAACGAGAATGGGTCCAGACGAGAGGCATAAAATTTATGGCAATCATAACAGCGTAACGGGGCCCCAAGGATCAGTTATTTCATGCACAGTTATTTTATTGTCTGTTCGGTTATTTTATTGGGCTGATTTTGTACGGACCCACTTGCCAATGCCACAATTGATGGCGGTCTGTTTATGTCGACCGGGAAATGGCGCGGCATGGCCATTACGTCACAATTCATATTTTGACTTGATACGACCACGTACTGTAAAATGGCCGGCCGTTGATTTACTTTTTTTTTGTATATAAATTTTTACAGTAATAATTTTGTTTCACCGTCATAACATGTCTTATTTTTTTTTTAATTTCTGCTAAAATTGCGATGGGAGGTAGATCGATTTCTCTGCTATTAACAATTACCCGCATAGATAACAGTAAGTATCAATCATTCTTATTGGTGACGACGAATGTTTAAACAAAAAATTAAAAACAAAATCGTGTCTACCTATGTCTTTTATATAACGGGTGTAAAAAATCATAACGCAGATCCGAAAACCACGTATTGTCCCTATCACTAGGATATTTTTTTACTTCAAGACCATACCTGGGAAACAGCTGGTTCCGAAGATATTGAGGGTCAAAGTCACAATTTTGTTTTCCATTTTATTACAAACACTGTTACCAAAGGTCACTTAAAAACTTTTCTTCCTACAAATATAGTGTTTTTTTTTATTATTTCGTTCACAATAAGGCTTTTTTAATTACAATACGCAATGTACGGCTTAGCGCGGACGAATTTTGAACTTAGCAGCCATCTCCAGTGAAGCGGTCCACGCTCCGGCTGCTATACATTGCGCGCTATGTATTTTAATATTTTTTGAATCCCAAAGATAAAAATCATTTCCCAGCTATAATATTTTGTAACATGACTTGGTTTGCTTTACAGATTGCGTAGCTTCAGGATCTGCGTTTAGTTTTTTTACACCCTGTATATATAATATTAAAACAATCCAAACCACGTGAGCGCAAAACAGAACATTTAAGCGCTCTTTCAACTGCGGGCAGACTCAAAGGCCGCGGCTCCGAGGGTTTCCTAGGAGGTGCGGCGCCCCTCCTGGACGCACCCTTCTTCGGGGGCTTGGTGCAGGCCTTGCCCCCGGGTATGTGACTCGCCGCTCTTCCGGCTGCCTCACAGATGTTGCAGTGGGGAGCGGCAGTGAATTCCTTGGCCTGGTGGCCCTCCTTCCCGCAACGGCGACAGTTGCCACTGCGGTCCACCTCCGAACGGCATTGAGGCCGTTGAAACGCGCAACCATCCTCGAGAAGCGCGCCACGACCTCTCGCAGCGCCTCCTCACCCACCTTAGCAGGGACGGTGCCTTCAGACGCAAGAACAAGAGAGGGCTCGCTGGACCCACGTATCACTTCTTCGCGGAACGAGGCCAATTTTGAGCGGAGCTCCTCCATCTCCGCTCTCAATCGTGCGTTTTCCGCCCGGAGAAGGGCAGTTTCGTCTGAGACTGTCCGGAACTCCGCCACGGACTCTCGGATGACCTTCGCGGAAGCCTTCAGTCCCCTAATTCGCGTAACCAAATCGTATCACAATCGTAATTGAACGACAGGTTTTTGACAGTTCTAGTATGGGCTAAATGTCAAAATCGTCCAATTCAATCACGATCGAACTGCGATTCGGTTACGCGAATTAGGCCCCTGGGCACTCGTGCCCGGTCCATTTCGATGGCCTGAAGACTTCTGTCCAGCATGGCAGCAGTCACCGCCTCCACGTCGCACCAAGAAGACGAAGAAGCCACAAAACGACTGGCGGCATCAGGATGCGCCTTACGCGGTTTCGTCGCAACCACCGAATCCGAGAACGCAGGAGACTCCACCTTAAACTGCGGCGAGCCAAACTTGTTCGCCACAACCGTTGCCCTGCTACGGCCGTGCTTGGAAATCCGCGACGAGGCCAGCGTGGTAGAACTAAGGCCTTCAAAAAAAGGAGAGATACCGGTGCTCAATATTGAGCGAAATGGGTTGTTACCTTGTTACTTACTTACATGAAATAAGTTGAAAGATCACTCTAATGTGCCAGTTTTTGGTCAGTTGGGCTATCGCCACCACACCATGTGGACAAGTTTAACTTACTGCCACCACGTCTGTGAACCTAACAGAATAGTTCAAAAATACCCGACAAACTTTACAAATACGTAGGTACATGTTGTGAAATAAAATAACACTTTTGGCTGGCCTGTCAACTTTGCACACTACACCTTTGTTCATCTGATGCGACCTGACGAGGAGGAACTTCATGGTTAATTGTATCCTACCTAACAAACCATCGCTTCAAATCGATTAATTGCCAAGCTTAGTGTTATTTAAATATCAAAACTGCGGTATTATAAAAAGCTAATTTATCTCTGAGGATAAAGACCCAATTTATTTTGTGTTTGGCCAGTCAAAACTTGTCAAAGCTCATGATATACTGATGCAAAGCTGGCTTGACAAACGACCCGCCATGTTGTAAATATCGTGTTTTATCTTTTTCCGAGTGGACATATTGATAAAAAACAATATTCTAAAATTCGTTTTGTACAGAGGAAAAAGTTTGAAAAACTGAAAATATGAAAACGAATGGTTTTGTTTGTTTGTCCCAACCAATTCGATTGTGATGAAACTTTGGTGCGTGCGTTGTTATGCTAACGCTGGGGAAGATGTCCTAATGGAATTGATGGTCATACAAGCTAAGTCACGGACAAAAGCTATTACTACATAAATATACGAGCCAGTTATAATATTCATATGTTATATCAGTATTATTAGAAATATATTTGATGCAAACCATATAAATTAGGTGTAGCTCAGAAAGAAACAGCCACTGTCCGTCAACTGCTGGAGACTGCTGGACATAGGCCTTCTCCAAGTTTGTAAAGTAAATTATAGTGGCACAATGGGGGCTATCGCTAGTGAATTTGACACTAGAGGCGCTTGTGTCGCGTGAGGTCCAATAACATTCACTTTTCACTGGTTTTAGCGGGCTTCGTTACATAAATTATAATTTCTTTAATTTACCTGCAGGAAAGTGATGTCCTTCGTAAAATATCGCAAATATGGATCATTTGGCGATTAATCCCTCGATCGTGAGTTATTCCAGACACAATTGAAATCAATTGTTATCGCGGCACCCGAGTGCCTCCTGGGGGTTAAGGGATTGTGAACGCTTTGAAAGCGGAATTAAGAAAAAGTGCAAAAATAGGCAGCCTCAAAGAGCAACTATTTCAGAAGTTAGTTTGTTGATATCAGCAATTAAGTTGCAATTAAGTTGCTAAAATATCAAATAAAGTATAGTTTGTTGATATCAAGATAGTTATTTATAAATAATAAACTTTAATAAGATTCAAGAAACACTTTGTTTCGGCGCCGATCGCCTTTGTAAGCTATACCTCTGGACGTCAGTCTACAGTGGCGCCAACTGGTGAGAAAAGAAACGGTAGTCCCCATTAAGGCGCTCTTATTACTATAAGACCGTTTCAGCGGTACACTCAACACCTAAAATGCTATGGTGTAGGGCATGCGGCGAGGAAAAAAAAAGTGTTACCATTTGGATCATAATTGTCTTTTTTTGTTGCCATTCTATAAACACGAGATAGCTCACAAAAACATAATCCCAAAAAGATCCGGCTGGGTATCAATTCCGGGGCTCTTGCGTTAAGGTTAAAACTGCACCACAACGCCACGCCAAATAAATAAACATTGAGTCAAATACTGGCTACTATTAAAACGTTATCTCTATTTTCCTTGTTCATGAACGCAGATATGACATATTCATAATTAAATAAATAATAAATAAATATTTTAAGACATGCCTTACTGGGCCACACAGAGCCATCTAGTCCCAAATTAAGCTACTATTAAGTACCCTGTCGTATGGGGTACTAGACAACCGATAAACTTACTTATATACTTTTTTTTTTGTAAATACATACTTATAATACATAGAAACCACCCAGACCAGTACAAACAGACATGTTCATGCACACAAATATTTGTACTGTGCGGGGATCGAACCCGCGACCCATGGCTCAGAAGCAGCGTTAACTACCGCTGATCCAAATGGTCGTCGAAATTTAATCCTGTATACTGATCCTTGCTAATATTATAAGTGTGAATGTAAGTTTGTTTGTTATGCTTTTACGCATATACTACTTAACCAATCATCATTAAACTTAGTACACATATTTTTGGAGGTATAAGAAGAGTGAGTGATTTTGGTCTAAGAATGAATGAGTTACGCGTCATTCATGAAATGGATATAATCGTATACAATATCTAAGTACAATACCATCAATAGTAGGTACTTACATGGCTGGGAAGCAACCACGGCAACATAAAAAAAATACTACTTCCATGGTATGTATTTCTATAGGGAATTTCTAGTTTAAACAACATTGATTAGGCATTGTAAGAATTATCCTTAAGTAAAGTAACGACGCCCCGTTGGTCTAGTGGTTTAAATACCCGGCCAAGATCTCGGGGTCCCAGGTTCGATCCCCGGGTCGGGCAACAAATAGTTTCGAATTTTCGAACGTTGCTCGGGTTTGTGATCACCAACCCGCATTTGGCAAGCGTGGTGATTATGCCAGTTCCCATCATTGCAGTGGTAACTTGAATTCAATGATGGAGGCTTTTTTCCCTGCAGTGGGATGATTATAGGCTGTTACTTACTTACTTTTTTTTTTATATAAAGAATGGGCTTGCTCTTGACTACATACTTAACTATACGGTTAAGAAGAAGCCTAAGATGGAGCGAGCTTACCCAGAGGTACTGGTTCTCCCACACACCAGCGGAACACAGAAAACCTGTTTGGCGCTGGACTCCGGCAGGAGAGTGGTAGCATCCAGGCAGCCTCTTACGAAGCCTACCACCGCAGAGGATCTGTTAGCTGCCATCATTGGTTAAAGTTAAAGTAACGTGTAAGTACCTAAATAATCATCCTATTGCAGGGTGAAGGCCTCCATAGTTAAATTTACGTTACCATAGCAAAGATAGGTACAGGCATAATCACTACGCTTGCCATTTAAATGCGGGTTGGTGATCACAAACCTGAGAAAATTCTAAACTTTTTGTTACCCGACCCAGCGAATCGAACCCGGGACCTTAAGATCTTGGCCCAGTATTTAAACAACAAGACCAACGGTAAATATCGTTAAGGGCTTAACTATATTCTTCATTTACTATGAACCCGATATCCGATTGTTCTCAGAAAAAGAACACTCACTTTCTTTATCGTAAATACACATGACATACATTGACGTCACTAATTGCGTAATCTATAGTCAACCAGTAATCCTTGGGTTTCCGTCTAGACAGGCTATTCTGAGCCACAATCGTCTAGACAAACGTATTAATATACTTCTCTATGCTACAAGTATTAGGGGTTTATGGATTGTCTCCAATTAATGTACAAAGGCTGTATTCAGATAGATTTTCTTCTGGTTTCCTCCAAATTAAGAGTGAGTTCGAATTGACGGTGAAACTATTGATGGTTCTGAAGATTTTTGATCTTGAGAGAATGTATTTTTACCACGCTTTTATTAGCTTGGGTTGTATCTATCTATGTATCTATGTATGTAATGGAATCTTTGAGCATAAATTTGACCGATTTCCAGAAGTTTGATTAATTTGAAACTTTGCACACGTATCAAGGACCGATGACAATGCAATAATTTAATAACAGTTTTCCCAGTTTTCCTCTGTAAGAGGGAGTAAAAGAGATAGAGCTAGCGTGCGATCTGTATCAATTATGTTTCCTGCATAGGTTTGGACTTACAGTCGGTAAAGAAGGAATCAAATCTTATAAACTAAACTAAAAAGTAAAAAATAAATTATAGTTTAAAAAACTAAAAAACCACGCTTTTAAAACAGATTAAACTAAAAAATTAAAAATAAAACTGTAGTAATCAATTGAAAAATTCATATTATTGTACAAAAAGCGTGGGGGGCTTGATTTAGATTGTTGTAAATATTTTATCAATAATTTACTATATCTGTGGATATCATAACAAGCACCCCACGCTTTTTGTACAATAATATGAATTTTTCAATTGATTACTACAGTTTTATTTTTAATTTTTTTATTGAATAAAAGTATTATTTTATATATAAAAACCGCCCAAGTGCGAGTCGGACTCGCGCACTGAGGGTTCCGTGCCAACTTTAACTGAATTAGGGGTCCACTTACTTCCATCTAGCCAAAATACCACAATATTTAATTGACTGCAAAAATAACTTTGTTTTTCATAGTGTTTGTATGAAAGACAAAGTTATATTTGTTAGCGTTTGTTAAAAATGTGCTATTTCTCAAAAACTACCGGTTTGATCTCGTTCAAACCAATTTTTTTAGTAAGTTTTTGTTAAAATCTACATTACGTGTTTTTTTTTCAAAATTTTCACTTGCTTATTTAAAACCCATTTTACCACTTTGGAAGCGTCTTTCTTTCAAACGTTAGACTTTTAGAAAAAAATGGTTTTAGAAACCTCTATGTCATTTTAAAAGAGAAGATTTATAGATACTCCATACGTAGGTAAGCGTAAAAATTTTTTTTTTGTTTTAGTTAATGTATGGGAAGCCCTTAAATATCATTATTTTTTATTTTTTGTATAAGAATCGTAAAGCGGTCAACATTATTCACCTATCTACCAACTTTCAACTATGTAATGCTAATACTTTCAGAATAAAGTGGTGTGACATACGGACGGACTGACAGACAGACAGACAGACAGCAGACAGACTTGACGAATCTATAAGGGTTTCGTTTTTTGCCATTCGACTACGGAACCCTAAAAATACAATTCAACAGTGAAGTCGACTCGTGTATTCGTGGTCCCGGGTTCGATTCCCGGACAGGCAAATGTAGAAAAAAAGTATTTTTCCTTGACTGTTTATGGTACCTTCATTGTTTCTGATTTCCACAAAGCAAGTACTTTAAATAGGTACTTGCTTTGTTATCAGAACAATGTTTGACGACCATTTGGATCAGCGGTAGTAAACGCTGCTTTTGAGCCATGGGTCGCGGGTTCGATCCCCGCACAGTACAAATATTTGTGTGCATGAACATGTCTGTTTGTACTGGTCTGGGTGTTTTCTATGTATTATAAGTATAAATTTAGAAAAAAAAAGTATATAATTAAGTTTATAGTAGCTTAATTTGGGACTAGATGGCTCTGTGTGGCCCAGTGAGGCATGTCCTAAATATTAAAAAAAAGTAGGTATATGATAATGTCTACATTTATTATTAGAATCTTTTTATTTATATATTTATTCAGATTACATTCACAATCTTTTCTTAACTAATGTACATTTTTTTTATGAATAAACTATGCCGCAATCCACAAATCGTATACACAACATGTTTTTCCTAGCTAATAGGACTGATCAACTAATGGGAAAAATTAAACTAATGTATCATCTAAGTGTCAGGCATACAAATAGTTAAGCTGTATTATATGATTTATTAAAAAAAAATGATTATCATTTGATATTTCAGATCTTTGTTAAACAAAATGGTTATTGTAAAAATAAGTTTTATTCCATAAAATCGACCCGTAGCAATCGAAGTGAGAAGTGAAAACCGTTTTTCATTTTAACAAATGGGACCTTTTTTATTAGGAAACTTTGCTTCGACTTTCAATATTTTAATGTCGAGTCGCTTATTGAATCCTAGGGTAATGTTTCTAGCCAAGTTTCGCTCAGTCGATATCTCAATTTGGTGATAAAGTTCGGGAGTCTTTTGTTTTAAAAATTGAACTTCGGTTTTCTTTGAATGCACGAGTAAATTGACCTTTTCATTGCGTTTGTTTTAAATACTTTCCATTCGATTTTTGAAAGTAATAAATGTTCAATGGTTTTCTTTTTAAAAGGTCTGATTGATTTTTAAAAAGAGGTTCTTGAAGAAAAAGTTGTCATCATCTCAGCTTAATGACGCCTGCTGAACATCCCATCCCCTAAGGATCGTTGCACGTCAGCCTCATCCAAAGACTTCCCGCGACCTTATACAGACCGTCGTATGGCGTGTGGTCGCCATTCCAAGACCTTTCCACCCCAAAGGCCATCGGTTCTTCGTACTATGTGTCCCACCCACTACCACTTCAGCTCAGCAAGTCAGAGCAATGACGTTTACCTAATTTACTCTACAGATCTTTAAAAATAACTCACACGATCCGAATTATAAGAATCAATAATCTCATCCCTAAGCAGAAATACCTATCTATTATGTTTTAGAATCTTTCGCGCCCTTTTGAATTTGCATCAGTATATTCAAGACATGACATCATCCGCTTATACTTAAACTTAGACAGTTCGAAATATTGAACGTCAAAAATGAACCAACTAAAAGTTTTACAATCTAGAAGTTTTATATTGTAACAAATATTTTGTAATAAAAATGATTGTAATATGTTATGTATACCAAATATATATAATTAAATAAAGGTGCACCCATTTGTCATAAGGCTGCACTTTTAGTACATTCTATAATAACAGAATAGTTACAATAATAAATATCCATACTATTGTATGCCGACATAATTTGGCCGGGTTATAAAGTTGCCACTGTCATAAAATCAACTTCAGTAATTTAAAAGTTATAGGTGACATTTTTGTATCGAATTGTGTACGTAGTTCTTTTTTACTACAATAATGGTTCAAAATATCATCATTATATAAAATTTTCGTGTCACAATGTCAGTTACCTTACTCCTCCGAAACGGCTTTACTAATTTTTACCTATATGCATATTCAGTAGGTCTGAGAATCGACTACTATCTATTTTTCATACCCCTAAGTGATAAGGGTTGTTCCCTCTTAACATTTTATTTTTATTTTTGGACAAATTTTTTTGTTTTTCTTTTTCTATAATGTGGCATTACAAAATACATACAACCCAAAATTTTTACCCTTTTATCACCAACCTCTACTTTTTAATAGCCATTTTAGTAATTTAATATTTTTTATGGCAAAACAACGTTTGCCGGGTCAGCTAGTTTTTATATAAAACTCGTAGCTGTTAATTTTTTTTGATTTAGTCTTTTAATTGTTCAGCTGTATTAGTTTATTAATTAGTTTCTTGTTGACAAAATAGTTATACTAATGGTTAGCAAGACTGTCCGAATATTGTTAGAATAACAGTATTTCGAAATTTAATTTCCGCCTTACGCAATCTAGATTAATCCCGGACCTTCGGAAGTTATAATTAGGGATGGCAACTATACAGCCAACAGCATATTAACCTACTCATAGTCAACAGCATATTGACCTAAGTACACACTGTTACCAAACTTTCCCAATCAATTTTGAACTTAAAGTCCAATACTTGAATATCAATATCAATTGAGATTTTTTTTACTGATTGTGAAGCCGATTTTTGTTGACTGTACAATTTCATTATTTCACCCTGTATTTTATTATTACAAGACTAAGTAGACGTTGCCTTTGACAGTGTAACGGACATTAATTTAGCTGTAAGTATCTAATTATTGGAGATATCTTACGTTATTAATTAGGGACTCATTAGTGAAAATTATTATCGTAAAAATGATCGGAAATTACTTACTAGTGAGTACTGAGAATTATTTGAAAAATATTTATTTTTATTTTAGGAAAGTCAACAAGATTGGTCTGTTTTTGGATCGAAGAATGGTATGGTCGTTAATCAATACAAAATTAGCTATTCGGTAAATATTTTTTTCTATCTTTCTTTTGTCATACAAGGAAAATGTTTAAAAACGGATAAATTTACCGTTTTTTTTTTATCTCGGCGTGGGTTGCTACTATTCGTAATGTGTTGAAGTATTTAAAAGAAAGTAATAAATATAAGCGATTCGAAGATCATTATTAATAAGGACAACATCTACAATATTTTAATTCTGAAGAAAATAGCTATTGCAAGCACTTACTTGTTTTGTGGTAATCAGACCACACAGTTCAATGGTGTCATATTTTGTTATAACTGATTTTAAATTCACGCTGATCGTACGCTAAACATCGGCGTTGACCGTCAAAATGTATGAACTTGGGCGCCGACGGGTCCGCTGACAGCGATTTCCTTACGTTTCGGAGCTCGACGCTGATTATCAGTGTACGATCAGCGTGACACTAAAATCAGCCTAACCTCTATGTTGCCCAAGACTTTGTTAGCGTGAAATTAAAAAAAAAACAATCCCACGGCAAGAGATTTTTTTTTGGGATAAAAAGTAGTTAATCAAATGTGCTATTGCAGTTCATAATCTCTGTGTCAAACTTCATCCGGAACCGTTTTGGCGTGATTGAGTAAAAAACATATATCCAGACATGCGCATTACTAGTAAGTTAAGATTAGTAAGAAGTAAGCCTTTCTGTTGATAGCCCTGTTGTTCTAGTGGTTTAAATACCGGGCCAAGATCTCGGAGTCCCGAGTTCGATCCCCGGGTGAGGCAACAAAAAGTTTTAAATTTTCGAACATTGCTCGGGTTTGTGATCGCCTACCCGTTTGTGGCAAGCGTGGTGATTTTGCTAGTACCCAATAATGCTGTGGTAACTTGAATTCAATGATGGAGGCCTTTTTCCTGCAGTGGGATATTATGATGTTATGATGATTCTAGGCTCTTACTTTACTATGATTTTCTGTGACGTGACGTTCGACAGAAAAAATCGCGGGAAGATATATACAGGTCTCCTGAGAATCAAGTTGGACTAAACTAATTGAAATGCAGCCAATATTCAGCAAAGAGTTTGGTAGGTAAGTCTCATAAATCAAATGTGGGAATAATCGCGTAGATCGACAGCTTCAGCAAAAACTCTCCTAATGAGTTTAGTTCTTATTGCCATTTACCAAGTTACAGCAAGGAAATCCCATTTCAATTTCTGTGGAAGTTACTCGGGCCTTGTTTGAGTTACAATTTAGGAAAGTTCAAAGTTCTATCCGTACCTGATTTTGACGACCGAATCTGTTTCGCCCTTGTGGTGTTAGGTTAAAATTGTACAGCTCTGTTCGGGCAAGACCAAACTTAAGTACTGATGACAAAAAAGTTGAGTATGATGGTCACTCGATAAGTTTTAGGACAGGAAAAAATTATAGAAAATATTTACAATCTTTATTTAATATGATATAAAAAAAGCACTAAATAAAATATAACTAACTATAAAATAATTATTTCAGTCTCTCCGCGCTGCCTGGCCGATCCGAAGGTTCCCATTACGCTGGCTGCATTGCCACGTTGAATGGCAATGGAGACCTGCTGAAATCTTTATTTTGTCGAAATACTCTCTCTGCTTTTTTCTATGCAACTCAACTAATTTTAAATCACTTTTGCACGTAAATAATTCGTGTGTTTTCTCGCACTATCATTTCAGTTGTCCACGCATTTTCTGCAGTTACTGTGGTTTCAGGACGAACACTTCTATGGGGATCTTCAAGGTTTGCTTTAACCTCCTCAAATTGAACCATCTAAATACTGTTGCTCATGATGGAGCAGGAACGTAGATTTTAGCTGAAGACTTAGTGTTTCAGTTAATCTAAATTTGAGGGTATAGTTATTATAGTACGCAAATGTTCGCGGTTAAGCAACATTATTGCAAAGACGCTGGAAGCTGCGTAGTAAAACGACTAAAACATTTTTTTTCAGATATCTTACAATATAAAGGTTTTTCATTCTCGACTAAAAATGGACTATGAACAACAAGACGAAAGATTAAAATATTTGATAAGGCAACCTTTAACCAAGGTTATGTGTTGCACTTGTCTGTTTTTAAGCGTGGCCACAAAGTATGAAATTATGATATAAATAAAAGTTTTATATTTTTATTTTTAATAAAAATTTATATTTTTTTACGTAGCAACAAAAGGCAAAGACACATCGTTTCTGATGCCACACGCGTTGCGCCCGCGCACCAAGTAGTAGAAGCCATTGTCACCCCATTGGTCTCCCCACGAGTTCTTTATAATCCAGTACTTTACTGAGGGCTTTCTGGGATTATTTGGCACTGAAAAAAAAAGTTTATTAATTCCACTGGCACCACACGATCTATTTTTATTTTTAACTAGCGGACCCGGCAGACGTTGTCCTATCTTAACTATGAATATTGATTACGAAATGGTTTAATAAAAAACAAATTTACCCATTATTTATTATTATTGTGCTATATGATATACCTACAACATTCTTTGTTGTTTTTTTTTCTGGCGGGTATATAAATAGTTTTGTTGGTATTCCGACACGGTAACAGGCGACATATTACTGGCCATGTGCGAAATTCAGTTTTTTTTACCCACTTTGACGATATTAGCAGCACGCATTGTGTCAATTTTATGTCAAACGCCATACATTAAAAAAGTTTATATTGTCAAAAACGATAAGGTTACGTAACAAATACGAGTAATTTGGTGATTAAGTATTCTTAAATTTTCTAATTTTACGCGCAATTTTTTTCTTTTTTTCTTTCATAAGAACATTCTCCTGACAATAACAAACAAAACAAAAAATAAATTAGCGAAATCGGTCCAACCGTTCACGCGTGATGCGATGACCAAGGGATTCATTTATATATATATATATATATATATATATAGATAAAAGTTTTGAATTGTAGGGTTAATTCAGTTTACCATAAACATTGTATCCTACGATCAAGACGGTATGGTCTGGTTTTGTTGGGTCACACTCAATGTCTGTTGGGTCGTCGATGCCACCTGTGTACGTGGCCATTGACGCCGAGTTTAAGGCTGTAAAAAAAAACAAATTAGTTTTTCAGGTCTTTACATATAAAAAAAAACATTTTTAGCATCGCTTTGTTATCAGAAGATGCTGAAATATACTTGTTAAACTGCGATGAGCACGGACGTATTATTTGCTTCGGCCGGGTCCTGGATGAATTAACCTTACATAGATACGTCCGTATGCGTTACTGCGTGTTTCAAAATAAATAGCTAAATCAACATTTTACATTTTTCTAAAATTGTTTTTGATAAAAAAAAAAACACTGCCAAGATGTTATACATAATGGTAACATAACGTGGGCTTCGTTTGTCAAGTGGTTCAAAATGCATGGTGTATAAATATTAAAAAATTAATAAAGATTGTGTAATAAAGATTATTCTTATTCTTATTCTTATTCTTTTATGGAACAACCATCAGCTATACGAGTACATTATGGGTAACATATCTGGTGAGATTATTTTAAAGTTTCTTACTTAACTATACAGGATGAAATTTTAACCACTTTCCAAATTTTAATATATTAATCTACGAGACAAAAACAAATGACGTATTTTTTCTTTTGGTATAGCCCAGTACATAAATGTCAAGATAAAGCACTTAGAAAATGTCCGCAAAAAATCTAAAATTTTTGATACTGCCGCCTAGCAACACTTGTTTTACGCGTTGCGTATCTCATTAATTAAATACGATTACTATTCATAAGTTTTTGATTAGAACTTTTATACCTTAACAGGTCTAGGAACGTAAAATTTGAAATCTATACGGTGAAAAATATTTTCGGGTGACAACTTGATTTACATTTTTTACTTTATAAATGGGCTCTAAATACGATACTGAACGCCTATAAAAATTTTGGAAAGTGGTTAAAATTTCACCCTGTATGTATAACTATGTATAACCAGCAACGTTATTCTCAGAGTAAAGTAGATATTTTGCGATATTGCAACATCGCATACCTGCAGTTATCGGTCCATATCTGTATAAGGCTTGTGCCATTTCCTCCTCATCAGGTTTGACCCTTATGTATCCTATAATTGGAATGAGGTTCGCATATGAAGTCACCCAACTTCCTGGCACCAAACCTTTGAGAGGCCGGGAAGAGTTCGAGCCATGAGAACACCATCTACACGCGTTTTGTTGACCTTCGTACGGGTAGTAGTCTTGGTCTCTTAGGACCCCACCGATTTGGTTGACTATATGGCTGAAAAGATACAATGACGATATAATATTGGGAAAGGAAGGAATTGCTGTTCGTTAGTATCGCTAAAACTCGAGAACGGCTGGGCCGATTTTGCTGATTTTGGTTTTGATATGTTTGTTATAGTCCAGGGAAGGTTCAAAAGGTTAGAAAGTATGGAAAAATTACGAGGAAGATAGTAAAAACGTTAATTTCATATTCCCATATAAAATGCTCTACATCAAATTTTTGAGCCATTCAGTCAGTTTTAATGATGTTAGTATAGGTGATATGAAGTACACCGGGTCATCTAGTAATAAATAATTATAAATAAATAAATAATAAATAAATAAATAATAAATAAATAAATAATAAATAAATAATAAATACATTATAAATAAATAATAAGTACATAATAAATAAATAATAAATAACTGTTGACAAAATCACATACATTAACTATTTAAAGCACTCGTAGAAATCAGAAACAACGAAGGTACCACAGACTACCCAGTCCCGAGAAATTGTAAAAAATGTTTTTAACTAGATTCAGGCGATACCTTGAAAATCGGTGTGTACGCCACTCCGCCAAGGAGATCGTTAAATTATTTCACCACGACGCCACCCCCTTCTACCATGGAGGAAGCAGATGAATTGCGACATATCACCCCTTCTTGGTGAATATTCCGCGATTGCGAACAAAGCGCTTTTCTTCCTCCTTTGTGATGCGCACTTCCAAGGAATGTAACGCCCTGTCTGAACATTTAGCTAGAAAAAGCTAGAGTGAATCTAGCCAGTAGCCTGCTTCTGGTTAGGCTCAGTTCTATGCATGGTCCTATATACCTATTTTAGGGTTTAGTGTGAGGCCATGAGCGAGACTATCAACAAAAAAAAGGGGTATATTTGCAAGTTTAACTCGCGCTTATTACGATTTATCCTGAGACGTTTCGAACAATTTTCACCGTGTAATAATTAAAGAAGTACCTATTTTTAAAATATCTTTACATAAATTTTATTTGATATTTTAGCAATTTAATTGCAATTATAATATCATTATATAAACTTGAAAAATTATGTATTAGGCGGGACTCGAACCCGCTTCTCCTTGCATGCCGGGCGGGCGCTATACCATTAAGCCACCGAGACCCTGCGACTCAGCGCGAATTTTTCAAGCATATTCTTAACGCTGCAAGCCAGCGTCGCTTCATCAAATGTTAGGAGTATGCACCCTTAACACCCGAAAGAAACATCTATGCAGATGTTTGACAGTCAGTTAAGATGAAACAGCTATTTATATGCTTTATTTGATATTTTAGCAATTAAATTGCAATTAAAATATCAGTATATAAACTTGAAAAATTATGTCTCAGACGGGACTCGAACCCGCATCTCCTCGCATGCCGGGCGGGCGCTATACCATTAAGCCACCGAGACCCTGCGACTCAGCGCGAATTTTTCAAGCATAAGCTTCAGTAATTTGATATCACCCTTTTTTTATTTTCGGCTTGTTATACCTACCTTGGTTTTGGTTTTGCCTTGTTATACCTACCCTTAACCTAAACCTACCTTTTTCTTATATACGGATACATCAGCTGCAAAAGCAAAAAAGTGATAATAATGATAATTTTTTCTTTTTCAAATTTAGATTTTAACTTGAGTTTTAGTTGATTGTCCTGTACTTATTAAACTTTTACTATCTAAAATAATAATATGCAATAATTATGTTATACCTATGGATAAAATAAACTATTGAAATACTCACGAGTAGGATTCCAACAGGGATGCTACGCCACACCCCTTGTTTTCGAAATCACAGTCAATGAGGAACTGTTCGGACATGATCTCTTTTACATTAGTATGGATGGCCACATGACTCTCGATAGCCGCTGTTGAAATGATAGGTTATTAAAGAAAGAAAAAAACAAGTTATTTTATTATCAACTAAATTATCATAGATAAAAGAGTTTTACTCTGAATTAAACACTAGTCTGGGCTCGTGGCTATCCCGTTGAAATTTACAAAAAAAATGATAATAAAATAAATTAAGAAAAATAAAGTTATTTAATTCGGGGTTTATACCATGTACCTTATTTATTATGAGTTTTCGATATTTCGGCACTGTTGCCGCCACTAGAAAAACCAGGTGTCTATAAGATTGACTGCAGTTGCGGAAGTTCATACATCGGCCAAACTAAACGCACAGTGGCTTGCCGGATGAAGGAACATATTAAAGCGGTCAAGAAAAACGACACACAAAAGTCAGCCATCGCTGAACACCTTATACACTCGGGGCCTAACCACTGGATTGAGTTTCACAACGCACAGATAATTTCTTCAGAACAGCACTATATACCAAGAATGGTCAGAGAAGCGATTGAAATTACCAAATACAAAAATTTCAATCGCGAAGATGGCTTTAAATTATCTAGTGTATGGAATGCAGTGGTTCGAATTTGCGGTAACCGAAGAAAACCAAAAAATACTGTGTCACGATCGGATACTGTAAGTGTTGTGTGTCGAGAACAAAAGTGTAAAAATAGTGAGTTGTCAAACAGTGGTACCAGTGTCGTGTGTAATAAAAGACTACGGACGGAGGGCATATCGATTTGTCTGCTCTTAACAGCTACCCACCCGCAGATACAACAGTTCTCCCGTGATCATGGCGCTTGCAACAGTGCCGAAATATCGGAAACTCATAATAAATAAGGTACATGGTATAAACCCCGAATTAAATAACTCTAGTGATAGTGACCATGAAAGTTTAAATCAGTAAGAAAAATAAGCTAAAATTGTATATTATTGACTCTGTGTGTTTGTTTGTGTATCTCTGTATGTGCTTGTTTGTGTGTGTGTGCGTTTGTGTGTGATTATTACATTATTATATTACCTATTACAATACCACATCAGCCCACTACTAGATATTCGAGTCTTTTCGACAACAGGAAGAATTTGCTATAACTAAAACGCTTGGCAGACGGGTTGGCGATCGCAAAGATCAGTGATGAAGAGTAGATGCTACTGTCTTCCTCTGGCAGTGCTTCACTACGCGGAGCGATTATTAAGGACTTACTTCCAAACATTATTATGCAATTTTCCAATCAGGATACAGTAAGCTATTCTTCCCAGTCTTACCGTTTCTTTACTAACATTAACAACGTTAACTATCATTGTCTAGGTCAAATGACCCCCACTGCTGGACATAGAGCCAAATAATAAATCGTCATGCACATTGCATGATTGGCTTTTGTGTCAAATGTTTGATATAAATGTTTTAACAATAATGTAATATTTTGTATAGCACCATTTGCGCAATGTGGAATAGATAGATAGATAACTCATTTATTTGCATCTCATACAACTACAACACACACAAACAGTTGACGCTGCATATAAATAAAAAGTACATCAATTTAAAATACATACAAAAACAAAAGGGACACAGAAAGAAAAAAAAAAGATGTGTGTCGCAGCGATGCAAATGGGCCGCAGCTCAGCGATTCGTTTGCTTGGGACAAATCACTGATTTTCAGCTACCACCCGATGACAAGCCTCAGGACGCGTTAGAGGCGACAGACGCGATGTGATCATGTGAATTCCATTAATAAATTTATAAATAAATCAATAAGGAAACTAATAATGCATGCAATAGTATCTATATAGTCAGATATACCTGCAATACTGATACTGGAATACTGGTCTATTACAACGAGAAAATGTATCTTTGGCTAGCTGATTGTGTAAGGATATCTTGTATCCTTGTAAGCTGCAAACCTGAAACTGTGGTATGCAAATGAATATAATTTACTGCTTAGTCGGCCTCAAAGGAGACCACACAAAGGGCTAATCGTGGAGTTTGCCGGCATCGAAGCTCAATCAAGGCATCTTGCTAGATATGCGTTTACCATGGCTGAGTAAACGTACACATAAAGAGCTGGTAGGCTATTGATTGAACAGGAATTGCCAGTAACAAAATTGCTGACATACCAAAAAGCAAAACATGATCTTATTTATCTTGTAATTATCGTTTCACGTGGACCTACTCCGTCATTAAGATTTTTGAAAATATGAAATCTATGCCACATTTAGAAATTACCAGCAGTTGCTGTGACGTCATATGTGTAAAGTTCGAATTTGCAAATATCCTTTGTTGAACGTATTTTTTTTCAGCATAAATACCTAGTAACCTATCTTCTATTTTAGTGTGTAATATTTCTCCGTGCCAACTCTATTCAGATACGTACAGTCGTTCTGGTATTATTGAGTATTAGAACCAACTTTAAGCTGTTATCGAAAAAAAAAAGTAACGGTCATCCTGGTAAAAAGTTGTATGTCACACATAAATACACACATAGTGTGTACGCTTCGAATAGGATAAAAATTCTCAGTATTCCATATGGAGAAATATCTCCCATTTTCAACCGACGATTAAGAAGAGAATATTTAAAAAATAACCTTCAAATTTATCAACTTTCAATAAAAATACTCCTACGTTAAATTCAGGTGGAAAGCGATTATGGATCCGAAGGAAGTAAACCAGACTTGTCTGACTGTACTTTATTAGAATTGACTCAATAACAGTGTTAGTAATTGATATTGCTGTTCTGTGTTAACGGTTCATAGGAAGCAATTAATTACAGCGTTAATCACGACACTTGAGAACGATAGTAATTAACGCTAAACATGTCGCTTCGTATTAGGGACTAAGTAAATGTCCTACCATGAACATCAAACTGTTAAATACAACTTGGAAGGAAGAACTTGTAAGAGAATACGGCTGGGCATGATTTGTAAAATCAGTAAAAACAGTAAAACTTGGTTTATTTCTGCAAAAAGGCCCCTGGAGGCGCTTTTACACGTTCCAATATTTAACCCTACCACTGCTTCTAACTTCTACCTAACTCGGTCACTATTGTCACATTTGTAAAAATCCAAGTTTTCAAGATAGACCCATATCGGAGAGGTAACATATCGGTCGTATCTGAAAAATATACAACGAGCAAGCGGGAAAGACGAAAGACTTCAACGATTGCGTGACAGCTAGCAAAATTTTACTAAGCTGAAACGTGGACATTCAAGATACGACGAGTGCATCTGTGATCTAGTCACAAAAATGAGTTTCTTATTTAACCCAAGGATAGGACCAGGAATAAAGATATCTCTTAGAAATGGATCTATCGACAAAACTCAAAGAATAAGCAATCCAAAGTGCAGGCTTCAAGGAAAAAATTCCTTTTGATCAGGTGCTCTCATGATGAATATAGTGCGATCTTGAGCGAAATAAGAATGTATATTATTTGGGTGTATTTCTTTATCATGCAAAACAGGACAGTAGACTAAATCATTACATAACTGGTAGAAGTCGACGGCATTTTTGTTCAAAACTGTTTTGTAACAGACTCCACAAAATCTTTAGCGCACTAGTCAAGCTTTATCAATACACAATTGATACCTTTTTTACGAAATTAAACACTGACTTTATTTGCAGTAATAAAACAATAGTTGCCAGTCTGGTTTTTGGGATGTGTTGACTTAATATTTTTGTTTGATTAGGTGTACCGATTCAAAATTGATGGCGGATTTCTTTTTAGGTAATGTCCGTGTATTTAGTTCTTTACTTTATATCTATGTCTGTAACATTGGTTCAAAACTGCTTAATCATTTCCGGGACTATAATTATTAAGCCTCCCAACTTTCCGTTTTGAAAAATAACGCTAGTGTCACGTAAAAAAGTAAAAATATATTCACCAATGATACTAAAAGCCCAGCATGCGGTACATCCCAGTTGATTTTTCACTGGTGTCACCACGCCTTTGTACCTCCAGTCGAAATAGATTGGTAAGAGTCCACTATTTACTGGTTTTCGATTTGCTAGAAGACGATGACTAGGATCTTCAATGGTCGATGTTACATTTAATTCGGTGTGAAATTTTAATAGCTCAACATTCGATAAGAAATGTCCTCGGCATATTCCAAGGATAGCATACAAAACTATGCACCGATACATTGTGTCAAATAATCGGATTGCAAAATTTAATGTGTTTTTATATCTTTTCCAACGGAATCCTTGCTATGTTAAGGTTATGGTGAGTTTTATCGTTTTTGTTAAAGTGTTTATGTCTCGCGCGTCGAGGATGCTTGAGGATTAAATATTTGCATTTAGGTGATGTGCATACGAGAAGATAATCCAACCAATCATAAATATTTCATTGTACAAATGACAGATTTATTGTCAAAACTTTGATGATTGAATGTTATTTTTAGTGTATGAAGTATGTTTATCTGTGTGTGAGTACCTTTATACTTGCCGCGAGATTTGAAATGTTTTTTAGTTTATTTTTTAGTCACAACAGATGCTATTTAACAGAAGAGTTTACTGGACTATTCTTGCACCAGTCAACAAAAACATTATTTCATTCTGGATTGTCTGCTTTGTAAAGTTTCAGTAAAGTAATCACATGTAACTTTATACTAGTTAATCATTTTGAGTTTAAGCCTGTGATTTCTACTGAAAGGGCTTAATAGGTGTCATGTAGATTGTTAATTACAATAATACCTACAAAATCAATTCAAGCGTAGGTAAATCTACATTTTTATGGCACTGATGTAGCTATAGCTAAAGCCATTTATTTCGAAATTAGCGAAAGGAGTTCAACCAGACGACAGGCAGAAGCTTCTTCTCTACACCATGGCCAAATTGTTATTGCCAAGCATGGCGATTAAGGCAAATCCTTCTTTTGAAGAGGCCTTGTCCGGCTGTGGACTGAGGTGGGATGATGACGAAATGTTTTTTAATCACCTTTTTTTTATAAATTTGAACTGGTTACATTAAAGTTAAATTTTATATACAAGTAATAAACAAAGTCTTCAATCAGTGCGTCCTACCCTTCATGACATACGGAGCCGAAACGTGGACACTGACGGTACGGCTAATCCACAAGTTCAAAGTCGCTCAGCGGGCTATGGAAAGAGCTATGCTCGGAGTTTCTCTTAGGGACAAAATCAGAAATGAGGTGATCCGGCAGAGAACTAGAGTTACCGACATAGTCCACCGGATTAGCAAGCTGAAGTGGCAGTGGGCTGGCCATATTAGCCGCAGAACCGACAACCGATGGGGTGAACGAGTTTTTGAGTAGAGACCGCGTAATGTAGGACGCCCTCAGGCCAGGTGGAGTGATGATTTGCGCAGGGTGGCTGGCAGGAGCTGGATGCGAGAAGCCGAGGATCGATCCAAGTGGCGTGCATTTGGAGAGGCCTATGTCCAGCAGTGGACTGCAATAGGCTGATGATGATGATGATGATGAATAAACAACAGTAAACGGTATACTATTGTTATTCTGTTTACCTACGTACGTGATCCTACGCAGTGTTAATCGTATTTTTCCTGTTTGTTTCTAATAGTTTAATAGTGTCCAAAACAAATAGTATAGCAGTATTTGCGGAGGGCCTAAATGCCTGGATTTACGAGCCATGGCGTCGAAACGTGATTTATTACATTATTCCCGCATTCACTTGTTTTTATTTGCCTTTATTAGGTGTTCATTTGCTTTTATTTCATTGTGTTTGAATTTGACATGTTTGCAAAGATTTCTTAGGAAGATCAGCTGGCAAAAAGTATTTTACAAATTAAATTGTTTTAAATAGAATAAAGGTTTAACAGCATTGCAAGGCAGAAATCTCGAAACAAGTAACAAGTGTGACAGTGAAAGATAATGTCAGAATATAGCTCGTTAGGAAATAACAGTTACAAAGCTGGCAAGTGAATGGTTTTGGGATTGATTCTCACCTAAGGCAGGAGAAAAAACTTGTTAATATCAGTATATAAACTTGAAAAAATGTCTCAGGCGGGACTCGAACCCGCATCTCCTTGCAAGCCGGGCGGGCGCTATACCATTAGCCACCAAGACACTGCGACACAGCGCGAATTTTTCAAGGGTTCGAGTCCCGCCTGAGACATAATTTTTCAAGTTTATATTCTGATATTATAATTGCAATTAAGTTGGTGAAAATATCAGATAAAGTAAACTTGTTAATGCTTAACGTGTTCAACTACTGTTCGTATCACTACTGACAAATAGAATAGATAGATAGAATATTCTTTATTGCACACCAAACAAGATAAATTAAAAAACAATGGTTACAAAAAGATGTACAATTTAAGCGGCCTTATCGCTATGAGCGATTTCTTCCAGACAACCTTTGGGTCAGGACACAATATAAAAGTAAGGGGAAGGCGGAGCAGATAACTTTGTAAAGACAAATTTGCTTACAAACACCAAAAACAAATGAATACACAAAATTTAGCAGAAATTATACAAATACATTTGATTATACATACCTTCAAAACTCATATGATAAAATCAATAAATATGTATAAACAATATAAATAAATATATATAAATACATCTATACATGTTTACAGATATTTAAATTATTATACTATTGATATAATTACGCCCCGTTTGGTCTAGTGGTTTAAATACCGGGCCAAGATCTCGGGGTCCCAGGTTTGATCCCCGGGCCGGGCAACAAGCAAGTGTGGTGATTATGCCAGTTCCCATCATTGCAGTGGTAACTTGAATTCAATGATGGAGGCCTTTTCCCTGCAGTGGGATGATTATAGGCTGTTACTTCACTACTTACTTACTACTATTGATATACCTACCCACTACACTCTGTCTGACTTATATCTCTGTATAACATGACCTGCATGAATAACCCCAATCAATACGGTATTAGTTTTAAATGGTTTGGTATTACTTCGATGAATCAATAAAATGTAAATTTTGAATGATGGGATGATTATAGGCCGTTTATTTACTATCATCATCATATCATTTACTTTGGATTTCATGAGTTTGTTAAGATTACCTGCTGCTAATGACTAAATCCATTTCTTTCCCTTGTGCTGTGTTAACCGTTTTAATATATAGGGTCATATTTTATGGATAAGGGTGACTTAGTTAAAAGTAGGTAGTGTAAACATTAAGCTGTTTGTATCAGAAACATCTAAGAAAGCTTATTGACATCATTGAAACGCTTAAAAACCACACCTACTCATCATCTACTCATTCTATACAGCTCAGCATTTTGTTAATATAAAACGAAAAAAATATCAAATAATTATTGGATAAATCTGTATCCTAAGTTGCAGGTAATATGCTGCCAATCCATCTAAGTTTTTATATTATCAGCTCTAGTATATATACCTGCCACTCGACACGGATAGTTTTACTTTGCACAATTTCACTAACTTTGGCTCTATTCACCCCCGTCACTCACACATCGAAGCCGGCGTGAGTGAGAGGCAAGTATAAGCTGATACATCAAAATCGTTTAGCGAAGTCGATCCTCGAACAACCGAAAGTATCGTGAGTTCTTGACAACTATCAGCGCCGAGTTTTAATTGGTCAATTTAAGTTTAACTGCTACTATCCGACCCGTGTTAGGGTTGCCAGAGGCCGAGTTGAATATTCTTAGCATTTAGATACTTGATGTAGGAATAGTTCAAAAATTTAAATAAATCTAGGTTATTAACGCTTCCGCCTGGTTTACTTGCTTAGAAGTTTAAGTGCATCATTAAATCATTGAAATTTTCGTGTACTTCTGGCAATGGGACCAAAGAGATTGTGTAATTCTATTTTAGTTTGGCCCGCCCGGCGCTGCGCTCTGACACCTATGCGTTTAGCTTCAATCTACAACTAATAAGTTTTGATAAATTTGTGCAATTACTAACTCGGTTAAATAGCTTTTACTACTCTATAATAATTCCACTGTAGGGTAAAGGCCTCATCTGTACTAATATTATAAAGCTGAAGAGTTTGTTTGTTAGTTTGTTTGAACGCGCTAATCTCAGGAAGTACTGGTTCGATTTGAAAAATTATTTTTGTGTTGGATAGTCCATTTATTGAGGAAGGCTTTAGGCTATATAACATCACGCTGCAACCAATAGGAGCAAAGCATCAGTGAAAAATGTAGCAAAAATAATCGCGATAATAATAACGGAAGTTGACGCAGACGAAGTGGCGGGGAACAGCTAGTTGAATATATGTTACCAATGTTACCATAGCAATGATGGGTACATGCATAATCATCACGCTTCCCAAATGCAGGTTGTTGATCACAAACCTGAGCAATGTTCGAAACTTTTGATATATACAGGATGAAATTTTAACCACTTTCCAAAATTTTTATATGCGTTCAGTATCGTATTTAAAGCCTATTTATGAAGTAAAAAATGTAAATCAAGTTGTCACCCGAAATTATTTTTCAATTTTTACGGTCCCAGACCTGTTATGGTATAAAGGGAAACACAAAAACTTATAAATAGTATTGTAATGAATAAATGAGATGCACATCGCGTTAAAAAAGTGCTACTAGGATGCATTATCAAATTTTTTTGATTTTTGGAGGGCATTTTCAAAGTGCTTTATCTTCACATTTTTATACTGGGCTATACCAAAAGAAAAAATACGTCATTTGTTTTTTGCCTCGTAGATTGCTACATCAAAATTTGGAAAGTGGTTAAAATTTCACCCTGTATAGTAATCTTACAGAATTATAATAAAGTTTATTGGTGGATAAAGGTTTTTTTTGTTATGTTATTTAATTCCCCTGACATTTGAAAGATTGGTCACTTCGTGTAATCATACAATCAAAACAATGTTTTATGCTCGTAGTCAAAATGATCATTCACAGCATCTTTTACTCGTATCTCTTTATCCACTGTAATCCTGCGTCCTCTCATAGTTTTTCACTCTGTGACTATTTCCTTTTCAAATCAATTTAGAGTGGAGATTTTTTAACGGATAAAGGGATAAAAACGCTGTGATGACCATATTAACTGCTAACACTAAACTTTTTTAATGGGATGATAACACTAATTCATAATGTTCTATTTGCGAAAGAAAAACTTTTTTTTTTTATTAAGTTGGTTTATTTTTTGCCCTCGCCTCGTATGTCGTATCGTCTTAAATGGCCTGGATATCCTTTCTTTAATGCGGTCTGCATACTATCACTCTAAACGTAATTACTAGTTAGGCTACGTCTAACGTTCCTTGACTAGAATCAGTAAAATCTGTTTTGTTTCTGCAAATAGGCCCCAGGAGGCGCTTTTACACGTCCCAATATTTAAACCTACCACTGCTTTGTGACAATGGGGACTACCGTATCTTTGCTCACCAGTTGGTGCCACTGTAGACTGAGGTCCGGAGGTATAGCTGTTAAAGGCGATCGGCTCCTAAACAAAGTGTACGAAAATACTGAATCTATTTAAAGTTTATTATTTATAAATAACTATCTTAATCCCTCAACGCCCAGGCGGCAGGCGCCTGCCGCGATAACAATTGATTTCAATTGTGTCTGGAATAACTCACGATCGAGGGATTAATATCAACAAACTAACTTCTGAAATAGGTTCTTTGAGGCCGCCTATTTTGGCGCTTTTTCTTAATTCCGCTTTCAAAGCGTTCACATTAATCGCCAATAATACATATTTGCAATAATTTTACGAAGGAGATCACTTTCCAGCAGGTAAATTAAAGAAATTATAATTTATGTAACGAAGCCCGCTAAAACCAGTGAAAAGTGAATGTTATTGGACCTCACGCGACACAAGCGCCTCTAGTGGCAAATTCACTAGCGATAGCCCCCATTGTGGGCTAGTATTGGGGCTAGTGCCGAAAAGCAGCGCAAGAAACTCGGTCGCTATTAAAATGTCAGCCTCTTTTTAAATAAATATGTTTACATAAGATACTAGCGGACCCTGCAAACTTTGTATCGCCCCAGAATAGTATTTGATTTTGACGTCTTAAATGTCATTGTCAACCAATATTGCGAGGTTGGATAAATGTATGAAAAACAAACAGTTTCTTGGTAGTTATTTTTGATGTTGACTTTTCGATGTTTTAAATAGTTGTTCTTTTTAAATGTTTTTAGTATCCAATTCTCGACGATTACAAATAAAAAATAAAAAAAAATCGGTTCAGCCTTTCTCGAGTTATAAGTGGTGTAACTAACGCAGTCTGAATCGAGGAAGCCACTAAGAAAAGAGCTGAAATTAATAATGATAGCGTTTCTTTTGCATCCATGAATCTGCAAAACAATGTTATACATTGGAAAAAAACACACTTACATGATTATTCCAGAAAATTGATTTGTTTTTTTTTTTCATATCAATAAAATATAGATAATATCAGTATATAAACTTGAAAAATTTTGTCTCAGGCGGGACTCGAACCCGCATCTCCTCGCATGCCGGGCGGGCGCCATACCATTAGGCCACCGAATTTTTCAAGCATATTCTTACGCTGTAAGCCAGCGTTGTGGAGATGCGGGTTCGAGTCCCGCCTGAGACAAAATTTTTCAAGTTTATGTACTGATATTATAAGTGCAATTAAGTTGCTAAAATATCAAATAAAGTATATAGATAATATGTCAAAATAACTGCCAGCCCTGAGTCTAAAGTTATTAGTTCAATAGTTTCTACCCCTGGGGATTCCACCTGTATTATTGACGTGAAAGCAAATTGTTCGGACGCCTTTAATAGAGCGTACAGATACTAGACTTCACAAATAAACTGATAGAAAGCCGATGCCTAAGAATGGCAAAATTCTGTGTTACTTAGGACCTAAATTTCAATGCCAAAAACATATATGAAATAAATAAGTTTTTTTACTCAGTAAGTCAAACAATAAGTTATTAAACTTTACTAGAAAAGGGTAAGATGTAATCTTGAATCCCAGCAGCCTTAGAAAGTTCCTTTCTAATAGCCTATACCTACACTAGGCTCGACGAATCGATAAAAATTGTATGATAATGACATTAACTTACGAAACAACTCTGGGGTGGTGGGACCTACCTCCTCGTGGTCCACCCTGGGCAACGGCATCTTTGGTTTTCTAACCAATGATGACGGCTAACAGATCCTTCTGCGGTGGTAGGCTTCGTAAGAGGCTGCCTGGATGCTACCACCCTCCTGCCGGAGTCCAGCGCCAAACAGTGCCTCTGTGTTCCGCTGGTGTGTGGGAAAACCAGTGCCACTTTCTGGGTAAGCTCGCTCCATCTTAGGCTTCTTCTTAACCGTAGAGTTATGTCAAGAGCAAGTCCAATGATTATAAAAAAAAAACTTGTCTGAGGACTTGATTATTCACATCAAAGTAATTCCATGAAAATGAATTTTAAAATTAAATCTATTATTGATGTATACTGTTTATGTTATATTGCTGAGAAACCACTTTTAAAAATACAAAAAAAAAAACCACAAACCAACAAAAATTTTAAAGCCAAACCTGTTCAGTTCTTTAAACTTCAGCTCAGTTGTCTTTAAGAAAAAAGACGACGTTGAAGCGAAATCCATATTTTGTTGATTTTTTCTCGTATGTAATTATTATTTACAATAATTATTATAATCACTCACATAAAATCGATTTTAGCTTAATTCGGAACAACTGGTAGGTATTATGATAATGACTTTTACTGAAAATTTTACACGTGACGTCATTTGAAAATGTAAAATGATTTTACCTCCGAACCCCTGCTTTATAAACATAGTATTTCTGTTAAGCTTAAAGGATGAAGATTTTCAAAAAGGACGCCTCCTGGACGGAACTGGGAAATTTGTCAAATTTCTCAGTACGTCTTTAAAAGATTTTAAACGTTTGTTTGTGCCATGGAAGTGTTCGAAACGTTATAAAAATAATCTTACTAATCCTCCTTACTTCTTACTAATATTGTAAATGTGGATTTTATGTTACTCAATAATGCCAAAACGTCGGAACAGATCTGAGCACAAATCACGCTACTGTCATCTTCTATTTTTTTCTTCAAGTCGCCAAAAATGGTGGTTGCGAATATTCTGGACGCGGCTACATACAATCTACATTAAAGGTTGTATTAAAAGTGTTAGAAGCTTAAAAACTTAATAGGTATTGCAAACATTTGTTGGTAGTTTAAAGTTTAACCAAACAAGTTACGAACTATTAAAACACAATTATAATAGGTAATTTAAACTTTGCAAGGTTATTAATAGCACTAGCTAACCCGGCTAACGTTGTTTTGTGGTTTATTTGGTCCTTTTTTTATTAATGTCATACTTTTAATGCGTCTTCTCTCTACCACGCCTGCCATTATGGCGAAATCCTGCTTTAACAGATGCCTGTGTTTAGCGCTGAACTTTATCTGGTGATGAAGATGGTGAAGGAACACCGAAATAACTAACTTTTATAACAGCTACTACCTTATTTTACCATGACAAAAATATAAGTTTTTGCTAAAGATGTGCTTCAAATATGTGTCGAAAATCTAACACTTTTTATTTGAAGATATAGAATTCAAAAGGTTCTCGCTTTCTAGCTCCAGCACGGTTCATAGGAATGTCAAACGAGTCCTTTGTTGCGATTTCTTCGCTTCAGATCTCGCTATTTCGAAAGTCTTTCAAGAGTTTGTGTCTAGCTCTTTGAATTTTATGAAACTGTGTTAAATATAGGGTAAATATAAATACATAATGTGGGTAACATCACATACTTTTTCTGATTCCAAAATACGTAACTATATTTGTAGCATTTGTATTTGTGGTGAAAATTGTTGATTCTGATTTCTGTGGTAAAAACAAACCCAAGCACGAGAAAAAATAGGAAAAAAACTCTACATTGACCCACCTGGGAAACGAACCCGGTACCACGGTGCAGGCGACACTTTGAAAATCGGTGTAAACGGCACTTAACAATCAAAAAAGACGAATGTAACTTATGAAACATTATTTATTATTAAAGAGTCTCTGAGCTAAGCCTTTGGAGGACAGACAGACGAACGTACGGACATGGCGATACTGTTATGGAACCTTATTAGTTTAGAATCTCTTAATATTAGAAATATGTTACATACTTTTAACGTGTCAATAAATTTCATATTAAGTACGCCGTCCATATTCTAAAACTAATTCATTATTTCAAAAGGAAAATTAAGTTGGAATAAAACGAATGATGACGGCAAAAGTGCAGTTTCCAAGCGCGCTTAAACATTATTTTATAATATTTCACACTGCCACTAGGTACACCAAATTCATGTATCAAAAATAAGACAAACATTTTGTCTGTCGCCTATTGTTAAAAAGTTTTTATAATTGATAATACAGCGCAATGTGTTGAATATGTTGTCGACACAATAAAAGTAAAAGCCGAATCGGATAGAGCAGCATCCAGCAGTTTAGGGTTCAAGTCCCACCTAATGCAGTCGTAATTTTTATTCAGAGATTTGAAATAGTATCGTCAATACACACCAGCAATTTATTTATGACACAGTTTATAAATATATTAGTATTACTTATTTAAGAAATAGTTGTTTTAAATTTAGTCTTATTTTTAAAAGTCATCTGTCTAAGTGTAATTGCTATAGCGTTAATAAAAGAAACAATAAAAACATTCAGTGCCATGCAAGATACATGTATGTACATAGGTAGAAAACAAATGATGAGATTTTGTAGATCCTTTAGACCTTTGTAGCTCGACTGTGAGGATAAAAATATTTATGTTCTCTAAGATTTAACTTACTCCCTGACTCGATAGTAAAATGGGGCATTTTAAAAGGTTCTATGTCTAATTACTGGTTTTATCAATGTAAATTTTCTGAGGATCCGTACCCACCTCAAAATTACAAAACAAAACCCTTATAAACACTTTGTTGTCCGTCTGTCTGTCTATACCGTTTATCTTGGGATCGCGTGGAGGTTTTGATTTAAATTTAAAACCATATTAATATAATCAAAGTCCCTTGAAATAACTCTTTTCGTCTTTTGGGACCCATGCTACAAAAAACGTTTACTTCCACACTTTCAAGGCTTTACATAGTATCTTCCATTTATTTAGCAGATTCGATTCAATACTAAACTTTTTACATCGATTTCTGGTTACCCTACAGCCACAGAAGCCGTGTAGTTTTTCTCTTTTCTTTATTTTTAATTAAATGTTATAAAATTATAGCACGTTTCGTTCGCCGTTGGAGAGACAAACAAATGAATATTCGTTTCCCACATTTGGAGTAATTATAACAAGGTTGTATGAGCACTGTAGTACCGCTTTCACAGTCTACTAGATATGAACAGTATGAACACGTTCCGTGTTCAAAACTATTTTAATTAAATTATTCATATAGGGATGGCTTTGATACTTTTTGTTGACAAACACGATCAAACAAATCAATTCAGTGGCGTACGACAATGTTTGTTGATAGTTTGCTTAGCAATGACTCGAAAAATGTTGGCACATTTTATATTTTTCGTTTGTTAAATATTCGTTAAAATATTTGAGTATCCATGGTGGCATTTGTCTGCTATGATATTGTACTTTGAATTGATATTTATATTGTCAAAAGCAATTGGTACCTTGATCAAACTTTAGATCTATATACCTACATATACAAATTAATTATATTGTAGTGTCTGTGTATTATTACATTAAACACTTTTTACTATATGCAAATAAAAACATATACAGTACTTACATAAAAAAATACTGTCTGTCTGTTTGTTTGTTTCAGCTAATCTCTGAAACGGCTGTACCGATTTTGACGGGTGTTTTACTCTCAGATAGTTACATCGAGAGACAAACTTCTTAGCGTTCCATGGATTCACCGTGCGGGTGCCGGGTCCATCGTGTGGCAGAAACTCCGAGAGCGAAAAGTCAACAATACCTATTTTTTTTAGAATATATTTCACTTTCTTAATGGAGACTTTAAATGCTATTTCACGTTGTTTATGCATGTTGGTACTTTAAGTAAGTGGCTGTCGTCACGTATCCATTACGACTAATTATAGATCGAATCCTTTTCTTATTACTGAATGTCAGAACACAAACAAAAACAACAATATACTAACTTGTTCAGACTCAGACATTTTCCAGAGCTGTCTTAAACTTTGGTAAAGCATCACACCGCCGACAACGGGTTTATGTGAAACTTACTTCAAACAAACAATATGTTTGAAAATTTTCATTTCTAACTTATTAACGAAAGTCATAACATACAGAGTATTGTAAAAATAATCAGCTTACATTTGGAGGATGGTTTGAATTGAATCTCTTAAGCGGCATTACAGCAATTATCGAATCTCAATACGAATAAAATCGGTTCTTAAGCTAATAATACGCATACGCAAGTTCCAATCCGTAAGCCTATTTTTTAATGTTGACAAACTAATAATATTACAGCAAAATTGCAAATTTCTGAACCTCTGACTCATGAAACAGAGACGCAAAATAAGACTACAGAACTCAGGGGATGGAAGTCAGTACAGGCGGCTGATTAGACAGATATCGAAGTCTCTAAATAGGCCATCGGGAGGCCTATCCTCTATAAAAGAAGTATTTATCCAAAACAGCCACGGTCAGCAGGTGTATTGGCAGACACTGCTGCTTAATCTTATCTTCTTCTTAGTAGAACTCCTTTAGTCACATTTTACTATACACAGAGAAAGAGTACATATCATATTTATATAAAGCATTATAATAACAAACAATTCTTCATTATAACATTTCGTAATCAATATTCATATTTAAGATAAGACAGCGTCTGTCGGGTCCGCTGTAATAAAAATAAAAGGTTTATTTCTCGACCTAGACCCAGGACAAATATGAACTCAGTACAAACCTTTTTCAAACGGCAGATATTGAAAATGTTTCAAACATAATATTGCCTTTAAAACTTGATCTATTTTGAAACCGACCAGAACTTTTTTCCCCTTGGAAATATTGTTTTATCTTGTAAAGTTCATCTTCGGCGTTGTCCGGATAAAGTTTCCTCTTCATTATATCCTCCTCAGCTGGTAATTATTCCATCCAATTCAAGTTAAATTCTTGACTTTCTAGAATTTATTTAAACATGCGTTCTTTGGAAAAAATGGAGTTTGTGGAGCGAGTGTTAATGAGGGATGCGTGTGCTGGGATGGTGCAGTAGGACTACTTTCGGATAAGTGTATAGTTTTGAGCTATTTCTGTTGGCAGACAAGATGGCACTCACACTTTGACCAATGATGTAGAGCGATAAATTAAAAGCGAGTTCATAACTGAGAATAGGTACTTACGTTATTTGCTTCTCACGTGGATAGAGCGCTAGTAAATGTACATTGTCGTGTGGTGCCGGCACGTAACGACCTCCGTGGCGGAGTGTGTGATGGTGTGCGGACCGGTGTCGCCTGCTCCGAGGTCCCGGATTCTATTCCCGGACGGATAAATGTAGAAAAAAAACTACATTTTCTCGGGTCTGGGTGGGTGTTTGTGGTACCATCGTTGTTTCTGATTACCAAAATACTAGTGCTTTTAATAGTTACTCAAATTAGGATCACAACAATGTACAGGACCTATGAGATGTTGTCCACATTTTTTTATTTACATTCATTTACGTTATAATAATAGCACCAACGCCCCGTTGGTCTAGTGGTTTAAATACCGGGCCAAGATCTCGGGGTCCCAGGTTCGAATCCCGGGTCGGGAAACAAAAAAGTTTCGAATGTTGCTCGGGTTTGTGATCACCAACCCGCATTTGGCAAGCGTGGTGATTATGCCAGTACACCCATCATTGCTGTGGTAACTTGAATTCGATTCAAGCCTCCATTGCCTTTTCCCTGCAGTGGGATGATTATAGGCTGTTACTTACTAATAGCACCACGTTCTTTTCTGTGTCGTAAGAGGCAACCAAACGCGCATCGCCAGAAGAAGAACAGCGGCGTTTTATCTCCTGCCAAGTGTGGCGGTTATAGCTCCTGCTATATCCAGCAGTTAGTCAACTGGACACTGGTCTCTGAATCATTCGATACAAGCTGCTGTTGAGAGTCCCAAAAAATGTCCTAAAGTATTCAGGTTATTTCCTAAACTAAACCAACTGTATTCACTTCTGTTAACTGTAGGTATACAAAGGAAAACGGTAACTTGTAATTAGACCTTTACTTTCAGATGTTACGGTTGCTTTGTGTATATTTTCTTGAAAAGGAAATTCCTTACTAGCATTTTATTCATAGACGCGTATACACGTTCCAACAATATATTGCGCGGGCGTGTGATCTCGACGTTATGGGAACGACGTATTGGCTATTGCTGTTAGATTTTACAAGAAAAGGTCTCAGTTTTCCCTTTCAATACATTCTATTTTAGTCATTTAACATTACAAACTAGACACACAATAAAAAGTGGTCCAACTTAAAGTATACAAATTTTTATGTAAATATCTACGAGACAAAAAACAAATGACGTATTTTTTCTTTTGGTATAACCCAGTAAAAATGTCAAGTTAGAGCACTTAGAAAATGTTTGCCAAAAATCTGAAATCTTTGATACGGCCGTCTAGCAACACTTTTTTACGCGATGCGTATCTCATTCATTCATTACGATACTATTCATAAGTTTTTGATTTTCCCCATACCTTAACAGGCCTAGGACCGTAAAAATTGAAAACTATATTGCGAAAATATTTTCGGATTAAAACTTGATTTACATATTTCACTTATAAATGGGCTCTAAATACGATACAGAACGCGTACAAAAATTTTAGAAAGTGGTTAAAATTTCATCGTGTATATACTTCAATACATTCAATAATTTCAATAATACTAAAAATACATTGATCGAATTTAAATGCTTTTACGTATAATATAACATTTCGTTACATAATCTGGTTAAGATTTTGAAAGTTATTTTATTCTTTTTTGATTAGGTTTTTCCCCCGTGGGCTTTTAATTTTTTTTTTGTTTATTACTTGTTCTTGTTAATGTGTGCTGCTTGCGAATTAAATAATCTCCAGTATATATATGGAACCAATAACTATTTCGCACGACCGAAGATGAAATTCGACCACTGAACTAAAATAATAACAAAAATAATAAAAAGTTTATTTAGAATAAAATTTGCACTAATAGAAAAATGTGCGTAAAAATAGCCGTTTTAGTTATAAATTCTGTCGCAGACATTAACGTTTTCCTTCAGTAACAAAAGTAGACAGCAGTCTAAAGAATTCAAACTACAAAAGCATAAGAATACAACTAAAATATTACCATGCTTATTCCTTAATGAGACTAAGCAATGGCTTTTTAGCTTAAAGCAGTCTCTTTGAGCAATTCCCATGAAAAGGAAATTCTTTTTAGGTGCAGGTGTACGGGATTATACCTACCGCAGCCATATTAGACGGGAGAATGCTGGAATTGCAGTGTAAATCTTATTTCTTCGCATTTCAGTTACAAGACCCGGTGCGAAATAATTGCACTTGATGACAAGTGTGATTTCTAGTTAGCTTTATTGCTGCACTTCTGGACTCCTTGCATTTCTGACTTCGTTGTTATTTTGTTGTAAGAAGCGGGGATTTAGTAAGCAAAATGGTATTCTGTGCAGTTAAGCAATAATAATTGGTAATATCACAGATAAGATAATACGGTAATTTAATATATATTTTTTAAAATAATTTACTTATTTTATAAAGCCTTTTCTACAGTACAATGTTGCACTGTCTGCCGAGCTACGAGTAGTATAACTGTGTTTAAAACTCCCTTAAATATGACTATACAAAAGGTTAATGTTAACAATCAAAATTAAATACATGTTTTTTTATTTATTACAAACTGGGAATGTGCGTGCGTGCGTGCGTGTGTGTGTGTGTGTGTGTGTGTGTGTGTGTGTGTGTGTGTGTGTGTGTGTGTGCGCGCGTGCGTGTGTGTGTGCAAGTGTGTTTTTATGTTAAATATATAGATTCTGATTGATAAATAGATATTTAATGTACTAATTGTCTACAGCATAAGAGATTCTGTACTGTTATAGTCAAATAGCTTAAGCCATTCCTAGATCTTAGCTTTTGTTTGGTGGTTACTGCAAGCATGTAAATAGTTACTAATTTTGTGTAACTTATTGTACAAATGTGGAGCAAGATAGATAGTCGTATTGTCTTTTTGCAAAGGCGCTACGAGTTCTAGGAGTCGGATATCTGAAAACTCTTTTTTTAGAAATTTTGATGTCAGGCACAGATACTCGATGGTACCTTCGAATGCTAATGTAATATAGGTAAGGTAATATACAGTACAACATGCAAAGGTAATAAACAGTAATACATATACAGGATGAAATTTTAACCACTTTCCAAAATTTTTATAGGCGTTCAGTATCGTTTTAGGAGCCCATTTATGAAGCAAAAAATTAAAATCAAGCTTTCACCTGAAAATATTTTTCGCAATATTGTTTTCAATTTTTACGGTCCTAGGCCTGATAAGGTATAAAGAGAAAATCAAAAACTTATGAATAGTATCGTAATGATTGAATGACATGCGAATCGCGTAGAACAAGTGTTGCTAGGCGGCCGTATCAAAAATTTTAGATTTTTTACGGACTTTTTCTAAGTGCTTTATCTTGACATTTTTGTACTGGGCTATACCACAAGAAAAAATACGTCATTTGTTTTTTGTCTCGTAGATTGATATATTAAAATTTGGAAGGTGGTTAAAATTTCATCCTGTATATGTAATTTATGATACAACATAACTTAAAATGAAAGATATGTTTACGGATTTAGAACGCGTTTATTTTTGACTGGCTGTTGCCCGCGACTTCGTCCGCGTCAATTTATGGTATTATAATCGCGATTAATATCAATAATTTTTCACGTTTTTACAATATTTTTCACTGATGCTTCGCTTCTATTGGTCGTAGCGTGATGTAATATAGCCTAAAGCCTTCCTCGATAAATGTACCATCCAACACAAAAATATTTTTTAAATTCGAACCAGTACTTCTTGAGATTTGCGCGTTGAAACAAACAAACTCTTCAGCTTTATAATGTTAGTATAGATTGAACCCGACCGATTTAATTTCATAAGCATTTTCATTTCATTTAGATGCACGAAATCCTTAAAATAAAAAATCTTTATTGGCTGTAAGTTCTAGAGAATAGTAAAGAGCTGTTTAATTTGTTACAGAAATAAAAGCAAATAATTAAAAACAATGCATTTTTGCCAGCCATTTTGGTACTCTTACACTAGATTCACCCATGCAAAATGTACTCATTCGGAGTTACAAAGTTTTTGAATTGAAATTAAGGGTATTGTTCTGAAACTGCGTTTTTACGATAGTAAGTTTACACATTCTCAAAATTACCGTCAGGAAATTCGTTCAATACTCGACACAAATACTTGTCTAACCATTGCCAAATAAATAAAATGGATAGGGTTTAAATTTTGAGTTTTCGTTCGAAGATCCGATGGCTGTTGGGGCAAACGAGTGTGAAATACTTTATTTATAGCAAAAATTAAAAATTAATGTACAAAAGGTGGAACAACGTTGCAATTTCCATCAGTCGACCATTGGGCTAAGCAGAAAAGAGTTGTAGGCGGTGTGATAAAATTAATTACAAATTGACACTGAAACGTATTAGTATCGTAAAAGGACTAAAAACATAGGGGTTTCAAAGTACACATAGTAGGTACCTATTTACGCAACGTGAGGGAATGAGGGATCAGGAAAGGAGAAGTAAATAAATGAAAATAAATTAAAATACTTTATTTGATATTTTAGCAACTTAATTGCACTTATAATATCAGTATATAAACTTGAAAAATTTTGTCTCAGGCGGGACTCGAAGGAGGACTGCGAGGAGATGCGGGTTCGAGTCCCGCCTGAGACAAAATTTTTCAAGTTTATATACTGATAATAAATTAAAATATGTACAACTATAATGTTACACGTGTTGAAAGCAAGCGAACAATGACAACTAAAAAAACATTTTTTATAAAACTATGACAAGTAAAAAGTTAAAAATAGAATAACATAAATTTTAATGTAAGGAGGTTCGGTTCGCCACAACATATAATATATAAACTAAAAACTAGAACAACTATTTACATATTATTATACTTAATAATACTACAACAACATTGAAATGAAAGACAGGTTTACAGATTTGAACTCGCGTACATTTTACATTTTAATTTAAATTTATCCTAACATTTCGAACATTTTACAGCGTTCTTGGTCACGGGTGGATTAAGGTGTTATTCAATGATGATTTCAATTGAATCACGAAAACAATATATTGATTTAAACTTTCATAGTCACTATCACCAGAGTTGATTGATTCTGACTGAGACTGGGTTTAAACTATGTATGTGCCTTGATGAATACAAAGTTTACAATTAATTTTTGAATTCAATAGTTTTCACATGGAGTGTGCAAGAATCTCAAAATCTCAACTCTTCGATAGTAACATATCCATTCCCAGACCTACATTCACGTCCACGGACAACATAGCATTAAGCTGAAATCCCTTTATCTCAGCGTCCAGCCCCGGCGTCGCCCATGCGTGGCATTGCCTGCAATGTGTTGTACAAAATGTTTTTCCTCAGGAGGTGGCACGGAAAATATATGTGACGATGTAGATGGTGCGGTAGTTCAGACAAATTGCCTGTGAAATAAGATGAAATTTCAGGAAGGTGCAACTGGCATGGAAGTTCTTAGTGAGGTGGACTGGTTTACCCACATAAGGCAGCGTTTAGAGCTCTTGGAAAAGAATCACATCATTCCAAATAGTATATATTTCAAAAGCGCCAAATAGATACACACACCCATACAAACAGACAGTGTGTGAGAGAGAGGCCCCAATTTTTTTTCCGTTTACTGGAATGTGCCTATACATTCTCACATGACTTCAGGCCTCAGTATCTCTCAGTATATTCAGTACGGTATCTTATATTATACATACGTATTCCGTCACCGTTACATACAAAGTATTTACAGTTGTAAATGCTTTGAAATCGAAGCATGTACAAGAATCATTTTAAAATTCAAATAATCAAATAAAGGTAAGATTTAAGAGCTTATTTTGGAATTTTCTATCAAGTAAGATTTTGTTTATATCCCTTAATTACAAAGTATTGCGTTACTGTAAAAGCGTCTTGTATTAAATTTCGTTAACATGGATACTGTTTGTTTTGGTTTGACGATGTATTTAAACGGCGTAAGACGAATCCATTTCAAGACCCTTAAATTACGTTGCGTCTTTGTATTTCCAGCAATTATACCAATCATCTTATAGAGACGGAGTTAGTAATGCGACTGTGAGAAGCTTATGAAAGTATAACAAGAACAATGTTATACAAGTTTGAATATGTACCAAGTAGTATTTTAGGTTGAAATTAAAATAGAAAATTCTACACTGTTGTTATCATAATGTGTAGTAGTGTACCTCAAGAAAAAAAACAGAACCCTTACAGGATCCGTTTGTTGTATAATCAGTTAAAATCAGTTTTATTTCTGCAAATAGGCCCCAGGAGGCGCTTTTACACGTCCCAATATTAAACCTACCACTGCTTCGGGACAAGTCAGGGCTAGTGCCGAGAAGAAGCAGCGCAAGAAACTCGGTCACTATTGTCAGCCTCTTTTTAAATAAATGTACGTCTATCATTAATGTATGTCTGTCCTCCGCCCGTCCATCTAGACCGTTTATCTCAAAAACGCGTCTACTAAGTTAAGCTGTAAAAATCAAACATTATTTAAACTTAAAAAATTCTGTCTCAGGTGTTATTCGAACCGCATCTCCTCAAATGCCGGGCGCGGCGCTTTACCAATTTAGCCACCGAGACATTACGTCCACAGGCGTCAATTTTTTTACCACGCTTTTATTAGCTTGGGTTGTATCTATCTATGTATCTATGTATGTAATGGAATCTTTGAGCATAAATTTGACCGATTTCCAGAAGTTTGATTAATTTGAAACTTTGCACACGTATCAAGGACCGATGATAATGCAATAATTTAATAACAGTTTTCCCAGTTTTCCTCTGTAAGAGGGAGTAAAAGAGATAGAGCTAGCGCGCGATCTGTATCAATTATGTTTCCTGCATAGGTTTGGACTTACAGTCGGTAAAGAAGGAATCAAATCTTATAAACTAAACTAAAAAGTAAAAAATAAATTATAGTTTAAAAAACTAAAAAACCACGCTTTTAAAACAGATTGAACTAAAAAATTAAAAATAAAACTGTAGTAATCAATTGAAAAATTCATATTATTGTACAAAAAGCGTGGGGGGCTTGATTTAGATTGTTGTAAATATTTTATCAATAATTTACTATATCTGTGGATAAGCATATTCTTAACTCTGTTAGCCAGCTTTATTTTATCAAATGTTAGGAGCTTGCATTCTTAAAACAAATCGTTTGAAAAACGTATTATTTTAATTAAAGTTGGCCTTTGTTGACCCAAACGAGATTACGCCATTACGCCCTCCAACTCTGCGAACTTTATCGAAGTGGTCCTGACTAGTGAAGAGCTTCCCTTATGGGGTTAGTTCGAAACTCGGTTTAATGAAACAGATTTGGGAATTGGCGATATCGAAGGCGCGTGGTACCAATCGCAGCGGTGTCATTTTAGTAAAAATTAAAATATTCCAAAATTACCTACGTATATTTGACTATTCTGCATGGATAAATAAGAGGATTTATGTCTCATAATGAAAATGTCAATTCAAACTGACTCCTTTAATTCGCGTAACCAAATCGTATCACAATCGTAATTAAACGACAGGTTTTTGACAGTTCTAGTATGGGCTAAATGTCAGAATCGTCCAATTCAAGCACGATCGAACTGCGATTCGGTTACGCGAATTAGGCCCCTGCGGTGTTAGACCAGTGGCTTTCTTATATCGTTTACGCTAGACGAATAGATGTCAAATTTTAATGTATGAGAATGACATAAATGCTTACGATCGTTCGATCGCTTGTTAATGTCATTTTCATACATTTGTTCTTTCAATTTTAGAAGCTAATGTCATCTATACTAATATTATAAAGCTGAAGAGTTTGTTTGTTTGTTTGAACGCGCTAATCTCAGGAAGTACTGGTTTGAATTGAAAAATTCTTTTTGTGTTGGATAGTCCATGTATCGAGGAAGGCTTTAGGCTATATAACATCACGCTGCGACCGATAGGAGTAAAGCATCAGTGAAAAATGTTACAAAAATTATTGCGATCATAAAAACAGAAATTGACGCGTTCGAAGTCGCGGGGAACAGCTAGTGTAATATATAAATAAGCGTACTGCTAACAACCTTACGAATATAACTTGGGGTGGTGGGATCTACCTCCTAGTGGTCCACCCTGGGCAACGGCATCTTTGGTTTTCTAAACAATGATGACGGCTAACAGATCCCTCTGCGGTGGTAGGCTACGTGAGAGGCCGCCTGGATGCTACCAGCCTCCAGCGCCAAAGAGTTTTTCTGTGTTCCGCTGGTGTGTGGGAGAACCAGTGCCTCTGGGTAAGCTCGCTCCATCTTAGGCTTCTTCTAAACCGTAAAGTAATACTATTATAAAGCTGAAGAGTTTGTTTGTTTATTTGAACGCACAAATCTCCGGAAATACTGGTTCGAATTGAAAAATTATTTTTGTGTTGGATAGTCCATTTATCGAGGTAGGCTTTAAGCTATATAACGCTGCAACCAATAGGAGCGAAGCATCAGTAAAAATGTTGCAAAAACGGGAAAAAATATTGATATTAATCGCGATCATAATAACAGAAATTGACGCGGGCGAAGTCGCGGGCAACAGCTAGTTATTTATCAAAAAAAACTTAACGATGAATGCAACTAAGGTTAAAAAGAGCACCCAAATGTTTAGTGGGTACTTATTTGGTAAGGATGTTTTTCTGTCACGAAATGAGTTAAGGTAAAGGCCTATAAGTAATTCCACTGCAGAACAAAGGTCTTCATCATTGAATTCAAGTTACCACAGCAACGATGGGTACAGGCATAATCACCACGCTTGCCGAATGCGGGTTGGTGATCACAAACCCGAGAATCGAAAATTCGAGACTCTTGTTATCCGACCCGGGAATCGAACCCGAGATCTTGGCTCGGTACTTAAACATCTAGACCAGGCGTTCTAACTGACTGTGTATCTAGGTGTAATTTTACATTATTGTTAGATTGGTTTATTTAAAGCTGCCAATAACCAAAAGTGTCAATTTTGCTAAATGTCTGTGCTACGTAGGAATTTGCAAGAATGGCTCTTTTGTTTAAATTACGAAATTGACAATATTGGTGATGAATTAAGAGTTGTTTTTCTGGAGTAGCCATTTTTAGGACGAAATAAATATTTGATATCATTTGAACTCCGCAAAATACCAATAAACCAATGAATATAAATACAAATAAATTTGGTCAGGATCGCGATAGTTCATATATATTTTGCTGACGAAGATACTTTGTGTAAGCCGATAACGGGAACCATATTTCTTCAATAAAGCTTAAAACCGTAAGGTAAATGATAATATCCAATCATTTACCTTAAACTGTCCGTCTCCTAATAGCATTTATTCAATTCTGCAACGATAAAAATAGAATTCAATTATTCTTAATTAAAAATAGTAAAGTAAAATAAAATAACAGCCAACAATCATCCCACTACATGGAAAAGTACTGGCATAATCACCACGCTTGCCAAATGCGGGTTGGTGATCACAAACCCGAGCAATGTTCGAAAATTCGAAACTTTTTGATGTCTGTCCCCGGAATCGAACCTGGGACCCCGAGATCTTGACCCGGTATTTAAACCACTAGACCAACGGGGCGTTAAAAATATAGAATGTATTAATATATTATGATAATCTGGATTCATAAGCACTCAATAAATTATATGCCTGAAAAAAAAAACAAAGTTATGGCCTATCTAATTTATTTAATATTTTAGCAATTAAATTGTAATTATAATATCAGTATATGAACTTGAAAAATTATGTCTCAGGCGGGACACTCAATTTTTCAAGTTTATTATAATTATAATTATAATTGCAATTTTATTGCTAAAATATCAAATAAAGTATATAAATAGCTGTTTCATCTTAACTGACTGTCAAACAGATGACAAACTGACAGATGTGAATGATCGTAGTCGACGAGACAATAGATTGGTGGTTCGCAGTTCGAGCACTGCGCTTATGCGTAAGAACGTTTTATGTATGGTACCCACTATATACAACAAAATTCCGAAACAAATGAGAGAACTGAATGTAAATGAATTTAAAATTCAATTAAAGAATATTTTAGCTGTAAAATGTTACTACGATATTAACGAATTTATCACAGATAGACATTTTAAATTGTAAATAGTTATTGACATGATAAAATCATTTGACATTTAGTACATAATTGTCGCCACTTTGACTTCTGCGGATTTTTCTTTTCCTTTTTTTATTGACATAATATATAATGTTTTCTGTTTAGTCTGATAAGTATTAGTGAACTATATGTAACCATTTTTTTGTTTTTATTTAACATAAAAATTTACATAAACATCTGTAAAGATGTTTCTTTCGGGTGTTAAGGGTGCAAACTCCTAACATTTGATGAAGCAACGCTGGCTTACAGCGTTAAGGCCCCTAATTTGCGTAACCGAATCGTATCACAATCGTATCGTAATAGAACGATAAGTTTTTGACAGTTCTAGTATGGGCTAAATGTCAAAATCATCCAATTCAATCACGATCGAACTGCGATTTATGGCCTATCTCTTTTTACACGTTCAGTTTTGCTGGGACATGTTTTTGAACACTTATAACAGAAACAGTTCATTGCCCTGTTGATTTCGCTTTGTGGACAAAATAAATAAGAGATCTTTGAGGTAGTAAATAAAAATAACTTGGAATTATTTTCTCCTGGCAAAATATATTCCTTTTTGAGAGATGTTGATTTTGCCTGTTTGAAAGACAAGATTTTATCTAACAACACAAAAATATCTAAGCAGCTTGAAAAGACAAAATTTTTTTAATGGTTCTCAAGTATAAAACAAATTGGACTACCTCTGAAATATTAATAAAATTTCAAGTGGTATACAGCTGATATTGTGTATCCATCAATGACTTTAGAGGCTAGGGGACTGCTATTATTTTAAATTATCTATAATTTGATTAAAACTATATAACTTACGGTCATATTGTTCAATCGCATTAATATTTATTTTCAACTACTTAATGGTTTTCAAATGTTGCTATCGATGTTAAACATACTGTGACAGAAACCAGACTGTTTTAAAGTTTGGTACAGATTTAAATAATTGGTTATTATAAAAAAGAGATCGATTGATTTATTCAGTGTGAAATAATGTATTTCACCCAAGTAACGGATATAACACTTGAAATGGTTTACCTTTTCAAGTAATTGAACCTAAGTCTCACCACTATCCGGGTTTAGCTACCAATAATGTTATTTAGCCAGCCAAATGTCATTAATATTTCGGTTCAATCTTTGCAGTATAAATAGTGCCGCTAAAATTTAATTCGTAAGTTTTTTTTTTTTCAAAGTGTTCTCTTATAATATATATATTATAAGTAACTGGCAAAAAAGGTGGTTTAGTCTATAACCATGTTATATTTTAAAAGTTCTTTTTATAAAACTAGACTTACTGCGTGGACATTTCTCCAAAGATACATGATGGAAATTCGAATTGTAAATTTCCTATTTTATTCGATTTGCCGGGACTGTCTGGAAAGAATCGGTAAAATAAAAAAATGTGAGATCATCTCGCTAATGATAAGCAAACTAGGATGTCTGTCCCCTGTTACAGTTTCAAATTAGGGTGCGAGCCCCAAAGTAGCTGGATCGAGAGCACTCAAAGGTATCATTAATCGGAACTCCATCGTTGTGGAAATAATTTCTATTTTCTCGTAAGAAATTGTTTCCGAAATGATGCAGATCCGAAGGCAGAATGGACTAATTTCGTTCCCTTCTGATGTTGAGATATATTAATCGGTTGCTTATGAATTGGAATAAGGGTGACAGTTTAGACAAAAGGCTGATGTTCTCATGATCAGTCAACGCTGTTCTGCAAATCAGCAACAATTAAATCTTTCCTTTTTATAATAAACATGTAATAACCAAAATAAATTTCTTTCAAAAACGTTTAGAAATGTAAACGGAACTTACAGATTTCAATTCGTGGAAATTTCAATTTGTTTCTTTTCTTCTGTCATAATATAGAAATTGGCATCCATTTTCGTATTTACGTTTTTTGTGTCATTCATCTTACAGAGATTAATTGAATTCATATGAAAGGACGTTAAGTATTTTATTAATAGCCTATTAATTACGTATCCTTAATATTCCTGGTACCCTCAAAAACTATAAATACACAAATCAGACGTAGCTATTTATTTACCAAAATACTTACTCGATAATTTTATAGAATCTATCAAATAACCTTTCAGAGACAAATAAGAGAGAAGCAAATAACATAGATGAGTAAGTATTATCAAGATTAACTTGTCTTCAGAAATTGATTACCAAGCATAATCGCATTGTGTTATGTAAAAAGATGATATTAGGAAAAGAGAAAGATCTGAACATAATGAATTACCATGCAATGATTAATGGTCTCCCCAAACACTACTCAAACATTAATTGGGTATTTTCGAAGTGCTTTGATCATTATTCATAGGTTAGTGGCTTCTGCGGTATTTTACTTGGGCTTATAAGTCAACCTTGACTAGATTTATTAGAACGCTTTTGTTACGAAATATACAGGGCGCAAAAGAGAGCACGAGTCAAATTGAAGGGTGTGGTTCAGGGTACAGTCTAGAATATAAGAAAAACAATCTTATAAATACAAGTACCTACAGTGCCCTGCTGCTATGCAATTCCGTTATAAATTATTTTTCGCAAAATCGCGCCTATTCCTATGAAATTAGATGCTGGGGCTATGCAGAGTTTAGCGTGATGTGCGGTCAATGTACATTGAGAAAATTTGGTATGTAAAAGATTTAGACAAAGCGATCCGTAAAATCGGATCTGTGAATAAAATCACACATTCCTACCCAAGACAAGGCTTGTCTTAATTTTAGGCTAGTCAGTGAAATTACTAAATATTGGTAACTTATTTTGTATTTATTTAGTCGGTTCAAGATCTTCAAATAAACTGTATGCTATCTATCGGTATATCATTAAACAATACAGTAGACGGCCAAGGAATGCGAACATGAAACATCAAAATTATTTCTTAAAATAGGTACTTAGATTATCGCAAAAGCGAAGAGCTTTTGGGATAATCTTACTGTTTTTTTTACACGAACTAATTTTCCTTTGTCAAAACAACAAATCTCCCACGCGGAGTAATTCATGAAGACAGTTAACTCAACAAAATAACTTTTTGCAGAAAATAAACATTTTTCAATCTATAAATACTTACCAGCCTTACTTATTGTAAGCTTTACTTATTAAGTAATAATGTTACAGTACTAACAAACGCTGTATTCCGTAGATATAATATAACCTTCATCCGATCATTCAAGACCGTGGAGGAGTGGTGCACACACCGGTTTTTCAGAGTGTCGTCTGCTCTGAGGTCCCGGGCTCGATTCCCGGACGGGTCAATGTAGAAAAAAAGGGTTTTTCTACATTTTCGGGTTTGGGTGTTTGTGGTACCTTTGTTGTTTCTGGTTTCCTAAATACGAGTGCTTTAAACATTTATTCAAATTGGGATCAGAACAATGATTGTGATGTTGTCCATTTATTTATTATCATCAGCATCTTACCAAAACGATGTTTCTGCTAGACCTTGCAATTGCGCGACCTTCTTGAGACCCATATTCAGCGACAACGCATGTATATAACTATAAAATAAATAAATAAATAAATAAATAAATAAACCGTTTATTTAATATACAAAGATATCAAATTACATTATAATGAGCCTACTTAAAGTTAAACAGTGCAGATAGTATCTTTCGCCTGAACTAAGTAGAACCTGTGCTTCAGCCGAAAAAGATCTTATGAATTTTATTTTATGTGCCATAAATTAACAATAAAATTTAAATTAAATAATACGTACTAATTTAATTAAGGTAAGATAAGGTAACTAACCATAACAATCTATTTTATTTAAGTACTAAAAGTAGTTCTTCTGTATCATTATAGGACAAGGTTTGCAAATATTTAGTTAGGGCTATTTTATAGTTAAAATAGTTGAGATCATAGATATTAAGTGCTTTATTCACACATTATACTAAACGTAAGTCAACACTAGCTTTAGCCAGTACATATTTATTTATGTACCCACTTGCTAAAGTTAGTGGACCATCGTATATTTATACACACAGGGTGTTATTTTAGTAATTGTTTCGAAGCATACAAACATGCAATTACAAGTAAATAAAAATGTTTTTATTTTCTCATAAAAAAACAACAACATGAAACGTTAGTAATTTATTATGACGTAACATAGGCAGGTGTTTTGAGCCGCAAGTAATAAGGCTTAAACAAGTTTTCTCTACCTTTTTTTGTAAAATTTGGCTGTTAATTTAAAATGTTACTTTTATTTACTTTTTTGCATTATTTATTTAAGCAGTTTGGTATGTATAATTTTTTAAATATGGTTTGTATTTGTATGATGTTTGAAAAGAAGTTATGGTTATTATATAGCTAAGTAGGTTAATTTATTTTCATTTCGAAGATTGAAAATTAAATGTGAACCATACCCATTTTCAAAAGAAAATATGTTTTTTTAATGTGGCGTTTAATTTTTTAGCTATTTTTTAGTCGCGCTGCTATGTAAACGGAATTATTAACTATTTAGTAATCAGTGGTATTACAATCAGGTCAAGGTCACTGTTGAGTTTACCTTTTTACAAATTGCGAATTTGTCATGTTTATGATTCAATGAAAAAAGATAGTAAATCGGTGGCACTGCGTAAAACTACCCTTAAAAATCAGCCAGAACACGTATATCGATGTAAAAAATAAAATGATCCAGTCCATCACGACCTCAGCCAAACGATGTCTATTATTGGGCATAGGCCTCTCCTTCAAACATTAAGGAATAAATCATTTCTATCGGAGAGACCGTCTTATTTTTTTCTTCTCTGGTTCACAGTATTTTGTATTCTGTTGGTTGAATAATGAAGGTTAGATTATTCAGTCTTTCTGATAATAACTTAAAAACACATAAAAGAAAAGGATAAAAAATATGAGTGTGGAATGTAAATTTTTGGTGCTAAAAAAACTACTGATAATGTGTCACTTTATTTTTATCAATTGGTTTCTCTTTGTCAAAATACCTACCTATTTTCATCGATAACAAATTCGGTATCCGCTGCCAAAACCGCGTATGATTTGTGAACAAAACAGACGGGCGCTGAGCGTTGTAACGCTTTAATTTGTTTAACCGATAATATATCAGGCGTAATAGATGCGCGCGTTTGGACCGAGAGTTCGGTCAGTGTTGGCTCGCAACTTACTGCTCTTGCAACAATGGCGGCTAATTTATGAGGTACCCCGGCTATTTTATTAAAGCTTCTACCATATTCACAGATTTAAAATACACAAAAATATTAAATACACTGATTTTACTACCCAAAAGTCAATAATATTGCAAATATAAAATATATGATAAAAATAGATAATATTAAATCTCAAAAAAAAAAAAATAGAATCTTTATGCTATCATTAAACAATATTATTATACTGCGATATCAAATAGCATGATTCGTGTAATGGTTAATGTAACAAAGCATTCGTAGCACTTAATTGGTGAGCTTTTGCTACGAACTACGAAATATTTCAAGTAATCATTGCTTAACTAAACAGTATTCCAATACACAATAATTGTATTGTGACTTCATTCCATTGATGCAGGCTAGCCTTTGACGGATTTGTAGTCCAATATCTGGTAAATTTGCTTTAATATCTAGACTAGAGTGATTCATTGAAATTAAGATTTAGACTAGATGACCTTCCTTCAAAATTTTAACGGTGAAATAGGAATTAACCAATTCTATGAACATTTAAATAACCTCCATCACTATGGTAACTTAAATATAATGATGGAGGCGTTTTCCCTTCAGTGGGATAATCGATAGGCCATTACTTATGCGCACTTTAATTATAAATAAAATAAAAAAATCTGTTTATGAACCAGATACTAGAAAATCACAGCAGTAAGATATTATAGTTTATATACTGATATTATAGTCATAAGACATTGGGAAAGAAAATTTGCATTGTTTTTTTAATAGATAAGGTTAAACCTACTGTTTAAGGTTTTAGACTGCACAAAGTTGGAGATTTGTTCATGGGAAATAGAATTTGAATTTGAAAGAATGACGTAATTTTTTTGCTGAACCACCTGTATTATGAACTTTAAGTGTATGTGAAAGTAATTTTAATAAAAGTAGGGTTACTAAATTTTTATTTAATAAATAATTATATGACAATTAAGTGTCCTAGCTCAGAGTCGTACACTATTATTGAGAGTGTTTGATTAGGTAGTTGTACGCAATGATGCCTTTATTTTTTCCCCCAACCCTTTACCGAAGATTTATCAAAATTAACATCAACAATAGACAGATTCTAGAAAGTTAGAATCACTTCTGAAGTGATTCTAACCTTCTAGGTACGAACTCGCTCTCTTCTTACACTCTGTTTAGAACCACTCGCCCCCAATTCTTTCCAGTCGTTGCAACTGCATAACTGCGGCCTTAGACAAGTTGCTTTCTTATATCGTTCATGCTAAACGAATAGATAATGAAAATAACATTAAGCTATGAAGCGATCGATCGCTAATGTCACGTTCATACATTTATTATCTACTAGTGGGCCGTCCCGGCTTTGCACGGGTGGACCCGTTAAGTTTTAGTAAGGATCCATGGGTCGTGGGTTCGATCCCCGCACAGTACAAATATTTGTATGCATGAACATGTCTGTTTGTACTGGTCTGGGTGTTTTCTATGTATTTTAAGGATGTATTTAAACGAATAGATAATGATAGATTTTTTAAAAAAAAAAGTATATAAGTAAGTTTATCGGTTGTCTAGTACCCCATACGACAGGGTACTTAATAGTACCTTAATTTGGGACTAGATGGCTCTGTGTGGCCCAGTGAAGCATGTCTTAAAAAAAATATTTAAAAACTTTTCAATGGTGAAAGAATTTTTGAAATCGGCACATTAGTTTTTGAGTTTATTCACTACAAACATACACACACACAAAAATACAAATCTGTCCTCTTTATAATATTTATTATCTATTCGTCGAGCATATACAATAACAGAAAGCAACTTGTCTAAGGGCGCTGATTGAATTTGCTAAAATATCAAATAAAGTATATAAATGGCTGTTTCATCTTAACTGACTGTCAAACATCTGCAAAGATGTTTCTTTCGGGTGTTAAGGGTGTTAAGGTTGCTTCATCAAATGTTAGGAACATTTGATGAAGCAACGCTGGCTTACAGTTTTAATGCCCCAGTATACAATGGCCTGTGATGGGCCACGCTTTGCAATGCACAACTGTAGGCCACGATCACTTGGTGTTCACACAATGGCGCATGGCTCATTGCTGCCTGGCAAACCACTTGCGATGGACGTAGAAGTAATTACGGCTGCAGATATTTATTTATATACTGTTTACAAGTATTACAGAGATGTGTACCGTCACAAAGTCATAAAAAAATGGCGCAAAAGGCAATGGTTGATGTTGACCATTCACCGTAACAGGACAAGGGACGTAGATTTTTTAATCTTAGGTACTAATGTTATTTATGATATTATGTTAAGAATGTTAACGTAACATCACTAAGTAGGTAATTTTTTATCGTTTTCAGGCAAACAATGAACAATCTGTTTAGGCGATCAAAAATTCTAGTTCTAGCACGCAACAAAAAAGTGCACATGTTGGTCAGCGGTCGGTGACGAACTAAACAATGGCCGATTGTGTGAACATCACAGGCCACGCTTCGCCACGACTCCTTTGAAGTGTGCCCAAAAAACCGACAACAACCCGATTGCGCGCCACGACTGACAATTGTCGGCCATTATATACCATGACCCCCTGTACACAATGGCGATGGTCTGAAGTGGGCCAGTATACGCCAGTGTGTACTGGGGCCTTTAAGAATATGCTTGAAAAATTCGCGCTGAGTCGCAGTGTCTCGGTGGCTTAATGGTATAGCGCCCGCCCGGCATGCGAGGAGATGCGGGTTCGAGTCCCGCCTGAGACATAATTTTTCAAGTTTATATACTGATATTTGATTTATTACTTTATAGAACAAAACAAAGCCATCTAAAATAATCTTTCTATTAAAAAGTTATTTTCGGTTAAAAAAACGTCTTGTGAAATATGATGAGCTGTCGACTGGATAAAGGTAGCATAATGAGAAGCTGTTGCTTCAGCGCATCTTAGCTCCGGCGGTTAATAGCCAATTTGTATTGTGAAGCGATCGAAGCCAGCATAGATATCTAATAGCACAAGCACAGGCGTTATGCAAAGCATTTTGAACTTTATCGTTCCATTTTTACGTATGAAACTTAGCATTGAACTGGATTCAATGCACTTGAATTAATTATTTTAGATTGCACTTATTTTATATGGATAAGATTCGAGATGGTTTCTTTTAACCTTTTTTAAGTAACACATAGTCTGCACATTCAAAATTTGTGTGTTATTTTCTTTCAATATTTACCAAAGATTTCTATAAAGTTAAAACATATTCGTATAAGGTTTGTGCGAGCATTTTATTTAAATGCTAAGTTTTCAACAGACGAATACGTACTTTCTTACTCTTTTGAACTAGTAGTTTAAAAACCGGTCCTGGATTTTGGGGCCTGCTGGGTTTGGGATTACCAACCCGCATTTGGCAAGCGTGGTTATAATGCCTGTATCTTAAATTCAATGGAAACCTTTCCCAGCAGTGGGATGATTATAGGCAGTTAAGACGCTGACATGAGCCAAATTCAGCTCAATGAAGATTGTTTTGCTTTAAGCCTATGGCTCGTATTGTTGCCAAATTCTATGTAGTTTTAATTGATCATATTTTTGACTAGGTGGTTGTTTCCAAAACACGATTCTAAAAACTTTTCTCTATAGAAAATAATCTCAAAGTAGCCTCTGAAAATACATAAATTACCATTTTTCTCAGCAGTCCGTATAACAATGATAATAAAATTTTACTATATTGTATATATTATTACATGTTGTTTAAGCAAATGGCTGATTTTGATTTTTAATAAAATGGCAATTTTAAATTGCACAACGAATTTTGTTGTTTGGCACTTGTCTGTCACTCCTACGGGAATCTTTTAGTTGTTTTTAGTTGTTCTCTGAGTGAATTTACAAGAGTTACAATGTTCACAATCTGTTACGGAAAAAATAGTTGATGGTATTTGTGCTATCGCATTATGTTCAAACCTGTAATGATAGTCATAAGTTTGGTTAATAATAAATGATAAATAAAAAAATAAAGTAAATTATATTATCCTGTTTATTGTCTATATTTATTTACAAAGTATTTTTTAATTACATACGCCAGTACCGTTTCAATCAACGCGTCCTTCGATAACTTTCGTAGTTGAGCGGCTACACACAAGGTTTCGCCTGCCTTGAGATCCCGGGTTTGATTCTCGGTTTTATAAGCTAAAAGTAAAAAAAACGCACAAGTTTATCATTGTTAAAATTAGGTTATCCCCTGCCTATGTCCAATGACGTCTTAGCTCAATCAGCATACTTTTTATATTTGGTCTTACGAAAATGTAAGGCGATAAAACAATGTAGGAGGTTTTTTACTATCAAAATATGGGAGTTTTTTTATTATGTTTCTTAAGATTACTACACACTATTCCGCCTGCACGAACGGCAAAATGCCGCAGGGCCCGGCGGCGGCGAAGGTGAGCTTACAAACGAGCTTTATACTCAGCAGACGGCTGTGCCGCCGGCATGGTGTGTAGGATCCTTTTAAGCTTCATTATCCGAGTTCGTTTTACTAGGTATTTAACTTGAGTGTAATGATTTCACTGCTTAGATTTTTTTTTAAGTGTTATACATCACATAAATTGTTCTGATCCCAATTTGAATAACTATTTAAAGTACCCGTATTTTGGAAACCAGAAACAAAGAAGGTACCACAAACACCCAGACCCGAGAAAATGTAGAAAAACCCATTTTTTCTACATTGACCCGTCCGGGAATCGAACCCGGGACCTCAGAGCAGGCGACACCTTCAAAACCGGTGTGTACGCCACTCAGCCACGGAGGTCGTCAGATGTACAGACAACAGCACATCAACCTTCCACAAAACGTCAAATTTTCTCAATTGATATTGATCAAGTAGATTGTTGAACTTAAAGTTGTGTAAAATCAATTCAATGACCAATAACTTTTTGGGTAGGTTGACCTGACGTTGTCTGTTTATGTCACCGTAAAATTGTAAACTTCGTCAGTTCATAATTTTACGTCGATGGATTAATCTAACCTAACCTAACCCACCGTTAGTTTATAATCTCACGCGTTGTTTTGTAAACTGACAGATCTCACAATTTTACGGTGACATATAAAACTGTTACGGGCTTTAAGAGATAATAAGAGTGATGACAAGAAAATATCACGAATGACTCATCAGTCGCAACCCGAAAAACTTAAAGCAACTTGAATTTAATGAAAACTTTAACTGTTTGATTCTTCTTAATAATCTTTGATAATTTTTGTCTTTTAATACTTGTTGTTTAACTGATTATAGTTTTTTTTTGCAATACACCTGTATAGTACCAAACAGACGTTTGGCTTTAAAGGATTATAAACTTTCTGGTTGCATGTCTGTGTATACCTAAACTTATCAATATGACGTAATCTTTTTTTTTTAAACAATTTATTGCATATACAAAGATAGTACAAATGGCGGACTTAATGCTAGAAGCATTCTTTACCATTCAACCACTAGGCCAAGCAGAGATTATACAGGCGGTGCAGAAAAGTGAGGAGTAAAACTAATAACAAAAGTAGAGAAAAAAAAAATGCAAAACAGAAATCAATTAGAAGACTAAAAATAATAATTTAAAATATATATATATAAACTAGCTACATGCATAACATAATAATAAATACATACACATAATATGTACACAGAAACAATGTCAGAGTGATTCAAGAGACGATAGATAAATAGATAAAGTTAGTCAGGGAAGTGGCTCCGCAAAGATTTTTTATGGGAGAATTTAGTGGCGGATTTTCTAATTTTGGAGGGCAGCCCATTCCAGAGTCGTACAGCTAAAACAAACAAATCTTATGAGAATTTTAAATCTTTCCACGACTATGATTCGAGCAATTGGATCGGATAGTCTGGATTATTATATTTCCCCAATGGTAAATACTATTTACTATTTAATTAAATAAGAGTACTCGTTATATAAAATCCTGATAAAGGGAATCGTAACGGAATACAATTACACACAACAAAGTGTAAACCTGTGTTGTAAACATTGTTTTATTTATATCAGGAATATCACGAAATATATTTTATTTGTATACAAATAAATATTAAATATGCTTTTAAATGTCTTCTCCCAATCTCGTCAGTCCCAGACTTTAGCTAGTATCTATACTATTTATTTATATAATCTATACTAATATAATAGAGCTGAAGAATTCGTTTGTTTGCTTGTTTGTTTGAACGCGCTAATCTCAGAAAATACTGGTTCGAATTGAAAAATTCTTTTTGTGTTGGATAGACCATTCCTCGAGGAAGGCTTTAGGTTATAAAGCATCTTGCTGCGACCAATAGGAGCGAACCATCAGTGAAAAATGTTGCAAAAATAATCACTATCTCATTTACAGAAATTGACGCGGACGAAGTCGCGGGGAACAGCTAGTTATTAATAATTCTTCTTCTGAAAGTTTCCGTTTGAAATTTTTTAGGATTGTGATTGAAAATATGTTTTTTTAACAATTTACCCACCCGTTCTACCAGGAACTCAGGAATACAGTTTTTAAGTATTACTGTTTCTGAAATATAAACATTTATTTTCCACAAGTTGTTGAACGTTGCGTCCGTCTAAGGTTTGTAACAATTCTCTATTGTTTTCCACCTCAGTCCCATTAGCATACACTTGCATATGCATGCGCGTTTGTGCCCGTGAAATAGCTGGATAATTGCCGTATAGAGAACCATATGCGTCTCACAAAACTTGTTATTTATACGACCGCCATTTGCTCGAGTAAGAACTTTAATATAAATTGCTTATTAAAAGTCTGTAAACAATAGCTCGAGAAGAGAAAATTAAAAGAAACGATTGAAATTAGAAGAGGGCGAATGTTGGGACACCTGATTCGACACGACAATTTCATCAAAAGAATTGGAAGAACAGAAAGACGAAAGAAACGAGTAAGTCTAAGAATAACCTTTAAGCAACAAATAGAAGAGAACTTAAATGTCGTGTATAAGGTGGTCAAGAGAATGGCAGAGAACCGAGAAGAATGGAAAAACAGCAAAGCTCTTAAATTTGATGATGAAACAATATCACAGGTAACCAGTCGATCCAGTGTTTTGCACCTCAATACCATTAGCATATACTGGCATATGCATACGTTGCTAGTGATGCAATAGCCGGGTTATTGCCATATAGTGCCCAATCGCGTCTTTCATCTACGATATAGAGCTACGCTACCTGTTGTTCATAGCTTCTGCTACGGTATGGTAAATTAATGACGTGAACACTGCTGTATTTCGGTTATATCGGAAATACACTAAAAGTCCTAAAGCTAGTTGGTGTTTCATGTTTAAATTCACTTAAATGAGTACGCGTAAAGTGAAAAATTCGTAATATTATTATTATTATTATTATTATTACCTGTCTACTACCTGTATATAAACTTAAATAGCATGGTAAAGTAATTTTACAGGAAATAGGCTAATACAGTGTTTTCCAAACATTATTCAGTTATGGCCCAGTCATTTTCACACTATCCCTTTGAGACCTACTTAATACTTTTAAACATAAGCTGTTTCCATCGGGTAATTTACTTAATAGTGAATTTTTTTATTCATTCTACATATTTTGGTATCGCATATTTAGTCACAAAATTTTAGTGCAAAGTATGGACCTGCTGCTTTTCTTTTATCATAACGTCCAAGTTCGCGGAAAATGATTTATTACTTCTAAACAAAATCAATTTAAAAAAAACCTAGAAACGTATCATTTTATCATATTACCTCTAGTATTTATTGAATCACTGTTAACTGCTTTTCATTCTGGCATTCTTTCGTATTGTACTCGTACCTACATTATTGCTAAAAGCGGCCGCTTTTGGCGTTAGTGACAAATTCTACTTTATAAACAACAAAATGAAAAGTTTACTGTGATTCAATAAATACTATAGGTAATTTGCAATTGTTCTAGTGTTTTGAGAATTGATTTTGTTTAGAAGTAATAAAATAAAATCAATTGGGGGCAGCACTTAGCTCTGGTAGTCCCGTTATCTATACCACTATACTAATATTACGAGTATAAAGCTGAAGAGTTTGCTTGTTTTTTTTTTTAACGTGCTAATATCATGAAATACTGATTCGATTTAAAAAAAATATTTTTGTGTTGGATAGTCCATTTATCGAGGAAGGCTTTAGGCTATTTAAAATCACGCTGCGACCAATATAAGCGAACCATCAGTGAAAAATGTTGCAATATTAGTCGCGATCATATTATATTAACGGAAATTGTCGCGGGCAACAGCTTGTGAAGAATATTAACGATGCATCGAACGATAGTAGGTGTTATTTTTTAAGACAAGGCAGAAATGTTGCGACCGGGTATTTTATTTTGATGGCCCGGTACCGGGTCGCGACCCGGCGAATGGTAACCGCTGGGCTATATACAGTAAATGATTTTAGTCTAAGATCCCACCATACAACGACCTTCACCGAGCTGTTTATTGAATGAAAAGTATACATTTTATTCAATAAACAGCTCGGTGAAGGTCGTTGTATGGTGGGCTCTTAGACTATTTGTATATTATTATGATAGTACTGCTAGAAGATGAACTATAGCGTCTTCTCTCCACCACTGACCAAACTGCGATCGCCAACTTAAGCGTGGCGTATATTTTATGACAGAAACCTGTTCTTGGACTGGCTTGTGTCCAGAAGAAGACTGATATAGATTGGCGATGATGATGATGATGATGATGATGTTAATATTCATTGGCAAAATAGTAATTTTCAAATTTGTGGTATAAATAACTGTAAGGTAATATCACAGTCTATGAAACAATACAGTCGTCCGACGAAGACGTATAGGGCAATTGTGCGGGGTGTGAGGGGCGAGACGCGGGAAGGTCGAGCCCGAACTGCGAACAAAACGATGTTAGTAGTTCGGGACACAGCATTCAGGGCTAACAAGTGTTTGTGATTTTAATTATTTTATATTTGTTAATTTAAATGGTGCATTGTATAGACGGTAAAAAATATCTGATAGGTACACAGGTATTATACCTGTGTATTTTAGGTAGGGCTTGAGTGTTTGGATTTTTTTAATTCAAAATGATAACGATGCCTTCAAGCTTTATTGGCATGGTGATAATGAAAATAACATCTACATAAGAATTATTGATTTAAGATGGCGGTTTTTTTTCATTATTCATTAGGGGTGAATTACGAGATAGTGGACGTTATTTTTTTTTAAATATATAAATACTCGTAGTTGTCAATTTTAAGGTTAAATGGGGTGCTGATGACGAAAATGCCATCTTTTTTATAATCCAAGATGGTGGACGTATTTTTTTTAATTTGACATGGGTGTCAATTGTGAGGTTCATTGGGGTGCTGATTACCAAAATCCCATCCTTTATAAAATCCAAGATGGCGGACGTATTTTTTAATAATTTGATATGGGTGTCAATTTTGAGGTTCATTGGGGTGCTGATTATCAAAATGCCATCCTTTTTAAAATCCAAGTTGGCGGACGTATTTTTTTTAATTTGATATGGTTGTCAATTTTGAGGTTTATTGGGGTGCTGATTACGAAAATGTATTTTAAATCCAATATGGCGGACGGATTTTTTTTATAATTTGTCTTGGGTGTCAATTTTGAGGTTCATTGGGATGCTGATTACCAAAATGCCATCATTTTAAAATCCAAGCTGGCGGACGTATTTTTTATAATTTGATATGCGTGTCAATTTAGAGGTTCATTCAAATATTTTTATATATCTTTTACTTGTGACAACCCTAGCCGTCGCGATACTGTCTAGACGTTGTCGGCATTTTCCATGAGATCAAAGGTGTCGGACGACTGTATGGTTTTATAGACTGTGGTAATATAACCGAATAAACAAAGTCGCTGGCGGGGCTAATTTTCTTCTAAACTTTGCAGACTACGTCGGAAGTTAGATATTGTGTGTTTTGTGTACCTATACCGTAAATTGGTGCTCAATATTAATTAACATTATAATATACTGTATAATATATTTAACTTTTATGTTTACTTATAAGATTCATATTTTTAATTTTATTTATTTACTAACGTGACCCCCAACTTCGTAATCTGATTATCCCATGTGCAACGCACTTTTTTCTATGATGAAAAGTAGTTTACAATCTTTTCTCAGACATACGAAATAATCTTTTTTATAATAACCTAGTTGAAATTTATTTTATTTGATTTATGATTCACGAAAACCTCGTCGAGGTCATAATTACTTTTACCATCTTTTGTACCTAAATGTTTGTTGCCGTTCTAATTATGTTATGAGTGAATAAATGAATATGAATATGAATATATAAAAGAAAGTCGTATTAGTTAGTTACACCACTTATAACTCGAGAACGGCTGGACCAATTCTTATGATTTTGGTGTATTTGAATTTGCCTTTGTCAGGAATATTCCTGATATTAAATAGGATATTAAATATAAAAAAATTGGAAAGATAAAGTAAAAAAAGAAACGGATATTTTTTTCCAACCATGCCATATTTGATGACAATCAATATTATTCTGAGGCGATATGAAGTTCGCGGGGAAGCCAGTATCTACTCGTATAAAATTTTGTAAGAATATGACAAACGAGTCCGGCAAAAAACACTATGACACGAAAATGTATATTAGCTTTGGTTAACGAATAGCTTATATAAATCTATTGCTATTTTGATTTTCAACTAAATCAGCACTGCCAATTTAATTAAGTCAAGTCAATTAAGTCAAGATAAATATTTATTGAACTAAGTAGTTACATTTTAAGTAACTTCTTACGTTCCTTTCTTTATTAGGTTCTAAAAGTGTCAGTTTTCAGATTTGGTTTTCTTATTATTTTAAGCCTTATCTTATTTTATTTACTAAATGGTAAAAAGAAAAAATAAAAAAGTATACAACTCAAAATATTGCAAAGCAAACCTTGATTTCAGTCACATTCAACATGTTTTTTGATAGGATTTGTATGAAAATCTTTAGTTGTTAAAAGTTTGGTTAAGTTATGACTTTAGTTAAGGTCAATGTGTCAGACTATCAAAAATAATGGCATGTCCATTTTCATGTATGAAATATTTTTTGTTGCCTTCAAGAAATTAATTATTAACGAACAGCATTATATCTGCAAAGAGGTTTTCCATTTTGTCTTATAGTTCAAATAATAAGACATAAAGACGTAAACGGAGAAACAAAGATTTTTCTATATTTTATCGGGTCTGAGTTTTTGTACCTCCTTTGTTTCTGATTTCAATAACTGGTGCTTTATACGGTTACTTACTTTGGTTACCTCTAGAGACAGTAGCGTATTCTCTTCATTATTGGTACTGCTATCGCTTAACCGGCTGCCAAGTGCAGCTAATACGACAAAATACTCTGTTTAGAGATGAGTACCTTTGCCCCTTCAGTGAACTAACATGTGTGATTAGTTGTCAAGCTTTCTTAGTACTTACAGTTCACATTTCAATTTTTGCCTTAACAAACTACGAAAATCACCATAGCAAAAACCTCATTTTTTATAATTGCTCGCGTATTTTTTAGACATTATTCATAAGCTGTCAGTTTTAATAGACGTTGTGCTTTGTGTTTACTATAAAAGCTGCAGGTGAAGGCAGCGTGGGATAAATCCATCATTTGCAGTAATCGATCGGGCGCGGTAGGACGAATATCAGCAAAATGTATGGACACAATGAGAAATGATCTAGAATGCTTGCTCGTAGTTAAATATGTGCTGATTCGCTTTAACTTTAAAACAATGTAGCGTAATGAAGCAAAAAAAGCCAGCTACATTTTTTTAGAAGCATCATCATCTCATCTAAATGACTGCTGGACATATAAATGCCTCCCTTAAAGATCTTGACAATGATCAGTCCTTTTTTTTGTTTACGCAGAAAAAAATGCATTACGCATACCTACTGCTTCAGGGGCAGCAGCAGGTTATGTGGGAAACTCTTGTCGGTGTCCGACAAGCATATCCACTAAAGACCTGCAGTGTACCTTGCAACGTATGTTGGCAGTGTATTGGTTTCCTTTAGGATACCCTCCATGCACCGCCCACGTACGACTTATGCCGGGCCTCAGGCATAAAGTATGGGTGATTCTGTACACCAGGAACCACCCCCAGTCTGGCAAGCTGTGCAATGCGAGCATTGAGCCCCCTGGCCCAACGCCCATAAGCCTGCTAGAGGGGGGAAGTTGAGTTCGGTGTATGCCTTCTCGTCCTCCCCCATATCTACGACTTCGGGTCAGGTCCGCAAGCAACCTCGCCGACCGGAACCGTGGCTACCCTTTGCAACGACAGTGCATGTCGTTGCAAGGGGCCGCCAAAGTCTCACGCCCATTCACCGCCCAGCATAGCTCAAACCATACCGCTACCCCCGTATTCAAGCTGCCCAAGCCCACTGGAAGCTCCTCCTGTTTGGGTTTTGGTCTGCGCCGGCAAAATGGCCGGTACCCTCCAGGGTGTTTCCCTATCCGCCACCTGGGGACGCGCCTGGTAGGAGACCCATAACTCCCTCGGGAACAATGATCAGTCCTGTGTCAACCACATCCAGAGACTTTCTGCAAACTTCGCCAGATCATCGGTTCTCCTCGTGGGAGGCCTACCCACAGATCGTCGTCCGGTGCGCAGGCGCCATTCTAAAACCCTTCCACCCCAACGACCATCGGTTCTTCTTACTTTGTGCCTCTTTAGCTTGACAATTCAATGTCGGTAATCTTAGTTATACGGATTTCCTCATTTCTGATTCTATCCATCAAGGACATTTGGTGACTTGAATTCAATTATGGAAGCGTTTTCCCAGCCGTGGGATGATTATAGGCTGTTACTACCTATTTCATGTTTTTTTTTCAGAAAAAGTTTTTATTAACTAATTAATTACTTTAGTGCGCAGTCTTACTGATTATGTTTATTTTGTTATTGTACGTTTTAAAGCGCGATCTGCAAACAATGATTATTTTGTTATCAGGTAACACACAGGCTTTGTTTAGAGAGGCTAGGTTATTTGTTAGGTTTTGAAGCTGACATGTTGATTTATTCATTTACGTTTGTAGTCTGAATAAAATTATTTGGGGAAAACCACTGTTACCATGGCACTAACCGGTTAACTTCTTTTTTTTATTCTTTATTTATTTGGGACTTTTTGATAAATAACATGCCAGCCCCATCGTACCTTAATCTATACAGATACTCAAGGATTCAAAATCATTTCTGCTAAGTATTTCGCAGCCTCTGACGTAGGTAGAATTTTATTAAATGTTAACTTCTTATTCAGATCGGTCGCAGAGTTGTAGCCATGCCGTGAATAGATACAAAAATTCCAAGAGCGTCTAATAAACGGATATGATGTCATGACAAAGTACCAAATATATCCTACTAAGATTACATAGCATTGTAGCGTCACTTAGACGAATCCTGAGTAGAAACAATACATATAAAAATATCTGGAGTAGCTTAAAGATAAAATATCATGTTCCTCGTATATGTTGGGCCACGAAAACGGCGACGCTTTGTAATAAGTCAGCACTCGTAATGAAAAACGTATTGTGGCGATGCCATGTGATCTTAAAAAAATATGTAAGGAGTATCAATACCAGTTGAACCTTGCATACTCATTCACAAAACTCGTAAAAGTGTTGTCTTGTGCAATAAGAAGTTAAAGAAAAGATAAATAGACGATTTATATATTTGCTAAAGGGGATTTCAGTCTTCAACAGATTAGTACATGATACAGTTAGCTAAAATCTAACTTACGATGTTTAAAATTGTCGTTGCTAAAATTTTCCTCAGTGAAGCTAAATATCTACAATTCAAGGATAAAAGTTATATACTACCTGGTTGGATTAGAAGTTCGGTATATAGCCTACTAGGCTAAGGCAACGGATTCCATTCCCGGCCGAACCGCTTTAGGAAACCATATTTTATAAATTGACTAGGATCTGGATGAGATTGAGTCGTGGGAAATATTCGTGCTTTGGAAGGCACGTCAAACCGTTGGTACCAGGTCTGCCTCAAGATGGAAGACGTATATACGAGCCACGTCATAGGCCGATAGGCGGCTTGTAAAGCTTAGAGACTAATAAATCATCCTATAAGGTATCACGCGATAAAAAGAAGTAGTCACACATTACGTCTGTGTAGCGTTCATAGCCCAATGCTTTTTCGTGATCAGTCTCTGTCACGAATGCTAAGTAACGCTGGCAGTGGTCACTCATTGGATGGGTGACCGTTTGTGGCATCATATCTTGAGCGCCGCCGGCTTAACGTGCCCTCCGAAGCACGAAATGCTTCGGAGGGCACGTTAAGCCAACGGTTCCGGCTGTTTTCACGAGTCAACAGTCGTTAAGCCCTGTTGGAGGCCTTCGGATGGCTGGAAAACGTCCAACGGCTGGGTGATGTTGCCACAGCGTCGCCCTCGCCGTCCAACAACCCGCACTAGGCCAGCGTGGTGGAACAAAGGTCTAACCTTTCTCCAAAAAAGAACAAAAAAGAGAGAGATCCGTCCTCAACAGTCAAATAGGTTGTAACTAGTATATGTGTATGTATTTTTTTCGTAATTAATGCGGCGATTTGGCGATTTCAGTAAGAGATCGCCAATTCTCTGGCCCCATAACCTGTTTAACCGGAGCAAGTGGTAACGTTATACGTTGATAAAATAGGCTGCTACGTCTGCATTAATTTTCACTACACACCCTCTTACTAACCCGCTAACTTCACCCCCCCTCAACGCTGTGCTGAATAGAGATATGTTCGACAGGGGTGGTAATCCACGGGTCAAGATATGTTGGACACGGTAATGAAATCTAGCTAAGGTTACTTGTACAGACAGTGAGGGCTGGCAATCGAATTTTGGGACTGATTTGCATATTAATTATACCAAAGCGGGATGTTTCTGGATCCAAATAAAACAGTCACTGATAGGCAGGCTTGGCCCATGAACCTAACTTACGTAACACCACAAAAGAATAAATTAAAAAATTTTTTTTAGGTTCCGGGATTCAAAACAGAGAAACCGTGAGAACAATTTGTTGTTCTCACTTAGGATAACTTTGTTTGGCTCGGAAACGGGTGGTGGTATGAAGTTAAAATTTAAACCATATAATAATAACCATTGACGACCTCCGTGGCGGAGTGGCGTACACACCGGTTTTCAAGGTGTCGCCTGCTCCGAGGTCCCGGGTTCGATTCCCGGACGGGTCAATGTAGAAAAAATGTGTTTTTCTACATTTTCTCGGGTCTGGGTGTTTGTGGTACCTCCGTTGTTTCTGGTTTCCAAAATACGAATGCTTTAAATAGCTATTCAAATTGGGATCAGAACAATGTATGTGATGTTGTCCACATTTAAAAAAAAAAAAAAAAAATATGGACTTTTTCTTTCTTTTCAAAATTATTTATTATATAATTAATAAAGACAAGATACAAGTACACATACGCTATAACTGACATAAATTATAACATACGCTATAACTGACATAAATTATAACATACGCTATAACTGACATAAATTATAATCAAGTGTACAGTCCCTGGAAGCTGTAAAAACTCATTTTTACCACGCTTTTATTAGCTTGGGTTGTATCTATCTATGTATCTATGTATGTAATGGAATCTTTGAGCATAAATTTGACCGATTTCCAGAAGTTTGATTAATTTGAAACTTTGCACACGTATCAAGGACCGATGCCAATGCAATAATTTAATAACAGTTTTCCCAGTTTTCCTCTGTAAGAGGGAGTAAAAGAGATAGAGCTAGCGCGCGATCTGTATCAATTATGTTTCCTGCATAGGTTTGGACTTACAGTCGGTAAAGAAGGAATCAAATCTTATAAACTAAACTAAAAAGTAAAAAATAAATTATAGTTTAAAAAACTAAAAAACCACGCTTTTAAAACAGATTGAACTAAAAAATTAAAAATAAAACTGTAGTAATCAATTGAAAAATTCATATTATTGTACAAAAAGCGTGGGGGGCTTGATTTAGATTGTTGTAAATATTTTATCAATAATTTACTATATCTGTGGATATCATAACAAGCACCCCACGCTTTTTGTACAATAATATGAATTTTTCAATTGATTACTACAGTTTTATTTTTAATTTTTTAGTTCAATCTGTTTTAAAAGCGTGGTTTTTTAGTTTTTTAAACTATAATTTTTTTTTTTTAATGTTTGTTAAGCTGATTTTGGATTGGTTCTGAACCTGAAATTCCTATCAATTATCAAACATTACATTTTCGTTAAATTTATACCGTCGTATCAAACACTTTACAACATCCGAGGTGACAGGTAAATACGGGGTCTCCTAAGATTTGAATAGCGCATAAAATGTAATTACAATTAATTTATCCCAATGTAGACTCTTAATTTTCTTTTACAAAAATCCTGAATACCCACCCTTATATCCCTAAGCTGTTGCGTACATTTGAAGGTTCGAAAAAGGAGCGAATTCATAATAGGCCCTAAAATATTTTTATGAGAATATCGTCTCTGAAAGTATAAATCTGAATAGATTTATAAACAGTAAAGGCGAATGGAGAAATTCGTCTTTTCAAAACACGCCACCAAGATGTATGCGATGGATTCGTAATAACATGTTAAATATTCATTATTTGATCAAGGTTTCATGCATAATTTATGATGTTCTCAATTAAAGTAAAAATAAAATTATATAATTTTATTTTTACTAAATGCCAGTCAAATCTAATACGAACTATAGCATCCAGGGCACTTTCTTTCATTAACTTTTGATTTTGCTTTTTTTGAATTTTATTCTAAGAACCTGTAAATTAATGTAGTTTATAAAAGTTGACTAATCGCTGGAAACATACTCGGTCCGACAACCTTTAGATAAGACAAAATAGAACAAACTGATTCTTTAAATGCAATATTAAACTAATGAACTTCTAATATAAATTAGTAATTAACAAGTGAGTTAAGAAAATTATTCCTAAAACTTTAGAAGATATTAAGTAAGTGAGCAAATATTTTACTTACACACTTTTCTTTTACAAATTTTAGGTGATCGTACTTCTGATAACTAAAAAATTTTGCCGCTATAAGCTCGTACAAAAATATATAAAGTCATTCTCCTTTCAGGAATTGAAGAAGGGACACTTAAGATTCTAAGCATATGGATATTATAAAGGTTTCGGACTGACGCAACACTCGCAATCCAGGTACAAACCGGGGTAAAGTAACATAAATCTATAATGAGCCGTGTTAGTATGTAAGTGTCGTTTGAGTAAAACCCGGAGAGTTATAGGTTTTTGTGTTTTGCATTCGTAGAACTAGGTTGAAACCTTGTTTTGTGAATCAACTGAACTTATTTTGTAAACTGAGTTATAACTAAAAATCTCTTAATAATTGGATTGTTATTTTATTCTATCTCTTTCTATTTTATTCTCGTCCAAGCCCACACCTACATTTACAAAGCCATTTTCCAACATTATCTACGTTAACCGACAAGAAGAGAAAGAAGAAATGTTTGTTTATTTGCGGAGATATCTGAGGAGAATTCACGAATGTTATATAACATTATATTAAACTAGAAAAACTGCAAAAAAGGTGCAATTTTGCAACAAAAAAGGTACGAGTATGTGCAAACCACTGCACTCTCTTTTTACTTAGACACACGCAAAATTAACATCTCGAAATGATATACAAGTCACCCATCAGAACAAAATAATAGCAAGCCCAACTAGACTTTTACAAGACATCTGCTAACACTCCCTTTGTGTGTGAACAATGGCGATGAGTCACAAAGGGTTGTTTCAAGGGCGAAACTTCGAGAAACATTATTGCTTGGAATAATGAAAACAAATCTGCGTAAACTAAGCACTGTCGCCAGTACCGAAGTCTTATTAATGAGGCATTGGGAATGAATCTCGAAAACGAATTGTGTGCTAAATTAATTCATATTATTCAGTCTTATTGATAAGCTGTAGTGGCGATAATAACTTTAAAAAAATCTTAAGTATTTTAATTTAAATCAGCAGTGAACCTTCGATTTGGTGTATTGTCGATGTAGCGTACCGTCGATTATGATGTATTTTTGATAGTACGCTATACTGTCGATTTGATGTACTCTTGATGTATCGTCGATAGTGTACTGTTGTTAGTACGCTGTACTATCGATTTGATTTAGTGTTGTAAAGCGTACCATCGATTTGAGGTACTGTCAATACATTAACCCTTAGATGGAACGTTTTAGATACAGCGACTGTCGATATTATGAAAGACGGCTACTTTGTAAACCGCAGTTTAAGAAAAATATAAAACTCTAGCGTATCCAGAGAAAATAAGGGGTTAAGCCGCATGAAAAGAAGAATTCCGTTTACATACTTCACTACTAGGATTATGTAATTACTTTGAAAATATAATTTTCTTTTCATTGTTTGTAAAAACAACAAATAACCACTTCCTTCCTAAAAAAATACTGCTAAGGAGTGTACTATTTTGCCTGTAAGCAGCAGTGACAAATTGCGATCACCAACCCGCTTTTGGCAAGCGTGGTGGTTATACCTGTACCCATCGTTGCTGTGCTAACTTGAATTCAACGATGGAGGCCTTAGCCCTGAAGTGGGTTGATTGTAAGCCGTTACTTTACTATTCTGAAGGTTAAGAATAGGAAGCTATGTTGGGGTTCCGAATTAAAATTAAGAAACCGAAGGAGTACAAAAGTTATTTTTAAACATACTTGGTTGCGCTCTCTATTAGACGAAACAGTTAAAATGTTATTAAATACTATAATACTCGTAGGTTCCTAAGAACTTTGCATGAAAATTATTTCAGTGCAAAACATTATTGATAGCAAAAGAAGTTGGTGGCAAACAAACGGTGAAATCTTCGTAAAATATACAAATAAACACTTACGTGGTTAAAATACCTCAAAGGCATGGATACCATAAAATTGTCTTTAAGTTATTTTAAACGGCAACCAGTTTTCAATACTAACTAGTTATAAAGCATTACATTACATACATAAGCTGGCTGAAGAATTTTTGCTCTTATTTATTTATTTATTTTATTTTAAACACTTTATTGCATATACAAAGATAGTACAAATGGCGGACTTAATGCTAGAAGCATTCTCCACCAGTCAACCACAGCTCTTAATATCAGAATTAGGTTTCTTCTAGACTGTTGGCTACTTGGTGAGACACTCCCCTGCGAGCCGTGTCAGGGGTTAAGAAAGAAAGAAATAAACATTAGAAAAGAAAAAATATATTTACATAAATACTGAACAAGACATTAGGTCCGAGCCTCAGCATGTGCTGTAACTATCCGAGGCCTGCTGCAGCGCTGGTATTCTGGTAGAACCCAAATGAGTGACACGACAGAAGAAATAACAAAAAAAGTTAAGAAAGCTTAAAACAGAGACCGATAAAAGATCTTGATAATAATAAAGTAGATGCTTTGCCAGATTGCTTCTTTATGCGCGCTAAAAATCAGGAAACAAGTCCTCTTTATCTTTGTATCCAGCATCGCACTGTCGCACTGTCCGAGAGCTGGATTTAATTCTTCCAGAACAAGGCACTTTTATTCATGAAAGCCTTTATTCGTATGCACATACCTAATTGCAGCATCCGACGAATTTTAGGTAGGTATCATTGGTAAATATTCAGACGACTTAGAATAAGCTTTAATGGTTTTGTACTTTTTGAAAGTTGCAGTTTACAACCGGAAAATACAACCTGAATCTGTAAATACGGCATATTGAAAAGTTTTTTTTTCAAAGAATAAACGTTTGCTTATCTTTGATATATTTTATTTCATCGTTATGAAATCGGTTGCAATCTTTAGAAGGTAAGTAAATCGTCATAGCCATTTCAGTATTTTTTAATAACTGTCTCTGTAGTCTTTGGATTTAAGTAGCAGATACACTGATATAGATTCTTATACAACTGACAAAAAAAGTTACTCAATTTGACGTGTATATACTCGTACGATTATGTTAATTTTATTAAGTACTAGCGGACCCGACAGACGTTGTCCTGTCTTAACTATAACATTGATTACGAAATGGTATAATAAAAATGTTACCAATGGGGACTACCGTTTCTTTTTGCTCACCAGTTGGCGCCACTATAGACAGGTCTTGAGGTATAGCTATCAAAGGCGTTTGGCGCCGAAACAAAGTGTGATATCTTTAATATAATTAAGGTTATATTGTTTATAAATAACTATCTTTATATCAACAAACTAACTTCTGAAATAGTTGCTCTTGAGGCCGCCTATTTTTGCGCTTTTTCTTAATTCCGCTTTTAAAGCGTTCACATTAATGGCCAAATAATCCATATTTGCGATATTTTACAAAGGAGATCACTTTCCAGCAGGTAAATTAAAGAAATTATAATTTATGCAACAAATTCCGCTAAAACCAGTACAAAGTGAATGATATTGGACCTCACGCGACACTAGCGCCTCTAGTGGCAAATTCACCAACGATAGCCCCCATTGTTTAATTATTATGCGTTATGATACACAACATTCTTTGTTTTTTTTTCTGGCGGGTATATAAATAGTTTTATTGGTATTACGACATGGGAACAGGCGACATTACTGCCCATGTGCAAAATTTAGTTTTTTTACCCCTTATTTGACGATATTTGCAGCACGCATTCTGTCAATGTTACCTCAGTCAAACGCCATTCACTAAAAAAAATTAAATTGTCAAAAGCGATAAAGGTTACATTACAAATATTTCAGTATGGTGATTAAGTTTTGCAAAATTTTCTTATGTTCCCCGCAATTTTCTTATTTTTTTATTTCATAAGAACATTCTTCTGACAATAACAAAGAAAACAAAAAAATGAATTAGCGAAATCGGTCCAGCCGTTCACGCGTGATGCGATGACCAAGGGAAATATATATATAGATGACCTCGCGTATTAATTATACGCATACCAAACATTTACTGCACAAAATAAATGAAACTAAACCACTAATATTTTGAAATTGATAAGTACGCAAAGTGGCTGCGGACGCGATAACAATTCTCACCCTATTGCCTCATCTGAAGGGTTAAAAAAGGATGACAAATGACATTCAGCTAATTAAAAATCGCGGACAATCAAAGTTTCGTTTCAAGTGGATGTAGAAACTATAGTCTCAAGTCAGCCATAACCTCAAGTCTACAGTCCGTTTAAGTTGTGAGAAAATCAATCTTTTAAGTCAACATAAAAACAGAGAGGGCAGTTTATACTGCAAAAACAATAAGTATTTTGTCACTCTCAAGATAATCTAACCATAAGTATTGTTGGCACGCTATCCAACATCACTATTTTTTATAGACAACACTAGTTGCTGTATACTGTAACTCTCTCTCCACGTTAGGCCACCGTACTATACGAACGTGTTCCAACCTACAAATAAGTACTTAACTAAGTGTCTGCTAAGGAATTAAATTTAGTGCATAAGACGTGTATTAGAATCATTAAGTATCTACTTGATTCAGTGACAGTTTTATTGTGAGCTCAAAATAAACTCTTGTGAAATATCAACCAGTGTTTGTGTCAATTCTCCTCATCTACAGTCCACTACTAACACAAACCCCAACAAGTATTTGACTTTTTTTCTACAAGCTGAAAATCAATACTTTAGGAGCTTGCTTATAGCTTAGAAAATTTACTCACTGGTAGTTCCATAACTCATTGCCAACTCAAACTTCCAATTTACCCAGCGAATCAGAGGGCAAAGACAGATAGTCGCTTTGGGACCGTCCGCTTGAATAAATAAGTGTTCAAATTATTAAGTGGCCCTTAGGTCCTATTTCAATTCAAATAAAACCATATATAGTAATTGACATACAATGAGAACCAGATACGCAGTGCCATACAAAAAGAGACCTAAAATTGTTGAATGATTGAATTGATTGTATGTCAGTCTGAACTTTATAACCCGGCCAAATTATGTCGACATACATGATTATGGATATTTATGTCATGGTATACCTATGCCACAGATAACTAAAAGTGGACGATTACGTCTGCAAATTTAGTCAGTGACGTGTACGAAAATTTCTGGGTAGAGTATCTGCAGTTAACTACGTCAAAAAACTTATCAATTTCAACAGTTTTTCATTAAAATAACTAAGTCCTACCATCACGATTGCAAAATGTTTTAGTTTTTTGCTTATGTACATGTTTTTGTTTGTTTTTATTATTATTTAATTATGAAATTACTTTAGAAGGTAATTCAAGTGCAGGAGTCGACTTTTTATCCGGACTTAATGTGCAGGATATGCATGTGCTATGCTTATTTTGTATTTACGCCCACGGACCTAAAAAAAATACGGACGTAACATCACACTAAAAAAATGTGAAGCATGCAAGCTACTACAATTTCGTTTGTTGTACATGATCTACACTCACACAAACACACTAGGTCCGACAACCCGCTGCCATTTCGTCCCTTGTGACAGCGCCTGTGACACGTACTAGTGCGTACGTTGCATCTACGATTTATTTTTCAAAAATGTCGTCTTGTGTGGTGAAATCGTGTAAAAACTACATGAGTAAACGTAAAAAATCACATGAAACACCTTTCGTACGTAAATTATTACGATTCGTAATATTTTTCCTCATTTATGTTTTAAAATTTTCACCAGAATTCTAGACGTAAAACGCAACAGTGTTGTCTCTTTATTTACTAGAAAATTTCCCTAAAAGTGAAGAAATCTGTATTTGTATGCAACAAACTATATATGTGACTCTGTGAAATCTGATTTCGTCAGTTTTTGGGTGTCGTTTCTCAAAAGGAAAATAAAAGATCCCATAATTTGAATATATAATATCTCCTGCGTCCTTTTAAAAGATTTCCTAGAGACAAAAAGCGTAGAGATGACTGGATTTTAGTTATTCGAAACTGCAGAGGAGAAGACAGTTGGGTTGGAACCCATCATCTGCCAGTACCGTGTGCAGTGCACATTTTGATGACATAGATTTTATGACTACAGCTAAGGGGCTACGTTGTTTGGTTCCGTATGCCATTCCAAAAAGAGTAAGTTTTATTGTATTTGGATTAGGGTCATGTCACCTGTTCGCGTCCATTTAGTGCAGTTGGCAAGTTAAAGCGACTTATAGTGATAAGTTGCTTTAATGTGATGTGTAAAAATACATTTCTTTACACGTAACATGTGTCTTATTTTCTATTACAGTGGTCATAAAAATTATGTTAGGTAGCTCAACATAGGTCAACCGTTTAAATTTCTGATAAAAATATATGTATATTACTAAGTTAACTGGGACCGATTGGTTCCACCTCGCGATTGAAACAGTAGGGTAATTGATGATTTATATGGCAACCCTTAAATCACGCACACAGCATAAACGGGCGGCCATTATCATGCTTCACTCATGATTAGACAAGGTTACGTCCGTTATTTTTTTACGTCCGTGTTTACGCCACTGCATTTAGTTAGACACTTTTTTGACACTGATTGTCTTGATCTAGTTTTTTTTTTACATAACTAAATAAATAAAGAGTTTATTTTCTCACAAATACATTGCTACAGATCATAATTAATAGTACAACATACCAAAAAGGTTTCAATCTATACTAATATTATAAAGCTGAAGAGTTTGTTTGTTTGTTTGAACGCGCTAATCTCAGGAAGTACTGGTTCGAATTGAAAAAATATTTTCGTGTTGGATAGTCCATTTATCGAGGAAGGCTTTAGGTTATATAACATCACGCTGCGACCAATAGGAGCGAAGCATTAGTGAAAAATGTTGCAAAAATAGTCGCGATCATAATAACAGAAATTGACGCGGACGAAGTCGCGGGCAACAGCTAGTTGCAATATAAGTGTGAGACTGGAGTCTAAATTAGACAGTTTTCCTGTCTGTATTTTAGATCACCAGACCTCTCACCCTGGGAAAGTAGCATGTCTTAATTTAAATAAATTACATCGAAGTATAGAATGCATTAACCACAAAATGTGTCTCTCAAGTCAATTTTAGAACTGTGCTTTGTTGAGACAACCAGTGTAACAACACCAGTGTGATAACAACAACAACTGTTGTAAACGATGTTGCAGTTTCGGCAATGTTTGCTCGTTTTATTGACCTCGCCTATCGTCCCTCAGAGGGTGAGAACTATGACAGAAAATTGTAATTTATTGTTATTTCGTTTGAGTACAATACAGAGTTCAAGACTTTAACAGCAAAAAAAAAATACAAATAGAAACTGGTTTCAAAATAAGGGAAAATAAAAAGTAAAAAATAAATTTACTCAGAACAAAATCATTCGTATTTTGATTTAGTCAATCAGAAAAAAAATTATATGTACAGGCAACAGCACGTCAACCTACCACAAAACATCAAATTTTCGCAATTGATATTGATCTCTACTCGTTGGACTTAAGAGGAAACACTACGGGCAAAAGAATTGAAAAATAGGTATTTGTAAAATCTATTACTGTCGCGCAGTGCCAAACGCCTTCACCGCAGAGTGTGATAGAGACAACTGCTTCTTGGACTGAAAATACCTACTAAAAACACACCAAATCAACGTTTCGTAGTCTCCCGATTACTTTTCCCAAACTAGACCGATTTAAATACTTTTTTCATAAAAAATTAAAGAAAGGCTGTATTCGTATATTTTTTTCCTTTTTTTCTAAAATGTAGCTAAATTTGTTTTCTGGATGTTTGAACACAGCGGAAAATCTGGCGAATTTTTTCGATTTTTGAGGGCTCATATCTTTTTTATATGAAAAAACAGAAAACATAGAAACATGCTTATAGTGGACATGGATTTTTGTAATAGTAATTATTGCTCTACTGGCTTTATCCAGGGAGGAAACAGGGGACTACGTTTGTATGAAAAAACGGCACTTGTGTTTCCTCTTAAAGTTGAAAATCAATTCAATGACCTTTAACTTTTTGGGTAGGTTGGCCTGCCGTTGTCTGTACATATTTTCTAATTTTAATGTCGGTGCCGAGTAAAACGATAACTAGTTAGGTTGTTGTAGTATTTTTTGGCACAGATTTCAAAATTAGAAAATATTCTGGATCAAGTGGGACCAAAAATATTTTTTTTTTTGTAATTTATTCCTAAGTTTCATCTTTTGAGAGTATAAAACCATTAAAAAACTATGGATTTACGATTTTCGTCAAAACCATATTTGAGATGTAAATATATACCGTTTGGTCCCATAGTGCGGCGGCTCGTGAGGCCCGTACTGTCGCGCGATGGCGATCGATGGATATCGATCCATATATCCCGAACTACCGAGCCCTAAATAAAGACCTTTTTTTTTGTTACTTAAACTATTGTTTATCTAATTCTTTTAATATTTTATCTATAATTTAACTTGCTTGCTTGATTTAGTTATAATATGAATTTTGAAAATTCGGATATATGGATTCCCGAACGTAACGCCTGAGTCTTGACATTCTGACAGCAGCGCTACCTGCCAGGTCCCGCGGTAAAAAGTAGCCTATGTTCATCAGGAATAGTGTCAGTAGTTTCGGAGCATATTCAATACAAATAAACAATCAAATCTTTCCTCTTTACAATAGTAGTTGAATCAATTTTATGTTTTAGTTAAACTTTTTCAAAACCAGTTTTTCCGTAGAGCATGAGACTGATATGTTCTTGTTTACTAAATAAGCACAAACATATTTTGTGTATGTTTTCTGTTTAGCAGCATGTGGTTTGCGAACAGATTTTTATTAGGGGGAAACTTTTGATGAATTGAGGAAAGTTCAGAAGCCGCCACAGTCAGTTTACAAACTACCGCGAATAATAAATATTTGGCTCAGTAATATTGGATTGCTTTTTGATGTTTGTAACACGAAAAAAACAAGATTGTAGCTTATTCAGCAAGGGAAATATTTACGCTTTAAAACTTTCCTTTTTTCAATGGAGAAAAAATTGGAAGATTGGAAATCATTATAAAAATATATTTTGTACCTTCGGCCGTACAACATCTTCTTCTACGACCAGTACCACCCTTCAAAACCTAGCTTTTAATCCGGATACACAAAAGAAAGTGCATGAAGAAATAGACGAAGTTCTGGCTAGGCATGACAATAAATTGACTTATGTTCACATTTATAATATTAGTAAGGATAACTGTTAACGAACGTCATCTTTTTTAGTCATTTTTTTTAGTCATCCCATTTGCAATATATTTTTTGGCATATTTAATTGTGTATAAAAAACTTTTCATCCAATAATTACCTCGGTGAAGGTCGTTGTATGGTGGGATCTGCATGGCTGTTTTGGCGATTACCTCTGCCGCATCAGCAGAGAAGAGTCCGCCTCATGCCACCACTGCCCAAGCAATGAGGACACTGCGCAACATACCCTCGAGACATGCCCGGCCTGGGCGAGGGAGCGCAGTGCCTTAACTGCCGTGATCGGAAGGGATCTCACCCTGGGGGCTGTAGTAGCTCAAATGGTAGAAAGTAGGGAAAAATGGCAGGCCATGCTTACCTTCTGCGAGACCGTTATCTCGCAGAAGGAAGCTGCGGAGAGGGACAGAGAGCTCGCGCCCAATGCCCCTATGATCCGCCGCCGTCGTCTTGGGCGCCGCAGGCGGCTTTACGCTCTGCATATGCCCTTCCTCACAAGGCCTCGGATGACCGACACGGGGGTGTCAGTTGTCCGCTAAAGGAGGCCTGTGGCGGTGTTGTGTGTGTCCCACACACTGCTTACTGGAGACCGGGGGGAGTACTTCATCCCCCTAAAGCCGGATGGCGCTCGCTAGTCAAGCGAGCCATAGCCAGAGGTGGAACCGCGGATGATTGCCCGGGGTAAAAACGCCCGGGGCGTTAACCCGTGGTTCCGACTCACTGAATGGCACCGGAGGACACGGAGGGTGGTTTAGTGGGTAGGGTCCGTTAACCTCGGACGAGCCCCACATAACTCTGTGACAGCCCTCGATGTCGCAGAGTATGCGTAAATGCATTCCCCCGCCTCAAAAAAAAAAATGGTGGGATCTTAGACTATACCAGAAGATAGATGTATTTTAGGCATCGATGTACTTAGAAAACTGGCCAAGTGCGAGTCGGACTCGCGCACGAAGGGTTCCGTTCTATTGACTAGGTAAACAACAGTAGGTACATACATTTAGTTAATGTTGTGCCTACCTGTTACCATTTATTGATATCGAGTAAAAATTGCGTTTTTTTTGTATGGAATAATTATTTTATTTATTAATTATTTTATTTTAATTTCATTATTAAAGTAAAAATACAACTGATTGTTTAGTAAATATTTCAAGTGCCTACCTGTTGCCATTTTTGATATCGAGAAAAAAAGGCCAAAAGAAATCGCGTTTGTTGTATGGGAGCCCCTCCTTTTATTTTGTTTTTAGTATTTGTTGTTATTGCAGCAACAGAAATACATAATTTGTGAAAATTTTTACTGTCTATCTTCCGCGGCTGTTAAAATACAGCCTAGTGACAGGCAGACGGACAGACGGACAGACAGCGAAGTCTTAGTAATAGGGTCCCGTTTTTACCCTTTGGGTACGAAACCCTAAAAACTATATACAAGTCTGATACAAAAATGACACCTAAAACTGACCTCGATTGAATTATTGACGTTAATTTTATGTCAGTGTCAAATTCATAATCCGGCCAAATCATGTCGACATGCAATATTATTGTATATTTAATAAATATAGATATTTTTTTTTTATATGTTCAAAAATTATTGCCTGACATACTATATTAACATAATCATAAAAAACTACTATATTTACAACTTATAAATAAAAAATAACATTAAAAGAAACAAATACTTAATATATATAGGTTGTACTAAAAGTGCACTCTTATAACAAATGGATGCACAATGACATTCAGTTGGGCACTTTTTTAACGCTGTTTGAATATCTAGTTGTATACATATTATAATATTACGTCGATTGTTCTAGTCTTAGGGCCTGTTTCACAGTCACTGAGTAAAGTTCTGGGTAAGCTACTTCGACCCTATCTGCTGATATATAAAAACATGTGACGACACGCTTATTTAGGAGCCCACCGACGTCACACGGGGACCGGGAATCGGTTATTGTTGTAGAATATTCCCGACGATGTGGTATTGATGATGGTTCACGGGTGATCACCAACAGCAAGTACTATAGCACGCCTTACCTTGGCAATCCGAACGAAGACACAGAAGGAGTTCAGCAGCTGCTTAGTCACTTCCAGCACGGGTTGTTGTCTACCACGAGTAGCTGGCCTTCTTTCACCTTGTTTATAACAGTATTATATCACAAAATTCACAAATTAGTTGCAGAGCGACGTTACACGATTTTTCAACTTGTTTCGCTGTCTGTCCGTCTGTCCGTCTGCTCAGTAAACTATTTTTCACGTGAAAAATAGACCACTTTATCTGCTCGTTAAGTTAATCACCGGATGCACTGCCAAGTAGCCATTTACTTGACAAGTAAATTTAAGAAAAGATAACCTCAAATACGTCATTTCCAAATTTTCATCAATAACAAGTTATTTTATTATTTGAATGGACAGTTTTGCCAGTTTTCATTGTAAAATAACACAATATTCGTAATGCTAAATTCAATGCAAACAAAATCACCACACAAAGGTACCAAACGTCGGCAAATTTGACATTTGACATTTGTCATTTACTGACTAACTGACGTTGATTCGACATAGACATTTTGTTGAAACCTCGTTGCGTTCCATTCTTACAGAAACATTGATTTTAGAAAAGGTAATGATCGTGAAACAGACCCTTTAATCTAAGGAATGATAAATTTTCGTTCAAATTTAAACCCAAGAAATAATAAATTTAGATTTTTTATTGAAAGAGTGATAGTAAACAAATTTATTTTACTCTTATAATTTTTTATTAATAGAAGCCAGGTTAAGCCCATCTAGCCACAAGGGATTTATTTTTAAGAAATTAGCTTTGTCATCGGCTTTCTCAGCATGAAAAATGGTTTATCATTATTTTATTTTTCTTTTTTAAAGTTATAGACTGTATCATAGAGTTTAATCACAGAACATGGAAAATAAATAAATAAATAAATAAAAAAAATGTGGACAACATCACATACATTGTTCTGACCCCAATTTGAATAAATATTTAAAGCATTCGTATTTTAGAAACCTGAGACAACGAAGGTACCACAAACACCCAGACCCGAGAAACTGTGGAAAAACACATGTTTTCTACATTGACCCGTCCGGGAATCGAACCGGTGTGTACGCCACTCCGCCACGGAGGTCGTCATTCATCATTTCAACATGGAAAAGAGTTCTGTGAGTTTCTTCATTGATAAAGTTCATTTTAGTTTTTTACAAACAAATTCAATTTACATCAGCAAATGGCTTAAAAGCAGTTTTAAAAGATTATTTAGCTTCACTTAGTAATAGTTATGACTTGAGAGTCTTTCTAGTATTAAAAATTGACTTCCAATGATTGTATTTAGTAGACCTAGCATTAAGTTTTTCACTTTAATAACATTTCATGACGTGTTTCTACTTATATACTTATACTTGGTACAACTTATTAGAAGAAGATTATGTTGGTCTTTTAATTTACTTAGATGCCACATCCATTGATTTAATAGCTGTGTGTAGAGTGCATGAAGTCTGTCCCTGCTGAGCAAACTAGTTTTATCTGCTCAGGAATCGCTAACTTACTTCCCCTATAATACAGTTCGCCACTCGACGTCTCCATTCGAGAATATAGCGCACAACTCAAAGCTCTTGTATGTTATGCATTCCTTGTTACTTGCGTGAGATCAAGTTTGAGAAATGTTTAAAATAACAACATTCACTTATGAGACTTAAGACAGAATTCATGGATAGAACTCTTTTACGTTACGTTATAGGATTCCCAAGTTCATGTAATACTATGATAATAGTTAAGTCCTAAGAGGTGAATTTTTTTTAAGCTATTGCATAGCTTCTATCGCGGGCCTTGAGCGTGGAGACCGAATCCAGAAATTCCGTAACGAAAATAACCTAACCTAACACTCGGGGCGAGGCACGATCGAACAATTTTGAATTTCCGAAATTTAAAAGAATTTACAAGAAAATAAGGATTTTGCCAGTATGGTTGCCTATGGTAACCATATCTGCCAAAATAACAGAAAAATTTAATTACAAAAGTCAAAATTAGAAATTACATAAAATTATAAAATTCATTATTATTCTAAGAAAATTAAGCTATTGCATAGCTTCTATCGCGGACTTTGAGCGTGGAGACCGAATCCAGAAATTCCGTAACGAAAGAAAGGGGGTGTTAGGTTATTTTCGTTACGGAAATTCTGGACTCCGACCGGCACAGCGGTAATACTTTTTAGTTTTATAATTGCATGAGTTGATAAAAAATGCTATGCAATAGCTTTACCGCGGCAGTCTTCGAGTGCCACACGTCTTTTTTTTTAAATATAGATAACATTTTAGTATCTTATATTCACTTAACGACTTTGACGACCTCAATGGAATAACTTACACACGGTTTCGCCAGCTTCCAGGTTTGATTCTCAGACCGGTTAATATAGATTTGTCTCTGCTTTAGGTGTTTTCATTTTTTCTAATTTCCACATAAAGGATCGGAACAGTGTACTCGTATGTGATGTTGTCCACATTCATTCATTCATTTATTTATAAAGCCTAAGATGTTTATGAATAGTACAAACGTTGATAAGACAACGCCATTAGTAAAAACAAGTCATCATGATCATCCATGCAGTTCACAGCCAAGAGCTTGACCTATCTGAGGTGGTTTTAAGCGTTTTTATCTTGATATAACTTTGCAAAAGAACTACCCACATTAACCCCGTAGGCAAACTTAAATTGAATGCCGTAAGTCGGTCATCAGACGGCCAGACCGCACTCAGAGCAGCCCGTAACTCTAAAAACTTCATCCTGCACTTTTAAAGCCGACATTTTCTTGTGGAAAAACCCTCATTTACAATAATAAAAGCAAAAAAAACCACTTAATCCTTAAAACAAACCGAGCCAAAGGAGGAAGACTCGCACCACTGCACAATAAACTTTGATTGGATATTCGGATCGTAGATCGCATCCTGTGTATTGGGTGCAGAACTGTAAGTGACTGGCAAATAATTACTTGGAATCATTAATTTTATTTTATATCGTCAAAAAAAAGAAAACAATTTACAAAAGAAAAATGCAATCGATCAGCTTACGTGATTTAATCCCTCAACCCCCAGGAGGCACTAAGGTGGATGAAGGGATTAAAATATGCGATTGTGGTGCCATCCGGTGGCTAGAAATGACAAGTTTCTGATGCAAGGAAAACAATCTATAGGTGAGTTTTGACAGTCTTGTTTTATGGCTTGCTTTAATAAAAACTATTAAAGATATGAGAAGGAATAAATGGAAAGATATAAACAAAGATTTTTATTACTCAGTTTTCAAAAACCCTGGCTTCTTGTTACTCTTACTGTCGTCTACTTACCGCATCGCACTCAAGGTGGCGTCCATCCAAATGCAGCGATAAACAAGGCCGGTTATCAATCGCGCTAACTTGTTTATTGGTTGCTATATCAGCCATGTTTCCATTTGCATTTTGCGCTTTGACACATTAATGCTAACGTCACACAAATCACGTGCCATGATCAAATTATTGGATGCTCAGATACTGTTGGGAATTGGCCTGATTTTCATATTTTAAGCAAAGGTTTCGTGTTTTCGACACTAGCCCAAATTGGTAAACGAATTTTTCTATAATCGGTAGGCAGCCTTTGAATCAAACGTCAAACTTTCATCATTAGGATTCAATGATATTTTAAAGTATAGATAGGTATGTTACGTTCATAGTTATTCCCGTATAAAATCTGTTTCGAGCAATCCAAAACTGCAAACAAGTTTCACTGATTAACAGAACAAAATCTGCAAAAGCAAATGAATAAGACGGCTATAATTTTTAACGATTACCGTTCGAGACGACGACTCAGACTATGTACAAAACCGCCTAATTAGGACGTATTTGAGTCGTCACAACGCGCGCGCTCATAATATAGCTTCGTTTTATTTATTTATCATCGGTAGGATTCCTTACTCAATACTGTTTCGATTCAAGGATCTACGTTTGACGTACCTACTAAGTTTTAAAATGACCAACTCACAAAAGCTCGTTAGTCACATATCTTTACAGATGCAATGTGACACTTCTGTGGATTATTCCAGTAAACACTATATAATAATGTCGCGGACATGCTAGATGCTTCGAGATATCGCTAGAGGAATGTACATAACTACCTAAGTTGAACCACAAAGTAAAAACAAGATGTTAGTGCAAGCGACATTGAACTTTAAGTTTACAGATTAAGGCGCAAAATGGTATAACTCACTAGAGTTGTTTACGTTTAAACGTCCTTGTGATTTTTCTGGAAAATGAACATTCTAGTATGTACGACCGGCATCGATGTTGAGATATATAAATAACAGGACTTAAGACGCCGCAGTCAGTTCATTCTGAGCTTTCGGTGCGATACCTGCGAAAAGTGATCTAGTGCGAAGTAACGACGACTTTAGCGATACCAACGGATATAAGGACTACTCTACGGATTGGCTAATAGTGATTTGGAACCAACGACCTCAGCGACCCACCGGACTACGATTCTTGTGATTTGGCTTTCGTGTTAGTGTTTGCGACCTGTTTAGCGCCTATTAAATTCTTCTAATAAGTCAACGGTGTTTTATCCAAATCCCGAACTCCACGTTCGTAACAATAATATTATTTATGTACTAATAATACACCAAATTCAATTTGTTTTTACGTCCGTAGTAAAACAGTGGAGTAAAAAACTTTTTTTCCTCAAAATAACGATGGAATCAGCTAATTTGTCAGACAAAAATAAAGCTGGAAATGCCAAAGGTTGGTTAATCTTTCTAGAACTTTAATACGTGTACAAAGTTTGTTGGAATACCTTCGTTTATATTATTTAGGTTCGCAAACATCTATTTTCGTCTGTTGGTCGGATGTTCGAGTTGCCACGATGAGGATGAAGTATGGCTTAGCTTTGCAACTTTTGAGTAGTGGCACAGCATCAGTTCGCTGTCTAAGTGGTTATGTAATTGCAGGGTCGCCATGAAGTTGTGGGATTGAGACAAATTCAAGTGACGAAATTCATGTTTATTCACAAAGCTTTTAAAACCAATGAAAAAAGTAAGAAGAGCTTCTCAATTGGACTTACCAGGTTGACTGGTTACGATGATTTTTAATTCGATGGAGTGTTGATGCCATCTGAAAACACCTCAAAGGGAATAAGCATGAGTTTGTATCTCAGAAAACAAATATCTGAAATTTAATCGACTAAGAGCAAGACAAAAACATTTTTGAGTCGGTGCCAAATATTAAAAAACTGACAATGATCAAAGGCTGACTCAAAATTGATAGCTTATTTCGTCCATATTTTTGTTTAAATTTCATTAACAAAGTTTCTTGACAATCGATGGATTTCTTGAATTGACGCAAACGCTACAACATTATTATTTAAAGTTTTATTTTGTGCTGAAAAAGTAATTTGACATTAATTGCTGGTGACATTAACATCAGTATCACCAAAATCAAGTAAGATTAACATTATCAGTTAATTAACCAATCGGTATTACAATTATTTGACGACCATTTGGATCAGCGGTAGTTAACGCTGCTTCTGAGCCATGGGTCGCGGGTTCGATCCCCGCACAGTACAAATATTTGTGTGCAAGAACATATCTGTTTGTACTGGTCTGGGTGTTTTCTATGTATTATAAGTATGTATTTACAAAAAAAAAAAGTATATAAGTAAGTTTATCGGTTGTCTAGTACCCCATACGACAAGGTACTTAATAGTTGCTTAATTTGGGACTAGATGGCTCTGTGTGGCCCAGTGAGGCATGTCTTAAAAATATTTAGGTATATAATGGAAATCTTAGGAAAAATTAAAACACTTTTAAAAACAACTTTTAGTTATATTGTTGCATACAAAATTGCTTTCGCATTACCTACAACAAAATACGTCATTAAATGAACTAAAACTTTTAAAAAACTTATGTTAACATACAAAATTAAACTGGAAATATCCATTATATTATTATTATATTATTATAACTAGGCATTTCATTCTAGGAAAAACTGTTTGTTTGATATTGATTTAGGTAATTACGAACAAATCTCTCAAAAATTGGTGATTTACCTACTTATCTCAATCCAACGATCTCCGAAATTTTAATATCCGGTACATTTATTAAAACGTATTTCATGTGACATGAACCTTATCTTACTAATGAGATGAGATATTTATCTTAACACGCGCAGGATGTTGAAACCCCACGTTATTTTGGTAAATTATACTTTGTTTTAAAAGGAACATTAAGCCGTTGGTCGCGTCTTTTATCACAACAGAAGCCTTTAAAACAAGCTACCTTAGATTCATGTTTAAATAGCTTTTAAAACTCTTAACACCATACTTTTATTGAAGAAAAATCACATAACAAGATTATTTGAAGTACAGTGACATTTACATTACGTTACACTTTTTTGTTGTAAAGACGTCAAGACGATACGATATACTGTTTTCTTGAGTTTACGTGATCACCAGACATTGTAATGAAGGATATGTTTATATTAAGTTAACATAATACTTTGTTTTGGTAGACCATCTACCGTGTCTACGAATGCTGTAAACTTTACAGATTACTTGCCATAAATCAGAATATTTTGTAAAATAAAAGTTATTTAAATCCGAGAACATATCTTCCATTTCAAAGATAAGATATCCCAGTTTAAGTATAGAATGATGTACTGTCTTTTATGTACAGCATCATTAAAAAACCTACTTACCAATAGTACCAATAAATAATAAATAAGTTGATGTACTTCAGTCGCATGGTCACCCTACAAGCAGGAGGTCGCCAGCTATGGTGGAGACGTCAAATTTGCCGACAGAGTTCCGCGACATCTATTATGGACAGTTTAAAGTGTGCTTGCTGTTTGTTAGTTCCGAACTTGAGTTTGATATAATACAAGTAAGATAGATACAGAAAATAAGACTGGGGTGACCAGAGTTTTGTTTAGTTGAACTTATAGATTGAATGTGACACTTGGAAACAAAGTTGAAATTGGTTCTATATTGGTCGAAGGGTAGATGATGCCACATTATTTAAAGTTTAACAGTTAACTGAAAGATTTAAGATTTAAGACCACCTAACTAGTATTGTTCTTTAAACAGTATCGTTGTGCAATAAATATTAAGTATACTTGTGAAAGTCTATTAATACACTGTCCACAATAAAGTGCCTTCTCTGGATGTGACTTTTCCTTTTCACCAACACAAGTAAATCTTGAAATGAAAGATAGTTTACGGATTTAGAATCAAAAATAAACGCGTTCTAATCCGTAAACTATCTTTCATTTCAATGTATAGTGTTCGCGTAAACTCCAGAAAACAAGTAAATCTTCTTATTATAAGAAAGTCGTGTTAGTTACACCACTTATAACTCGAGAAAGGCTGAACCGATTTTTATGATTTCGGTCTTTTTGGATTTGTCTTAATCAGGAATAGGATAATAACTATTAAAACGTTGGAAAGTAAATATTTTTTTTTAATTTACTCTTCATAAACTTTTCCAACCACGCCACATTTGATGACAATGACAATCTAAGACGTCAAAATCAAATACTTTTCGGAGGCGATACGAAACTCGCGGGGTCCGCTATTTATTAATGACTAGCGGACCCGACAGACGTTGTCCTGTCTTAACTATAGATATTGATTACGAAATGGTTTATTTATCTTGTATTGACCATATTTTTAGTAATGTGAAAGATGCTACAGGCACCATTCATTCTTTATGACCGACCACAACACAGCACAAATGCTGAGTTTTGAAATTAAATATAAACCCACAAAGCCAAAACAAATTCTGCTTCTTCGAGAATTCTTCAAGGCGTTCCTCCAACTTTTTGCTAAACGTTTTAGCAAATTTAGCTGTCTGCCTCTCGTTCATGGGACAGGTGAATTGCAGATGGCCCTTTTTTCCACATTTATAGCACATCGGTCTGGTTGCCATTTTCTTAGGGGGAAACGACATCTTCTTCTCTTGCACTTCTCGTATTTTATAAGTTGGCTGAACATCTGTCCTCAGGGCTTCTACTTCCAGAGCGTGTGCTAGAGCTTCCTTCAGTGAGGAATGGTGTTGAAGCCCCACTGCAGCCCTTATCTCCGTATCTCTGATCCCATCCATAAATGCTTGGAGTACGGTGGAGTCCACCATCTTAGTATCAGCAGATGGGTATGCTTTGCGGACTAATTTTTCAATCTCGAGAGCCCATTGCTGTAGTCCTTCTCCAGAACGCTGAACCCGGTCCCGTAGTTGAGCGCGAAAGACATGGTTCAGGTGACGTTCTCCAAAACGAGCTTCTAGTGCCCCCATCAGGTCCTTGAATGTGCTACCGGAGGATGGTAGCGCCTCCAAAACAGAAAGAGCCGATCCCCGTAGAGCGACAGTGAGAGCTGTTAGGCTCTGTTCCTCCGTCCACCCGTTAGCTGAGGCAACGGTCTGAAACTGTTGGCGGTAAGCGGTCCAGGATGTAGTGCCGTCATAAGGTGGCACTTTCACTCTGGGTGCCAGGTTGGTAAATGCGAAGTCACTTGATGCGGCGGGTCCAGCGGTCTCCAGTTTCAGTACCTTTCTTTGCAATTCAGCGAAGTTCAATTGCATGTTTTTTATGGTGGCTTCCAGGTTAGTCACCCTTCCTTCTACCAGGTCCACATTCTTCTGTAGGTTTTGCACCATGTCACCCACTGAACCGACGGCAAGTAGTACTTTTTGTTGTTCTTGATGCATTTCTTCCTGTTTCCCTTGAAGTACTTCTTGCATTTTATCCTGTTTTCCTTGTAGCACTTCCTGCATTTTGTCCTGCTTCCGTTGCATTTCTTTTTGCTCTTGGTACATAAAGTCCATCATCTGCATTAACCTACTGAAGTCAAATGAAGATGCTCTGGCTTCTTGAGCAGATGGCGTAGTAGCCCGGTGAGAGGACCCAGTAGGTGGAGTGGGCGACGCAGTGGGTAGAGCTTCCATTCCAGTAGATGGGGCCTGGTCGGTTGGCGATGCTTGATGGGCGGAGCCAATGGGCGTATCCCGCTGGTCGGTGGCTTGTCGAGCAGCAGCCGTGGCTTCCGCAGCTTGCTGTGCCTTGGTTCTGACGCCAGCAGTATCTTCCCTCGGAGTCACTGGCATTTCCAAATCCCACTTCTGACACCAAATGTTACGAACGTGGAGTTCGGGATTTGGATAAAACACCGTTGACTTATTAGAAGATTTTATTAGGCGATGAACAGGTCGCAGATACTAGCAGAAAAGCCAAATCACAAGAATCGTAGTCCGGTGGGTCGCTGAGGTCGTTGGTTCCAAAACACTGTTAGCCAATCCGCAGAGTAGTACTTTAATCCGTTGGTATCGCTAAAGTCGTCGTTACTTCGCACTAGATCACTTTTCGCAGGTATCGCACCAAAAGCTCAGAATGAACTGACTGCGGCGTCTTAAGTCCTGTTATTTATATATCTCAACATCGATGCCGGTCGTACATACTAGAATGTTCATTTTCCAGAAAAATCACAAGGACGTTTAAACGTAAACAACTCTAGTGAGTTAAACCATTTTGCGCCTTAATCTGTAATCTTAAAGTCCAATGTCGCTTGCACTAACATCTTGTTGTTACTTTGTGGTTCAACTTAGGTAGTTATGTACATTCCTCTAGCGATATCTCGAAGCATCTAGCATGTCCGCGACAATATCAAAGATCTTTGAAAAAGTTCTACTTACTAAACTTACGCTGTTCTTTGAAAAATATGACATACTACACCAAGACCAATACGGATTTCAAAAAAAAAATCGACATCCCATGCAATATTCAATTTAGTAAATGAAGTACTGAATAGACTTAATGAAAATAAATATGCAACAGCTGTCTTCCTCGATATGTCAAAAGCATTTGATTTTTGCTCGCACAATCAGTTATTAAAAAAGCTGGATAATTTTGGAATCAGAGGTCTGGCCTTAAGTTGGATAAAAAGCTATCTCAGCAGTAGAATGCAAGCTGTGGAAATAGTGAAACCTGATACAAAAAATGTAATACGAAGTTATCAGTCAGAGTTTAAAGAAAATAGATTTGGAGTACCCCAGGGAAGTGTATTAGGCCCTCTCCTCTTCCTTGTTTATATCAACAAACTGCCAAATTTGACAAAGCACCGCTGCATCCTATTTGCTGACGATATTGCTATAATAGTGACTGCTGACAAAAAATCGACATTAAATGAACATATTAAGGACATAAACAATACGATTAATACAATAACTAATTGGCTTAAAGGTAACAATCTAAAAATAAACTTTGACAAAACTTACTATATAAATTTCAATAATGTAACTCATGAACAATTAAATATTAACTATCAGGGAAAACATATAAAAGAGACAAATGCGACTAAGTTTTTAGGTATAGAGATTGACCATAACTTAGACGGGAAACAACAAATTATAAAAATATGTAATAAAATAAATAGGTTTGCATTCGCACTTTATAAACTAACTAAAGTTGCATCACAAAATACAGCCCTTACGGCATACTTTGCCTATGTGGAGTCAATCCTACGATATGGTCTCATCATATGGGGCAATAGCACGGACATCAAAAAGGTATTTCTTGCACAAAAAAAGTGCATCAGAGCAATCTGCGGTGCTCCACCAGACGAACCGTGTACCCTCTCTGTTTAAATCAGTAAACATCTAGCCGGTTCCATGCCTGTACATATATGAAATAGCCAAGTTTGTAAAACATAATCTACATTATTTCAAACAGGCACATGATATTTAACCACGAAACACAAGGAATGGAAATAGGTTGGTGTCAGCAATTGTCCCAAAAAGTGCTCGTTTAAAAAAAAATGTCGCCTGGATGTGTATGGTCATTTATAATAAATTGCCTTAAACAATTAAAGAACTGACTGGTAAAAGGTTCCAAACACATTTGTTTAAATGGCTAATTACACTGTCATGTCTTTTACACTCTAGACGAATATTTACAGCACAATTGTTATAATAATGCTTGTACCTTGTAAGGCTTGAATTTGTTTTCTTTTTTTTTAACACTAGCTTTGACATTTGTTTTTCTTTAATATTGACACTAAGTATAATTGATTGATTTTATAAGATTGACTTTGATTTACATAAAGAATCTAAATTGAAATTTAATATAAATAATGCATGTGTTTTAAGAAAGGATTGAATTAATTAAATAATTATGTAGCTAAATTGAATATATTTGTATGCAACATTGGTTAGCTGAGGAAGAGGTTCGCAACTCTATGTAACAACTAAAATGTACCTTCTTCAAGGACAAATAAAAAATATTTCATTTCATTTAATAAAAATAAATGCTATGTACCCATTGTTTATTATTATTATGCTTTATGATATGTAAAACATTCTTATTTGCTTCTTTTTCTGGCGGGTGGGTATATAAATAGTTTTGATGGTATTCCGACACGGTAACAGGCGACATAATTACTGGCCATGTGCAAAATTCAGTTTTTTTACTTGACGATATATTAGCAGCACGCAATCTGTCAATGTTATGTCAAACGCCATACATTAAAAAAGTTTAAATTGTCAAAAGCGATAAGGTTACATGACAAATAATTTAGTATGGTGTTAAGTTTTTTTTAATTTTCTTATTTTCCGCGTAATTTTCTTAATTTTTTCTTTCATAAGAACATTCTCCTGACAATAGCAAACAAAACAAAAAAGAAAAAGCGAAATCGGTCCAGCCGTTCACGCGTGATGCGATGACCAAGGGAAATAGGGATTCATTTTTATGTATATAGATTTGTGCTTCTTATAGTGTTTAAAGCTGTTATTTATATAATAAATTAAACCAAAGGCTTACTATGTACCTTTTCACAAAACACCAATGCAAAAAACCTATTACTACACTCAGTTTTGACCAAACCGAAGAACTAATAAATGTCCTCTCGTAAATTTCACATGAACATTTATAGGCAAAACGTATAAACATTAAACATATTCAGAAACACATTTTCATGGTCACATTAAATAAATAAATAAATAAATGTGGACAACATCACATACATTGTTCTGATCCCTATTTGAATAACTATTTAAAGCATTCGTATTTTAGAAACCAGAAACAACGAGGTACCACAAACACCCAGACCCGAGAAAATGTAGAAAAACTCATTTTTTCTACATTGACCCGTCCGGGAATCGAACCCGGGACCTCGGAGCAGGCGAAACCTTGAAAACCGGTGTGTACGCCACTCCGCCACGGAGGTCGTCAACATTAAAACATCACCTATTCACTCACACTCACCAACACACAAACACACCGCCTCTCACCCTTGATCCTAAGACTAAATGGATGGTCTCACAGAGGTGTCATATACATAATAAAACACTCACCTACATACACTTTTATACACACACACACAGAACATATACACACTTATAACAAATTTTTGTATAAAATTTCAATTTATAAAATAATTTTGTAAAGCTTGTATTCTTTAATCTTTATTTATATTGTGTCTGAATGTAGTACACATTTATACCATTTACCTTTTCCCACCTGGTCCGGTGGTGGAGAAATTGGTTATCTGTCACACAGGTCTCCTTGAACAGAGACCAGTCTCTCACATAGACTTCTATCTTACGTTACTCATCTTAGACTTAAATGGCTACATGTTTCTTTTTTTGTGTATGTGAGAGAAAAAATAAAGATATTTCATTATTATTATTAACAAATCAAAACATTTCAGCAAAGTTATGCTGACTCAACAATAAAAACTACATGATATTAAAGTAAATGTGTTCACAAATCACTGGAGTCGCAATCAGTGTCCTCGCCTATAAGTCGCGTGCCATATAATTACACGCCTAGTGAGGTGGGGCGGTATAAACAACTCTTTGCCATGCTATTAATATGAGTTACTTGTATAACTACTAACCCAGATTGTTTACAGAAAAAAATAATGCCCCCGTTGAGTATCGGCCTATAATCATCCCACTGCAAAAACCTCCAACATTGAATTCAAGTCAACACACCAATGATTCCGCGGTAGAGTAACGGCCTATAATGATCCCACTGCAGGGCAATTATAGCCTCCATCACTGAATTCAAGTTACCACAGCAACGATGGGCACAGGCATAATCATCGAGCTTCCTAAATGCGGGTTGTATAACGGGTGTGGAAAAAACCAAACGCAGATCCGAAAACCACGTATTGTCCCCATCAATAGGGTCATTTTTCTCTTTAGGACCATACCTGGGAAACAGCTGGTTCCAAAGATCTCAAATCTTTGGTCAAAGTCACAATTTTGTTTTCCATTTTATTACAAAAACTTTTGCTAAAGGATACTTAAAAACTTTTCTTCATGCAAACATAGTAGTTCTTTATATTCTTTCGTTCATAATAAGGCATTATTAATTACAATACGCAATGTACGGCTCAGCGCGGACGACTTTTGAACTTAGCAGCCATCTCCAGCGCAGCGGCCTACGCTACGGCTGCTATACATTGCGCGCTACGAGTTATAATATTTTTCATTCATTTATCATTTCCCGGGTAATTATACCCGGGAAATGATTTTTATTTATCTATACTAATATTATAAAGCTGAAAACTTTGTTTGTTTGTTTGTTTGTTTGAACGCGCTAATCTCAGGAAATACTGGTCCAATTTGAAAAATTATTTTTGTGTTGGATAGTCCATTTATCGAGGAAGGCTTTAGGCTATATAACATCACGCTGCGACTAATAGAAGCGAAGCATGAGTAAAAAATGTTGCAAAAATAATCGCGATCATAATAACGGAAACGAAGTTGCGGGGAACAGCTAGTTTTGTAATATGGCTTGGTTTGCTTTTCAGATTGCGTAACTTCAGGGTCTGCGTTTAGATTTTTTACATCCTGTATAAAAAATGTTCGAAAAAAATCTTGTTGCCCAACCTGGAATCAGATTTTTCTTGTACTAGATAAAAATGTTTTCATTTGAGGATAAGGAATATGTTTGATTTAAAATATGTATTTAGTTAAACGGAGTCAGTGAGAAACAAGCATTTATTGAAAATGTTCTTGTAACTGTTTTTTTATCACTTAAGTTGCTTGCAAAGTTCCTTTGCTTTCAGATACCAAAATAGAGAAAACCTGTATTAAATATGACAAAGGAAATCCTCAAAAGAAAGCTAATTAACTCAACACACAGTACATCCTGCGTAACACGTTTGTCTCAATCAAGACGGACGGGTTGTACAGTTATGGAATTAAAACCATTTCTGGACGAGGGATGGGCTGACCATAGACTGGCAATCTTTAGACTTCCCTTAAAGGCTCATTTGATTCTGTAAAGATGTTTAACTGAATTATAAAAGTTTGATTATTTTGTGTTGTGTAGTGCTGGCATGTTAAAAGAATAGCAGCACTTCATTGGGTGTTGTGAAAGGCAGCTAAAAAAGAACCATAACTAGAAGCAGCATCTAACAAAAAACATAAGTAGACTATGTCACTCTCCATCCCTTCAACTATGTCCACTTAAAAAATCACGTCAATTCGTGGCTCCGTTTTGCTGTGAATGACGGAAAAACAAACAGACACACACATTTTCCTACTGTTAAATTAGTACGGATTCTACTTTTGGCCTGTGTTCAGTAGAGAAGTTGCAGTTGAAATGGCTAAGTAGAGCCTTGGCTTTTTAATATGATCCCGTTTGTTCACAATTAAACAATACGGTCTAGTTGGATGGTGACTACCTGATACAGGTATCTTTTTATTTACTAGAAATGTCACCAAAATATTTGAAAACAAATGGTTTGTTAATAAAAAAAATATTTTTGATATAATTTTGATTTGATTTGATTTGACCGTTAATGAAATATTTATAATTATCTATCTGTTATGTATTTCAAGTCTATGGGCAGCCCTCCAGTAACACAGTTTAAAATTTTAAACAAGTTCGAAACGTGATTTTTGTGGGTGACAGAAGTTTGTAACGCTTCATAAAAGTTCTAACTGGTCTGCAAGTAGGTAAGTCAAGTATTTTATCTAAACTTGTAACTTAAGAAGTTCTGTAATACAGGATAGCAGAGTTGAGAACTTTATCCTTTGAATTCGTATATTATAACATTTCAATTACGAGGTCTTAAATCACCTGTTTGAATGATAATGGTTAAGTAATTTGAAGCAATGTAAGAAACTAAATTAATTCAAATTCACTTACGATGTATTAAATGGGTCTCATAAGAAGGCTCAACGACGCAGAGTGGCCAATGGAGAGAGCAATACTTGGTAATTCTCAGCGAAATAGGATCAGAAATGAGGAATTCCGTAGGAGCACTAAGATAACCGACATTGCTCGAAGAATGGCCGGGCTGAAGTGACAGTGGGCGGGACAAAGTAAGAAGAACCAATGGCCGTTGGGGCGGAATGGTTCTGGAATGGCGACCACGTACCGGATGACTATCTGTGGGTTGGCTCTAAACCAGGTGGACTAACGACCTGGTTAAGGTCGCGGGAAGCCGTTGAATGCGAGTGGCATGGCGTGGGACCTATGTCCTGCCGTGGGCGCGCGGGATGTCCTGTCGTAGGCGTGGTTTGACCGAGCTGATTCCTATACAGACCGTTTAAAAAAATATTATTTGATTTATAAAAATAAGAACTCTACAATAAATATTTATTAAGAACTAAATTACATTTTCATGTCAAAAGTCTCACTGGAATATTTATATCAAAGTAATTATACTGTTTTTTCGAGTTTACGCGAACACTATACCTACATTGAAATGAAAGATATGAACCCGTGCCATGAACGCTATAAGGGTTCGAAACGTCGGGTTTAATTAAAAATAAACGCGTAGGTACTAAATCCGTAAACATAGTTTTCATTACAAAGTAATTACTTATACTGCTCATCAACCTGATAAAGTATTTGATTTTACCTGCTTGAATTTCAGTTTAAACTGTTTTCAGTCAGTTTTTTTAATTCTAGCACGTTTGAATTTCCTGGATTCTACATACGGATTTCCATCCATTTGCTGGAGCACGGTAGGGATTTATACCACGTGAGAGGAAAAACATCGTGAGAAATTCTGCATATTCTGATAATACTGGGTGTGTTACTTTGGTACAAATTGTGGAGTAATACTATTTATCATCCTTTTCAGTTAAAATCAGTTTTATTTCCGCAAATAGGCCCCAGGAGGCGCTATTACACGTCCCAATATTTAAACCTACCACTGCTTCGGGACAAGTCTGCTATGAAAGTAGCTAAAATATACTAATCTTGCCGTTCCAACATCAGTCAATTGCCTTATCTTTCTCACAGCATAAGCAGCAGAACTAAGTCTCCCAGACAGCCCCCTAATATGAGCACCCCATTGCAAATGAGAGTCTACAGTTATACCTAAAAAGGTAGTAGAATCTACAGAGTTTAGTGGTTCATCTTTAACAATTATATGAGTGGCAGCAAACCTTACGTTGGGCATCGTAAATTTAACGCATTTTGTTTTATTTGCATTTAGTAATGTTTTGTTTTCCCCTCGATAGCAGCAGGTGGATCAGTCAGTATTTGTCATTATTTATTAGAGGCAGTAAGTAACGTTGTGTCAAAAATAGATTTATGATCGATCAAACAGTAAAAGTTTACTGTTTTATAACTTACGTGGACAGATGTACGAGTATCGCACACACCAGTTTCCTACGTGTCGCCAGCTACGATCTCTGAGCGAGTGAATGTAAAAAAAACCTTGTGTGTTGTTTTGGGTCCAAAACAGAACTTCTGTTTCTGTTTTTCATGCAACAAGTGCTTTAACATCTACTTTACTTTTTACTGTACTTATTATGAGATCAGAATAATGTATGTGATGTTGTCTATTGTCTGAGGAAGGTTGATTGATATCAAAATCACTGGGTTCTTTACAAAAATTATCAAAGTATATAAAATGCGACTTTTTATTGACACGTGATGTTAGAGTTTAAAAAAAAACTGTTAAATAGTGTTTTTCATTTGTTTAATATTACATTTATACAGGATGAAATTTTAACCACCTTCCAAATTTTAATACCTACCTATATCAATTTACGAGACAAAAAACAAATGACGTATTTTATCTTTTGGTATAGCCCAGTACAAAAATGACAAGTTAGAGCACTTAGAAAATCTCCGCCAAAAAATCTTTGATACGGCCGCCAAGCAACACTTTTTTTACGCGATGCGCATCTCATTCATTCATTACGATACTATTCATAAATTTTTGATTTTCCCTTTATACCTTATAGGCCTAGGACTGTAAAAATCGAAAACTATATTGCGAAAAATATTTCCCTAAATACGATACTGAACGCCTATAAAATTTTTGGAAAGTGGTTAAAATTTCATCCTGTGTTTACCGCCACATCTCACGAAAATCACTTTAAATGTAAAACAAGGTTTGCAGAACCTCTGACTTTAGTAAATTTTACATTGTAACGACATTAAAAACCAATAGGAGAAAACAAGTTACGGCCATTGCATTATTTTCTTTATAAAATAGTTAACTTCATAACACTTAAAAAGTTTTTCTTCAATCAGTTAATTGTTATTAGTAAAAAGATTCACAGACACGCTACTCGTAATGGAATTTTCGTGTTACCTCATCTTTCAGGGTAAAAGTAATTAAAAAATTCTATATTTAGAGTCCTATAGCAAACATTCTGTTCTAGTACCTACAAGACGGCCCTTGGACTAATAGTGTAAGTACGCGGTGAAGATCTCGGGAGGTTTGATTTCTGAGTAGAGCAACAATAATATAATTTCCAATATTGCTCGGGGTTGTGATCACCAATCCGTATATGGCAAGTGTAATGGTTATCATTTTATTTTACCCATCAATGATGTGGTCACTTGAATTTAATGATGAGGCATTTACCCTGCAGTGGCATCCCACTTTAAAAAGTAAGTAACAGTCTATAATCATCAAAAGGCCTACATCATTGAATCCTAGTTACCACTGCAATGATGGGAACTGGCATAATCACCACGCTTGCCAAATGCGGGTTGGTGATCACAAACCCGAGCAACGTTCGAAAATTCGAAATTTTTTGTTGCCCGACCCGGGGATCGAACCTGGGACCCCGAGATCTTGGCCCGGTATTTAAACTACTAGACCAACGGGGCATCCCACTTTAATTTTATCATTAAAGATCGTTATTTTACTTTACTTCCCTTAAATATTATTTTTAGGTACTCTTTAAAATAAAGTTACCCAGTTCTAAAGGAGCGAACACGTCACAATAAAACTTTTTTTTTTCAAGGAAAACAAACAGCTTATAGATTACATAAATAAAAAAAGTCAGCCTAAAATGTTCACCAAAAAGATAAAATATAAAAATAGAAATAAAAACCTAATTAAAATGAAAATTCCAGTTATGTAGAAGCGAAAACATCACAATAACAGTATCGAACTAAGTATTTCCTATAAATTAACTGCTAGTCTACGTCAGGAGTCAGAACCACCTCGGTTTGAATCGAGTTATTTGCGGGGAAATGAACGAAACGTCAAATATAAAGGCAACAGTTGTGGCTGTACGGGCTCTTTGCCTGTGATAAGCGGCAGCGGGCTTTTTCGTATCGCCCCAGAGTAAATAAATAATTTTCAAAATTGTTCTAAGCAAATAATAAAATTTTCCACTAACCAAATACCACCTTAGGCACTCCAAGTTTTTATTCAAATAATTGTATTTTAAATAAATGATGTGATAATTATTTAGCTGAATTACATTTGACTCGGTTTTGATTACATGTCTTTAAGTAATCATGTGTATTTTGTTATGTACTTTTGGCCGTTTTTTTTCAAGTTTCATGCTATAAATAGATGAAAAAATACATTTTATCAAATTAATATTTTGAATTTTTTAAATTATTTTTGAACAGTTATTATTGTAGGTGTCTGTCAGTTACAATTTTATGCCTAAACAACTGCACCGATTTGTATGAAATTTGGTGAAAAGATAGAAGAAAGGTTATAAACTATAACGTATTGATTAATTTATTTTATTTATGGAATTCACATGATCACATCGCGTCTGTCGCCTCTAACGCGTCCTGAGGCTTGTCATCGGGTGGTAGCTGAAAATCAGTGGTTTGCCCCAAGCAAACGGATCGCTGAGCTGCGGGCCATTTGCATCGCTGCGACACACATCTTTTTTTTTTCTTTCTGTATCCCTTTTGTTTTTGTATGTATTTTAAATTGATGTACTTTTTATTTATATGCAGCGTCAACTGTTTGTGTGTGTTGTAGTTGTATGTGATGCAAATAAATGAGTTATCTATCTATCTATCTATATATCCCACTGTTGGGCACAGATTTTTTCCGTGCGATATAAGTCATACATATATGAAAAGATGGTACATAAATTTGACTTATTACATTATTTTGTCAACTAAGTCGCTACCCTAACACTCGGTATATTAGAAGGAAGATTGTACGATTCACGAATTTCTTTTATTGTTGCGTGAAATATCGACAAGCGTGTAAAATACTTATCAGGTGTAATAGTGAATTCTTGTATTTATTCGGCTAGATTCGGTTATGAAATATAACAAAGATCTTTTAGAAGAAACTTTCGATATACAGAAGATGGCAAAACCAGCTAAACACTGGGGCATCTTATGTGGTTGACATTGGTGTTATTTTGCAACAATAATGTTAAGTCTGATAACAAGCCGCTCTTGTATGACAGTAACATTTATTTAGGTTTATCATAATCTAGCTGTTGCCCGCGATTTCGTACGCGTCAATTTCCGTTATTATGATCGCGATTATTTTTTGCAACATTTTTCACTGATGATGCGCTCCTATTGGTCGCAGCGTGATGTTATATAGCCTAAAGCCTTACTCGATAAATGGACTATCCAACACAAAAAGAATTTTTCAATTCGAACCAGTACTTCCCGAGTTCAAACAAACAAACAAACTCTTCTGCTTTAAAATATTAGTATAGATAAAGGAACTAGATACATAGCTTCATACAAAGCTGACATGACATACAAAATGTCCGCAATGTCATTTCATACCTACCATAATGCAAATTCCACCTTATGTAAATGATATAAAGTTGAATTGCACTAAGTCGAAAGTAGACTGAAAGTTCCAGTGGCTCTCATTTTGGCGAAAATGTTTTTCGGTCGCTGATTTTTTTATATTCGTAAGTATATTCGTAATATATACATCTTGAGCCGTGGATTACCACCCTTGTCAAATATATCAGCAAATAATATCTTGCAGAACTTCCAAAGTTTATCTACAGAAAAAACGAGTGAGTTTTATCAATTTATATAGGTTTCCCGACTACGGGAGTGCTAAATAAAGAGTTTATTCTAATGCAATTGGCTTAATGCTCTAATTTATTTATGTTTTGTCTGCCTGCGCATTCTAGCAAAATCGCTTGATCTACTAGATACTTGAAGTTTAAATATTAATTAACTTTTTACCTTTTTTACCACATTACTACCTTAATAAATGTGTCAAAATATACAATTGATATGCAATGGGGACTACCGTTTTTTTGCTCACCAGTTGGCGTCACTGTAGACTGAGGTCCGGAGGTATAGCTACCAAAGGCGATTGGCGCCGAAGCAAAGTGTTATATCTTGAATCTAATTAAGGTTATATTGTTTATAAATAACTATCTTGATATCAACAAACTAACTTCTGAAATAGTTGCTCTTGGGGCCGCCTATTTTTGCGCTTTTTCTTAATTCCGCTTTTAAAGCGTTCACATTAATCGCCAAATAATCCACATTTGCGATATTTTACGAAGGAGATCACTTTCTGGCAGGTAAATTAAAGAAATTATAATTTATGCAACAAATTCTGCTAAAACCAGTACAAAGTAAATGATATTGGACCTCACGCGACACTAGTGCCTCTAGTGGCAAATTCACTAGCGATAGCCCCCATTGCAATTCTAGTGAGCCATTTGTAAATTAGCGGAATTGGGTGCCTGGTGTCTACCTGTAGGTACCTGTAGTCAAAAACACAGACAGTTACCAACTTTCGTATTTATAATTTTAGTAAGGGATTACAAATGTTTGGCCGAAAAACGTTTCCCTTTTCATTAGGAAGAAAAACATTTTTCAAACCAACTTTAATAGTTATTATTAATGAAATAAGTTCTTTGTTTTTTATGTTTGTGGTACCTTCCTTGTTTTTGATTTCCACAATACCAATGCTTACTAGTAATCATTTCGTAGTTATTTCAATTCGAACCAGTAGTTCCTGAGATAAGCGCGTTCAAACAAACAAACTCTACTTTCAAAAGCTTTATTATATTAGTATAAATTTAACATTCTAACCATTTGTAAAAATAAATTTGTGAAATCCTGTTAAATACGTTGGCTTCATAAATATTGGGTACGTCACTCGATTACGTAGGTAGGAAAAATTGGTAATTTATTTTTCCATTGATAGAAAAGCCTCTTATTTAATCAACATCAAGAAAGAAAATCACCCTAAACTGTGAAAGGAAAACTTCGGAAAAGTATGCTAGGTACCTGAAAACGCTTCGCCTTACTTGGCGTTCCGATTTTTCTCTAATTATGGTAATTGGTTTAAAAGTGGTGCTTAGCATTGTAATACTTATGTGTTTGCAGTTATAAAACGAAGATTAATGACGATAGCAAATATCGATTTATATTCTTGTAAATATCTCGGTTTATGTTTTCTATGAGACACCAGTTATAATCGGTTATTCTAAAACTGGAATTCGTCGATATGAGTGTCAAGAAAAAAGTTACAAAAGTATTCTGTTCAATAATTGAACTAACAAATGTTGTATAGAGGCATCAATGGAAAATTGCTTATAATTGAGTAAAAAATTACGTACTTAAGTACTTTTTACATTGACAAACATTACTTAATTATAAATTCTTCGTAAATCTTTTTCGTTTTTTGATTCACTGTTCACAATTGTGATCAAATATAAATGATGAATGAATAACAATTTTAATCGATATTACTCATTTTATTAAGATCATACAACAAACTAACATCATCTTGTTACCAAGAATAATAATTATGATACTCAGGACAATGGGACAGAATTTACGACCCAGGTATAGGTTTGTGTGTAACGCTGACCTCCACTGACCTACCCTTCCCTACCTTGTAAAAGTAAGAAATATTATTTTAAAGTCGCTTTGACAATCGTATAAGAAATAAACCACATTGCAGTTTATTGTAGGAAAAAGTTTTATTAGGTATAAGTTTAAATTTTGTCAGAATTCTGGCAAAATCGTTGTATTGAAGAGGCCTGTACCGGCTGTACCTAAAAATATACTAATGTGGGCTGATATGACGATGAACTAAATAACTATTAAAAAAAGTATAATAACATACTAGTTTTATGTATATTTTATGGCGTTATTGCTTTTGTATCTAACTGTAACTAGAGACATGGTAAAATGGTAAATAATCGCTTGTAAGAGTAAAAATAAACTGAAAAATAACTAGGTCAAAACTAGGTTTATTCAGCTGTGATAGTACTTTTTTGACAAAAAGCACAAAATATACAACATATTTTAAAGGAATGAAATGTAGCTTACTAACTTTCTCTCAGAACTTTCAACATCGGTCAATCATGTATAAAGTTACCGATTTTCATGTAGAAAATATAGATTTAAATTTAAAAAAAAACCTTTTTTTTTGCAACCTACTAAACTTCGATTTTTGGTTGTTGGAAAATCATAATAAAACCATCCCTTAAACCAAATCCTACTGGTCGAATAAGACCTAATTTTTTTCTAGTACGTGCTTGTACGTGTATAAGAACTCTGAGAATTACTATGTGCGTGTATGTTAGTTTTACAATGTCATGAAACATTTGAAAATAATGAATTAGGAAATAGATATTCCAATTCAGATTCCTTATCTAGCTAGCTACCAATGACCTATTTATGTGATAACTAGATTTTAAACGGACATTTTAGATAGACCTTTTTACAAACTCTACAAAATATACTACCTAATTGCACTCCTGTTTAACAAAGCGCTAAGTTACTTTTTTTGTTACTTTTTATACTTAATTACACTTCAATTCACTTGCCGTGTATACTTTTAAAAGTAGCACAGTGCACGAAGGTACAGAAGTTTATGCCTAGATTATGACGTCTTTTGTTGTTCTAACCTCTTTAATGTATTAAAATACTGACACTCATGTTTGTAATGATTTGACTAGCTGAGTCGGGCATCAAGAAATGTTGACTTTAAGGATTGTAAGTAGGAAACCAATCGTTTTTATGAGATAGAAAAAAGAAGAAAAGGATATCTGTTTACCTAAAGTCATGAATATTTATCTTTTTATTTAACATTCATGTTGTTTGTAAATCCCATTTATAAAAAAAATACTACTACTGTTCGTGCACCATTGGCCGCGCTCGGTAACACTCGCGGGCCGCGGTTACTCCAGCGACAGGACTTCGCACTTATCCGCCGTCGACACGACAACGCGCGCGCCTCCTTTTAGTTTAAATCCCAACGCTCACGCAAACTAGTGAACCTGATATTACCTACAGTCCACTTTCGTTTTATTTTTACGAGCTATCGAAGAAACCCAAACAACTACTATTACCACAAAATTATCTCTCCATAAAAATAGCATATTTTTCATAATAGTTTTTCATTAAAAAACTTGTGCTGTATTTTTCTTAAATACTTAAAATCTATAGAAGGGGTAGAAGGTTTTGCTAAACATTTTTTTTCTAATTGAATAGATTTTACATAGTTTCACACTTAATTTTAATTTTAGTTACACAATTTTAAGTTAACCTTCTGTTTCGTGTTTAAACCTCACTGTAACAATACGGTCCGCAAATTGTACCGTGTAATTTATTAACTTTTTTACTGTCAGTGTTATAATTACATTACGTGACATGTGAGACTCGTTTCGGAGGCCTTGGGTGAAATGGGGGTATGTGGCACACCCCGTTGCGTGTTTGGGACCTGCGTATGAATACGAACGTTGGTCCTGGTAATGGGCGGAAGGCGGAGTTTTTCAATGTTCATTGAGGCAACAAACTTGAGATGAGTCATACTTTATATAATATTTTTAGAATTCTATCAGTACTTATTTAAACTTGAAAAAATAAGTGGACAAAATACTGCGCCCGGTTCAATTCCGCCTGAGACTAAATTTTTCAAGTTATAAATACTGACATTAAGATAAATTAATAAAAATTGATATACACCTGTAAGGACCTGCGTATGATTAGGTATTGTACTGGTAATGGGCGGAAGGCGGAATTATTTAATTTTAATATAGGCAAAAAAGTTGAGACGAGTCAAATAAAATTGATGAAACACCTTTTGCCTTCAAATTATTTTAATGAGTTTTGACATTTAATTCTCTATCTCCCATAGCCTCAGCTGTTCCATGCTCTGTTACGCTCTGTATAAGTATAATATTTGACATTCGAATATTTAACTATCCTTGTTACCATGCAATTAACAAACATTAACTTTGCTATACCCTTACAGGATTTTGTTACATTTAATAATGTTAGGATTATGCAATGAATAAATAAGTAGATAAATAAATGCACATAAAAACTATGCTTTTTCCAGTTTTTATACACGCAAAGTTAGGTCATGACATTATAATTTCCATTTGCTGATTATAATGGCATCGAACCGAAAAGAGTCCCACTGGACTGTCAAAATAACAATTTAGCCACGCCTCGATATTTCACAAATTGTAATTTAACTAACTGGCCTTCATTATCGCCAAAACGTTCGAGGCCAGCGGACAGCTACTCGGTAAGTCTTTTGATATTTTAAAATATAGAATTAAGAACAGTGATGATGACGTATTTGACCTTTTTTGGTATATTTTAATGGTATATTTAAATCTTCAATTGCTTTTCATTCTGTTTTATATAACAGTCCCGAAATTTTTCGATTGTTTTATAGATATAAGAACATAAATAACTAAATATGCAATCAGTGACAGAACAACATTTGCATCAAATAGTAAGATGCAATACTTCGGTATATACTCCACGTGGATCGGGCAATTATAAAGTTTTCGCAAGCGCGTTTATCCTAGGCTGCCAGGAAACTACACTCGCTGTTGCTATGACTACCATAATATGTGATTTGCTGCCCAGTTTGATATTGAAAATATCGTCATTGCTCGTGCAAAACCGTGGAAGAGCAGTTTACCGCGTATGTGCATTTTACAGGAGGTGAAAAAAATTGGAAATCTTAGTAATTTTACTATATTTTACGGACTGCAGTAAAAAGTAACTTTTTTGTGATTTACTTCACAGTCAAATGACCAAGATTTCCATTTTTTTTCACCTCCTGTAAAATGTCACAAAAGCAGATACGCGGTATTCAACATACTGCTCTTCCGCGGTTTTCACATGCGGTGACATTATGGGCCCCAGTTATGAAACGGGATATGGAACCAAGATGGTCACGTCAAAATAAAAGCCGTAGCCGTGTTAGGCCGTAGCTCGCAAGCGGATTTCATTGGAGCAAGCTTTTTACCTTTAATCATGGTAAAGTTACAGATTTTAAATTCTATTAGGTATTCTAAGATGCGGATAATATCCAGTTTGAAAACGTGTACGTTTTTAGTAATTATAAAAGATATCCTATAAATGTTTGAGATATAACGTTTCATGATTAATATTAATTGTCACAAAATTTGTTGGCAGAATACCTAAAAGTAATTATAATTATAAAAATTTTGATTAAAATTCGCGGAACAGTATATTCGGATACCACAAAAAGCTTAATGTAAATACTTAGTAGGTAAATATACTTGTGCCTATTATGAATTACATGAACTTTTTGTATTATCCGAGTAGACCTAATATTTGGTTTGATCAAATAATATTTTAAACGCTGTTTAAAACTTAAACGTCTGTTGGTGAACTCTACCCAAGTTGTTTATCTATTTTACATCAATTAGGGACACTGACTGAAGATTGTCGCTTATGATAAGTGACTACATGTCAGAGCGAAGTTAGATGTAGGAACACCCAACGACTAAAGATGAAGGCACCGTTGGCTCAATGTCCGTGGATCAGTAGCTCGAGCTGTCAGAGATATATAATGCCATTGTCACCTTTCAATGTCAATGTGAACTGTCAGATGGCAGTACTGTGGAAACTATGATTACGGCAGCTCGTCGGCGTTTGGGCAAGCGCACTGAATCACTCGTTTAATAATGTTTTTATTAATCAAGACTATTTATTGGACACTCAAGTAGTCGTCATAAGAATTCTCTTACATAACATATACTTGGAATGGCCACCCATCCATTCCTGACCGAGATGCGTTTCAACACTGCCATATACGTCCGTGTATGTCTACCATTATCAGTAGAAATAAAATGTTTTCCCACTGCCCGGTCTTTATATAAAAAACATTGTTTTATACCAACAATAATGGCTGCAATATTTTTAAGTGCATCACTGCACTTGCGCTGAATAAATGACACCAACTTTCAACACAATTAATCCAGTTTGTACACTAGATGTTAGTCAATAAAAGAAAAAAAATACAACGGCTCATTGTCATTCGAAAAAATACTTTGTAACGGCGGGATGGAGTTTAAAATAGCGTGTGTTGAGCCCCAAAAGATGGTGCTATGAGGCTGCATTTGTTTGCCTCATATGACAATGACATGTCGTGTAGATTTTATCACAAATGGTTTACAGTCATTAGCGAAGGAGTATTTTTGGGGTTCCGTCACGAAATTGGGTGAAGGCTTATTTTTTCAGGTTTAGATTCTTCTGCAGTACGCGACAACACGTAGTAACTTAATTAAAGATGAGAACCTATTGATTAGGTCATTGCCACGTTCGTTATCACTAGTAACTGTATGACAGGCTATCTTGGGTTTCTTTTCTTCAAGCTTCGTGTCCTTAATCTGTCTGGCTCCATAGTCGATGTTCTTTTCATAAAGCCACTCCGGACCTCGCTTCCAAAGCTGATTTTCTAAGAATTCTGAAGCTAACAATCCACGAGACGCGCAATCTGCAGGATTTTCATTTGATGCAACGTGTGACCATTGCTTACTGTCAGTAGCGTTCAGAATTTCGGACACACGATTAGCGATAAATGTTTTCCACCTGCTAGGGTGGCTGCTTATCCAGGCTAGGACGATCATTGAATCGGTCCAAGCATGAATATGGTGTAACGGAACCTGCAATGTTGTGGCAACTTCAGTCAAAAGCCTTGATAAGAGCACTGCTCCACAGAGTTCCAGCCGTGGGATAGAGATTTGTTTAATTGGTGCAACGCGAGTTTTAGAACTTATTAAACTCACGTGTATACAACCGTCTCTACTCACAATACGAGAGTAAACGACAGCTGCGTAAGCAGCATTTGAGGCATCGGAGAATCCGTGCAGTTCCAGACATCTGTCATGTCTGCTGGACAAAATCCACCTTGGCACAGTCACTCTTTTAAGCGATTTTAAATCGTCTCTGAATCGAATCCAGTCATTGAGTAGTTGAGGTGGTAGCTCGCTATCCCATTCAATTCCTGATAACCAAAGCTGTTGAATGAAAATTTTCGCTTTGGTTACGACTGGAGCGATCCAACCCAGAGGATCGAATAGGCGAGCTATGTCAGATATGACTTTTCTTTTGGTAACTGAGGATTTTCTTTTGAGAACCTCAAGAGGAGACAGGTTTACAGTACACTGAAACTGATCTGTATCTCTATTCCATGTGAGACCCAGTATCTTCATGACTTCATCTGTTTTTATTTCTATAGTTTGTGAAGTGTCATCATTCTTTACTTGGAGTTTATGCAGTAGTTCTTTACTATTACTTGAAAACTTCTGAAGTGGAAACCCTCCTTGGTTAAGTAACTCTGTAATCTCCTCATAGACTTGAACGCCTTCTTCGACAGAATGGCAACCGCTCTTTAGGTCATCCATATAGGAGTCAGTGAGGACTCTAGGAGAAGCCAAGGGAAAGCGCTTTTCTTCATTTCGGGCTAATTCCTGCAGAGCACGTACTGCAAGATAAGGGGCTGAGGAAGTCCCAAAAGTGACTGTCAAAAGTCTAAAATGCTGCAAATCAACATTTGGATTTTCACGCCACAAAATGCGTTGAAAATCTGCATCTTCCTCTGCCACTTTCACTTGGCGATACATTTTGACTATATCTGCGACAAGTGAAATTGGGTAGGTACGCCAACGCATCACTAAATGCCGAAGTTCTGGCTGAAGAGGTGGGCCTATCATCAAATCATCGTTTAATGACACTCCGTTTGAGCCCTTACAGGATGCATCAAAGACAATCCGCACCTGTGATGTGGTTTTATCCTTGCGAATGACAGCATGATGTGGTAGATAAACAGCGCCTAGCTTATCTATATCCTTGGGTCTAATTTTTTCCATGTGACCTAAACTGAGGTATTCACTAAGTACCCTAGTGTACTCTAACATGAGTTCTTGGTTTTTTGATAGACGTCTTTCCAACCATAGAAATCGCTTACGCGCAATTTGCATAGAATTACCATATTTACAAGCTGGGTCTTCCGACTTGAATGGCAATTTGACTACAAAACGTCCGGACTCATCTCTGGAAGTTGTTTGAATGAATAATGATTCACATTTTTCTTCTTCGTCGGTCCAGTGCTTTTTGATTGGATGGGATGGTTCCGATTCAAGTTCCCAGAATCTTTTAATTAACTCATCCTCCCTGAATTGTGTTAAGTGCATATTAACAACCACATTCGGACTCACCTCTGATGGATCGAACGCAGGGTTGTTGTGCAGCTTGCCAGAGAGGATCCAACTAAATCTAGTTTGTTGTACAACTAAAGATCCTGGTGAACCCCTAAGTAAACCGTTCAATAAAATTTGACTGTAGACTTCTGCACCTAATAGCAGATCTATTTTATTGGGTATGTGGAATGACGGATCGGCCAACTCTAATGAAGAGAAGGTTGTAGGTAGCACCCCGACTGAAACCTTCTTACTTGGTAATAAGGTTGTAAGTTTATTGAGAACATGTGCCTTGATTGTGACAGTAAAGCTGGGATCTAGGCGAGACTGAATTTTCAAAACAACAGAGGACTTTGATATTAAAGTTGAACTCTGATCACCGCCTAAACCTGACATAAGACTGGTCTCAGAAATCTTTTTAAGACCCAGCATTTGAACAGCAGCTTCTGTCACAAATGAAGCTTGGGAGCCCTGATCAAGTAAGGATCTTATTACGACAGAAGTGTTATTTTTGTTGGACTGAACCTTCACTAAAGCAGTAGCTAACAACACTTGGTTATCTGTATTTGAAAAACAACTAATTATTTGATGATCTGAATCTATACCAGAAGCCTGACAGGGTTGTTGAGCTGAGCAATTTTCCAATACAGTAGCAACAACATTACCCTCTCGAGGATGTTCAGCTTGGGTTGAACCACTAGCTGATTTGGGAAATTTGGTGTGCAGCAAAGAATGATGCTTTTTCTTGCAAATTCGACATTTAGTACTTAAATTGCATTGATACACTGAATGATTTGGAGACATACAATATAACCGGAGGTTGTGAGCTTGGACAAAGTTACGGCGTGCTTCAACATTTTCCTTAGAAAACTTTTTACAATTAGGTAGTTTGTGAACTTCAGAACAAAATAGGCATGTAGACAGTTGATTAGTGGAAACATGAGTGTAATTTACTTTATCCGTTTTTTGTACTTTAGAATCTAAAAATTCAATTGACCTGAAACGAGTTTCCAAAAACTCTTCAAAAGACTTAAGAGTTGGTAAATCTAGTCCCAATTCGCTAACCCGTTGTTCCCATTGCTTACGGGATTCAGCATCTAACTTTTGGCTAATCAAAAAGATTATAATAACGTCCCATGATTTTACGTCTATACCTAAATTATTTAATGCATTCAAACATTCTTTGGTGGTATCCAGTAGCTGTTTAATTGCACTGGACGATTCAGAAGTAAGAACTTTTTGAGATGTTAACCTTTTCAGAATACAATTAGCTTGATATTTTTTATTGTTATAGCGACTTTCTAGTATGTCCCAGCAGATCTTATAATTATCGGCAGGACAAGGAATATTTCGTAGCAACTGTTCTGCTTCACCTGTGACATAACCCTTGAGGTAATGGAGTTTCTGAACACTGTCCATCGACGCTTCCTTGTGTATTAAAGAAACAAACATATCTCGGAAAGTCGGCCATTCAGAATATTTGCCTGAGAATTTAGGGATTTCAATTTTAGGCAGTTTGACACGGTTTGGTTGAACTTTGGGGTCAGAAGTGGTAACAGATCCTGATTTTAATAAAAGCGATAATTTATCTTTTAACGAAGCCTTATAATCAATGTACACTTCTTCACATTTATCATATTCCTCATTGATCACATAATCAGTTGTATCCAACACATTTTTGTTTACCTCATAAACTAGTTTCTGATGATTAGCAGTAAAGTTATTCCACAATTTTTCCAATGTTTCTAAACGTGTCTCTATATAGCCCATTGTTATTCGGTCTTTAGGAGACTTCTTGAAGTTTGAGAAACCTTTCTCAATCTTGCTCCGTATATCAGATTGAAGTTTAAGGCAATTATCCACCATGATTACAAGTATTTTATACAAAAACTTGTAAAAATAGACAAGAAACTAACAGGTAGCGTCGATAAGAAAGATATTACAAGTCTCAAATACAAAAAATTTTAAGTCTTTTTAAAATCTTTACAAAATTTTCTAAGTGTTTTAACTTAACAAACCGCTATGAAATTGGGCATAGGTTCCCCGTCGGAACGTTTTACTCTAAACTATTCTAAGTCCATGCCACTACACAATAAATTTACTAAGTCCTTAATTCACTTCATGCACTATCTTGAAACTTCTAAGTTAATTCGCCTAAGTATATAAAGTTCAAATTCTTACTCACAAATTGTCCTTATAACTTTTTGCTCACACTAAGTCGCTGGATGACAGACTTCAACCGGATTGACAGCTGACGTTTCTTGACAGTTGACAATGACGTTTCTAGAAGTTGACATTTGACGGGTTTCGTTTCTTGGAGATGACAGATGACAGGTGACAGTGACACTTCTCAAAGTTGACAGATGACAGCTGTCAAGTTGATATTCTATCATTCACTAGACGGCGACTCTTCTGATGATGTCCAAGGGGGTGCTCCCCCCGGCTGTGACTGCACTTCCGTTGACCTCTTGAAATCCCTGAGGGGTGCTCTCCCCTCCGGCTTGATACTGCTCCTGATACTGGATCTTCAGCACCATAGGCAGTATTTCACCCCTGGTCGGTGCCGGCGGAACTCCAAAGTCAACTTCTAAGTCACCAGTATGGTTAACTCGAAGGACCATGAACAATCCCAAAAATCCCACTAATATTGGTTGTATAAATAAAACGCAATATAGCAGTATATAGAAAAGATCATGTATTAGCAAAAAAAATGAACACTTAAGTTATACAGAAAACGAAACAACGCCGCGATTCAACACGATACAGCGCCATCTATCGTCCTTACAAAGAACTATATTAGTACAACTTGAACAAGCACGCTTGTCATACTGATTAAGCTGACAACACTTCCTTGCAAAACCTGCGTTCAATAAATTCGTTATTTTATTTTATTGCAATAAACGCTGTCGTCGACATCATTAATTAATTACGGATGAATTAAATTCCAGATTCCAAATTAATAATGATCAATTTTAAAGTATCTTCCAAATACTGTTTTTATAAAACTATTTTTAAGCAATCGAATTGGCCATTTAGGTTCACAGCGGGCAATGGAGAGATCAATGCTTGGTATTTCCCTGCGTGATAGAATCAGAAATGAGGAAATCCATAGGAGAACTGAGATAACTGACATCGCTCGGAGAATTGCAGAGCTGAAGTGGCAGTGGACGGCCATCGGTTCTTCGTACACATAGTACGAAGAACCGATGGCCGTTGGGGCGGAAAGGTTCTGAAATGGCGACCGCGCACCCGACGACGGTCTGTGGGTACGCCCCCCACCAGGTGGACTGACGATCTGACGAAGGTCGCGGGGCGCAGGACCGATCGTTGTGGAGATCCTTGTGGGAGGCCTATGTCCAGCTGTGGGCGTCAATTGGGAGATGATGATGATGATGATGATTTAATATTTTTGGTATCATTGAATTTATTCATGGCTTATTATCACTAGTACACACTACTAAGTCAGCGAGCTTTGAAAATGTTTTTAGTTACCAACGTCTTAAAGGAATATTTATCTATACTAATATTATAAAGCTGAAGAGTTTGTTTGTTTGTTTGAACGCGCTAATCTCAGGAAGTACTGGTTCAAATTGAAAAATTATTTTTGTATTGGATAGTCCATTTATCGAGGAAGGCTTTAGGCTATAAAACATCACGCTGTGACCAATAGGAGTGAAGCATCAGTGAAAAATGTTGCAATAATAATCGCGATCATAATACCAGAAATTGACGCGGAATAAGTCGCGGGCAACAGCTAGTTGAAAATACAGTTCGATGAATAAAAACTTCGATTATGTTAGGTAGAACATACACCTTCCAAATACCGGGAAACTGTTTGCAAGCAGATTTTCGATGCAGTCGCCCTGTGAGGAATTGTGTTTAAAGACTGGTCCTTGTAATATGATAAAGATACTGGCAGCAATTATGCGATGACGAGTCGCTGTGCTAAGCAGCTGACATCTATATTGCCACTGATATTGTGAGTCAAAACTGCGTTTTAGGGCTCCCACACATAAGCACGATACGACGTCGCGTCGTGCATCGTGACACGTTGTGACGTAATTTTGTGGTTCTTTACTATGTAGATTTCCATGAAACGGCGTCGCAACGTGTCACGATGCACGACGCGACGTCGTATCGTGTTTATGTATGGGAGCCCTTAGCTGTAGTTATACCCTGAATATGATCTACAACAAAGAAAATAAAGACAAACTTATTTTCTTTGTCTACAATAAACTATAAGAGCACGTACTCGCCGGCAGTGTAAACATGCAACAATACACTATTGGTAATGCATAACTTTTATTTACACGGAATGTATATACGAGTATATTGTACTTTTTAAGCCAGATAATTACCGATAGTTAATCGCTTCCTCGTTGGCGGTGGGACATCTGCCTAAGGCCAACATGTGATGTGATAAAGTAACGTTGAAAGTGCTTTATAGTCAGCGAAGTCCTCAAATAACAGAGGTTGTAAAATATTGATAGCTACGTAATTAAATTTCATGTTCAGTCAAGCGGAAATTCTGCTCATTAAATATTCGATCAAGTGTGAACTGCGAGGTTGTTTTGCATCAAATGTTATCTTTTATTTATTACTAAGTGACTAGATTGTCGCAAAAATAAGATTAGATTCTATAGTTCTGAATCTTGATCTTACGGATTTGCTTTGATTCAGCACTTTTTGAACTGCGTTAAAAAGTATGAGTGAACTGTAAATTTTACTTGATGAATTACTTGAATCACGTATCTGATCACAAAAGCAAAACATTAAAAAAACCTTTTCTATAATGTTGACTTAATCAACTTGACTATGCGGATTGCGTCGAAATCCTTAAATGTATGTATATCCATAAAATGTGTTGATGAGTGTTATGTAAAGTAAAGTAAAGTAACAGCCTATAACCATCCCACTGCAGGGAAAAGGCCTCCATCATTGTATTCAAGTTACCACAGCAATGATTGGTACTGGCATAATCACCACGCTTGTCAAATGCGGGTTGGTAATCACAAACCCGAGCAATATTAAAAAACTCGAAACTTTTTGTTGCCCAACCCGGGGATCGAACCCGGGACCCCGAGATCTTGGTCGGGTATTTTAATCACTAGACCAACGGGGCGTGTGTACATGATCGTATAGTATACGGTTTACGACCGTTAAAAAGCTAAAAAGCTTACTATTTTACAATAAATTTACGGAACCACCCCAACAATCACTCTGGGGCTTGGCAGTTTATTATTTTTAAGCTCCATTTTGTCCGGGGAGCTTTTATATGCGTCAAATAATGGAGTGAACTTCGGATGAAATTTCATTTACAAAAACAAGCTTCGAATTGTAAAAGAAAGATGGTGCAATAATATGGAAAGAGCTGTTAGTGTTCTAAAACTAAACGAAGGAAAGACCCTGTTTTGATATTATAAAGTAGTAAAAAGTAATGGCATATAATAATCCCAATATGTTATTGACAATACTTATATAAATGACAGATTGACTTAATATTTGCACGTCGCATTGCGATAGAATATGCTGGATAATCTTTAACTATTACGTACTTTTTGTAACCATATTCTGGCAAAGTCATATAATAGGGGTTAAAGTATGAAATTGCCGATTATTTTCCCACTTTTTATTTTGTTTATAGCTCTTAAGTATAGTCATATTATTGCGTAATTCTTTTTGTAATGTATCAAAAACTAAATGAAGTAACATTTGACTAAAAAAAAATGCAATACTAGTGCCTATTACTTCAAAGGAAGTCGTTGAAAAGACCCCTTACAATGTGTCAGCTGACCTTCTTGCTTCAATTAAGTATATTTGTATTATATACTTTGATTTTCAGAAATTTTAATACTATAATGCGTAGCTTTATAACCATCTAACTTTCACCTTTAATTGCATCGAAAACGGTTCAGGTGTTTTTAAAAAAACAAAAAAATTGTTAGTATGGAAAAATGACTTTTCTCGATTTTGTCCATACAAAACGGCAATTTCATACTTTAACCCCTAATATTTATTGCAGTGCAAAGGCCTCGATCATTTCTCTCTCGTGTGGGCAGTGTTCTATCCTGACCTAATCCACATTGCACGAGTCACTAATAATAAATAAAATAGTGGAAATCAGTATCCTGGTAAAGTTAAAAATGCCAAACAAACCCTGTAGCAATTGAAAAAGTTGAGAAGGTCAATAGAAAAAAAAACTATTGTGATTCAGAGTAACGTGGTTTGGTAAAATTATTTTTATGTCAAATGATTTTCCAATGGTCTAAAAATAAGTGTCATACAATACATATGGCACAACAAACAACGGTCAACCGTTTTCAGTCAAAGAAAATATAGACAAGTGCTTCAATTTTTTTTAAAATTTCCATTATAACAATATAACAGACTGTAGAACCGAATTCAATTACATGATGGTTGCATAGTAGGGTCTTAAGGCAATACGGCCTATGTGACCTGTGGTAACACCCAGACCCTTGCTAACTTAATTTGTAGATAGTCTAAGTAATCTAGAAAAAAATACCTGCGAAATAACCTTCAGTGGTTTTATCTTACTATCTTGGCCAAACCATATGATCAAGAATAGCTTAATACTATAAACTACTTGAAATCCTCGGAAAGAATTACGGTTTTTATGGGATTACTATGTTTGATTTCATTTTTAAAATGACATTTATTGTCGTTTAGGGGTCAAACAAGAACATGGTCCAATTTTCAGCCATAAAAATGGTTCCGGTGGTTTTTTTTTTCTCAAAGGACTTTAACGCCAAGTCACGTGTAACAGCTAGTGTTGGCATATTTGTGCAAACATCACTTACTTATCTTTCCACTTCTGCATATTTATTCTTATTACAGTGACAGATATAGCACTATACAAGGTGTGGTTTGTAAAACAACGCCCATCTCAGGGGTTGTAGTATACCCGATACTGATGCTTAAAAAATAAAAAAAAAGCTTAAATTTTTAATGGAAAAATCCACGAAATCAGGAAATGATGGTATTAAATGCAGGCGAGCTATCGGTCATTCTCTCGGGGCGGCACCTGCATACTCGGTAGTGTAGCGGGGTATGCGGGGGTGGTGCGGGGCGGTAACAAGCAGGCGGATTTTTTTTGCAAAGTAGCATTCGTAGCAGTCGTAGCGTATTATCACTCGTAGCATTAGCATTATCACCTCCCGTGCGTGTTAGTCATACGTCTCGAAAGATTTAGGATACTTTTGCACAAGGTTTTTTACTAATGAAGTACTAGTTAAATATTGTAATTACTTTGTTTTGTACTATCACCCCTGAGTCAGGCATTGCTGTTCAAAACTACATCCAGTATTTCTACCTATATTAGTTGATATACAGATAAATTAGCTCATATTTTACAAATTTCTCTCAATCTTTTTATTAGTCTATTATTTGCTATCTGTTGTTTCTCAGACATCTAAATATTCTTTTACTTAACAGAATTTCGGTCTGACTTTAACTTTGAGTTTCTGTTTATCCTAGTCCCTAACACTTATATTGCGCTATGCTTTAGGGCAGTGCAATTTATTAACCATGTGTGCCCGGGGTAACGGCCAGCTGTAACTCAATTATTACGATGCCAGCTAACTAACACAGATCCTCCTACGAAATAGCTTTAAGAGATATTATGAGTGGATGTATTTAAATTGGACACAAAAAAATGTTTGTGTGAAAGAACCGGAACATTAAATAATAAGGATGTCCAATATATCGATAGCGTAAATAAACTAAGTTAATCTTAGCTAAGAGATGTAAAATATTTATGTAAAACAATACAGATATAAACGAAATTCGATTGATTTTTCTACATAACCATTATTTACGTACTCATCATCATCATCATCATCATCAGCCTATCACAGTCCACTGCTGGACATAGGCCTCTCCAATTGCACGCCACTTAGGTCGATCCTCGGCTTCTCGCATCCAGCTCCTGCCAGCCACCTTGCGCAAATCATCACTCCACCCAGCCTGAGGGCGTCCTACACTACGTTTGCCGAAACGCGGTCTCCACTCAAGAACTCGTTTACCCCAGCGGTTGTCGGTTCTGCGGCTAATATGGCCAGCCCACTGCCACTTCAGCTTGCTAATCCGGTGGGCTATGTCGGTAACTTTAGTTCTCTGCCGGATCACCTCATTTCTGATTTTATCCCTAAGAGAAACTCCGAGCATAGCTCTTTCCATAGCCCGTTGAGCGACTTTGAACTTGTGTACTAGCCGTACCGTCAGTGTCCACGTTTCGGCTCCGTATGTCATGACGGGTAGGACGCACTGATTGAAGACTTTCGTTTTGAGGCATTGTGGGATCGACGATGAGAAGACTCGACGTAGTTTTCCAAATGCTGCCCAACCCAACTGAATTCTTCTGTTCACCTCATCCTCAAAGTTGTTTCTACCTAACTGCAATGTCTGCCCGAGGTACACGTATTTCTGAACAACTTCGAGGACGGCGCCGTGCATCGCAATCGGTTGCGGTAAATGAACATGTACATGTTCATTTACGTACTGGCCATGTGCAAAAAAACCGGCCAAGTGCGAGACGGACTCGCGCACTGAGGGTTCCGTACCAACTTTCCACTTACTTCCACTTAGCCAAAGTACCACAATATTTAAGAGGTTAGAGTATTTTTTTTTTGTTTCATTTAAATGTTTGTATAATAATCGTAAAGCGGTCAACAGGATACACCTACCTACCAACTTTCAACTGTGTAATGCTAATACTTTCAGAATAAAGTGGCTGTGACATACGGACGGACAGACAGACAGACAGACAGACTTGACGAATCTATAAGGGTTCCGTTTTTTGCCATTCGGCTACGGAACCCTAAAAAAGGGAAAACGCTTGTTATATGCCATTTCGTTAACAGTTAATGATTATTTTATTTTCAATGACACATAATTATATCCAAATAACAAGTTTTAAGGTGATGTGTAAATAGTCGTTAAACGTTTGCTATTTCTAATAAACCCAGCCTATTCTACTGTTTTCTTGAGTTGAGGCTAATACTATACATTGGCTAATAATAGGGGTTAAAGTATGAAATTGCCGATTATTTTCCCACTTTTTATTTTGTTTATAGCTCTTAAGTATAGTCATATTATTGCATCATTCTTTTTGTATTGTATCAAAAACTAAATAAAATAACTATTGACTAAAAAAAAAAATGCAATACTAGTGCCTATTACTTCAAAGGAAGTCGTTGAAAAGACCCCTTACAATGTGTCAGCTGACCTTCTTGCTTCAATTAAGTATATTTGTATTATATACTTTCATTTTCAGAAATTTAAAATCTATAATGCGTAGCTTTATATCCATCTAACTTTTACCTTTAATTGCATCGAAAACGGTTCAAGCGTTTTTAAAAAACTAAAAAATTGTTAGTATGGAAAAATGACTTTTCTCGATTTCGTCCATACAAAACGGCAATTTCATACTTTAACCCCTAATACTATATCTACATTAAAATGAAGATATATGTTTACGAATTAAAAAAATACTACATTTTTTTTTCAGTTTTTTCCGACATTTCGAACACTTTACAGCGTTTATGATTGGTTAGACTTATTTTTCCTCTAAATAGCAGTCTATCTCTCTCTTCATAACACATTTAAAGCAGGCTTCATCTGTGTTTAAATTGCCAAAGATAGGTATGAATGAATATAAATTTGGGAGTCGTCTGAATACACTCTTTAGAAACCCTAATGTTATTATGGATAGTATCGGCTACAATTTAGTTTTCTAAAATTTGATTTCGCTCCACGACGTTTGAATCTTGATGTTCCTAAGACGGAACATATTGTGATGTGAATGCTAACTTACTTTTATCTAAAGGTACCTATCTAGATGAACATCATTTATATATAGTGGGTTCTAATGATATAACAAGGAAGTGATTGTATTTAACACTATCAACTTTTTACACCTAAGTCATCAGCGATATTGGAAAGAATATACAAAACGAAAAACTAGGTACAAATATCACAAAAAGTATTTACATAAATAGCTGTTTCATCTTAACTGACAGTCAAACATTTGTAAAGATGTTTCTTTCGGGTGTTATGAGTGCAAATCTTCTAATAATTGATGAAACTACGTTGGCTTACAGCGATAAGAATATGATTAAAATATTGACGCCTGTGTTGGGTGTCTCGGTGGCTAAATTGGTAAGGCACCGCGCCCGGAATGCATGGAGGTGCGGGTTCGAGTCCCGGCTGAGATATAATTTTTCAAGTTTAAATACTGATATTACAATTTGTTCACACTTGACATTTGACACTTCCACAAGTGTTTCCATAGCAATCCTCTATCCCTTCAATGTGTACCTGAAATATGATTATTTCAAAGATATATTACCTGAGAGCAGTAGGCTATTGTTTCTCTTAAAGCTTTTTCTAGTGCTACTCGAAATAGGATTGACAAAAATCTGATACGCCGCTTGCCTAATATTGTTGCGTGTTGGCGAGTCACTAGGTGCCAACGATTTGCAGCTAATTCTTGCATTACAGTCTTCCGCGTAATATTCTTATCATCACCAGCCAATTATATTACATTAAAACGTCGTCTTTTTCATTTGCGTGCTATTTCGCATCTTTTGTTCTGCTTAACAGTGAAACTTGTCAATGTATGCAGTTTTGGATTGCTCGGAACTCTTCATAAGAAGAATTATTGGCAGGCGGGTTGAGGATTGCAATTTGGCCAAGAGTTAAGGGAAGATGCTGCTACCTCATATGAATGATCAACTTTGATTTCATGTCATTGTCAACTTTCTAACCCATTCAAGTTATGTTGCCATGCAATTGTAGGATATTATGTCATGTTATAACCATTCAATTGATATAAGTTGTACTAAAGGTTCATCCTTATGTCAAATGGGTGCACTTTTAGTTGGGTCATTTTTTGGTGCTTATTGAGTACTTATCTAGCTTTATAATGATTATAACTGTCAATTACAATAACTAGACTTATCATGATATTCATTGCATAACTTCTCAAATCAAATCAAATCAAATCAAATCAAATCAATCATTTATTTCAGGATTCCTTAGTCCCATATTCATAAAAACATCTAACTCAATAAAAAATAAATAAATAAAAAGGAAATTAATATTAGAATTAAATTACTACATAGAATAAAAAATATATATAATTACGCCCTACGCACTGCGATGACATGTATGTCACCGCAATGTCTCATATAGGGACAATCTAGCCGGCCAGCTCTCATTGCTAGAACGGTGTTGGAGCTATCCCGTACTCTGCGCACCAGCGACGCGCAACGCTTGCGCATGCTCGCGTTGAAGCAGTCTACGCGCGCCGCCGCGAACATGCCTGAGGCGCTGCAGTAGCGGGGTAGCCCCAGCACCGCCCTGAATGCATTGTTAAACTGGACACGAAGGGCGCTGTAGACTCGTTGCGAATAATCAGCCCATAGAGCACAGGTGTACAGTGAGGTGCAGTACGCTTGAAATAAGCTAATTTTAACCCCCACTGAACACCGCGCAAACCTACGTGCCAACATATTCGCACGTCGTGACAGCGCCCTTCGCTCCCTTTCCAAATCAGCATGGTCCTTGAGATCACTGGTCACAATATGCCCCAGATATTTGAATTTTGAGACTTTTTCTATAGCGACGCCATTTAGCGTGACAGTCGGAATAATCTCTGGACATCTAGCACCAGTGGTCTCAAACACCATGAACTGACTTTTAACGACATTGTATTTGAGACCGTGCTTTTTGGCATACTCTTCACAAACCCTCAACAACTTATTTAACCCACAGATAGAAGCGCTCAGCAACACCATGTCGTCTGCGTAACTTAAGTTATTAACACATACATCGTCAATATGGCAGCCAACATGTAAGTTGCTGAGCGCAACGACCAGCGCATCTAGGTACAAGTTGAACAAGGTTGGAGATGTCAGCCCACCCTGTCTTACCCCACATTCCATCTGATACGGATCAGACAGAGCCCCTGCCCATCTGACGGCATTGATCTGGTGTGCATACCAATACTGGAATATTTTAACAACCTCTTTTGGTAAATTAATGCTTCTTAGCTTCTCCCACAAGATATCATACACCACCAGATCAAATGCCTTAGACAAGTCTAGAAAGCAGGCATAAACCGGTGTATTACGAGTCGTGTAGTATTTGACGGTGTGCTTAAGGCATAGTATTGCACTTTCAGTACATAGTTTTGGTCTAAAACCAAACTGGTTATCATGCAGGTTTGTGTATTTATCTAACTGAGCGTTAAGCAAACCGTCAAATATTTTAGCTGTGATCGTGGCTAAGGAAATTGGTCTATAATTTCCTTTATCAGCAATGTCACCGGTTTTGTTTTTAACGACGGGGACTACAACCGTTCTCATGAGATCTGTGGGTAGGTAGGAGTGGCTCACGCATAGTGAGTAAAACATTGCCAACACTCTAGGTGCATGAGGACCGGCATGTTGCAAGTGTTCCACACTCAGGCCGTCGTAACCCGGGGATTTGCCTTTAGTCAAGTTCTTAATTACTTTCTTAACGTCATTAGCACTAAATGAAACCTCAACTTCTCCACTAAATCTCTCCGTATTGCACATCCCCGAAGGACCTAAGGCAGACTGCACAGAAAAGTGATTTCTAAATACATTAGCAATGACCTTATGATCACTCTCTCCATCGATGCTCACGGGAAGTCCAGGTTTAACATTCATCTTATTTGTAGCCTTCCAAAAACCTCGAAGGTCATCCTTGGAATGTCTTAAAGCTAGTTCATCCATTTTTATTTGATCTTGATGATCTTGGCACCATTTTAGGCGAGCTTTAAATATTTTTCTACTTTTACACATTTGAGTGTACATGATGCCAGTTCTAGGCTTACCGCACGACACCCATTCCCTAAAATCGGCTCTGGACCTCCCGTGGGCTTCGCTGACATGCTTATTCCAACCCACAACCCGTGATCCACTCCACTTAGAGCAGGGGCATCCCCAACTTGCCACAGAAGCGGCGCGTAAGGCATCCACAATATCAGCGTATAGTTTGTCGAGAGTACACCGGTGCCCGGAGTCAACAGAATATTTATCTGCACAGTTTATAAAATCCGTAGGAAAATCTATACATTTTAAACGGTCATGACTCTCGGAGGTATACTTCTTAATTTGTACATCGTTTCTGTTCCCCCACACCAGACCCTTCTCAGTATATAAAGTCTTTTGAGAATACTTTACCGTTAACAAGTCTAAGTTGCATTCAACTATTAAGGGAAAGTGATCAGACCATAGGGTATCGTATTTAACGCTAACATTAACAACCGCTTGTTTTGCTGATTGAGTCACTACACAGTGATCCAACCAACTACAAGACCCGTGTGCTTCACTGTAATGCTCAAAGAAAATTTTCGGTGTCTCTTGAAACTGTATTCAGATGTCTGTCTTCGTGACCATTTATTTATTTAGATGGCCCAATTTAAATTAATTTGGATGCGTGCACATGACAAGAGCCAAAAATTATTAGCCGTAATAATATTAGACCCCCGTTCAACGTTCCGTTAGATCGGAGTTTATCTCTTCATATTTTGCTGACAATATTGCTAGGGGGTTTTGATATTGGCCAGTAAGAAGGTTATTGAATGTGATATTTAACCAAATCTGCTCTATATCTTTTGTACTATGGCAGGTCCTATTTTATTAACTTGTTTTGTTTAAGAAGATTAACCACTGATAAAAAATATTAAACAAGATACACCATTATTGACATACATAAGTATGACACATAATAGTGGCTATAGTTGCTTTAAATATTAAAATTTGGACACTTTTAAACTAACGTTTTTTGTATGGGACTTTCTTACATTTCATGCATTAAATGCAGGTAAAACGCATGCAAAATGAGTATCTTGAACTTGTGCAATGTACCGTTGCAATACTAGTGCCTATTACTTCAAAGGAAGTCGTTGAAAAGACCCCTTACAATGTGTCAGCTGACCTTCTTGCTTCAATTAAGTATATTTGTATTATATACTTTCATTTTCAGAAATTTAAAATCTATAATGCGTAGCTTTATATCCATCTAACTTTTACCTTTAATTGCATCGAAAACGGTTCAAGCGTTTTTAAAAAACTAAATAATTGTTAGTATGGAAAAATGACTTTTCTCGATTTCGTCCATACAAAACGGCAATTTCATACTTTAACCCCTAATACTATATCTACATTAAAATGAAGATATATGTTTACGAATTAAAAAAATACTACATTTTTTTTTCAGTTTTTTCCGACATTTCGAACACTTTACAGCGTTTATGATTGGTTAGACTTATTTTTCCTCTAAATAGCAGTCTATCTCTCTCTTCATAACACATTTAAAGCAGGCTTCATCTGTGTTTAAATTGCCAAAGATAGGTATGAATGAATATAAATTTGGGAGTCGTCTGAATACACTCTTTAGAAACCCTAATGTTATTATGGATAGTATCGGCTACAATTTAGTTTTCTAAAATTTGATTTCGCTCCACGACGTTTGAATCTTGATGTTCCTAAGACGGAACATATTGTGATGTGAATGCTAACTTACTTTTATCTAAAGGTACCTATCTAGATGAACATCATTTATATATAGTGGGTTCTAATGATATAACAAGGAAGTGATTGTATTTAACACTATCAACTTTTTACACCTAAGTCATCAGCGATATTGGAAAGAATATACAAAACGAAAAACTAGGTACAAATATCACAAAAAGTATTTACATAAATAGCTGTTTCATCTTAACTGACAGTCAAACATTTGTAAAGATGTTTCTTTCGGGTGTTATGAGTGCAAATCTTCTAATAATTGATGAAACTACGTTGGCTTACAGCGATAAGAATATGATTAAAATATTGACGCCTGTGTTGGGTGTCTCGGTGGCTAAATTGGTAAGGCACCGCGCCCGGAATGCATGGAGGTGCGGGTTCGAGTCCCGGCTGAGATATAATTTTTCAAGTTTAAATACTGATATTACAATTTGTTCACACTTGACATTTGACACTTCCACAAGTGTTTCCATAGCAATCCTCTATCCCTTCAATGTGTACCTGAAATATGATTATTTCAAAGATATATTACCTGAGAGCAGTAGGCTATTGTTTCTCTTAAAGCTTTTTCTAGTGCTACTCGAAATAGGATTGACAAAAATCTGATACGCCGCTTGCCTAATATTGTTGCGTGTTGGCGAGTCACTAGGTGCCAACGATTTGCAGCTAATTCTTGCATTACAGTCTTCCGCGTAATATTCTTATCATCACCAGCCAATTATATTACATTAAAACGTCGTCTTTTTCATTTGCGTGCTATTTCGCATCTTTTGTTCTGCTTAACAGTGAAACTTGTCAATGTATGCAGTTTTGGATTGCTCGGAACTCTTCATAAGAAGAATTATTGGCAGGCGGGTTGAGGATTGCAATTTGGCCAAGAGTTAAGGGAAGATGCTGCTACCTCATATGAATGATCAACTTTGATTTCATGTCATTGTCAACTTTCTAACCCATTCAAGTTATGTTGCCATGCAATTGTAGGATATTATGTCATGTTATAACCATTCAATTGATATAAGTTGTACTAAAGGTTCATCCTTATGTCAAATGGGTGCACTTTTAGTTGGGTCATTTTTTGGTGCTTATTGAGTACTTATCTAGCTTTATAATGATTATAACTGTCAATTACAATAACTAGACTTATCATGATATTCATTGCATAACTTCTCAAATCAAATCAAATCAAATCAAATCAAATCAATCATTTATTTCAGGATTCCTTAGTCCCATATTCATAAAAACATCTAACTCAATAAAAAATAAATAAATAAAAAGGAAATTAATATTAGAATTAAATTACTACATAGAATAAAAAATATATATAATTACGCCCTACGCACTGCGATGACATGTATGTCACCGCAATGTCTCATATAGGGACAATCTAGCCGGCCAGCTCTCATTGCTAGAACGGTGTTGGAGCTATCCCGTACTCTGCGCACCAGCGACGCGCAACGCTTGCGCATGCTCGCGTTGAAGCAGTCTACGCGCGCCGCCGCGAACATGCCTGAGGCGCTGCAGTAGCGGGGTAGCCCCAGCACCGCCCTGAATGCATTGTTAAACTGGACACGAAGGGCGCTGTAGACTCGTTGCGAATAATCAGCCCATAGAGCACAGGTGTACAGTGAGGTGCAGTACGCTTGAAATAAGCTAATTTTAACCCCCACTGAACACCGCGCAAACCTACGTGCCAACATATTCGCACGTCGTGACAGCGCCCTTCGCTCCCTTTCCAAATCAGCATGGTCCTTGAGATCACTGGTCACAATATGCCCCAGATATTTGAATTTTGAGACTTTTTCTATAGCGACGCCATTTAGCGTGACAGTCGGAATAATCTCTGGACATCTAGCACCAGTGGTCTCAAACACCATGAACTGACTTTTAACGACATTGTATTTGAGACCGTGCTTTTTGGCATACTCTTCACAAACCCTCAACAACTTATTTAACCCACAGATAGAAGCGCTCAGCAACACCATGTCGTCTGCGTAACTTAAGTTATTAACACATACATCGTCAATATGGCAGCCAACATGTAAGTTGCTGAGCGCAACGACCAGCGCATCTAGGTACAAGTTGAACAAGGTTGGAGATGTCAGCCCACCCTGTCTTACCCCACATTCCATCTGATACGGATCAGACAGAGCCCCTGCCCATCTGACGGCATTGATCTGGTGTGCATACCAATACTGGAATATTTTAACAACCTCTTTTGGTAAATTAATGCTTCTTAGCTTCTCCCACAAGATATCATACACCACCAGATCAAATGCCTTAGACAAGTCTAGAAAGCAGGCATAAACCGGTGTATTACGAGTCGTGTAGTATTTGACGGTGTGCTTAAGGCATAGTATTGCACTTTCAGTACATAGTTTTGGTCTAAAACCAAACTGGTTATCATGCAGGTTTGTGTATTTATCTAACTGAGCGTTAAGCAAACCGTCAAATATTTTAGCTGTGATCGTGGCTAAGGAAATTGGTCTATAATTTCCTTTATCAGCAATGTCACCGGTTTTGTTTTTAACGACGGGGACTACAACCGTTCTCATGAGATCTGTGGGTAGGTAGGAGTGGCTCACGCATAGTGAGTAAAACATTGCCAACACTCTAGGTGCATGAGGACCGGCATGTTGCAAGTGTTCCACACTCAGGCCGTCGTAACCCGGGGATTTGCCTTTAGTCAAGTTCTTAATTACTTTCTTAACGTCATTAGCACTAAATGAAACCTCAACTTCTCCACTAAATCTCTCCGTATTGCACATCCCCGAAGGACCTAAGGCAGACTGCACAGAAAAGTGATTTCTAAATACATTAGCAATGACCTTATGATCACTCTCTCCATCGATGCTCACGGGAAGTCCAGGTTTAACATTCATCTTATTTGTAGCCTTCCAAAAACCTCGAAGGTCATCCTTGGAATGTCTTAAAGCTAGTTCATCCATTTTTATTTGATCTTGATGATCTTGGCACCATTTTAGGCGAGCTTTAAATATTTTTCTACTTTTACACATTTGAGTGTACATGATGCCAGTTCTAGGCTTACCGCACGACACCCATTCCCTAAAATCGGCTCTGGACCTCCCGTGGGCTTCGCTGACATGCTTATTCCAACCCACAACCCGTGATCCACTCCACTTAGAGCAGGGGCATCCCCAACTTGCCACAGAAGCGGCGCGTAAGGCATCCACAATATCAGCGTATAGTTTGTCGAGAGTACACCGGTGCCCGGAGTCAACAGAATATTTATCTGCACAGTTTATAAAATCCGTAGGAAAATCTATACATTTTAAACGGTCATGACTCTCGGAGGTATACTTCTTAATTTGTACATCGTTTCTGTTCCCCCACACCAGACCCTTCTCAGTATATAAAGTCTTTTGAGAATACTTTACCGTTAACAAGTCTAAGTTGCATTCAACTATTAAGGGAAAGTGATCAGACCATAGGGTATCGTATTTAACGCTAACATTAACAACCGCTTGTTTTGCTGATTGAGTCACTACACAGTGATCCAACCAACTACAAGACCCGTGTGCTTCACTGTAATGCTCAAAGAAAATTTTCGGTGTCTCTTGAAACTGTATTCAGATGTCTGTCTTCGTGACCATTTATTTATTTAGATGGCCCAATTTAAATTAATTTGGATGCGTGCACATGACAAGAGCCAAAAATTATTAGCCGTAATAATATTAGACCCCCGTTCAACGTTCCGTTAGATCGGAGTTTATCTCTTCATATTTTGCTGACAATATTGCTAGGGGGTTTTGATATTGGCCAGTAAGAAGGTTATTGAATGTGATATTTAACCAAATCTGCTCTATATCTTTTGTACTATGGCAGGTCCTATTTTATTAACTTGTTTTGTTTAAGAAGATTAACCACTGATAAAAAATATTAAACAAGATACACCATTATTGACATACATAAGTATGACACATAATAGTGGCTATAGTTGCTTTAAATATTAAAATTTGGACACTTTTAAACTAACGTTTTTTGTATGGGACTTTCTTACATTTCATGCATTAAATGCAGGTAAAACGCATGCAAAATGAGTATCTTGAACTTGTGCAATGTACCGTTGATATTCGTGTTGTCTGTCCTTTAAACCTCGTTCAGTAGGGGTGAATCCACTTCAAATGTTTGGCATTTAGTAGCTGATTTACTGATTTTAACGTCAGTGTATTTCCATGCAAATGAACTTTGGAGTACGGGTATGTTGCCAACATGCAAGAGTATTTATATGCATAGTTGAATTTTATATCGTTTCTGATATAGTGTCATGATAAACTGCAGGTATGTATTACTACAATGTGAAATAAAAATGCATTTCCATCAACAAATTTTCAAGCAAGTAACTAAGGATGAGCACATTTTCAAAGATTTTATAAACAACTCTGATGACGTGATGAACAAATTTGAAACAGGCTCGTCTCGAAAGACATACGATATCATTACAGGTGATAAATCCTGAATTAATCAAGGTTTGGGTGTTTTTAAACAAATCACAAAGCGAAGCAAGTGTTGTAGAAGGAGTTGGCTACTTTGTGTCATTCCTGTACGGAACCAAAGAAGCATTTATGCCGAATAGTAGACCAAAAATGCTTGGCAGTGTGTTTCCATTCATATCTCCTTTGTCTTTTTCCGTGGAAGAGTAATTATTAGGGGTTAAAGTATGAAATTGCCGTTTTGTATGGACAAAATCGAGAAAAGTCATTTTTCCATACAAACAATTTTTTATTTTTTTTAATTACGCCTGAACCGTTTTCGATGCAATTAAAGGTGAAAGTTAGATGGTTAAAAAGATACGCATTATAGTATTTACATTTCTGAAAATCAAAGTATATAATATGGTGGCGCCTATACCACCAACATTTAGGTGCGGGTGAATATATATAAGTAATGGTTTCGACAACCTCTAGGCCAGGTTATATGAGTGGACTGTATTTGGGTGGTTTAACAAAGATAATTAATAATGGCAGCACTTGCAAAATAAATTCTCGAATGGAGACCACGTCTCGGCAAACGTAGTGTAGGACGCCCCCCTGCCAGATGGACCGATGACCTGAAGAAGGCCGCTGGTAGTGGCTGGATGAGGAAAGCGGGGGATCGTGCACTGTGGCGTGCCCTTGGGGAGGCCTTCGTCCAGCAGTGGACTGCAATAGGCTGATTGATTGCAAAATACCTTCTACAAAAATGGACGACGAAATCAGGTTAAGGCACTGAGTAAATTGGCAGGAAAACATGCACACTTACCTAAGCCGCCAACCACGTTCATCAATCGTCCTGTTTCCTTGTTACTTCACAAGTAGCTGGTAGTAGATCACAAATAGTAGCACAAAATCACACGAGCGTCCGTCTCAGCGAAGACACAAAAGCAGAAGGGAAAACAGTTTTTGACTGCCCGTTTAGCGGTCGATGCAGTGAGACGGCACTATTTAAAAGTGTACATGTCGGAAAGGGATGGGAGAAGATAGGATAAGGCATTTTGCTAAGTGCGTAGACTACCCTATTTAGAATTAATAAATATTGTTAAGTTCGAAATCCACCATAATACAAATATACTTAATTGAAGCAAGAAGGTCAGCTGACACATTGTAAGGGGTCTTTTCAACGACTTCCTTTGAAGTAATAGGCACTAGTATTGCATTTTTTTTTTTTTAGTCAAAAGTTACTTTATTTAGTTTTTGATATAATATAAAAAGAATTACGCAATAATATGACTATACTTAAGAGCTATAAACAAAATAAAAAGTGGGAAAATAATCGGCAATTTCATACTTTAACCCCTATTATTAAGTTGTCATAAATGTATGTCGCACTAGTAACACTATATCATTTTGACGACCTCCGTGGCGGAGTGGCGTACACACCGGTTTTCAAGGTGTCTCCTGCTCCGAGGTCCCGCGATCGATTCTCGGACGGGTCAATGTAGAAAAAAAGTGTTTTATACATTTTCTCGGGTCTGGGTGTTGGTGGTACCTTCGTTGTTTCTGGTTTCTAAAATACGAATGCTTTAAATAGTTATTCAAATTGGGATCAGAACAATGTATGTGATGTTGTCCACGTTTATTTATTTATTTATCATAGTGATATCATCAACTGCAAAATGTTTTATTACTAAGATGTATCGAAAAAATTAACATTTACTTTTACAAATTCCAGCAAGTATTTTACTATGAACTACATTTTCGAAAACTAATTTACTAAAGAAAATGTTATTTAATAATATTGCCTTCACAGATTCATTCTTCATATATATCTCCTATATCCTTAGAAGGAAATTATTTTCTTATGTAGCTAAATTCCTGGAGTTGGCTCGAATGCGAAACATATATAATTGGGAAACCTGTCTTGAAATTTAACGCAAACATATATAATTGGGAAACCTGTCTAGAAATTTCGAAGAAATATTTGCCGAGATAAGAAAATATTTTTATCAATTTACTATGTACTGATATAAACACGACAACAGGGCAACCTGTCACAAAATGTGAAATTTTCGTTATTACTTTTTCATTCATAAATGCGATGAAATGACATAAAAGCCATAGTAAGAGTTAGTTATTTCGAGATTTCTACCATGTACCTTGTTTTTTATAGCCATAGTACTTGGAATCGATGGGTAGTTAGTATTATCTTATCTGTATCACAACAGAACGTTAATCTACCACAAAACGTAAAATTTTCTCAATTGATATTGATCTCTACTTGTTGGACTTAAAGTTGAAAATCAATTCAATGACCTTTAACTTTTTGTGTAGGTTGACCTGCCGATGTCTGTACATTCAACAACCCGGCACACAATCTGCCCAACAAAACATCGTCTCAATAAATATTTTGAACTTGAAATTTTCGAACATTGCTCGGGTTTGTTATCACCAACCAGCATTTGGTTGATAATCATGATTATGCTTGTATCCATCATTGATGGTAACTTGAATTCAATAATGAAGGCCTTTGCCCTGCAGTGGAATGATTATAAGCCGTGACTTTTTCTCTACTTTTTTAGGTGGATGGACGAGAATTTCTTAGATTTCATTAAGATGACCTGCAGGTCTACTAAACGTTTACGTAATACACTTTTGATTGGTAGAACGACAGTCGATCAAGATTTATTTGAGATTAAACTAATTTATTGTATATGATTATATTATTTGGTTCCTCAGAGGTCTGTTTTCAATCGTTTTTAATTGATACCAGGATCTTGCAGTGAGCTTTGTGGTGCTAATATAGCACAATCCCATCTCACTCAATAAGAGTCGTGAGAGAAGCAACTTCAAGAGTACATCCAGAAGTAAATGGTCAGCAGTATCTTCTTTTCCGTTAGTCAAATTGTGATTACAAACAATCTCACCAAACGTGGCAATTATGGCCGAATCCTTTGGTCTGAAAATGATGATCTAGCTAAGACTTAATATGATTAGATGTCATAATTAATAAAGCACGATTACTTTATGTAAAAAAAATGTGTTAACATTAAACAGTTTTTAAAAAGATGAAAAGAAATAGAAGTACATTTTTTTCGTCTAATATCCGTATTATTTTCGAAGAAATACCAGCATAGAAATGAATGGGGAAATGTATATCGAGTACTAATGTCAAAGATAAATATGTAGTAGTTGCGTTTTTAATCTATACTAATATTATAAAGCTGAAGAGTTTGTTTGTTTGTTTGTTTGTTTGAACGCGCTAATCTCAGGAAGTACTAGTCCGATTTGAAAAATTCTGTTTATGGTGGGTAGTCCATTTATCGACGAAAGCTTTAGGCTATATAACAATACGCTGCGACCAAAAGGAGCGAAGCATCAGTGAAAAATGTTGCAAAAACGGGGAAAATTATTTATATTAATCGCGATCATAATAACAGAAATTGATGCGGACGAAGTCGCGGGCAACAGCTAGTATTGTTATAATGTTTTTGGCTCAGGTTATTGTTATAATGTGCGGTGCAGGTCAACTAAAATAAAACTAATTCGTTTGAGTCAAAAGTGCTGGAAAAAGCGAATGCTATAACGAATCGTCTGTTTTCCTAAGAGTATTTAAGTACTGATAAAATTAGACAGATACAGAAAAAGTTGTATTTCATCAAAAACGAAAACAGTAGAACATAAAACCTTTTTAAAGTCAGGCAATAAAAACCCTAATTAATTGATTTTTGACTCTACATTGCCTACATCGTTTTCGTTTTGTAAGAAATAACGCATTTAGTATGACGGAATACGAAGTGAATATTTTTTTGTAACTGCTCCACGCCATAATAATAGGGGTTAAAGTATGAAATTGCCGATTATTTTCCCACTTTTTATTTTTATTATAGCTCTTAAGTATAGTCGTATTATTGCGTTATTCTTTTTGTATTGTATCAAGAACTAAACAAAGTAACTTTTGACTAAAAAAAAATGCAATACTAGTGCCTATTACGAGTACTTCAAAGGAAGTCGTTGAAAAGACCCCTTACAATGTGTCAGCTGACCTTCTTGCTTCAATCAAGTATATTTGTATTATATACTTTGATTTTCAGAAATTTAAACACTATAATGCGTAGCTTTATAACCACCTAACTTTCACCTTTAATTGCATCGAAAACGGTTCAGGTGTTTTTAAAAAAACAAAAAAATTGTTAGAATGGAAAAATGACTTTTCTCGATTTCGTCCATACAAAACGGCAATTTCATACTTTAACCCCTAATATTATATATTTTTTTATATTTTTTACTGTACACGCCACAAATACGCTATGCGACACATCTTACGAATATTACTTATAAATGCTAAATAATGGATAAATATTTTTGTTTCTCAATCACGAAATTTGGCACGGCTACACGACGGCCTGGGCGGTCGGCTAAACTACGCCGCTTCTAGGTATTTAAGGCACGACATTAAATCTCCAAATTAATTATACCATTTTATTTGATAATGGTATTAGTCTAACTATGAAGAATACAACATTTGTACCTTTTAATTTGCTTTTAGAAACCGTTTTAGTGAGCTTTGTAGCAAATACGCATTGGTACTAACAATCGGTGTAAGTTTGCCTATCATATTACAGCCATAGTTAATAATTTGTAGACTTTTTTCCAGACACAATTAAAATGGGGACAACTCCCCCCAAAAAGTCTACAAGCGTATATGCTGCAGTTCAAGGATTCCTATTTTGACGCTAAACAAACATACCAATGTCAGCATTGAACTCAAAAATCATAATTTTTATCATCAGTCCATTTTAGTCCTCTCAAAAAGCATGATTTTGCAAGTACCTTGGCGATCGCAGTATCAGTGGTGGAGCTGAAACTTTGCTGCCCGTCTTTTTCCAAGGCTACAAGTTAAAAGAGAGGCGTAAAAATCATAAGAGGCGACTAAACTAGATAGTTACCTGTACTTCAACGTCACAACTCAAAAGTAACTCATAAGATTTATTTTATGCGAGAATATAAAAAAAGAATATCAAAAATGTCAGGTACATCATTCTTGACTACGTCAGTGTAATCTCACGACCAACGTCAAAAGGCGGAAAGTCCTTTGAAAGTGAGGCAGGTATAGGAAAACATGAGTACATGATAGATGATTCAGGAATAAATCAAGTAAGGTTTGCCTTTATACAATGACTGAAAAGAGTTGAAATAAATGAAGCAGATATATCTTGGCATCATTAGTTTATGGACTAGAATAAATTTTGCGTTTGAAAATTATAATTAGCTCCATCATGATGTCTATTCCACGGGAACTGTATGTGTTCTTTTCCGACGAGGAAAGTAGTTTATGTGCTTTTTGAACTACCTGATAAACTAAATCCATGTTATGTGACCATTAGGACATCATGGCAGTGAAATTTATTTTATCAAAAAATTAATTTTGCAAAAATTTAAAATTTCATTCGAACTTTTAATTTTGAAATACGCTTGGACGCGCGGCATGAATGAACTTTACACAGCTACGTCAAAATGCGTGTTTCAAAATGATTAGCCGAATCAAAATTTAATATTTTTTTATGTTTATTTATATTATGAGTTATGACAAAATAAAAATAGCACTACCACGATGTTACAAGTACCGGCTATATGACGTCGGCTTCCTTTTTCAGGTGGTTAAAAATGCACGGTGTATATCTTCGTTTCCATTTTCAGCTAGATCCGTTCAGCCATTCGGGCGTGATTGAGTAACAAACATCCATCCATACTTTCACAGTTAAACTATTAGTAAATAGCTTTTGCCCGCGGCTTCGCTCGCGTTAATTTTGGGGTAACAACAAAATTTCACCCCCTCTTTTGAGGAGTTGGGGCGGATTTCCTAAAAAATTATGCGTTTTTTTTTTTTTTTTTTCCAAAAAAATTATGCATGATTTTTTTGTTAGTCACGAATACCAAGTCTGCAGATTTTTAGCTTTCTACCTTGAAAATAGCGGAATGCTCCATACAAACTTCCATCCCCCATTTTAGGGAAGTGAGAGGTCAAAAAGAGACAAAAACTAGCCTATGTCACTTTTCATCCCTTCACTTATCTCCACTTAAAAAATCATCTCGTTTCGTTTCTCCGTTTTGCCGTGAAAGACGGACAAACAAACAGACACACACACTTTCTCATTTATAATATTAAAAAAAGTATAGATTAGTAAGAAATGACCGCCATATAAAGTTTATTTGTGCTTGCTACGGCTTGCGTATATACAAATACTGCCAGTAAATGACAAATCTTGACAAATATTACTAATCCCTACTTCCTTACTAATATTTGCAAAGTTTTTAACTCTGTCTGTTACGCCTTTAAGCCTAACCTACTAAAATTTTGATGAAATTCGGTGTAAAAGTATATCGTCGTCAGACAAATATATTAGATCCTGATTAAGCTACGTTGTATCCTACCAGTGGTCACAGGGATCCTTACAATGTAGTTCATGTGGACAGATTGGCTCTAATATATACTAATATTATAAAGCTTAAGAGTTTGTTTGTTTGTTTGTTTGAACGTGCTAATCTCAGGAATTACTTGTTCGAAATGAAAAAATCTTTTTCTGTTGGATAGTCTATTTATCAAGGAAGGCTTTAGGATATAACATTACGCTGCGACCAATAGGAGCAAAGCATCAGTGAAAAAAGTTGCAAAAATAATTGCGCTCATAATAACAGAAATTGACGTTGACGAAGTCTCGGCAACAGCTTCATAAATTGGCAAACAAAACAATGCAACCAATACTATAATTACTAATGTAACCCTTAATAGCTGCTATTGTGCCTCCTGAACAATCGATTGGACATAGGAAACTCAATGATCAATAGGATAAGGTTCCCGCGTTATAATCTAGTAAGTAATTTGATAGTAATTGTGTTTGCCTCTATCACGGAACGCATTATAATAATGCCATTCTACTACCAATCATGAAAGCACTTTAACCCTATGTATTCTATCAGTATGTCAATCTGTATATTAGGGGTTAAAGTATGAAATTGCCGATTATTTTCCCACTTTTTATTTTGTTATATAGATCTTAAGTATAGTCATATTATTGCGTAATTCTATAGCGTAAAGGTAGCGTAATAACCCAAACGTAAAGGTGCACGCGACCGTGAACGCCCCGTTCGTCTAGTGGTTTAAAGCAGGCCAAGATCTCGGGGTCCCGGGTTCGATCTCCGGTCGGGCAACAAATAGTTTCGAATTTTCGAACATTCTTTGGGTTTGTGATCACCAACCCGCATTTGGAAGCGTGGTGATTACTGATTATGCTTCTAAACATTATTGCTGTGGAAATTCGAATTCAATGCAATGGGATGGTATGGGCTGGTACTTACTTACTTATGTAATATCATCGATATAATATTATGTAAATTATATTTTTAGGGCGGTGGGATCTACCTCCTAGTGGTCCACCCTGGGCAACAGCATCTTTAGTTTTCTAACCAATGATGACCGCTAACAGATCCCTCTGCGGTGGTAAGCTTTGTAAGAGGCGGCCTGGATGCTACCACCCTCCTGCCGGAGTCCAGCGCCAAACAGTTTTTCTGTGTACCGCTGGTGTGTGGGAGAACCTGTGCCACTTTCTGGGTAAACTCGCTCCATCTTAGGCTTCTTCTTAACCGTAGAGTTAAGTAAGTAGTCAAGAGCACGGCCATTGATATTTAAAAAAAAAAACTGGATACATAGTTTGATACAAAAGTGACACTTAAATCTGTCGTCATTCGAATGATTGACGTTGATTTTAGGAGTCATCCATAAATTAGGTACGTCACACGATTTTTGAGATTTTCAGACCCCCCCTCCCTCCTTGTCACACATTTTTACGAATATTCCCATATTATTTTGCCCAATGTCACAAAAGACCCCCCCCCCCCTTAAGATGTAATTTGTAGACGGCCCTTTATGTCAGTGTCAACTTTATAACCTGGCTAAATTATGTTGACATGCAATAGTATGAATATTTATTCATGTTGTAGCTATTCGATTGATAAGGTTGTGCTAAAAGTGCATCCTTATGTCAAATGGGTGCAATTTTAGTCGGGACACTTTTTTAAGGCTGCGTATCTAGTTTTTTATATTACAAATTCAAATTCAAATTCAAAATTCTTTATTCAGTATCTTTAACACTAGCGGACCCGACAGACGTTGTCCTGTCTTAAATATGAATATTGATTACGAAATGGTTTAATAAATAGTTTTGTTGGTTTTCCGGCACGGAAACAGGCGATATACTGGCCATGTGCAAAATTCAGTTTTTTTACCCCTTATTTGACTAGGGGTGTTCGATCCGATCCGATACTTGTGTGGATCGATACAAAGCAATACGATCCATCCGATTTTTGTATCGATACAATGGCTTTCGATCCGTTAGTGGATCGATACAAGTATGACGAGGATCGGATCGCAATATTTGCAATACATTATTTGTCAATTGTTGGAACGTCTGTACCCTCTGAACGACTTCTCGCTGCCAAACCATACTTTGAATAAAAGCTGCAATCACCTTGATCGAGAGACGATCAAATTTAATATTTTTACGTACTATTGCTTTTAAAGATTGATCTATGACCTATAAAACCGTTTTAGTGAGCTTTGTAGGAAATACGCGTTGGTACTAACAATCGGTGAAAGTTTGCTATCATATTACAGCCATAGTTAACCGTTTGTAGACTTTTTTCCAGACACAATTAAAATGGGGACAACGCCCCCCAAAAAGTCTACAAGCGTATATGCTGCAGTTCAAGGATTCTTATTTTGACGCTAAACAAACATACCAATGTCAGCATTGAACTCAAAAATCATAATTTTTATCATCAGTCCATTTTAGTCCTCTCAAAAAGCATGATTCTGCAAGTACCTTGGCGTTCGTATGGCCAGTGGTGGGGCTGAAATGCTGCTGCCCGTCTTATTCCAAGGCTACAAGTTAAAAGAGAGGCGTAAAAATAATAAGAGGCGACTAAAGTAGGTAGTAGCAGTACCTCAACGTCACAACTCAAAAGTAACTCGTAAGATTTATTCTATGCGAGAAAATAAAAAAGGAATATCAAAAATGTCAGGTACACCATTCTTGACTACGTCAGTGTAATCTCACGACCAACGTCAAAAGGCGGAAAGTCCTTTGAAAGTGAGGCAGGTATAGGAAAACATGAGTAAATGATAGATGATTCAGGAATAAATCAAGTAAGGTTTGCCTTTATACAATGAGTGAAGAGTTGAAATAAATGAAGCAGATATATCTTGGCATCATTAGTTTATGGACTAGAATAAATTTTGCGTTTGAGAATTATAATTAGCTCCATCATGATGTCTATTCCACGGGAACTGTATGTGTTCTTTTCCGACGAGGAAAGTATTTTATGTGCTTTTTGAACTACCTGATAAACTAAATCCATGTTATGTGACCATTAGGACATCATGGCAGTGATATTTATTTTATCAAAAAATTAATTTTGCAAAAATTTAAAATTTCATTCAAACTTTTAATTTTGAAATACGCTTGGACGCGCGGCATGAATGAACTTTATACAGCTACGTCAAAATGCGTGTTTCAAAATGATTAGCCGAATCAAAATTTAATATTTTTTTATGTTTATTTATATTATGAGTTATGACAAAATAAAAATAGCACTACCACGATGTTACAAGTACCGGCTAAATGACGTCGGCTTCCTTTTTCAGGTGGTTGAAAATGCACGGTGTATATCTTCGTTGCCATATTCAGCTAGATCCGTTCAGCCATTCTAGCGTGATTGAGTAACAAACATCCATCCACACTTTCACAGTTAAAATTATAGTAAATAGCTTTTGCCCGCGGCTTCGCTCGCGTTAATTTTGGGGTAACAACAAAATTTCACCCCCTCTTTTAAGGAGTTGGGGCGGATTTCCAAAAAAATTATGCATGATTTTTTTGTTAGTCACGAATACCAAGTCTGCAGATTTTTAGCTTTCTACCTTGAAAATAGCGGAATGTTCCATACAAACTTCCACCCCCCATTTTAGGGAAGTGAGAGGTCAAAAAGAGACAAAAACTAGCCTATGTCACTTTTCATCCCTTCACTTATCTCCACTTAAAAAATCACCTCGTTTCGTTGCTCCGTTTTGCCGTGAAAGACGGACAAACAAACAGACACAGACACTTTACCATTTATGATATTAAAAAGTATAGATTAGTAAGAAATGACCGCCATACAAAGTTTATTTGTGCTTGCTACGGCTTGCGTATATACAAATACTGCCAGTAAATGACAAATCTTGACAAATATTACTAATCCCTACTTCGTTACTAATATTTTCAATGTTTTTAACTCTGTCTGTTACGCCTTTAAGCCTAACCTACTAAAATATTGATGAAATTCGGTGTAAAAGTATATCGTCGTCAGACAAATATATTAGATCCTGATAAAGCTACGTTGTATCCTACCAGTGGTCACAGGGATCCTTACAATGTAGTTCATGTGGACAGATTGGCTCTAATATATACTAATATTATAAAGCTTAAGAGTTTGTTTGTTTGTTTGTTTGAACGCGCTAATCTCAGGAATTACTTGTTCGAAATGAAAAAATATTTTTCTGTTGGATATTTATCAAGGAAGGCTTTAGGATATAACATTACGCTGCGACCAATAGGAGCAAAGCATCAGTGAAAAAAGTTGCAAAAATAATTGCGCTCATAATAACAGAAATTGACGTTGACGAAGTCGTGGCAACAGCTTCATAAATTGGCAAACAAAACAATGCAACCAATACTATAATTACTAATGTAACCCCTAATAGCCGCTATTATGGTTCCTAAACTATTGATTGGACATAGGAAACTCAATAGTCAATAGGATAAGGTTCCCGAGTAGTAATCTAGTAAGTAATTTGATAGTAGGTAATTGTGTTTGCCTGTATCACGAAATGCATTATAATAATGCCGTCCTACTACCAATCATGAAAGCACTTTAAGCCTATGTATTCTACTCGTATCAGTATGTCAATCTGTATACGAGTATAAGGGGTTAAAGTATGAAATTGCCGATGATTTTCCCACTTTTTATTTTGTTTATAGATCTTAAGTATAGTCATATTATTGCGTAATTCTATAGCGTAAAGGTAGCGTAATAACCCGAACGTAAAGGTGAACGCGACCGTGAACGCCCCGTTCGTCTAGTGGTTTAAAGCAGGCCAAGATCTCGGGGTCCCGGGTTCGATCTCCGGTCGGGCAACAAATAGTTTCGAGTTTTCAAACATTGTTTGGGTTTGTGATCACCAACCCGCATTTGGAAAGCGTGGTGATTACTGATTATGCTTCTAAACATTATTGCTGTGGAAATTTGAATTCAATGCAGTGGGATGGTATGGGCTGGTACTTACTTACTTATGTAATATCATCGATATAATATGTAAATTATATTTTTGGGGCGGTGGGATCTACCTCCTAGTGGTCCACCCTGGGCAACGGCATCTTTAGTTTTCTAATCAATGATGACGGCTAACAGATCCCACTGCGATGGTAGGCTTCGTAAGAGGCGGCCTGGATGCTACCACCTTCCTGCCGGAGTCCAGCGCCAAACAGTTTTTCTGTGTACCGCTGGTGTGTGGGAGAACCAGTGCCACTTTCTGGGTAAACTCGCTCCATCTTAGGCTTCTTCTTAACCGTAGAGTTAAGTAAGTAGTCAAGAGCACGGCCATTGATATTTAAAAAAAAAACTGGATACATAGTTTGATACAAAAGTGACACTTAAATCTGTCGTCATTCGAATGATTGACGTTGATTTTAGGAGTCATCCATAAATTAGGTACGTCACACGATTTTTGAGATTTTCAGACCCCCCCTCCCTCCTTGTCACACATTTTTACGAATATTCCCATATTATTTTGCCCAATGTCACAAAAGACCCCCCCCCCCTTAAGATGTAATTTGTAGACGGCCCTTTATGTCAGTGTCAACTTTATAACCTGGCTAAATTATGTTGACATGCAATAGTATGAATATTTATTCATGTTGTAGCTATTCGATTGATAAGGTTGTACTAAAAGTGCATCCTTATGTCAAATGGGTGCAATTTTAGTCGGGACACTTTTTTAAGGCTGCGTATCTAGTTTTTTATATTACAAATTCAAATTCAAATTCAAAATTCTTTATTCAGTATCTTTAACACTAGCGGACCCGACAGACGTTGTCCTGTCTTAAATATGAATATTGATTACGAAATGGTTTAATAAATAGTTTTGTTGGTTTTCCGGCACGGAAACAGGCGATATACTGGCCATGTGCAAAATTCAGTTTTTTTTACCCCTTATTTGACTAGGGGTGTTCGATCCGATCCGATACTTGTGTGGATCGATACAAAGCAATACGATCCATCCGATTTTTGTATCGATACAATGACTTTCGATCCGTTAGTGGATCGATACAAGTATGACGAGAATCGGATCGCAATATTTGCAATACATTATTTGTCAGTTGTTGGAACGTCTATACCCTCTGAACGACTTCTCGCTGCCAAACCATACTTTGAATTAAAGCTGCAATCACCTTGATCGAGAGACGATCAAATTTAATATTTTTACGTACTATTGCTTTTAAAGATTGATCTATGTAACAAAAATGAGTTTTTTTTTGTTTTATATAAACTTGGTGGTGATTTAAAAGACAACATATTGTATAATTGTAAATAATACTTGATACGATACTGGATCGATCCAAAAAATCGTATTAAATTAATTGAATCGATACTTGGATCGATACAGTGTAATACAATCCACTGCGATACAGAATATCGATACAAAGCACCTGGATCGCACATCCCTATATTTGACTATATTTGCAGCACGCATTCTGTCAATATTATGTTGTACGCCATGCATTCAAAAAGTTTAAAATGTCAAAAGTGCTAAGTTAAGGTTACATAATATCAAATAATTTAGTATGGTGATGAAGTTTTCTTATTTTTTTCTAATTTTCTGCGCATTTTTCTTATTTTTTTCTTTCATAAGAACATTCTTCTGACCATAACAAACAAAACAAAAAAAGAACTTTCCCTTTTTTATCGGTTAAAAATTGAAAGCTTTTTAGTTACTGTATAACGATTTTGTCGTGTTTGCTATTCGATTGTGTCAGTTATCTTATCGCTGTATTGAGACAGTTTATATATTTTATTAACGTTTTATACATTTCTAAATGAAATTGCGATAAAATGCAAATTTAAATAAGTAAAAATTTAAACTGACTATGACTGAGTCATTAAGACTATGACATATCAACGCACAGCCCAAACTAATTGGATAATGAACCTGAAAGTTTTCACCGTGCTTCATTTTATAGTGTGAGTGAGCACTAAGAAAGGATTTTTGGAAATTCGTCCATGAAAGAGGTAAAATGGACCTTATAAGTTAAAGTATGGAACTTTGTCAGTTTTGTAAATTGGTGTCATAAAAAAGGGCAGAAGCGACTAGAAGCAGAGTGAAACAAGACGCTACGCCAGCGAGTCAGTTCGCGACCGGTAGCGATAACCGTCCGTGTTTCCGGTTGCGGGGATAATTGTTCCGGCGAATGTCAACGCAAGAACTCTACTTCAAATGACTTTTTTTACAACATATCCGACTACAATAGTCATACATGATGCATTAATATTATAATAATAACATTTTAAAGACATGTCGCAATGGCCCACACAGAGCTATCTAGTCCCAAATTAAGCTACCATTATGTAGTTTGGGTTGTGGGGTACTAGATAACCGATAAACTTAATTAAACTTTTTTTTTTGCTCTGCTCTGATCCCAAAGTAAGTTACTATTTTTAAAGCACTTGATTTTTGGAAATCAGACACAAAGGTAGTTTTTTTTATATACAATAGGCTTGCTCTTGACTACATACTTAACTGTACCGTTAAGAGGAAGCCTAAGATGGAGCGAGCTTACCTAGAAAGTAGCACTGGTTCTCCCACACACCAGCGGAACACACAAAAACTGTTTGGCGCTGGACTCCGGCAGGAGGGTGATAGCATCCAGGCAGGCTCTTACGAAGCCTACCACCGCAGAGTGATCTGTTAGCCGTCATCATTGGTTAGAAAACCAAAGATGCCGTTGCCCAGGGTGGACCACTAGGAGGTAGATCCCACCACCCCAACTTCTGTTCTTATCTGGTACAGGCGTCAATCTCATGTGTACCTACTTTCCTTTTCAACTTAAACTTATGCACAATAACGGTTGTGGTATTGGCACTCGTATCTGGTTCGATTTATTGTTTAGAAGGAAACAGTAAGAACGAAAATATACACCAATGTAGGTACGAGTATATACGACGATTTTGACATTGACAAAACGAATGATTATTATATTTTAAAGTGTAATAAAATTTTCATATTATATTTATTCGTATTCTTAATACAATTATTAACAGTAAGCTAGTGGAAAACACTTGCAAGGCATTGATAAAGTTTGTTATGTAATAGGGGTTAAAGTATGAAATTGCCGATTATTTTCCCACTTTTTATTTTGTTTATAGCTCTTAAGTATAGTCATATTATTGCGTAATTCTTTTTGTATTGTATCAAAAACTAAATAAAGTAACTTTTGACTAAAAAAAAAATGCAATACTAGTGCCTATTACTTCAAAGGAAGTCGTTGAAAAGACCCCTTACAATGTGTCAGCTGACCTTCTTGCTTTAAATAAGTATATTTGTATTATATACTTTGATTTTCAGAAATTTAAATACTATAATGCGTAGCTTTATAACCATCTAACTTTCACCTTTAATTGCATCGAAAACGGTCCAGGCGTTTTTAAAAAAACTAAAAAATTTTTAGTATGGAAAAATGACTTTTCTCGATTTCGTCCATACAAAACGGCAATTTCATACTTTAACCCCTAATATATGCATGTCCTATGCATAAGTATATGCATAGAATTTCACAGATCAAATAGTTACTTTTGTAAAAGTTTCAGCATCTTTCATCCATTAATCGGACAAACGAGATAAGTACCTAATAAATGTAGACAATATCACATACATTCTTGCGATCCCAGCTTAGTAACTAAGTATTTAAGCACTCGTTTTGTGGAAATTGAAAACAACGAAGGTGCCACTACCACCTTTTTCTATCTTGACCCGATCGGGAACCGAAACCGGGATCCCAGAGCAGACGACACCCTGAAAACCGGTGTGTACGCCACTATGCCACTGACTGATTGATAAATTCATAGAAACTGGATCATACACAAGCTAAAATATTAATGCAAAATTATATTCATGCGGAATAATAAAAAGGAAAAAAACTCTGAACGTCCTAAATTCAGTTGTTTGAATTATTATTTATTTATTTATTCATTGCATAATGTTAACAACAAATGTAACAAAACCCTATAAGGGTGTAGCAAATTATACTTATACTAATTCAGATACAAATTCCCATAGTGTAATTAAAACTTCCATAGTGCAGGGTGTCGTTAGGAAGGTTCAGAAATAGTCTTAAATTTGTAATCCAACATTGTACTCAAGCATCGCAAAAAAAGTTGTACCTGATGTGTGGTGGTAAGTTTTTTAAATGTTTTATGTCATTATACATTTTTAAATGATATATTTTCTTTGTATACAAAATAAGGATGTATATATAAAACGCCTTTGCTCCTAAAATCATAAAAAATATTGAAACGTACACAGAAATAAATGGTCAGAATATTTTACGCAAAATTGATTGGGAAATTTGAATAATAACAAATGGAGACCCTTATGATAAATTGAGGTAGGACGTGGAAACCGGACAAAACGGACACGTCCGAGAAAGCCGTGGAAAGCCAGAAAGTGCGATAAATATAATGGGAATCCGTGATACGCTTCAAATAGCTATAAATGCCGTTTGAACACAATGGTCGCTTAAATCCTTTCAAATGAATTTCTGCCGGACCTTCGATGCGGCTCCACATTAAGTACATAGATTAAAAAAACGTCACGTTAGACAACGCACCATGTTGCAGTTCGCAAAATTTTCCTTTGCCCTTATTTTCAGAGGATTCAACACTCCAATCTGAAAGCCCGAGTCAGGTGCTTCCCTCAGTATTTCACGGGCTCGCGGGGAGGGCAGACGCGCTCGCTCTCCGGTTTTGGCGGCGGATTTCAATTTCGAACTAAAATTTGAATTTCAGAACACGTAATTGTTTTCGTTAAGAGCGCTAAAATAATAATATAAAGCCGTTATTTAATTTTCAGAATAAACAGCTCGTTGATTTAAATGAAGTTGAAACGTGTTTTGTGAATTTCCGAGTGGTATATTTTTGTGTAATTGAACGAGAATGTTAGGATTTACCTTTTCATCTTTGTTCCTGATGTTGTTCGGTGGTGAGTCTTTGAAATATTTTATGCCGTCTCGTTCTAGAATAAACGCGTTAAATATTTTAATATTAATGTTTTGTGCTTCGGAAGGAAATTTAATTTCGCTCGAGTTACTGTTTTTAATAAATTCGTGTCACGTATTTAGATACACATTAATGCTGGTCGTCTTTGTGAATAGGACATAAGTACTTTATATTATTATCTTTCCCGTATAATAATCCTATTTCTATTTGGTAAATCTTTATTATGATTTCTAATTTGGGCAACTAACAATGTCTATTTAGGAGGCCTTTCAATAAAACATAAAGACTATCTTTGTAACCTGTTTAGTAAAGGTAGTATATTATATCTTTATTCTTTAGACTTAAATATATAACAAAAGGATTAAATATCAGTATTTAAACTTAAAAAATAGGGTATAAAATATATTATATTTTTAAATCTTTCACTGTGTTAGCCCTATTCCTCTTAGTCTTAGTTTTCCTCTACCCAAAGTTTGTCTGGTATAGATATCAGCGATAAAAACGCCTTATTGTAGCAATTTTTGTTTCATATTTTTATATCGTCTTTTTTGGAATAAAAGATTATTGAATTAAATATTTATTTACATGCTAAAAATTTAAACTTAGAAATCATAGTTAAATATTATGTTTTAATTATTTTGCTCACATTTGCGTTTGCCTTTTAAGCTTTCCTAATAATGTAAAAATATTTGTCCGTTTTTATTAAGTTATCGTAAGACAATTATAACGTTATATTCTATTTTTGTTTTCCACAAAAAGTTTATTTAATAACATAAATATTGTACGTAAAAAAAAGATCTTTGTACACAAATCACCTAAGCGTTTGGAGTATTTTACGAGTACCGGCGGCGTTCTCAAGAGTGCCTAGTTACCTTTATTCCGTTTTATAAATTTAGATGACCATTTGGATCAGCGGTAGTTAACGCTGCTTCTGAGCCATGGGTCGCGGGTTCGATCCCCGCACAGTACAAATATTTGTGTGCATGAACATGTCTGTTTGTACTGGTCTGGGTGTTTTCTATGTATTATAAGTATGTATTTACAAAAAAAAAAAAAAATTATATAAGTAAGTTTATCGGTTGTCTAGTACCCCATACGACAGGGTACTTAATAGTACCTTAATTTGGGACTAGATGGCTCTGTGTGGCCCAGTGTGGCATGTCTTAAAAAAATAAAAATAAAAAATAAATTATATAACCATATGAAATAATATAGTATTGCCTTTATGACGCAAATATCCATAGCTTTACTGAGAAAACTTAACATAAATATTTTATTATTGGTCTAACATAATGTCGGTGAAAAATTAAAGGGTCTCGTATAAATATGAAAGTACCATTCTTTGTCTTCAATAGGTGTCGTAAGAAGCGAAGGTATTAAAAGAAGAAGGTCATCAGCAGTTCTTGCCATCACTGGCCAAACCGCGATTGCCAACCCGCTTGTATTAGCGTGGCGATTATGGCATGGTCCAATGCTTCTTAGTGATCAGTCTCTGTCACTAATGTTAAGAAACACTGGGAGCGGTCACTAGTTTGATGGGTGACCGTTTGTAGCATCATACCATGAGAGCTTCTGTGTCACAAGATAATTGTCGTTACGCCCTGTTCCCCTTCAGGTGGCTTGAGAAACGTCTAACGACAGGGTGATGTCACCCTCGCCGTCCATCAACCCGCACTAGGCCAGCGTGGTGGAACTAAGGCCTCAACCCCTCTCCATAAAAGGAGAGCATTTTGCTCAACAGTGAGCAAAATGGGTTGTTACTATATTTTACTGATTACTTCTTTTGAAGAGGCTTGTATCAAGACGTGGCCTAATTTAGTTTATTGATCAGACTATTACCTCACAACTTTTACCTAAGTATAGTTCTGTAGGCATTTTTCATCATTTACGCCAAACGAAGCCAAGTGCTGGACATGGGCCGTCTCTAGGCCACTACCATTCAGCGGCTTTACGCGACTTTCACTAGAAGTCGGTCCACCTGGTAGGGGTCCTGTCCACATACTGTCGTCGGTTGCTATTTCAGAACCGTCCCAACCATCAGACATCAAAACTAAAAAAGGAAACTGTTTTAAATGAGTAGGTACTTATAAAACATTGAACATTGATAATTGTCTACCAATCCGTTTCAATCCGTACCAATCACCAATCAAAGGGACCGCGGACGCTGATGCCCGTCTCCTTTGGCAGTACTCCTTTAACGCCTCTTTCGACACCCATAGGAGGAGAAGGAGTAATGCTATACTTTTATCGTGCTGGCACCAAACGACACTTGTTTTCTAAAACAAATTATTTTATTCTACCAGCCAACCGCTGACCGGGAGTAACTGTTAGAAATGCTCACTTCGAGCGCCGAGGGCTGCTCGTGCAGGCTGGGGTAGCTGCTCCTTTTTTTGGTAAAAATTCTAGATTCATCTTACCGTTTTGTAGCTTTACATTTGATTTTTCCAGAGTCGTTTCGTGTGCACAGTCGGATGTTCGCGACTTTCAGTGCTAACAATCCGGCAATCAAATATCTTTATTAAAAACACATTTTTCAGTACATTATTTGCACTGCTTTCATACAACCTTTGTTATGAGAGTCATGCTTCTCTTTACACATGATTATCACGATTAGATAAAGTTAGAAATATTTATATTAGATTAATGATTGCACAAAAAGCAAACGATTTTCAATTATCAAGACAAGATGTAGGTACGTCTCTCTCTCTCTCTCTCTCTCTCTCTCTCTCTCTCTCTACTATTTATGTTGGCAAACATCTTCAATGTTCGTTTGTATTTATGTGTATGAGAGAGTATATTATTACAGTTCTACAAGGTGTTAGGTAGAAGATCTACCTTACTTCTTACTTACTGTTATAACTTTTTACAAATACTTACTTACCTATATCGAACTAATATCATAAATGTAACATGTTTGTTATTCAATCACGGTAGAAAGGCTGAACGGGTCTGAATCAAATTTATCACCATAAACTATAGGCTGGAAAAGCACATAATCTATTTATTTCCTTCAAACTTTTCCTGGGCACGCGAGAAGTAGCTGGTAGTATTAGAAACGGAACCTACTACATGTCAACAAATGTATAAAAGGAGGTACTTACCACAGAACATGGAAAAACCTCTTTTTATGTTCTGTGGTACTTACTATGTTGAAGTCAAAAAATGTACATCTGCAGATAAGACTCAGGAACCATTTTGCACGAAATTACATAATGATATTTTTTTTAAAACTTTGATCAAATCTGTGAATACGGCATAATTTTTTCATGCGTACGTTTAAATGGGCCGGTTCTTAATGGGGACTACCGTTTCTTTGCTCACCAGTTGGCGCCACTGTAGACTGAGGTCCGGAGGTATAGCTGTCAAAGGCGATCGGCGCCGAAACAAAGTGTTACCTAAATCTTGAATCTAATTAAAGTTTATTATTTATAAATAACTATCTTGATGTCAACAAACTAACTTCTGAAATAGTTGCTCTTTGAGGCCGCCTATTTTTGCGCTTTTTCTTAAAAATTCCGCTTTAAAAGCGTTCAAATTAATTGCTAAATAATCCATATTTGCGATAATTTTACGAGGGAGATTACTTTCCAGCAGGTAAATTAAAGAAACTATAATTTATGTAACGAAGCCCGCTAAAACCAGTGAAAAGTGAATGTTATTGGACCTCACGCGACACAAGCGCCTCTAGTGGCAAATTCACTAGCGATAGCCCCCATTACCTAATACTATTTACCTACGAGTATGACGTAGCAATGATTAACCAAAGCGTACCCAGAAAAACAAGAAAGCCTCTTTTAAGGCAACGTCATCATGACCTACTTAAGTAAAAAAACTGTTAATAAAAAGATCTTTTTCGAATAATCTCCAACAAGTATTTAATGGAAGATAGGATTGGAAAGCAAAGAAGGAAAAATCGGCGAAACTTTTGTTGTAACGCCCGTTGAATGGTTATTATAGGAAATTAAACTTTGTGATAGCTTAGTCATTAAAATTGAGAATCCGTTTCACCGTTTTTCATTTTTAATTGCTCTTGGAAGTTTGATTGAAAAAAAAAAAGATTATCTTCCCATTTCAATTTATTAAAATTACGTAAGGTTATCATAAAGATGTTTAGATTACAAAAGATCTGATGTGATTTAAGGGCAAATCAAATTATTAAAAAAAAACAACAAGTGTGAGTCGGATGGAGAAGACACTAATGTGACTAAAAAATAAGAGTTTTACTACCTAATGACTATTGTAAAAATTCTGAAAGACATTGCTTTTTGATATAAAAAATCAAACAATACGGATTTCATTCGCGTTTATTAGGATTTTACATTATATTTTTACAAAGCCTCTGTAAAGTGTGTGACATTTCAAACACAGTACACAATTTAATGTAAAACCTTAAAGGTGAGTGAACTCTGTAAATTAATTCTTCATCAATGTTTACTTTTCGCTTATATTCAAGAAACAAATGTTGCTTCTTGCCAAATTTCATGATTCTAGGTTAACGGGAAGTCGGGATATACCCTGAAGGTTTGATTGGTTTTGATTCCCTATGTGGATGTATGGGTTATGTGACATTTACAGTCATATCTTTTGATTACTAAGGTCTGATTTTTCTCAGTTTCCAGGGACCGCAAACCTGAGGATATTGTTTTAATTTCAAGAAAAGGGTCTTGACGGATATACAAACTGACAGGCGGACAAGGAAGTGATATTGGACAGGTTCATTTTTTCTCATATAGTGCTTGAGTACCACATATTATATAAGTATAATATTTGATGGTGACTTTGACCTTAATTTCCTAGGATTTTATCATCAAATACTAACTAAGGAGTAATACATTCTCTTTGGACTAGACTACCGCAAAGCCAAATCAAATCATTAATTTGCCTTTGAAATAGGAAAGGTACATTACAGGTCTCATAAAATTAAAATTGTTTCACCTATTCAGCCATAAACTATAGCATGCAAATATTATTTACTATTATTGAGTCAAATTATATTTTATTATTGAGTTAACAAAGTACTACCTACTGCCACTACTACTACTTAAAAAAGAAGAGTCTATTTATAACTTAAGAATTCCTGGACTGTGTAGGAAATTCGCTCCAAAAACCATCTGTTCAGTGCAGCCTTAAATCGATTTAGTGTCATTTCCTTTATCGATTGAGGTATCTTATTAAATATTACAATACACATGTAGGAAGAATTTTTCTTTAATCGTGTTGATTTAGGCACTATATCTATGACCAATCTATCACTGTCTCTTGTGTTCCTATGGTCATCTTTTGCTTTCTTGAAGCAGTTTTGGTTTTGCTTGACAAGTTTAGCAATCTCAAAAATATATAGACAAGGTGGAGGCAAAATATTTAAACACTTAAAAAGAGGCCTGCATGATGTGTATGGGCAGACACCACACAATAATATGGCCCTTATGCACTTTTTTTGTGCCACAAAAACTTTTTATGTATCCGTACTATTTCCTCAGATGATAAGTCCTAATAATAATAGCAATAATCTGGAAGGGCTATCTATGATTTTAGCTTTAGATATTTATGTGAGTTCCACATTTGGGGATAAAATACTTACCCAATTTTAATAAATGAGGTATCAATCGATTTCTTATTATATTACGGGTATCAGAGGCTACCTTCAGTTAAAAAAAGCTACATGGCGCATGCAACAATTTAAAAATATAGAGAAACCGTAAAAAAAAGTTTGCAGTCATTAACGAGTGAGTAATACCTCACTCGTTAATGACTGCATACTATAACAAAGGAAGACAAAATTCAGAGTACAAAAATGTTTGAATAATACAGGATGAATTTGAAATCATTGGTATTTTCGTAGCCGGGTGACATTATTAGAAACCATTTATTTAAATTAGTCCTCAGTTGGTAGTGGAATCTCTATAATATTACAATATTACTATGTTAGTCCACTGCTGAACTCAGGCCTTTCCAAAATAAAGGATAGTCGCCACTTGTGGCAGGCGAGTTGACAATCGCAGTTTAGCTAGTGGAGGAGAGAAGCCCGTCTTCTTCTGGCAAACTCTTTAGTCGTCTCATACGACACCCAATAGGAAGATAAGGAGTGATGCTATTAGTTTTAGAATCGGAACCTCATTAAATCTTGAAATCTATACTAATATTATAAAGCTGAAGAGTTTGTTTGTTTGAACGCGCTAATCTCAGGAAGTGCTGATCCGAATTGAAAAATTATTTTTATGTTGGATAGTCCATTTATGGAGGAAGGCTTTAGGCTATATAACATCACGCTGCGACCAATAGGAGCGAAGCATCAGTTCAAAATGTTACTAAAACGTGGAAATTGGCGCGGGCGAAGTCGTGGGCAACAGCTAGTTAGTTATAATATGGACAGGCAAAAAACAATGATCACTACTGTCATTGATTGCTTGTTTAGCCTCGAATCAAGGTATGCCTAATTCAGAGTTTTTGTGATTTATCAACTTTATTTTACATAAAGACACATAATTCCTATTTAAATTTTAATAGGACACAAGTTACGACAATCCTATGTCCAACTCTCTTCTATTTATACTTATAATAATATATTATCAAATAAAAACTTTTAAGTTTTCAATCGATTTAAAATATACTTCAAACCAGACACTTTCTGAAACCTTCTTTAAACTAATTAATAAGTTGGAAGGGCCTCAAACAAATTACCACGAATCTACCTAACTGCATTAGGTGAGATGAAGAACTGACATGTAATTCAATTTAGAACTAATTCAGTCTGGGCAGACAGACCTTTTTTTTTTGTTTAGTAGGTAATTGTCTTAAATATTAGTTTTTTACGTCAGCTATAGTAAGTACAGTGTTCAGTGACTACTAGCTTCAACTGTTTCAGCAAAACACTTACAAAAAATATGATATCGATTTTGCAAGACATAGTACCTTACCTTAAACACCTTAAGGTAGACTTCGGAGCAATGCGGCTTGCGGCTTGCGTCGTGCGTCATGCGTCACACTGCGGCCCACGCGGCCATGCGGCTGTACTTTGAATTAAAGGAGTGTATGAAACCCTTTCCGAGCGAAGCGTCGCGGCCGCATGCGTCGGTTTCATACACTTCTTTAATTCAGAGTACAGCCGCATGGCAGCGTGGGCCGCAAGTGACGCATGTCGCACGACGCAAGCCGCCGAATTGCTCTGAAGTCTACCTAGTCTGTTTGCACTAAATCACTGTAAATTGTTTGAAATGATGAATTCATAAGTAACTCCGTCTGTTTGCCTTTCTGTCTGTGTCTGTTACGCTTTGACGTCTAACTACCCGACTGATTTTGAAGAAATTTTTTACAAAATTAAATTAGACCTTTTTAAAGGACATAAAATATTTTATATCTCACTGCTAGGCTCAGGTTTTGAATTGCGCATTATTAAGTTTAGTTCAAGCAGGCAGAGCCGCTAGTAATAGAATAAATACTTCTGCTTTTTAAAAATGCCTCGTTTTAAAATGTAACCTAGAGATTCCATCTATAACATTTCTCAAATCGGATATAGAAACTTAGACTTAAGAAAGACAATAGTCGCATCGGTCTGTTTCGTATTTTATTACTAGTGGCTTTTCAAAATGTCCGTCCGAGTGAGTTTCACCGTCGGATAACTTTACTGCTGATTGTATAAAATTTATGGACTTCTGTTATACTTTAGAAAAGTAGGTATAGCATTGTAACAATTTTATTTATTGATATATTTCAGGAACACTTTGTTGTTTTATTTTATTATACTATTAATTATTATATAAATAATAGGAACGTGTGGCTTTAATTGCCCCAGATCGCACTGGCATATATCTTATGTAAACATATTTATTTTAAAAAGAGGCTGACAATAGTGACCGAGTTTCTTGCGCTGCTTCTTCTCGGTACTAGCCCACATTTGTCCCGAAGCAATGGTAGTTTTAAATATTGGGACGTGTAAAGGCGAAATAAAACTGATTTTACTGATTGATTTTACTGATTTTATTAACAAAATAAAATACGAATTTAATGCCGACTTTAGCTAGAGTTGCACAATTCATAATTATCTATGAGTATCATAAATAGCCACTTAAGTTATAATAACTGCCAGAAGAAGTCAGGCAGCAGCGTCTCCTCTCCAACTGGCCAAACTGCGAATGCCAAAGCGATTATTGAAAAATACTTTTTTTAGGCCTCTGTGGACTTTCGTGAGGTGTTAACGACGATGAAGATTATATTTTTATAACAATGCAACTATTTGTGTTATTGTTGTTAGAATTTATTTTACTAAGGGTCTGTTTCACAATCATTAAGTAAAGGCTGAAGTAGTTACTCAACGAGTTAATTACATAGAGGTTAAATCCTTTTGTTAACTTTCTTTGCCTTTCACAATCATCCAATCAGTAAATTAAAGTGAAGATTATATAACTAATACTTACTTACAAGTTACGTTTCGTTTCAAGGTAAGAATAATGTATGTGTTTCTATAAAGTGTAGTAATCACATAATTATCATTAAAAATATTTTTTGTTATGATTATAAGTAATAAAAACAATAAATTCGTACAAAAAATGTTTACACTGTAATGTATATGAGTCATTTCACCTTTTCTAAAATCAATGTTTCTGTAAGAATGGAACGCAACGAGGTTTCAACAAAAAATCTATGTCGAGTCAACGTCAGTTAGTCAGTATATGACAAATGTCAAATTTGCCGACGTTTGGTACTTTTTGTGTGGTGATTTTGTTTGCATTGAATTTACCATTACGAACATTGTGTTATTTTACAATGACTGCAAAACTGACCATTTAAATAATAAAATAACTTCTTGTTGATGAAAATTTGGAAATGACGTATTTGAGGTTATCTTTTTAAATTTACTTGTCAAGTAAAAGGCTACTTGGCAGTGCATCCGGTGATTAACTTAACGAGCAGATAAAGTAGTGATTAACCCTACTCAGGGATTGTGAAACGTGAAAAATAGTTTACTGAGCAGATAGGGTCGAAGTAGCTTACCCAGAAGTTTACTCAGCGATTGTGAAACAGGCCCTAAGTGATATATTTTTAATATGAATATGCGATGCCCTCAACTTTAAAAAAAAAACTGCTGAATAGGTCACCCTGTATCTGCCATGTATGACAATGTAAATAGCGTATAATAAAAGCACATTCCGTTTAAAATCTTGCTGTGTCCCGCTTTTAAAGTGCTTACCTATTTTGACTGAGACTGGGACAAATCCGAACAATACCTGATTTAACAGTGCAGCTTTTACGACTTAGGTATTTTACTACATGGAAATCAGACTGTACCATTGCATGACACAAAATATGGAAGGGAATATTTGTTTACTGCATTTTGAATGCACATAGTTTTCCACATAATTTTCAGTTACATAGTGTTCGGACCGAACTAAGTCGTATTTGGCAACTACGAGTATTAGTCATTTAAATTTCGGAGTTTCCATGTCGTGCCATTTTCTGATCAGTTTTGAACGGTATCCTAATAAAAGATTGGAATTATGCCGGAATACCAATATAATTAGTCAATCATAAACCATTTTCGAAAAATCAAGGGATCTGCATGCCTATTTATTCAACCTATGAAAAATGAGGTGATTTACAATTCGATGGGTTTCATTCAAGGTTTCATTATTAGTCATAATACGCAAAACTGTTTTATAGATTTTAATAACGTTTAAATAAAAATTGTAAATGAATATTTTACAGACAAAACTTAAAATCGTGCGATAACTCAAAAATGCATTTTATGTTTGTTAATCATAAAACACATTTTAAGTTTTCCTTTCTGTGATCTTGGGTAGATTTTATTGTACATTGAATTGTGATTTTATAAAGCTAATAGCGGTTAATCTTCCGCAAAACAAAAGTGTTTTAAACTTATCATTTTGTAATGTAAAAACAGTAACGTTATTACGCGCATCATGTAAAAATCTGTCATCGCACAGTAATTGAGTTGAAACAAAGCAAGAATGGGCGGCCGAAATAAAAATTTAATTACCATAAGAGGATTTTAGTCACTTCAATGACATAATGGCGGTTCCAGAGGGAGACATATAATTTTAAAATGTTCTGTCACGTTTTGGTAAAACGCCATCAGAATTGTTAAGGTCGAAGTGATTACTTTTTACGGTAAATCCTGTTGGGGCATTTATTATTAAGCTTGTAAGTAGCAGTTTGCTTTGGTTTCATGTTATGACAACATGACACCAAGTAGCATTGCCTATAATACATTTATATGTTTGGAGTTGCATCGGACAAACTTAAGTTGTTACTTTGAATCGCATTTGGTTTGCTTATAATTTGACAGTTGTTTTTGTTCCTTAGAGCCTTAATTAATTTTAGTTTCTATAAATATCGTAAGATGTTACTGAAAGATAGAAAAAGTGCAGCAGCATTGGCACAATTATTTATTTATTTATTTTATTATTTTATAGTAGTGATTATAAAATATGTAAATTATTATTTTGCTGAGATTTATGTCCATCATGGGCTGAAGTGGACGGATGGTTAGATAGTTGTCGGTTTAGGTAAGGGTAAGGAATACCTCACTGACAGAACCAATAGCAATTTTTGACATGATAACGTCTTTAAAATCGTTTTAGTCGGGTGACATGTTCAGAAACTTGTGTCACACCAAAACCTCACGAGCGCGATCGCAGGTATAACGAGAGAGAGAGACGGACCGATCTCCCGTCTCATCTTGAGCGCTGCCAGTCATTCCGTGAAACTTGTCACGCGGAATCCTCACGAGCGGAGGCTGGCATAGCGTTCGAGTGAGTGGACCGATCTTCCGTCTCTCTCACTCTAGCGGCATACAAACGAATGGAGATTTTCTCGTGCGGTTAAGTTTTCGTTGAATGTTTAAGATGTAATTTAAAATTTAAAAAAATTGTTATCTTCATTAATTCCTTACTTCCCAAAAACTTATATCACCAATAAGACGTTATCACGTAAACATCTCGATCGTAAACCTACTTTACAAACAACCAATTTTTTTTTTCTGAAAGGACCTATGCTGTGGCAGAAGGCCGTTACAGCTTCACCGGGCGGGTTTTAGGTGAGTGCGGAAGGCACTCAGCCCAAAAGCAACCTGCTAGCGGGTACCTCAAGAGCGAGGCGAGTCCTACGCTACGCGAAGCCTAAGGCTCGCCTGCGCAAGGGCCCCACTACCAATAGCAACCATGTCTTTCTTAAAGTAACAACCCATTTTGCTCTCTGTTGAGCACATATCTCTCTCCTCTTTATGGAGTTTTCCTTAGTTCCACCACGCTGGCCCAGTGCGGGTTGGTGGACGGCGAGGGCGACGCTGTGACAACATCACCTCGCCGTTGGACGATTCTAAAGCCACACAAAGGCCTCCAACAGGGCTAAACGACTGTTTTCTCGTGACAACAGCCGGGACCGATGGCTTAACGTGCCCTCCGAATCACGGAAGCGCTCATGGTATGATGCCATAAACGATTACCCATCCAACTAGTGACCGCACCCAGCGTTACTTAACATTAGTCACAGAAACTTATCACTAAGAAGCATTGATATCTATATATCTATATCTTTATTATTTTACTAATATTAAAATAGCGAATGTTTAAATTTCTAGCCATACACAATTTCAAACGTATACTTTTGAACAATTAAAACTATCCCACGAGAACTGTATTTTTTCCAAGATAAAAGGTAGCCTATGTGCTAGTAAGCTAATAATTATATCTCTGTACAAAATTTTATTCAAATCAGTTTAGCCGTTCAGGTGTGATTTACTAACAAACATCCATTCAAGTCGCTGGCAACACCTAGTAAGAAATAAAAGAAAGAACATTTTAAATACATGTACATTAAATTACATAAGTAAGCCTTATTAGCATGTTCCCTTGGGTAAAATACGAATAGGCGACTTTGAAATACACCAACATGATAGAGTCGATTGTGATTAACAAATGTTATTAACCGTAATTATAAATATGTCCCGTCGGCATCGTAAATAGCTAAAAACTTTAGTAAGTACCATGGTAAAGATACAAGATTGCTTTTTTGCAAGAAATTTATAAATTTTGATATATTTGCGAATTAATAATAGGGGTTAAAGTATGAAATTGCCGTTTTGTATGGACGAAATCGAGAAAAGGTCATTTTTCCATACTAACAATTTTTTAGTTTTTTTAAAAACGCCTGAACCGTCTTCGATGCAATTAAAGGTGAAAGTTAGATGATTATAAAGCTACGCATTATAGTATTTAAATTTCTGAAAATCAAAGTATATAATACAAATATACTTAATTGCAGCAAGAAGGACAGCTGACACATTGTAAGGGGTCTTTTCAACGACTTCCTTTGAAGTAATAGGCACTGGTATTGCATTTTTTTTTAGTCAAAAGTTACTTTATTTAGTTTTTGATACAATACAAAAACAATTACGCAATAATATGACTATACTTAAGAGCTATAAACAAAATAAAAAGTGGGAAAATAATCGGCAATTTCATACTTTAACCCCTATTATTTTGACATGATACTTAAATTATGTTCAGCAACTTCTGACCACAGGTAGCATTTTTGTATTGAATTAATTATCAGCCATAGAATATTGTAAGTTTTAATAAGAGATAGAAATTTAAAGAAGGTTCTCAGTTCTCTGTGATTGTTGTTGCCTTCCTTAGTAATTTTGTAATGTAAAATTTCAATTCAAAAAATATGTCCCTGTGTTTTTTGAATCAGTCAGAAGTTCGCAAGGTTTTCATTTTAGGAAATTCCGAGATTAGTAAACATTATTTTAATGACAGTCCAAAGCCTGTGCAAAAGTTACCATGATATAAAAGTGGGTTTAACCACATTTTATCATAATGAGAACTTTTGAGGCGAAGCTTATTACAAAATAATTAACTTTATAATAAAATATTCAAAATTAACTATAATGGAAATTGATTAAAATCATAAGTAGGTACTTCGTTTGGGTTGATTACGTGGAGGTAATATAATCGTATTGATACGTGTTCCTTCATTGATGACTTTAAATATAATTAAATCAATAACATTAACTTAATCAATGTTGCGGATTGTGGGGTTTGTCACACACAAATAGACGAGTTCAAATAAGTTTTAAAAAAAGTAACGTTTCGTAATGAGGACTAACGTTTCTTTGCTCACCTGTTGGCGCCACTGTAGACTGAGGTCCGGAGGTATAGCTGTCAAAGGCGATTGGCGCCGAAACAAAGTGTTATATCTTGAATCTAATTAAGGTTATATTGTTTATAAATAACTATCTTGATATCAACAAACTAACTTCTGAAATAGTTGCTCTTGAGGCTGCCTATTTTTGCGCTTTTTCTTAATTCCGCTTTTAAAGCGTTCACATTAATCGCCAAATAATCTATATTTGCGATATTTTACAAAGGAGATCACTTTCCAGCAGCTAAATTAAAGAAATTATAATTTATGCAACAAATTCCGCTAAAACCAGTAGAAAGTAAATGATATTGGACCTCACGCGACACTAGCGCCTCTAGTGGCAAATTCACTAGAGATAGCCCCCATTGGCTGCATTTTGAATGACATTTAGACCCAAGTGAATGGGGAGAATGTATTGTCAAGCCAACAAATAATTTAACTTTTGGGATTTCATAAAGTAAGAACTTCATTTTAAAAACATGTTTGTGTGTCTCATATTCTTACTCTTTTATACTTTAGAAATCAATACCTTTCATAAAAAAATCTCGAACCCTTTAGACAACTTGACTCTATAGCCAATGAACTGACCAATTCATTGTTTGTACAGATGAATTTATTCTAGGTAGGCATTATGGTGTAAACCAGCGGAGTTTTATCAATATTTAAGTTTTTGCCTCCAACATACGACCATTTGACGACCATTTGAACCAGCGGTAGTAAACGCTGCTTCTGAGCCATGGGTCGCGGGTTCGATCCCCGCAAGTACAAATATTTGTGTGCATGAACATGTCTGTTTATACTGCTCTAGGTGTTTTCTATATATTATAAGTATGTATTTACAAAAAAAAGCATATAAGTAAGTATATCGGTTGTCTAGTAACCCATACGACAGGGTACTTAATAGTAGTTTAATTTGGGACTAGATGGCTCTGTGTGGCCCAGTGAGGCATGTCTTAAATATTTATTTATACAAAAGAAAGAAATATTTTGACAAATATTTTATAATAGGTTCAGATCAGCTTTTTATATGTCAGCTCATCAGTTTGTGCGTGACAGAAACAACAGAAAATATCGCAAACAATTGGAAAAAGTCAACCCTACATTGTCATTAATCAATTCATCCGTACAAAAAAAAGATGGGATAACACTCGCAAAGTGTAAAATGTCGAGAGAAACACACTACAGTGTGTCCATCCCCCATTAGGGTAAAAGGGTGCGGGTCCTTAATAAGGGATAGAAAAATACGCGTCAGAAATTAAGACTCATTGACTTTGAGGATGATGTTACTTGACACTTTTAGCAAACCTTTTCCCATAATTTTCGGGGCAACGCGTGTCAGAATGGAGTATTGTTCTTTCGACCTAAATATAGAAGCTGTTGAAATTACTTAATCTGCGTCATATTTCGCTACCGTAGCGGAAAATATTGTGTGTCACATAATTAACGATAATTATTTTTACAGGTAGGTACAGATTTTTCTTTGGGCGGTGTGGGAATAGTGGACGTTATATCAGTAGTATCGATCACATTGCAATATATTTATTTATACTATTGTGTAAACTGAGCTATCGGTACTATCGATTGGCCTATCGATATTAAAGAAGATTTGCAAGGTCAACCAGCGATAGCCCAAATATCTATAGCACAGCAACATTAAACAAGATGAAATTAAACCACCTTCCAAAATTTTCATGGGCATTCAGTATCGTATTTAGAGCCCATTTATGAAGTAAGAAATATCAAGTTGTCACCCGAAAATATTTTTCGCAATATAGTTTGAAATTTTTACGGTCCTAGGTTAAGGTATAAGGGGAAAATTCAAAACTTATGATTAGTATCGTAATGAATTAATGAGATGCGCATCGCGTAAATAATATGGAATTTTGATTGAAATATTTTATTAATATTAAGTTATGACATGAAATAATCTATTTTTGAATTGTAGTAAGAACATGTATATTGAAAATGTATTCCTTATCCTAATTAACAATTTTGAACATTTGCATGCTGTATTATATAGCTAAATAGGTCTTAAAGCTACATTTCCTGTATTTTATCAACTTATTCTACCCTGTTTATTAGCAAATAAAGAATTTGATTTGATTTGATTTGATTTGTTGTTAGGCATTCGTATCAAACATTTTAGATTTTTGTCGGACATTTTCTAAGTGTATTGACATTTTTGTACTGGGCTATACTAAAAGAAAAAATACATCTACTAAAATTTGGAAGGTGGTTAAAATTTCATTCTGTAAAGTATCTGAAAGAGATATATATATCCGTAAATACGAGCTTCGTGTTACAGAGTAAGGCATCTGATACGAACAGCCATATAAACATTATTTTGCTCTATTAGTTACTTTTATAAGTTGTTTTTAATTTATTTTTTGGTCCTGAAACCTTTATTTGTACTTTGTGCTTAGCCTGTTTCTTTGTGCTTGAGGTGGGCCTTAAGAACCGCGACCCTGTCAACGAATAATTGAAGTTATTGGAAGATTGAAATATTATTATACACAATAGCAGACACAAAGGAAATAGGTATTGTTTGTTCGCTGTTAAACGTTGAGATAATTCAAAATTTATCAAGATCCTGTAATTTAGTTAAATAAAAAACACGATTTAAATCGCTAAATAAATCTTTTATTGCAATTGCTTTGCTCTGTTAGGAACATAAATATATTTTTTTACATGAATTTAAATTGAACTTCAGTGGGAAGTATAAAGCACCTTAGTATCTCTCAACAAGACTAAGAAATAATAAATGTTGCTCCAATATTGTCCGGAATTGGATAAAATACACGAGAAAATTGAACTTCCATATCTGTCTAGAAAGTCCACATAAGTTTGTGCTATAACAAACTCTCGGCAGTTTGAAAAGGCACTCTTGTTAGTTTGCTATTCTGACGCAGCGACAAGTGACGTTGAACTATGAATAGTGATCAATAAATTGTCATTTCAAGGGACGATTGATCAGGCGTATTCACATGAAACTTGATTATCAATATTTTAACTTAAAAAAATATGTCTGTCTTAGTCGGGACTCGAACCCGCATCTTCATGTATACCGGGTGCGGCGCTTTACCAATTTGGCCACCGACACACTACGTCACAGCGCCAATTTTTTTAGCATATTCTTATCGCTGTAAGCCAGCGTAGTTTCAACAAATGTTGAGGGTTTTGCACTCTTTACACCGAAAGAAATATCTTTACAGATATTTGACAGGCAGTTTAGAATGAAACAGATATTTAAATACTTTTTATGATATTTTAGCAACCTAATTGCAATTATAATATCAGTATTTCAACTTGAAAAATTATGTCTCAGGCGGGACTCGGGCATCTCCATGCATACCGGGCGCCATGATTATCAAGTTTACAAAATGATTTTCATTCTCCTTCAGTGTTACATTAATTTCACAATGTCAAAATGCCTAGATTGCAGAGTACAGAGAGCGTAATTATCAAGTTTTGTAGTGCCTATTGTATGACATGTGATTTACATATACAGGGTGTAAGGTATTTAGTATAACAAGCCGAAACCAACCTACGCTATGTTACCATAAAATATGCGTAAGATACTATGGTAAAGTCAGAAATTTGATATCTAAAATAAATAATGATTTAATAAAATTTCTTACTTTACTATACTATCATAATATACAGGGTGTAAAAAAACTAAACGCAGACCCTGAAGTTACGCAATCTGAAAAGCAAACCAAGCCATATTACAAAATATTATAGCTGGGAAATGATCTTTATTTATGGGACCCAAAAAAATATTATACGAGTAAATCGTAGCGCGCAATGCATAGCAGCCGTAGTGTAGGCCGCTGCGCTGGAGATGGCTGCTAAGTTCAAAAGTCGTCCGCGCTGAGCCGTACATTGCGTATTGTAATTAATAATGCCTTATTGTAAACGAAATAATAAAAACAACCACTATGTTTGTATGAAGAAAAGTTTTTAAGTATCCTTTGGCGACAGTTTTTGTAATAAAATAAAATTGTGACTTTGACCCTCAATATCTTCGGAACCAGCTGTTTCCCAGATATAGTCCCAAAGAGAAAAATATCCTAATGACGAGGACAATACGTGGTTTTCGGATCTGCGTTTGGTTTTTTTAGACCCGTTTTAAGTTAACACAGGCTTGTTATAGAGACTATTTACCTCACATCCTGTATAGTACTAGATGTTGCTCGCGACTTTATACGCGGAGCAAATATCCCACGGGAACTTCCGGACTAAATTATCCATAGTCTATCCCTGTGATATATTTCATATAGTTTCGTTCAGACGTTTCTTCGTTTATATTGCATTCATTTGTCATTTGTTGTTGTGAATTGGCGGCAAATCTAAAACTCTTGTTACACGTGAAAATGAAGCGAGAAAATTTTCGGTCAATGATTTATTATGACTTTCGTTGTGGGCTTACTCAACAACAAAGCTATGATAGGCTGCGATTAGCATTTCTTAATGAAGCCCCATCTCGTGCCACTATTTACAATTGGTTTGACGAGTTTAAGCGTGGACGTAGCAATCTCAATGATGATCCGCGTGAGGGACTTCCTTTAACAGCGACTACTGAAGATAACATCAGTGATGTGCGACGCATGATAGAGGAAGATAAGAGAATGACCTATCAGCAGATACGGGCAAGCCTAGGCATTGGTATGAGTCTAGTTCAAAAAATATTACACGAACATTTAGGCGTCAGGATGCTTTGTACCAGATGGATTACCCATACTTTAACCGACGACCAAAAACACCTTCGCATGGACTGGATTCGCCAAATGTTAGACAAGTTCAACGGCGGTGACTCAAATGCTGTATTTGACATCGTCACAGGTGATGAAAGCTGGATATATTGCTACGAACCCGAAACCGAAAGACAATCAGCTCAGTGGGTGTTTCCTTTCGAGGATCGGCCAACTAAGGTAAAGAAAGGAAGAAGTCAAGGAAAAAAGATGATTGCCTAATTCTTTGGTTGGAAAGGTCATTTTGCGGACAGTTACTGCAGACTGGTATGTCAATCGCTGCTTGCCTGTTGTCTTGGAAAAAATTCGACAGCAGCGCCCTCGAAGCAGGATCCTCCTTCACCACGACAATGCTTTATCGCACTCCGCAAAATGGACTGTTGAATATTTGACTATGGCAGGTGTCGAGATAATGAGTCACCCGCCATACAGTCCTGACCTGGCGCCCTGCGACTTTCATTTATTCCCAAGAACTAAAGATAAAATTCGAGGTATTCGCTTTAAGAGCCCTGAAGATGCTGTGAAAGCGTACGAAAATGCCATAGAAGAGACTAAGGAAGAATGGGCCCACTGCTTTTGTCAGTGGTTCCATCGAATGCGATGATGTGTAGAGAGGAATGGAGATTACTTTGAAAAAAAATAAAAGTATTGGCAACTTTCTACATTTGGCCGTTTTTCATTTTCTAAACATTTTCAGTGTTACCAAGGTATTCACATCGACCGCTGTTGTCACGTTTTTCTGTTTGGCAGCGCTAGTGTCGATCAGCGTTAAAAGAAAATATCAATCGTGCGTTCATTGCTGTCACAGCAGCTGTAACCGAATCCGCTATGACATTTTCACTAACGGCCGGTCCCAGTAACCTATCTATCTTCAGTTTTGGCATATCGGAGATAGAAAACAACTTTTGTCTTTGTTACTCTGGACGGCAAAATCAGAGACAGATGTTTTCTATCTCCGATATGCCAAAACTGAAGAGAGATAGATTATTGGGACCGGCCGTAAGACAATCGCACTGTAGATATTATAGACATGCATAGCATTCCCAAAAGACAGCACTGGCAACCCTGCCAGTAGGTAATGTTGGGGAGTGCGGGAGTGCAAATAAAATAAATGACTTAATCGATCGATGCATTAGTAATGTCCCTAAATAACCTTAAGACTTTTTATACTTATACCATGTATTTGGGAGCGTTGTATCACACATTGCAATAAAAATAATAGTTACTGCTAATATTACAACATATTTTGGTACATATATGCATGTTGGAAAAACTAAATGATTGATAGACACAAAGAAATAGCGTCCTAGTAAGATAATGTAGAAACTAAACATTTTACGACTCGGACACTTAACGACTAAGACAATCCACGACAAAAACACAAGACTTTGTACGCGCTGAACGAAATTTCGCCATTGGACATTGTACGTCTTTGACGTAACAATCTTAATATATTTTAATCTCTCCTGTAAACATCAATGCAACAACACTAAAACACTAAAAAGTAACTAAACTACCTGCTACTACTTGAAAATATTTTAAAACTAGTTCTTCGCCTGCGGCTCTGCCCGCGTGAACTTCACTCATATCGTGCGGTCGGAAACCTGAGCCTAGCGGTTGCATATGGAAAGATAATTTAGGTAGGCTGACTACATTCCTGTCTGTGAAACCATAGAACTACGCATACAAAATTTCAACCCAATCGGTCAAGCGGTTTAGTAGTTGACATACCGTCAGCAGCGCCACCTTCCGGTTTCCGCGGTAAAAAGTAGCCTATGATCATCGGGGATAATGTCGGTTTCTAATGATGAAAGAATTTTTTAAATTGGTCTAGCAGTTTTGGTGCCTTTTCAATACAAACAATCAATCAAATCATTCCTCTTTATCATATTAGTGTAGTAGACAATTTAATTTCTGGTGTATTTTTAAAACTAGCTGTTGCCCGCGAATTCGTCGGCGATAATTTCCGTTATTATGATCGCGATTATTTTTGCAACATTTTTCACTGATGATTCGTTCCTATTAGTCGCAGCGTGATGTTATATAGCCTAAAGCCTTCCTCGATAAATGGACTATCCAACACAAAAATATTTTTTCAATACGAACTATTACTTCAGTACTACTAAACAAACAAACAAACTCTTCAGCTTTATTATATTAATATAGATAATATGTTGACTGTCGACAGTTAGAGCAATTACCTGGTATGCGGAGAATGAGGATTGAAGTCCCACCTAAAGCAGTCTAAGCTTTTATTCAAGAAATCGTATCTCTACTAAAACACTGCTAAATAGAGTTTACCTGCAAATAAATCTACTTGTACTACCATAGCAAATGCCACTGCTAAAAAGTTTTAACTCATACAAATAGTACTGACTGCAATAAATGTTATTACACGTCTTATAAGAAGGAATAATTTGAATGACTAATACAAATTAAAATAAGTGCACTAATACAACGCACATTTATTCAGCCATCGAGAACAAATAGTTACTGCCATATATTAAACACGCAAAGTATTGCGGATAAATAATAAAGGCTCTCTTGCACAATAACACGAGGTTCTACTCATACGTAAAAAAAAAATATCAGGGCCTGTATTCGTATTATACCATCACTTAACTGCATAATTACAATTCAAATAATAATACAACACAACCAAGTCCAGAACACAACTTTTTAGCACTTGTCATCATGTTGCAGCGTTGCCAGGTCCATTACGTTTCCGTAAAAGTTACTTGAGCCGAAGGTGTAGAAAGGATTTTTCTAGAATGTCTGGATACGGATAAAGTACTGACAATGTTAGACAATAGTCAGAAAATTGTATCAGTCTTAAACTATTCTGTCTGATAACAAATCTGCGACTCAGCTCATATAGGAAATTTCTTCCTTTTGTATGAACTTGCTTCAAGAACATGAACAGTCTGATGTCACAGTTTTCCATGTCGTCTATTATAGGCTGTTGAAGTCTTGCTTCCAAGCCGCATATAGTAAAACATGCCTCTGGCGTGACGTGGTTTTTCAAATTCTACCTTGCGTTAGACTTGGAAACACCGGCATGATTATGCCTTCCGAAGCACGACTACGTACCAATGCATCTTCTAGGGATCGCCTTGTTTTATTTGCTAAAAAAACTGTATACTTTTCAATGTACATCTGAAGGAGCGAAATATTCTTGTAAAAGTCCCTAAATTAATAAAAAAAAGGAGCGAAGAATAAAACCCTGCAAATATTTTTGCTTCAGTATGTTTTGAGTAGCAACTTTAAAGTACATAAGAACGTTGTTTTCCTTCCTCGAATTGTGAATAAGCCAATTAACGTGTATCAGAAAATTCGATAGCCAAAATATACAGCGTCTAAGATCACTTTCCATCGCAGGAGCGGTACTCCAGGGTAATTTACTCCAGCAACATTATACATCTCGGAGGGCATTGAAGAGGCACTCTTAATCAATCAGAGATCTAAGTGCCTGTTTTCGGAGCTGGCATGAGTACATTATTAGTCCATTTAGTATGCGTGCGGATGGAATTTCATTAGCTGAATCCATATTCGAAATTAATTCAGAATTTCCGAAGTGTATTGTGCGATTGAAAATATGTTTACAACTACCGAATAAAAATGTTACTCGCCAACAATGTTTTGGTTCCACTCACGCTTGTATTATTATCTGGCTTCAACCACATGAGTAAATATATTTATTCATGTGCTTCAACCATGGGTTACTGTTTGACGTTCATATTTCCATTGATTTTAGTATGATATCAATGTTTTTTAAACAATCAAAACTCTATTGTTTTCTTGAGTTATGTCATTATAATGAAAGATATACTTATTTAAGGACACCGAGACACTGCGACACGGCGCGAATTTTTCAAGCATATTCTTACGCTGTAAGCCAGCGTTGTTTCATCAAATGTTATGAGTTTGCACCCTTAAACACCCGAAAGAAACATCTTTGCAGATGTTTGACAGTCAGTTAAGATGAAACAGCTATTTATATACTTTATTTGATATTTTAGCACCTTAATAATAATTGTACTTATAATATCAGTATATAAACTTGAAAAATTTTGTCTAAGGCAGGACTGCGAGGAGATGCGGGTTCGAGTCCTGCCTGAGACAAAATTTTTCAAGTTTATATACTGATATTATAAGTGCAATTAAGTTGCTAAAATATCAAATAAAGTTTATTTAAGGATTTTTTATTAATATTAGGGTTGGAAATTATATTTTGGTCTATCCGGAAGTTTCAAACTATTTACAGCGTTCGTGATCACCGATCTGGGGCCTTATTCAGCTATTTCAATTGCAGTTCGATCGTGGTTGAATTGGGCTATTATGACATTTAGCCCATACTATTAGAACTGTCAAAAACCTGCTATTCAATTACGATTGTGATACGATTTGGTTAGCTGAATTAGGGGCCTGCTCGTTAAATCCATAAATATATCTTTCTAATCACAACTTTGTTTAATGTTATTTGATTGACTTTAAATAAGGACAAACAAACATTGTTTCAATCAGTATGGCAGTATATTAGGATGTATCATAAGCTTCCTTACGCTCCCTGGGCTCCTCTTCTTACTTGCAGACATAAAACAGATTTTTCCATTTACTAATCAACAGGCTATCCTAACACTCTTAAACGTAACGTTCAAATTACAAATCAACCGAAGTGTGTCGAGTCAGTGTAAAACTAGCTCGTCTACACAAATAGTTGGAAGCGGAACGCATTGTTGGAACGTTGTTATTTCATTTCGGAACGAAAACAATGAATTTACGACGGTTTTCCGCGGCGTCATTGTCTCGGTAATTAATAACGTTGACGCTGCCGTTGACAGTGTGATTGTTGTCGCGTCACTGCCATGTCAGTGTCACTGAACCGGTTAACAAGAATGCCTTTTTGAGAACTAGCCATCGATATTTATTAGGAACTAGCGGATCCGACAGACATTGTCCTGTCTTAACTATGAATATTGATTTCGAATTGGTATAATTATAAAATAAAAAACAGATACAAATTTATTTATCGACACTGCAAATGCTAACCGCACTGGAAATTCTAGCCGTTTGCAGAACGCATTCTGTCAATGTTATGTCAAACGCAATAAATTAAAAAGCTTAAATTGTCAATAGCGCTAATGTAGTACGGTGATAAAGTTTTCTTAAATTTTCAAATTTTTCGCGCAATTTTCTTAATTTTTTCTTTCATAAGAACATTCTCCCGACATGCGATAATAACAAACAAAACAAAAAAGAAATAGCGAAATCGGTCCAGCCGTTCACGCGTGATGCGATGACTAAGGGAAATAGGGATTCATTTTTATATATAAAGGTATAGACTAGATGCGCAGTCCGATATAAATGTCATCTGAAACTGTCCTCGATCGAATTATTGACAATAATTTTGTGGCACTGTCGATATTATAACCCGGCAACTACGACATGCAATAGTATGGATATTTATGTCATTTTGTACCTGTTTGAATGATATACAGGGTGTAACAAAAAGCTTAACGAAGCCTTAAACCTCGCATACGGTTCATTAAACCAAATTTTTAATGCACGGCAAACATAAATCAAGTATTTATTGCCCGCATGTATAGCGCGCACGAAGCGCTACCAGACGAGGATTGTGACCTAACTTCATACAGTTAGAAGTGCGTGCGCGCGGTTTATTGCGGGTTCAAAAAGCTCTAAAAAATTTCATTATGTTTCTAAAGAAAAAAATTGGTTGCCTGTAAAGTCGGTACACGGGCGAAAGTTTTACGTGACAACGACTTTGAGTGGTAAAATAATTTTAATGTGAATATTCATTCGTATAGTAGGAAGAAGGATGAAATAATAGTAACAATTTAAAACATTCATTTATACAAAGAATTATATTTAAAACATTAATTTATACAAAGAATCTCGCACTGAATTTTATATTAACAGAATTTTATTGAACTGGATTTTATAGAAGCGCAAGACATGAACCGGTGTGTATGCCTATCTCTCTCACTCTCTCTCTCGCTCTGTCTCTCTCGCTCTTAGGCGGGCTAACTGTGCTCGAGTAGAAGGGACGCGTGCCTTTCACTTTTTATGTCTGTCTCTCTCGCTCTTAGGCGGGCTAACCATGCCCGAGTGGAAGGGACGCGTGCCTCTCACTCGCTCTCATTGTGAGCGCATAACGTGAGCGGAGCGTAACGCAGTTTCTTGAAGTGTCACCCGGCAAACCAATTTATAAGACGTTGTCACGTCAAAAGTTTAGTTACAACGAACAAAAGATTAATCTTGCAAAAAAAATTTCACTTTGACCCTCAATATCAAAAAAAAAATTGGCATCACATTGTTCTTACCGTTAGTTAGAATTGCTTTCGAATTTAGTTCATTGTGAATCTGGCAGTTGTCGATTCTAATAAAAAGTTTACGAATCGTTTGTAGGTATTCCGAAGACAAATTGATTTTGCTTCAGGAAAGGAACCGCTGAAAGGCCTCCTTGTTTATTTTGATGAATGATTTTCTCAGTTCATTATCCAAATTTTACTTAAGTAAAATCAGTAAAATCAGTTTTGTTTTTGCAAAAAAGCCCCAGGAGGCGGTTTTACACGTCCTAATATATAAACCTACCACTGCTTCTGGACAAGTCTGGGCTAGTGCCCAGAAGAAGCAGCGCGAGAAACTCGGCACCCCTTAGCACGTTTCTAATTCCGTCAAGTGTAGAGAGACTGTGTCCTCTGTGGGTCTTAAACAAGTAAAACCACAAGAATCAGGAATCAAGAATTATTTATTTGCTTTTTAATATAGTACAACAGATCTATTACAAGTAGTTTCATATACTCAGCCATATATTAAATAGCATGCAAATATTTATGTCACAAAATATCGATAAATTATTATTGTTGTCCATAAACTTTCAATACCTACTCCTAATACCATCAATGTCAATTTTAGATTCAAAGTATTCATTAACTGAGTAGAAACATTTAACCCTAAGCCAGTAAAATAATTTATTTTTAAATAAATTCAGAGGAAGTTCAGTTAAGGAATGAGGAAGCACACCACGTTGTATCACGTCTACATATTAAATGTCCACATTGTCATAGAATTTCTGTAAGCATTTCTGCCTCAATTGGCACGTTTGGCAGACGGTTTACGGCCGGTCCCAATAATCTATCTATCTTCAGTTTTGGCATATCGGAGATAGGAAACAACTTTTGTCTTTGTTTCTCTGGACGGCAAAATCAGAGACAGAAGATGTTTTCTATCTCCGATATGCCAAAACGGAAGATAGATAGATTATTGGGACCGGCCGTAAACCGTCTGCCAAACGTTCTTAAACCAGATTTCTCCTTCCATTGGTGACGTACCAGGCGACAAAAAAGTGTACTCTAAGGTATACGTCAGCGTCTCCTATCCAAACAAACTGCGATGATCACTAACGGCCGGTCCCATTAACCTATCTATCTTCAGTTTTGGCGTATCGGAGATAGGAAACAACTTTTGTCTTTGTTTCTCTGGACGGCAAAATCAGAGACAGAAGATGTTTTCTATCTCCGATATGCCAAAACTGAAGATAGATAGATTATTGGGACCGGCCGTAAACCGTCTGCCAAACGTTCTTAAACCAGATTTTTCGTTCCATTGGTGACGTACCAGGCGACAAAAAAGTGTACTCTAAGGTATACGTCAGCATCTCCTATCCAAACAAACTGCGATGATCACTAACGGCCGGTCCCATTAACCTATCTATCTTCAGTTTTGGCATATCGGAGATAGAAAACAAATTTTGTCTTTGTTTCTCTGGACGGCAAAATCAGAGACAGAAGATGTTTTCTATCTCCGATATGCTAAAACTGAAGATAGATAGATTATTAGGACCGGCCGTAAACCGTCTGCCAAACGTTCTTAAACCAGATTTCTCGTTCCATTGGTGACGTACCAGGCGACAAAAAAGTGTACTCTAAGGTATACGTCAGCGTCTCCTATCCAAACAAACTGCGATGATCACTAACGGCCGGTCCCATTAGCCTATCTATCTTCAGTTTTGGCATATCTTTGTTTCTCTGGACGGCAAAATCAGTTTGTTTGGATAGGAGACGCTGACGTATACCTTAGAGTACACTTTTTTGTCGCCTGGTACGTCACCAATGGAACGAGAAATCTGGTTTAAGAACTTTAATAAGTATTCTCACAAAAAAAATATTACAGTTTACTTACTGTCTACTGTTAATCATTTAAACTAATAATCAACATATTAAATCTATGCAAATAATAAGTAAATTACATGCGTGACAGTGAGCGTATCGAAATAAAGGTAAAATTTAAAAATATGTCGGGCAGGATTCGCAAATATCTGCGCCCATTTCATTCAATGATGGAGCTATCATAGGCCGGGACTTAGAGCGTATTCTAAGGGCCGGGAAAACAGCGTAGCGTTTACCATTATACGTCAAGCAAGAGCAAATTATAGCTGTTTACTCAATACCTTATTTGCAACCATAATGTAGGTACTAAGGATGGTACATAATATAAACATTAATCTTTGCACAGAAATAATTGAGCAAAGTTTAAGTATTGTTTTTATAGATTCTTCGGATTGCTCACAACCTAGTCCTTACCGTAAAAATATCCATAATTGACTTATTGCGAAGTAGCTCACTTCGGTTCAATCAAAGTGTACAGTTATTTCTAACATTCGACCACAACGTTTATATTGCTTGCAAAATTTTTAAAGGTCTACCTTGTAAGTTAAATAAATATTGACGTTTCATTTTCGATGCCAAAGTTTGCCTCTGCCCAGCCATACGCGACACTCCACCCAAGACCCTTACAATGTTAGGAAGTTTAAATTTTATAACCGTCTTATAGGATTCACGTAACGGTTCAGGGGAAGCTTTATTTTTTAATAAAATTTGGACTTTGGGAACAATGATATTTCAACAGAAATTTTTGCTTCATATATTTTTTATAAATATCATTTAATTTTATTGCATTAGTACATGCAGAGTTTCTGTAAATATAAAAATAAGACCTTTATACTCCGAAGTAAATTTATTTACATAAAGAGACAAAAAATCGAATTATTTCGTCTGTTATAACATAACGCGCTAGTAAAAGAACAGGCTAAAATTATCCCCCTGCAGGGCAAAGATATCCATCAATGAATTTATTATAGTTATCACAGCAATAGATACAGGCATAATCAATGCTTGCCAAATACGGGTAGGTGAACACAAACCCAAGCAATGTTCGCAAATTCCTTGATGGGTACAGGCATAATCATAACGTTTGTCAAATGCGGGTTGGTGGTCACAAACCTGAGCAATGGTTGAAAAACTATAATTATTATTCATGCATGGTTAAAAACCACTCGCCTTATAGGCGGTTAAAACCGGCAATGGCACAGTTGGACGGGATCAGGGCAAGAGAGAGAGAAATCGGCGGACAATACGTGCGGTATCAAGCACCACCGCCTTCTGCATCTTTGCTGGAAGCGAGCCGCCGATGAATCCTAGCCTTTTCAGGTGTGCTCCCAAAGTAGCTGGAATTAACCCGTTTGCGGATATAACAATTGGGATGATTTCGGTGGATGTCACTTCCCACATTTCGGTAACCTCGTGTGCTAGGTCCAAGTACTTTCGCTGTTCTTGGTCTCGGCCTTCACAAGGTTCTCGTCATGGGGGATAGTGACATCCACCAAAAACAGCCTCGATTGCGCCCGGTCCATCAACACTATATCAGGCTTATTCGCAAGAATCGGTCCCAGTAAAGTCGGATACTGTCACTTTCGAGTACTGGCTCCGGCAAGTACTGATAATATGGCAGTCTCTGTTCGATGGGACCGTACTTTAGGGCGAGCTCTTGGTGGAGAATTTTAGCTGCTTGATTATGCCTGTGCAGATACTCAGTGTTAGCAAGAGCCGAACAACCCGAAACTACATGACTGAGTGATTCTCCAGGATGGCGACAGGCCCGACAAATGTCCACTGTGCCATCCTTTATGATGTATTTTCGGTAGTTGTTCGTCTTGACAACTTGATCTTGTATCGCACAGACAAATCCTTCGGTTTCCCCAAACAGGTCACCGAAGCGCAGCCAATGTACGGAGGCTTTTTGGTCTACGTTGGGCTCATATAGAGCCTTGAAAAAGCGTCCGTGCAGCTCTTTCCCTTTCCATACGGTCTCACGATCAGAGACGCTTAGTACCACCGGTGACTGCCATGACTCGTTGGCCAGATCAAGAGGGGTGAGTCCTTTATCACATTCTATGACATCTCGGTGCATCACCGTGTCGGCCAAAAAATAGGCTCTGAGGCTAGATATCTCGAGGTCGTGCATGGTTTTAGCATTTAAAAGGCCTCTACCACCACGTTTCCTCGGGATATACAGTTTCATGACCGACGATCTAGGGTGATGCATTTTATGGAGTGTCATAGTAGTACGGACCTTCCGATCCAGGGCGTTCAATTCGGTCTGAGTCCATCTGAGTATGCCAAAGGTGTACAAAAGAATAGGCATAACCCACCCGTTATAGGCTTTCACCTCATTGACAAAGAACTATTAAGTACTCGTACCTTTGTAAGGCGGTCGAAGAAGGCTTCACCAACAGACTGTTTTACGTCCGATTCCTTCACACCTAAATTCTGTGACATACCCAGATACCGGTATGTATCAGTTTCGGAAAATGTTCGCAGTTGGACGACACCAAGATTAACCTCCTGAGACCGAGTAATCTTCCCCCTTGTTACATGAATAACCGCGCACTTATCAACTCCCAGCTCCATTCTGATGGAGCCACTAAAATCGACAACAATGTTTAGAAGCTCCCTCAGCTTTGCAGCCGTTGGGGCTAACAGCTTCAGGTCATCCATGTAAAAGAGGTGCGATACCCGATCACTCACTCTCCGAAACTGAAATCCCGTCTCCGAACTGTCCAGCAATCTGCTAAGAGGGTTCAGGGCCAGGCAGAACCAAAGTGGACTCAGACAATCACCCTAGTATATACCCCCCCTGATACTTATTCGGTCTTCCACGTCCGTCATTTTCTCGCCCTGGAGACTAAGCATTGTGCTCCATTGCTCCATACACTGCTCGAGGAAGTGTCGAACTGTATAATCAATTTTATACAGCTCGAGGACCCTCTTAAGCCATGTATGGGGGACCGAGTCAAATGCCTTTTTGTAGTCAGTCCAGGCAACAGAGAAGATCCGACGATTGCGTTTGACCAGTTTGCCAGCAACAGCATCGATGAAGAGGAGCTTCTTTGAACCGCGGCTACCGGCTCGACATCCATTATAACGTAACAGAATATCTGGGGTACCCTTGAAGAGGAATACCCTCAGAAACCTAGGTTCTGCTACGCTACAAAAGAAAATTTGGAAAGAGGGAGGTTAATGGGAACCTACCTCCCTATAATTATTCCCTAAGAGTTAAATAAAATACAAGACAAGATATAAAGTAAATATATTAAAATTAAAAGTATGATAAAATATATACGTAACTTAAATTTACACGTGAAAGTCCAATTAGTGGTTTGATGAATAGAGGTGACCCGGCGGTCGACCACGCCAGGATCCAACTGCGCAGCGGAGGTGAGGTAGTCCGGCGATCTGCCTGATCAAGCCGAAATGATGGAGATGGCCCGGCGGTCTACGTGACCGCCAGGATCCAACAGCACTAGATGGAGAAGGCCCGGCGGTCTACGTGACCGTACCAGGGTCCAGGAGTAATGAATAAATAGGAGTGTCCAAGATAATTCTCCCAATAATAATACTTAGTTCACAACAATAGAATAAGAAGAAGTCCTGAAAGCCGAATGTCAACTGACTGCTGATTGACGTGCTCGCCCGACATGGGCGAGGCACGATCGAACAATTTTGAATTTCAAAATAAGAATATAAAAATCAGTGAACCAAAAAGTTTCTAAACAGAAATAATTTTAAAGAATTAGAAAATACATCAAATTATAAAAAATGAGAGTAAAACTAGTAAAAATGAAAATGGGATGAGAAGTTTACGAGAGATGAGGTATCTACACGCCACACCATTCTGGGCGATTCAGACGATTCGTGTCTATATGATCACGAATTTTGACGCTCAGAATGGATGTCTTGTAGATGGTAGGTAGACACGTGATCGGGCGGTATTTACTGGGATCCGCGGTGTCATGTGTTTTAGGAGCTAGATGAGTAACCCCAGTAGTGAGAAAGTTCGGGAGAGCTCCTGTCTCTAGCGCTTCCTGGAATTGGAGGGCCAAGGTAGCATAGCATGCCGAGAACCCTTTTAGCCAATAATTCTGCAGGCCGTCTAGTCCCGGACTTATTTAATTATTATTATGTTAGTCTGTTTCCGATCACGGGACTATGGAGTCCCGGACATTTGGAAGGCGTACGAGGGGCCGAAGCCAACTCACAGAGGCCTGTTAGACAACATTTATCTTTACGATGTGATGTAACACCGACCGACGATTATTCCTGTACGCACTATATAAATGCGTCCAAGGACAACCCCCGGTCAGTGCAGGACTATTGTAGAATGTGGATACAAAGGATACTGGGCTATGGGTTTGGGTGCTAGTGGACTGGGTAACTAGGACTATGGAAGGACTATGGCCCTTGCCTGACTTATGTTACTAACACGGATAAAATGGCAGGGGGTGACTTGCACACTCGTTTAATGGGCACCCGAAAACGGCCGCTAGCACATAGTGACGTAGCGACTAGGGGGCAACATAGCCTCAGGTGCTTGAGGAGTGGAGAGGTATTACACGGCTCTCAGGACAATCCCGATAATCCGTTTAAGATCCCTACAAGCATCTTTATTATTATTATCATTATTATCATTATTTATAAACAAAGGGCTTGCTCTTGACTACATACTTAAAGAAACCTAAGATGGAGCGAGCTTACCCAGAGGTACTGGTTCTCCCACACACCAGCGGAACACAGAAAAACTGTTTGACTCCGGCAGGAGGGTGGTAGCATCCAGGCAGCCTCTTTCTAGCCTACCACCGCAGTGAGATCTGTTAGCCGTCATCATTGGTTAGAAAAACCAAAGATGCTTTTGCCCAGGGTGGACCACTAGCAGGTAGATCCCACCACCACACTAATTATCGCCCGCCCAGGCATCGAACTCTGGATCCCGAGATCTTGGCCACTAGCCTATACCTAGACCACTAGACCGACGGGATACTCCTAAATGTGGACGTGTACAATACAAGTCTAAGCAACAAACACACATAGGACAAGTTGTTACGTTCCAATTTATTGTACTTAAGTTCTAGAACCGTACCGAAAGGTAAAACAATTCCACCATCTTGTATGTTACCAAAAAGTTTACTGAATAAATTTAAGAAGTTCTACGTGTCGTTGTTCTTGTAAAATACAAGTAGCCTAATTAAATGTGTTAACTCTAACGTGTGAAAACATCATTTTCATTACTTTGTGCTTCAAGGATTTCAATTTTTGATTTGATGACATTAACTTTCTGATATGACAAACATTTTTACTTGTGTTTGTATCATACTGATGCTGCGAATACATAAATATGAGACAACCATGATTCATTTATATAGTAAACCGACTTAGTTTAGGTTTGGTAAGCTATGAAAAAAAAGGAAATCAAAAGTTGCTTTTATTATGCAACCTTATTATAGGTGTTTAACCTAAGTGATCTTATTGCACCTTAGCGCAATAATCCCTCGATCGTGAGTTATTCCAGACACAATTGAAATCAATTGTTATCGCGGCACGCGCGTGCCTCCTGGGGGTTGAGGGAATAAGGTCACTTACATAAAAATAAAAATGAAAAACAATTTAACTAGCCGTGTACCTACAATAATATCAATAAAATCCACAAACTATGACAACTCTGAAAATAATCCTGACACAGTTACCTCATATTGCGTGGTTTTGCATTCGTTAGTTTTCTGTCACTAAGCACGCATTCCTAAATACAAGAAGGCAATGATGTTTATTGCAAGAAGGTATAAAAGTGTCACACACATTCATTTGTCTGTACCTTTTAACAAAATTGACATAAGTAAAAAGCTCTTACATCAAAGTGAGAATAGAATTAAGAAGTTTTCCGCCGCGCGCCTAGCTCTGAAATCAATGGAGTAACAATTAACCTAGCCTAGCGAGAACGGCTTTTCAATTACAATTCTATACTGCCGTCAAACTTTTTCACAGTTTGTCAGAATGTCAATGTTGCCTACGCGTATTATAAACTTGTAGTAGTGATTATTGTTCAGTGTTTAGCACTTTATATCTATTACTTATGGTTTGATATATCATGTCCTCTATGTGTTTTGGAATTCCCTGTGTCATCGTCGTCTGTATATTTTGATATCGAGTTTTTACAAGTTTAATCGCAAGCGCAATATAGCAAATTACGTTATTTTTACCTGATTTTATATTTGCTACGCGCTAGCGTTTACAGTCAACATGTTTTATTCTTTTTTGTTATTGTAAAAAAATAAAATAAAATAAAAATGCAAAAACAAAGTCTAGCTAGTAGTAAACTTTATAAAATTACCTACATAATCACTGAGTTATAACAGGAAAATAATACCTTTGTGAGTATATAAGTCACTTCAAAATGTGGAAATTTTGATCATAGGTATGTTTAACTTAGACTTCATAATAAATTGAAATAAAAAGTCAAGCTTATAAATTCAAACTAAGGATTCGTAACTATTTTTTTTTATTTTTTTATTTTTTTATTATTTTTTATATTTTTTATTTATTTGTTGAGACAAATAAATATGTCGTTATTCTTTAATTAATTCAAATTTTGTCAATCGTAGCAAATAGGGAATGTACTTAATATACTTAAATATTTAAAGTTATAACGTTAATCAAACATTATAAAGTAAGTAAGGGGTTCAAAAAACACTATTTCTTAATCGAATGAAAAGCAGCGTTTTTAAACGTGCCTTGCTACTTTTTAAAGGAGTTTATACTTTGACGGCCTCCGAGACGGTGGCGAAGACACCGGTTCCCAAGGTGTCGCCTGATCCGAGGTCACGGGTTTGATTCCCGGTCAATGTGGACAAACGTGTTTCCTACATTATCTCGGGTCTGGGTGTTTGTGGTACGTTCGTTGTTTCTGATTTCCATAATACGAGTCCTTTAAATAGATACTCAATTTGATATCAAAACAATGTAATTTAATTTTGCCCATTGCACATACGCATAACGCCCCGTTAGTCTAGTGGTTTAAATACCGGGCCAAGATCGCGGGGTCCCAGGTTCGAATCCCGGGTCGGGCAACAAAAAGTTTCCAATTTTCGAACGTTGCTCTGGTTTGTGATCGCCAGTCCGCATTTGGCAAGCGTGGTGATTATGCCAGTACACCCATCATTGCTGAGGTAACTTAAATTCAATGATGGAGGCCTTTTCCCTGCAGTGGGATGATTATAGGCTGTTACTTCTTCATTGCACATAACTTTGATTGCTGCTGTACCAATATTCTGGGTTGTTCCTTCTTATTAGGCTACGTATTTAGCCAGTTCCCGAGATTCATGTTTGAAGTTCGCATTCGTAGGTGAACTTTATAAATTATAAGTTTTCACGCAACTTCTGTAATACTTGTAGGAAGAGGTAAATTACTGAATTTACCATTATTACACAGTGGGTAGCTTTCTTTAGCAGTTCTGGATGATGTGATATGTATAAAGGGGTCATCCATAAAATAACGTCACACGATTTTTGAGAGTTTTGGACCCCTCCCCCCTTGTCATACATTTTTACGAAAATTTCCATACTATTTTGCCCAATGTCACAAAAAGTAAGACCCCTCCTTAATGTGTGACGTAATTTGTGGACGGCCCCAAAAGTGACAGCCCCATATTTCGGTGGAGCATTTTTTAGAAAAATTGAGATAAATAAATATGAGAATATACCTAATTAATATAAAGTTGATATTTTAATTATCATTGGTTTTCTTTTACTGTTTTTTTACTCGGTTCAATCAATCGAACTACGCAATCGAACCACGTGAACAGGAGGTTTTTTGGTAATTACATACTTTTAAGTTCTCTCTTGTGGTCCCATTAAAGGGACAAAATCCTGGGACCACGAGAAAACAGGGCTATAATGGATTCAAAGGCCTCCATTGAATTCTTGTTACCACATCAATGATGGGTACAGGCATAATCACAACTCTTGCCGAATGCGAGTTTGAGATCACTAACCAGAGCAATGTTTAATTCGAAACTCTTGTTGCCCGACTCGTGTATCGAACCCTGTACCCCGAGATCTAGGCCCGGTACTTAAACGAACAGACCAATGGTAGTAGTAGTAGATATAAATGCGATATCAAGTTTGATTTTCATTGGTTAGGGTTCCGTACCCAAAGGAAAGGTTTGATTCTATTATTAAGACTGTCTGTTACGTTTTCACTCCTACATTTTGATGAATTTTGATATAAAGATAGATTAAATCTTGAGGAAGGAGAAGGAGGAGGAGGCTATTTTGTATTTCACTGCTGGGCTTAGATTTTTGCCCGCGCGTTACGAGTATAATCTTTATATATAAAAATTACGTGTCACGTTGTTTGTCCGCGATGGACTCCTAAACTACTGAACCCGATTTCAAATTTGATTTTCATATCGTGTGCAATTTGATCCAACTTGAAAGATAGGATAGCTTTCATGGTAAGGTGAACGCCATATTTGATGCCAATGACATTTTGTGACGTCCTACGTCAAAACCCAATTATATTATAAAGCGATACGAAGTTTGCGGGGTAAGCTCGTAATGTATAGTTCTTGCGGGCAGAGCCCTATATTAGATTCTGATTATTACAGCCATTTTTATTTTTCAGCCGCAGACTTAAGTTCTAATACAGCACGTAATGATTAGTAATGTTGTGTATTGTACGCGATTCTGCTAAAATATATTAGTACTAGCTGACCCTGCGAACTTCGTACTGCTACAGAATTAGTAATGGTTTGTGTATATTTTCTTTGTAGGTATATCTAAGTTACATTGTCATGAATAATGGCTTGTTTGGAAAGTATTTCCTTATGTTTTTAGGGTTCCGTACCTCAAAAGGAAAAAACGGAACCCTTATAGGATCACTTTGTTGTCCGTCTGTCCGTCCGTCCGTCCGTCCGTCAAGACCCTTTTTCTCAGGAACGCGTGGAGGTATGAAGCTGAAATTTATATCAATTACTCAGGTCTACTGCCCCTTGAAGCTGTGAAAAAATCAAACTTCTAAGCCAACGCAATCAAAAGATACAGCCGTTTATGCCGCAAATTTTCGACACTTGCAAGGGAATCAAAACCTACAGGGTGCTTCCCGTGAACTCAGAATCTTGAAATTTGGTACGAAGCAACGTCTTATAGCATAGATAAAGGAAAAATTACGAAAACCATAAATTTTTAGTTACATCACATAATATATTTTTTTTTAATAATTTTAAACTTACTACCCATTTCCTCATAAACGCGTAGAGGTATTAAATTGAAATTCATACCAAATACTCAGGTCTATAATACCTTTAAGCTGTAACAAAATCAAACTTCTATGTCAACGCAATCAAAAGAAACAGCAATTTAAGCTGCATATTTTGAAACTCGCAAGTACTCGCAAGGGAATCAAAACCTAAAGGGTACTTCCAGTCGACCTAGAATCTTGAAATTTGGCATGAAGCAACGTTTTATAGCACACATAAAGGAAAAATTCCGAAAACCTTAAATTTATGAACGAACTTTGTAAACCTTGCAGGTTTGTACGGAACCCTCGGTGCGCGAGTCCGACTCGCACTTGGCCGGTTTTTTTATTATATTTGACGTTAAATTTTGTTTAAAGATTATTCTGCTATTTTAGGCTGAGACAACAAATCAAAAATCATGAAATCTGTATAGCCGTTATAGTGTTACAAGTGTTCGAACAAACCCTACTTTGTTTTACATAATATTAAGATTTGAACTTATCCAATTCACCTCTAGTGCTAAAGGACAAGTAACTCAAACTTTATACGTAGCGGTGTTATTTTAAAACGTACTCAAGCGGCAAATGAGATTGAGAATGAAAAAACGGTCTCGATTATACCAGGGCAAGTCATCTCTTTGTGCTTAAAGGTACAAGTTTAAAGTACTTACACTTTATTACGACTAACCAAGTCTTAGTTTTTAAGTTATTCTTAGATAATGAGCTTCGATTATAAGATTCCTAAGTTTGTAGTTTCAATTGTCGTATCTTAAGAATATGAATACAGTTGTATTATTTACTAGTGTTTTTGTACATACAAAAAAAGACGTGTGGCACTCGAAGACTGCCGCGGTAAAGCTATTGCATAGCATTTTTTATCAACTTATGCAATTATAAAACTAAAAAGTATCACCGCTGTGCCGGTCGGAGTGGGGGGTGTTAGGTTATTTTCGTTACGGAATTTCTGGATTCGGTCTCCACGCTCTAGGCCCGCGATAGAAGCTATGCAATAGCTTAATTTTATAATTTAATTTATTTTCTAATTTTGACTTTTGTAATTAAATTTTTCTGTTATTTTGGCAGATATGGTTACCATAGGCAACCATACTCGCCCCGAGTGTGTGGGTGTGGGTGTTAGATTATTTTCGTTACGGAATTTCTGGATTCGGTCTCCACGCTCAAGGCCCACGATAGAAGCTATGCAATAGCTTAAAATGCCTTCAATTTTCGGTTTGTCTAATAGTTAACAAATTAGGTACTATAAAACTGATAGCATAACTTGAACATTTGGATACTTTACCACTTTTGGGCCCAGTTGAGATTGTGCCAAAACCCAAAATAAAATAAATTATAGATAACATTTAACACATTGTTCTGGTCCCAAAGCAGGTAGTGAATATTGTTTTGTAGAAATTAGAAAAACTGATAGTTCGGTGAGCGTTGAAATCGCTGAACACAGCAGCAGTACAGCAGTGTGATTCTTTTAGTGCAAATATCTTAACAGCTTTGGTTACAGCAATGTGGGTACGCATGATTGGTATTCTCAATGGGGGCTATCGCTTTGCAATTTGCCACTAGAGGCGCTAGAGTCGCGTTAGGTCCAATATCATTCACTTTGTACTGGTTTTAGCGGAATTTGTTGCATAAATTATAATTTCTTTAATTTACCTGCTGGAAAGTGATCTCCTTCGTAAAATATCGCAAATATGGATTATTTGGCGATTAATGTGAACGCTTTGAAAGCGGAATTAAGAAAAATCGCAAAAATAGGCGGCCTCAAGAGCAACTATTTCAGAAGTTAGTTTGTTGATATTATCAAGATAGTTATTTATAAACAATATAACCTTAATTAGATTTAAGATATAACACTTTGTTTCGGAGCCAATCGCCTTTGACAGCTATACCTCCGGACCTCAGTCTACAGTGGCGCCAACTGGTGAGCAAAGAAACGGTAGTCCCCATTGATGCCGATCGATACTAGCGCCGCATGGCTGCCAAACAAAAAGCTGTCAAAAAGCCGTGACAACAGAGGTCAATGTGATGGCTGAGATATCCGTGATCACAGCCACAAACGCAGCGACGAATCGTACTCGTATTTAGGCTACTAGAGCTAAGTGATGCCCCCCAATTGATTTAATTTTATTACTTCTAAACAAAATCAATCCTCAAAAAACTAGAACAGTATCATTTTAGCAAATTAATTAAATACTAGAGGTAATTTGCTAAAATGATACTGTTCTAGTTTTTTGAGTTTTAATTTTGTTTAGAAGTAATATAATTAAATCAATTAGTGGCAGCACTAAGCTCTACTAGTCGCCTTAAAAGAATGCAAGGGCAGGGGTACGGCACATAAGATTTAACATTTTAGTTGCAAAGTCGCACTAATGTCAAGGACTTTAAGATTCAATGTGTATACAGGGTGAAATTTTAACCACCTTCCAAATTTTAATATATCAATCTACGAGACAAAAAACAAATGACGTATTTTTTATTTTGGTATAGCCCAGTACAAAAATGAAATATAGTGATTTGTAAGTTGTACCGTAACATGAATATTTTAATAAGTGTCTGCGACATGGTGTCAAATTTATGTTAAGTTAGCAGATATGATTTGACTGTGCTATGAAGTTATGTACTAGAGTTTATTTGAGTTAATAAATGTTCGACGTTCAAGCTGGACACATGTCTTTCTCTTGACCCTTGTCTGCGACGGAACCTCACCATCTTCAGAACACACCTCATGGCGACCCTGCCACAGAACTCAATGGAAGTTAGAAGAATAAAGAAAGGAAATCATTAAGAAATATGGAAAACAATAAGATTTAAGAAATTAATTGAAAACAAAGCAAGAAACTCAAATTCTACACAATATCAAGATCAGCATCAAGTTATCATCAAATTAATTATCATCGAGTATGGGGAAACAGCAAAGAAAAGAACAAGTAGTCATCGGCCAGACTGCCAGCGGTGATGCGAAAACAGAAAAATCTACAGACATGAACCTTGCCGAAATACTGGTGGTCGTAGTACTGTCATTTTGGTACTCCCACTAGCATTTATTTTCTCTACAAGAAGTGCCGTCAACAAGCTATGAAAGCCTTACGCCGTGAGTTGACCCGTTTCAATTTGGCAAGCAACGCCACGTCAACTTTGGGGCTAACGGCAACACCATAAGAAGAAATTGAACGAGCGGAGTCCAGGGAAATCCCGGCCCACGGAGTCCAGGGTATAGCCCGGCCCACCCATCATTGCAGTCGACGAGCACCTTCGTGTCTTCGAGCATCAGCCTTCCGCATGCAGCCGCAGCGAGCCCAGTCTTCTGCCGCATCAACCGACCTCTACGATGAATAAGACGTTCGCGAATCGCACTCAAACGGTTATTATGTAAGTAATTTTTGCTTGGCTTTAGTTGTAATGAGTAGTTAACTTTGTGCTTATTTTATAATTATTATGACAGATGAGTTAATTAATTTGCGTGATTTATTAAAATATTACAAAGGGTATTTAACGAAACTAGGTCCCGAAAGAAGGAAATCAGACCTAGCATTTAAAAAGTTAGCGGAAGCAAAGATAGAATATAGTAAATTGGGGTTTATTTTGTCTCATGTGTACGAACAGCTAGAAAAGTCAGAGATAAGTTCAAAAGACGCTATTTTAGTTAATCATTTAGTAGAAGAAATTAATATTTTATACTATAAAATTCAATCATTGGTCAGTGTAGTGGACTCATCAACCATAAAAATGGCCTCTGAACTGCCTTCTTTTGATATTAAAACTGCCATATCACTGTTACCAGTTATGACTGGACAGGAAACAGTCACTAAACAATTAATAGATGGCATTGAACTATACAGCTCTATGATTAAAACAGAATCGCAGGCGCAATTAATAACATTTGTCCTGAAAACTAGATTGTCTGAAAGTGCCAAATTACGCCTGAACACTAGTTACGATAATGTTCCCAATCTAATCAAAGACATTAAAGCTAAATTATTACCAAAACTTTCATCAGTCGCTATTCAGAGTCAATTGCAACGCTCGCAGCAAGGTCGTAGATCGATCGAGTCATTTGGTAGAGAGTTAGAAAATTTATTTGTGAAGTTAACATTGGCACAAGCCGACGGTGATGACAGTAATTATGAAATTTTACGTCCACTCAATGAAAAAATCGCTATAAAAAGATTTTCGGACGGACTGTCAGACCCTCGACTTAGTACCATTATTGCATCTCGTCAGTTTCCGTCACTTTCCGAAGCCATTACTACTGCTATCGACGAAAACTCTATGTCAACAACAGAGCACGAGGTCATGAAAGTTAGGCATTTTCAAAATTCAAATCGCGGAAATCGTGAAAATCGACGATATCCTATTCAATCAAATCGACAAAATAATTATCATACGAATAATCATTATTCAAATTTTAGTTCGCGAAATAACAACTCGAATAATTTACAGTTTCGCAATAATAATGTACCTAACACGTATAATAATTTCAACCGGTCAAATAACTGGCGACGACAATTCAGCAATAACAACGCGCGGAATACGTCAGGTAACATGAACCAAGGTACTAACGGCCAACGCGCTCGCTTTGATGCGCAGGCGACGCCGACGGGAACACGATCGCAGGCCGCGCCGCGTGTTCATGTAGCTCAACAGTTTACACATAGAAATGAACAGGAAACCGTTTCAAATAACAACCAGTTTTTTCGTGACTAATGAAATAAATAATTTCATTTTAAGCTATAATAATAATAGCGTAATTTCATGTTTTATAGATAGAGATATAGAAGTTAAATTACTAGTAGATACTGGCGCCAGTCTTTGTGTAATTAAGTATGATTTAGTTAGGAATTATCCGGATATAATAAGTCAAATAGTTAGTGATAGAATTACCATAAAAGGTATAAGCGGAAATTTAGTTTCAATAGGATACGTATATCTAGATTTATATTTTAATAACAATGCGTTTACTCAAAAATTTTATATTTTTGAAAATATTTCATGTTCGGCCGACGGTATTTTAGGCCAAGATTTTTTCTCAAAGTATAACGCTATTGTTAACTATAAAGATTGCACTCTAACGTTATCAAATAAAGGGTGTTTAATCACAACCGAAATAGTCGGTAAGAATAAGTATATTCATGCAATTCCACCACGATGCGAGGTTATTAAGTACATTCCTACTAACTACTGTAGTGATTGTGTTGTGTTAGCCAACGAAATCCCTTCTCATCCAGGAATATTTGTAGCAGGAATGATTTCTAGACCACAAAATGGTCATGTCGCAGTACGTATTTTAAATACAACTGATGAAGAACGAGTTATAGATTTTTCTTATTTAGAAGTTCACAGTCTAAACTATTTTGAAATGTGTAACTTTAGTGAGAACCAAGTATCTGTTCAACGAGTTAAAACCTTGTTTGACTTACTCGATTTAAGTTCATACTTAAATGAAGAGGAACAAATTAATATTGAAAACATATGTGCTAAATATGCCGATGTTTTTCAATTACCAGGAGATAAGTTGTCAGTTACCAACCTTATGGAACATTCTATTCAATTAAAGGATAATACCACTCCTATTTATAGAAAACCTTATAGAATACCACATGCATTAAAGCCAGAAATTCAAAAACAAATTAAGGAAATGTTAGATAATGACGTCATTGAAGAGACGACATCTGAATGGTCCAGCCCAGTCCTTCTTGTTCCGAAAAAATCTGATAAAAATGGTGAGAAAAAATGGAGACTAGTAATTGATTATAGACAGTTAAATAATGTTATTCAAGACGACAAATTTCCATTACCGAATATTACTGAAATCCTAGATTCACTTTCGGGTAGTATTTATTTTTCGAAATTAGACTTATCGCAATCTTACTATCAATTATCATTACATGAAAACAGCAGGAAATACACAGCATTTCAGGTCGATAAAATGTATCAACTTTCATTGAATAAAGATTCACGTAATATGACAGCATTTACAACAGATAAGACGTATCAAATGAAAAGATGTCCTATGGGATTGAAAACCAGTCCCAGCGTATTTTCTCGGCTTATGACAATAGCAATGTCTGGATTAAACTATAAACAGGCATTTGTTTATTTAGATGACTGTATTGTTATAGGAAATTCCCTTGAAAATCATAACAAGAATTTAATAAGTGTTTTGGAACGATTTCGTAAAGTAAATTTAAAACTTAACCCACTAAAATGCGAATTTTTACGTAAAGAAATAATGTATTTAGGCCACAAAATAACCTCAAATGGTATATTTCCCGACCCATCAAAAACTGAAGTTTTAAAAAACTACCCCGTACCCTTACATACAGATGACGTAAAACGATTTGTTGCATTCGCAAATTACTACAGGAGATTTATCCCACGTTTCGCTTGTATAGCACGTCCATTAAACAGTCTTTGTAAGAAAAATACACCATTTATTTGGTCACCCGAGTGTGAAACAGCTTTTCATACATTAAAACAGGCGCTCATTAAGCCACCTATATTACAATATCCCGATTTTTCTGACGATAACACATTCGTATTACAAACTGACGCATCAAAACAAGGTCTAGGCGCAGTTTTATCAAATAAAAATGGAACAGTAATTTCTTACGCTAGCCGTAGCCTTAAGCCCGCAGAAATTAGATACCCAATCATTGAATTAGAATTACTAGCGATTGTATGGGCTATTAGACATTTTAGGCCTTATTTATATGGTAAAAAGTTTAAAATTTTAACCGACCATAAACCACTTATTTACCTGTTCAGTATGACCGATCCATCTAGTAGATTAACTAAGTTTCGATTATATTTGGAAGAATATGATTTCATTATTGAACACGTCTCGGGAAAGGATAATGCAGCTGCAGACGCATTAAGCCGTTTACCGATTACGTGTACAGAATTAAAGCAACTAAATGAAAAAGTTGTATCGGTCATTACTAGAGCACAACAGCGAAAACTTGATAAAGCATTAGAAAATAATAAAAGTACGGATTTGACAAACCAGGATTCTGCAACCTTAAGGCCTGATCAACCTAAAGTTGTAGAGATTCTGAAAAAACCTTCTGAAGGAATAGAACTTGTTATATTTAAGTCACATAACGATTTGAGTTTGAATAAATTTAAAAATGATGATGTTATTTATAGCCAATCAGGCAACTGTATTTTTGTGCCCTCAAGAAGTATTATTTACCTATTATCTCGATCGTCATCTACTTTCGAAGTGCTGATGAGAGAAATAGAGTTATTGTGCAAACAATTTAAAATCGAGGAGCTTGTTATTGTAAAAAATAAAGTCAATGAAAATGATATTGAATTACTTTTAAAGGAAATTGATAGTAATCGGACACCGCGTATTCTTGTGATTAAAGATGTTATTCGTGTGACCAATAAAGATGATAAGACTTTAATATTAAATGACTTTCACCTATTACCCACAAGCGGTCACGCAGGTATAAATAGGATGATAAATAATATAAAGAAATATTATTTTTGGACAGGTTTAACTAGTGACGTCACGAACTTTGTAAAAAAATGTAAACAATGTCAAATAAATAAGTTTACAAATAGACAAGTTAAAGAGCCTATGGTCATTACGACAACGACAAATAGTGCATTTGAAGTAGTTAGTTTAGATTTAGTAGGACCTCTAGATGTAGATAATTTTGATTTTAAGTATGCATTGACACTTCAATGTAATTTATCGAAATTCGTCGAAGCTTACCCATTACGCCGAAAAGACGCAGAAAGTGTAGCTAAAAGTTTCGTAGAAAATTTTATTTTAAGATTTGGCTTGCCACGCTCTATTATAACAGATCAAGGAACAGAATTCACTTCATCAATAATGACCAATATTTGCAAATTGCTAAAAATTAATAAACTACAATCAACTGCATACCATCACGAAACAATAGGTGCGTTAGAAAACACTCATAAAAATTTAGGAGCTTTTCTCAGAATTCAATGCGACTCTAATAAACAAGATTGGAGTTCATGGTTACCCTACTGGTGTTTTGCTTTTAATACGACCGTACACACTGAAACTAGATACACCCCATATGAGTTAGTGTTTGGAAAATTATGCACATTGCCAAGTAACTTTAACGTACCGATTGAACCATTGTATAACTATGATGATTACCCATTACAAATGAAATACCGTTTACAAAAAGCACAATCTGAAGCCAAGGAAAATCTTTTAGCAAGTAAGGAAATTAGAAAAGTTAATTATGACAAGAATTGTAACTCTGTTAGTTATAAGGAAGGAGATCTAATATTGTTAAGAAATCAAGTAGGAAATAAGCTTGATAACATTTATAGTGGTCCATATGTTGTAATCAAGGACATTTCACCTAATGTAATAATTTTGAAAAATGATAAGGAATTTGTAACTCATAAAAATAATACTAAAATGTTTTACACTTGAACAAAAATGCTTTAGAAAAAAAAAAAAAAAATGTACTTTTTTTTTTTTGCTCTCGAAAAGCGGGGGGTGTAATGGTGAACTTTTCGGGGGAGGTGAAATATAGTGATTTGTAAGTTGTACCGTAACATGAATATTTTAATAAGTGTCTGCGACATGGTGTCAAATTTATGTTAAGTTAGCAGATATGATTTGACTGTGCTATGAAGTTATGTACTAGAGTTTATTTGAGTTAATAAATGTTCGACGTTCAAGCTGGACACATGTCTTTCTCTTGACCCTTGTCTGCGACGGAACCTCACCATCTTCAGAACACACCTCAAAAATGTCAAGATAAAGCACTAAGAAAATGTCCGCCAAAAATGTGAAATTTTTGATACGGCCGCCTAGCAACACTTTTTTTACGCAATGCACATCACATTCATCCATTACGATACAATCATAAGTTTTTGATTTTCCCTTTATACTCGTACCTAAACAGGCATAAAACTGTAAAAATTTAAAATTATTTCGCGAAAAATATTTTCGGGTGAAAACTGGATTTACTTTTTTAACTTCATAAATGGGCTCTAAACACGATACTGAATGCCTACAAAAATTTTGGAAAGTGGCTAAAATTTCATCCTGTATAGCATGATGTGTTGTCGTCAGAACTAAGTAGCAATTTCTCAATTCCTAGAAATTAGTAAACAAGCTTGTTACTATGACAGGGTACTAAAATGTTAACGACTTACGATACCATTAAAACCAAGATCCGAAAAAATAAATTCTTTTTTCCCATTGACCTATCAGGAAACCGAACTCGTGTTCTCAGAGCTGGCGACACCTTGAAAACCGGTGTGTATATACCACAGAGGTACAAAACAATACTTAGTTTGTCACAGAAATTACTCTAAAAACCCTTTATTTGTGGTCGGCTGCAATGAACGGTCATTTTATTCCAGAAATTCACCCTTGAATGTTTTGGCTACCTAAAAGTGTTTACTGTAGCATCAAACCATTTTGGGTACATTGAAAACTACTTAAGCTACGAGACGAGAAAATATATTACATTCCGTTTAAATTTTATTCGTTCCAGAAGTACGGAGTTTCAGAAAATTCAACATCTTAGTCAATGTATTGCCATTGGTTGACACTCAAGTAGTTTTGTGCAATTAGAAACAATAATTATGCTGTCGGCGAAAATTTTATTTTTAATGAACCACGATAATTTAAATGCCCGCAAACAGAGTAGAAGATTTTTTTTAAATTGAAACTTATATGTATAACTTAAATATTTCTACTTTAGTATTTTCCATATTATAAAGTCTATAATATTTTCAAAATAGATTCTAACCGGCCAGTCTTAAACATAAAAAACCTTTTGTAGTAATTTCTTTTAAACTTACTATACATACTATACTTTCTGACTGGCCTGGTACATTTAGCAATACGTAAAGCTCTTAAAACGAATAAATACCGTTATTAAATAAAATGTTCTTATTCTGATTTCAAAATCCCATCTAGCTTAAAATGACGTAGTCACTCATTATTATCACTGATCTATGTGAGATCACAGCGAGACTCGAGATCCTAAAATTTCAAAGTGCTGTACGGCTCTAGAAATTTCCGGCAAAATCACTACAAAAGCGGTAGTAGCGTTGTATTTCCTTTGTAATTTCATTGGTTTTGCCAATTCCCCAGCGATTCTCCATCTATTTTAAAGCGATTCTCTGTCCATTTGTAACATGTATTGCTGTGGTTGCGATCTTAATGAGACTCTTATTGTGCAGTCCTCGGCCTCCACCGCTGCGTCGTCCCGGTGTCAATAACCTCATGGATCAAGTTACCCTTTGTTGAAAACTACTTCAGTTTGGTTTTATCCTTACAATGGCTCGTTTTATTTTTATTTGCGGTGACAAATTATACTAGGCAGGTGTAAAGACTATCAAGTTTCAGGTACAGTTTGACATCTTTTGTCAAGGTTCCGTACCTAAAGGGTAAAAACGGGATTCTATTACTAAGACTTCATTGTTCGTTTGTTTGTCTGTCAATAGACTGTGTTTTATGAGCCGCAATAGCTAGATTGATCACAGATGATGTGAATTTATTGCTGCTATAACAACAATACTAAGAACAGAATAAAATAAATAATTAAAATGGACCTCCCATACAGCAAACATGATTTTTTAGAATAGACCATGCGCCTTGTATGGTACCATGGCTGCACATACAAAACGCTGACTAATTTAATGATGAAATTCAATATTTTGAAATAATCTGTAAATGAAATAGTTCCTAAACTATTTTGGAAACAAATTCTCTGTAGTCCGTTCATTTTGAATTTAAGAGCAATTTATAAGATTATTCAAAGCCTGAAATGATCAGTATTAGATACGGTTCTGATTATATTTCTGTGATAAACCAAATTCTATTCATCTCATCAGAACTTTGGTGCTTTGATTTAAAATTTGTGATCGGACCTTCCACGAAATGTCTAAATTGAATATTGCAAAACCAAGCACAAATAAATCCGAATTTAACAACCGGACGAACTAAATCGACATTCATAAAACCACTACACCCAACACTTTTATGTAACTGGTTTTAGAAATAACGAGAATTACCTTTCGACTTTTGAATTGGAATTGATAAAGTTTACCCCGTATACAAATTGTATCGCCTCTGTACTAAAAAAAAACATATTCATAGGTTTGTTTAATGAAACCAAATGTTTTGTGGGTAGCTCACATCAGTGGGCTTTTTTTTTTTTTTTTTTTTATCTTTTTATTTTTAGGGTCTTTTGTCTGTAAGACATGTCAGACCCAATCAGTGGGCTTAATCCTGCGTCTTCTTTTGCGTTTTTGACACTCTCGGACGCTACACTAGCTCCAAATCTTATATGTCATATCGTTTTCTTAATTTGTGGAACTCGTGGAGCTGAATTTAATTAAATGAGTTCGGGATTGAAAATAAATTAAAATCGTGTCGAGTGCCAAGAGTATGCTAGTTTTTGTGAAGTCATGTTCAAATGCTACAGAATACAACTCTGTACTTTTTCAATATAAACGATTAGATTTAGATCTTTACTTTTTGTGTGGTAAGACTTGCTAGTCTAGATGGACTCCATCGTAAATAAATTCACTTACTTAGATAGCCCTTGAGATAATAAATGTTACACTGACAAGTAACAACACATTATGTTTTCATGCTCTTGGACTGAAAGGATACCTAGTGGCATTAAATTGCTAAACCCCAAAATAGTGGTTCCAGAAACAATACAAATCAATTTTATTTTATTTCGGTACCAGGTTAAGAATTAAACAGTATTTAAAAAAAACCGCCTAAGTGCGAGTCGGACTCGCGCACGAAGTGTACCGTACCAAAAAGGCCAAAAAGACGGGTTTTTTGTATGGGAGTTGTAATATTTTTATATTATTTTGTTTTCAGTACTTGTTGTTATTGCGGTAGCAAAAATACACAATTTGTGAAAATTTCAACTGTCTAGCTATCGCGGCTCTTGAGATACGGCCTGGTGACAGACAGACGGACAGACGGACAGACAGCGAAGTCTTAGTAATAGGTTCCCGTTTCTATTCTTTGGGTACGGAACCCTAAAAACTATACAACCTTAAAATAAATCTTTGGAAAATTCTGAGTTATTGAATTTTAACAAAATAATAGACTTAATGACTGTAAGTCAAAAAGGTGGCCTCATGAGTTTTAACAACAATTGCTCATATTCGGTGAAAATGTAACATTAAGTTTCAACACAAAAAAAAAACAAATTTTTTAGTACCTAATGATGAAGTATATATTAACTTTCACGCAAACGGTACCCATGGGAAGTAAGTTTCTTTAATATCGAGTCCCGTGTACCCAAGTTGAGAAAAAAACTCTAGGAAAAGTTGTTGAGCGGCCAACTTAGTTTTGTTTTGTATTAGTTATAATATGGGAAAATAGAGGCCATTATGGAAAAATTAAAACAGAACTGGTAACAAAAACAAATTTTAATGATTTTGTGATGGATTTATAAGGAATGAAATTGCTGGTGCATTTAATTTTAAACATAATTCCTTTACATTATTTTATCAATTTAATTTCAATTATAATATAAGAACATAAACTTGAAAAAATATACTGATATTACAATTCCTTTATTTAGCGTGGCCACCTGAAGCTATCGACATTTTAGTTTAAGGAATCAATTGTTAAAAACTGAAAATAAATACGTAATAAAAATTTGCAAAAAATATTTGTTGTTTAATCAAAGTACAATATGTCCTTGTATCCAGTCTGTACCATTTCCATCCTTGGGGATGATGTTAACTTTCTGAATGTGCCAAACTTTTCGCAAACTTGAAAACTAATCAAACGAAAGTAAAGTGGGCATTCAAAATATTGGAATATCTAAGTTGATTTATTTAGCTTCAACCAATATACTATTGACTATTGTTTTTCCGTCATTAGTCATGTCCTAGTCTTAGTAATAATGGGTTCCCATGGGCTACGCGAAGTATAAAAACGGGACTCTATTACTAAGATTATATAATTGTTCTGTGTGTCTGTCCATCTGTATCTCGTAAACCGTAATAGCTAACGAAATTTTCACCGTTGAGACGATAAATATTATGAGGCGCTTGAAATTTTAATAGAATAAGTTAAATATTTACTCCAAAATTAATTTAGTTTGCGTTGATAATTATTTTTGCGTCTAAGTTATCACCTACATTAAAAAACCTTCAAACTAAACGCTTTTGGTCTATAAATTGTATGCTCACACTACTGATTTTCTGGGTGAAAATAACCTCTTACTGTCATAAAAACGAACGTAGACCTCGGCGGCAATAAAGCGTGTTCTTAACATGTCACTAGCAGTAGTTGAGTGGCCGAATGGTTGGAACGGTTTGTTATCTATCCCTCTCATTATCTTGGGCTATTGTGCTCTCACTCACACGCGCTTTAGGAAATTGGGAAGTGGGAAGGGTGACAACAATGTTTACAATGAAAACTCTGGATAATCTAAAAAATAAGTCGTACCTAAGGGCAACATGCCGATAAGAAAGGACTATAGTCATAAATATTAAACAGTGAATTAGTGTTTTACATGGATGAGTTTAAAATTAGTTTAACATGGAAGTGTAAAGGCTCAAAAGTACACACTCAAAACTGTGTGCTTTTGAGCTTTTACAGCTTCATGTCAAATTCAAATTAAAATTTCTTTATTTTTAAATTATATAGGTACAGCAAATATTAGTGCAAAAAAAGAATTAAATAAAGCATTTTAACTTCTTTACAAATTTTACTTTCAGCAATAATTTCTTTTTCCAGTAACATCTATTTAATTTTCAAATCAAAACTACACTAAAAATTTTTATATATAAAACATAACAGGAAGCAATTAAAAAATAAAAGTAGTAAAATTAATAACTAAGTAACCTTAAAGTCATAAAATATAAAAGATATCAGCCCCAGCGCAGCCTCCGGGTATGGTGCCCAAAACGCTGGCAGCATTACCTCTATGGATTGCAATGCTTATCCGCTGCCCGAGGTAGCTGCCAGCCTTTTGATTACCAGTTGCATCGGTAAGCCTTTTGGAAAGCTCCTTAAAGAGAGCATGGGCACTTAGACCCCAAGGACCCATAGTCTCAACACCAAACGGCGCAAATATGTAGCCTTCATTTAAGGCTGCATATTTGCGTCGCTTCAAAGCCTCAGCAGATGCCGCAATTATTATTTTAGCTACCTTGTTCTTCGAACTCCAAGAACGATTTGAAAAAAGACAGAACGGATGATAGCTCGTCGTTAGTCACCCACACACTACACTATGCTTTCGTATTAAAACTAAATTCACAAATAATTCAGCAAGTCTCTAAAATATTTTCTATTTAATCTTCTCTCAAAATAAAATACACTGGTCGTTTACCGATTATTGCCGTTTTTTGGGTCGTTATTCAGATATCCTGAATTATTACAAGCGGTGGTTCTCCTACTTGTGTATTTGGTTGATGGCACAGTAGCTCGTTTATGCCGTACTCATAGTATATTAGGTCTATGGGGTTGTACATTGTTCACAAATCAGTCGCAGCTTGCAATAACACTTGTGTTTGATTGTACGCCATTTGTTTTGACAGTAATGTTTCTTAATATTCTGCAAAAAGTAGGTAGAGTAGAGAAATCTATTTATATAAAAATGAATTACCAAAAACTACCCTTTCTCATCCAATGGGTGTCGCAAGAGGCGACTAATGGGAATGACACTGTATGTAGAGAACGGGTAACAGAATGTTTTTTCCACAATTGGCCAATCTGCGATCGCCAGTTGCCAGCCAAGCGTGGCGATGATCACGTCTACGTGCAGCTCTGGACTGCTAAATATTACGTAAAGTAAACTGGATTCAATGATGGAAGCCTTTGCCCTGCAGTGGTTTATTAATAGGTCGTTACTATGTCATCTTTACGTGATAATAACGCTCTGGTAGGAGGGGCATTGACATACCAAATTTTGCAAAGTTTACCAATAGGTTATTTAATAAACTTGGTTGAAAGGAACTCCGCTATTTTGAGTTTCAACTTCGTGGCACCCCCAATTATTTTAGTAAAATTGATAGTTCAACTAAGTAATGAAACCGCACAAATGTTTGATTTCCTTTAACGTACGACAAAGGTGAAAGTTCAACAAACTTAGGTCAATGTTCAGCTAATATCGTCATGTATGTAATTTGTTTATTTTCTTCCTAAATACTCAATAATTTATTGCTCAACCATGTAAACAAATACGCAGCTGTATGAAAACCATTTTATGAATCCATTTATTAATTTAACCTATAAAGTTTGTATAATTATAATTCTAATTGAATTGAATTGAATTGAGTTGCCGCCACTGTAGACTGAGGTCCGGAGGTATAGCTGTCAAAGGCGATTGGCGCCGAAACAAAGTGTTTTAACTTGAATCTAATTAAGGTTATATTGTTTATAAATAACTATCTTGATATCAACAAACTAACTTCTGAATAGTTGATCTTAAGGCCGCCTATTTTTGCGCTTCTTCTTAATTCCGCTTTTAAAGCGTTCACATTAATCGCCAAATAATCCATATTTGCGATATTTTACGAAGGAGATCACTTTCCAGCAGGTAAATTAAAGAAATTATAATTTATGCAACAAATTCCGCTAAAACCAGTACAAAGTGAATGATATTGGACCTCACGCGACACTAGCGCCTCTAGTGGCAAATTCACTAGCGATAGCGAATGATGGGTGAAGGTAATCCCCACAACCCCAAATGCGGGTTGGTAATCACAAATCCGAGGAATTTTCAAAAAATTTGAAACTTTTTGCAGCCTAGGGATCGATCCCGGGACACCGAGATCTTTTATTTAAACTGCAAGACCAACGGAGCGTAAATGATAAGGCAAATAACCTAAATTATGATTATAAATTACAAAGTAATGTATCTAAATATAAAGAAATATAAATATAACTTAATAGTTTAATTATTTTTTTTCTTTTTTATGTCTATACTATAGTCTATACTATATTCTAATATATTTGTGAATTTCCTCTAATCCGTTGGAAATTTCTAACTTGCTAATCGAAATCTGATTATTTTCCGAAAAGAAAACAGTCTTTCTTCAACACTCTGTGAATTCCTTTTGAATAATTCAAAGAAAATTTTAAGAGGTTGCTGATTTTCGAATGATTAACAAATTATGAAAGGCGCTGTGAATGATCGTTTTGACTTCCAACACAGTAAATTTTTTCAATAGTATGATAATAATTATTGACCTACGTCATAAATTTATTCTATTTGCTGGGTTACGATACGAATAAAAATAAACCATTTATGTTTGTACTTTTTTATTAATATAAATTACTTTTTAACCTCTGCTCGGTTAGAGTATTGGCTGTTTATCAAATAAATTAGCTAGGAATGCCTTGAATAGGTTTCTAAAAAATCGTAGTTACAAATAAAGTACCTTCAATGCTTTCAGTTACTCTCATTGCAAAATCTTTGAACCCTTAACAAGCATGTTAGCAGAAAACTTCCATTATAACAAATATGTGTACCTATACGAGCTATAAAATTCTCTGAATATTCGTCCATTCACCCTGTGAAGCCATTAGCCTGAAGATATCCAGTGAAAGGGCACTTATATTGTCTGCAGCGCAGATTATTCTGGCTTTCATTTCTATTCAAATCAAATTCGTTTATGAAAGCCCGTATTCGCAACCACTGTGGTGTTAATTAGCTGTTTATGGTTCCATGCGAAAAATATATGGACGAAAACCTTATCTACGTCCGATAAATATCTTAGGTCAGATATTTTTTACTCTTAACCTATTAAAATAAGAAGCAGACCTAAATCAAATAATCAGAGAATAGAGAGAATATACATATGAAAACGGCGTTAAAATAAAGACTAAAAGAAAATATGGAGAAACATTCCGGACGCAGCCTTCTCTGATGATATCAAATTACAGTAACTATAAAGAACATTTATAATTTGGTGTACAGGGTGAAATTTTAACCAACTTCCAAATTTTGATATATCAATCTACGAGACAAAAAACAAATGACGTATTTTTTCTTTTGGTATAGCCCAGTACAAAAATGTCAAGATAAAGCAATTAGAAAATGTCCGCCAAAAATTTAAAATAATTGATACGGCCGCCTAGCAACACTTTTTTTTACGCGTTGCGCATCTTATTCATTCATTACGATACTGTTCATAAGCTTTTGATTTTCCCTTTATACCTTAACAGGGGTAGGACCGTAAATTGAAAACTATACCGCAAAAAATATTTTTGGGTGACAACTTGATTTTCATTTTTTACTTCGTAAATTGGCTTTAAATACGATATTGAAGGCCTATAAAAATTTTGGAAAGTGGTTTAGAGGAAACACTACGGGCGAGAGAATTGAAAAATAGGTATTTGTAAAATCTATTGCTGTCGCGCAGTGCCAAAACGCCTTCACCGCAGAGTGTGATAGAGAAAACTGCTTCTTGGACTGAAAATACCTACTAAAAGCATACCAAATCAACGTTTCGTAGTCCCCCGATTACTTTTCTAAAACTAGACCGATTTAAATACTTTTTCATTAACAAATTAAAGAAAGGCTTTGGCCGTGTTTGTATGTTTTCTTTTTTTTCTAAAAATTTATCCAAATTTGTTTTCTGGATGTTTGAACACAGCGGAAAATCTGGCGAATTTTTTCGATTTTTGAGGGCTCATATCTTTAATTTATTTATGAAAAAACAGAAAACATAGAAACATGCTAATAGTGGCCATAGATTTTTGTGATAAAAATTATTGCTCTACTGGCTTTATCCAGGGAGAAAACAGGGGACTACGTTTGTATGGAAAAACGGCCCTTGTATTTCCTCTTAAACTTCCATCCTGTATAACTCTACATCTTGATTTACAGTGAACTATAATGGTTCCCGTACTAATTTTCATTCAAATTACCAATGTTTATTTCTTTTGGTAATGTACAGTCAAATCAGCTAATTTTGGAACGTATATTTGATTTTCTAAGCGGATTCCTCCTTAGTTCTTCTAAAACAATGCTGGTATGAAATTGATTCTAAGACATACAAAGTATGTCGGTTTACCTAATGAATATTCTTTTAACTAAGCCACTGAGACTTTACATAATAATAATATAATATAAATTAATATATTTTTAAGACATGCCTTACTGGGCCACACAGAGCCATCTAGTCCCAAATTAAGCTACTATTAAGTACCCTGTCGTATGGTGTACTAGACAACCGATAAAGTTACTAAAAAATTTTATTATTTGTAAATAAATACTTATAATACATAGAAAACACCCAGACCAGTACAAACAGACATTTTCATGCACACAAATATTTGTACTGTGCGGGGATCAATCCCACGACCCATGGCTCAGAAGCAGCGTTTACTACCGCTGATCCAAATGGTCGTCTAAATTGTGAATTAATTAATTACATGAATTGTGTTAGAAATTTTGATTTTAAAAATAGCTCAAATAAATTGCTAAGATTTGTTGCAATTAGGTAATGCAAATGTTTGATGTTAATAAAAACCAATGCCTACCAACATTTCTCTTTCACTTCACAAAAGGAATAAACACAGTCAAAGGGTTATCATTTTTCATCATTTCCAAGTTTTACCCATAAAGTAAGAATAAAAGAATGCGATTCAGTATCTGTTGACGGTACCATTATACCTCTTTACCGTCTTTGAATAATTTTTGAACATTAGGATTTCTTTACGCGTTCTGAATTCAAATGTAATTCCTTTCCTTTTTTTCTTTTCAAGGAGTTTAATTGTTGTACATTTTTTATAAGAGTTTTTGCGTTTCTTCCTTGAACTAAGTACTTTGCCAAAATAAGTAGGCACTTATCAGAAAAGCCACCACCTCGATATCACCATGGTGACACCCAATCGTATAATAGCATTTGGCAGGCAGTTTTCAGTTTGTCGTTATAAGTACTTAATAAAAACTTTAGTCTAAACAGAAATCATTTTAAGGGTTCCGTACCCAAAGGGCAAAAACGGGACCCTATTACTAAGATTTGGCTGTCTGTCCGTCTGTCCGTCTGCCTGCACCAGGCTGTATCTCAACATATACTGTGTGTGCTGTGGGTCGAGAACAAGAATAGTAAACAGTAAGTTTTCAAAGATTTGTAGTAACAATGTCGAGTGCAATAAAGTAACAACCACTTTGCATTGTCATCATCATTTAGTCCTAGCGTGATCATATCGCTTGGAACAGTGCAAAAATATCGGAAACTCTTAGACATAAGGTACAAACAACTCTTATGAATCAATAGTATTAAAAACGCATGATGTAAAGGTCGTTTTTTCAATTCAATTCAAATTCAATACAGAGGTGTTACGTAATATAAAATATAGATCATTGCAGATCCTGTTCGGGCACAGCAACATAAATAAATGGTAGTAGACAGAGATGACGCTTTAATAATATACTAGTTGTTGCCCGCGACTTCGTTCGCGTCAATTACTGTTATTATGATCGCGACTATTTTTGCGTCGCAGCGTGATATTCTATAGCCTAAATCCTTCCTCGATAAATGGACTATCCAACACAAAAATATTTTTTCAATTCGCACCAGTGCTTCCTGAGATTAGCGCGTTCAAACAAACAAACCCTTTAGCTTTATATATTAGTATAGATTATAAGAGCACCTACATTATTTTTTAAGATTAAAATTCTTTTGGACATATTTTGTTTTAATTTATATAGGTATAATTAGGTTCGTTGTTTTAAAACAGTTAATTTCGAACGCGTGAAATTTTCAATTCAATACTATGCAATAAAATTATCCCACGGGAACTGTACTTTTTCCCAGGATAAAGGTAGCCTATATTATGTCATTCCAGTCAAAAAACTGGTTCATTCATAGTGGTTGAGTCGTTTTTGCGTGAAAAAGTAACAAACATCTATACATCCATGATCGTAAAAATTCCCGTTTATAGATAGATAGATAGATAGATAAATAGATAGATAGATAGATAGATAGATAGATAAATAGATAGATAGATAAATAGATAGATAGATAGATAGATAGATAAACATTTTATTGCACAAAAACACAAGCTTTTTTATAATAATATAAAAAAGACAAGTTATGTTTTTTTGTATAAGAGGAAGGTAATGTAAATAATCCACACGTGGAGTATTTTCCAGTGCCGGCATAAACGCATGAGCCATTTAGCTGTCCAATTAATGCGTCGAAACGCGCGTCAAAAACTTAATTGCCGGGTGGTGCGATAGCCGCAAACGTGCTAGTCTAGCTGCTGAGTTCCTCCTCTCAACGTTATTTATTTCCATTAGACCGAAATGTTTTGCGAATATCATTTTGCATAATCCCTCAATTCCCAAAAGCTAATTAGTCATATCCAAAAAGGGACTGTAGTCCCTTTTGGGAGCTATTTAGCATCACCATATCAGCACTCTTCTTCTTTTTATTGTATGAGTGCTCTTTATCGATGCTCTGGTGTCAAGGTTTTCGGAGTGCATAATTGCAGAGAGTCTACCCGTGACCATGGTTCGTTTAACCGGATGATTTAAAATATAGGTAAGTCTGTCGATTCAGCTGGTACTAAATAAAACAATATGTTTGGTGTTGGAGGGTATTTGAATATTTATCTATCATCCTATGTGTATGTTCCAAGATTATATTATTATATTTATGCAATAGCATTTTTTTCTGATTGGCATTAGGTACGCAGCTCCTTGGCTTTACGTCCTCCAACTGTTTATTTTTTTGAATGAAGTAGAAATTAATAATTCTGCAATATTTTACCAAATCATTGCTTCTCATTTAAGAAACCAACCATGTGGTTATAACCTAACAATACAATTCCAAAACATTATGTTCCCAACCTACTTAAATCTGTAAACAATGGTTTTACCGCAACCAAAGGTTTTGTTGAAGCCTTTTACCCGTTTTGTCTGGAAGATATTATCTACTGTATGCACTGCATTATGTATGTATGTACAGCAACCTATATTATGCTCTTTGTGTAACTGACCCACAGCGTAAAGACATCAGTAACTCGATTTCATGCAAGCTTGACGGTCATTTTGATAATGAGATGTCATTAATGTTCATGTTGTTGCTACATATGTCTTATCCTTTCTCTAGTTGTACGATCATCCTATAAAGACAATCTGACGCCAGAGATTTTAAAACACTTATTCAGTGTTTATTGGGTGAGACAGAAAATTAAATTTAAAGTTATTCCCAAACAATTAGAAAATTTGGAAGTAAACAAAAAAAATTCTAAAGTTAACTTAGACTTATCACGCTGGGTCTCAATCGACCAAGAACCCTTACGTGGGGACGTGTGAACAAAGAACAAATACAAGACATTCCTGATTCTTTCAACTCACTTATAGAATGAAGTCACTTATAGAATGAAGTTATAATATATACTGTAATAATAGGTGGCCACAAAGTACTAAAAATGTTGGTAAAATTATGTACCCGAACGGCAGAATTCTGCTCTCTAAAGATTTAATACTGGCTCTGGCCTTAAGTAAACAAACTAGACGTGCTATATAGTGATTTGAACTATCATAATCTAAGTTAGCCGCTGCAATATTTCTACCATGTGTCTTATTTTTTGTGAGTTTTCGATTTTTCAGCATTGTTGACAAAAAACTGAGCACTTAAACTTGAAAAGCCATGTCGAATAAGTAGCTAAAATATTATTTAAAAAATATATAGTAATAAACTGAGCTTTAAAAAAAGAAGGCCTAAAGTAGAAATTTCCCAGCAAGTACCGCATGTAAACTAGCATTGGTCATTAATAACTGTATGGATTTGGCTTTGATGACTCACGATTAATATTCTACTGGAAAGGAAACATTATACTGTGTATTGGCTGTACTCCTACGTACATTGTTAACCCTTTTGAAGGTACTGTAACAATATCGTCTTGCCCTGTTTGTTTAGGCCAATCTTTTGTAATAGGAAAAGTTTGATAAAATCCTTCAATGCATCATTCATTTTTAGCGGTATCCCTTAAGATGTTGGGATATTATGCCACTATTTTTTATCATCATGATAAATCTATTATTTCTTGAATTTGCGTGTTTTTTTTTCATTAATTGGTTTTGGAAATAATTACATGACAGGTTGACATTGGTCTTGAACGTCCGTATTGGCGTGATTGAGTAACAAAAATCCATCAATACATTTAAGTTATGATATTAGTAAGATTGCATTTTGGTTCATTTTGGCCCGACGTTTCAAACATTTTACAGCACCAGACTATGAAGCTATAGTGTCCTATATAAATTTTGAAAGGTCTAGCCAAACGTACACACACGTTATTAGACCCGGAGTGGATTGTTCTTTTAAAATAATCTCCGGCTGGACTTTTTTCATTCAATTTTTTTTCGACTTATCTGTTCGTAATTTTTTTAGGATTTTAATTTTGTCAGTAAAGCTAAAAAGCAGCCAACAATCATCCCATTGCAGGGCAAAGGCCTTCACTTAATTCAAGTTACAGCAATGATGGTTATTTCACTAAATTGTATTTATTCGTCTTCGAAATCGTCAGGCCTTGTAGAAAAGTTAATGATAAACTTTTTGCTTTATAAGGTTTCCTCCAAAAAATTCTGCCCATTTTAATCCATCTTTAAAATGTTAACCATACCATAAAATAATGATACGTCTCCACTGAAAGAGAATTAGGACATACTCTTAACATTAAATTGCTTTATACGCTTTTTCCGTATTACACAAAACGCGAGTAACTGCCTACAAAAAGAACATCGATGTTGTGTTTCTCACCTTCGCAGACGTGAACAATAAAAATAAATAACCAGTTAGATGTCTTCCAGTAACGTGGGTTGGCGATAGTGTTGTAACTGTAATTATCGATAATACATCGCCGATAGCGTAAAACTATTTCCAAAACTGCTTAGTTCGTAGACTATTATTATTCAGAGTTCTATTTGTAAAATGAATCATAATATTTTTCAAGTTTTTTAAGTGGTAAGTAGCTAGACTTAAAAGAAAATTACTTTTCTTAATTGGTTTACTAGCTGTTCACCGATAGAACTAGAATTAAAAATAGCCTTATTTCAGAAGAATACAAAATTATTATAAACGAAGCTTTTGCTTCGGAGAAGTTTACAACAATGTGCCAAAAGAATTTTATTAATTAGATGCTCTAACTCGGCAAACGAATCTTGGTCGAAACTTAGTAAAGTACCTAAATATGATTTTACTTTTAAGTAATTGCATTAAATCCAGTATTGTAGCAAGTGTTTTATGTAACGATGCAACAAGAAATTCTAAAAACCTAAGTTACAAAAGCATTAAATTTTATAAAATTAAAAATAACCGACTGAAAAAAACATTTTAGATTTATTAAAATAGTTCCGTAGTAAGTTCATCAGTTTTTATAAATATCGACAACTGACCATCCCTATGAAATGCGATATCCCGCGGGAAAAGATGGGAACGGACAGGACGGTCAAATGGATGGTAAAGTAATCCGCAACCGCTCACACGAATATGCCATGTGATTTTACTATCATGAACACGTCCATGAATTGGTAAGATTAGGGTCTCAAGACACCAAGTGTCGAAGGTAGGTACCGAAGTACCCTCACGATGAAGAGTTATATTATCCATTATTTATTTCTCTACTTAAGTCAGAATTGTATTTAAGATTTAAACAATATGTGCAATTACAACGAAATATAGAAAAATGTATTTCGTACAAAAAGAAAGGGAAAATACAGCAAAGAAAGTGAAGCAAAGAAAGTGTAAAAAGCTCAAGGCATAGCATAAGTCGTGACAGCCACACTTATTACTACGCTGATATACGGAGACACATCGGATACTACCAAGATCAGCACAGCCCAATCAACTTTGTGTTTGGCGAAAAAAAAGTATTACTTTGACACAATCACGGTATCAATATTGCAAAAATCATTATACGTTTACTTTTATGGGTGTCGTAAAAGGCGAATAAAAGAGCATTGCTGGAAGAAGGTGGGCAGCAGCGATCTCCCCGCTTTGATGGATGGTGATATTTATTGTGATATTAGCCGATAAAGACTTTGCTTCTAGGGTTACTATTCTTTATAGTATGTATACATGTTTCAGAACAAAGGTATAGCTATCTAAAATACTAATTTGTAGAAAATCTAATCAAAATATCAATAAACTATCCGATCTCTAATTTTCATAGGTTTATGATCAACAAGGTATTTATTAATTCTTGCTTTTTTAAATAAAATGTTCACATAATAGGGGTTAAAGTATGAAATTGCCGATTATTTTCCCACTTTTTATTTTGTTTATAGCTCTTAAGTATAGTCATATTATTGCGTAATTCTTTTTGTATTGTATAAAATCTTTTGACTAAAAAAAAATGCAATACTAGTGCTTATTACTTCAAAGGAAGTCGTTGAAAAGACCCCTTACAATGTGTCAGCTGACTTCCTTGCTTCAATTAAGTATAATTTGTATTATATACTTTGATGTTCAGAAATTTAAACACTATAATGCGTCGCTTTATAACCATCTAACTTTCACGTTTAATTGCATCGAAAACAGTTCAGGCGTTTCTAAAAAAACTAAAAAATTGTTAGTATGGAAAAATGACTTTTCTCGATTTCGTCCATACAAAACGGCAATTTTATACTTTAACCCCTAATATTTTTTTGATGAGTTAGGACAAAATCACATGTATATTGTTCTGACCATAAAGTAAGTGACTATTTAATGCATTTCTTTGTGTCAATCAGAAACAAAGATGGTATTGTGTAAATAAATATTTAAGAATTTTCTTCAGAATTATTTTTATCCTTGTTACTGACAATTTAGTTACCGCTGAACAGTTAATTTGTTTGCATAACTTAGAGTTGAAACAGATTCTTAATAAACTTTCTTACTTTGACTACTCGAGAAGTAACAAAGTTTTAACAACAGCTTTTCTTTGAAAGGTGTTGTAGACTTTGCGCTGTAAAGTGTCGAGCTGGTACTTACAAGTTAAAACTATGATTAATGCAGTTTTTGTAAGCCAGCCAATTGTTTTATACTGAATGAAACGTTCATGGCCACTACTCGTATCACCAGAGTGACTTATTTATTTAGAGTTTATACCTTGTCTTTTATGACTTTCCGATATTACGGCACTGTTGCAAGCGCCATGATCACGGAAGAACTGACTTATATCGGAAACTGTTTTAGTTTCATCTACCTTAGGATAGTTGTAGATTTTCATCTGCCAATAGTTGTAGATTATCACCATGCAATAAAAAAGCTTTATCACCAGACGAAAGTGAAAAAAGGTGCTTTATTGTTTTTGTATCTTGCGCTCATCTTTTTACCAGGTTTTTTTACAATGTTGTTCTGATAATAGCTTAAAGTTGATACATTTTAGAATAGAAAGGTTTATCCCAAATATATTATAAAAAATAAAATTTGGCAAGTAATACCTTCTTAAACTATGTTCGTTTATATTTATGGCTGAAAAGCAGCGCTGAGTGGGATCACTTCCTACATCAGCACAAGCTGAGCCATTTTCCATTTGCTTACTTGCTTGCTTTCTACTTCTTAATTGTTAAAGTTTTCTGTACCATCATTTCTTTGTAACAAAGGCAATAAATATATTATTATATTATTTTCTATGTATGTAAGAAATCTGAAACCAAACATTTTTAATCAATTAAAAAAGTTCAAGCTAAAATCGAAAAAAAAAATTACAGAGCCAATATTTTTGAACAGAAAACCCTCGGTGGGTGACTCCTACTCGCTCCCGCCCGGTGAAGCTGTAATAATGGCCTACCGCCACAGCATAGGTACTTTCAAAAAAAAAAAAAAAAAACCTACTCGCACTTGTCCGTTTTTTATATTGCAATGTTGGCAACCGATCCTTTTGTTAATGTGAATCGCAATTAAAAACATCTTAACATGATTCATGATAACACAGCTTAATAACTACTACGATTCAGTGATGTAGGGTTAGTTATACTGCTGCCCCTCCCATTCGTACCACCCACAGAACATGGAATAAGGTTAGAAAGGCTGTCATGCACCATTTGTATGAGAATCGATGTCGCCGCTTGTGCCCAACTACACATAAACGAGTTCAAAGAATGCTAATCAAGACGTCAAAAGAAACCAATCACAGCCCTCTAAGTATAAGCATTTGCGCATAACCTCTGTGACGCGCCTTCCCGCCTACATCGCCTTCCTATCCTTTTTCCATGATCTGTGGTACTCTATGAATTTAGTCCGAATCGTGAATGTTTGCTCTAAAATGTACAAAGCGAAAGCCGAACGTTCAGTTAGGCTGAGGATTCCCAGTGCGTGTTGCTTTTCAGATACCTATTTGCATGCAACCAGAGCTCAATTTATCGACCAATTTAGGAATTCTGTTCAATGTCCTTAGAACAAAATATTTATAACACAGAGAACTGTAAAAACATATTCTCAAAAAGTAAATGATAGAAACTAAGAATAAAATATTGCAATTTATTATAGGTACCTTATTAGTGCATATCCAATGTGTCATGGCTTCAAAGTATAATCAAGGATTTTTTTTGTTAGAAGTCCGCTAAACTGGCAGTTTATTTGATGAACATGATTTTTATTGTTGTTTATTGTCTTTCTTGTTCTGTTTTCTTGTATTCGTATTTATCAATAGTTGAAATTCTATAAAAAGGGTAAAATGGGTAAAGCAGTTGTTTGGGATAAGACAATTTGCTAACAAACATTTTAAGTAGGATGACAAGTGCAGTGACAGGATGTATAGAAATGGGAGAATTCATCAAACGAGAGCTAACAGTTATGTGCAATTTCATATTCACGCAAGACAAGTCACGTTAAACTATTAACGTTATTGAAACGAAAGATATCATTAAATAACAAACTAAAATCCTTATAATCTCGAGTTAAATCTGTATTTATATGATTTATTTCAACGTATTGTTTTTCTTCAATTCACTTCTAATTCAAATACCCACATTCTTTAATGGTATTCAAGAAGTCATAAGCCCCAAGCACTAAATACAACGCAACAACATGGTTGCCCTTATTTTGCTATTTCCTGAAGGCACTCTTGTAACAGTCCAGTAAATAAATCGGTTCCGAATGGCCAGTGTCAATAATCCTCGGCCAAGCTGTATGTGCTGTTGTGGAAAAATAAATAGCAGTGACAAGTGACTACAGCTTCAGCCGAAGTGCTGGCGAGGGGAAATAGAAACACTGTAAAAGTTAAAAGCCAATAATTTCGCCTATAGTGCATAATGTAGTAGGAATGTAATGTTTTATAGTAAAAACTAGGATTCAACAATTAATTGTTGGTGGTGAGAGTCCGAATCATTATGACTTTTATCTGCTCAGCGAATCTTTGGTTATTTTAGAATTTCTGCAAGTTTTAAATAATAGACCAATTATTGTTCATACGGGCAATGTGAGCTAGGTAAACCAATTATTATATGGTAGTTCTTAAACGTTGATAACTGATTCACCTTTTTTAAAAGTATTATGTCGAGGAAAGTATATATAATAGGGTCGTGTCTAGCCGTGGACAAATATAGGCTAGGTAATGATGAAGATCCCATTTTAAAATCTTAATTGTAATGGGTAAAGTCCGAAAGAACAAATTATTTCATAGCTTACCTTATGATGATATGCTCGTATTTGTATAACCTAAGATATACTGATTTAAACTTTCATGGTCACTATCACTAGAGTTATTTAATTCGGGGTTTATACCATGTACCTTATTTATTATGAGTTCTCACGGGAGTTCTCCCGTGATCATGGCGCTTGCAACAATGCCGAAATATCGGAAACTCATAATAAATAAAGTACATGGTATAAACCCCGAATTAAATAACTCTAATAACCATGATCTGCTCGTATGGGTATAAACTAAGATTACTTATTTTGTGCCAGTGACAGAATGGATCAACATGTACTACATATAAGTTAAGTTACTCACTAAAGCAGATCAAACTACTAAGACTGAGATTTATGCATTGTGAACATTGATGGTATACAAAAAACGAAATACACAATAAGTGTCTCAAATAAAATTGCACCCATTTGACTTAAGAGGAAACACTACGGGCGAGAGAATTGAAAAATAGGTATTTGTAAAATCTATTGCTGTCGCGGAGTGCCAAACGCCTTCACCGCAGAATGTGATAGAGACAACTGCTTCTTAAACCGAAAATACCTACTAAAAGCACACCAAATCAACGTTTCGTAGTCCCCCGATTACTTTTCCAAAACTAGTCCGATTTAAATACTTTTTTCATTAAACATTAAAGAAAGGCTTTGGCCGGGCTCGTATTTTTTCCTTTTTTTCTAAAATTTAGCCAAATTTGTTTTCTGGATATTTGAACACAGCGGAAAATCTGGCGAATTTTTTCAATTTTTGAGGGCTCTTATCTTTTTTATTAATTAATTTATGAAAAAACAGAAAACATAGAAACATGCTAATAGTGGTAATACGTGAATAAGGTGTATTGTATTGTAAACTTGAATTGGGAAGATTTGACATTTATGGGTCGGAATCGTGCTTTGGAATCTTAAATGAAGATAGCCTAGATACACCTCTTCAATTAATTGTCTGTTCACACGGGCTTTGAACTGGTAGTAGCTTTGTAGTCAAAGTGAGAATTACTTGATAAAGACTCTAGACGGTGAAGATAAACTTTCCTTTTAAAAGCTTCGTAGATAAGAATCTTATCTTCGTAGATAAGATATTACTAAGAAGTAATATTACTAGTTTTTGAGTACCTACTTTATTGGCAGACTTTGGAGGGCTGTATGAAATTAAATTGGTGTGTGAATAGTGCATAAGTAAAAATATTTAAAAAAAGTTAGTTTAAGTTATTTTACTACTGCTAGCTGCTAGCTGTCCGCCCCGGATTTGCTTTGTTTATGACCACCACCATATTATACCTTTTACATACTTATCATGTGGATATTTAAAATAAAATTTTATTTTTTCATATAATTATCAAACATTATCTTCCATACTAAACTCTACCTGGCCATAAATAAAATGAGAAAACAAATCGTTGCAGCCAGTATGAAGTAATCTAAGTTCAAACCATAGATTTATATTCTATGTTTATGGTTCAAACAAATTAGATTTTTATTTATATTATATATAACCATCATTGCTGAGGTAGCTTGAATTTATTGAATTTTGTGGTGATTATGCCAGTAACCCATCATTGCAGTTATAACTTGAATTCAATGATAGAGTCTTTTTCCCTTCAGTGGGATCATAAACTGATTTTAGGGTGTTACTTTACTTTTTTTTAGTGATGGAGGCTTTTGCCCTGCAGGGGGATGATTATAGGCTGTTAAAGAAGATTAATTCGAACTAAAATTAATCAGCCACAAAGATTTCAACACCAAAATCTTCGAATACAGCTCTACTTTATGAATAAAATTTAAATTCCACATTCCAATGTTTTTCCAATCGCTACTTACTTGCAAACGATTATTCGGTCCAAATGTGATAAAAGAATAAAAGTTTAAGACAAAAAACCGAGTTTGGACGGCGCCCAAGTTCGGTAATGAAAAAACTTGGGCCGATGACCGAGCTGTTCCGTAAGTTGTTTAACCTGCAAGATTTTAGACTGACGAGGAGAATAAACAGTTTTTTTTTCGTAAATTAAATCTGTTTTAATTAATTCCTAAGATGGCGGCTAATCTTAATTTCAAATTACCTTCTAAACAGTGTTGATTGCTAAATTATTTTTTCAATTCATTAAATGAATTGCTTTCTACAACACCACATGAGTCGAGTTAATTACTGGGCTGAGTTCTCAAGTTCGAGCCCAGGATCGGGCAACAAGCATTAGATTTCGCACCAACTCGCATTTGGCAAGCGTGATGATAATGCCTGTACCCATTTTTGCAAATTTTATGATGTAGGCCTTTTCCCTGAAATGGGATGATTATAGGCTGCTTACTTACTTTACTTTATTCTATCAATTTACAAAGGTGTTACATAGAATATTATATTTAGTTCACTAAAAGACCTGTTTGGGTACAGAAATAGAAACAGTAGTAGACAGAGAGGGTATATCACAGTATGATGAACACATATTACTTTATTTGATATTTTAGCAACTTAATTGAAATTATAATATCAGTATATAAACTTAAAAAATTATGTCCCAGCCGGGACTCGAACCCGCGTCTCCTCGCATGCCGGGCGGGCGCTATACCGTTATGCGAGGAGATGCGGGTTCAAGTCCCGCCTGAGACATAATTTTTCAAGTTTATATACTGAACACATATTAATAGAAATAAGGTAACATACGAGTACTTTCTATAATACACTTTGTGTTCCTTTTAATTGGTTTTCTGGTATTTGGTCTTCATTACTGTCAGGTAATATCAGTGCACTTGGACTTCATCGTCTCACTGCAGCTTCCTGCAACCTACACCAAATCGTCGGCCTAACGTAATGGGAGGCATAGATCCACTTTTATAGAACTTTTAAGAAATAACCAAATTTTAGGGTTCCGAACTACATAAAAAAAAAACAGAACATCTGAAAATCCCTTTTTTCCATTCGACCATACTTTCGTTTATCTGACTTTCTTTTTGACAAACTAAAAAAAACTGCTAGACTTGTTTCCTGAATTATTACACGTGCCTACAATGTCCGACTCGTTTCATAAGTTACATAGTAATGATATTTAAACATATTTTTTCACATACGTTAATTTCATGCTGAAGTGCTGTCACTGTTATTAAGGTTGAGCATATGAATAGCCTTCGCTCTAATAAATCTCGTATCGATTACCAAGTAAATTTCCATTTGGAAACGTAACAGGCCGATATTGGAATGTTAAATAAACCGAAGCTTCCCCCCTTCTAAGATATTTGGTTGGGAGCTCAATCAGGTCTGTGTCAGACGTCTTTGATGCTCAACGAAGTAGACGGAATTTAAAACTAGCTTCACTTACCCGAAGTGTAATCAAACGAATTTTGACGGAGGATAAACCGAAATAATGACTTTAAATATTCACAAAAATGATCGATTTTGTTTTCTATGGTGCCAATTCTAACTGGTCATTTTATTCTAAAAACATCATACTAAGACTCTTTTGTAGCGACCTATTTTGTAGGCATCATAAGAGAGTTGAGATTTACACTGTGTTTTAGATAAAAATATTTTTCTGATCAAAAGTAAACTTTAAGTTGGTCAAGTTTAGGAATAAAACACAATGGCACCAGGATTGTTTTTATTTTATTTTCACATTAAAGTTGTAGGAACTTTGAATTTATCGAAAAGAAAATCCTGGCAAGCGCAAGTTGGATTTGCGCATTAAGGATTCCATACGCACAATATTGAAAGATGACTCTGATAAAAACAACAATCTGTTGAATTTTCTCCTATTCTTGTGACACAAGATTTCTTCTTGCAAATTTTCATGCATACAGTCAACAAGAAGTACCTGTCTTATAGGTGATTTTGCGAACTCCTTCTGATATTGGCAATATCATCTGATTCCAGCTTTGATATTTATTTTCAGTCCTTAGATGTTATTAATTCAATTTTCATACCTCTACGCGTCCCTGAGGAAAGGGACAAATGGACAACGAAGTGATTTTATAAACACACTAGCTGTTGCCCGCGACTTCTTTCGCGTCAATTTCTGTTATTATGATCGCGATTAAGAATATACAACACAAAAATAATTATTCAATTCGAACGTAGTTCCAGAGATTCGCGTTCAAACAAACAAACAAACAAACACTTCAGCTTCATAATATTAGTATAGATTGCATTTAAAAATATAATTCCTTGAATAAAAAATTCGACTGCCTGAGTAGAACCCACAACCTTCCGCTAACCAGACAACTACTTAACCATTGAGCTACCCAGACATTTGGTGTGTCGACAAAATTATTCATTGCTTTCCTTATATTTTTTCTGTTTAAAATGCTAGTTTGCATGCTGAGAATAGCATAGGTAGGTAGTAAGTACCTATATTATAGCCAACGATCACCTTTTGTGCTTCTTGATTTTGACTTAATTATGCTCCATAATATAAAATTAAAGTTTATCATAATATAACGTTAAATAATGCGAGACTTTTGTGAGAATTAATTAAAATCACGTCACATGGCTTAACACTGGCAGAAATCAAGCGGCTTCCATACAAAAAAGATAAAATTTAATCAAGCATTAAAATTACTCAAAGTCACACCAGATGCCTTACTCTGCAACACGAAGCTCGTATTTACGGATATATCTGTCTCTTTCAGATACTTTAGGACATCGGTATGAGTGATAAGGACAGATGGATTCGAATATACGGACAATGTGTTGCGGAGTAAGGCCTCAGATGTAAAGAAGCGATATTAGTGTGACTACGGTGTTACTCAGTAACAGCTTTAGATAGGGTTTAAATTACCTTTAAATAAAATTAATTAAAAAAATATGCCATATTACTTACACTACATGTTGGGCAGTTAGGATAGTAGATGAGAAACGATTGCATGCAATAGGAATGAAAATATTAAGGTGGATGTGTGGAGTGACGAAAATGGATAAATTAAGGAATAAGTACCTAGGAGTGGAGTATGAAAGTAGCACTGGTAGCAGGAAAGTTGAAAGGAGTTCGCCTGTCTCGGTATGGACAATTATTGTGATGAAAAGAGACGTGGGTTGTTACGTGCCCTTCGTCTCTTCTTATCACAATGGTTTAGTCAATGATGGTTGATGGGTGGACCTGTGGAGGGTCTAAAAAGAGATGGATGGATTGTATCAGGAAAGATATGATGGAGAACCCCTTCTCCATCATATCTTTCCTGTAGACGACTCGATGACGACTGATAGGACTGTATGAAAGAGGAAAACATACTGCGCCGACCCTAGATGACCCGGGAACAAGCATCGGAACCTGGGCAATTAAATGATAACGTTGCCTAAAGTATCATGTATTTAAAAGATAGTTTTTTCTATGGCTTTTTATAGCAAAAGTTCCACTTCATACGCATATATATATATTTATTATGAACTAGTAAAATGAAAATCATTTCAAAAATGTTCGTTTGATGAAGACAATCTGAACCAATGCAGGCTGCCTAGTAGATAACATAAGAAGTCTGGTTTTATCATTTATAGCCGATTATTGGAAAACGCCACCCCATCTTACATAAGTGGGTTTTGTAAGAGACGACACTGCCAGAAGAAGACTGGCAATTTCGTCTTCCATAATGGCTGCACTGCGAACACTAACCTTCATGGAAAGCATATATTTTTATGGCAACATTATTTTGGAGCGAAGCATATATCAAATGTAAGCTGATATAATAGTAATAAATAGGTACCCCTCGTACTGAGAAATTAATCAAATAGTAAAAAATAGAACGTACAACCATTGCCCTAAAGCATCCATCCGGTTTTCGTTATATGGTGTTGGCCATATGAGTACACATACTCTTAGTTTACAGCAACTCCCTAAAAAGCAGAACCATACAATACATTTAAAAAAAAAGACAAAGTACATACACTACTTTTACAATTTGTTTTCATCGAAATAAAGTGCAAGTAAATTCTGTTTTTTGCACTATAACTCGTTAGAATAACATTTCCATTGAAACAAAGGGTAGATGAGCTTCTTTTAAAACAAAAATCCTTTTTTTTCTTTTGAATACCATAAAGAGCGCGATGCTTCATCGGGCTGTAATTACGAAGACACAATGGCGCTCCGAAGCCAGGGTTTGCAGCAACATGAATCTTGTCGCAGTAACTGTGATTTGGAATCAGCCGTAAAACACAGACTTGCTTCCTTTAAACGCAGAGAGAGCAAGGAGATATGTAAAGTGGCTGTATAAAATAAATTCATTAACGGCCTTATTAAGTAACGGTCTATTATCATCCCACTACAGGGCAAAGACCTTCATCATTGGATTCAAGTTTACAATGATGGGTACAGGCTTAATCATGCTTGCCAAATGTTGGTTGGTGATCACAAACCCGAGCAATGATCAAAAATTGGAATTTGTAGCCTAATCACCTAAGACCCCGAGATCTTGGTCCGGTTTTTTAACCAAAGGGGCTTTGCTATACCAACGGGGCGTTATTAGTTAATTAGAATAGAATAGAATAGAATAGAATATTTTTATTGCCGAATCATAACTTAATCTATTACAATTTACCTGTGATTCCTACACTAGGCTAGGCCTGGTTCGTAAGAATCACATTGAATTTACTCACAAAAAATGTACCTAGTAATTTTTAATTTAGAACTAATGTTAGGTTGTATTAAACATGATTACAGTTTAGTTTTTACTGTTACCGTGTATTTTATAAAAAAAAAACTTTGATTTCAGACCAATTACGCCCATTTGTTACTCATAATGAGTAGAGTTAATTAGAATTAAATTAAAACAAAGTCTCACGTTATCATAATTCGCGTATTATTTTGACTTTAAAATTATAGGAACGTTTATTTTTAGGATAAAATGTATTTTACCTGCTTTGCCTGACTATAATTTATTTGTATGCATAATTTCATTCAGATTAAAAACGCCATTCTAGTCTTCAAAAACATCCATCCGTTCGCATTTACAACAAAAATTACAGTAAAATTAGCAAGATTTGCGCCAAAAATATTTCTTGTTATTTCTGTATTCATAGAATTTCTCTTTGCTTGTGTCTGTTGAGATACAATATGAAATTATCTGAAGACGGTAGAGACAGTAAGTAGGTAACATCGTCTGCTCTATTCAATGAGAAAATTGTTTTACCTAGCGCGTTTTTATCGTATTTTCTTAGCCTGTTATTCCACATTTGACATCCTCTAATCATATATCGTGTTTTGTGTTGTGTAGTGCCGTAACACTTTCCGGGACACTACTGCCTGTCGACGTGAAAACAGTAAAACTTATATTGTGTCCAGCATTGTGTCCCTGAATAATAAATAAATAAATGTGGACAACATCACAAACATTGTTCTGATCCCAATTTGAATAACTTTTTAAAGCATTCGTATTTTGGAAACCAGAAACAACGAAGGTACCACAAACACCCAGATCCAAGAAAATGTAGAAAAACGCATTTTTTCTACGTTGACCCGTCCGGGAATCGAACCCGGGACCTCGGAGCAGGCGACACCTTGAAAACCGGTGTGTACGCCACTCCGCCACGGAGGTCGTCGAGATGTGTTTAAAGAATCGTATCACTTCTTCTCTTGCGGGTGTCGTAAAAGGTGACTAAATGAAAACTGCTGGAAGAAGACGGATACCAGCGACTTCTATCCAAACTGCGAACTGCAACCTGCCTGCCAATATAATGATTAACCCTCCCTCTGGAGAGTGCTGCAATTTTTTCAGCCTTGGATACTCTTGGCGGTGTAAATAAGCTAAAAGATGTCAGTGAGTGTTTTTTTCTTTGGGCAAGACACACATTTTGTTGTGGTGTTGAATATATTTTAACAGTTGTATTTTTGGTTAACATTGTCATTTTTCTTCTTAAATCATTATTCTCTAGAATTGTGTTTTTCAATTCATTTTGAGTACTGTGCAGTGCTCAGCTCAGTTTCTAACAGCATCATTTTCTCTTGTTATTCGTGTTTTGTTTTTGTATGTTTAAGTATTGTATGATCATTTATACTCATTGATACTCGTAATATAATCTAGCACTGAATAAATAGGCTGGTGATGTTAATAAAATTAGTTTTCTTATTTTTTTAAGAAAAATAATTTAAATTTTAATTGAAAAATCCAATCACACACAAATTGCACTCAGTATCGCGTGATTCTGAACGCAGCTTTTTTCTTCTGTGCCATATCAAAGCTTTCTTAATAAAACTGTCGCTCGCAGAGTCCACCGGCCGAATAGATACAATTAACTGTCCTCCGTTTTTCTTTGACTTCGAAAATTATTTATAATCTGGTTATCGCTGAAGTTAATGCTGTAGAAAATTAAGTTTGTTTAAGTTGAAGTAATAATGCAGTCACACCAATCAAATGGCTGTTAGTCTGCCACTTTGCGACACTAGCGCCATTTTGTGGTGTATCCGTGTCTGGCTCCCGTATTCGACACAGTTTCTGCAAAGGGGCTTGCATTACATACTAGACTTCGAAAACAGACAGGTCCCCGTTTTAGTGGGCCTGAAGAACCAGTAATTGATGGATGGGTAGCGTCTGTGTTCTTAAGAGGTGTACAAGACATGGCAAACGTGCCTGTTTTTGCCTTCAAATAATGTCAAGCCAACGTTATTGGAGGATGTATAATAAAGGATAAGATATAGATTATCCCGCAAAAGGCAGTATGGTCTTCAGTTCTTGATTGGCCTCGGGTAACCATTGCGGGAATACCGGCCGTCCGCTAAATGAAATGTGGTGACGTTTCATTTAGCGGACACATTTAGTCGACACACAAAATGACTTTGTAGCTCAAGGTTAGAGCTGTCGAGGACCGTTTGGCATGAAAACCTTTCAGGAAGGCCTATATCTAGTACTAGATTTCGTTTAGCTAAGAAATTGTTAAACATGCTTTGGAGAACGACCAAAGCAGTCTTGTTGCGGTAAACATGCATACCATCACGATAGAGGCTTCCATAGAATAGCTTCTAGTATGAAGCTATTAAAGTACATTTAAAAATATGTTGTTCAAAATATACTATGGTTATGCAAATGATCGTTGCGCAGGCAAAATTAAAGCTCTAGAGTATTCTGCCGGCTTTTATCCTTTAGACTGATTGCAAGTATGTGGGTTACGGTTGATTAGTAAAATTGGGAAAGGGGTATCGGAAATTCGTAATATTTTATCAATAAATATGAATAGGTAACCTACCCTTTGCTTTTGTTGCTTGAAAAAACTTTTTATCAATTTAACAGTATAGCACTGATATTTGGGAACGTTCATTAGTGAGTTTAAAAAAATATAGTGTCTAGGTAGTTACTATGTAGTGGTTAATTATACAAAAAATACGGTGTATTAGCCTCGTTTTGTCTACCTCTGTCTAGCTCAGCGAGAAATAAATCACCAAATCAGAGTCATTGCCAAACAAAATACCACCGGCAATCATCATACAACGATTCAAAGTAGAGCTTTACTTTACATTTTGTGACAGTAGTTTTATTTGTAAAAAATGGCTTAAAACAAATGTTTATTAGGAGGAGCTCTACCAACTTTCTTTCAGTCGACAAGCACTATTCATAGCGTCTAACAAGATCTTTTGCAAAAATAGCGTACACTGACACATCAAAAGAAATCTATCAAAGGCTTGCATCTCCGTATAGACGTCTGACGGTTTAGTTAGCTCTGGTGTTTTTTTTGTAGAACTGTAATACAAATTAGATTTAAGAAATCTAATATTAATGTTACAAAGAGGAAAGATTTGATTGTAAGTTTGTATTGATTAGGTTCCCAAACTACTGGACCCATGTAAGACTTGATTGTTTGTTTATATTGAATAGGCTCCGAAACTACTGAACCGATTTGAAAAATTATTTCACCCTTAGAAGCCGATATAATCCCTGATGAACAAAGGCTATTTTTTATCGCGGGACCCGGTAGCTGGCGCTGCTGTCTGTGGGTTGAAATTTTGTATGTGTATTTCCATGGTTTCACAGACACGAATGTATAAAGCCTAACAAATTATCTGTCTATATGCCTCCGTTAGGCACATGTTTTTGACCGCGCGATAAAATGTGGAGTTCACGTGGGCAGAGCCGCGGGCGAAGAGCTATTATTTATATATTTACTTGATTCAAAACTGAGTTATGTAGTAACGTCAGATCATTGATTAATAGTTAAATTTTAAAAGCTTGACTATTTTTTGGGTTCTATTTCTGATTATCTAATAAGATTATTACCTATTTAGTGGCTTTTTCCAAGAATCCATGTTTTCTACTAAAGCCCAAAATTAACGTGACTTTTGAAATCTACTACACTTTATTAATAATTAAAGATTACTTTATATATGATATTTAAGCAACTTAATTGCAAATAATATTATTATATAAACTTGAAAAATTATTATGTCTCAGACGGGAATTAAAGATTATTTCAACTTTATGTTTGAAACTTACTTTAACATTCACACTAATTAAGGGTGCATTTATTTCTTTATCTCTCAAAGATTAACTATTGAAAGGATCAAGCAACCCAGCTATACTGTATGTGCTGCGCAAACAGTGACGTCATCCAGGCTCTGTATCTGCAAGTCAGAACTTCAAGGCGTAACGAGTGAACCGTTTGCTTTGCTTTAAGCTAGTGCATACTGGTTTAATTCGAGCCCATGTTTTGCTTGACAAATGTTTCAATTTGTCCTCTATTTTTTTTCACCACAGTTTCTATCTACCTGATAGTATATCACAGCCAAGATTTCTCATGATTACCTAAAAGATGCCAATTTGACATGTTAAAATTGTGTTTTAAGCAGTTCTTCCGTGATTATAGTGTTTGCAACCCTGCCGAAATATCTGAATCTCTTAATAATATCAGTAATACCATAAAATGATATTAAAGCAATTTAATTGCAATTATAATATCAGTATATAAACTTGAAATATTATGTCTCAGGCGGGACTCGAACCCGCATCTCTATGCATACTGGACGCGGCGCTATACCATTAAGCCCGGTGTGCGTGGAGATGCGGGTTCGAGTTACAAGTTTAAATACTGTAATTAAATTGATAAAATATTAGGGGTTAAAGTATTAAATTGCCGTTTTGTGTGGACGAAATCGAGAAAAGTCATTTTTCCATACTAACAATTTTTTTGTTTTTTTAAAAACGCCTGAACCGTTTTCGATGCAATTAAAGATGAAAGTTAGATGGTTATAAAGCTTTGCATTATAGTATTTAAATTTCTGAAAATCAAAGTATATAATACAAATATACTTAATTGAAGCAAGAAGGTCAGCTGACACATTGTAAGGGGTCTTTTCAACGACTTCCTTTGAAGTAATAGGTACTAGTATTGCATTTTTTTTTAGTCAAAAGTTACTTTATATAGTTTTTGATACAATACAAATAGAATTACGCAATAATATGACTATACTTAAGAGCTTTAAACAAAATAAAAAGTGGGAAAATAATCGGCAATTTCATACTTTAACCCCTATTATAATACAAAGTAACTCCTAATAAACAAGGAACATGCTATAAACGCCGAATCAATTGTCTCTTGTGATATGACTACAAAAGTTTACTTATTTTATTTTATAACCTATATCTAAATAAATGTTAATAAAAATAAAAAAATGTTAATAACATGCTCTAAGTTTTTAATATTTATATCAGGATTTTAAACTAACTATTTAGCTTACTCCTTAAAAACTGCAATTGTAAAAAAAGTTATACTATTAATCGATTTATTCCAAATTGATTAAAACGTTAAAAGCGCCGCTCTATGAAGTGACAGAGCGTTTATGGAGATGGTCACGTTTTAATTAAATGTGTGTATTTAAATGGTTTACAGAGACTGTTTAATTATTAGAAAAATTATATGTATTTTATCCATTTTCTCCACTTGTCCATTGCTAATTAAACAATTTTTTAGAGAAATAGGTAAGTAAAATAAAAGGTATATTTTGGCATTATTTCCATTGTTGTAACGTCGGGCCCAAAAATGGGGTTCTCCTTTTTATATTTCATTCTGTTTTTTTCGAAGATTTGTAATCTTAACAGCATTCCTTCCGTAATCGATACGGGGCTTATAAGTTTTTATGAGTTTCCGATATTTCGGCACTGTTGCAAGCGCTTGATTTGAAGAAAATTAAATTGTAAAATTCTAATTTACCCAAGCTAAACCTAGGTATAAAAAATATTTTATCCCGACTCCTTCTTTCTTGTCAATTGAAAAACCACAAAAAACTATAAATGATCGCAAGCGACCTCTAATAATATTATACCTAGAGGGTATAATGTAGCAGTGAAAAATGTCTATTTAAACTTATAATTAGCTGGTGCCAGTGACAGCAGCCAGTTATTAATGCTTTCAAATGACCTTTCAGCTAAAATATTGCACTTTAAAATTTTAATTGCCTCACAATTTAGGGTTATTAACCTAAACTTTCATAAAACAACAGTAACATTAGAGGTTACATATACAATACCGGTGATCCGGCAGAGAACTAAAGTTACCGACATAGCCCACCGGATCAGCAAGCTGAAGTGGCAGTGGGCTGGCCATATTAGCCGCAGAACCGACAACCGCTGGGGTAAACGAGTTCTTGAGTGGAAACCGCGTCTCGGCAAACGTAATGTAGGACGCCCTCAGGCCAGGTGTGATGATTTGCGCAAGGTGGCTGGCAGGAGCTGGATGCCAGAAGCCGAAGATCGACCTAAGTGGCGGGCATTTGGAGAGGCCTATTTCCAGCAGTGGACTGCAATAGGCTAATGATGATGATGATGATACAATATACATATAAACCACTTGCTTTTAAAAAAACGTAGCGGTCAAATTTACCCACGTCATTTCGTTTATAAAGTAGTACTGATTTAAGCGCTGACCGCCGACGGCGCTCAAGTTCATACATTTTGACGGTCAGCGCCGATGTTTAGCGTACGATCAGCTTGACTCTAAAATCAGCCTAAATTCATTTGTTTATTTATTTAATTTAGACTGCCAGGGATTTTTACATTGGTAAATTACATATACAGAATGAAATTTTAACCACTTTCCAAAATTTTTATAGGCGTTCAGTATCGTATTTAGAGCCCATTAATGAAGTAAAAAATGTAAATCAAGCTTTCACCCAAAAATATTTATCGCAATATATTTTTCAATTTTCACGGGCCTAGGCCTGATAGGGTATAAAGAGAAAATCAAAAACTTATGAAAAGTATCGTAATAAATGAATAAGATGCGAATCGCGTAAAAAAGTGTTGCTAGGCAGCCGTATCAAAAATTTTAGATTTTTTGCGGACATTTGCGTGCTTTATCTTGACATTTTTGTTCTGAGCTATACCAAAAGAAAAAATACGTCATTTGTTTTTTGTCTCGTACCTAGATTGATATATTAAAATTTGGAAAGTGAAGTGTGAAGTGAAAATTTCACCCTGTATAATGTTTATAGGCGATACTTATAAAATGTAAAAATCTAAAATAAATTTGATGGGTTACTAGCTTCTTCGGTATTACAGCGGAAGGTCAGCGTCGAGAAGTTACGGATTTTGTCGAAGCCAGTCGTGATGCTCTTACTCCTAAGTTTTTTTTTAAATCAGATACAGCCTATAATCTTCCCATTGCAGGGAAAAGGCCTTCATGATTGAATTCAAGTTACAATAGCAACGATGGGTTCTGGCATAATCACCACGCTTGCCAAATCGACGACGAAGTGTCATGACCTCCTAACTGACATTTTGTAATTTGTAATTTTTTTCAAAAGATTTAAAATTGGGGGGCACGGTAGTGCCCCCGCCAAGTCGAGCGCGAACCAAACACTGCCGTACCATCCTTTACTGGCATGCACTAGCAAGACCAACAAACTGTATTTCGTAATATTTGGTGAGATATTGTGAAATTAAAAGAGCTCTTATGTTTATTACGCAAATTTTGCGTAAATTTTGCTATGACTTTTTATCACAGCAAAGACAGCAAAGAAGCTGACATCACATTGTGTGTTGCGTGTTTCTCCCTTCCAAGAAGTGCAGCATTTTTACAAAAAGCGACGCGATCAAAGGCGTCTTTGAGCCTAATTTGTATCTGGGAAACTATTCCAGCGCGCTACAGAGCACATAGGCCTTACTCTGCCACAAAACGTCTGTAAACTCGACTCTATCTGTTTTTCTCACTCATATCAATATCTTAGAATATCTGTAAGAGACAGACAGATACGTGTATATGGGTTTCGTGTTGCGAAGTAGGGCTTCAGACTTGAATCGCAAACGAGGTGTCGGAAACAACTTCAGAAGAACTTGAGGATGCTAATGAGCGATGTACGATGTTACTGCTTATTTTTGATTTTTACTGTGTGTTAGCAAGAAGTATGGCATGGTCCAGTTACTGTTGACATGTTTATCAGGTTACTGCTTATTTTTGATTTTTACTGTGTGTTTGCAAGAAGTACGCTTGGTCCAGTTGACATGTTTATCAGGATTTTGAAAGCCAACAATCAGACTTATTATAAAAAGCGATCTACGTCCTTCTCAAGAACATGAATCCCTGAATCAATCTTGAAATCTTTCATCTAAATCGTTTAAAAAAATCAAAGTTTCCCTACATAAATACTTTATAGGATATGTTATCAATTTAATTTCAATTATTATATCAGTAAGTATTTAAACTTGAAAAGTTATGTATATTCCCACCAAATACTTTTTTTTCCTTACCTACATAAACTCCATACCTCAGGGAGTAAAATAAGTTATTTAAGTAATATACTTTGGCTTCAGAACAATTTATGTGGTGTTGTTCACATTTATTTACCTGTATAATTTGTTTATCATTTTATTTGTTTAATAGGACTGACTTCGAGATTTTATTGTTCAAACAAAAAAACTTACTCAGATACTCCTGTTTATCCCTCGATCGTGAGTTATTCCAGACACAATTAAAATCAGTTAAAATCAGTTTTATTTCTGCAAATAGGCCCCTGGAGGCGCTTTTACACGTCCTAATATTTAACCTATCACTGCTTCGGGACAAATGTGGGCTAGTGCCGAGAAGAAGCAGCGCAAGAAACTCGGTCACTATTGTCAGCCTCTTTTTAAATAAACATGTTTACATAAGATATATGCCAGTGGGAGCTGATATAATTTAAAGCCAAACGTTCCTATCATTTATATAATCATCAATAGTGTAATAGCCCTTTTTCATTAAAACAACTTTGATATATGATTTGAATTTATTGGAATCAATTGTTATCGTGGCACCCGAGTGTCTCCTGGGGGTTGAGGGATTAACATCGGTTGATAAAAAACAAGTAAAACATAAACACAAAGTCAACATAGGGGCATAAGACGTGCAAACAGAAACCAATAAAATTGGATAAAACATGCATGATTTTCAATTAAAAACTGTTCTGCGGTGCATGCAGAGAGGACGAGGTTTAGTTCGTTTTTTCCCTGTCGTCTCTCTTGATATCTAATGACATTTATCGGAAATTGCATTCACATTCTCAACAAATTGCCACAGTGTATTACTGAACTATCTGTATATGTATATGAAATTAAATCGTATTTTATTGAATTTTCAATGGAAAAGGGTTAATCATCATCGTCTTCATCAACCTATATGTATAATTTCGCTGCTGAATAGAAATTTTTCCAGAATGAGGATTTAGCCTTAGCCGCCACTCATGGCGGCAAAGTTTTGTCAATGGCGGAGGCAGGATGCTGATGCCTGTCTCCTACCGGCAGTCCTCTAGTCTCCTCCTACCCAGAACATGGAAGAAGGTTAGAAAGGGGATATAGGCGGGGCAGGCGCGCCACAGAAGTTTTGAGCAAATGCTTGTAAGTGAGCGCTGTAATTGGTTACCAATAGGGTCGCGCGACGACAAAAGAATTCGCTTGATTGGCGTTATTTGAACTCGCTTGATTGGCGTTATTTGAATTCGCTTGATTGGCGTCATTTGAACTCGTTTATGTGTAGTGGGGATAAGCGGTGGCGTCGGTTCTCATACAAATGGCGCATGACAGCCTTCTTACCCTTTTTCAATGTTCTGTGCCTTCTACGATATCCATAGGAAGAGAAGAGGTAATGCTATTCCTTAACGTTAATTATCGTAGAGACTTATGTCATCAATTTATCCTAGCCCGCACCTTAGCCAAAACACTGACTATTTCATACCTAAAGATATAAATAACTAAAGATATAAATAACTAAAGATATAAATAATTTACTGCTGTGAATAACCTTTCATGAAACCTATTTTCACTTCCAATTTAAATAATATCGTGGGCACAATATACTCGTAGTAGTCAGAATCAACCGAGCAAAGCCGATATTATTACTCTGTTTCTTTCGTCTAGAGTTTTGTAAAGGAAATCTTATCATACGAATATATAGATTACATTAATAAAGCCTTGAATGTAGGTGGCTCGTACCGATCACAGGAAAATTCCATTTTCTGGCACATTAAACAGGTCAATCTGAAATCTTCACGACCGGGATAGTTTCGGTATGGTGATTAATGTTCAGACTGTGTAGCAGTATCAATGTACTTATATAGGGTAAACGAGAGCATCGAACTTATACGGCTATAGTACAGTTTTAGTACCCTTTCCGGTACATATTATCAGAAAACTAGATGTAGTGGAGCAATTTTGTGTTAAGCAGAATATTGTAGACTTAACGTTTCTTATTCCGACGACCTCCGTGTCGAAATGGCGTACACACAGGTTTTCAAGGTGTCGCCTGCTCTGAGCCTGTTTTTCTACATTTTCTCGGGTATGGGTGTTTGCGGTACGTCCGTTGTTTCTGGTTTCCAAAAAACGAGTGCTTTAAATAGTTATCCTAATTGGAATCAGAACAATGTATGTGATGTTGTCCACATTTATTGATTTATTATATTTTATTGGTTTTTTACCCGCGGCTTTGCCCGTGTGAACTTTATACCACGTCTGGCAGAAACCTGTGCCCCTACTCAAAGTATTAAATCGTCGTACTAAATTCCAACAAAATTTGTTCACTACTTTAGGTGTGAAAGTGTTAAAGACTGACAGACAAACCAAGACGCAAACAGAGTTACCTACTTTCGCATTTATAATAGTAGAAAGGATATTATTATTTTATTTTGATAGTTTTTCGATACTTTTAAGCAACATCACTATTTAACTTCCAACCATATTGGCGAGTTTTGACGAATTGAATTCACGTTATAATAACGTTTCGAATTTCACGCTTTATTGCGTTTAAACCTATTGAAATGGAAACACTTAATTTTAGCACATTTATTATGAAAATAACTAAAAAGAATATTCATCTGTTAAATGTTATTTAGTAGGTAAAATAATTTTCAAGTTGTTTATTTAATTAGCTACTATTATCTATACCTAATGTCGCACGGGCAGTGTTTGTGTATACGCATAGATACGTAGGTCTATGTGTGTTTGCAATCATTGTTTGTGTATATTTGTATTTATGTGTGTATTTATATATGTTTGTAAAAGTTGTAAGTTTTCACCCTTGCTGCTCATCATGGATTTACCGGTTGCTATTCATAGCTGTTTAATTTGTTAATTTGCTCTGTTCTGCTTACCAGCAGTAGCATGGTAAGCAGAACAGAGCAAATTAACAAATTAAACAGCTATGAATAGCAACCGGTAAATCCATGATGAGCAGCAAGGGTGAAAACTTACAACTTTTACAAACATACTGTCTACTTCACTTTGTGATATTTCGTGGTCAACTTTTATTAGCTATTCAAGATATCTTTCGTTCGATATGTAAAATTATGTAAGTATGCTGTTGTTGTCCCAAATATATAAAAATAAAAATAAAAATAAAAATAAAAATAAAATAACTGATGTCAGCTTCTTTAACCCCTCGATTGTAAGTATGATAATCCAGACACAATTAAAATCTATTGTTATCGCGACCGCCTGCGGTCTTATGATCCTGTAGGAGTTAAAGCTTTGTCATGTCATTTGTGTGTAATTATAAATTATAAACATAATATCGTTTTATTACTATTGTAAATTATGTCACATGTTTGAAAACTCGTATACTAATTAAGCGTGAAAAGGTTCAATCATACACCGATTCAATACCTGCAAAGTAAATAAGGTTGGTTATATTATAGCGACTAAGAAACAAATTAACGTACTTAATTAAGTGTTAGGTAAAAGCTATTTTAAGCAGAAGCCCGCCTATATTAATACACGTTTGTAAATATTATGCCAAAATCAATTTATACTATAACTAAATAAGAACTTATATCATTATTTTCACTACCCTGTTGTGTCGGCATATTAATAACTGCCAGCAATTCTATTCCATTGAGTGTCTATAAAGGCTACTTCAGGAAAACCTACAGAAAAAAACTGGCACTAGCTAAATTACGTAAATAATAGGGGTTAAAGTATGAAATTGCCGATTATTTTCCCACTTTTTATTTTGTTTATAGCTCTTAAGTATAGTCATATTATTGCGTAATTCTTTTTGTATTGTATCAAAAACTAAATAAAGTAACTTTTGACTAAAAAAAAATGCATGTCTAGTGCCTATTACTTCAAAGAAAGTCGTTGAAAAGACCCCTTACAATGTGTCAGCTGACCTTCTTGCTTCAATTAAGTATATATGTATTATATACTTTGATTTTCAGAAATTTAAATACTATAATGCGTAGCTTTATAACCATCTAACTTTCACCTTTAATTGCATCGAAAACGGTACAGGCGTTTTTAAAAAAAACTAAAAAATTGTTAGTATGGAAAAATGACTTTTCTTGATTTCGTCCATACAAAACGGCAATTTCATACTTTAACCCCTAATATTTACAGGTCACTAATAACACCTTCAACACATAATACGAGTACTAGTCCACTACGAGACACCTTACCCTCTTTAAAAGAAAAATATTGCCAATCACGGATTGGAAATCGCATTTTGGCCAATAGCAATCATAAGAACAACGCCCCGTTGGTCTAGTGGTTTGAATACCGGGCCAAGATCTCGGGGTCCCAGGTTCGATCCTCGGGTCGGGCAACAAAAAGTTTCGAATTTTCGAACGTTGCTCGGGCTTGTGATCACCAACCCGCATTTGGCAAGCGTGGTGATTATGCCAGTTCCCATCTTGTGTATCATCTGTGGTAACTTGAATTCAATGATTTTGACGACCATTTGGATCAGTGGTAGTTAACGCTGCTTCTGAGCCATGGGTCGCGGGTTCGATCCCCGCACAGTACAAATATTTGTGTGCATGAACATGTCTGTTTGTACTGGTCTGGGTGTTTTCTATCTATTATAAGTATGTATTTACAAAAAAAAAAGTATATAAGTAAGTTTATCGGTTGTCTAGTACCCCATACGACAGGGTACTTAATAGTACTTTAATTTGGGACTAGATGGCTCTGTGTGGCCCAGTGAGGCATGTCTTAAAATATTTATTTTTTTATTTTTTATTATTTTTTTATGATGGAGGCCTTTTCTCTGCAGTGGGATGATTATAGGCCGTCTTCTCCTGGCTGTACTTTTGTTCACGACACCCATAGAACTAGAAAGAAGGTGCTGTTCTGTTCAAAGCCAGCAACATATGTTTACACGTGTGACCATTCATCATCATCATCATCATCATATCAGCCGAATGACGCCCACTGCTGGGCATAGGCCTCCCCCAAGGATCTCCACAACGATCGGTCCTGTGCTGTCCGCATCCAGCGGCTTCCCGCGACCTTGATCAGATCGTCGGTCCACCTTGTAGGGGGCCTGCCCACGGAACGTCGTCCGGTACGCGGTCGCCATTCGAGAACCTTTCCGCCCCAACGGCCATCGGTTCTCCGCGCTATGTGTCCCGCCCACTGCCACTTCAACGATGCAATCCTTCGAGCGATGTCGGTTGTTTTAGTTCTCCTGCGGATCTCATCATTTCTGATTCGATCGAGTAGGGAAATACCAAGCATCGCTCTCTCCATTGCTCGCTGGGTGATCTTGAGCCTTCTTATGAGACCCATAGTAAACGACCACGTCTCACTCCCATAGGTCATTACTGGCAACACACACTGGTCAAAGACTTTCGTCTTGAGACACTGAGGTATTTCGGACGCGAATATATGCCGGAGCTTCCCGAACGCTGCCCATCCGAGTGTGACCATTCACGTATACAGTATTACATTATAAGCAAAATGTCGTGTGGGATACTCGTTCAAGGATGTATTCTAATGAATACTCGTGAACCCTTGACGATCTTCAAAGTCCTTCTAAGGAATCACAACTAAAACTCGTTACGTTACATTTAAATCTCATAGGGAATAAACACATTAGGTATCTATCAAAGGAAGCCCTAACGGAAAACTAAATTAACTACTAACTAAATATAAGGCAGGTACTGTGAGCGCTGAAAATAGCAGTGCTACGTAAACGTAACTTGGCAATTTAAGTTTTGAAAACTATTGAGAAGTTTTGCTAGTTAAACGTTAGTTAAACGAGGGTACAGCCCCAGAGGCTTTCCGGACCTCGTGTGAGGCTCAAACGATAAACCAAGTTACAATGCGAAAGAAATGAGACTTTGTCCTTTAAAATCAAGATTGTGCGAGCGTTAAAACCTCGAAGTGCGGATTATATATAATGAAACTTTATCTAGTCCTAAAAATGTCGTTTGTCTTCTGAATAACAGATATTAAAATCAATTTGTATTATCAGAGATAAGCATCTTGTGTTTTCAAAGATTTTTGAAAATTAATTTTGGCAATTAATACAAAAAACAGTGTTACGCTAATTTCTTCATACCTACACAAAAAAAATCAAAGCAGATAAATTTATCAATTTTTATCTGAGACTTGTAACAACAAAAATTTGCAAATATTAATTTATCAACGAAATCACATCAGGGACACGAGGTATTTGACATGAGTATGAATTTCCAGCAAAAATGTCTAGCCATATGTGTAGGCCACTGTTAATTGTAAATTTTGTATCGATGGGTGGTGGATAAATTACGGTTAAAAATATTTTATTTTTAAGTCTTTTTCTCGTCTGGTATCAAACCTTTTATGTGACTTGTATTCACGACTTATATCTTGCGACAAAACCCGGAACCAACGACTGTGCTTTCGGCACAACTGGACCCCTTCCACACTCAAGCCAATAAAAATCGTTTATTGAAATCGAACCTGGGTGGCAGGCGGACTTATACACTAACTGGGTCTCCAGTTTTCTAGAAGAAATTTAAAGATTTATCACACATAGGCAATAATACTACACTTTAATTTCCTTTTTGACAATGGAAACTTAAAAACTGTCAATTCAGGCAAAAACCCTGAACCAGATTATCACTATCATGAACCTATAAATCAGTTAGATTTTTTCTTGTAACCTAACTAAATTGATCACCGTTCAACACCTGTACACATAGGACAAGCATAGGAGCTTTTAGTGCTAATTTTAGCAATTTCGGTTAGTTAAGCCAGCCCCAAGCGAACTTACCTACGCTTATACCCGCGCTGCGGCTTTCGAAGGCTAATTGCACTTCTATATGGAGTTGTTTCTTACTATTTGAATTTATGTTACCTACTTACAATGGTATAGTTACTAATAATTTATGTTACCTACTTACAATGGTATAGTTACTAATAATTTATGTTACCTACTTACAATGGTATAGTCAGATTTTTATTTATTGGAAATCACGAATTGTACGAGTAATATAGGATTTTAAGCTTTTAAGGTTAGTGGTTAGGTGTTCCGCTTTCTACGCCCCAAGAACCTCAGGTTTGATTCCCGGTAGAGTCAATTTTAAATTGAAACAATATTTTTTAAATACGTCATAATATGATATTCAAGCAATTTAATTGCAATTATAATATCAGTAATTATTAATCTTGAAAAATAATGTCTCAGGCGGAACTCGAATCCGCATCTCCTCGCATACGGAGGAGATGCGAGGAGATGTGGGTTCAAGTACCACCTGAGACATAATTTTTCTAGTTTAAATACGGATCTTTTTTAAATTAACTTGGGTCTGTAAGGCATATAAGGCATGTCATGCTTCTGAAGGCACGTTAAGGTCTGTTATAGGCGGCTTGCAAATCTCTGACATCAGAGGCCTTACTCCGCAACACAATCTCCGAATTTACAAATCCATCTGTCCCTCTCACTCATACCGATGTCTTAAAGTATCTGAAAGAGACAGATATATCCGTAATCACGAGCTTCGTGTTGCAGGGAACAATACAGGATGAAATTTTAACCACCTTCCAAATTTTAATATAACAATCTACGAGACAAAAAAAAGACGTATTTTTTTCTTTTGGTATAGCCCAGTACAAAAATGTCACGGTACCTCGAAAAAAATAATAATAATAATGAAATATATTTATTTAGCACAAAACATAACAGTATAATACATATGAATCGATAACTGCCTACGCTAGATAAAACCTGTATCGTAGGCAATAAAATACTTCCAATGTCATAGATTGGACTGCGTTACAAAACAATGGTACAAAAACGTTAAAGAAAATAAGGGGGAAAAAAAGGAAATTTTTATTACATCATCTAAAAATTGATTTTCTATGGTAGAACTTAATTAAAAATGGTAAGTTATAATTACTTTTGAATAAACAATAGTGCCTCGGTTTCGTTATAATCTAGATTTAGTACATAATATCCGCCAAAAATCTAAAATTGTTGATTTGGCCTCCTTGCAACACTTTTTTTACGCGATGCGCATCTCATTCATTTATTACGATACTATTCATATGTAGTTGATTTTCCATTAGTATACTCGTACTTTCACAGGCTTAGGACCACAAAGTTGAAAACTATGTTGCGAAGAATATTATCGGTTGAAAACTTGACTTACATTTTTCGTCCTTAAATTGGCTCTAAATACGATATCTAACGCCTATAAATCCTCAATATTCTTTTAAAGTAACATAGTTGGTACTGTAAATACTATCCTACATAATATTTGCATTCGTAAATAAATAATAAATAAATAAATAAATATTTAAGACATGCCACACTGGGCCACACAGAGCCATCTAGCCCCAAATTAAGGTACTATTAAGTACCCTGTCGTATGGGGTACTTATAATACATAGAAAACACCCAGACCAGTACAAACAGACATGTTCGTGCACACAAATATTTGTACTGTGCGGGGATCGAACCCGCGAACCATGGCTCAGAAGCAGCGTTAACTACCGCTGATCCAAATGGTCGTCTACCCAGACTTAGATAAACACAAAGTATTCAATCATAGAAATTCAAAGTAAATAATAGAATTGCGTTATCCTTTGATCTCTCTTAACAAATATTGACTTACAGAAAAAACAAACTAAAGAACTGGTTAGTCCAGCGACATGTTATTATTATAGTGAAATATCACAAGCACATATTATTACAATCAATAATCTCGAGAAACAAAATAATAAAAAATCAAGCTCTCACAATAATAGAATTTTAATATACTGTTATTTTGTGTTTTTATTATTTTATATGATAAAATACCTTGAATAAAAACTAAGATTGCCTAAGTTGGAATTTGAAACCACAACCTTTTGCTAACCTGGACTGGGAGACGGTTCAAATCAATTGAATTTTGAAATTGCTTAAAAACAGTTTCAATACTTTTCATTAAACATATTTTGTTTAAAATTAAATTATCTTTTTAGTTAGTTTAGTTTTTGTAGCTACGTATCAAATGATTTATGCTGTAGCAAAATTCATCGTAGCAGCGATACCGTAGCATATTCGTAGCAGCATGCCAATGTGACTGTGAGAGCCCAATCATTGAACGTAGCAGCTGTGTTCGTACGGTCAACATCAAAAGACGCTGATCGCTATAGTGTTAAATAACATTTTATCTGATCCCCTTAGAAATATCTTGCAAACCAACCAATCTGTTACTTTGAAATGGAACTAAATTGCTCAGTTTTTATGATGCTTACAATACGAGTACTTATTAATTTATATACTTTATTTGATATTTTAGCAACTTAATTGCACTTATAATATCAGTATATAAACTTGAAAAATTTACTCATTTACTACTAAACTTTTGATGAACACTAAGGTGTTAATCACACAAACACAGGAAACTAAATGTAATTGAAGGATATTTTCAAAAATATGTCCTCATAAAAATAAATTTTTAACAATCCAAAAATTCTTCATCTTCGTCATTACAGCGATGTTCATTAAATATTGAATTCAAAGTTTTTAAAACAACAATCTTTTAAAATTTTTTCATATTCATAATTATATCGAACCTGTGAGAGTAATAAAGTAAATTTCAGCCTTTATATTTTTTCTCTGTAATTAAGAGTGCGTATCTACATTTGATTACTCGTAAAATATTTCAGGGTAATCTTAGTAATTATGTGTTTTTATGAGATACTATTTTATGTATTTTTTTATGTCACTGCTGACTTAATTACAGAGGCTTGGACGTATCTACCTAGCGTTCTGAAACATTTTAATGACTAAAATTATTTTGAAAGGGCTTGTTGTCTTTTCAAAACTGGAAATATATTTAATATTAGTATATAAACTTACTAAGCAAGGTAGGTATCACCGTGTAAAAAAGGTACTAGATTCGACATCAAAATAGAACAAAACGATTAATGTGTTTAATCGAGACACTTATACTGAGACTCTACTGACCGTCTACCTGTATTTCTGTCCACCAGGCTGTATTTTATAAACCACAACAGCTAGATAGTTGAAATTTTCTAGATCTAGCTGTAATTTTTACAACTAATGTATTTCTTTTGCCGCCCTAAAAACATAATAAAACAAGTCATTAGCGTGGCTCTCATATAACAATCATGATACTTTCACACTTGAAATATTATCGCTGTCCTCTGTGTACTCGCACTTGGCCGGTATTTTGAGTACAGTATTTTAAACATGAAATAACTGAGCAATATTAAGCATCGACTCAGAATTTATGGCCCATTTCACGAATTTCATTTGTAAAATTTTAGTAAAAAACCTTAATTTAACAACTTAATGGTGTAAATATTTGAAATATACATGCATCTAACCTTTTCTTGCATAACAATTCAAGCGTGTGTCTAGGACATGTCGCGTATTAGTTCCGCTTCTGGAATACAGAATGTCACCCGCAGTATGCAATGTTTACGGGAGCAAGGATTTCATGGAAATTTAAAAACAATTTTATATCACAGGTAAAAATACCCTTTGGGTTAAATTTTAGGTTTATATCTTTTGAAACTAGCATCGCTCCTTTTCTTCCTATAACATGAGTGTCGTGAGAGGCGACTAAAGGAGAATGTCCAGAAGATGGGTAGCAGTGTCTTCCTTCCCCATCAACTAAACGGTCAATCCAACCCGCCTCCAAGCGTGGTAATTATGGATCTCCTTTGGAGAGTCCTGTGTGATAAGCTTAAAAGGATATTCCTTACCAAGCCCTTAAAGGATCATTTATCAACCAAAGACTAACAAGAAGTTTGTCAGTCAGTTATGTTATTTAATTATTGATGATTGCCTTGAATCTTTTTCTTTTATAAAGGATAAGGCTAAAACGAAATTAATTAATTAATTTGATGACTAAAATATATAATAAATAAATTATGCATAAGCACTCTCCTCAAACAGGTGGTTTGTGAAACACGACAATTTTTTTTTAATATATATGTCAAAGTAGAGACAAGAGTTACCTATTTAGAAGCGTCTGCGATCGTTTTGTATGTATTTCTGTGTGTGTGCTTATTAGTAATGAATTAGTTACCAATCTGAAACTAGACCAAATACCTTCAAGCTAATTTAAAATCAAAATTTATTACTAAAGCGCGTGTACTATTATATAGTACACGCGACCATGTCAGCATCAATACTGTTTTATCTCCTAGAGAAATTATATTCCCAATTATATCGTGTTTCATAGAAATAGTTGCCTTACACGTTACATTATTTTCTTCTTCCTTCTATCTATTAATAGATCAAATGCTGCGGTGAACATCTAATGGTTTTCCTCTTCCTCATTAGAGCCACTAGGGAAATATGTAGCGGTGTACACTGATCCGTTTTATAAAGAAACTATTGCATATGGGAATTTCCTGGATCGTTTCTACGTTAGTGAAAATGTTTAATATTTTCCTATATATATAAATAATATACAACCAACTTCTACTAGCATCGTATGTAAAGACAAGAATTCAACTGTTAAGTTATGATTTGTGTGATTTGCTTGTCATTTAGACGCCTTATTATTACTTTATTTATTTCAGAAACATGTTTCCATACATTGCTTGCTTTTAACACTAAATTAAAATATTAAATTTAAAATAATGCAATTATAAATACAAATAAATCAGATCATAAATAGGAATAGGAATTGGAAAAAAAAATTAGGACAATTATTAAAATTCAAGTAATAGTTACTCCAAAACTGACCAGTGCGCGAGGATAGGGTTGCCTATCCTCTCTGCGAACATCCTCAGGAAGGTATTGGAGCTGTCCCACACTCGCTCCCACAGGGTGGCTACTCGCTTGCGCAGAACAGCCTGGAAACCGTCGGTGTAGCAGTTAGCGAACATTTCCGAGGCACTGAAGCAACATTTATGCAACTTATTTTCCGGAAAAAAAATAGTTTTCGTAAATCTGGTCAACAGTTAATTAAGTGTAATGCAGATAGTTGGCGTGACAATAATTTAATCCTCAGTAAAATAAGCACGAGTAAGGAGTTACCACACATAAGCGCCATGGGGTACACCCGTGACACCCAAACAAAATAATTTTAACTGTCTAGCTCCTCGGCAGTTAAAAGTTAGAACTGGTAGATTTTCTCATTTAAATTTAAATACCTTAAATTAAATTATTTTAAATCAGTTTAAACAATTTTATTTCTTCAAATAGCCTAATTAAGGCGTTTTACTTTTAAACTACAAGTACCAGAATAAGTGATAAAACACATTTATAAACGCTGCCATAAAACAGGCTCAGAATCATATCAGTTTTATCATCATCATCATCATCATCAGCCTATCACAGTCCACTGCTGAACATAGGCCTCTCCAATTGCACGCCACTTAGGTCGATCCTCGGCTTCTCGCATCCAGCTCCTGCCAGCCACCTTGCGCAAATCATCACTCCACCTGGCCTGAGCGTCCTACAGTACGTTTGCCGAGACGCGGTCTTCACTCAAGAACTCGTTTACCCCAGCGGTTGTCGGTTTTGCGGCTAATATGGCCAGCCCACTGCCACTTCAGCTTTCTTATCCGGTGGGCTATGTCGGTAACTTTAGTTCTCTGCCGGATCACCTCATTTCTGATTTTATCCCTAAGAGAAACTCCGAGCATAGCTCTTTCCATAGCCCGCTGAGCAACTTTGAACTTGTGGACTAGCCGTACCGTCAGTGTCCACGTTTCGGCTACGTATGTCATGACGGGTAGGACGCACTGATTGAAGACTTTCGTCTTATGGCATTGTGGGATCGACGATGAGAAGACTCGACGTAGTTTCCCAATCCCAATCAGTTTTATGGTTATAACAAAAGGAGAATGTAAAGCAAGTATTAACATATTTTACTTTTTATTTTCTTCTGTCAAGTTACTTTTAATGGTTTAGGGCTTGAACCGACAACATTTCGTATAAATATTAAAGTAGCTTGAGAGACTATGTGTCCTTGCAAAGACAACCTGAGAATAACTTATGGACTTGCCTTCCGAAACCGTCGTATTTTTACTGCCGTATCCTCCCAAGAAGTATATAGGTCAGATCCGAAGGTGTGGACGTTTTTAGGGCTTTTAATAGTGTTGTCAATGAAAAACTGTGTTTAATCAAGTTTCTAGCATAAATTTAAAATATAATTCCTGCAAAAACAGTTTTCAATACCATAAGTGGGATTTGAACCCACAGTCTACCGTTTAACGGGGAACTACTATGAGTTAGCTACCAAAGCACGTTTGTGGTGACATAATTATTTAAGGTTTCACGCTTAGACATAACTAAGTCGTAACATAGGGAAAGAAATATACTTCCCTATGGTCGTAATAAGAAATATGGGTAATTTAATTTAGTGTTGTCAAGTAACAGATATGTTAGACAAGTAATTTCAAAGAAGCTATCAATAAGTCTCAGTACCTGTTAACAAACTGTCAGTGCTAAATAGCGGTTTGCGAACTATGATACAAAATAAATCGGGCGCAATTAAAATTTCGAAAGATTTTAATATTTTACGGGTATTGATAACTAAATTATGGATTTATTAAACCAGTTATTATGTATGAGATACAAAAATTTCATGGGGTTCATTGGATCACTAAATAACAAAACCAAGACTACCTTCCACATTATGGAAATACAATCAAATCTATAGGTACCTTATTAATAGCAAATACTAAACCCGGAAACTTATAGAAACTGCAAAAACTAGGACATTTGTTTATGGGAAATTGTATTCGTGTTTTTAACAAACTACCATTGGGTATTGCTACACTCCCTGTACCTACATAAACTTAAATCGTATGTATTTTAATGAAAAAGGCAATAATGGAAAATTCGACTATTAATCATTATTTAAATGATAGGAATGTAGATATTACATAATCTTAGCTCGTACTTGCTTAAACCTTTTGTAAAAATGTAATTAAAAAGTTGCTGACAACAGTGACCGAGCTTCTTGCGCTGCTTTTTCTCGGCACTAGCCCAGACTTGTCCCGAAGCAGTGGTAGGTTTAAATATTTGGACGTGTAAAAGCACCTCCTGGGGCCTATTTGCAGATTTAAACTGTTTTTTCTGATTTACTGACTTTTAAACTTGATCCTAGATGAAAAACCCTAAATAAAAGCATAAGACTATTAGATTTATCCAAATTATGCCATAGTGTCCAGCCAAAAATAGAAGCACTACTCCTTTTCGGTTCACTGCAAGAAAATCTTCCGTTTGGAGAACCTACATAAAAGCTTTTAAACATAAAGATTAAATTGAAAAACTATTGCACCTATTATTGGCTAACTTGAATTCAATGATGGAGACTTTGCCCTACAGTAGGATGATTATATATTAAGTTGTCACTTTACTTTTTTACTTTTAAATTAATTATTTTATAGGCTATTCCTAAAATAAAAATTTTGAATTTTGATTTGTTTTTTTATTGTTTGTTATTTTATTCAAGTCTCATAACAACCACTATGCACATCACTAGTCGTAATTCTCTCTACCGCATGTAAATAACCGAAAACAGTGTTGTACGCGCGTCACGTAAGCTGACACTCTATCGGCTTTGCACCTTCGGGACAGCCTACAAAAAATATGACCGCGCGGCCATCTCTAAATATAAGGACGAATGTACACTTGAGAAATTAGATTCTAGAATGTGCACAAGTAGATCCTACTAATTTCAAGTTGCTACTTTAGCTACTAGTACCTGTTTATTAATTTCAATGGCAAAATGTTTGATCAGTTATTGTAGCATGAAGTTTTTGTAAATTTTAATTATTATCGAAGCTTATTTTATTATTGAAGACATTTCCTAGATCAGCTTGGGTGTTTCAGTTTCATAGACTGTTGTGTTTGGTGAAAATCTATGAAACCACTAAATTAATACGCGTAAAATCTGATATAATCCTATTCTCAGAATTTCCGAGGTACACAAAAAAATAAATAATTTATCAAGCTGTTTCGGCGAAGTTTGGTGGAACTAATACTTTGGCATGAGAATTTAATATAGGTATTCAATGCCTTTGGTTGCACTATTGCAATCATTGAACACCTAATACCTATTTACAATTATGGAATATTGTTTAACTGATACTCAGAAGTCAAATCTCTGATATCCAGAATTCTTTTATCGGTGGTTTAATTTTTCACTGCTTCAAATTGCTGTAGAAATATGGCTTTTAGTATAATTTAACAACTTCACGCGTACTACAGTACGTACAGTTATATCAAACTGGTCTTGATGAACAAAGGACGGACTACAAGGTTTTTGAGGTACAGAACCAAAAAAAGAGTTTCTATTAAATACTCTAATACACTGTTGATAGTAATGTTACTAAAAAAACCTGCGACTAGGTACTAAGAATACTACAAAAATATTGTATACACACACCTTTAGGCTTCCAAATTGAATCGAGATACTTCTAACAAAATATCTGAGTGGGTAATTTATATTCAGAGGAAAAAAATGTGCTACTTAAAGGGTGCAGTATGTTTCCAGCGATACAAAGTCCTCTCTAGACGGTTGATAAGAGTTTTGATGGAATACGCCAAGTTCGTTTGTGTAATGTACTAAACCGCTAGCTCGGGAGTCATCTGCCTTAATGTTGCTTCTTATTTAAAATTATGTTGGTAGGTACTTTAAAAAAATTAGACGTTGTTTAACGTAATGATATAATTTTTATTTTTGTTTAGTTGATTTTTTTTGAAGCGCTCATAGCCCAATGCTTCATTGTGATCAGTTTCTGTCACGAATGTTAAGCAACGATGGCAACGGTCACTAATTGGATGGGTGACCGTTTGTGGCATCATACCTTGAGCGCTTCCGTGCTTCGGAGGGCACGTTAAGTCGTCGGTCCCGGCTGTTGTCACAAGATAACAGTCGTTAAGCCCTGTTGGAGGCCTTCGGGCGGCTTGAGAAACGTCTAACGGCGGGGTGATGTTGCCACAGCGTCGCCCCTGCCGTCCACCAACCCGCACTAGGCCAGCGTGGTGGTACTAAGGCCTTAAGCCCTCTCCTTAAGAAGGAGAGAGACCCTTGCTCAACAGTGAGCGAAAATGGGTTGTTACTTTACTTTACTTTTAGTTGTTTAATTAAATACCTCACCAAGATGGCGCAGGTCACCATCTTCATCGGTCAGTAAAAGTTTCGAATTTTCCAACATTTCTCGGGTTTGTGATCACTGAATTGCATTTGGCTAGCGTGATGATTATGCCTGTACACATTATTGCTTGGTAACTTGAATTTATGATGGAGGCCTTTGATGGTGACGACATAAGCCGCAGACGAAAAACAGTAAGGTGTAATTCCCGTTTCATTTCTCCATTTCAAAGCTAACCAACGTGAAAAGCAGTTAAACAGAGTGTAAAACTAGTAATATAATTCCAATGGTTCGCTTTAGACACGAAACTCAAAGAAGACTTACTTGAATAACCCTGTATCAAGTTATTACTTTCAGTGAACTAACATATACGAGAGAATTACTGAAAGTTTTATTCATTTGAAATGAAGTTTTAAAACGGTTTTTCCATTTCTATTTACATTTAATATTCACTTTCCATCCATTTAATATTAACTTTCCATCTTTCACGAGTTGCTAATTAGCTTCGAGTCTTTAATCACGTTAATTTTTATATCATTGAATACGTATTTCACATTACTCTTTTCATATTTTCGTCTCGGTAATTTAATTAGTGCTGAAATGAACTCTGTTTTTATAGTGTTGCCTATTGACTATCGTCTGTCGATAGACGATCTCATTCTTTTCGTTTTACTGTCTCTTTAAGGACAGTCTGGTAAAGTTGTAGAACTATCGATAGTTTGGCTATCGACAGTTAACCTCGAAAACTAGTTACAATATCGATAGTATCGATATTATGGAATCAATAAATACTATCATTACTATCGGTAGTACTATGAAGTAATAGTATCAATACTATCTATAAAATAGTTCCGAAGCAATATAATGGTCTTCAATAGTATCAATACTATCGCTAATATCGATATATCTATTGCGTTGCTTCGTCTCAGCACTAGCCCACATTTGTCCTGAAGCAATGGTAGGTTTTAAAATAAAACTGATTTTACTATTGAAATGACGTCAGCTATCGATGGATTATCGAAAGACTATCGAAAGTGGACTATCGAGTGGCAACTCTACTGGTCAGTGTTTTCAAAGTTGTCTATTACATTTCTGTGATGTTACTTGCTTATACGACTTCCATTTTATGAATGAAACCAGGAAAAACGCCTTTGAGCCTTCCAAAGCACAAGTATACCCCACTCCAAACCAAAATCTATTCAAGAAAGATTGTTTGCTAATGACGTGACCGGAAATTGAACCCGGAAAACTTACGTTGTGATCAGTGATATTTCGCAAGTTTACGTTGCCAGGTTTGATTCCCAATCGTTACCTCTACACCAGCCGTGTCGTCCGTCATCAATAGATGTTAATAGACAACAAAATAAAAACGTGACATGCTCCATTAGGGCTTAGAGCTTTTGCATTTTTCTAATAGTATTTCTGATTGACTATCGACTTCTATATGGTAATTAAGCAAGTAATTATTTGATATATTTTATATAGTAAAATATTTCAAATAAATACTTGCTTAATTACTATTTTATTTTGTTGTTGATGCAATAATTCTCATGTACTTAAATAAAGATAACCTTACTGAACGTTTTTAGATCTTAGAAGAAACTATAATCCGAAGCTCTATTTTGAACTACCTGCCCATCTACACCGACAAGTGATTGAACCAGGAACCCTTGATTACAAGGCGGACAGTAGCACCACTACACCAACGTCGTCTTTAATGCTTATCTCTTCTGCTGTCAATCTCCTTCAGCATGCATATTATGTATCGATAAAGTATGATTTCGACAACAATATCTCACATATGGCTTTGATATTTTGCAACATTTCGCTCTCAGAAAATCAACGTTATAATGCAAAATTCAAATTAAATCCGCTACTGTGCGGTAATAATATGTACTTAGATGGTATCTTAGTTAGTCTATTTTAACTCTATGATACAATTGGCAAACTTGGCAACTGGCTAAGTGGGAACGAATAAATGTTTATAGCTACGTACTTGAATAAGTTTATGGAAGCGCTTGGTTTCGAGATAGCTTAACCATATTGTTGCTATTGGATTAGAAACAGTTTCATTAGACTCCAGTGCTGCAGTGCGATATGAAAGCATATGAATGCTTGTACATAGCGTTTTAGTGTCAAACTTAAAAATTGTACACATACGAATAAGGCTAGCAAATTGTTTTAACGGAGAAAGTTATGTTGATCGCCCAAATGTGAATAGACAAAATACCATGTTTTTATAGTTTTTTTTTTTAAACGACGCCTCCGAAATACCTGTAGTTTTATTTATGCGGATGACACAATGTGACGAATATGGTGAATGTCATATTGTTAATAACTGCATACATAAATAACTATTAATAAAAGTATCTTAGCCACAGAGATCTTAGCACACATAGTATAAAATACTAAGACACCAAACAACGATTAAGTAATGAAATGTTAGATTTAAGATGAAAATACGAACTTTGTTACTTGTATCGGCAGTTTAGATCCTTAAATAATTTTGCTAATAATTATCCTTAACAGCGTTCTAGGTACCTTCACTGCACTACCAGCACCTCCGCCCGGGCTTTCTTAAAGTATGCAATACTGATAAAGCCAATTACTAAAAAAATATTTTGACATAAGGCTTTCTTATACTAATGATAAATTGCTCGTATTGGTAGGGACAGTACACTAAAACCGGTATTAATGAACAGACTTTTATAGCAAAATCATTGTTAATTTATTATATCTTGTTATAAATTTTGACACAGTTTTCCGCCATGCTACTGCCCTAACCATTGAGGTACCAAATGCTTATTTACATCCTCTTTATCATCTTTAAGCCAGCTAGTAAATTTCAACCTCACTTAAATTACATATTTCTTAAGCTCAGCTACAAAGTCTGTCCAATTATGAATGCTCTAAGAACGCTCGCGTGTAATTGAAGAAGTACGAGTAACGAAGAGAGATCTCTAACAAAATTTAATTTATAGCAACAGAAAGCAATGCGAGTTCTAAGTCCGTTGATTCAAGAAAAGTCTAATTAGCATTGAGTTATTAATAAACAAAACTTTTTACATCTAAAACACTTTTTTTTACTTGCAAGCACTACTGGCTTAATTCATTTGAAAAAACAAAACATTATTTTGCTCATTGGTACCGTGGGTATGAGATATTGCCTTGTGCTAGACTGAACTTGTGTTCTATTGATTAAATAAAAACTATCAAATCTGTACAAATTTGTATACACTTTTATATAGTTCAAAGATCGAATCCCGCAGTTATTTTCAAGTTTTTACCCATTTAATTACTAATGTACAGTTTTTAGTTTTGTATGTTTGCATTATAAGTCGGTATTATTTGACAAATTTCATAGACATACGAAACAAATGGACAAACGGACAACAAACTTATTTTATAAGGGTTCCGTTTTTTTCTGTAGTGTTACGAAACCCTAAAATAGTTTACTTCGATAGGGACAGAGTTAAATATAGCGTCACAGAATAGCTTTTTGTATAACGTGGATAAGATAGGACAGTGTAAGAAATTTTCCTTTTCGCATTAAATTAAATTATTAATTATATAAACTATTTTAATAAACTATAAGAGATTTTTAAGCATAAAGCTTAAATAACTGAGGAGAAATACATTACAATCACCTGAAAGCACGTTATTGGCCATCGCAAAATTATGGATAATTATGATTTTTCTTCGTAAATATCTATAAATTGTTCCCAAGGTTAAGTACATACTAAATTGAAGCTTGGTAGTCCTTAGAGGCAGCGTTTTAGATAAACAAAACCTCGCAAGGTCTAAGTGAGTATCATGTTGTGGAGGCTTGTCAAACCTCTAGCAATCCTACGTAAATCCTCGGATTGATTGAATACGTAATTTTCCCGTTTAAAAAAAAGTCCCTACCGAATTTTCCCTGATCAGTTTCCATCTAAACCGAGTAGGTAGTTATTATATGTAGATAATAAAATAATTACGATTGAAGATTTTCTGCGCTTATCTTAAGATTTTTTCCTTCGGGGATAGAAAAATATGTTACAGATTCTGGAGGAACGCCAGCCGTGATTTATTCAAAATGAGCCCGGGGACCATTTAGTTTTTTTCTCTGATCTGCCTTTGTAAGTTAGCTACGGAAAATACAAATAGTTTACATTATATTTGCCAGATGGATCAATTTCGAAAATTATTTTTATGTCCTAAGTTTAAGCCCAGATGGAATGGCTGTAACCTGCTTTGGAAGGAATGTTATTCTATCGCAAGATGAAGACAGATTAGAGGTCTGTAAAGCGGCTTAAAAAACTCCGGAACCATACAGAAAATTTATGATTTTCTTACAAGAACAACAAGAACTGGAGTCGTTTGCCTACAAATTCTTTTAGATCTGTAATCGTTTGTGAAATAGACTTCACAAACGATTACAGATCTATTTTATACAATATTTTTTGTCCTCATTTAGAATCTGGTTTGAAACAAAATCCAGTCCAAAAATTACTATTCCAATAAAAAATGCTAGTACAGCCAAAAATGTTAAGATAACTATTTATAGAGTATATTAATGTATCAAATAATAATTAATATGTTTAGAAAAAATCCATTATATTTAAATATATTCAATTCAAAGATGAGAAATAATGATAACCTCAAATGTAATTTAATCTGTACTAATGATTAATATTAATGAAATTAAAAGTACATTTAATTTAGGAGACCAAATTACCTACCAGACATTACTGCATAAAAGAAGAAGAAGGTTAATTCTAAATTATTTAAATTCTTTTCCTTGGGATTAAAGCAAATGTCAAGGTAATTCTTGATTAAGTTGAATTAGGGTTAACTGGGAACACGTGCGTTCTAGTACACTGAATATAGGCCTCACCAAAAGGAGAAATTCATCTTAATCGCCACTCTTGGCATGTAGGTTTGACATCGCAATGGTAAAGAAATGCCACTGCTGGCGGCTTCTTCTAGCTGTTCTCATTCAGTTGCTTCTTCTTATAACCGTAGGACAAAAAATGTTAGTGCTTTTATATTCAAGGCCAATACCCGCCACACGAAAATTTGTAAAAATCAGTTTTATTTCTGCAATTAGGCCCCAGGAGGCGCTTTTACACGTCCCAATATTTAAACCTGTGGCGAACCACCATCATCACCACAAACCTACCATAATATTATAAGAGTTGATTGATATGAGGTTTATACCATGTTGCCGTTGCGCCATGACTACGGACGGTATTTGGTATAATCCCCGTAAATATGGAATACATACATACATACATACACTCACGCCTTTTTCCCGGAGGGGTAGGCAGAGACCACATCTTTCCACTTGCTACGATCCTTACAGACTACTTTCGCTTCATCCACATTCATTAATCTTTTCATCACGCTCGCCGGTTTAGGGTACTCTTGACCTGACCTTTCTTAAATATGGAATGAGAGTTTCAATCAGTATACTTCCACATTATATATCACAGTTGTTGCCAAAACTTATATTTCCTCTTCTTTTCAGGTGTAACCAGCCTCCGCGACGTGAAACTTGTAGTCCATCCATCAACAGTCGTCCGGGGAGGAACAGCGGCCCTCATCTGTTTAAGGGACATGCAAGGCGCCCCTTTGTACTCCGTCAAGTGGTACAGAGGAAACCACGAGTTCTACAGATACACGCCATTAGACGACAGACCTACGCAAGTGTTTGGGCTGCCAGGAATAACTGTCGATGTGAGTATAATACTCTTAGTCTTTAGTAAGATATTACTTAATATTATAAATGCGATTACATTTGCTAGTGCTTTTCAATCTTAGGTCTTCATCAATCTTACTGATTTATATAGCGTGGCGGTTGTGCCAAAATCTTTGTAGTGAAATGATGGGAATGATGAAATACGTTTCATTTTATACGTACGTACCGTAGTTAAGTTCCTATACTTGTGAAGTTTATTAGAAATAACACGCTCTAAATAACTTCACTGGCATAAAAATAAAGTATCACAAGCATAAAAATAAACTTACTTTTATTATTGTTATTTTAAGAGTAGATCATCAATAGATACAAAAAAAACAATTAAAAACGATCCGTGTAGGAACAGTTTGAATAAGGTAAAAATTGCCCTGGAGAGCAAAGGATATCTTTTCTTCTCAAAGCCAGGTAGAAAGCGAGCTACATCCACTGACTATTCCCCTGGGCAATAACGCTCGGGGCGTTAGCTCATAGCTCCGGCTCTTCACTCCTCAATGCTCTGAGTGGAACCGGTGGAGTCCGCTATTTCGTAGACGAGTCCCTATAATTTCATAATGCATTTAGTAAGCCTTCATGCATTCCGCAGCCCTAAAATAAAGCAACCTCGAACAGACTGATATGGTGAATCTATGAAGGTTCTTCATTTTGACATCAGAATCCTAAAAAAAGTGAAGACTGCCTAATTCTTATATTTAACACTCACATTAACTTTTCCATATTCTCTCTTCGAGAATAATTATTCCCTATGTCGTAAAGATAATTCATGTGTAAGTAATGTATGAATGCTGCAATACGATCGTAATTCTTACATTAAGTGGGAAAATACGGTTCAACATATGATTTTTATTTGATTAAGCTTTCAAGTGTATCATTTTTGTTGATTAAATCATTATAAACCCATGTTAGACCGATAATAGGTTATGGGCCTCATCAAAATAAGGATTATGCCATTATGTGCCACGCCTAGCACTCGAAGTTCGGCCAAGAGTTGAGAACAGACGCTGCTGTACATCTTTTTCTGACGGCATTTCTTTAATCGACTCTTATGACCCCCATAGTACGAGATGAACAACATACCATTTTTGCGTATTCATATGTGAAAATCCGTTTAGCACGCAAGGGGGTTCAACTTCTTAATTTTTTCGAGCCCAGAATAGTATAGTTCCTTTGGCAGGTATGTTAAACCAGGTGGTCTTCTGTGGCAAGATGGATGTCGTATAAATTAATAAATAGGTAAATAAAAGCATTTATTTCGAACAATTGTTGGTGGTACAGTTCATAGTGGATTAAAAACAAATGTTAAATTTATGGAATAAAAAAAACTGTTGGCAGAGGTGATCAAAATAGAAGTCCAAAAAAGCGCTCTCATTTGATTACCCGCCGTACCATACTTTTTCTTTAAAGGCGATGTGTCTCTGTCAACCACCGTTATGACTGGCACGCAATCTGCTTATAAGGATGCTTGCTTTTTGCGAATGACAGCATGGAAGCCGTATAAACAAGTTTCGTCATAAATTTTTCAAAAAAATAATCAGATCAGACAAACAGCCAACACGGCCAAATACATATAAGTAACGAGTCATTCTACAATATTCTATATACGATCATTTATAATTACTCAACATTTTAATAAGTTTATGTAACTAAATATTTTTTAAATATTTTATATAATTTAATTTCAATACAGCATTAACCTCAGATGATATAAAAACAGATTTCATTAAGCATAGTTTGCAACATATTCGCTTTACGTTGAAAATTTCCCAATAATTGTGCTAATTTCACAATTTGTGGGTATCAAATTATGTTAAATTACTTTTCCAATAAAATACAACCTACCTATTTTGACAATAATAATAATTATTACGTTGGTTGCGGTGCGAGTGTTTATAAATGTTATTTTATAAGTGTTGTATAATTAGTATGTATGAAAAAATTTAAATGAAAACCTTTGTTATAACAAGCATCAATACAAATTAATATAGCAAAGATTAGTGTATCTTAGAAGCCAGTTCTGAGATAGGAGAACCCGTGCTACAGAAGCCAGTACCTTCCTGTCATTGACAACACTATTGGGGTATATAGATATTGTTTCTGGATGATGTGTCATCATCATCATTGCCCCTCATCGGTCCACTGCTGGACAGAGGCCTCTTCAAAAGGAGGATTTTGCCATTATAATCGCCACACTTGCCATTACCAATTTCACAAAAAAATAATCTGAAAATCTATTAGCATTTGCAGCATTAAGGTATATTATAAAGATTATAGTTTAACTGATAAAAAAGTTGTATTTACTTTTTGTACAAGTTGTATTTATTTGTACACTGTAAATTAAAAAAATCTGAAATATCTTTGAAACAAAAAGACAGCACTTTTTTAAAATGCTATTTATGTATCTAAAATCACTACAAAACATATAATTAAATAAGTAGACCGAAAAAAAAGGAAATTTTAGACTATTCGACTTATTTGTCAACTGGCGAGAGTGAAACTTGCGACTGCGCGCAATTTGGCATCTTAATTTATTTAATTTATTTATTTATTTATTTGTATAAGTACACAAACAGATCACAGTCAATGCTAATACATACTTAATTTTACTCTTCAATTGAAAAGTGTTCATGTGATTTATTCGAGAACTAGCGTATAAAAATATTATTTTCTTTTGTAAAACCTTATCCTTTTTTTATGCTGAACCGTTCGTAATAATCTATTGTGTTATGTTAAATAGATACGTGTCTTTCTATTTTTTTATGTCAATAATTTTAATTTAATTAGCATGGCTTTTTCACAACGTTGCAAACGCCGTCTTAAGAAATTCTTTCCAATACACCAATGTCCGGAATAAGCTAGGTATATACATGATCAACTTGCAAATTATTTGAAAGATGTATTTGCAAGACATGCCCTAGTTTTATCAGAACCGAGCTTGTCTCAGCAAATTACTTAAAACAAACATTCATCTAACGTACTCAATCTAACTGACTCACATTTACTTATCTCCCGTACTGGAAATTTCAGAAATTTCGTCTAGCGTCTCCGACAATTTACCAAATTGACTCGATAAAGACTGGAATGGAACTGGTAACGGTTTCCCGTTCTATAAACTCACCAGGTATTTGTCAATTTCTTTAATGTGCAGTTCCAATGGAACTACTGTTTTGAGAGAAAGAAAATAGATCGTGAATTTTGAATCTTATTTTGAAAGCAACTAATTGTCAAATAGCCCAAAGATAGAGGTGAATATATTTCAGCGATTTCGATTTACGGATATTGAACATCATACAAAAGAAATGGTATCTCTCCGACTCTAGGCCTTGGCTCGGTACTTTAACTAATAGAGCAAATTATGGGTAAAAGGCATGACAGACAGATGGAAAACAAAATGATCTAATAATCCCTGAATAAGAATGTTCTCTTTTTGCCTGTAGAGACACAAAACCCTAAAGTTAGGAAAATTAAGTGTCTATTACTTATGTCCGAAAATTGATTTCATATCAATACATTTCAAAATTATACAAGTACTTTATTGGACTAAAGTCTGTACATAGACTTTTCGCTTTTGTTTCTATAAGTTTGTATGTTTCTAATAAAAAAAAGGTCTATGTTTGTCTATGTCCTCTTTATTGAAGCTTACTGCAGACTTAAGCAAGCCGTTAATAATAAAATTAGGTATTTTCTGACATTGATAATATTCAAAGTCACCCTCTACTTTCCAGCTCGCGTCAGTTGATTCAAATTAACATGTTAAGCATTAGTATGCAAAGGTTCTGACGCATGAATTCCTTACAGATTGTGGATGTAGTAGGACCACCTTCAATAAGGGCTTCTTCATGTTAATAATGATCTGGTATCAAAGTTTTCCAAACCATCAATTAAAAAACCTACTGATGTGACTTATTATTACGAATTATATCTTATGGCAGATGATTGGACCAAAGGCAGAGAGGGCCTATTCAGCTATTTCAATTGCACTTCGATCGTGATTGAATTGGGCGATTTTGACATTTAGCCCATTCAAGAATTGTCAAAAACCTGATATTCAATTGCGCACAATCGTAATTGAATATCAGGTTTTTGACAATTCTAGTATGCATACGATTCTAGTAATATCTATACGATTTGGTTAGCTGAATTAGGGGCCAGGTACCTTGCCTAATAAAAGAAGACCGTAACCAAGACGCGCCCCTGACGTAAACGAACTTAGCAGAAATCGTATCCAAAATTTAATTGACCCGAGAATCGAGCTTTAATCGAAATCTAACCGGGACGTTATTAGGGGTTAAACAATGATAACAAAACTACGTATAAGCGTGAATGAAATGCATTGGTCGCGTGGACCGCGCTCAATGACATTTTCTATAACAGAGATAGACAAACAAAGATTTATCATCAGAACGTACAGCGCGAGCCATCCAAGTTATACATTTTCGTTGCGATATAGACCCTAACCCTACTACATAAGATGTTGCAGTGTTTAATTTCATGTGCTGTCATCCGTCTGTACAGCAAAACGAATGGCTGATACAAGCAGAATTCCAAGATAGTGTTGTTAGGCAATTTCGTGTCGGAAAGGGCTCGTGTAGCTCAAATGATTAGTCTAGCTCTCTGAGCAGCAATTATAGGTTCAAATTCTGTTAGGTCTTTAGCCTGCTTAACCTGCTATATGAGATTATTATGGTCACTATAGGCTTAACGCCCCGTTGGTCTAGTGGTAGTAGTTTAATACCGGGCCAAGATCTCGGGGTCCCAGGTTCGATCCCCGGGCCGGGCAACAAATATTTTCGTATTTTCGAACGTTGCTCGGGTTTGTGATCACCAACCCGTAATTGGCAAGCGCGGTGATTATGCCAGTTCCCATCATTGCAGTGGTAACTTAAATTCAATGATGAAGGCCTTTTCCCTGCAGTGGGATGATTTATAAAAGTAAAGTAAAGTAACACTTTACTTTACTTTTATAGGCTTACAGCTAATTAATGTTAGACCAAAAAAAATCCAAAAGAAGAGCTATTCGTACGCTTATAAAGTAGATTAGCTGTTGCAGTTTTGCAAGTAGTCGAGATAAGACTCTATTGCCCGCCTTTTTCTGGCAGTACTCCTATAGTAGACTCTTGTTACACCTTTGGATAAGGTAAGAACGGCCAAGAAAATGATCTACTAGTTATGAGATTTCATGTGTTAGTAAGGTTAAAGAACATTAATTTTGTCATGAAAAGCATACAGTCACTTACATGAAAAATTAACAATTTGAAACGTAAGTGACATTATAGCTGTCCAGCATCTAACAGGTGCAATATTGGATGTATTAAAAATGACCTCTCAGGAAAGCACACGGCAAAATTTTTGCTAACTTACTTGCAAACTTCGTTCGTTATACCAAAATAAATCACATTCAAAATTACAAATATTTATGGGTAGTATTGCTTGCGTTAAAAGTGAATGATCTCATCTCAATTTCAGAGCGAAATGTTACTACGCTATTTATAATTCAATTCGGTATTAAGTTTCTTCCATAAATTGCTTTTCGATCTTACATGTCGTTAATTGTTTTTCGCTTGTCTTCTGAACCATTTACCTGTATTTGGGTGCTATTTCTGAATCAAAAGCGCTGTTTTAAATACCATATATACTTATTATTATCACATTTATTTTTAAAACATAATAATATTATAATAAAAATATGCTTGAAAAGTTGACGCTGTGATGTAGTGTTGGCTTAATTAGTAAAGCTCCGCGCCCAGTATGTATGGAGATGCGGGTTCGAGATCCCTTCAACATAGATTCTTCAATTTTAAATACAAATACAGATAAGTTGCTAAAATATCATATATAACTTGTGAATAACTAACAATAAATCATAATGACGAAAACTAAACAAAAATTAATAAAATATATTTATAATTAAATCATGTTCTTTTCAACATCAAGCAAGAAATCAGTTCTACGATGCTAATGGTACTTCTGGCAAACAGGAGATAGATTTCTAATGTGGCAAGTATGGAATCTCGCAAAGCCGACGTACAATCGGGAAATATTGCGAAATATCTACGTAATTATATAGTTAAACTGTAACTACTTGTATTTGAGAATTTCGTCCTTATCACTCAAGTACATAAAAACAGATGTTACTCAAGAAAACGATGTTGGCAATGGGCAATGCGGATATCCTTATGATAACTTAATTATCCGATATCGCTCGAAAAATACATACATACATACATACACTCACGCCTTTTTCCCGGAGGGGTAGGCAGAGACCACATCTTTCCACTTGTTACGATCCTTACAGACTACTTTCGCTTCATCCACATTCATTAATCTTTTCATACACGTTCGCCGGTTTAGGGTACTCTTGACCTGACCTTTCTTTAGAAGAAAGATATCTGAGCTGAAGTGGCAGTGACAAAGAAAGAAGCACCGATGGTTGGGGAGGAAAGGAACTCCAATGGAAACCGCGCATCGGACGTCGATCTGCTGGTAGGCCCCAGACCAGGTAGATAGTCGATGTGGTGATAGTCGCTAGAAGCCGCTGGTTGACGGTGGCGTAGACTAATCTATAATCTTAAACCAGCAGTAATAAAATATTCCCAATACTTAGTAATGTATTCACCATTGCATCACCTTGGCCTAGTACCTGATTAGCATTTAATATTAATATTTCTAGTGAACATCATATAGAAACCTTTTAACTTCACAGAAAGCAGATCATAAATATTACTTTGTAATTGTGTGACAATCGAAATTTCTGTCATTAGCTTAGCACACCTCATTGCATTAAATCCCTAAAAGTCATAAAATGTTTACGACTCTATTTTCTAAAACCCTCATTATACGATCGATGATAAATTGTATTCATTGTCCATCCATGAACAACCTTACACAATCGCACTACTGATTAGTACCTACACGTTTTACCGATTGTGAAACTTCGCCTTGTAAAATAGTATAAAAGATGGACTTTTTGAGCTACAACTTCATTCCCACAAAAGACCCTAAAAATAAAAAGATAAAAAAAAAAAAAAAAAAAAAAACTTCATACCCATCGACGCAGTCTACACTGTATAAACAGTGATTATTGTATACCATTTTCTGTAAAAATTTGTTAAAAATATAAATTACTTAGAGTCACCCAAACTCTGTTGTTCTACTACGAGCAATCGTCATCATCCGAGCATATGAACTGCAACTCCGAAGAAAGTTCCTGAACGATTCACCAACCCTACCACGACGGCGAATCGCTTACTACTTACCATATCCTATTTGTTTGTAAATATTTACTAATTATGTATAGACAACACCCCAGTACATACAGATAATCTAATATATAAAATTCTCGTGTCACGGTGTTCGAACTTGAACTCCTCCGAAACGGCTTGACCGATTTTGATGAATTTTTTTGTGCTTATCCGGTATCTATGAGAATCGGCCAACATCTATTTTTCATCCCCCTAAATGTTAGGGGTAGTCCACGCCTAAATTTTTTTTTATTTTTTAGATAAAATTTTTAATTTCTATTTTTTTATGATACAACATACAAAAATACATACAATCCTAAATTTTTACCCTTTTATCACCAACCCCTATTTTTTAATAGCCATTTTAGTAATTTAATCATTTTTCATCCCGCTCGATAACTTTTTTGTAAGGGTAGGGTAGGGGTAGGGAAGGGTTTAGGGTAGGGGTGGGGGTAGGGTAGGGGTAGGGTATGTGTAGGGTAGGTTAGGGGTAGGGTAAGGGTAGGGGTAGGGTTGGGGTAGGGTAGGGTAGGGTAGGGGTAGGGTAGGGGTAGGGTAGGGGTAGGGTAGGGGTAGGGTAGGGGTAGGGTAGGGGTAGGGTAGGGGTAGGGTAGGGGTAGGGTAGGGTAGGGGTAGGGTAGGGGTAGGTAGGGGTAGGGTAGGGGTAGGGTAGTAAAATATTAAAATTTTATAAAATATATACAACCCTAAATTTTTACCCTTTTACCACCAACCCCTATTTTTTGTTAGCCATTTTAGTAATTTAATCATTTTTATGGTAAAACAACGTTTGCCGGGTCAGCTAGTAATAAATAAATAAATTTGGACCACATCACATACACCGTTCTGATCCCAAAGAAATTATACTAGTTAAAGCACTCGTATCGTGGAAACCAGTAACAACGAATGAACTACAAACACTTAGACCCGAGAAAATGTAAAAAATTTTTTTTCTTTTCTTTGTTGAACCGTCCGGGAATCGTACCCGGAGCAGGAGGCATGAAAATTGGTGTCTGCGTCACTTTACCACGGAGGTTGCCAATTATATTCATGCACACAAATATTTGGGACTGTGCGGGGATCGAACCTGCGAGCAATGGCTTAGAGGCAGTGCTTACTACCACTGACCCAAAGGTCGTCAACAACTCAAAAATAGCCATACATTTTTTAATGTTTTTTTTTGCTACGCCCTATTGAACTTTTGTAATATTCCCAAACAAATATAGGAGCCGCATAAAGTAACATCATTATCCGTATTATTTGTAAAATAGCAGAGTTACTACAAAATGGCGGCCAGTTTCAAATGTTTTCTTTGTACGACGCTTACACGTGCTGATATTGATAATACAAACATAGTAAAAAATTCAGTAAAAATTATTAGATGCTTAATGTAATATAATGTCCACTCAGTAAAATGCCAGCAATAAATTTTAACGAACTCAATTTCATTACCAGAAATAAAGATAAACTTGCCGTTACAGGTTTCAGACTGCGAATATTGGGATATTTATTCACGGGAAATTGTAGTCGTGTTTTTTAACTAATTATCATATTCTATTATGATTGCTAAACAAAACTGAAAGAGAATGTCAAAGTAATTTTGATTAAAAAGGCTATTAAACTATTGATTAAAATAAAAATGATATGCCTATCATTTCATTCACAATGGCATATAATATCTTTTGTAAACATATTTATTTATAAAGAGGCTGACAAAAGTGACCGAGTTTCTTGCGCTGCTACTCCTCGGCACTAGCCCACACTTGTCCCGAAGCAGTAGTAAGTTAAAATATTGGGACGTGTAAAAGCACCTCATGGGGCTTATTTGCAAAAATAAAAATGATTTTACTGATTTTAAACTTAAAATGATTCCAGATGAACAACTCTAACGGCACCCAAGTGGTGTTGAAGAAGATGGACCTGACTTTAGCTGGAAACTTCAGCTGTGAGGTCACAGCCGACTCATCTTTTGCTACGCAGATCGCCACCAAGTTCGTGGATATTATAGGTAAGATGTTTCATTAATTCATTATAAGAAAAAGGGAATCCAAGTAACGCTGTCCGCTTGTTTGTCTGACTGTGTAAATTTTTTTTTAGACTCTTTCCGCAATGATGCCTTCAACTGACCTTCAAAAGCATCTTTGAGTCTAGTAACTTTTTTGTCAGAGTAATATTTTGTGTACATATGATATTATAGGTAAGATGTTTTATTAATTCATTATAAGAAAAGGGGATTCCAAGTAACGCTGTCCGCTTGTTTGTCTGACTGTGTGAATTTTTTTTTAGACTTTTTCCGCAATGATGCCTTCAACTGACCTTCAAAAGCATCTTTGAGTCTAGTTACTTTTTTGCCAGATTAATATTTGGTGTCTACAGAGCAAACAAACATCGTTAAAACTAACATTTAGAAACAAATACATAAGTGCCAAAAGGTTTTTCGCTGAACAGTACTCTACCTAAGCAGCTTGTAGCACAAAATTATAAAAACATGAATTTGTATTCGACTCGCACTGTCTCGGGCTTTTTCCTTGTTGGTTTAAATTTAAACCTAATTTAAGTTCTTAAATATGGACAAGAAAGTTACGAAAAGCAGGATCTAGGTTCGTGAAATTTCAGAAGTAATTAATCAAATATTATTAGCACTTCAAAAGCGAGTTTTGTGTAAAAACATCAAAGCAAGTTACACAGACTAAACGAAGCCGATTGAGAAATATAAGTGCTGAAATGATTAGACTTTTGTCACTTGACTTTAATCTTTTGATCCGCCTCTTTAGAGCCATCAACTTAGATACAGTTTAATTTATTACTGAAGTTACAAGGTTTCGCTTTGGTCATAATAATAGTGATTATTTTAATAGCCTGATTTTAGCTATCGAAGTATCAAATGACTAATTCTAGAGTTACGTTACGCGATCATACTAATTGTTACAGCGATCCCTCAAATTGCTTTTTGGGAATTTCTATGATAGTTAATCTAAGGTTTTAGAAACTATTCAGGTAGGTAATAGATCCGAGATGTTGTAATAGTTAAAGTATTTTCAAACGTAATAATTAAGATCGATTTTTGATAGATAATGTAAAGTAAAGTAAAGTTGAAGCCTGAAGTCATCCCACTGCTGGGAAAAGGCCTCCATCATTGAATTCAAGTTACCAAAGCAATGATAGGTACTGGCATAATCACCACGCATGCCTAGTGCGGGTTGGTGACCACAAACCCGTGCCATGGGGATATAGGCCGGGAACAAGATAAAAATGTTTTTAAAAGAAAACTTTAAAAGTATTTTTAAGCTAACTTAGCTTAGTATTCAAGTTTTAATTTGGTATGTTATAGACTCGTGATCACAGACAAACTGTGTTAATAGTTTTGTGGGACAACTGTATATTTAACTGTAAAACGCTGTTTGTCTAATATATAAATAAATAAATAATAAATGTTCGAAAATTCGAAACTCTTGGTTGCCCGACCCGGGGATCAAACCCGGGACCGTGAGATCTTGACCAGATTTTAAACCACTTAGACTAATAAGTACTCGTAGATAATGTTTAGTAAACCTTTAAGTCCACCATGTTGATATAGTCTTGATAAACGTCGTTTCGTTCTAAATAAATAAATTAAGTAGATAAATAAACCTGCCTGCCTAAACAAAATAAATCTACCCAACGAACACTCGATTTGTATTGATTTATCGAGCTCTAAATAAAGCAAAGATACTCGGACACAAACATGGTTCGGTAAATAATTGTAATGCTCATATGCCAAAAAATGTATTTGTTAACCTACATCAGATTTGGAATTAGACCTTTTTACTTTACAGTTTCAACAGGCACCTAGCCGAAAATTTCCTGCTAGCCTTTTAAAAATTTATCCCAATGGAAATAAGATGGCTCACAATCATTAAAATTTGAAGTAAAAAGCATAATATCCTAATTGCAAAAGTACATATACAAGTGGAAATAAACAAGTTTGTCATTTATGCCTCGACGGACTCGTGTTATCAAGGGTCGGCCATTTTGTTATTCCTTTTTTAGATCGACAGTTTTCAGATGCGGGATGAAAACGTACATTTATATCTGCTTTTTCGACTCCACAAAGTTTTTTTACTGTAAACTTGTGTAACCGTGGTAATGCGCGGTTTACTTCGTATTTTATTCAAATCGCAAGTCCTGGGGAATAAATAGAAAAAGCACGTTTACTTTTGTAACCGAAATATCTTTGAACATACCATGTTATGGTTTTAAGAATCGTATGAATCAGAATAATTATTATTGCAGTTATTTGTTTATAGTTTTAGGGTACTCAAATTTTTTTTAATGAGAATTAATGTGGTTCTCAATTTGACGGGTTTGTTTGAAAAGTCAAAGATCAATATTGATTTCATATAAGTGAAAAATATAAAGAAAAAAATCTACATTCATTATTTGAATTCTTAAACTTAAACTACACATAATATCAGTATATAAACTTGAAAAATTTTGTCTCAAAAAAAATTTTTCAAGTTTATATACTGATATTATAAGTGCAATTAAGTTGCTAAAATATCAAATAAAGTATTTAAACTACACATTTTGACACTGTATCAAACAAGAAATCATAGGTTTTTTAATAATCTGTAAGCACAACGCGCATGCTAAATAAATACGATTCCAAACCACAAAATATCATACTTTAAATAAATTAACAATAAATTAATCCTATAGCTTCGAATATATCAAAAGCTATATTGAGCTTTCATGATAACTTTTGCAGTGTACTTAACCGTTTACAAGAGCACTTCTTTGAAGAAGCTTTGTAGGCGGAAAACTAATTGATCTTGCAAGTGTCCCTAACAATAAACTAATTAATTGAAGAGAAATGTCCATAGCGTAATTACATTTTTTTTTTAAATGGGCAAAAAATATCTTGCATAATTAATAACGTAGGCTACAAAGATTTAGACAGAGAAGAAAAAGACTAGTACAGTACAAAAACAATATATTTTCAAAAGAATCAAATAAGACTGTTCTTTTTAGGGTTCCGTACCTCAAAAGGAAAAAACGGAACCCTTATAGGATCACTTTGTTGTCCGTCTGTCCGTCCGTCCGTCCGTCTGTCAAGACCCTTTTTCTCAGGAACGCGTGGAGGTATGAAGCTGAAATTTATATCAATTACTCAGGTCTACTGTCCCTTGAAGCTGTGAAAAAATCAAACTTCTAAGCCAACGCAATCAAAAGATACAGCCGTTTATGCCGCAAATTTTCGACACTTGCAAGGGAATCAAAACCTACAGGGTGCTTCCCGTGAACTCAGAATCTTGAAATTTGGTACGAAGCAACGTCTTATAGCATAGATAAAGGAAAAATTACGAAAACCATAAATTTTTAGTTACATCACATAATATATATTTTTTTAATAATTTTAAACTTACTACCCATTTCCTCATAAACGCGTAGAGGTATTAAATTGAAATTCATACCAAATACTCAGGTCTATAATACCTTTAAGCTGTAACAAAATCAAACTTCTATGTCAACGCAATCAAAAGAAACAGCAATTTAAGCTGCATATTTTGAAACTCGCAAGTACTCGCAAGGGAATCAAAACCTAAAGGGTACTTCCAGTCGACCTAGAATCTTGAAATTTGGCATGAAGCAACGTTTTATAGCACACATAAAGAAAAAATTCCGAAAACCTTAAATTTTTAGATTAATTTCATTTTGCAATAAAATACCATAGTTATGACTCGATTGTCGTAATGAACGAACTTTGTAAACCTTGCAGGTTTGTACGGAACCCTCGGTGCGCGAGTCCGACTCGCACTTGGCCGGTTTTTATTTCACATAATCTTTACTAAAACGGCAAAGAATAGTTTCTTATAGAGAAAAAAACTTGAGAGGTGTCAAGGGACACCCGGATGGAACAAAGTTCATTTTTAGTGAAGGAATTGTAATACAATTTTATTTTATTTTTAATTTCTCACTCTCCCTGTCCCTCTCCCTCACCCTCTCTCCCTCTCCCTCCCTCCTTCTCCCTCCATCTCCCTCTCCCTCTCCCTCCCTCCTTCACCCTCCATCTCCCACTTACAACTATTAATACGTACACGGCTTAGAAGTATAGCAAAAAGTGTCGTTCAAAAAGTGTCGTTTGAAAAGTTTCGTTTGAAAAGTGTCGTTACAATTCTTTCCGTCTAGCCCCCTTTCACAACGCGTGATAAGGAACTTCGTTCCAAAAATTGTACATTGCACAAGACGATTTTCGAATATTGCTGACAGACTTAAACCCGTATTAATACAAGTAAAAGTAATTACTTAAGATACAATTTGTAAGCCTTTATCTAGAAATTACTAGAAGTTGGAACTACCAAAAGTTAGCAGTCTCAGCCAAGTAAATGACTATTAATAAATAAATAAATAATAAATAAATAAATGTTTAAGACAAGCCTCACTGGGCCACGCAGAGCCATCTAGTCCCAAATTAAGGTACTATTAAGTACCCTGTCGTATGGGGTACTAGCCAACCGATAAACTTACTTGTATACTTTTTTTTGTAAATAAATACTTATAATACATAGAAAAACACCCAGACCAGTACAAACAGACATGTTCATGCACACAAATATTTGTACTGTGCGGGGATCAAACCCGCGACCCATGGCTCAGAAGCAGTGTTTACTACCGCTGATCCAAATGGTCGTCCCATTAATGTCGACCCATTTTCACACTTAAGCACTAGGTAAATAACGCCTCAAGTTATGACTTTAAAGTTACTAAGCAATAAGTAATTATATAAATACATACGGTTGTCAGAATTCTCAATAGCACTGGGCGAAATTCAATTAACAACGAATCAAGATCTCGGGGTCCCAGGTTCGATCCGCGGGTCGGGCAACAAAAAGTTTCGAATTTTCGGACGTTGCCCGGATTTGTGATCACCAACCCGCATTTGGCAAGCGTAGTGATTATGCTAGTTCCCATCCAATCTTTGAATAATAACAATTACAATAGTTTCGTATAATACAGTACATAAAAGAATAGCATCACTTTGTTTAAAATCAACTTTAAATACTAATGTTTATATTTCGATATTTTGAGCTAAATAATTGGGAAATTCAGTACAATCTTCAGCTCCTGTTCATCAAAGTGTGTGTGTGAATCTTCAGTTGACTCTGGTCGGTTAGCGTTATTCCACAATGTGATAATTTTTACATAACCTCCTTATGTTTAAGTACATGCAAAACTTTGTTATTGTCTGTAGTGCAGCACAAACATGGTTACTTAGCGCATCGGCGCTGCAGGCAGCAAGCAAATAATCTCTCTAAAGTTAAAGTAATCGAGTAATTTGAATTGCAATCTACTGAATGCAATACGGGTAACTAAATTATAATTAATTAAGTAAGTAATTAAATATCAAAATGCAAGCAAGAGTAATATCGCGTGCAAAGGGTGCAAAATAACATTCACGAGGAATGATGAAATACATGAATACTTGACCACTGCAAACGGTGGCTTCAGAAATAGAGCGCTACAGGAAACAACACGTACAACGTCTTCTCATCACCCCAATCCTTATGGATTACTGCAGAATGACAACGTGGTTAGGGGGTTAAAAAGAAACCACGTGATTTAAGAAGACAGCATGACAGAGGCCAGCTGCTCTTGAACTAACAGCAAACACTCAACACATCCGATTACAGTCTGGCGAGTGGTTGCAAAAAAAAATGAGAACAAAAAAAAATTTGTTACGCCCAACACTACTCGATAGCTTGTCAAAAGTTCCAGAAAATAATAGGGGTTAAAGTATGAAATTGCCGATTATTTTCACACTTTTTATTTTGTTTATAGCTCTTAAGTATAGTCATATTATAAAATAAAAACTAAATAAAGTAACTTTTGACTAAAAAAAAAAATGCAATACTAGTGCCTATTACTTCAAAGGAAGTCGTTGAAAAGACCCCTTACAATGTGTCAGCTGACCTTCTTCCTTCAATTAAGTTTATTTGTATTATATACTTTGATTTTCAGAAATTTAAATACTATAATTCGTAGCTTTATAACCATCTAACTTTCACCTTTAATTGCATCGAAAACGGTTCAGACGTTTTTAAAAAAACTAAAAAATTGTTAGTATGGAAAGATGACTTTTCTCGATTTTGTCCATACAAAACGGCAATTTCATACTTTAACTCCTATTATTTATTATTTTCTGGGACAACATCACATACATTATTCAGATATCAAAGTGAGTACCTATTTAAATCACTCGTACAGTGGAAATCAGAAACAACAAAGGTACCACAAACACCCAGACCCGAGATGTAGGAAAACACTTTTTTTCGACATTGATCCGTCCGAGAATCGAACCCGGGACCTCGGAGCAGGCGAGACCTTGAAAACCGGTGTGTACGCTACTGCGCCACAGGACACAAGAGTTCGGGAATTTGAAGCATTTCCGAAAACTGAAACCGGAAGCATTGTTTTTTAATTTTGCATTAGTTATTAAACCACCAATAAAATTACTGCACTACTAAAAGCACTTAATTTAACTTTAAATATGGAGAATATTGAAAAAATAACAGACATATTGTGATAAACTCAATGTTTCGAAATCTATTCAAGCAAATTATGATGGATGTACAATAACATTCATTCAAATCATATAAATTCTAATTTAAAATGTATTTTACAAAGGTGTTATTATACACCAGATGCGAATGTATGTATGGTAATATCATCTCTATGATATAATGTCTTATAACGAGGAGGCACAATGTATATTGATTTAAGAAGCCTCGTTACCTGAATATTTTCCGTACCACCGCACAAACTTACTGTATGTAGCGATTGTTGATGTCAAGCAATCGTCTTAATAGTCGTTTCTTATATCAAAATAACTAGTTGCCCACGACTTCGTCCGCGTCAATTTCAATTGTTATGATCGCGACTATTTGTGGAACATTTTTCACTCATGCTTCGTTCCTATTGGCCGCAGCGTGATGTTATATAGATAAAAGCCTTCCTCGATAAATGGACTATCCAACGCAAACATATTTTTTTAAATCGAACCTGTACTTTCAGAGATTAGCGCGTTCAAACAAACAAACAAACAAGCTCTTCAGCTTTATAATATTAGTTAGTATTATCGCGTTCACTTATTTAAAAAATGTTGAAAAGTAGCTGGGAACTAAGCAAAAAACTGATAAAGAAACGCATATAAACTGCACTAACTGTACAGAAAAGTGTCTCAATTGAAAGAGCAATCGTAAATTAAGCTGTTTAATTTGAATTCAAATTCCAACTAAGATAATCTTTATTTTTTTAATGATGAATTTAATATTAGTTTTAGTCATTATATATTAATGATGGAGACCTTTTCCCTGCAGTGGGATGATTATAGGCTGTTACTTTACTTTTTTTTTAAATAATTATATGTTTTAATATTTACCCAGATAAAAATAAGACAAGATAAAAAATCCCATACAAAAATGACATTTAAAATGTCCGCGATTTAATATGAAGCTATAGTCATATTTCATACCTGTCATAATGGCAAGTCAACCATACGAAAATGACATCTGAATGTTACTAAGTTAAAAAATCAACAACGTTATTGAGTGGGCGCTAATTTTGTAAGCACGGTTTTCAATGGCATAATAATATGTATTTATTTTTTTATTTTTTAACTTCTGTAATGCTGTAAACGAATTATAATTTGCGCGCTGCACAAGTGAGCCTATTGTAACCTGTGTTTATTATGGCACACCCGTATGATACAGTAACAGACATTATTTCAGCAAATGGGCTACACATTTCGCCAGTCTTTACCAGTTATTACCAGAATGGTAGGGAAAAAAAACTCATTAATGAAACCAATTTTCCAAGCAGTATATTATGATTTATGAAAATGCTAGCGGTTCTTGTGGCTTCGCCCACATGAGTTTGATTCATCAAATAAATTTATTCCCTTGCATCTGTCGGTAATATAACTTCTGTAAAATACTGCTTTTTTCAACGATTGCTTCAAGCCATGTTTGGTTTTATAGGCAGGGTTTGCCAGTGATGACTTATGGAACTGAAACGTGGTCATTTAATGTGGGCTTTATAAATAGGCTCAAGGTCGCACGAACAGAGCAATGCTTGGTATTTCCCTGCGTGGTAGAGTCAGAAGTGAGAAAATCCGTAGGAGAACTAAGATGACCGACATTGCTCGAAGAATTGCGGAGCTGAAGCGGCAGTGGGCAGGACACATAATATAGTAAGAAGAACTTATAACCGGGGCGGAAAGGTTCTGGAATGGCAACCGCGCCCTGGACGACGATCTGTTGATAGGCCCTACACTATGCACAAACGATTTATAATTAATTTTTTTTATGCACTTCAAATTTGTGATACAGAACAGGTGATGCCTTTGTAGAAGCAGTTGGTAGTGCTTGTCACGAATTTATCTTTTCAAGGCATCAGTGATGCATTGTGATTTCGTACTTTCTTTATAATTTAACATTGATACATTATCCATTATAATAAACTACACTGTTATGTTTATTCAAATAGTATTCTGATATTATATGTTAATATGTCTATCGCTACTGTTATACATTTTCTTATTATTACATTTTCAGTTGTCATATTATATTAGCTTAAGCTAAGTGATGTCAGAATTTAAATGTCAATAAAGATTTGGAGAGGGAAAGTTAAAATTCTGAATCAATATTTAATATTTAACTGATATGATTTTTATTGATAGAATAAATAACACTGCCATTATGGCATACATAATAGTTATATAACTTGGGATTCGTTTTTCAGGTGGTTCAAAAAGCACGGTGCATACGTTGAACTGAAAACCTGCCCTTTTTTTCGTTGGTTTAAGTTAGTCAGACTTAGGTGATTGCGTAAATATGTATTAAGTATTTGTAGTGAGTGCGTTCGGTGGCTACGAGTACTACTTGTAACAATTGAATTAATTGAACAACAAACAGAACGAAATATTTTTCGTTTTTATTCTCTGAAAATATTAACTGAAGCATTTGAGCCTAACAATACCTAATGGAGGCTATCCTAATGACTCGATTAAGGAAGCATTAATGCAAAATTATTCAGTATAGTAACAAAGCTAGACATCGTGTATGGATCATATCAACCGAAACACAGACTGGCGTTCAAATTTAGAAATCAAGGTCAAATTTGAGATTAAGTGAAGAGATTTGAGAATAATAAGAAATATTAAATTGTATACTGTCTAAGTTGTAAGTTGTTTCAATTTCTAATTAAATATTTTTGACTTAGTAAAAGGGGTGGCTACGCATCTTATGGGTCGTATTAAATATGATAAAGTTATATTTTTGATGACTTATACCGGTTTTCAAGTGAAGTTCCGCTTCAGAAGACATCGGTTCGATTCCCAAATGGGTCAATGTAGAAGAATCCATAAAGTCTTGTGTCTGGTGTTATTGTTTCTGATTTCATAAAACATAAAATTTTTGCCAGTTTTTTTGAGATTACATCTATGTATGATAAGCTACATTTAATATTTAATTTTAGCCGCTATTAACGACTTAAATGTCTGTAAGTACATACTTTTTAGTTTTGATTGATACTTAGTTTTTCATCTAAGCCAAAGTTATTAAAATGGATACTAGTCATGGAAAGAAAATATTTATTTATTCTTTCGAGTTTGGTTTCTTTTACTTTAATAAACTTATTCTACTACTATTTATTTGAATTTTCGAAATAACAATATATATATCAAAGTATTGGTTGAGTTGCAATTGAGTAAGAATAAATTTTTTCGTACAGGTTTTTTAAAAAGGAAACATGCTCATAACACTTCTGCACATAGTGTACGGCAATAAATCTTTAATTGTATTTGAAATCCTTCCTAAAAACTTGATAAAGATTTTCGTTTAGGCGTTTACGTCAAACTTAAATTAAATGAATCACATACTGACAATATTAACCTCTGAGTATCTGTACTTAGAATACAATATCGTACCAATGATTTATCTACTGTCGCTTGTCCCAACATGTTCCTACATTATACATGATAAATTACACGAGATTTGCTGAGCCGAAATGGCTGAGCCAATTACATTTGTATGGGTTATGAGACAAAGCGCAAACAAAAGAACCAGTTTAAGTAAGAGTAATTACGATGAAGAAGTAACAAGTAACAATCAATATACATTATCTATAGTGTAGATTATTAAATAAATTCATTTCTTAATAATTGTGTATCTTTTTATCTTTTACTACCTGTTGCCCGCGACTTCGTACGCGTCAATTTTTGTTATTATGATCGTGATAATTTTTGCAAAATTTTTCACTGATGCTTCGCTCCTATTGGTTGCAGCGTGATGTTATAAAGCCTAAAGCCTTCCTCGATAAATGGACTATCACTATCCAACACAAAAATAATTTTTCAATTCAAACCGGGACTTCCTGAGATTAGCGCGTTCAAACAAACAAACATACAAACTCTTCAGCTTTATAATAATAATAAAGATATATACAAATAAAAATCAATTACTGAAATGTATGTACGCGCATCGGTAGCAACGATTTAAATAATTAGTTTTTTTCTCTTCTGTTCATAATAGTCTTCATAAAATGTGTTCGGATGAACTTTAAACATTTGGTCAGCGACCTGTGCTGGCCTGCTCTAGTTCGACCAAAACTGCATCGCAGCAATTTGTATAGGCAATACTAGTTTAAGATTTGTCTGTGTAAATAAATAATACATTGACTAAAATTGTTTATATAGTAAGAAATTTGTAAATAAAATATTCGTTTGACTCCGACAGCATCACTGACTTGTCATTTCGACAACCTGGTAACTATTCTCCTCTCACTGTGGCCAAGACACCCTTAGCCATCAACTCTGATCAGTCTTGTGAGTCTGCTTGACTGGCAGTGAAAAAACCCCCACCTCACCTTATTCCTCACCACCTTCCGTCTGCTACCTTAGGTCTCATGGTGCAGATATCCCGGAATTATTTATACATTTATCTATCACACATTTATACTGTAGGTTAGGGCTTTAGGGACTTAGGAACTTAGGGACCTAGGGACGCTAGACCTATAGGGATTAGGGAATTGGACAGGAATTTCTAATCCTCCCTTTAGTATAATTGTTTCACGTGTAGCTAGCCGGTGCCTAAACAAGAGACCATACACTACATTTACTTACAAAATAACACTAATACAGAAACATTAGTCGGTTGCTACAGACAATGCTTGATAATTAAATGAAAAAACAAAAAAATAATTTATCCACAAGAAACGTGGCATTATCTTTTTTGTTAAACCAGTGCAAAGCCGGGGTGGATAACTAGTTTAAAATACACACACAGGTTTATACACTAAAATTCTATTTGAAAAAAAACAGTAAGAAATAAAAATGGTTATGAATATACTTTATATGATATTTTAGCAACTTAATTGCACTTATAATATCAGTATATAAACTTGAAAAATTTTGTCTCAGGCGGGACTCGAACCCGCATCTCCTCGCATGCCGGGCGAGATGCGGGTTCGAGTCCCGCCAGAGACAAAATTTTTCAAGTTTATATACTGATATTATAATGGTCATGAATACTGTAAAGTGAAAGTTAAGTAACGGCCTATAACATCCCACTGCAGGGTAAAGGCCTCCATCATTGAATGTTACCACAGCAATGATGGTGGAACATGAATACTGACTGTAAAATTGGGGTAGTGGGACTACCTCCTAGTGGTCAACCCTGGGCAACGGCATCTTTGGTTTTCTAACCAAAGATGACGGCTAACAGATCCCTCTGCGGTGGTAAGCTTCGTAAGAGGCTGCCGGATACCACCCTCCTGCCGGAGTCCAGCGCCAAACAGTTTTTCAGTGTTCCGCTGGTGTGTGGGAGAACCAGTGCCTATGCGTAAGCTCGCTTCATCTTAGGCTTCTTCTTAACCATATAGTTAAGTATGTAGTCAAGAGCAAGCCCATTAATTATAAAAAATAATTAAACAAATAGTACAGTAAATAACAAAATATAAAATTTATCAGTTTAAGCGCTACATCAGTTTTAACACCATCGGGCAAAATTCAGCGATGTTCTTACAATAATGTATATTAAAGCGCCGCGCCCGGCATGCGAGGAGATGCGGGTTCGAGTTCCGCCTGTGGTATAATTTTTCAAGTTTAAATATTGATATTCTAATTGCAAGAAGGTTCCTAAAATATCATATTAAGTTATCATATATTTAGGCACTATCGTAGAGCCATGAAACCTTAAAATATAACAAATAGCCTCAAATAATATGTTCTTTCTCAGGATCTAATCTATATTTGATAAAGACTAGTGAGTATTATAACCATACTCCAAAAAATCTATGTTAATTGCAAATGCAAATGTTAACTAAAGGCAAAACATTTTAAAAATAAAGTGGAACGTTATGACTAGTTAAAAATATGTTCTAAAATTAATTTGGAATTATTTTTTGTTTAATTGTCAAACAGGTTTATTTTACAAAATATTTTATATGATCTGGCTGCTTTTTTTATCATGCCTACACACAAAATGTAATGAGAATATAGTTTCCAAGTACCAAGTAACAGTAAAGCCTAGTAAATGTTTCAGTTTGATGTTGAAATCGGGCAAATAAATTTACTCTTCAACATTGGACAGAATTTTGAACTAAAATAAATATAAAACGTTCTTCGGAATTTTGCACAAATAATGATAAATCAAATGTCATGCAAGTTTATAAATTTTACTTTAAAAATTATTATTGTTTCTATTGTTTTTCCCAGGTAAGGTATTTTTGACCATGATCCTAGATAAAACCGCGACTGACTATGATTCTATAATGATGAAAGACGAGATTTAACATTTGAAGAAATGCCTTTACAAATCCTAAGTAGACCGGGGAATTTAAATAGTTTTTCCCCAAGACTATGTTATAAATGCGTATGTTTTCTTGTTGAAAGAGTTATCCTTAAACGCAATCAAAAACCGTCATCAATCAACAGCCTATTCTAGTTCACTGCTGGACACACGTCTCTCCATAAGATATCGCTATAATGGCACGCTTAGCAGGTGGGTTGGCAATTGCTCTTTCGCCAGCGATAGAAAGAGGACACCGCCTGGCTTTTCCTCGCGGTACCACTTTAATCGTCTTTGTGACCAACCATAATCCCGTAAAATACCGGTAACCGGTAAAATACAATACCAAAAAACCAGTGCACATTCCCATCACTATTTTAATACGAGCCTCGAGTCCGATTGTCTTTGCCGTAAGATTAAATTGATTTATATGACAGGGTTCCGTCATTTCGCTGTAACTCGTAAAGATCGTTCCTTTGCGAATTTCGCGTTTGATGCAACGGTATATCTTCGGTGATTTATTATACGCTTCCTTGTTTCTTTAGTGTTATTATTGCTGACATTAAAGGGTAACGCAATAATGATCGGACATAAAAATGGCGGTTGCCTTCGTGGTATTTGACGTGAATTTTATCGTAATAAAAAGATTTGGTATATAATTTGCGCTTTGGAGTCTCATTACTTATCACATATTAGACCTAATGCAATATTTGGTCTAACTTTGCGAGAATAAAGACGTAACTTATTATTTACTAGCGGCCCGTCCCGGCTTCGCACGGGTGGACATAAGATTCTTTCTAGCAATAAATATAGCCTATGTCCCTCAGGGTGAATGTAGCTTTCCAATGGTGAAAGAAATTTTCGTCTTTTACAAAACCTATAGAAAGGCAAGCGATGGCGTAATTCTCTAAATGTGCCAGCATCACCCGATACTTGAACGACCGCTCGGATGGTCTTCGGTGCTCGATTGGGCATTTTTAAAAGTTAAAGTGATAGGTGGTGGCAGCAATCGCATCGTTTGGCTAGATGAAGATAATACTGCTGTACGAAATTTTCTGGAAATGTGGTATTAATTCATTGATGTTATACAATACAAAAAATCCCAACTAGAAGTGCACCCATTTGACATAAGTGTGCACTTCTAGTTCAACCTAAGTATATATGAATAGAATAGATACAACATGGCGTTAATATTTATATTATTGCATGTCAACATAATTTGGCCGGGTTGTAAAGTGGACACTGACATTTAAAATGAACGTCAATCATTCTATCGAGGGCAAATATTTGTCATTTCCGTACCCAAAGGGTAAAAACGGGACCCTATTACTGAGGCTTCCATGTCTGTCCGTCTGTCCGTCTGTCCATCTGTCCGTTTGTCCGTCTGTTCGTCTGTCCGTCTGTCCGTCTGTCCGTCTATCCGTCACTCTGTCACCAGGCTGTATCTCAAGAGCCGCGATAGCTAGTTGAAATTTTCACAAATTGTGTATTTCTGTTGCCGCAATGACTCCCATACAACAAACCCGTTTTTTTGGCCATTTAGGTACGGAACCCGTTGTGCGCGCGTCCGACTCGCACTTGGCCGGTTTTTTGTATCACACTTTGCAGCTTTTTCTTATTTTATATCGATGTACTAAGTACTTTAATTAAAATTATTTTGGGTGTTAAGGGTAAAAACTCCTAACATTTGATGAAACAACGCAGGCTTACAGCGATTAGATAATGCTTGAAAAATTGACGCCTATGACGTAGTGTCTCGGTGGCTGAATGGTAAAGCGCCGCGCCCGGCATGCGAGGAGATGCGGGTTCGAGTCCCGCCTGAGACATAATTTTTCAAGTTTAAATAAGTACTGATATTATAATTGGAATTAAATTGCTTAAATATCATTTAAAGTACTTTAATTTGGACGGAATTTAATTTGGATGAATTTTAATTTTAATCGCAAACCACGGTAATAACCATTAACTGAACGCATAACTTCCAATAATTTCGAATAATTCACTTCGATTTCCTTCGCATCAAAACCGGCCATCACGCCAAACTGGTTTGTTAATTTATTAATACAATCGGGATTGCTAAAGCCAGCATCTATAGAATGTTTGATAGAATAATTGATTACCAATTATGTAAGCTTTGTTCTATATCAGGCCTGATTTGCGTTCGAAAGGCGAAACATTTTCATTCTGTTACTTAGAAAAGGATTACTCTTTTGCGAATACATTGTTTGTGAACTATTCAGTGAAGAAGAGTCTTGAGACTTTGCTTTATGTAACTAAGGAGCTGTTGCGGAAAAGAAAATATAAATAATAAAAACTGAAAAACTTAATGATGAACTTACGTTAGAAAAAAACATTTTTAGCAACCGGCAACATCCCACTATATCAAAGAAAATATCTTTTGAAGAATGATCACATTAGTTAATTTTTGTTTTTTGTTTCTTCAATTATAAAGTTAAAAAAAAAACTTTGTGTCCCGTTCTCTGCAACTTGAGAGAGACTGGCATAGTGGTGTTCTCGTATAGGTATCCGAACACCGATCGATAAACTGTTGTCCATTTGGCACTTATGGAGAAACTGCATGCTGCTCTGCCTGCTGTCAATACAATCAAAGGCTTGCATATATACATATATGCCGAGTAATATTTATAGTTTAAATGTAAAAGAAAAAAAAGCGATTTCGATGTTTGTTCCATACAAAAGGCTTTAATTACTAAAAAATTGGTTGCCTGTAAAGTCGGTATACGGGCGAAAGTTTTACGTGACAACGACTTTGAGTGGTAAAATAATTTTAATGTGAATATTTATACAAAGTAATTTAAAACATTTATTTATACAAAGAATTATATTTAAAACATTAATTTATACAAAGAATCTCGCACTGAATTTCATATTAACAAAATTTTATAGAACTGGATTTTATAGAAGCGCAAGACATGAACCGGTGTGTATGCCTATCTCTCTCACTCTCTCTCTCTCGCTCTGTCTCTCTCGCTCTTAGGCGGGCTAACTGTGCTCGAGTGGAAGGGACGCGTGCCTTTCACTTTTTATGTCTGTCTCTCTCGCTCTTAGGCGGGCTAACCATGCCCGAGTGGAAGGGACGCGTGCCTCTCACTCGCTCTCATTGTGAGCGCATAACGTGAGCGGAGCGTAACGCAGTTTCTTGAAGTGTCACCCGGCAAACCAATTTATAAGACGTTGTCACGTCAAAACAAAAGCAATAGAATTTTAATTATTCTAAAGACAAAATGCCATTTATTAGTCGAACCTACAAATTTCTAGAGTTTGGTATTAATGTAGTTGTTTATCAATTCCAGCTTTGCCAACACTGGACCCGGTACTCATGGCTGACAAAGAACGCTATCAGCCAGGTGAAACGCTGAAGGCCAATTGCACCTCATCACCGGCCAAGCCAGCGGCCAACCTCACTATCAAAATTAATGATGAGCCGGTACGTTAATTTATCTATATTCAAAAGGATATTTCAAACTAAGATTTAAACATGAAAGATCAATAATAATCATTGAGTGTCTTGCGAAGACCTCCGTGGTGAAGTGGGACGCACTGGATTTCGAGGTGTCGTCTATTCTATTCTTGAATCGATCCCCGGACCTAGGAACAAAATCTAAAACTAGTGATTTTCTAGATTTTCTTGAGTCTTCTAGATGTTTATGTTTGTGGTGCCCTCATTGTTTCTTTTTTTCACTAAAATCAAGCGCTTTTACCAACAATACGAACATAACAACAAAAAATATACTAACTTTTATTGGGGCCACAGCAATGTATGTGATGCTCTCGACATGTGGAATCGAATTATTTCGATGCTGATTTCTGTATTTCTTCACTTAATACTGAGCTTGACTTTTTGTTGCATGCTGTGATATGTTAAATGAATCGGTAATTTTAAAATTACAAAGTGATTAGTCTAAGAATCAAATAAATAACAATTAAACTGAAAACACATTCCGTAACTGACCATTTTATTACCTACTTCTAAGTTCAGCAAAATAATAACGTTAGATTTTTTTGGATAGAGCAATCACGCGCTATTCGGAAGGTTGTGGGTTCATCTTCCGCATGAAGTAGTTTTGGTTTATTGGTCATTAGTAATTCCAGATATGTTTCTTAGATCGTCCCCATCGGAGACCGTTTCTGCTTTAGATAGCGTAACCATGGAGGTTATGGCAAAATCATCCTTTATGAGAGGCCGAAAAGGCTGTTGACTATCACTACCATTTAACTGATATTAATTCGAAAATGTGGACAGCATCACATATATGTTCTGATCCCAAACTGAGTAACTATTTATAGCACTCGTATTATAGAAATCAGAAACAACGGAGGTAACAATTTTAATAACAATTTCGGAGACTTGTCCTGACCCGCCAAAGTCTAGTCTACTTTAGACAAGCGTAAATAAGAATAGCAAAATCTTCCTTCTGGAGAAGTATAATGTGCAGCAATGGATTGATGGGCTGATGACAATGATGAACATTTAATTATCATTCACTTGTTAACAATTCCAGCTACGCTCGTCAGAGACCAGTCTCCACCCATCGGAGACCGGTCTGCTTTGGACCAGCGTAAACGTGGAGTTGAAGGTGACTCCCAAACTGTTTGTTGGCGAGCGGCTGCGTGTAGCCTGCGTGGCTACCGTCCATGATCTGTATAAGAAGGAGGCTTATTTGGACTTCTTCACTCCTGACACTGATCCGAGGCCAGAGAGGAGTAAGTAGCTATCGTTGACCAATTTTTATGAAGTAATCTTAAAAGTAGCAATCGAATGAAATAGGCAGGTAGCGAATCATTGACAAACTTTTAAAACTTTGAATTTCAATATCAATTGTTACATTTTGGAACCTATGAGCACATGAATAAATATATTTACTCATGTGCTATGAGACTGTCAAATAAGCTTATTCATGAAAAAATCCAATTGTTTTAAATGTTTTTTTTTAATTCATAAAGGCTTTAATAAAAGATAAAATACATTTAAGTATGCTAAATAAAAAACAATTGTATCGGAAGAAGTACACACTTTCCCGTATTTGTTCACCAAATTTGAGCTTCGGTAAAAGTAGAGCATGAACGAAATAAATGGCATGATACTGTCTTTCCTTTGTCCCATTTGAAACAGTCTACATTAAATATGATTTTAGCAATTTTATTGCAATTATAATATTATTATCAGTATTTAAACTCGATAAATTATGCCTCAGGCCAGCCTTGAACCCGCATCTCCATGCATACCGGGCGCGGCGCTATATCGCTATGTCACTGAGTCACTACTCACAGCGCGAGTATTTCAAGACTGTTTCATCTTAAATGACTGCCAAAAATTTGTTAAGATGTTTCTGTCCACAGAGTACCTTTTTATGTTTCTGTCGGGTGTTAAGAGAGCAAACTCCATTTGAAAAAACTACGCTGGCTTACAGCGATAAGAATACTCCTAAAAAATTCGCGCTGCAACGCAGTGTCTCGGTGGCTTAATGGTATAGCGCCGCGCCCGGTATGCATGGATATGAGGGTTCAACTCCCGCCCGGGACATAATTTTTCAAGTTGAAATACAGTCCACATTTTGTTTAAGGTATCGTAGATTCTGTTTCCTTTAGTTGATAATACAAACAAACCAGTATATGTATAATGGGCCTATAATTGTGGTGTTGTGACGCACCAGGGATGTATGCTCAGGCGCATACAGATGATTTTAACGCTATATTGTGGAAAAAACTCGCCTTCGTGCTCTCCAGGAGCCACTGTAGCGCCAACGGCTTACTGATTGTGTTTAGAGACCCTTTTGCAGCGATACTGGGTGAAGCTTTTTTTTAAATAAATAATAGGCTTGCTCCTTACCAAATATCTAACTATACGGTTAAGAAGAAGCCTAAGATGGAGCGAGTTTACCCAGAGGTACTGGTTCTCCCACACACCAGCGGAACACTTTGCCACTGGACTCCGGCAGGAGGGTGGTAGCATCCAGGCAGCCTCTTACAAAGCCTACCACCGCAGAGGGATCTGTTAGCCGTCATCATTGGTTAGAAAACCAAAGATGCCGTTGCCCAGGGTGGACCACTAGAAGGTAGATCCCACCACCTCACAACAAGCTCCACACCGGATAATTTAATTAGTGTTATTTCTTTAAACATATTATATACTGACTTTAATGTTTATTTAATTTTTACTATCATCACCCTAGTACCTACCTTATTTTCTGAATTAAATCTAATTAAAATTTGTCACCCCAAGTTTCATCGCTCCGGTTTGTAATAACCAACCCGCATTTGGCAAGCTTTATGGTTGTACCATTGATATTTTAAAGTATAGATGTGTTATCTTCATAGTAATTCGTGTATTAAATCTGTTACGAGCAATCCAAAACTGCACACATTGACAAGTATCACTGATAAGCAGAACAAAGATGCGAAATAGCACGCAAGTGAAAGAGATAGCTATAATTTTTCATGATTACCGCTCGTGACTGCACTCGACGTGGACGTTGTAAATTAAGACGTATTTGAATCTTCACAAGCGAGCGCTTTAACATATCTGCTTCATTTTAATATAATATCATTGGCCTGTACTTATCATTGCTATGGCAACTTGATTTCTATAATGGAGGCCTTTGCCCTGCAGTGGCAAGATTATTAAATATTTTTTTCATCCCTTCCAGTCACTCTCAACGGCAGCTCACCTAGGTGTTTCCTTAGCTGGTTCTTCCTGTTCTTCGTCATGTTCCTGCCTCTGGTCATCGGCCAGGAGTACAGCTTCGAATATCTGGATCTAGACACGTACGACGACGAAGAAAATAAATTTAAAGGAATCTCACATTCACTGCTCGGCGGTTGAAATGTCATGTACAGTGATGATACACGAATTTAGTCTGTGCAATTAGTTTTAAGTATTTCTAACGTTATAACGTTGATTTTTGGATTGCCAGTGTTTAAGGAATTAAGAATTAAATGTTAAGTCATCGTTATTTTCTATGATATAAATATTACAGATCTTTAGGCTTACTCTTGATATTCGATTTCGTTCGGGGTTTGAATTGGAATTTTGCGTATTTGGTGATCTTTAAGATCGCTACTAGCGTCGAATTTAATTCATTTTTATCGAGTTGTATTCATATTTCTGTTAACTAAATTAATTTGACTTTGAAAATTAAATCGAGTGTCAAATGTAAGCCTGCTGGATCCATTAGAGACCTGCCAGTAAAATATTTCTATGTTTTAATGGACAGGCTACGCGCTGGCTTAACAGGTCGGAAGTTGTTTTATATTTTTAATTAATGTTATAACAGTTTTGGGAAATAACATAGGCAATAGTTTTAATGCAGTACATTCCGGTTAAAAAGTCGTAGGTATGAATTGATTAAAAAAATTAAGATCATGAACAAAACAGTGATTAAGATATTTAATAACTTACGAGTACTTAATGAAATAGGAAATATTCATATTAGATAAATCGTTTTACCAAAACGTGTAAAATAATTACGTGAACATTTCTGTTTATTCTGTATTATTAAATATTGTATTATTATTAAATATAGTACTTTATTTATTCTTAATATTTCTTTTTCATATAAGTAAGGAACCAGGATTTACTATTTGTTTTAATTAGTTACCTACTTTATATTGAGGATATTGTCTTAAAAATTTTGTATCGCATTTCTAAACTTTGTTCATTGTTAACTTCTTGTACATTCATTTGGAGTTTAACTATAGTATATAAGAGTATATTATATAATAAATCGTTAAAAACGATCAAAAACAATGTATCTTAGATGCATTGTTAATCGTTGGCAATTCATAAAATCATTCAATTGGAAAGTTCATTAGTTTTAAAGTCACCCTTGTGATAAAAGTTGCTAATTCTGGAATGCTCTCTCTACCCTTGAAATATCTTGTTTTCAATACATTATCGTATTTGAAAATGAAGAAGTTGTAAACCAAAACCATCGCATAAAAAGCGACTGCTCTAATCAATTGACCTACCCGCAATTGTCCAGTCTTGTATTTTCTAGTTACATCAGCAATTTTGTTTGCCCAAAAAATAGTCTCAAACTCTGACATTATTGTTAGGGCTATAAGAAACTGGGTCTTTTTAAAGTCCTTTTATCATTACTTTATAATTTTTGAATTGATAAAAATTGTGGGATTATGATCCCATTGATTTTAATGTACTTAAGTGGTAACTGATAAGTTGTTCTTACATCTTTATCTTATGGTTTTATTGATAAAGAAAGGACACATAATATTAATTTGAAAAGTAGATTCCAACAATAACAATAAACCCAAATATGTGTCAGGATTGATATTTTGTTCTCTAAATAATGTTCAATTTTAAGCATGTAAGTAAGGAATGATCAGTATTGTCCTTACATGCCCTCATTTAACTTTATCTTATGGTTTTATTGATGAAGAAAGGACACTTAATATTAATTTGAAAAGTTGATTCCAACAATAACAATAAATCCTATGCTAATCCTATATTATATCCACTATGTGTCAGGATTGATATTTTGTTCTCTAAATAAATGTTCAGTTTTTAAGCTAACAGCACCAGTTTCCAAAAAAAGAGAAATATTTGCTAAGACATAAGAAAATTAAACATGACTCTACTTCAATTTTATCAAAATTTGATCCAAAACCAGTCACCGTTATGTTATTCCTGTTCTAATGAATGTATAAAGTCCCGACACATATATGATTCGTATCCCAAAAGTATACCTCGTTCAAGGAAAACTAAATAAGGAGTTAAAATTTTCTACCTGTGAGTGGACATTGAAGGAGCAGGTGCACTAACTTTCTTGGGTTTGCATCTTAACAGCTCAAAGTTATATGTCGTATTGTTTGTTTGAATAGCTGTAATATGTATTGATTTCCGGTATATACAATAGTAATTGTAAAAGGTTTTGATTGTAGAGTTCGCATCTCAGGGTTATCACATAGTTATAATAGTGTTAGCACGTTGCATTGTTCAATGATTCTATTTGAAATCGTTCTTAATTAATTTATCTATGTATTTGTTCTGTACACTTATGATTAAATATTTAGTTATTGTTTTCTATTTATAGTTATCAATAATAATAATTGTTGAATCTTGTGACTTGTCATAGTAAAGGAGATAGTGTGTGTAGGTACTATCTCTTTTACTATGATTAGCTTGTTTGTTTAATCATAAATCTTAAGATATACCTAAGTACGTCTCAATTTTTTTGTTAATAATAATAATTACAACAAAGGCAATGTTTAGTTAAAATAGTGACTAATTATAACTTTTCTGGAATTTGCCAACACTATTTTCTGCTTACAAAATTCGCTAGATCTAGAAAAAGCAACTCAAGCGCAAAATAACAAATTAACCAAAGATAATCTAGAATAGGTACTAAAGTTGACACGTACAAACAGCATCACAACCAAAGTTTTGATACTAAAAGTTATTTTGCAAATCGTTCGATCTAAGGCTTTTTTTTTTAATAAATAATGAGCTTGCACTTGACTACATACTTAACTATACGGTTAAGAAGAAGCCTAAGATGGAGCGAGCTTACCCAGTGGCACTGGTTCTTCCACACACCATCGGAACACAGAACAACTGTTTGGAGCTGGACTTCGGCAGGAGGGTGGTAGCATCCAGGCAGCCTCTTACGAAGCCTACCACCGCAGAGGGATCTGTTAGCCGTCTTCATTGGTTAGAAAACCAAAGATGCCGTTGCTCAAGGTAGACCACTAGGAGGTAGATCCCACCATAGATAGACTTTGCGTTCCAATAAACGCGTGATTGGTCTAAGTATTTTTTCAACATAACTTGGTGATGAAGGACAGGCAGACTGTCTTATCATTTAAAGTTAGGACTTACTTCGATTTTTAAGACCCTACGCTAAAAATATTACTTGATGCTTTTTGCTAACCTTATAATCTAAAATAAAAAAAAGACATGCAAATAAAACTAATTGAAAAGTTACCCGACCTAAGTACCAAGAGCACAGATAAGATAAAAGTACCAGGAGTACATATAATATAATACTACCTGGAGTCTTTTAATCAATAACTTTAGCCATATAGCTTGAGATGAACTGTTCAAAACGAGATTCAAGTAAAGTTAACTTCTGTGTATCTGAATAGTACCTATATTATCCTTATTCCATTTTAATATATTTTAACAGCGTGGAAGAATATGACGGCACAGTGCGAAATCATTTTGTATAAAAATTTTAACATCTTTTAACTTTAATTATGTATAATCGAATTTTCGATTTTGTGTAACAATATTTTTGTGATAAATTTGATTGGTCTTTTTGTTTTACTAAGGGCACCATAACTTATGATTTATCTTAAATTGTTTACATTCTTTCTTAATTTTGTTGTGTTGCAAACTATGGCCTGGATAAGTATCTAACAGTGAGGTATTTTATTGGCATTGAGGGAAGCAGGTAGAACGTTTTGTGGTGCATGTCCAAAAATATCAAGACTACAAAGGCGAAAAATGAGTACTGCTAGAAAGAGACGGCCAGCAGCGTTTTCTTTCCGCTATTGGTCAATTTGTCATCGCTAACATGCTTGCAGTTGCTTATTATTACGATTAGGCGTACATATACTTAATTTAGCTAGTGAGCTATGTTGATGACGATCAGAGAAAAAGACAAATAACCGAATATGCGTATTGCGAAAGCTTCCAGACCAAGCCGTCCGTTCAGTAAATGAATTAACTAGCTACCTGTTTACTAAAATACAATACCTTACAATTTAACCAGCTATTTAATACAGCTGTTTCTAGATCCATTAACAATTGTTAAGTTTGTTGAAATGACATTATTAATAGAATTTATGAAACCGTCTTCAACACATTTTTCGTTGATCACGTTGGTGGCATGAAATGACCATTCGATTTTGATAAATTTTTCTCTATTATTTAATATTCGATATAGCGTCTACTAGACTATCAAAAAGGTATCGGATTGCCAATTTTATTTTGCAGTTGCATGGAAGATTAATTTTATTTATAAATTGTCACTGTGCCGATTTATAATTTTTTGGTACACCAACATCTTAATATGATTCATCTGACAAACAACCTGTAACTCCACTAAATTCTGTCGAATTTTCTCTCCTTTATTAACCAGTTACCACACAGCTTTTGTTCTCTGAAGCTCTAATTTTTACTACAAGATATTATTCATCAAGATTTATCAAAAGTGTTTTCATATTTACCAGCGTTCATAACAGTGTACACCTACTTATTTATAAAATAGTATTAGGTATATCTTGTCTTTTTGTAATGTAATGTAAGTAAGTGAACTTCGTTATGAATATTACACATTTTATTTTATTCGTTGTGGCTGTAATTTAACTTATAAGTCCTTAAAATATAGCTTGATTAGAATGACAGGTGTCACTAAAACAGATGACGTAACTTTGTACCAGCGTCACACAAGTGAAACACATTTGCACACGATAAAATATTAGTAACTGGCATGTTAAGAATATTTTATTATACTTTGCTGTACATATTAATCAATTTAATTATATAAAATAGAGATTTAAAGTTAAAAACATTAAAATAATCCAGTCAAAAAATTTACACTTAACTTTAAAAGACGTCTTTACAAGGTTACGTCATTTTTCATAATCACTAGTGATGACGTAAAATCGACAAATCAAAATCGACAAATTAACAATATTTCAAAATTGAAGTAATGTAACATAAATGTTACAAATGATTTGATGAGAATTGGTTGATGCTAAGAACATCAAATTGCAATTATTAATAGTTTACGAATTTTTTTTTAATTATTTAGATTCTGTATGCTATAAAAAATTTCTAATTGATTTTCATGATTGTTCCAATTATTTTTATTATGATCACGATACTGACACACTGTTAAATCTTAATATATCTGATTTTCGTTTTATTTCATTCGCCATTACTGTTTTTTTCGTTTGATCAGTCGAGTCAGTCCCATCACTAGTCATCTCAGTTTGACAGGTGTCATTCTAATCAAGCTATATTTTATGGACTATAAGTGACATACCATTATACTAAGTACCTACTCTTATTTTGAATCACTACCTACTTTATAAAACTAAAATAATATGTTCACGCAAGACTTAGGTTTAATTTGTTGATAAGTTTTTTGTAAGTTGTTTTTATTGAAATGCGAAAGTTGTTAATATAATTGTCACGCAAAAAAATAAATTTATCTTTAAAAGACACTGTAAATAAAATAAAATTCGAAGTGATACCACCGATATTGTTGTTTTTATTTTATTTTACATAAGTCAATAATTGACTCTGAATTCTGTGCCATTGCTATAAAAATATGAATGGATTCCAATTGTCTTCAAATGAAGGAGATTCTCTGACCGTTCTTGATATGGTGTTCAGCGATCGAACATACCTACCTAACGATTCAACCTTCTGGGACACGGCTACAGGCTCAGTCACCCAGTGACCACGGTGTTTAACATAGTCACTAAACGCAACAGTTTCTAAGAATTTAATATTTTGAAAAGACCAAAATTAGAGATGACGATCTTCAAAGAGTAATGCCAGATCTTTCACATGAGCAATCTGTTGGTCGACTATACGCAGAGGGCTTACAACGCGATGCACGTCCAATCAAACAATGAATTTAAGTTCTTGTAGTGCCTCTGACATGTTCGCATCCGCACGTTGACGGATTTCCTGTCAACTGTTCAGTTACTGAACCTTCGCCCCGTTGGTCTAGTGGATTAGGTAGGCAAGAGCTCAGGGTTCCTGGGGCCGATTCAGGAGCATCAAGAATTTAGAGTTTTCGAACATTTCAAGGGTTTGTGATTATGTGAATTAGGCGATTATGCCTGTACCCATCATTGCTGTGGTAACTTGAATTTAATTATGGAAGCCGTTGCCATTCAGTAAGATGATCATAGCTTGTTACTATTCTAATAACTGCTAAACAGGCAGCGCTAACATGATTCTGAGCACAGGCGGGACTCCTCAATTCTGGAATACTGGATTCGCCTACACACACCTGCGTGGCAGATAGCCCTGGGTGTCGAACATTCTTATTCTTTCTTTATAATAACGATGCCCGTACATACGAATATATCCTTGTCACATATTTCAAAACATCGGAATGAGTAAGAGAGAGAGATGGAGTTGAGTATATGGAGATTTTCTTGTGTAGTACGGACTTTTATAGGCATCTAACTTAAATGGTGATGTGCTGGTGCTACAAACACATTTTTATTTAGATATTATTGCATACTTAGTACCGCCCAATTTGGTTTAAGTACCGAACCAAGATCTTGGTTGGGGAAGATTTGGCAAGCGTGGTGATAATGCGTATACACATCATTGCTATGGTAATTGGTAACCTAAATTCAATGATGGAGAGGCCTTGGCCTTGTAATAGGATTATAATAGGCAGTTACTTTACTTAACTTTTCTCTTATTACTTACTAATGGCCGGTTCCAATAACCTATCTATTAGTTTTGGCATATCGGAGATAGGAAACAGTTTCTATCTCTGTTTTTGCCGTCCAGAGAAACAAAGACAGAAGTAGTTTTCTATCTCCTATATGCCAAAACTGAAGATAGATAGGTTATTGGAAATGGCCGTTAGTTTTGGCATATCGGAGATAGAAAACAGTTTCTATCTCTGATTTTGCCGTCCAGAGAAACAAAGACAGAAGTTGTTTTCTATCTCCGATATGCCAAAACTGAAGATAGATAGGTTATTGGAAATGGCCGTTAAAGTACCTACCTTATTCAGTTGGTCAGTCAATCAAAATTATCTGCAAATAAATCTAAACAGAATCAACAAAGTGAAATAATAGCTGTGAATAATTTGTTTTTCGTGAATTTACAAAGGTGCGGACTGCAAACACCACGAATTAAGAGAACAATTGCCACAAACGAATCTCCAGGCATTAATAGGTAGAAAATCATAAGCGCAGTGCAATTAGAACGTGCTAGAAAAATCAAATTAAAACCTCTAATGAACAAACATCGTCCGCCGGAGATTCCCGGTGGGACGTACAGAGTAGGTTTGATGGATGCAGAGAAAAATTTCTTCAGATTTAACCAACAGGAAATAGGACTTCGATGCATATATTTGAAAATATCTGCGATGCATTTACATTTTAATGACGTTAATAAAAATTTTAAAATCATCTTTTCGCTAAATCGTATGACCAACAGTGGACTAATAATAGGTTGGCAATAATAATGATGATAGTGATGAATGAATGATTATAATGACTTAGTTACAGTAGTCAAAATCTCTTTCTTTGTTTGGGCTAAATATGAGATTACTTTTGCTGGATCTTTCTCTCAAAGTAATTGATTTAGGTACTCTCGGTCGTTCTATACTGTTAGCAAAAGCAAAAGTATTTGAGCGATTTTGTATTAAAGATCCTATAAAATTTGTCTTAAACACAAAATTGTGTTGTTCATTCAATGCGATTCTCAATTCGATTTAATATTTTTAGAACTACTCGTAGATACACAGACTCAAACATAAATGACACCTAACTGTCTTCATTGAATGATTAACGTGGATTTCATGTCAGTAAATTTTTTTTTGTTTGTCCTAATTATGTCGGCATGCCATAGTACGTATATTTATGTCATGTTGTAACTAAATATTCCATTAACATATTTAAAAGGAAACACTACGGGCGAGAGAATTGAAAAATAGGTATTTGTAAAATCTATTGCTGTCGCGCAGTGCCAAACGCCTTCACCGCAGAGTATGATAGAGACAACTGCTTCTTGAACCGAAAATACCTACTAAAAACACACCAAATCAACGTATCGCAGTCCCCCGATTACTTTTCCAAAACTAGACCGATTTAAATACTTTTTTTATTAAAAATTAAAGAAAGGCTTTGGCCGTGTTTGTATGATCTCTTTTTTTTTCAAAAATTTTGCCAAATTTGTTTTCTGGATGTTTGAACACAGCAGAAAATCTGGCGAATTTTTTCTATTTTTGAGGGCTCATATCTTTTTTAATAATTAATTAATGAAAAAACAGAAAACATAAAAACATGCTAATAGTGGCCATAGATTTTTGTAATAAAAATTATTGCTCTACTTGCTTTATCCAGGGAGGAAACAGGGGACTACGTTTGTAAGGAAAAACGGCCCTTGTGTTTCCCGTTAACGCCTATGTAATACTGAGACGTAGGTTGGATTCCCACCTTATTAATTAAATGTGTCTATAGTTAGAAGGACGGTTTATTAAAAATATATAATTTGGAATAAATTTAAGTAAAAAAAGGAAAATCCACGGTGCCGTGTAGTCGGCCTTGATTAATTGTTTTATTTTATCCATAAACCTAATAATAAGTTATAAATAACCCATAAAAAAGATCAAAACAAGATAATCTCTCCTCCCCAGGGCGCCGTGTGCTCGGGCCCCCGCTTCCCTACGGTGCCGTGGGAGTGGCCTCCTACCGCTCCAATCCAAATCCAAAATTACATCAATGGATTACCATAAAGATAAAGATAAAGATAAAGATAAATTTATTTACAGAAACATGTGTGAGAAAAATTTCATTGTAGAAACATATTCTTGGTGTCCATATTATTAGTAAGTAACAACATGTCTTACGGCCGGTTCCAATAACCTATCTATCTTCAGTTTTGGCATATCGGAGATAGGTAACAGTTTGTATCTCTGTTTTTGCCGTCCAGAGAAACAAAGAGAGAAGTTGTTTTCTATCTCCGATATGTCAAAACTGAAGATAGATAGGTTATTGGAAATGGCCGTTACTGATATTCAGCGTGTAATATGTTAAGTGTTAATTATATCTTATTTAAAAACACAAACTTATGAAGCGATTAAACAGAATAAAATACCATGAACAGTGTATGTGTGTGTGTGTGTGTGTGTGTGTGTGTGTGTGTGTGTGCATATGTATGTGAGCGTCCGTGCGTGTATTAAACAAGCACGTGCAACCGTAAGTGTGATTATTAGCCTACTCTGTACCAAACTACTCTTTAACATTTATTCAGGGCGTCTTCCCGCCGGCACAGTTCGCGCCGCAGCTTCCGTCGCGACACAAAGCCTTAGCTAAGGCATTCTGCAAACTGATTTGTGGAAAGTCTCTAAAGCATACTGTGTTTAACTTCAGGAAAACGTATTTAAATACTCGTATGTGAGGGACAAAGAGGCAGTTTGAATGAAACGCTTAGGGCTGCGCGCCTACACATTAATGTTGTCAACCTATGGTGGTGCGTCTCTTGGCTCTGTTTAGTATTTAAAAAGTGTTTTATCAGGTTTACGGCCCATTGGTCTATCGATGTATCGGACCAAGATCTCGATGTCCTGGATTCCATCCCCGGGTTGGTTATTTATTGCTGTGGTAATGTGAATTCAATTACGGATGCATTTTCCCTGTAGTGGATCTGCTACTGTACTGTTAAACGTTAAAGCTTGAAGATGAACTTTTATGACTTCATCGTAGTAATTTATTTTGTAGTATACCTATCATAATATTTCAGTCCACTACTGGACAGAAGCGCTCATAGCCCAATGCTTCTACGTGATCAGTTTCTGTCACGAATGTTAAGCAACGATGGGAGCGGTCAATAATTGGATCGGTGACCGTTTGTGGCATCATACCTTGAGCGCTTCCGTGCTTCGGAGGGCACGTTAAGCCGTGGGTCCCGGCTGTTGTCATGAGATAACAGTCGTTAAGCCCTGTTGGAGGCCTTCGGGCGGCCTGAGAAACATCCAACGGCGGGGTGATGTTGGCACGCGTCGCCCCCGCCGTCCACCAACCCGCACTAGGCCAGCGTGGTGGTACTAAGGCCTAAAACCCTCTCCTTAAAAAAGGAGAGAGACCCGTGCTCGTTGGTTGTTACTTTTTTTTTACTGGATAGAAGCGTCTCCATAAGAAGAATTTTCCATAATAGCCCCTCTTGGCAGGCGGGTTGGTAATTATTTATTTGACGGACCTATCATTGAAACCTTATATGCAAGACTTTATTCAGATAAACCCAGTTTGTCCAGTGGTTTTATTAACGGGAAGAGACAGCTAACTGTCTTATTCTGCCAGTCACTTAGTCTCCTCTTACGAGCGTGTTTTGCTGGCAGTATTTTTTTAGTCGCCTCTTACGACGCCTATAGCCAGTGGGTCTAGCACAAAAAACTATCGAATTCGAATCGTTTGCGTGTTCGTATCGCCATCGAAATATTTAGTATGAAAACTTAAACATCGCTCGCACGGTCAAAACGAGAACTACAAAACAAAGCACGAACTTTGTGTCGTTTGCTTTCGATACGCAAACGATTCGAAGTCGATAGTTTTTTGTGCTAGACCCACTGAAACGGCGTGTTGCTATTTTTAATGTACCGGCAACACACAATGCACAACCGTATTAGCATTTACTTGTAGAACGACTTCGACTATTTTAGGTTTTTCGACAAAAACAATGTCTCTATAATTAAATTGGTTAGAGCAGTCACCCGGCAAGCGGAAAGTTGTGGATTCATGTCCCACCTAAGATGGCCGAAATTTTTATTCAAGGAAAATTTGAAGACCTCCTTAGCGGAGTGTCGTACACACCGGTTTTCAAGGTGTCGTCTGCTTCAAGGTCCCGGGTTCGATTGTTGGTCTCGGTTATTAATGAAAAAAGTGTATGTTTCTATCCGGGTCTCTGCATTTGTGGTACCTTCGTTGTTTCTGATTTACACAATACGAGTGCTTTAATTTTTTACTCACTTTGGATCAAAACAATGTACCAATGTAATGTTCCGCACAAATTTAAAAAAAAGTATTTTCTATTTTCAGCATCAATTTATTTGCTTTTATAACAATCTCAAAACAAAAACTGTCAAAAAACGCAAACATTTTTATTTCTAATCGAAACTGTATGTTCCATTCATATAATTGAAATAAAGAAATATACCACAATCCTACCCCCACATTGCGATTGAGTGGGGATTTCGCTCGCTCAGCTCAAGCGCTCTTTTCATGCAGCGCTGCGTCTAGCTAGTACCGTCTGGGCTTAGCATTGACAGGTTTAAATTGTTGGTTATCCGCTGGGTTGGCTCTCCATAGATGTCGACTTAAATCTAGCTTGCAATTGAAGGTAGCTCACGTTTGAGACGTTTGAGATAGTTCCTTACTGTATTTATGTCAGTGATAAACGTTCTAATACGTTGTCTAGTGATAATGCAGTGTTTTGTATGGTTAGCCGGCATAGGATATTGCAATATGTGACTTTTATACCGAGCGTCCACTTAAATATATCATTTTATTTTTATGTTTTTTACTTTTTGAACTAGCAAGTTACTGAACTTGGTAGTTAAGTACCTATTTTTATGAATTTATATCAATTTCAGACAAAAACCATTGAAATTTGTTCATATTCATGATAAGAACAACCTACAGTCTATATAAAAGTATCTTTGGACCTGACACCCTGTATTGCTACATAACTTAGGTATTATGACAAACACGCACATATACGTACACGCGAAATAACATTCAAATCAAATGCGTCCGAATTATTTATACAGAGTCAGTCAGTTCTTCTGTGATCATGGCGATTGCAACAGTTGTGTACCTACATCGGAATCTCTTAAAAAGAAATGGTAGAAACCTCACAACCTCTATGATGATCAAAAATAAATTCTTTGATTATAGGTACTCCATATTTCAAATCTAAATTAATATGCTCACATTCACTCCATTTTAGTAGTTAATCAGGTCTGTGAAGCGAGCAAAATTGTACCGAATCAGAGTAATGAAGGCATTGAAGTATGTCATACTAATTTGGAAACTGTGAATGCAAAAGCAAGCTTAATCTCATTAGAAATATCTCCATCTGGGTTGATGAAGATGGAATGAAAAATGTTATTGATGTAATAATAATATTTTTAAGACATACAATAATATTTTAAGACATACCTCACTGGGCCACACAGAGCCATCTAGTCCCAAATTAAGCTACTGTTAAGTACCCTGTCGCATGGGGTACTAGACAACCGATAAACTTACTTATATACTTTTTTTTTGTAAATACATACTTATAATACATAGAAACACCCAGACCAGTACAAACAGACATGTTCATGCACACAAATATTTGTACTGTGCGGGGATCGAACCCGCGACCCTTGCCTCAGAAGCAGCGTTTACTATCGCTGATCCAAATGGTCGTCAAATGATATCTAAATTTGACAAAAAAATTGTAACAATATTTGACAAAAAACTACTCTTCAAATAACCTTATTAGCTTTAGCAATTTTTAATGTATGTAAAGAAAAATGTATTATAAAACCATTTTGAATGAATAATCTATATCCTCCACTCTCATCTCGTGTAACTTCGAGTAATTTGTGGTCGTATAATAAATATGCTAACAGTTTTCGTTTTGCTATATTAAGGTCACCATAACAATGTATAAAATGTACATGAAGTTGGTAACATTCCTCGTTCCTAAAACATAAATACCACTTGCCTGTGAAATAGCACACATAGCTTTCAATAATGATTCGCGGAGTGGGCCTAGTGACCTGTATTAGCAGATTTGTTTTCTTAAAATTCTATCAGAGGCGCCAGCTCTCACGATGCTGTTTAGTAAGTTATGATGATAATTCATAATGTTCAATACCTGCCCGTACTTTGAAAACCTGTACTAATTTGTTTGTGTGAGAAATAAAAAAACTAAATTAACAAAATATAATTTCATAATTACAATAATTTCGATATAGATGGGTTTGCGATCGCAATTTGGTAAATGGAGAAGATAAGAAATTTATTTCCTCCATTTTGGTGGTAATTCTTTATTTGACTTTTAGGAATACTCATAGAAAAAGGAAGGATGGTATCACAGAACAGACTAAGAAGTTTGTCTGTTCTGTGGATGGTATTAATTAAAGTGCAATCTTTTACAAGAAAAGCAAGATGGTGACCTCCTTATTCTATTATGTCTTCTTCAAAAGGTTCTTCGCACAAAAATAGCTTCTTAAGTATCATATTACAAATGCGTCAAGATAATGGATGCGGTAATGCAACGTGTAACGCCTGCGTCAAAGTGGTCTTAGGAAAGGAAAAACGTATGTGCCTTTACCGACAGATCTAGGGTAATAGGCTTTCAGTCTCATCTTTCAAGATAAAAATGTCTGTCTGTAATAAATAAACTTCTTTTCATGTTAAAGCTATAAGGTGTGAGTATCTAATTATTAAGTTAAATTAAGTCGGATTTCCATCAATCATGATGATCTGACAAAATGCAAAAGCTTGGACTGATGTTCGCTACTTAATCACGGCAAAACAACTAAACGTATTAGAATGATATTTGGCTCGAAATTAGATTGTAGGCTGAAAAAATATTAATAAGTAAAGTCGAAGATAACCAAAACATTGACGAAACACCCCTGACTTTACATCCTCAAACTTCAGTTAAATTCGTCAACACAAAAAATTTAGCTGAAATGTCAGCAACAGTCGCCTGGCAAATGAAAGGTTGTGGGTTCAAGATCGACCTAAGGTCGCATTCACGTAGAAAGCTGGCAACCGGTGCCGATCTGCCAGCGCAGGCAGTCTCTACACTTCTGGTTCGGCTGAAAGCATAGGGACTGCCTGCGCTGGCAGATCGGCGCTGGTAGCCAGCTTTCTACGTGAAAGGGCCTAAGGTATTCGGAGTTTTTATTCAAGGAAATGTATGTTTAGTACCCACTAGCATGTAATTTGATAGCTTACTAAACATTAACTTTTTCTTAGTACTTTATTTGATATTTTAGCAATTAAATTGCAATTATAATATTAGTATATAAACTTGAAAAATTTTGTCTCAGGCGGGACTCGAACCCGCATCTCCTCGCATGCCGGGCGGGCGCCATACCATTAGGCCACCGAGACACTGCGACACGGCGCGAATTTTTCAAGCATATTCTTACGCTGTGAGCCAGCGTTGCTTCATCAAATGTTAGGAGCTTGCACCCCCAACACCCGAAAGAAACATCTTTGCAGATGTTTGACAGTCAGTTAAGATGAAACAGCTATTTATATACTTTATTTGATATTTTAGCAATTAAATTGCAATTATAATATCAGTATATAAACTTTTAAAATTATGTCTCAGGCGGGACTTGAACCCGCATCTTCATGCATACCGGGCTTTTCCAATAAAGCTACCGATCCGGTACCTAACTTGAGTACCGTACTGATGTTTAATTGCAATTAAGTTGCTAAAAATTTCATAGGTATGATGTATATTTTTTTCTTCTTGTTGAACACATATAATTTATGTTTCTTTCATTCCAGTGTATTTGTATCAAACTATTCCAAAGTCTGTTGAAAAACTTCCGCTGCGGCACGATTCAGCCAACTTCTCTATCGCGACACCCTGAATAAACGGCAAAACTAACGCGATGTACACACTGTCTCCAAGTTCCACCGCGGAACCACAATTAACAATGCAAATGTGTCCTGAAGTGAGAAAGCTGCTCCGAATTTCATACCGCGAATACATATGGTAATTGAGTTTTAGCGCAAGAAAAAGCTTTGGGTTTAAACTGGGAACTCGTTAAGACACCGAGTTTTAGTACTCGTAGTTAGTATTTTGTCTTGGTGTTAGTTTTGCGTCTTCTAGTTAGCTGCGGTTGGGAGTTCTCTGCGGATTTTCGTGGTTATTATTCTGATGATTAATGAACCAGTAAAATACATTTTGATGCCGTAAAATTTATTGTTGACAAGGCCCTAGGAAGCCTCTCAATTAAAGAATAAACAACTATGTAGGTACCTAATAATTAAATAGTGTGATATATAAATTAAAAAAAACCGGCTAATTATATGGCAGTGTCGGCCTTAGGTGTAGTTTACAACCAAACAATTAGGACAAGTTGACAGTGATACGGAGCACATGTTTGCCGGAACTTGTTGGCATAGAATTGCGCAAAGCAAAGATGTTTGATGTACACGAATTGGCACCACATGTTTTTTACTGCTTTACCACACATTCGATGCATAATTATAATTTTTTACTGTTTATCTGACAGTCGTAATTCATAAACGTAAAGTACAAATAAAAGAATGTTGAAGAATGTCTTCAAATAATATACCTATATTTTTTTTTTGTGTATTGGTTTTTTTAAACTTTATTCACGGCCCTGGTTTTTACCGCGCCGCCAGAAGTAGCTATTAACAGGATCTTTGATGCGCCACGGATTGTCTGTTTTGATTGTTAATTTTTATATTTATATATATATTTTTTTCCATGTTGATAAATCTGTTATTATGTTAAGTGTGTTGAGTTATATATCTTTTCATTAAGGTATGATAAAGATTAACGCAGGCAGTGCATTTGAGCTCACTGAGGCTACCGGATTTCTCTAGGTGGCTTTCGGGCTTCTACCGTGGTTCCAAGGTATATGGGGGGGATTTGGCATGCCTGGTGGGTTCTGGGCCTGTATCGCGTCGCACGTACCCTGCGTTGGGGTCCCGCTGAAAATCAGCGTCGTGATGGCCACGCCTGTCACGACTAATGCTGAGCGGGGACCTTTTTTGACACCTTTATTTAAGCTTAGTTTTTAAACAATGTGCTGTGTTTCGTTCTTGTTTTATTTGTGTCAAAATAAATAATTCTTTCTTTCTTTCTTTTCTTTCTTTATCAGGTCACTGCTGACTGTGTAATGTTCCGTATTTACAAGTCTTGAATGCTAACTTTTTTTACTGTATCTCCTTTAATTACAATTACTTTGCTACTTACAACTTTATCTACCTATTATTTTGCTATTTTAAGGTAAGTTAGTCGGCTACTAATCCTTTTAATTTTTTTAAGTAAAGCCTAGCCGACGTACTTACTGAGTAGGTATTAAATAGCTGTAATAGTTTTTATTTTAACTTCATTATTCATGTTATTAAAATAAAAATCTCGTGCCATTACCAAACTCTTTAAAAATAGCTCGACCGATTCTTATAACAGTTTCTGTGTTCATCCAGTAGGTCTAAGAATAGGTCCAAATCTATTTTTCATCCCATAAATGGTCTATTAACGCCCTTATGGTCTAGTGGCTTAAATACCGGGCCAAGATCTTGGGGTCCCGGGTTCGATCCCCGGATCCGGCATCAATAAGTTTCGAATTTTCGAACATTGCTCGGGTTTGTAATCACCAACCCGCATTTGGCAAGCGTGGTGATTATGCCAGCACCCATCACTGATGTGGTAACTTAAATTCAACGATGGAGGCCTTTCCCTGCAGTGGGATGACATAGGCTGTTTCGAACTGTATGTATACCTTAGTGTGTGAAGTCAAACTTCTCATATGGATATTTGTAAAGCGATTTTTCCAAACAATTGTCAAACATTTTGTCACATACAAACCTTTTCCTGGCCTTGATTTCATTGATTAATTTTTACATGTACAATTAACATCTTTATCGCACTCAAACCATATTTTCTTTTATTTTTTTATTTGGATATCCAACAGCAAAGCCATAAATATACCATGAATATAAATAATAATAATATAAACTTGCTATAAACGCGGTATTATAAAAGTATTTTAAGCCTGACATGCAACATTTGCCCGATCCAATTACTGGGTCCGTATCGTCGACGCATATCATTATGTAGTGGACAAGTGATGATACGCGTTCATAATACACAGTTCTGATACGGCGCTCTGATACGATACGGTCCGGGCCGCCGACCCATGTTGCTTTGGTTTTGAGTGATCATCATAGTAATACGTATCACACGGGCTACGTTAATTCGTGATCATGATACGCCACTGTTATACGATATGCTGTTCGGGCCCGAGCCATATCGCATTAGTTTTGTCCGATCATCAAAGGAGATACGAATAGGGCAACTGTTATTATTGTTGTGTCGTCCATTGTGCACGTTGCGTGCACTAGGTAGTTGTGCTGCGAACATAAAACAATGTTTTGGTACAATTAAAACAATTTACTAAAATATACATGACAAAAAAAAGGTACTTGGTTTATAAAGAAAATTATGTTTTGATGGAACACCGTGTCATGACATTTTAGATCGAGAGCCGACACAAAATTGTTGCGACTTTGATATAATCACATCATCAATATAAGCCCACAATTGGACCATTATGTACAACATTATGGCAGTGTTATTTAATTTTAGATTAAAAATATTTTTTGATAAATATACATGATGAAATTTTAACCACTTTCCAAAATTTTTACAGGCGTTCAGTATCGTATTTAGAGCCTATTTATGAAGTAAATCAAGTTGTCACCCAAAAATATTATTCGCGATATAGCTTTAAATTTTTACGGTCCTAGATCTGTTAAGGTATAAAGGGACAGTCAAAAACATATGAATAGTTTCGTAATAAATGATTGAGATGCGAATCGCGTAAAAAAGTGTTGTTAGGCGGCTGTATCAAAAATTTTAGATTTTTGGCGGATATTTTCTAAGTGCATTGTCTTGACTTTTTTGTACTGGGCTATACCAAAAGAAAAAATACGTCATTTGTTTTTTGTCTCGTAGATTGATATATTAAAATTTGGAAGGTGGTTAAAATTTCACACTGTATCAGACTTTTAATTTTGTAACACGCAGTGTGACGCGCACAGACGTATTATTTTTCTGCGGCGGGGTCTCGGTTGAATAGATCTTACGCAGCTATATACAAAATTGATAAAAAAATGAAAATCATACTGCCAAGATATTATACATGCGGGTGGTTCGCTATATAACGTGGGCTTTGTTTGAAAAGGCACTGTATTTATGATGATATACTACGATAAGTATATGATACGAAGTAAAATAAAGACATCCACAACCCTATAAGCAGATGATACGTAATATGATGCAAAGATACGTATACCGTAATCTGATTGGGCAAGATCGGCTTTACATCCTATAAAGATTCGAACATCATTTAAATGATTGCTTTTGTTATCGAACACTGGAAAATCGATCTACCAACTCCTGACAACGGCGACAAAATATTGCACCCACATTTTACAGCAGAACTATTTTATGCATCGTTTTATCGGAAAATGTTATGTTTTCCATATCCACGAATTACTATTGAAATGAGTTCTGACGAAACGTTGTTACGGTCACAAGTGCTAAGAGAATGAAACAGATTTTTTGTTTGTTATTTTTCACGCTTCAAGATGTAGGAGTGTTGGGGAGAATTGAATACAATACTTTTCCATTACCGGCTGCATCTAGAATAACACCACATTCTCCAAAAGGTAATTAATGGAAGCCAGAGGCGTATTATACTCTGATTAAAATTATTTTACTCTTTGGCTTCAAGTGGTAAAATCATCAATAAATCAGTTTTATTACTGCAAATATGCCCTAAAAGGCGCTTTTACACGTCCCAATATTTCTACCAAATGTTTTCGCAAAACGTGGATCTTAATATAAGAACTAACTACTGCTTCAAATCATACGTGAAGCTATAAGCCTTTCAGTAGCTAGGGCCTAAAAAGGATTGACCACAAACAAAAAACAAATTACTTTATTAAAGAAGGCTCCACTGGAAATTCTAAGAACAAGCCTTACTCAATCCTGGGTACAGCACCTGACTGGACTATTTTAATGGACCCGTATGAAAAGCACTATAAAATCCCAGAAGATGTCTGTGTTTCATCATCCAGGCCGGGCATTTTTCTTTTTTCTAGAGCTACAAAACGGATTGTACTTGTAGAGCTTACTGTGCCGTGGGAAACTAACATACCTAAAGACCACGCAATGAAAGAAAACAAATATTATGATCTCCTAAATGAATTAACGAAAAACGGTTATATAGTTAGTATATATGCTGAGCGAGAGGTAAATCAGCAAAATCTCTCTTTAACCTGTTAAAAGACCTTGGCTTGGCCAGAACTGCAGTAAGTTCTATACTAGAGCGAGTGTCTAAAGCTACATTAGCAGGTTCGTACCAGATTTGGCTGGGCAGGGAGAGAAACACGAGTAGTGAAGGTGAGTGTTGATGTACGTCGGAAAGGGGCCTCTTAAACCTACACCCGTGTCACAAGTCCCGGCAACTAATCGGAGTTTCTCTTTCTGCCACACGATGGACCCATGCAACGCTAAGAAGTTTGTCTCTCTTGATATTGTCTTTAGTTGTTTTATCGGTACTTAACTGTTCTTTCCCCTAGGGTACTAGGCTACCATCAGATAGGCCTGAGCACAGCAGATTTAGACATTTTAAAAAAGTGACATGTTTTCATGCTCTCTACAATTTTAAGCGTGGCGATTATGCCTGTACCTATCATTGCTTTGGTAATTTGAATTTAATGATGAAGGCCTTTGCCCTGCAGTTGGATGACTATAGACAATTACTCAAAAATTTTCAAATGAAGGTTATTAAACAATTCTTTTATAAATTTTCAGTCATCTCAAAAACATGTTACCTAAAGCCACAGCAAGGGCCGTGTCGCGGTAACATTCGTATGTTTTACTACAATGCTGACAAGAAAAACTGTACAACATTTCGATGGGGGGGCTGCCAGGGTAACGGGAACAGGTTTGACAGCCACAGTGAGTGTATGAGTGGTTGTCTGAGCACTGCTAATATGCCTAGTAAGTTGGAGGAGTAAAAATACAATTCCCTTAAATATTGAACGAGACGAAGCATTTAAGCCGCATCACAAATTAAATTATTTTATTCAGTTTATTTAGAAAGTATTATAATCTAATAAAAGATCAATTCGTTTGGAACAAGATGATGTATGATTCTGGTACACTAAAAGAATAGCACAATTCATAATTATCCTCTGCCCTATTATATTATGAGAGTCAGCCGTAATGTATGCTACGCTGAATTCGTTGGTCGCCTTTTACGATACTAGGATGAAAAGGGCTGATGATATTGAACTGTAATAGTCACTATTACAAGAGTTAATTGATTCGGGGTTTTTGCACTGAGTATTTTGTCATTCGCCTTGCGATACTATTCAATTTTGGACTATTTAATTCTTAGCTTGATATGTACGTGCAGATAGTTATACAACGACAGCACATCAGCCTATACACTGGAGTATCGTAATGTCTTTAAAATAGATGTGAATTTGCAACGAAAATGTATAATTATCAACATTTATGACATTGCAGAGAGCAGACCAAGATATTGCCAACTATCTTTTGACTACGGGTTTTGCTTTGGCGATGAAAAAAGATGGTATTATGATAGACAATGGAAAGTCTGCAAGGAGACAATTTACTCTGGATGTGGAGGAAACAAGAACAACTTCAAAAGCTTGGAATTGGTATTTTACTTGACTTAATAATTTAGATAATAATCCTACAGGATCATAAGACCGCCGGCGGTCGCGATAATAATAGATTTTAATTGTGTCTGGAATAACATACAATCGAGAGGTTAACGAGTATACCACGCCAGCAGCGAGCCTGACAGTTTTATGGGATTCCAGGATACATAGTTAAGTATAAACAAGTCCATGGTATTCTCCAACAAGATTGGCCATCGCAGTGTGGAAAAGACGCTGCAAACTGCTATTTCTGGTAGTACTCCTTTTTTGACTCTTACGATTGCTAAAGGGAAAGAGTAGTGTTGAACAGTTTTTTACAGCTTTTATTACATTTAAGTTAAATGTCTTTAAGGAAAATCCAAATGGAACAATGTTATTACTAGTCTGCTTCTGATGGTTATCCTTCTTCCTACAATACCTATAGGAGTAGAAAGTATTTAATTCAAAAAGAGTAATGGTATTCTATTTTTAAGCCGATAATGTAAGGTACTAAAAACTTTATGGCATTGGCTGGAAAATACACTAACTGAAGAAAAAACAAAATTATACGCCAACGAGAAATTTTAATAGTTGATAATAGGACGACTTTTGTGCAAGTTTGGGCACAGATGTACTCGTATAAAGCCAAAGAATGTTTTCAATAACAGAAATATTCAAAATTTGTAAATTTGAGTAGTAAATGAATTTCTGAAATGATTGTTTTCTCGACTTAACCGTTTGTAGTGCTATATAATTTTTGTGAGTTTGTGTATGATCTGAATTTTTTTAAGATATTAATTTTTAGGAGTGATCTCGTATGAACCGGTTCTTAGCAATAACGGTAGACACGTTTTTAAGTCTTTTAATAATTTTGTTCATAAACATTTATTTATCATCAAAATTAGTAGGTAGACATTTGGATCAGCGGTAGTTAACGCTGCTTCTGACCCATGGGTCTCGGGTTCGATCCCCGCACAGTACAAATATTTGTGTGCATGAACATGTCTGTTTGTACTGGTCTGGGTGTTTTCTATGTATTATAAGTATGTATTTACAAAAAAAAAGTATATAAGTAAGTTTATCGGTTGTCTAGTACCCCATACGACAGGGTAGTAGCTTAATTTGGGACTAGATGGCTTTGTGTGGCCCAGTGAGGCATGTCTTAAAAATATAAAATATAATATATTAAAGCATACAAAAAAAAATTTTACCTAGTTAAAATTAAATTTGGTTGGCCGTTGGTCTAGTGGTAAAATTAGCCAGCTAAGATCACGGGGTCCCGGGCAAATTTTTCTGTTATTTTGGCAGATATAGTTACCATAGGCAACCATACTGTCAAAATCCTTATTTTATTCTAAATTCTTTTAAATTTCGGAAATTCAAAATTGTTCGATCGTGCGTAGCCCCGAGTGTGTGGGTGTAGGTGTTAGATTATTTTCGTTACGGAATTTCTGGATTCGGTCTCCACGCTCAAGGCCCGCGATAGAAGCTATGCAATAGCTTAAAAATTTAATAAACCGTTACTACTTACTAATAATATAAGATAACTAAATAAACGTGACATTCTTACAGTGTGACGAAATATGTCGCTTTGGAAGGACTTTCTTAAGGACAAATAATACTACGTCATCATATAGTGGTTTGAAGAAGTACCTAATAATTAACCCTGCTAATACTACATCTAAGCGAGGCCTTAACCAAACAATGCCTACAACTAAGAAAACAGCAAACCATACTAAATGCGAAGAAGATAGTCAAGAACGCAAAAAAACTAAGAAATATACTCATTATTATACTACGAAACATGGTAAATATACGACTGGTGGTGTATACATTGAAGGCGGAACTTCGGTAACTTTTAAAGTTGGATAATTACTGTAATAAAGTGTTTCTTAGTACGCATAGATTGTTTTAAAGTTTTATTTAATTTTTCTTTCATGTTCAGTTTCTTTTCCTTTTTTTTCATAAAAGTTGTTTACAACAGTTATTATTATTTTTAAACTTTTTAAAATAAAAGGAGCTAGGTTACAATAATATCATAAATATCGTTTAATTTACACCAGAGTGTTTCAAAATGAATAAGTCTTGAAATGTTGAAAAGAGATTTCTTTATAAGTGACCGGCCACTTGACTCTCCTGTCAGTCTTGAACATCCTCAATATTATTTAGTAAAAAAATTGTAAATTAAAAGTGGAGTAACGGCCTATAATCATCCTTCGCCTGTTGTCCACTGTTGGACATAGGCCTCCTTAAGAATCTCTACGCCAAACAGTGCCCTCGCCACCCGTATCCAAAGCGGTTTCCCACGACCACCAGTTCTTCGGTCCAGCTAGTGGGGGGCCTACCTACAGATCGCGCTCCGACGCGCGTTGGCCATTCCAGAACCTTTCCACGCCATAGGCCATATTCTTCCTAGTGCCCTGCCTACCGCCACTTCAGCTCCACAATAAATAACAGCCTATAATCATCCCATTGCAGGGCAAAGACCTCCATCATTGAATTCAAGTTACCATAGCAATGATGGGTATAATAACATAATATAAAATGATGATGTAAGTTTAAAAAAAGTGTTCCAACAATATGACACCCATTTAGGTTCTTAGATTTCTTGATGCATTGACGCATAAAACTTGACTGCTGGGGTCTGCCCGCGACCATGATTCGTGCAATCGGATCGAAACGTCGGGAAAGTAAATACGATTTTACCTGTAAATTAAAACATTGCATTGTAAATCCCGGTTCAGTGATTAGTTTCATGACAACCATTTGTCATAAAGGTGTTTCTACGATGACATATGGAGCCGAATAAAACCCTCGAATAATTATTATTAATTGTTTTTTATTCTCGTAAAGTATGTTACAAATAATGATGTGCGCACCACGACGAATGGACGGTAAGGGTTATAAAAACGCCTGCAGGGATGAATAGCAAATATTAAGTTTGGTAAGTAAATGCGCGTAAATAGGACAAGTTAAATTTAGGCTTAATTTGGTAAGTATTGAGCCGTATTAGGGTGCACCTTTAGTACGATCTATTTCAATCGAATATAAACAACGTAAGTAATATACTTTATTTTAATATTTTAACAATTAAATTGCAATTATAAAATCAGTATATAAACTTGAAAAATTATGTCTCAGGTGGGACTCGAACCCGCATCTCCTCGCATGCCGGGCGGGCGCTATACCATTAAGCCACCGAGACACTGCGACTCAGCGCGAATTTTTCAAGCATATTCTTAACGCTGTAAGCCAGCGTTGCTTCATCAAATGTTAGGAGTTTGCACCCTTAACACCCGAAAGAAACATCTTTGCAGATGTTTGACAGTCAGTTAAGATGAAACAGCTATTTATATACTTTATTTGATATTTAGCAATTAAACTGCAATTATAATATCAGTATATAAACTTGAAAAATTATGTCTCAGGCGGGACTCGAACCCGCATCTCCTCGCATGCCGGGTATGATCAGTACGTAAGTAATATAAATATCCGTAATAGCTATTGCGTGTCGACATTTTAAATTGCACTGACATAAAATCAACGTCAATTATTTAATGGAGGACAGCTTTTGGTAGAATTTTTGTTTGGGACTGTTCAAATTCAAATTCAAATTCATTCTCAAAAATAAAACTGTGTATCTATAGTTTTTACTATACTTACTGTAAACGATTTTTGTAAATGAAACAAACAGAGTTAAGTAACAATGACTTTATTCAAACTCCAACATTTAACTTGACATAGTACCTAGTCTATGAAACGAACAAGAAACGACTTTCATTCATCTGTTTAATGGATGAAAAATATTTTGTATCAAATTTAATAACTTAATATATTAATTAGCATATATCAGGGAGCTGTCTATTTTTTCCTGGCATAACTACTGGATGGGCAGGTTTAGACAGGCAGGTCAATCGATAACAGTTTAATTAAGGTAAATTAATTTACACCTATTTGTTTAATAAATAAATCTTAAATCGTTGTTGATAAATAAATTGTATAAAGAAACACCCAGCCCAGTTTCTGTGGAATCCCAGCTTTAGACATGTACAGAAAAGCCTCTTGAAATGTTATAAGGACGCCGGCATCCCTTCTTAAGGTACGGTCAAAGGTTAATTTTAAATAATAAATATTTGAAATAATCATACACTTCATATTTTGGATTAAAGGTTATCTGAACACGCCATACAACCTTTTACAGTTATAACATCGTTAATTTCAATTTCTTTTGGCGGTTCACCCATTTCGGCGCAAGCACGTTTTCAAAGAATTTTATACAAATAATTATTTATAAATAAATAAAATCAGCTCCTTTGGCGACTTTTACATTACAAAGTGCTTTTAAAATTCTTTACATTGTACTCTATTTTCTAAGTAATTACTTAATTTAAGACCAATATGTATATCATTTCATTTAAATTATCACTTTATAAATTATTTTAAAGCTCTTTCAAACCAAACTACCTATATCGTGGTAAAACAATTCACGTTTTGTACCATCACCGATAATGTCCATTATCAAACGAAATTTTGTCTATTTTTCTTATATTAATATTTTATCACAGCATATACCGCTTTTTCACTAGTTCCAACACTCGCCTGTATATCGCTTCGCAACTGTAACAAATGAAAAAACGCATTTATTCAAACATCACTATTTTTTATATTGTACAGACAAGAGCAGGTCAACCTATGTGTAACTATGTACTCGCAGTCAAACCTTTTTACCTATAATATATACTAAAGATATTTGTTAAAATAAATAAATAAATAAATGAATAACCTACCCAAAAAGTTTAAGGTCATTGAATTGATTTTCAACTTTAAGTCCAACAAGTAGAGATCAATATCAATTAAGAAAATTTGATGTTTTGTGGTAGGTTGACGTGCTAATTTTGAATTGGTTCTGTAGTTTAGGAGAAAAAGGATAACAAACAGAGTTACTTTTGCATTATTGATATTGTAACAATAATAAAGTCTTTATAGTTGATATCTCTACATTATAGAAGTTGAAGAAAAAAAAAACAAAATTGGGACGCCTTTACTAAAGCTACAGGCGCTAAAGCAACAGTTTTTAGAGTTTCTGCCCTGTTTTAACGCGTAGGTATTAAAATGTGAGTGATGTTTTCCCACTGCAGGAAAAAGGTCTCCTTCATCGAATTCAATTTACAGCAATTACGGATACTAGCATGATCACCTAGCTTGCCAAATGCGGGTTGTCAAAATCACAAACTCGAGCCATATTCGAAATATTCGAAATTCTTGTTTCCCGACTCTTGAATCGCAAGACCCGGCTCTTAAGCCACTAGACCCTGAGCGTTATTATTTACCTACTTATTTATTTATATTTATCAATAAATAGTTAAGGATCTTACTGTCCGTGGCTGATGGTGTCCGTGACCTTCAAGATGTACGAAGGGCATGCATCAGCGTTGACAAATCTAGCGCTGAAAAGAATTCCTTGGCTGGCGCAGTACAATATTTCTGGCAGAGGAATGTTTTCAGGTAATATCTTCTTTTCGTAGAGGACCGTGGAGTATAACTGGAAAGATAAATAGGAAATGTTTTATTTTAATAAGACTTTCATTTTCAGCGTTTTAGAACGTTGCTAATAATTTAATTAGTTACTATAAGGCTTTTCAAGGAAATAGCAAAAAGGTTAGTCGACATCACAGGAGACCGAAGAGCTGGCAGCTACCTCGGACAAAGAATTAGTTTAGCCATACAAAGGGGGAACGCTGCCAGTATCTTCGGATCCCTGCCTAAAGGGACTCCTTTTAGTAATATATTTTAGTTATTAGTTATTTTACATATATTTTAATAGTAGGTTTCTTAATATTTAAATCTGTTAATAACATTTTTATTTGAGTCATTAGTTACTTGTGTTTTGTAAAAGTGATGACTACCTTGACACTTTTCACGAAATGCAAATATTTTGGAAGTAAAGACTGTCAATGTCATTATCATATACCTACATATTTTTTATGTATATTCAAAGGCTAGTAACGAAGCGACTCTTTTATAACATACTAGCTGTTTCCCACGACGTCGTCCGCGTCAATTTCTGTTAATAAGAATTCGATTATTTTTGCAATATTTTTCACTGATGTTTCGCTCGTATTGGTCGCAGCGTAATGTTATATAGCCTAAAGCCTTCCTCGATAAATGGACTATCCAACACAAAAATATTTTTTCAAATCGGACCAGTACTTCCTGAGGTTAGCGCGTTCAAACAAACAAACAAACAAACTCTTCAGCTTTATAATATTAAGTATAGATAGATACACTTTATCGCACAAACACACGAATATAAAATAATACAAACAAGGCATTAATGAGGTACAATAAGGCGGACTTATCGCTAATATGCGATTTCTTCCAGACGTATAAGCATGTTGAACCGAATAAATGTGATATTTTTAAGTCCATTCAAAGACTTACACACAGACACACATTACCACAATGCCCAAATATATTCATACCTATAATAAAGTTGAAACTGAATTCCTCGAATAAAATTTTTAACTGCCTTAGATGGGACTCGAGCCCACGAGCTTCCGCTCACTGGGCGACTGTTCTAACCACAGAACATGGAAAAAGGTTACAAAGGCGATGTAGACGGGGCAGGCGTGCCATAGAGGTTATGAGAAAATGCTTGTAAGTGAGCGCTGTGATTGGTTTCTTTTGACGTCGCGCAACCATATTTATCGTGTGAGGTCAAAAGAAATCGCTTGATTGGCGTTCTTTGGACTCGTTTATGTGTAGTGGGGTGCAAACGGCGACGTCGGTTCTCATACAAATGGCGCATGACAGCCTTTCTGACCTTTTTTCATGTTCTGTGGTTCTAACAAGTGGGCAAATAAAGATATTACTATTGCTACTATAACTAATAACCATTGAACTACCCAGCTTCACATTTGGTGAATTTATTTAAGGCTTTAACGATGTAGGCCAGAGGTGTTTCATCAATATTTCGGTCAGTACTTCCAACATCCGAGAAAAAGGCCGTCGAAATTTCTATTCAAGGAGTTGTATTTTCAATTTACATTAACAATGCATTTGTTTGTAGAACAGTTTTAAAACCTCTATTCATATATTCACAGTTTCAATTACCTTCATAGCTCCAGTTATCGAAGCTATCGCCATACCCAGATTTGGGTTGAAAACCATAGATAATCCAGCAAGACAGCCAGCAGGTAATGCAAAGAGTTCCGAGTCGTAACCTCTCTTCCGACACAGGAAGCATAGGACGGCCTGGGGAAATAAATAATGCTGAATTATTAACGTCATCAGCTCACAACTATCAAAGTATAGGTATGCCGTAAAGATATCATTCCTGTCTAAGGTCGCTGTCTGACTTGATCCCGCAATCTTAGTTGGTGGCAGTACCAGCATTTGATTGCTTCAAAAAGTAAAATACATCTCTATTTGTCTCTCCAAAAGAAGGAGCATGCCATAAACGCAAAGCTAGGCAGGTGGGCTGGCGATCGCAGTTTGCCCAATGGTGAAGAGAAAACGCAACTGCTTGTCTCTTTCTAGAAGAAGTCTTTTCATCACTTCTTACGACATCCTTAGCATAAAATGTATGTGGTTAATGATACTCGTACGTTTCATTCGTATTAACAACCGTATTTAAGTACTGGTAATGAACTTTTAACTTAAGTCATACCAACAGCTGATCTATTTATTCTACCACCACCAAAAAACAATATTGCAATGATTATAATAGTAACTATACAGTCGTACTCTGTAAATACCGATATAACTGCCGAAGAACAGCGCCATCTTGAAATGTTTTCCTCTGATAGATGATACGGCTCGCAGAGGCGTTCTAATCCTAGGCAGGATCAACTTTGCCAAGCTGATAGCTAAACCTATTCCAAAGTAGTTTCTGTAGCCCTGAAATAAAAAGGTTTTTATGACTCAATAAAAATAAGTGGGTATTAAACACCCAGTCCCATACAAAAATTATACCTCAAAATGGCCGCCATTAAATCAACGTAGTTAATGACATGTGTCATGAATGCCACGTTAGTTGCAAAATTTGGCGAGGGAGGACGTTTTTCCGTCAAAGATCGTATACATTAACGGCCGGTTCGAATAATCTATCTATCGCTAGTTTTGACATATCGGAGATAGGAAACATTTTCTATCTCTGTTTTTGCCGTCCAGAGAAACAAAGACAGAAGTTGTTTTCTATCTCCGATATGCCAAAACTGAAGATAGATAGGTTATTGAATATGGCCGTAAAGCTACGAAGTTCGTAACCTTATACAACAACACGAATAATACGAAACAGCCAGCTGTCGTGATAACAATAAATTAAATTTAATTGTCTCTGGGATAACCCACGCTCGAAGGGTTAAATAGTTATTTTTTTATAATAAGTCTATACTTGATTTTAATACCTTGCATGTAAATACACGTTTGTTTTATTTATTACCTTACAAAAGGTAAAAACCCAGTCATAATTTGAGATTCAAATAACGGTTTAACTGTTTAAGGTTTGGCGAACAAACCAGGCCCCCAATTCCGCTAATTTACAAATCGTATAATCGCGATGCAATTGCGATTCTATTGAACCATTTGTAAATTAGCAGAATTGGGGCACAGCTGTAAAGGCGTCGCCTGCCCCGTGGTCCCGTCTTCAAATCCCGGACGATTAATGCATAAAAACAGTGGTTACTATATTTTCTCGAGTTTGAGTGTTTGTTTACCTTTGTGGTTTTAGTGTGCAACTAAACAAGTGTTTTTAATACTTCCTTTCTTTGGGATCAGGACAAAGTACCATAGGTGATGTAGTTTACTTTTTTTCATTTATTAATTAATAAATGTGGAAAATAAAGACAAAAATTTGAATAACAAACAATGTACAACACAACAACAGTGTTACAGTGCTGATGGATCTAATGTTAAAAGGGCAAAGTTGACAATGCATATTAACCTTTTAACTGCTTGGCATTTTTTTATTAATAATTAAGGCTAAGATCATAAATTGACTACTTTATACCTGCGATAAAAACAGCTCTGCAACACGATAATAATTATATATCAACATTGTATAGCAAAATGTTTTTGTGCCTTCATCGTTAATAAAACTATTGGTTGAATTTTCACTTTTCGACTTCACTCATACATAATGTAATGATTAAGTATTTTTTACTGCTAATTTGGAATGCCAAATCCAACTTCTGCTTATTAAATAACTACTACAATTTCTGTATGTATATAGGTATATATAATAGCCCGTATGTGACTACAATTAGACCCATGACATGCCCGTTTAACTTGTAAGTGATCATCTCCGTTGAATATTTGATAACTTATACTGGCGCTAAAAATGTATTAAATTTGTTTTTGTTGGGATTTTTCGAGATTCACTGTTGCAAAAGTTGTGATAACCGAAGGACATAATATTCTTACATGACCATGGCGCTTGCAACAAGATACTTAGTAGAAACCCTGAAGTAACTCTTATGATAGTTACTTAATAAATTTAAATAGAACATGTATGAAATTTGGACATACTTATTTCATCATCGTTATTATCAGCTCAAATTAGTTCACTTCTGGACACAGGCCAAGGGGGTTTTGCCATAAGCTCAGTAGGCTACTTGTCGATCGCAAATTGGCCAATAGTGGAGAGAAAACATCTTCTTCTAGTAATCAGTACTCTATTAGTCTATTTTGAGACATCAAAACAGGATGAAATTTTAATCACCCTCCAAATTTTAATACAACAATCTACCAAACAAAAACAAATGATGTATTTTTTCTTTTGGTATAGCCCAGTACAAAAGTGTCAAGATAAAGTATTTTAGGAAATGTCCGACATAAATCTAAAATTTATTATATTATTATACCTTTATTATACCTTATACCTTTTAGGCTTAGGACCGTTAAAATTGAAAACTATGTTGTGAAAAATATTTTCGGGTGAAAACTTGTTCATAGTACAGTTTTTACTTCATAAATGTGCTCTAAATTCGATACTTAACGCCTATAAAAAAAATGTCACTGATGAAAAAGTCATCCATGGAGAAAAAAGGGGGGGGGTAAAAGTATTTAATGTATCGGCACCACAGAACATGGAAAAAGGTCAGAAAGGCGATGTAGGCGGGGCAGGGGCGCCACAGAGGTTATGAGAAAATTGCGTATAAGTGAGCGCTGTGATTGGTTTCTTTTGACGTCGCGCGACCCTATTGGTCACGCGACGTCAAAAGAATTCACTTGATTGGCGTTCTTTGAACTCGTTTATGTGTAGTGGGGCACAAGTGGCGACATCGGAACTCATACAAATGGCGCCTTTCTAACCTTTTTCCTTTTTCCTTTCTAACATTCGTCTAGTTTGGGAATCAGAATCATTAATTTAAATTGTTACTTTGTTATCAATAAAGATATTTGAATTTGAAAAAAATTGAATTTTGATTTGAAATGTCCTGAGGTCGGCACCATGCGGTATGTTCTAAATATTTACCTTTAATATATACTTCTGACACGATCCATTGTGCGAACACGCCTTTTTTGGGTTTTCAGGACTTCGACTCACTTTTTCTGCGTTGTATAACCTGTAAAAGAAAAAAGTTTTTTTTTAGATTGAAACAGAATGCCCAGATTAATGTAAAGTTAAAGTCTGATTAATCTGCATCATACCCATTACCCATAGCCATTTCCCATCTTAAAATTATTGATAGCGTACTTGTTGAAAAATTAAGGAATTATAATTTGTATCTGTAATGGTTTTTGCTAACTGAGCTTTGTTATCCCGAATTAGCGCTAGGCACATTCTTCGGTTTTGTATTTTATTATACAGAATTTTAATGAAAATCACACTAAAAATCATACAAACGTTCTAATATTAAATTGTTCAAAACATTCCTTGATATAATTGTGTTCGACAAAAAAATAATAATTGAAACTTACTCGTAACATTTTTAAAAACATACGCACACAACACATTATTGTGTGGTATTTTTGTTTATTTACCAAAAAAATCAAAACAGGTCTGCCTGTTTTTGAGAATCATGTTTAATCAAATCATACATTTACAAAAAAAGAAAGCATTAACTTAAATGCTGAAATTCTTCTTTTTGACAGTTAGAAACAACATAAAACCAACAACTTGCACACGTATAGAGAAGACATGATTATGTAAACTACCAACTGTTTTTTTTTAAACAGTGGCAAAAGGTCAAATTTGTAACACTTTTGTTAGCTATTCATCGAAACAGACTGTCACTAAGCCAAACTGTGACAAAGTTTTTCAATATGAATAGTTTCTCTAGTGTTATTAAAGTCCCATCAACGACTAGAATTTATTTTCACAAAGATACTTTCAAAATATTCAAATTTGAACCAAATAAATAAAATAAATAAATGAATTTTAATTTTGAATTGTTAATATTAGGGGTTAAAGTATGAAATTGCCGTTTTGTATGGACGAAATCGAGAAAAGACATTTTTCCATACTAACAATTTTTTAGTTTTTTTAAAAACGCCTGAACCGTTTTCGATTCAATTAAAGGTGAAAGTTAGATGGTTATAAAGCTACGCATTATAGTTTTTTTTTCTTGCAATTCCTGAAAATCAAAGTATATAATACAAATATACTTAATTGAAGCAAGAAGGTCAGTTGACACATTGTAAGGGGTCTTTTCAACGACTTCCTTTGAAGTAATAGGCACTAGTATTGCATTTTTTTTAGTCAAAGTTACTTTATTTAGTTTTTGATACAATACAAAAAGAATTACGCAATAATATGACTATACTTAAGAGCTATAAACAAAATAAAAAGTGGGAAATAATCGGCCATTTCATACTTTAACCCCTATTATCATGTTTCTATTATTTGTGTTATCTGTTTTGCATATATGATTTTTTTTAAGTGCCTCCTGGGCTCCCACTGAAAATCAGCGCCGCAGTATGCCTTAGGCTGTTGCGACTAATGCTGAGTGGGTCTTTTTGGCACATTCATTGTTATTATTTTTTGTAAATTTAATCTTTTTTCGGAGTGCCAAATAAACATATGTTCTATTCAATTCTATTCTAAAATTATGTACAGCACTATGACTTCTCAATGTTAATGTAACTAATTTTAACTTAAATGCGAAAGTTTGGATAAATGTTTGTAAATTAATCACGTGAGAACGGCTGGTTGGATTTCGAAAACATTTAGCACACTGATAGATATAGGCAGGAATGGATATAGGCTAGGTACTTTTAATTAAAGCTAAAAGTACCGATTCAGTATTTAAACTTGGAAAATTATGATAATAATTTGTAATATTATAATTGCAATTGAGTTGCTAACCACGTGTGGCGATTACTCTAAAGTTGTCATTTTGAAGAGGCTTTAGTCCATTTTGGACTATACATAATAGGATATAACCGATTTCAAATTTGATTTGCATACCGTGTGCAATTTGATCCAACTTGAAAGATAGGATAGCTTTTTTTTTTTTTTTTTTTTTTTGGACGGACCTATCACTGAAACCCCATATGGGAGGCTTTAATCAGTTAAACCGGGCAGAGTGTGGCGAGCGCTGAAGGCGCTCAGCCTAGGTCCGCCACGCTAGCGGTACTCCGGTGTGGGTACTCCGGTGTGGCCGAGGGTGAGGCTTGAGTGTGGGGTGCTAAGGGCACCCTACCAAATGGCGAACCCACCAGTGGTGGCGCCGCCGGAACCGGAGATGCCGTGGCATGCCGGATCACGGTCGGGCTCCATTCTGGCGGGCCCGATCTGGGAGGGGGGATCGGACAGCGACCTCAAGGGCGCCTCTGTAGGCTTGGACCTCGGCTTGGGTCGCCGTCCGAGGGGGGGGCAGGTGAGAAGCGGCCAGGCACATGATTGTGTCGGCCGAAATGAAAGGCGGGACCACGCACCCGCCTCCGACGGGTGCGGTGTGGAGAACTACTGTGTTGTGCAGTAATTGAAGTGCTTAAGGCGGTGTTGGCTGTTGTGACATACGCGGTGATCGGATCGTCGGGGTCGTTCAGCACGTGCCTGGGCCGACGGCGTCGGAAGGCGACATCCCTCTGGGGGGTGTACGTGGCGGCTTCCGCTATGAGCGGATTGGGGTGATTCACTGCCTTATCGAAAAAGCGTTGAGAGGCTTCTTTCATATAGAGGGCAATGGATTGGATCTCGAGATCTCGGTGGATATTATTGTTGCGTACGAACCACGGGATACCCGCGGCCCGACGCAAAAAGAGATTTTGAAGTGTTTGAAACTTCTTAAGGAGGGATGGGGCAGCGTGAGCAAACACCGGACTGGCGTAAGTCATCACGGGGCGGATGCAAGTTTTGTAAATTGTCAACTTATTTCTAAGCGACATTTTACTCTTGCGGCCGACTAGGTGGTATAGTCGGTGCGTGTAGAACTTCGCTCGGTTACAGACGCGATTGATGTGCGATGCGAACGATAGTCGTCGGTCTAGGATGACACCTAAATATTTGACCTGCTTGACCCATGGGATCCGCTGGTCGAATAGGGTGAAATGAGTGGGAACATTAGGGCGGGACGGATTAGGGGAGGGCGCTACGGGGATGTTCCGCCCGAAGTACATCGCTGCACTTTTGTCGGGATTGACTTCGATACGCCATTTTCTAAACCATTCACCCAATTTGGTGACCGCGCGCTGTAGCGCTAGGATCACATATTTTGAGTTTGGACCGGTTTTGTAAATGGCGGTATCGTCAGCAAAAAGGGCTAGCTCCGTGTCTGGAGTCTTGGGGATGTCGTTTACGAAAACGGAGAAGAGTAGGGGTGATAGCACAGAGCCCTGTGGGACTCCGGCTCTGATGGGTCGAGGGGAGGAGAGAGTGCCGTCAACTCGGTAACGAAAAGTGCGATTCGACAAAAAGTCCCGTAAGATGAGCACGAGACTGTCCGGCACTTTGAGTTCGTACAGCTTGTAAATCAAGCCGTTGTGCCAGACTTTGTCGAACGCTTTCGCCACGTCGAAGAACAACGCTCCCGTTCCCAAGGGGCGGGGTCTATTGAGACCGTCCAGAATGTGTTCCGTGAGGCGGTGCACCTGATGGACGCAGGAGTGGGAGGCTCTGAAGCCGAATTGCTCGTTGATTAAGAGATTGTTAGAGAAGAGGTAATTTCTTAATCGGGAAACTAATACGCGTTCGTATATCTTGCCCATAGTCTTTAAGAGGCTGATGGGCCTATAGCTGGTGGGGTCGGCCGGGTTTTTTCCCGGTTTTCGGATGCCTATGACCTCCGCCTCCTTCCACGAGTCGGGGAAGACGCAGTGGGTCATTGCGGCGTTAATGATTGCCACCAATAGGCAGAGAAGTTGGGCGGGCAGGGCGCGGAGTACTCTGTTCGAGATACGGTCCGGCCCGGGTGCCTTGTTAGGGCGGAAACCTTTGACTATCGCCTGCACCTCATCAACGGTAGTAGGGGTGAGAGGGGTTGAGGGGGGGATGACCGAGCGGCGCTGGACCTCATCGTCCACCATTTGAAGGTGGTCTTGGTCGAAAGGGAGGGTACTAGGGGAACACTGTGCCTCTAGACTGTCAGCCATGCATTCGGCTTTTTCGTTATCGTCAAGCGCTAACGATTGATCGGTTCTTTGGAGGGGGGGCATTGATGCGACTATGTCCGACTTAAAGGTTCTCGCCAGCTTCCAGTAGGCCTGGTGAGATGGCGAGATTTCTTTAAGTAGATCGTCCCACCGATTGTTTCGGAGCTCCTTAATACGTTGCTTAACAGCACGCTGTAAGCCGCGCAAAAGAACCCGATTTTCCTCGGTGGGACACGCATCGTAGGCCCTGATAGCCGCGTTCTTGGCTCTCAGCAGTTCTCGCGCGTCATCAGGCAGCCTGAAACGATGGTTTCCCATCGCCGGCACTTGCCTAGACGAATCGCCGATGGCGACCGAGATGTGACTGGTGATAGGATAGCTTACATCTCAATATACTATGTATAGTCGCAATATAATTTTATTGCAAATTTTCTGTGTAACATGGTAAGGTAAACGCCATATTTGATGCTAATGACATTGTGTGACGTCTTACGTCAAAATCCAATTATATTATTCTGAGACGATACGAAGCTCGCGGGGTCAGCGAATATCATATGAAGTAAAAAGTACTGTTTCTCAGGGATAATTCCTCCACTCGTACGAAGTCGCGGGCTATGGCTAGTAGTGCATATTTCTAAGTATCTGTCAAACGTTTATAGATAGGTATCCAACCAACGGAAACAGATAACGATAAAAATACGCAAACAAAAGGATTACTAAAGTTAAATGAATGATACATATTTATCAATTGAATAATTGATCAATAAAACATTCGTTATTGGATAGTTGAATCAATCGACTTACTTATTTGTATGATCTTTCGAATTCTCCCATACATTTTGGATGTTAATGGTTCTCCATTAACATCCAAAATGTATGGGAGAATTCGAAGATGTCACAAGTTACCGTATTATTACTAACTATTCATTGTATGTAGCGATGCGGTGGTACGCCTATAACGCAATGGTCCCAGCTTCGTATCCCAGTCGGGTCAGTGAGGAAAAGATGTTTTTAGAGTTCCGTAATAAATTTATGTACCTACTATTGTTTAACTAGTCAATGGTATGGAACTCTTCGTAGACCGACTCGCACTTGGCCGATTTTTCCAAATTGGTTTCCTGTATGAAAGGGGTGGTGCTATTACAGTCATGCTTCGGAAAGTACGTTATGCCATTTGTCCCGGATTTTATCACAAGATGGAAGTCTATCACATTCTTACACGACTCAACTTTAATTTTGTTTAAAATATGTGAGTTCAAAGTCAAAAGCGTCACTTTAGTATGGACCGAAGTTCAAGGTTAGGATACTAACAATAATATAGCTCTTGTCTCGTTTAAGATGTCCAACTTATAAAAATGGCGTCCATACATCCACGTCTGCGAATTCTAAAAGCATTCTAGTGTAGAGTTTTATCACAAGTGAATATAAAACGCCAGTGTACCCACACACTCCTAACAAATTTCAACAATTTAATTGAGGCTTGCGATGGTTGAAATAAACTCAACGATTAGACTATTATCTGGAAGTCAAAAAAAAAGTAAAAATGGTTCCACGAAACAGAACCTAAGCCCATTTTTCTCAACGCGCTGCACATACTTTAAATGGATTTGTCTGTCTCTTTCATTTGTATATAAGACATTGGCATGAGCAAGAGAGACAAAGTCTGTGACGGGAGGGGAAATAGGAACAACCTCACACTAGTCGAGTAAGGTAAACTTTTTTTTTTACGCGTGGAAAATGCATTACGCATCATCACCACTGCCCCGGGGGAGGGCAGGGCGGTATGTGGGACTCCCGGACCTTGACGCAACAAATCGAGTACAAGTTTTGTTTAACCCTGATTTAACTGAAACTTGTGGTAGTCAGAACATTAATTTTAATTTTTATGACGCTTATTCACAAAAAAAAGAAACTTTTTTTTATTAATATATTTCCTTTGTGGAAATTCAAAAAAACTTTTTCAGTTTTTAACTACAATCAGGTATAAGTACCTATATAAAAAAATTAAATAAGTGAGTTTAACAAAATGGTAGCAACAAGTGGGGAACATGAGTGATCCATTGTAATTGCTATTTATTGGTACAGTTAGTGTGTTTCTTTGTCTTACCAAAACAGCGGAGTCTTTTGTTCTTTCGACTTCTCTCCTTCCAGCCTCATCATGTAAAACAGGAAACCGCTCCCAACCATAAACATGACAATTTGCTTCGATTTCGTTATTTTTAGGTATCCATCTTGGCTCAGCAATCTCATCCAGTACTCAACTAGCTAAAAGGAAATGAAAATCTATATATTTTTGCGTATCATAAATATAACCAAGCCAAATTTTTTCATTTCACATTGATCCTGAAGCGTAGTATACATAAAGTAAAAAATGTAATGAAGCAATGTGACATTTACTAGTGTGTTAGGCTCGCATCATATTGTGGCAATACGAGTATTATACATACCTGATTAAAAAACAAATGAATGATCAAACTTCGTCTGCTTGGCGGCTCCCAGTAAATGTTCAGTCCGTTCAGCGTCAGTGGTACTAACAGTGACGTGAAGTAACTTAGTTTTATTCCAAACTGACTGCAAGCAATGCAAATGATACTTTGAAGTTACATAGTTATTTTATGAGAGTTATTTTAAAATATAACATTAAAGTTTGATTCAAGAGTATTTTTAGGCACAAAAATATTTCATAATTCATAATGACCAAGCGTGGTTATTTTTCCCGTACCCCTCATTGCAGTGGTAACCTAAATTCAATAGTGGAAGCCTTTGCCCTGCCGTGGGATAGTAAAGGTCGTAACTATAATTAACAAAACTAGCTGTTACCAGCGACATCTTACGCGTGGAGAAACAATTTTACACTAAATAAGTCCCTGAGCGTATTCGCTCCCACGGTCGAACGCGTTAATGGTTTAGTAGCAAAAATATAGTCAATGTCACAAATTGTCTTCTGTTACTTCAACCCCAGTCTCCTCTATTTATCTATAGTCTTTAAGAATCTAGGTTGTAACTTTTGTAAGCCAAATAAATAAGCAAAAAAAAACGTAAGACGCTAAACATAGAAAATATTGCAAACAGTACATACCTTACCTAAACAAACAATTGCTAGTGATGAACGTGAACGGTACTATTATACCGAAAATCAGAGACCTACAGTAGTACTCCCCCATTTTGATCCACATGGCTTTACTCTTCAAGTGTTTTACGTGCACAGCCAGTTGGGCCTGGAATAACAAATAAAAACTGTTTAACATGCCGTGTAGTGTTAGCAAAATAGTAAATTAGCATTATAGGTTCTCTACCTATAACAGTTGTAAGAAGTTACTAAAGTAGTAGGTACCGCCATAAAAAAAAGACGGGCAATAGCTACTTTTTTTCATACTTAGGCCTGATTTTTCAATAGTCTGATAAGAAATATTCGTCGAATAAAATACAATATAGCCAATTTGAAAACGTCACCTATTTGTCAGCAATCATTTATGTAAATTACATTTCAAATCAATCAATCAAATATTTTTATTTGCATAAATACATATTACAAAGATGTTACAAAATATCATACTTATTCAGTCTGATAAGACGTTTTATCTGACGTATGAAAAATCGGTCTTTAGTCGACAAAAACCTTCTTTTGTTGAGCCTGTGTCGACGTCTTCCTCTACTATTGTCCGAACTATCTCCAACCTACCTGCCAAGTGTGGCAGTTATGGACAAATTCATTGGGAAGGGCTATTGATGATATATTGATGTGTTTGTTACTAATCTAACACCCTATAGCAAGCAGTAGTTGAAGTACTGCCACTAAACTTTGAACCTTATTCAAATGCCGTAAAGTTAAAAAACAATAAAAAAGGGTTAAAGTAATAAATTTTAAATAGACTGAAGCTAAATCCTGGCTGAAAATACTCACCAAATAAACTAAACTGTAGAAATGTACGCTGCCCTTGATAGAGTCTTTGATAACACGAGGCAGGACACCGGAACAAGTCTCCGACCAAGGATGGAAGATCTGCTGACATGTCTTCTCGCGACATACCTCGTCGAACATTTGTTTGCTCATAGCCGCCATCTTTGTATATTTATTGTTCACTTTTACTGAAAAAAAAAACTGGCTGTTAGCGGCTTTGCCCATCATGATGTGGTTTTGCCCACAGATGAGTTCGCATGGAGATCGCATGGAGATCGCACAAAAAAAAATTCAAAAAAAACTAGGTTTAGCTCTTAAATATTTTTCGCTTTTGAGTCTTATAGTGAAAACATTTATACAAATAATCGTAAAAATAAGAACATTTTATGAATCTTTCTGGAAAAATGTAGCTGTTTCTTCAGATAGCATTTTGTTTGCTTCGTTTCTCAATATGAAGTTTAATAAAAGGTAGGGGAAAATTCTACGTAGACGTATCGAACGAGCAATTTTACCGATAATTTTATTAGTTAAATTAAAGCCTTATATATGATTTCTTTTTAACATTGAGATAACATTTTCATGAAATGGTGCTTTTGCTTATTATAAAGTTTATTGTAATAATACGCCTCTAATGCCTACGCTGATACAATGTACATACAATCATGGTTGCTTTGGTGTTTTCTCTTTAATCAGTCTATCTGTTTTACCTATATTGAAGAGATGCTTATTATATTACGCGTCATTATCTCAGGCTTACCTTGTTTACGGGCAGAAATATGCGTGACAGGATTTTGTTTATACTGTTCAGAGCTAGTTAGGTCTATTGCATTGCTTAACTTTTTCCACTATTGTTTTTTATAGTGTGTTGTTTTATTTATAAATCCGTTAATATGAATGTTAGCTACCTAAATCACTAATATGAACGTGACTAGAATTTATTTTAATTTCTATTATGTGACCTTTTAGTGTCACTGTCACTGTGCGTTGATTAGTTTTTAATTAACGAACAATCGTTGCTCTATTATTAATATTTATGAACTGAGAAGGAAGTTGTTAGTGTGTTTGGATCATAAAGTTATTATTATAATTATTTTTACAATCGCAAAAACAAACAATAGTATTCTAGTATATACTACTAATGGTAAAAATTTGAAAAGCTGAAAGACAAATTAAAGGACATATAGATATTTTTTTTATCGCATTTAGAGTATTAGTAACTTTTGAATTTTTTGGGCATTATGAAGATTTTTTCCAAGACATACCTACATTAAAATTTGTTTTATAACGTAAATATACAAAAGATAAAATTTTCAAATTATGTACCTGGTAATTTATTTAGTAATACCTATACTTACCTATTACGGATTAAATGTTATCTTTAGGTTTTTTGTCGAATCTGGTATTATCTAATAAGTTGTCTCATTTATCTTCAAATTATCGTATAAATTACTATTGAAATAGTAAATTTGCATTGATAAAAATAAATTTATATTAACACATAGGAATAATTAATTATTTTATGGAAGAAAATCCTGAACTAACGTATATTTTTCTTAATATTACTATCTGTCAGACGAACACTAAATATTTTCAGTCATGGTCTTCTCGTGATTAAAAAAAAGGTGATTTCAAAACGAAACAAAAGACAGAAAGAAAATAAATACTAACTTGATGCAAAAATAAAAACTGAAAAATTATAAACAAAGTACATTTTTAACCGTCAATAGAATATTAAAAATATTTATTTCTTCGTCGTTGTAAAATTAATTATTTCCTGTTCGGCACTGACAAATAAAATTAGCTGAATAATAACTTCAGGCTTTACGTCATCGAACAAGAAAAATCGATCGCCCGGATTGCGGGTTCGAGTCCCGCCTGAGACATAATTTTTCAAGTTTATAATTATACTAAGGAAAATTTATATCAGTCAATTTGATGAAAAATTATGAGAAATTGGCAGTGAATCGAAAACCTCTTTTTTGGACAAGAAGGACTTGTTTCAGTTGGTTGAAAAGTATTTTATGCGTTGAATTAAAAACCTTTTTTATCAGAAGAATTAACTACGATCCCGCAAACTGAAAAAATTACAAATACTTCCAATCATGTCCAGTGAAATTTCGACAAGAAACAACCGACCTAAAATATTTTTAAACAAAAATTTCAAATACATTCCGCAACGCATTCACTTGACGTATCTATTTTAAACATTTGAAAAGCGAGAAATAATAATCTGTTTGTATATCTGTTTGACAATCCGTATAGTTTTTAATGGTTCGAACATTTGAAACATGCATATTTTATCATACAAATGATTTTGCGTTGTTTCACTTTGTTATATAACTATTCAAATAGGTATTTCAATTGTTTAGGTTTTTGTTTACTATGCTGTACTTGTTACAGAGCCTTTCTGTGTGATTTTTCTTAGATCATTTAGGGTCAGCCATTAATTTAAAAGGGAAATAAAAATAAAAACTATTGATACATTCATTGACAATAAAACTTTCTGACTTAATTAGCACTCACTGAACATTTGGTTTCCATTTTATCTAAGTTGCATTCATTTTCAGACACTGGCATGTGTCTGCTGCTTATATTTAAAAATATACAGTTCAAAGTGACATTTTTGTATGTACTCATGTTTGTATTTAAAACTAACTTATCGATAGAATCTGTCGAATTAACATGGTAGTAGTAGTACTAAGTATAGAAATAGACTGTATGAAAAATAGGGATGGCTTAAAACTGAGATAAAGGTCATTAAATTGATTTTTAACTTTAAGTCCAACAAGTAGGGATCAATATTAATTGAGAACGTTTGACGTTGTGGTAGGTTGACGTACTGTTGTGTGTACAAACGATTAAGGCTTGTAGCTAGTAGTAGGGGGGGGGGGGGAACGTTGCCGAACGAATCTACGATTATTTTAACATTTGAAAAGCGAGAAATAATAATCTGTTTGTATATCTGTTTGAAAATCCAAATAGTTTTCAATGGTTCGAATATTTAAGAGCAATATATTGGTCTTCAATAGTATCGATACTGTCGCTAATATCGATACTATCGATAGACTATAGACTGACTATCGATAATGGACTATCGAGCGGCAACTCTAGTGTCATATGGTGTCGGCACAATAAAAGGATAACACCACCCTTCTTAACAGAAGCAGCGTTTTCTCTACACCGTTGGCAAATTCACGTGCCAAGAGTGGCGATAATCGCAAAATCCTTCTTCAAGAGGCCCGCGTACAGCGGGACTGATATTGACTGGTGATGATCATGGAACAGAGTCTAAATGTGAAGTAAGGGCGATCACTAAGTAGGTAACTTCTGTTTCATTAATATTCATATACCTACTTGTGTTATTCTATTGTCTTTATATTGAACGTAAAGCAAAGGTCAAAACTACCGATAAATAACAATTTGCTATCTTTTACCGTATAGACAAGCTATTGTTCTCAGCGTTGTTCGATTTTGATTTTTGATAACGATTTTGTATACATCGTGGGATTTAGACATAACATAAATAAATAAATTTATATATACACCTACATGGACAAAATCACATAGATATAAACTAGTGGACCCCGCGAACATCGTATCGCCTCAGATATTTGATTTTGACATCTTAAATGTCACTGTTACCAAATATGGCGGGGTTTGTAAAAAATATATTTGCATGGGAGTGAAGAAAAGGGTTGTTTTTTTCCTTTTTTTGGCAATTTAGAAATTTCTTGGCGTAAGAACAATCCTCGTACTTCAAGCAATATTCTAGAAATAAAATTAGCGAGATCAGTTCAGCTGTTCTAGAGATTTTTGCGCTTAGCAACACATTTAGCGATTCATTTTTAAGGTTCCGTACCCAAAAGGTAAAAACGGGATCCTATTACTAAGACTTCGCTGTCTGTCCGTCTGACCGTCTGCCTGTCACCAGGCTGTATCTCAAAAACCGCGATAGCTTTACAAATTTTCACAAATTATGTATTTCTTTTGCCAGAATAACAACAAATACTAAATGCAAAATAAAATAAATATTTATATACCCATACAACAATCGCGTTTTTTTTTACCTTTTCTGCTCGATATCAATTATGGCAATAGGTATGGTTTTTAAATATTCACAAAACACTCAGTTGTATTTTTATTTAAATAATAAATAATAAAATTAATATAAATAAATATTTCCCTACAAAAAACGCCATTGTTTGCCTATTTTTGTACGATAGCAATAATTAAAATAGTAGGTAGGCACTACATTAACTAAATCTATGTAGTACTTACCTACTGTTGTTTACTTAGTCAATGGTACGGAACTCTTCGTGCGCGAGTCCGACTCGCTCTTAGCCGATTTTTATATTATAGATAGGTATTGGTAGACAGACACCTATTAATAAAGAGCATGCTTTCTTGCACATCAAACAAATTAAATGTAACACAAGAGATACATTTAAAGCTGTCCAATTTAGGTAGTCTTGTCGCTAGAAGTGATTTCTTTCAATCAACCTTCATTTAGAAAACAGCTAAAGTAGAGTGAAGGAATTTAGAAACGCGAAGATTTACATACATTGATCCCAGACCGTTAAAGCACTTTCTTACCCGACTACGACAAAGTCAACAGGAAAGGTTAGGTTATAATATGTATGTGGGTATTTATGTGTGTTCCCCATTTGCGGATTAACTCTTGAATCAATTTTGGTGATTGAGATATCAACAGATTCCTTATTATCGTCCGGGTAACATTAGTTACCCTGAATTAAAACAGCTACATGGCGAATACTTCAACAATACATTGGGGCAAAATATATACACGGTGCTTTTGAAATCACGTCGGGTTTACAGAATTTCAAACCATTTGCCTTGTTTGTCAATATGAAAACAACAAAGGTACGGTCGGCCAAGAAAGTGCAATAGTCTCTATCACCATAAGGTTGAAAATTATCATTAATTAAGGTCATAAAACAAAAGATGATGCGACTTAAATGCCAATTCTGTTTAAGGGGAGTGCCCAAAACAGTGGCTTTGTTACATTTTATTTGTTGGAATTTAGATCAATTTTGAATACCTTTAGAATCCTAAAGGGATTAAAAATTTAACCTTGTAGCATTTACTTTAATATTAATTATTTTTATGTATAAACTTAATATTATTTAATTTAATGTTCGTAACTATTTTAATCAATATAATTATATTTTCTTTATGAATCTTAACCAAATGCACATTATCAGACAGAAAAATAACGTGTGGGTTTGTTAAATAATAAAAAAAAACAATAGCGGATATTTATAATGTCGCTTTTGTATCGGACTATGTATCAAGTTATTATTTTAACTATGGATTTCATACAAATTAATTTAATACTTTGATAACGCATTACTTTGTACAGTACATTTTTCACATTAATTTTAAAACGTGCGCTTATAGGAATTGTATGAATGACCAACCTGTTGCAGAATTTTAATTTTAAAAATAAAATCCCTTTATATATTTTTATTGGGATTTTATTTTTATATCCTTTGACATCATTTCAATGCAATTATTGCAGTACTACAAACTCAGTTTTAAAGCAGGTCTATGGATTATCAAACTAATCAAAAATAAGTTTTGAGTTACATACACTAAAAATAGTTAAATAGCAGAAATATGAATTATTTTTTTGTTTAACTAGAATTTAATTTTTTTTAAAATGACAAACAAATAGGTACTTACAATTTCAAATCCTTAAGTATCGGTCAATGGCGCATACCTACTTCAGATGTTTTTAAAACAAAAACTTTTAACAATCATCACACAAATAAAAAAAAATTACATGAAATTTTCGAAACAATTTAAAAAATCTAACAACACGCCTTTACATCTTTAAACTAAAAGTATACTGAAGTGTTTAGTAGAGCGGCGCTCGCGCATCGAGCTATCGTGCGATCGTTGCGCTTGGAATAGTTAGACTCGACGCTTGAACGATTTTGAAAGAGAATCACAATATTGAAAATTTCCATTTTTTATTGCCATGTTTGTGTGGGAGTGAACAAAAACACTGCGTAAAAGTAAATTAAAACCTACAGTTCCTATTTAAAATGTCGGTTACATCAAGGAATAAATGAGAAAGTAACTTTCTGTCTATCTGTAAAGCTTTCACGACTAAGCTACTAAACTGATTTTAATAAAATTTGGGACAGATTGGTAACTTGAGAAAAGACATAGGTAATACTGTCGGTATTCCAAAGCCGAGCACAGATTTCCAACCGCGCTATGAAACGTGTATTTTACATGGGCAGAGCCGCGTGCAATAATCTATATAATTATAACTGTGCTCGATAAGCCCCCGTTTACATTTAAAGCGAGAAAATGTAACAGGTTTTATTCTTAACAGGCAAAAACGATATAAAAATTTAGTTTTGCTACCATAACGTCCAATATAGGTAATTAAGTGACCTGATATTTGATAATTTTAGGCATATTAATATATGTAACATCTAAGTAAAATTAAATTTGGTTCAAATACATTTGAGCATTTTCCATAAAATACATGATTTATTTTTTAATGTGATAGCTCTAATAGAGTTTCATCATAGGTGCATGGTTGATAACTGTTTGCGTAAATAGTAAATAAGCGGTTAATATACACGCTTTGTTTACATTGAGTGCAAACTAGTTTTGTGTTGATTAATGATAACCAAAACTTAAAAGTAGTTATGTATATATTATTATGATATTATATTATCTTTGGTATATTATGTAAGTAATTATTGTTATTTATGTATTCTTCTATTTTATTGATGCATTGCTTTTTTATTTCTTTTTCTTTGATGCACCGCCTGTGATATTTCTGTTTGGGCCAATGGTTGACTGGTAGAGAATGCTTTTAGCATTAAGTCCGCCATTTTGTACTTGATTTTACATGTGCAAAAAAGTGTAAATAAAATAAAAAATAAAACTGCAATAATTTACCCGACAAAAAAAGAAATTGTTTCTTAGATAGGTTTATTAAACCACGCGTAGTTTGGATGGTGTATTTTATTAAATAAAACTTATACCACAAACTTGTTGGAATTAAAAAAAAATCGCGCCACATATTTGTAGAAAAGACGAAATATTAATCGTTTTGTCTTTGTAAATGTATCTGAAAATTTTACTATGTTTCAAGAAAGCATCAAACGACAACATTAGTTTAAATAATTTGACGTTTCTATTTCTTGGAAGGTCTGCGACAATCCTTTTTACGGGGAATCCCTTAATGGCTTAAAATAATAAAACAAGGTTTCATGTTCTTGTAACAGTCGCATGCCTGTCTGAAGCTGGGTAAACAAAGTTCGCAATTTTGCACTGCATAAAAAAACCTCTATTTGACACATCAATTCTTATTATTCAGCCTAGCTAAAGTCCCTAGTCCCTAGCGTAGTAAAATAAGTCAATAAATATGAAATTGACATCAATAAATAACTAGTTTAATAAGGAATTGCTGTGCCCTTGCAGGGTCATGTTTGTCTTCAATTTATTGCCAACTAAAATCTTGTGACTTCATGGTGCAATAAAGAATTTTATCTGTTACTTTGACTTTGACTTTGTTTTGTGCACTACCCACTGCGGGTTATATTTTATTATATAATATTGACTTCCTTACGCTTTCAGAGCATTTTTGTAGCGCAAAGTAGGTGATTATCTTAAAAAAATATTGGACTTTAGACCATGGCTATCTATGTTGATATATTTTAGACGTGTCTTCAACAGGAGGATAAGGGGTGGTTTTTCTTTTGACATGTCGCTCTTCACGTTAATAGCACCCATAATTGTTACTTTGTAAAATATAACTAGAAACAGTAACCATGCCTTTAAAGAAAGTCATAGTCACGATTGCTACGTACCTACATACAACTCATTGATATAATTTACAAAGATAATGAAACGGATCGTTTTTAGTTTTCTCATGAAGTACTAGCTGTAAACCTCGACTTCGCACGCGGAAAATATTGAATTTCAAACTATTCCATGAGGTCTGTTTATTAGGATACTTTGTTGTGCCTATTCTATCTGCGTGCCAAATTTGGTCTATATCTATTTAGCTAGCGTAATTGATTAACAAAACACGTAGGTACATAAGCTCACGCATAGGCTGCACTAAATGTATCGGGAATGGAATATTTCCACTGTTCCTGTCATATTAAAATCTTTTTAATTGCAAACTTCTTGGTTTTAAAAATCGAATACCATTTATTTATTTTAAAAAAGATTCTCGGTCTTATCACAAGGTCTTGTCAAACTTGTTAAGTCGTTGAGAAAATGGAATTGACTCGAGAACCAGTCACGAGTTTGGGTGTTCGAAAATGAGTTAAAGCCAACAAAAATTGTTCGTTCACGGAGTGTTGCAAAAAAAAATGGTGGCCACGTTTGTCTCCAAAACCGGCCATGTTGCGACTATTCCTCTTGAGGGACAAAGAACGGTTAATGCAGAATGGTATGCTAGCATTTGTTTGCCACAGATCGTTTCTGAACTCCGTAAAGAGAACTGCAACCGCCGCATCATCCTCCATCACGACAATGCGAGTTCTCACACCGCGCACAGAACAAAAGAGTTTTTAGAGCAAGAAAACATAGAATTATCAGACCATCTGCCGTACAGCCCCGACTTAAGCCCTAATTATTTCTATACTTTCTCTAAAATAAATAATAAATTGCGTGGTCAGAGATTTTCATCACCTGAAGAAGCTGTGGACGCCTACAAAACGGCCCTTTTGGAGACCCAAACTTCCGAATGGAATGGTTGCTTCAATGATTGGTTCCGTCGTATGGAAAAATGTGTCAAATTTCGCGGAGAATACTTAGAAAAGCAATAAATACATTTTTAAATAGTAATTTTGTGTCACTTCCTTGATTCCCGAAATTTTCAGTGTATTTGTACTTTCCCTTTCTTATTTTTATTGCGGCGTTCACGTCGAGAGCCCTGTTTGAAAAGTTTGATAACGTTTGCGAGATAGGACACTGTTGTACCCTAACTATGTACAATCAGTAAAATTAATTTTATTTTTGAAAATATGCCCCAGGAGGCGCTTTTACACGATCTTATATTTAAACCTATGCACTGCTTTGGGACAAGTCTGGGCTAGTGCTGAAAAGAAGCAACTCAATAAACTCGGCCACTATTGTCAGCCTATTTTGAAATATGCTTTTACAAAAGGTTTAAGCAAGTACGAGCTATAAGCAGCTATAAGTACGTTCCTATCATTTAAATAATCATCAATAGAGTAATAGCCCTTTTTCATTAAAATTTTTTTGACATACGCGTGAAGTTTATTTACAGGGAGTGTAAAATACGAATACAATTGCCCATGAACAAATTTCCTACTTTTCGCAGTTTGAAACCTGGAACGGAAGTTTTTATGAATGGGAATACGCCACGTTATTGCGGTTTACTAAGTAATTACCACATGTTTGGCACTGGCATTTCATTAAAATAACATTTAGAATCTTGGAATAAAAGACAATGTACGAAATTCGTGGCCACATGTAGAATATCTACCGGTGACCAACACTGTAGTATTCAAAACGTCGGGAAAAACTATAATATAACGTAAAACAGCAAATAAACGCAAATTGAATCTTTACATACAATGATATTTAAAAAGTAATAGATATGTTACATGCGCTCTCAATATGCGTCTCTAAAACTTTTCAAACCTATGAAAGGGAAAGTAATTGTTCTTTTCACGAGTATCACAAGCACAAAATAAGAATTACGCATGTGAGCAGTTGTTCGCAAGCGGCACATATATTTCGATAGTTTTGTAAGGGCATAACCTATCTATACTTTTTAAATATTTCAATTTAAATGTAACCTATACGACTTTGAGTAGAAAACTTCAAAGCTTATGGTCACTTGTAAAGTACTGAGTAGTACCTACGCCAGCTTTGGGTCAGAGGGTATCCTTAGTGATAATTCTAAGTTTCTCATCTACCTTTCTTCTAATACTCAAATATATACCTAGTTGGCTTATCTTGGAAGATACAAGTAAACAGAGTTCCGATTTCTAGACTCCGTAACTGACTTCGTAGACGCTTGTGCATGTCATATAATTTAACACAAAAGACTTACCCGAACATAAAATATAATATAATAACTAGTCACACTTATGAACACAAAGTATTATCACAAAGTCACCTTTAAAACTGTTACGTAAAAATATCAATTTTTAATACTTTACGTTTGACATAAATCACTACTATTATTGATCAATACAAGCGTTGCTAGGCAACCGTAAATAGTAGCACATGGCACAACAGAGTTATATTCAGTCCAGAAAAAGGTTCAGAAAAACCGCTGTGTATTATCTTTTATAGGGTTCGTAGCCGAATGGCAAAAAACGGAACCCTTATAGATTCGTCAAGTCTGTCTGTCTGTCCGTCCGTATGTCACAGCCACTTTATTCTGAAAGTATTAGCATTACACAGTTGAAACTTAGTAGGTAGGTGTATCCTGTTGACCGCTTTACGATTCTCCTCAAGTTTCCCATACATAGAACTAAAACAAAAAAAAATATTTTTGCTCTAACCTACGCGTATGGGGTATCTGTGGATAGGTCTTTTAAAATGACATGGAGGTTCCTAAAACCATTTTTTCCAAAAGTCTAACGTTTGGAAGATAGACGCTTCTAAATTTGCAAAATGGGTGTCCCCTCCCCCCTCTAACTTTTGAAAAAAATACGTAATGTAGATCTTAACAAAAACTTACAACGAAAATTGGTTTGAACGAGATCAAACCAGTAGTTGTTTAGAAATATTACATGTTTAACAACCGCAAATATGTCCTTCATACAAACACTATGAAAAACAAAGTTATTTTTGCAGTCAATTAAATATTGTGGTATTTTGGCTAAGTGGAAGGAAGTGGACCCCTAATTCAGTTAAAGTTGGTACGGAACCCTCAGTGCGTGAGTCCGACTCGCACTTGGCCGGTTTTCTTCATTGATGTGATATTTAAATATTAAATATTGGTTTAACTATTTATTTTGAAACACGCTGTGACGCGCACAGATGTAGCTACGAGTATGTAAGGTCCATTCAACCGAGACCCAGCTTAATAAAAAAAAGACGTGTGGCACTCGGAGACTGCCGCGGTAAAGCTATTGCATAGCATTTTTTATCAACTTATGCAATTATAAAACTAAAAAGTAGGTATCACCGCTGTGCCGGTTGGAGTGAAGGGGTGTTAGGTTATTTTCGTTTCGGAATTTCTGGATTCGGTCTCCACGCTCAAGGCCCGCGATAGAAGCTATGCAAAAGCTTAATTTTATAATTTTATGTATTTTCTAATTTTGAATTTAGTAATTAATTTTTTCTGTTATTTTGGCAGATATGGTTACCATAGGCAACCATACTGTTAAAATCCTTATTTTCTTCTAAATTCTTTTGAATTTCGGAAATTCAAAATTGTTCGATCGTGCCTCGCCCCGAGTGTTAGGTTAGGTTATTTTCGTTACGGAATTTCTGGATTCAGTCTCCACGCTCAAGGCCCGCGATAGAAGCTATGCAATAGCTTAAAAATAAATAACACTCAATCAGCTTCAAGAAACTGTCCTATGTAACTAATTGTTCACCCATTTGACATAAGGGTGCACGCAACGTTTTAATAAGTAATGGGCTTGCTCTTGACTACATTCTTAACTATACGGTTAAGAAGAAGCCTAAATGGAGCGAGCTTACCCAGAGGCACTGGTTCTCCCACACACCAGCGGAACACAGAAAAACTGTTAGGCACTGGACTCCGGCAGGAGGGTGGTAGCATCCAGGCGGCCTCTTACGAAGCCTACCACCGTAGAGGGATCTGTTAGCCGTCATCATTGGTTAGAAATCCAAAGATGCCGTTGCCCAGGGTGGACCACTAGGAATAAATACAAAATGTTAGATAATCTTTAATAATGCATGTCGTCATAATTTATCCGGGTTACAATGTTGACACTAATATAAAATCAACGCAAATCATTCAACCGACGTCAGTTGTAAGTGTCGTTTTGGGGCCTTAGGCCTTACTCCGCAACACTATGTCCGTATATTCGAATCCATCTGTCCCTATCACTTATATCGATGTCTTAAAGTATCTGAAAGAGACAGATATATCCGTAAATACAAGCTTCGTGTTACAGAGTAAGGCATCTTATTCAGCCTTTTCAATCGCAGTTCGATCGTGATTGAATTGGACGATTTTGACATTTAGCCCATGCTAGAACTGTCAAAAACCTACTATTCAATTACGATTGTGATACGATTTGGTTACGTGAATTAGGGGCCTGGTACCGGACTGCGTATTTAGTAATCGATGTTTTAATGCTCTATGAATATTTTACAAGATAATCCCAAGAACAGATGTATATGTGTGTGTGCAAAATTATATCGGTACTAATGGTAGTGGGTTATCTATTGTTTTTATATGTCACGATGCACGATCGCTGTTAGTCTGCAAATTTATACTTAATTTTTGTTCTATTGCAACAATATATACAGAACACATGATATAAAAATGTTATGTTTATTTACAAACACTCATAAAAATGTATGTTATTTTACAAATATGTACTTACTAGTTTTCATTGCTTTGTGGTGAAGAAGAAACCAAGAAGAAACCAAGAAGAAACCAAACTTCGAAAAATCAAATTCTGTGTCGGGTAGTTGATGCACAGCAAAAAAATATACTATAATAGGATCCCAATAAAAACATACTCATCATTGCTATGGTATCTTGAGTTCGATGATGGAGGCCTTTTCCCTGCAGTGGGACAATAAATTGTAGGCCGTTATTTACTTTTTTTTACAAACATAGAATTCAATTGTAATCAAGACTCTTAAAACTTACACCTGAGTTGAAACTGCCTCTAGTATTGTAGCAGCAATGCTGTGATAGATCCTACACCGACATGGTTAATCCGTATATACGGAATTTAAATATTATTTGAAAGGCCTGAACGCGCTACATTTTCCAGTTAAAAAAGTAACAGCCTATAATCATCCCACTGCAGGGAAAAGGCCTCCATCATTGAATTCAAGTTACCACAGCAATGATGGGTGTACTGGCATAATTACCACGCTTTCCAAATGCGGGTTGGTGATCACAAACCCGAGCAACGTTCGAAAATTCGAAATTTTTTTGTTGCCCGACCCGGGATTCGAACCTGGGACAACGAGATTTTGGCCCGGTATTTAAACCACTAGACCAACGGGGCGTTATTTTCCAGTTAATGATCGTTAAATTGTTTTTTATTACATCTTTGTTGCAAATCCATTCTTTTATTCCTAACGGTTTTCTGCTTTACGTATTCTGCTTGGCACTTTTATAATCAGAGATCGGATAGTCGGATACATAATTACCTAAAGTTAGCTTTTGGCTAGGACCTTATTGATTTATTCTGAAATCCAGGATGTTTTCGATACAAAATGCATTCCATTACAAGCTACATACTACTTACATTCAACTTTAGGCAAATATGCATCTAAATTCCAATCATTATATATAATCGAAAGAATTACGCAAGTAACTTACTCGTGTTATTTTGGGAAATATCATCATAGCAGATCATATAATTCTCGTTGGCCCTGTAAGTGATTTAAAGCTTACTGAAAGCAACTGCCAAAACCGTATAGAAATTCGTTAGCTTACTTAAAGGTATTGCTAAAAATAGGCTATTCTAATAGGAAGATTTTTCATAATCAAGGTAAGCAAGCTGGTTTGCTACGCAGTTTGACAAGTGGCGGAGAGCTCGATGGACATTATCTATCTTCTTCTGGCAGGACTTCTTCAGTCATTTGTCATTGTGCTATTATATTTTAGACCGGTATCACACGGCACTATTCATTATATAAAAAAATGTATATAATAAGTCACTTAGAACTGCTCAAGTTTAAATTTAAGCAGCAAATGTCTCGTGTTATACCTATGGTAGGTACGGAATACTACTTACGGAAACCCAAATTCAACCTTACATATAATATGACAAAGAGATGAAATCAAACAATGTAAAAGAGCACTCAAATATTCGGTTATTATTACCGTTAGTGAAGTAATTATTCTGTGACTGATTGTGTATGCAGTTCCTTAACTTTACACCTATGCACAGTATGGCCATACATATGGTAATTAGTTAATGACAATAACGTGGCCTATTCCCATTCATAGTTCGGGTATAACAGTGTCCTATCTCGCAAACCTTATCTAAAATACAAACGGCTCCATCGAATGTCTTCTCAAACAGGGCTCTCGACGTGAACGCCGCAATAAAAATTATATACGTTGCCATTTAGAGATGAAACTGCAGCCACTGGCGCATCGCCAATACAATTATGTCGTTTGTGAGTGTTCTTGGCTAAACAACGCTTTGACTCGCGGTAGATTACCTTGGATAGAGTGCACTAGTTTAGTACGTACCGATATCTACTTAGAAAACCAGTAAATACTGATACTTGACTTTAACGATTGTGGGGTGTTGAATAAATTATGTTCTCCATTAGATCCTGCTCTAATAGTCCCTGGTTAGACTTTGATCTTTAGGTACTTTATTCAGTTTTATTGAAAATGATCGACTCTTTCAACAACTCAGACAATCTGTGTTCAAAGAGTAGACAGTTGTCATATTCTTTTACAAACAAGTTGTAATGGATGATCGACGAGCTTTGTGTGTTTTTTTTTAAACCAACAATGAAAGGGAAAGGTTTTAATTTGACCCGTATATTATTTAATATACTTATATATTTTATAACGCACAACTTTTGGTTTCAATGAAATTTTTTAGCAGATGGGGCTAAAATTGGCTAAGTATTAAGTTTCATTTATGATTCAAAAGAAATGTTTATACCAAGGATAATAAAAAAACAAACCTTTTTGACGGCTTTTCAAAAATAAAACTTTTTCCCCGCATTTATTCCATAGTGGTAGGTTAAACTAATGGGATAAGTAAAAATACTCGTACCTTCTGGGGTTTATTTGCCAAAAAAAATTTTGGTTTCCCTATTTTCGGTTGGCAATCCTATTTAAACCAAACTTAAGGAGCTGAAGTGGCAATGGGCTGGCCTTAGTAGACGCAGAACTGACAACCGCTGGGGTAAACGAGTTCTTAAGTGGAGACCGCGTCTCGGCAAACGTAGTGAGGATGCCCTCAGGCCAGGTGGAGTGATGATTTGCGCAAGGTGGCTGGCACTCTGGCAGGAGCTGGATGCGAGAAGCCGAGGATTGATCTAAGTGGCGTGCAACTGGGGAGGTTTATGTCCAGCAGTAAACTGCGATAGGCTGATGATGATGATGAAGAAGAGACGACTCTATTGCTCGCCTTCTACTAATTATCTCATCGTCTCTTACAACACTCAAAGGACGAGCAGGATGGCGCTATGCAATCGTCCTGGCTGGGACCAGTTTTACAATGACTATAATAGTATCACGCTAACAAAAGACTGTTTGTTAACATATTGAAGGAGACATAAAGAGTGATTAAACTCGACCAATCACAAAGTCATCGAGATATGACAAATCACAAATTTATGCTTTGTGTATTCGCTTTAGTGTCATCTAAGTATAATGAGAATTTTATCTAGTATCAGCCTTATCTTAATCTCACAAATATCGTGTTGAAATGTAAGGTTTTATCTAATACTCTTTTAATCCTGGTATAATCAGAACTGTAATTTGACTGCGGACATGCGATCGTGGTTTATCATTTGTAGTTTTATTTTCTAGTTCCAATTTTGCAGTATAAAAATAGTTTTTAACTTTATCATACCATTTTCGGGGAAAAAATAAGATTCAAATTAAATTATTTATAATAAACGAGTACAATATAAATAAAAGTATAATATCTCTTAAAAAAGTAAGTTTTAGTGTTTTTTTTTAATAATATAAATGAATAAAATGAACGAGTTCAACAATTGAAAAATTATGTCTAAGGCGGGACTCGAACCCGCATCTCCTCGCCCGCCCGGCATGCGAGGAGATACGGGTTCGAGTCCCGCCTGAGACATAATTTTTCAAGTTTATATACTGATATTATAATTGCAATTTAATTGCTAAAATATCGAATAAAGTATTCAAATATCTGTATCGTAAAAACATAACACAAAAATGTGAGTCTGTTACTTGAAATTTTTTTGTGTTCTTTCTCATTTTCAGAGGATTATTTTTATCCTTTTGTTTTTTGGAAAATATAGTCAGTAACATCAAAGTTCTATAAAATGAGATGGGTATGTCATTGGATGCAGCGACTTAAGAAACGCAGAGCAGTGGCGGAATAAAAACAATTAATTATCCTAACTAGAAAATTATGTAACTATACGACAGACAATTGTCTGACTAGGAGATCTAAATGGCAGCTTACCAATTTTCCCAGATGTAAAATAGTACTTTTATATTCATATTGTAAAGTAAACAAGTAAAGCAACAGCCTATATTTATCCCTACGCAGAGAAAAGGCTTCCATCATTGAATTCAAGTTACCACTGCAATAATGGGTACTGGCATAATCACCACGCTTTCCAAATGCAGTTTGGTGATCACAAACTCATTCAATGTTCGAGAATACGAAACTTGCCCTGGGATCGAACTTAGGACCCCGAGATCTTGGGTATTTAAACCACTCCAATGGACATGACTAATGGGGCCAGCTTACTAAATATTCTTCTTAAAAAGCTAACCACTTTTCGTACCTCGTGAAAATAATACATTACCTAAATAAAATTACTGAGGGAATTTGTTTATGCTATCCGCTTTATAATCTACATACGGGCGGCAATAAATACGGACTCACTTTAAGATCACATTGGCTTCAAGCCAATTGTAATTCTGGGAGAGTCTCACACGCGTCCGTATCGTATGGTTGCCAGATGGATTTCAGATTTTGCATTAATTGATAATATTTTGGTTTTAATGACCCATTAGCACCAGCTAAAGCCCACAGTTGGATGCAGGCTACTCCAAAAAAAGTATTCATACCGCAAGCTGGAATTTAGTATTTAGATATTTCGTAATGCCTTTTTTTCGTTATGTTTCAGTAACCATAATACTCCTTGATCTAATGGTAGCTAATGTAATATGGTGCCAGCACTCATAATGAACCCATTAAATAGTAAATACTTATTCTAAGCAGCGTTTTTTTTCTTCTATTGGCTAAACTGCAATTTTCAACTTGACAAGCGTGGTGATAGTGGCAAAATTCTCCTTTTAGAGAATCTGGTGGAGCTTTAAAAGCTGATGAAGAAAAAAGTGAATGACTCCTGACCTTATCACAGAATTACTTGTCCTTTACTTTTCAGCGATGAAAATAAGGTCTGTTACAAGTTAAGAGGAAACACTACGGGCGAGAGAATTGAAAAATAGGTATTTGTAAAATCTATTGCTGTCGCGAAATGCCAAACGCATTCACCGCAGAGTGTGATAGATACAACTGCTTCTTGGACCGAAAATACCTACTAAAAGCACACAAAATCAACGTTTCCCCGACGTTTTATGGAAAAACGGCCGTTGTATTACCTATTAAGTCATATGGACTTAATAGGAAATAACCTATATAAAAAAAACTTTTTTTTTTTTTCAAAATACGCCTTTTCGTGTAGAAAAGGCGTTTAGCTTAATAGAGCTAACATTGTGAAGATTGGTGCTTGTAGTGTGTTCTAAAAAACTGATACAATAAGACACCGGTACATTATAATGTATTTGGGAATATTACTTTTATTATTGTTGTCTACTAGCCAGCCCCTAGTAGACTACAATGAAGTGCCACTAAAAAAACTTTTCTCTGTTCTCAATGGTTCAGAAACTGTTCCAAGACAACAAGTAGGTAATAATGTTGCAATTCCTGAAAAAATACATAAAACCTATGACGGTTTTTATTAGTCTGATATTGTTTTCAATTTTCCCAAAAAAACGCGGTCCTGCAAACCGGCAACCCTGGCATTTCACAGGAGATATGGTCATGTTTGCGGCGAATATGAACGACCCTGTCGCGCTATAGCTCGCAGATCACGGTTTTAGGGAATTGGATGCATATTTTGTTATTTAGTTTGACTACAATGATAAAGTAATAGATTAATCTAAAAACTTTCACTGTGTTTGAGAGAAACTTTACCATTAGAATCTTTTATCGGTCACTGCAGAACATATGAAAGCTGGGAGACTACAGATTATTGGCTGGCGGGTTCATGGTCGCAGCTTCACAAATAATGGAAAGAAGAAGACAAATGTTTTCTTCGGACAATACTCATATAGACCGTCTTTTATAAAAACTAATAATGATTTCATTCATTCATCCATTTATTTAGTGTCATAACTCTTATTGAACGTAAAAACTTAATCATCAGCGAAGGATGTTATTATCTTATAGTTAGGCACTTTGCGGCCAGCAGCGAAGATGAATCACTGGATATACACCGTGCTTTTTGAACCTCCTGGAAAACGAAGCCCAAGAGCCCACGTTATTGGACCATTATGTTTAACATCATGGCAGTGTTATTTATTTTTTTACTAAAAATAATTTTTGAAAAATTTTCATTTAAAGCCATTGCATAGCTTCTATCGCGGGCCTTGAGCGTGGAGACCGAATCCAGAAATTACGTAACGAAAATAACCTAACACTCGGGGCGAGGCACGATCGAACAATTTTGAATTTCCGAAATTTAAAAGAATTTAGAAAAAAATAAGGATTTTGACAGTATGGTTGCCTATGGTAACCATATCTGCCAAAATAACAGAAAATTTTTATTACAAAAGTCAAAATTAGAAAATACATAAAATTATAAAATTAGGCTATTGCATAGCTTCCATCACGGGCCTTGAGCGTGGAGACCGAATCCAGAAATTCAGTAACGAAAATAACCTAACACCCCCCCACTCCGACCGGCACAGCGGTGATACTTTTTAGTTTTATAATTGCATAAGTTGATAAAAAATGCTATGCAATAGCTTTACCGCGGCAGTCTCCGAGTGCCACACGTCTTTTTGATTCAGCCTTTTAATTTTGTAACACGCTGTGACGTATTATTTTGCTGCGGTGAGGTCTCGGTTGAATGGACCTTACACAGCTTTATCTGTGTGCGTCACAGCGTGTTTCAAAATAAATAGCTGAACCGACATTAAATATATTTATTTTTAAATAGCACTGCCAAGATGTAATACGTAATGGTTACATAACGTGGGCTTCGTTTTACATGTGGTTTAAATTGTACCGTGTATAGATGGATACATTTCAAACACTTGCCATGGTCAATAACTAGGATCTAGTCCAAAATCTTGAAACGTTTGCACTGCATAATTATGTGGACGACAATGAGAATAAAACGTGATCATACCTTACTATGCCTGACGTTTCGTCTTGATTACAGGCTGACCCTCTAAGTCAGGTTGGTGTAACCGAATCTACTTGATCTTTTAGAGGGAAACAAATAATCTTACCATTCTTCTTCTTTAGGTGCCTCTTCAATTGGGAAGGTTGGCCGTTAGTTTTCCAAACCTCTTTCTGTCCATTGCAAGACGGAACAGTTCCTCGACGGATTTGATCCCGGTCCACTCTCTGATGTTCCTCAGCCACGATTTTTGCCTAAGTCCAACGCGCTTTTTGCCCTTCAATTTTGCCCATCATTAAGTAGAAGCAGCCTGTATCTATCGTGCCTGAGCACGTGCCCGAGGTACTCGACTTTGCGCTCTTTGATGGTCCGCATCAATTGTTGGGTTCTGCTGACGCGCTGGAGTACGGTTGCGTTCCTTACTTTATGCATAGGTACCCATTATTTTTTATGATTATCGATTCTGACTCATAAGCGTAGAAAGGTAACAGACAAATGAGAATATAATAATATTTTGTACTACAACTACAGGGTGAATTAAAAGTCAGTTGATAAGATTTAAGAGTATGTTCCATTCATATTCCAGATTAACAAAAAAACAATTGTTAATTTTTTTTCAACTGACAAAAAGGAATTAAAAAACTTACGAATTCCTAAGGATATCTTAAGAGGCGACTAATAAGAATAGATACTTCCAGAAGAAGACAGTAACCAGCGTCTTCTCTCCCTCATTAGCTAAATTGCGATTGCCAATCAGCCTGTGAATCATAGCGATTATGGTTAAACCCACCTTTTGGAGAAACCCGAGTACAGCATAGGTACCGATATAGGCTAGCGATGGATAAATTATTTAATGAACACCAAACTAAAACAGCAAAAAAGTAAGAATTGCTATCGCATCATTAAACATCTTCCAAAGTACATTGCCAAAAACATTAGTGGATTCCCAAATCGTGTTTAACTCGGAAAAACAAAATACAAACACAAATAACTAGCCTCATTCATCAAACCTCAATGCTAGAAAAAACTCATTCGAAAAAGCCATCAAACAAACGAGGGGTGGGGATGTAAAAATTGTTATCATTAACTTTGTCTTGTACTGTTAACGAATACTGTTCTTAGCTCGTAAAAGTGAGCGTTACTGGGAATTTTTGTCTGTCACGAAAGAATTGAGAGGATAAGATTTTAAATAATATAAATAGGGTTAACTAGTAATAATATTAAAATGTTTTCTTTAATTATAAATGATGAATACAAACTTTGAGTAACAAAACCTCTTAGCGTTCACCACAATAAAGAAAGGAAAGAAAAAATGAAAGAAAGAAACATTTATTTGACACACATTTGAGAAACAATTACACAGAAACATTACAAATAAAAAGGTGTCAAAAAGGACTCCCGCTCAGCATATATCGTGGCAGATTAAGGCCACATGAATAAATATTTAAGGCTTCCCACGACGCTGATATTCTGCAGGAGCCTAGAATTTAAATAATTTAAATATAAAAAATATAAAAAGATAAATATAGTTTCAGAAAAAAGTACATATAACAGACAATAATTTAACTTCACAAGGAACACATACAAATTACTTAACAAAAAAATAAATAAAAACAGAAACAAGAGAAAAAACAGAAAAACAAAAAACAAGAGAAGACCATAAAAACTATAATATAATAGAATATATAATATAATAGAATATATAATAGAAAGATAAGAACATTTTGTACCGGAGAGAATACAACGACTTTTAAACGCTATGATCAAAACATAGACTAAAAATGACAGCGGTTGTATTCTCTCTGCTCCAAATCGGATTTCCGCCCACCTGCCGGGCATGGTATTGGTTGGCTAGAAGAGGGCCATTCATTTCAAAAGCAGTGCAGGCAGGAAGATACGTAAGAATAGGCTATTTGACTGGTTTTTGCAATCCGTTTTATATTATTAAGTAGAGGTTGAAGAACCCAGTAAAAGAAGTTTTTTTTTAATTCTGGTACATATTTGCTGAAAAATATTAAAATGAAAATTTTAATATTTTTCAGCGAAAACGCTATTTTGTCAATATGGCGCTGCAATGGGGTCGATGACATCACCTGCCTGTCTTGTGATCTGTAGCTTATATCATCTACATACATTTGTTTCAAACAAATAACGAAAGTGCGATTGGATCTATATTTTAACAGTGACTTTTATAATTAAATAAGTTTCAAATGGTATGCAGTTCCAAAATGTATAAATACTCTATAAGGACTTCTTTGTAAGTGTTCCGAAGAAAGTCTAAGTGCGCCGAAAGTGGTTGCAACTATTTCGGAGGGATCATAATAAATAATAACATAGCGAATAGTACAAATATTTTCTTCTGTGAGGACCATTTCGATGTAAGTAAACATAATATTTATAATTTTTAATAATTCCTTGCATTAAGAATGTAAATATTTTGTTATTGGTTTGAGGTTTAATACCTCTAATGTTTTTATCAGAATGCCTCTTGCAACTCACTTAGAATATTTCCGATGTTTTCATAATATTAGCTAAAAATTGTAAGATAAGATTTATAAGATTTATTATTAAATTGCATAAAACACGGTACATGATGTAGATGTTATAGAAATTATAGAACATTCATGTTTTGCCAAATTATAAATAGCATGCAATAATTAAGGAATACAAGAACCATATTTTAACATTACTCTTTTAAGTCATAAAACTCCTTTACACTGTAGAAATTGTGCGTGCTAAGCCATTTAAATATTTTTTCTTAAATTTTTCCATTGTCAGCATTTTAATGTCATTCGGTATTTTATTAAATATGTTGATAGTCATAATCAAGCAACTTTTGCCGTATTTGGCCAGTCTGGGAGCACCTTCCAATACAAGTCTATTTGGGTTTCGTGTATTACGTGGATAAGTAGCTACAGTTTTATGATTTCAATAAATTAATGGGCAGGTTACTGCTTTCTGCTTTACAAAATCGTTTTCCATGGTAAAATTTATTGACAGAATTTGTAAAATATTGGAAATAAATCACACATAAACAATGGATACTATTATTATAGGAAAATATTATTATCAAAACATTTTAAAAAGCTACTAAAACCCAAGTAGGCAAACGAAATTATTAAGCAGGTGACGTCATCATAAACCCGACCAATCAAAAGCGTTTCGTGTCACGTGACAAACGATTAAATAAATGCGTTTTTATTTCTGGATTCATAAATAAATCGTTTATTATTTTCAACTTCCATTACTAAATAACCATTTGAAACTTATGAGTTTATTATATTATGATATAAGCTGATGATAGTAATTCGCACTTTATTTTTCGCACTGTCAAATAGCATATTAACTTTAACTTAACCGCCTTATAATAATATGTATTTCTTCAGGAACGGTTTGAAAACACTGATTTAAAATTTCATGGCCACTATATTACTTATAATATCAGTATATAAACTTGAAAAATTTTGTCTAAGGCGGAAAAAAAAATTAAAGTTTATATACTGATATTATAAGTGCAATTAAGTTGCTAAAATATCAAATAAAGTATACACTATATTACTTACTAATATTATAAGCTCTAAAGTTTGTATGCTTGGATATTCGTTTCTCTTTCACGTAAAATTATTTAACTGAATTTGATACAACTTTTCAGTAATGAAGCTTAGCCACCAAAATAACATGAGCTATAACTGTTCCTTGAATTCCATGTAGTTACCATGGTACCTACACGGAATACCAGTTGTATTTTGTGTGAAGGCAAGTGACACAGATTAATATTAGCGCTGCCGACCATATCATTTTTTTAACAAACAGTGGTATTTCTATGAACCCCGTACTAAAGAGTTGGAAGAGGTCGCATGCAAAAGCTATGTTCCGAGACTTCTACCATGTACCTACCTTTTTATTGATACGTTTCCGATATTTTAGCACTGTAACAAGTGCCAAGATAATAAGAGATTAATCCGTGACCATAGAGCTTAATTAAAATAGATAGTACATGGCAGAAATCACGAAACATCTTACTCAGAGTTACTTTTACTCACTTAACCAAATTTTACAGCATGCCATAAGTTAGTGGCTTGATAGGAAATTCCCTCACACCACAATATAAAGCTTACACTTTACGGAACTATTTCGAACCCGTAACAAACAAATAGATATCCAATTAATGTTACAAAGTGGCCATTACATTCGCGTCAAATGTATGCCCAAAAACAACTAAAATCACCGACTTGGATGATAATTTAGATTAGGTAGTTTTCGAGAAACCAGCTCACTCAGTAAACTGTTTAGTTGAACACTTATTGGCATGCCCACTCTCAAGGACAGCTTAGTGTTGTGAATCAATAGATTGGTTGCAATTGATGGTAGAAAGCAAAGCTGCATCCGAATAGAATAGGTTTTTTGTTGCGGTAAACAATACTCCAAACCTTCGGCTAGTCATTTCAGACAGTGTATTTTGCACTTGGAGCAAGATCGTGACAGCATTTGCAAGTTTATGGTTTTCGCCCGACAATAACCTGTGCTATCAGTTTTAGTTCTACAGTAATAAATAATAATGTACGTTTAAAATTTGACTTGTTTTCATATTTGTATAAATGCTTTTAAACTTCAATCAGCGTAGGCTTCTGCGTTACCTGTAACAGGAACAACATAATATATTCTGGAACATAACATAACATCGGGAAAATAAATAAAATGTGTAAGACTTGGTTTTAATGTTAAAGATACTTACCCTAAGGATAAAGTGATAAATAGTTTTATAGTTATGTACGATGATATTTTATAGTTACGTACAGTAGTTAGAAATGGGGGAGGTACCAAAAAACTTCTCTGACAACATTCTGGTTCTTCATCGATGTTTCCATACAAACGCCTACATCACTAGTTCGATTTAACACATCTATTAACAGGCGAAGTTATTAGACAGATATCTATCAATTTTCAGGCCGATAAATATCTCTAATAGTCACAAAGCAACGCCTATTTGAAACTAGGTCAAATTCATACAAAACGTTCAATTGAATGGTGCTATCAATGTTTGAGATGCTTTTGTGATGTTAATGTGAAATAATAAGCTTTATGACGTGAATCATAGGGGTGATATTGAGATATCAGAAGATAAACTATGCCATGAACTTCATTAGCAAAGGTCATGCATAAGTGAAAACAATAATAATAATTAAAGTGATTGTTGATCTTTCACTTAGACATTGCAGTGGTTGTATTTATTTTTATTGAATTGATTTATTGTAGAAACATGATGTTTGAAAACATTTTAACAGGTATCGAAGGATGTAAAAACACGTTGCTAATAGATAACTTTTTGTCCATGCCGTACGTACATAATGATGGGATTATTATTTCAAGGATATTTTTTTGTCTGAATTTTCTGAGTCCATTTTTACCAAAAAATAAGGTTTCGTAGTAATCAGAAACATTAAAGATACCACAAACAGCCAGACCCGAGATAATATAAAAAAGAAATCTGTTTACAACTTAAGCAAATAATAAAAGTACTTGTTTTATTGAAATCAGAAATAACTTATTTTGCTACCTCAAAAACCCATACAATTAACAAAACTCTACACCCCTCCTAAACGAAGGACGTCAACACAGGCCTAGGTTTTAAATTAAATACTGGCCTAACATAAAAAGGTGAAAAAGAAAAAGTCCTATCCACACTAACCAGTACGAAAATAAAAAGCACTGTCAGTAGACGAATGCTCGTTCATGACTCATTAAAAATGTGCCTCTCTTTGGCGATTCTTCGTTTCCCGCCATGCTCGGGGCCCCGGCATTGTCTGCGTATCAGTGTGACGTCGCAACGGTCTTCATTTCCTGTTGTTTTTCGCTGATTCTCCTAAGCATTTCTAAATTCAAATGTCAGCCGGGATCAAGTTGTTTTGTCCGTGTTTTATTTATTTTTTCCATTAGAATAGAACATACTTATTTTACAAGGGGAGGTGAAAAAGTGAATGCTACCTGTATATGTCAAAGACAAAGCTAGTAAGAAGTAGTAAGGAAGTAAGATGTCCAGTGTTAAGGCTGATTTACTATCACTGATACACCCTTTAATAATGCATTTATTTTTGGAAATACTAGAAATGTTGATGGATATTAATTTGGCAGGTGAACGTAGAGCCTCTCCTATGAGTATATTTTATGATACTGTTTTCTTGAGTTTACGCAAACACTATACATTGAAATAAAAGATTTAAGTTAGTCTACCCGTGACCATGAACGCTGTAAAGGGTTCGAAACGTCGGGTGAAATCAAAAATAAACGCGTTCTAAATCCGTAAACTTATCTTTCATTTCAATATACTTCAAATAGACTTATAATAATAAAAATAATGAACATACAAGATTGTGTATTTTCGATTTGGCTACTATTTGACCTACCTCGTACTTTTTACGCTATGTGCGATTGTCGTTCATTTACTTTTGGAGCATGTACATTGACGCTTTGGTTTTATCAACGGAAGTAAAAATTTGAGACATGGATAAACGTACTATCGTAACGCCCCGTTGGTCTATTGGTTTAAAAATCGGGGTCCCAGGTTCGAATCCCGGGTCGGGCAACAAAAGGTTTCGAATTTTCGAACGTTGCTCGGGTTTGCGATCACCGACCCGCATTTGGCAAGCGTGGTGATTATGCCAGTACACCCATCATTGCTGTGGTAACTTGAATTCACTGATGGAAGCCTTTTCCCTGCAGTGGGATGATTATAGGCTGTTACTTTACTTTTTACTTTAAACGTACTATCGCATAATTATTATGGAGATCACTGCTTTATACTGTTGATAAATTTATAAAAATTATGACACAAAAAATTAAGCCTTCGTAAAACGTGAAAAGAGCTACCTAATTGGTAGCCTGATTCTGTGAATGATGGTTTACTGTGTTTTTTTTTTGTTTGGCAGCAATTTACATCCAGTGGCTTATTTCACACTCATTATCTGCTTGTTAGTCTAATCTTTTGGGGGAAAAAAATAATAGTTCATATTTCAAACATACTAATGATAAAAATGGTTAACGTAAAAAAATAAAATAAAGCAAAGTAATATTTTTTCTTTGTAAATATTATGCCAGATGTTGGCTGCCCCCTTGCTAACCGTCAATGTATACTAACTTAATCTTTACCGTCACTGAAAAGCCAGGACGTCAGAGGGCCACACGGTTACCAGAGAGTGCCCAAATCAGTGGAACGATGCCAATGCCCACATATGAGGACGAAGCATTTTTCTCAGTTCCGATGCAATCGGTAGCGGAGTGGTTAAGCTTTGAACTTAACTTAGCTTTGATACAGAACTCCTTTGTGTTGCAGTCTCAATAAGATACACTTCCAGTTTGGCTGTATTACTTGATATAAAATGCAATTGTAACAGGCCAATGTATGCACATAATAAATATTTAAGTAAACCTTACCTACTCTTATATGCTTCATGCGAGCAACAAAAGACGATAGCTCACGATAGACGAAACAACAGGCTCCCAATGCCGCTAATTTACAAATGGCTCAATAGAATCGCAATTGTATATTTTGACACATTTAATATGGTACTAATGTCAAAATCTACGATTGCGATGCCATTGCGATTCTATTGAGCCATTTGTAAATTAGCAGAATTGGGGCCCGGGTCTTTGATCTTTTTGTCAATCTGTCTCTCTTTATGTGTATTCGTACACTTATTATGACGCAAAAACTACTGTCATGCCCTTATTTATTATTGCAAGATATCTCAGCAAAAAAAATTTTTATATCTTTTTTTTGTATAATCCACGTGTTGTAAGCTTTGCTCCTTCAACATACGTGTCGAATCAAGAGCTCCAACTTAACCTAAGTTACATTGAAGATGATTTAAGTAGAAGTTTTGTTTTAAAATTAATCATTAATAATAACAAGGGTTAAAGTATGAAATTGCCGATTATTTTCCCACTTTTTATTTTTATTATAGCTCTTAAGTATAGTCGTATTATTGCGTAATTCTTTTTGTATTGTATCAAGAACTAAATAAAGTAACTTTTGACTAAAAAAAAAATGTAATACTAGTGCCTATTACTTCAAAGGAAGTCGTTGAAAAGACCCCTTACAATGTGTCAGCTGACCTTCTTGCTTCAATTAAGTATATTTGTATTATATACTTTGATTTTCAGAAATTTAAATACTATAATGCGTAGCTTTATAACCATCTAACTTTCACCTTTAATTTCATCGAAAACGGTTCAGGCGTTTTTAAAAAAACTAAAAAATTGTTTGTATGGAAAAATGACTTTTCTCGATTTCGTCCATACAAAACGGCAATTTCATACTTTAACCCCTAATACGAGTATTAAAGCATTACTGATCTTAAAGGCGTCAAGGTGCAAAGGCTTCACGATTAAGACAAGTTATTTCTTTCGAAGTAGCTGAGTGTGACCATAGAACACTTAAAACATATTTGTGAAATGCAAAATTCAGCGTAAAATTCACACCAAGTTAGTTAGTTAGTTTGACTTAAATTTTCCGCACTTAGCCTCTTAAGTTGGGCCTTTGTGCGTGATTCAAATTTTGTTTTATTCATACCATTCGAGGTCAGTCCAGAAACTCACCAGGCCTCGTATATCTTTGAGTGCCTCTTGTATCGACTGAGATTCCTTAAGGAATTCTGTCCGTTGTGTACTTACGCTGTTACACTGTGCTATCACATGCTCTGGTGTTTCCTCCTCAATCAGACATCCCTACAAAGAGGACTATCTAAATTCACACCAAATAAATAACAAGATAAAAAATAAAAACCCGATGAACTACAGGCTCATTAAACTTCCAGTGAGCGTTGTGATCATAACTCAAGCGCATATTTCAAACGGGACCGCCACCCGAAAAACGTACGTCAAATGTTTGGGATGTTCAGTGATGCTGAAAAAGCAACGTTTCGTTTCTTTACTATTTTTCAAATCGTAGATCATTTTTGATGTGAACCCTCAAATGGTTTTGATTTAGCATTTTTATCCCGTATACAGAATGAAATTTTAACCACATTCCTTTTAATATATCAATCTACGAGACAAAAAACAAATGATGTATTTTTTCTTTTGGTATAGCCCAGTACAAAAATGTCGAGATAAAGCACTTAGAAAATGTCCGCAGAAAATCAAAAATTTTTGATACGTCTGCCTAGCAACACTTTTTTTACGCGATTCACATCTCATTCATTCACTACGATACTATTTATATGTTTTTGATTTTCCCTTTATACCTTATCAGCCCTAGGACCGTAAAAATTGAAAACTATATTGCGAAAAATATTTTCGGATGAAAGCTTGATTTACATTCTTAACTTCATAAATGGGCTCTAAATACGATACTGAACGCCTATAAAAATTTTTAAAAGTGGTTAAAATTTCATCCTGTATAATATGCCTTATGGTGCCGGCCTAGAATAGAGCACCCACAGAACACGGTAAAGGGTTAAAAGGCGATGTAGGTAGGGCAGGCGCGCCACAAAGGTCATGAGCAAATGCTCAAACTTCTGCCCAAACATGAATGTAAGTGAGCGCTGTGATTGGTTTCTTTTGGTTCAACCAATAGGGTCGCGGGACGACAAAATAATTCGCTTGATTGGCGTTCTTTGAACTCGTTTATGTGTTCTAAAGCTTGTGTTTATACCTATGTGCACAAGTGGTAGAGGGGCGCAAGCGGCGACATCAGTTCTCATACAAATGGTGCCATAACAGCCTTTCTATTATAACCTTTTTCTTATGTTCTGTGAGAGCACTGCTTTCTCCGTTCCATGAGTATCGTTAGAAGTTACTAAAGAAGTAATGTGAGAAGAAGAGATTCTTCTTTCCTCCATTGGCCTGCGATTGCTAGCCTACCCGCCATGCGTAGCAATTGGATACGTTAATTCTTTTGGATATTCCTATCCTATCTCTTGCAGTAGCCTGATGTATGCTATTGAATATGATTTGATTAAAAAAAGAACAGTTTATTATCGGCACATTTATTTTATATAACCATAGTTACTTTAACCATAAAATAGGTATATACTTTATAATCTACGAAAAAAAAGTTCTCAATTCATCTTTATACGCGGTAAACAGATTTAAATAATTTTGATTTTGTTTGAAGAGGTATAGGTCAAAGTTGATCCCAAATATATTTTAAAACCAACCCAGACGCTTAAAGAAAGTTCAAAAGAAAGGTTACTCATTGTAAAAAAACATATGAAAATCAGTCAAATCAGTCGTTGCCTATCAAAAAAACACTGACTATCATCATAACCTACTCAAAATTTGTTAACACGACATCACGGTTGTTCTATAATTTAACCTATCTATGATAATAATATGTACAAAATAAGCTACTAATTACATTATCTTCTTGGGTTAAAGTTTTTGGAGAGCAATCTAGTCATGATGATTTGTTTTGATTAAGTTTCATTTTTTTAATACTTGATCGACTATTTGAATATCACAAACAGTACTAAAATACAGCAAACAATAACTCAGTTTGGAATATTCAAACGGATGTACCGTCAACATTGGGCTAACAAAATACTGCGCCACTTCATAACTTTGCTCTACCGACGGTGTAAGTTGTCTACCGCAATACTTATGTTGCAGGCGCTTAGGATGTTCAGAGTTTTGCTTAAAATACTAGGCGTGCTTCGTTCTTTCTTTTTAATATCTATAAGTCCAGAGCATTTAATATCTACAAGTTGTACGTTAGTATAATATGTTTTTTAAGGTGTAAAGTAGGCACAGATAAGAATAATAGGTGCCTTAAAAAATAAATCTAAGTTTAAATCTTAAACAGTCTCTATTCCATCGAGCAGCTGAAAAATATCAAAAATAATGTTATAATAACATTATTAAGCTATTGCATAGCTTCTATCGCGGGCCTTGAGCGTGGAGACCGAATCCAGAAATTCCGTAACGAAAATAATCCTAACACCGACATCCACACACTTGGGGCGAGGCACGATCGAACAATTTTGAATATCCGACATTTAAAATAATTTAGAACAAAATAAGGATTTTGACAGTATGGTTGCCTATGGTAACCATATCTGCCAAAATAACAGAAAAATTTAATTACAAAAGTCAAAACTAGAAAATATATAAAATTATAAAATTAAGCTACTCGTATATAGCTTCTATCGCGGGCTTTGAGCGTGGAGACCGAATCCAGAAATTCCGTAACAAAAATAACCTAACACCCCCTACTCCGACCGGCACAGCGGTAATACTTTTTAGTTTTATAATTGCATAAGTTGATAAAAAATGCTATGCAATAGCTTTACCGCGGCAGTCTCCGAGTGCCACACGTCTTTTTTATAATAATAATATTACACTTAATTGAATTTAGAATAAAAGCTACGTAATAAAAAAAGTTTTATTCGTGACATAATGTAAAAATTTTTCAAGATATTCCTGATACTTTTCCTGAAGATAAAACTCGTGTTAAAGACAAGTATTTACCTTGATGATTGCTACCAGTCATGATTATTTCTTTAAATACTTATTAATGACTTTTTGAATATCACAAACAGTACTAAAATACAGCAAACAATAATTCAGTTTGGAATATTCAAACGGATGTACCGTCAACATTGGGCTAACAAAATACTGCGCCACTTCATAACTTCGCTATACCGACGTTGTAAAGTTGTCTACCGCAATACTTATGTCGCAGGCGCTTAGAATGTTCAGTGTATTGTTTAAAATTCCAGAGGTGGAGATTATCTCCTATTTTATTTTCTTACATATTTATTATGTTCTTTGTTTTGTTTAGTTAAGTTTTCTTAGAATACATCCAGAACATTAATATCTATAAGTTGTAAGTACGCTAAGACAAAACAGTATTTTTTTAAGTTGTATCAATAGGCACAGTGTAAATAGCAATGCTTTAACTTACTAACATATTTCTTATCTTAAGCATTCTCCATAACTTAGAGATGACAAACTGGGCAGCTGAAATATACCAAAAAATAATATTACATGAACAGAACATTATTTTATAATTTACTCTAATGTGGTATTATTACATTTAAATTGAATTAGGAATGGAACATATTTAACAAAAAAAGTAATTGTGACATAATTTAAAAAAAATTACAAGATATTTCTTAGTAAAAAAACGATAAAACTCATATTTAAGACAAGTGTTCCTGTAGTTAAACTAATTCAATTTATGTATATACTAGCCTTTGCCTGCGATTTCGTCCGCGTGAAGTAGTTATTTTTGGTATTTTGTTTTACTTTTTGAATGCTATTTGGCACTGTGACAACCCGGCTAGTCAGCTGTTACCACAGAAGTGGGTCAATAAAACGAAATAAATTTAATTTAATAGTTTTATTATTATCTATCTTGTTCCTTACACGTTAGCCGTACGAGATATGAGTATAATGAGGGGGGGGGGACACTGGCCTGAGGGCAAGTAGAAGCCGAGCCTTTGCTTGCTGGGTCAGTTTAGGCGCCGTCCTTGGGAAGCAGAACCGGAAGGAGAATCTTCATGTGACCAAGGTAGGTCCACCCCAGTACTTCGCAGATACCGTGATCTCTCGTACTGGCGGTGATATAGAATCACAAGTATAGTCCAGGATCCTGGAATCCATAAGGCAAGCGTTAGCAAGCTAGGAATCTGCCGTCGGCGAGCCCTAGGCAATGTCTTCGACCTCACTCATTTCTTACATACGCGTAGCAGTAGGTTAAGCAGCACTAAATATGGTGGTGGTAACATGATCTCCCTTTTTTTAAAGTTGGTTAATAAGAAGCCTATTTCCTTTCCCAAGGTCTAATCGACCTTCGTACAAAATTTCATCAAAATCAGTTTAGTGGTTTAGACGTGAAAGCGTGACACACAGACTGACAGAGTTACTTTCGTGTTTATAATATTACTAGGGACTTTATTAGTCGATTAGCCTTTTGCACTAAATGTTAGATTTCCTAATTGTCAGCAACATTTACCTTGCCCTCCTATATTAACTTTATTATTCTATTGGCTTCAGACTAGAGGTGCGCAAAATCGTTCATTCAAGTGAAATGAGTGATACAGTTCAGTGGGAGTTAAGGATATGTATCACTCATTTAGTTCAATTAGTTCATTTAGTTCAGTAGATCTAGTTTGATTATCTAACTCACTACTCCTTCATATTCAGTTCAATAGCATTGCATAAATGTATTTATCGTGGACAGATCTATTCTAATGACTACTAATTAAACATTTAGAAGATTTTAGCTCAAGAACTATGATATACAATCGTATAACGTAGTATGTACATAATGAATACCGAAAATATTACAAAGAAAATTGATTTTCCTTCATAGTATGAAGGAACTATAATAAATCAATCATAATAACAAAATTAAAAAACATTAAAAATTGCCTTTGACATCCATCTATCATCGTCATTAATATTAATAACACTCAGAAGGTACTGTAACCATTTTAAGTCTTAAATCATAAATGATAAAGAATATTTCCGTGTGCACTGTATCAAATATTAAGGAGTCAGATTAGGCGCGAAACTAGCTTGAACGTGCATCTGTCTCGATCTTACAGTAGGTACTGACAATTAAGTCCATACATTTTACTCTCAATTCTCGTTATCTCATATCACTGAGTTACTGAACTAAATGAACTGCTTTGGACTAGAGTGAGTGAGTGATACATATGGACTAGATAGGTGAAGTACTTCAATTGTGTCATTCATTCAGGAACTACCCAAGTCTACTTCAGACGCATACCGTAATATTACAATGGAGTGTATTTTATCAAAACGGGATTTGTAGTTTAGTTAAAGCTGGGTTGGTAATAGGTAAGTATGAGTTATTTATGGATTCTCTTGTTTCAGGGAAAAAGCATAGAAATGATAGCGAGAATGAAATTACGTCTAAGGTTTATTCATGCGGCTTGAAATTAGTATCATCCATCCGCAGTAAGTATTTGGATAATGCAATAATAATATCTATTTGAAAATTACTTTGACGGCTGCTTAATAAGTTGTTACTTATTAGAAAAACGTGAAAATTTTTTTGGAAACTTTTGGATGACTAGAATACTGATTTATTTATGTGTTAAGCTAGTATAGCTTAAAAAAAATTCATCTACAAAATTTAGCAGATATTTGTCTGGCTCTATTGTCACAAAAAATTAAAATACTGAAGTGGCTAACTATAAAATAAAATATTATTTATTCAAGTAACGCGGCTTTTCAAATTTAATCAATAATAGCATTATTTTGCTTTATTTAAATCAAACATTTAATTCTTTGAAAGCGATTAAATTATCTTATCTACTCAGATTATTTAAGAAATGACTATGTCTACTGAATACTTTCCGATGTCGCTTTGTGTATGCTCGGGAAAACACTACAATCCTGCTTCTATGCGGTTATCGTTACTTGGTCGCATTTACCTCTAATTTTCCAAGATTTTTTTTTATTTTATTTTATCGGTATACCAACAACTCTGATACATTATATGTATAATCTTATAAACTTAGCCATTTAAAGTTACTCGCACATAGAACACTAACACACTCGCTTCTCGCTGCTCGACATTCGCTTCTAGTAGCCCTACTTGCTTCTCGTTTATCGTCGGCAGTGGGACAAGTACCTAAAGCTTAAGAAATCTGAATAATTATCAGTTTTCTGAGAGGGCAGCAAAAAACCGGTCATCGCAGACCGGCTGCCGCATAATGAGCTAATTATGGCCAAGTTCCTTTTCCCAACTCTACTAAAACTCCTGCAAAATGCAGTGACGTTCTTTGATTAGTTTGCGGATCGAGTTATATTGTTGGACTTTGTGACTTGGTGATAGATCGGATCTACTTTGACTGGCTTTGAAAGTTCGCTATTGGCAACTGATTTGATTTGAACACTTTTTACAAACAAAACGAAACCTGTTCAGTTGTTTCTGATTTCCACAAAACAAGTACCTATGTACTTTAAGTAGTAACATACTTTGGGATCAGAATGTATGTGTACAATGGGGGCTATCGCTAGTGAATTTGCCACTAGAGGCGCTTGTGTCGCGTGAGGTCCAATATCATTCATTTTTCACTGGTTTTATCGGGCTTTGTTGCATAAATTATAATTTCTTTGATTAACCTGCTAGAAAGTGATCTCCTTCGTAAAATATCGCAAATATGGATTATTTGGCGATTAATGTGAACGCTTTGAAAGCGGAATTAAGAAAAAGCGCAAAAATAGGCGGCCTCAAGAGCAACTGTTCTATTTCAGAAGTTAGTTTGTTGATATCAATATAGTTATTTATAAATAACAAACCTTAGTTAGATTCAAGATATAACAATTTGTTTCGGCGCCAATCGCCTTTGACAGCTATACCTCCGGACCTCAGTCTATAGTGGCGCCAACTGGTGAGCAAAGAAACGGTAGTCCCCATTAGTGATGTTGTTTAATAATTTTATTTTATTTTGTAATTGTTGTCAGATCTAAGAAAATTTTTCAGAATTTGACATTATTGTTGCCTCACTCGGGGATCAAACCCAAGCCAGATACTAAAACCGATACACCAATTGACTAAATTTATTTAATTTAATTTCAAAACGTCATGTAGGTATGTAGGTAAGTACCAAAGCACAATAAAATTACAATGCCCAAGTTTGTAAAATAAAACCAAAGTCTCAAGTTCTATAGTTCAACTGAATTTATAGCTTAAGTTGTTGTTTATCAACAAACCAATAACAATTGCTATGGAGAGGCCGAAGTTTAGTCTAGTTTTATGACCTGGAAATAATTTCTTAGAATTTAACTTCGATCTCGAGATAATACTATTACTTGCGCTGTGTGTGACGTAAAATTCGCTCGGCTGGATTATTTACAACTAGCGGCCCGACCCGGCTTCGCACGGGAAGACCGTAGTTTAAGTATGGATCCCTAATCTTTTCTAGAAATAAATATAGCCTATGACACTCAAGGTAGATGTAGCTTTCCAATGGTGTAAGAATTTTTGAGATTGGCGCAGTGGTTTTTGAGTTTATCTATTACAAACATACACACATAAAAATACAAATCTTTCCTCTTTATAATATTAGTGTAGACTAGCTTTTCGCCCGTGACTCTGCCACGTAATATCTAAAGGATCGTAACCGGGACCCCGGGGTCCCGTAAATCCCGGGATTTTGGCCGTATTTACACCACTAGAACTAAGCGTTATTTTCCACATTATCGGGTCCTGCACAAATATCGTGCATTTTAAATGTCTGACAAACGAAGCCCGCGTTTTGTTACCATTTAGTAAAACATATCGGCAGTGTTATTATTATTGTAGACCCAAAATTAATTTTGGAAGAAGTTTAACATTGATTCAGATTATTCATTTTGAAATACGCTGTGACGCTCACGGACGTATTATAAGGGGTTAAAGTATGAAATTGCCGTTTTGTATAGACGAAATCGAGAAAAGTCATTTTTCCATACTAAAAATTTTTTGTTTTTTTGAAAACGCCTAAACCGTTTTCGATGCAATTAAAGGTGAAAGTTAGATGGTTATATAGCTACGCATTATAGTATTTAAATTTCTGAAAATCAAAGTATATAATACAAATATACTTAATTGAAGCAAGAAGGTCAGCTGACACATTGTAAGGGGTGTTTTCAACGACTTCCTTTGAATTAATAGGCACTAGTATTGCATTTTTTTTTTAGTCAAAAGTTACTTTATTTAGTTTTTGATACAATACAAAAATAATTACGCAATAGTATGACTATACTTAAGAGCTATAAACAAAATAAAAAGTGGTAAAATATTCGGCAACTTCATACTTTAACCCCTATTATTTAGTTGCGGCCAGGTCCTGTGTAAACGAACTTTACACAACTACGTCCATACACGTCACAGCGTGTTTCAAAATCAATAATTGATTTTATTTTATATATTTCAAAGATTATTAATAAGTATCAATAAAAAAAAAACTGCCAAGATGTTATACATTACGATAACATAACTTCGTTTGTCAGGCGGTTAAAAATGCACGGCGTATAATTATGTCAGTAACATTGTGAGATCTGTCAGTTTAAAAAACAACGCGTGAGGTTAGGTTAGGTTAGATTGTAATCCCGAGGGAGTTTTGGGTCTCCTAAAACCCACACAGGAGGCGCTTCCAGTGGGCTTGGGCAGCCCGCTGTTGAATGCGTCTCCAGACGGTGGTAGCGGGCCTCGGCCCGTGGCCTGTTGTTGTGGCCGTTCGCGCTGGAGGGCGCGACGGCATTGTTGCCGTTGGGGCGTCAGCCCCGTGGCGGACGGAAGTCACTCGCTTTTCAGTATGGTTTGAGCTTTGCTGGGCGGTGAGTGGGTGTGAGATGTTGGCGGCCCCTTGCAACGACATGCACTGTCGTTACAAAGGGTGGCCACGGATCGGGTCGGGGAAGTTGCTTGCGGACCCAACCCGAAGTCGTAGATGGTCGAGGATGAGGAGGCATACGCCGAACTCAATTTCCCCCCTATAGCAGGCTAATGGGCGTTGGGCCGGGGGGCTCAACGCTCGCTGAATGTTATTTATTTATTTATTACTGATAAAAAATAATAATTATAAAACAGTTAACTACTAACTAAATAATGTACCTATTATTAATATTATAAGTTAGCATAAAATTGGATCTAAATCTATGAAATTTTTAACCTTTAAATTTTAAATGTACGAGTAATAATAAGTTATATGGCGCCATCCTCTCTGTCCACTAACATTTATATTGCTGTGCCCGAACAGGGTCTATAATGAAACTATATTTAAAAACTTCTAACACCTTTATAACATTATGGAATGCAATAAATTATTTGAATTGAATTGAATTGCCGGACTGGGGGTGATTCCTGGTGTACAGGATCACCCATATTTTATGCCTGAGACCCGGCATAGGCCGTACGTAGGTGGTGCATAGAAGGCATCCTAAGGGAAGCCCATACACTGTCAACATACGTTGCGAGGTAAACGGAGGTAGGTTTAGTGGGTACGGTCCGTTAGATAGGACGAGTCCCACACACCCCTGCGACGGCCCCCGCCGTCACAGGAAGTGCGTACCGCATTCCCTCTACTAAAAAAAAAAAAAAAAAGCTTAGATTGTTATCCATCTACGGTCAAATTATGAACTGACGAAGCTTACAATTTTACAGTGATATAATATACATGTTTCTATTTATCTATGTCCTGACATTTCAGTCCACCTTCCCATTATTTTGTTCCCAACGACCCCATTCCAGAGTCCCATACATAAGGCAGTTTCTTATTGCTGTATGGTGCGGAAAAAATAAACCCTCCTTAGTCTATGGGCATATCAATTTCTGTCGCCGACAGAGACGTAGCAGAACCTTCGGCAATAATCCTGATTGATGACGACCGGTACATGCTACATTCACAATGGCCGTATGCGTAAGAAGGACATTTGACATCCTTATGGGGAATGTTGAGAGGAATTATTGAGTACCACAGAGGATAATTTTAAAGCTTGAATGTTGGTTACTGGAATGGGGATTCTACCTAAAGAAGATAGGGTCCAATTTGGGTTAAAACATTTCACTTTTTCTTTTTTAGACAAATTTCGTGGTAGAGTGGTGTACACAGTTTTCAAGTTGTCGACAGCTCCATGGTTCTGGGTGTGATTCCCGGATGTGTCAATGAGGAACAAAAAATCAATTTTGACTTAAGTTTTTTTCCATTAGCACTTTTATGTCCAATTTACCAGTAGAATGATTATAGAGCGCTACTTCCTTTTAATCTGATGTTGATTACGGTAAAATAGATTTAATAGCAGTTAAAGTAATGGAGCATGTAGTCCATGCTCCATTTAAAATTAAATTATGTACATAACATATTATTTGTGTAATGTTTGCGGCCAGTTTTGCAATTAATTTTGCATGCGTAAAATTTTAAATAGATTATTTCTAAAGATCAGTAGTAACGATACTATCAGTATCAGCACAAAAAGTATCTCTAGTATTGAAACTATCGATAGTATTCATAGTTTTGCCTTATTTTACGATACTATTGCTTGCATTTTATAGATGATTTCATAGCTCATCGCAGATTATTCGTAAGCTCTTTCACAAACATAGAACATCTTGTATATTTGTGCCCCGATGTCACCAACCAGGTTACGTTTTAATTACTCAAGTCGATATTATCAATAATGAATAATAAGTCAAACTTAACTGAGCAAAACTCTCGATACGCGTCGATATTTCATGAATTGTTCGATAGTAACGATAGATTCGATAGTATCGACAAAATTCAATTTTTACTACTAATAATCGATAGTATTGCAGCATGTCGATATTTTCGATAGAATATTCGCACTATCGACTGTTTTTCAAGGTCAACTATCGATAGCGAAACTAACGTTACACTCAATTACCAAAATCGACTCATTAAAACTATCACATAGTTAGCAGATTGTTTACATTTTATGAGCGAATAGCTTCCATTTGTAATATTATTTTCATATAGATTCAAAACACTATTAAAAAATCATTTACAAAACAATTAAAGACAAAAAGAGTGATATAAAAAACCTTAACATTGTTAAGTCGAAGCTCAATAATTATTGTTGATATCTTATTGCGCCGACTCAACATTTGAGGCTTCTTTCTATTATAGCTTAATTTTAATGTGAAAAAAGTTTATTCTCAGGCTGCCAGCGCCATTTAATTACAGTAATACTACTAGAGATAAAGGAGATGTCCCATATTGTATGGAGGCCAGGCCCAGAACCTGTACACACCACCAAAAGATAGTCTAATACACCTACAATATTTTGTTATTATCCAATTCTTTTAAAATGGCTTCGTTAAGAGGTTCAAATAAAGAGATAAGTAAGAAAATAGCAATACAAAACAACAAAAACCATCATGGCGGAAGATGACATTTTGATGACGTCTGTCAGTTTTGGCAGTTCCAAAATCGCGCATCTAGGAGTCAAGTGCTATAGCATGCTTGTAGTAACAACAAACATTATGGAAGTAATGTGTCTATCAATACCAAATCCAGAAAACGAAAAAGAACTCAAAATACATAAACGCGACAAGCAGAACAAAAACTTGAAGTGAATGATTATGCCAAAGTGACAAGAGGTATCTGAAAGCTACTGACATTTAAAGTTTTTTAGATTGACGCCATCTTTGAATGACTAATTGAGTTTGATAAATTATTCAATCTTATTTATTTTTGAACCACTAAATTATACTCGTACGTTAAAGAAATTTTTATGTATTTTTCCCAGAAACAGTATTTTTTTCTTTATTTTTAAAAATGGTGTACTATGTCTGGGCCTATTATGGGACATCTCCTTTATTTTTAATTTATATTTGACCTACTTTGAGCTTCACAAAAAGAAATCGAATTGAGTCAGCATGTTAAAAATTATGCGTTCCATATTATCTTATCTGTTGTTCCATTAACCTCCTCCTTTTTTGTCCGGTGAGAACATTGCTGTTATGAAAAAGTTGACAATTATGCCAGTGCTTGATTTGTAAGCACTCTAATAAAATAATTATTAATATTATCTTACTTGTGCATTTGCAATTTTAACTGAGTACTTTGCATCGCCTATAACCTTTCTGCTTGGCCTTATGGTTGACTGGTAGAGAATGCTTTTAGCAGTAAGTCCGCCATTTGTACCGCTTTTATGTGCATTAAAATGTGAAGAAAAAAACAAATTCAAAACTCGCATCGCAAATTCATAAAAAACAAAGCTGTAAATTCAAGGCGTTATCGAAACTGGGAGAGATCACTCTTTTTTCCAAATCCAAAAACTGACATTGAATTTTAAATTCTAACTCATGAACTTAAAGTTTCATTTTCGCTGAAAGAATGTTATTTCAGCTTGATCCGTGAATGTTCAGCTCAGCATTTTTCCGTCACTGAACACATTTTTCTAATACCCGACGCGCCATTAAGTAATGTGCTAATGTCTTTAGACCTTTGTGCAACACTTTTGACATGGCGTAATGCGATTTTGTTTATTTTCCATATACGAGTACATCGCACTGGATTAACCTGGTGGAGTTTGTGAATGACGCTTGTTTTTGAATTAATGTCTTGAGTCAATACATAATAAACCGGCCAAGTGCGAGTCGGACTCGCGCTCGAAGGGTTCCGTACCAAAAAGGCCAAAAAAATAGTGCCACTTCTTTTCCTATGAGTGTCGTAAGAGGCGAATAAAGGAGCACTGTAAGTTAATTAGAAGGTCATTAGTGTCTTATCTAATTGTGCTCACCAACCTGTAAGCCAAGCGTGGCGAGTATGGCATACTCCTCATTTTATTTATTTATTTAAAACACAGATTTAGAAAGGGATGCTTAGATGGTTTGGGCATGTAGAGAGGATGAATGAGAGATGAATGACTTGACAGATCTATAAGAGGGGATATTCTGAAGAAAGGTCAGGTCAAGAGTACTCCAAACCGACGAGCATGCATGAAAAGATTGATGAATGTGGAAGAAGCGAAAGATGTATGCCAGGGTCGTAGTAAGTGGAAGGCCTTGGTCTCTGCCTACCCCGTTGGGAAGGAGGCGTGATATATTATCACGCGTCATATGTATGTATGTATGTACAATAGCACAATTCATAAATAGATATACAACAGCACGATAACCTACCACAGAACGTCAAATTTACTCAATTGATATTGATCTCTATAAGTTGGATTTAATGTTGAAAATCAATTAAATGACCTTTTACTTTTTGGGTAGGTTGACTCGTTGTCTGTATAAAAGTTCTTTCAGAGAGGCCTGTGTCTAGCTTGGTCTAGAGTAGGTTGATGGTGATAGACAATGATGATTTAAGTATCATTTTTCGGCATGATGATGATAATAGAGCATCTGCACAAAATGAAAACGGTTTTAAAAATCATTTTACAAAAGTTTTTCTTAAAACCGGTTTATTTCAGACTTTTTGTAAACAAAAGTATTATTCAACATGTTTTGGGAATGTCAGCCACATTTTTTTATTTATTCAGGTTTTTAATTATTATTATTTTCGTATGGACAAACTTTGAGGTATACCCTGTAGATAAATAACAAATCATGCAAATCGGTCTACAGGCTCGAAAGTTGTTAGACATGCGGCGTTATGCACAGTTATCCATGGAAGCTTACAAGCTATTTCTTTGCAGTACGGACAGATCGAAAGCGTAAAATGAGTACTTATGTACTAGAACACAGAACCCTAAATAGGTTGAGGCGATTGTATCAACCTGTTCCGTACTATCACCGAATAACCCCACGAACTCAGTTCGGAAATTCCGATTCTTTCGCTTTCACCATATTTGCAATGTAAGGACGGAAATTGCTTTTTTATGCCATACAAGTTTCTCTTCATCCTTTCCTATTGCATTATAGACCTGTGACGATTTGCCCTGTGCTACCCGTGAAACTTCCGATTTTCTGCTGCGAAGTAATGGGGGCAGAACTAAGGGTGACAAATTCCAATTTATTTTTACTTTTCTTCGAATTCGACCTCACTACCTAACAGTCTTTTTCGATTCTTAAACAATCTTTGTACCATATGTTAGTTAATTGGTTCAGCAGTTTAAGCGTAAAGAGGTCACATTCAAAAACCACTTTCAAGTTTAAGTCATAGATTTTAAAAAGTAAGATACAGATTAGTGTTTTGTCTACAAAGAAAACCAATTTTATATGCTATTAGCAAATAAACATTGAAGTAGAATATGGCGCTAGCTAGTATAATAGCGATTATAAAATACTTATTTCGCCACCAATATGAAATATAGGGCTAAAGTTATTTTTCCCTTTGCCATTACAGCTTTGCAGATGCCATTACTGCTAATTCTTTGTTAGAGCATGCCAAACACTGCAGTAATACAGCAATGTGTACTAATTATTTTTGTACATTAATGATAATGTTGTATATAGTGATAAACAATCACTTAAGACATCGTTAAAAGTTGCAATAACTTTGCTAACTTTGCAGTACTTAATGCGAGTGTTACTTGATACGGGTGTTTTTTTTCTGATATAGTGCCATCTAGTGTCAATTTTGCAAAAATATTCAGTCATCCGAGTGTACGTTAAGATTAGTCGAATAAAACGAACTGAACACACACCGCAGTTTATTGAGAGACAGAGAAGACAAAGCTTAAATTTTAAAACAAGATTTGTTCTGTCATTTGGGTTATCCAGTTTTCTCATTAGAGCAAAATAAATATTCTTCTTCGCGTCCTTAGTTCGGCTCTGGGCAAGCTAACATGTGCTTATACGTAAGAAATATTCCAGGCTGAAAATATGCGGTATTTCTCCGCTATTCGTATTAGAAATCCGTATAATACTTATAATACTTCAACACGACGAAATATCAATGTACTGGGTGAGTCTAATCTGTGTTCTATGATTTACTTTGAGCAAGGTATACTCTAAAGATATTTCATTGTTACTTATAGTGCAAAACCTATAAAAAAAATTATATTCTAAATATCGCATGTTCTCAAACATTTTGATTGACTTATTTACTTCTTATAGTCAAAGTCAAAGTCAATTTTCTGGTAGTTGGGTGCCTATAATTTCAGATTAATTTATTAAGGTGCACTTATTCCTATTATTAATTAAGTATTATATATCTATTAAATCTTTGTTGAGACTTAACGGTATTTTATTGACAACATTAACCATCATGATAGGGCAAATATCCTGCTTATTTATCTCAACAGGTGACATCTTGTCATTAGTCTTTTGGTTATACCGTCAAAAACAAATCCAAGCCTTATCCTTGTAACGGCCTATATTCATCCCACTGCAGGGAAAAAGCCTCCATCATTGAATTCATGTTACCATAGCAATAATGGGTCCAGGCACAGTCACCACGCTTTCCCAAGGCAGTTAGTGATCACAAACCCGAGTGATGTTCGAAAATTCTAATCTTTTGTTGCCCAAATCACTAAACCAACCCTAATGTTACACTTATTAGAGCATAATAGTTCCGAGTCTCCGTCTTGTTGCTTTGAAACGGGCTATCAGTAAGTAGACGTGCATAATCCCTTCTGATCCCACAAGATGCGATTAATTTTTAAACTGGATCAAACGTCTTATCTAGGTTAAAACTGAACTCAAGAACTTAGGGATGCCTGCTACAGACTGCTTGTAGAAACAATAAAACCGTTAGTCAACACTTGTTTTGTAGCACTTCTATATTAACTGACTGTTTCCCGTGACTTTGTACTCGTGGAATAATTAATTCGCATTTAGCTTACAAGAACCGCCCCTTTGGTCTAGTGGTTTAAATACCGGGCCAAGATCTCGGGGTCCCGGTTCGAATCCGGGGTCGGGCAACAAAAAGTTTCGAATTTTCGAACGTTGCTCGGGTTTGTGATCAGCAAATGCGGGTCATTTGGCAAGCGTGATGACTATGCCAGTACACCCATCATTGCTGTGGTAATTTGAATTTAATGATGGAGGCCTTTTTCCTGCAGTGGGATGATTATAGGTTGTTACTTTACTTTACTTTACTTTTACAGGAGACGTATATTTTTAGGATGAATTGATTTTGCTATTTCAGTCAATGTTCCTTCTGAGTACCAACTTTTGTTACAACCCGTTCAACCATTCTACCGTGATAGAATAACAAAACAAACATCCACTTCTCTAAAACTTTCGCATTTGTAATAGATACCTGCTATTGCTACTTTTAATAACACTCGTTTGTACGTTCTTGCGTGATTGAATAACAAAATCTATCCAAACATTCGCACATAATTCCAGCTGTTGTTCGAGACTACGTACGCCTAGGATTTGAATTTAATTTCTTCTAACTAAATTATTATCAGACTAAGCTTTTTTTTTTGGTAGCTGTTACAGCCGCAGCTGAAACCAAAGCTGCTGTTCTGTACATTCATTTTTATTACGAGACAAAATAAAGCGGCTGGAGGCGCTGGCGAAAATTGACATGGCTGAGTGCGTTCATTAGACAGCAAACAGAAACCCAAAACAGAAGAAAGCAAACAACTCTATCGCACATTTAGGTAATCGACACCAAGGTCAACCCCTATAATCGCCTGTTTGTGTTGGCGTCTCAAACGTCGGCTACCATTAGAACGGTGGGAAAATCCCTTTATTTGCTCAGCCGCGGGTCTTCGGGTTAGTGCGTTTGGTTGTTGCGTTTAAGAATTAGATATATGTTTAAAAGAGTATTTTAAAAGATTTTAAATTTAGAACCAATGATATATAATACTAATAATTATAAAAAGGGGAAAGAACACGAAAATTACATCACGTAACTGGTATTACTATCACTTAGTTTATGGTAAACTTTTAAACTTTCGCGTTGCATTATAACTAAAACTTATAATTGCGGGTCTGAACGCGACATAGGTATGGTATGTAGTAGCACAGATAATAGAATACTACTAGTAGTATTGACACTACTTACATTCCTCGACGTTTCGGCCGTGATGCTACGGGGCCTAATTCGCGTAACCGAATCGCAGTTCGATCGTGATTGAATTGGACGATTTTGACATTTAGCCCATACTAGAACTGTCAAAAACCTGTCGTTCAATTACGATTGTGATACGATTCGGTTACGCGAATTAGGGGCACGGTCGTAGTCACGAGGGGACTCGACGTTTCGGCCATGGTAGCATCACGGCCGAAACGTCAAGGAATGTAAGTAGTGTCAATACTACTACATACCATACCTACGTCGCGTTCAGACCCGCAATTATAAGTTTTACTTAGTTTATGGTGTTTTGATTTCATTATAGCAGCCTGCGGATGGCGTAAGACCGATTGTTGTGAAGATTCTTAAAGGAGATCAGCTATAGACAGCTGTAGGCCTAAATAGTAATGATGATGATGATGATGATGATGTTGAAGTGCATGCGGACAAAGTCGTGTTTAGTTCAATGTTTATAAATAACCGTTATAATGCAACGCGAATCTTTTCAATCCAGATAAATAATATTTTATAATGAAATAAACATTTCGAACCAGTTATTTCCTACAACATAAGCACAGAATAGGTACTACTAGCGGAATCTAAGCCAAGTTAATGTAATACACGACCAAAACAATTTCTCATTTATTGTATAGTATAATAAGCAATAGTTCCAATTAATATAAGGTCCCTCCCATTTCCAATAACGTCTTAGGCATCAAGCGCCTAATTGTGTTAGTCAAATAAGACTAGGTGGACGCGTAAAAAGTACGATTGTTTTCCAATCGTAAAGCTGTCCGATATTGTCATCATAATATTATATCCAATACTTAATTATTGTTATTGGTATAATATTATGTAGGCATACGTATTTCTTACTTTGTATTTCTATTTACATTGACCTGCTTTTCCAGTTTATTACTTTGCCATTGACACTTTATTAATTTGTCATATTTATTAGGTAATGAAATTAGTACTTAAATAGCTAGAAGGTCAAAACCTATGGACCGCCTGGGTCTTCACTTAAGTACGAACATTCAACATCATTCCCTTAGGTTATCTCAAATATTTACTATTTCAGCACCACAAACAGTAATAAGATCATTATAATGTTAACATTGTCACTGATAACTATTTTGAACAGACCTTAAGATAACCGGCCCTGGGAACATACGGGAGCTCAATTTAGATAGGTCTGACAAAAAACAAAAAGTTCTATGTAGGATCAGCACAGTGCTGCAGTGTAAAAACCCTTTAATGACACTTAAAGAGTTTTCACATAAATAAATGGAATTAGTTGGAAAAATTTACCAAACATCATCTTATTTTATTAATGACAGACACATGTTTGCTTAAATTACATGAATTACAAGTTATAGGGATTTCGGAAAGGGTTATACTTATTTGCGCGATAGTCATTAACAAACTTATTCTAGGAATATTCATTACAAAGCGTTCATTCTGTCCAAATTTAAATTTGATACACGATTATCATTCCGTATTTTCTGGGGACATTACGCATCGTTATCACCATGAACATGATAACAACTTCATGTTCATAATATTGGTCCAGTGTCCAATGAACTCTTAATTACTTCAGACCTCGTACAATGGCCAACACTGTTTTATTTTGGTTGAATATATTTTTCGTCATTAACTTTGTGTGTGGATTTGTTACCCGCGATACACTTAGGAAATATACAAAAATCGCCACTACCACCGACGGAGAGTCGTGTTTAGGAGGATGTTCACCATTAACCAATGAATGTGTTGTCAACTGGCAATGGAAAAAGAAACCTTGTTCCGTAGAAAATAAAGCTGCTCCCATATTCTTCACTTCAAAAACACGTGATAAGTTCAACTCGCAATGCTGGTCAAATTGTGGCAGGTTCGGTCACATCTACGAATGGTGTGTGACATCAGCTGAAAACGATTGGGACTACTGCAGCTCAAAAGTAAGCGGATCAGAAACTCCTACGGGAAGAAGCATTGTCGATACATACACTACAACAAACAGACTTTGTGAAAGCACATGTGAATATGAATCTAAGACCGGATACACTTGTTACTATAAATACAAACTTTGGGCTTACTGCGCTAAACAAGCCATATCAAGAGTGCCTACTTTACCACAAAATTTTATTGCTGGCTCGTCCAATAAGGTAAATTGTGATACTTTTGTGAACCTCATTAAAAGCAAAGTTAATATGAGTCGTTTTAATACAGAATACGCATCTGATAACTACGTAGCTGAAGTTGCAAATGATGTTGAATCTGCTATCAAATATTCTCCGGATTCAGGAATGTTTGTTAATATGGATATTGAAACAGATCCTGTAAAAAGTTATACAATGGCAAATGTTATTTTTGCAAATGGAAGCAGTGCACTAGTACCAGCTGTGATTCGAGCAAAAGTGACAAGCAAAACAATAAGAAAAATTGAGAAACTTATTGATGTACGATCAAGTTTTGGTGAAGAAGAGAAATTCAGTTGGCGAATCATCGGCTATGAAATTGGGGGATCCAGTGAAAGTTACAACTTTGCTCTTCAGTCATCTCGTTTAACAGAGGTTTGGTCGTTAATAGAACAAGCTATTAAAAAATGGACTACTGACACTGAAGGGTCGGTTGACATGATTGTTGTAATTTTTTATGAAAATGAGCAGTCTGTAGTTCCAAAGGCGTTTGGTGTCACTATAACATTTAAAAACCCCGATCTGACTGAATTAGTGTCTTGCAAGGACACTATTTACTGGAATTAATAAATAATACCTACAAAAGTTATCACTGAACCGGGATTTACAATGCAATGTTATGATTTATAGGTTAAATCGTATTTACCTTCCCGACGTTTCGATCCGATTGCACGAATCATGGGAAGGTAAATACGATTTTACCTGTGAATTATAACATTGCATTGTAAATCCCGGTTCAGTGATAAGTTTTATGTGTAACAATGCATCAAGAAAAAAAACTTATGATACAAAAGTGTTTTGGAAATATAGTTGTTAAGGTTTATAATAAGATAAGTTTATGTAAATTTATTAATTCACAAAATGTTTCCTTTATTAAATATTTCTTGGCAGTTATTTCTTTAACACTAGTGGTCAGTACCGGCTTTGAAAGGGTTGATCAATGAAGATAATGCAAACTAAATATGGTTTGTTTAATATATTATTATAGATTCAATAATATTACATCTTTGGTTTAATTTTACCATGTTAACCCTTCACACTCTTTTCATTAGATATTTATAAACATTTTGTTTTCATACAATTATCTATCTTTTTACATACAAACCTTGTCCTGGCCATAAAAAATATAGCAAAAAAGAAATCCACTTTGGTGCAAGAGACCGGAAGTCATGCATGCGCGCACAAACATTTAGGTGTTTTTTTATTTACAAGTATACTGGTAAACTTATAAAATGACGTAATTAATTTCTAAATATAAATATAAACATGTAAATGTGGAAACCAAAGTAAGTAAGTATTTAAAAGACTTGCCCTGAGTAAATCAGAAGCAACAAAGGTACCTTAAACACCAAAGCAGAAGAAAATATAAGAAAATACTTTTATCTGTAACTAAACCTGAGTTTAACCTTTAATAGTAGGAACAGTTATTTTTGAACCCAACATTTGCAACGCCTGCTCGACCCTTCATAGCAAACTCACTCCAACCTAAAACCTTGCCTTTAAACAATTAAGCCCCGTACATATTCAATACCACCATTAGCATTCGTTCAAGACTAATATAAGGATCGCAGACGGTGTGTCCGGCCGTGCTGCGGTCGCTTGCACTCATGAATATTCCCGGGATAATGCCTGCGTTTAATACTAGGTGGGAACTAGGCAGGGTGAAATGCGGGGGTGTTAAAATGGCTTCATCTAGTTTCTAAAGTAAAGTATGGGCGAGTATAAAGCGCTTTGCGGGGGATTTTAAGGATAGTTGAATTAGTTTCCATTATTGTTTTCGCACTACACCACAGGAGATAAAAGCCTCTACAAAAGGAGTATTTAGCCATAATTGCCACGCCTGATAGACGGGATTGCAGTTTGAGAAAGTAGAAAGAAATAGCTGCTGCCAGTCTTCTGCTGACATTACTCTTTCAGTCGCCCGCTATGCCAAACAGAAGGGGTGGGGAAATCTTTTTATGTGCAGGCACCACACGAAGATTTGTATTACACTTACAAAATTATAAAAGTGGAACAGGTTTTATGTGTGATACGTATGACAAGCTCACTGAACAAGTAATCACTACGTTTAGGAAAGCTGACGTTCAACAATTAAAGGTAATTATTACATTCAATACATTGTGTTGTCAAAAAAATCTAACGAAGTCCTAACTTATTACTTTACGTCTAGTCATCACTAAAACAAATTGTGGTTTTGTGTAGGTACGAAGCAATAGTCGCCAGTATTATCTTTTATAGGTACATAGGCAGGAAATCGGAACATTTATTACGTAACTAACGTTAGGAAGTCCTTAAATAAGTAGGTAGTAATATTAAATGAACAACAGTATGACTTCAAAGAACGATGGCCAAATCGTACCGAAACGTGGGCATTAATGACTTATATTCTAAAAAATAAGTTATTTATATTATATTTTTTGAATTACCTATTTAGGTACATCAAAAGAACTTGTGGTTTTTGAGAAATAAAATAATATTCCGAATTTTTTTTAAGGTTGGGATAACATTATTGTAGCTTTTGAACGTGTCCGACCAGTGACAAAAGCTCTTGTCATCGATAATAAATAAATTTCGTTATGCGTTCTTAAATAATTACTAGCACAATATAATTTCATTAAAAAAATATTACTTACGATTTTATCATTTGAATTCGGGGAATAATATTATTGTGTTTCAAATGACATTTGAAAGCGAGTAATGGAACATCAGTTTTTAAAATGTCAGATGTATTTTCCGGTGTCCGAGTTGTCTTGCAGTCGATCTTTGCGTTTGCTTCGATACGTACTGTGCGATATTTTGTTCCAGAAGTGTTTATTTATTTTGACCCGCATTTTATTTAACGGAGTCTCTGCTGTTTCTTGTCTTACAACCATAATTTTACTCAATATCTTAGGTATTATATTTTAAAAATTAATAAATGATGCTAACTTAAAAAAATAAATATAATTATATTTCCAAGCTCAAGGTCTGCCAAAGGGCAATGGAGCGTAGTATATTAGGTCTGAAAACAGTCGATAGAGTGAGAAATACCATCATCCGCTCGAAAACTAATATACTAGATATAGGTGAGAAGACTGCCAGGTTGAAGTGGGAGTGGGCCGGTCATATATGCAGAATGCATCCTGATAGGTGGACTCGAATCGTCACACAGTGGACACCTTCGGACGGCTACCGTCTAAGAGGAAGGCCAAAGAAAAGATGGTGTGACGATTTGACTGCATTTCAAACCGAATGGGAGTCTCTGGCACTGGATAGGGATCAGTGGAGAAGTTTAGGGGAGGCCTTTGCCCAGCAGTGGGATAGAGTAGGCTAGCAAAAAAAAAAACCAATTACTTAGTGAAGTTTTTGATGAAATATTTTGCTACTTTCATATTTACAATGATGTTTTCTAACAAAATCATACAAAATTAAAAGTGCCTATCTATAATGAGTGTCAGGTCCAGCTTCTATGAAATTTGACCAATGTTATTTCATTGGTTAACTTAACAGCCTACAAAAATTTGAAAGTTTCTTATACAAACTAAAAAAAACAGACAACGACTCTAAAATGGATTCAGTGCCAAACAAGTAATAACGAAAATAATACAAATTTTGTGGGGTTCGTATTTTTTTCAATTTTTTTATAGTTTAATATCATATTAATACCACAATGCAATATTCGCGTTATAATCTGTGATTGAACACGTACAAGCTCAAAGTTTTAATTTCACTAGGTATCAAATATTATTTAGGTTCCTGTAATGTTTGTGCAAACAGTTAATAGTACCTACATAATTACATTAACTTACGTTCGTCTCCAGAGGAGGTATAAACCGTTATTTTGTCCGTATGTTCTTGGCACACCATTTATAATCTGGAACCTTTCCTTTCCTTGAAAATGAGAAATTTTCGAGACCTGAGCTAGAAATATTGTGCTATGAGAACGAAAAATCCAAGTCATAATATACCTCGACTAAGTGGACCAATTTTCCCAAGATTTTTATATCTGACATTTTATTGTTCATTATAGTTTCTTTGACTTCTCTTTAAAGTGACAGAGTTATACAAAAGTGGCAAAGTAACAGCATATAATCATCCCACTGCCAGACAAAGGTCTCCATTATTGAAATCAAGTTATAATCACCACACTTGTCAAATGTGGAAGGGTGATCAGAAACCAGAGCAATGTTCGAAAATTCGATACTCCTGTTGCCCGACCCGGAGATCGAATCCAAGACGCCGAGATTTTGACCCGCTACTTAAACTATTAGACCAACGGGGCGTTGTTTATAGAATAGATGATACTATAGTATGAATTTCATATTCATACTTATAATAATTATATAATAATTTACAATTATTCATAATAATCACCAGCCTATCGCAGTCCACTGCTGGACATAGACCGCTCCAGTTGCACGCCGCTTAAGTCGATTCTCGGCTTCTCGCATCTATACACAACTATTATTATTCAACTATGTGGGTATACTCACTTAAATAAGTCTCTTAAAAAACATAAAAAAATACAAATAAATTCAACAAAGTCCTCATTCCACGCGATAGTGCACAGTGATACATACCCCAAGATTTTCGGACGCAAAATATTTCGGTAAATATCAAGTGATAAATAAGAGGGTTGACGTTGACTGATCGTGGGTACATTTTGCACGGGCCTAACCGACCCCACTCTGATTCGTGTTTGTGTATGGACGAAATATTGTCTTTTGTGTACTAATAAATTAAGATGCCTGTTTATTGTTGTGACCACTCTGTTTAGCCTTTGCACGCTGTGATTTACGTCTGCGTATATTTCGTGTTCTATTTCGAATTTTGAATATATTCTGAGAATCTTATCTACTACACATATTACAAATTCCAGAGTTTGGTTGTTTGTTACTCAATCACGCTAGAACATTTTAAGCAGGAAATAGCCATAAGGTCAGTATAAATATTTTGTCCCAGAAAAAAAATTGGTTCCCGTAGGATAGTTTCTTTATGTGCCAACGTTTTAACTTTATTTTTTATATAAATAATTTATAAAACCGTATTGTACAAGTTAAAATTTTTATCAAATAGCCAAGGAAACACTTGTTGAAAATGTTTAAAAAAAATTACTTCCACCGTTGAAGCTTTCAAGAAATTCAAAGTAATTGGTGCTCAAGCGCAATCATTCATCACGATCCATCTTCGGTGACTCGTTCCGTACGTACAGCGTTTAGTGAGCGCGATACACCGGCTCTGTATGTAGAGGATCCAAATATCGGGAAAATACTGGACACATTTCAAAAGTTTCATCTTTGCCTGGTTTTTGTTTGCTGGTCACCCTTGCTGCACACTTGCCAACGAATTACTTAGTCTGTGTATGCAAATAGTAAATTCGTAAGGATGGCCATAATCTGTTATAATGTTATATCAGTTAATAAGCTAGGAAGGTCAGGAGATTTAGGTTACTCTGATATTGAAACTTGAAAATAGTATACAGAAAAAATATAGTAAAAACAAATATCAGAACAGTGTTAATCAAAATGTATCTTCACACTTGGAGCTACTGCTTATATACTAATTTTTTTTAAAAATTCACCGATAAACTTAATATTTGTCCTAGTCAGGTCAAGGGATTAAAAAAAAATTATTAAAATTTTACGATTCTAGTGCGTAGTAATTCTTCATGCGTATAAATGCGTAGGATAATTAGGGTGTGATATAACTAGAGTCTGATACAAAATATTATTTATGTTTTGATTTCCTGCCCGTTTGTAATTTATTTATAAGGTTTACGATGGCTTAACGTAGCATTAATATAAATTTTAATTTGATACTTCTGTATTGCTAATACGATCGGATACATTCCTATGTATTAAAATTCTAAGACAAATATGAATACATCACTTATCTATACTTATATTATAAAACTGAAGAGTTTGTTTGTTTGTTTGAACGCGCTAATATCAGGAAGTACTAGTTCGCATTGAAAATTTTTTTTTGTGTTGGATTGTCCATTTATCGAGATAGGCTTAAAGCTATATAACATCATGCTGCGACCAATAGAAGCAAAGCATCATAAAAAAATGTTGCAAAAAAAGTCGCGATCCTAATAACAGAAATTGACGCGGACGAATTCGCTGGCAACAGCTAGTAAAACATAAGAATAAAATAACAGGTAAGTCCGGAATTATAATTTTCAAACTTGGTCACACTGGGCAACAGCAATCTATTACACGTCATACAATCAGGATTGCTCTCCGTTAATACCTCTATACACACTTCAGGAAAATTTTACCCTTTAAGAGGTAAAATTATAGATTGATTTTACTAGAGTAGAACGGTTAACAGTAAGTTTGACAGCAATGAAAAGCACAAAGAAAAAAGAGTTTCGTTACAGATAAGGATTAAATATTTTAAATAAATAATGCACAAATAGATTGTGTCAATAAGACTCTCCAGACTTTTACTCCCTAGACAAATTTTTACGATCTTTCATGTTTTAAAAAAGTTGCCTTGTATGCGGATGCCTAAAAAGCAAGAGATAGGTGATGTTAATTATTGGTCACTGATCTTTCACCAATACAACGGTTTTTAGAACTATGTGGATCATACAGTACTATACTTATTTAAGTTTCGTGATCACTGGCACAAGCGTTGCAATAGCAAGCAGTTCATTTGTAATCATGGTGCTTGAAAGCACATTTCCGAAATATCGGAAAATTATGAAAAACAAGTTATCCAGTCACCCCACACTGTCCCGATCACGCCCGCTAGTATGGGCCCCAGTGTAAGTGAGCCTGAGGCCTGAGGCCTGAGGCCTCACCCTCGGCTGCACCGGGAGACCGCTAGCGTGGTGGACCTAGGTGAGCACTCTCAGCGCTCGCCAAATCCTGCCCGGTTAAACTGAATAAAGCATTCCATATAAGGTTTCAGTGATAGGTTCGTCATAAAAAAGTTATGCAGTATCGAACCCGAATTAATTAAGTCTTAAAATAGTAGCTTTAGTTATATTTAATGTTTAAAGTAATACTAGTATTTTTCCAATATTTGATATTATTTAAAATTACTTTAGCCTGCAAAATATTCAACGACATATTTATTTAAGTTATTGTTATTGTATTGCGAAATATGTACATTTATAGATGTTAGATTTGCAATGAGTAAGTTTGTGTTACAATTATCGTATCCCTACTAAACCGGAGAACTTCAATGGGTATCACGGGAATACTTAGCGAGTCTATCAATCTCACAAGTGCACTGTGTTTGGAAATGTGTTAAATTTTGTACTAAAACTGTTTGTTAAATTATTTATTGTATCTTGGCCAATTTCTGCTATGGATAAGTAAATACTGGTATTGAAAAACTTAATATGCATTTCAAATATTTTATTTGCCGTAAACTTATTACTGAAATAGTTATGTGTCAAGCATTGAAATTACAAAATTTGTTATATTATGTGCGTATATTATGGTTGATTCTATAAAAAGCTAATAAAGGATAAATCTACTTAGTGAATATCATATTATTATAATTAATAAGGCTGAGTACTACGGCATTTATGGATCGATATCCATCGTTAGCGCTAGTAATTAAGTATATCATTAAATTAAATCAAACTCAGCGTCTTTGTCTCAATATTATAGCAGCTTTAAATTTGCATAAAAATTTTGTAGTTTAGTCGTAATATTGAAAAACATTACGAACAGGTGTAGATTTGTACTTTTTTTCTATCAAGAGAAGTTATTCAAATCATGTCCAATAATTTCATTGATTTCATTACAATTGTTTTGTCTTCGTAATATTTTCAGTCAGCCCACTGTGCCGCAAGATGTCTTCAAACATCCCAAGGAGCCACTTAGCTGGTATTGCGCCTCTAGCTCGAAGGTACCGATCCCGATAAGTGGGATAACTTACTTGAGCTAATTTAATCAAAGCACTACAAATAATATGTAAGTTTTAAGTTCATTTATGTTTAAAACGCTAGCAACATTTTATATATTACTTAGAATAAACTTGTCTTCAGATCAACTATTAGAAATGATGATAGCTTAAAGTTGCTCACTTAATTTTCCTCTTCCTCCTTTTGGATAGGCTGAGGACTTATAACCAATGATCGGATCAGTAGTGCAACTTTACGGTATTTCTTGACGAAATTTTAACATGGACATGCTTATCAGACGGGATTAAGTTTCGACAAAAACTGGTCACACTAAAGATTAATATCGTTAAAAATGTTATTGCACATTGTTATGCTATATTTGCGAGGCTAAATCGGCCGCCATAGAATTAGTATTTTAAACTCCATATTTTATTTATTTTAAACCCAAATAAAACATTTTTCTACAATGTATTATTTTTGCCTAATTAAGGCAACTACTGAAACACAAATGTTTTGTTATCAAAGAAATGGTTAAGAGTAAATTAATTTTATATAGAATATTTCCGTAATCCCACAATCCCGCGGGCGTATCCGTACTAATATAATGTTTGAGGTCGTTCCCCCCTTAATTGCACTACCTAATCCGATCACTGCTTATAACTACTAATGGTGATGTTTTAATAATAAATAGATGTTTACAACAGAACAATGTCTGCAATGTGAGAAATCGTTACCAGCGATAAAACCGCCTGGACATTATTTTTTTGTTGTATGTTGTGCATTATAGAGTATAGTTATCTATCTATCTAAAAGTAAGTAACAGCCTATAAATATCCCACTGCAGGGAAAAGGCCTCTATCATTGAATCCAAGTTACCACTGCAATTATGGGAACTGGCATAATCACCACGCTTGCCAAATGCGGGTTGGTGATCACAAACCAAACAAAACTATTTGTTGCCCGATCCGGGGATCGAACCTGGGACCCCGAGAATTTGGCCTGGTATTTAAACCACTAGACTAACGGGGCGTTATCTATCTATCTATATAACATTATTACGTTGCATGATATTATGATCCCATTCTTAAGGTATGGATGTCAATGTGACCAAGGTTGGGTCTAAAAATACGAAGTCTTACCCCCGTATTTATAATGAAGTAATTACTTATTGCTTGAGAAAGTCATAACTTAAAGTGTTCATACCTAGTGCTTAAGTGAAAGAAATTGGTCACCGTTAACAGTCATATTATTTGGCTGAAAATGCTAACTTTTGGTAGTTATAACTTCTAGTAATTTCTTGATTTAGGCATACAAATTGTCTCTCAAGTAATTACTTGTAGTCAAGTTATTACTTATACTTGTTTATAAATACGGGGGTTATAAAAAGCCACTAAGAATTTCACTAAGAAAAAATTTTGTGCACACAGATACGTCAGCTCATGACCTAGTCAGAAAAACTTCCGTCTTGTAACACTTTTTAAATTTTATCAAAACTTGAGTCATTTTTCTCTTGTCCGATGAAACTACGTTGCTATTTCCATTTAAATTCATTTATAACACTGAAGCCTTGCATATAGCGTTTTGTATTAAACTTCTGGGCAATGGTTACTTTATTATTTACTTAAGAAGTTCTTTGGCTGAGTACTGTCACTAGAGTCCGCAGTAAAAGTTACGCAGGGCAGCCTTTGAGTTTCTTTGTTAACTCGATGCTGTGTCGACTTCTCTCTGTTGAGTTGAGAAATATTTACTTAGGTATCGTAATTTTAAATCATTTTTTCTCTTTAGTAATATACAGAATAAATTCTACCAACAATCACACGGATTAAAGATAAACACGCAGACATTCACCGACACACATTATTTTCGCTGATTAATGAATAAGTGTTAACACAGCAGCGCCATCTAGACCTTTTTATATATACTAATTGGTAGTGACATCAGCTCTCTCATCGTTTGAATTAACTCTCATTTGCTCTTAGACCAAATTTAATTACTGATCATAAACACTTCCAACCTACTTTCAACGTGGTTTTCTAAATGGCGCTGGATTTAAAAAGGGAATTTCGACTAGTACTCGACTTTTGTTTTATAAAACAATCGAATAAAATCTGTCCATCAAGATGGTGTGTTTTTTCCGTGTCTCTTTATTCCGTAACCTAGTAGTCAAATAAACAATAAGCTTAAGAGGAAACACAACGGCCGTTTTTCCATACAAACGTAGTCCCCTGTTTCCTCCCTGGATAAAGCCAGCAGAGCAATAATTTTTATTACAAAAATTTATGGCCACTATTAGCATGTTTCTATGTTTTCTGTTTTTTCATAAATTAATTAATAAAAAAGATATGAGCCCTCAGAAATCGAAAAAAATCGCCAGATTTTTCGCTGTGTTCAAACATCCAGAAAACAAACTTGGCTAAATTTTAGAAAAAAAGAAAAATTACGTACATGGCCAAAGCCTTTTTTTAATTTTTAATGAAAAAAGTATTTAAATCGGTCTAGTTTTGGAAAAGTAATCGGGGGACTACGAAACGTTGATTTGGTGTGCTTTTAGTAGGTATTTTCGGTCCAAGAAGCAGTTGTCTCTATCACACTCTGCGGTGAAGGCGTTTGGCACTGCGTGACAGCAATAGATTTTACAAATACCTATTTTTCAATTCTCTCGCCCGTAGTGTTTCCTCTTAAAAAAGTAATGAAACACTCTATAGTCAACCCAAGTCAGGGCAAAGGCCTCCATCATAGAATTCAAATTACCACAGCAATGATAGGTTTAGGCCAATGGGGCGTTAATCTTTTTAATTACAAGTATTTATGATGTTGCAATTTACTAAAAAATTATAATATCAGTATATAAACTTGAAAAATTTTGTCTCAGGCGGGACTCGAACCCGCATCTCCTCGAGTCCCGCCTGAGACAAAGTTTTTCAAGTTTATATACTGATATTATAAGTGCAATTAAGTTGCTAAAATATCAAATAAAGTATAAAAAATTATAGTTTATAAAACTAAAAAACACCGATTGAAGTAAGAAATTAAAAATAAAACTGTAGTAATCAATTAAAAATTCATATTATTGAACAAAAAGCGTGGGGTGCTTGTTATGATATCCACAGATATAGTAAATTATTGATAAAATATTTACAACAATCTAAATCAAACCCTCCATGCTGTTTGTACAATAATATGAATTTTTCAATTGATTACTACAGTTTTATTTTTAATTTTTTAGTTCAATCTGTTTTAAAAGCGTGTTTTTTTAGTTTTTTAAACTATAATTTATTTTTTACTTTTTAGTTTAGTTTATAAGAATTGATTCCTTTTTTATCGACTGTAAGTCCAAACCTATGCAGGAATCGTAATTGATACAGATCGCGCGCTAGCTCTATCTCTTTTACTCCCTCTTACAGAGGAAAACTGGGAAACTGTTATTAAATTACTAGCTGTTCCCCGCGACTTCGTACGCGTCAATTTCTATTTTTATGATCGCGATAATTTTTACAACATTTTTCACTGATGCTTCGCTCCTATTGGTCGCAGCGTGGTGTTATATAGCCTAAAGCCTTCCTCGATACATCGACTATCCAACACAAAAACAATTTTTCAATTCGAACCAGTACTTCCAGAGATTAGCGCGTTCAAACAAACAAACAAACAAACAAACAAACAAACAAACAAACTCTTCAGCTTTATAATATTAGTATAGATTAGTATAGATTGCATTGTCATCGGCCCTTGATACGTGTGCAAAGTTTAAAATTAATCAAACTTCTAGAAATTGGTAAAAAATATACTCAAAGATTCCATTACAAACATGGATACAACCTGAGCTAATAAAAGCGTGGTAAAAATAGCCCTAATAGCCATTCGTTTTGTATAATGTTCACGTTATCATCGCATTATTATATGAATTAACAATTATTATACATACTTTTATGTATATTATGTGTATTTTTAGATATTAATGCAGATATTTGTGCACTCAAGCAAGTTTAATGAATACGTAGGTAATATCGAAGTTTGAAGTTCGTGATTTTACGATCAGAATAAGGACTTATGAACTGATATAAAACTTATTTAAAATCAAACTAAGAACAAGCGAAGACAAGAGCTATATTTTTAACTAGCTATTTCTTGCTACTTCGAACACGATGTAATTAGAGTTTAGTTCCTTTCCAAGGCTAAAAGTAGTCTATGAGCTTTTTCAGCCTATAATCTATTATCGAGCCAAATGTTATTTATATTCGTTTTGTAGTTCTGACGTAATGGATTAAAAACATCCGTCTTAACTTTAACGATCTTAGTGATGTACGCAACGCTTAATGGTTTCGCCTGCTCCGCGGTCCCGTGTTCGATTCCCGGATGGGTTAATGTAGAAAAAAAAAGTTGTGCGTGTACTAGTGTACACACGTAAGAAGTGAAACTTCTTTATGGCCTTATTTTTCGAAAAATGATCTACATGCAACTTTCCAGAAATTGGTTAAATTGGTTAAATTAGTTAAATTAGTTAAATTGGTTAGATTGGTTAGATTGATTAGATTGGTTAGATTGGTTATATTGGTTAGATTGGTTAGATTGGTTAGATTGGTTATATTGGTTAGATTGGTTAGATTGGTTAGATTGGTTAGATTGGTTAGATTGGTTAGATTGGTTAGATTGGTTAGATTGGTTAGATTGGTTAGATTGGTTAGATTGGTTAGATTGGTTAAATTGGTTAAATATTATTTCACTTTACCTTTTTGCTATCGTCTGAACCAACCGTGGTAGGGGCAAGAAAAAGATGGCGCGTAACCGAAAAATGTGACGAAAATTTGACGCGAAACGTGACGGTAAATTTTTTCCAACGCCGATAAATTCAAAAAAAATTCAAAATTCAAAATTATTTATTGCTTTACAAAAGTTATAATATGACACATCGTTTCGGAAGCCTCTTTTTAAGCACGGAAGTGCCTGTTTCAAGAGAACTCCGCTCTTCTTAACCATACATTTTATGTCTTTGTAAAGCGCTAACTGCTAATCTAAACAATATAATATAATAAAAATAAAAATTAAAACTAATCTATTTTAACATTTTTTCTGTTTCACTGTAGCTCAGATTCTGTAGCCAGTTTGTAATAGTATATTTACACACATAAAAAGATTTACCATGTATGTCTAAAATTTTATTAATCTTATTATATAGGGAGGCCGAGCGCACTACATACTGTTTTTTGGCAAATTGTGTTCTTGTTTGTAAGGTAGGTGCAACATTATATTTTCGTCGTCTTCCTTTATCAATAACGGGTGAATAAATTAATTTCCTATGTTGGTTCAATACAATCTGTAAAATGTATAGTTTTCTTATTGATAGGAGTTTTGACAACTTGTAGAGATCTTGGGTTGAAAAAGTCCTCTTTTTGAAATACATAATTTTCAATAGGTTTCGCTGAGCTCGTTCTACCTCTATAAATCGTGTCGGAAGAGCACCACCCCATATCGAAATACAGTAATTTATTACTGATTGGACAAGAGAGATATATATATCATTTAGTAAATTCCTAGCATTAACGTTTTCAGACGGCTCACGTTTGGGGGTCAAGTATCTTAAATTTTTAAACATCCAATTAAATTTACGGATTCTCGATGAAATACGTTCTAATTGTGGATACCACGACAACCTCTGATCCAGTAGAACTAGTAGTAGTATAAAGAAGTTTCACTTCAAAAAAAATCTATATTTTCTCGGGTCTAGGTGTTTGTGGTAGCGCCGTTTGGTACTCGTACCTTCGTTGTTTCTGATTTCAACGAAACATAAGTACTTTAGTTACTATAGTTACTTTAGGTTCAGGTCAATGTAATGTTGTACTTATAATAAACTGTCGCATTTATAGTATAAGGAAGGTTAGTACGATGAAAGCAGTTACCATAACTATGTCTTTTTAAAACTTTATGGCAATAGGAATTAACTCTTGATATTTCAAGATTCCTAGTCCGAGTTCATTCGTGGTTCTGACCTATTTAGTAAAGATGAAAATCAGATCCGTGGTCCTGACCTATATTGTAAAAATTAGAATCAGGTAGCCGTGCAAGAATAATAAAACAATAAACTGGAATAGTCTCAAAAGTTACGTCATAAATCCGTGGTGTCCTTACGCAGTGGCGGCGAACCCATGCAATATTTACTGGTGCGCTGGCCATGACAACTTTACGATCCACACACACCTCCCACATACCCGGTCGTGTCAAAAACAAACAGCCCCAGGCCCGGGTAGTTGTAGAACATTTTCTTTATTCCGTTTCGTTTATTGTTTTGGATATTTCGCTATGAAAAACAAAAGCGCTTTGTGCCCACTGGGGTGAAACTAGTTTGTTTGTTAAGAAATATTGAAACGATTTTCCTTGTATTAATCCGGTCGGGATGCAGTTAGGGTATTTGTGTTAATTTAGAGAGTTTTGGGTTGGTAAGTAAAATAATTGTAGCTTTTAACACGATACCATTGTCCGTAAATTTGTTTTGTGTTAGGCGTCACTTTTAATGGAGTTATGCCCAACAATGTTTGCAGAGGCATGCCTCTTATTAGGGTTCCGTAGCCGTATGGCAAAAAACGGAATCCTTATAGATTCGACTAGTCTGTCTGTCTGTCTGTCCGTCCGTATGTCACAGCCACTTTATTCTGAAAGTATTAGCATTACACAGTTGAAACTTGGTAGATAGGTGTTTCCTGTTGAACGTTTTACGATTATCAAACGAAAAATTAAAAATAATGATATTTAATAATAATAATAATAAAACGTTTATTTCAGACCGCCTCGATCCATACATTTTAGAGTTAAAGACAATATAATTAAAATAATAAGGGGGGCTCCCATCGGCTCCATACATAGAACTAAAACAAAATTATTTTTTTACTCCAACCTACGCGTGTGGTATCTATGGATAGGTCTTTTAAAATTACATAGAGGTTTTTAGAAACATTTTTTCCAAAAGTCTAACGTTTGGAAGATAGACGCTTCCAAAGTGGTAAAATGGGTGCCCCCCAAATCTAACTGTTAATATAAGCAAGTGAAAAATTTGAAAAAAACACAGAATGTAGGTCTTAACGAAAACTTACAACGAAAATTGGTTTGATCGAGATCAAACCGGTAGTTTTTGAGATAGCACATTTTTAACAACCACAAATATAACTTTGTCCTTAACAAACACTATGAAAAACAATGTTATTTTTGCAGTCAATTAAATATTGGGGTATTTTGGCTAAGTGGAAGTAAGTGAACCCCTAATTCAGTCAAAGTTGACACAGAACCCTCAGTGCGCGAGTCCGACTCGCACTTGGCCGGTTTTTTATTTATTTCGTACGGTATCTTTTGATCTAGCCCAAGATTAGTCCTATTACAAACTGAACATTTAAATTGCAGTCTGCCATATTTTTTGTTTAACAATGATGAAAATAGGTATACAATTAGTAATATGTTGTTATTCATTGTAAATATTTAAGCTGCAAATCTTCCCAAAACAAATAAATAGTGAGTTTCTTTCTCAGTTTCTTCTCGACACTATTCCACTCCTGTTCTAAGACTGGTATACTAAAATATTGGGACGTGTAAAAGCGTATCTTGGGGCTTTTTTGCTGAAATGAAACTAATTTTGCAGTTCCATTTCAATTTAGGAGAAATAATTTTTAAAATCCTAAATGTGTTCAAGACTACAAGCCCTCTACAAAAAAACAAACACAAGCATTAAAAAGTCGTATTACATCTGTGATAATTGCGCACAACCAACGTTTACTTTTAATTTCAACCGTAGTGGCAACTTCGACTAGTGCAAATTTAAATCCAACTTCATCCCTTTCAAATGGGTTATTCCGATACAAGCTACAATTTCAGGGAATTCAGTAGGAAGGAACGGACTGAAAGGATCAATTGAAAATACATCGACTGAGATCGAATCGTAGTTGCGGGAGCCAGCTTTTGGTGAATCAAGACCAATAAAACTAGGATAGCTTAGACGATATAAAATACAGAAAATACAGAACGTTTGTAAGGGTACTGCTACGATGTTTTAACGACATGGGATAGGTACGATTTCATTTTTGTGGATTCATAAAATTTATTGCTACTGGAGTAGTTTGGGTCATCCATTGAAAGTTCTTGCAGATCGCACACATCAAATTCATTTATGAGAAATTGTATTGACATCCTCAAATCCTAAATAACTTCTTTTTTATTGCGGGGTGTGTGTGTATCATTTATAAAGCAGTGTTTACTGACTAAGTGAACGAATAAAAATCTTCGTATCGCCTCAGTACAGTATTTGTTTTTGGAGTCCTAAATGGCATTGTCATCAAATATGGCGTGGTCCTTGGGCGTGGTTGGAAAAAATTACAAAGACTTTTTTTTATTTTTAACTTTCCAACATTATTTTCCCTACGAATATGAATTCGAAAATACAAAAATTATAAAAATCAGTGACGCCTTTCTCGTGTTACATTACAAACTTATAAATAGTGTAACTAACACGAATTTGTTATACACCGTGAAATGTAAGTGGTTGTTTTCCCGCAGTAAAATGATTCTATCTTAGTAGTACAATAGATTTGTGCAGTTTTTTTTATTCAAATAAAAAAATAGCAGTTTCACGATTGTGATAAACGAAACTCGAAAGCAACCTCGAACCAATGGTACCAGCCGCGCCGCAGCCGGTCACCGGCCGGGGTCATTGCCCCTCGCGCGGTGCAGTTTATGCTGTATTACTTAGTGCGTAAAGCTTCTTTTGCTTTGAACATTGATTTCGTGCGGCAAGCAGTACCCAAACACGTCACATTTTGTAAAGATACTATCGTATCTCACGCTTTTGAGTTGATGATTATATTTTTGATTAGTTGAGAACAACGATATCTTTATTTTCAAAAAATAACTCGCACGATTCGATGCTGCTACTAAAGGTAAATCGTTCTGTTGCGGGAAAACAACCACTAAAATTTTACGGTGTATATTATAGAAGATTATATTTTGAATATCTTTGATGTTTTATATCCGATTCTTAATAAGTCTTTTCTTACACGTTTTTGACGTATTTTATTACAAATTCCAAAATTTATTGCCACGTTAGTCAAATTGTTTATCTCATGCATGCGTGTGACTTTGCGTGTGTGACGTTTCGCGTGCATTGGTGCTTGCATGTTGCAACTATTTTAACGATTGATTCTGATTTAGGTTGGCGACTTAATTATTGACATCCAATTTGGTGTAGACTAGCTAAAAACTGAAGTGCCCTGCCACTTTGAATATGTAGCTCTGAAGAATAAACAACGCATTCACGTACGCATTCAATCACACTCATAGTTGAATGCTAATAGTATCTCCTGCGATTCAACAACATTCATGGATATTTTAATCACTTGGAATTAATATCCTACATACAAACTGTTCACAAAAGATTCAGCTTAACAGATACGATCGGCGCTTCATGAAAACATGTTTTTGAACGATTATTTTGTATAGTTTGTATTCCGAACGGTACACTGATTCTGAATCAATCTGATACAATGTGCAATCAACAGCTCATTGAACGGTAATCGATATTGATCTTTGTGAGTTGGTGCTTAAGTTTGAAATGCATTAAATTTACGGGTGATTTGACTGTACCTTTCATAGCAAATCAACATGGACATGTCCAGTATTATACTCATCGCTTATTTGTGTAAATAACGCGAGGTCAGCTGACACTGGACATGTTTAACTATTTGCTCAGAAAAAGCTACAATAAAAAAAACTGTTTTTTTTTATTACAGTGAAACTATATCCTATGATGACCATAGAAATCAAACCATTATCACGGAAAGCATACATTTGTTTGTATTTAGAATTTGTGTGTTTTTAGCCTATGATATTTTATTGGCTAACGTAGGCACACAATACATATTAATAGACAAAATGAAAGTTTGGAACAATAAATGGCAACATTCCTCTATTATTTTTGCTCACAGGTTTTCCTTACATTATGTATTTATTTATTTATTTATTAATAAGTACAGCCACATGACACACATTAACACGTTCTCAATATCTATGATACATACCTAGTGTATATTATGTACATGTATGTCACCGTAACATTGAGAGATCTGTCAGTTTACAAACAACGCATGAGATTATAAGCTAACCGTGGGTTAGATTAGGTTAGATTGTAATCCATCGACGTTAAATTCTGAACTGACGAAGTTTACAATTTCACGGTGAAATATACACAACACTATAACTGTAATGTCAAACTAATTACAGTTGCCGAAACTGTCACTACATCGGAAGTTCTGCCAAGTTGAAGGTGCAACACTAAACTCGCGTTTGCTGAGTACCACTTGACCCGAGACTTGGAATTTAATAACAAAATTATTGTTTAACTAGGACCTGGTCTACACAGACTGTTGACTTATGAATTTCAAAATAACATAACCTGCCGGGAGTGGCCTGTACCTACCATTGGATCTCGTGTGGGTTGTATTATCAAAATAGGAATCTCTGATGCGGGTTCGAGTCCCGCCTGAGACAATTTTTTTTAAGTTTATATACTGATATTATAATTGCAATTAAATTGCTTAAATATCATATAAAGTTAAAAAGCTGTGAGTTGGCCGCCACTGTCTTTTGAACATGTGCGATCATTCCAAACAAAGAGGCCTGTTTGGATGGGAATTCATACAACACATCCATACTCGACCTTTGGAATGACTAGTGTATCTGTACTTTATTATTACGCTGAAAACTGTTTTACTTACTGTGTTTTATTTAATTGATCAGACAGAGACTCGAGTCAGCACCTCAGATGTTCGGGATGCATAAAATAAAAAATGCGTTATTTCCTATGCCCAAGACTAAAGCACCCTTTATTTTTTTGGTAATGTCACAAAGTGTTTATCTGGGCTGTGACTATTTCATTTTCAAACAAATTTAAAAAAATGCGAGTGTGCTGATTTTCAACAGATTATAGACGCTGTAAAAGACAGTTATTTTGGCTCATAACACAAAACACTATTTTCAACAGTTTCAACTGTAACAGCAACTGACCAATATCACAAATGCATTCTATTAACAGTGGATTACAAAGAATAATTCAATGTCTGTCATTCATCTTTGAACTTGTAAGTATATAAGTCACCTTTGGTGAGCGTCCAACTAATCATATTATAATTCTTATATTAAAGAAAGGCTTTGGCCGTGTTGTTTTCCATTTTCCCTAAAATTTTGCCAAATTTGTTTTCTGGATGTTTGAACACAGCGGAAAATCTGGCGAAGTTTTTCGATTTTTGAGGGCTCATATCTTTTTTATTAATTTATTTACGAAAAAACAGAAAACATAGAAACATGCTAATAGTGGCCATAGATTTTTGTAATAAAAATTATTGCTCTACTGGCTTTATCCAGGGAGGAAACAGGGGACTAAGTTTGTATGGAAAAACGGCCCTTGTGTTTCCTCTTGATGTGCCCTTCGAAGCTCTAGATTACCTTTTCAGACCCAAGCCAATAAAAGTAATATTTTACCTTAGAAATAATAGATCCGACGGGGAATTGAACCCAGTACCTTTGTATGATGGTCATACCAAAGTACCACTGCACCAATAGTTTACTAAGAATCTTACGCAAATAAATCGTTTCTCGAATCAACTTCGTAGTACGGGTCGCATTATTTTGTATGAACTTAAATCATGTTTATTTTGTACTCGTATGAGATAAAACAATATCGCCGGATGGGTAATTTTGTAGCCAACTTGCGCATACAATGTTTGTTAGCTGAACTTATGTTAGATTTTTCGTTTTGTTTATACAAATATTGTCTTTAGGAGTTTTATTCCGTATACTGAGAGTTCAGCTTTGTTTTCTCTGGTTGAACCGAAGGTTTTGGTATTTGCTACATTTATATTTAAGTGGTACGTACCTGTTATGGAAAAAAAAGCTCACTTATCATTCTTTGGTTCCGTACGACTGCAAGGGTTCAACCAGAAAAGGATGGGCAGGCGTCTTCTCCCGAAGCGGTAGTGGCTAAATCTTCTTTTTGGTTCAGCTGTGATGACTTACGGAATGTGGGCTCATAATTAATAGGGGTCTCAAAAGAAGGCTAAAGATTGCACAGTGGGTAATAGAAAGAGCAATGCTTGTTATCTCCCAGCGTAATGAATCAGAAATGAGGAAATCCACAGGAGATCTAAGATAACAAAGAAATTTCGGAGCTAAAGTTTCTGAGAGCATGACAAAAAGTAAGAAGAAGAAAAATGTTGTGACAGAAGCTTTGCTGAATCTCAAGGACGGAGTATTTTCACATCCAAAAAAAGATCCCGTATACCTACATATAAATATTAATTAATTAAAAAAAAAGGTAATTAAATGTGTAACATATTTGATTTGTATACTTTTGAGAAAAACATGATGTTTAAATATATTATTTAATCGGAATTTCTGTAGTTTTTATTTCATAAAATGACCTCAACACAAAAGGTTAAATTTCAAAAGAGCTTAAATTTCTAAAATTTTTTTTTTTTATTCGGACCGTAAACAAGTCTTATATTTTTTAAGTGATTTTGCAATAGGATTAGCTAGGAATGGTTTTAGTAAGGAACTTAAATGAAATATTTGTTGTGGGTTGAGTAGGGAACACAAAGAAAAAATAATGAGTGATGAGAAGTCATAGTAGGACGAATAAGGAATAATCCAGCTGATGACCGCCATAGTAGGCGGTCGAATTCCAGAACTCTTCTTGTTATTTTAGTTCTTCTGCGGATTTCCTTATTTTACACGTTGATCGGATCGTCGGTCCAACTGGTGGCTGACCGACCGGTCTGCTGGATGCGGGTGGCGCCCGGCCGATCGTTGTGAAGGTCCTTACGAGTGGGATCGAAACTCATTTGGCATAACACACTTGGCATAATCTTCTTTCATCGAATATTTACAAGGCATATTTTAAAATTATGCGTTTTGAGTGTCTGATCAATGACTGAATGCCAAATGAGTTTCTGCGTAATGAAAATGATGCCTCCCGCTGATATGCATAATAATATTATGACATTAAAAATTCTGCATTTTACTTTTTTTTTATTTATTCTGCGATAAAAGGTAGACCCCTTAAGAGTGGCCTATATCTTGCAGTGTCATAGATCATGCATTATTTATTATTACATGTTGTGCCTAATTGACATAATGTATATTATGAAACGCTTTCAAAGTAAATAACGTACCACTTCTGTTCTGACTAAACTACGTTTAGTATGTATTCTAACATCAATTTATCACAACAATACTAAGCCTAAGACTGACTCGACATAATAAATAAATGCTTAAGGAGGTTTTAAACAGAATACAAGGGATACAAAGTGATCTGTGCGGATCAAAAGCTGTGGCACGGACGCCATTGTTGTGAAAATTTAACGCTCATAGTTAGTTTGTAACAAAAGGACGACTAAATTAATAATAACGTCGATTACTTGGGAAACACTATGAATATAATTTGATGTAACATTGTCGCGTAAGAAATAAGTGGAGAAGGCATTTTAGTTAATATTAATCTCAAAACTTGTAGGGGAAAATTATGGAATCAAGAAATAAAAATCCTTAGGTAGATTCAAAAATTTGGTAACTATACTTTTTTTTTCAAACTAAATTTTATCCAATAATTTTCTTGTAATCCCGGATCGTTCCACTGCTGTAAAAAGTCTTCTCCAATAAAAAAAAAACATGATGAATATGGCGGTATAAAATTTATGCCAAATTCGAGATACGCAGTTTCTTCGAATTGGGAAATAATAAAATATATTCGGAAAAAAATATAACTAAGTATCTCTGTAATTAAAGATAAATGGGTGTTTCAGTCGCATGCCAAGGGCACTTTTATTTGACCAATAATCATGAAATTTCACAATAAGACGTACCTTACAAATAAATAAAAAGTTTTAAATCCGTATATTTTTGGGTTAGGTTGGGCTATTTTTAAAATAAACTGGGAAAATTTCAGTATTGTGTGGTGGCACGGAATCATACGTGAGTCCGACTCGCACTTGCTCGGTTTTTTGGCGATAAACTGGAAGATACACTCTTACAATTGTTTAATCATTTTAAGTATAATTTTTGTAAACGAAATATCATTTTAAATTCTAAAATACAGTAAAATATTACGGTTGTTTCAACCTTACACTAGACTGATAAACTTAGAACATTCTTAATTTATAGTCAACAAAATAGCCGTTTTTCTTTGCATGTTGATTGATTGAATGTGTGATTTCTTTGATCTTGTCAAACACTTCCTTCAACGTAATATTGGTAAATGTTCTTTTCTTCTCTTTGGCAGCCGGCCGATAACTGTGCTTCTGCCTTAATGCTTTCTTTATGTAATTGGGTATATCTGCAAAACATAATATTTTATAGCTTTAACTTTAATAAGCACTATTAGGGTAAATGGGCTGTTTTGGAAGATACGTTTAGCCGTCAATTGAATTTATAAGAACAATTCACTTCAGATGCTCACTAGCTTCAAATAGGTATTTTGAAACTAGATCATCTTGAAGGATTAAATGAAAAAAACTCAACTTATGTCGCAACAGAGTCATGATCGTGGAACTTCTCGATTTTAAATTAAAAAAAAATAGGTTCACAAATGAAATAAGCACTCCAAAGTAACGCTTATCAGATAACGTTTTATTTGTTGCACGAAAAAAGTAGTAGTAATACTTTTCACGCCATAAATATCTTGTTTAGTCCTGTTTTTATAATTTAACGGGTATAATCCAACGTTTAAGACTGCAATATGCACCTCAGATATTTGTTGCAGAAGTACAAAGTAATTCAAATGATGATCGCATAGGATGCCACTGTGTATAGCGTGATGTACAGTCATCTGCACTTAAAATTAAAGAAGTGTTTTTAGGTACAGATGACTGTACATAAAAAAAACAAGCAATTGGAGATCATGCTCTATCACCGTCAGTTTAAAGTAACAAATACGTTATAAGTAACAAACCATTGTTTCCATAGTACTCAAACTGCGAAATCGCAATCGCTGCCAGAGCCAGCACGGCCACAACAAGCCCCAACATCGTGTTCTATTGTTTTTCAAACAGTTTGTTTTGTGGACTGCAGCCGTAGAGCGCTAACTTCTTCAATGCTTCCATGTAGGCTGAGGGACGCAGTGCAAATATCACGTGTGTTTAAAACTGTTACAGTGTTATTACAAAAAAAGATAACAGGTTTAAGCCTTGTCTAATTTTAGGACGACTAATTTGAAAATATGCATCCATGACATTAGTTCAGTAATATGTCAAACAACTCTAATTGGCCGTCTTATAATTAGACACGGTTTAAACATTGTTTTATTTTTTTGTAATAATGAAACAAGCTAAGATGTTGGGTGTGTTTTTAGAGATATGTGAGCTCGTGGGTTCTTCTTCAGCGCTCGGAGAACTGTACTAAGAAACTGTGGAGGGCGCCACTTGCTTTAACTTAGAAGCAAGAAAAGAGTTAATTAAAGATAGAAAAGAAAACAAGTTATTTTCAATTTGTCTCCCCTTGTTTATTTTATATATTTAATATAAAAGATTATAGATTGATACACATACATGAGCTTGGCAGTTAAATAATGAGCCACATACAATACACTTACATTAGGGTTAAGAACTAATTACCACTATGCTTAACTATAAGCTTAAATTCTCAGATTTAGTGAAGGTAAGCTGAGAAACAGGAATTCCTTCACTCACGTCTGACTAGAACTAAGGTTGGCCTAACCTATGAGCTGAGGAGTATCATCAATGGATGAAAACTGTCAAAAGAATAAATGTTCATAAATACCTAGTAGCATGATATTAGACCATGTCACCGATAATAAATTATAACGTCACCGTGGAGAACCAAACATATCCCTCCGTCCCTGGAGCAGAGATTCTCACATGCGTGCAGGATGCAGGAGTATGTCCTAGTAGCTAGGAGCGAGGAGGGCGATATTTCAAGCCTGGAAGTTACACACAAGCATGAGTACAGCGGTGATAAAGCCACATGCTCTTAGGGAGCGCACGTGGGCATGAGCAGATGGTATGTGAAAGGAAAACTTGCACTAGCACAGCACTTTAGACATGACCGCAGGTGCATTTACAGCAGGGTGAGATGAAGACATTCGCTAGCACGTTGTCCACACGTGGGCATAGGCAGATACACGTGGTGAAAAGAATCAAACATGATTACCCATAAAAATGCAGCAACAATCACCAAGATGAGGCGATGCATCATGTAAATTTATCCATCAAGGGACAATATAAAAATGTTAGTCCTGAAAGATGAAACAACACACAATCAAAGGTTCACAATCTCTTAGAAAAGAGAACAAAGTCTTGGAAAAGACATTTATAGATGCTTACCATAAGAAGAAGAGAAAATTAACAAATAAAGCCCTTTGGCTTACTATATGCCCACCGGCATTTTTATATTGGCACACTACGCCATCAAGAATAAAGATATTCTCGATAAAACAAAAATCAAGAATGTGGAAAAGAGCTGGCCACGAAAATGGCGTCCGCTTATAAAGCCAATCCAACCTCTCCCCTCTATGACAAGCAAGGTTTTTTTTTTTTAAATTCTTTGCATTCATGACTTGGAACCACTTAACTTGACTGACACATAAAGCCAAACAACGCAGAAAACTGCTCAGCCCTGAAAAAGTAGAAAACTACCTAAAAAAAATCAACACAAATAGACATTTGCCTATTAATGTAATAATATAAAAAAAAACATTAAAATTATTAGATAAAGAAAGGAATTGTGGGATGACAGACACAAAGTTGCACCTATAGTGTTCCATCAGCCGGATAGATGGCATTATCAGTAAAAATCCTTAGCTGCGCACGAGCTGTTGAAACAAAATAAATGCAAAAAATCTAACGACGTGTTACAATAACACCGTTAAGTTTTCACCTCGTAAAGTATTTTTTTTTCCACAGTGCAAATAAAAAAAAATCATCTTGCAAAAAAAAGAACAAACAGAAAAAAGAAGCAGCATAGAGTTGAGTTGATGGTACATATTGATTGTATATGCAGTGACACCCTGGTTATGTGAATGTCAGGTCAGCAGTAAAGTGTTAACTTTACGGGTTTACTGCAACATAATTAGTTGTTAACTACTGTCTGCCCGTGACCATAATTTGTGCAATCGCATTGAAACGTCGTGAAGGTAAATAACTATTTACCTTAAATATAATATAGTTATATACCTTTATGGCTGATTCGGTTGCAACCCCATCAAGTGTTAAGTTTTAAGTGTAAAAAAATCCAACAAGAAAGTTTAAAGTTATGTGTGTTGTTTTGCTTGACTAAGCTCATATTTGGGTAAGTAAATACTTTATCATGGATATGATAATATAATTTTATAAAATTTTGCAGAAAAACCTTTGCACTGACTTATGATGATTATAGATGTGTAAGCTATATAATCCATTTAGTTATTTGTCAGAAAAAAAAACCTTGACTATTTCAGTTTAAATCCATTATAGATAATCAGTTGAATTAATTTCAACTTCAGCCCTAATGAGAATCCATTTCATTTTGCATTATAAATCCTTATATTGTTCTAGATAATGTAAAAGCGTCACCTTTATTGGATTTTCTCGGCATAAAGGACGTGTTTTCAAAACTCATTAACAATTGACCGGTCGACTGCGCCCACGAATACAATGATTCAATTACAGGCAAGTCTATTTTAAATTTAATTTTACCCCTTAGTCCGTTTCGCGCCAAAATCGATATTAATTCGCTCAGTCTCGTTTTACGTTCCTTTAAAAGCGGTAATGACAGACGGCGTGACATCATTGATGACGAATTTCACGCAAAAAATATTTTGAGCTTATTTTAGCACCAGGTTGCTCCAACCCAAATTCAGGGTAAGCAAAATATCAAATTTGTCATAACGTACATCTCGATCAATACTTTTTCGAATAATAGTAGGTATTACCGCCTAAATAGTAAAAATTATCCCTAAAATATTTGCTAATAAGTAGAGTACGTATAATTTGATATTAAAACACAGAAATTTACTTAAACATAATTGACATAAAACTACAATATTTACATCTTACAAATAAAAATAATAAGAAAAAAGAAACAAATATCTATAGATAAAAAGGAAAAAAAACTAAAATTAAAAACAATATCTGTATTTCAGTCTGTTTTTTACATGATAATAAAAATAATGCTTCGGAGTTCAATAAGATACATATTTTAGTGAAAATACACTGTTATGTTGTTACGGCGTAGGCTGATTGTAAGTGTAATTTTTTTAAGCTAGCTTAGCTTTTTCAGGTACACATTTTTTCTTACAGTTTATGCAACCCTCATTCTGACGTGCAAATCAGTAAAAATTAAAACCATTATTCAATCAATAGAGTTAATTGATACGGGGTTTATAGCATATACCTTAGTTTTTATGAGTTTCTCCCGTGATCATGGCGCTTGCAACAGTACCGTAATATAGGAAACTCATGGTATAAACCCCGTATCAATTAAATCTAGTGATAGTGACCATGGAAGTTTAAATCAGTACTTATATTATTATTTAATCAAATTTGCTTACATGTGACTCTATCTCCAGGTCTATAAGTTCTGTTTGTGTTTTTGTTCTTTCGTTGTGTTAGCTTTGTTTCTTTTAGTGTGAGTCGATAACGGCACACAGTAACTTGCTAGCACTAATCTTTCTTTGCATTTAGGTCTGAAGTAAAGGAGATCCGTTATAGTGGGAATAAACCTCTTTTCCATTTTCTTTGGAATAAACTGTACAAAACTTAAACTTAAAATGAATTTGTCAAAATATCTATATCTATACTTCCTAATATATAAAGCTGAAGAGTTTGTTTGTTTGTTTGTTTGAACGCGCTAATCTCAGGAAGTACTGGTCCGAATTAAAAAAAATATTTTTGTGTTGGATAGTCCATTTATCGAGGAAGGCTTTAGGCTATAGAACATCACGCTGCAACCGATAGGAGCGAAGCATGAGTGAAAAATGTTGCAAAAATTGTCGCGATCATAATAACAGTAATTGACGCGAACAAAGTCGCGGGCAACAGCTAGTATTAAATAAGATAAAACACGGCGCCTATTTAAAACGATCGTCATTCTTGGACTCTAAATAAGGTTTTATTAATTAGTTTACTTGTTTGAATCTGATTCGTGCACAGAACATGAAAACCTGTTTTCATGTTCTTGGTCGATAGATGCTCGATTTTGTTCCAGTTTTGTGGTCGTGTATCATTCGTATGGAGTTCGTAGGTATTCGGCTCAAGCTCATTTGTAAACTCTCGGTTAGTTTCATTTTGACGGATGAAAACGACGAAAACTCCTTTATCAACGGACTGATGGTTCACGATCGTTCAATTACAAAAAATCATAACTCTTCCTTTTGGCTTTTCCGTAGTCAGGTAACAAGTGCGTAGTTATTAGGACCTGAAATTCCTATCCATTTTTTCACCTATCAAATTAGCTAGATTTAAAAAAGTAAACAAATGTATTGTTTCATTAGACGACCATTTGGATCTGCGGTAGTAAACGCTGCTTCTGAGCCATGGGTCGCGGGTTCGATACCCGCACAGTACAAATATTTGTGTGCATGAACATGTCTGTTTGTACTGGTCTGGGTGTTTTCTATGTATTATAAGTATGTATTTACAAAAAAAAAGTATATAAGTAAGTTTATCGGTTGTCTAGTACCCCATGCGACAGGGTACTTAATAGTAGCTTAACTTGAGACTAGATGGCTCTGTGTGGCCCAGTGAGGCATGTCTTAAAATATTTATTTATTTAATTATTTGTTTATTAGAAATAAATTTAATATAAATAATCTCTCAACTGTTTTTAGGTATATCAAAATAATTGAAATGGCTGGTAACTGGTCCTGGAATTAAATTTGCCAGCTTTGTGTACAATGTTTTACTAGCTCAACAGTTGGAGCAGTGGTCGCCCGGTAAAAATTGAAAATATAATTCTATTGTCTTGTTATTCAAGGAATTTGTGTTATTAATCAACTCAAGCAGAAAACTTTTTATAGAATCAGCAACAACAGAGGTACTCATTACAATGAATCCGACACAATAAAGTGAATTGGTTTTCTACATTGACTTTCCGGAACCCATCTTTCAAAGCTAGTTAGTGACAAAACATTTTAGTGAAGTCATTTGTCATTAATATCTATAGGACCAGTAACAAAAATAATTGTTAGCCTTTCTAAAATAAACACTAAATAAGACATGTTATTAATAAACTCCTCGAAAGTAAGATGGTAAACAAATAAAACTGTTTTTAACAGTTGAAAACAAAACCGGCCATGTCCCAACTCCCAACTCATATTTATGCTTCAACTGCAAACATACATCACTATAAACCATGTCTATAAAACGTGTTCCTTTTGATATCCCATAACTCTAGGGTTTTTAACAAACCATGGTAAGGAATCAAATTGCATATGAATTATTTTTCAATTATTAATTTTTTTGTTTAATTTTTTCATACAAAATAATTCTAAAAAGTCGCGACTGTTTATGTAAAACACCCTTACCTTGATATGAATGAACTTTTAATGAAAACGATTTACTCGTACCTACTTATCAATGAAACTACACACGCTAATGTTTTTTACAAGTTACGCTCTCCCGCCACTTTACTACTACACTCTAGTGTAAGTTTACCAACGTCTCGCAAAACTAGGGATTCGCCATACTGGTTACATTTTTTAACAAATTTAACTAAAATTGATGTTATATTCGAAACTATTGATTTTTTAACCCCATGTTCTAGGGCGTTTTAAATTATTTTTACTTATAGTACATAACCTTGTTAGTTATGGGATATTAAAAGGAACGCGTTGTATAGTAAACAATGCGAAAAATATCGTTATTCAAAAAGTACATATTCCAAAACCAAATTCAATTTACAACAAAACGTTTTCTGCTCACTCAAACGCAACATTTCTCAGACATGTAAACAATAAGGAAAATTACGTATTTCAAATACACCGAATTTTGGAAAGAGTACGAGTTAAACCCAGTATTTATACTGTCAAATTACATCAAGTTCTTACTGAGACATATATAGAGAAACACAACGATTGGATTGAAAAGCAAATCATCCAATTAATTGGCTTTGAGTGTAGTCACATCAGTCTAGATTCTTATTGCCTTTACTTGTAGACCATTATAGAATATTTCTTTTATAAATTACTTTCATCGCTTTGACATTTTCAAAGCATGTGAATTGAGGCGAGACCGGCGTAGCAATCTGAAAGAAAGATGTTTTTTCAAGCAAAAGTAAAATGGTATAAGGTCGCATTCACATAAACGGTTCTTTTCTTTGTAATAACTAGCATCAGTTTGGAAACCTACTTAAATGACTTGAAATGAAATCTAAAGTATTATGACTTAACTCCTACAGGATCATAAGACCGCCGACGGTCGCGATAACAATTAATTTTAATTGTGTCTGGAATAACATACAGTCGAGGGTAAAAAAGACAGTACTGCTCACAGGTTTCAGCCCGTGCGATTTTAACTATAAATTATGCGAGCAGATCCACTGGCGAAAAGCTAGTAACGTTGCCTAACTTTTATTTTTTCCAAATGTTTGAAATAAAATCATGTTACAAAACTAAGTAACGCTAGCAAAACATCTCGTGACAATTCTTTTGTCTCAGAATGTGTGCTCTTGAGCACAAACATTGTAAAGTGTTCGAAATGTCGGGATGAATAAAAAGTAAATTGTTACATCCTAGTTATTTACATATATAAATAAATATTTATTCATTAGAGGTTTTAAATACCTTCCAACGTTTTTTGTTGAAATTTCGGGGGAACTCTTCCCATATGCGACGGGTAAAAGAATAAGGTTGTATAGCCACAAAAATATACAGAGTGTTGGAAATAGTATAACAAGCCGATGTTAACATATGCATATAAATACTTTGGTTAAGTCAGAAATTTGATATCTAAATATATATTTTTTTAAATTTTCATACAAACAAAAATTTCGAGATGCCGATTTGTATTAAAATATTTTCAATAAATAATAACCCTGTATAAACCGGCAATGATTGTCATCACTCAAAATCTATGGCTTATTTCCTTTTTTTTTACCGCGGTTTAAAATACTACATGGCAACGTCTTTCTCAAGGATATAATGTAGCCTATGTGCTATTTCATCCTATGATCTATCTCCACACTAAATTTAATTGATGTTTGTTAAGGCGTTTTGTGGATTTAGTGACAGACATCCACCCAAAACTTCCAGGTTTAACTACACTTTGAATCGCGCGTCTGTTTAACCGTGGGGATACCAAAAAGCCTATGTTCAAAGCTTCATGATGATCGGTAAAGTAGTTCTCGTAAAGTAGTTCTCGTGTGAAATCAGAACAAACAAATTTACATTCACATTTAAAATATTAGAAGGATATTAAAGTAAGATCAATATTTTAACGAATAAAATATAACTTAATCTGTTAGTTGCCAAAATTGAATGTGTTCCAAGTCATCAAACACGCCTTCATTCCAAATACATAGCCGGTCACGAAAACAGATACGCTTTTAATCCTTATAACTTTAATAATGAAATTAATTGGTTGGAAAATTGGATTAGCTGTTTAATGTTCAATTGTTGCCATCTGCTTTCTTAAAGCTCGTAACACACTGACGTTTTTTTCTTTCCATATTTTTGTTTCAATATCTGCAAAGAATAATGTAGCAAATATTTTCACCTTGTTGCTTGTTTTATTTGCCACAAAGTAATGTCTGTTATCCAACTCATTTAATTATTTTAGTGTGTGTGTTTTTTGTCTTCGTGTGTGTCTTCTCTTGTGCCAGAAAATAAGAGGAATACCGCTATCTCTTTTCTTCTTACGGTGTCGTTAGTGATGACACATAAGACTACTGCTAGAAAAAGATGAAGAGCAGCGTCTTCTATCTCTCCACCGTTGGCCAAACTGCGATCGCCAATACATCTGCCAAGCAACGTGATTTTCGTAAAATCCTCCTTTTTTAAAGGTTCATATGATTTTCATGAAATGTAGTATGCAGGAGGTTTTGTAGCCAATACATAGGTAAGTTTTAGTTTTGAAAAATATCGTTTCATCTCTGTTTCATTTATTAGTAAAGGAGTTTTTTTTTTATTAACAATGGGCTTGCTCTTGACTACATACTGAACTCTACGGTTAAAAAGAAGCCTAAGATGGAGCGAGCTTGCCACAGAAAAACTGTTTGGTGATGGACTCCAGCAGCAAGGTGGTAGCATTCAGGCAGCTTCTTACGAAGCCTACCACCGTAGAGGGATCTGTTAGCCGTCATCATTGGTTAGACAAACCAAAGGTGCCTTTGCCCAGGGTGGACCACTAGGAGGTAAGTCCCACTACCCTAAACGGCTCGGTCGGCCAGCTACAATTATTTATGAAAGCTAATGTCACAATTATTGTTTGTCATCCTGTTCACCAGTGTGTCCCCAATGTAAGACCTTTGCGAAGTCGTTAGACACATTATCATAGTACATTATCATAATTCCCCTACATCCATTTCTGCCGTGGCAAGGCCGAGCAATTCGCTCGCCTAATCGCCGGGAAATGTGTGTTCTTGCTAAATTACATTAATTGGTACCATTACAGAGCTAAATACGTCTTATTTAAGTTAATTATGATCCGTTTATTTGAATATACTGAACACAAACATTTTGAAATCAAATCCAACACATTATCGTCAATAACTCATGAAAATTGGTGTGTTATAAAAAAATGACACAGTAGTAACATAAAATGTATTTTATGTATGTATTAAGTATGTATTAAGTATATAAGTAAGTTTATCGGTTTTCTAGTACCCCATACGACAGGGTACTTAATAGTAGCTTAATTTGGGACTAGATGGCTCTGTATGGCCCATTGAGGCATGTCTTAAATATTTATTTATTTATTTAAAAACGTTCTTATCGAGTAAGCACCCATTGAACATTTGGGTGCTCTTTTATTATTATCTGCATTGATCTTTATGTCATGTACCTAAAGTCGAATTTGCGTTAAGATAGTTAAAACAAATTACCTTAGCTGCTAATATTTAAACTTGGACAGTTCGGATTGTCATTTTTGTATGCGGCTTTGTATGGGCATTCTGTAGTATTATGGTCATGTAGGTTTGTATCAGATAGGTTCAATGATATTTGAACTTTGTCATATCATTGGATAGGATACAACAATTTTAACACTACTTGTAGTTTAATAGAGATAGTTTGAAGTGTTTAACTATAGAAAATTGCAAAAAAAAATTTTTCGGTAAAGAACACTTCATTATCATCATCATTTTAGTCGGCTGCTGGATACAGGCTTCACCAATGATATAATATTAAAACGAAGCAGATATGTTTTAATTTATTTAAGCGCGTGCGTTGTGAAGACTCAAACAGTCGAGTGCAGTCACGAGCGGTAATCATTAAAAATTATAGCCATCTCTTTCATTTGCGTGGTATATCGCATCTTTTGTTCTGCTTATCAGTGAAACTTGTCAATGTGTGCAGTTTTGGATTGCTCGGAAACTCGGAACAGATATAATACGCAAATTACTATGAAGGTAACATACTATGGGGGCCAAATGCAATATTACCCACAGGACATAGGCAGTTTTTTAAGCAGTACGAAGGTGCAGGTGTACAAAGGTAATAGTTAAAAGGTACGAAATATTAAAGGGTTTCCCCTTTAATATTTCACCACTTCCTATCTCTAACACAATTCAAACATTCGCTAGCATAAGAAGTCAGATAAAACACTTACTTGCAGCGGCTTCGGTATCAATATTATGTGTAGGTACTTATTAGATATCTTTGAATCGACTCCGACGGGTGGCCACCATTCCTTTATTTAGTACCTATTGGTCTATGGGTTCTTGATTATCGGATTAATCTTGAAATGCAGCTTTTAAAATATATTTTTTTTTTTTTTTTTTTTTTTTTTTTAATTAGGTCCACTTACACTTTATGCATTACAATTTCCTTAAAAATAAAAATTCGTTAAAATAAATATAGCTAAATACATAATTTGATTACAAGTAGACTCCACATGCACTTACAGTAAAAAAGCTGAGTAAGCTTTAAAATCACATTTCCAGCTACATAATACTTAAAACTACTTTGCGTATCTTAAAAACTGAGTCATGAAAAATGTCTATCAAGCTACTATAATGGTTAAGGATTTTGGAGAGGCGAGGAATGACGGAATTAGAGCCCATGACTGTGCGACAGAGCGGAGGGCAGAGTGGTGCAATTGGTTTTCGAGGAATCCTACGAGGAACTTTCATTTGAAACATTGTCAATAGTTGGGGACAATTAATTTTGTTTGTTAGTAATTTTGACAGAAACAGTAAGTCTAAAAGATCCCGTCTTTTCTCCAATGTTGTCATTTTGAAATATTTAAGTCTATCCTCATAGGTCTTTAATATCTTGTCTTTTCCCTCAGTATAAGCTAGGTGCCAAAGAAATCTTTTTTGCACACGCTCGAGCCGTAGTATGTGACAAGCGTAATGGGGCCGCCATACCACACTGCCATATTCAAGAATACTCCTGACCAGCGCGTTGTATAACAAGATCTTAATACTAGAGTTTTTAAACATTTTTCCATTACGGATAACGAATCCAAGGGTCCTAGATGCCTTTTTTGTTACGTTTTCTAGCTGGGGAACAAATGAAAGTTTTTGGTCGAAATATACCCCAAGATCCCTGACTATTTCAGTGCAGCGCAAGGCCATATTCTGTAGGTAATACTGTGTTTGCATTGGGTTTTGTTTACGAGTAAAATTGACTTGCTGGCACTTAGAGATATTTATGTTCATGGCATTGCGTTTACACCAGTCATATAGACGGTCCAGATCTTCCTGCAACCTAATAGCATCGTCTCCGGAATCTATGATACGACCCAATTTAAGGTCGTCAGCATATAGGAATGATCTCGAATATTTAAAACAGTCAGGCAAGTCGTTTATAAAAAGATTAAACAGCACTGGTCCTAGATGAGAGCCCTGTGGGACGCCCGAAGATATAATATGTTTATTTGAGCTATATCCATTAAGAACCACATAAAATTCTCTATCAGAAAGATAAGAGTTGAACCAATTTAGTAAAAATCCATGGAAACCATACGATTTTAATTTACAAATAAGCACTTTATGACAAACCCCATCGAAAGCCCGACTAAAGTCCGTGTATACTATGTCAACCTGTTTCTGTGAATCTATAGCATGCGATAAAAAGTTTACAAAACAGGCTAGGTTGGTACTGGTCGATCTAGTTTCTAAAAAACCATGCTGATGATCTGTAAAAATCTGCTTACAATGATTTTGTACCACCTTGCATATCAGAGCTTCAAAGACTTTAGCAAAAACACTAAGGAGAGAAACTGGTCTATATTCCTTGACATCAGCGAAATCACCCCCTTTGTGTATCGGAACAACTTTTGCTATTTTCCATTGCTCGGGAAAGGTACCAGTGCATAGAGATCTATTATAAATTAGATGTAATGGAGTAAACAAGCTTTCGGCACACATTTTAACATAGCTCAACGGAATATCATCAGCACCGTGGCCCTTGTCAGGATTCAACGCCCTAAGTTGTTGTAGGATGTCGTCTAACTTTATGTGAACGCTGTGAAGGCTACCGTTATGCATTTGCCGACTCTCATAACAACAATCAGTTTTATCGTTAGTATATACAGATGAGAAGAAATCAGCAAATAAACAACAAATATCCTCCCCAGTAGAAGCAGTTTGTGAGCCGTACTTCATTGTTTCCGGAAACGAGCTCACTTGTCTACGTTTTCCTTTAATTGCTGACCAAAATATCTTAGGATTTTTGTATAAAGATTCTTCCAATCTGAATATATATTCCTTGTAGCACCTAGTAATCAATTTTTTGCAACGCGTTCTCAGAATTTTAAACGACACCTCGTCAAGAGGGTTCCTGTATTTTTTAAATCGTCGCCTAAGTGTGTGTTTTTCGCGTAATAATTTAATAAGATTACTGTTAAACCAGCAAGGATACTTACATTTTTGTTGTTTTTTCATAGGGACGTACAGCTCAATAGATTCCCAGATTATCGCATAAAAGGATTTAACCATTTCATTCACATCTCCTGCGTTAAGCAACCTGTCTCTCCAAGAAATATCACTCAAAAATTTATTAATAGCCTCATAGTCCGCCTTATAGAAATTGAACCGCGGTTTATCTAGGTTATATGCTAAGTGGTTTCGTGGTGCAGTGTTTATGTCTATTTCAAGGGGAGGATGTGGGGAATCAACTTTAGAAAGAATATCGGTAGCAGATGATACATCACAGTTATCAGTATTTGTAAGTACTAGGTCCAGTATATTACCATTTTTATTAATAATATTATTATGTTGCTTTAGGTCATTAAGTGCCATAAAATTACTCAATAGTGATTCCATTGCGGATTTTATTCTATTCTTAATACACTGTCCCCAGTTTATTTGTCCTAAGTTAAAGTCACCCAAAATACAAACATTTGACTTGTTATTGTCTAAGACTCTATTACAGTTACTTAAGAAGCTATCTAGTAGTGTCAGTGTTATAGGCGGAGGTAAGTATACAGCACAAAGAGATATCTCACGATAAAGTTCGCTGACAGGTATGCTTATAGTTACCCAAAGGTCCTCTCCATTGCCTTCCCATTTTATATTTCTGTAAGAGTTAATCCTTTTTAAGACTGCAATTAAAACACCTCCCCCATCAGACTTTTTACTATTCTTCCTGGACTTAGTATACAATATGTTTCACATTTATTAAAGATATAAAAACACAACGGGAACAGCAGATAGTGATAGCGGGGCGACAATTTTTCATGTGCGTAGCCTGCGTTCATTTGTTTTGCACCAGATTCGAATTTTGAATTGCGCGCGTTCGGTGCTTTCTTTTTCAAATGGTCGCGTCAATTTAAAAAGTGTAAAGAGGTTGGAAGTGGCCTGAACACATACTGTAGTTTAAAATATCATTGGGCTACAACAAATTGAAGGGCGATTACGAGAAAATGCCACTATCGCCACGCTGGTTGCTGACGCTGCTGCCCGTCTACATCTGGCAGTACTCCTTTAGTTGCCTCTTACGACACCCACAGGAAGATAGAGAGTGATAATATTCTTTTAACTTACTGGCACCGGCACGCGGTACGTGTATAGCTTATACAACATACTAGTAGCTACTTATATATAACCGTGGACAGGATCAGTCCGAAGTGTATCTTAAATATCCTCTAAATGAAGAAATAACAAGATAATGTCTTTTCAGTAACAAACAGTTAAGATGATATTTGGACTCGACACAATCTATATATAAAACCGGCCAAGTGCGAGTCGGACTCGCGCACGAAGGGTTCCGTACCAAAAAGGCCAAAGAAACGGGTTTGTTGTATGGAAGCCCCCCTTAAATATTTACTTTATTTTGTTTTTAGTATTTGTTGTTATTGCGGTAATAGAAATACATAATTTGTGAAAATATCAACTGTCTAGCTATCACGGCCCTTGAGATACAGCCTGGTGACAGAGCGACGGACAGACGGACAGACGGATAGACGGACAGACAGCGAAGTCTTAGTAATAGGGTCCCGTTTTTACCCTTTGGGTACGCAACCCTAAAAAAGAAAACTTTAGCCCATTTCCATCGCTAGCCAGTGACTTATATCTTATTTGGCTTGCTCCAGAAAACCGTTGTGACCTTTAAAGAAAAATCTACCGCATTGAATTCATTATTCACGTCGCCAATACGTCAAAGGGGGCTCATTTAACAAAGGGCAACCGCAAGACAAACTGCGCCTTCGATCCATCACAGACTCAAAACTAGACGGGGCCGATATCAAAATGTAGTTACTATTGTCCCCCGGTTGATAAAATATGAGCAGTGACGTTGACAAATCGGTTAAACGCGCAAGAAGCAATCGCTGCTCCATACGGCTTGCTGATCAGCCAGGTTCACTTGCACGACATGCTTTTAGACATCGTTAAAATATACCTGTTTTAAGCAAAAACGGGACAAAATAAGATGTTAATTGACGACCAGTTGAATCAGTGGTAGTAAACGCTGCTTCTGAGCCATCAGACGGGTTTGAACCCACACAGTACAAGTATTTGTGTGTATAAACATGTCTGTTTGTACTGGCCTGTATGTTTTTAATGTCTAGTAAGTATATTTACAAAAATATATAAGTAGTTTATCGGTACCTTAACCCCATACCCCAAGCAGCTTAGTAGAAGCTTGATTCGGGACAAGATGGCTCTATGTGGCATGTCTTAAAAATATTATCTATAATATAAAAATGAATCGCTGAATGTGTTGCTAAGCGCAAATCTCGAGAACGTCTATACCGATATCACTAATTATTTTTTTAGAATATTCCTTGAAGTACGAGGATGGTTCTTACGCAGAGTTTTTTTTTTAATTGCCTAAAAAAAGTCAAAAAACAACAATTTCTGCCAACCCCGCCATATTTGATGACAATGACATTTAAGCCGTCAAAATGCAATATCTGCGGCGATACGAAGTTCGCGGGGTCCGCTGGTTACATTATATTATTATTATTAATTGCGTTTATTGTGCTATTACTACTTACTTTATTTGTATTTGTATTTGTATTTGATGCCGCGGTGGTTTCGCTCATCGCTTCATCATTTCACTGTAGAGCAAAGGCCTCCATCATTCAAGTTACCACAGCAATGCTTGCTGATCACAGTCCCGGTTCATCATTCTATCGGCCATTTTCCCAGTTTATCTGGGGTCGGCGCAGTATGTTTTTCTCTTCCACACCATTCTATCACTCGTCAGTGAATCATCCATACCTTTCACACACAGTCACAGTCCCGGTTGATGTTCGAAAATACGACCCATTGTTGCAAGTTGGCTTTTCTACCTAAGCTGTGTTTTCACCTTCTATCGGGGGCGGAGCACGAATCGAAGTTGATTTTTAAATCGTCTTTTCTGCTGGTGTCGGGCGGAAACTTTTGTTTCTTTTTAGTCTCCTATGGAACCCTAATCGAGAAATTTGACGACCGTTTGGATCAGCGGTAGTAAACGCTGCTTCTGAGCCTTGGGGAAATTTTGTTTCTTTTTAGTCTCCTATGGAACCTTAATCGAGAAATTTGACGACCCGTTTAGATCAGCGGTAGTAAACGCTGCCGTGGGTCCCACGTTCGATCCCCGCACAGTACAAATATTTGTGTGCATGAACAATTGAACATGTCTATTTGTACTGGTCTGGGTGTTTTCTATGTATTATAAGTATGTATTTACAAAAAAAAGTATATAAGTAAGATTATCGGTTGTCTAGTACCCCATACGACAGAGTACTTAATAGTAGCTTAATTTGGGACTAGATGGCTCTGTGTGGCCCAGTGAGGCCTTAAATATTTATTTATTTATTTATTTAATCCCAATTCGTCGATTTCAAAACTAACACATAAAATATTACCTCATTGGTCGAGGTACAGACAATGGCATGTCAACCTACCCAAGAAGTTAAAGGTCATTTAATTTTTAACTTTAAGTCCAACAATTAGCGATCAATATCATTTAAGAATATTTGGCGGTTTGTGGTAGGTTGACGTGCTGTTGTCTGTATGACCCATTGGTGAAGAGGACTCGATCCCCGGGCCGAGCATCAAGAGTTCCAAACTTTCAAATATCGCTCAGGTTTTGATCACTTACCCACATTTGGCAAGTGTGGTGATTATAACTGTACCTATCATTACTGTAGTATCTTGAATTTCATGATGGAGGCCTTTGCCCTGTTATGGGATGAGCTTTACTAGAAGCGATCTCCTCCTGACATCCTTCAAGTAGGCGACAGTTGAATTAGAGTTGAGAGTTAAACGCGGCGGAGTGTATAGAAATGTAAAAAAACTAAATATAAATTATTAAATCAAATGCTGATAAACTATAAACCACACAATGAATATAAAGACAAACGTACAAATACATACTAAAAAATCATAAAGTTGTCCTTAAAATTAAATTCATGAACAGTAACATAGACACATAATAAATAATAATAATAATAAAAATCTTTATTTTCCTTTCACAATCTGGAATAACAACATTGGTATAAAACATATTTAAATGCGTAGCTATTTACAATAGGTTGTGAGAGGACTGGAGTCTGAACTAGGCAAAGGCCTGGCATACAGGCCTCCAGTACTCCCCTCTCTTGATGGTGGTCAAGTGCACATAAATAGTGGTTTTTTATACAATCTGAATCAAAAGAATTTTAATACAAAAGTAGTTGTGTGTTAGTACACTGGGTGGTGGGCGATCGTGTGAGTGTGTGTGTGTGTGTGTGTGTGTGTGTGTGTGTGTGTTTGAGTGTGCGTATGTGTGTGTGTGTGTGTGAGTGAGTGTGTATGGATGGTTGTATGTGATTATCTGGCTGGATGAAAAAGATTTTCAGTTTCTGCATACGTCTGGGTTTGTAAGAGATTTGACACCTTGGTCTTACAAATGAATTTAGGTGAAGAGTAGAAATCTAGTTCACGATTAAGTGCATTGTAAAGAAATGGACCTAGGAAGCAAAAGAAACGATGAGAGAAAAAGGTTTTAAACACAGATAGATAATAATGAAATAAAATGAGAAAATACTCGATAGGATTTAGGATAAACGATCAAAGAAACTGCCACGTTGAACTTTTCCTGGTAAACATGGATCATTAGAACAGGGACAACACTCGTGTACTCTCACAATGTTTACAGCAACTTGTACTATTTTATAAACAGGAAAACACAGATTCAGCTACTAGTGATGTGCGGGCAGAATGATCGTAAAGGATAAAATAATAAAAATCGCCTGTAATTAGAAGAGAAAAGCAGTACAAAATTATTGTCTTGGCTTTACCCACGTTCGATAATTTAAGTTTGAGATGATTTCTAAATTTAATGCATTTTTTACATCCTCATCAAATTAATGTAGTCTCTGAAACTGTATATGTATAATAATCACTGACGTAAGATTTGTAAGGTGCTTAGTCGTTAAAATTTTTCGTGGACTAGGTCATACTATATGCATTGAAATACATTCAATTAGTACGTACCTGCTTAATATATTTAAATAAAAGATGTTACAGGCAAAAAATAATTCCTCCAAGTGTTAACGTAGCGGTGCAAGCTATCATTTTAACTCCGGTACGATAAAGTTGTCATAGTGTTTTTTAATTAGGTTTATTTGATTTGACTTGACTTTGCAGGCTTATGAACTTGCAACGTAATAAATGGTATTTAAATAATGATGATCAAGTCTCACGACAGGAAGAAAACAGATTAAAATTCCTGATTATTGGTTATAATTTTCAAAAGAAGAACGTTAAAATATGATCAGATCCCTCTGTTTTAGCTAGAACGTCCAAGTTTTTTTTTTTCATGAAGGACTTAGCCACGCTACGCTATGTATCGCGGCGGAGTTGGATATAAGAGTATGTCTAAAGCATATCACCTTCAGCCTTGCGTTTTGCATCATCCATGAAATGAAATAGGATTGTGCTATTCTTTTTAGGCCGATACCTCGCAACAGAACAAACAGATTCTAAAAACATCTAATAAATGTTTATAATCATCGATACCACAAAAATTTATCGATAAAACTTATTGCACGGCACTGCCCAAGCTTGAATGGGACGAAGACTTAGACAGATCACGTTTTCTTAAATAAGCCGGGCCCAACGGGTCGGGCCGCTCGGTATCGGCACGCGCCTACGATTTATTTCCTGTTCGTTTTCGTTGATTCTTCATGAAGAGACGAGTAGCTCGAGTATTTTCCTGAGTCTATTCAGAGAGATATATGTTAGCAATACACTGCGTAAAAATGTATTTAAACTATTAGTAATGCATGCTCTGCCTAATGTGCTGAATTAGGATGGTGAAGAGTAAAAACTTAGCAGTTCAGGTTAAAAATGATAAAGAGGATAAACATGTCAAAAGATGTTTTAAGCAGTGCCTGCTTAAACAAATAAATTGCGAGGGTAAATTGAAAATAAAACTCTATGAATAAAATAGTTTCGATAATCTTAGACGGTACAAAGACCTACTCTTTCGCTTACTGGATGACTTACCTTAGACACCCACCAAAAACAGCCGAAAAAAGGTTTATCTAAGGAATTTTCAGGTAAAAGATTTTGACGATAGGTTGGAAACAGCTAGAAAAACCAACTATTTTACTGAAAGGGTAGGTATTTAAAATTTAATAAAATTGTTAAGCTATTGCATAGCTTCTATCGCGGGCCTTGAGCGTGGAGACCGAATCCAGAAATTCCGTAACGAAAATAATCTAACACCCACACCCACACACTCGGGGCGAGGCACGATCGAACAATTTTGAATTTCCGAAATTTAAAAGAATTTTGAAGAAAATAAGGATTTTGACAGTATGGTTGCCTATGGTAACCATATCTGCCAAAATAACAGAAAAATTTAATTACAAAAGTCAAAATTAGAAAATACATAAAATTATAAAATTAAGCTATTGCATAGCTTCTATCGCGGGCCTTGAGCGTGGAGACCGAATCCAGAAATTCCGTAACGAAAATAACCTAACGGAGTGGGGGGCCACTCCGACCGGCACAGCGGTGATACTTTTTATCGTAGTTTTATAAATAAGTTGATAAAAAATGCTATGCAATAGCTTTACCGCGGCAGTCTCCGAGTGCCACAAGTCTTTTTTTTTGTAGCCTATCAATAACAGATTATTTAATAGATCATAACTTTGCCCCATTCGTTTTGTAGTTCAGTTTAAAAAAAAAATTAGGCCAAAATCTCTGGGGACGGGGTGAATCTCTCGATACCCGGGTCGGGGGAAACAAGTTTAAATTTTTTAACAGCTCAGGTTTGTGATCACCAAACTGCTGATTATGCTGGTACCCATCATTGCTGTGGTAACTTTAATTTGATAATGAAGACCTTTGCCCTGCAGTGGGTTTTTTTAATGGGCTTGCTCTTGACTACATACTTAACTCTACGGTTAAGAAGAAGCCTAAGATAGAGCGAGCTTACCCAGAAAGTAGCACTGGTTCTCCCATACACCAGCGGAACACAGAAAAACTGTTTGGCGCTGGACTCAGGCAGGCAGCCTCTTGCGAAGCCTACCATCGCAGAGTAATCTGTTAACCGTCATCATTGGTTAGAAAACCAAAGATGCCGTTGCCCAGGGTGGACCAGGAGGTATATCCCACTATCCCAAGACTTACTTGCTGGCACTACTACAACGAATCATGGTTTCAACATATTACTAAATATACATAACTTATTGTGAATGTAAACTTATTCAACATTTAATTAAAAAGTTATAATAATATCAAAAACTCTCCAGTGTCTTAGTCTCATAAGAACAAGGCATGCGCATTGATTAGAAAACTTAAGGTTCTCATTAACTTTCTGCAGTGTACCTACTTTAATTAAATTAAGTAAAGTAACGGAATATAATTCATTTCACTGCAATGCAAACTCAAGTTACCACAGCAACCATTGTTACAGGCATACTCACCATGCTTACCAAATGCATGTTTGAACATCACAAACACGAGTAATGTTCGAAAATCTTCATGCCCAACCCGGGGATCTAACTCAGGACCCTGAAATTTTAAACCACTACACCGACGGGGATAATCATAAAATGTAGAACATATTTTTGTGTATGTGTTATACGCTCTACAGCCTTACCAAAGCTTTCAAGCTAACTTGATAAATGAATGAATAGAGTTGTGTTACTGTGTCGTGAGTAGAAGAGATAGTCAAGGGTCACAAATTACAGTATCATTATTTTAAAATATTATTTTTCATAAATTATATCACGAAAGTTTCGAATTTTCACACATTACTGGGGTTCACTGAAGTGGTAACTTGAATTCAATGATGGAGTCCTTTTCCCTGCAGTAGGATGATTATAGGCTATTACTATAATTTAAATTCATTTTTTTTTCGAAGGTGACAAAGTTTTGAAACTGTGCTGTTTCATTGTTTTTGTATCATAATATTTAGTATCTTTATGATGTATGAAAATGAGAACTTATCATATTCAACAGTCGTTCTAATGTATGCCACTAAACTTAGGTACGCGACTGAGTCAAATCCTTACTAACAATATAAATGCGAGAGTAACTTCATCTGTCTGTCTGTCTATCTGTTACTCTTTCACGCTTTAACTACTGAGCTAATTGTGATGAAATTTGGTACAAAGATAGATAGGGATAAAAATAGCCAGGGCCCTTTCTTAAGATATATCTCAAGAAAGGGCCCTGGCTTTTTTTATCCCCACACTGGGAACAGATTTTCGCGAACGCGATGTAAAGTGTAGCTTACGCGGACAGAGCCCAATATTAAATCTTAATAATCACGAGTCAATTTTATACATTGAATGTGTGACTTTGCACCGTTGTTTTATTTCTCCCTTTTTTATCACGATTAAACTTGAAAAATTATTTGTCGGGACTCTAACCCGCATCTCCTCGCATACCTGACGCGGCGCTTTACCATTCAGCCACCGAGACACTACGTCACAGGCGTCAATTTTTTAAGCATATTTTTATGGCTGGCCAGTGTTGTTTCATCAAATGTTAGGAGTTTTGCACTCTTACGAGTAACACCCGTATACATGAGATATATATTTTCAAGTTTATATAAGTACTCATATTACAATTGCAATTAAATTGCTAAAATATCATATAAAGTATCTACCTTTTTTTAATATGACGTTCGTTTTATAATTTTTTTTTTGTTGTTAATTAACGGTTTCTGTCGTTAAACAAAAACGATTTGCACCAGATCCCCAGGCCTCGGTTCCTCCATCCGACACGCGCGCACAATTTGTTTGACGTTGCTTTTTGTTGACTCCCCATCAAGATAACTGGCGACAAGACAAACTTTTTGTAAGGATAAGAACTTTTTGACGAGTTTATTGTAGCTCGAGAAATATATCTTACGACAAACTTGGATTATGTTCTCGACCTTTCGAAGGATTTTCATGCTGCGTACATTACATGGTTAATTTGGAATTTTTTATTTGTAATAAGTTTTCGTTTGATTCAAGATTGAATTCTCGATCTTTGTATGAATTATGAAAATTATTTTGCTTATAACTTCCGAACGTTAGAACCGCCCTAAGTACAAACATCAGCACGTCAACCTACCACAAAACGTCAAATTTTCTCAATTGATATTGATCTCTACTTGTTGGACTTAAAGTTAAAAAACCAATTCAATGATCTCTAACTTTTTGGGTAGGTTGACCTGCCGCTGTCTGTATTTACGGCCGGTCCCAATAATCTATCTTTATTCAGTTTTGGCATATCGAAGATAGAAAACTACTTCTGTCTTTGTTTCTCTGGACGGCAAAATCAGAGACAGAAGATGTTTTCTATCTCCGATATGCCAAAACTGAAGATATATTATTGGGACCGGCCGTTAGACCACACGACCCTCGACCCTCACCGATGCCGAGTGAGCAAGCACTAGGGAGAAAGATAAGAAAGACGCCCGCCCTCCCTCAAAAATTCCTGCAATACAGTAATGCAATTGTTAGTACTAAACACCGATGTAAGAAGTCTCGATACGTTTCGCCACTTCACGTGGCATCATCATGAGAATATGTTGTCGCCTTCGGCGTTAAGATGACTCGTCTCCTCAGTAAATTATTAGCAAAATAGTTTTCATGATTTATATTTCGTTATGGAGTTCAGGAAAGTTACGCGTGAGTTTAATAACTGAGGATCTTACTCAATATTTATTTATTTATAAAATAATCATAACATACTTTGTTTCATATTTTAGCAACTTAATTGCACTTATAATATCAGTATATAAACTTGAAAAATTTTGTCTCAGGCGGGACTCGAACCCGCATCTCCTCGCATGCCGGGCGGGCGCCATACCATTAGGCCACCGAGACACTGCGACACGGCGCGAATTTTTCAAGCATATTCTTACGCTTACACCAGCGTTGTTTCATCAAATGTTATAAGTTTGCACCCTTAACACCCGAAACAAACATCTTTGCAGATGTTTGACAGAAAAACAATTTTTCAAGTTTATATACTGATATTATAAGTGCAATTAAGTTGCTAAAATATCAAACAAAGTATATAAATAGCTGTTTCATCTTAACTGACTGTCAAACATCTGCAAAGATGTTTCTTTCTGGTGTTAAGGGTGCAAACTCATAACATATGATGAAACAACGCTGGCTTACAGCGTAAGAATATGCTTGAAAAATTCGCGCTGTGTCGCAGTGTCTCGGTGGCCTAATGGTATGGCGCCCGCCCGGCATGCGAGGAGATGCGGGTTCGAGTCCCGCCTGAGACAAAATTTTTCAAGTTTATATACTGATATTATAATCATAACATTTAAGCAATTACTTATGGACCAAGAAGGACACAGCAACTTTGGACGGGAGGCGACCCATATTTTTTTAACTGGCTTTTTGCTGTTCATGTGACTGCTTTTCCACATAAACTAAAAATATTTTTCCAGTGTTAACAAAACATACTTTAATTCTTATGTGCTTAATTTTACTTGATATTTTTAAAATTGTTCTTTAGGAAAGTAAGGTTAAGATCAAAAAGCTTTTAATTGAAAAACGGTATAACGGTAATACTTATTCATTAATCGGTATATATCTCCATATTTTTGAGATATATACCGATTCATAAATAAGTATTACTAAAAATATTCTCTTTGGATGTTTGAGGTACTAATCGGAACATTGATGGAACTCCTCTGACTTACATAAATTCGTCAACACAGCCTTAACATTGATGGGAATCCTCTAAGTAACAGCCTATAATCATCCCACTGCAGGGAAAAGGCCTCCATCATTGAATTCAAGTTACCACTGCAATGATGGGAACTGGCATAATCACCACGCTTGCCAAATGCGGGTTGGTGATCACAAACCCGAGCAACGTTCGAAAATTCGAAACTTTTTGTTGCCCGACCCGGGGATCGAACCTGGGACCCCGAGATCTTGGCCCGGTATTTAAACCAATAGACCAACGGGGCGAAATCCTCTAGTTTACTTAAATTCGTCAACAAACCCTTGATTACAACACAGCCTTAACATTGATGGAAATCCTCTGGCTTACATAAATTCGTCAACACAGCCTTTACATTAATAGAAATGCTGTAGTTTACTTAAATTCGTTAACAAAACCTTGATTACAACACAGCCTTAACATTAATGGAACAACTCTGGCTAACATAAATTCATCAACACACCCTTGATAACAACACACCCTTAACATTGATGAAACTCCTCTGGCTAACAACGCGTTGAAAAAATTCGTCAACACACCCTTAACATTGATGAAACTCCTCTGGCTAACAACGCCTTGAAAAATTCGTCAACACACCCTTGATTACAACACACCCTTAACATTGATGAAACTCCTCTGGCTAATAACGCGTTGAAAAAATTCGTCAACACACCCTTGATTACAACACACCCTTAACATTGATGAAACTCCTCTGGCTAACAACGCCTTGAATAAATTCGACAAAACACCCTTGTTTGAATAGATCAATGGTCAGAGCAGTCGCCCGGACAGCGAATGATTATAAGTTCGAGTCCCTCGTCAGGCAATCAAAATTTTAAGCCAAGATTGTATTTGCAATTCACTTGAATCAGGAATAAGTATATATGTAGTGTTTATTATATTTGTGCGAAGACTACACATTGAAATGTAGATATATTTATATATTAATTAATTTTGTGTTGATTTATCCCAACTTTTCGAACACTTTACAGTGTTCTTGGTCAAAGAGACGAACACTGTTAAGTAACGACTACGGAACTCAAGGAAAATGTTATGAAAAGTCCGTGAGAGTCAAAGATTGCAATGAATCATTTTGCGTCTCTTACAAACGACAGCTCTTGTTACAAGATTGATGATATAAGTAATTACATCGATATAGTATTAGATAAAACAGAACCGGGGGTTTATTTATCATTTTGGGCCAGATAATACAAATTTACTTGATATTAAAAATATTAACTGCCTTGGGTGGGACTTGAACCCGCAACCTTCCGCTTACCTGCATTAAGGCTTACCTTAGAGGCAGCGTTTTTGAGTTTTTAAAATTATATGTTTTTGTTAAACAATCTAGTCTAGCCACATTAAATTTGTTATCGGATACACGATTTAATTAACTTAGCTCGATAGAAAAAAAATCACAAACCTACATCTTTTCGTAATTTCGTATTTCAATATGACGACTAAACTACGGGAATTTGATATAAAATTTTGATGCTTGTTTAAAGCTACAAATATATATAGATAAATTCGCTGAGTTTGATTTCATTGAACGATACGCTTAACTTAACTATTTAAATAACTACAAAATATGTGAGTTCGGCGGCTCGTCAGGCTCGTACTGTCGCGCGCTGGCGCTTAAGGGCTATGATTTCGAGGTCCCAGGATCGATCCCCGGGTCGAGCAAAAAAATGTTAAAAATTATCGAACATTGCTCGGGTTTGTGACCATGAACCCGCATTTAACAAGCGTGGTGATTATGCTTGTATCCCCATCATTGGTGTGGTAACTTGAATTAGATGATGGAAGCCTTTGCCCTCCAGTGGGATGATTATAGCCGTTACTTTCTTTTTACTTTTTATGGAATTGTTTAAACATCATGTCATAGTTTTTGCTCTAAACTTAAACATTTATAAAACTAGTAAGAGTACTTTGTGCATTTTGTCAACAAACAAAAATTTTATCAGATAAAGTATAAATTCTGTCTGTATATGATTTAAAATTTCATTATTCACACTTGTGTAGATATTTGTTGTACAAAACTATCCAGTTTGAAACTATAATGGAATCACCGAAGTAACGGGAGGGGAATATTACAAATAATCAAGATAGTGTTCATAAAATCAGCACAAGCGCCATTTATGTTGGCGCTAACAAAGGGGACGTCACACCTGATGGGGGTTGGAATTTAACCCTTGATAGGCTAAGGGGTGTATAGATATTACAATATTAATATCAAATGTTATTTTGATTGGTTAAAGTGCGGAAGTATGCCGTGACGTTTGATTTTGCTTGACGACCTCCTTCGCAGAGTGGCGTCACCGGTTTTCATGATGTCGCTAATGCAAGGGCTCTGGTTCGATTCCCTGACGGGACCAAAAATTCAAAACATTCAAAATAGGTAGTTTATTTGTGATTCACAGGTGATACAGGTGTTAAAAACTTAAATGATAGTGCTCAGTGATCTGCCATTTGGCGTACAAATGTATTAATCATAATAAATTGGTTTGAATTACTTACTTTACAATGCAAATTACATAAATTACAATTATTTAATATAAATTCATTAACTTATAACCATGTCATTGTATATGTATGTAAGAATTATGAATAAAACTAAATTAAAAATAATAAGTAAAGTAGTAAAAAAAAGTAACAGCCTATAATCATCCCACTGCAGGGAAAAGGCCTCCATCATTGAATTCAAGTTACCAAAGCAATGATGGGTGTATGTATAGGATGGGTTCATGTCAATGTAATGTCAATTAGGCCCGAGTTCACCAACAGACGTTTAAGTTTAAACAGCGTTTAAAATATTATTTGACATATTTTGTATGGGCATTGTGTCAAATTAATCGTCACTCTTTGTTTACCGGCTGTTTAAGTGTCTAAGTGTTGGTGAACTTGGGTCTTAGTGTGTCCATGTTATTTCACTTTTTTGACATGTAAATTTTCATTATAAATGACTTAATTATTGATTTTGTAATAGGTATTGACATATTTAATAATGATTGCATGATTTCGAAAATGAAATACGTAAAATTGTCGTTGACATCAAATATGACGATGCCTAGAAAAGGTAAATTTGTAACCAATTTTTTTGACCTTAAAGTACCGACATTACTGTATCTTTTATTACAAATTTAATGTGTGATTAAATAAATATGAATATGAGTATACTATGTCAATTATTTTTAGTATCAAAAAAATTCTGAACCGAATAGAAAGCCTTTTGCGTAAGATATTAGAAAAGCATTTTCTTAAATATCAAGTTATATACATATTACAAAGTTCGATGTAGAAAAAAGGGTTTTTGGACATTTTCACGGGTCTGGGTGTTTTTGGTACCTTTTCTGTTTCTGATTACACAATACGAATGGTTTACTCACTTTAGGATTAGAATAATGCAAGTGATGTTATCCACATGTATTTGTATATCGTACTCTAAAACTTGATAATAAAATCTAAGGAGGTGGAGGATTTTGTCAAAAGAAAAATATGCCATAATACTAAAAACAGAGAACAGGTGACAGACACTCCATAATACTCGTATTATCAATTTTTACCTCGGGTCACTCCGACCATAACGTGACAAATTATAAAACTATTTCCTTCTTCCAGATAAAGGTTAACAGAGGTACCTACCTAACGATACCGGGCCTCTACCTTTGTCCGCATATTTCTTGTGTCCAATCTTAGAAGTTTGCTTGGGTTAAACTTACGAACTAAAAAAGCTGGCGATAAATTTGGTTGGCGAAAGAGATAAAGATTTTTGGAGGAAAAGAAATTCTTGCTCTTGCAAAAAAGGATGAATTTATATTGAAATTAAGCATATTTTGGTGGGATTTGCCTTAACCCGTGGATTCATGGATACAGGATGTTTTTAATACTGATCATAATTTCTGTCCTATTAACTTTTAATTTGATATAATACATTTGTTTTTATTTAAATTGGATAGATAATTACATACGTTAAGTTTTATTATGTATTAAACTTTGTATATATTTTTTTCGTAGTAATTCAATAAGGAAAAAACGTTAGTTTAATGACACCTTTTATTTGTTAATATTTACCTTTAATTTTGACTTTTAATCCACATACAATGATACAGCTTAAAGAAAACAAACCATTTTTCTTACCTGAAAAAGGGCTACCGAATGATTGAAAATAAAGTAAGCCGAAACAATATCCGAATCGAGTTAATACGAGGCTGATAGTAAATTTTCCACCGCTTTAGTGAGTGACCAAAGTTCACTATTTTTGCGCAAGAAGAATGAATCTAATATTCGACTGATAAGGACGAGAATGGCTTACGCAATTATTCTGTGTAGGGTGACACTATGTGTACACAGGAATTCGAGTCAGCCAGCTTTGTTGATAAGGGTCGCAGTTCCTAAGGCGACGGTGTCCTATCGGGCTTAACTCCCACTTAAAGAGCTGGTCTAATTCATACGATACTGTCCCTTATACGCTATATAATAAGCTTCTTGTTAACATCTATATAATAATAACGGTTTCTTTATCTATATTTTTTGGCTAGTGCATCTCTTAAACATTTTATGATTTTCTTAAAAAATATGTTATTTTGGTAAGCATATCAAAATGTTATTTATTGAATACAGTGCAAACTTTTAAATACAATCCATGTTAAGAACGATTAACTAATATCAAATCCGCTTAGATTACTAGGTAAAATTTATAGACGCAGGCGTTACTTTGCGGAAATCCATAACTAAATAATATAAGCTTTGAAAATTATTTTGCTAATTATTCCGCTCGTTAACACTGGCCTAGTTAACTACGCCACAAAATAAATACAAAAATCCATTCTAAGATTAATAGTCTGAAGAATGCTGTTATAGCGTTGGGTCCGCTCTAGCAGTCACTGAACAACACCGATGTTTTTTAGGGTGTTTATAAAAATTCTAAAGTAGTCCATATTCATTTGTATTTACAAATATTTTTGTATAGTATAGTATAGTAACAGCCTATAATCATCCCACTGCAGGGAAAAGGCATCCATCATTGAATTCAAGTTACCACTGTAATGATGAGAACTGGCATAATCACCACGCTTGCCAAATGCGGGTTGGTGATCACAAACCCGAGGAACGTTCGAAAATTCGAAACTTTTTGGTGCCCGACCCGGAGATCGAACCGTGAACCCCGAGATCTTGGCCCGGTATTTAAAACCACTAGACCAACGGGGCGGACGGCAACAAATATTGTTGAATCCTAAAGAATACACTATTCACAGCATTAAGTTAGGGGTTTTAAGGGCTGTTTTGGTGAGCGTAGAAGCGCGTGACTTTCAGCACCAATCAAGCAATGAACTCTAATGTCATTTTACAACTACAGGATGAAATTATAACCACTTTCCAAAATTTTTGTAGGCGTTCAGTATCTTATTTAGAGCCCATTTATGAAGTAAAAAAAGTAAATCAAGTTTTCACCCGAAAATATTTTTCGCAAAATAGTTTTAAATTTTTACAGTTTTAGGCCTGTTTAGGTATAAAGGAAAAATCAAAAACTTATGATTAGTATCGTAATGGATGAATGTGATGTGCATTGCGTAAAAAAAGTCTTGTTAGGCGGCCGTATCAAAAATTTCACATTTTTAGCGGACATTTTCTTAGTGCTTTATCTTGACATTTTTGTACTGGGCTATACCAAAAGAAAAAATACGTCATTTGTTTTTTGTCTCGTAGATTGATATATTAAAATTTGAAAGGTGGTTAAAATTTCACCCTGTATAGATTTTCAGCGCTGGATTAATCGCTACCGCTCATGGTTTAAAGTATACTGAAAGTCGTAAGTCCCTAGTAACAAATTGAGTTTACAACATTGGATTACGAGCCAAATTAGATCATATTTCTCTGGCCACTTTATGCTACTATTAGTTACTTTGTCCCTGTGTTATAGTCTCGCAATAGTTAGTTGACTGGTTTAATATGCGATTAAATAGCTATTACAAATTTTAATTTAATACAGAAAAAGGCACGTTTAGCTGTTGGTCCCAGTTTCTGTAAGATGGAAGTCGTAAAAGCAAGTGACGTCTTAGGCCGTTAATAGGCAGTAAGATTCAATAAATACCAGATATAATTTGCTAAGATAATAATAGTGTTCTAGTTTTTTGAGAATTGATTTTGTTTAGAAGTAATATATTATTGATGCATTGCTTTTTTATTTCTTTTTTCTTCTATGCACCGCCCATGATATTTCTGTTTGGCCCAGTGGTTGACTGGTACAGAATGCTTTTAGCGTTAAGTCCGCCATTTTGTACTTGATTTTGTCTGTGCAAGAAAGTGTAAATAAATAATTAATTAAATCAATTGGGAGCAGCACTTAGCTCTAGTAGTCCCCTTAAGGATAAATATGATTATCCTTCTTTACAATAAACAACTATTTAAAATTATCCTTCACTGTTCCATTAATAATATTAGTATGGATTATTTAAAGTAAATATTAATTATATTTTACAATAGATACTTTTTGGAACTCGCTTTTCTTTCATTAATCATAAAATCGTTCTATGACGTTGTTTTTGTGTTTATAAGTTAAAACTTTTTTCCCGGCATCTTCGACATGAGAGTATTTATCAGTCTACTAATTGTCAATTTTGTTAACAAAAATTGTACCAATAGAATAGTAAAGTAAGCCTGCATTTTGAGTCAATCTATGATGATTGAGGGTCATTTTTTAAGTAGCACCGACTCTAAGTTGATGGATATTTCACGTTTTTTGTTAGTGCAACTTGTTATAAACAATAAGTTATATACGAGTATATTTAATTAATAAGGGCTGTCAAGGCAATTTTTCCTTTAGGATAGATATTTTTGCTCAAATTAAATGAAAACCAACTTTCAGCTATAGCATCGCAACGCGGTCCACCTGGTAAACAGTTACGCGTATAAACTAATTAAAACGGTCATAATTACCACTTAATATTTTTTTTTTCTATAATTTAGTTTTTCTTTGTTCCTCCGATGTTTTGGCACTGTCGCAAGCGCCATGATCACGAAAGAACTAACTCGGAAACTCTAAAAATTCTATGGTGGAAATATCAAAGCATCTGACTTTGAAGTGATGCATTGTAAGTGACACAAAAATCACATGCATTCACTTCGAACATAGTACCTCTTTTTCTTCGGTTGACAAATCGCAGAATATAGAGTTTGATCGAGTTATTAAGTAGAGTAAAAAAACTACCTATAATCAAGCCACCGCAGGCATAGGCCTCCATCATTAAATTCAAGTTACCACATCAATGATGGGTACAGGCATAATCACCACTTCGCAAACGCGAAATTCGAAAATTCAAAACTGTTGTTGCCGGATCCGGGGATCGAATCCAAGACCTCGAAACCTGGGCCCGGTATTTAACTCACTAGACCAACGGGGTATAAAAGTAAGTAATATAAGTCATTATAACGCAAGCGGTGTAATAGGAATAGAACATTTATTACGACAACAAACAAATACCGATGGTATTCGTTTTTGGTATTAGAATGAAAAGATCAGTGTTTGGGAACATGCGATATTAAGAAAACAATTATTGCTTCGTACTATAAATGACAATCTTTAAGCCATTAGACCAACGAGGAGCTATTAAGTGAAGAACCTTTATTAAGTATTTAATAAAACATAACGAAACAGTTTGCACACCCACATCCATAATAACCGGCGACTAAGGGTGGGCGAACGATAATTAACTCTAATTAATTTGAGAGCACACCTGATTAAATTTTACAATAACTAATTAAATTTTGGTAACGGTAATGAAAAAGGCTTATTATAACGTTAATATATGCCAAAATAAATATCTGTACACATGTAAAGGAATACGTATAGATGTGGCAATTAAATATTTGTAAGAAATTACACAGTTAAAACTTGGTAGGTAGGTGTATTATACACCGCTTTGCGATTCTCATACAAAAAAAAAGATATTTAAGGGGGTCTTCCCATACATTCAAATCGGCGGCGGTGTATAACCCACCCATCTCCCCTAATCCACTGTCACGTAAACCCAGATCCGTCCTCAATGACCCACCCGATAAACTCACGGCCCAGCTGAACTTCCTATTGGAGGCAGAGGAAGCCGTAAATGCCACCCCACCTCAAGACCCTTCAGGTCAACCCCACTCAATACCACAGGACCCTTCAGGTCATCCCCAGTCCTCTCAACCGACCGTCTCCCCTTCTGGGAGTCAGTCGAACTAAAAACAAATACATTCCGGCCTACGTCCACTTTGGACGACGGCCATTTTAATTTTTAACCCAGTCACTCATGTCAGGCTCGCATTCTTCCCGAATGCCGGCCTCCTTCAGTGCGCACTTCGCCTAGGCGAGTGACGCCCGGCACCACCTCCTTTCCTGGGGGGTGGGCGCCTCAGATGCGCTACGTCACCCTTGGTGGTAGCGAATAAAGGTGGTGTTTAGTGAGTAGGAGTCTCACATAACCTCACAGCCGGCTGTGAGGTATCCATGAGGATTCACCACCTCCTTCCCCCGTGGGAGGGTTGCCGTTCGAGCGATCGTTTCAATAGAAAACGACCGGTCGTCCGTGTGCAAAAAAAAAAATAAAAAATAAAAAAAAAATACATAGAAGTAAAACGAAAAAAAAAAACTTAAACCTATGCGTATGGGGTACATATCTATGGAAAGGTCTTTTAAAATGACATAGAGGTTCCTAGAACCATTTGGAAGTTAGACGCTTCCAAAGTGGTAAAATGGGTGTCCCTCCCCTCTCTAACTTTTAAACTAAGCAAGAGAAAATTTGAATAAAAATACATAATTTAAACCTTAAAAAACACTTTCAATGAAAATTGGTCTGCACGAGATCAAACCGGTAGGTAGTTTTTTGAGATCTAGCACATTTTTAATAACCGCAAATATAAGTTTGTCCTTTATACAAACACTATGAAAAACAAAGATATTTTTGCAGTCAATTAAATATTGTAGTATTTTGGCTAAGTGGAAGTAAGTGGACCCCTAATTCAGTTAGAGTTTGTACGGAACCCTCAGTGCGCGACCCGAAGTTTTCCGGTTTTTTTAATTAAAATAAACAATTTTAAAAATTTAAGTTGCTAAAATTTCTCCTTATAACAATATATATCTGCAAGTCTCGTTCAAATGGGTCCAGCCGTTTCAGAGATATGCCAGAACAAACAAACAAACATACATGCAAAACAATTGATTTTTTAAAATGTAAGTATCTTTAATAGTTTCATTAGCATTTAGTGAAAAGCTGCTAGTTTAAAATTACTTAAATTTGAACTACATTTAAATTTTCGTGTTGCATAATAAGTAAAGATGATTATTTATACTTTCCTCCTTCTTCCTCATTATTTTGCCTGACGTTTTGATCGGGTTACACTACCGGCCCTGATCACAGTCAACCTGCGACTACGAACGGTGTGACTCTTGCAAAATAATAAGGCATGATCGTGTTTGATTCACCGTTGATGTTTCAAACATTTCAATCATTTGCCGACCATTTGGATCAGCGGTAGTTAACGCTGCTTCTGAGCCATGGGTCGCGGGTTCGATCCCCGCACAGTACAAATATTTGTGTGCATGAACATGTCTGTTTGTACTGGTCTGGGTGTTTTCTATGTATTATAAGTATGTATTTACAAAAAAAAAAAGTATATAAGTAAGATTATCGGTTGTCTAGTACCCCATACGACAGGGTACTTAATACTACCTTAATCTGGGACTAGATGGCTCTGTGTGGCCCAGTGAGGTATGTCTTAAAATATTTATTTATATATTTTATTTATTTTTAATTTTATTTATCTATTTAAATAAAAATAAATCCCTATTTCCCTTGGTCACGACATCACGCGTGAACGGTTTCGTCATTGACAGGAGAAAGTTCTTATAAAAGAAATAAAATAAGGAAATTGTGCGGAAAATTAGAAAATTTAAGGAAACTTAAGCACCATAATAAATTATTTGTTATGTGTCCTTATCGCTTTTGACAATTTAAACTTTTGTAATGTATGGCGTTTGGCGTAACATTGACAGAATGCGTGCTGCAAAATCGTCAAATAGGGTGTAAAAAAACTGAATTTTGCACATGGCCAGTAATAGTATTATGTAGCCTGTTACCGTGTTGGAATACCTACAAAACTATTTATATACCCGCCAAAAAAATACACAGAATGTTTTATATCGTTAAGAATAATAATAATAAATGTTTTTTTTTTATTTAACTATTTCGTATTCGTTATTATAGTTAAGACAGGACAACGTCCTTCGGGTCCGTTTGTTTATATATGTTACGGTAAGAGTGAATAATTGAAGATTATTAATAATTATCTATTATTATTAATAATTACCGAAAGTCGAGGTTAAAGTGATAAATCAATCACATTTGTCGGTTTTTATTAATAATTTAACCCTAGTAGTGATAAATGTAATAAGTGGCCAAGGGTTGCGGGGCGGGGCGGTTCTATGTGTCATAAAAGTCTTTCTTGCAAAAACATTTTTATTTTATTTTATGAGTCTTTAACTGTTTTATTTTGATGTTATTTTTATTGCAATTTAAATGACAATATTATATACAATACACAATACTTGCATAACAAATATTAAATATTTGTTAAATTCTATGATAATACTTTAAAAAAATTAATTTGTTGCATTTATAGGTGCTTCAGAAGATTTACAGGCAAACCAAATATGATTGTTAATGATTGCTTTTAGGATTCGAGTTGATTTTGTTAATGAAACAATAATTGTTTAATTTTATTTTTGTTACAATTTTATGTACCACGAAAGACTTTCTTGCATAAGTTTGATGGTAGATTTGATTTTTATAAGAATTTTATTGTTAATTTTGTGATAAATGTGCCCTTATAGTTTGATTTATTTAATATTATAGTTCAGAATATATGTGAATTTGTTGTCCTTTCGTTTCAAAGCAAGTACAAGTAACCTTGTTTGTGTGATCTCTAATTAATATAATTGTAAGACTGTGTTTAATATTATAAATAAATACCTGCTGGTCAAAAAACATTAGGTTTTTATTTATTTTATAACTTTTATCAATATCGCACACCCGCTAAAAAACTGTCATAACATAAATCTAGGCAAATCTCATTTTTTGCATTAAGATATGAATTTTTCAGGGTACTATCCGATGTAAAAACGCCACAAAATAAGTTCCTAAATTTGCCGAATTAAGACGCAAGTGTCACTTTTCTCGGAAGCCAAATGAATCTGCCATCTTGTAAAACAGTGCGCCATCACATCTTGCTACGAGAAGACGCATGTTCGTGCTCTAAAAAAGTGTCGTAAGCTGTGTAACATTTATATTCTGGTTAAGTAATTCATTATATTCTTATAAATTATCAGATGAAAAAGAGTCATAACATAGTTTGTGACCATTTAAAAAAGCTAAATGAAAAAATTGTTTGTACAAAGAAGCACTAACATGTAATATGTCATTTTTTTTACTATTATAGCGAATGTTTATTTGTCATAAGTTATTTATGTGGCGGTATATTAACGTACCTGTAATAAAACAAATAGCTTGTGGCTCTTTTTAACGTATTGAGATTAACATTTTTCGTTGAAATAAAAAATTTTGAGTTGCTGAATTTGATGTTTAAATTAAAATAAATTAAATTAAATTAATTTTATTTCAGATTCAAATTACATCCATATTTTTCAGTACATTGCGTTAAAATAGTAATTAAATTAAATTATTAAATTATATTATTAAATTATATTATGTTATTTAAATTCAAATTAACTTGTTAAACTACTATTATTTATTTAGGTTTATATTTTACTGACACAAAATATTCTTATGATTTTTATGTAAACTAGTAAGATGTTTGTGACTGCTGATACAAGTGCTTAAACTTTTAATATTTGAAAGGTACCGAAAAGACAGAAAAAAGGTTTTTAGGAAAAATTTGAAACATTTAATTGATAAGCACGAAGTTGATTATGGGGATAAAAATGCCACGACACGGTGAACCAGTACGTTATTGTTAATACTTTTTACATATTTTCTGTAATTAGTACTAAAAGTAATAAATTTCGATCTTTTATTCACATTTACCAAAACATGTGGTTATTATTAATAATTTTGTAAAAATATTAATAATTTTCAATTAATCAGATTTACCGTAACATATATATAAATTAAGGCACCTACTACTGGTAACTTTAACAATAAACTGGTCCCAAGTAACTGTTTTATCTCGGCGTCCATACCCATCCTTGCTAGGCGGTGTTTATCTTTGAGCTGAGAAGCTCGCTTAGCCTACTTTACCCTATCTTTTGTTCTACTTTTCCCTCAGTCAATGTTTGTAATGTTAAACCTTTTAAAATGGTAAAGATACTTCAAAGCAATTTCGAGTTTGCGGGCGGAAATGCTTATTTTCTTTGTTGATTTTTGTAAAGTGTAAAATGTTAGAAGATTGTCTTTTCTTAACTGGCGAGAAGTGCTACTCAAATAACTAGGGAACTTATAATAAATATATGTGCACATATACATTATGTAATTAAACAGTTCATGTGCTATAATTTTTCATACTAATGTAAATGAAACATCTTCTTTTTTTAAGCTTAAGATGGAGCGAGCTTACCCAGAGGTATTGGTTCTCCCACATACTTTGAGTATCTAACCACACACTAGCTAAACACAGAAAAACTATTTGGCGCTGGACTCCAGCAGGAGGGTGGTAGCATCCAGGCAGCCTCTTACGAAGCCTACCACCGCAGAGGGATCTGTTAGCCGTCATCATTTAGTTAGAAAACCATAGATGCCGTTGCCCAGGGTGGACCACTAGAAGGTAGATCCCACCACCCCAAAACATGTCCTTAAACAAAGAACTACAATCAATTTTATATTACAAAATAACTAAAAAGACGCTGACTGCAGCCGATGACCTTGAGCAATAAACACGCCCACAAATTTATTCGCCTTTGAATTTCTTTGGAACGCGCCGCAGCTATCACTGTCAATTCCCGTAGGAGTGACAGAGAAAAAGCGCATGGAATAGAAGGGCCTAAGTGCCAAACAACAAAATTCGTTGTGCAATTTAAAATTGCCATTTTATTAAAAATATAAATCAGCCATTTGCTTAAGCAACATGTAATATACAATATTGCAAAATTTTATTATCATTGTTATACGGACTGCTGAGAAAAATGGTAATTTATGTATTTTCAGAGGCTACTTTGAGATTTTTTTCTATCGAGAAAAGTTTTTACAATCGTGTTTTGGAAACAGCCACCTGGTCGAAAATATGATCAATTACAACTACATAGAATTTGGCAACAATACGAGCCATAGGCTTAAAGCAAAACAATCTTCATTGATAATAGCAGTATATAAACTTGAAAATTTTTTTTTTTTTTTTTTGCGCCCGGCATGCGAGGAGATGCGGGTTCGAGTCCCGCCTGAGACAAAGTTTTTCAAGTTTATATACTGATATTATAAGTGCAATTAAGTTGCTAAAATATCAAATAAAGTATATAAATAGCTGTTTCATCTTAACTGACTGTCAAACATCTGCAAAGATGTTTCTTTCGGGTGTTAAGGGTGCAAACTCCTAACATTTGATGAAACAACGCTGGCTCACAGCGAAAGAATATGCTTGAAAAATTCGCGCCGTGTCGCAGTGTCTCGGTGGCCTAATGGTATGGCGCCCGCCCGGCATGCGAGGAGATGCGGGTTCGAGTCCCGCCTGAGACAAAATTTTTCAAGTTTATATACTGATATTATAAGTGCAATTAAGTTGCTAAAATATCAAATAAAGTATATAAATAGCTGTTTCATCTTAACTGACTGTCAAACATCTGCAAAGATGTTTCTTTCGGGTGTTAAGGGTGCAAACTCCTAACATTTGATGAAACAACGCTGGCTCACAGCGAAAGAATATGCTTGAAAAATTCGCGCCGTGTCGCAGTGTCTCGGTGGCCTAATGGTATGGCGCCCGCCCGGCATGCGAGGAGATGCGGGTTCGAGTCCCGCCTGAGACAAAATTTTTCAAGTTTATATACTGATATTATAAGTGCAATTAAGTTGCTAAAATATCAAATAAAGAATCTTCATTGAGCTCAATGTAATGAAGCAAAAGCAATACTAATGTGATACTAGAAAGACAAATTAGGGCTCACACACATTAACACGATACGGCAACGTCGCGTTGTGCATCGTGACACGTTGCGACGCCGTATCATGGAAATCTACATAGTAAAAAACCACAAAACGATGTCGCAACGTGTCACGCACGATACACGACGCGACGTCGTATCGTGTTTATGTGTGTGAGCCCTTAGAACTGCAATGCAATTAGGCCAGCGACTGACAGTTAGAACCCAAAAAGGTTCGGACTTTACCATAATGATAATAGTGATATATGAACAGCATCACATACACAGTTCTGACTTCAAAGCAAGCAACTATTGAAAGAACTTGTTTGGTTTTGCGGAAATCAGAAGCGACAAAGGCACCACAAACACCCGACCTGAGAATACATGGAAATGTCATTATTATAAGGAGGATCGCAACAAACACATGCAGGCAGGTAAGGTTACTTGGCCAAGGAGGTGAGCGCATCTGCCACAGGCGAAGATACTTATAAACCGACATCTGACCTAACAAGGATGATTCGGGGTTTTATAATCATAACTAAAACTATCGGAAATCCGCCTTTAATATATATGCGTAAAAGAACTTGAATCTGATAAAAAAGTTTCACTTAGTTTCGGATATGACCGAAGTAATAAACTTGTGCCAAATAATACTGCAAATTGATATTTACTGCACTAGCACCACCAAAATTCACGTCTAAGTGCATATTTAAAGTCATTTTTATCCATTTTGATACTCGTAACTTCTACGACAAATTGCAATGTAAATTATCTACCAGATACACAGTTGTTTAATTGAATTAATACTAACAGTATATTGTTACCGACAATCTGTATAATACGGTAGTAATTTTATGTATAAATATTAAATTATTGTATATTATACCCGTTTGAAACGTTGGCATAACGTCGCTGCGCGTGCAACACCGTGGAAGAGTAGTTTGTAAATACCGCGTATCTGCATTTACACAGTTTTACAAGAGGTTAAGAAAACTGGAAATTTTAGTCATTTGGCTATATTTTATAGACCAAAACAAGTAGTTACTTTTTTGTGACTTACTTTATAAGAAAGTTACTGGTTAGAAAGGTACCACATACCTTCGTTGTTTCTGGTTTCCAAAAAACGAGTGCTTTATTTTTATTTTTATTTTTATTAATAGGACAACTTACAAAACATACACAAGATTATAGTAATGTACACTTGTTATTAGAAGACATGATTACAGTGCTGTTTTAATTACAAGTTGCCACGGCATGCAATGAATACAGGAAATAAAAATTTAAAAATATACATAAATACTCAAAAATTTTAGAGCTATTAAAACTAAAATAAACAAAAACCAATTGAACCCGTCCGGAGTCCGTGCATCTTCAGTATCTATAAGTCAGTGCTTTACATAGATCAAATTGGGATCAAAGCGATGTATATTATGTTGTCCTTATTCATTTATTTATTTATTATATGACACTTTGAAATGTCCACGCTTGAAAAAAGTACTAAAATAAAATTTTATTTTATTATTAATTGAATGCAAAATCCAGTTTTCACGTAAAGCTTATAAATTCAAGAGGCTGTCAGGAATTGAATTAATTATTTGTTTTATTGTTATGCATTTCATTTACATAATTATGTTAACTTTCCGCTGCTCATCAGAAATCGAATTAAAAATAAATGTTTTTGATACTTTACTTCCAGATAGTTAATAAAGTATTTTGTTGGAACCATCTTTGCCCGCTAAAGGATTAACATAAAACTTAGACGTGTTTTTGTTTCTATTGGTAACTATCATAATGTTCTGTGGTAACTTCCTGCTAACTACCATTACGGTATGGTAGTACTGACGAAACGTTTAAATGCTAATTACCCAAATGTTCAAGTGAGCCTGTAATTTGATGAAGTTCCAATGCTACTTATTTGAAGGAACATTCAAACGTTCAAGTTGGCCATCATTTATTGATGAGGATGTTTTCCTATCACTTATCTAATATATAAAATTCTCGTGTCACAGTTTTCTATGAGAATCGGCCAACATATATTTTTCATCCCCCTAAATGTTAGGGGTAGTCCACCCCAAAATTTTTTATTTTATTTTTTAGACAAAGTTTTTATTTTCTATTTTTTTATGATACAACATACAAAAATACATACAATCCTAAATTTTTACCCTTTTATCACCAACCCCTATTTTCTAATAGCCATTTTAGTAATTTAATCATTTTTCATCCCGCTCGATAACTGATCAATTATCGTCTTTTTTGTAAGGGTAGGGTAGGGGTAGGGAAAGGTTTAGGGTAGGGGTGGGGGTAGGGTAGGGGTAGGTTAAGTGTAGGGTAGGGTAGGGTAGGGTAGGGTAGGGGGTGGGTAGGGGTAGGGTAGGGATAGGGTAGGGGTAGGGTAGGGGTAGGGTAGGGGTAGGGTAGGGGTAGGGTAGGGGTAGGGGTAGGGTAGGGGTAGGGTAGGGGTAGGGTAGGGGTAGGGTAGGGGTAGGGTAGGGGTAGGGTAGGGGTAGGGTATGGGTAGGGTAGTGGTAGGGTAGGGGTAGGGTAGGTGTAGGGTAGGGGTAGGGTAGGGGTAGGGTAGTAAAATATTAAAATTTTATAAATTATATACAACCCTATTTTTATTGTTATAGTAATTTAATCATTTTTATGGCAAAACAACGTTTGCCGGGTCAGCTAGTTTTTATATATATTTTAAGTATTACAGTTTTTTTTCTTTTACATTTTGTAATATTTAAGTTTTTAATAAACCAATATTTCGTAGCTCTTCACCCAACCTATCCATGGAGTCAGCTATTCGGCAAAGATATTTGGTTAGGCAAATAAACTGACCCGCGGGTCATTCGGGTTAACCGAGATGTTGGTTTAATGAGGGGCTGATTAAATTTCCAACGAAGTGGTAATTAGATTCAGGGCCTAAACGCCGATTATCTAACGTGTGATTTGAATTTAAATTTTTGGTTGCGTGTGAAAGGGTTGATTCTAAGGTCCTATTTTGCATCGCGATTACCATAAGGGTCAAATCTTGTTAGTTGATTTGATTTTTGGGTTGATCCTTTTTACGCAAGATAAATGCATTCTTTCTTTTGTCAGAGAATAGCAGTGTCACCCAATGGTTCATTGTCAATTTATACTAAGTCTTCTTATACTTTTACCCTTCAAGAATAATCTGGTGTCGGAGTTATCCAATGCATCTATTACGGTTATCTGACGTTAATTTTGTTTTTACGACTTTCATCTTGCGAAAGAAGCCGGGACAAAAAAATTACGTGCAATCCGAAGCAAGACTATGCCTGTTTTGTATATATTATTCTTCATTTGACTGCTTAAATTTAGGAAAGCCTTAAATTAATCGATAAAATAATGAATCGATGCGTAAGTTATCAGTAAAACTGCTAACGTTATACTGCTAATGCAGCTTAAGCATGTTGTTAACTAATAAAGCAATGGAGGGGTTGATATTTTCTTTAGTTAGGCCTGGTAGTACATATGCAGTGCTTATTTGCATTTACTATAATCCATGCCTGATTTATTGACATTAAATGAAATGTATGATTAGCAGAAACATATTATGCAAAATTAAAACATATTTCGTAACCAGGAAGACCGATTTCAAGATCTTAGTTCGATAACCCGTGTAAGTAGTTTGGTTCATCACGAAATCATATCACAAAAAAATCAACCAAATAAAAATCGTAAAAAAAGCCACAAATTTTCAGTCGATGATTGTCAGTGATTTATTGTTTGAAATCAACTCAAAACCTAAGCCTAAAGCATTTTTTGTTTCAATTGTTATCATAATTATTTCTTAAAAAAGTTTTATTCGGTGTAAAATTTTGTGTTCCATTTTTAAAAACTTTCCACTGGTATGCTCCGTATTGTCTATGCACAGTCACTCGCAGTGCATACTTTCCGCCGGTCCAAGCGGAAGGAACAGCCGTCGCGACATTCCCAAGATGTAAATAGATCTGGAGATAAGCTTCGATATATGGCGGCAATTTCCTCTGCCAGAGGGTGAACGGAAAGGAGGATATTACGCCTCAACCATTCCTTTTTATGCGAACGGCGAATATTCTATAAGTCGCAACCCTGTTACAAAGTAAGGTTTATAGTGAAAGAACCGTTGGACGTGTATACAGAGTTTCCTTGCGTATAGTCTGTGGATGATTTTTAGTGTAACGGTGCAACTTTCCGTTATTTCGATATGAAAATCTTGGTTATTTAGATGTGTTTTAGTTCCAGAGTCATGTTTAAATTGATAGTATGTTGTGGAACGAATAAAACTCTGTATATGATACATTCATAATATAACTAGTTTAAAACTTGTTATCGAGCAAAGGCCTCCATCATTGAATTCAAGTTACCACAGCAATGCTGCTAAATCTTTTGATATTCAAGAGTTCTTTCAACAAAACTGTGAAGGCATAGTTGAATCAAGAAATTATTTTAGCCCTGTAGGAAAGGTTCCACCTAAAACATTCCTAGAATAATTTCAATGCCTGAAATATTCATCAAAATAAAGGATTATAATTTCTCTTAACACATGAAATAACATATCATAACGTTTTCTGTTACTTATTCATCATTACTAACCTATGTTCACTGCTCTTTCGGCACCCTCCGATAGGAGGACTATGTCATTGTCACGATTGGCAGACTCTTTGACAATCGCAGTCTGGTCAGTTTAAATAATCTTTATTTCCTCTCTCACACAGAAAATGATTATGATAACAGTTTGTCATATTATCTAGGTAACAGTTTAGTAAATAAAAATCTAGTCTATGTGAGAGACTGGTCCCTGTACTAGGAGGCCTGTATGATAGACTACCAGTCTCTCCACATCCGAACCAAAAGGTGCGATAGCTTTTTGATGAATTGTTAGCACATGGAGCATAAAACAGATTGTTTTATACAATTGTAGCACAATATTATTAAAGAAAACTTTGAATTGCGATGATGAAGAGTGAGAATGAATGTGTATTTGTGTATTTGTGTGTATGTGTGTGTGTGTGTGTGTGTGTGTGTGTGTGTGTGTGTGTGTGTGTGTGTGTGTGTGTTAGTTTGTGTATGAGTGTGTGTGTCTGGACAGTGGCAGATAGAAAATGCTGCTGCATGTCTTCTTGCGGCTGTAGTACTTTAGTCTCCTCTTACGACACCTATTAAAAGAAACGGGGTAGTGTTATTCTTTTAATATACTGGAACAACAGTTCTCTTATATCTTAGTATTGTGATATTAGAAAAATTACAATTAAATTTTATAGAAATGCACCTCATATATTCAGTAAAGTCACTTCGTCAAAATACAGAGCGCTCTTCAAAAATGTATTCAAAATGATAAGAGTGAATTTGCTTCATTTACCTACAATGCACAGCCATGTGCTTGTATGAAATGGACGAACATTGACCCAAATGAGAAATACGGAGTCGTTTAAAATAACCGACCGACTTAAAAAGGCCATGAATGACCCTCTTTTATCGCAATCGTACAATTCCGTTGTTTTCATTTATCCACGCAAAAATAATTGACAAACATAAATTCGCTATGGTACAGTGTGGGACGAACAATTTGCAAAAGCAATTGCGGCCGTACATCACTGTCTTATCGTGGATCTGCGCGTCGATTGTCACTGTGGATTTGACGCCATTTTGTTTTTTGTTTTATTTAGTCCGCGCCGTTTTGGCCAGTAATAAAATCGTGTTTAGTTTTTTTTTTCTGGAAACATTTATATATGAGGAGTCTTTGGGTGGCGTAGATTTTGAATGTCGCATAACTTTTTTTGTGCAATCCTCAGATAGGTACGGTTGCCGTATTTGGTTTCGTGGTAAGGTTAACTCAGGGATAATAGCAAAAATTATTTAATTTTATTCATTATGTATATCTTTCGCTTTTGATTACAATCCCTAAGAATATTAACGACTAAATTGATAAATCCAAGGGTACAACAACTAATATAAAAATAAATGTGATTAGTTAATGATCAAACTGGATCAAACCGTTTTAAACCACAATGCAAAAGTTTGACATCTAATCATGAATATCTATTTTGATCTCAACCTACAAAGTGTTCGGCCAAGAACTTACTTGTGAGACCCATATTACTTCGTTTGTATACCCTCGGCTCCTAATGACTTGGCCCGTGGACCTTGTGGGGTGACCAGCTCAGAAAATTTCGAAAGGGTTACTCTAAGTTGAGAATCCGATAATTATGCATCCAACGACATTTTATCGATGACATTTTAGTTCCATGTCATCACGGCAACACACACTAGTCAATTAGGAGTTGAAGCGTTAGTAGTAAGAAGAAAAAATATCCTCTGGTTCTAGAATGGCGACCGCGCACCGGATGACAATCTGTGGGTATACGACAGCCACCAGATGGACATACGATCTGATAAAGATTGTGGGAAGCCGCATGATATGGGTGGAGCGTCATAAGGCTGAGATGATGATGAAAATCTTTAATAAGTTGCTAATATTTGTTTGCTTAAGAAAAAATCACAAATAAATACATAAAAATAAAATATTTAGTTACATCCTATTGAAACGATTCTTTGATCCAACAACTCAAGTAAAACTTAAATCCAATAGTCCCAAAACAACACAATTCTGTTAAGTTCCCTTGCAGCGGAGTTATTCGTTCCATTGTGAGAAACTTACAATTATCCCAAATATAACTATGTGTTTAAAAGTTGAATCTACTTTAACCCGACCGTGTTTGTTCCAAACAAAAACATTCCCTAAAACAATGGCCACTTGCCACAACAAAAGGGGACAATATACGAAACAGAACTATACGAACATTCGTATTTATTATACAAAACTTGTGCCATTGTCCTTTTGAAAGTGAAACTTTGGTTAAACAAGCAAAAAATAATAGTGACACACACACTATGAATACAAAAGATATGTTTGCAGTAGTCTTGCTTACATATATATTCAACTATGTCAGGCTAAAGTATTATTGTGGTTATTTATGAACCAATTACGATAAGTCGCAATTTCTCTCCGCCAAAATACAAAAGTGGTATTTTAACTCCGATGTTATTCATTTTTATTTATTATTTCATGTTTTACAGCGGGTTTTGTATTAATTTTAGTAGGCTAAGTTAGATCGAAGGTCTGGCTCGTGATTATGATTTTACAATTATAATTAATCTTACGTATTAACGGGAATTGGTATGTCTCTGAACGTCTTTTACAGAGCTGTCACTAGCACTGCATCTATTAAGTACAAATTCACATTTACAAGTTCGATAACTTTCTGGCAAAGATCTTAAAGATAGCGATGGACTGGTTCAAGTGCCAGGCTAAAATCTTGTGATCTGGGTTCGATCCCAGGGTCAGGCAATAAAGGCTTGAAATTTTCGAAATTTTGATTATGCTCATCCGACGTGTTGCGATAACTTGAATTTAATGATGGAAGCCTTTGCCCTGCAGTGGGATGATTAGAGGCTGTTACTTTTTACTAAACTGGTTAAGATCACAGGACTTTTTCGTATAGACGTATAACACACATCAAAGGTGGTTGAGCTAAAAAGAATAAGAGAAAATAGATTTATAATCATCGAGCCTACTTCACCTGCTTCTATTGTAACACGGGCCACGAAGACACAGTCGAACTTTTGTGACTTCAGTTGTATATCATTCGATCTGAAATGTGTAATCTTTTGTTTCCAACTAGAATAATGGCGAGTCGAAGTTTTATTCGGAAAATATGAAATCGTACGAGTCAATTTATATTCAATGCCATGTATTATAATTTATTTGTTTGCAACAATCACACATTCACAAAAAATCTATCAGAATGAAACAATGAGAAAAAACAACCTGTAATGTTTATGTATGTTAGGAAAACTACCTGTAGTGTTTATAATATATTAGGAAAACTGTGTTTTTTTTGTACAGAGAAGGCTTTAAATCATAATCATCAGCCCACTAAATAGTCCACTAAAGAAAAGAAAATGAAAAGAAAAAGGGTTTTGTCATTACGTCATGTTGACAATGACAGTTTGGCTAGTGATGAAAAAAAGACGATTGTGCAAATCTTACGTCTTCATTTGGCCTTTAGTCGTTTCATACAACCGCCATTCAAAGAGCTCTTGAATTCAAAAACGTATAGCGTGTTTTTAACACGAACGTACTCCTATATTTTATAAGGTATGATCGTTTGCGTTTAAATCTCGTTTCACGTTTTAAATAGTTATGCAACGCAAACGTTTAAAAGTAGTTAAGAAGCCCTTATAATGTCTACTATAATGCGAAAAAACTATTGATATAACATTGTAACTGCACAGTAAAACATGAACTAGCAAAGCTCAACAATGGCTAAACCACTTCAAATAGTTTGTTTACATCAGCTTCTGAAGTCAATGTCCATATAAAACAAGATACCGAAACACAACTTTACATTTGCTCTAACTATGAACATTTTCGGTAAATCTTCAAGTATAGGAAGTGGATGATGGTCGATCTGAGTAGATATCGGTTTGGTTCCCGCACTTTAGGTCGGAGTATCTCAAAATATTTCCAATACAATCTATAAAGTAGTTTTATGGCTACACCGACCGTGGTTGGGCATTGGCCTGAGGTACACCGACCAAATATATTGCGTGTAGAGACGACGCTTAAACCCAACATGAAACGACCAGTGATCAAGTTGGAAATAAGTCAGTACATTTATGCCTAATCTTCTTGGATTATAAATCTCACAATCTTGGATTAGAAAAGTGGAGTGAAGTGTTAAACATCGAAACTAATAAGTTGATTTGAAACTTGTTTTAGGACTTTATTTGATACTTGAGCAATTTAATTGCAACTATATTTAAATATTTTCATTAATACTTAAACTTTAAAAATTATGTTACAGGAGGGACGCAGTGTCTTGTGGCTTAAATTTAATGGTATAGAGTCGCGCCCGGTTGATTTTATGATCTTGATTAATATAAATGTCTTAAGAATAGCATTTTTCTTAATCGATCAATACTGTTAGATTGTTTAAGGAAATTTTTAAATATTCAAGTTTCAATTAAGCATAAAGAAAATTAAAACATACTAAGTACCATCGTGGATAAGCACAATTTACTCGTAATATCACATAGTCATGACCATTAAATAATTTAATTGGTGTCGCAACACTTAGATTTTTTAAGATTCAAAAATGGTATCATGCAATGGTTAAAGTTATGTACCTAATTAAGTTTCACTTGGAAGCAAAAAGATCATTAAAACAATCAAATATTATTACCTACAAAGCAAGCCATTTTGCTAATTAATATGTGACACAAATCTATACTAATATTATAAAGCTGAAGAGTTTGTTTGTTTGTTTGTTTGAACGCGCTAATCTCAGGAGGTAATAGTTCGATTTGAAAAAATCTTTTTGTGTTGGATAGTCCATTTATCGAGGAAGGCTTTAGGCTATATAACGGGTGCCCTTCGGTTCGCCTAAAATTTAAAGTCCTAATTTCATTTGGCCGAACCGTATTGGCCTAAACTTATAACGTACAATTATTATCTAGCCTAACAGTTGTTTTCGCACTATCATAGTTGGATCTAAAAATTTAAAAACCTAATTTTAGTATGTCTAATATCCAATGCACTAAAATACATTCGCATCTTTCTTTTGGCATAACGCTAAGTAATGAAAGCCATATTTTTTTTTAAAACCGAAAAAGTTAAAAATACGAATCGCTCACAAACCGACCCCAAGCAGTCTTGTCTGCCCTACCCCTAGAGTGTAATTTAAAAGCGCGTAGGTGCGGAGGGGCGAGGCGGCCCGCGGGCTGAGGAGCAGGAGGCTGTAAACGAGGCGCCGCGGCTGAGGCTGGCCGACGCAGCCGGCCAGAATGCCGAAGCTGCGGTGCTGAGTGTAAGCCATCTGCGACGATTAGCACGCGTGGGACCGCCGGAGCACCGAAGCCGTCACGGAATTCTGATTGTTTGGATGCACGCCTGCTTGCTTGCATGCACGCTTGTTTGTTTTCAAGAATGCTTGCTTGCTCGCTTGCATGCATGCTTGCTTGCTTGCATGCATGCATGCTTACTTCTTTAAAATATTGATAAAGTTTTAACTATTTGCGAATAAAAATTTAGAACTGTAAATGGTAGGTATTAGGATATATTCGGCTAAATGTCGTATTTGGCAAATTATAATATGGCGATATACAGTAAGGCGTAGTAAATATAGGCTAAGTACGTTTAGAAAGAGTGAAAATGTGCGAAAAAATTTTAGGCTTAAAGTTTGTGTGCCAGTGACAATTAGGAGTACAAATAATTCGGCAATCCGATATATACCCCTATATAACATCACGCTGCAATCAATAGGAGCAAAGTATGAGTGAACAATGTTGCAATAATAGTCGCGACCATAATAACAGAAATTGACGCGGACGAAGTCGCGGGCAACAGCTTGTGTATTATATGACACCTGACGTGTCTTCAAGCCATTTCGCAAAGTTTTCATTAGGTATAAACTGTGGGATGTCGTTTCTGCGTTACATTTAATCAGTGCAGTGATGTTTACACAGCTAGCAACCGGCTTGCGCCGGCTCCAGCGATCTCTGCCAACCCTTTGTTATAGTATCGCTTACTGAATGTTTATGTTCTCGTCTGGGCCTCTTTATTGTTACAATTGTACCGGTTGTGGGATAACATTTGTCTGAATCATGTGATTAGTTCCTGCTTTTAAGAAGGAGTGTTCTCAAGCACGATTAATTGACAGATTTAGACATGACGAGAAAATGATTAAGTTTTAAAGGTCTATTGTAGTATTGAAGCATTGTAGCGGCAATGTTTGTAGCTTAGAAGCAGCTTCATAAGATGCTTTGTTTGTAGTGCTTAAAACATTTCTGTGTTTCCACAATTCACTTTTATAAAAGTGTTTAGTCTGAGAATGATACAGTCTGCAAATTGCTAATATGTAAAAAATTATGGACTCAGGCGTATTTTGCTTATAATTGATGATCATGGATTGGATTTTGCTTGATAGCAATACTTAGCGATGACTTCTAACGTTCTCTACGTTTTCGAAAAACCTCAAATTTCTACAAGCACTGGACGTTTAAAGGACTTTTCGTATCTTAACCGCTAACTCAATTTAGCGTGCAAACATCTTTTGTTCGATTCGAATCTGGGTAGACATCTAGGGACTTAGCACTCGAGCTTTGTTGACTGTGGAAAATTTAGAATTGTCAAGCCTGTGAACTAGTTCTTCATTGAATATGCAAGGTTATTTACATACATTATTAAACTCTTAACGACTTTAGCCCAGAGTTGTCCCGAAGCAGGTGTCAGGTTTAAATATTGGAACTGGTAAAAGCGCCTTCGGGGCCTATTTGCAGGAATAAAACTGATTTTAATTGATTTTTTTATTTTGACTGATTCTGATGAATCGAGTGGTAATACTTTAATTAGTCTTAGAGACCTCCGAGTTGTCTATTACAGGCGTCTGTATTTGTTGTAACTTGTTTTTAAAAGTTTCATCTTCCCACGCCGTCTACCACTTTTAGCCCCAAATCGTTTCCTTATCGTACTTTATTTGATATTTTTTAGCAACTTAATTGCACTTATAATATCAGTATATAAACTTGAAAAATTTTGTCTCAGGCGGGACTCGAACCCGCATCTCCTCGCATGTTTCCTTATCGATTTGACCAGGAATCAAACCCCCTTGCCTAGTAGGCGGCACATCAAATAGGGATTTGATGTGCCGCCTACTAGGCAAGGGCTATCTGAATTTTATTTCAGACGACCCGATTAGCATAGGGATGCTAATCGGGTCGTCTGAAATAAAATTCAGATTCATAATAGCGCATTCATAAAATTTTCGCGCAATATGATTCAAGGACGTCAATAAACGTAAACGCAACAATCTTTTGTTAAAGAATTAGAGTCTAAGAAGAAGCATAGCTATTTTTATACTCAAATCTTTTTAATGTTTACAACATTAAAAAGATTAATCTGTTAAATTATTCAGTTTGGATTTTGGTAGTTATTTACAAACAGATCTTCAAACCCTTTCCAAGTACCTACCCTAGTTTTACCAGAATAATCATTTCAATGCTTCTTGTAGACGTCAGCTCAAATAACTAAGATATTCCACTAGAGTACTAAATAATGACGTACAATAGGATGCTTTCAGCTAAGTGACGCGACTTGGTGACGTATAATGCAGACGTCTGTGGCTCTCGGCTATAAAAGCTGAATTTTTAAGATGATCCCGCCTTTGAATCTTTGTGGGTGTATTTTACTGTACGTTCCAGCCATTGACACAAAATAATCTAGATACATAATCAGTAACGAAGGAACGTCTTGACCAAATGAGACGACGTCGGTGAAGTTATGCAGTGGTCTTCCTACTACGCAATGGTTCCGGGGTAAATTTTCCGGTCAGGTAAATTTAGAGGCTGGAAGAAGTGGGGGTTAGAGTCGTTCTTTAGAAGGCACGTTGGTCCCGGCTTCTGTTGCAAAATGACATCATAAAGACAAGTTACGTCACGCCTGTAATAGGCGGCAATGAACCACAGGGAAAAAGACTGAACGTGCTCTTTCGGCATTTGGATACTCTTTTAAATAGTTGCATTCGTCTTTTAAGTCATTTTTGTGAGGTTGATTTTGCATTATGCTACACATTTATACGTTATGTTCAAACTTGTACTTTCATCATAAAATTTTTTTGGGACTGCGAATAAGTTTTTATATTTTACTGCTGTAGTATTTTACTGACTGTAATACAACAGCAGTAGCGTTAAATCCGACAAACAAGAATCGTAGGAACCAGGTATCTATGTAAGATAATCGGTCTTTTGAAACATCTCACAAAAGAGCCGTCGCAAAAACAAGCTCCTATTTTATAGAGGCATCGATGTAAAGTTGTCGATATAACAGTTTTCACAGAAAAGTGTTCTGTCCCCTAATTCGCGTAACCAAATCGTATCACAATCGTAATTGAACGACAGGATTTTGACAGTTCTAGTATGGGCTAAATGTCAAAATCGTCCAATTCAATCACGATCGAACTGCGATTCGGTTACGCGAATTAGGCCCCAGGAGACACGTAAGAGACCCGTTTAAAGGTAAGAATTGATCAACTGTGCTTCTATTGTATTGCAATTTTGTTGTATATTTCACTGTATTATTGGTAGCTTAGAAATAACATCTGATTCGTGTAACGTTAGATCAAAGATAAGATAGTCAATAATGTAATCGAATGGGTCTTAAACCGGCTCTTGATCAGTGTTTCTGATTTTGGTCATTTCCATAACAGAGTTACACGCAATCAGACTTAAGATAAACTTGCCATTCATATAAAATTGTATCAACTACCACAGTCTTAAATTAACTGTATTAACTTAAGTCCAATGTTATATAAATTTTAATGAAAAACTACTTACACCTTTAATAAACTGAAATGATAAAGACATAAATTAATTAAAAAGTCTTAGATTACAAGAAAATGACAATAGTTCGAGTTTCTTGCACTGCACCTTCTCGGTACTAGCCAACACTTGTTCTGAAGCAGTGGTAGGATAAAATATTGGGACATTCAAAAGCCTCCTAGGTTCTATTTGCAGAATTTAAGCTTTTTTATTGATTTTTCCAGCGGCAAAACAACTAAAGCGATTCCAAAAACTACAACATTTTCACTACCAAAGCCGTTCAATCAGGAACACTATAACTTTCCACTGAACAAAGACCAAGCATAATTTACCCCAAACAGTTGTGAAGTAAGTGAATCCCTGGAGTACTTGCTATACAGCAGAAATTGATGACCACCCACGTTAGCACGCTGCAGATTGATACGCAAAGCAAATGTTTGTTGATGAAAACCGGTCGGTGAATTCATGGCCTAGGCACGGTGTGATGATAAGGCAATGTTGGGTTGGCTTTAAATGAATATTGATCTTATTTTAAACGTCGTTAATCTTTTTTTAACAACAAATTGAACCGACAAAAATCGTTGAATAAGTCAGAATTTTTGAATCGATGTAAAGATGTAAACCAATAAAGAAAAATATTTCTAGTGTTCCACCTATGATTGATTGTATTTTATCTAGCTGTTGTCTGCTATTTTGATTTCTCAACTATCCCAAGGCATACCTATTTTTTTTTTGGGATCCCATACTACAATTTATTTCTTGGACAAATTATATCAAAGTCCGTTTTACTGATTACCGTTGAGTAACAAAGATCCATCTCAACTTTTTCATTCATGATATGAGTACGACTAGATTATCTTTACGATATTAATCACCGTTGAAATGATTAAATATGTTTATGCAATACTAAAATTACGATTAAAAATGTCGAGTCGTTTTAGAGGACGTCCACAAACATTGCGACTAGAGATTTTTATGTTTTACAAAAAAAACATAAATATTATTTAAAATTGCCAAAGCATTTCTATCTCTCTCACTCTGTTAATAGGTGAGTGCAACAATGATAATATATCAGGGTGGCGTGAAACAAAATGTATTGCCTACTGCCCACGTCCGAAACCCAGGAATCAACCATTTACCTAATTGATGGCGCCCACTTGTCTTTACAATCGGTTTAGCCAATTTCAACACTATTATTTAAACGTCTGAGTTGATATTTATTTGGTCAGTAAGTTAGAAGTGATGAAAGGCTTATGAATATTTATGGTCATAAATATTTCTGTAAAAATAACTGTTATACCTAAGAAATTATAGTTTTTTTTTCCATTTGGACGGACTGATGTGAGCTGGTGATAATTTATGCAATTATAAAGTAATGTTTGAAATGCAGATATGCGTATTATGGCAGAAAATAGAACAATAGTATTTATTAATATACCTATGCTGAAATTGGCTTGTTTTTTTGTCAAACTAAAAACCTTCTCTTTCTACAACGCTTAAAAGAAACACAAGGCAGAAATAAATGAAATTATAGACTTTAAGAAAGGTTAGGTAATATACAATATTTAATAGCTATTTTAATGGCTTACTACTTTTCTAAGATGAAATTTTAACTTTTTCTTCCGTAGAGTCGGATGAAAAAAGATTTGAAATATAATGTAAAAGCAGCAATTATTAAAAATAATACATTTTATGTAAATATCATACATCCAAATGGCTACAAGTAGAGTTTTACATAACCATCATAAATTGAGCTTGCACTAGAAGGACTGCTTATGGAATGGAAGTCCACCTTTGTAACTTAAGACCAATCCTTGAACGTTTCCTAAGGAAATAACGTTGAAAATAAATTACGAACGACAGGGAATTAATGAGCGAAATAAACTTAAGGTAAAGTGGGACAGAGAGGTCCTTGACATTAATCAATATCTGCCGTGTTATGTACTAAATAATTTGTATATTGTTGGAAAATATTGGAGATGTTTACGGCAAGGTACGATAGTTGTTATTACAGAAATTGGTTTGTCGTATTATTGTACGGTGCTAACAAAAGCGTTGACTTATAAATTCGAGATAGTTTTGCAAATGGTGCGTAATATACAAGAAGTATATTCTTAAAAAAATTTTTTTGAAGCCCTTTCAAAATGAAATTTCAATAGACCCAACTTTGAGCTTTTTATTCTATTTGACAGTGACAAAAAGTTGTTTTGGCCCTTTTTCAGAAATCTTGTTTTTATGCTATAATTCATAATTAAACTACAAATTCTTGTAAATGTACAGCTTTAGTCATCCAAACTTTATATAATAGTAAAAATATCCAAACACCAGCGCCGAACCAAAATTGTCCCAGCTGGCCATCTATTTTACAAATATATAATAAAAAACAAGAGTTCTAAATTTAAATTATGAAGCAAATTCAAAATTTTCAAACAAATTTAAAAGAGATGATTTTTTTTCTTTTCGTTACCTACTTAAAAAAGATCCCAAACTGGACGATCTCCTTTCTGAACCAACAGTATGGAATGAACGTAAATCCTCTGTCATTAGTCCCGTCTGAGAGCTAACACAAACCTTAGTCAGTTTCGTTTTTGAATACGAATTTGGAACAAAGACATCAAACGGCCGCTGTTTGCGATACTCTTGACATCTTGTTATTTACACGCACTTTGATTTGTTTTTTTTTTGTTATAACAGAAATAAACCTATTTTGATGTAGTATTATTTACAATGTTACAAAATTGAAATCTTTAGTTAACGCAGAACTATAGGTATCTATCTACGGCGGACTATCACCGGAGGATTGGTGTTTGAGTATTAAATTTACAACAGTCAAAAAATAGGAGGTTTGGACTTGGCTCATATCTTACTAATATTTTTACTTACGCCAAAAACTCTGAACAGGTTTAGATGGAATTTGCCAGGGCAGGTAGTATTTCATCTGGAATAGCATAGGATGTTTGGAATCCCCAAACAAATTACGGGTCTCGTGAGATCACTATGATGGTTTTTCATTGTTAAAGAAACCGTAATTATTTTTGTGCAATCGTCGTATAAGGTTCAAAAATAGCATGATCAACGTTTTTATCCTTAAAAACGATCGGTTGTATAATATATCATTTTGATTTAAACTTCCATGGTCACTATCACTAGAGTTGATTGAGAGAACAGTTCTCCCGTGATCATGGCGCTTGCAACAGTGCCGAAATATCGAAAACTCATAAAAACTAAGGTACATGGTATAAACCCCGTATCAAATTCAAATTCATATTCATTTAATCACTTCATAACACCACAGCAGACAATATATAGGCACAGAAAAATGGTTAATGGTGATGCTATGACCTCGATGCGTGAATTACATTACAAATTATTTTTTTATTAAATTAGATTGATTGAATTACGGAAATATTAATAAATACGATTTAAAAAATGAATTCTTTAAGCTAAGTCAAAATCATTTTACATGCAAGTCAATTTAAAGTTTCAAATAAATGGTTCAAAAATAATAAAAAAGTCAACATAATTAATTAATTCGGATTTGAAAGTAAAAAACATTACCTTATTCTGATAAATATCAATTAACTCTAATATAAGAATATTTTTTTATAAAAGGTTTTTAGCGTGAATAAAATCGCGGTAACAGCTAGTTAAATTACCTATATATACGCACTTTGATCTGCATAACTAGTAAAATATGGTTTATGTAGCATGAAACAAACAAGCCAAAGTCCTGAATTTGCTAGCTCTGTAACAGGAATTTAACTGTAACTCCATCGTTTTGTAAATAGGTAAGATGTTAGTTAGAATTTATCGTGATAAAAACATTTACCATATTATTTGGATAAAAAAGTTTAATATAGGTTAGTTTCTTTCTACCTTTTATTCCTACTAAATAAATATTTGTTCGGTGAACAAAACTGTGAATAAGAACATTATTAAGATTCTAGTTACCCTTCTTTAAGGTTTTCTATCGACCCAGAAAATTGCTACAAGTAAAACAAAGATGGAGTAACGCAATAAAATCCAAAATATGTATGGGGTAGCGTGCGCAAATAATAAACTCTACCAAATCGAGTGGCTTGAGTTATGTGGAAAGTTGCCCGATACAGTACGCCGTGTTTGGAAACACGGAGGTAGGGAGAACAGATGTGGCAGACCTTTTTAATTTTCCAGTTACACTGAATTTGATTATTAAGAACTATATTTTGCTTTCCCTCCGATTGAAATCTACTATAGTATTAAAACCATTACTAATTTAAGCATGTATTTACAGCACACCATTGTTATACAGACAACGGCAGGTCAACCTACCCAATAAGTTAAAGGTCATTGAATTGATTTTCAACTTTAAGTCCAACAAGTAGAGATCAATATCAATTGAGAAAATTTGACGTTGTGCGGTAGGTTGACGTGCTGTTGTCTTTACGTTTGAAGTTGGAAGTCACCTTTTATAGCAGCGTCAAATACAGTCTGTGTAATAATGTATCAATGTGATGCATGTAATGTACAATGTCCTTTTTCCAATCTTTTTAGCATAGCTTTATTGAGTCAGCTCAAAAGCAAGTTGATTTGGAACATCTTTAAGCACGCTTGGTATATTTGGTATTATCAATTTTATTGTCATCATTATCTCAGTCCAACGTCGACCACTGCTGGAAATGGGCACCCTTTAAGAGTTTGCAGGTCTACAGCCCCAGCCTCTGTTAATTTCTCTATAGGTCTTTGTTACAACATATCAAACTAACTTTATAAGTAACAAATATAATTAAATATTTATCAATAAATTAATCGAAAAAAGGTATAACACCACTTGCCATTTCCAGTTTCCCTAATTCACCTTAAGGGGTACATTCTCAGCCATAAATAATAAGTGAGAGACCGGAGGCGCCGCGGATCCATACAAAAAGTAACAAACAGATCTCTTAAATAAAGAATACACGCGTATGTTCACATCTGTCGGACGTACGTTGTACAGTCGCTCGGACGAGTGTTTGACAAATACTACGGATAACGCTTCTAACGCTTCTAACTAGCTTTGTGAGTTGTAACAGTGTTTTTAGGGGAGATACGAGTATCAAATAACAGTGAATATTGGCATAGGAGAACACTTGTTAGCTGTAGTTACGAGATTACTCTTGCATCTATTTACTAAATGACCTTCCCATCTTCCTTATATTTTTATAAATAAAATTTATTTTCTCATTTATTTGACCTCAAAGGAGGCCTACGTCCAGCAGTGGACGGGCAATGGCTGTTGATATTTCAATAGCGCAGTAAAATGTAGATTCTTAAAACATATTATTTTGTTTTTAGGGCTACTTTTCTATGTATTCGACTTTAATTTCTTGTGTAACGTTTATATCAGACAACCATTTGGATCAGCGGTAGTTAACGCTGCTTCTGAGCCATGGGTCGCGGGTTCGATCCCCGCACAGTACAAATATTTGTGTGCATGAACATGTCTGTTTGTACTGGTCTGGGTGTTTTCTATGTATTATAAGTATGTATTTACAAAAAAAAAGTATATAAGTAAGTTTATCGGTTGTCTAGTACCCCATACGACAGGGTACTTAATAATACCTTAATTTGGGACTAGATGGCTCAGTGTGGCCCAGTGAGGCATGTCTTAAATATTTATTTATTTATTTATTCCTAAATCTATCTATCGTGTTAGGGAAGGGATAAGGGAAAACATAATATTTGTAAATGACCTTACTTTAATAGTATATCTTATATGCTTGTATGTTTTTTGTCAAATAAATATTTCTTTCTTTATTAAAATTTATATCTTTATATCAGCAGCAGAGCACGGAGTCAAAAGGTTCGTAACAATATTTATTAAACTTTAGGAATTTCGTCATTTTTTAGTTTTCATCTATGTTCCTCGTTGATAACTCAGTGGTCAGAGCAAACTGTTGGAAAGTGAAAACAACACGGTTGATTTCCATCTGAGCCGAGAGTAAGAGCCAACATAACTGAAAAAGTATTTCCTACCCGACTGTAAAATGGTGTAAATCGACCTCATTGTAACTAATTATACATTTCGTCTGCACATTCTTCCAAATCTCAAACCTTTGTTAATAACTTAGAGTTCAAAATGCTTTATCAGAGCTTTTAAGCACTTTCTCTGTTTACGTGAAACACAAATCAAAACAGCAATTAAAGTGCATTTTACACGTTCTATTTAGGATTTGTTTCCTCCAATAAACGTTTGGAGAGTCGTTAAGAACTGAATTCTGGGGCAGAACACTTTTAAATCCTTTCTATGGTCTTATTTTTGGAATGAACGACACTCGCTTTCCTTTTCAAACTTAGTTATAAACAATGGAATCGAGGTATTAACAGGTTTTCGTAAACAACGGAAACTTTCTTGTAATTACGTAAGAAGATTATGAAATTTCGTTTTGCTGTGGCTACATTAACAGCTGTAGTTTTTCGTCTTTATAAAAGTTGTCCCGTCAGGTTTTAGTGTTCTTAGATACAAATGTTGACAAAATTTAGACTTTTTCTACTACTTTTATTTGCAAGAAAGAGTAAATAAATAAATAATACAACATCTCTTGCCATTGATAGTCTGTTTTGAGCTTTTCAAAGCTTATTACCTCTTACAGGTTTTTTAATACGATTTCCTTACCGTGCGCAAGCGTGCCTTCTGAAGCCCGATTAAACTTATAAAATATCTTTAAGAAAATTGACACTACTGCTTATCGAACCGAGAGTCAGAGATAAAAAATAAGAACTACAAATACATACAGTCATTAGAAAAAGGTCACTTCGATCTGTCCTAGTCTAAATTTCATGTTTTTTTAATATTTTAAGACATGCCGCACTGGTCCACACTGAGCCATCTATCATCATCTTGGCGTATGAGGTACTAGACAACCGATAAACTTATTTATAAACTTTTTTTTGTAAATATATTATTATTATACATAGAACAACACCCAGACCAGTACAAACAGACATGTTCATGCACACAAATATTTGTACTGTGCGGGAATCGAACTCGCGACCCATGGCTCAGAAACAGCGTTTACTACCACTGTTCAAAATGGTCGTCAAACTTCGTTCGCAAATACAATTTTTCCTATGCTATATTCTGACTCGTGAACTACTACTATGCAAAAATGTCGATCGAACATAGTGATCCCACTGGAAACATACATAATTCCGGGATTTCAAGTAGCATAATATTCTATTCCTGATCATATACTATCTCATTACCAAACTGCACTCATATCTGTTTAGCCGTTTTAGTTTGAGTAACGAACATCCATCCAAATACACATTTATGAAATATAGATTTAGCTGAATTTATGAAAACAGTTCGATTGTCAGTCTACTGATGTTCTGAATAAATCTATACTAATATTATAAAGCTGAAGAGTTTGTTTGTTTGTTTGTTTGAACGCGCTAATCTCAGGAAGTACTGGTTAGAATGGAAAAAATATTTTTGTGTTGGATAGTCCATTAACGAGGATAACATCACGCTGCCACCAAATAGAAGCGAAGCATCAGTAAAAAATGTTGCAAAAACGGGGGAAATTATTCATATTAATTGCGGTCATGATAACAGAAATTGACGCGGACGAAGTCTCGGGCAACATCTAGTAAAAAGTAAACACAATAAGGCTGATTCCTTAGAAAAGGACACGCACATACAGACACGTACGATTTCTAATTTTAACCGAAAATTCAAATTTAGGTGGAATGAAGACAAATTTGAAGCCATACATGAGTTCAGACAAGGGAACCAAAATAAATATATCCGTCACGATGTCATTTCAAAACAAGGAGTAAAAGCATAGAAGCTTATATCTTGCTGTGATGATTTTAAATAACAATAAATGTGCTAGGTTGATAGTCAATTCTCTTTAAAAAACAAGATCATACGATTCTTATTAAAAAATTGTTGCATTTGATGTTGTCGTTGTTTATCCTTCTTTTATCTTAGGTTACATGTATGCTTTTTAGTTTTCTACTATCATTCAAAATTTATTTGATTTTCAATTATTTAGTTAAGAAAGTTAGATAACATATTTAAATATAGTCTAATATTTAAATATGTTATCTAACTTTCTTTTTGATATTATTACACAATTTTGAATTTTCTATCCCATACCAACTTCAGAAACATTCATCATTGTATAGAAATAAATAAAATCAAGGCAGCACAACGATTTTTACCAAGCGATACCTTTATTCTACGTTTTTTCCGTTCGTATGATGAAAAAGAGACATTTTTATAAATCCCCCTCGTAGTAGCCAAATTTAGTTTGACGTTTCGCATTTGTCGGTGTTTATCAACGGTTGTTTTTAGATTATCATTAAATTTGTGACTTGTTTTTGTTCTTTACCTATTAAGAAAATTGCTGTATGTGTACATGACAGTGTCATATTGGATAGTCTTAATTTCTTGAAAGTTTATTAAGACCCGAGTTCATCAATATTTAAACAGACGGTAAACATAGATTGACGATTAATTTGACACAATTCCCATACAAAATACAGTCAAATAATATTTTAAACGCTGTTGAAATGTTACCGTCTGTTGGTGAACTCTACTCATAGATTGTTAATTTTTTAGATAATAATACTAAGTTTATAATTATTAAAATAACCATGAAAGATGTATTTATTGTTTTAAACAATATTTAAAAAGACTCAATAAAAGGTAAAAATAATATCAGAAATCTATTTTTAAATAAAATAAAGAAAAACGAAAAATAGGTTTAGGCTGTTTATGAATAAAAACATATTTAAAAAAAAACGTTTGGGTGATGACGACTCTATGCCTGCACTAAATTCGCAACCAACACTATTCAAAGCTAGCCACATAACTTTTTACACCAAAAGCTATCGCAAACAAAACCGTCGAATCGAAAAAACAAAACAATAAATACGGTCCGAAACGATTCCAGCTACCCAATAGGCAGCTCTATTAAGAAGTTTTATCATTCAAAAGGCATTCGAAAGCGACAGTTAATTTCTTGTGACATAAATTAAAACGGAACGAGAGGGGAGGACTCACCCTCCGTGGAAAAAAATAACAAACATATCTTTGGAAGTAAGAAAACAAACAACATACGTTAACATCTGTCGTGGCACGAGCGGTACATTCGCGAGGTAAAGCGCTTCGGAAATTCTTTTTTTCGGTTCACGTGGCTCGGTGATCGCTGATTTGGATTGACGTTACGCGATTTCCGTGTTGTTTCTGTATTTTGAATGTTTATTCTTCTTGTTCTGTGCGAGATTTAAAAATGGAAACATAGGTACCATTTTATGTTTGTTAAATATCATAACTCTTTTCTTAAGGTTTTTTAACGTGTCTGCCAAAATAACAGAAAAATGTAATTACAAAAGTCAAAATTAGAGAATACATAAAATTATAAAATTAAGCTATTGCATAGCTTCTATCGCGGGCCTTGAGCGTGGAGACCGAATCCAGAAATTCGGAACGAAAATAACCAAACACCCCACTTCGACCGGCACAGCGGTGATACTTTTTAGTTTTATAATTGCAAAGTTGATAAAAAATGCTATGCAATAGCTTTACCGCGGCAGTCTCCGAGTGCCAAACGTCTTTTTTTATTTAAAATTAATTTTTAACGTGCGTCAAGTGGTATTTGAGTTCACGACTTTTTGTTAACTAGACGACCCAAGTGACTCCAGTGGTAAAACCAAGACATTGTTTAATTGTGTTTCGACGAATATCTTTAAATGGTTTGCGCTGTAAACTAGCGTGATTTCAATAGATGTTTTGCATGTACTTCCAATATTTGAAAGCATTGTTTAGTTTTAATGTATCCTAATCTAAGTAAAACAGTAATACATAAAAAAGATGGCCGTTGCCACTTTACCAGTAAGAAATAAAATTCAAAATTTAACTGCAATGTCCTATTTAAACGACTCCTAATCAAATAAAATAGTATTGTAATGATTATGTTAAAGTACAACGAAGACAGAATCGCAACGTATAAAAAACACACTCGACTGTTTTCATAACATCTTTTCATCAATGGAATTTCGTTCAAAAAGAAATTATCTCGTTAATTTAACAGTAAGCTGCACTCTTACTCTTATAATAGTTGCTGCCTGAATAATTTGTTGCCAAAGTTTTCTTTTAATCTTTTTACAATAATTATTAAACTTACCACAACTACTTTGCATCCACACAAAGGTATGTATTAAGGTTAAGTTATAAAGTTTTAAATATCTCATTAATTTCATCATAATAATCTTGATGGAAAAGCTAAAAAGATATTAACTTCAAAATTAACCCGTAATAATTACCTATATCTTCTAATTTATGTGTTCAAGACATATAAAACTACCTCTAAAATATTACTATAACCAGTTGAATGTTGACAGGGTCAATCATTAGGAAGAATCTCTTTAGAGTACTTATAGGGTTATTTAACCGATGTACCGTTGACTAAATCTGGGTAAGAAAGAGAAATCTATATTTTTTAACAAAAAGGTAAGCAAAGTATTACATAGATACTACTTTTATTGTGTTGATAAAAAACATGATTTTTTAATAGGTAGATTTTATTTTATGTATGTATACCTTATATTATCTTTACCTAAAGTAACTCCAATTTCAACAGCGTGAACATATCCCTAACAAAAAAATAATTTAACCAATAATTATTTTATAATTAAATAGGCATTCCTTCTTTTTATTTTTGTGTCGATCGTCCTTAAAGGAAATCAAATAACTATAGTAAACAAGTTGACTATCCCAGCATCCGATTCAAATCGATATGTATGTCCTGCGCGAAAAAGTATTACGCAATGTTAATTCGTTAGACAGATAGATAGATAGATATTCTTTATTGCACATCATACAAAAATAATGTTTAACTTAGAAAATACATTAAGGACTGTACAATTCAGGCGGTCTTATCACTGTAAGAGATCTCTTCCAGGCAACCTTCAGGTAGAGAATATTGGAAAATAGATAGAGTGGGGAAGGTGGCAAAGAATTTCAGAAATGTGAACATTACAATACAAAAAATTCACATTAACACTAATAAATAAAAGTATAAATAAAAAAATAAAATAAAAAGAATAAAAATATATAATAATAATAATATTGATTCGTTCTAATGATATAAAAATATGGTTTATTTAGTGTGGCCAGCTAACATTACATTAAAGTGTTCATAGACTAGTATTTTGCTAAAAAAATATTGAAAATATGATCATGCAATCGATTCTTTATCGATCATTCTGTATTTTGTGAATATCTGTATATGTGTGTGGACAGCACGAAGCAAAAAAAAAAGTTAAATGTCAAACTGTCATTCACTTTGTATTTTTATACCGTGGGTGTTGTTTTTGTAAATTGTGTATCGAGGACTTCTTTTTCTCAGTACGGGCTCTGATATTTCTACTTCCCACGACTCTGACGTACTTTCAGATATTGAACTTACATGTTATTACTCGTAACATACCTCGCTAAAACGTTGACCGAGGCTCACCTTTGTTGTTGTAAGTAACCTTCTTTTAGCACATGTTAAAAGAACTGTTTTTATGGATTCTAATACAAAATAAAGTTTATATTATGTATCTTATTACTATAAACCGATAATACAACTACATCAAAAACTTTCAATCGCTTGTCCACCGCTAGGCCAAAGTCACTATGGTAAGTGAGCAATATCCTTTAAAACATGATATCCGTAGGTATTAAAACAGCATTGAAAGGCTGCAAAAACATAAAGATCATAAAAACAAAAAAAAAACACACCTTATTACTTTGATCATAATAAACATTTTTCTTTAGAAGTTTTCTGCTTGACTGTACGGATGTCTGAAATTCAATACGTCAGTGTTGATTGCAGTTAATTATAAATTCGTTCCTCTTACTGCCTATTCTAATTTTGCTTCTGATCTTTATTTCTAACCGTTTCAATTTCGACTTTAAACTCAGCACTTTAAGTTCCTTTTGCAACACCCCTCTTTGTGTAGTACAGTTCTTTAATCTGCTACGGTCCTAAATCAAATCGGAATCAGTATTTAAAGGCATCTCTTTGAAGGCATTACTTCCGCTGATGAGATAGCTTTGTCCGGCAGTTCTGTTCAACCGAAAAATTTGTCATTGGAAACTGTTCGGTTTGTCCAAATCATCATCTGATTAGTTTTGTACCGGCTTGTTGAGTTTGAAAGCCAATTGCTTGTAAAATGTTATTTAATCGAGGAAATCGGTAACTGAACAATTTCAGTTTCAAAGTTTCAAAGATTAAATCTTATTTATATAATAGGGGTTAAAGTATGAAATTGCCGATTATTTTCCCACTTTTTATTTTTATTATAGCTCTTAAGTATAGTCGTATTATTGCGTAATTCTTTTTGTATTGTATTAAAAACTAAATAAAGTAACTTTTGAATAAAAAAAAATGCAATACTAGTGCCTATTACTTCAAAGGAAGTCGTTGAAAAGACCCCTTACAATGTGTCAGCTGACCTTCTTGCTTCAATTAAGTATATTTGTATTATATACTTTGATTTTCAGAAATTTAAATACTATATGTGGCAATTCTGGTATATTTCATTGATCGTTATCATTATCAGAATATTTGCATCCATTCAGTACTGAACACAGTCCTCTCTGATAAGAGGAATTTGCTATAAGCGCCACGTTCAGCAGGAAAGCTGGCGAACGCAGTTTAGCCAAACCGAGGAGATAGTGATGCCTCGCTTTTTTATCTTTTAGTCAGATATCATATTATATACTACAATGCATTATCCCTACTAATATAAAAATGTTATAAAAATATTATAAACCTGCCTTTTAAAGTTGAAAAAAACTTCAAAAGACAGGTTTTTATACAGTTTTTTTAAATAGCTTAGTGATGATATTAAAAAACATTATGATAAGGCACGTAATCCCAGTGCGTGCACCGTACACACGCATTTAACCTCTTATAAATAAGACATACTTTAAAAACTATAAAATATTGACTGTTCCATCATTGTACATATTCTTCTTCTTCTTCTCGAGTCAATGGCAACCAATTAAACTCTCTGCGCCCAAAAAGTGGCCACATCAATGGCCCTCTGGTTGGCGTTGTAAAGGTCCTCTTGCGTGCAGGTGGCAGGAGAAGTAGGGCACGACATTAAGTGTGGCATAGACTGTAAGGCGCCACACTCGCACGTGTCGTCCTCAGTGAAGCCCCACTTTTTCCTGAGTTCATTGCACCTGCCTACACCTGAACGAAGTCTGTTTAACGCCTTCCAAATGGGCCAGGGAAGATTGTGACCAGGCGGCAGCGAATTTATCTGACCACAGCTGTTCTCTGGCCTTAGGTGGGTCCACGCTAAGTGGCTCGGTGTTATGCATAAAGCTGCGGCGACTCTTAAGACGTGGGGGTGAAGGTATATGTCCATACAACGGGTGCCTGCTATCTTTTTCTTGCTTGAGCCTTTCAATGGAGCATGCAACCCGGCGCCGAACACACGGGGGAGCTATTCCAGCTAGGGAGTAGAGTACATTTAAAGGCGTAGGTTTTAGCGTTCCCGTTATCACCCTGCAGGTTTCATTGAGGGCGACATCCACAACCTTCGCGTGTGCTGAGCGCGCCCAAACAGGGCAAGCGTATTCGCCGGCCGAGTAGCACAGCGCCAGGCCGCTAGTGCGAAGGACATCAGGAGCTGCACCCCAACGTGTAGTTGTCAGACGCCTGATGATGTTGTTCCGTGCGCTGACTTTATTCCTCACTTTTTGGCAGTTAACCTTATAGGTCAAAGATCTATCTAATACAACCCCTAGGTATTTTGGGTTGTCATTATGGGCAATTTCTACCCCGCGCCAGGTAATGCGTAGATGTTGTGCAGTGTCTCGGTTTCGCAGGTGAAATGCACAGGACTCCGTCTTTGCTGGATTAGGTCTCAAGGAGTTGGAATCATAGTAGATGTGGATCTGTTCAAGGGCTGCAGTAAGGTGCTTTTCAATTTCCGGAAATGATTTAGCTTGGCAGGTCAAAGCAAGGTCGTCGGCGTAAAGAAATCGTGAAGTGTTCGGGTATGTAGGTTGGTCATCTGTATATATATTAAATAAAATGGGTGCCAGTACACTTCCCTGAGGCAAGCCATTTTTTTGGATGCACCATCTACTTTTTTCATGATTGAGGAGGACTTGATAGCGACGGTTTTGCAGTAATTCAGCAAGCAGTGTGACAAATTTGCGATCTTTTGTATAGGCAGCTACTTTTGTTAGAAGGCGCCTTATATTCACGGTATCGTATGCTGCGCTCAGATCCACAAATACGACGCCAGTCACCAGCCCTTGCTCGTATCCATCCTCAATATGTTCAGTCAGGTTAAGTACTTGGCTGCAACATGACTTTCCTGGGCGAAAGCCAGCCTGGTCCGGAATTAGTTGTGGGTCAATAGATTTAGTCAGCCGGTTTAAGATCATTCGTTCCAGGAGTTTGTTCGTGTGACATAGCAGGGAAATAGGACGATAGTTTTTAGGTTCTTCTGCAGGTTTTCCAGGTTTAAGGAGGGCTACAACTTTGGACTTCCTCCAAATTTTTGGGATTTTAGCTGTATCCATGCACGTGTTGTATAGTTGTAGGAGCCATGAGACCGCTACAGGGCCCAGATGTTTGAGTTGCTCAACTGTGATGTCGTCGATTCCAGCAGCTTTTCCATTTTTCAGAGCACCTACTGCTTTTTTGATGTCGGTGATAGTGAAAGCCTGGCTTATGGGACATTCATTGTTGGTCAACTCTGAGTTCTCGTTACGTAACCTGGGTAACCGATTAGGTGGTTTTCCGTTGAGGAGTAGTTGGTGGGCGACTTGGTTTGCTGTAACTGGGCCAGGATGGGTGGCATCAGGAGGGTCGCTTGTGAGTTTTTTAAGCGTCCACCAAGCTTTTTTCGAATTATGCGTCAGATCTATGTTTTCCACCAACGTAATCCACTTGTTTCGACGGCACTCAGCAAGCATTTCCATAAGCTCCTCGCCGACTGCGATTGTCTCCTCTGAGAAAGCATCTTTTGTATAGAGGGCTTCGTACTCTACCAGTCTTGCTGCAGCGTTCTTTGTCAATCCCGGGACATAGCTGGTGCGACAACCGCGGGGAATGCACTGACGGGAAACCCGCCGAATAACCCTTACGAACTCTTCATAGTTATCTGGTGACGAAGTGATTTCGAGCAGTTTTTCGTCGATTTTCTTTGTGTATTGTTTCCAGTTTGCTTTCGAGAAATTGAATCGGCGTCTAAATGGAACAGAAATTGGTTTGACTAAAGCTTGCACTGAGCACATAACTGGTCTGTGTTGGGTTCTAGGTATCGGCGAGCAGACGCGCTTGAATGAGTTAGGGCTATTGTACATATTTGAAATATGTAAGTTGGTAAGGCAAAATATGTCATTGTTTGTTATGTCTGATGAAAATTACGCAGGTTCCATGGCATTGAGGAAAAGAAATAAGCTTGTATTGCCAAAAAGTAAATTAGCCTTACATGGGTCGGGACCCTACTCTATGGCAATAAGGTTATATAATGCTCTGCCAAAGCATATAAGAGACATCGAAATATATAGTAAATTTATGACATCTTTAAACGATTTTCTGTGTTCAAACTGTTTTTATGCATTAAATGGATACTATAAGAAACTGCAATAAATACAATAATATGATTGAAATATAAATAAGTTAATGCATGTATATTAAAATGAGTATAAGTATAATAAAATGATAATGTAACTAGATTTAAACTTAATAATTTTACGTAGCCCTAAGTATAATTAAATTGAATTTAAAATTATATAATATTTTGCTATACCCTTGCAGGGTGCATGTGACTTACACACATACAATTATAAATTAATAGCTTGTTATTCATACACATGTGATGCAAATAAATGTTTGAATTTGAATTTGAATTTGATTCATAGAAAGATCAAATACATATCATAAAAACTTTAGGCTCATATCGACAAATTTAAAAGTAGTCATATCGACGAAAACAGTATTATTATATTATAAATCTAATTTTTAATCAAATAGCTTACTTAAGAAGCGTTTTTGATCCCTTTAATAATTTTCCACAGTATTTATTTTGATGAATTATTTATTCTCGCCACGAACCCGGCTCTTCCTATAATGAGCATAAATAGTTAATTTATGGTTAAATATGAAACTTGCCTCAACTTGCCTTTAATAATTCAAACATTGATTCATTAAAATTCCGTTTGGCGAAATAAGACGATTAAGTAATTTGCTGCAAAATCTCTGATCTGTGATTCCGTTGAAGTGGTTGCGGCACGCCTAAATGCAAATAATATGCAATATCTATATCTATTCTAATATTATAAAGCTGAAGAGTTTGTTTGTTTGTTGTTTGTTTGTTTGTTTGAACGCGCTAATCTCAGGAAGTACTGATTCAAATTGAAAAATTATTTTTGTGTTGGATAGTCCATTTATTGAGGAAGGCTTAAGGCTATATAACATCACGCTGTGACCAATAGGAGCGAAGCATCAGTGAAAAATGTTGCAAAAATAATCGCGACCATAATTACAGAAATTGACGCTGACGAAGTCGCGGGCAACAGTTAGTGGGAAATAAACGCAATCAGTAAAATCAGTTTTATTTCTGCAAATAGGCCCCAGGAGGTGCTTTTACACGTCTCAATATTGAAACCTATTACTGCTTCAAGACAAGTCTGGACTAGTGCCGAGAAAGAGCAGCGCAAGAAACTCGGTCACTATTGTCAGTTTCTTTTTGAATAAATGTTTTAAAAGGTTTTAAGAAAGTAAGATACGACAATTTAATGCCATACGTTCCTATCATGTAAATAATTATTAATAAACACAGAATGTTTTACTGTCTGATGCTTCGATTGGGCCTCCTCCTGTAATAATATAGAGGTCCACGTTGCCTTGCAACGTCTGCACGGCAGGGACCGGAACCGCTTAGGGTTTTTAATAGGCTGGTTTTTAAAAACCCTATCTTAAAGGTAAGCTTATCAACGGGCTCACCCCGACGATATGATAAACCAAACAATACGATTAATCCAGGTAAACGCTTACCATTACTAAAAACCCCCTTAATAGGCTTACCCTATTAAGTGTTTTGGAATGCTGTTAGGCTATTTTAATTTCTTTGCGCAACCCATAATTTGTGGTAAGCGGTTAAACCTTATCAACAAGGTTACCGAACTAATAATCTAACACAATCAAAGGTAACCGCTATCACATGGGTAACCCTATCAAATGGGTAACCCTATCGCACGGATGACCCTCTAAAATGGGTAACCTCATCAATAGGCTTTCCTTTACAATAGGGTTACCCTTAAAAAGAGGTTTTCCGGTTCCTGCTCCACGGTCTGTAACGGTCTGTGGTGACGACTGAGTAATTGCGGCATACCACCTCTGGAAGAATAAAATAAAAGTGGACAACATCACATACATTGTTCTGATCCCAATGTGAGTCACTATTCAAAGTACTCGTATTAAGGAAATCAGAAGGTACCGCAAACACCCAGACCCGACTAATTGTAGAAAAACACTTGTTTCATGATTTTGTGGAAAACATTAGCCGAGTGGCGTGCACACCGGTTTTCAAGGTGCCGTCTGCTTCGAGTTCCGGGGTTCGATTCCCGAACGTCATGATGTAGAAAAAATGTGTTTGAGTGTTTTTTTACATTCTTTCGGTTTCTGATTTGCACAAAACGAGTGCTTTAAATTTATTCATCTTGGAATCAGAACATTGTATGTGATATTATTATCCACATCTAATTATTTTATTTATTTATATAATGTTAAATTAAATATTTAAGACATGCCTCACTGGGACACACAGAGCCATCTAGTCCCAAATTAAGCTACTATTAAGTACCCTATCGTATGGGGTACTAGACAACCGATAAACTTACTTATATACTTTTTTTTTAAATACATACTTATAATACATAGAAAACACCCAGACCAGTACAAACAGACATGTTCATGCACACAAATATTCGTACTGTGCGAGGATCGAACCCGCGACCCATGGCTCAGAAGCAGCGTTTACTACCGCTGATCCAAATGGTGGCCAATGTGTAGTTAAAAGCTAGCATATTTAGTTACAAACAAAATTCAGTACTTTTCAAAGAATAAGGCCAATAATAAAATAAAGTAACACTCTCATACTTTATTTGATATTTTCAACTTCATTGCAATTATAATATCAGTATATAAACTTGGAAAATTAAGTATGTCTCAGGTGGGACCCAAACCCACATCTCCCCGCAATCCGGGCGCGGCGCCCGGATTGCGAGATTTTCCAAGTTTATGTACTGATATCACACTCTCATATTGGCTATTTTCAGCATATAGATACTCAAGCCCCAATTCTCAGACACACAAGCGAAGCTATAACCCAATCTCAGACGCAATTATACGGAAGGTTACGAAGACTGCATAACTAAATTCAACGTAAACTGTGCCAAAACGCCCCCACCGCAGTGCCGATTAACTAAACAATGTTACTAAGTCAAGCCACAAATACTGGCTTTTGGTTTAAGGCGACCGAAATAGTCTATTACCGTTAATTTACTTTTAGTGATCATTTACAACCGTCAGGTCTTGGTAAGCATTTCATTTTTAAGCGCAAGGGCTTGAGGTTTCGTTCGGAAATAAATTTTTGGAGCCTCATTTAGAAGAGTTATGAAAGGAATAAACCAGTCTTTACTTTAATAAATACTACTTAATTAGTAACATAACATCAATAACAATTGTGGTAGCAGATTTTTTATATTATTGAAACTGTTCTCTAACAAAATAAATTGCTAGTATATATAATTTGAAAAAACAATTCCTTGATAAAAATTTCGAATGCCTGCCTCGAACCCAAAACTTTTCTATTTTGTGCTTGTGATTGGCTAATCCTATTTATTTACTACATGGGATACCCTACTGCAGAAGGTCAAATTTAGAATAGACCAACTATAAATTAGTATACCCAATCAAACCTTTGAAAAAATTAAGTGTAAAAATTACAGCTTTTAATCACCCACTGCAGGGTTTGCCCTGCCTCCATTGTTGAACCGCAGCAATGGTGGGTACATGCATAATCACTAAGCTTGCCAAATGCTGGTTGGCGAACAGAAACCTGAGCAAAGTTCAAAACTTCGAAGCAAGGACAGGCATAATCACCAATCTTGCCAAATTCTGTTTGGCGATCACAAACCTGAGTAATGTTCAAAACTTCGAAGCAATGGTATACAGGCATAATCACCAATCTTGCCAAATTCTGTTTGGCGATCACAAACCTGAGTAATGTTCAAAATTTTGTTCCCCGACCGGGGGTTCGAAGCCAGGACGTCGGGAACTTGGCCCGGTACTTACTAAAACAATTTAAACTGCCAACTAAAAAATGTAATGTGGAATAAATTATTTGAATTGGAATTTAAATTTTCTCCAAAAGTGAACTAATGTGAATTCATGATGACGATGATGAAATAAATAACATTTAACTAAAGTCCCTTAAAAAATTAATGTAAAACTATGAAATTCACAAATGGAATTAATTACATCCGTAAAGGCTTTAGATCCCTGAATCAATATTATTATAGATGAACCTGCAGGTACCCTGCATAAATATTTAGATTTAATTTTAAAAGGATTATCTCACAAAGGAAATTCTGAATAATTAATTCAAATATTTCATTCTGAATGCGTTATGGGTTAAGCCGAGTAGACCTTTCAATCCTTAAAGCATTTATAATAAATACATTTTTCACCCGCGGCTATGCCCGCGTGAACTCCACGTCATATCCCGCGGTCGGAAACCTGTGCGGCTTAATACATTCGTGTCTGTGAAACCATGGAAATACACATTACAACATTTCAACGCTATCGGTCAAACCGTTTAGTAGTTGACATGCCGACAGCAGCGCCACCTACCGGGGCCTGCGGTAAAAAGTAGCCTATGTTCATCAAGGATAATGTTGACTTCTAATGGTAAAAGAATGTTTTAAATCGGTCCAGTAGTTTCGGAGCCTATTCAATACAAACAAATAATCAAATCTTTCCTCTTTATAATATTAAGTATAGATGTAGATTAGCTTTGTGCCCACGTGAACTAATTATATCTCATGTGCTCAGCTGTAGGAAACAAACAATCTTATCTCAAGGTATAATCTATTTTTGTATCATGTTTCATTAAAAGCGGTTAAGTCGTTAAGGCGGCCAACAGACAAACGTAATACGAGTATTAGTAAAAACTAGTTATTATGCCGTTATTTCAGATAAAAAAAAAGTTCCCATTACAAACGTATGGTTTCTATAGGTACTTACACAGTTTTTTATGGAGTTGACTGAAGTTTAATGTTTTTTTTTGGTTCAAATAGTACATCAGTCCACTGCTGGACACAGACCTCACTAAAAGAAGGTTTTGCTATATTCGCCACGCTTGGCAGGCGGCAGTTTGGCCAATAGTAAATACATTGCCTGTCTTTGTCATAGTACCAAGACAATACTGTCTTTCTCTGTCTTGTCTTTGCGAGAAGTAGGTACTCTTTTGTTAAAATGATTATGTTTACGGATTTAGTACGCGTTTCTTTTTGATTTAACCCAACGCTTCGACCACTTTACAGCGTTCATGGTCACGGGCAGACTAAAAGGTGTTAGATAGACAGAATATTCTTTATTGCACACCAAACAAGATAAATTATAAACGATGTTTACAAAAAGTTGTACAATTTAGGCGGCCTTATCGCTATGTGCGATTTATTCCAGACAACCTTTAGATCAGGACACAATATAAAAGTAAGGGGAAGGCGGAACAGATAACTTTGTAAAGACAAATTTGCTTACAAACACCAAAAACAAATAATACACAAAATTTAGCATAAATATACAAATACATTTGATTGATCATATGTGTTTTGAAGGTATATCTTCAAAACACATATGATAAAATCTATAAGTACATAGAAACAATATAAATAAATATATATAAATACATCTATATCAAATACTTGATATGTGAAAGAATAAAATGTGACAATGATGAGTAATTAACTTACTCAGATACTAATCAAAGCGAAAGAAAATGCGCATTTAGTCGTTTTTTAAAAATCGCCTATGATTCTGATTGCCTGACAGTCAGAGGTAGGGAGTTCCATAAGCGGATGGACTGTACAGTAAATGATTGTGAATAATAGCTAGTTGAATGGGGTGGAAATTTGAGAAGTAATTTTTTGGACGACCGCATATCACAATCCTGAGAAGGCTGCAGAAATACAAAACGTTCTTTTAAATAGGGAGGTGATTTAGGACTAAATAAAATTGAAAATAGTACGGAAAGAATATGCATGTCCCGCCTAAGTCGTATAGGAAGCCATTAAAGTTGATCCCGGTATTTAGTGACTAGGTCGTACTTCCGCAGACCAAACACTATACGAATGCAGAAGTTTTGAAGGCGTTCGAGCTTGTCGAGAAGACCTTCGTTTAGGTCTAGATAGGAGCAATCTGCATAATCTAAGATGGGAAATAGTAAAGCCTGGACTAGAGCAATTTTAGTGGGTACTGGTAAGAAATTTCAAAGTCTACTGAGTGACGTCGCCGCTGCGAATATTTTTCGGCTTACTTCCGCAATTTTTGTTACCCAAGTCAGAGTGCTATCAAATATGGATTCCAACGTTTTTAACAGTTTTGCTAAACGGAATTTGGACGTCATCAAAAGTCTATGTTGCAAGGCTAACCAGTCCATCCTAGCAATTTGCCTTGAATCTCCCACAACAATTACTTGCGTTTTAGTAGGGTTCACCTTAAGACCAAAGGATTTGTTCCATTGTAGTATACTCTGAAGGTCATTGTTAACTCTTCATGGCGCCCTTTAAAATATATCTGGAGATCGTCTGCATATAAATGATAAGAACATTTTAAATTTTGAGTAATCGAATTGATGAAAATTGTAAAGAGGAGAGACAGTACGCCACCTTGAGGGACGCCGGCACTGATGTCACACCATGCAGAGAAGGAGTCCTCTGAACCAATGCGCTGCCGGCGTCCATGCAAGTAACTATGAAACCAGTCAAGCACCGTTGTAGATATGTTAAGAGAACGAAGCAACGCTTGTAAATATCGAAATCAACCGTGTTGAAAGCGTTGCTAAAATCAAGCAGCGTCAGTATGGTGAGTTCTTGATTATCCATGCCAAAACGGATATCATCCGTTACCTATTAACGCAGTATTTGTGCTGTGGCCAGGACGAAAACCAGATTGGAAAGGATTTAGGAGATGGTTTGTGGTCAGGAAATGAGTGAGTTGCTGATGGACAACGCGCTCCATTACTTTAGAGAGGAAGGGAATGATTGAAATAGGCCGAAAATCAGAGTATGAGGATGGGTTTGCTTTTTTCGGGAGGGGAATTAATTGAACATCTTTCCACAGTGTGGGGAAGACCCCTGAGGAAAGGGAATGATTAAGGATGTGGCAAATTATTGGAGTCAGGATATCTAGCAGTGGAAGCACCATTTTTCGACTAACACAATCGCTGCCCACTGCATTAGAGGCTATGGACATAATGTTTCTCTTAACATCACAATCGGATACCTGCTTAAAGCTAAAAGATGAATAGTCAGGAGTTGGGAGCGAGGAAATTTGACAAATTGTATAAGTTTTTGTTACGTTATCGATAGCAACAGATGTAGAGAAGTGCTTATTTAAAAGATCTAAATTGAAATTGAAAAAAATGAGGTGTTATTCGTCTTAAAGAAGCTAATTTGAAAAAATGTTTAAATTTTGCTTTAATTTTTATCATATTTATGTTTCTTTTTACACAATATGAGCTAACTGTGTCCGGAGTTTTCGCAGTGTAGCCTTGGTGTACTCTTTTAGTCGCCTCTTACGACACCCATAGGATGACAAGTCGATCTTTTATGAGGCAGTTTCACACGACACAGGTACAAAGGACTGTGTGTCTAGTTTTTTTTTATACAGGATGAAATCTTAATCACTTTATTTGATATTTTTTTAGCAATTAAATTGCAATTATAATATCTTATTAGTAAATCAAAATCACCTTAATCCACAAGACAAAAATAAATGACGTATTTTTTTGGTACAAAAGTACAAAAATGTCAAGATAAAGCACCTAGAAAATGTCCTCCAAAATTTGAAAATTTTTGATACCGCATCCTCACAATACTTTTTACGCGATGCGCATCTCATTCATTCATAACGATACTATTCTTATGTTGTTTATTTTCCCTTCATACTTTCAATATTTTCGAATGAAAATTTTACCTACATTTTTTACTTCATAAATGGGCTCTAATTACGATACTTAACGCCTATAAAAATTTGGAAGGTGGTGAAAAAGTCATCCTGCTCATTTTACAGTTGGGTTCTTGCCCGCGGCTTTGCCCATGGGAACTACATAATATATATCGCGTGGGCGGAAACCTATGCCTGCCTTACTCAATCCTGGGTACAGCACCTGACTGGACTATTTTAATGGACACGTATGAAAACCACTATAAAATCCCAGAAAATATGTGTGTTTCATTATCCAGAGACCGGACATTCTTTTCTTTTCTTTTTTCTAGAGCTACAAAACGGATTATACTTGTAGAGCTTACCGTGCCGTGGGAAACTAACATACCTAAAGACCACGCAATGAAAGAAAACAAATATTATGATCTCCTAAATGAATTACCGAAAAACGGTTATATAGTTAGTCTACATGCTGTAGAAGTAGGAGCGAGATGTATACCAGCAAAGTCTCTCTACAACCTGTTGAAAGACCTTGGCTTGGCCAGAACTGCAGTAAGTTCTATACTAGAGCGAGTGTCTAAAGCTGCATTAGCAGGTTCGTACCAGATTTGGCTGGGCTGGGAGAGAAACACAAGTAGTGAAGGTGAGTGTTGATGTACGTCGGAAAGGGGCCCCTTAAACCTACACCCGTGTCACAAGTCCCGGGAGCTACTCGGAGTTTCTTTTTCTGCCACACGATGGACCCGGCACCCGCACGGTGAATCCATGGAACGCTAAGAAGTTTGTCTCTTGCCCGCGGCTTTGCCCACGTGAACTACACATTATATCGCGTGGGCGGAAACCTATGCCCAGCAGTAGGATAGAAAACAGCTTATGTCCTTTCTCAAGGTCAAATCTATCTCTGTTACAAGATTTCAATAAAAGCGGTTAAGTAGCTTTGGCGTAAAACCGTAACAGGCTGACCGATAGACAGATAGAGAGACAGACAGACAAACAGATAGGCAGAGTAACTTACACATTTTTGTTATATAATTTATATGATATTTAAGCAATTTGATTGCAATTATAATATCAGTATTCAAACTTGAAAAATTATGTCTCAGGCGGGACTTGAACCCGCATCTCTTCGCATGCGGGGGGCGCGCATTACCGTTCTGCTAAATGCAATCTAGGTAGTTAAATAGTAAAGCGCTGCGCCCGGCATGCGAGGAGATACGGGTTCAAGTCCCGCCTGATACATAATTTTTTAAGTTTAAATAATGACATTGTAATATCCCTATTAGTAAGTAAGGAGGATTGTATTCTGTTTTTTTATCGAAGTATTTTTTTTGTTTTAGCGTAAGTTTGACGAAATCGTCCAAAATGAACCCTTTCCTCGCAATTGAGATTGCTGAAACTGGATTAAGTCTGGACAAAGGCGGTGATTCGTCTAATCGGCTAATCTCGAGTTGGCAATTCTGGGTGTTGCGATTATTCTATTATATTACTTTTGTTATAAAAGTTTGCTATAGGACAGTAATTTTATGAAGAATTTATTACTGAATTGATGATGACTATTTCGATTCAATTCATTTATTTATTTCGACCAACTTGGATCAATTTGTTAGTGAAATACAAAGTGCACATTTTATTTATTCAAAACATACTATTTTTTCTGGAAAAAGACAAAAACCATTCACATAACTGAAACCGAATGAAATTATACCAACGGACATTTTGTGTGGGACCTAGGTGTTCAACGACTTACAATGCTAACTGTACTCCTCCCTTTGAATTCGTTACATAATCACCGTCATATTATATGTATCACTTTTTTTTTTATTTCATTATTATACATACCTGCATAATAGGTACATAATAGTCCCGCAAAACTATTTACACAAACTTATCATGGGGAATATTTTTTTTTTTTTTTATTTATTTATTTAATATTCGGAAGACCAACAGCTAATGCAACATAAAAACAATAACAGATAGGTATCAGAAAGCCAATAACAGGTCCTCGCAATTAACAATAGACTAGGCGAAAATACATTAAGCGTCAAACACATCGAGTTAAACAATGCTTACATATTATCGAGTGCCAACTTCGTTTTAAATACAACATTTACAGAATTTTAGTTTAAACAACAAATCATGGTTTGCAAAGTACCTTATTAATACTTACTTATGTGCCAAATCATCACTGAAGAACAGATTGGTTAATTTGCGCTTCACCTGACCACTATTGGAATTGAACAGATCAAAATCAATTGAACTGGAAATTTTATTAAATCTTAAAAATAATATAAAGCATACTTACATAAAGAAAGATTCGCAAAGGCCTCCATCTTTAAAATCAAGTTACAATAGCCATGATGGGTATAGGCATAATCATCACGCTTGACAAATGCGAACTGGTGATCACAAACCCGAGCATAGTACGAAAATTCGAAACTTTTGTTGCCCGACCTGGAAATCGAACCCCGAGATCATGGCCGGCCCGGTATTCAAACCGCTAGACCAACGGGGCGTTCGTAGTTAATCGTATCCATCTCTATGCTATCATGTTAAATGGACGGGCTGCATTGGCATCTCTGTACCTGTATTTGGAGCCTATTTATGAAGTAAAAAATTTAAATCAAGTTGTCACCCGAAAATATTTTTCGCGATATAGTTTTCAATTTTTACGGTCCTAGACCTGTTAAGGTATAAAGGGAAAATCAAAAACTTTTGAATACGAGTAGTATCGTAATGAATGAATGAGATGCGCAACGCGTAAAAAAAGTGTTGCTAGGCGGCCGTATCAAAAATTTTAGATTTTTGGCGGATATTTTCTAAGTGACATTTTTGTACTGGGCTATACCAAAAAAAAACCTCATTTGTGTTTTGTTTCGTAGATTGATATATAAAAATTTGGAAGGTGGTTAAAATTTCATCCTGTATAGGCACTTCATCATCAATCTACATTCCAAACGCAAAGATGATGGCAAAACCTACGAGTAGGCGAATACGCCCTTGTATTTTTTATTAACCCGCAGAAGGACCATGGCCGCTGATCGTGCCCCTAAGCTCTTTTTGGGGTTCCGTTCCTCGACAGAAAAATAACGCAAACCTTATGTACTCATAAGGTTTGCGTTATTTTTCTCTCTTATCCGTCCGTCTGTTGGTTAAGACCGTTTATCTCGAAAACGCGTGGAGGTACTGCGTTGTAATAAAAACCAAATAATAATAAAATATGTAAATAAAAAACTCTCTTTATAAAAATTTTAGTTTAATATTATTTGTGCTAATGTCTATTACATTATCAAAGAAAAAAAATTACAGAATAGAAAATACTGAAAGAAATACGCAGCCATTTCGTATTTTCATTAAGGTGACTGAGATTTTGTACAACATAAAATCCGGTTTTCTACGTATTTTCAATATATAAATTAATATACACAGACAGGACAGATATTAGAGAAAACCAGTCGCCACAAAGATAGACTGTACTTACCAAAAATAAATTTAGCTTTATATAAAAAAAATGCTTATTGCATGGCTATAAGAACTTTTAATAAACTACCTTGTAAATTGCAGAAAGCTCCTTTACCAGAGTTCAAATATTTAATACATGAATGGTTACAAGAGAAATGTTTCTATTCGATTAGTGAATTCTTCAATATGTAACTAAATTTACCAACTAAGATAAGAACCTAAAATACCGAGCTTTTTGTACCATAATTTACAAATTTTGATTATCATTTATTATTGACATTGTGATTTTATTGACAATCTGTAATATTAGGGAAATACTCATGTTTGACATTTCATTTAATTTTTTTTTGACATTTTAATGTATTAAGATTTTGGACGATTTGACATTTAAAATAATAATTAATAATTGCTCAATTAATTTGAAATTATAAAATTGACATTCACATGCCCGCTAGGGCAATTTACACTGATTCATTCTATACAAGCCAATATTATTGTAATTACGTGTATTTTGTGAATAAATAATTTGAATTTGAATTTGAATTTTAATAAACGCAAAACTTTTCGTCACCTTACGGGTATTTTTTAAAAGTGCTATTGTTTCACTATTTTAATCTAGTCTCATGATTGAGTTAAGAGGATCAATAGAGGCCTTTCACCAGCAATAGGATCATGATCTCATATTCATCCTCTTAATGCGATCACACTAAACGCCTAAGGCTAGTAAATCGAAAAGGATCCTTACACCGATATTGCACTTTTATCGTATAATAATCATACAAAACAGTTTTTTATTGTAACGAATACAAGGTATGTTATTAGCTGAGATGTGAAGCTGTTCTCCATTGCCAGGGCCATCTAAAATTGGACAAATTGTTCTCGATAAACTCGAATTTATTAAAATAAAGGCATTTTCATAAAGTAACGTAAGTAGTAACTAATTTATCATATTCCTCGATTCCTGGTATACTTAATTTAATGAAACGACACGGCAAAGGTAAAGGTATCAACTTAAAGGCGGCATAAACGCGTACCGTAATTGCTAATCAAAATGGAACGCACGATCTTCAACAATTAATGGCGTTTATGAGTTTACGGCGGATTACACTCTTATTATCACAGGTGTATGCCCTGAAAGTATCTCTTTCGGATTTAATTGCTTCTTCACACAAGATTTCAACGCGATTTAAACAGTCGGATGCGAAAATATTCCGTCCCTTTCAGCTGAGTACGGCACGACCTGCAACCCTTACGGGAACGTGTGCTGTCCTTGTCTATCACCACCCGGCTGGCACGGGCGATCCCTTATGTAAGCCAGTGGCACCAGTGCTCCGACTCAGTTCAGAGAGGGCAGACGTGCGCGGGCTTGCGCCGTTTCTCGATACGAAAATGCCGAAAACTGGCCATTCGCTCGCAACTATTAGTGATAATCCGTGTCCAAAACTATGAACAATTGACAATGGAGTGAGTGTGTGTCTTCAACCAAATGGGGTGCCAAAGATAAATTTATTTAGGATTACAAGAATTTATCACAGAAAACAAGGGATATCTTCAGTTTATTTTAGCTGCGTGCTTATTATGTTTCTTTAACTAATCCTAGGGGTTACGATCTTTGGGAAAACACTTACGCGTAAGACCCCTTAGTAGAGTATAAATAGATAGGATATCTTCTAAGAACTTTAAATATATGGGAAGCCATTAATTTAAAAGACCCGGTATTTGTCAGCGCGTTAATTACGAAGTAGAATAAATGTCGACAGATTTAGTGGTAACAGGTAGCGTTGTCAAAGTAGATAATTTGTGACAAGATGCTTCAGAGCTATTTAGTAATTAGGAGATAGTCGACTATTTTTAAACAAATTAATTTAGGAAACATAAATTAGTGGTGAAATTGTTAGTTGCAAGTGACGATGAAATGAAGGAGAGTGTCAAATTAAACAGTAGTTAAAATAGTGTCGCAAATCAAAGGAAAATAAAAAGGAAAAATGGCTGGCAGTTTCAAAACTATGAAGAAGCATTCATATGCTTTGAATGCGATTCTTCTGGTCATCTCAATGATTTACGGTAAGTTTAGATTAAGTTGCAGACAGAGTTATGAATTTGTTTTGGATTTGTTATCGAAAAGGTCAAAGGTTACGGTAACAAGTCGTTTTCTCAGTTGATTTATTAATACTATTTATAATACTTTTTCTTACTCTGCTCTTTATAGATTTGACGAAAAAAAAAATTTTGAAAGTATTATTCAGACACAAAACTATCGGACTACATGAATATTGTTAATGACGTTTCGAATAGTTTGTTTTATGATTTACTAGCTTTTGCCGCGGTTTCGCTCGCGGTAAATTTGGAGTAGCAATATAATTTCACCATCTTTAAGGGGATGAGGGCGGATTTAAAAATAAAAGATGCACGATTTTTTTGTAAGTCACAAATAGTCCGCATACCAATTTTTAGCTTTCTACCTTGAAAATTGCGGAATGCTCCATACAAACTTCCTCCCCCCATTTTAGGGAAGTGGGGGGTTAGAAGAGACAAAAAGTAGCCTATGTCACTCTCCATCCCTTCAACTATCTCCACTTAAAAAATCACGTCAATTCATTGCTCTTTTTTACCGTGAAAGACGTACAAACAAACAGACACACACACTTTCCCATTTATAATATTAGTATGGATTTTCTCATAGGTATTCATTTACGCATTCGTAATTCAGTTTCCCAAAGATGTACTTTAGGTTTTCGCAGGTAGATTCGTCAATCATTAATCACATTTCAATATTATGTACCTACTTACAAATTAAGCAAAAAAAAAATGCGTAGATAAAAAAAAAGCTTTAATTGTATTTGTTTTCCAAATGTAAGTATTTGCTGTTATAGTTTGAAACATTTGGAATTTACCGTTTATTATTTTACATATCAGTTTAGCAGACTTTGTACTAATATTATTACTGGGGGATTTATTTTCAGAGCATCCCACATATCTTTAATTAAATGTAGTTAGTAACGCGTCATCCTATTCTGTTATAATATTGTACTTTAGCCATGATTTGAATCTAGCTTTTGCAAGCGGCTTTAAGGCAATGGCATTAAGTCCGCCATTTTGTACTTCAAATTGTCTGTGTAAAAAAGTGTAACTAGATAAATAAATAAATAGTTGGAGTAACTTTTCTATAAACGGGTCGAATTATTTACGAAAAAAACACTTTTGTCATTACCCCAAAAGTATATAATTGCTGATACACGATAGTTTTGTATAAGCTCGACACTCTAGTTGGTACTGTACGGATTATTATTATTGACAGCACTTTAAAAATGCAAGATTAGGGAGCACTCATCTAAAGTAGCTTATGTATGACGTATTCAATGGTGAGGTTACAATTTAACAAGTTGTCAATATATGCTGCTATCTTAGTATTCTTTCTGCTACTTCACAATGTTTTAATAACTCTCTTACAATATAATGTCATAACCTCCAACATTATCTGAACTTAGTCCAATGATGAACATAAACTTCCATCTTGCCACAAAAGCTACTAACAGCAGAGCGTCTTTCTAAGAACGACCACCACTAGAAATATCAGAGACTCATAGAAAACATGGTAGAAATCTCGAAATAACTAACTCTTACGATAGTGACCATGTTAAAATCAGTTAAAATCAGTTTTATTTCTGCAAATAGGCCCCAGGAGGCGCTTTTACACGTCCCAATTTAAACCTACCACTGCTTCGGGACAAGTCTGGGCTAGTGCCGAGAAGAAGCAGCGCAAGAAACTCGGTCACTATTGTCAGCCTCTTTTTAAATAAATTTTTACAAGGTAAGGTGATTTTTACAAGGTTTAAGCAAGTACGAGCTGGGACAATTTAATGCCATACATTTCTATCATTTGAATAATCATTGACAGTGTAATAGCCCTTTTTCATTAAAATTACTTTGACATACGATTTAAGTTTATACGAGTATTATACAGGGAGTTCAGCAATACCCTGTGGTAATTTGTTGAAAATACGGATACAATTTCCCCATAAACGATTTTCCTACATTTCGCAGTCATGAAAGTTTAAATCAGTGTAAGTTACTCGAAAATTCGAAGAAAATCGTTTCCTAAACTGACCCGATCGGCAATTAATCTCGGCACCACTATATTTACTGGATCTTCCTTTTTTAGTTACAGATTATGGATAAATCCCTCATTCACATCACCAACTGTGTTGAGTTGTACAACAGTTATCATTTAACTTTGCAAATTGTTCAACGCTTACTCAAATAGAGTTCTGATTTTAATTATGTCCCTTTACCAAAAACTTTTGAATGGTACCAAATAATTTGAATAGCGAGCGGAGTTTTATTACGCTTGCAATAATAAAAGAGACGGTGACATTAATTCGTTCCTGTTCAACTTTATTAACTGTAACTTCAATGTAATTTGGAATCGGAACAATTGATGAGCCATGTTTATGAGTTAAGTTTTTTGAGTCATCGTCATCACCAGCCATATAGGCTAGTGGTAGAATTTTCTTCTTAAGTCTAATTGTAAACTTGATACCGCCGTCGCTTGGCAGTTATTTACCTGGTGGACACTGGACACGTCAATTGTCGGAAAGGATATGTAGCTGCCCGTTTCCTTCTAGCTTATGTAGTTTATTTTAGCCTCATAAGATACCCAAAGTGAAACATAAATTTGTGTTTTCCACAAAATGTACGTGTGGATAACATCACATAACTCATTTGTCCTGTTCTGATCCTAACACGTTCTGATCCCAAAGTAAGTTACTATTTCAAAGCTCTTGTTTTGAGGAAATCAGAAACAATGAAGGTACCAAACACTCAGATTTGACACGATGAATACACTTTTCACCTACAGTAATCAGTTCAGGAATCAAACCCAGGACCTCGGAGTATCAAACATTGAAAGTCGGTGTATACGCGGAGGGCGTGTGAAGTAAGAGAAATCAATAATCATGAATCTTCACGCTGTCCTTCAAGTATTGGACCCGTGGGATGAGAAGGCGTGGTGCTATTATATTTTAGAGAGGCACCCTCCTGTATTCAGCAGTTATTAGCCATATAACCTCACTTACGCAAACAAAATTTTATTAAGCCACTAATTGCTTCCAGCGGAGCTTAAATCGTATCTACGTAACCCGGATTTGTTATGAATTTGAAACCTTCCTAATATTGGTGCGGGTAAGAGGCTTATAATTGCTTATGAAATGAATCACAAAAGCCAATTTACAGCTGCTATAAATAGCAATATAACTAACATGACGTACTTTACTTCACCAGTGATCATCAACTGACAATTCTGTTGGTGTTAGATGGTTTTGCCTACTATGCAAGAATAATGGATTCGATTCTCAGACAGGTAAATTTGGGAAATTATCTTTTCTAAATTGGCTTGCATGTAGAAGAACTAGGGATTACAGTCATCATCAATCAGGCCCTCTTACCAGGTCATCTAGGGTCGGCCAGTATGTTTTCCTCTTCCATAAAATCCTGTCAGTCGTCATCGAGTCGTCTACTTCCTTTTCAATAATATACTTTCTGACACAATCAATCTATTTCTTTTTAGGTCGCCCTCTACCCGTTCATCCATCAACAATCATATTCATCACTCTTCTTGTAACGTGCCCTTCGTGTCTTCTCATCACAATTTCCTTTTAACTTTTCAAAGGATTACAGTAGTGCTCTAAAAAAATATAGTCGTTGGTTTCGCCTTTTATAGCATACATGGATGTCTTAAAAACAAGCCACGTTAGAGGCCTGTAATGCACATATAGGCCTTCCACTACTGGGCATAGGCGTATCACAATACGATTGACTTCGCGCCATTCGCATCCAATAGTTTCCCGTGATTGTCGCTCGATCTTGTGGGGGCCTACCCATAGATCGTCATCCGATGCGTGGTCGCCATTCTAGAACCTTTGTATCTCTACCGCCATCGGTTCTTCTTGCTCATGCCCACTGCCACTTCAGCTCTTTAATTCTTCAATGTCTATTTTAGTTCTTTTACGAATTTCCTTATTTCTGATTCTATCACGTAGTGAAATACCAACCATTGATCTCTCTATTGCTCGCCGAGCGACATTAAGCCTTCTCATGAGACCCTTATTAGGCGACCACGTTTCAGTTCCATAAGTCATCACTTTCGTCTTGAGATACTGAGGTTTTTAAAGCGAACATTTTTATAAGCTGCCCGAACGCTGCTCTTTCGAGTTGGCTTTAAAAAGAGATCTCTTTCTCGAAATTGTACTTACCTAGCTGGACTGTCTGGCTAAGGTATACATATTGATCAACAGTTTCAAGTGTAGCAATCTCAATTTAATTCATGGAGCGGGTGTGACATGGTTATTCAACATAATTTTTGTCTTTTCCATGTTCCTCTTAAGACCCATCCTTTAGATAAAACTCACTTCGTAAGTACTACTAAGATCTGTGAATATTGTGTTAAGGTCTTCTATGGTCTTACCTTCTGACTTGCTATGCGAATGCGAACAGGGGCCTTATTAAGCTATTTCAATTGCAGTTTAATCGTGATTGAATTGGGCGATTTTGACATTTAGCCCATACTAGAACGATTTGGTAAGCTGAACTAGGGGCCTGAGCCTCCGAGCGTGCGCGGTCCACCTGGTAGGGACCAACCCCCCACAGATCGTTATACGGTGCGCGGTCGCCATTCTAGAAAGTAGAATCTTTCCGATAAATGAAAAAAAAAGATATAATGTATTGCGTTTTTTTTAATTTAACTTAATGTTATCTTGGCATCATCGGACTGTTGTCACATTTATATTATGTTATGATTTTTGTAAGCTAGACCTCACACCCTGATTAGGTATGCGATATATTCTGATTGATAGAGATCATTAATGATTGTGAATCGAATGTGGAACAATAATTTGTCATAATAATATTAGTTATTTGATATTAATGATCATGATATTAATATCGTTATGAATTGATGTGTTTGATGAAATATTAATTTTGGGGTATCTTCATTACAACCGCTTTAAAGAAAATATTTTCTTCAAAGCTCTCATCTTCTTCGAAAATTAGTTCTTTACGTCGTCGTCATGTAAGCCCTTAGCAGTCTAATGGTAGAGGCACCTCTTTAAGAGAAGACGTTTTAAAAACACATTAAATATTTAGGTAAACTTAGTTGTTGTGTTCAAAAATACATTGAATATTTATAGTTACGGGGACAATCACCAACCTAAAAGACTGGATATCTATCCACCGCCACTTGGTTGATCGATGTCATGGCAAATTGCAACAACTATCAATAATCAATGTATTTTTAAATACTAATTTAGATCTTATTATTTACGTATAGCTGTCAAACAAGGAAATATTTCACAAAATTTTTCCTTGTCTGGTAACTATTTAAGAAACATTGCTCAAATTGAATTCTGGGACTGTAGAGCTTGTTTTTTTCTTTTCAATTATTTTATATAGTTGTTTATTACAAAATTTTTAGTTCATTGTAGTGGGCAGGTACAGTGGCGCCATAGATTCCATTATCTCGGATAACCGCCGCCCTTCAACATTTTCGCGTTGCCACATTTAGATTTTTTTATAGCTTATGTCATTCCCATGGACAAAACAAATCTTATAACACCTTATTTGTTAAAATCCATTATGCCATTTAGGCTGTATGTCGTGCCAAAGGAATAAACATACATATAACCATACATACATACTAACACTTGAAAAACTTTTAGTCTTTCTGACGCAGTCGGGCATTTAAAACCGTCCTGATGCTTTAGAAGCAATCTTTCAAGTAAGTCATAATTTATATCTCAAATCATTCTACTCTTGTTCGCTGTTTCATACTAATCCTTCAAACCATCAACATTCAGTTTCAAATATTCATACAATGCCTCATTTCACTGCTTCCTTGTTCTTAACGCCGCGTTCTAACCCATATTAATAATTATAGGTACTCACTCATTGTCCGAGACAGATTACGAGCAGTAGCAGTGCATGTGATAGGTGCTAAGACACAACTCCTATAGGGAAAAAAAAGGTTATTTATCTTTGTTTACACCGTTCATCTTCATCTTTGTAATAAAAGCACGGATATCTAATCCTAACTCTAAAATGTGTATAATTTACAAAGCAGTATAATTAGAAGTTATTTTCAAGAGTACAAAATAATAGTGTTCATAATTGGTGTAATCGCGGTGACATTAAACATAAATTATTTTTAAAACATGATGTGCATAATTTCACACTGGCTATTACGCACAAATACATTTATTACATACATTAAATACATTTGCAAATGTAAGTAACTTAATCAACAAAAAATATGTACATTTTGTGATTATCAGATTTAATTTAGTAATTTTCTGTGATAAAGTTACAATTCGCATTGTTTGATCGTTGGTAATTAAAATTCCGTTCGACAAACAGAGGAACTGCAATTTAAACCATGTCAAACATTTCCATTAAACCCATTAAGTGTTGCGACACGCGTTTCCACGTTCAATGGACGTCAACAAACCAACAAACGCATCCGCGATATAATGCTGTCTTTCTACCAGAAGCTACGTTGCTTGTTAAGCAAAAGATATAATATAAAAAAAAACCTTATTTTATATCAAGCTTAGCTAAGATTAACCTGATGAAGTAATTTATACTAAAATTATGCTAACCATAAGATTCATTTTAAAAAGAAAAACGTACTTTAATATAAAGCACAGATAAAGAAACCTAGATTAAAAAACTGTTTTTTTTAAATTTACACGAAAAGTTATAGGTATAGGACAATGAAAACTTAGGGCTTAAATTCGCGTTTATTATGGTTTGACATATTTTTTTGATTTTAAGTATAAATGTACTGTAAAACACTAATAATCGTGAATTCATAAATGTATCTTTCGTTTCTAACCTATCGTACTTAAATTGTAACTTACCCAAAGGCACATCATCAGTCCTCGTCTGTCTACTACATAGGGTCAAGCCTTTCCAGAAGCAGAATTTTGAAAATAGTGAAATGAACTCGCAGCCGCTTCTAACGTTAATCCTTTATGTCAATCAATCAATCAACAGTCATTGTCCGTCCACTGCTGGACGTAGGCCTCCTTCAAGTCACGCCACAATTGTCTATCCTGGGCTTTCCCTATACAGCCGCTACCAACAGATCTCCTAAGGTCATCAGACCATCGAGTCGCAGGGCGACCTACACTACGCTTGCCTTAACGCGGTCTCCACTCCAGAATTCGTCTGCTCCAACGGTTGTCGGTTCTACGGCAGACGTGACCAGCCCACTGCCACTTCAGCGTGCTTATCCTTCGGGCTATGTCGATAAATTTCGTCCTCTGACGAATATGCTCGACTCGTATCTTATCTCTTAACGAGATACCGAGCATAGCCCTCTCCATAGCTCGCTGAGCGACTATGAACTTGTGAACTAGTCCTCTGGTAAGTGTCCACGTTTCCGCAGCATAGGTCATAACTGGTAGGACGCACTGATTGAACACCTTAGTTTTCAGACATTGTGGCAGAGATGACGTCCTCCTTCTCCTTTATGTGTCTTAATCCTTTATGTCCTTGTTACGAAATCCATAGGAAGAAAAGGGCGGATGCTATTTTTATTCTGCCGTCACCACACCGAAAGGTAAAAAACTCAGGTTTCTACTCAAATTCACTTGTGGACTTATTGTATCGAACAAAAACAGAAAATATCAAAATATGGCAAAATTATTAACTTACCTTGCTATTTTTTATTCTGAATGTTTCAGATTTGAAAACGGTAGCAGCTTAACATCTGATGTTTTTTTTTTCAATTACTACAAGAGCCATAATTCACAAAAACGATTTCCTCGATAAACTGAATTTAAAATGCTAAGAATCTTCGCAGCTTACTGGAAAGCTAGCTTATGTAAACACACGGCGTTGCGCGGTGACGTTTTAAACTGCAGGATTGATTTTGAACCGACAAAAATAAATACGATTATCACAGAAAAATACTTTTTTATCGACTAAAATGTAAATTTTAATAGATACGAGTATAATCTTAAATAATTTCAATATTTCGTAACGATGAAATTATTTAATACATTAATTTGAATCTTATCGCCAGTTTTTTTTTTTTACCGGTGTAAAAATAAAAAATCTGTGTTTGGAGTAGTATCTTTATTGTTTCAGATTTCCAGATAAATAAGTTTTAAAACTTAGCTACTTACTCTAGGACCAAATATTGTTGTGATATTGTCCAATATGTTAAAAAAAAAATCTGAGACTTTTTAGATGATGTAATTAGTAATTTAGTTGTTACTTAGGTTTATATACAACGCCTCGCTGGTCTAGTGGTTTTAGGACCGGACCAAGATCTTGGTGACCTGGGCTCGATTCCCGGTACGAGCAACAAGAACTTCAAATTTTCGAACATAGCTCGGGTTTGTGTTGACTGATGACTAACCCGCATTTTGTAAGCGTGGTGATAATGACTGTCTGAACCCATCATTGCTGTGGTAACTTTGTTCAATGACGGAGGCCTTTGCTCTGCAGTGGGATGATTAATAGCCATTACTTCTATGTAGTTGTACGAATGTTGCATGTAAATGTATAGAAAGGACCCTAAACTGAGTTACGAGACGCGTCCACGAGTCACACATGTTGGCTATTGCTACCAAACTTCAGCTTTTTATGGTATTTTCCTAGCGTAATGTCTTCTGACGCATAAGTTTTTGTTTGGAACTATTTATTGAATATAGACCAGTGTTTCCCAAACATTGTTCTGCTATGGCCCGGTAATTTTCACACTAACCCTTTGTGACCCGCTTAATAGTCTTAAAACCAAACTGGTTCCATTAAGTAAAAATAATAGACATTTATTAATAGCAAATATGTTTTATTAATACTACTATTTAATCTTACTTTATTTGATATTTTAGCAACTTAATTGCACTTATAATATCAGTATATAAACTTGAAAAATTTTCAAGTTCGAAAAATCACTAAATTTTAGTGCGAATATTTCGCAATCTGCCTATGTTTTACTAAAGAATTCAAGTTCCTCGAAAATGAAAGCTTAAGAAGAATAGAATCGATCGTTAGTAAGTATTATTTTATAAACAAGGCGGGAATGTTGCGACCCGGTATTTTATTTTGATGGCACGGTACCGGGTCGCGACCCGCCAAATGGGAAACGCTGATATAGACAATAGGTTTCTGTTTACATCATAACATAGATAACACTTTCTGTAATAAAATTGTTATATTGATATCTGTGCAGATGCACAAATAGATATTGATAAAAAAAATTGAACCATTGTTCTTCGTACGTGTGACAAAATTTTTTTTTTTTTACCTTCTTTTATTTACATCGGCCGTGATCAATTAACTGAAAGTAGTTAATTTAAAAACTATTCCATAGGACATAGGAAACAGACATTTTTTCAGGATATAAAGAAGCCAATGCTCCTTTCAAATCTATCATCACCATCCCGTAACTTTATTTACGTAGAATTTTTATTTTGAAGCCATTCCACCAGGATAAAGTTTCAGTAGTATCTATTTAATATGCTATCTTAGTCCATAATTTATTTATTTAAGTGCCCAAAATTCATCTAGTTCCCTTCAGCCGTTCTGGTAATCTGGTGTCATTGGGTAAGAAACATATATTCAAACTTTTGCATTCATAATATTAGTAAGAAGTTAAATAGGGACTGTTACAAAGCATCAGAAAACAAACAAATAAATTATTTTTGTCTTTTTGTCTGTCTGATTGCCTTAAGTTGGAAGTACATAATTTCAAAACATAGATAAAACTCTTTTACTTTAAATTATATATTAGCAATTTAATTGCAATTATCATGTCAGTATTTAAACTTGGAAAAGTTGTCTTAAGGTAGACTTCGGAGCAATGCGGCTTGCGGCTTACGTAGTGCGTCATGCGGCCGCGACGCTTCGCTCGGAAAGGGTTTCATACACTCCTTTAATTCAAAGTACAGCCGCATGGCCGCGTGGGCCGCAAGTGACGCATGACGCACGACGCAAGCCGCAAGCCGCATTGCTCCGAAGTCTACCTTTAGATGGAAATTGCTTTATCCATTTACAAAATTTTGGACTAAGAACTGCGCTCGGTATGCATAGGGATGCACGGGTTGAATTCGAAGACAAATCTTTCATTTTTAAATACTGAAACTCCTCTAACTTATAGCGGCTATGAATAAATTCACCGAACCAAACTATGTCTTGGTAGTTCTATTGGGTGAGCAGTCGGTAGTGGATGTTTGCGGATTCAAGTATCATCAGCATGTGAAGCTATTATTCAAGAAATGATAATTTATATTAGCACCAACAATTACGTTGCCCTAAAAACAATATTACAAGTTCGCTTAATATTCTAAGGAATAAGCTATACTAGAATAATATTATCAGATATAAAGAAATAATACAAACACATAATATTGGGGAGAACTGGAGCCTAAGCTTGGGTTATCCTAAATTTCAGGACTCTAGGAACTCCCACCCGGACTATGGCATACTATTATTAGTTATTTAACGAAGTACTAGTACTAACTAAGTAACAACCGAGAAAGAAAGAAAAAAAAAGAAAAAAACATAAATTGTATGTGTCTGACTTTGTATGATTGATTGTGGCTATGTTGTATATGGCGTTTGTGTGTGTGTGTGTGTGTGTGTGTGTGTGTGTGCGTGTGTGTGTGTGTGCGTGTGTGTGCGTGTTAAAAACAGTTTAGAAAACTCTGTCTGTTTTGAAACTATTTGTAAAGCAATCAAATCGCTTGTGTAAAATGAAAATACACTTCCACCAATACAAAATTTTAGAATGCTTAATTCCAGGAAACTGTATTTCTATTTATTTGTTTGTCGTCTGTATAAACATAAATACAACAACGACTACTGTTTGAAATTGAATCTAGTATCAGTATGTATTTGTCGACAACTAAAATATTGGCTACATTTTATTATACTAGGAATTCCTATTTTAGGAAGTGGAGGGAAAAAGCTGTTATATAAATATTTTAAGACATGCCACGCTGCGCCACATAGAACCATATAGTCCCAAATTAAGTTTCTATTGAGTACCCTGTCGTATGGAGTACTAGACAACCGATAAACTTACTTACACTTTTTTTTATTAAATATATACTTATTATAGATAGAAAAACACCCGGACCAGTACAAACAGACATGGTCACACAAATATTTGTACTGTGCGGGCATCGAACCAACGACGGGCTCAGAAGCAGCATGTACTATCACTGATCCAAATGGTACGTCAAAGCTAATCAAGCCATGCATATGCACTGAAAAAAACTTAAAATATAAGTTATTCCAACTGAAACTATTTACACTATGATTGATGAGGTCTTATTATATTTTTAAGGTTACCATTAGATACGCTGTATTTTATTACTCAAACTCCACTGTCCGTCTGTAAGTCTGTGTGTCATACAGGTACACGCTTGAAATAAACATAGATTATAAACTTGTTTAATTACATACTTTATTTGATATTTTAGCAACTTAATTGCACTTATAATATCAGTATATAAACTTGAAAAATTTTGTCTCAGGCGGTACTCGAACCCGCATCTCTTCGCATGCCGGGCGGGCATGTCAAATAAAGTATATAAATAGCTGTTTCATCTTAACTGACTGTCAAACATCTGCAAAGATGTTTCTTTCGGGTGTTAAGGGTGCAAACTCCTAACATTTGATGAAACAACGCTGGCTTATAGCGTAAGAATATGCTTGAAAAATTCGCGCCGTGTCGCAGTGTCTCGGTGGCCTAATGGTATGGTGCCCGCCCGGCATGCGAGGAGATGCGGGTTCGAGTCCCGCCTGATACAAATTTTTTTGTTTAATTACTTTGAAAAGAAATCATAAAATCAAATAAAACTCTAAGGAGATAAGAGGTAATGCTACATTATGTGGCGACACCACACGGTATTAGTACGTATATCAAATTGAATCTTAAAGTAAACAGTATTTAGCATAGCGATACTATACCACGAATTAAACGTTGTATTGTAGTACTCGTACCTTCAATCGAAAGTGATATTTGTATTACAATTAATTGTTTAGGCATACAATTCGCAAAATTTAATTAGTTGCTGCCTATCCATGTTTGTTACAAAGGATTATTAATTTAATACCGAAATACAGTCCAAGTGATATTGTGTTAGGTAATATTTGTCCGTGCTAAACATTCGGGTACGTGTATAGTTGGTATTAGTATATTAACTCTAAGGTAAAATATACAGACCGGTATAGTAAATGTAATGTTGTAGTCATCATTTTGATCCTTCAAGCCGGAGAAAAACTTCCTTCTAACTTGCTTTAAACATCAACCCGTCTTCGTTGCAAAACCCTATACAAAAGGTTTTCATTTGTAATTTTTGTTTGCAGTCAGTCGGTTTCAGGGCTGTGTTTTTCGCTTGCTGTTGCCTGCTGTTTTCACCACATAGTCTGAAATATTCATTTATAATCCTCTTTAGTATATGCACAACAACTTTATTTGCATCATAATCTCATCAATGGTTTAGGAATACTGGAGCATTAAACAAAACACATTAAAATAAAAGATAATTCTACAAATTTATCTCGTTTTCATGAGTATTTTCCATTAAATTTTGATTCATTCCAATGTTTCGAACATTTTACAGCGTTTGTGATCATTTAGGTAGTCGCTTACCTATAGGTGTCTTTTAGAAGGTTATTTAAAAAAAGTTTAAACTGCCGCTTTTAATTACGTGTCCATCAGCTTATGTTCCTATCCACACAATAGAGTAGTCTAGAGTCTTTGCAGTACTGGTATGGTTTGTGGACTTCATTGATGGTATGTGACGGAATTTCAAGCCAAGTTAGAATCACCTTAATTTAAGGAAAGAAAATGGGGGGGAATTGCCAGCTGCTTGGGTTCAGCTAAAATTATCTTTCATTTCAATATAAAAAAAATCACTTGGTTATAAAACAGCAAATTGTTTTTATTCTAACTCCTAAAATAGCGACTTTCCGTAACCAAATTGAATGCTTGGTCATATCTATACTTAATATTATAAAGCTGAAGAGTTTGTTTGTTTGTTTGTTTGTTTGTTTGAACGCGTTAATCTCAGGAAGTACTGGTTCGATTTGAAAAAATATTTTTGTGTTGGTTAGTCCACTTATCGAGGAAGGCTTTAGGCTATATAACATCACGCTGCGACCAATAGGAGCGAAGTGTGAGTGAAAAATGTTGCAAAAATAGTCGCGATCATAATAACAGAAATTAACGCGGACGAAGTCGCGGGCAACAGCTAGTTTCGAAATAAAATCGCTCCAATTCTAAAACTTGTATAATGATAAAAATAGCATTCCAACAACTGATTTCCCAAGATTTAATTACAGAAAACCCCTTATACTACTTTCGTAATTCAACTTTTCGGTGAACTTCAAAGCACCTACCTAGCTACAGCTTAAGGAATTCAAATTTGGAAAACGAAACAATATGGAAAGTCAGAGTCTTGTCTCCATTCGTCCAACTTTCCCGTACTCACGAAGTTGTTCTGGCTTAATATGTAAAGTGTCACGGGGTAGATTAGGGACTTTCTTTGGAACAATGACATTGTCGCTCGTAGTGAAGTTACTGTTTTCAAATGACGGGAAAATTGGAGGTTCTTCAATGTAACGCCTGTTTCTTTTTTGTATGAAACGGTAAAGTTTGCTAACTGTCAGCGTAGCGATTATTTCAGAATGCTTCTTACTCCCTGTGTCCAGCTGTGGGCTGATGTGGGCTGATGATGATGATAAATTTACCTTCCCGTCGATTTCTCGTCATCAGCCAGTCTGAACGCTACCGTGATTTATGCAGCTAGATAAAACATAAATAAGGGCAAGACTATTTCTCTTTTAATCTAAACTAATATTATAAAGCTGCAGAGTTTGTTTGTTTATTTGAAAGCGCTAATCTCTGGAACTACTGATTCGAATTGAAAAAATATTTTTGTGTTTGATAGTCCATTTATCGAGGAAGGCTTTAGGCTCTATTCTTTTAAAAACTTCTTAATCGCGATCATAATAACAGAAATTTACAAGGCCGAAGTCGCGGGCAACAGCTAGTAAATAATAATATTTGTATGAAATTCTTAAAAGTTTAGTTTTAAGGACCAAACAGTAAGTAAAAGTAGAATACTTGCATCAGAATCTAATGTTTTTGATATAAATAACAAAGAGCAAGGCTAATTCCTAGCATTCGCTTTGAAGATCCAACTAGGAGTAACGCTTTGTGCCGGTTCTAGTCGAAGTAAAACTATGGTTCAATATCACGATTCTGAGTACGACATATCAACATTTCCATTCAGACCAAAATGTACCTTTAGAACTTATGCAACATTAACATTTTACGTTTATATTTCTAGATGTCTTAATGCTGTTGAAAATTCGACATAATGCTTTAATAAATAGTTTAAGAGGAAACACTACGGGCGGGGGAGAGAATTGAAAAATTGGTATTTGTAAAATCTATTGCTGTCGCGCAGTGCCAAACGTCTTCACCGCAGAGTGTGATAAAGACAACTGCTTCTTGGACCGAAAATACCTACTAAAAGCACACCAAATCAACGTTTCGTAGTCTCCCGATTACTTTTACAAAACAAGACCGATTTAAATATTTTTTTCATTAAAAATTTAAAAAAGGCTTTGACCGTGTTCGTATGTTTTCCTTTTTTTCTGAAATTTAGCCAAATCTGTTTCCTGGATGTTTGAACACAGCGGAAAATCTGGCGAACTTTTTCAATTTTTGAGGGCTCATATCTTTTTTATTAATTAATTTATGAAAAAACAGAAAACATAGAAACATGCTAATAGTGGCCATAGATTTTTGTAATAAAAATTATTGCTCTACTGGCTTTATCCAGGGAGGAAACAGGGGACTACGTTTGTATGAAAAAACGGCCCTTGTGTTTCCTCTTAAGAAACGAAAATACAATCATTTCAAAGGCATCCTGTATGATTGCTGTATTGTTTAAATATTGTTGTACTCATAATTTCTTCTTTCTTTCGAGACTCCACTGGTTATGACTGCAGACTTTATTTTTCAAAGTTCCCCAATATATTATTGTTGTGCCATTCGCCATGTAGCTTTATTTAACAAAAGATAGCCTATATTACCCAAACTATAATAAGGAATCGATTGTTAATCGGCTCAGTAGTTTAGCCGCAAATGTGGCCATAAATATACATCTGAAAAAATCATAACCCTTCATGTTCGCTTTGCAGTGGTCGGGTGAAAACTGATCATGTACGTGTCCTGCCATGGACTGTAAAGGATTTTGTAATTGATCGTCACAAGAAATGCCGACTAAGGTACCTATATTTGTTCCATAATTTGTTTTGTCCAAGATTTTACATTTTCGTAAATTTATAGGTAAGGACGTCTTCTACTTAATCTACGTTATTATTAGTCGTATTACCAATCGGGCAAGTTACTTACCTACTAATTGTTAATGATCGCTTTTCTAATTACCTGAGCAGCCCTTACAGTTTGCACTCAATGCAAAGAACATTGGCATTATCTCCCGAACCATGACTCAGAGTCATGTTATATTTATTTATAGCACTATGGCTAATCAATCTCCAGTGACAGACTGGCGAGCCATTTTCGGGACAGCCTTTAGTATTCCTTTGTTTTATAAATATTTCCTCAGTATTGTTCCTTTATCGTCCACATTATGTCCTTCAATAGCGAGACAATTAGTGTGACTTGAATTAATTGGATTGGGTGTATTTCAGCCGATTCCATATAATTGGATTGCTATTTTCGCTGATCAGATACTTCAAGGTGATTTAGCAGACAAAAGTATTTGCTATATTTATATGGTAGTAAAATGAAATAAGTCTATAACATTCTGATTTTCTTTAAGAAATGGTGGAACTTTAATTTGAATAATCAAGTTAAAGGGGGTTAAGAGTTAATTGATACGGGGTTTATACCATGTACCTTAGTTTTTATGAGTTCCCGATATTTCGGCACTGTTGCAAGCGCCATGAACACGGGAGATCTGGAGGAACTAAGGTACATGGTATAAACCCCGTATCAATTAACTCTAGTGATAGTGACCATGGAAGTTTAAATCAGTATAAAGGGGGACTGTTTAAACATTTTAACTAGTAACACATTCTATTTAATTCACTCGTTTCTCAGTGTTTGTTACTAAAATTATCTGAAATGGCTCATCCGATTCTAAAAATTTACAGTATAAAAAAACTTGAGAGGTGTCAAGGGACACCCGGATGGAACGAAAGTTTCATTCATTTTTAGTGAAGGAGTTGTAATAAAATTTTATTTTATTTTTAATTCTCTTCCTCTCCCTCTCCCTCTCCCTCTCTCTCTCTCTACCTCTCCCTCTACCTATTCCTCTCCCTCTCCCTCACGTGCACGCCGCACGGCTTACAACTAATAATATAGCAAAAAGTGTCGTTCAAAAAATGACGTTACAATTTTTTCCGTCTAGCCCCCTTTCGCAACGCGCGATAAGGAACTTCGTTCCAAAATCCACAGTAATTACCTTGTTTAGTATTCAGTAAGAAGTATCACCTACATTATATTTTATCAATAGATTTGAAGTTTTAACTCAGAATAATTGACAGAAACTATATAGGGGTAAAAAATGCTGTTTAAAAAACATAAAATTTGTCAGTAAAGTAACCTTGGCTAAGGCTGATATAATTATTAGGTGTCTCATTAAAAACTTTTTACTTAGGTAACGCCACATATACATATATCAATAGTCTAGGGCCCGTATTTACATATGATATACTGTCTTTGATAAATATTTCATGTTTTATTCAAATTTTTCGGGCACTCCAATTCCTTGGTGTCGTGAATGTTGTACATCAAAGTGTTTTATATACTTGTTTACGAGCATGTCTTAAATTACTTTTTGCGATATTCATGAAATATTCAAATAAAAGAGAAAATCTGTCCTAAACTTTGAACTTGGTTATCGTGTACGTCTGATTAGCTTCCTTTTTTAAATAAATTATGGTTTCTTTTTACAAAATCTGTCATACGAAGAAGCAATTTTTTTGTGTCAATCAGTGTTCAATACACTTGGATATACTTTATTATACTTATACATGGAATTTTTATCTATCTTTCATTAAAATATTTTTGGGTAAAGTCAATTTAGGTAAGTCAAAAAAAGTTAAGGGACATCTTGATATTGACATTTCTGCAATAATTCGGTTACAACCAAACAAAACACTGCAAAGAAACAGCATCCAACTAACCAATGATTGATCGTTGAGTAATATTAATGGCCAGTTTCGTCATTTGTTACGTCGGGAGGGCCTCTACGTTTCATTGCATGTAATGATCGAACATATCAGCGGGAGATGAGTTTTTGGCAATGATAGTTTGAGCAACCTTGACAGTGGAATTTATAAATCTGTACAAAAAAATCAAGAAAAGTGAATAAAAATATCAATTAAGGTCTCACTCGTAAAAATTTTTCAAGATTTGATTGTTTCACTGGATAAAAATTAGATCTGACAGTAAATAAGCTTACTTTTTAGATGGCTGTCATAGTTATAGTAGTAACTGAACTTTAGAAGTATTTTTAGGAACACGTTTAGAAAAATAAAGGATTGGCGTATGGATAAGTTTCTTTTTTATACAAACTACAAATTTTATACTTACTACAAATTTTATCCTTCAGACTTATATTTAAAAGAATAACATAAACTTGTTTTATGAACTCATTTAAACATATATCTGCATTTTTGTACTAATGTCAATTATTATCTTGTCGTGATAAATAATATTGATATGGATAATTTGCGTTTAACATCTAGACTAATATCACATAGACAAGTATAATAAACATTTAATACAAGAATACAGTTTTTTTTTTTTCTGTAACATTACTTAGGTTTGGAGCAAACAAACTATAAAAAGTATTTGGTTAAAATTTTTTGTCAAGGTGCTATGTTTTCGTTGTTGATATCCTATGTGATTTTCCGGAACTCAGACTAGCCCCGTACTGAACATGCATATCTCAGAAACCATTACTTAAGGGGTAGAGCTATTCCTTACACTAACTTCCACCGCCTTGGGTGCAATCAATGTAATTTCTGAATCGGTTTAGAAGAATTTTGATTTTGAGTTAGTGTTTGACTCTAAAAACTAATACTGTAGAATATTTTGAATTTAAATAAACTAATCATTTAAAAATATTTTGAATGCTGTTTCAATAAGTCCGACACTTTAAAATTAATGCAATTTCAACAATGATATTAAAAAAGTATAGATAGGTTATACCCTTACAAAACTATCGAAATATATGTGCCGCTTGCGAACAACTGCACACATGCATAATTCTTATTTTGTCCTTGTCATACTTGTGAAAAGAACAATTACTTTCTCTTTCATGGATTTGAAAAGACGTCACAATTGTGACGTTTTAGGGACGCATATTGAGAGCGCATGTAACATATCTATTACTTTTTAAATATCATTGAATTTCAATCTATTATTATTAAATCCTTAGGAAATGCCTTTGTCTAGCAATGGGCACCGTTTCACTAAAATTATAATATTGGTGATTTATTTAACTTAACATATTAACTGCTGCAGATATTTAATATATTTTTCGACGACCTCCGTGGCGGAGTGGCGTACACACCGGTTTTCAAGGTGTCGCCTGCTCCGAGGTCCCGGGTTCGATTCCCGGACGGGTCAATGTAGGAAAAATGCGTTTTTCTACATTTTCTCGTTTCTGGGTGTTTGTGGTACCTTCGTTGTTTCTGGTTTCCAAAATGCGAATGCTTTAAATAGTTATTCAAATTTGGATCAGAACAATGTATGTGATGTTGTGCACATTTATTTATTTATTTATTTATTTTTGTTATAACTACTTCTGCGAAGGCATCAATAAATAAAACGAAGCAAGACTGGCAGCATAGAACTTGAAGAAAAACAAAAATATAATAAGAATCAAAACTTCAGGAAGAAAATGCGCTGCGATGAAGTTTTCCCTTTTATAACCTCCATTGTTTGTAGAGAAATACGGTATCTCTAAAGGGGTAGGAGGGATAGATACGTCTTAACACGTTCGCTGTCGAGACAATAACCCGTTTCATAGAGGAAATGCCGGAAGCCCTCTAATTACTGCAAACTATATCGTCAGTCTAGTAGGTGTTCCATTATAGTTGAACTTATGCAATTAAGAAGGTGTTTTTGGATAGAAATATTACTTTTAATGTTTTTGATGAGAAATTGATTTTATGTTCAATCGCGTAAAGCTCAAATTTTATTATTGACTAGCTGTCAGTCCCTTCTTTGCGAAGGTTAACAAATGAAGATTATAAAAGCAAATCGTCTGTTTCTTACCAATGGCTTTGATTACCTATAACACACTTTTCATGTGGATATTTCTAAAAAACTATTTTAGTTTGTCGTACAATAATCTAACATTTTATGCCATGCAAATCTTATACTGACCAATTACTATTATAACAACTTTTAATAAAAAAAATATGCTATTTGGTGCAGTTGATCTGAAGCTAAGTGGGTACATACATTTCAAAGATAAATTTTTATTTATTAATATTGAATTCCTAAGTGTAAATTTAGCCCTCGGCAATTTATGGCTTTAAATAAATCAAAGGCGCTCTAAGAGAAGAGTTATGCCATAATCGCCACGCCTGGCAAGCGTGTTAGCAATCACAGTTTGGCCAACGGTAGACAAAAGATGCTGCTGACCGTATTTTTTTGGTAAAACTCCTTAAATCGCCTCTTATGACACCCATAGGAAGATAAGGCTGTTATTATTTGAATGTACTTACAGACACCACACGGAATTACATTTCATGTAAGTATTTAAACATTTTGATAAATCAAAAAACAGTTTTCTCGTAATTGAAAATCCAATTATTTTAAAATGAAAAATTAATTCAAGTGGGAACATCCTTCTTGAAGATAATTAACAGACCAAGGGATCTGCATGCGGACTACACTAATTGCTATCTCTAATGAGGCTGCACGGTTAGTTTCCGACCAACTTCCAACACCATTGTTCCTCTATCTCCTTCTCACGTATTGATAACCCTAGTTCCGTTCCTTTTCGTTCTCAGCACAATTTTCGTATGTAATTTATTTATTTCCGCATAGGATCTACGCTGAAACGTTTTCGGAATGCTCTTTGTAAATTTATATTCGGCAAAGAGCTTGGGTTCAGTACGCAAAACTTACGCAAAGGTTTTTTTTATGATTTATTAAAATATTTAATTATCAAAATCTGTAGATGTAATATCTTTGACTAACCAATGTCTGCACGTGGACACCAAGCATTTAAAATTTGTAATCTTAAATTAGAAATGGAATAGCAACTCGCAGCTGTTTTGTTAAGCTTGAAGCTTCTCTTGACTCCGTACGCGTGGCGAAGTGATCTTACGGTATCCACCACTTTACGTTGATAAAAATAAGTGTGCTATTCCAGATTATAATCTAATGTCTTCTAAATATTATTCAGATTCGTTCTGAATAGATAGATAGATAGATAGATACTCTTTATTGCAGACTGTATAAATTGAAAAATAACAATTGAGAAAGATTTAGACTTGTACAATTTAGGCGATTTTATCGTTTGGAGTGATCTCTACCACAATAACAAGCATTCATCTAAAAATTCGGATTTATAATATAAGTAAAAATATTACTTGAAATAACTGCGAAACTTTCTCAAAAGCTTTTACTGAAATCTATATCTACGCAGTCGCTATCTAGTCATCTATAGTGGTATACCTAAAAGGTTTTTTACACAAGAAATATCTGCTTTTTCTTCTTTTAAATCTTTGGCTTTGAATTTTAAACTCTGCTGCATTTGTATGGAAACGTAACTCCACGCGAGGCTTAGTTAACAGTGTTAAAAATCTTTTAGAAAACCGTACTTCTATCGTTTTCCTCGGAAATTTCAATAGAAGTTTGATTTCAGGTCGAGAGGACTTAGTTTTCTGAATCCTGTGTACAAGTTAAAGTGGTATGTTTTCCATGAGCAATCAAATAGGTCTGTAAACTTCAAAGGAATTCCTGTTTTTGCGGTGTACGAACTAGGTTTTATTTTAAAGGTTACCGGAATCACAAAAACTATTTAGGGTAGAGTTCACCTACAGACGTTTAAGTTTTAAACAGCGTTTAAAATATTATTTGACATATTTTGTATGGGAATATCGTCAACCTATGTTTACCGGCTGTTTAAGAATTGGTGTACTCGGGTCTTAGTTATTTAAGCAACAGCTTTAGTTGACAACAGACCAATTGATTATTGAGAATTTTTGTGATCTCATAAACTAAATAATTTTGCTTTGTCCTACCTACTGATATTATAATTGTAAATAAAGTAATGAAAATAAACCTTGTTTTAAAAAGATTGATGGGCTTACGACCGGTCCCAATAACCTATCTTTCTTCAGTTTTGGCATATCGGAGATAGAAAACATCTTCTGTCTCTGATTTTGCCGTCCAGAGAAACAAAGACAAAATTTGTTTTCTATCTCCGATATGCCAAAACTGAAGATAGATAGGTTATTGGGACCGGCCGTTAGAAAGGTCGAAACCAAAACTTTTAGCTTACCAGGTGACAGCTCGGAGCACAAGACAAACTCGATTGGACACAAACAATAACTGGATGTCAGTATCTGAACTTGAAAAATTACGTCTCGAAACCGCATCTCCTCTGACTGTCAAACATCTGCAAAGATGTTTCTTTCGGGTGTTAAGGGTGCAAACTCCTAACATTCGATGGAACAACGCTAGCTTACAGCGAAAAGGTTATGCTTGAATATTTGACGCCTGTGACGTGGTGTCTCGGTGGTAATTGGTAAAGCGCCGGGCCTGGCATGCGAGGAAATGCGGGTTTGAGTTGAGTCCCGCCTAAGACATTTTTTATATTTAAGACATGCCACACTGGGCCACACAGAGCCATCTAGTCCCAAATTAAGGTACTATTAAGTACCCTGTCGTATGGGGTACTAGACAACCGATAAACTTACTTATATACTTTTTTTTTTTTTTTTTTTTGTAAATACATACTTATAGTACATAGAAAACACCCAGACCAGTACAAACAGACATGTTCATGCACACAAATATTTGTACTGTGCGGGGATCGAACCCGCGACCCATGGCTCAGAAGCAGCGTTAACTACCGCTGAGCCAAATGGTCGTCAATTATTTTTCAAGTTTTATTTAAACTTGAAAAATAATGTCTTAGGCGGCATATTCGATGATATTACAATAATTGCAATTAAATGCTTAATCACATAAAATAACTGGATAACTCAATTGTCAGAACAGTCGCCCAGCAAGTGGCTGTGGGTTCGAGGCCCACCTCAGTTTTTATTCAAGGAATTACACCACCAAAATATCTGTCTAAAGAACAGTAAAAAAAGATAAATAACTTAAAAACCACAACTTCTCATAAAGTATCATCTTAAATTTCCTTCCTCTTTGCAAAAAGGATTTAATGCAGCAATATATTGAAGTATTGTACAAAATAAATTGCTGCTACACTCGGCAAAACTAACAAATGAAGCTCGATTACCCCAGGATGTCGCAGGTGGGTTTCTGATAGCCGCATTGAATTTTTGGATGTTGTCCAAAGTGAACGACAATAGGACAAGAGATTAACTATTTTCTCTTTCGAGAAAGCAAGCAATTGTATAAAACTGTCGACATACTCATTAACTTGAGAATGCTGTTTGGAGCACCTGTTATGCTTCTTAGTGTGAGTTTTGGTAATTTATCTGTGTGAATCGTTACGATATCTTTCAAGGATTTACCGTTTGTTGTATTTGTATGTTTTGTAAGTATGTGGAGGTAATATGTATTTAAAACTATCAGTGTAGATAGATTAAGAGTTTTGGGTGGAAAGGTTAGAAGTTGCCCCAGGCAAGATTTTAACCCACCTTTTTGTTATCCGAACGTCTCTGCCAAATGCGCTAGAATAAAATATTAAAAAAGGAAGGAAAGGAAATGATAGGGGAAAATTTTGTTCGAATTTGTATTAAAATATTTATAGTGTACTACACGTGCTATGGTTTGAATAAATCTTGTCATCTAAAAAATGTTGTTCTTCCTCCCCACACTCTTAAAAACCGGTCAATCTTACTTACTTAGTTAGTAAAGACTCAAGAAAATAAAGCTTATATGCCAAATCGATATTCCAAGCTATCCCTGGTGTCCGGTTAGGACGTTTTAAGTGTCCCATTCTGTCCATAAAATATCTACTATTCTGTATCGCATACTCATTACTATAAGTTACGACCTTTCCATGGAGCCGAGATGCTTTCTCAGTAGAATTAATGAGGTCGTTTGCGTTTGCTTTAACTACTGGGCCATAGACAAATTGAAATTAGCTATGATAGATATCTCCTAAATAGCCTTCTAACATACCTTACAAGTACAGTTCACCTTAATGAGCTGGATGAAAGCGTAGTTGTAAAAATGTATGAGAAATTTTTTATCATTGCACTGCAAATATTTTTGAAAGTTTTGTTAAGCGCGGCTGGTTATATTCCTCAGAACTCTTTCAACAACATCTATCCTACTACACAAGAGTCATTAGTTCGATTGATTTTCGGTCGGTCGAAAACGGTCTTTAAATGGAATTAGGTTTGCAAAGCAGGTTTTAAAGTTGTGTTTTTTTTTCTTAGAATAATAACGCTTCTAAGGTTTTTTTTAAGTTGTTATCTTCATCTGTCCAAAATAAAAGAGGTAAAATGAAGTCATGTCAAGGTCTAACTCTAAGGCAGCTTGGTTAAATTGTCATCACACAAATCTTGTAAGAGGAATAAAAAATGGAAATCTAATATATTATTCTCTAATACTTAAAGTTGCATTTTAGTCTCAAGGATACTAATTCGCAATGGCGCGGCGTGAAATGTGTAGGTACTAGAAAGCCTGTCAACAACGCAGCGCCTTTTGTCGCTACACACGTAACTCTTCACGAAACTTTGGATAAGGCTCCGTTATTGCGTATTGAAGCAAAGCGTACTAATGTAGCGTCTATTTTTATAGTACTCTGAGGACTAGACTAATTTTGCGGTGCCATAAACATTATGCACCATTTTGTTATACTGTCTTTTTTTCCATAGTTCTGCGGTCCAGTGTAGAATAAATTTTCATTCTAATTAAGATGAATTTAATTAAAATAATACAGCATTAAACTTATTTTACTTGCTAAGTCAAACACAATAAATATGAATAGTTAACAGTTCTTAATTGATAATAAAATTTAAAAAAAAATCGAATTGTCCAAGATCGAGTACACCAAGGTTTTATCATGTGCCTGCTTAAATGGAAACTAGCTGTTGCCTGCGATATCAAATACCTAGAATATTGAATTTAAATCTATGTATTAAAACTATTGCACGGAAACCGTAGCCTTTATCGGTACAAAGAGTAGTAGTTTGTTTTTCCAGCAAGTAAACAAACACCGTGGTAAACTTCGTTCAAATCCGATGAGTCGTTTTACCGTGAAAGAGCAACAAGCATCCTGATATCCACATATCCATACTCACAAACTTTCACGTATATAATATTAGTAGGATGTAATAGTTTACATACATGATGTAAGTTGAATGAATGAATGAATGAATAAACACTTTATTGCACAAAACACATGAACATAAATTAATACAGACGAGATATAATTGTAGGTACAATAAGGCGGCCTTATCGCTAAAAAGCGATTTCTTCCAGACAACCTTTTGGGTATAGGAAATCTTATATTAGCGTAGAAGGGGTAATGCAGTGCAAAACAAATTGTACGAAAAGATAGTCAATCAAAATTATTTTAAAATAGTTTGAATATTTACCGTAAAAATAATAAATATACCTTTATAATACATAATATATCAATTATTAAATAAAAAGAATATATATATATATATATATATATATATATATATATATATATATATATATATATACATATACATTTTTAAATACAATACATACACACAATACATATAATATTATATATTCAGTACAGTAAGAATATAAAAACAACTGTCTACACACACCCTAACCGATACGAAGCTTTACCGAGACAGATACAGTGCCTTCACTCTAGTCTTGAAAATGGGAAGTGACTCTGATTGTCTGACGCTTAAGGGTAGAGAATTCCATAAACGGACAGATTGAACACTGAATGATTGTGAGTAGAAGTGTGAAGAATGGGAAGGAAAAGAGAGTTGTAGTTTTCGAGACGACCGCAGATTATCCTGACCCTCAGTGGACTGCAGAAAATCGAAACGCTCTTTGAGGTAAAATGGAGTGCGCGGATCAAATAAAACAGAGTAAAGTAAAGATTGAAATGCCGCTAAGTTAAAAAAGCTCCCAAATGTGCTAGTGACCGCTCATTTCATGAGAACTTTGGCCACTGGCTGATTGTGTGCCTTTTGGGGTGGTGGGATCTACCTCTTAGTGGTCCACCCTGGGCAACGGCATCTTTGGTTTTCTAACCAATATGTCGGCTAACAGATCCCTCTGTGGTGGTAGGCTTCGTAAGAGTCCTGCCGGTGGGCTTCCTGCCGGAGTGGTAGTGGTAGGCTTCCTGCCGGAGTCCAGCGCCAAACAGTTCTTCTGTGTACCGCTGGTGTGTGGGAGAACCAGTACCTCTGGGTAAGCTCGCTCCATCTTAGACTTCTTCTTAACCGTATAGTTGGGTATGTAGTCAAGAGCAAGCCCATTTATTATTAAAAAAAAAGGTTTCATTAATAAATTGTCTTTTCTTACATTTAAGCCGTTCAGATTTTTGTGTAGAAATCGAAACAAAATAAACAACACACGTTAAGCAAGACTCTTATCTCGCCATCCCTTATTTATATGTATCGAAATGAATAACTGATTACGCCGCCTTTGAGGTTTCAGATGGGAAAGCTTAAAATGGAAATCTTTGAGAAGGAGCTTGGTAAAACATAAGTGCTGTATCTACATTCTGTTGATAAGATAAATTTAGTATATTCTTATATGTATTAAGGCTTCATATTAGTAGAATTTTAATTATTTATTTATTGTTAAAGCCTTTTATACAGTACAATGTGTGTGTGTGTGTGTGTGTGTGTATGTGTGTGTATGTGTGTGTGTGTGTTTTTTTTTGTTTTTAATATGTTTTCATATACAGGATGAAATTTTAACCACCTTCCAAATTTTAATGCAGAAAACTACAAGACAAAAAAACAAATGACGTACTTTCTTCTTTTGGTATAGCTCAGTGTAAAAATATTAAGATAAAGCACTTAGAAAATGTACGCCAAAAATCTAAAATTTTTTATACGGCCTCCTAGCTACACATTTTTAGGCGATGGGCATCTCGTTTATTCATTACGATAATATCCATAATATTTTGATTTTCCCTTCATACCTTAACAGGCTAAAGACCGTAAAAATTTAAAACTATGTTGCGAAACATATTTTCGGGTGGAAACTTGATTTACATTTTTTACTTCATAAATGGTCTCTAAATACGAACCTGAACGCCTATTAAAAAATTTGAAGATAACGAAAAAGTCACCTGTATAGAAACAGATACATAAATAGATATTAAATATACAAAGCACAAGAGATTCTGTATTGTTAAAGTCAAGTACCACTGATTTACCGCTGAAATATCGGAAGAGATGTCCCGTAACAGGCCCAGACATTGTACAGTATTCTAAAAAAACAAGAAAAATCTACTGACTTTTGGAAAAATACAAATAACTGTATATAACGTATAATTTGGCGGATCAAAAATAAATACAATCTAATAAATATCCCTCTCAATTAGGCATACAAGATGGCGTTTGACGAAAAAAAAAAGATAAACTATGAACTCTAAATGTCAGTAGCTGTCAGATTTACTTTGTCAATATTTGACATTACCGTTTCTTTTCAAGTTTTTGCCACTCATCATAATCTCACGTTAAAAGCTAATAATACATAATCGCAAATATAATAGGGGTTAAAGTATGAAATTGCCGATTATTTTCCCACTTTTTATTTTGTTTATAGCTCTTAAGTATAGTCATATTATTGCGTTATTCTTTTTGTATTGTATCAAAAACTAAATAAAGTAACTTTTGACTAAAAAAAAAATGCAATACTAGTGCCTATTACTTCAAAGGAAGTCGTTGAAAAGACCCCTTACTGCAAAAAATCGAGTGATTTTTGATATACGAGTTTCGACGCGGAAGTAACGCGGCAGAAACAGCCCGCAATATTAATGTTGCGTTTGGAGAGGGATCTGCTAATGAACGCACCGTGCGATTTTGGTTTAAACGCTTTCGTGATGGAAACTTCGACTTGAAGAACGAGCTACGAGGAAGACCGCCCACACAGGTGATTAACGATGAATTAAGAGAGATGGTGGAAGCCGATCCTAGTCAAACTACGCAGGAATTAGTGGCATGGTTTAACGCAACCTTACCCACAATATTGACTCATTTGCGTCAAATCAATAAAATAAAAAAATACGAAAAATAGGTGCCTCATGATTTGACTGATGTGCAGAAAGAAACGCGTGTTGAAACTTGTGTTGCCTTGTTGAATCGGTACAGAAATGAAGGAATATTAAATCGAATTGTGACATGTGATGAAAAGTGGATTCTTTATGATAACCGTAAAAGAAAAATGCAATGGCTGACCCCAGGTCAAACGCCACAACAGTGTCCTAAAGCAAAACTTACCAATAAAAAGGTAATGGTAACTGTTTGGTGGTCTCAGCATGGTGTCATTCACTATAGTTTTCTCCGATCTGGTCAATCAATAACGGCAGATGTCTTTTGTGCCGAACTCCGAACAATGTTGGCAAAACTAGCAGTAAAACAGCCCCGACTCATGAATCCATCTTCACCATTATTGCTCCATGACAACGCGAGACCTCATACAGCACGAGAAACCGTTTTGACCCTTCAGAAACTGCAATTAGCAACCATTCGACATCCTCCGTATTCGCCAGACCTTGCTCCAACGGACTACCATTTTTTTTCGTGATTTGGACAATTATCTACGTGACAAGAAGTTTTCTTCCCAGGAGGCAGTACAAAATGCTTTCACACAGTTTGTGCAGTCTAGATCCTCAGAGTTCAATCACAAAGGCATAAATGACCTTCCTATTAGATGGCAGCAATGTATAGATAATAATGGTAACTATTTTGATTAAATAAATTTGTTAAAAATTAAAAAATAAACAATTTTGATTTTCAGTACAAATCGGCAATTTCGTACTTTAACCCCTATTATATCCTTTAAGCATTACATAAGTTAAAACTCCTTTTTTTGTTTGTTATTATTACAACAAGTACAAGTAAGCAAACAATATCACTTATTCGAATAGAGATGTGATTTTGAAATTGTCAAAACTGACAGATGTCATAAAAGTGTCATCTTCCGCCATGATGGTTTTTGTTGTTTAGTGTTGCTATTCTAATAAGTTTATTTTTGTTTGAGCCATTAAACGAAGCCATTTTAAAGAATTTGGTTCATAACAAAGTGTTGTAGGTATATTGCCCTAACTTTTGACAATGTGTACAGGTTATGGGCCTAGCCTCCATACAGTTTGGGATATCTAGTTTATAAAATAAAAGTCACACGTTCAACTTACTCTTACAAATTTGGGTCGACATTTTGATTAAATTTGCCAATAAATACCAATAAATGTAATTGATGTCAAATTATCATTATAAAACGAAAACAAACTAGTGAGTAACCATAAACGAAAGTTCATTTTGAATAGGGTTTAAAACGGTTCAAAGGACTTTAATGAAAACTCAAGGTGTTATAAGTTTAATTAAAATGTTCTTGTATTTTCCATTTCTATAACTTTGAGAGTTCAGAAGAAACTAATATGATCCTTACGAAACTAATCATATGGCCTTATTCGCATTAGCATGAATTTCCCTTTTAAATATTTACGCTTTGAGTTTCAACTACACTATTAATACAATTTCTCATTTCCTTACTTAACACAGTTGTTTCAAAGTTTCCATTCCAGTCCGAAGTTAGCAGAAGCCTCTTACTATCTTTGCAGCCAATAATAAAGCTGCTTATAAAATACGGCCAACACTTACAAGAGCAAAGCAACGGTCTCAGACTTTCAGCACTTGTAATTCATTATCCAGGGTTCTTTTAAAACAATTTTAATGCGAGCTCCTTTGTTAGAAAAAAATTACCATCTTGTATGCAGCAGATTTACAACGTTGTTCTTGAAAATAGTACAAAAAGGGATATACCAGCGCAAGCTTAAGGCTAGGAGTTTTCCGGAGTGTTGCTTATCTCCGGGTATTACTTGAATGGAAAATTTTAACACTGGCTCGCTTTTAGTGTGTTTGTTCTTCATTTTTAATTATTGATTGAATTCAGAGTATAGCATTTTTCAGCATTCATTTTTGAGGTTCCGTACCCAAAGGGTAAAAACGGCACCCTACTACTAATACTTTGCTGTCTGTCCGTCTGTCCGTCGCTCTGTCACCAGGCTGTATCTCAAGAGCCGCGATAGCTAGACAGCTGAAATTTTTACAAATTATGTATTTCTGTTACCGCAATAACAACAAATACTAAAAACAAAATAAAATAAATATTTAAGGGGGCTCCCATTCAACAAACGCGATTTTTTTTGCCCTTTTTTGCTCGATATCAATAATGGCAACAGGTAGGCACTTGAAATATTAAAAAACACTCAGTTGTATTTTAAGATTAATAATAAATAATAAAATCAAAATAAAAATTTTATTTAAGGAGGCTCCCATACAAAAAACGCCATTTTTTGCCTATTTTTGCTCGATATCAATAAATGGTAACAGTAGGCACTGCAATAACTAAATTAATCTTTGAGTACTAAACCAATACTCAAAGAAATTAATGTAGGTACCTACCTACCTACCTACCTACTGGTGTTTACCTAGTCAATGGTACGGAATCCTTCGTGCGCGAGTCCGACTCGCACTTGGCCGATATTATTATTAATACTATAGGTTTATCTGCGTTTTCTATTTGACTGTATGACATTTACATTTAAAGGTCCTTATTTAGTATGTTCTATCCTGTTCTATCTTAATCCAAATCTAAAATTTAATTTTGGTCAAGTTTTTTGTGCTAACTCATTCATGTATGCTCGGTCTATTTATTTCTAACTATAAGGATATAGGTTTTATCATACCTGGGCTGATCCTTACACAATTCTCACCTATGCACGACTTTAGACCCGTTTTTCCCACATAATATACGTATGAATAAATCTGAAAATTGTTCCTTTCTTCCACAACGCCAGGTCAACAGTGTTATCTACGTCTTTGTTCGAAAAATGAATAAAATACGAGATATTTTACTGTGAACGTATGATAAAAAGGAGGTTCCATTTTACGAGTTGTTGTAGTGTATGACCACGCATAAGTTTTGACGGGTTTGACCATTAATAAAGAGAACTAGATCAAAAATGAAGACTATTGTGTTTAAAAAAACTTTTTTATCACAAAAGAATCAAAAGAATTCCTCTAAATGAGAAACTTAAAAGCTGTGAAATGTTAAAAAGAATTTATTTGCGCTTTTCGAAGTGTACTTGTGATTGATAATATTATTGTAGAAACAAACTTTCCATCATTTAAAAAGAACATCAGGCTATGTAGACTGGTCACTGCCGGGCCTCTCTTAAAGGATGGTTTTGCCATGTTTGCCTCGCTTGGCAACCATCGCCGAGAGAAGACGCTGCTGCCTGTCTTCTTCTAGCAGTAGTTCGTAAATCTCATTAGATATACATAGTAAGAGAAAGGGTAGTGATATTCTTTGTATGCTCAAGCTCGACACGACCCAAAACTTGAACAAAAATAAAAAGTAGGCAAAATTTTTGCAGTTACCCTAACTGCCAATATCTTCATAGACAGAGTTGCATTTAGAATTAATCAAGCAAATAATATCAAATAGAACTCAAGGACGGAATTAGCCTAATTCTTAAATATAGATAAGCTAGCATGAGAATTACGTTTCACGTCTTTTTTAAGTATAAAGACATCTATCTCGTGTAACACATTTGCTGACGCTTGACCTCTATATTTTTAACTCATGCTTCCATGTCAAAAGGCAAAACTCGGGCGCTTTCGACGAAACACGTGTCAACTCAAAAAGGTACTCTAATGAATCCGCTTCGAAAAAATACTGGCGTAATTAAGCCCAGATACCGCGCCCCGGCGAGTCTCTAACTTAGGGATGTTTGAAGTGCGAAAAAATATGTTGTCGATATATTTATAATGAGTACTAGCGCTCTACCTACGATTTGCTTGCTGTATTCGATTATTTGTAATCACTTCATGGCAATCACTAGCACCATAATCTTAGCAAATAATAGCTGAGGTCAGCTTAGCGACGCCAACTGCTTGACGTAGGCCTTTCCTTAGGATCTACACAACTATTGGTCCTGCATCACCCAGTGACTTCGCTCGACTTTCACCAGATCGTCGCTGCACTTAGTGAGAGCTGGCCTTTCCACAGATCGCCGTCCGGTGCCGCTGCCATCACAAAACCTTTCCGCTTCAATGGCTATCGGTTATTTTTACTTTGTGTCCCACCCACTACCACTTCAGCACCGTAATTCCTCGAGCGAGGTCAGTTATGTTAGTTCTCCTTTGGATTTCTTTATTTCTGATTCTATCACTCAAGGACTTAACTTAACCACTATATCAGGTAAATATAAAAAAAATAATTATATAGATATGATATTCTCTATCAGCTTCACAGCGTACACAGCTGTATATAGGTATTGATTGAATGAATACGCGACGATCGGTCTAGAGGCCCTGTGTGCCGTGCTCACATGTTTAGAGATTAGACACATATTAGAGTAACGAGTATATAAGCTAAAATTATATTATAATAAATCAGACATCTACCAACTATCGTCTCATTTTCCCTTAAATATTCCGTTCTCGGTTATATTTGGTGAACCCGACGCTACAACATCATGGCATCTCCGAACAAGTCGTGCGCATCACAGAAAGTTGCTGCCTGTACCGCCGTCACATGCCGCATTCCGGATTTTTGGAGGGGACAGCCCCTCTTTGGTTCGCCCAATTTGAAGCTGTCATCGCACAACAGAAACAAGACGAGGACTACAAGTTCAACATGGTCATATCAAAATTAAGTAAAGAAGAAATTATACTCGTCAGTGACATCATATCAAAACCTTCGGCAACTGGCAAGTTTACATCAATCAAAGAGCGCCTGATCAATTGTCTTGAAGAATCTGAGCAACAACGCCTACAGAAACTACGATCTGAATTAGACCTAGGAGATCAGAAGCTTTCACATTTTTTGCGCCGGATGCGAGATTTAGGACGCGAGATAATAGATGAAAAAACCATCAAAGCATTGTGGCTCAGATTAAGCCAGCTACAGTCACCTCCGTGATGACTGTTTTAGAAACGACGGATTTGGATAAAATTAGCTAAATCACCGACAAGATATTAGATAATTCGGACGCAACAAGAAGCCCGACTGTGTTTGCTAACTGGAAATCATTCTTGCTGTATAAAAAAGTGTATCATTAGAATTTTTATTACATATATTTTTTTATTTTACAAAACATATCGATCACTTTAAATTTTATCGATATGTTTTAATACACCTACCCTAATTTGCTTCCGTAGCCTCTCATTAACGATTTCGCTTATGTTGATTTACTTCTCTTCGCTTTGGCACTTTGATTAATATTATTTGAAGGTAAAAGTTGGCAAAAACTGCTGGCAGAGGATTAATGGAATTTGCATATTTTTATCTAAACGGAACGAGGAATTACAGTCTATTAGTTCGCTTTTGGTTTGGAGCGATGAAGAAGAAGATGTAGTAAAGTCTGTTGAGAATTAAATAGATCTAATTGATTTCAAATGGTTGCTAAGACAAAAAATCTTTTGGTCAGTAAGATTAACGTAACAAAACTTTACATGTGGATACACGAAGGAGAAGATTTTGAGTTTTTCTTTTACTTTTGATTATGCGATAGTTTTAATTGTTCATCAATAATAATTATTGAAAATCATATATTGAACATCACTTGAGGACGTTTTCACATTCTGTAACTGTAATTATTCTCACAATTCATTTAACTATTTTTTTTAATATATAATAGAGTTTTTTTTTATCCCGGACAAAATGGTTCTCGTGAGATAGATAGCTAGTATGATCACAAGTAATACACTAACAAAAAAACCTTAAAACGTTTTGCATCCTCAGAAGCCGTTGTCGCCTTCGAAGCGCTCCGACAAATTACCTATTTTTTAAATTTTCATTTGTTTTTGAATGTTCGCAAATCGACATCTTGGTATAATTATTAATATTACATTTTGTTCTATATCAATCCAGCGGTTCAGTGGTTTAAAGTTAAGCACAAAACTTATCTATGGTATTCAAATACAGGTACACTTCAACGATTTGTAAGATCACGGTGACTATTATCAACTTTGTCCGTTAGGAGGGTCGTTCTGAACTTCTTACTCAGTTTCTGCTTCACAGTTCCTTGGGTAAAACTTCACGTAATTACGTTCAGAGAAAGTGAAACTAGTGTAAAGAAACGTAGTCCGTTCGTTGCGGTTGAAGAATTCGCGAGTTGTATGAGATCCATAATGTTTACCGACTTTGAAATTCAGCGTGTGGTTTTATATGGCGTGGATATGAACGGCCAGTAATCAAAAGGTTTTTCTAACCGATTTTAGTTTGAGGTTAATTTGAATGAGGAATATCTTTTTAAGAAGTAACTACTTCACTAACTTAAAGTCTACGGTCTAACGTAACTTAAATAAGAAATTGAGAGTGGTAGTTAATAAATCGATAAATACTGTGTCCTGTTCTAACTTACGCAGACAAGACTAGAATGCAGTATATTAAACAAAGGAGATGACACATCCTTCTGATGGACATGAAGACGATATAGATGAAGACATATCTTGACACTGCTAGATGGGAGCCTGCAAAGAACTACTCTAAATATTTTCATTTTAATATTCAAGGCCTTGAATTATGGTACAGTACGCAATATTCTGGTAAAACTAAAGTTAGTGTTGACACAATTTGCTGATAAGAGTAATCCCTTATTATAATATTATTTATGTCCCTTTTTTATTGTATATATTTTGGAATGTAACTTTTTTAGCAATTATTACATTAATGCATATCAATATGTATTTTCTTATCCAAATTAGTCAAACAAAAGAAAATGTGGTGTCTTGGCAAAAGACAAAAAAACCTTCAGACACAAATATCTACGTGCCTTAATCCCGTTTACCATGAATCTTTCATTCCGACGCAAATAAGACTCAATCTAGGTCCAGCTATAGGCTCTAGGAGCCTTGAAATAAAACACGAATCAATTTATTTGAATGGTTCTGCTGCTACATGATACAATTGGCATAAACGCCAGAAAATAAATACCAACTAAAAGCTTAACATTGAAAACAGTCCACGTGGCAAAAACTAATACCCTTATAATGTGGCTATGATTTAAAACTGCAGAGCACTGTACCGCAGCCAATCGGCGCCGACCGCATGCGCTGGAATTTGATCAGTTATTTACGATTTGGTCAGCCCATTTTATAGCGATTGATGTGAAATGAAGCGAGATTTACGATTGCTTCGATAGCTAGCTAGCTTCGGACTTCAGATAGCCCAATGATTCCCCAATGTAACTTACCAATTGCCTCTTCCAACTCTACGAGCTTCGCGTCGAGCCTCAGTGTGCGCGTGTTATATGTTGCCAGGTCGAGTCGTCGTTGTTGGCAGACAGATCTTACCCGGGGATTCTTAGCACCCCTTGCCCCGCCGTTACCATAGCCGCTGCCATAGCTAGGTCTAGGGACTGGGGCCGGTATATTCATATTTGGGGGGGGGGGGGGGGTTGCCATAAGTTTTTAATTTTTTGTAAATTTAGAACATCTGGTAATTTTTTTTACATTGGCAACCGATCCAGCATGATTCCCAGAATATTGGATCGACGACGTGATGATCCGGTAGATCCGAATATTGCGCATCTCTGATTTCTTTTTTTTGCTCAATGGCTTGCACTTGCTTTGCCACAACAAAGGCAGGAAAAACTAAACAGAGAAATGCGGTTATACCTAAAATTACAGCTTCTGTTGTGGATCAGGCGCAAATATGTCAACAGGATTACCGCCAAGCCGCATCTTCGCGGCTTAGAGCCACAACAAGTTATTGAGTCGCCATCGCTTACCGGTGCGGAAAGGAACTTTTGAACGGATAACATGCTCCTACAAACTTGGCTTCTAACTCTGTTATGGCGGCTTACGTAACACCAGTAAGACATAATTCAAATCCAAACACAATAAATACATTTTCAATGGGTAAAATTACATCCTAGGCATGGAAATCCGGATTAATTTGAACTGTTTGTTTAACAAAATTTTTATATCAATAAATAATTGCTATAATAAGATATTTTGGCCACTCAATTGTAACTGTAAAAATATATTGTTAATTAAATTAGTTTCTATAATTTCACTATAAACTGAAGTTGACTATAAACTCAAATTGTAGTCTTTGCTTTTATAAGTAGACTAGACAGACGTCGCTTGAACTACCATTAAATTATATTAATAATTTCTAATATTCTTATGAATTTAACTTTTTTATTTTACCTTTGCTATTTTAACACTGTGGATAGTTACATAATAATATCAACATTCAAATATTTACCATCACCATACAAAACATGTCTGAAGACGATGATCCATGCTAATTATAAACTCGCAAATAACTAATAACACAAGTATTTAGTGTAAAATAACATGACACAAGAAGAGAAGAAAAAGAACTTTAATTTATATGTTTCTTTAAATAATGGTACAAAATTTCTGACTTCACTACACTATTTATAAGCATGTTAACATATGCTAGATTTGACTTATTATAGGTAATATACTATTAACCTGGTGTACTAAGTCCAGTTACCATATCTAACTTTTAAAAGCAAACATTCATGTCCATGCGGTCGAACCCACTGAATAAAGGTAGTAAATTATAATTGTATTAAAAAAAGACAAATACCTAAAACCCACTAACTTGGTAATCCTATCATGACTGCTTAAAGGAGCCATGTTTTTGTGCTCAGCACTGTTATTATTAGACTTAAGTTCTATTTCTGTTTCGGCAAATTCTGTACGTAACAACGATATAACAACAACATGTAATGTTTTGTCAGATGACGCCCCTAGATAAAGGTTGGAGATTATTTTGTACAAAACTTTTCCTCTGAATCGCCATCTGTAACAACGATTACACAAAAATTGTAAATTTCAAGATTTCTGTAACATATTTTGTTAATATCACAACTATCACCTCTCTCTCTTTTTCTCTCTCTCTCTCTCACATAACTTTTCCTCCGAACCGCTATCTGTAAAAACAATCACACAAATACCTACTGTGAAGGTCAAGATTTCTTTACAGTATTTTGTTATTAGAAATTATTTCTCTATCTTTCTCTCGCTCTCTTTCTCTCTGTCTCTCTCTCTCTTATAATACTTTTAAAAACAATGAAATGAATTCTGCCAATGTCAAGATTTCGTTACCGTATTTTGTTATTATCAAAATTACTATCATTGTCTCTCTCTTGCTCTCTCTCTCCTACGAACCACTTTCTGTAAATACAGTTACACAAATACTGTGAATGTCAAGATTTCTTTACCGTATTTTGATTATTACAATAACTATCATTGTCTCGTCTCGTTTCTCTCTCTATCTCTCTCCCTCTTTCTCTCTTACCTATTCAAAAGTCATTCATCAGAAAAATTAGCCTCTCTCAATTCTCGTCAAATGCACATCGTTTATTATGTTTGAAGCTTTTTCCAAGTCGCAGTGTGCACTTAGGAAACGTATGATGATAAAAAGTAGGGCACAGTATTTCTTAGTCGGATATGGGTCTTCGACAATTGGAACTGTCAAGGCTATGTTAAATATCTTAGTTCTAGCAATATTGACTTAGGCTTTCAAATAATTAGACATTAAAACATCAGGATATTATTATATCTAGAAAAGTTATGGCTTATGAAATAATGTAACTTTCATTTAAAAAAACAGCAGCCTTATTATGCAAATACAACTGATTGGATAAAAATGTTGACTGCCTTTAGAAAAATAGAAAAATAATAGGGGTTAAAGTATGAAATTGCCGTTTTGTATGGACGAAATTTTCATACACAGTTTGCAAGACCTCTCGGACTACGACGGAAAAGTATTAGGCAAAAAGTGTGGGTGCCAAGACGCACCCCTGCTTCACCCCACAGGTAACGGGAAAGATTGATTAAAATATTAAACTATATCGCGAAAAATGTTTTCGGGTGAAACCTTAATTTATATTTTGTACTTCATAAATGGGCTCTAAATACGATACTGAACGCCTACAAAAATTTTGGAAAGTGGTTAAAATTTCATCCTGTGTTTGCTGAATTGTTTAAACATTTTTGCACTCAGAATTTGTCTGCTTTCATTTGATAGCTCACTCGTTATGACTGCAAACTTTTTTGTTCCAATTTTCCCAATATATTGTCGTGGCGTAGCATTCACTATGTAGCTTTTTTAACAAAAAGTAGCATATGTTACCCGGAATGTTTTATGGAATCTATTGATATCTCATTCATTAAAATTCAAAGTTTGGCTAATGTGGAACTCACATACATAAATATATACATTCACTGCTGAAATCATTACCCTCCCTGTTGGCTCTGTAGTAATACCCGACTACGGCAAAGCTAAAGCAAAAAAAAAATTGAACAATCTACCACAACCCAAGATAATATATTGTGCATAAAACGCTTCAATAATTTGACTATAAAAGTTTTGTTTCCTTATTACTGTTATGAAAGCCTCCTCGTTGATTTTCCTACTAGTACTTCAACATCAAACAGAAAATATTACATTTAGGAAATTATGTCATATGCTTACTCATGCTGACAGCTTACTTAGCGTAGGAAACCTAATATTTGGCGAAATTCCAGGTTGGGAAAAAATATATTCCTTTTCTAGGCATCTGTCACCCTGAAACGCGTCATATTGTCACGGTACCGATAGAAAAAATATTGACAAAGCGATTTTTCGATACAAAACTAAACGGTCTCCCAGAAATGGTTCTACGTGAAACGGAATACATTTTCCGATGTTGGGTGAGCTACACCAAGCGTAGTGGTTGACCTTAAAGTCAACTATTGGCGCCAAAATAGGGCAACCGCACGCTTCACAAATTTGAATGAATTTACAGGGAGACAACGGGAATTCAATTTGACGAAAAATGCTTTTTGCGAGGCCCCGTGAGAGGGTAGAGAGTAAAATAATGGACACGGCGCTGATGGGCCACCGCGGTTGACTGTACACCGAATTGAATTTCGAATCGTCAGTAAATGGTGTGCTGAGCAATCTTGCGTGAAATCCTTACAAAGAGACTAAATGCTACATTTCACAGCGGCATGAAATCAGAGCGCTCGAGTTTTATTTAATCCATCCTTAATAAATCTGATGAAATGATCCCGGTTTTTTGCTAATGTTAACGTTTTACTGATAGAAAGACAGTTGTACTTCTATGTAAAAATTATTAACGAAAAATCCGTTTTGGTTTTTGATAATAACATTGTCAAGGTATGTGAAATAGGGCTACCTATGAATCTGTCCTCTTGAAAATAATGTAAACACCTAAGTTTAAACCATAACGTCATGTCATCCACCAAACATAACTAGTTATATAAATCAGACCAACTGACAATTCCACCTGCCCCAGAAAGTTCCAAATATTTGGCCAGAAAACGCTGCTGTGTATCAAGCGAGCGTGCCTATATTAAATTCTCGACATAGCCCGTAGACAGGAGGTCTTACTTGGTATTAAGTGAATTCCTTGAGCGAATGATTTGCATGGAAATAAAATCTTTTATTTCAATGCGACCTCTGTGGGATAGGAATTGTTAAGTGCGTATTGCGTTGGTTCTACTGGGTACTTTTTGTCATGATGGCCCATTAAAAGGATTGCACTGCCTTTTTTTCTTATGGGTATCGTCAAAAGTAGCTTCAGGAAAAAGACGGTCAGCAGCGACTTCTTAACAAAGGAGGGATAAGTTACAAACCTGCCCAGCACGGCAATTTAAGCAAAATTCTTCCTTTGAAAAAAAAACGTGTGTAACTGTCCAGCTGTGGACTGATATAAGATGATGATGACGGGTTTTGGTCATTCTTTGCTTCTGAAAGTTCACTGTCTCGATTGAAGGTGCTCTACGTTGCATTTACCAAGTCAACGTAAATATGTACATCATCATCATCATCATCATATCAGCCGAACGACGCCCACTGCTGGGCATAGGCCTCCCTCAAGGATCTCCACAACGATCGGTCCTGTGCTGTCCGCATCCAGCGGCTTCCCGCGACCTTGATCAGATCGTCGGTCCACCTTGTAGGAGGCCTGCCAACGGAACGTCGTCCAGTACGCGGTCGCCATTCGAGAACCTTTCCGCCCCAACGGCGATCGGTTCTCCGCGCTATGTGTCCCGCCCACTGCCACTTCAACGATGCAATCCTTCGAGCGATGTCGGTTATTTTAGTTCTCCTGCGGATCTCATCATTTCTGATTCGATCGAGTAGGGAAATACCAAGCATCGCTCTCTCCATTGCTCGCTGGGTGATCTTGAGCCTTCTTATGAGACCCATAGTAAACGACCACGTCTACATATATGTGTACATACATAGTGATTATCAGTTTGAGGTTCAATTTGACTAGCTTAACGCCACTTTAGCTTGTTAGTCCTTTTATCATCGCATCATCGCCATGATTGTCCTTTGAGTTTGCATTATCTAGTTATTATCAGACAAATATCTCAACTCTAAAGATTAATTTGTTTAACACTCTTGAGAGCTCGCTGCGTAATTTTCACTAACTTCGAATTTAGTCGTGCATAGGAAGTGTTTAACAAACAACATTGTAAATTTTCTATATTTCCGTTTCCTCTATTGGGTTAAGGAACTCTTATAATAAAAATATCTTTTCGCAGAATATCCCTTGTAACATAAACATGTATTTTATTTAAAGGTTTATTTTACAAATACTATTACCGCCCCACTATTCAATAAGTGTAAATACATCGTCGATACATAATTTCTTCATGTTTACAAAAAGCGTTAGTAAAGATATTTACATAAACTCCAGGGTAAATATAATAACGGTGTGTAAACAGGTTTTTCGTATTGAAAATATATTTTCGTTTGCGTGATAAATTATTATGAATATATTCAGATTTGAAGGAGGCTTACAAGATTTGTTATGAGGAGGTTTTAGGAAACGCTTTTGCCGATTTATGTAAAAGTTACTACACAGTATCAGGGAAAGTATCAAAAGAACATCAGACTTTAGGTACGTTAGTAATTAAAAGTTAGTAACGTGAGTATCACTGCTACATAAATACAGGTTTCTTTATTTCAATATATTTAGGGCTCCTTTGAACCATACTAACCACTCAAATATCCCGGGTACAGCACCCAGTAATAATTAAAGCAGATTGTACGTCCTGGGTAATACAGTATCTAGTCAAAAGATGATAGTTGACGTTCCTAAAGAACTAGCGTGAAATAACATTACCACATTATCTCTCCTTTGGACGTACAACCGGCAAGATGACAATGGAGGTTTAAGTGGCTACACCACCATTCATCCTGCGGATTGGTATTATTTAACTTATAATTATTGTTACTTTAGCCTCATTTAGTTTTGTCTGTCGCACTGCCTACATAACTTTTCTGCTTAGCCCAATGGTCGACTGGGACAGAATGCCACATGGCATTAGGTCCACCAATTGTACATTTATGTTTCTTTTGTGCAATACAGTTTAAATAATTGATTAAATAAACAATCTGAGGCAAGTTTATTATTATTACCGTCTAGCACAATTAACTTGTGGATATTGGACTAGGCTTAACGAGAAGAGTCATTAGGAAGCAAATTTTAATATGCCTTCTGAAGCAAGGATACTGCTCGATTGATGCACGTTACCAAATATAGTTGTTAAAGTCAAATTTCCATTTCGATATAATATTACGTTTAGATGAACAGATATGAGTAAAGTAAATAATAGATTAAGTTAAATTTTGAATTTGGGTTCTTATATTTTGTTTAAAAGGACACGAGTCAACTTTATCTGTAGTGCAGTTGGAAGATAAGGCGTCCAGATAAATAGATGACATACAAAAAGTTTTAATGCAAGTGAACAATCCATAACTTGTGTAGAGATCATTAGTATTACTTGACTATACAATGCCTTAGTATTACCTACTACTTACTTATTAGTATTCAATTTCAATTTGATTATCAAACATCATACACATAAATTTATCCTGTGGTTACATTCACGGAGTTACAATTTATGGTCTATTACAACAAATTTATTCGTCGCCGTGATGTCGTTGGGTACGAGGAGTACGAGTACATCCACGTTTGTGCCGATTCAATTTCAGTTTTCATTGAATGGGTCTCTTATCTTCAGAATATAATGTTATTTACTATTCGAGAAATTTCGGGTTGCGATATCTTTATGTTTGCTATCCCGATTGGAAGGCAATTGTGTGATTTGTTTGAGTGAAGCAAAACTTCGTTTTAAGTAAGTTTTTGAATGTAGCTACCTAACATTTTAAAGATTCATTTAGTAACTAGTAGACGACCATTTGGATCAGCGGTAGTTAACGCTGCTTCTGAGCCATGGGTCGCGGGTTCGATCCCCGCACAGTACAAATATTTGTGTGCATGAACATGTCTGTTTGTACTGGTCTGGGTGTTTTCTATGTATTATAAGTATGTATTTACAAAAAAAAAAAAAGTATATAAGTAAGTTTATCGGTTGTCTAGTACCCCATACGACAGGGTACTTAATAGTACCTTAATTTGGGACTAGATGGCTCAGTGTGGCCCAGTGAGGCATGTCTAAAATATTTGTTATTTAGTTGTTGGTCAGTTATTAACTGTCTATGTAAGAGAACAATAAATATTTATTATTATAAAAAAAATATATATATATTTATTTATTTATTTATTTAGTAACTAAAACAGTTTTCTAAGAAAATAAATTACTGGTATAAATTGGAAATTTTGTTCTATGACAGTCAAAAAGCATCATATGATTAAAATTTTCAATTCATATAGTAATTACAAAATGAGGAATAAGTGAATTTTGCTTTGATTTCGTGAATCATACTTTCTATAACATAGAATACAGTGAGTATGTAACTGATTTTAAAACAATCATCAAAAAAACTATAAATTTTAAGTATGTCTACTGATGTACAAATTTTATTTATCTACGAGTATCTATCTCTCAAATTCTTGAAAAATGTTACAGATCAAAAAGGATATCTTAATTTAACTTCATTAAAAAATTGATTTTGATATGTTACAGGAAGATTTGTGTATAAATACTTGAATTCTAATAAAAGTAAAGCTATAAGGTATATAGGACATTATGATGTGTCGTGGCAATATTATTATATTTAGTGTGTACCTAATTCATCGTCCGATTTATTTGCCGACCCAGTAGTGTGTTGATGTAGTCGACCACTACGCAAGGGGTCTTCGATTCCCAATAGGACCAAAAAGGAAACGATCTTTTCCAAATTGGGTCTTGGATCTTGGAGTTTAAAGTTGTGTTTCGAGAACCATGTTGAAAACAACTCATATCGGAAGCCTATTGTAGGCTTAGAAACCTCCGACTCCAGTTATTCTTGAAGAATAATGAGACGAAAAAATAATACCACAAAACTATACAAGATATCGATAACAACAGTTCTACCTTTTATTGTATGACTTATGCAATTAAAAATCAACTAAGGCGCCCTTAGCAGGTAGTTTTACATTCTGTTTTCAGTTTCACCAGTTCTTTTCGCCTTCATGTTTCATCTCGGTCTTGATATGTCAGCAGTGCTCTAACATACAAAGCACTTATTGTTTGAAACAAAGGAAGACTCACAAATCTTCAAGCTTATTCCTGTCAGCGGCCCTAATCCTATCATGTTCATCTCTATCCTGTTGCCAAGTGATTCCAGATTAATTTCGAACGGCTCCCTATTCCAGTCTATTCTATAAATTGGATGATAAATACGGCATTCTTTCGTCGGATTCAATTTGGATTCACAATTTTACCTCCACCGGTAATATTATAGCGGCCCAGAATTTAATTTAAGTACCTACCCGAATTCTTGGTATTAGATGAATATGTTGCAAAACGCAAGCGATGTATGAAAATTTCAAAATTAAAGTAGACATTTTCTATGTAAATAAAACAAGGTCCTTATAGTTACACAACTTACGGTCATGAATGGCTGGACTGATAGGTTATGTTCTAAGATGTATTGGATTTCTTGGATTTGGTTATGTCCTGAAAAACAGACTATAATATATAAACACAAGAAAACCTAATAATAAATAGATTTGAATTTTTGTCACTTATTAGGCAAAATTACCGAAAGGTTTTTAATGAAATAATACTTTAATAGCGTCTTTATAAAAAAAAATCTCGAAAACACGGCATAACAGTTTCATTTTAAATTAAATGGTAGGACAGACGAAACTTTTTTGCAAGCGTAATTTTTTTTCCGATCTCAATCACGAAGCCACGGACAAAGTCTCAGGCAAAAGCTAATATGTTTTTTTTAACTATCTCGTTTTGTCCCCATGTGTGTTATTAGTTTATTTGCTGCCTCATTTCCAGAAATATGTCATGATTAGGATAGAGACGTTTTGCATTTTGGCTGCATAACTTAATTCAAGTCACCCTTTTATTTGACACCATTTGTTTGTCGTGTCACAAATTATATTATCAGAGCGAAATATTCCCACCACAAGTGCTAAAGTTGCGCTATATCTAATTATTCAAATCCAGCTGTCGGTTCCACGTCGCCGACTCCTCGCCTAACGAACCGTCAAGAATGATTTCCTACAATTAGAGAATATTAAATTATTTAAATGACCATGCATCTTTCAATCGAAATAACAGCCGGGATAAACCGAATCTCGATTTTCTTTCACTAAAATCAGTAAAATAACCTAAAATCATTCCACTGCAGCGCAAATTGGGTTCAAGTTACAACAGCTTAACATGCTTATGTTAAATCTTCGCTGCTAAAATAGTGTTTGTTTCTTCAGTATTAAGAGGAAACACTAAGGGCGAGAGAATTGAAAAATAGGTATTTGTAAAATCTATTGCTGTCGCGCAGTGACCAAACGCCTCCCCGCAGAGCGTGATAGAGACAACTGCATCTTGGACCGAAAATACCTACTAAAAGCACACAAAATCAACGTTTCGTAGTCCCCCAAATCCTTTTTTAAAACTAGACCGATTTAAATACTTTTTTCATTAAAAATTAAAAAGGCTTTGGCCGTGTTCGTATGTTTTGCTTTTTTTCTAAAATTTAGCCAAATTTGTTTTCTGGATGTTTGAACACAGCGGAAAATCTGGCAAATTTTTTAGATATTTGAAAGCTCTTATCCTTTTTATTATTTAATTATAAAAAAAAAAGAAAACATGCCAATACATAGATTTTTATAATAAAAATCATTGCTCTACTGGCATTATCCAGGGAGGAAACAGGGGACTACGTTTGTATGGAAAAACGGCCCTTGTGTTTCCTCTTAAGTAAAGTAACAGCCTATAATCATCCCACTGCAGCGCAAAGGCCCCATTAGATTCAAGTTACTACTGCAATGCTTATGTTAAATCTTTGCTGCTAAAATTGTGTTTGTTTCTTCATTTTTCATAGTTTGAACTTTGAACCGCAAAGATCATAACCTATTATTATGCTGCTGTTATTAAAATCAGTTAAAAAATCAGTTAAAATCAGTTTTATTTCTGCAAATAGGCCCCAGGAGGCGCTTTTACACGTCCCAATTTAAACCTACCACTGCTTCGGTACAAGTCTGGGCTAGTGCCGAGAAGAAGCAGCGCAAGAAACTCGGTCACTATTATCAGCCTCTTTTAATTTTAATGTCTATAAACTTACAAAGCTGGTGTGTTTATCGTAGTAAGTGATGTTATTTCAAATGTAAGTATACATTTATGATATTTATAGTGTAAGTACTTGTGTTTTGTGTTTATTATTTAGTAAAGAATTTTGAAAAGTAAAGTAAAGTAAAGGTGGGTTTGGACAAAGTCATCACATTTGCCAAATTCAGGTTGGTGAGCACAAACCCGAGCAATGTTCGAAAATTCTCGACTTGTGTTGCCCGAATCATGATCGTACTCTGGACCCCGATCTAATATTGATATATTTTGGCCCGGTACTTGAACCACTTGACCAATGGAGAGTTTAAATTCATAATCGATATAATCAATTTTATTTCTGCAAAAATGCCTTAGATGTCGCTTAGATTTTGTTTAATGCTTTGGAAAATATGCCCCAGAAGTCATTTTGGCAATTTCAAATACTCGTATCCTATTCAATAATAGGATTTTTTTTTTCGAAGCAGTCTTCGGAACAATTTTGATCTAGTACCGAAAAACAATCGTGCAAGTAACTCGGTCACTATTGTATTTTAAAATAAGTATGTCACAATAAAATGTATTCCGATGCGAGCTAAGACCTTATTTTCAAAATTTTTTAATTTTTTTTATTTATTTCACGAAATCCACAGCTTTTAAAAAATAATGTTTCAAAAAGTTTGTTTAGTTTTTACAAACAACCAATATTGGATTTACATTTTATTATAAAGTAAATAAAGTAATATTTAGAGAAAGCCGTCCGTTAAGCCTACTTAGTACATTACTTACAGATAAATGATAAGGTGTGTTTTATGTATGTGTGTGTGTGTGTGTGTGTGAGTGTGTGTGTGTGTGTGTGTGTGTGTGTGTGTGTGTGTGTGTGTGTGTGTGTGTGTGTGTGAGTGTGTGTATGTATGATATGTGTAATATGCCCCACCGGGTAATCGACCGTCCCTCGCTAGCCATTGCGTACTAACACTAAACTATCGAGAACGCTAAACTGGGGACGAATTTACTAACCAATAATAATAACACAAATTTTCACATGGTAAATAACAAATCGACAAGTACTTAACACAAACGTTGTCTGGTAGGTGCCAAAATTGTGCACGTACACCAACCATGTGTGCTTAGTGCGCGTCTCATGCTTTTATTTTACTAAAGATACCCAAAATGCCCCTCTTAAACGAATGTTTACATAAGTAGAAAGTGTCCACTGAATAAAAGCGTTTATTATATGACCTCAGTGTGCGACATATAATTGAATTAAGTGCATAATACCAAAACTAATTTTGGTATTAGGGACATGGAATAAGACATTTTATTTCATTTAGGTCATCTTTAACAGTGTGGTAGCCCTGTTTCATTAAAACTAATTTAAAATGCAATTTGATTTTAAAACAGCAAATTAATACAATCTATACTAATATTATAAAGCTGAAGAGTTTGTTTATTTGTTTGTTTGTTTGAACGCGCTAATCTCAAGAAGTACGGGTTCGATTTGAAAAATTATTTTGTTGGATAGTCCATTGATCGAGGAAGGCTTTAGACTATATAAAATCACGCTGCGACCAATAGGAGCGAAGCATGAGTAAAAAATGTTGCAAAAATAGTCGCGATCATAATAATCGAAATTGACGCGGACGAAGTCGTGGGCATCAGCTAGTTTCTTACAAAAAAAAAACCAATTGCATTTTCATACCTAGAACGGCAGGTTTAGCTTCATGATTAGTATTCTACTTTTTATTATCTTTTGCTTTTTATTATCTTTCTTTCTTATTATGAGAAAGAAAAAGGTAACCAAGAAGTTAGAAGGCTTTATTACATTTATCGAAAACATTAAAGTTTAACACAATTAGAAGAGAAACACTTTTTTTAACAAAAAATAAAATATATTAGTCTATAAAATATGTTTTATTACACAACCACAGTTCTTAAGTTACATACAACCAAACCAAAATACTAATTGAAATCATCACACACATTTTTCTGATGCCAAAGTAAGTAAATATTAAACCACTTAAGATTTTCGGAAATCAGAAACACTGAAGGTGCCACAATCAGCCAGACCCAAGAAAATATAAGAGAATTCTTTTTTCTACATTGATCCGTCCGGTTATCGAACCCGGGACTTCAGAACATGCGTCACCTTAAGAGCCTGTGTACGCCACTCTACCGCGGAAGTCGTCAACTTCGTTAATCAATAACGGCCAAAGTAAATACAAGGGCAATTTGAACTGAGCATGAGTTTGGGAACTTTATTCTCTTAATTAACCAAACTCGGGATTCTGGCACGGCCATTGAAAATTAGAACGTTCTAAGAAACGCGTCTTTCTAAATCACGAATACAAATAAACCTTGGGTTTTCTAAACGAAATTTCTTACTACCTTACAATTTTGCAGAACCCCTAAAAGTGCGAAGCAATTAAGAACGCAGAATTTTAGGTAAGTGCCTCCAAACATAATTACGAATTTGTTGAAATAAAGTAGCCTTTTTGGAAAAATCCCAAAACTGTAAAAAGCGGTGCTCGGTTAATTTAGGCGAGCCGTATAACGTTTTGTATTAACACTAAGATTACTTTGAATGTAAAAAAGTCAAATTTTATATTTATGGTGACCCCAATATTCTAAATTTTGGACTTCGCAAAAATAAATTTCCTTTCAAGACTTTCTAAAAGATGCCGAAGTTATTATACCTTAATACTAAGACTTTCAAATTTTACGCAAAGTTCGTATTTTAGGGAAATTATTTGAACATTTATTTTAATAATAATAATAATCGACAATCAGTTGTTCACTGGGCTATCATTGGATGGAGATAATGTCATATGAGATTACGATGGCAAGTCATAAATATATTTTTTTTTATATTTATTTCTTCTTTTTTCTCTCTAACAAAGTACATACGCAATTTAATGTACGCAAAGTACAATTGTACCATAAACGGTGGTTAGTGCAATTTCTGGAAAATAATACGCTTTTTTTACAATAAACTTTTTGTAAAAATAAACTCTCTATATTGTGATTTTAAGCTGTAGTAAGCTTATAACTGTCGGCACACTTATTCCTAATCCGAACAACTAAGGCAATTCCAATTTATTTGAAAGCCCTCTGAATATGCATGACTTCATTCTAGAGGCCTCCTCAAACTTTATGCGAGCATACAATCACAGAATCCAGGAATGCCTTAGGGACTTATTAACGCATTCCCGCTTCCTACTGTGATTCACGGGCGTATTTCAAACGCGTCGTTTTTATCGCGTGGTCCAAGTTGTAAGCTTTAAGGCCATTGGCAGTTTCCCTGAAATTAAATTAGTTATTATTGCATCACATTACCGTGAGCGCTGCCTTTCAGCTTCTTTTCAGATTGGTTAGTGTGTGCTTATTTATTGAGAGTGAACTGCAACTATTTAAAATGTCAAGCATTAGATAATCAGAAATACTGGTCATATTCATCAATAAGGTACAATATAATAATAATAATAATGAACTAGAGACAAATAACAACAATTTGTCGATATTTAAATAAGTGTATTACATGTGTTTTATCCATAATATTGATAAAATACAAATAAAATACAATATTATTGTAAAATTCATTCAGCAGGGATCTGAACAGTCTTCTTTTAAATATTTTACGAAGCAGTTTTCGTACGTCATTTAATTTTGACAAAATAAAATCTGAAAGATCCGTACTACCTACTGGAAGAGAGGAAGTATACATGTCTGCTACCTGGTAAAACTATGATTTAGACCTAGAAAGTAAAGACCTATTTTCAGCTTTTGACTTCTGTAGGCTGTTTCATTGTGATGTTGTAATTAATTTTAAACTATATTTTCCGCTTTCGTGTGTAATTTAGATATGCTTTTAGCGTTTTACAAACTTTTTTCTTCTTGTTTTCAGAATGCTTTTGTGGTTTTAAAAAGATGGCATATGATTTGTGGGCGCGAATATTTCGAATATAAGAGTACGCTGTGGAACATCTTCAATCTATTTTAAATTTGTATTTGGACATTAATGTTAAAATACGGCTACTGTAATTCAAAATATTTCAAATTAGATTAGATTTAGAAGTGGGAACATTACTAATACTTCTAAAAAGTTTGAGATTTTGTTTAAAATCCAAATGGGACTAACTTTGACTTACAGTCAAAAGAAATTATTGACATTGTTCAAACCCATAAAATTCTATGCTATTCATACATAATACATACATATAATATCAATTTTATACATACATTGTCATGAAGATCTGAAAATCTTCTCTTTTCTGTTAGTTGAATTCTAGTTAATTTTACCAACAATGCATAATTGCAAGACCAACGCTTTGGAATTTATACATTACTAGCTGTTCCTCGCGACGTCGTACGCGTCAATTTCTGTTTTATGACTGCCATTATTTATGCAACATTTTTCACTGATGCTTCGCTTCTATTGGTCGCAGCGTAATGTTATATAGCCTAAAACCTTCCTTGATACATGTACTATCCAACACAAATATATTTTTTCAATTCGAACCAGTACTTCCAGAGATTAGCGCGTGCAAACAAACAAACAAACTCTTCAGCCTTATAATATTAGTATAGATTTATATCAAAATATAAGTATTGCTCTTTTGTTAACAAGTAATATTTGTAACAAGATTAAAAATGCATTTTGTCTTACAAAATTCAAAGTCAAACACAAAAATATTATCATTTCCCCGTTCAATACCAATGCTCGAATTACTCAGTATCTTTAAATAAACACAAACACATTAGAACAGCTAATGGTAAAGGTGGCACCCTTCAAGGAGGGAGATAAACAAACAAGTTCTGAGTGACACCCTCAAAGGCATAGCATCTTCAAAAATAACCACTCCTCATTATGTTCAAAATTCTGAAATCTATTCGTCTGAAAATCTCGCTCAAATAAAATCTTAACAGATCCATGGCATTATCTAAGAGAGTAATTTTGTTTCCAAGGTGTTTTTATACTGACAGAGATTGATAATGCCATCTGTTTAATTAAGAAGGAACAAAAGTGGTCAAAACAGAGCCCCTTGCGAAATCTATAATTTAGGTACGTACTTAATGCAGTGGTTAAAAAAACCACAAAATTAACGATTTTTAACAGTAATCGCTTGCAATTATAGTATTTTAAACATTTCCGGTGTTTTTTACGTGTCAGAATTCATCATTACTATATGAATATCTCCAAAGTTAATAATACTCGATACATCTTATCATAGTTAGATGTTAAATAAAATTTTAATAATTAATATACGAATAGTTGTATCGTTTTAGGACGCTTGTGACAAAACACTGTCAAAATCATGGTTATTTCATGATTAATTCACATGTAAAAGATACATTTAAAAACAGAGCCCGCGAAACGAACAATTACACAGTAACCAACCACACGAAAATTTCTTTGATTTGATTTAAATTTTGTCCATGATCTAATCGTAAAATTTAAACTTAGAAGCTATTTCTAACTAGTATATAAACTTGAAAAATTTGCGAGGATGGGTTCGAGTCCCGCCTGAGACATATTTTTTCAAGTTTATATACTGATATTATAAGTGCAATTAAGTTGCTAAAATATTAAATAAAGTATATTTCTAACTAGGTGACAAATCCTCCGACTTCTTATGGCCATTAGAGTACATTAGAGAGTAACTCGTTCTAAACCCAAACAAACATAAATCTCGTTTATTCGAGCAAAAACTTGGTACTGTAACATCTCTCAGCTTGCACTAAATCATTTTCGCCGAACAACATCTTGCACCGATAATGCTGAAACTCACTTATAAGAGCCAAGAAAGAGCAAAGTCATCCAGTGAGTCAAACTTGAACAGTTTTTTTTGCAGTGGACAATTCTGCAGTGAGTCAAGTTAAACAGTTTTTTGCAGTCGACGATCTTGCTCGAATTGAAAGACTTAAGTCGCTCTCTAACTTTGTGATAAATGCGACTAGTACCGTCCGGGATATTTCACGATTATGTCCGACATTTTCCACTTTATAAAAGATCTGTTATGTCACTTCTCCTTAAGTTTTGAAGACGATGACAATTTTGAAACAATTTTTTTTTATTAAATTATTTGTTATAAAGTGGAATATCACTACTATTTAGTATTTGAGATATCGAAAGATACGATAAGAAATTAGGCCAAACTGCAATTACCAACCTGCTTTACGATTTCATGGTTAATAACATATTTAAGACATTTATTGACGATCATACATCCAAAAAAAATTGGTGCCTATAAAACGAATGCAAAGAAATTAATAAAACTAAGGACTCAGATTAACAAAAAATAGATGTAATACAAAACACATTAACACTTTATAAAAAAAGTTTTTGTAAGCAGATATGCCATGAAAAATACATCACACTACAAGCTACAAATGTACAGGGCTAAATATCTGTTTATAGCTGATACCTTTTTTTACTATGAATTGTTCCAAATCTAAATTTAGAGGTTTACGTGCAGCAGTAAACTTATGTATGCTGATAATAATGATAAATGATTGTCTTAAATAAAAAAAAACTAGCGGTAACTTATTTATTCTTAGAAAATAAGTACTCATTCCTATACTAATGTACTGTGTTAAATTAATGTTCATTTTTAATAAGTGGTGGCTATATTTCTTCCTACACCTTAAAAGTTGGCAACGTGCCATTTTTGTTCATATAATAACATAGAACAGGTGTTTAATGGACGTATTTTGTACGTAAAATAAAGTTTATATTTTTATCATACATACATCTATCAGCACATCAGCTCTCGGTCTTAGTAGATCAAAAACCGCGGTGACCTATATAAGGGACTAGTTGTTCCCCGCGACTTCGTACGCGTCAATTTCTATTTTTATGATCGCGATTATTTTTGCAACATTTTTATCTGATGCTTCCGGCCGGTCTTACTGCATTGTTTTGAATTAAATATTATTCTGAAGCTTGCACGTATAATCCAATGCACATACATTGCGTGATAATATGTCTACGTACCTGTGTACGTGGTCCGAAGAAACATTTTTGTTGCAAACTTGCACCTATTTCAGTGAAAATGAGATGCCCCAGTGATAAGCCTAAAGGAAATTTGTTCATAAGAAATTGCAATTTTAAAAAAAATGCCATAATCGATCGCTGAATAATCATTATACAATTTTCACTCGATGGCTAAATTTATTTATTTTAAGGTCTATACTTAACACTCTTAATGATTATAAGAAAAAAATAAATATTTCCTGTAGCATATGTACCAAAAAAGAGACTAACAATAACAACCGAATCAAACTAGAAATATGTGTTTGGCAGGTTAATTTTTTTCTATTAATCAATTTTATTAAACTTCGTAACCAAGTAGAGTATACGCCGTTTTTCTATGTATCGCCAACTCTAAAGTCCCGGACTCGATCTCAGAATTAGTCAAAATAAATTCCATTATTTTTATGTCTCGTATCTAAAACGACACGACGACACTTCTTTAAGGTTGATACAAAACAGATGCTTTATTAAAATTAATAAAGCAGCAAAATGTAATCTCACTTTAATGGAAGTTGTTAGAACAAGTCACACAGCTGAAGCTAGGTGACTTGGGAAACTCTATCACCAGATAACCCATAAAACCTAAGTCGTAAAAGTCACACTTCGATATCTGATTAAAAGTAAGACTGTAGTCTCAAAGTTACTTTCTAAAATAATTTTCCTGACTTGTTGATTTTATTAATAGCACAAAAATATATCTATTGCAAACGGAAACAATTTTACGAAAAGAAAATTGAAAAAGCGTCAGTTCGTCGTTTAATAACCCAAATTTCTTTTTGATCAAAATTTTTAAAAATCTAAAAATAATTTAACTTTTTTAATTCGCAATATAACATCCAGTTTCCGTTCCTTTAAACGATATTTTTATTGATAACAGGAAACAGGAAAAGTGTCAAGTGCAGGCGCTTCTGAGACCATAAGGCTATAAGATGAACACAATGAATACGAGCAATACACATGGAAAACTTTATGATTGAAAATATTTATAAATTTTTCGTAATTGCCTTTGAGACACTTAATTTTTTTTTCTAAATTCGATAAAAACAGCTATGAAAAAGAAAATATAAATAAATATTATGAATGAATTTAGTTTAAAACATATTTATTTCTGTAGTTTTGATTGGTTGGTGGTTATAAATGAACAACATTTAATAACGAAATACAGATCAATTTTATTTTTATTTTGTTACTAAAGAGTTATAACTCTCCATTGATGTTTAACTATAGGTAACTCTATCCATGTTTCATTTAAAACGAATACCAGAAATTTGACGTCAATTTTGAATAGGTTTAGTTAGACGCAGTATTGCACATAACACATATACGAGTAGTAGCAGTATCTTGCCTAGTAGACCTAATTGCGTCTGGAATTACCAAAGATTGGATAAATAAGTTCACTGTATAAATTAAAAATTATAATATTAAGTTATCTTTACTTTTTATCCTTTAAGATTGCAACACCTGAATAAGGTAATTAAGTAGTTAAGCTCCATTGTCTAGTTTCTAAGATCTCTGTAAGATATACACTTAATTCGCAATAAATATATTTGAATTTGAATTTGAATTTGGCTGGACAGCACAATGGACCACGCTGAAGTCTGCTGATATGCGTTAACTCAAGTGTTGAAACTAGCTTGAAATTCGAACTTTAAAGCAATTTGGGTACTATTTTTAATATGATATAGCATTCTATTGAAAGCATATATTTTTAAAAGTTAATATAAGAATTGTAATAGTAACAATATGACTGCTGACTGCTTTTCAATAAAAATATGATTATCAAGACTGGCCAAGTCCAATTTCACCTTTCTCGAGCGGAGCAAATGATTTTATTACATAAAAAAATCAAGGAGAAAATTAAAAATAAAAATCTTAAAGAGAGCATCTGTTATTTGAGGGTTTTTTATGATCTAAGTATTGCACCTTGGTAAAGTTTTAGTGTAATGGACTAACTCGCATACATTTTAAATTTAAACTTTAAGTTCTGTTATTAACTGTAAATTACGCCATTTTAGATGCATTTTGTTTTGCAATTTTTATTGTGTAATTTTTTGCGAAGGACCAAGGATACGTAGCGGATAAAAACTTATATTCTATTTTTATGAATACCATTATTATTCTATTTAATAAGCCTATTGATCACATCACAAAATCGAAAGCTCTACTACTACAACTACTTCACTTCTATTTGAATACTTTTAATAAACAAGCGTATTTTCCGTTATAATATCATTTTAAATTAGTTCAGTATGCATCCTTATTGCCCAAGATCGCAACACTGATTCTACACATGGAATTCTGAATGCTGGTATTTCACGCGTCAAAATCACATGTTAAGAGCTATTGAATTATATTCAAGGGGCCTGGTACGGCTGTACGATCAAACGTTGCTTTGACGATCAGCATACAGCTCTAAATGGGCTTATTAGCATTATTTGTATCGCGTTTGTAATTTAAGGACTATGTTTAAAACCTCTATGGAATAATGTAAAGATTTACCGTAATTATGAATTATCGAAACGAGTTTAAGAAATTCTGCATTAGTTTCGATTTTCTGAATGGTCACTGCTACGTTAAAGTTAAAGATTAAATTACAAAAGCAAACGTGATAGACAAAAAAGATAGGAGAAGTGCAGTCGATAGTGAAATCGATTAAATAAACGACTAAATTGAACTGGACTACATTGGTAACAGAATTTAGCCAATTCTTTTTTTTTTAAATTCATCAACATCAATTTGGTAGCTATTAAGTGTTTTCCTTAACGGTAACGCTTCCGATTTTTCATTGTCTCTTTTATAATGGAAACAAAACCTTCAATGCGAGGGTCATTTCTGTAGGTCAGACAATAGGATTTCACAAATGAGATTAAAATATCCTCAACCTTCAATAAAATTTACTAATTTTAAAAATGAAGCGTGTTATTAAACGAATATTTTAAAATCTACAGCTAATTCCTTCATCATAATTGACTTCACAAAACTTTTTTCATAACGGTCGCGGCTGGAATTTTGCCCAGGAATGCTATTACCCTAGAATATAGTTCTCACATATTTTACTTTCATCAACATTACCTGGTCATACTGCCATTATTATCTTTAATGTAAAATCGATCTTAGTAGCTTCTGATAAGGTTTAATTTGCTATTGTAGGTACTTAGGTAATGTCCTTTTTGAGTCTCATCGAAAAGTTACATTGCTTTGAATGGTTGGAAGTCGTTTGATTTACAGTGTAAACGCTTTGCTGTAAACTGAATTCGAGTTATTTGACGAAACTATGCTAAACTAGTGTGGAGGCTCCACAATCGACTAACGATACAATGGCGATAGTGAGTGACAAATAATTATTAAGAATATTAATAGTTCTACTAATGTTATAGATTCTTTACCATTCAGAACTGTTTTTAGGAAGTTTATTTATATAAAAAAATAAACTTTCTTATTGCATTTCCGTGGTTTAACAATTTTTAACGAATCACAACTGCCCGGGATCATGATTCGTGCAATCGAATCAAAACGTCGGGATGCTAGAATACTTTTTAGTTATTAATATTAAATAAATAAAAAAAGTAATAAAGTCGGCTGCAGTAAATCCCTTTACTGAAGTTTTAAGTTTAATCATTATTCTATAAACTTGACGTGACAGTTAACCATAGTCGATGCAAAAGTCAAAATGCCATAGTTAAAGACCTAAACATAAATTTTCATTATTCGATTAGTTCTCAAATATTCAATTTTCTTGCTGAAATAATTGTTATTCTGAGTATTTATTTTAGCATACATTTCAAACTCTGGCTTCAGATTATTCTTAAAGAAATATAAAATGTCAGAGAGATAAATAAAGTTCTATGTGTTGTTTTATCGATAGCATGACTAACGTAACTTTTCCAACACTAAAGTAAACTGTTTAATGCGGACTATGAAGGTAATTTTGTTTGGGGTACTATCAAACGTTTGACTAATACAACGGAAATTGACAATCGACGTGTTAATTGAAATTGTCAGAACCGATTGCGAGCTCGATTCCTGCAAGAGAACAAACCTAATTTTTCGTCTTTTGTGTTTACATTATTCTATGTATTATAAGTATGTATTTACAAAAAAAAAAAAGTATATAAGTAAGTTTATCGGTTGTCTAGTACCCCATACGACAGGGTACTTAATAGTACCTTAATTTGGGACTAGATGGCTCAGTGTGGCCCGGTGAGGCATGTCTTAAATATTTATTTATTATTTATTATTATTAAACCCACTTTGAGCTGTACCTTCTTGATAAATAAAAAAATAAAAAAATCTACGGAAAACCTGACAAAAGTAATTAATTGCCACCATCACGCGTTGAATTAAGAAACTTTGCTTATTTTCGCCAGTTCAAATAGGTATAATACATGCCCAAACAAGAGTAGACTTGCTATAAAAACTGTAGTTGATTTGCAATAACATCAAATAAGTTGTCATAAGGGCGGCTATACAATCACAGAATTGATTGGTTTGGTAACTAATTTTAGCACTTGTGTACATTTTATTGCGTTTCTGTATTGTGTTCTAACACCACGTTTTAACTTATCAAAAAGCAAAAAATGATCAGTATTTTATAGAAACACTTTATACAAAGAGTAATTTATCAGTGTCAAAAGATATAAAGTATGAAAAATATACCTCAGTTTATAAATGTTACTATGTCCCGTTTCAATATTGACTTTACTGTCTTTTCCGTTTTCTTAGCTCGTTTAATAAGTTTAGCATTTTGTGAGTGAGTAAAGGTACTACTTATCTGTTCATTTCGTGATGTTTATTTTTACAATTAAGAAAAGATCATTTCCGTAACCTTACTTTATGAAAGAACCTGCGGATAATAATAAATGTGTAGTCAATTAGTACAATCTGTCTTTAACAAGTGGGAGAATGTATTCCAGTTACATTCTGTCGTGCGGTAGGTAAAGTATTATAAAAAGCCCATCCCTTTTATTATTGGTATATTCATATTTATTATTGGTAGCGTAAAAGACGACTAATGGAGCACTGCCTATAAAGAAAACAAGCAACAGCGTCTCTTCACCATTGATCAACCTGCAAAACCTACCTGCCAAGCTTTTGCCCTCATGCCTAATGACTACCACAGCCGTTAACTAACCACTAACGTGTTAGTATCCATTAAAATTATTTAAAACTATAGCTTAATATTAACCAATTAACAGACAAAGTTACTCGGGAAATTACTCAAACTCGTAATACTATTAAAAAAACAGAACACAACTACAGAACAACCATTAGTATATAAATGTTTTTAACAGATTCTAAATCCCGCTCAAGCTAATGGCCTATTTCAAACAATAATATGGCGTGTCTTGTTATATCTCAGACGGGAGCAAAATGGATAAAACAATAGAATTGAATCATTCACTGAGGAAGATGTTACTAGCTGTACTGTTATGGGTTTGATCTTAGTGGACTTGATAGCGGAATGCAATTCTATAAAGATTGAAACTTTTGTAAGTGTTTTTTATTTACTACTATCCGTTTTATCTGTTGTCGTAGGAAACTATTTTAAGGGAAGAGGAGTATGAAAAAGTAAGGGATAAAGTTTATCTCCGTGCCAAACATCAAGTGATTGATTAACAAACAAACATCCAAACTTTAACGGTTATACTGTTAGGAAGACATAACAACTAAAAACATTTTAATGATTCTGTCTGGTCTCAGTATTTATTCTAGAAGAGCCAATATCTTACGGGCCGAACTAACTAGGAACTTTCTTATAAAGTAAGTCACACAAAAAGTATCTACTTGGTTTGGTCTATAAAATATAGCCAAATGACTAAAATTTCCAGTTCTATAACTTCTTGTAAAATTTTAAAAAGCAGACACGCGGTATTTACAAACTGCTCTTCCGCGGTGTTGCACGCGCAGCGACGATATAACTTCACGCTGCGACCAATAGTAGGAGCGAAGCATCAGTGAAAAATGTTGCAAAAACATCGCGATAATAATAACAGAAATTGACGCGGACGAAGTCACGGTCAACAGCTAGTATATTTTATACTTTTCCTTAGGTACTTTTTTTGATCAGCAAGATATAGCTCTGATTACAACTCAAATAATTGTTATTAATATGGTTGACTTTTTTAACTATACTCGTATCAGTCAGTCACCTCAAAATAAATATGGAACTAAAAGATGTAATCGTTTCTTTTGTGCTTCAGAATAAATATTTTGTGAATTCATAAATTGCCATAAGTTGGGGTAAAAACAAAAAATATATATAACGGAAAACACATTTAGACCAAAGAGGGTCAACGTTTCATGTATCGGAATTAAATTGATATTTTATAAACCGCTAAGCTTCTCACTGAGCTACATCCGTTATAACAATAAGACAATACAAGGAACATCGGACGTAGCAGGTGGACGTCGTGCAAATAAGAAAACGAATCGCTAAATCGGTACGGACTTAGTACAAGATATACGAGACTGATATTTATGATCGTACAACTAACTTGTTATGGAATGTCCGAAGTATCTGTATTAAAACGGGACAGGAAGCTACAAATCGCTTTTTAGCGATAAGGCCGTCTTATTGTACCTACAATTATATCTCGTCTGTATTAATTTATGTTCATGTGTTTTGTGCAATAAAGTGTTTATTCATTCATTCATTCATTCATTCAATGTAATCCATCAATGTAATATATTATATCCATTGCTGTTTTGTTTGTCTCTTTTAAACTAGCCTAGAGAAAGACTGGGCCGACTTAGGTAAGTTTTTTTCTTAATGTAGAAAAGGTTTACTGTGAAGAGATATGGAAAAATTGCGAGGAAAATAATGTACTTAGTAAAAATAAACAATTTCATCTGTTATACATCAAAGTTTTTACTCAGTTATGTCGTTAGGATAGGTGATACGAATTAATCAATTACTTAAAAGACATCATCTAAGAAACTAATTTGAAAATACAAATTTTATGAGTGTTGCTGGCCTGTGAAAGAATAGCACCATTTGTTTTTGTTCTAAGGATTTTGAAAGAGGTTATTAAAGGAGTATTGCCAGGAGAAGATGGCGACATAAAATAGAGTCCTTCTCTTCATCATTGACTTGATTGCATCCGCCGTCCACCTGTCAAGCGTAGCCATTACAGCAGTGCCATCCTTTTGGAAAATTACCTTATCTTTCGCACAGCATAAACAGCGAAACTAAGTCTTCTAGATAGAGAGATATAAGCACCCATTGCAGACGAGAGTCTACAGTTATACCTAAAAAGGTAGAGGAGTCGACAGTGGCTCATTTTTTACAATAACATTTGCGGCGGTAAACTTTACCTTAGGCAAAGTAAATATAACACTTTTTTTTGCATTGAGTAAAAGATTATTCGTAGCAAACCAATGCAATAATTTTGAGAGGGTATTGTTAGCATCGTCAAAGCGTCAATTTTCCTTACTCTTTTTGGTCCATTATCCACCATCCTTTTGGAGAGGCCTGTGTCATATTGAACTAATATTGGATAAGCTGATGATGGAACTGCAATGCCTGAACTGCTGACTGTGCTAAACTTGGACAAAATAGTACGCTAAGAGTTAGATTATTACTTGACTTCTACCATGTACCTTGCTTCTAATGATCATGGAGGAACTTCCGTGATCATGGCGCTTGCAACAATGTCGAAATATCGGAAACTCATAAAAAACAAGGTACATGGTAGAAATTTTGAAATAGCTAACTCTTACGATAGTCGTAGACGACCATTGAAACTTAAATCTGTATAGTAAGCTAAGTTCTTCAACGGTTTACTTACACACGATTTAACCATTTGTCAAATGTTCAAGACCATCTTGTATAGTAGATTGCGGTCTGGAATACAAAGTTGGTGGTTTTGGAGGTTAGAAATTCTGCTAGTCGCATGTATGAGCATGGTTTTTAAATTTTGTAGCCCAGTATTTGTGTTGAGTCAGTAATGTCAGTATATTTAAAAAATAATAATAAGTCTTTTAAAATAGTATCACAACCATTTTGCCTCTAAAAGTCGAGCCTTCTCACTATAATAGTTAATTATGCTTTGTAACCTATTTAGTTGAAATTCTATTTAAAAATTGAAAGCCTATCATAATATGTAAGGCTTAAGTAATGTTAAAAAAACGGGAGTAGATAAACCTAATGTCTCTTAAACTTTTGCTGAAATACAACTTCTGTATCCTTTATTGCTACATTAGCAATAATTTCATTGCGCTTCAAGTTTTCAATATCGATAACTCGAGTTTCCAATCACTTGAAGTGTACTCTTAACATTGATTGGCTCAATTCGAGATGAAGTAGGTATGTAGTAGATATATTCGGGCGATCCGTAATATACCTAGTATCGGGTGAGTGAAGCACCACAAATGTGGTTTTGGATAGTATTATTATATTGTTGGGTTTGAATCAAATGATGGGCTTCATTCTCATATAACTGAATCTACTGATAGATAAGTGAAAATGAAAATACTAAATTGAATATTGTTTATGCGTATATACAGTACATTGTTTTATATGCGTAAGGTACACATTGTTGAAACTAATTATTACTCCGCAAAAACCTGAAAAGATCATCTTGATAAAAGTATTAGGTATTAGGTTCCCATTGAAAACTTTATTGTTATTTCTTAAAGTAAAGATTTACCTACAAAAGTGACAATGAAGTTTCAATTAATTTCTTAATGTTTGTGAAGTTTTATCGGCTTTATCTTTTTATTGTATGCTGGACAAAGTTTATCCAGAAAAGAAAGAAAGAAATATTTATTTATGATATGTAAGATAAAGAATTCTTCTATATTTAAGGCTCATGAATCTAAATTACTTTCCCAAAGAAACATTGACCTCAATAGACTTTCCTATTTCGTATTATGCTTCTGGAAAAGTTTTCTGAGATGCGAATATCTGAACCTGATAATCGTTAAAGCACAAAAAAAGATAATCTCAACGCTAACATTCAATTAGTATTACTGTGAAAGGCTAAACACAAGTGAAATATACATGTTTCTACATTAATATCTGCTTTTCCATTGAGCAGTTACTTCTTTCATTTTTACCATACACCCAAAAAGGTAAAATGCAAAGTATCTACTAGATATTACAAATATCTGCTATAAAAGTATTTCTGTCATGTCATCATCATAACCCCATATGAGCGAAAATATTCCACATATTATTAGAGACTTTGAAATCGTTACGAGTGGAGTAAGTACCACTAATGTCTGGTGCTCAACAGACTAAGTATAGTCAAATACCTAGTCATATCTCAATTTTTTTTCTAATTATAGTCTGTTGACAAACATTCAAACATTCTAAAATCCTATCTTGTCATCCGAATATCTGTTGTCTCTAATTCATCTTATGGCGGATTATTCTTAAAGCAAATTACTTTGGGAACAGAATACTATAGTTTATTAACAGAAGGCTCGCTTTCATGACAGCGCTGTTAAATTAGAGAATTAGGTTTCCATAGCTTAGCGTTTACTGAATCTGCAACACGCTGCAATGTTGGCTTATTTTCTGTGTAGTGACTTCTTTTTGTCTTACAGTTGTCGTAAAATGTTTGATGTTTCAATCGGATTACACCATCCGTCGGAACATACAAAACCAATTCAATAATATTCAACAAAAAAAACTAATATTAATATCATATTTTTACTTTTTGTGTATTTTTACATTGACATTCAATCTCAAATAACTACCTACAGTACTTTACGGCAAACCTAGAAAGCTCCGTGTAAGGGTGAAGATTGTTTGCCTTATTTTGTTAATCAGATTTACCTTAATGGTAAATCTGTGAACAGAAACAAAGTGAGTCTACTGCTTTTCTCCTATTATGTATTCGGTAGCCGAGGGACGATTCGCTAATGATAGCTGGATCCAAGTGGCTTTGTCGCCAGCTTTTTTGGCTTTGACGTTATTTATTAGCAAGGATTAGTGATGCAACGAATAGTATCTACTTTTACGAAAGGTCCTATTAAAATGTATAAAGAACGGATGAAATTCCATCATAAGCAATAGCACTGCAATTGCAATAAGCAATGCACAGATGTTTCTATAAAACTAGGTCTTACTTCTTTTTAAAACGATGGAAAAAGCTAAAACTGATCTGTTCTTGATCAAGCATGACGATTCATTTGTAAAATACTTATTTTTGGTTAGCTTTGACAGTCAGTGTTTTTAAACGTCGAACATTCGTGTTTATAATTCGACGACCATTTGGATCAGCGGTAGTAAACGCTGCTTCTGAGCCATGGGTGGCGGGTTCGATCCCCGCACAGTACAAATATTTGTGTGCATGAACATGTCTGTTTGTACTGGTCTGGGTGTTTTCTATGTATTTTAAAGTATGTATTTACAAAAAAAAGTATATAAGTAAGTATATCGGTTGTCAAGTACCCCATACGACAGGGTACTTAATAGTAGCTTAATTTGGGACTAGATGGCTCTGTGTGGCCCAGTGAGGCATGTCTTAAATATAAAATATATAATTTGAAGCACTTTTATAAAAGTGTTCTTAATGGCCAGTACCTCTAGCACAAAAAACTATCGACTTCGAATCGTTTGCGTATCGAAAGCAAACGACACAAAGATCATACTTTGTTTTGTAGTTCTCGTTTTGACCGCGCGAGCGCTGTATAAGTTTTCATACTAAATATTTCGATGGCGATACGAACACGCAAACGATTCGAATTCGACAGTTTTTTGTGCTAGACCCACAGGCATATTTTGATTAGGTTTAATTTTTTTCGGATTCAGAGGGTAGCACATAAGTAAAATAGCATGTCAAAAAATAAAGATAAACGTAAAACTAAAAAGTATTGCAAGCTTTTTGGTGGTATTTTTATTTACCAATCTTTTCTAGAAATCTAATATGTGGATGTGTGTTTTTCATCATGGCCGTCGCTATCAAGTTTGCGTTCATTTCGCCTCTCGTTAAGGATCCATATACCGCCGTATATGAAATCCTAACGAGTGATTTTGGTTCAATCCAGTTTAGATTTTGCAGTTTTTATCGAATAATTATTTCTACTTTTCTGAGTGCTGAAGTATTACTGACTTTAGAGCATCGACTTATCGAACTAGATCTAGACTTTCGAATGATGGATAAAGATAATTTCTTTATGCATCATAAAAATAATAGGATGGTTAAAGAATATCACAATATTCATTTTGTGGGAAATTTATACATACCTGATAAAGATGAAATTATATTCACTGAAATCTCAGTTTTATGATAATAATTTGAAAATTAGTTTTTTAAATTACATTTTCATATTAGTTCATAGAATAAGCCTTTATTGGAAACTGGCCACTCTAAAAGGTGGCTTTTGCGATGAACCACGCTTGGCAGGAGGGTTGGCGATTGCAGTTTGGCAAATAGTAGAGATAAGTTGCTGCTGACCGTCTTCTTTGGCAGTACAGTACTGCCAAAGAAGACTAAAGGAATATCTCCTAAGAATAAATTAGTAACTCCTGTATTCGCCTTAAGAATGGTTCTACTATTATAATATGCTGACACCAAACGACAAAAAAATTTGATGTTTTAAATTCGAATCGTTAATATCCACTGCTGAACATAATTATTAGTATAAGTGTAAAAATAAGTGTAAAAATTAAAATAACAAAACGTCGCTCAAATAGAATTTATTAAAAAGTTTGATCAAACTAAAAATGTAAAAAAAATTTTGTTAGAGCTACAGTGCTAAAGATATAATCAAAAACCATTTCCTGAAAATATGGATAAAAATGTATTATCCCTTTATTTATTTTTTTGTGAAATACATTATATTTCTCGGTTATCTTGAATAGTAATTATTATGTTACTTATAACTAATAATTTTGTATTTCGAAATCATATCAATATTCCTTACAACCTATTTACATTCATAAATAATAAAAGTAAGTCAGTGCGATTGCGCAAAGCCAAATTGGCTACCTAAGAAAATTTAAAATGATTCACCTAAATCTCTAACCTAATAACAAAAATTCCGGAGCAATTTCGTTTTGATTTAATTTACCTATCACTTGTCCGCAGAAGCCGGCGGCCTCCGTACCACTGAACTCAAGATCACACCTCGCGTCGCTCAAAAAGGACGGAACGTGACCATGGCCTGCCTATACCAGAATCACGATTACGGTGTCTACTCAGTAAAGTGGTACAAGGGTGCCCAAGAGTTCTATAGATATTCACCTCTGGAGTCGCCAACGACAAGAGTTACGCCTGTTAGTGGAATAAAAATTGATGTAAGTATTTTAGATTTATTTTTAAGTTAAAACTTCATAGAAGGACCTTTTTTCTTAGGAAAAAACAAAATACTAAAACCGGCCAACCTTCAATGAAATAATGTAACGATTAATATTCTAGGCTATATGTAGTTAAATTGAGAAAATAGAAATATTAAGCTATTGCATAGCTTCTATCGCGGGCCTTGAGCGTGGAGACCGAATCCAGAAATTCCGTAACGAAAATAACCTAACACCCCCCACTCCGACCAGCACAGTGGTGATACTTTTTAGTTTTATAATTGCATAAGTTGTTAAAAAATGATATGCAATAGCTTAACCGCGGCAGTCTCCGAGTGCCACACGTCTTTATTTTGTTAAAGTTCTGCCCAGTACACCAGTTGAGTTTTTGTTTTGCTGCAAACAAAATTAATAAACGAATCTCATTTGAAATTACCATTTATTAGGAATTAAAGTCTGAAATTGCCGTTTTGTATGGACGAAATCGAGAAAAGTAATTTTTCCATACTAACAATTTTTTAGTTTTTTTAAAAACGCCTGAACCGTTTTCGATGCAATTAAAGGTGAAAGTTAGATGGTTATAAAGCTACGCATTATAGTATTTAAATTTCTTAAAATCAAAGTATATAATACAAATATACTTAATTGAAGCAAGAAGGTCAGATGACACATTGTAAGGGGTCTTTTCAACGACTTCCTTTGAAGTAATAGGCACTAGTATTGCATTTTTTTTTAGTCGAAAGTGAATTTATTTAGTTTTTGATACAATACAAAAAGAATTACGCAATAATACGACTATCCTTAAGAGCTATAAACAAAATAAAAAGTGTGAAAATAATCGTCAATTTCATACTTTAACCCCTATTATTTCCGTTTTTAAAAAAAAATTACGTCAAGCAAAATTCACGCGCAATGAGATTTCACGATTTCAAATGTCGCTTACGAATCATTTTAAAAGCTACAAATGTAATTTTTGGATAAAAGTCCTTCTAAGACGACCGTACACTGACGCCATAACGAAATTTAAGCGGCAGAGTCAATTTGTAGGATCAGGAAGAAGAGATCGCCATTAAGCGGCTGTTACGGAAGAAAACGTTTTATACACATTTTTTAATAAGAATTGATACGAATTGATTTCCGTGTATAGATTCTTTCGGTACTAGATTAGCAATGTTATTTTACTAACTATCAAGTAAGCTGCAAACGTTTAAAGCAAGCATTTAGTTTTATCAGATATAAAACTTGTAATTTTCTTGAGGATAAAAGTTAAATTCCATGTTTTCTTTTTGGTGTTGTATAGAAATGCTTCACCTACCAAGCACGGTTTCTAGGTTTAAATCCCGACCAGGTCAATATGAAAAATAACATTTTCTTGATTGACTTAGGTCTGGATGGGGCGGGGGTTCAAAGCTAGCTCCAGTTTTGTCCCAACTTTAGTTGCAGGATGAAAGTAGCAAAATCAGGTCAGGTCAGAGGCCTGTAAAACTCTAGGCTTGGGAAACTCTTACACCTGATGATAATCCTGGAGGGACAGTCATACAATATTTTTCTTTAATGTTGATGAGCTTGCTTTTGACTTCATAATGAATCTCAACTTTTTTTAAATTTCGCAGTATTTATAGATGAGCATCAACTGATACATGCCATCTCTTTCGCAGAGGTTAAGATCGAACGAGACGCACGTAGTCCTCATCAGGGTGGGGTCCAACTTGAGCGGGAACTACAGCTGCGAGGTCATACAGAACGCCCCGTCTTACCCCCACTCTATATCCACTGCAAGATTAGATGTTGTTGGTAAGTAAGATTTACCTGATTTACAAATAAATAAATGTGGACAGCATCACATACATTGTTTTGATCTCTATGTAAGTAACTATTTGAAGCAATCGTAAGTGTTGAAACAATGAGTGTACTACAAACACCCAGACCCGAGAAAATGTAGAATAACACTTTTTTCGAACCCGGGATCTCGAAGCAGGTCACTCCTTGAAAACCAGTGTATATGACACTCTGCCTCGGATTGTCAAAATATTATGCAGATCATATTCTAAAGTGATATCTACACTCAGAGGCGAAAAATAACCATGAAAGGAAGTTTCTATCTGACCAACGATGTTTTGTTTAATACAACCATCAGTTTATTAACTAGTCTTCTGCCTAAGCTCAGATCTGAGCCACAGAACATGATTTAATTGTGTCTGCAATCACCCGCATACAAGAGTATAGTTATTAACGTATACTTGCAATTACACACTAACAGCATAAACCCAGCATTGATGCTTTACTTTTTTACTGTCACTTGTACCTCGGATTTGCAACCTATGTTTCAAAGATAAATGAGACATCGAGAAAGGACATAAGCTATTTGGTATTCCAATGCTAGGCATAGGTTTCCGCCCGCGCGATATAATGTATAGCTCACGAGGGCAGAGCCACGGGCAAAAAGTTAGTTTATGGTTATGTCTAAATGTGCAAATAGGAAATATTATGTAGGTAGATTGCAATGGTTGACCTTAAAAGTCAAAGACAATATATCCCATTTATATAAATCAAGTGAAATCTAAACTCCAAATATTTACTGCTCAAGTGTTTTCTATCTCTGTTTTTCTTAAGCAGAATGAAGGGCAACGCAATTAGTGACCTCATTAATTAGGACAATGCTGGCCGAGAGTTTTTTATCTTCGCCATTTCTGCAGCTTTTCCCCTCGAATAATAAATGAGATTGTATAATAGATGTAGTCCGATGCCTACTTGTTGGAGCAGCAGAGAGTTTCAGTAGGGTTACATTATTTAGAAAATACGTATGTATGAAAAAAGTTACAAAGAACTAAAATCTGTACAGAATAGTATCCAACACGTTAACAAATAACAAATACATTATTGTAAATAAAACATTAAAACTGTTTCAAATTTTCAAATAGCTAATTGTGTGATTTATAAAATAGGTATAATGTACTCGTATTTAGTAATTACAGTAGGAATACAAATATCTGAAGGAAAACCAATAATTTTAAAATTTTCAGTCTCAAAATCCGTAACTCTATAAAGCAAGACATATCCCTTATCAAACTGCCCAACACCTATTCTTAAATTGCCAAACTAGAAAACAATAAGTCTTGATTAGCTTAACCTTACAAGGAACATACGTTTTGGTAGATATTCATAGAAACTGTTAACTTGTTCTACATAACCAGCGCTTTCTAGGTTTGTGATCAGGGGCCTTATTCAGCTATTTCAATCGCAGTTCGATCGTGATTGAATTGGACGATTTTGACATTTAGCCCATACTAGAACTGTCAAAAACCTGCTATTCAATTACAGTTGTGATACGATTTGGTAACGCAAATTAGGGGCCAGCATAGGTTTTGGTATGTTCTCTACATATTATTCATTTCATGCACACGTTTATAACAGTAAGGTATGTATAACCTACTATTCTTCTGTTTGTGACAACATATTTGCAATGCAACTAAACAGCTATCCAAAACAGACGAACCGTTTAACTAGGTCAATGTATCTTATCGGAAACTTTTGGGATACGAGCTCGAAAGAAATCCAATTAGACATAAATTACTAATGAGCTCCGTTTCATTCTAGTCGCCCCTAATAGAGTCCGGGACAGGTACACTGGCCAGTTAATGGATGACATAAAATACAAAGAGAAAATAAAAACATTCTGTCAATTGCCAAGGCGAAGACTTAAGAAAAACAATCACCAATTTTTTTTTCTAAATCTATACTAATATTATCAAGCTGAAGAGTTTGTTTGTTTGTTTGAACGCGCTTATCTTAGGAAGTACTGGTTCGAATTGAAAAAATATCTTTGTGTTGGAGGGTCCATTTATCGAGGAAGGCTTTAGGCTATATAACATCACGCTCCAATCAATAGGCGCGAAGCATCAAATGTTGCAAAAATAATCGCGATCATAATAACAGAGAATGATGCGTACGAAGTCGCAGGCAACAGCTAGTATCCGTATATAGTTTGGCGGGTTCAGAAAAAAAACAGGCCTTTTCATAATAGTACTTAATTTAAATAAAAAGCACATGTTTTGAAACTTTTACGTCCCACGCAAAAAGCGGTAACTTTTAATGAATTATAACTATAGTATATTTTAAGATACTAAAGTTTACTAATGTTGGGATTGTGTTACCAAAAAGTCTAAAAAAAAATTTTTAATCAATGACTTTGTGGCTCAGTTGAAAGAGCAGGTCAATCCCATCTGGGACAGTAAAAATTTTATTAGAAAACATCTTAGAAAAATAAGAGTGATAAGTATTGCAATCCCACGAGTGTGAAGTCACGGCTCTAGTTTCAAATAAATAAACTTGCTTCAAAGAAACTTTCTAAGTTGAGTGGGAGAATTATTTTGAGCTTCACTTATAAGCTGGATAAGTTACGATAATATCGAAGAAATGATTCTAAGATACGATAGTCATAATGTTACAAACTATTATGAAGTAAAAATGCCAAAGGTAAGATAAGAGTTAACAAAATGTGTATTGCGATTCATAAAGTAACTAGTGCAAAGTCGCCGTATGACAAATGTCACCAACATACCTTAATTATTATAGTACAATATTTTAGGTTTTGGTGGAAATGTGGGACAGTGTCTTGAGAAATTATAAACCCAAATACAAATCAAATTAATATTTGGTTACTAAAATTAGATGTAATAATCTATTTGTAATTTTATCATGGACTAGCTGTTGCCCGCGACTTCGTCCGCGTCAATTTCTGTTACCATGATCGCCATTATTTATGCAAAGTTTTTCACTAATGCTTCGCACCTATTGGTCGCAGCGTGATGGTTTATAGCCTCAAGCCTTTCTCAATAAGTGTACTATCCAACACAAAAAGAATTTTTCAATTCGAACTAGTACTTCCTGAGATTAGCGCGTTCAAACAAACAAACAAACAAACTCTTCAGCTTTATAATTTTATCATGGATATCGTGGATTTAATCATATCATGGATGGATGGTCCGATACTAGCTATCCGATGAAACAAATAACTATTACTAGACCCTTTGAAAGTAGTTTTCGGCAATATTAACATCGGCACTTAATTCGGCTAATTCAATGTCACACTAAACCATTCGTCAAAAAACGTTCCCATCACACCCATTTATCTCAATATGATCGACGTAGAAGAAAACTTCTTAAAGTAAATGATTTTGTTCTCAAAAGGAAATATGGACGAAGAATTCCATTAAAACGAGGCTCATTCTTAATACTCGTAGGACGACCGTTTTGTTCAAATATTCTGGACTTATACTCTACGATTTTTAAATAATTTGACTTTTTTTTTAAATTTTACTATCACACTTTGGTAAACTATCTGAGTTTTAAGTACATATTTTGTTTACGGTTGATTTTTTATACTTCCTCAATTTTTGGCAGTTTTGCAATTTTTGGCATTTAAGAAACAAATTTACAAAAAGAAGACTTCATGCCATGCGGTATTCTCTACAAGTCTACCATATCAAAATAATCTAGTTTTTGTGACATTATCACAGTCCGATCCATTATTTTTTGTATACTGGTTTAAAAAAGCTAGGCAAATTTCAAAATGTATTTTTTTTCTGCAAATCAATCAAATCATGAAGCATATTTTTTATATTTAAGATTTTATGCCAATGTAGTTTTTACAAATCTAGTTTTTTCAATCAATAGGTTTGATTGTATAATTAACCAAAGAACAAGAAAAGAGGTGCAAAGAACCAAAATTATTAGGTACCAACTCCGTTATTATAAATAAAAAGTCCTGAAAAAATAAGTTTTTTTTTTTTTGTATAAATGAGTCGAAATGTCTGTTTATTTTTTATTAAAAAGTTCGAATAAACAAACTAACTCGGTTAAAAACCTAATTTGTCCGGTAAACCGGTGTGTGGTAACCCTAGTCCTTAAGCCTCAGGTGGCTTCGGGTTCAGTTTTCTGTAGCATAACGATTTGTTTGTATTTTCAGATGTTAGCTTTGGTTAATGTGCAAAGGTTTTTAACACAGGTTAGTATTAACGTTGAAATCTACAAATCCTTAGCTTAAAAACTAGGTAGCAAAAGTTTTATTATTTTGATTCATACCACTTGCTTGGCTTTGAGAGAATACATGAAAAACCTGTACCTATGTTAATGGACGTGCACCGTTGGTTCCATAGCAGTAGTTCCACTCATAGAGAAAAAAAAATGGCTAGATTTAAACATAATATAAAGCCACTATAAGGAAGTACAGACAACAGCACGTCAACCTACCACAAAACGTCAAAATTTCTCAATTAATATTGATCTCTACTTGTTGGACTTAAAGTTGAAAATCAATTCAATGACCTTTAACTTTTTGGGTAGGTTGACCTGCCGTTGTCAGTACATTGAAATGAAAGATATATAATATTTAATTCGTGAAAACTCGCGATTTTTTTTATTTTGATTTATCCGACGTTTTGGATATTTAACGAGCTGTGGTCACGGGTAGACTAAGGTTTTATTCATTATATACTTCTAAAAAATGTTGAAAATCACCGCTTCTAATTTGTAATTGTCAGCTATGATTCTATGCACGCAATATGTCCGGAGTCTTTGCAGTGCTGCCAAGATCTGTAGACTTCATTATGGTATGAGTAAAAAAAAAAGTAAAGTAACAGCCTATAATCATCCCACTGCAGGGAAAAGGCCTCCATCACTGAATTCAAGTTACCACTGCAACGATGGGAACGCCCCGTTGGTCTAGTGGTTTAAATACCGGGCCAAGATCTCGGGGTCCTAGGTTCGATCCCCGGGTCGCGCAACAAAAAGTTTCGAATTTTCGAACGTTGCTCGGGATTGTGATCACCAACCCGCATTTGGCAAGCGTGGTGATTATGCCAGTTCCCATGGTATAAGTACCAACACTAAAATTTTTCCATGTTTAGCCAGTCTTAAATATAATAGCATACCGCTTTCAGCTCTATGGCTGTCATAAGAAGTGACTATAACTTGTAGGTACTGCAGACAAGGCCGGGCAGCAGAGATTGCACACCAGCTGCAAAACTGCGATTGGCAACCGTGGCAACTGTGGCAAGATGGCCTTTTGTGCTGAGACACTGTCAGTATTCATCAAGCAGTATTTTTATTCGCTTTTTACGATGCCCACAGGAAGAAAGCTAATGAAAAAAAGCTATTCTTTTCACACGCACAAAAAAATGTATAGTCTGCCCAAATTCATACTAGCTTTTGAAGCAATTCATTAAAACTATGAAAAATATAACAGTTTGCGCTGTGAGTTATCTTTGTAGCTTTCAGTTTTAATAGACTGAGCGCTAGTTATAAGTACAATACGAGTATAGGGGTCTGTGCTTAAGAATGCAAACGAAAGAACCTTTGATCAAAAGCAAGATTAATGTGCAATCTAAACTTATTAAACGACTTTATATAAAAAAGAGGAAACGTCATATATTTGTATGTTTGAAACGAATTTAACTACTTAAAACCCTTAGTAAAAATATACATCTTGTCCCTACCAGGTTAATATTTTTGTATGTTTGGAACGACTAAACTCAAATTATAATTGGCGTAGAGATATCTTGAGCTTTGACTATGATGACTTTCAATTCAAATTAGACAGGATGACATTAAAAGTAATATTTAAATAAGAAAGTGTAGATGCGGATAGAATGATTGCCAATTACTTTGTTTATGGACATAATAATATCAAAAACAGGTAATATTTAAAAAAAGTATAAGCCCTTAAATATTTACCGTAAGACTTTTGGCAGTGTTTCTTTCCAAAGAATAATAATTCTCTGGAAAATAGTGAATGCAAGATTACGATACACCAAATAGGACGTAGGACTGCTATTCTTTCAAAGACAAATCTTGCATGCTATTAGTTGCATCGAGACTACGTATACCCATGCGATTGGCCCGCTTCGCTGTTCCTAATTTACTGCCCACCCAGCACAGTTTATTAGGGGGAACTATGTATATATTTATTTGCTTATTAAATCGTCAGTAAACAAAAAAATCTGTGAATCAGAAAAAATACCTTTTTAGGTTATTTTTCTATTACTAAGTTAAAGATAGAATATAATTTATAGTGAAGAACCCTGTAAGCTACGAGTATTATCCAACTTGATCCTTGCTTCTTTACATTTATAGTTTTATATCTCATTTAAATGTTTGCTTACAAATAACAGGTACAACCAACTTGCCGCTAGCTGCAGAACTAAACTTTTTACGTGAATATTCGCATCCAATTTTAGTTCTTATGCCTTCGGGTTAAAAGTGAACGCGATATACACAGCTTAAGCAATATGGACGTGAAAAGTTGTTAAATATTTCGTCCGCTTTGTAAAGCTTGGTGTATTGTCTCGACTATATAACACCGTTGCTAACGAAAGAAACTCAAACAAAGGGAATCTTGCCCTGAATAATTCCTTTTAAAGTTTCCGTCCAAGGATTATTCATATTCTTTACTTTTCGTTCAGATATTGTACAGTCGCTGGTTCGTTTCCATCGCTTTCTGTTTAATTTATATTTAATTCGAAGCAGGTTATTTCGAGCCGTTGATCTGATGTCTCAATTTCTTGGTAATGTCTATGCTAAGTAGAAAAAAGTAACCGCCTATTATCATCCCATTGCAGGGCAAAGACCTCCATCATTAAATTCAAGTTACCATACGCTTGCCAAAAGCGGGTTTTTTGAATCCCGACCAATGTTCAAAAATTCGGCTCTCTAACTCTTTTTGCCCAACCCCGGATCGAACCCAGAAACCTGAGATCTTAATGCAGTACATAAACTCGACTAATAGGTTTAAATTTAAAACGTTATTGAATGGGGTGTTAAATTTGAAATTTTAAGTGTTTTTAAATATAAAAATGTGTCTGTTTAACTTGCCCATATTAAATTTACGTTTTTCATTTTATTTCGTCATTACTTTATAAATAACAAAGCCTTTAAGACGCCGGGATGATGGAATGATAGAAGAAGCGAGTAAAATCTGTTTATTTTTTATGCTTTTCAATATAATGTTTTGCAATGACGACTTCCGTGGCGAAGTGGCATACGCACCGCACCGGTTTTCAACGTGTCGCTTGCTCCGAAGTAGGTTCGATTCCCTTTTTTTTTTCTAAATAATAGGCTTGCTAAAATCAGTTAAATTCAGTTAAAATCAGTTTTATTTCTGCAAATAGGCCCCTGGAGGTGCCTTTACACGTCCCAATATTTAAACCTACCACTGCTTCGGGACAAATGTGGACTAGTGCCGAGAAGAAGCAGCGCAAGAAACTCGGTCACTATTGTCAGCCTCTTTTTAAATAAACATGTTTACAAAAGATATATGCCAGTGCTAGCTGGGACAATTTAAAGCCAAACGTTCCTATCATTTATATAATCATTAATAGTATAATGTGCTCTTGACTACACATTTAACTATACGGTTAAGAAGAAGCCTAAGATGGAGCGAGCTTACCCAGAGGTACTGGTTCTCCTACACACCAGCAGAACACAGAAAAACTGTTTGGCGCTGGACTCCGGCAGGAGGGTGGTAGCATCCAGGCGGCCTCTTACGAAGCCTACCACCGCAGAGGGATCTGTTAGCCGTCATCATTGGTTAGAAAACCAAAGATGGCGTTGCCCAGGGTGGACCACTAGGAGGTAGATCCCACCACCCCAAAACTTCAATTACTTCAGTCCTTTAAATAGTTACTTACTTTTGGATAAAAGCCATTTACATATAATAATATAACTTATTTATTTATGTGCTTGCGTAAGTTCACGCAATCAAATATCTGACTACTAGATTTGTGTTTTACGTATCAAATTAAATCTGGTTATGTATCAAAAATATTGACTAATTTATTTTATATTTTAGCAACTTAATTGCGCTTATAATATCAGTATATAAACTTGAAAAATTTTGTCTCAGGCGTAATAGTATGGCGCCCGCCCGGCATGCGAGGAGATGCGGATTCGAGTCCCGCCTGAGACAAAATTTTTCAAGTTTATATACTGATATTTTAGGCGCAATTAAGTTGCTAAAATATAAAATAAAGTATATAAATAGCTGTTTCATCTTAACTGACTGTCAAACATCTGCAAAGATGTTTCTTTCGGGTGTTAAGGGTGCAAACTCCTAACATTTGATGAAACAACGCTGGCTTACAGCGTAAGAATATGCTTGAAAAATTCGCGCCGTGTCGCAGTGTCTCGGTGGCCTAATGGTATGGCGTCCGCCCGGCATGCGAGGAGATGCGGGTTCAAGTCCCGCCTGAGACAAAATTTTTCAAGTTCTTATACTGATATTGACTAAAGTTACGAGTAAATATTTTGATATCAATACTGTTTATATACTGATATTAAAAGTGCAATTAAGTTGCTAAAATATCAAATAAAGTATTTAATACTCCTTCACACACTGAGGTCATATAATAAACGCTTTTGTTCAGTGGACCCTTTCTACTTAAGTAAACATTCGTTTAAGAGGGGAATTTTGGGTATTTTTAGTGAGATAAAAGCATGAGACGCGCACTAAGCACACATGGTGGTGTACGTGCACACACATACACACACACACACACACATTATCATTTATCTGTAAGTAATGTACTAAGTAGGCTTAACGGACGTTCTCTAAATATTACTTTTTAATAAAATGTAAATCAAATGTTGGCTATTTGTAAAAACTAAACAAACTTTATGTAAAATTATTTTTTAAGAGCTGTGGATTTTTGTTAAAAAAAAAACAGAAATTACAAATTACACTTAGAAATGAAAAAGAGAGTACAACTAAATAGTCACATTTAAAAGAAATTTTAGCTAATTAAGATTGTGATGATGATAATGACCGTAAATTAAAGATAAGGAAAACTAATAAATAATACGATAACGGAGTAACAGAAGCCTAAACATGTTTTTTTACAGTTTCTGCGTCTGTTTGCAAAAAGCATCATTCAAAGACTATGCATGATTAAACACAGTTTACACATAGCCGCATGCACTATTTAAATTCCAAAAAGTAGAAATTATATAGAATCACTAGAGACAATTTTGTATAAACATACTATATCGTGACTGAGTCGGAATTATGGAAAACGAAATAGGATTCTCAGTAGACTCCATAATCCATATTGTCAATGAATCAAAACTTAGAACTATGCTCTTTTCAGTGGAGCGATTTCCATTTTATTCAGAGCTTTGCCAGCACCATATGTAGTCATAATATTGACCAGTTCTTTTATTTGTTGCATATGTCTTCTTCTCTTCTGCTTTTGTTATGGCTTCCAGTAATGTTTTTTATGACGTACAAAACATCTCACCATTTTCTCTGTCCAGTTCTTCATTATAGGCATAAAACAACTATTTTCATTGACCATTTCAAACACCGTCTCGATCTTCTCCAATACCACGTCTCAAAAGTTTCCAGTCATTCTTTATCTTTATGTGTCATTGTCTACGTCTCACAAATGTACGAAAAAATGCTCTAGGCGTATAATTTTGTAAGATTCTTTCGGGACTCTATATCCATGTTTTTTAAATTGCCATAAGAAGCCACAAAGTACGATCTGGAGAAATGCTTCCGCTTTTTTCAAAAAACCCCAAAATAAAATACAATTAGAATATCTCTGCGCCTGATGTTATCAATTGTTGGTTCGAAAAACCAAAAGGTCACTTTTAAAGACATCCATTTGTGACCCCAAACAGACCCGTCCCCTAAACAAAGACGCTTTTCAGTGGACTGTAAAAAACAAGTCCGGTTCCGTTTTACAATTAATCCTTATTACAAAGGACAAAGGACGTTTCTTTTTCGTTAGGATGGCCATGAAGCGAAATAATGATGGTATACAACTATTCTTTGTAAGCAAAAAGCGTATGGGAGACTGAAGGCAGAAATAACATAGACCAAATTCTACTACTATTATATTTCTACTAAAGCACAAACGTGTGTTTGTTAGCTAAATTAAGCACGACCTCCGTGGCGGAGTGGCGTACACACCGGTTTTCAAGGTGTCGCCTGCTCCGAGGTCCCGGGTTCGATTCCCGGACGGGTCAATGTAGAAAAAATGTGTTTTTCTACATTTTCTCGGGTCTGGTGTTTGTGGTACCTTCGTTGTTTCTGGTTTCCAAAATACGAATGCTTTAAATAGTTTTTCAAATTGGGATCAGAACAATGTACTCGTATGTGATGTTGTCCACATTTATTCATTTATTTATTTAGCTTGTCTTGCGCGTGTTACTTAACCACATAGCTTTCCTCAATTAATGGACTATCTAACACTAAAATATTTTTTAATATGCTATCAGATAAATACTTAGTTTCTGAGACTGAAATTACTACTAAAGAACCAAACTCTTTACCTTTATAATATCTGTCCGCATGGACTTTAGTAAATAAAATTTTATTGTTACCAATTGGCAGCGCCACCCATGGTTTGTATCACTTGACTTCAATGATGTTTAAAAAGCATAAATAGGTTCATACCCTTACAAAACTATCGAAATATCTGTGCCGCATGCGAACAACTGCACACTTGGGTAATTCTTATTTTGTCCTTGTCATACTCGTGAAAAGAACAATTACTTTCTCTTTCGCCTTGGCATCCATATTGTATGAAGACGTGATGAACACAATTGTGACGTTTTAGGGACGCATATTGAGAACGCATGTAACATATCTATTACTTTTTAAATATCATTGCTTGACTTCATGTAAAATACAACAGTTATGCTCTGCCACGCGGGAAGGTCGCAGAATTGTGGGATAATTATGATTTATATGTTATTTAAGTCTAAACTACTACTCGTAGTGGTAATTTTTATCAAATGAGCTTAGTAGGTTTGCTTGAAAGAGTAACAAACATACACTCAAACTTTTGCGTTTATAATATAAGCAATAATGATTGGTGTAGATAGTTAAGAATACTAGCTATAACATTTTAGACTTTAGGTAGAATTGATTACTCAGTCAATATTCCCTAAATATTCTGAACTCAATTTATATCTGTGAACCTAAACAAATAATGCAAAAGTCTAAATGTATAGGTACGTTAAATTTTATTAAGCTCCCCAAAAATTTCGGACGCCGCGCCCTTAATTCTCAGATGATTCTCAAATTTCAGGTTAAAAGGTTTGTTAACTTATGTCTGTTTCTCAACAGTTTGGATGCCACAGAGATTCGAATAAGTTTTAACGGAATAAAAAACATTTTGCATAATGATTACGAAGAAAAAGCGCAAATTGTTCAACCAATGATTTATGGGTTCAAAATTACTGTTGGTGATTTCTTTTCGAGCTTTTTATATCAAAAAAGTGTATTACCATAATAATTGCTGCTCTTAAACTGTTTTTGCAAAGGAATCATATTGCAGTCGCCCAATAAGCGAAAGGCTGTGGATTCAGCCAGAATTAAGAAGTCGCCATTTTTATTCAATGAATTGTATTTTGAGAAAAGCTAAGAATAACACATTTAGGGACACACAACAAACCGTAACAGATCACATAACATTAAAAAGGAAATAAGTGTCAATCAGTTTCCCCCTAGCATCAGTCGTGAATGCTTTTTATTTATTAGCTGGATGCGTATCACTTGGCGTGTGACAATGGCGTAAAGTGCCCATGTGCCCAAGCTGACCTTGAAACCTGTACCTGTTAGCGATGGGCCGAAGCCTAACCGAAGATTTACGACAGACTCATTTAACTCCTATATCTTTCTAAAGTCTTCTCTTAAATGTTCTAAATCAAAATTTATTTCTAGGTGTCGGCGGCCTTCGCGCCATAGACTTGCGGATATCTCCACCGGTCGTCCAGAGGGGGTCGGACGCAACTCTGGCGTGCCTCTACGAGCTGACGGAAGCGCCGCTGTACTCCGTCAAATGGTACAGAGGGCGCCACGAGTTCTATAGATACTCGCCTACTGAGACGCCGGCGACGAAGATCTTCCCCTTCGCTGGGATCAATGTTGATGTAAGTTTGTTTTATACAACATTTTACGATAAATAGTTGTAGTCTTCAGATGTTGTAGGACACATCTGAAGACAAAAGTGTTTAACCACTGCATCCTCCCAGTGTTGAAATACGGCATGAAAACCACAACCCTGAAAAATCAGCCCAAAAACTAGGAGTTGCGCAAAGAGCAATTGAAAGAGCGATGCTGGGTATTACGTTGCTAGATCGAAAGCGCAACGAGTTGATCAGTCAGAAAACTAAAGTTGTGGATGTGGTCGCGACCATTGAACGCCAAAAATGGAGATGGGCTGGGCACATAGCCCGAATGGATTTCGAGCGTTGGGCTAGAAGAACACTTGAGTGGAAGCCCAGAGAAACCACACGAGGCAGTGGTCGCCCACCAGAAAGATGGGTCAACGACATTCGGAGACATGCAGGTCCGAAGTGGATGCAAGTGGCGAGGGACTGAGTGTCGTGGATGACTTTGGAGGAGGCTTATGTCCGAAGACGGGCAATATAGGGGCCGTGATGATGCTGATGATGAGTTGTAGTCTGATTTATAATACCTTTTTTTAAATAAGAAATTAGAGACATGAAAACCTATTTTAGGTAGAAATGTAAAGTTACGGCGAGTAATCAACTCACTGCAGGGAATAGGCTTTGATTGTTTCAATTAAATTACTACAGCAATGATGGGTACAGCCATAATCACCACCACCACGACTATTATTGCCAAATTTTAATGTGGGCTGGACAAACCCGGCACAATCTTCAAAAATTCGAAACTTTTGTTCCTGTTTAATATTTTTTGGTAGTTGTCGAATTGGTGGGCTAGGTTTACGTCCTTTACCTAGGCCGGTGTTAACGAGCGGAAATTATTTTTTCTAAAATTATAATCTAAAGAAGTAGTTACTGCTAGAAGACGAACTTCGTCTTTGACCAAACATAGTTAAAAACTAACAGAGAAATATTCTTGGTGGTTTGCTATAATTAATTAAACATCCAAATAACATATTATAGTTAAAGCACATACTAGTAAAGTATGTACAACAAACTGCATTCGTGAATCAAAACTTCTATTTTTCATGCCCCATCATATCCAGCCCACATCTCCTCATTTGTTAAACACGAAACACTCATATTTCATACGAGCCAAAGATGGATGTACGCACTTTGACAACTCCAATGAATTCCCACGTCCAACGAAACTCCGCATACAGGATGATTTGTCTCCGTTGAAATGTCGTAAACGACTGCTCGCGTCATGTAAATGCATAATAGGCAGCTGTATACTAGAGGATAGCTATAAGATGCTATAGATACGGCCAATAGATTGATAAAATAAATTAAATTTATAAATAAATAATTATTTACGATTAACCTCTCGTTAATTAATTAGTAGTGACAAGGACTCTTACCTTGTGACGACTACCCATGACCACGAACACTGTCAAGTGTTCAAAACGTCAAGATAAAAAAAATGAAATCCCAAATACCTTCTCATAAATAAAATAAACCAACACTTTTGTTTAATCAAATGGAGGTAACCCAAATATTACCTATTAAACCTAAATATTGTTCTGATTTTCACTTATATTTCTTAGAGCAAATTCAAATTAACTTATATGGAGAAAAAATGCCAATAAATGTTGATCAACACAAACAAATTGAGAAATTTATTCTGACTTCATATAGGCTAAGATATTTTTTCAACTTTTAACAAAGTAATAGTTTAAAAATAAAAATGTCAGCTGAATGAAATTATCAAAAATAATTCTGGTGTTTAAAAAAGTTTACACCAAAACTATCGATCGATGAACGCTTAATATGCGTTCGTGGCCTGTTGGTGTCATATTATGACACCGACCGATCTAAGCTATCTTTTGAGTACCTACAGTAAATATAATATTTATATAGAAATGGTACTTTAATATTATGCTTCAACTGAAAATGACATGTTCCACACATATTTCGTCCGTCGTTTAATTCATCCAAATAAGAAGAGTTATGGGATCGCATTCGCTTCGCTCCAGCTGCGCTCTTGCCCTACCCCTGATTCGCAACACACAATTTATTACAACTCCTGTAGAATTTCTTGTTGCGGAAAATATTTCCAGCTAAAATAGAAAAGAAAAATCTCCGCCGACAGAACGAATGCCTCTCTACGCGATATTCGTCCAAATTGCTCAAACGTTTTGTTATAATATTTTTACCTGTTGAGTTCCGAGACAATGAACTTTATGGTTTGGATTTGAATAATGAACTTGTAAATTTGGTAGAGCGCCCGCAATATGCCTCCGATTTTATGACTAAAGACCTGCGGATTACTCGAGACGTTCCTATTTCTGTTTAGGCTGTTGTGCTCTGATTTGCCCTTTATTGTTCATTTCCTCGGAGTATTTGATTAAGTTTAGTGTGTTGATTTTTAATAATGAATATTAATTGTTGCACATAAACTTGGATGGAATCAGACTGTAATATATACTTTGAAACTACCCTTAACTTACCCTTGTACACGCAGAAGTGAATGTTTTGGTACCAGTTATGGATTAAATATGTATTTTTCCGTCTGCCAGTCTAAAAAACGCAGCAAAAAAATTTTGTGATAAAAAAAGCTATTTAAAGTAAAACTATTTTAATAAGATACACCATTAGTATACATATATACGTATATATCTTTATAAGGTAAATACATTCAAAACAACACATACTTTTTTTACTTAAAAAAATACAATGTAAGGTATGAATAATAATTTGTACTTTATTGTATTTTATAAATTGTACATATTTTTTAAAGATAGATAACAATTATTTTATCAAACAACAGTTTGTATTTTTTTTATTATCAAAGCTACCAAGAATTATCTTTTGTATAAACCTGTTCCTCTAATGAATAGACTAGCCAATTAAAATTCGATATTGACGCCGTGATGATACTTGCAAAAGGTAAAATATCTTTTGAAATTAAAACGTTCGTAAACAGAATCGTATTATAATCCGAAGAGGATCCTTATATACAGCTTTGTTAAATTATTTACGTTTAGTAAATAAGGCCTGATCTTTGCTTTTAGTAAATATGGAAACTTCCATGAGGTACAATTAAAATGGCCGTCGTCTGATGTAAACACAAAAAATAATATAGACTTATCCTTTTTATTTCTCTATGTTTCCTTTTTTAACGCCCCCTTGGTCTAGTGGTTTAAATACCGGGCCAAGATCTCGGGGTCTCAGGTTCGATTCCCGGGACGGGCAACAAAAATTTGCGAATTTTCGAACGTCCGAAAATTTTGCAAGCGTGGTGGTTATGCCAATACCCATCATTGCTGTGACTGTGTAACTTGAATGCAATGATGGAGGCCTTTTCCCTGTAGTGGGATGATTATATGCTGTTACTTTACTTTTTTTCCTTTTTTCGGATAGACCTATTACTGAGGGCATTGATGCTTTGATCAGTTAATCCAGGAAAATTTTGGGGAGTGCTGGGAGCGCTCAGGCTAGTTCCGATGCTTGAGACGATGTTGTGTATGTCCCGCACACTGCTTGCTGGAGACCGGGGGGAGTACATCCTTCCCCCCGACTCCGAGTGGCACTCGCTACTCAAGTTAGCCACTGCCAGAGGCGGAACTGCAGATGCCCAGGGCTGCAAAGCCAGGGGAATTTATGTGCGACTCACTAAGGTACCAGAGGACACGGTGAGTTAGTGGGTGGGATCCCCTAACCTCCGACGAGCCCCACATAACTCTGTGACGGACCCCGCTGTCGCAGACTATGCGTAAACGCATTACCCTGAATTAAAAAAATATATATGCTAAACGCTGTAAGTCAGTGAAGTGTCGTCAATATTTCCGGGTAGCACTTGGAATAAATTTTGTACAAATTTATACCTATTTTACTATGGGGTGAAACAGCTTTTTTTAATAAGTACTGTTCTTTTAGCAAAGTATTTGCTATTGTAAATTGAAAATACGATACGATTGCCTTTTTAAGTACATAAAAGCTACTTTCAAATCCTGCCAAGCACAACATCAATCCTGCACCAAGCGCGACCCTTTCAAAAGGTCTCTCAGACCTTCCGAAACTTAGCGACAACTCCCTTAAATTCACTCCAGGGCGTCATAGTCGTGAAGGAGGAACAAAATGCGCCATAAGGTTATTATCGCGGGTTGTGTGAAAGAGATAAAGTGTTGTATTTATGGCCAGCTGCTGCAGGGTGGAAGAAAGGAAAATGCGGCAGAAATGGGTAGTGGCACTTTTGTGGACGATAGCACATCATTTATTTATATTGTTAAAATTTTTGCAATGACGCTCTTTTGAATGCTATGTTGGCTTTTGTTAATACTTTCCTTTTCTCTACTTGGGCCCGTTTAAAAAATAAGTATATTCAATCAGCGGGACCATACCCGGTTGGAAACAACTCTATTTAAGAAATATGAGTACCTATGGATGAAATATTTTACATAAAATAAAAAAATCCGTTAATTTTATCGACAGGAATAAAGTATGAAAGGGTACCAAAATATTAAAATGTGCACCTTAAAATAATTATTAATGTATCAATAAACATCGGGTAACCAAAGCTAGCTTAAAACATTTCTTCAGAAAACTTAATTATACTGTAATAACTGGTTAAAAGGGTAACAAAATATAATGTGCCTGATAAAAAAAATATGAAGAGCAATATTTACCTTTTTGTAGGTGCAACGATGCATCGCACGTGTTCAGGCTTTGTATATAGTCTTAGCGCCGTTAATGTCAAACAGTTTAAATTTATTGCAGAGAACTATATTTTTTTGCAATAAACAAAACTAGTTATAGAAATGCTTTATTTGATATTTTAGCAACTTAATTGCACTTATAATATCAGTATATAAACTTGAAAAATTTCCCGCCTGAGACAAAATTTTTCAAGTTTATATACTAGTTATAGAAATGGTTTAATTTTCTTTGGTTTACATACCGCAATATTAATACACAGGAATATAAGATCTCAGTCTCTGTCCAGGTTCATTTTGATGCCTAAACGCATATACTAAGTTTTGTTTGAGGGTTTTGTTCGAAAAATAAAACGGCTGTGACCCATCGGCACCCTCTACATCCAAACCAATTTAGAAAAGACATAAATTAATCTGACTGGTAATCTTAAGTAGGCAGACCACCGTAGCATTTTACCAATAGAGTTGTATAATTAGTTAATCTATGAAGACATATTATATGTCACCGTAAAATTTTAATCTTTGTCAGTTCATAATTAAACGTCGATGGATTACAATCTAACCTAACCTAACCCACCGTTAGTTTATAATCTCACGCGTTGTTTTGTAAACTGACAAATCTCACAATTTTACGGTGACATATACATTTTGGTTCCATCATCTCACAGTATAATTTACTGAGAATTACAAACGACGCCCCGTTGCGTTGGTCTAGTAGTTTGAATATCGGGTCAAGATCTTGGGATCCGGGGTTCGATCCTCGGTTCGGGCAATAACCAACTCACATTTGGCAAGTGCGGTGATTATGCCTGTGCCCATCATTGCTAAAGGTAGTAACTTGAATTGAATTTAATGATGGAGGCCTCAGCTCTGCAGTGAGGTGATATAATTCTTACCTAACGGCCTAACAGCATTAACTTTACTTTTACATTAACAATATTCTATAACGGCTTGACGACTATTTCAAACTAGCTGCTGCCCGCGACTTCGTCCGCGTCAATTTCTGTTATTATGATCGCGACTATTTTTGCAACATTTTTCACTGATGCTTCGCTCCTGTTAGTCGCAGCGTGATGTTATATAGCCTAAAGCCTTTCCCGATAAATGGACTATCCAACACAAAAATATTTTTTCAATTTGAATCAGTACTTCTGATTAGCGCGTTCAAACAAACAAATAAACAAACCAACAAACTCTTCAGCTTTATAATATTAGTATAGATGATACTAAGTGGTATCTACGAGTATAAACGGATTGCGGTTAAGGTATATCTTTATTTTAAATAAATAAATATATCATTTATTTCAGGATTCCTTCATCCTATATTGATAATAACATCTTTCTAAATAAAAACAAATTTATAAAATTCATTGTGCTTTGGACATTAATCTCATCGTAAACGTGCAAAGTATAAGAAAAGCATAAGTTTATTATCATGGGTTCGGTGAGAGCGCAAGATAAAGAGTTGTATTTATGAACAGCTGCCGCAAGGGTGACGGGTAAGGATCGCTTGTTCCCGGGAAAAATGGGAAAACTGGAGAAAAACTCGGCTAAAGATGGAACTAACGCTTTCAAAGTTGGAGGCGAAAACTTCTTAGCGCGATGATTCGTTTGAGAAAACTTGCTCGTGTTTTTAATAAAGATTTCGTTTAAATTATAATTAGAAATTATGTTTTTTTCTTTAGGCAAACGACGCGTCTCCCAGTCCTCCTTTTAATAAAGGAGAGTGCTATAATCGCTACGATCGCAGGCATATTTGCCATGGACACCAATGTCTCTCGAGTTAATTGATGCGGGACTTATACCATGTATTAGTTTTTATAAGTTTTATAAGTCTCAATTGATATTGATCTCTACTTGTTGAAATTAAAGTTGATAATCAATTCAATGACCTTTCCCTTCTTGGGTAGGTTGACCTGCCGTTGTCTGTACATGGTATAAATCCCGTATCAATTAACGGCTGGTCCTAATAACCTATCTATCTTCACTTTCGGCAAATCGGAGATAGAAAACCACTTCTGTCTTTGTTTCTCTGGACGGCAAAAACAGAGACAGAAGTTGTTTTCTATCTCCGATATGCCAAAACTGAAGATAGATAGATTATTGGGACCGGCGAATGAAATTTAAAAAGTATAGATATGTTATGCCCTTACAAAACTATCGAAATATATGTGCCGCTTGCGAACAACTGCACAAGTGCGTAATTCTTATTTTGTCCTTGTCATACTCGTGAAAAGAACAATTACTTTCTCTTTCATGGATTTGAAAAGACGTCACAATTGTAGACGTTTTAGGGACGCATATTGAGAGCGCATGTAACATATCTATTACTTTTTAAATAACATTGGGACCGGCCGTTACTCTAGTAAAAGTGACGACTGGAGTTTAAATCCAGTATAAGACACCAATGTCTTCGCTTTGTCTTGTTTTGGTAGTAACACATACAATGAAAAGGTAGCATTTCCTATATTAAAAGCAATCAAATCGAAAATTGACTTTCAGACAGGTATTGTATCGGCCTAAAAAGGAAACGTGTTTTATTTCTTTCGAACAGTTGATTTGAATTCAATCTAGTTAAATAAAATAAAAATAAAAAGTAAGAAAGACTGGAATGATAATAAAAATATAAGTATGAGGAACACAACAAAGCAAACACTACTTATAATCAAACAAATATTTTATCTAAAGTTCACTTATAAATAGAATATCTTTATAAGAGTTTGAGATCACTGTCTTGGAAAGGATCCCCAAGTATTAAAAAGATAAGAACGTATCTTATTGCAAACAAATCATGATTGGTTTTATCGGTAATATAACCATTCAGGCCCCTAATTCGCGTAACCGAATCGTGTCACAATCGTTATTGAACGAAAGGTTTTTGACAGTTCTAGTATGGGCTAGATGTCAAAATCGTCCAATTCAATCACGATCGAACTGCGGTTCGGTTACGCGAATTAGGCCCCAGTACCGGCAAGATATACGTCAAATTTAAATACACAAAATGATTATTAAAAATATGAGTCATTCTTTGCTGTCAAAGCTCTTCAGTCTCTTGTTATGTCATATCTATTTCTATTTTGATTTGATATGGCAAGTATACCAGCATCACTACAAAGTGCGTAGCTTATAGCGACAAGTAATACATTCGATTCTAACAAAAAATTTCTTGTTCACAGTTGGCGCGTTCGAATCAAAGCCAAGTCGTCCTGACAAGGGTCAGTTTCGGGCTATCAGGCAACTTCAGCTGTGAGGTCACAGCTGACGCCCCATCCTTCGCCACTTCTATCGTCTCTAACACTATGGAAGTTGTCGGTAAGTTCATTTTATGATACTTTTAAACGATTGTAAGGTTTAAGTATTTTTTCTTTTATTATAAATGCGAAAGGAGCTCTGTGCAAACAAAGCTACTTCCTTGCTACTTTAAACCGATTCTAAGATATTAAAAAAAAGGTTTGAGGCCTTTGGAAAAGACAAAGCATAGCTTTTAACCCAAAAATAATGTTTTGATGGAGTAAAATTTGCTGTTTTATGCTAAAATAGTATTTTTTTTAATTAAGTTAATATAGAACTAAACGATTTATGAACTAAACGATTTATCATAATTCTATTTAGGTAACAATTTTTTTTAGATAGTACTTTGTTAAGTTTTTATTGTAACTTTACGGAGAAAACATACTATCATTGTTTAACACTTACTTTTTTAGATAATCATTATAAGTAGGAATAAGAATAATTAAATAAGTATTATTTCTGCAAATAGGCCCCAGAATGTGCTTCTTCACAATTAATTTAGGTAAAAAATAATATTTAACCTCTACTACGGAACAAATAAGGTCTAGTGTCGTGAAAGTGTAGCGCCTGAAAGTCGGATACTATTATTTGTCAGCATCTTTTTCAATTATTGAATATATTTTAATATCTTTTTCAATTATTAAAAATATAATTGATTTTCCGCTGTGTTCAAACATTCAGAAAACAAATTTGGCTAAATTTTAGAAAAAAAGGAAAATATACGACACGGCCAAAGCCTATTTTTAATTTTTGATGAAAAAAGTATTTAAATCGGTTTAGTTTTGGAAAAGTAATCGGGGGACTACAAAACGTTGATTTGGTGTGATTTTGGTAGGTATTTTCGGTCCAAGAAGCAGTTGTCTCTATCACACTCTGTGGTGAAGGCGTTTGGCACTGCGCGACAGCAATAGATTTTACAAATACCTATTATTAAATTCTCTCGCCCGTAGTGTTTCCTCTTTAAGTGCTACCCCTAAACACATACTAATAAAGATTATTATTCCAGTTCTGCCACCGTCATCGCCATCCATCCAAACAAGCCAGCACCACTACACTCCGGGTGACGTCATGAGGGCCAACTGCTCTGCCGGTCCGAGCCGTCCGCCTGCAGAATTGGTGATCTTCATCAACGATTTGCCCGTAAGTATTAGGTGTTAAAATATGAAAATCCCGTTTTGTATGGACGAAATCGAGAAAATTCATTTTTCCATAACAATTTTTTAGTTCTTTAAAAACGCCTGAACCGTTTTCGATGCAATTAAAGGTGAAAGTTAGATGGTTATAAAGCTACGCATTATAGTATTTAAATTTCTGAAAATCAAAGTATATAATACAAATATACTTAATTGAAGCAAGAAGATCAGCTGACACATTGTAAGGAGTCTTTTCAACGACTTCCTTTGAAGTAATAGGCACTAGTATTGCATTTTTTTTAGTCAAAAGTTACTTTATTTAGTTTTTGATACAATACAAATAGAATTACGCAATAATATGACTATACTTAAGAGCTACAAACAAAATAAAAAGTGGGAAAATAATCGGAAAATTTCATACTTTAACCCCTATTACTTAGTATACCTACTTGAATATAGTATTTACTTTTTAGAACTAGTCCGACTTCTTGGAGACCCAACGGTATGTTTTAACGTTTTAATATCGCCCCAAAGCTATATTGCAGACTAGATCTAGTCTGACCATTATTTAAAATATACCTTATTCTGCAAAAGACATTCAACCGTTGTAGGATGCCAGTCTAGCCTTATCGCGAGGATAGCTGTAAATTAGAAGAAGGATTTTAAAGATTATTTCTATATGGTAGAAAGAAAACAATGTTTTTTTTATATTGGCTTTGATAGAAGTCGTTAAATCATGTCAGGGGCCTGTAAAAGGTGACTTCGAAAACACTGACATCAGAGTATCCTCGAAGATAAAAAGACAATCGCTCAAATGAGAACCACCTCCTTAACGTCAAAAAGTAAATTTTAACTAAACAATATTGTCAAACATCATTATCAATATTACCAGCCTAGGTATTTCAGTTCACTGCTGGCCGCAGGTCTCTTCAAAAGGAGGATTTGGCCATTATCGCCACGCTTGGCAGACAGGTTGGCGATCGCAGATGAAGGGAATCTGCTGCTGCCCATCATTTTCTGGTCGTACTTCTTTTGTTGCCTTTTAAGCCACCACAGGAATACACGGAGTGATGCTATTCTATTAACATTTACGTATCACAAGAACCTTATTTATCAAACAAATCTCACGATAAATCCTGAGACTAGATCTTTCCAGCTTGCACATATGCTCGGAAATATTCGAGATACATTGGAAGGATTCCAAGCATCCAAGTGCGGTGATGCAATGTACGACCTAGAATGTGATTGTGCGGCATTGTATTGAACTTGATGTTTCAGTAGCTATTCGATGAACGGATAATATACAGCCTATTTTCCACCACCATGGATATTTTTTAAGGTTTCATCGACCTTCGTGGCGGATTGGCGTACCCACCGGTTTTCAAGGTGTCGCCTGCAACAAGGTCTCGGGTTCGATTTCCAGACGGGTCAATGTAGATTTTTTATAAAATCTTCTTTGGGTCAGTATAATTGTCGTACCCTTATTGTTTCTGATTTCCAAAAAACAGATTGTAAGGATGCTACTCGAGGAGACAAGTAAAACAACCAACTGTTGAGATTACACTGGTTTATTGTACTAAAGACTGATTATTATATACACAAGTTGAAACATATTAATCATACATATTATTACTTTTATATACTTAGTTCTACACCACATCTCCCTTTTTCAAGAAAAAAAAAAATTAACATAGATTTACATTTTTTTTATACATGAGTACACATTAATGTTTAAACAATTTTGTTCTATTCTTATGTATAATGTATTCTTTACCATCTTTTAAAATCTTTATATTGCAATTTAAATCTTCTAATACTAAATATGGTCCTAAATAAATTGGCTCCATTTTGTTTTCTGATGGATTTCTTATTAGTACATAATTACCCTTTTCATAGCTTATTGGATTTATATTAACATTATATTTACTAGTACGATTACATTTACTTTGAATAAGATTATTATAAGCATCCTGTTGAGCTACTTGAAGTCTGTACTTAAGTTCTAACGCATAATTGTCATGAGCATATAAAGGATCCACTACATTATTCGCAAGATTACTCGGCAAAATACATTTCTTACCAAATACGAGCTCATGAGGAGTATACCTGGTTTCCGTATGGACTGTATTATTGTAGGAGAAGCACCAATATGGCATCCAGCTGCTCCAGTGCGCTGCCTTATTTTCACAATTAATCCTTAAATACGCACCCATAGTTTTATGTGAGTTCTCCAGCGCTCCTATGCTCTCGTGATGGTAAGCTGTTGATGTAAGTTTATTTATTTTCAAGAGTTGACATACTTCTTTCAATGTACTTGATAAAAATTCAGTTCCGCGATCAGTTGCGATTTTTCTAGGTATGCCAAATCTTAAAATAAAATTATCAACAAAGGCTCGAGCTACACTTACCGTATCTTTATTTCGTAATGGATACGCCTCTGTGAACTTTGTTAGCTCGCATTGCAACGTGAGAATATAGCTATTACTATGCTCATCTTTCGGTAGCGGACCGACTATATCTAAAAATATCTTTTCAAATGCAGAATCAGCCGTACTTGTCACTATCATTTGCTGTTTGATATTAATTGAATATTTTTGTTTCTGACACTGTTCGCATTTGGAAACATACTCATTAATATCTTTATACATACTAGGCCAAAAGTAATATTTTTTAATATTATTCGTCATTCTCCTTATACCCGCGTGGCCACTCGTGGGCAAAAGGTGAAAGTCGTTCAATATTACTCGCCTATTGTCTAAGTCATCAATACGTTGTACGTTATTTACTACACAAATGCGTGGTCCGGACCACTTGTCATATTTCTGTATTTCTTCTATTAGTCCCGCTAGGAATTCCCTATTAGTTTCGTTACGTATTATGCACACGTTTTCTAAGTTTAATTCTTTACATATTTTTAACAACTCCCTCACCAATTCGTCTCGCGTTATTGATGATCGGGATGTTGTATCTAATAATATTTTATATTTACTTGGGACATATATGAAATATTTATATTGTTTCGTCACAATACCGTGTTTTAATATCTTACATAAATCTTTTTTATTAATTATGGAGATTTCAGTGAAATGATTTGGCTTTTTAATTATTTCCACGACTCTTGGTTGATCAGGCCTCGAGTCAGTGTAAATATTATCGACCAAATCGTTTCTACTCCTATTCACGTTTTCATTACTATGCGATTTATGATATTGCGCTCGCGTCAGAACATTCATGCTTAAATGTTCATTCATACTTTTTAATTCATCTGTCGTGATATTGATACGCGATAATGCATCCGCTGCTGAATTGTGTTTTTCTTTTAAATAATCTATAGTGAAATTATATTCTTCTAATTGTAACCTAAATTTTAACAATCTACTTGATGGGTCTCGCATTCCAAATAAATAAATAAGTGGTCTATGGTCTGTTTGTATTTTAAACCGTCTGCCATAAAGATAAGGTCGAAAGTATTTGACACTCCACACTATTGCTAGGAGCTCTTTTTCAATAGTAGGATAATTAATTTCTGCTTTATTTAAGCTTCGACTGGCGTACGCTACTGGTCGACCATCTTTATTACACAACACGGACCCGATAGCTTTTCCTGACGCGTCAGTCTGTAACAGAAACTCGTTTTCTTCTGAGAAATCTGGGTACTGTAATACGGGAGGCTTAATTAGAGCCGACTTTAAATTTTGAAATGAATTTTCGCACTCGTTTGTCCAACAATAGGTAGTATTTTTACAACACATCCTATTTAAGGGAATCGCTATCTCCGCAAAGTTAGGTATAAATTTTCTATAATAGTTGGCAAAAGCAACGAAACGTTTAATTTCATCAACAGTTTTTGGTATTGGATAGTTATTAAGTACCCTTATTTTCTCTGTATCGGGTTGAATACCCTCCTTTGATATAATATGCCCTAAATAAAGAACTTCTTTTTGTAAAAATTGGCATTTAGGTGGGTTTAATTTTAAATTTGCACTTCGTAATCTAGTGAAAACATCCATTAAGTTTCGATTATGAGTTTCCAAATTTCTGCCAAAACAAATTAAATCATCCTGGTAAACTAAACATTTTTCATAATTTAGACCGGACATAGCTATTGTCATCATTCTGCTGAAGCTATTAGGGCTAGACTTTAATCCCATTGGCATTCTAGTCATTTGGTATTGGTTTTTTCCGGTGGTGAATGCCGTATAAGGTCTACTATCTTTATGTAAATTTGTCTGAAAAAACCCCTGATACAAATCTAAGTGGGTAAAGTAAACTGCTCCTGATAATGAGTCCAAAATATCTGTAATATTAGGTAAAGGGAATTTATCATCCTGTATTTGGTTATTTAACTTTCTATAGTCGATAACAACGCGCCATTTTTTCTCTTTACCGGGTTCAACCTTTTTGGGAACTAGTAATAAAGGACTGGACCACGCACTCCTTGATTCTTCGATTATACCAGCACCTAACATGCTCTCGATTTGTTTATCTATTTCGGCCTTGTGGGCATGTGGTAAGCGATAAGGTTTTGTATACACTGGAATACTAAATGGTTTTAATTCAATTGACTGTTCATAGACTGGAGTTGTTGATAATTTATCCCCTGGCAGATGAAAAATATCTGGAAACTTAGCACAGATGTTTTCAATAGATATTTGTTCTTCTGTATTTAAGTTTTTTAAGTTTAATAATGAAAATAGTGTTTTAACTCTGTCCGCATTAATATTAGGTTTTTCAAATTGACATATAAAAAAGTCATTTAATGAACTAGTATAAACCTGAAAATAATTTAAACTAACGTCTGTCTCTCTTGTGTTTAGTATTCTAATTGCAATTTTGCCATTATATGGTCTTGTTAATGAATTCGCTAAACAAACTCCTTCACATAACTCTTGTGAATTTATAACACAGTCCTCGGATATTTGTGAATTAATATAATGTGTTGATTCGCATCGTGCCGGAATGACAAGATATGTATTTGAAGAAGGGGTTAAATAATCAAAAGATAACGTTACAACTTCGTCGTTCACATTAATTAATTTCATAGTATTAAGTTCAAAATTCAAAACCGCTCTGTAACATTTAAAAAAATCTTGGCCTAAAATACCATCTGTTTGGCATGGTAAATTTTTGAAAATAAGAAATTTGTGCGGAAAGGTTATGTTATTGTAAGTTAGAGTTAAGTAAACAAATCCTTCTGTAAATACATTTCCACCGACACCTTTAATACAAACTCTCTCTTTATGGTATGGTATTTGTAATCGTTTAACGCATTCGTACTTGATAGCTGAAACCGAAGCTCCTGTATCAATGAGCAATTCATGTCCATAATCATTGATGTTAAATGAAACTTTATTTAAACTGTTACAAGTTAGTATGTAATTAGACTCGAAAAAAATGATTCAACGAGTCCGTATTTGATTCGGGTGAACGTTCTGTCCCAGGTGAACGTCCTGGAACTGGTGTGGTTTCATGTTCCGATGCTAATGACATGTAATTCAAGTTATTGTTACGTGAATAATAATGGTTACCTCTATTATTCCCGGATTTTCCTCGATTTTGAAAACCGTTTCCACGATAATAATTTCTTGAGTAGCATGACCCGTGAAACCGCTGACCGGGGGTACCTCGGAAGGTCTGCTGTCCACGCCCTCGGGTGGTGCCGTTAAAGCTGCGGCCCCTAACCTGGCCTCTTTGAGTCCTGTTACCTCTATAGAACCTATTACTGGGTTTATACGTACCGATAATTTCGGCCGAAGTGGATTGCACTTCCTCATCCTGTGCTCCCTGGATTGCCTCTGTTAAAGAAATGTAATTACGCGCCGAAATAATCGTGCTTAGACGACGATCTCGCAACCCATCAGCAAATCTTTTTATTGCTTGTTTTTCATTTAAGGGACGTAAAATACTATAACTTTGCTGATTTCCGTCAGCTTGCGAGATAGTCAAATCCACAAACAGTTCAGAGATTTCGTTACCAAAGTCTCGAATAGATTTATTATTTTGTTTACAATGTTGTAATTTTGTTTGTAAAGCTGTGTGACTTTTCATGGGCAATAGAAGTTTACGCATGTCCTTTATAAGCTCATCGACATCGTCATATTTGGGTAGTAATTTTAATTTCGCCTGTTGCGACAATCGACTCTTTAACACAAACGAAACTAGTTTACTTTTACATCCTGGTTTTGATAATACAGAACTGTAATATTCGATATTTTCAATGAGTTGTTTCGTATCATCCTCATTATCGGTCATGACAGGGAGTAGGCTTAAAGCAAGTTTTAAATCAAAAGTGTCCTCAGCCATGGTGAGAGGGTCTGAAAATATTTCTTCCTCGACAATACTTTGTGAACACAAAGAAATAATGTCTGAATATAAATTACTAAATTCACTACTTATTTTACTTATTATGGAAGTTTCACCTGATTTTTTAGATAAATTTAAACTTGCATTAAATTTTAATAATACTTTATTAGCTTCGTCTTTCTTTACGATTAAAATATTTCCTTGCCGACGATTAGGACCGATTTTTATTAAATATGTCCTTATAGCTTTCAATTCATTAAGTAATAAGGCCAACTCCTCTGCCATAACAATAAACAATAGGTATCATATTCAGTATGCTGATAAAATATTAAATAAACATTTGCTAATTAACTACTAATATTATGTGCTAAATATTATGCTAATACATTGCATTTTTCTTATAGAGTCCTTTAAATAAGTATAGTAAAATTTTCATACCACGGTGACGATGTATATAGCTCGTACCGAACCTTTTACCGCACTGCTTTCACTGTGACGCAATCACAACACTACTACACTACACATTTTCAGTTTTCAGTTGATGACGCCGGAGAATACTGGAATACCTCATCAACCGCTCGTCGTCTAGACGCCGCCGTATTTGTTTATCATGGCAGTTTTTAGCCACTTTGTATGCCATAAACAATGCGCCAATCAGCAATACCGTGCATATGATGATGAGAAGATAGTTAGTAGTATCGTGTCTTTGCTGCTGCTGCACCTCCGCTGCGTTTTGACCAATACCAGCCGTTTGGGCAATGATGACTTGTTCTTTGGATTTAGTTGAGCCCATTGTGTACAATTAAGTAGCCACACGTCGTTAGTGCACCGATGATTTCACAAATGTGACACATCTTGATTCGATGAACTTTACGCGGTCTCTTTTTGGTAATGCACTGGCAGGGTCGCCATGTAAGGATGCTACTCGAGGAGACAAGTAAAACAACCAACTGTTGAGATTACACTGGTTTATTGTACTAAAGACTGATTATTATATACACAAGTTGAAACATATTAATCATACATATTATTACTTTTATATACTTAGTTCTACACCACAAGATGCTTTTAATAGTAAGTATGTGATGATGACCACATTTTTTTTATCATACACTATTTTATTCTTTCCGCATACATTAAAAAAAGTTTTTGGTATTGCAAAAATAAATTAGGTTATTTGAATATAGGTAAGTCTAATTTTAATATGTTGTTATACATTTTATACGTATTTTCAAATGATATTCAGCTTAAATCTCCAGGAATAATGTTAAATATCTATTGCGAAATGAATTTGATAAGTCGTAGTCTTGATTGAATATGGAAGGATGTTGGGGCTTGTCAACACGTTTGTGGTTGTTGCGACTACCGAATTCAGGGGGCTTACTCCGCAGTAGTGTCTGAATATTTGACTTCGTCTATCCCTTTTACTTATTTATTTATTTATCAAAATCAATACATGCTGACTTACAGTGCTACCAAAAACGCTAATAACAATGTCGTGTGTGACAGAGACAGAGAGATCAGTATTTTGTGGCATCAAATAGCTTAGTAGGTCCTTAGTATCGATCTTGCCATGGTTGATTGTCGGAAAGCGGTTCAGGATTATATACTCGCCGTTTTCAACTAATGCAAAAAGGGGAGACTTTAAATCGTGGTATATTTAACAGATATTCACCAGCTTCTGATGATAATTCATCAGGAAATATTAAACCACGTCTGGACAAAAGACTCTCAAAAAGGAAAATTTTGACACCATCGACATGCAAGCCGTCATGATCCTCAAGCCAACATAAGATATTTAAAAAATATGACCGCCAAGTTTTTATGGAATAATAATAAAAAGAAGATGATATTCTATATATTTAGGCCGGCATAATAAGGCAATTTTGATTTACTTAGTCATAAATTCTCTCCAAAACTTTACTTTGATTATGAAGAAGCTGATAAGGCTTAACGCGAGCTTTATCCTCCTAATATTGCCATTTTACCTTGCTGTGCATTGGGTTTTAATCTGTTAATAAAGGTCCAGTCTTCATGTCCGATAATATCAGGGTAATAGGATTAAAATACAAGTGTTTATTTAAAATTGATTAGTTAAAAACAACAAAACAACGCAGTTTCATACACAATAAACATTCTAATAATCTCAGAACTCAGAAACACAATTAATTTTGTCAGTAAACTCAGTAATGCTGAATAAGTTAATTAACAGGATTTACCTCGACAAATTAGTTGGTTTAATTTATTTGTATCAACAATCCCGTTCCGCTGACTCAGCGTTAACTTTAGATTCCAATACTTTATCAACATGCGAGAAAGCGAATTCAAGTTCTGCATAAACCTAGTTGTTTTAACTGAAATTGTGCAGTGGCAAGTTTTAATGCTTCCAAAGCTTTCCATTCTGCGGATACTGCTATGCTTTAAAGTTTCGTTTCGAAGCTCGGTTTTAGTATTGTACTAGTTGGATTTTGAATAAACTGCGTCTGTTTTATGTTGCAGTTAAGAGATATGACAGTTTGAAATAATGCCAAAACTTGGAATTAGGTTGAAGGTATCATTTTTAAGTCTTCAAACTTCAAGGTACAGGTTTCTTATTTTTTTATTCTCATATTTTTGTGAGGATTTTTATCTTACAAAGATATGCCAGTCCTATCACCTTATAAAAACTGTACAAGTAGGTAAGTTATACTTAATTCTAAGTGAGAGTCAGCGACTATCCGCCACACCAGCGAGCATACTAGCCAAGTTGGAACTAGGTTCTCCCGGTATAGACTGGAAGATACCTATTTCAAAGCAATTCAATTGATGAGCCTGTATGAGAGACCGTCGCTGGCTCTCATTTCTGACACATTCCGCCAACAAATGTTGGACATCGTTTATCGTACCGCACTTCTCGCAATTTGGCGAATCAACTTTTTTCATGAGATATCCAAACTTTCCTGACGGATAGTGTCCGGATCTTAATCTTTGTAATATCACAATTTTATGTCTACCTACTTTTGCTCTACAGCATCGTTTGAAATACCTACTTTAAATTTTGTGACTTCATTTACAAAAATAACAAAGACTATTTTTTGCGGAACAGTCACAGCCCAAGAATACGTGTCTATTTTTAGTTCATTACTTTGCTATAGCCAAATATAAATCCCAGTTTAGCGATGGGCGTGGGTGGCCGTCTTTGTGGAGGTCCTTAAGGGTCCTTTGTGCAGCAAGAGTTTCGTTTACTTTTATTCATCATGTTACAAATGTTTAGGCCTCTAATTGATTACATTAATCTTTTTGGAAGATTTTAAAGTAACAAATAAAAACTATGTACATGAATGACCTTTAAATACACTATATTATTATACTGAAAATCAGCGTCGCAGTATGCCTTAGGCTGTTGCGACTAATGCTGAGGGAGCCTTTTTGGCACATTCATTGTACCTAATTATTTTTTTGTAAACTTTTTTTCGAAGTGCCAAATAAACATATATTCATTCATTCATATAAATCTCTCAGATATTAATAATCGACGGATTAACATACCCGAGGCATTGTTTGCATAATTTTTCAGTCTAACTGCAACACCTGTATTCCCGGTCGCATAAATTCTCAAATTCATTTAGCTCGCTTTTCCTTTGCTCGTTAGCTGATTAATGTATATTCTCTCACTGGTTTATTGGTCAAAACCAATTTCAGTTTGCATGTAAAATAAGAGAAATAACTTTATTCTTCTTTGTCAGTGTAGGTTTTGCAATAATTCAATATGATTTTTTTTCTCATTTTGTTTTAGTCCGATTGAGAACGGTTTTAAAAGGATGATGTTTATGAAAAATACTTTCTTTACAAAATTAATACTTAAGCTATCTTGAATAAAATTTTAGATGCAACGCTAACATTGTCATTTTATCGCTAACATTAACATAAGGTTTATTTCACGAAATATGAATCTTTTTAATTATGTAATGATTAAGTCGAGGATCGACCTAAATGGCGTGCATTTGGAGAGGCCTATGTCCAGCAGTGGACTGCAATAGGCTGATGATGATGATGATGAAAGTTTTAAAAACACAATTTTGGGTGCAATCATCGTCATCATTAACATTAATCATCAAGCAGTTTACTGCTGAACCGATTCTTAGGCGGGTCGGTCAGTGATTACTCATAAATCAATTTCATTTTGCATAGGGAAAGGGATATGTAACAAAAAATATTTTTTCTTCTATTTTTTCACTGCCAGTCTGAATAGACCCGATTACAATAAGTTACTAGGACATTCACACCGCGGCCGCGCGGTGCGAAACGACCCATTCAAAAAGAACTCTTGAGCGATTCATACCGCGGTCCGAAACACTTGTGGTCCAAACGCCCCAATACCCGAGACAAGATGCTATTCATCTTCTTCTGGCGGCACTCCTTAAGCCGGTTTTTACGACACTCTTAGGACTATATTTTTTAATCTAAATCGATCTTATGCGTTATCCGGTTCAGGGTTTATACAATGTGCTTTGTTATGAGTTCTTCCGTGATCATGACGTTTGCAAAAATGCCGAAATTTGGACAACTTATAAAAAAAGATACAAATTAGAAACCCAAAATCAATTAAGTCTTATGATAGTGACTACACAAGTTTAAATCAATGTAAAATATAATATGGCAAATTTTAATTACATAAATCTATTAAAAATTACCAACTTTAAAAAAATTCAAGTCATACGCCAACTTAATCTGTACTAATATTATAAAGCTGAAGAGTTTGTTTGTTTGTTTGTTTGAACGCGGTAATCTCCGGAAAAACTGGTTCGAATTGAAAAAATATTTATGTGTTTGATAGTCCATTCATCGCGGAAGGCTTAAGGCTATATAACATCACTCTGCGACCAATAGGAGCGAAGCACCAGTGGAAAATGTTGCAAAAACGGGAAAAAATATTGATGTTAATCGCGGTCATATAAACAGAAATTGACGCGGACAAAGTCGCGAGCAACAGCTAGTTATTTTGTAAAGACAAAATCCTCATAAAGTTTCAATTTTCCATTAAAACCAAAGACAGATGTAACAATGAAAGTCTTAGGTGTTTCCTAAGTAGCAACTTCACGTCGTTACTTTTCATTTAATGCAGCTCGTTCCTATTTTACAACTATGTTTTCATTCGGCGCATATAATTTTATGCGAGATAAGCCACTAAGCGTGCGTTGATGGCAGCTTGAAACATAGCCAAGAAAGATTTCAATGGCCGTATGATAAAAATAGGAAATGTGCGTGCTTAACCTAAATGTGCAACAATGGATTACTGCTTAATATGTATACGGATGCAATGTGTGCCTAAATGGTGTGTTGCGTCGAAGTATTTTGTGTACGAATGCAAAATTCTCTTGCAATAAAGAAGAAGAAACAAAAATATGAAAAATAGGCTCTGACTTAGAATTTATTGCTGAGGCCGTGGACACATGTATGCGGTGCGGCACCGGCCGCCGTACAACGGCACGGCGCGCGGCGCCGCCATCGGCAGAAGGTACGGCGCGCCGTGCACGACGTGCCGTGCCGGCGTGGAAGCACGCTCCGTTTTCTGGGACAAGTCAAAGGAGGACTATAAGTATAAAAATTTGAAAACAGAAGGGTGGAAAGATGTCTGCTGAAATATTTTTCCGACTTTCGACGATTTGAACAATAATGAAAAAACGAAACTTGTGAAATTTTAAAATATTCGTAAAATTTGTCATCACCACTTCATGAAAAATTAATTCATTAATGAAAGGTAGGTATGGATTCACCTAATATTTTCTTTGATTTTGTTTTTTCTTCATTCGTCGTCTCAACAGCAACAAGAGCAGAATGCTCTTTCACGGTCAATATCAAGGGAAAAACTGTTATTTTGGAATGATGTATGCCACCGGTCGTGATGCGACGCGCACGGTGTGCCGCGGTGCGGCTAGGCGCCGCGCCGCGTACCGGTGGCGGCGTCGTGCCGTCGCACGGCGGCCGGTGCCTCACCGCAGACATGTGTCCACGGCCTGATTCGGTGCATCTATACATAATTTTATCTTAGTAAGTTTAATTTATAAGGATCATACTGCAAAAAAATCTGACATAACATAATAAAAAATGGAGAAACCATTTTTAAAAACTGATTACACTAAAAATTCTTAAATTTAAGAAAAAAAATCTATCTCGAAATCTAAGAAAAATCGGATAACATACAAAGGGTATACCTATTTGGATAGCCATGGATGTAAGGAATCCAAAAAAAATTTTTGGGCGTCACCGTTTACTGTAACAACAATAACCAAAAAGTTTTTTTTAATTTTTGTTCATCTCTCTTTTTGTATGTCAAAAAACATCACGAAACAAATACGTGGACTTAAATTTAATTTTAACCTTGCTAATTGGAACGCTTTTCAAATAAAATTCTAATTTAAAGCAATATTTCTAACCGTTTTTCGAATCCACCAGCCGTTCTATACCTACTAATGTTGAAAGAGGTGACTTATGGCCAAATCTGCGTTTCGCAGGTTCACACAATCATGGTCCGTCGCGGCGACCCGCGTAAAGAAGTTGTTTCAGCCCTAAAAAACATAGGATAAAAATGTAATCTTTAAGAAAATTCGTAAGCTCTCCATTGATCACTCCATGCACAACGCAAGCATTAAAAAAGGACGCTGTGTAAAGTGGGCTACGCGACAGGGCTCGCGACTGTTCCACGCGCGAGTACGCTTCGTGGTTTTGGCCATAAAGAAGTCATGCTAGAAGATAAGCAGCGTCTTCTCGCCAACATTGGCCAAACTACGATCGGCAACCCTACTAAGTGTGGCGATTATACAAAAATCTTTCTTTGAAGAGTTCAGTGTCCAGATGATACTGGCTAATGTCCATACAGGCTGATGATGATGACAGTATAAAAAATCTTTGCTATTTCGATTAAAATCTATGAAAATTTCTATTATTTTATACAGTAAAACCTTTACCAAGGAACATTTAAATACCTGATAAGTAGTTAAAATACCACTGGCAACTTTCTCACCGCGATACTATCAGAGTTTTATCGTAGAACAAGTACAAAACGGTACTAAAACTATATTGGGTAGTAAAAACAAAATTTTAACCTAAAATTTCGAGGTACCCAAACTTTGGGAGTACATTTTTACTCGACCACGCAGACTATCTAAGTACGAACTATATCGTAGGTAATTCTAGACTACATCGTAGGACGTAAAGGCGTATAATTAATATTTTCAAAATATAGTTTTAAGTTTTACCAACCGATGGCTTTGCCTGTAACTTAATTCGAACCTGTACTTCCTGAGATTAGCGCGTTCAAACAGACAAACAAACAAATAAACAAACAAACTCTTCAGCTTTATAATATTAGTATAGATTTTGATTTATCCCGACATTTCGAACATTTACACCATAGCCGAGATGAAAAACATGCTTGTACTAAAAAAAGCGATTAAAATCCTTAAATACACTTTTTATTTCAAAGTACCCATATTGTATCTGGGATGGACCGTAAACATAGACAAAACAATAGGTAATTTTTTTTTACCTTAATATTAATAAGTGATGTAAGGTAAGCCTATCTACGACAACATAAACATTCTCTCTACTAAGAACATGGCAATAACGATCGAGTGTGGAATGCATTAATGCTTGCCATATGCGAAACAACTCGGCTCGCTGACTCATATCTGATAATGACGATTTTTATAGACGCTAGTTCCCTCCCGCGGCATTCTCCGCGTACTTTTTAACAACAAATTTATCAGGTTAAAAAGTAAACTGTGTTAATTCACAGACACATTACATAAGATTACAAACAGGGTTTAATCTCTTTGCACTAAAACAAGTTTCATCAAGCAAAAGAAGTTCTTTACCGACGTGCCGTAAACCACTCGATAATGCTAAAATGCTAAAGCTCTCGATATGTTTTGGTTTTTTCGAGAATTACTTAAGTTTAATAGAGCTAATGTTACATGTTTCTTTCTAAACAATTCGGTGTTTTATTTTCGGCCTACGACCTCAATTAATCAGGCGTAAAGACGTAAATAAATGTAGCGGATTATTTCATTTATTGGCTTATTAAGTTAGATACGTGTAACATTACCAATTAAAAGAAAACTATATTTAACCTTACAATATAATTATCTTTCTAGGCGAAATGTTTTAGTATTTTGTTACATTTTTTTTCTTTGATATCTGCTTCTTACTGAGGAAAACATGATGTTTGTCAACAGCCTAACAAATATTATTTTTAAACAACGATTGTTGAAACTTGTTTGTTTATCTTTGACTAAAATATGTATACAAAATATCTTGTAACAGTGCTAGTACTAGCTTCACTGCTCTGAAACGGCTTACCCAAAGTTCATATAATTTTTTGATATTCGATAGCTAGCTAGAATAGAATGGTTCAGTATTATTACTGTCACTCGTTTATAAACGCTATTAAAAAAATTGTATGAACCTAATCCAAATAATTTTATGATTCTTTGATATGATCATCATTTTTTCATGTTTTTTTTATAAATACACCAGAACAACTATTGTCAAGTCAGCTAGCTGAAACAATCAAACGTTAGTAAACAATTAATTCAAACATTGAAAAAAAAAACAAGTGAATGTAAATATTAGGCGGCCTAATTAAAAAATCTAAATAAAACAATGACGATTAAAAATGACCAATGAGCATATTTTTTTTTTTTTTTTGACGGACCTATCACTGAAACCCCATATGGGAGGCTTTAATCAGTTAAACCGGGCAGAGTGTGGCGAGCGCTGAAGGCGCTCAGCCTAGGTCCGCCACGCTAGCGGTACTCCGGTGTGGCCGAGGGTGAGGCTTCGCGAAGCGAAGCCTCAGGCTCGCTCGCACCGGGGCCCATACTAGCGGGCGTGATCGGGCCAGTGTGGGGTGCTAATGGCACCCTACCAAATGGCGAACCCACCAGTGGTGGCGCCGCCGGAACCGGAGATGCCGTGGCATGCCGGATCACGGTCGGGCTCCATTCTGGCGGGCCCGATCTGGGAGGGGGGATCGGACAGCGACCTCAAGGGCGCCTCTGTAGGCTCGGACCTCGGCTTGGGTCGCCGTCCGAGGGGGGGGCAGGTGAGAAGCGGCCAGGCACATGATTGTGTCGGCCGAAATGAAAGGCGGGACCACGCACCCGCCTCCGACGGGTGCGGTGTGGAGAACTACTGTGTTGTGCAGTAATTGAAGTGCTTAAGGCGGTGTTGGCTGTTGTGACATACGCGGTGATCGGATCGTCGGGGTCGTTCAGCACGTGCCTGGGCCGACGGCGTCGGAAGGCGACATCCCTCTGGGGGTTGTACGTGGCGGCTTCCGCTATGAGCGGATTGGGGTGATTCACTGCCTTATCGAAAAAGCGTTGAGAGGCTTCTTTCATATAGAGGGCAATGGATTGGATTTCGAGATCTCGGTGGATATTATTGTTGCGTACGAACCACGGGATACCCGCGGCCCGACGCAAAAAGAGATTTTGAAGTGTTTGAAACTTCTTAAGGAGGGATGGGGCGGCGTGAGCAAACACCGGACTGGCGTAAGTCATCACGGGGCGGATGCAAGTTTTGTAAATTGTCAACTTATTTCTAAGCGACATTTTACTCTTGCGGCCGACTAGGTGGTATAGTCGGTGCGTGTAGAACTTCGCTCGGTTACAGACGCGATTGATGTGCGATGCGAACGATAGTCGTCGGTCAAGGATGACACCTAAATATTTGACCTGCTTGACCCATGGGATCCGCTGGTCGAATAGGGTGAAATGAGTGGGAACATTAGGGCGGGACGGATTAGGGGAGGGCGCTACGGGGATGTTCCGCCCGAAGTACATCGCTGCACTTTTGTCGGGATTGACTTCGATACGCCACTTTCTAAACCATTCACCCAATTTGGTGACCGCGCGCTGTAGCGCTAGGATCACATATTTTGAGTTTGGACCGGTTTTGTAAATGGCGGTATCGTCAGCAAAAAGGGCTAGCTCCGTGTCTGGAGTCTTGGGGATGTCGTTTACGAAAACGGAGAAGAGTAGGGGTGATAGCACAGAGCCCTGTGGGACTCCGGCTCTGATGGGTCGAGGGGAGGAGAGAGTGCCGTCAACTCGGTAACGAAAAGTGCGATTCGACAAAAAGTCCCGTAAGATGAGTACGAGACTGTCCGGCACTTTGAGTTCGTACAGCTTGTAAATCAAGCCGTTGTGCCAGACTTTGTCGAACGCTTTCGCCACGTCGAAGAACAACGCTCCCGTTCCCAAGGGGCGGGGTCTATTGAGACCGTCCAGAATGTGTTCCGTGAGGCGGTGCACCTGATGGACGCAGGAGTGGGAGGCTCTGAAGCCGAATTGCTCGTTGATTAAGAGATTGTTAGAGAAGAGGTAATCTCTTAATCGGGAAACTAATACGCGTTCGTATATCTTGCCCATAGTCTTTAAGAGGCTGATGGGCCTATAGCTGGTGGGGTCGGCCGGGTTTTTTCCCGGTTTTCGGATGCCTATGACCTCCGCCTCCTTCCACGAGTCGGGGAAGACGCAGTGGGTCATTGCGGCGTTAATGATTGCCACCAATAGGCAGAGAAGTTGGGCGGGCAGGGCGCGGAGTACTCTGTTCGAGATACGGTCCGGCCCGGGTGCCTTGTTAGGGCGGAAACCTTTGACTATCGCCTGCACCTCATCAACGGTAGTAGGGGTGAGAGGGGTTGAGGGGGGGATGACCGAGCGGCGCTGGACCTCATGATCCACCATTTGAAGGTGGTCTTGGTCGAAAGGGAACCAATGAGCATAGAAAAAAGAACGAGCTATTTAGAAGGAGTGCGACCACAGACACGTATGACGAAATTTCCATGTAGGTAAAGAATATTAAGACAAACTTAATATTCTTTGATGTAGGTAATGAAAATGTCATGACAAAACCTTTTCATCTTTGGTCAAAAATGGTTGCTGCCTATTTCTAAAACAAAATAATGCCGTCGAAACTCTCTACTCCAGTAGTTTTTAGTGGATTTTCTCTAACCTACTTCCGTTGCGGGCAGCATATTGTCCATCAACTGTGATCACTAGCGAAAGGCTTTTGAAATTGAAATTTCCTGCGTTTTATCAAAGCTAATGTGGTTTCTGAAGTCAACTTAACGTTCCGATGAACTTTGAAACAGAAAACGGCTGGGACGAAACATAAACAACTTTATTAATGTTCTATATTATAAAATGTGTTTACTGGAAATATTTGCTTGTCCTTTCGCGGGTCCGAACATTTTTGTAAACACACTGTGGGTTATTAAGTCATTAATAAACACGAGGACTGTGGAACTGTTTTACTGGAGAGTATAAGTGTAAGTAAGAGGCATAATATATCTAAACATGCCTGTATTAATTTGTAGCCTAATGTGAGAATGGTTAATTGACGGAAATGAAGCATAAGCACTTAAAAAAAGATAAGTTTATACATTATAACCATTCCATTTTAACTTAGCAATGATACGATCGTTATGAAGCATTTAATATAATGTTATTGTTACATACACGCACACACATACACGAGCACGCACACACACACACACACACCTGTTTTATTTCTATACAATATCTCAATTAATGTCTCAACAATATTTATGTCTATACCTAGATCTTAAGCTTGCACATTAGTACTTTAAAATTCAGGCACTTAATTATATTTGCATTTCCAATTTAAGCTTAAGTTTACATTTTATTAAAGGTTATTGAGTTAGAGGATAAAATGTTCGTGTCTATTTCTGATCAATTGTAGTAGGCGTTATACGAGAAACACGATATGGAATATCGATTATAGCCAAACAATTACATACGTCGGGAATTTCGTATGAAATCTTTATTGATACGGTTTAATACATAAGTGTGGTGATGGTTATAAATAAAAATCAAGCAAAATGTACTTAACAGAAAATACATGCTTGGGCAAATACTTTTTCCTATATGAGACAATATTAAATCGTTTTTTTTTTGATATCTCTGTTAATTTTATGTAAATATCTTGTGTGGAGTCTCATATAGAAGAGAACTAATATTGATGTAAATATTGCCTAGCTGCAAGCCAAGCGTGACGTTAAGTGCATTTTTTTTGGCCGGTTGACTTCGGTATTTATAATCTCAATATATATAAATTACGTATCACGTTGTTCGTCCGCGATGGACTCCTAAACTACTAAACCAATTTTAATCAAATTTGCACACCGTTTGCAATTTGACCCAACTTGAAAGATAGGATAGCTTACATCTCAATTTATAGTCGCAATCATCATCTCTGTTTATAGTAACATGATTAGGTAAACGCCATATTTGATGCAAATGACATTGTGTGACGTCTTACGTCAAAATCCAATTACCTATATTATTCCAAGGTGAAGTTCGCGGGTTCAGATAATATAGAGTAAATTTGCTATTCGACGGAACGTGTCCCAAAACAATTACGTGTGTTTTCATTTGAGTTAGCGAATAAAATTTTCCGACCCTAATGTTTAAATATTCCGTTGTTGATATTTAAAATTATCTCAAAGAACGTGGGTGGATGTAAAAGTACTAATAACATAGTAGACGGATGAAGTAAGTTTAAGTTAATTGAATGAACACAACAAATTATTGGATAGGCAGAAAGGTGTGAGAAATTAATGCTTGACGACCATTTGGATCAGTGGTAGTAAACGCTGCTTCTGAGCCATAGGTCGCGGGTTCAATTCCCGCACAGTACAAATATTTGTGTGTATCTATGAGCATGTCTGTTTGTGCTGGTTTGGTTGATTTCTTTGTATAGTGCATATTTACAAAAAAAAAGATTTAAGTAAGTTTATCGTTTATGGTACACTAGATAAACGATAAACTTACTTAAATCCTACTTAATAGTAGCTTAATTTTGGACTAGATGGCGCTGTATGGCCCAGCGTGGCATGGCTTAATTTTTTTTTAATGTGGGTAGTAAATCGATTTTATTTTATCTGATAACTAGATAGGACATGTTTAATGGACAAGATTGAATGTATAAATTTAAAATGTGATGAAAAGAGATGAAACAGGAAATTACGCATTTTTCGCCATATTTAAGGTATCTCACCGAGCATCGCATTACTTTAATTTTACACCATTCTGTCATCACGTGAAAGTCCTGCTCACTAAATATTTATACTAATACTAGCTGACCCGGCAAACGTTGTTTTGCCATAAAAATGATTAAATTACTAAAATGGCTAACAAAAAATAGGGGTTGGTGGTTATTTTATAAAATTTTAATATTTTACTACCCTACCCCTACCCTAACCCTACCCCTACCCTACCCCTACCCTACCCCTACCCTACCCTACCCCTACCCTACCCCTACCCCTACCCTACCCCTACCCTACCCCTAACCTACCCTACCCTACCCTACACATACCCTACCCCTACCCTACCCCCACCCCTACCCTAAACCCTTCCCTACCCCTACCCTACCCTTACAAAAAAGACTATAATTGATCAGTTATCGAGCGGGATGAAAAATGATTAAATTACTAAAATGGCTATTAAAAAATAGGGGTTGGTGATAAAAGGGTAAAAATTTAGGATTGTATGTATTTTTGTATGTTGTATCATAAAAAAATAGAAATTAAAAATTTTGTCTAAAAAATAAAATAAAAAATTTAGGGTTGGACTATATTGAGATGTAATTTTATAATAACTAGGCTGTATATGTTTTGTTGTCATCGCCTACAGAAATGACTTTATGTTCTGCCATCAGTTGGCGCCTCTTGTTATACTTCCTGTTTTGTTCTACTTACTGTGCAAGTTGTCCGCGTTGTTCATAAAAGAATTAAAGAAGATTGAACGAAAAGAAGTCTTGTTTATTTATCGAATAGACTACACCTAACATTATCCCCGACAAAATTGTGAATCTAAACCATTCCCAGATCCCCTTGAACACACACAAAAAATTTCATCAAAATCGGTCCAGTCGTTTGAGAGAAGTTCAGTGACATACACACTCACAGAAGAATTATATATATAAAGATTATAAAGCTGAAGAGTTTGTTTGTTTGTTTGTTCGAACGCGTTAATCTCCGGAAGTAATTGTAAAATTCTTTTTGTGTTGGATAGTCCATTTATCGAGGAAGGCTGTAGGTTATAAAACATCACGCTGCGACCAATTAAATAGGAGCGAAGCATCAGTAAAAATGTTGCAAAAACGGGAAAAAATATTGATATTAATCTCGATCATAATAACAGAAATTGACGCGGACGAAGTCGCGGGCAACAGCTAGTTAAGTATACCCCGACTGCCTCTTCTATGCTGATGTCTGCCGTGTCATTGTTCATATTCCTTAAAGGACAACCTTCGTGATTTTTTTTTGTAAAAGATTTTCATAAACAACTTTTGGATTCGCATTGGCTGTAACATGGTTGACATGTTGTAATAATATAATATTTGTATTATGTAAAATAAAATAGTAGCCTTATGGAGCTCTCAACTAACGAATTGGTTTGGTTTTATCATAACCGTATCACTGGTGTAAGTGTTTTCGAAGCCTGAAACAGGCTTGTGACATGTCTTATTTAGTAACATTCATTTTGTGACAAAACGCCCCTTTCCTTCTCCGCCTTTTATGATTATGAAAGTTTTAATCAGCAAACCTCTTTCCCAGATAACACCAGGGATGTACCAGGTTCACCCAGCTGCTGAAGGCCTCTTCAGGTCAGAACTGTACGTCCAAGTCCAGCTGTGGCCTGCCCACTACGAGAGGGGGGCGCCCATACTGCGGTGCGAGGCCAAAGTCGCCGGCCTGTACAAGGACGACTCGGCGGTTGCTTTGTATTCAGCAAACAGTGACCCTAAGATTGAGAGAGGTTGGTATCCTGTGAAAGAAAGAAATAGGTCCAAATTGTAGGACTTTTTAAAACGTCTCCTAGTTGCAAAAAAAATTACCAGCTTTTTTTTTCAAATCATTAGTACTTAAGTCGAAATTTGTAATTGCTTTAAAACCAATCTTAACTGATGGAATCGGTCTATACCAATATTGTAAATATTACTTTATTTGCCTAAGTTCGTCTAGAGCTTTTTCGGCTGCGCATTACTCGCTTCTCTCGATGTTGTGGTCGTAAATTAAAAAAAATAACTTAACCTTTGAAGAAACTAATCAATGTATCATAAGTTTTGAATGACGTTGGTCCAAACTATTTGGAATATACAACGTGTTCCTTTTTATATCCCATAACTCTACGGTATTAAACAGACCATTCATACAAAATAATTCTAAAAAGTCACTACTGTTTATGTAAAACACCCTTGCCTTGTTATGAAAGAAATTTTGAATAAAAACGATTTACTCGCACCTATTTATCAATCAAACACCCACCCACACACGTCAATGTTTTTTACAAGTTACGCTCTCCCGCTACTTTACTACTACACTTTAGTGTAAGTTGGCCAACGTCTCGCAAAACTAAGGATTCGCCATACCGGTTACATTTTTTTAACAAATTTAACTAAAAATTATGTTATATTCGAAACTATTGATTTTTGAACCACATGTTCCAGGGCGTTTTATATTATTTTTACCTATAGAACATAATCTTAGAGTTATGGGATATCAAAAGGAACACGTTGTATGTTTTTTTGAACAACAGATTTGTCTGTTTGTTGATTCGTGCACATGTTGGTTCAGGAAGAAGAAATTGGACTCGTAATTTAAAATTAACGGTAACGACAGTGGTTTCCTATTAGTCGCCGCTATATGTATATCTCGTCACGTAGAGCCAATGGGGTCGCATAAAAATTAAGAAAAATTACGTAAAGAATAGATTTGTATTGACGATTAAAGTTTCCAAATCCTACTAAAATAATACTATCTTACCGCTATACCTTACTTGACAAAGATAAAACTGTCTCACTTCGCCATAATTTTCCGTGGCGCCTAAAAACATTAAAAATCTGTTATTGTTCCATTGGCTTAAAAAAGAATATTATAAGTGACAAAAAAGTTCCGTATCGCGAAATAATTAAATTGAAAAATTCATGTAAGAAAATAAAACATTCATTTTATGTTTTGTTAAAACTCTAATATCAGAAATATTATTCCGTCGAGCAATATTGAAATACGAATATTTTCCGGGAACACGTTCACAATGATTCCAGTATATGAAATACTTATATAAGATTTTACAGACAGTCCTGTATGTTTCATTTATTTTAAGTTCTCGCGAGACCCACAGCTCATAAAGAAAAAAACTGTCAGTATATAAACTTGAAAAATTTTGTCTAAGGCTGTTTCAAGTTTATATACTGATATTATAAGTGCAATTAAGTTGCTAAAATATCAAATAAAGTATAAAAAAACTGTCCTTTGAATAGGAAAGTCATAATATTAGTTAGGAAAATTCAATTATAATATATAACAGTACCTTTGTAAGTAGACATCCTTACATTTTAAGGGCCTAAACTAAAAAATATTTGACGTTTTCACAATAAAATTGTAAAAGTTAACTTGGCCGCTACTTTTTGTTAAAGGCGTTCACAATATTCTGAATTATCTTTTTGAGCTGTTTTGTCTATTATGGGCTGTGTAAAAGCTCTTGCTAATAGATAATAAATGATAATAGTAATAGAAATGCTAATAGATAATAATAGATAATAATAAATCCAAATAAATAATTAAAGGAAAAAATGTAAAAACTGACAGGTTTTTTTGTATACTCTTTCCATATAATATTGGTCACCAAATGTTGAACTATAAAGTAAAGTAAAGTAACAACCCTTTTCACTCACAGTTGAGCACGGGTCTCTCTCCTTTTTTAAACTATATTATTCAGTTATTATAAGGCCAAAAGCATTGATCCAATATAAAAAAAAAAAAAACTGACAAAAATTTCGAACATTCAAACTTGTAGAGCGTTAAAATTAACACTAAAATAAAACTATTACATCTAAAAATAGAATAAAAAATTGTAACAAGCTGGTTCCTGTACAATATGTGTATTGAAGTATATAAATGTTATTGACGTCATTTATTAAAAGCAACTGAAGCCAAATCTACGTTAAAAAAAATGTCTGTCTGTAGGTACGTAACTTAAAATACAAATCACGGGAAACTACTAAATTGAATTGAACGAAGTCTTAACGAATTTATTCAGCTGTCTAAATAAACATTTAAACTCCTTATTAGAATTCTGAAATATACTTACGCATACGTCGTCGTACAAAAGCCAGTCAAATATAAATGTTATCGCCATTTGAACTGCAGTCCGTCCGCATGGTGACGCCATTACTAGTTAATGACGTGGATTATGATAATTTTAGTGCCGAATGACGGCAAGCCGGCTCGAACTAGAATCAATTTGAATCTCAAATGGACGTAAACGGCTTGTAGTCTTTCCAAATGTTCTGATTCGCTACACTGAACGCAATTAGCCAACATTTACGACAAGCTTATTTCAGTCATTTTAAATGTTGCCTTATATTTGATTCTGTTTTATAGATTTTGATAATCTTTGACTGAAGGAGAGATCTTTGACTGAGTAAAGAATAGAAACGACTGGCTATAGGCTTGACTGTTCACACACGAAAACACTTGGTTTTTTCTTCGGAGTTTACCTTTCTTCTTACAGGTGACCGTGAGAGCAGGTACACTGTGGCCTGATCACAGCCTAGCCTTAAACAGACTTATTATCTAGATTGCGAATATACTTATGTATTTCTACATTGATATGGTAACTGGAATTCAATGATGCCTTTGCCCAGCAGTCGGATGATTATAGGCCGTTATTTTTCACATTTCCACCTGATTGACAAGGACAGAGCACACATAATTACAATCATTGCCAAAAGGAGATGGGCATCAGTGCAGCCTTCCTAAAATTCTGTCCGATTCTATCAATTATACAACTTTTTCGTTTTAGTTTAATAAAAAGACAGTTGAATTTCGAAAACGAATTTTGTCTTTTTAATATACTTACAGAACGTAACGTTCGTAAGAACATACATTTATTTCTTAAGAAAAGTAACGTACACAATTTTAATACGAGAAATAAAGATAAACTCGCTGTTCCAGGGTTCAGACTGCGAAAAGTAGGAAAATCGTTTATGGGAAATTGTATTCATATTTTCAACAAATTACCACAGGATATTGCTGAACTCCCTGTACATAAACTTAAATCGTATGTTATTTTAATGAAAAAGGGCTATTACACTATTAATGATTATTTAAATGATAGAAATGTATGGCATTAAGTTGTCCCAGCTCGTACTTGCTTAAACATTGTAAAAATTACCTTACCTTGTAAAAATTTAATTAAAAAGAGGCTGACAATATTGACCGAGTTTCTTGCGCTGCTTCTTTTCGGCACTAGCCCAGACTTGTCCCGAAGCAGTGGTAGGTTTAAATATTGGGACGTGTAAAAGCGCCTCCTGGGGCCTATTTGCAGAAATAAAACTGATTTTACTTATTTTAAAAGAATCATATAAAAAAAAATTACGTGAAAATCACATAAGGGTATAATTTAGTATATTAAAACTAAGCGACGATTTTATAATTTAATTATTATTAATTTACAAGCATTTCTTGCTTACAATACCTATTTACGAGATAAATCAGTGCGTTTACCGACCTCAGTGTCCGCTGTTTCGCAACGCGTCAAAGATAAATTTATTATCCCAGTACAGCGAAGCTCTGTTATCCTCAGAGGAAATTGTCTTCGCAAATGACGCAGGAAGCAATAACTCATCGCCCTCGATGCCCTCTTTGGCGGTAATCTTATTAGTTAGAATGGGAACGGCTGAAATCTAAATGGAATAGCGAGGATATGATCGAGATGTGTTATAGTAAATGATTTTATTTGCGAGACATTCGGCTGATTACGTAACAAAAAATGAAGTTAGAGAACGGTTTCTCCATAATTTCTTGGGTCTACTTTACCCGCACCATTTTGAAATGATCGTATTTAAAAAAATATACTACACATAAATAGTAGATTGATAGTTTCTAATCAGGCTGTTTTACTTAACCCAATATATGTTTTTGTATCTCAAATCTTTTAATTAATAGTCGCCTTAATCGAAATCCAAACCGTTGAAAGGAAAAATATTTTGATACCTACAGATTTTCAGAATAAATATTGAATACCAACTCTATAAAGAAAACAGTAATCAAGTTGTTACTAAAGTGAAACTGCTGATAAATTCATGAGAGTCGCATACGGTGCTGAAACTGTAGTGGCCATCCTGATGCTTCATGCAGTTTCGGTGCTGTGTCCGACTGTGTTACAGTGTACCGTGTTGTAGTTTTTGTTTTTTCTTGCTCATTGTTTTTAGCATAGATTTAATATACATTAGATATATGGTTTTTAGCACTTTTATGCATGTGGTGTTTACCTATAATTGGTTATCACACTTATGTATGTAACTTGTTGTACAATTTGTTTGTAAGTACTAGTGTGTTTAAGCGTTGGTAGACCTAATAAATAAAATAAAAAAATAAAATAAAATAAATAAAAAATTATAAACCGTGTCAAACAATGGGACAAATCAGAAATCTTGCGTTGCAACTATTAGTGCAATTTAAGCTTTGACACAAAAATAAAATTTAAGCAAATAATAAGTGTGAAATGTATCGATATAATAGGGGTTAAAGTATGAAATTGCCGATTATTTTCCCACTTTTTATTTTGTTTATAGCTCTTAAGTATAGTCATATTATTGCGTAATTCTTTTTGTATTGTATCAAAAACTAAATAAAGTAACTTTTGACTAAAAAAAAAAATGCAATACTAGTGCCTATTACTTCAAAGGAAGTCGTTGAAAAGACCCCTTACAATGTGTCAGCTGACCTTCTTGCTTCAATTAAGTATATTTGTATATATACTTTGATTTTCAGAAATTTAAATACTATGATGCGTAGCTTTATAACCATATAACTTTCACCTTTAATTGCATCGAAAACGGTACAGGCGTTTTTAAAAAAACTAAAAAATTGTTAGTATGGAAAAATTACTTTTCTCGATTTCGTCCATACAAAACGGCAATTTCATACTTTAACCCCTAATATTTTAACTCTGACAGGAAATATTTGTAGTATTGTTTCTGTTACATTTATTGCTGCACTTAATTACTACTTTATTTTCTAATTGGCAGCTGATCATAAAAAAAAATAGTAGGTAAGCTAACCTAACATAGCTGACTGCGACAGAATATCAGCGACGTAAGGTTATTCCTGGCGTCACTTGCTGAGTCGTAGAACCTTTTGTCTCATTGGCTATTAGCTGATTTGTGTTTCCTTGCGCTTAGTTTAAGTTACCTAATTGTAATTATGCTGTTGAGACAAGTAAAGACTTTTATTTATTTATTTATTAGTTAAATTGAGAGCAGCGCTCTATAAATCTGCTGGTCTGACAACTTATGCTTTTGTTTATATATTTATGTTATTTGAACATCTAACCAGCTAACGTCCCAATAATCTATCTATCGCCAGTTTTGACATTTCGGATACAGAAAACAGTTTCTATCTCTGATTTTGCCGTCCAGAGAAACAAAGACAGAAGTTGTTTTCTATCTCCGATATGCCAAAACTGAAGATAGATAGGTTATTAGGACCGGCCGTAAGCGAATAGCCACCGGCAGTGACGGATTATATGTAAAAACGTAGCTATTTTAATTAATTCGACTTAAATAAACTGGTATTGCAAAATCTTAACAAAGAAAATATAAACGGTTTATCTTCAAGATAAAGACCTAAAGGTGTAATATATTTAGTTAATCTCGTCAGCGACTTAGATGGGGCTTCCAGATTGGCTTTTAATTATGCCGTATTTGCATAATTCTGATTCTGTTTCATGTTGAGTAGCGCTGTGATTAGAGTAAACACAAGTTTTTATCGATAACACAGTAAAGTAATGGCATATAATCATCCCACTGCAGGGCAAAGGCCTCCATCATTGAATCCAAGTTACATGCAATGATAAGTGCCTACAGGCATAATCACCAGCAATGTTTGAAAATTTGAAATTCTTGTTACCCGACCTGGGTACCGAACCGAAGACCCCGATATCTTGGTAGAAATCCTCTTTCTTTATTCTAGTCAAAGTGTTTGTAATACCATCGTTGTTTCGGCTTTTCACAAAATCTAAATAGCTAATTACTTTTAGATCAAAACAAGGTGTTTGATGTTGTTCACATTAATTTACCTTTATAAGATTCTGTCGAAGAAATGTTATATAATCTTTAAATATATATAAAAATTGTAAATTTGTACTTGTGTTAATAGGTGTTATGTTCTAAAAGTGATAAAATGTTATGTGCTTTAAGCCAAACTGTTAACGACACGAAATTGAACGTTTAATTGTACATTTCCCATCACTAATCAATTGATGCCTAGTGCACATCACTAGGAGCTGTCACTGTACTTTTTTCTGCTGATCGCGCGCTAAATTGTTGAAAGTTTTTGTAAGTCTTAAAATCTAATAAATAAAGAGTTAAAAATAAGAATAATGTTTAATAAAGTTGTAGAGACAATGAAAATCGTCTAACAAACATGCTTAAAATTGTTGTTTCTATGTTTTTTAAACAGTTTTAAAGCAATTCAATTTCGAGTGTCGAGAACAAATTTTATTATAAAATATATTTTTAAGGTAATTCAATATTTTTTTCGATTATTTCAACGTTAAATTTGAGATGACAAACATTCCGATGTCACCTATGTGTTTCGCCTATTCAGTTCTTACCAACTATCGCTTGTTTTACTCTTAAGATTTTCCCAACACTAACGCCGCGACAATGTGGCATTAGCCTACTCCTGTGTGCGTTGAGCGTTTAAAGCAAATTAAATTACAAAGGGCTTTCAAAAGCAATGAAGACATGTTAACTGGAAGGTAAACGCGCGCTCTTATCGAGTTTAAATAGTTGCTAATATCAAGGATAGATAAATAAGTAATGCTGAAAGGAAATGATAGGTGTTTTCTTTCATACTTGGGCCAGCAAGAAGTTTAACAATAATTTACTAATAAAGAAGAGAGAGAATCAAGTTATATTTATATTGTGAAAAATAATAAAAAAAAAACTTGAGAGGTGTCAAGGGACACCCGGATGGAACGAAGTTCATTTTTAGTGAAGGAATTGTAATAAAATTTTATATTATTTTAAATTCTCTCTCTCTCTCTCTTTCTCTCCCTCCCTGCCTCCCTCCCTCCCTCCTTTCCTCCTTCTCCCTCTCCCTCTCCGTCTCATTTTCTCTCACCCTCTCCCTCCCTCACTTTCCCTCTCCCTCCCTGACTCACCCTCCCTCTTCCTCCCTCCCTCTCCCTCTCCCTCTCATTCTCCCTCACTCTCTCCCTCACTTTCTCCCTCTCCCTCCCAAAAAGTGCGACGCGCGATGAGAAATTTCGTTCCAAAAAAAAAAGTTAAGGCAAAAAAGGTTTTTGTCAGTGACTCTGTGCCCGCGTGTACTGAACCGAACGCGGCGGAAACCCCGCCCAGTAGTGGGATTCAAAAGCCTATGTCCTTTTTCAAAGTCTTATCTAACTTTGAACAAATTTTCATTAAATTGGTGACAGCTTTAGACGCATTTACATTAGCATTCGCATTTACATAAAAACAAAGTCAATCGAGTAAAGTTTGTATCTATTTCTAATTTTTTAGCGAAGTCTATTTTTTATCTATCGAGAGTCTCTGTCTAATATCATACGTGAAAACAAAGTAGGAGAGCTAACTTTATGACGGCTTTCCTACTCTACATTTCTTATGCAACCTCCGTGGCGGAGTGGCGTAGGTACACACCGGTTTTCAAGGCGTCGCCTGCTCCGAGATTCCGGGTGTGATTCCCGGACGGGTCAATGTAGAAAAAAGTGTGTTTGTGGTACCTTCGTTGTTTCTGGTTTCCAAAATACGAGTGCTTTAAATAGTTATTCGATCATCAGAACAATGTATGTGAAGTTGTCCACATTTTTAGTAATAGATTTTCTGACTTTTGTTTTCTTTTCCAGTAACTTCACCGGGATCATCGTCTCACCTACATTTGTGCCAATTCCTGCTCATCATCACAGCCTTGGTGTGGGCCAGCAACACTTAGATAACGTTGTCTTGTAACAGTTCTTGTATAGATAAGATAACATTATAAATAGATAGATGTATTTGGCGCAAATCGTGAATTTAAATATAGTTAACTAAACCTAAACGAGCTGATGAATATACCAAAGATTGTAAAGACTAAGAATATTGTTGATTTAATACAAATATATATGTCGGAAGAATTCGGTGTTTTATTTGTGTTTTTACAATCATTTTGCATTTAATAAATAAATAAATAAATAAATATTTAAGACAAGCCTCACTGGGCCACACAGAGCCATCTAGTCCCAAATTAAGGTACTATTAAGTCCCCTGTCGTATGGGGTACTAGACAACCGATAAACTTACTTGTATACTTTTTTTTTGTAAATAAATACTTATAATACATAGAAAACACCCAGACCAGTACAAACAGACATGTTCATGCTTACAAATATTTGTACTGTGCGGGGATCGAACCCGCGACCCATGGCTCAGAAGCAGTGTTTACTACCGCTGATCCAAATGGTCGTCATTTAAGGATAAGTACAAGCCAGTTATAACTTTCATGAAGCTTTTTGGGTAAGTAAAATTCATTTTATGCTGGGACAAGAAGTGCATGTGGGCACACATTCTAGCTGGATTTATTGACAAACATCCATTCAAAGTTTCGCATTTATTAGAGTATCTGTTGCCCGCAACTTCAAACGCGGGAATATTGAATTTAAAACTATGTAATACATAGTATGTATATGTCACCGTAAAATTGTAAACTTCGTCAGTTCATAATGTTACGTCGATGGATTACAATCTAACCAAAACCTAACCCACTGTTAGTTTATAATCTCACGCGTTGTTTTGTAAACTGACAGATCTCACAATTTTACGGTGACATATACAAAATTATCCCACGGGAACCGTGGCTTTTCCCGGTATAAAAAGTAGCCTATATATTATTCTAGATAATAAACAAACAACTGGGTAAATAAAGATATTACTATTACTACTAAAGATATTACTACACTTTGTCAAATTTCATTCAGATCAGTTGAGTCGTTTTGGCATGAAAGAGCAACAAACATTCACACATCCAGTAACATCAAGTAAACTATCAACTTTATAATTCTGTTTTTTATAGTTTACACTATAAAAAACGCTGACAGTCTTATATAAAACATAAAAGAATAGCCCAACTATATAAAAGGGGATGCAATCTTGTCTTGTAGTAAAGTGAAGCATATTTTTGACGACGTTTGCGTGACAGGGGTCCGTGTCACGTAATACCAGCACATTTGAGCAACTATCCGTATCCGGTTCAGAAAAATACCACTGCCGAATACCTAAACTTAATATTTATGTTTTAGTATTCTGTATGTACTGCAGCTATTTATTAAGTGGATGGCATTTTAATGAAACCTATACCAACATAACAGAATTATACTTTATTTGATATTTTATCAATTAAGTTTATAAGTTTATATACTGATATTGCAAATTGCAATTTAATTGCTAAAATATCAAATAAAGTATATAAATAGCCGTTTCATCTTAACTGACTGTCAAACATCTGCAAAGATGTTTCTTTCGGGTGTTAAGGGTGCAAACTCCTAATATTTAAAGAAGCAACGCTGGCTTACAGTGTTAAGAATACGCTTGAAAAATTCGCGCTGAGTCGCAGTGTCTCGGTGGCTTAATGGTATAGCGCCCGCCCGGCATGCGAGGAGATGCGGGTTCGAGTCCCGCCTGAGACATAATTTTTCAAGTTTATATACTGATATAACAGTATTAGTAAATGCATTGACATGACATACGCCCTGTTGGTCTAGTAGTTTTAATTCCGGAGCAAAAACCTCGGGATCCATGGGTTCGAACCCATAGACCAACAAAAGTTTTGTATTTTTGAACACTGCTGAAGTTTGTGACCACCGACCCGCTTTGCCAAGTGTGGTGATTATGCCTGTACCCATCATTGCTGTGGTAACTTGAATTCAATGATGGAGGTCATTGCCCTGTCGGATGATTATAGTAAAGTAATGTCTATAATACGTGGCAATGATGGGTTAATCACCACGCTTGCCAAATGCAGGTTGGTGATCACAAACCCGAGCAATGTTCGAAAGTTCGAAACTCGTTGCCCGACCAAGGCAATGCAAGGCAAGGCAACGAAATTTAGGGGATCGCACCCAGCACTCCGTGATCTTGGCCTGGTACTGAAGCCACTAGACCAACGTGGCGTCACATAAACGAGATGAAAATATCTTGCGTCAATTTATTTACTTTTAATCATGTGTATGCTAGTAGTGTAAGTTTAACAACGTATGGATTTGGAGTTTCAACTGAAACTCAGCTCCTCATTTCCCGAGTTTCCCGCGGCCGAACAGTTAATAAACGCAATTAGCACAAATTGAAATACGGCACGCAACCAAATTAGTGTTTATCAGCTTTGCTGCTGGCCGCGTGCGTGTGACAGCTGGCGTCGGACTGGCAGTGAATTTACGATATTAGGTAGGTGTAAATATGAAGGTAAGGAACAAGCGCCTCTTGCAGTCAATTTGCCAATATAAATCAAATTTTACATCTACCTAGTAATCAAAATTAAAGAAACGTAAATTACCATGCATAAATGATTAAGATAAATAAAGAACTGATGTTAATGCAGAGGGTGTTTGTAAAGGAACAGATTAAAAAGAAGTAAAAAAAAATACCTGGCAGCAGTGCTTTTAACGTTAGGCAAACATTAGGGATCAAAAAGAAGGATTTAGCCACACTTGGTAAATACCAAATGTAGCTAAATTCTCTTTTTAAAGAGGCCTTAATCGAGCAGTGAAGTGATATATACTGATGATGATGATGATGATGATGATATAAGAGCGAGAGGTGCTACTATTTTATGCTTAACCAGCACCACATGGCACAGACCATCAACATTGACATAATGACAAAATTTTTCAACGATTTGTACATAAGTTCCCTCGTTTTTCTTCACTTTTACATTTCGTTTGACTCGCTCCCTATTCATGTTGTCAAATATGAATGTAGAGGAGACACAAATGGTTGAAAAATAAAACGCGGAATTATAATGAAAAAGTTTATTTAGTGTTGCCGCTTTTGAAACGAGTCTATTGCAAGTTCTGATTTTAGGGATGAACTGAAACGATTCGATAATTACACTTTTAGGTTTTTTATGATATTTAAACAATTTAATTGCATACTTTATTTGATATTTTAGCAACTTAATTGCACTTATAATATCAGTATATAAACTTGAAAAATTTTTTGTCTCAGGCGGGACTCGAACCCGCTACTCCTCGCATACTGAATTTAATTGCAATTATAATATCGGTCAGCCTCAGCTGAATGGTAAAGCGCCGCGCCCGGCATGCGAGGAGATGCGGGTTCGAGTCCCGCCAGAGACATAATTTTTCAAGTTTAAATACCGATATTATTACAACTTTTAGGTTTGTTAGTTGTTTGTGGCGATGTGTCAAGCTATATTAGTTAATTTATTATTTGCCAAACTGGGATAACCAACACGCGTTATAACATTGAAATTTTTATAAGCAACTTTTTGCCCATCACTACCTGGGACTCCGTGATCCTCTTAAGAGGAAACACAAGGGCCGTTTTTTTCATACAAACGTAGTCCCCTGTTTCCTCCCTGGATAAAGCCAGTACAGCAATAATTTTTATAACAAAAATTTATGGCCACTATTAGCATGTTTTCATGTTTTCTGTTTTTCCATAAATTAATTATTAAAAAAGATAGAAGCCCTCAAAAATCGAAAAAATTCGTCAGATTTTCCGCTGTGTTCAAACATCTAGGAAACAAATTTGGCTAAACTTTTTAAAAGAAAAACGAAATATACGTACATGGCCAAAACCTTTCTTTAATTTTTAATGAATAAAGTATTTAAATCGGTCTAGTTTTGGAAAAGGAATCAGGGGACTACGAAACGTTGATTTTGTGTTCTTTTTGTAGGTATTTTCGGTCCAAGATGCAGTTGTCTCTATCACGCTCTGCGGGGAAGGCGTTAGGGACTGCGCGACAGCAATAGATTTTACAAATACCTAGTTATCGTAAACCACTACACTGACGAGGCGTTGCTAGACCAACGAGGCAATTTTCATGGTTAGTTTATCTTGGACTGGTTAACGTAAACCACTACACTGGGGTATATATCGGAATGCCTAATTATTTGTACTCCTAAGTGTCATTGGCACACAAACTATTAGCCTAAAATTTTTTCGCTCATTTTTACTTTTCCTAAACGTGTTTAGCCTATTTTTACTACGCCTTACTTTATATCGCCGTATTATAATTTCCCAATAGCGACATTTGGCCGAATATATCATAACACCTACCATTTACAGTTCCAAATTTTTATTCGTAGAAAGTTAAAAACTTAATCAATATTTGAAATAGCCATGCATGCATGCATGCATGCTTGCAAAGAAGTAAGCATGCAAGCAAGCAAGCAAGCACATATGCAAACAAGCAATCATGCATGCAAACAAGCAAACATGCATGCAAACAAGCAATCATGCATGCAATCAAGCAAACATGCATGCAAACAATCATGCATGCATCCAAACAATCAGACTTCCGTGACGGCTTCGGCGCTGCGGGGCTCCGGCGGTCCCACGCGTTCTAATCGTCGCAGATGGCTTACGCTCACCACCGCAGCTTCGGCTTTCTGGCCGGCTGCGCCGGCCAGCCTCAGCCTCGTCGCCTCGCTTACAGCCTCCTGCTCCTTAGCTCGCGGGCCGCCTCGCCCCTCCGCACCTACGCGCTTTTAAATTACACTCTAGGGGTAGGGCAGACACGACTGCTTGGGCTCGGTTTGTGAGCAATTTGTTTCTTAAACTTTTTCGGTTTAACATAAAAATAGAGCGTAATGCCAAAAAAAAAAAGATGCTAATACATTTTAGTGCTTTCGATATTAGACATACTGAAATTAGGGTAATCAATTTTTAGACCAATCTATAATAGTGCGAAAACAACTGTTAGACTAGACAATAATTATACGTTATAAGTTTAGGCCAATACGGTTCGGCCAAATGAAATTAGGACTTTAAATTTTAGGCAAACCGAAGGGCACCCCACTACACTGACGAGGCGTTGCTAGCCTACCGAGACGATTTTAGTTGCATAAAATTATATTACTCCACCTTATGACTGTACCTTATACGAACATCTTGTGCTGTTTATCTGTCAATCAGGATAATAGATAATGCGACAAGCTAATTTCACGCCGTATGAGATATTGCGTCAGCGTAATACTAATGCACTAATGCCGATAATATATTGTGATTGTATCCTAACAAGCGCGTGTGTTCCGAGGAAGGGAAGCTGAACAATATGACGCGATTATCAAGAGAGATATAGTGCATCCATTGTTGTATTTCGAATCATCTTAGTCATCACTATCATAAAGGAGATCATAAAGGAGATCATAAGAAATCAATTGTTGGATAACGTTGGACCCGGCTTCTGTCGTGGAATATTTGTCAAGACAAGTCACGTTAGAGGCTTAGAAAAATTTGGCATCAGACAAACTTTGAAGGATAATCCTTACTTCCTGACAGTTAGTAGGAAAGTAAGTATTACTGCTTTCTTATAGGTATTAAAAATGCAAAAGTTCCTGTCTCTAACTGTCAGGCCTAAAAGACTTTAAACAAATTAATTATTAAACTAGCGGACCGCACAGGCGTTGTTTTGTTTTAATTATATTGATTTCGAGTTCAAACATACCTAGGTATGTTTAGAAAATGAAAAACGGCTTTATGTAGAAAGTCAACAATACTTTTATTGTATTTCGAAGTAATCTCTGTTCCTCTCTACACATCGTCGCATTCGACGGAACCACTGAGAAAAGCAGTGGGCCCATTCTTCCTTAGGGGTCTCTTCTATGGCATTTTCGTACGCTTTCACCGCATCTTCAGGGCTCGTAAAGCGAATACCTCGAATTTTATCTTTAGTTCTTGGGAATAAATGAAAGTCGCAGGGCGCCAGGTCAGTCCCCTAATTCGCGTAACCAAATCGTATCACAATCGTAATTGAACGACAGGTTTTTGACAGTTCTAGTATGGGCTAAATGTCAAAATCGTCCAATTCAATCATGATCGAACTGCGATTCAGTTACGCGAATTAGGCCCCTGGACTGTATGGCAGATGACTCATTATCTCGACACCTGCCATAGTCAAATATTCAACAATCCGTTTTGCGGAGTGCGCTGAAGCATTGTCGTGGTGAAGGAGGATCCTGCTTCGAGGGCGCTGCAGTCCCAATTTTTTTTCAAGACAACAGGCAAACAGCGATTGACATACCAATCTGCAGTAATTGTCCTTCCATCTTATAGCACAACTGTCGCGAAATTAAAGAATGAGGCATTGATCTTTTTTCCTTGACTTCTTCCTTTCTTTACCTTAGTTGGCCGATCCTCGAAAGGAAACACCCACTGAGCTGATTGTCTTTTGGTTTCAGGTTCGTAGCAATATATCCAGCTTTCATCACCTGTGACGATGTCAAATACAGCATTTGAGTCACTGCCGTTGAACTTATCTAACATTTGGCGACACCAGTTCATGCGAAGGTATTTCTGGTTGTCGGTTAAAGTATGGGGAATCCATCTGGTAAAAAGCTTCCTGTCGCCTAAATGTTCGTGTTATATTTTTTAAACTTGACTCATACCAATACCTAGACTTGCCCGTATCTGCAGCACTGATGTTATCTTCAGTAGTTGCTGTTAAAGGACGTCCCTCACGCGGATCATCATTGAGATTGCTATGACCACGCTTAAACTCGTTAAACCAATTGTAAATAGTGGCACGAGATGAGGTTTTATTAAGAAATGCTAATCGCAGCCTATCATAGCTTTTTTGTTGAGTAAGCCCACAACGAAAGTCATAATAAATCATTGACCGAAAATTTTCTCGCGTTAGGTTCATTTTCACGTGTAACAAGAGTTTTAGATTTGTCACCAATATACAAAAACAAATGACAAATGAATGCAATAGATACATTAGGTTACCAAAGAGTTCTAAAAGTGAAATTCAAAAAAAAATTTTCATTAGCAAAGTTTCTAAATGGCCAGTTCTTAACATTTGCAGTGTTACCCACGTATTATGAATAAATATATTTTTAACATACTCGTATTATTCTAGATAATAGTGCATCTGTTGTTTTGTATTTAAATTCGTCTTTGTCTTATCACGAGATATTAGTGCCAGTCGGTCTCAGCTTCTTACAAGTTGTTTAAAACAAGTCGCGCCAGGGGCCTGTAATATGCGGTTTAAAAAACTCTGACACTTGACCATCTTTGAAGGACAATCCTTACTTCCTTGCAAACAAGGATGCATGCACACACACACGCACACAAACTCTTCAGACACATACACCCTGTTTTGTTGCCTTGTAAAATAGTTATAATTTACCTGTTATGCTCTTTATAATCATCTGAAACCATACCATTAATTTGTATCCTGGACGATCGAAACCTCCCACAAGCATTATAACGTGCCTTCTGGATTGGTTCTGGCCAATTGCATAATTATGCACAAGTTAAAGAAATAACTTTTTTTATAAATTTTTCTATCATTTTTCCTTACCATAGTCTTTTCTACCAAGTAATCTTTTCTATCCATTCGACCGTCTCTCGGTCTACTTCGGAATCAATATTAATGAAGTTTGGACTTTTAAAACGTCTTTATCGTAAAATTGAAATAAAATATTCCAATATTTTGATGTTTTTAGAGTAATAAAAGTAAAGATATTTTTATTTTTAACGCTTCAATAATTTTGGTTCAAGAGAAGCTTAAAATATTAACTTTAATATAATGCGTCAATGTTTTGGTAAAGTATTAGGTTAAGCTTCGTAAGCTCAAAAGAGCTTTGTATCGATTTAGAAATTCTGTTAAAATGCTTTTAAGTTCTACTAACAAAACATTAATGATAATAATATATTTATTTACCAAAAAAAACCTTTACTTGCCTTAATTTAGGTACGTGCATTTAAAATAAAATATTTAATTTTGAATTCATTGGATTATTACATAATATATAATGTAATATTAGGTCCTTACATATGAAATTGGCGTATTATAGTACTGGCCACTTTGATCTAAAGAATCTCCTCTTTGGTTAAGAATTCCAAATTTAAATTTATACAGCTATTTACACATGTATTTGTGTTTTGTAAACTGTCATTCATTTGCATTTTTTCTTTCCTTTTTCCTTTTTGCGTCACTTAGTTGACAAAGTGGAAAACTTGAAATATGGCCTTATTTACGAGTACGAGTTCCACCGTGGCACCAGTGCTGCAGAAACGGCGGAAATGTGTATGGCGGTCATGTCGCAAAAGAAAACACCGTGCGTTTTTGGTTCCAACGTTTTCATTCTGGAAATTTTGACCTGCGGAACAAGCCCCTTGGACGGCCGGAGCCTTACTTGGTAATGAAGAATTAAAGGCTATCATGGAAGCGGATCCATCGCAAACTACGTCAGAGTTGGCTGTAGGCTGCGGTGTTAGTGATAAAACTGTTTTAATCTATAGCAAATCGGGAAGATTAAAAAGCTTAAAAGTACTGCTGCGTTACATTACTTAACACACAATAATGAAGGGATTTTAAAACGAAACATTATCTGTGATGAAAAGTGGATCCTGTACGACGATCGAAAGCGCTCATCGCAAAGGCTGAACCCTGGTGAGCCCGCAAAATCCTGACCCAAACGATAATTGACTAAAAAAAGGTACTTGTGAGCGTTTGGTGGACTAGCGCCGGTGTCGTTCATTACAGCTTTCTCAAATGTAACCAGACGATTACGGTAGATGTCTATTGTCAGCAATTGCAAACCATGACGAAAAAGCTAGCTGCTAAACAACCGAGGTTGGTCAATCGTTCTACGCCACTTCTGCTTCATGACAACGCTAGACCACACACTGCACATTAGACGGTTACCAAATTAGAGGAGCTCCAACTGGAATGCCTAAGACATCCACCGTTCTCCCCAGATCTTGCTCCAACTGATTACCATTGTTTTCGAAATTTGGATAATTTCTTGCAAGGGAAAAAATTCAACTCAGATGAGGCAGTACAAACCGCCTTCAAAGATTTTATTGATTGCCGTCCAAATCGATCAATGAACTACCCATGAGATGGCAAAAAAGCATAGATAGCAATGGTACTTACTATGATTAAATAAATACATTTTATTAAAAAATATTTGACTTTATGTTCCTACCATACCAAACGCCAATTTCATATAATGTAAGGACTTAATATTTATCATGGCGCTTGCAACACTGCTGAAATATCGGAAATTTATAAAAAACATGGTAGAAATCTAAGAGCAACTAACTATTTTTTATAAATAAATATAAATACACAGACAACATCACATCCATTGTTACAATTCTAAGTACAAAGTGTTTAAAGCCTTTTTTTTGTAGTAATTAGAAACAACGAAGTTAACATTCACACCTAGACACGCGAAAACATGGAAATGTGATTTTCTACATTGACCTGTCCAAGAAACGAACCCGGACCTTACATGACCACAGGGGTCGTCAAATAAATACACAATTAAAAATATATGTTTGCAAGGAAACCATTTGCAACTTTGCTGACATTCATGTGTTCTCTATCTATAATAATATGATAGTCAAAGGAGCCACCTTGATAAAAAAGCAGTGAGTTTCCAGCAGATGAAGACACAAAACTTTTATGTGTAGCATTTGGATTGCACATACATTTTACTATAAAATATCAAAGTTTTAAAAGTAATATTAAGAGCTCAAAATGAAAAAGTATTTCACGTTTATCATAATATTTCGTTCAATTAGTGAATAACAATTCAAACAATAAGTTTTAATCCTCCATTGGCTGAAACAAACCCAATCCATTTGGTATTACATGCAGTAAAGCAGTTATGTCTAGCTCAAACTAGTAAATTCGTTTAGGTACTGAATACAGACCACTTAGCGCTAATACATGCCTCTTTTAAAACCTCTTTCGTAGTCAATGCAAAAATAAATCACTGAGTTTTCAGATCATCATCATCATCATCATATCAGCCGAACGACGTCCACTGCTGGGCATAGGCCTCCCCCAAGGATCTCCACAACGATCGGTCCTGTGCTGTCCGCATCCAGCGGCTTCCCGCGACCTTGATCAGATCGTCGGTCCACCTTGTAGGGGGCCTACCCACGGAACGTCGTCTGTTACGTGGTCGCCATTCGAGAACCTTTCCGCCCCAACGGCCATCGGTTCTCCGCGCTATGTGTCCCGCCCACTGCCACTTCAACGATGCAATCCTTCGAGCGATGTCGGTTGTTTTAGTTCTCCTGCGGATTTCATCATTTCTGATTCGATCGAGAAGGGAAATACCAAGCATCGCTCTCTCCATTGCTCGCTGGGTGATCTTGAGCCTTCTTATGAGACCCATAGTAAACGAGCACGTCTCACTCCCATAGGTCATTACTGGCAACACACACTGGTCAAAGACTTTCGTCTTGAGACACTGAGGTATTTCGGACGCAAATATATGCCGGAGCTTCCCGAACGCTGCCCATCCGAGCTGGATTCGACGAGAGATCTCTTTCTCGAAGTTGGACTTACCTAACTGGACTATCTGTCCCAGGTAAACATAGTGATCAACAACTTCGAGTGCAATGTTCCCAATGTTAACTGGAGCGGGCGCAACATGGGCATTTAACATGATTTTCGTCTTGTCCATGTTCATCCTATGACCCACTCTTTGAGAAGCATTACCGAGATCTTCGAGCATAATGTTCAGGTCTTCCAAGGTCTCAGCCATAAGAACTACATCATCGGCAAATCGCAGGTGTGTTAGGTATTCGCCATTGATGTTGTTGCCGCGTCCTTTCCAGTCCAGAAGCTTGAAAATATCCTCAACAGAACAGTGAACAGTTTCGGAGAAATAACGTATGGAAGTGTTTGAGGCACTTCCGGTTAGTTGTGTATTGTGGTATTAAAGTGAACTAGTCCAAATGCACTATCAATGTCGTTTATTCACATTACACAGAACATACAAGACGGAGTACATATAGGAGACGAATGTACACGGTAGAAGTCAAAGTAAGATGCACAAAATATAAGAAGATAAACGCGCACAATGAAACGACTAAATACGAATTACGTAACCGAGCGCGTAGGTATCGGCGGCGCGCGGCGAGGAGTACGGGTTATGTGTCTAACGATGTTCTCTCGACTGGCGAGCATTCGCAATGCGCAGGAGTCGAACGAACTTCCGATCGGTGCGCAGTGTTCGCGCGTAGCTATAGCGCATCGATATACAACACTCGCCGCATACTACGAGTATCGCGCGGGTTTGCTTGTGCAATTAATTTTATTTATGTTTTAGTGTTTTAATGTTAATAATGATGTGCAAGTGCGATGAATGAATGTATTATGTGTAATATTGAAATGAACTGTATTTTGCATTGTAAATAAATATTTTAGTATAAGTGTTTAGTGTTAAATTATGTAAATAAATATGTTTAATATTGTAAATATGTTGTTATAAATATTATGAATATAAATAAGTATTGTAATAAATGTGTTGCCCACAAACGTCTCCCTGTCTCACGCCTCGCTGTAGTTGGATCGGATTAGAGCTCTGGTTCTGTAATCGGACCGACATGGTGGCGTTTTGGTATAAGTACTTTAGCACCTCGATGTACCTGTACCTCTATTTGGCACCTTTGAAGAGACTGCAGCACTGCCCAGGTCTCAATCGAATCAAAGGCTTTCTCATAGTCCACGAACGCTAAGCAAAGTGGCAAGTTATACTCTTCGGTCTTCTGTATAACTTGCCGCAGCGTATGAATGTGGTCTACGGTACTATAGCTTTTTTGGAACCCGGCTTGTTCGGGAGGTTGGAAGTCGTCGAACTTGCGAGTGAGACGATTCGTAATGACTCTCGAAAACAACTTATAGATATGGCTCAGAAGCAAGATGGGTCTGTAGTTCTTCAAGAGAGTTTTGTCACCCTTTTTGAAGAACAGCATCACATCGCCTCTGCCCCATGCCTTTGGCGTTTTGCCCTCGAGGATGACAGAATTAAAGAGCTTCTAGAGGACCTTAAGTATCGGCTTACCGCCCGCTCTAAGGAGCTCTGTTGTGATTCCGTCATCACCCGCCGCCTTGTTGTTTTTAAGTTGCTTGAGAGCCATTCTAATCCCGCACAGGCTGACGTCAGCCTGTGCGAGATTAGGCTATCAGGCTATTAGGAGATCAGGCCTAAAATGTAGGTAAACCAGCGAAAATCTCAAAAATCATATCGTTTAGTCGTAGGGGTGTCATAAAAGGCAACAGAAATATTGTCTTAAGAAAATGCGCGTCAGAGTATCCTGTTTTCTGGTCAATGGAACAAACTGCAATCACCAAATTCCCTTATTGCAATGATAGTAATTATTAAAGAAATATTTTACAGTATTTGGTGGAGCCTATGACGATGTTATCTTGGATGTCAGTAAATGTTAGTTACTAACAAATAAATGTTTACACTGTGCAATTTTTACTGTAGGTAGATTTAAGTAGCTACTGGGTTTAATTTATTAGTTGTATTTAAATTTAGTTAAGAACATCAATTTATTTGCCCTTAAACCCTTAATTTTAAAGTTGATAAATTTATTTGCAGAGGAGTTGCAGGAGATGGTAAATATTGTGCATGAAGATTTAAACAAGAAAGGAATGAAAGTGAATGTAAGTAAGACAAAAGCAATGGTTTTTGAAAAGGAGGATAGCATGACAGAGTGTAACATTTTGATAGGAGATGAAAAAGTGGAGCAAGTGAAAGAGTTTGTTTATTTGGGATCAATGTTTACAGCGGATGGAAGGTGTAATAGTGATATTGAAAGGAGAGTAAATGCCGGCAACATGGTGAATGGAGCGTTGCACGCTTTTATGAGCAGTCAGAAGGTGTCCGAAAAGGCCCGCCTGGCTGTGCATGGAGGGGTGTTGGTTCCAACACTGATGTATGGGAGTGAAAGTTGGGTGTGGCAGAGAAAACATGAAAGCAGAGTAAATGCAGTGGAAATGAGAGCGTTAAGAAGTATGATTGGAGTCAATCTGAGTGACAGGATTAAAAATAGTGTGATAAGGGATCGATGTGGTGTAAAAGAGGATGTAGTGACCAGTATTGAAAAAGGAATGCTTAAATGGTTTGGACATGTTGAGAGGATGAATGAAAGCAGATTGACTAAAAAGATATATATGGCGAGTATGAATGGAAATGTTGGAAGGGGAAGGCCTCGACGAACTTATCTTGATCAAATCGGGGAAGTTCTAAAGAAAGGTCAGGTCAAGAGTACCCTAAACCGGCGAACGTGTATGAAAAGATTAATGAATGTGGATGAAGCGAAAGTAGTCTGTAAGGATCGTAGCAAGTGGAAAGATGTGGTCTCTGCCTACCCCTCCGGGAAAAAGGCGTGAGTGTATGTATGTATGTATGTATGTATGTAAATTTATGGCGGATGATTTCTGTAACGTCAAGGTACATGCCGGATCTATTTTGATCTCTAGCACTTATTGTAAAAAAAAATTCAATGATGATACGTATCATCCTATGAATCAATTTAAAATAATTCAATAAACATGAACCTTTGTTGTCTTGATGTACTTCAGTAGTTTTTGTTCTTAAATGTTCATACATAATTATCTGTTATTTGTCTATTGTACAAGTAGTCTGTAGTACGAAGTCAGCGGCAAGAAATTGCTATAACTAAATCAAATAAAAATGTTTTAAAATGTTCATATTATCTGTTATGAGTCTATTGTGAAATCAGTCTGTAGTACGAAGTCAGCGGCAATAAATTGCTCGAACTAAAGCATGTCGCCGTCACATTTAACGATTCAGCTACTATTCTTTAGACTAGCTTGTTAAAAGTCGAAGGACGAATTGCTTTGCTTTTGATGTACTAATTTTATAAAGTAAAAGAGAAAACTTTTGACGTGGCTGTTAGCTTTTCACTCTTTTCTAATGGTTGATATTAATTTTATTATAGATCAGTTTCACAAATGAACTCATGAGTGAGTAAATTTTTGTTATTTCTACGTAAATTAATAAATATTTTCAGATTTGCCACACTGGGCCACACAGAGCAATCAATCCAAACTGAGCTTAAAGCTACTACTACGAAGCTTGTCGTATGGCTACTGGACAACCGATAAACTTACTATTTTTTTTGTAAATTAATAGGTACCTACATATAATACACCTACTATACCTATAGCTCAGAAGCAGCGTTTATTACCACTGATCCAAATGGTCGTCAAAAATTGAATAACTAGCTTTAAGTTTGTTTGAAATAAAATAAAGTAAAGTAAGGTAAATATACGGGTGGTGATGGATGACTTATAGAACTCAAACATGGTCCTTAATACGAGTCTCATAAGGCTTAAAGTCGCACAACGGGTAATAGAGAAAACAATGCTTGTTCTTTTCCTGCGCGATAGAAACAGAAATGATGAAACCTGTAGGACAGAACTAAAATAACCGGATTCCAATAGTTGGTAGCTATAAAGCGCTTTTTTGTAAAAAAATCTTATTTTTTCCGGTTTGTACAGAGCAACTAAAATTTTAAAAGTCCAGTTGTAAGAAAACTGTCACTATACATAATAGACTCTTGACAAAAATAATTATTAAAGAATGTGCCTATCAATTTTATTACAATATACGATATACACTGGGGTATCTTATGCAGTCGTAATAGGTGCGATTTTGCAACAATTCACTGCATGAAACTTAAACATCTTTTTTTTTTAACTTTAGCTATACTTTTGCATGTTCAAAGAAGACAAAGGATAAACATTATGAATGTGATAGAAAAGATAATTCGCTGGCGGGTTAGAATGGGAATTTAAAATTTCAAGAATAACCTCTACCACGCCTCGCTGATCAAATACATCGGAAATTCTGCTCTCCCGAAGCCTGGAGTGCTTTTATCTTATATTTTATGTATCCAAAGATCGTTAGGGGAAACTATTAAAAGAGAAGTGTCACGGTTTGAAGTGGCTTCACGGTTTGAACGCTTCGTAGGGTTAACTGAAAAAAAAAAATCTTTTGAAACGGGGGGGAGCACTGAACAAGCAATTCCGCTGACGGATTGGGTGCTTGATTCTCAATTAAAAAAAAGATCATTCAAGGTTAGGTAAGTACCCTTGGTGTGCAGAAGTTAATCATAAAATTAAAAAAAAAAAAAAAATTTTTTTTTTCATTTAAAATGTGATGTATATTTTATACTATAAGCTGAATCCTACCTGTAAAAGCACCTGAAGATATTGTGTCTGTAGTGAGTACCACACAAAATTTCATCTAAATCAGTCCAGCCGTTGGGAGAAGTAAGGTTTTTTTAAGAGTTTGATTGCAGGTTGGGTCAATTCAGAAAATGATCCTATCTAAATTGGGCTGGGTATGGATGGAGTGAGGGTTATGGTGCTTTGGACCACTTTAAATCATTGGTCCCGGCTTCTCTTGGAAAATGGAAGGTCTAAAAACTTTATAATAGGCGGCTTGGAAAAATTTGACAGATAGTCAGATAAAAAAAAACCGGTCAAGTGCGAGTCGGACTCGCGCATGAAGGGTTCTGTATCATTGACTAGGTAAACAACAGCACGTACATAAATTTAGTGAATGTGTAGGTACTTACCTGTTACCATTTATTGATATCGAACAGAAATAGCCAAAAAATGGCATTTTTTGTATGGCAGCCCCCCTTAAATATTAATTTTATTTTGTTTTTAGTATTTGTTGTTATTGCAGCAACAGAAATACATAATTTGTGAAATTTTCAACTGTCTAGCTATCGCGGCTCTTGAGATACAGCCTGGTGACAGACAGACGGACAGACGGACAAAAGGCGATGTCTTAATAATAGGGTCCCGTTTTTACCTTTTGGGTACGGAACCCTAAAAATAAGACTTATTTCAAAAAATCATCAACTCTTTAAAATTACTTTTTTACTCTATTTAACTTCGAAACTATTCTCTCGATAAAACATTTAACTCCGAGGTGCGATGTCATAAAAATAGTAAAGTGCCGGCGCCATTATGGAAAATGACTTTGTAATTTTTTCCGCTATCTTACCAGAGACAACCTTTTAAAATATTCTTTCAGTGTTGCCATTCATTGAGCCTTTTACTAAATGTATGGTCTGATTGACTTTATAATTCGTAATGTGAAAATTTTATTGCATTGTGTTATTTGGAAACACATTTTATTTCGCTAAACCTCATAATACTTCTTCTAGCAATGACATTCATGCTTCACTTAGATTAAAATAATACCGGCCAAGTGCGAGTCGGACTCGCGCACGAAGGGTTCCGCACCAAAAAGGCCAAAAAAACGAGTTTGTTGTATGGGAGCCCTCCTTAAATATTTATTTTATTGCTTTTTTTAAAATTTATTTTTTGTGTAATAACTTATAACATTTAATTGCAATGACAAACGACAAGATTCAAGTATCTACATAATCATAAGCATGTACGTAAATTTTCTTTTTTTTCGCAGATTCAAAAAAGTACAATACATTTCATTATAAATCTAAAATATTACTAATACTAATCGAAGCCAACATTTTTAAAATAATTATATCTAATAAATAATATTTTGTTTTTAGTATTTGTTGTTATTGCGGTAACAAAAATACATAATTTGTGAAAATGTCAACTGTCTAGCCATCGCGGTTCTTGAGATACAGCCTGGTGACAGAGCGACGGACAGACGGACAGACAGCGAAGTCTTAGTAATAGGGTCCCGTTTTTACCCTTTGGGTACGGAACCCTAAAAAACCCAGCATTACTTGTTTTTTTCCCCGTTCCTACACAGTTTACCAACCTATACGTGTACCACAGCCTATAATTATATGAATTTATTTAGGTCTGAACATCCTGCACATAAAATTTTAAAACAATTGCAATATGACGCGATAACAAGCTTAACGATACTCTTTGTGAACACATGTTATTAAAATGAAACAGAAAAGTAAAACAAGTATTTTAACATCGAAATAAGCCAACATGCAAGCCCAAAGCACTTCAGTTAAACCAGTATTTATGTCACTTACTGCGTTTTAAATTTTAACACTCGTTGCGCCCGAGCGCCTCATATTCACTGGAGATTGTCGAGATTTTAGCAATTGTGCAACGTTTAATCTGATCGTTTGTTAAATTATTCATATTTAGTAGTGTATCGGAAATGTTACATCCTTAATTAAATAGGTACTGATAAAGACATATATTGCTATTTTGTATTTCTCTGCTGGGCATAGTTATATCGTCTAAATCTATACTAATATTATAAAGCTGGAGAGTTTGTTTGTTTGTTTGAACGCGCTAATCTCAGGAAGTACTGGTCCGATTTGAAAAATTATTTTTGTATTGGATAGTCCATTTATCGATGAAGGTTTTAAGCTATATAACATCATGCTCTGACCAATAGGAGCGAAGCATGAGTGAAAAATGTTACAAAAATAGTCGCGATTATAATAACGGAAATTGACGCGGACGAAGTCGCGGGGAACAGCTAGTTTATTATAAGGGTGAGCATGTGGATGGATATTTATCTCAATATCTTCAGAATGGCTATTCAAAACTTGATAAACTTTGGCAAGGCGATAAATTATTATTGACTGGAGTATCACCCAAGCTACTTCAACCCGTTCGGCTGCTTTAGGCGTGCTTTAGGATAGATCAACGCATACGACATCGTGGGCATCAGCCAGTAAATATTAGCTAATTACCTACCCTTGTACAACTACAGTACTAGCAGACAAAAAACTACACGAGATGAGGCGCAATTTCATTATTCCGTGACATCGCAGCATCCTTTGAGGGCCCATTAGTTCGGGGGAAATCCAAACGAAATGAGAGGCATCCTTAATTACAGTTGATTGAGGGTAGTCACGCGAGGCCCGCACGCGAGGTTGTACTGCTGTATTGTTGAAAGGAAGGCATCAAAGTGGTTATGCAGTTCCTTTAATGGAAATACTTTGGAACTAGACGATACTGATAATGATTGGCCCCTACGGTCTAGTGGTTTAAGACGCTGACATGAGCTCAATGAAGATTGTTTTGCTTTAAGCCTATGGCTCGTATTGTTACCAAATTCTATGTAGTTGTAATTGATTATATTTTCGACCAGGTGGCTGTTTCCAAAACACGATTCTAAAAACTTTTCTCGATCGAAAAAAATCTCAAAGTAACCTCTGAAAATACATAAATTACCATTTTTCTCAGCAGTCCGTATAACAATGATAATAAAATTTTGCAATATTGTATATTACATGTTGTTTAAGCAAATGGCTGATTTAGATTTTTAATAAAATGGCAATTTTAAATTGCACATCGAATTTTGTTGTTTGGCACTTAGGCCCTTCTATTCCATGCGCTTTTTCTCTGTCACTCCTACGAGAATCGACAGTGATAGCTGTGGCGCGTTCCAAAGAAATTCAAAGACGAATAAATTTGTGGGCGTGTTCATTGCTCAAGGTCATCGGCTGCAGTCAGCGTCTTAAATACCGGGCCAAGATCTCGGGGTCCTGGGTTCCATCCTCGGGTCGGGCAACAAATTCGATCATTGCTCAGGTTTGTGATCATCAACCCGCATCTGGCAAGCGTGGTGATTATTCCAGTACCAATCCAATCATTGCTATAGTATGTTGAAACTTGGCCTTCAATGATGGAGGCCTTTGCGCTGCAGTGAGATGATTTTATGCCGTTATTTTATTTTACTTTTTTAGACAATACTAACTGATTATACTATTTACTTTTGATACTGGTTGGAAGAGCTGGGATTCCCGATCTAAATAAGAATCTAAAATTTCTTACTTAATAATTGTGATAGGTGGGAGCCGCCTCCCAGCTGTCTACCCCAGGCAACCTCTTCACAGTTTGTGACGGTCTGTGGTGATGGCTAAGTGATCCCGCCAGTGGTGGTAGGCTCCCCAAGAGGGCGCTTGCAACTAACGTCCTGCCAGAGCTAAACAGCACTCGCTGTGTTCCGTCGTGGTGCGTGATTTCTAGAGCACTTCTAGTTAAGCTCGATCTATAATACGAGTAAGTTTCGTCTCAAGTATAGAGTTCACTGTTAAGTCAAAAGCAAGCTCATCATCATTAAAGTCATATTCTTTATTTGATATTTTAGCAACTTAATTGCACTTATAATATCAGTATATAAACTTGAAAAAATTTTCCCGCCCGGCATGCGAGGAGATGCGGTTTCGGGTCCCGCCTGAGACAAAATTTTTCAAGTTTATATACTGATATTAAAGTCATATTATCTTAATTCAAGGATTTTAGATTATTTTGACTGTATTAATAATTCTTGGTTGTTCCTCAAGAAATTTCCTTTCCTACAAGTATGATTTTCTTTTCTATTGATTTATGGAATAAAGTGATTTGTGTTTTGACTTACAAAACTATTACAGCCAAAATATTTATAGAAATATATTTGTAATAATGATTATTAGCAAATATTTTACAAAGGTTATAAGTAAAAGCGTAAACATTTAACAAGCGTAATAAAAAAAGAAAACATTGTAAAAAAAGTAGTACTAATGTAAGTAATTGGATCGTGGAACGATGTCTGATAACATCTGTGTTGGAATTCCAACCTGTTGGCTCGGGTGGATGGATTTTTTTTAGAAATCAAGGACGTTGGTATTAGTTAAAGGTTAAGAATATATTTCACATCTATTCATTGACTATTCTATACTTAACCACTCAAACACACCACTTCACACTTACATACACATACAAACTGCAGACATGCTGTTCTTCTAATCTATTATTAAAAAATATATATATATAGAGGGTGTAATTTTAACCACTTTCCAAAATTTTTATATGAGTTCAGTATCGTAGTCAGAGCCTATTTATGAAGTAAAAAATGTAAATCAAGTTGTCACCCGAAAATATTTTTCGTGATATAGTTTTCAATTTTTACGGTCCTAGACCTGTTAAGGTATAAAGGGAAATTCAAAAACTCATCAATAGTATTGTAATAATTGAATGAGATGCACATCGCGTAAAAAAAGTGTTACTAGGATGCCGTATCAAAAATTTTAGATTTTTGTCGGACATTTTCTAAGTGCTTTATCTTGACATTTTTGTACTGGGCTATAGAAAAAGAAAAAATACGTCATTTGTTTTTTGCCTGTAGATTGCTATATTAAAATTTGGAAAGTGGTTAAAATTTCACCGTGTATAAAAAACATACTTGATTGTTGTAACATAAAACCCATACACTTTAGCCTTAGTTAAAATGACTGTACCGAAGAGTAGAGGACCTGTTGCCTGTAACCCAGGTTTATCCTACCATAGGCAGCAGTAGTCATTACTCCAAAACCCTAGATATCTATGCTAAATAATGTAACCTACCTAAACTAACTATAAGGAGAAATGTAAATGTAAAATAAAAAAGGGCTAAAAGTAACAGCCTAATAATCATCCCACTGCAGGGAAAAGGCCTCCAACATAGAAATCAAGTTACCACAGCAATGATGGGTGTACTGGCATAATCACCACGCTTGCCAAATGCGGGTTGGTGATCACAAACCCGAGCAACGTTCGAAAATTCGAAACTTTTTTGTTGCCCGACCCGGGATTCGAACCTGGGACCCCGAGATCTTGGCCCGGTATTTTAACCACTAGACCAACGGGGCGTTAAAAAAGGGCTATTACACTAATAATGATTATTTATTGATAGCGTTTAATTGTCCTAGCTCGTACTTGCATATAGCTTTTGTAAACATTTACCTATTAAAAAAAAGTATCTTGCGTTGCTTCTTCTCGGCACTATACCAAACTTGTCCTGAAGCAGTGGTAGGTTTAAATATTTGGATGTGTCAAAGCGCTTCCTAATGCCTATTTGCATAAATAAATAATAAATAAATAAATAAATGTGGACAACATCACATAGGTACATTGTTCTGATCCCAATTTGAATAACTATTTAAAGCACTCGTATTTTGGAAACCAGAAACAACGAAGGTACCACAAACACCCAGACCCGAGAAAATGTAGAAAAACACATATTTTCTACATTGACCCGTCCGGGAATCGAACCCGGGACCTCGGAGCAAGCGACACCTTGAAAACCGGTGTGTACGCCACTCCGCCACGGAGGTCGTCAAATAAAACTGATTTTACTTAATCTACCTCATGATCATAATTAACAGCCTATATGAGTTCACATCTGGACTGCACAGGCCTCTCCAATATTTTGCCATAACGTTCAGCTTGGCAGGCGGGTTGGCAATCACAATTTGGCCAATAGAAAAGCCGCTGCTGGCCATCTTCTTTTGTCAGTACTCCTATTGTTGCCTTTTACGGCACCCATAGGAAGAGAAGGGCTGGTGCTATTCTCCACCTACAGTATTTTATTATGTTTGAAATCTAGATATTTCAATAGGTAATATTCTTTTAATTGTCCCTATCTTGTGAAATATTTACTTACTTATCCCAATGTTGTATATTTTGATATAATGATATAATATAATGATGATATAATATAATAAATAAAATTAAAACGAAGTGTACCTACATATTGAATTCAGGAAACATAGCCCAAGCATAATTTCAGACTTAGGACCTTGATTGAATTGGCAAATCATCGCACGACTACACCCAAAGGGTTGATACGATATCTACTCGTATACAGGGTGAAATTTTAACCACTTTCCAAAATTGTTATAGGCGTTCAGTATCATATTTAGAGCCCATTTATGAAGTAAAAACTGTAAATCAAACTTTCACCCGAAAATATTTTTCGCAATAAGTATAGTTTTCATTTTTTACGGTCCTAGGCCTGTTAAGGTGTAAAGAGAAAATTAAAAACTTATGAATAGTATCGTACTGAATGAATGAGATGTGAATCGCGTAAAAAAAGTGATGCTAGGCGCCCGTATCAAAAATTTTAGATTTTTTGCGGACATTTTCTAAGTGCTTTATCTTGACATTTTTGTACTGGGCTATACCAAAAGAAAAAATACGTCATTTATTTTTTTTCTCGTAGATTGATATATTAAAATTTGGAAAGTGCTTAAAATTTCATCCTGTATAAGCAAAAACAGACCTTGTTTTTACCTGCAAAAACACAGCGTACCGCAACGTTTATAAAAGGGTTGTTTACTATCAGTAATTATTTATTTTAGGCAAATAGCTTCCGGCTCTTCAAAAGGTAGGACGGTAAAGCATTTTAACTAACGTAAAATTTTATTTTCAATTAAAATCTCTTTTAACTTGATCCGCGTAGCTTAGTGACGACAGCGCGTTGTGATTATAAAAGTTAACATACTGTTTTCTTGAGTTTTTTTTTAATCAGTTTCCTACTTTAAGACGAAAAACACCTTAGCCTACCATGACCATGAACGCTGTAAAGTGTTCGAATCAGCTGGTATTTTTTTTTAAAGTTATGTCACCCACGCCTATGTTGCAAGTGGATGGGTGAACAGTTAATATAGCCTGTGTGGTGTCGGCTCAAAAAAAGTATCGAAACAGAGAGTGTGAATCTATGTATTGCTGCTGCCCGTCTTCTAAGATCTTATTTATTTATTTATTTAAACATTTATTGCATATAAAAAGATAGTACAATTGGCGGACTCAATGCTAGAAGCATTCTCTACCAATCAACCACTAGGCCAAGCAGAGATTATACAGGCGGTGCAAAGAAGTGAGGAGTAAAACTAATAACATATGTAGAGAAAAAAAAATGCCAAACAGAAATCATATTAGAAGACAAAAAATAATAATTTATAATATATACATACCAACTAGCTACATGCATAATATGATAATAAATACATACATAACATATACAAAAATACATACACAAATTATGCACACAGAAACAATGTCAGAGTGATTCGAGAGACGAATGACGATAGATAAATAGATAAAGTTAGTCAGTGAAGTTAGTCATCTTACTACCTATTGAAAATACACTTCCTCGAATAACAATTTCTTATCTTAGTGGAACATGTAACAACAACCTTACCTACTTGGAAAATTTACTTAGAACATGTACGTATAAATTCGTCGACACAAACCAATGTTTGACTAAGGCATTTCTTGGTAGCGTAACTGGTTAGAGCAGTCGCTTAGTAATCGAAAAATTGTGTGTGCAATTTACACCTTAGGCATTTGAAATATTTACTCAAGGAATAGTATGTATTATCAATTTAGTAACATACATAATATTTCAATAATAATTAATTTACTTTTGTAACCTTAATATTACAGCTCAATATAATCGAGATCTACTGCCAAACTGTTGCACTGTGGCAGAATTTCAACTAAGTGTAAGATTTTTAGCTACATGTTACTAAATTTTTTTTTTCACTGGTATTTTTATATTTGTATGACCACAGTCATGTCCATCAATGACTTAAGAAAGTTAAATATTTTCAGGAATCACTGAAGCAGAATAAAAGTGGGGTAAATATGTCCTGTCATCCAACCGCTCTTTTATTTTAGGATAAACAAACCCTTGAAGATAAAAAGGGTAAGTCTGTTTCATTGGTAACGTTGACAGCATACTCGTTTGATGTTTCCGAAGTAACGTCCCTCTGTGTGAGCGATGATAAGTTGTTTTGTCTAACAAGGATGGGAAGAGGTTTTAATTCGACGCTTTTCTCTGTTATAACAAAAAAAAAAAAACAATAGTAGTTAATTTCTCCGCAATCTTTAACGTAATAACTAATTATAAAAATACTTAACATGCATAAAACAATATAAAATTGTGAGAGACTGACGACTAAACTAGGACAGCGTGTATTCCAGAGCGCTAGCACTCTCCTCTCTCGATGTGGTCAAGGTGCAAATAATATAAGTGGATACAAACTATAGAGTTAAGCTTAGTTACAGTTCTAAAGGGTTACAAAATAAATCTTGTAAGCCAACGACCTCCGTGGCAGTGAGGCGTAAATACACACCGGTTTTCTTAGTGACGCCTGATCCGAGGGTTCGATTCCCGGACGGACGGAAAAAAGTGTTTTTCTATGTTTTCTCGGGTCTGGGTGTTTGTGGTACCTTCGTTGTTTCTGGTTTCCAAATCACGAGTGCTTTTGAAATAGTTACTCAAATTGGGATCAGAATAATGTATTATGTTATCCCCATTATTTTTTAATTTATTTATTTTTCTTGTCATGTCAAGGGATTCTAGTTTGACGCACTTCTGTAGCTAACAGGCATTCTTTAATTGCTTCATCATTTAGTCTTGGGACAGCATTTTTTTTAGTGTTCAGGTGCGACCGACACTAAGTTTAAATCTGGCCCTGCCTGCCTATCGTTGCAATAAATGTCATGTTCAGTCCCGTTTTTTCTATTGCAACAGAAATATCTCAAAATACTGATTTAAACTTTTATGGTCACTATCGTAAGAGTTTTTTTGTGAGTTTCCGATATTTCGGCACAGAAATATCTAAGTAATATTTCTCATTTAAAAAATCTTAAAATTGTCATAAACATAGTCCAACCAAAAGTCTGTGAATTTCGTATAATGTCAAAATAAGGTTCCCACATTACATTACACGTCACGCACACTCGTCAAAGCGACACTCGCCACAACCCAGTAAATATTAACGCAGTAGCTCGCATTTGATCAAGGAGGTCTTTTATTATTATATTTTATAACGATTTTTTGTTACACATGCTTAGATTTCATTTGGCAAAAAATACTTGTAAATAGTAATTTAAAAAAGACGATAATATGATTCTATTTCAGGCCGCCTGATCTCCTTATCGAAAAACCTAGTTCAAACAGTAGACGTAGATATCAATATCAATTGAGAAAATTTGACGTCTTGTGGTAAGTTGCATGACGTTCTGTTGTCTGTACCTAGTGGATTCGATTCGTGGTCGGGATAACTTAGAAAAGTATTCTAGCTAGCTTAGGGCTGGAAAGGGAGATGTTGTGCTTCGGATGGCACGTTAGGCCGTTGGGCCCGGCTTTTGACGCTTTAAGGATGCATAAGTAAAATCATTTTTATTTCTATAAGTAGGTCCCAGAAGGCGCTCCTACACTTCCCAATATTGAAACTTACCACTCCTTCGGGACAAGTATAGTCATACAATAAGTTTTGGGGTGGTGGGATCTACCTCCTAGTGGTTCACCCTGAGCAACGGCATCTTTAGTTTTCTAACCAATGATGATGGCTAATAGATCCCTCTGCGGTGGTAGGCTTCGTAAGAGGCTGTCTGGATGCAACCACCCTCCTGCCGGAGTCCAAAGAGTTTTTCTGTGTTCCGCTGGTGTGTGGGATAACCAGTGCCTCTGGGTTAGCTCGCTCCATCTTAGGCTTCTTCTTAACCGTAGAGTTAAGTATGTAGTTAAGAGCATATTTATAAAAATAAAATAAAAAAGTAAGATACTACCAAGTTTACTGTGCCACATCTGAGGTTTCCGCATCTTTATAATAAAACACCCACGGAGCTGACAGGGATCTGGAGAACGTTTCTATTCATGTCTTCACAATACTCGGATATGTTATTAGGCTTAAGGGTCGCTGAATTTATTCTCGTCTTATGACGAGTTTTTGTAACAACATATTTATTGATACTTTTTATTATACGTCAATACGTATTTTTGGTTATTATTAAGAAAGCTGTATTGTTAAAGTTTTTTCTTTTGTATTGATTTATTTTGTATGTTATTGTGAAAGGTTTTTCTTGGCAAAATTACAAAAGAATTAGATATAGGTAATTAATTGGCAGATATCGAAAGGAACTGATAAAAATTGATAAAATATAACAAAATAAGCAATAGCCTACATTTTTAGGTCAGCATCTCTCTCTCTGTGGTCGCTCCCTCATGACTGAGGATCGTGGTCATCGATGGATTTGGATGTTCTACATCTAGTTTACACTATCTGTCTCCACCGGCGCCTGTCCATCGCATCTTTGACTATTGAGGAGAACTTGGTTGAGGATGAGCCTTTCACTTGATCGCTCCATCTAGCTGGAGACCGTCCACGGGTTCGTCTGCCCTCCGTGTTTCCAACTATGATCAGCTTTTCAAGGCTCTCATCCCCCCATTAGGGCAGCATATTTAGTAGTTATATGGAATTATTGGGTACGTTGCGAACTAAAAGAAAAAAATATATCTTGAGACAAGATAGTGTTGACCAGTGCGTGATGTAACTGAGGTTAGAGGTATTTTACGTGTCTTTTTGGAAATTTTATGTAAATTTTTAAAATATGTACAGTTAAAAGATAAAAAGATTGCTAACAGTCAGTCGGAGCAGGCGATAGAAGATGATAATAATGTTCACGCTTGATTTCCGTTATACATTTCTAATAGTCATGCACAGAATTTGTTGAAATAATATATTTAGATAAATGTTGCAGATTGTTTTAGTGTAAATGACGTTCCTGAAAAACCTAAAGCAATTAACTCCTACCATTCTTCATTACACAATCAAAATGGCGCAATTCCCCGAATGTTCTTCTTGTAACGAGTTTCCCGCCAAAAAGTATAAAAGCGCGGGCTCATTTTATTTGTTCGAATTATGATACTCTCTGCAAAGGACCAAAATGAGAACACGATTTCCTGACCGGTGATTAAGTTAGCAAACGTACAATGTAGTGTTGCCATTTCATTAATTATACTGCCGATTTAGAGGAAACGGGACAATGGCGCTGACAACGGTTAACCCTTGGAAAGTAAATATATTATGTGTACGGCTGTCTTGAACTAGTCAATATAATAGTTTTTTCATTACTTCATATATCAAAAAGGATTTATTGAGCTGCTATTTTTAACACTTGTAATATTTATAACCATTTTTGAGATGCATAGCCTATAACACAATATGTCCCTTCTTCTTTTGGTCGTAACAGGTTCGCTAGGTCACGGAAAAACACATAATGTCAATAAATGTTTTCTTCTTAACTTTAATAAATAGTAAAACTCTTTGAACCTTTGTTGATTTAAGACTCAAAGCTTTGATCACAAAGTTATCAGCTAATTGTAATCTAATTAAGCATGAGCAGTGAACATTGAGAGCTGGCTTCGCAAATACGACATGAGCTTCGAAGATATTATACGATTCTTATGATTTTTTTTTTTGTGTATAATTCGGTAGATCTAAAAAAAAAATAGGTCGCTAACGATTTTTAGGGTTCCGTACCCAAAGGGTAAAAACGGGACCCTAAAAGTAAAACTTCACTGTCTGTCCGTTTGTCCGTCGCTCTGTCACCAGGCTGTATCTCAAGAGCCGCGATAGCTAGACAGTTGAAATTTTCACAAATTATGTATTTCTGTTACGGCAATAACGACAAATACTAAAAACAAAATAAAATAAATATTTAAGGAAGGCTCCCATACAACAAACCCGTTTTTTTGGCCGTTTTGGTTCGGAACCCTTCGTGCGCGAGTCCGACTCGCACTTGTCTGGTTTTATTCATTCCGATGTTCCAAATGAAATAGTTTTAAATTCAAAATTCCACGTGTATTAGTCGCGGACAACAGCGTTGACTCATTATAACTTACTTATTGAACAAAATAAAATTAATGAACGTAGTATTCTATAAAATTTTACTCTCAACTGGTTTTGAGGCTTGGATTGGAAAACATTTGTCTTGTACGTTTGATTTCTAATTTATAAGTTATTTTGTTTGTAGAATTACCTCATCTATACTAATATTATAAATGAGAAAGTGTATGTGTGTCTGTTTGTTTGTCCGTCTTTCACGGTAAAATGGAGCAACCAATTAACGTGACTTTTTAAGAAAAGATAGTTGAAGGGATGGAGAATGACATAGGCTACTTTTTGTCTCTTTCTAATCCCCTAAAATTTTATTATTTTTAATTAAAACTTCCTAATGGGGGCTGGAAGTTTGTATGGAGCATTCCGCAATGTTCAAGGTGGAAAAGGTCACTATTTGTGACTAACAAAAAATCGTGCATCATTTTTGGAAATCCGCCCCCAACCCCTTAAAAGAGGGGGTGAAATTTTATTGTTAACCCGAATTTAACGCAAGCGAATCCGCGGGCAAAAGCTAGTATATTATATATAATATAATAATAAATACATTTAAGTATTATTTCATAACATAGATAGAACAGAAATATTGGAGTACAAATACTTAAACGCAGTAAGACTAACACAGAATAAAATGAAATCTCTGACCTCCGTGCTAGGATTAAACCTGTATGAGTTACTGTTTTTTTGAGTTTACGCGAACACTATACATTGAAATGAAAGATAGTTTACGGATTTAGAACGCGTTTATTTTTGATTTAACCCGACGTTTCGAACCCTTTACAGCGTTCATGGTCACGGGTAGACTAAGGTGTTATTCGTCTTTAAGATGGTAATTTGAAAAAATGTTTAACTACCGCCTCTAATTTTTACCATCAGTTATGTTCCTTTTCACACAAAATGAGCTAACTGTGTCCGGAGTCTTCGCAGTGTTGCCATGGTTTGTGGACTTCAATGATGATAAGACAGGGTCCCAAGCAGCTGGTTAATTCCAACCATCTTCTCTATTGAAATTAGGATGTTTTTTAATTTCTTTTGCTTCGCGTATCATTCTAGGTACATATCGGTTTTCCTTAGCAAGAACTTTAGGTTTATCAAATCTAATGAAATGGTTGGGCTTATCAAACGCATGACTACAGACTGCAGATTTTGTTATACGCATGTTTTTCATATCGGCTATGTGTTCTTTTACCCGAGTACCTATACTGCGTTTAGTTTGACCTATGTAAGAGAGCCCACATTCACAGTCGAGTTTGTATACGCCTGGTACTTGAAGGGGAATGTTACACTTGACTGGTCGTAAGAATTGGTTGATCTTCTTCGGCGGCTTGAAGTAGGTCTTGATAGAAGCGCGCTTCGAGATGTTCCCAATTTTGTCTGTGACACCCTTCATGTATGGGAGTACCGCTGGTAGACGCTCAAAGGGTTCGAAACGTCGGGTTAAATCAAAAATAAACGCGTTCTAAATCCGTAAACTATCTTTCATTTCACTGTATGAGTTACTTGAACTGTTCGTATAAAAACACCCACTCCATTTGTGGTTACAGTATTCGCATGGATGATTAGTGAACACTTCATCACATATTCGACGTTTATCCCCACCACGTCGGGTGCCATGTTCACGAGTCACGTGACGCTTAATATCGGTTCGCTCTTTAATTGAAACACGCGCTGCGGACGCCCTCTGCATTCGTAATTTGGGACGATTAGGAATGAGGAAAGCTGCCATTGAAATATGAAAACGCATGTACCACTTATACTTGGATTTTTTTGTAACAAAAGCTGTGTCACTATAAATTGACACGTGTTTCTTTGGACATAATAATTATAATCAATTAAACTAAAATGTTCAATTAAGAAAATAAAATTATAATTATGACAAGATATAAAATTTCTTAACAAAATTCAAAAATAATAATAACTAGATACAAAATCAGTAGAAATCAGTGTTAATAAAAACTAGAAACACCCAGACCCAAGAAAAAAATAGATCATTTTTCTACATTGACCCTTCCAGCATTCAAACCTGGGACATCGGAGCAGGTGACATCTTTAAAACCGGCGTGTATGCCACTGATATAGTGCGCTATATTTATCACTATATAGGTACCAAATTTTAATAAAACTGTGTCTGCAGATGAGACTTCGTGACTTTATAATCAGTCCTTTTAATTGAAAAGCGGCGCACACCGTCTGCATTTCTAATATTCAAACCATTCAGAATAAAACCGTTTTAATGTAAAAAGTTTTCGAGGATTATTTTGTTGTTTTGTATGTATTTTTACCATTTTTTCGAGAGCCAAAAAGTTTTTCTCGTTTATAAAATTCTGATTCAACTCAGATTAAGGGCGAAGAAGGATGTGAGAAAAATAGGCATGTTTAATGATTTAGGTTTAATGAACTAGTTGTCGCTTAAGAAATTTGCATTCTTGACACATTCCTTCGTTTAGGACAAGAATTTAAAAAAATGTAGAGTATACAAATTCATTTTAGAAGCCAAAAAAGTAAAGTACTTTAAAATTAACATACTATAGTTATTTGATTCGGGGTTTATACCATGTACCTTATTTATTACGAGTGATCATGGCGCTTGCAACAGTGCCGAAATATCTGAAACTCATAATAAATAAGGTACATGGTATAAATCCCGAATCAAATAACTGTAGTGATAGTGACCATGAAAGTTTAAATCAGTATATTAATAAACTATGTTATCGTATTTATTCTTTTTTTATATAATAGTTGGAAGGACATAGTATGGATTTCGATGAAAAAAAACGATGTATGTTTCATTTTTAGTTTCCATTTGTTTAAAACAACTCTATGAAGATGTTTTTTTTTATCTAAATGTTGTTAAACTTCTAGAATATCAGCTTAAATAATACTGAACAGATAACCTTCTTGGCTCTTAATGTATTCATCTCGACTTTTTTTAAAAAAAATGTTTTCCTAATACACAATGAAATTTTAATCACAATCTAAGATTCAATACAACAATCTAAGAGACAAATTAAAACAACACAACAACTTGACCTATATTTTTTATTTCATGTATGGGCTCTAAATACGATACTTAACGCCTATAAAATATTTTGACGGTGATAAAATAGTCACGTGTATATTTTTGTTCTATCTGTTACATCTGTATGCCATATTTATTATTTCAAATACAATTTCAAACTTTATTCAAAATATTTATTTCCTTCTTTATTAAATATTTCTCAAATGTTAAAAAGAACTGCGGCTTAAATTTTTCAATTGTCAGTTTGATAAACATATCGATCGAATTTATTAGCCCTACGGACGCGGAGTAGACTTAACTCCTGGACAAGAAAAACGGCGCCGTAGAGTATTTGACATATTTCCGATACCAGTCTCAGAGTGGCGGAACTAAAATATACTTTGAATTTATTTCTCGGAGGTGTTCGTTCTCTTAAAACTTTTTCCTAATTGGTTTTCCATGTTTTACTTGTCGTTCCAACTGGATTGTTACGTTAGATGGAAAATATTCCATTACATTTCTTTAGGTACATTGAAAATAGTTCTTTAGTATTTGTATTATTATAGTTTGGTGTGTATAAAAATAAAGAAATTTATTTGGAAAGGAAGAAGAATAAATTTTGGAAATACTCTTTTTGTTCTACAATTGTCTTTTGAGGGAGTTCTGATGAAAAGATAGAAAGAAATAGAGAGAGAGAGAGAAAGGAAAAATTTCAAGTCTTCTCGGTTTTTATTTATCCTTTTCCCAGTTAAGTCAATTTATAAAAGTATCCTTCATAAATTGGCTTCAGTTTAAGATAGGTACGTTGAGGCGTTGCCTTGCAATTCTGACGCAATATCATTTGACGACCTCCGTGGCGGAGTGGCGTCCACACCGGTTTTCAAGGTGTCGCCTGCACCGAGGCGGGACCTCGAGTTCGATTCCTGGACGGGTCAATGTAGAAAAAAAGTGTTTTTCTACATTTTCCCGGGTCTGGGTGTTGTTTGTGGTATTCAAAATACGAGTGCTTTAAATAGTTATTCAAATTGGGATCAGAACAATGTATCTGATGTTGTCCACATTTATTTTATTATTTATTATACTCGTATGTTAAAATAACCAGCCTATACAGAATGACTTTTCCATGACCTTGCAAATTTTTTATAGGCGTTCAATATTGTATTTGAAGTCCATTTATGAAGTAAAATATGTAGGTCAAGTTTTCACCGGAACATATTTTTCGCAACATAGTTTTCAATTTTTGCCTGTTAAGGTATGAAGAGAAAATCAACAACTTATGAATAGTATCGTAATGCATTATTGAGATGCGCATCGCGTAAAAAAAGTTTTGCTACGAGGCCGTATCAAAGATTTTAGATTTTTGGCGGACATTTTCTAAGTGTTTTGTCTTGTCATGTTTGTACTGGGCTATACTAAAAGAAAAAATACGTCATTTGTTTTTGTCTCGTAGATTGTTGTATTGGTATTCGACGACCATTTGGATCAGCGGTTGTAAACGCTGCTTCTGAACCATGGGTCGCGGGTTCGATCCCCGCACAGTACAAATATTTGTGTGCATGAACATGTCTGTTAGTACTGGTCTGAGTGTTTTCTATGTATTATAAGTACCTATGTATTTACAAAAAAAAAGTATATAAGTGGGATTATCGGTTGTCTAGTACCCCATATGACAGGGTACTTAATAGTACCTTATTTGGGACTAGATGGCTCTGTGTGGCCCAGTGTGGCATGTCTTAAATATTTATTTATTGAAATTTTAAAATTGGAACTTGGCTAAAATTTCAGCCTTTAAAATAGATTCAGGCCTCTCTAAAAGGAGTATTTCACAATGATCACCACGCTTGGTAGGCGTTTCGGTGATCGCAGTTAGGTCAAAAGTAGAGAAAAGGAGCTGCTGCCCGCCTTCTTCTGGCAGCACTTCTTTAATCGCCTCGTACGACAACTATAGGAAGAGATGGCTATTCTCTTGATGAGCCAATACCACATGACGCATGTACGACTGATGCAACACGAGAGTGGCCAAAACAAGTAGGTATGTCAGAGGCTAGAAAGAGACAAAATAAAAAATCTGACATCAGATAAAAAGAAAGATGAATTCGCGAGTGGAACGCTAGTCATCGTTATTACTATGAATACGAAAAAACATATTTTATCTAAATAGTCACATAATCAAAATAAAATACTAACAAAACATTTTGGTACAACAAGTGAATAAGTACTAATAAATAATTTACATTAAGCACTTTGTCTTTCTGTAAATTTTTAAAACAGTTTACAAAATTCCGAGTTTGCTTTCTCGAGGAATTCACTAGTTAAAGTTAAATTAGAAAGTTTCCGTCGTTTTTATCGAACCCTGATATTCAAAAGTCGCCTTATTGGGAATACGTCAAACACTCTACGGCAGCGTTTTTACAGTGCTCTTAGTTTGAAATTCTTTTCACAGCTCGTAGAGTTCACTTTAAGTTGGCAACAAAGTTAATAAATTTAGCACAGAGTCGCTACGAAAGGACCTTTTTGCATCATAAAAGTCCTTGACGATTTATGTGAAATACAATTTGACTACCAGGCCACTTACAAAGTATTGTGAAAAAAAATTTTTATGTGTGAGATGCTGGCCAATTATTATCTAATTTGAAACTATGATAAAAAAAAGTGAATTCGTTCCAATTTTAAATTTTTCCGCCACATTGTTTGCAAGATTGTTTGCAAGCTAAATATTTAAATCGTCGTTTCTTAGTGTAAATTGTGTCTGTGTCGGGAACATTTTTGAACTATGATTTTATACGATTTGAAGTGTTGTCAACCTAAACAAATTGTTTGAGAGACTTTAAATTACATTCACGGATGAAAGAAATTCTAAGGCAACCGTGTATTGTTGGTTTCACAAATCTAAATTGACTAACTTTGGGATATGAAGAAAGAAGTGGTCGCTGATTGACGGCTGCTACAGAAAAAAATGTGCTTAGATACGTAGGTATACTAAAAATTTAATTGCGTAAAGCAAAAAAGCAGTTGTAATGCTACTGTAATATTTGAATAAATAAGAATCAATGTTGGTAACCGCAATACTCGGGAAAGTTCGAGCCTTTTCTCCTTTTTTTTCGTATGATCCTAAAGGCATGAGGATAATATGGTAAAAATTAAGTGATCGTCATTTATTATTGACAAATAATTAACTTGATCACTTGTTAATACATTATAAATTATCAGAAGTAAATCCGACGACCTCCGTGGCGGATCGGCGTAGTTACACACCGGTTTTCAAGGTGTCACCTGCTCCGAGGTCCCGGGTTCGATTCCCGGACGGGTCAATGTAGAAAAAAAGGGTTTTTCTACATTTTCTCGGGTCTGGGTGTTTGTGGTACCTTCGTTGTTTCTGGTTTCCAAAATATGAATGCTTTAAATAGTTATTCAATGTGGGATCATAAAAAAAGTCTGTCAAATAAAAACAAGAATTAAAGCAAGCTCGTCTCAGCGTTGATAACTGTTGGGTCATAAAATGATTTGTTTTATGCCACCCACACGACAACAGTTCCTATTTATTAAATCCGGAACGAGGTGATACGCAAGATAACAAAATGGACATGGCTCACCGGATGAGTGAACTGAATAGTCAGTCATATCAACCAAAGATCCGATAACCAGTTTTGCAAAACGTAAATCATGACATAAACGACAAATTGTGAGTTGGTCTAGGAAAATTTATTAAATAAATAAATTCTTTTCAGACATGCCACACGGGCCACACAGAGCCATCTAGTCCCAAACTAAGCTACAACTACGAAGCTTGTCATATTGGCTACTAGACAATCGATAAACGTACTTAAATATTTATTTATTTTTGTAAATACATACTTATAATACATAGATAACACCCAGGCCAGTACAAACAGACATGTTCATGCACACAAATATTTGTACTGTGCGGGGATCGAACCCGCGACCCATGGCACAGAAGCAGCGTTTACTACCACTGATCCAAATGGTCGTCAAATTGTAGCTAATTTTTTGGCATCTTAGACGCAAAATTGGTAATATTCGCACGCAATCTTTAGTTAACTATGATTTTAATTGGAAACATTGCGAATTCAAAAAACATTTGCGAACGATTCTCTCCGAAAATGCAGTAACGATTAATTTAATTTCTCTGCCCAAAATGGGGGAATAATGGACGGAGTGACTGCGAACCTGTCCACTCATAAAACTCATTTTACGATCCATTTTGGGCCACAAATGGCCGTTTACATGGAACAATGTGTTGCCAGAATCAAGCCCTTGATATTCGCTATTAAAAATAAACATTACTTTTTCAGGGAAATTATTCGGACCGTAGTTGAATTTTAATGGTTTGTTCTGTTACAGGTGATATATGAGCAATTAGATGAATTGGTAAGTATGTAAAAACAAATACGTTAAAATATACCAAACAAAAGGATAAAATAAGAAACTGGTTTAGTTTTATTTTACAATCATCATCGTTATTATTTCAGCCAATCGACGCTTACTGCTGTACATAGGCCTCTTCTAAGGATCTCCATAACGATCCAACTGCATACACTGGCTTCCCACGACCTTTCTCAGATCGTTGGTCCAACTGATGGGGGGCCTAACCATAGATCATCGTTCAGTGCGCCTCTGTTTTACATTAGTTTAATTATTTATTACTTAATCTAACTTTTCATTTTTTTTATCGCCTTCTATTGGAAGGAAAAAAAATACAAATTGACACTGACACGAGTTTTTAACATCACATTGGACTTCGCAGTGTCACATTATAGTACAAAGCTATAGAACCCTCTACTGGCCAGTACTTGATAGTACCATGGTTGTCGCCTCAACAAAGCAGAATTTTTGATTGCCTTCTCCTTAACCGTAATACAAAAAGATACAGAAGAATAATTTGCTCTTCGGTTGAACCTCAAAATTATGTGACATAAATATTTATCGTAAAAAAAAAGGTAAATAAACGGCCTATATGTGCACTGCAGGGAAAAGGCCTTCGACGTTGAATTCATGATACCATGGCATGTTACTCGTACCATGGCAAAATTCGAGACATTTTGTTGCCCGACCCTGGGATCGAACCCGGGGCCCTGAGATCTTAGCCCGGTATTTAAACCACTAGGCCAACGAGGCGTTGCAATAATTATTTGATTTTTAATTAATATTCTAAATCGGCATTCGGTCCCCACATTATTTGCGAATAAAAGATTGAAATATAACATAATTGTACTTAAGTCTCTCCACTATGAATCACCGGAAAAATTACTAGCCATACCTTCATGAGTTATTTTTTTTTTGTGTTTAACCACAAATTACACACGCACAAACACACACACACACACACACACACACACACACACACACACACACACACACACACACACACACATACACATTCACTCTCACTCTTCATCATTACAATACAATGCAGTTTTCTTTAATAATATTGTGCTACTTTTAATTGTATCAATCTGTTTAACACACACACACACACACACACACACACACACATACACATACACATTCACTCTCACTCTTCATCATTACAATACAATGCAGTTTTCTTTAATAATATTGTGCTACTTTTAATTGTATCAATCTGTTTAATGCTCACTGTGCTAACAATTCATCAAAAAGCTATCGCACCTTATGTTTCGGATGTGGAGAGACTGGTAGTAAAAAAAAAAGTAAAGTAACGGCCTATACGTGCACTGCAGGGAAAAGGCCTTCAACGTTGAATTCATGGTACCATGGCATGTTACCATGGCAAATTCGAAACATTTTGTTGCCCGACCCAGGGATCGAACCCGGGGCCCTGAGATCTTAGCCCGGTATTTAAACCACTAGGCCAACGAGGCGTTGCAAAAAATTATTTGCTTTTTAATTAATATTCTAAATCGGCATTCGGTCCCCACATTATTTGCGAATAAAAGATTGAAATATAACATAATTGTACTTAAGTCTCTCCACTATGAATCACCGGAAAAATTACTAGCCATACCTTCATGAGCTATTTTTTTTTGGTGTTTAACCACATATTACACACGCACAAACACACACACACACACACACACACACACACACACACACACACACACACACACACACACACACACATATACACATTCACTCTCACTCTTCATCATCACAATACAATGCAGTTTTCTTTAATAATATTGTGCTACTTCTAATTGTATCAATCTGTTTAAAGTGAGCATTAAAACAATTCAAACAATTCATCAAAAAGCTATCGCACCTTTTGTTTCGGATGTGGAGAGACTGGTAGTCTGTCATATAGGTCTCCTAATACAGAGACCAGTCTCTCACATATACCACATTTTTATTTACTAAACTGTTTCCTAGATAATTTATGTAACTGTTGTCACTATCATTTTTTGGGTGAGATTTATTTATTCAATTCAGATCTAAGTGAAAGTTTCTAATTCAAATTGAACATGAGTCAATTCAATTCCTTGAAAAAAAAAATCAACTGTTTTTGAGGCTTAAACCCAATACCTTACGCTGATCAGGCGACTGCTCTTCCCTTTTTATTCAAACATTTGTCAATTGAATTCAAAGTCATGTAGATGTTGTGTTTCTTCATATTCCTACACTATGCCTTGTGCGTGTCACGCCCATCCCCGGCGACTAATTTATTCATACTCTCGTTGTATAATTACGGTCCTAATCCTTGGCCAAATTGTTCCTTTGTCGAAACGTAATGAAAACCTTACTCTAGTGTGATTGTGAATGTGTTTTTATGTTATTTATAGATTTTGGTAACTACGCAGCTGTTTAAATTAGGTTTTGGTGTTCTGGATATAAATTAGGGGTGTAGGGACACAATGTAGCATGGAAGATGCATGTCAGCGATTTTGAATGTTAGTGTGACGTATGGATCGAGTCGGCCAGTTACTGCGTACTGACCGACTAGAGTGAACGCGTGTAGTTTAATTGGGAATATTTAAAAATAATAAATTCATTTTTGATCGGTAACTAAATATCTATTTTATTTGAGGTCAGTGGTAGTAACTCCCAGGATAGCTAGGACCCTCACACGTTAACACGATAGATAGGTAAAGTTTAGAGTCAGATAAACAAGTTTGAGTAATAAGTAGATCTTTATTAAATTCATAGAAAGTGTTATCTAATTATTTCATACGCTATTATTAATACAAGGAGTCGGATAGCGTACAGGGGTCATCCAATAATTACGTCACACTAATTTGGAAATTTTCAGAGCCCTCCCCCCTTGTCACGCATTTTTACGAAAATTCCCATACTATTTTGCCCAATCTCACCAGAAGTAAGACCCCCCCCCCCCTTAATGTGTGACGTATTTTGTGGACGGCCCCTTATCTCCTTTGCTCTTTCGATTTCATTACTCGTATTCAATAAATCTATAGGTTAGTACTTTATTTGCTTTAATGTTTTGCTTTGAATACACATTTAGTAAAGCAATGAGATAGTACTGTTTTTTGGGGGCTTGATAAACTTGGATATAAGAAAGATTGTAAAAAACTGCATTAGGACCTCAATGACGACAATAAAAAGAAGAAAATCCGTCTTTAAAAAAATAACTTGTTAAATGTATTTGATATGTATAAACGTTTGAATTAAATGTTTTGCATATAACCCTATTGTCGCATTAAAAAATAAATTATGTCCTTTTTCAGGCTCTAGAGGATCTGTGTACCAAATTTAATTTAAATCAATTCAATAGTTTTAGCGTGAAGGCGTGACAGACAGACAGAGTTACTTGCGCATATATCTAATATACACCGTGCTTTTTTAACCACCTGGAAAACTAAGCCCACGTCATTGGACCATTATGTTTAACATCATGGCAGTGTAATTTTTTTTTTATAAAAAAAAAATAGAAAAAATAATAATTATGATTCAGATTTTTAATTTTGTAACACGCTGTGACGCGCACGGACTTATTATTTTTATGCGGCGGGGTCTCAGTTGGATGGATCATACATCTTAAAAATTTTAATTCAAAATATTTTTTCTAAAAATTAAAATTAACACTGCCAAGATGTCATTCATAACGTGGGCCTCGTTTTACAGGTGGTTGAAATGCACCGTGTATATTTGTTAAGATGACGTATTTTGTCGTAAATACGGGGAAAATAATAAGCAAAATAAAAAGAGAACTTGATGCTAAAAATTTTGTAATTAAGAGTGACAATCAATCAATACATAGTTTTTTATAAAGTCAATTTAAATCATAGACACAGTCTAATAAAGAGTTCGCAACATCCTATATTAGTCTCTTATATTTTTTCTAGACTGTGTCTAATAAAGAGTTCGCAACATCCTCCCAAGCCGGAAAAATATAAGAGACTAATATATTTATGATAAATAAGTTCTCAACTTATTAGTAATAAAATAAAATAAAGCATTAATCTAACTCACCTTGCACTTCAAGGGGATACAATTTTTGTATCGGTCGCACTAAAACAGAACCTCGGTCGGTCTTTAATCTCACAGATCGTACATTACCATCCCTACCCTTGATGCTGCAAGTAGTTGATTTGGTGGGTGCTCTTTAGGTGTTGTAGAACACATAGTACAAGACTAAAAGGTAGATTAAGTCTATGCCCGGCTTGCAGAAATTTATAAAGAACCTTGTCGACTGGCTACGGGATGTTGAATAAATACAATCAGTAGTATTTACTAAATATCATTTATTAATTTGATGGCCAACTGTCATTACATTCCAGGAATTTAATCTGAATAGATATACTACTATTAACTAGACAATCCACGTAGCTAAAGATATAATATTTTAACCAATTAGTACTAGAGATATGACTCTCAACATAATTAATTCAGGGTGTGTGTAATGGTTCGGGATTGAAAATAGTGCTATCCGTTCTGCATAATCTAAATAGCTCAGATATAAAGACTCGACTTTAAAATATGTTAACATTAAAATACAACTATGGTTTCAAGTAGCTGCCCTCCCAGGAAAAGAAAGAAGATGGTACCTTTAGATGTTGAATACTCATCGGGATCGGTCAGTGCCTCGCTTCAGAACATCTTTTGGAATCCCTGGTTAGGTCCTGAGCCTTCTTGTGGCTACTAAGCTCCCGGATGGAAGTCCATGTCAGTTCCCAAGAACAACCCAACGTTGAAAACCCAAAACTATATCGACTTCACAAGTCGTTCCATACAAAATACTAGGTTCATCATCAGGAACAGAACCTCAAGTTAAATGTTGATAAGGAATAACAATCTAATCCAGATAGAATTAGAAGAATATGATTACGAAATATGAAAATATCAATAAAAATGTAAATATAAAACTATAAATTTTATAAAGATTAAACCCATCTGAAAAGAAATTTATCAAATTAGTAACCTATCTTTTGATACAAAACATGAGGTATGGAAACACACTTTTCTAAGGAAATACTTACGTTTACTGAAGAAAGCACATCTTTCAGAAACATATCCCTCGTCCACCAACAATATTATATAAAAACTCCTCTGAAACAAATATACGATTTTACAACCACGCCATACGAGAAATTTGTCAACCAGTGAAAATAAATCAATATTTCAATATATTTTACCTCATGTTGCTTTGCTATTACACTTTCAAATATAAGTTGTATTAGATGCCCTTGACATCTTTGGATTGTTATTAACAACCACTATAAAAATATATCCGCCATTTGGGTCGGCGATCCTAGGTCAAGTGTCCCAAAGAAAACCTAATCCTTCCTGTTATGACGTTCCGTTACGCGTTTCGATTCACCAAAGTAATCGATCATACAAATGACACTTAAATGGAAGGAATCTTAATAAATTAAGAAATAGCCCTTATTTCCTTTATTAGAAACGAACTAGAAAGAAAATTATTATATTAAATAGATATCCCAAACTTGAAATTCGGAAAAAAAGAACAATATGAACTAAATCACAATACGGCGCCGTAGCGACGAAACCAAGAATCATCAATAGATGTCGCTAGGCGTTCGGAAAAATCCAATCAATTACAATGTTATTAAACCTGCAAAAAAACAGCTTGCGTAGAATTTGCGTCCTTACAATGCAATCTAGTACTCTAGCTATTGGCCAAAGATGACGTTTGTTATCTGTATCTAACAATACAATGTCTCCCTGCTTAAAATTGTTCGCAAAACATTTATGTGGTGTTTGATAAAGACTTTCTAAATACTCGCTACGGAATCGAGACCTAAGGTCCGCTCGTATTTTTTACAATTTTTATTTTTACATTTATATACAAATCTAAATATCCAAGCACATGAAAAACTTGTAAATACGGGGCAAATAATAAGTAAAATAAAAAGAGAACTTGATGTGAAAATTTTGTAATTTAGAGTGACAATCAATCAATACATAGTTTTTTATAAAGTCAATTTAAATCATAGACACAGATATTTAATACACTTTATTGGCATACGATTTTAACCCCATGACTCGCTTCCGTACCGAAATAGACTCAAGTATCATAAAATTTCCACATTTTGATTTGATTAAAGATGCCTATAATAATACACGTCTTCAGAATCCTATCAATCAAACCACCCGAAATTGGATAGAAAATGTTAATTCACAGATAAAATTAATTTTGTACCAAAATCGTCTGGAACATCGCAGGCCCACGATAAACAAATGTTAAGGAAATTAAACGTTGTTTTCGTAAAATTACCTGCCTTAATTTGTTATCAAGATTCCGCGGCTTAGATGGAGGGGAAAATTTATGAAAAGATAAATCATAAGAAAATAGGATATCGGAACAGATTCTATTGGTTTGGGCATTTTGTAATTTAAAAAATTAGAAACACAAAACAGTGTCCTTTGGGTATGTAGGTAGCACCTACATACCTACCTCATTTGACATAAGGGTTTATTTAGTACAGCCACCGATAAGAAAATACAATGACATAAATATTGGATATAATTCATGTCTTTTTTTTATATATAAATAATGGGCTTGCTCTTGACTACATTCTTAACTATACGGTTAAGAAGAAGCCTAAGATGGAGCGAGCTTACCCAGAGGCACTGGTTCTCCCACACACCAGCGGAACACAGAAAAACTGTTTGGCGCTGGACTCTGGCAGGAGGGTGGTAGCATCCAGGCAGCCTCTTACGAAGCCTAGCACCGCAGAGGGATCTGTTAGCTGTCATCATTGGTTAGAAAACCAAAGGTGCCGTTGCCCAGGGTAGACCACTAGAAGGTAGATCCCACCACCCCAAAATAATGTAGCTAAATTCTAAATATGTATGACTCCGATGGCCGTTGGGGCGGAAAGGTTCAAGAATGGCGACCACGTACCAGACGACGTTCCGTGGACAGGCCCCCTACAAGGTGGACCGACGATCTGGTCAAAGTCGCGGGAAGCCGCTGGATGCGGACAGCACAGGACCAATCATTGTGGAGATCCTCGGGGGAGGCCTATGCCCTGCAGTGGGCGTCGATCGGCTGATAGGATGATGATGATGATGATGACTCTGACATAAAATCAACGTAAATCATTCAATAGAGGATAGTTTTAAGTGTCATTTTTGTAACGGACATTTATACATAACTAGCTAATTTCTGTTATTATGATCGCGGTTATTTTTGCAACATATTTCACTGATACTTCCCTCCTATTGGTTGCAGCGTGATGTTACATAGCCTTAAGCCTTCCTCGATAAATGGACTATCCAACACAAAAATAATTTTTCAATTCGAACCAGTATTTCCTGAGATTAGCGCGTTCAAACAAACAAACAAACTCATCAGCTTTATAATAATATATTAGTATAGATTAAAGGTTTTGGGAAACTAAAACCGCTATCGCAGATTTTAGGAATCGAAAAACACTTTACAGCAAAACTTTGGAAAAATGCTTCTGGATACACAAGTCCAACTGACCTGAAATTCAACTTTTTTGTCCCCACGCGCTGGGGCGTTACTGGAGCCGTAAGCCGATGGAAGTCCGCCCTTACGAGGCGTGGGGAAAGTATAACTTAACATACACACAAAACGACAAAACTCTTAGTTTTATTAAACATTTTTTAGAGAATCTATGTTGCTTTTAAGAAGTTTATTCTTTGCTTTTATGAAGTTTTTTTGTAGAAAGAGGTCGTGGAGACTATTTCCACCTGAAACATATGAAATATAAAATTTGCAATACCCTCTGATTGCACTGTTTTGTATGTTAGATAACTTCAGAGTCTTTTCTTTATTCCATAAATAAAGCTGGACTTTATGTGGCTACTAATGAAGTGAAGACACGACTAACTTGGCCACTTTTATCAGCTTTTAATTATAGAAATTATAGTAACATTAAGTTATGGTAACAAGGGGTCTATAAAATATGCAAATAATATGTCTATTACAAAAAACTAAACGAATATAACTTTCGAATAAAAAAACACTGGAATAAAATAAGCTCGCTTTGCATTCTCGTCAATAAATCCATTCCACCGGTAACTCACTGAGCTCAAAGCGAAAATATCATCACGGAAACTCTTCAAAGTGCGACTATTCCCCAATTAAGAGTGATCGGGGACAAATTCCAGTTTCATTCAAATTCAAATTCGGCCAAATCAACTTTCCCGCTTACAAAAGGATCACGGTATTAAGCGCCAATAAAGCTATAATAATAAAAGTTTTATTCAAACCCAATATTTACGTAAGATTCGAAGCTCCCAGGAGGGCGGGAAGTTAACAACCTCCAGGTTTAATTAGGGAACGGGGCTAATTCCCAAGTTTTGATGAATGCGATTTCACGGATACAACCCGGGCCTAACTGGGGGTGCCACAATTTGAAATTTTGATTTAGGGACTTGTTTGGGTAATTGCCGCTAATACGCGTAACGCCCTCCGCAATCTTGATACGGAATTCGGTCTCGATGGGAAACTATTTTACGAGATACATATTTTGTAGTTATCAAATGATATGCAATCAAACGGAGAACGCACTTTAAAAAAGGTTACTATACCTAACTGTTTATTTTGAACTATAAAGTTACGCTACGAAAGATTGAAACTATGTAACATTCGCCAACAAAAGTGGCATTTATTTAAGAAGAGCTGTTATTTGCTACTTCGTCCGCTTGGATCCGCTTACTTAAATCGTATGTCAAGTAATTTTAATGAAAAAGGGCTATTACACTGTCAATGATTATTTAAATGATAGAAATGTATGGCATTAAATTGTCCCAGCTCGTACTAGCTTAAACCTTGTAAAAATCACCTTACCTTGTAAAAAATTATTTAAAAAGAGGCTGACAATAGTGACCGAGTTTCTTGCGCTGCTTCTTCTCGGCACTAGCCCAGACTTGTCCCGAAGCAGTGGTAGGTTTAAATTGGGACGTGTAAAAGCGCCTCCTGGGGCCTATTTGCAGAAATAAAACTGATTTTAACTGATTTTTAACTGATTTTAACTGGAATTGAAAGTAGCCCAAATGCTATTTTTGCCTGTTAACTTTTTTTAAGTTCAATTTAATTCAGATCTGTTTAGCAGTTTTGACGTCCTAATAGAGTAACAAATATTCATGCAAACTTTCACATTAAGGTTTAATATTAGTAAGAATATTTTCCATTCAAAACTTAGAACTAAAATTACATCTAAACAAAATTAATTCTCAAAAAACTAGAACACTACTGCCTTAGCTAATGATCTCTGGTATTTGTTGAATCACTGTTAACGCGCGCCGCCGCATTTGGCGTTAGCGACAAATTCGACTCTAAAAACGACTAAATGAAAAGTTTACTGTGATTCAATAAATACTAGAGGTAATTTGCTAAGGTAATATTGTTCTAGTTTTTTGAGAATTGATTTTGTTTAGAAGTAATCAAATTAAATCAATTGGGGGTAGCACTTAGCTCTAGTTACCTTAAGTGAGTAAGTCTAACTCAATTTCGTATTTTCTAATTATCATTAAGACAGTCCACTGCACTATTTCGTCTACCCCTTCCCGGTTGCCAAGTTTAATACCCAGATAAAATAGTCGTAAGCCCATGTGATGGTATCCATAAAATTACCCATGTTCCTTACATGTAAAGCTCATACATACATAGTATACCTACGGAGTACACTAAGACTCAGTGATATAATACTGTTTCTCTTTTATTGATTTGATTGATTTGATTGATGGCAGTTAAAGGAAAACTAAAAGCTTTTTTTTGTAAGCGCTTATTATACCACAAAAATCCAGACCCTAGGAAATAGAGAAAAGTGTTTATCTAATATACAGGATGAAATTTTAACCACTTTCCAAAATTTTTATAGGCGTTCAGTATCGTGTTTAGAGCCTATTTATGAAGTTCAAAATTTATATCAAGTTGTCACCCGAAAATATTTTTCGCGATATAGTTTTCAATTTTCACGGTCCTAGACCTGTTAAAGTATAAAGGTAAAAACCAAAAACATATGAATAGTATCGTAATGAATGAATGAGATGCGTGACGTGTAAAAAAGTGCTACTAGGCGGCCAAATCAAAAATTTCAGATTTTTGACGGACATTTTCTAAGTGCTTTATCTTGGCATTTTTGTACTGGGCTATACCAAAAGAAAAAATACGTCATTTGTTTTTTGTCTCGTAGATTGATATATCAAAATTTGGAAGGTGGTTAAAATTTCACCCTGTATATATTGATCGAACCTGGAATCTCACAGCTTTAAAAAGCGACCTTAGAAAACCGCTGTTTAAACCGCGTAAGTCTTAATGGGGGCTATCGCTAGTGAATTTGCCACTAGAGGCGCTAGTGTCGCGTGAGGTCCAATATCATTTACTTTGTACTGGTTTTAGCGGAATTTGTTGCATAAATTATAATTTCCTTAATTTACCTGCTGGAAAGTGATCTCCTTCGTAAAATATCGCAAATATGGATTATTTGGCGATTAATGTGGACGCTTTAAAAGCGGAATTAAGAAAAAGCGCAAAAATAGGCGGCCTCAAGAGCAACTATTTCAGAAGTTAGTTTGTTGATATCAAGATAGTTATTTATAAACAATATAACCTTAATTAGATTCAAGATATAACACTTTGTTTCGGCGCCAATCGCCTTTGACAGCTATACCTCCGGACCTCAGTCTACAGTGGCGCCAACTGGTGAGCAAAGAAACGGTAGTCCCCATTGCCACAACCTATTGAATGATTACCATAACTTATTTTACACAAAGCATTTAACTAAAAAAAGTTTAAAATAAGCCAACTATTTTGGTTCGGTGCCTAATGGATGATTGTCGGTAATTTTTGTTTCGTACCGACCCAACATTGGTAATTTGATATGACTTTTTAGGGTTCCGTACCCAAAGGGTAAAAACGGGACCCTATTACTAAGACTTCGCTGTCTGTCCGTCTGTCCGTCTGTCCGTCGCTCTGTCACCAGGCTGTATCTCAAGAGCCGCGATAGCTAGAAAGTTGAAATTTTCACAAATTGTGTATTTCTGTTGCCGCAATAACAACAAATACTAAAAGCAAAATAAAATAAATATTTAAGGGGGGCTCCCATACAACAAACCGGTTGTTTTGGCCTTTTTGGTACGGAACCCTTCGTGCGCGAGTCCGACTCACACTTGGCCGGTTTTATTTGTACAAACAACAGCACGTCAACCTACCACAAAACGTCAAATTTTCTCAATTGATATTGATCTCTACTTGTTGGACTTAAAGTTGAAAATCAATTCAATGACCTTTAACTTTTTGGATAGGTTGACCTGCCGATGTCTGTACATAATGGATTCTATTGTTAAAAAATTAAGAATTATTCTACCTAGTTGGTAGAATAATAATATTATTATGTTTCATACTTCTAATGATATTTTAGCAACTTAATCTATAACTATAAAAATTAATTGATGATCGTTAGTCTCGCTAAACTTGAGAACGGCTGGACCGATTTGGCTAATTTTGATCTTGAACTATTTGTGGTAGTCCAGGGAAACATTACGAGGAAGATAGTAAAACGTTAATCTCTTATTCCAATCTAAAATGTTCTACCTAAATCAATTTTTTCAGCCATTTTAGCGAATACTCAATTTTAATGTTGTTAGGATAGGTGATACGAAGTACCGGAGTACTTCGTATCACCTTCGTCATCTAATTGCAAATAAAATATCTGTATTTACACTTGAAAAATTGTTTCACCTGGGACAAAAAATTTCAAGTCTAAATGCTGAAAATATGTTTCCTTCAAGTACATAAGTTATTAAAATTAGTCCCTCAAGCACCAAAGAACGCAATGACGTATTGTTTTGTACTGAATAACTAATGAAATCATACTGTTTTGTGCTGACAAATTAATCCTATTACCTACATACGAAGCATAAAGTAACAACGCAACATGACGGGTTTATTCTCCGTACGTTGGTACCTTAATATTCCATCCACGCTTTCCATCTATCCTTCAAAGAACAAAGTACCCTGTCGGGATGAAGTGAGAATTGGATAGGGTTCCTCGCTCTGATATTGGTTTCGCGACAATAGTACCTTTTCGCAATAAGTTTTAAAAGCCCGATTATTGGCTCGGATACTTTTTCATATTTTTCACTCGAGATATGAAGAAGCGTTTACTCGATGTTATGTAGGTATACTTTGAAGATTGCAATATCGGATGATGTAACGTGTCTTACTAGTCACAAATACTCACTGCGAAAAGGAACGTTACCAATTTTAGATAGGTGAAGTTCTAAAAAAGGAAAACGAAAAGTGTAAAAGATTGGTCATTCAATCAAAATATACGAATGTATTCAAGCGCACAAAGATGCTGTCCTATTAGCTCAAAGCTGATATGTATATTGTTAATAATAGGGGTTAAAGTATGAAATTGCCGATTATTTTCCCACTTTTTATTTTGTTTATAGCTCTTAAGTATAGTCATATTATTGCGTAATTCTTTTTGTATTGTATCAAAAACTAAATAAAGTAACTTTTGACTAAAAAAAAAATTCAATACTAGTGCCTATTACTTCAAAGGAGGTCGTTGAAAAGACCCCTTACAGTGTGTCAGCTGACCTTCTTGCTTCAATTAAGTATATTTGTATTATATACTTTGATTTTCAGAAATTTTAATACCATAATGCGTAGCTTTATAACCATCTAACTTTCACCTTAAATCGCATCGAAAACGGTTCAGGCGTTTTTAAAAATCTTAAAAATTGCTAGTATGGAAAAATGGCTTTACTCGATTTCGTCCATACAAAACGGCAATTTCATACTTTAACCCCTAATATACAAAATGAGGTATTTTATCGTAGTACCCAAAGTAAATAATCATCCCACTACAGGGCAAAGGCCTCCATCATTGAAAATCACAGTTATGATGGGCACAGAAACAGGTTAGTGATAAAAAACCCAGGCAATGTTAGAAAAAATGAAACTCGTGTTGTCTAACCCAGGAACCGAACCCAGGATCCAGAGATCTTCACCTGGTACTTAAACCAGTCGATCAGTGGGGCAGTGTGAACAAACACACGCATTCATTTAAATTCTCTATCTTTTATTATTATCAAACCTAAGACAACCATTTGGATCCACTGATCCACTACTACCACTTAGTAAACGGTGTTTTATATGAATTATTAAGAATATTTACAATAAAAAAATTATTTATAAGTAAGTAAGTTTATCGGTTGTCTGTCGGTACCCCATCCCCTTACGACAAGCTACTTAGTAGTAGCTTAGTTTGGGACTAGATAGCTCTGTGTGGCCCAGTGTGGCATGTCTGAAAATATTTATAATATTAAAACCGAAGATTATAACTCTTCCTCTCAACGCAACTTTCATTTACGTGAAAGGTTCATGAAAATTTCGTTTATTTCGTTTCCGGTGCTATTATTGCATCAGCCGACAATTCACAGTCCACACTAGATTGCAATCGTAATTGCATGTGACAATACTCCCGGGGCAGTTGGGTATGCCTTTTGAAAAGTATTTTAAAGGGGTTGGAAAATGAAATAACCGAACTGTAACTTTACCTTCATTGAGTGGATGTTATTAATTGCATCATGATCAAAACAGTTAAATTTTGTGATTGATGTTGTGATATAAAAATCGGCTAAGTGCGAGTCGGACTCGCGCACGAAGGGTTCCGTACCATTGACTAGATAAGCAACAGTAGGTACCTTAATTTTGTTAATGTAGTGCTGCTTATCTGTTACCATTCATTGATATCAAGCAAAAATTGGCAAAAAATGGCATTTTTGTATGCGAACCACCCTAAAATATTCATTTTATTTTGTTTTTAGTATTTGTTATTGCGGCAACAGAAATACATAATTTGTGAATATTTCAAGTGTCAAGCTATCGCGGCTCTTGAGACAGCCTGGTGACAGGCAGACGGACCGACGCGCGGTCACACGGACACACGGACACACGGGCAGACGGACAGACGGACAGATTACCAAAAGCAGTTAAGACTGACTAATAATTTTATTTGACTCCCAAAGTTTATTAGTTTTATTATAGATTGTCACCTCGGTTAAAATTAGAATCCCTCCTGTCGAAGTTATAATTACAAAATGTTTATTTACTTCTCATAATGTTAATGATTGATCTCTGATCCTATTTTAAAGATAATAATTACCTAATAACTCTTTGTAAAAAAACAATAAAAATCTGATGATATAAATTTTAGAAACTATTTTAAAAATTATTAAACTAAATTAAAAAAAAAAAAAAAAAGCTGTGAAATGTGTCAAACGGCTCTTGAATAATTTTATTTATTTAACCCTTAACTACCTACCACCTATTATTGTCACACAACCGCCTATCATACGTCTGTGGGACCCGAGAATAATAAAAAATATGTTTACTATAAACATTAAGGGAGGGAATCAATTTGAATAAAATTTCTGTTTTTAACATTACTAACCTCTTTATTTAAAAAAAGAGGAACATGAAAATTAAGAATACCTTCATAATAACTTCGAATAATTGGCCTAATCTCTTGTTTTTGGCTTTCTTACTAAGACTTAGGGGAAATGAGATCTAAAGAAAAATTAAGGAATAGGAAATTATTCTTATATTTTTTCTATATAATTCAATCAACAAGAAACTTAAAAATATATATATATTACTTATTATAATAATTATTTAACAAAATTGCGGGCTCTAAACTTAGAGCTTTTCACGACAGCAAAGACAGAATATCTTGTTCGAGCATTCTAGTCAAATTGGCGCTTTGCATTCGAATCACGTCATGTATTTGTGTTTTGCGTTTGTTTTTATATTCGCAAGTGGAATAGTTTTTAAGAACCGCCAATCGCTCTTCACATAGTTTATTTGTAATACAGTTGGCCCCTCACATTTGGAATCAGAAGCGCCACTTTCTTCCAGTACACTATTAATTTCGACCTGTTCCACATTGCTGCAGTCGTCGTTTGCATTCTGCATTCGTATATCATTGTCTGATAAGTCTTGTTCTAACCAGCACTCAATAACACCTTCACTAAGAGCCATTATAATTGAAACAATAAAATAATAATAATAACGTTACCTCCTAACAGAGGTCTCTCAGACCCATGCTGGTATTAAATTACTCACCTGAGGTAAACGCGCGCACGTCTTTTCTTGACGAGCCATTGTTCGGTACTGAGGGACGTGGGGAAAAGGTACGGGATCGAACGAGTCGATGCAATTCTCCGGCGCAAAAATATTCACAAATATTATGTCAACAAGATCTGTGAGACGTATGGTAGGCGGTTAAGGGTTAAAATTATACTCATAAGTAAGGCTATCTAAAAGAATAGTTCTTTACTGCTCTATACTTCTAGCCTGAGCAAAAATGCAGACAACTATGCTAGTACGCTTTTTCCATGATTAATATGTTTTTACAATATCAGCTGTGATAAAGTCATCTGACGGTTGCTACGAAAGCCATTGAAAGCTGTCTAATTGTTTTGGAAGAACCAAAGGACCAATACGAAGCCATTACTTCCTTAGTGGGACCAATGAAATAATATATTTCTGCTGGTTGTTATAGCAACACATTACTCAAGTTGACACATCTTGTTTGTTCGTGACTGATGGTGAATAGTATTTGTAAATATTTCAGAAAGTTATGTTTTTGTATGCTATGTATATTTATTCTTTTACAGTAAGTACCTTTTCTTCTTCTTTGTTTTGGCATCGATGAGTCAATCGTCAAATGCTCTTCCTGGCAGTATCGGGGACGTTCAGCTCGTACAATGTCCCCATTGCTCACAACCTCGGTTCTTTAATGGAAACCGAGGCCTTAAAATCCACGTTGGCAGATGCCATAAGGCCACAGCCTCCGAGATTCCCCATAATACACAAAATTCTAACAACCAGCCTTTATGGCATATTCTAGGAAATTTTAAAAAATCTCTCCCGGTTATTAAGAGAATTCCTCGCAGTGCCCGACAACAGGTCGCGACTTCTCTTTCTCAATGTATCGAGCGTGTTGTGACCGAGAACTCAATTGACCGTTGGAAAGAGCTACTTACATTTTCGTACCGCATACTCAATGTCACACCAAACTCAGGCAATTGTAAAATTTCTTCGTTATCACAAAAGATTAGAGAAAATTGCCGTTTATTCCGTTCCATAAATGAATTGATTATCACTCCATCTCGGCCACTAAATTTAAATCACACTTTAAAGTTAATTGAATCTAAAATTAGTGATGGTGATCTCAGAGGTGCTTCAAATCTTCTTTTTAGCAATGATATGGTCGCCCCAGACTGCCAGGAAACTCTCAGCGCACTTGCAGATAAACATCCACCTGCTGCTGCCACTTTACATCTACCTGCTCCGCCTGAACCTGACTGCACTCATCTCTCAGCTAAGGAGGATGATGTCAGTAATGCCATATTTTCCTTTAAAAGTGGCTCTGCCAGTGGTTTAGATGGACTATCGCCTCAACATCTAAAAGATCTGCTTGCCTCTTCAGTAGGCGACACTGGCAGGGTACTTTTACATAACTTAACACTTTTGATAAACTTAATGCTTTCCGGTAAAGTAAATGACGAAATCTGTGATGTTCTTTATGGGGCTAACCTAATAGCTTTAAAGAAAAAAGATGGTGGAATTCGTCCTATTGCAGTTGGTTCTACATTTCGCCGAATTACATCCAAAATTTCATGCAGATTTATTTTACCTTCCGTTTGCGACACTTTACAGCCGGTTCAGCTTGGTTTTGGAGTAAAGGGTGGCTGCGAGGCAGCTGTCCATGCCATCCGCGCTTTTCTTTCTACCAATGCAGGCGAAGTGTTGCTAAAGGTGGATGTTAAAAATGCCTTTAACTCTGTGGATAGAGGAGCATTACTAAAACAGGTAAAAGAAAAAACACCGCAAATTTTTAAATACCTTTGGCAATGTTACAACGTACCCTCAAAATTGATGTTTAGAAATAATCTCCTGTATTCATCGGTAGGTTGTCAGCAAGGTGATCCCCTCGGGCCCGCAATTTTTAGCTTAGCTATCCATCCCATAATATCATCCCTCAAATCCAAATTTAACGTTTGGTATCTAGATGACGGAACCATAGCAGGCGATGCCTTGACTGTATTATCAGATCTCAGTGTAATTATTGATCAATTTAAAACCATGGGGCTTGAATTAAACTTTTCTAAGTGTGAATTATTTATTCCAAATTCAAAATTTTCTTTCCAACAAATTCAAGATATAACTACCAAATTTTCGACACTTGCACCAAACATTAAAATTCTTGACAGAAAATCGCTTCGCCTCCTTGGAGCCCCAATTCTAGATGATGCAATTCCTATATTTATTCAAGAACAAATTTCCAAATTTCAGCAGTCCTCCGACCGACTTTTCGAAATTAACCCCCATATGGCTTTATTTATGATTCGATTCTGCACTTTTGCACCAAAATTTACGTATTTTCTTCGCTGTACCCATTTATGGCGCTTTCGAGACCTTTTACATAATTTAGATTATATTCTTCAAATAACTCTATCCAAAATTCTAAATTGCAACTTTACAGAAAGTTCTTGGACACAGGCCACCCTTCCTGTACGTTTCGGAGGACTCGGCACGCGCAAAATTGCAAGTATTGCACTGCCAGCATTTCTTTCTTCTGCATACAGTACAGCCAATCTCTATAATAAAATACTGGGTCCCTTGTCAGGCTCAGTGGAGTTGGCTTACTTAGCAGAAGCAAGAAATGCTTGGTCAGCTGCGTGCCCGGGGATTGATCCTCCTTCATCACCTGCCTCCCAGAGACAGTGGGATGAGCCTCTTTGTTTGCAAATCCAGAATGAGCTATTCGCTTCTTCTGATAATGCAACAGAGCGTGCTCGCCTTCTAGCTGCCTCTCAAGCAGAGTCCGGTTACTGGCTACAGGCTCTTCCATCAGTCAATATTGGGACCCTGCTTGACAAGACCACTCTGACTATATCAGTTGCTTTAAGAATTGGCGCCAAAACAAATCACCCCCATCACTGCCGCTGTGGTGACCGCGTCAGTGAGTTTGGGCACCATGGTCTTTCCTGCCAACTAAGCGCTGGCCGTGTCTCCCGCCATGCTAGTATCAATGACGTCATCCGCAGAGCTCTGGTCGCCGTCAATGTGCCCGCTGTGCTCGAGCCTAGCGGCATCAGCCGTGACGACGGCAGGAGACCTGACGGCATGACTCTCATTCCTTGGAAACAAGGTCGTCCTCTTATATGGGATGCAACCTGTGTGGATACACTCGCGCCATCCCATATAAGTAGTACTTCCACTACTGCATGTGCGGCGGCGGCATCTGCTGAGGCTTTGAAGCGACGCAAATATGCAGCCTTAAATGAAGGCTACATATTTGCGCCGTTTGGTGTTGAGACTATGGGTCCTTGGGGTCCAAGTGCCCATGCTCTCTTTAAGGAGCTTTCCAGAAGGCTTACCGATGCAACTGGTGATCAAAAGGCTGGCAGCTACCTCGGGCAGCGGATAAGCATTGCAATCCAGAGAGGTAATGCTGCCAGCGTTTTGGGCACCATACCCGGAGGCTGCGCTGGGGCTGATATCTTTTATATTTTATGACTTTAAGGTTACTTTGTTATTAATTTTACTACTTTTCTTTTTTACTTCCTTCCTGTTATGTTTTATATATAAAAATTTTTAGTGTAGTTTTGGATTGTAAATAGAAGTTTGTGTTGATATTAATATGTAGACTTTGAAACTATTTTATTTTCTTACCACTGGTATGTGTTGACACCACACGAAACACAGTTGAAAACAGATGTTATGTCAAACTAATAAATCTTTCCAATAATTTCATGCCGACCAGTTGGGAAGCAAAAATAAAATATCAGTAGGCTTTCAATTACTGACAAAATTAATCATTTAGTATAAAATCAAAAGAACAGAACAATTTTGGAATTTAAATAACAAACAATGAATCCATACTTAAATTCATTAACCTCTTTCCATTTCGCTGAACATTTTGTTAAGAGTTCGATTAAGCTGGTTAAAATCTCATTATGTGATTTCGTTCATATAAAAGCACCATCATTTCATCCCTTTTATAATTTAATTATAAAATTTTAGTCATTTGACTATATTTTACGGACCGCACTAAGTAGTCACTACTGACTTACTTCATATAAAGTAAGTCACAAAAAAGTTACAACTTAGTTTGATCTGTAAAGTATAGAATGACTAAAATTTTTTTCACCTTCTGTAAAATTTTACAAAAGCAGATAGGTACGCGGTATTAACAAACTGCTCCTTCGCGTTATGAACACGCAGTAACGATATATGTACCAGTTTTCGTTAAAATCCAATCGATTTAGCATAGACCATTATTCGATAGACCTAATAATACAGGGTGAAATTTTAACCACTTTCCAAATTTTAATATAGCAATCTGCGAGGCAAAAAACAAATGACGTATTGTTTCTTTTGGTATAGCCCAGTACAAAAATGTCAAGATAAAGCACTTAGAAAATGTCCGCAAAAAATCTAAAATTTTTGATACAGTCGCCTAGCAACACTTTTTTTTACGCGATTCGCATCTCATTTATTCATTACGATACTATTCATACGTTTTTGATTTACCCTTTACACCTTATCAGGCCTAGGACCGGAAAAATTGAAAACTAAATTGCGAAAAATATTTTCGGGTGACAGCTAGATTTACATTTTTTACTTCATAAATGGGCTCTAAATACGATACCGAACGCCTATAAAAATTTTGGAAAGTGGTTAAAATTTCACCCTGTATGTACCAGTTTTCGTTAAAATCCAATCGATTTAGCATAGACCATTATTCGATAGACCTAATAATATACATGTAACTTTGTTTTGTTTTTATTTTATTGTACCGGCATATAATTATTATCATGTACTGTCCATTACTTACATCAATATTTAATGTTATGGACTTTATGTTATCTGAAATAAATAAATTTGAATTTGATTGTAAAATATAATAAAATAATTATTTACAAAATAATAAATAAATCAGGTAAACTAAAAATATATCAAAAATTTAAAAAACGAAATAAGTTATAATAACTTAACAATATGCCGCATCCAGTACTTCTCAGGTGCGCTCGGTACGCACTACGTCCGTGGTTTACTGTCGCATACGCATCTCGTTCATATTTTGGCTCGTTGTTTTTGTTGTGTACCCGACAATATTTTTATTCTTGTTACTAACAATAACTACTTTAGTTTGGTTAATCCTAGTTGTACGCTCATTATGTTTTCTTACTTAAAAAATGTAATTTCTCAGGAAGTGAATTATTTAATTGTAATTCTTTTGAGAAAATAAAGTTCTTAAACCGTAAATATTTGTAAAAATAATTTTCTCGTATGTTAGAGGTACTAAAAAAAAATATTAATAAAACTCATATAGCGTGCGACATAAACAGTGTCTTGGTAGCTCAATAAGTTACAGTAGTCGCCTGGTAAGGTAGGCTATGGGCTCGATTCCTCCGTAAAAAAGTCTAAAAATAAGTTTAATGCTCACCTAAAATAGCCCAAAAATTTAATTCAAGGAATCATAATTTTAAATTACACTAAAATGTCAATGTTTTTTTTTATATCATAGACAATATTTAAAATTTTCTATGATTTGTCCATGATTTTGATACAACTCACCATGTGAGCTAATGAAGGTTACAAACCAATTTTTCATGAGTATTATGGTCTTAAGACCGTAAAAATTTATTTCTTAAAAAAACTGTTTTAAAATGTAAGAGGTTTTATACGCAAAAAGCTAAAGCAAACAATGAGGAACGCGTATATCAATCTTAATATCATATCAATCTTCTCATTCTGTTTCTAGTTCATTGTTTGCAGGGAATAATACTTGTATTGTGAGGATAGTTTATTTATAAGTAGGCATTTTAGAACAATGAGCGAACGGTGACAGTTCCCAGGTGGCGCTGGACCGTGATGTAGGAAATTTCGGATAGGTATTTTATTGTGGTAGAATTTAATAAGGCAATCCTAGTGTATTGAGACGTAGTAGCAACATACTTTATATAAAACAGTAGGTATAATTATGACAGTTCCTTTTTTTAAGTATCAACGCGGAGACAAAAGACTAAATTTAAAATGAATTAATCATTTTTTTTAAAGTTTTTAAGCTGGCAAACTTTTTATGTTTGATTCTAACAACTTTATTTAACCATGCTGAGCCAAACCTACATAAAATAATACAAACCAGAGTATGTTTATTTTTTAATAAAAATAAATACAGGAACAGAAATTGAAAACGATTAATTATAAATTTAAAGGCCTTAACAATAATCCCACAACCGCTTATGTGTTAACGAGGAAATGCTGAGCATTACACACACAATGAGATAATACAAGTGTACAAAACTATTAGAATCTTTAATGATTATAATTATTAATGTAGTTTTATGTAGTCTAAAAATTTAATGTAGTCTTTTATATTATAAAAGACTACATAAAATGTTTATACTAGACATCATCGTAAATCAATCACAAAAAGGGTACATAATTTACTTATACTATCAATCAGTGTATGGTCGCAACGACTGAGAGTCGTAGTGACCACTGTATCCTGCGCATGCAAATTATTGTAGTAATTGAAATCTATCCATACCATTACTATAGGTACTTGACAAAAGTCTGAAATGGCTTAAAATATCTACAATTTACGTTACTTCAACAAAAATGTACCCAAAACCATTTTCATACTTCCAATACCGGACACGTCAGGCCTTTGTTTGGGCGATGGCTTGGCTGCGGTAATCCCACCCAAGCCATCTGCGCTATACAAACATGGTTGTTATAGTGTTGGCAAACTATCGATAGTTTTGCTATCGATGAAACCAATTGAAAACGTCTTTACAGCAGGGACCGGAACTGCTTACCTTTAACGGGGTATGTTTTCAGGTTTTTAATAGTTTTTAAAAACCCTTTCCGAAAGGTAGGCTTATCAACGGGCTTACCCCAACGATATGCTAAACCAAACAATACGATTAATCCAGATTACCAATACTGAAAACCCCTTAATAGGCTTACCCTATAAAGTATTTTGGAATGCTGTTAGGCTTTTTTAATTTATTATGCGCAACCAATAATTTGTGGTAAGCGGTTAAACATTATTTAAAAGGTTAACGAACTAAAGCTAACACAACCAAAGGTAACCTTATCACATGGGTAACCCTACCACATGGGTAATCCTATCGCATAGGTAACCCTATCACATGGGTAAGCTTTTCAATAGGCTTTCCTTTTTAATAGGGTTACTCTTAAAAAGGGGTTTTCTGGTCCCTGCTTTACAGTCGATACAATATTGCACTAGCAACAAAATTAAATGCAGTACTACTGGTAAAGTGGAGCACTCGCCACTTTTTAGGGTTCCGTACCCAGAGGGTAAAAACGGGACCCTATTACTAAGACTTCGCTGTCTGTCCGTCTGTCCGTCTGTCCGTCGCTCTGTCACCAGGCTGTATCTCAAGAGCCGTGATACGAGTAGCTAGACAGTTGAAATTTTCACAAATTGTGTATTTCTGTTACCGCAATAACAACAAATACTAAAAACAAAATATAATCAATATTTAAGGGGGGCTCCCGTACAATAAGCCATTTTTTGTCTATTTTGCTCGATATCAATAAATGGTAAGTAGGCACTAAATGTCCGTACCTACTGTTGTTTACCTAGTCAATGGTACGGAAACCATCGTGCGTGAGTCCGACTCGCACTTGGCCGGTTTTTATTATTTTATCAACATCTTGGTTTACATGAATTCCTTTAAATTTTAATCATGCAGTATCACAATGTAAGTGTTACGGGAACTGAACACAATTATTCTTGTTTACGTAGCCGTAGATTTATTTTGGTAAATATAAAGTTTTGGAAATTTGGTATTCAGTGCACTTCTATTATTCTCGCAGATAATCCCTCGATCGTGAGTTATTCTAGACACAATTGAAATCAATTGTTATCGTGGCACCCGAGTGCCTCCTGGGGGTTGAGGGATTAAGAGAATTTCTCTTGTAGGCTAACTTCCTGCTTCAATGCTGTAGCCTATTATAATATAAGTACTAGGCTAATGTAATACATCATTATATTTTTTTAAACCAGCCAATTTGCTTTTGCGTTCACATGCCTTTATTAATTCATTGTCTGGCAGTTTTTTTGGTTCGTGCTAGTAAACATGTAAATTACCTAGTAAAGTTTAATTTATTTGAATTGTAGGCAATAATTATACGGCATACATTGATAGTAGTGCTTTTAACTAATATTTCTGAATCGGCTGATGCATGTCTAGCGATATAGGGAAGGAAAGCCTGGTAAGTGGTTGATTTTTATAAACTATTACAGTGTTATTACAATAAAAGACAAACAGGTTTAAGCCATGTTTAATTTTAGGATGCCAATTCAAAAAAATACGTTTACGGTATCAATTTACTAATATGTCAAACATCTCTGATTAGCCGTCTTGTCATTAGATACGGTTTAAACATTGCTTTCTTTTTTGTTAGACTTCTATCGATACAAGGTTAGCAATAGACATCTCTAGGCTGTACCCATATTTCAATTATTAATAGCTGTCATTCACAAAGTAATGTCTAGACTTCTATCGATACAAGGTTAGCAATAGACATCTCTAGGCTGTGCCCATATTTCAATTATTAATAGCTGTCATTCACAAAGTGATGTCTCTAATTACGGTTACGCTGTTTCAATCTCGCACTTTAACATGATTGCAACCAATGATGTGCAGGCGACTGTATCAAGAAGTTTTTATGTAGCAAGAACATTTTTAATTGTTTTCATGTCTAATCGGATTGAAGTTGTTTATGAAATCACTTAGATAAATAGGACTACTACACTTTTAAAAGTGTAGTATGACTAGTAGTAGTAGTAGGAGGACTATTCCTCAAAAGCGTTCAAGTGTACTGCGTATCAGACTATAATACTTTTGTTCTAAAATGACAAATAAGTCAACTACATAAGATGCCCCAGTGACTAGCCTGATTTAAGTCGTCTGTTTGTAAGTGCACTCTTTGAAAAAAAAAAACATATTTGTTTTTCTTTTTTATTGCCTTAACATCTTGAGCAACTCCTCGTTGGTCTAGTGGTTTAATACCAGGCTGAGATCTCGGGGTTCTGGGTGAGATCCCTGGGTCAAGCAACCAGCGTTTCATATTTTCGAAGATTGCTCGGGTTTGTCAAGCGTGATTACGCTGTGACCATCATTGCTGTGGTCACTTGAACTCAATGTTGAAGGCCTTTGCCTTGCTGTGGGATGATTATAAGCCGTTACTGTACTACCTCCAAATGTGCTACTCAGCCGTGGTATCCCATAAATCACCCTAGATCTAGCAAATCAACCGTCTGTCAGCCAATAACAATAAGCCTGTCGCAGCGGACGGACGCCCCGAGTTACGACTGTGTGCTCTGAGGCCCCACTCCGCAACACAACGTTAGAACATTCGACTCCATTTGTCTCTCTCACTCATGACATTATCTTAAAGTATGTGACAGGGACATGAATATAAGTTCACCTCGTTTAGTTAGCTTTTCATATAATTTTTGTTCTTACAAAAAAAGTTATATTTTAAAGAGCGTCTACTTTCGCCCTACGTCATCGCCTCCTTCTCACACACTCATTATCGCGACACGGATAAAGACAAGGTCAAGCGCCGCACATAATAACAAACGGGATGTTTTATTATATTCCTAAGCTAAAATGTGTTTTTCTGATTTTCTTGATAAGTTGATAAAAAAATATTTTATTCATTCACAAAAAAATGTTTATTTAGTATGCTGAATCGGTGCTAAAAATTTTTTCACTTGAAACGAGGTGGCTTTATATGCAGGCTTCGCGTTGCGTAGTAGGGCCTCTGGCACAGGTGCGGCCGATGGGATTACGCCGCGGTCAAGCTCAATGCGACCTATTTAGGCAGCATGGTCATAAATAACTGTACCTATGTCAGAAATATTTGTACGTCTTTTTTAGTTTACGGCTCCCGGCCAAAGAACGAGACAGTGCGCAGCAAAGTGAAACTCCTTACAAATGTTTGCAAGTCGCGGACATAAGCTAGTAATAATAGGGGTTAAAGTATGAAATTGCCGATTATTTTCCCACTTTTTATTTTGTTTATAGCTCTTAAGTATAGTCGTATTATTGCGTAATTCTTTTTGTATTGTATCAAAAACTAAATAGAGTAACTTTTGACTAAAAAAAAAATGCAATACTAGTGCCTATTACTTCAAAGGAAGTCGTTGAAAAGACCCCTTACAATGTGTCAGCTGACCTTCTTGCTTCAATTAAGTATATTTGTATTATATACTTTAATTTTCAGAAATTTAAATACTTTAATGCGTAGCTTTATAACCATCTAACTTTCACCTTTAATTGCATCGAAAACGGTTCAGGCATTTTTAAAAAAACTAAAAAATTGTTAGTATGGAAAAATGACTTTTCTCGATTTCGTCCATACAAAACGGCAATTTCATACTTTAACCCCTAATATAAATAAATGCGGACAATATCAGAAATAATATTCTAGTCCCATAGCTGCCTTCGTCAAAATAAGTGCTCCATAGTTAACGGACCACCTTATTTTTGAAAGTGTAAGATTATTGCTCTAGTGTATTGTTTATATCTTGTAATTTTGTGCTAGAAATGTAAATATTTGATGACAGTTACGAGTATCTGATCGCTGTTATATGGAACTAGTATAATATCAGTTGGCTGTATGAAATAATTCCTTATTCCATCAGTAACATTAATGACATTTTAATAAGATATTTGGCAGATACTAGTCACTGGTTCGTCTCGGTTCGTCACTTGCGATTGATCAGCTGAATAGAGCGTCCACTGTAGACCTAATTGTATCAAGACACGAATAAAATCCAAGAATATCTAAGCCATCGCTGTTTCTTTTATGAGATTTGTTAGTGATCTAACAAAGGATAGAACGAAGGTACAACAAACATAGAATAGTTCACTTCTACATTCACTTGACCCGTGATTGAAACCGAGAAAGCTGGCGTTAATTGTAAACCGATGTGGACACAACACAACCGCGGCGGTTTTTGGTAAAACAGAGTCATGTGACTGTGCCAACTAAAGTCACGATAAATTACTGCAATACACAAGAAATGGCTAATGTTGGATTATGTTTTAATTTGAATCAATACCTACCAGCGCGCCCAGCCTTATCAACGATCCTATTTTTTTTAAAGATTATTGAAAGTCAATGTAAGGCATGGCATGAGAGGCATGTGTCCAGCAGATAAAATAATGTTTAGATAAAACATTAGTAAAACGAACTCACAAAAAAATAATGCATAAAATTGAGAACTTCTTCTTATTTCGTTTGAAAGGTATGTCAAGATCTCTCAACTACTTTCTTAAATAAACGTTTGAGTAACTTGAGCAATAGTTCATGGCAACTTCGAAGTTTTTGTAGAAATAGTAAGTCCCAGTAGCTATAGAAAAAGCTGCGTATCACACCGTAGTGTTTTTTAGAATATACATTACACATTGGATATACGTAACAAGTGACAAGATACTTTTATGTACTTTAAGATTAATTTGATTTTCTTTGCGAAAATAAATAACATTTTGATTAACAAAACGTTGCCTGAAACGGTTTTTTTTTTGTTATGATATGTAAAGCACATCATTATTTAAAATACCATTAATAAAAATCTAGAGTTTTTTCAACTATTTAAATCTTGTGTTTTATGGTGCGGAAATTCCTTTGAGATCTGATACCTAAAGTTAATACAGTCAGTTTTTTATTTAGTAGTAAAAATTGTTGCTGAAGAAAAAAATATGAGACAAAAGTACTGATATACGTCTTCTATATTTTAGTGCGACAGACTTTTTGTAATGAAGTGTTTTTCGCAATGATCTACTTTAAAAAACATTCCAAGAATAATACTTAAACTTGAAAAAACATACTTGGGAAATCGATGCTGTGTTGTAATGTCTTGGTAGCTTAATTGGACAAAGCACCGTGCCCAGTTGGCATGGGGATGCGGGTTTGAGTCCCGCCTGGGACATTTATTTCATTTTAAATACTGACAATAACATTATAATTGCAATTAAGTTGCTAAAATATCATATAAAAGTAATATCACAAAGCTTAGTCTTCTTGTATTCATTAAGTGTGGGGAACCAATATTTCCAAAAGACCAAAAACATTGGTGTAAATAAATCCAGAGGTAGAATTCTAATAAAAAGATTGCTTCGTACCGTCTTGTCTCGCTTAGTTTTATTTGTATTCCAGCACTGTTTATATTCAAAGCAGTTCATACAAAGTTTCGGTTTTTGTGATACACGTAATCTTTTTACTGAAATTATTTTCTTTCGGATATCAGAACAGTTTTCTCTACCCAATTTATTTTCGAAGGTGGCGTGTAAGATATTATTTGTTTTTGTATTTCTTATGGAAAATTGTTTAGCTGAAATACAGTTTGTAAGCTGGGATTCCATACGGCTGCGACAGCCAATATAAAAAAACGAATGTTTATTTTTACTATGGAAATGGGACATGGGAATATTTTTAGTATTTTTTTAATTGATAACCCCATGTTCGTGTAACTCCATTGATTGAGTGACCCCATTGATCGAGTGACCCCATTGATCGAGTGACCCCATTGATCGAGTGACCCCATTGATCGAGTGACCCCATTGGTCGAGTATTTTTCGTACCGGCCCAAGTTCCCCGGGTCAGGCAATAGGAGATTCAAATTTTAAAATATTACTCCGGTTTGTTATTCACCAGCCTGCATTCGGCAAGCGTGATAATAATGCCTTTACTCATTATTGCTGTGATAATTATGGGCCCTTACTTTTATTTTTATTGATAATGTAATTTATTTCTTTTAATCGGTTTTCTTCTGAAGCCAGGCGATCATTCCTTTCCACCATAAGATTAGATATTTTTTATCAACTTTGAACTACGAGTATACCCATAAAAATATCTTTGTTATGATTTTCATCTTTTTGTATGACTATCCCTCAAAGATATTCTAGTGTCAGTTTTCCAAGCCTATTACAGGCTTGGGATGTGCCTTGTTTCCTTGACTTCCATCTTGCTGTAGAATGCGGGACTAAGCTACCCAAACCTTGGGTTTAACCTTGTACCCCTTTTATACCCAAGCCAATTTAGAAAAGTTAGTTTCTTGAAATTGACCTAACCGGGAATTGAACTCGGGCCCTAGAAGACAGGCACCACTAAACCAACCGGGTTGACGATTGACGATTGTTGAGAAAGATAAGGTCATGCTAAAAAATCTGATAAGATATGACTTATCATCAGATAAATAAATGAATTTGGACAACATCCCATCATTGTTTTGTCCTCAGAGTGCATAAATAAATATTAAAAGCCCTTGTTTTCTGGAAATCTAAAACAAAAAAGGTACCACACAATAAACACACAGACCCAAGAATATACCTACACAGACTCAAAAACATAAACAAAAATAATGTTTCATTCATTGACCAGTCCGGGAATCGAACCTAAGCAGTGCAGGTGACACCATGAAAGTCGAGGTCATCAAAACTCATACATGTGAACCTCCTCAGTGTTTCGTCGGTTGATAATATGACCTAGAGCCGACTTACTTTTATGATACTCATAAAACAATTTCCTTTTTACGCCCTGAAAACACTTCAAGGCTCTGTATTCGGATAAAAGTACAAACGTCGCGGCTAAAGTATGGAATCAGGTTTGTTTGACAAAAGCCCAAATGTTTTTAGAATTACAAATTATAATGCACGTCGAAAACAATCGGTATTTTGATAAGCAGCTACAAAAACTGACTATTTTGCAAATATTGCAAGGAGGAAATTGTGTTTTTTTTTCGAATCATATTTTCATATTTTCCATGTTTGCTCGGGTCTGTGATACCTTCGTTGTTTCTGATTTTCCCAAGATAAGTGCTCTAAGTAGTTATTTACTTTGGGATCAAAACGTTTGATGTTGTCCACAAAACGATAGATCAGCTTAATTCTTGTTTAAGCCATATAAATAAAAAAACGGCCAAGTGCGAGTCGGACTCACGCTCGAAGGTTTTCGTACCATTGACTAGGTAAACAACAGTAGGTACGGACATTTAGTGCCTTCTTACCATTTATTGATATCGAGCAAAATAGACAAAAAATGGCTTATTGTACGGGAGTCCCCCTTAAATATTGATTTTATTTGGTTTTTAGTATTTGTTGTTATTGCGGTAACAGAAATATGTAATTTGTGAAAATTCCAACTGTCTAGCTTTCGTGGCTTTTGAGATACAGCCTGATGACAGACAGACGGACAGGCGGATAGACAGCGAAGTCTTAGTAATAGGGTCCCGTTTTTACCCTTTGGGTACGGAACCCAAAAAAATAAATGTGCCGAAACGCTTGGATATTTTTACACATTCCTTGATACCAAATTCCTGTTGATATTATTATTAAATTTAACAGCTTTGTTCTTGCTTTTTCCATTCTTCTTGATTCTTCGCCATTCTCTTGACCTGCAGCTGATATGATATGAGAATTAACTTTTTATTTAAAGTACGTAGTAAAGTAACAGCCTATTATCATCCCACTGCAGGGAAAAGGCCTCCATCACTGAATTCAAGTTACCACAGCAATGATAGGTACTGGCATAATCACCACGCTTGCCAAATGCGGGTTGGTGATTATTACAAACCCGAGCAATGTTCGAAAATTCGAAACTTTTTGTTGCCCGACCCGGAGATCGAAGCCGAGAGCCCAAAATCTGGGTCTCTCAGGGTCCGGTATTTAAACCACTAGACCAAAGGGGCTTTTTTTATTTATTTGATGCATATTACGAGTATAGGTAAATTTTAGTCTTTTTCACTTTCTTCTTCTATAACAAAAGTTTTATTTATGATAGAGTTTTGATGATGTTGATATGTCGGATCAGGTGTTTGCCATCTTCTTATTTCAATCGTTTCTGTCTTTTTTTCATCTGTTTTCTCAAGAATTGTCGATGTAGTAGCAATAAAATTAAGGTCGATGCCTCTATCAGTGAATTCAAGTTACAAGTCATAGTCATAAATCAACACGCATGCCAAATGCGAGTTGGTGTTCATAAGCCCGAGGAATGTTCGAAAATTCTAAGTTTCTGTTACCCAGCCCGGGGATCGAATCCAGGACCCCGAGTTCTTGGCCCAGCACCCTAACCAAAGGATATTGCTGAACTCCCTGTACATAAACTTAAATCGTATGTTAAAGTTATTTTAATGAAAAAAGGCTATTACACTGTTAATGATTATTTAAATGATAGAAATGTATGGCATTAAGTTGTCCCAGCTCGTACTTGCTTAAACCTTGTAAAAATTACCTTACCTTGTAAAAATTTATTTAAAAAGAGGCTGACAATAGTGACCGAGTTTCTTGCGCTGCTTCTTCTCGGCACTAGCCCGTCCCGAAGCAGTGGTAGGTTTAAATATTGGGACGTGTAAAAACGCCTCCTGGGGCCTATTTGCAGAAATAAAACTGATTTTAACTGAACGGGGCGTCAGTAACAATAAAACTCGTATATTTTTTTCAGTAAAACAAAAATGTTTCTTTTGGGAGATATCAGAATGCTTCCTTCACCGCGACATAACCGTTCTCTTGGAACTTATTTACAATTTCCTCCAACCGTAACGTGTGTGATATATAGAGAGAGCAGTAAACACGCGCAGTCTTGTTTTAATTATTTATTACGCCGTGTGTCTGTTTGTTGACGTCTCGCTTCGTTGTTTTATAGGGTAGGAGTTCTCACATTACCTTTGCATTAAACTGCGTATATATTACCACGACGACCATTTGGATCAGCGGTAGTTAACGCTGCTTCTGAGCCATGGGTCGCGGGTTCGATCCCCGCACAGTACAAATATTTGTGTGCATGAACATGTCTGTTTGTACTGGTCTGGGTGTTTTCTATGTATTATAAGTATGTATTTACAAAAAAAAAAAAAGTATATAAGTAAGTTTATCGGTTGTCTAGTACCCCATACGACAGGGTACTTAATAGTACCTTAATTTGGGACTAGATGGCTCTGTGTGGCCCAGTGTGGCATGTCTTAAATATTACATGCATTTAGTTTATATTCAATTTAATAGTTTGGTGATAAATTTAACGTGAAATGAACTATGATATTAAAACCCTTTTTAACGAGTAAGGTTTTTTTAAAGATTGCATTGGCATGAAGACATATTTTCGAATTGTTTTTTTATATTTACGTGAAAATATACATAATATTTTTTTAGGTTTTGACATAATATTTTGGTTTATTCTGACTTTTTGAACACTGTATAGTGTGTGTTACGGGTAGGTCTGCAGTCTACGTCAATATTCTAGGGAGGTTACCAAAATTTAATGTTTTCAATTATAATACAACCTTAAGAAACACGAATTAAGTTTGTTAATTTATTCTTTTGAAATATTTTCGACTGCGTTATGTGAGATTTTTAACTATCTTGTTGCATTTTTAACACTACACTACGGGGTCTACTTTAGCGGGGCTTACTGCAACCGGATCAATAAATCCGAAACGACGGGAATGTAAATTATTAATTGATTCGGTTGCAGTAGGCCCCAATTAGTGTGAAGTGTGTCAGGTGAGATTGCAAAGAGTAGGTCTCCAGAAAAACACTTAGTTTCCTCTTAGATATAACAATGCAGACATCCCTAGTTTGAATTGAACCTACAACCTTTCGCCAGCCGACGACTGCTTATCATATATACTTCAATCAACCAAATATTTTCTCGAAAAACATAATTTTACGCATGAGAATACAAAGTAATTACAAACACAATGTTTTATTAATAATCCAATTATCTTCCAATTGGTGTTGCTTAGTGCTCAGAAAGTGGAACTGCACGCTCGGTGGCTTTCAGCGAATCAGATATTCCATCCTGACTCGCGATATAAATGTTTTCAACTCTAGTTTCTATATAAGCTGATAATGCAGGTATGTATTCGGGGAGTCCGTTGCTACTGAGAAGACCGGCAGCGGCGAGGGCCGGACTCAAGTCTCGCTAATCACAATTAATTAATTGATATTGGTAGAGCGGCCCTGGTTCTTAGTTGTGTAAGGTGATTACGGATGAATGGTCGAGAGCTAATAACCTCCCTCTTCTTCATCAAGTAGCAAGATTGACTTCCTTTTTGTTGTTTTGTGAATGAATCCAATTATATTACTACAAAGACGTGACGGAATATTAATAGAAAAATGGATAATAATAAAAAAATACGAATTCTTTACTTCTAAATGTTATCCAAATAATTTCAAAAAATATGTGTCAGACGGGACTCAAACCTGCGTCTCTTTACATACCGTGCGCGGCGCTATACTATACCATTACATACATTTTCTAGTTTAAATTCTGCTATTATAATTGCAATTAACTTATAAGTAACTTCTAAAAGTTAACCTATTTGATTCACAAGTGTAAGTACCTACCTTACATGTATTTAGTTTAATCTCTCGACCCCCAGGAGGCACTCGGGTGCCACGATAACAATTGATTTCAATTGTGTCTGGAATAACTCACGATCGAGGGATTTAAGACATAATCTGATTTAAATGTCGCATCAATTCGTCCCTTGTCACCGCACTTGTCATAAGTAGCTGAAATTCAGTGATAGCTGGTGACCATTTGCATCAATGTGACACACTCTTTTATTATTTAATAACTGACTAAGCAAACGCTGTTTTGCCATATTATATTTAGGGTTGGAGGTCTAAGTATGTTTTTTTTATAAACAAATATAGTAATAGGGGTTAAAGTATGAAATTGCCGATTATTTTCCCACTTTTTATTTTGTTTATAGCTCTTAAGTATAGTCATATTATTTCGTAATTATTTTTATATTGTATCAAAAACTAAATAAAGTAACTATTGACTAAAAAAAATGTAATACTAGTGCCTATTACTTCAAAGGAAGTCGTTGAAAAGACCCCTTACAATACGTCAGCTGACCTTCTTGCTTCAATTAAGTATATTTGTATTATATACTTTGATTTTCAAAAATCTAAATAATATAATGCGTAGCTTTATAACCATCTAGCTTTCACCTTTAATTGCATTGAAAAAGGTTCAGGCGTTTTTAAAAAAACTAAAAAAATGTTAGTATGGAAAAATGACTTTTCTCGATTTCGTCCATACAAAACGGCAATTTCATACTTTAACTCCTAATATTTATAATGCTTTTAATCCAATTCATACCCAAAACACAAAAATCATTAAAATGTATGTCTTTTTCGAGTTAGAAATGGTACTTACAGATTTTCTTTTTCCCTTCCATTTTAGTTTGTATTACATTTGGTTTGGTTGATATATTTTATTTAACCTTTCAGTGGATTCATGCTAATGTAGTAAACAAACTATAAAAGTGACTCCTACAATAATAAAGGGCCCTATCAGTATGTAGAGAGAAATTAAATATAAATTATTAAACGGACATTAGCCTGCAATTAAGGACCCACATCCTGTGGCGTATAAAGTGACAAGGGACACCGCAGATGAGCTGGCCGCCTAATGAATTACATATCCATGTTAGCTTTTAGGATATTTACCCCTATTAAAACTGTGTAGCTTATATAGATTTTCATTGCTCTTGTTTTAATTAGCAGACTCCTTGAAGGCGATATTTTCAGTTGTTAATTTTATTTTAATGTCTCAAATTTTAGCAACCACGCATTGAGAGCGAGAAAAAAGAACTGGTAAAGTTAAAATAACCATTTACACAAATAAATAAAAAATATGTGGAAGTGCAAGCCGTATGGTTTTGGAGGTATTATAAATATTTAAAGACTGTTTTAAAGGAATTAAATTGCTGCTACGAGTATAACTTGAAAATACTATTTCTTGAATAAAAATTACCCTGAAAAAATTTTATTCAAGAAGTTGTCGAGTTAAATAAATATTTAAGTATCTAATATTAAATATTCGCAGTTTTCCCAAGTTACACTAGATTTTTTAAGATGTAAGTAATATATTTTAGATTTATTCCTATACTTGTATTTCAAAACAATATTACATGCTATTCCCTAGATTTTTTTTTAATTTACGTGTGTCGAAATATGCATTTTTGCAGCAAAATGGCCTTTTTTTACCTTATCTTAAGATATTGTCTTTTTTACAGCTTCAAGGGACTTGTATGCAGTTGTTGGCGATCGCGTTTCGTGCCTGAGCAAAGTGAAGACGCAATATTTAACGGTACTTTAGTCACCTCTCGTAACTTCCACAGTATAAATTTACCACATCATATGTTTGTGACTGCGGGCGTGTTAATAATAGGGGTTAAAGTATGAAATTGCCGATTATTTTCCCACTTTTTATTTTGTTTATAGCTCTTAAGTATGGTCATATTATTGCGTAATTCTTTTTGTATTGTATCAAAAACTAAATAAAGTAAGTTTTGACTAAAAAATATGCAATACTAGTGCCTATTACTTCAAAGGAAGTCGTTGAAAAGACCCCTTACAATGTGTCAGCTGACCTTCTTGCTTCAATTAAGTATATTTGTATTATATACTTTGATTTTCAGAAATTTAAATACTATAATGCGTAGCTTTATAACCATCTAACTTTCACCTTTAATCGCATCGATAACGGTTCAGGTGTTTTTAAAAAAAACTAAAAAATTTATAGTATGGAAAAATGACTTTTCTCCATTTCGTCCATACAAAACGGCAATTTCATACTTTAACCCCTAATATAAACGCTGTGTGTAAAAATTACGTTCCCTGTATACTCGCACCTAATATTCATAAGTATCGTGTTCTGCTAGCACAATTAAACGTTGATTTCTTCATTATCCAGAGTCTGCCATAAAAATATCAATAAACATCATCTCGAGTGCTCTTAATCGCATGCCTGCCAGGGCCGGATTTGGGCGTATTAGGGTTCTATACGATTCGCGGTAAACGCATCGTAAAGTTGTACTTTTACGAGTACCAAAGATTTACTGTTCCTGCCAGGTTTATTAGGTCGGGATAATACATGTTTTAGTGTTGATGCCTTAATGGGTAGGTATAAGGTCCTGTTACGTCTAATTTGGTGGTTTCAGGCAAGGTTAGCCTAAAGCTGAAATTTTGACTTTTTGGTTCTATTTTATAAAGTAAAAAAGTTAACTGAGCTTTTGCTTTCTTGTTCGTATGAGTATGTCCTATCGTAAATAACAGTAATCTTATAAATGACACATTAACAGCATTTGACAATACGTTTTAAAAACGAAATGAAAATTTACTTTTCATTGCAATAACAAACACACATGTGGCACCGCCGTTTTTGAAATGACAAGAGAGTGAAGTTAGGAGCTAATGGATAAGCATCGGAGCTGCCATTCAAGAAAAATAGAACTTGTTGGAAATTATTTTATTTTTTCGGGTAATTTACATTGTCCCTTTCAATACATGTCCCTTTCATACCACCTCTCCCTATTTGATTCACTTATCTGATAGTATCCGTAAAAAAAATCTTGCAATAAGATCGTAATTGTTCCGCTACAAATATTAGTACCGTGCGGGTATCAAACCTCCGATCCATAGCTTAGAAGCAGGGTTTACTACTACTGAACTATAAATTAGTGAAAACGTTAGGCTTATTGTTTTTAATAATGTCTGACAAGTGTAACTTCAAAGCTGTTTTCCGATATTTACATATGTAGTTTTCCATAAAAAAAACGGCCAAGTGGATATAGGTATATCTAAACATTCTGTAATTAATCCAAGCGTATACATGTTCCCGTTATCAATATTAAGTAAAAATCACGTTTGTTGTATGGGTTCCCCTAAATATTTATATTATTCTGTTTTTTAATAATTTTTGACATGTCAACAACAGAAATACATCATCTCTAAAAATTTCAACTGTCTAACTAATACAGTTCATAAGATAAAGCCTGGTGACAGACGGACGGACAGACAGACGGACAGGGAAGTCTTAGTTATAGATTCCCGTTTTACCCTATCGGTGCGGTACCATAAAAACTATGGGTGTTTAATATATAGTATAACAACATATCGTATAATGATCAAAACATATACAATCAAATGATATATTTTTGTTTAATATAACACTTTTTTAATATAATGATGCAAAGATACAATTTTAAATTACATAATTTTAAAACGTACAAGTAATAACTGGGATAAAATCATTTAGTATAACAACCGTTTATTATAACATTCGTATGATATAATGCTAAAAACAAATAAATTTTATTTAGTATAAAAACATTTGGTATAACGTTCATTAACGATAACACTCCTTTTTTATAACATTTCAAACAGATAATGATTACTTGATACAAAATCGTCAGAACACAGAATTTAAAGATACCAAATAGTATAAATTCCTAATCTTTAATAGTACGAAATGCCATAAATACGCAGGCAAGGAGGAATGCATGCACGTAAGCAGTCAAATATGCATGCATGCAGGGTAGCATGCCTGGATGCAGGCTAACAAGCATACAATCATGTATGCAGGCAAGCAAGCATGCATGCAGGCAAACAGCATGCATGCAATCATGCATGCGCAGGCAAGCAGCATGCATGCATGCATGCAGGCAAGCAAGCATGCTTATAAGCAAACAGGCAAGCATGCATGCATTTGCTTTGCTCTTCTTCGGCTTTTAAATTGCACTCTAGTGTAGGGCAGACAAGTACCATGGCGGAAAGACCACAGCGAGTCGGGATTCAACCAAATTCTTAATTTTAGCAATGTATGTCAGTCAGTACGGTTATTTCTTTTAATCATTATATTTAAAACGTTTTTATCTCAAATAATAAATATACGAAATCATGCGTATAACAAATAAATTTATAACAAATAAAGATAAATAAAATAAGTTTTATTTCAAAATGTTTTATTTGTTATCAATGTTATACTAAATAATATTAAATAAACTAAGAATAAGAATAAGAAATCGTTTATTTTGCCACAGTAAACACAATTAACATAAAGCACAGGTAAGTACACCAAAATATTGTAACAACAAACAAAACAGTACAAACACAATAATTAAAACAGACATTTGTCAACAGTGTTTGCTGCAGCAAACATGGGTCAAGGCTCAGCATAAGTTTCCACCCCAAGGCGGAAACACTGATTTTCAGCCGTCACCCAGAGGTTGCGTTGATATATAAAAAATAATAATAAGAAAAACATCAAATTAAAATTGAAAACACCAAAAACAGAAGTATGTGTAATGTGTGTGTAAGGTATGTGTTAAAGGAGTGTAATATTAAAAATATTTATAATAGTGAACAAGAATGAAATACGTACATAAATACGATTATTTGTGATAAAATTGAAAACACCAAAAACAGTAGTATGTGTAATGTGTGTGTAAGGTATGTGTTAAAGGACACAATTAATATTTTTAATATTGCATATATTAAAAATATTAATAGTGAACAAGAATGAAATACATACATAAATACGATTATTTGTGAGATATTGTTGTGAAAGTAACAAGTATTACAAACATAGAAAAATGGCAAGGATCGGAGAGAAGTGATATAACGGCAGCGATCAACACTCAATCGGTAAGGGAGAGCAACCGCCATTCGGAGAACGCATCCGGAATGCATAACTTTTGTAATTCTAGTAGGTATGCTTTTAACTTCTTTTTAAATTTTTGTTTTTATTTTCCTGAAGGGAGGTGGTAAATCATTCCAGCATTTCGTTGCAATGAAGCGGAAGCTGCCCCTGAAGGCCACCGTGCGGTGTCTACCCGCCGTCAACTGAGTGCGAACGCTCCTGGTTCTGTAACGTTCATGAAATGGTGTGGTTTTGAACTTTTGAAAAAGATATGTTATGTAAAGTAATCGTTCTGTCAAACAAAATTATATCATGTGTTGTTGTAACAAATGATTATTATGTAAAGTGATCGTTATTCATCATCATCATCATCAGCCTATCACAGTCCACTGCTGGACATAGGCCTCTCCAATTGCACGCCACTTAGGTCGATCCTCGGCTTCTCGCATCCAGCTCCTGCCAGCCACCTTGCGCAAATCATCACTCCACCTAGCCTGAGGGCGTCCTACACTACGTTTGCCGAGACGCGGTCTCCACTCAAGAACTCGTTTACCCCAGCGGTTGTCGGTTCTGCGGCTAATATGGCCAGCCCACTGCCACTTCAGCTTGCTAATCCGGTGGGCTATGTCGGTAACTTTAGTTCTCTGCCGGATCACCTCATTTCTGATTTTATCCCTAAGAGAAACTCCGAGCATAGCTCTTTCCATAGCCCGCTGAGCGACTTTGAACTTGTGGACTAGCCGTACCGTCAGTGTCCACGTTTCGGCTCCGTATGTCATGACGGGTAGGACGCACTGATTGAAGACTTTCGTCTTTAGGCATTGTGGGATCGACGATGAGAAGACTCGACGTAGTTTCCCAAATGCTGCCCAACCCAACTGAATTCTTCTGTTCACCTCATCCTCAAAGTTGTTTCTACCTAACTGCAATGTCTGCCCGAGGTACACGTATTTCTGAACAACTTCGAGGACGGCGCTGTGCATCGCAATCGGTAGCGGTAGTACATGTTCATTGAACATAACCTTGGTTTTATCCAGGTTCATTCGCAAGCCGATACGCACAGAAGAGTCAGCCAGGTCATTCAGCATCTGTTGTAGGTCCTGCAGCGTTTCTGCCATAATGACGATGTCGTCTGCAAATCGCAAGTGAGAGATGTATTCGCCATTGATGTTGATGCCTCATCCTTTCCAGTGCAGCGTCTTGAACATATCCTCCATTGCATTTGTGAACAATTTCGGGGAAATGACGTCCCCTTGTCTCACTCCTCGATGCAATGGTATAGGTTTTGTTTGCTGATTCTGTACTTGGACGGACATGGTGGCGGCTTCGTAGAGACATCTCATCACTTGCACGTACCGCCAATCTACTTGGCAACGCTGCAGGGACTCCAGAACGGACCAGATCTCTATCGAGTCGAAGGCTTTCTCATAGTCAACGAATGCTAGACACAAGGGCTGATTGTACTCTTCGGTCTTCTGTATAATCTGCCGCAATGTGTGGATGTGGTCTATGGTGCCGTATCCGCTCCGAAATCCAGCCTGTTCCGGTGGTTGGAATTCGTCAAGTCTTCGCGCAAGGCGGTTCATGACGACTCTTGAAAACAGCTTATAGACGTGGCTTAGAAGGGAAATGGGTCGATAGTTCTTCAGCAGGGTCTTATCTCCTTTTTTGAAGAACAGGACGACAACACTCCTACTCCACGCCTCCGGAGTTCTCCCTTCAAACAGGACAGCGTTAAAAAGCTTTTGAAGCTCCCTCAGTACGGGTTTACCTCCAGCCTTTAGCAACTCTGTTGTAACGCCATCCTCTCCAGGGGCTTTTCCATTTTTCAACTGTTTAAGAGCCATCCTGATTTCGTCAATGCTGACTTCTGGCAGGTCTTGAGTGTAGTGGCGTGTTAACGCGGCTCTAGGGTCCTCATTTTCGGGATCAGGTCGAGATGCATGCGAAGCGTATAACCGGCCATAGAAGCGTTCTACTTCGGAAAGGACTGCTGGCTTTGAAGCAACGACTTCTCCACTTGCTGTGGTCAGTTTCGTCAGGTGGCTTCTTCCAAGAGATTGTACGAACACTTTCGACCCCCGATTTTGCTCGATCGCTCTTTCAATCTCAAGAGTATTGGAGCAACGGAGGTCGTGTCGTACGAGCTTACTGATCTCTCGGTTTAGAGCGCGCTTTCCTGATGAAGTGACGGGTGGGTTTTCACGTCGTTCCTTAATCAGCCCTAAAGCTCTTTCCGAAAGCTTTGACTTCCTGCCCTTACACTGCATTTCACAAAATCTCGTACCTTCTTCCCTGAGGATCCGAACCACATTTTCGAGGTTCTGGTTTACGTCTGTTGTGGTTTCCACGGCAGCGAGTCGGTTTTCCAGGTTTGACTGGAACGTTTCAGATCCTATCATGGTTTGGAGCAAAGTAGGTCGGAGCCTTGACTTCATCAGACGGACACGTTCAGCCTTAAAATCAATATTCAGAGAGCCTCGAACGAGTCGGTGATCGCTACCGGTATTAAACCTGTTAATCACGGAGACGTCTCTGAATATATGCTTCTTGTTGGTCATGATGAAGTCAATCTCATTTTTCGTCATAGTGTCGGGGCTTTGCCACGTCCACTTCCTTTGGGGCTTTCTTGAAGAAGGAGTTCATCAAGAAGAGCCCCTCCCGTTCGAGGAAGTTGACAAGCATTTGCCCCCTATGGTTTCTGCATCCAAATCCATGGGATCCTACTACCGATTCGTTGCAATTCTGTACTCCCACTTTAGCGTTGAAGTCTCCCATAACAACGCTGTAGTGAGTCTTAGTGGTGAAGTGGAGGGCCTTTGATATGTCATCAAACATATCCTCGACCTCTTCGTCCGAGTGTTTCGAGGTCGGTGCGTACGCTTGAACCACCTTGAGGCTATACCTCTCAGTGAGCTTAACAATAAGGTACGCTACCCTGTTCGACACACTGGACACTTCCACAACGTTGTCAGAAAGGGACTTATTTACCAGAAACCCAACGCCACCTTGGGATTGTTGGTCTCCCTCACGAAAGTACATTAGGTGGCCCGACTCGAGGGTTATGGTGTCCTCCCCCTCTCTTCGGACTTCACATAGCCCTAGGATATGCCACCTAATCTTCCCAAGTTCCACCTCAAGTTGAGCCAGATGCGAGTCTAGCCGTAGCGTGCGTCCGTTGTACGTCGCCAGGGTCAGTTGTTTTTGGTGGCCTCCCGTAACCCGGAGATTCTTCGCACCCCCCGTCGTGATCGTTATTAAAGTTTGATTATATCAAATGATTGTATATCACATGGAGACGCACCCAAAAACTATGGCTCCTGTCAATAGTGTGCTTTGAATATTTTTGATTCGCTTTTAAACATTGTTATTGACATCTTAAATGATTAAGTTAGTGAAAATTGTTTACAAAAAATATTTAATAGATATTACGAAAACTTCCTTAGTCAATAAAGCACAACAAAAAGGTCTTTGGAAAAACGAATGTAGGTCAATAATACGAAATATCTAAGTGGTATATCATTAAGATCTCAAAAATGTTCTCTGAATAGACAAAACTTTTAATAAGATACCTCATAATATGAAATAGCAATTAATAAAAGCAATCAATAAATACTTTGCTAATATTTCAATAGAAATGACGACTGCCAGGCCAATTAAAATTTTACTATCTAGAGAGACGCAATGTTTTCTTTTTATTATTATCTATTTAATCATGAAACTGGGTACCATCAAGATTTTACGAGATCGTTAAGCAGAAAATGTTGACGAACCCAATTCGGATATTGTCTGATATTGCTGTATGAGTTAATATCAGGAATATATTGTATTGTATCCATTACTTTGCTTCATATTTTTTCCGGATAACAAAATTTCCTATTAACTCATCTTATTATGATAATGTAGTAAGTTGATTTTGTGATTTTTAGTTTCTCCATTGTTGTTTCGTTTAGAAATTCATCCGGCTGATCCCGCGTCATATACATTGTAAGAGAGTCTAAAAGGTACTTGTACGAACAAAACATGCGGTTAGTTAAGTCTGACTGGAAGCTACATAACTAATGTCCTTAACCAACAGCTTAACATGCTACTAAGTCGAAAGATCCAATGTTCTAGGAGCGCTCATTACTTGAGGTTTTTCGGACGCTAATTTATGCTGCAAATATTTGATTATGCGACAACCTTTACTTTTGTAGATGATGTCGCTAATTGGCATACGATATGCAAATACGTATATTTAATTATGCGACAAGCTTTAGTTATTTAGATGATATTAACCTTTAAACTGTTATATTCAAAGGTCCTGCAATGAAGTGAATAACTTATTACTTATTGTAAAGAAAAAAAACTTCAACTATAACACACTTATTAGATACTAATTTGACTAAGTATACGTTATTTGATAAAAGTTGCCTCGTTGAATTTTAATACACATACATTTCGAAGGGTTAAAAGAATACCATATATTTCTTATATTATAATACACTTTGCTTAGACGTAGTCAATTGATTTGATCATTCGATTAGGTCATAGTTGGCCTAGTAAATTGGAAAAGACTATAAAGTACCTCGGGGTACACAGTAAATAAAACTGACTTCAAATCCAAATTCAAAATTTAAATTCAAATATTTTATTTCAGTAACTTAGTAACTATTACAATTGTGTTGTGTGGGAACTTCCCTTTAGACGAAACAGAAGAAATAGAAGAACCGCTCTTCAGTGGATTAATTATTAGAAGTACTAAATTACCAAGGCATAAATAAAAATAATTAAAATACTAAGAAAACACAGTACGTGCGTACGCGTGTGTGTGTGTGTGTGTGTGTGTGTGTGTGTGTGTGTGTGTGTGTGTGTATATGTGTGTGTGGATCTGCAAATGTGTTGGTGCGTGAGTATATTTGTGTGTTACTATACCTGAATTCGTAAGAATTAGTCATATTACATTAGTTTTAAGCATCATTTCAGTGTCGGTGTAACTTATAGATTTTAACCATTCCAAAACCGTTTCCTTACATTTGTTTTTATTAAGGGGGTAAATATTTAGCTGTTTATTGAGCTTGATATAGAGTCTCGAGGATTGCCACGAAAACTGCCTTCTTGCAAAGTCTGATCTCACCGTAGAAATAGGGGCAACTTTGTCCTTTCTTCTTCTGTTTTGTACTGTGGCATCAAACGGAAGAGATTGGTGCATTCTTAGTACTGCGTTAAGCACATATAACTTCCTAACAGATAGAAGATTAGCTTCCTGATACAGATTTATAGTACAATATCTATATGGTTTTAAGAGCATCACTTTTATCAGTAGCCTTTGAGCTCGTTTTAGACTTAGAAAATCAGTTTTAGTAGCAGAACCCCAAAACGATATGCAGTAAGTCAGAATTGACTGAGCCAAAGCAACATATGTCCGAGTGAGTAGTTCTTTGGTTGCAACATGACGTAAAGATTTAAAGGTCCAAATTAGCTTTCTCACTCTTTTCATGGTCAATTCTATATGTTGGTGCCAGGAAAGACGCTGGTCGATGATCACTCCTAAGTATTTAGCATAAGCGATTTTATCTATTTCAGCACATGAGCAGTTAGTATTACATAGGTTACCGCATTTATGAATTTTGATATTGAAGTCTAAAGGAGGCTGAGTTGTGATGTTTTTACTGAAACAGATGAAGTGCGACTTAGCCGTATTCAAGGTAAGGAGGCTTGCATCCAGCCAGGACGATATATTTGCCAGTCCATTTTCCGCTGAAGATTTTGCTTCACACCAAGTTTTACCAGTAAATAGGATAGCTGTACCATCTGCGTAGGAAAATATACTACCATTAGAATTTTTAAGAAGGCAAAGATTATTTATATTTACCAGAAAAAGCACGCTTCCCTGAGGGACCCCGTATGTTATAGTAGCTTCCTGACTAATATGCTCACCCATCCGAACTCGCTGTTTTCGGCTAGAGAGGTAATCTCTGAACAATTTGAGAGGAGTGCCTCGCACACCTACTTTTTCTAGACGGTTTAACAGAATAGGTACTGAAACTGTGTCAAATGCCTTCATTAAATCAAGTAATACTCCTAGACATTTATTTCCACAATCCACTTCATGTACTATGTGAGTAGTAAGGGCCTGTACAGCATCTTTGGTAGATAAACCGCGTTGAAAGCCAAATTGATTTCCTGCAATTATTTTATATTTTGTTAAGAATTTAATGAGCCTGATGATAAATATTTTTTCTAGAAATTTGGATCAAGAAGAAAGAACTGAAATTGGTCGATAATTGCAGGGATCGCTTTTGTTTACAAAAATATTTCGGCATAGGGAGAGTTAATAAAAAAAATACTTATTACGTTGAGGTCCATTTCGACATGCATAATATCATTATTTAATATAACAACAGACTTTAGGAGCGTATTCATTAGGATATGTGACGGCAGAATTTCAGGCGTAAAGCAAAAAAAAAATTTTTTTTGCCACACTTCTTTTGGTCTCTGAAAGATTTTATTAGGGCAAATTTTAATAAGAAAAGTAAATCATAGATAATGAATTTCCACCCTCGAAATCTTGCTCTAATTTTTTTATTTACTTGCAAAACCTACTTTTACTCAATACCTAATAACGTTACTTGCAAGCCTGTAATCCGGTAACAAAGCGAATACGAAAAGAAACCTTGTCCTAACCAACTACCACTTTAATAACAACAAAACAGGGAATTTATTTCAACGTCCATATGGACCTTCGTCCCTCCTAACATCGGATCCTGTGACCGCACGAAAAGGATTTAGAAAAAAAAAGGAAATATTCGCCAAGCGCGACTGGAAGTCACGCTAAGGGGCTTGTACATGAACCTGTTTAAAATGTGTCTGGAACGGATTAACATACTAGCTGTTGCCCGTTCGTTCGCGTCAATTTCTGTTATTATGAGTGCGATTATTTTTGCAACATTTTTCACAAATGCTTCGCTCCTATTGGTCACAGCGTGATGTTATATAGCCTAAAGCCTTTATCGATAAATGGACTATCCAACACAAAAATATTTTTTCAATTCTAACCAGTACTTCCGGAGATTAGCGCGTTCAAACAAACAAACAAACAAACTCTTCAGTTTTATTATATTAGTATAGATTCACATGTAAAACACATCTTTTCACTTATGTATAAAAATAAGATTATTTTTTTCTTATTGGCATGCTTCTTAATGTATAATAAGGTGTCAGAATTTTCAAAAATGCCAAGAATTAGCTCTCCACGACTACCATTTTCTTTTATACACATGCGCGATTTTAACGGTTCCTTTAAACACCTATGGCAGTTTTGATGCACAAGTATATCGGACCCAGACTCTTGCATGATACGTTATTTGACTACTATTTTTTTTCATTTACTATAAAAAGACCTTGGATTATGTTCTCACTATTACACCAACTAGGTCATCTAATGGTAAGGCAAATTATTTACTGAGACCTAACGGTAAAAAAACGGCTGAGGGTAATGACCGCCTTTCTGGATCACTTTTTCTCTTGTAGTCTTTCTCCACCTGTTTCTGTCTTCGGCGGTGTGAAGGGCGTTGTTAAAAGTAAAGTAAAAACCTCCATCATTGCCATCATTGAATTCAAGTTATACAACAATGATGGCTACAGGCGCAATCACCACGTTTGCTAATTCGGTTTGGTGATCACAAACCCGAGTTATGTTCGATAGTTCGAAACTTTTGTCACCCGACGCGTGGATTTAGTCACCACCACCACCAAAGTCATGCAAAATTATGTAGCTTTCATCGAAATACATGAAATACACTTCCAATTTGGAGCCTACGTTCTCAAACAGATTTGCAAGCATTGCCTTGTGCGCAGTAGTCATAATTTAAGCTCCAGCTCATACTGATTATCGTCGGTAATATCAAACGGAAACCAATTTCTCTGCAACCTTTATCAAGTAGTTCGGCCGTTCATTACATGCGCTCACAGAACACATAATAATTATTGTGGTCTGTGCATATGCGCTAAACGGTTAACGGTGAATTAACTGCGTTTCCCTCATTCGATTGGTCTTTAGACTAGAACAACATTCCGTTGGTCTAGTGGTTTAAATACCGAGCCAAGATCTAAGGGTCTCGGGTTTGATCACCAGGTCGGGCAACAAAAAAGTTTCGAATTTTCGAACATTGTTCGGGTATGTGATCACCGACCTGCATTTGGCAAGCGTGGTGATTATGTCTGTACCTGTACCCATCATTGCTGTGGTAACTTGAATTCAATGATGGAGGCCTTTGTCCTGCAGTGGAATGGATTATAGCCCGTTACTTTTACTACCTCATTCGATGTTTCTGAAAAACCACATGTCATCAATCACATTTTAGTGATCAGATCAGTTAAAGTCAATATATTAATGCAGGATCAAATTATTATAATTTTAAGGTTTATTCATAATAATCTTAATCCCAATCTTAACCTTAATAATATTTTAAATTCGCAAAATATGGATGGATGTTCGTAACGCCTTCATCCTAGAACTAAACGTATGTAGATAAAATTTTGCAAGCATACAATTATAGCAAAAAGGTAGACCGACGATCTGGTCAAGGTCGCGGGAAGCCGCTGGATGCGGACAGCACAGGACCGATCGTTGTGGAGATCCTTGGGGGAGGCCTATGCCTAGCAGTGGGCGTCGTTCAGCTGATATGATGTTGATGATAGCACAAATATTACAGATCCCGTGGATTAGATCCAAGCGTATGAAGTCATCAGCTAGTATTTAATATTATAGAAATCAGGCCCAATTTTTTTTCAAGCCATTCAGGCTAGTTTTTTACAATCACTACGCTTGGCAGGCGGGTTGACAACCGCAGTTTAGCTAATAAGAAGACGCAAATCGAAGACGCTGGTACTTGTCTTTTCTGCCAGTACTCCCTCTTACAGAATGTCCTTCCAAAGATTCGGAATATAGGGTTTGGCTTTGCCTGTTTCACTATTTTGAAGATAAAGTTAGCCAGTATCAATATTACTATTCTTCTTCCTCTGTCGCACACCAACTAGTGAAGGTTGGCAGTCAGCTCCGCATATCTCACTCGATCTCTCGCTAGATAAAAATCTCATGAGGCACTGGCGATCCCCGTCCATTCTCTGATGTTACGCAAGGATTTTTTCCTTCAGCCAACTGCTCTCCTTCTCGCTTTTATTACAATATTACTATAGCCAAGTCAAAACAATAAGGTTCCGCAGTTCGTTGCGTTGCGTGAACCCTAAACATGTTAAAACCACCCCACATCCCGAAAGGTCGGCTCCGACAATATGTTCCATTGAAAGTCACTTAGCGAAGGCGTGAAGGAAATTGTTAAATCAGTGTTAAGTGTTTTTAGTTCTAATATAAGGAGAATTTGTGGAAATAGAATTACATTCGTGCATGTGTTCAGATTTTCTTTTTAAAAGATTCCCGATATCTTTTGAGTAAAGCTCGGTACCCACTGCTCACTTGTTAGGTTTATGTTACACATACCTAAAGTAACTGCCTATAATCATCCCCATGCAGGGCAAAGGCCACCATCATTGATTTCAAATTACCATAGCAATGATGGGTACAGGCATAATCACCACACATGCTGAATGCGGGCTAGTGATCACAAACCCGAGCAATGTTCCAAAATTCGAAACTTTTTTTGCCCGACCCGGAGATCGAACCCGGGACCCCTAAACCAACGGGACATACACATGCCTCATTTTATTGCTGCTTTATCTTTTTGATTGCTCTATCTGAAATATTAATGCTGCTAGGTTTACCTAAAACGGGCAGCAAGTCTTCTCTCCAGCAGGCCAAAGTACGATTGCCATGATGGCTTTGGCGAAATTCTTCTTTCAAAGAGCTGTCTATCTATGGATTTTTATGATGATTTGATAATGGTGTTATTATTTTCATATAAACTAATTTTAAAGAACCGTTGAAAGTAAAGTCACTAACTTTCTATTTGATGTAAAAGATGAGATAAAATAAAGTTTATTTAGCACAATAAAACAATAGAAAAAAAAGACGTGTGGCACTTGGAGACTGCCGCGGTAAAGCTATTGCATAGCATTTTTTATCAACTTATGCAATTATAAAACTAAAAAGTATCACCGCTGTGCCGGTCGGAGTGGGGGGTGTTAGGTTATTTTCGTTACGGAATTTCTGGATTCGGTCTCCACGCTCAAGGCCCGCGGTAGAAGCTATGCTATAGTTTTATAATTTTATGTATTTTCTAATTTTGACTTCTGTAATTAAATTTTTCTGTTATTTTGGCAGATATGGTTACCATAGGCAACCATATTGTCAAAATCCTTATTTTCTTCTAAATTCTTTTAAATTTCGGAAATTCAAAATTGTTCGATCGTGCCCCGCCTCGAGTGTTAGGTTAGGTTATTTTCGTTACGGAATTTCTGGATTCGGTCTCCACGCTCAAGGCCCGCGATAGAAGCTTTGCAATAGCTTAAAAAACAATCATCATGGTTTGACAAAATTGTATGTTATTTCATGTGGAGCGATGGCAGCAAAGCTCAATATCTCAGTTTTTTCTACATTCTAACATCTTTATTTTAATTTTTCCTATGAAAACACATCATCTCAGATATGCACGTGTTTTACTCCCAAGTAAATAATTTGAAATTTTTACACATATTCGTAAAATCCAAAGTGGCCAAAGATAGATAGAAGTTAATTGCCGACCATCACCTCTTATAATTACATGTCGATGTTACTCCTCATAATAACAATAATAACATAAATAGTAATATCCTTATTCAGAACCGAAAATAAAAACGCACAAATCAAAAATAGATTTATTTCATGCTCTATTAATGAAACTTTAAAAAATATCTCAAATTGTAAAGCATACCCAAGTTTTACTCATACTTTTGAAGTTTATTCACTACACAGATATATTCAGTTCGTTAGGATTTATAGTTCGGATCAATTAAAATGTTCGCTTCAACGCTGTGAATAGTGTTGGCTATATCCAGGTTTCGTGGGTTGTGAATGTACTGAGAGCAAACAGTGTTATTCAAAGCTATAAGAAAATAGTTTGTAAAACCTTCTGAATAAATTTGTATACAAAACATCAAATGAATGAGTTTTTACAGATTCCTGGACGTTTATTTTAAAAGACACGGGCAGTAAAGTAACAGTCTTCTAATAAATTTTGTTTGAAAAAACATTTAGATGAATCGATGATTGATATTATCGTACCTAATTAGGTTTCAAACAGTTTTTAATTTATTTCATTATGAGAAATTGCACATACCACTAATAAACAAATATCCCGTAATCTCCCAAAAACAAATTACACTATTAGTAACAATTATTAACACTCAAATTATAAATAACTTCTAATATAAGCAAGCTGAAGTAGCAATAAGCTAGTTCTATTTACCGCAGAACCGGTAACGCATGAGACGTGAGTTCACAATTGAAAACAAGATTCAGTAAACGCAATTTAAAATAAAAACAATATCTATTTAAAATCACACACAACATCAACATGGTGAGAAGTTTCGGCTTCACGTTTTACATAAAAGAAGAATAATGATAGTGCTTTCCTGTTTTAAGAAATAATAACTAAGATATAATAACATACTACATAGTATAAAACGGCCGCACGGAGGGGTCACTAGTTGGATGGGTGACCATTTGTGGCATCATAATATCTTGAGCGCCTCCGTGCTTCGGAGGGCACGTTAAGCCGTCGGTCTCGGCTGTTGTCACAATAACAGTCGTTAGGCCCTGTTGGAAGCCTTCGGGCGGCTTGAAAAACGTCCAACGGCGGGGTGATGTTGCCACAGCGTCGCCCTCGCCGTCCACCAACCCGCACTAGGCTAGCGTGGTGGAACTAAGGCCTTGACCCCTCTCTTAATAAAAGAGAGACCCGTGCTCAACAGTGAGCGTAAATGGGTTGTTACTTTACGATTAACATGTCTTAAATGACCGAAAAATTCAGGAAGGGGAAATGTTTTTTTTTATTATAAGCTTCTTTATTACATGCCTTGGACGTATCTATACAGCCATGAAGGAATGATGCGGTTACGGCTAGTGATGGTGGTTGATTTACTAGTCGAGAGACCAGAGCCTGTAGAGCTTAACCAGCCTTTGACAACGACTTTTTTCGCACATTCCTGATGTTCGTGATCCACTTTTTATCATCAGTTATCAGCTTCTTCATAAATGGTTCGGTTTCATTACATGTTAATAAAGAATCACAAATGATTACACTGTTTCTTAAAGTGAGCTCATGATGAGGCACCAAAATATCGAGCATTTTAGTGTACCCAGTTTTTAAAGTCATAATAACTATTAATTAATATGCCAAACTTGCTCCACTTTTTAAACAATTTGATAAAAATTTTCGGATTGAAAACGTTTAAACTAAAGTGCTACTCTCATTAGGTTGACACTGCACTGGATCCTTAGACATCACAAAGTTTTTCGCGGCTAAAGTTCAAGAATTTTAGTCTGCAAAGTATAACCCTTTGTACACTAGACAGCACATCAAGTTAAACAGTTGAACTGCGATAACAGCTTTTATTACGTAGGGCATAAAGGCGGTCTCAAGGTCAAAATGTATAGTCTGATGTGCCGCCGTGTGTACGTTTGTGGTGAAAATCAATATTAGATTAGTTCAAAATATTAGACTGAGTTATTCCAGTTCAAGAAAATCAACTTGACATCACAAGCAATGTCTAACTCAATGTCAAACTCTATAAATGCTATTGGGATTGCATTAAACCACAATTTGCAAATGTTTGTTGTTAAACAAAATATTAATACACTTACAGTGTTTGTTTTAGACTAAGCTTGCTTACTGACCAAGTTTAGCGCAAATCCACAAACAGAAATAACCAGCGCGTATAACATCAATATTATGGTTGAGTCAGTATAATTATTAAATGCCTTTGATATTTAATTCGATAAAAAATATAGTAGTATGTTGGTATTTTATGAAATAAACATCACTTCGGGGGTTTTTTCAACTATAAATCTACAAAATATATACATAGAATATTTAAGACATGCCTCACTGGGCCACACAGAGCCATCTAGTCCCAAATTAAGCTACTATCAAGTATGGGGTACTCTAGACAACAGATAAACTTACTTATATACTTTTTTTTTGTAAATACATACTTATAATACATAGAAAACACAAGTATAAAGTGATTCTGGTGTTTAAAATTAAGAAAGATTTAAAAAAATTAAATCTTCAATAAGAATGTGTCCCAATTTAATGTAGACAGTATGTAAAGATGAATAATTTTCTAGTGTTGATCCCATAATGTTTTTTGAGACCTTAAGAGTTTGGTGGTATGCTGCAACCCAAGATAATAAATATAAAACTAGTGCAACTATCGACAAATAACTCGACTACTTTAACCTCTGCGACGCCCTGTTGATCTAATGTTTTAAGTACCGGGCAGAGATCTCGGGGTTCCAGGATCGATCGCTCGCTCATTGCTCGGGTTTGTTTGGCAACCCGCATTTGGCAAGCGTAGTGATTATACTTGTACCCATCAATGCTGTGGTAACTTAAATGCAATGATGGAAGCCTTTACCCTGCAGTAAGATGATAGGCCGTCAATTTTACTCGTACGTTAAACTAATACCACCTTTCCTCTCTCTGTGTCACAAAGGTAAAACTGTTAGATAGCGCTGCTCGGATCGCGTCCGTGAAGTCGTGACTCATTTGAACTGATCCTGAATGGCGATGGAGCGATTTTTATACTCGCCTTACGTCTCTTCCGAGCTACGGTTGCAGTATAGAATAGTGTGGACCTGCTTTTAGTTTAAAAATAAACATCTTTAATTGATAACGTTGCAACGTTCCATCGAAAATAAAGAGTGAGTTAAAATGGCTTATGTACAAGGTGTAGTTAGGATTATAGGAGTAAATTTTACTCTAGAGCACTTTGAAGGTGGTGGGATCTACCTCCTAGTGGTTCACCCTGGGCAACGGCAATTTTGGTTTTCTAACCAATGATATCGGCTAACAGATCCCTCTGCGGTGGTAGGCTTTATAAGAGGCTGACTGGATGCTACCACCCTCCTGCCGGCCGGAGTTCAGCGCCAAACAGTTTTTTGTGTTCCGCTGGTGTGTGGGAGAACCAGTGCCACTTTCTGGGTAAGCTCACTCCATCTTAGGTTTCTTCTTAACGGTAAAGTTAAGTATGTAGTCAAAAGCAAACCCATTGAATATATATAAAAAAAACTTCTAAAAAGGTGTTTTGATGCTATCAAATAATTTCTATACCTTAGGAGAACATACTACTAGTACTGTTCCTCGCAGTGCCAATCAGCTGCTGATTCTTGCTAATGTAATGTAATTTTATAGTCATCAGTTTTGTTTTCTTTAAATATCCCTATTAAAATCAAGATAAATAGTCAATCTCTCTAACGGACGACATTACTAACCTATTATCAAATAGAAAAAAAGCCTATCACAAACATGTTTCCCAGACATTTTTGATAATTTAATCAAACAACGGTGCTAAACAATTAAACTAGGACATTATCTCTATGTTGCCAGTAAGCTGAGCTCTCCAATTAAAATTGTTACTATCAAATAAAATATTGTGATCGAGCAGCTTATTAAAAAATAAAAAAGAGTGTCCTTAAGTAAAATTATTTATAAAAAACGTCTATAAATGTTTAGCGTTATTAAAAAATTAGGAAACAGATCCCTATAAAATTGTTTAATTATAAGATAACAAGGTCGAAAAGCTAATGTTACATAAAATACCTACGTTTAACAACTCCATCAATCTTTTTGCAAACAATAAAGAGGTACAAAATTAAGATTAAAATTCGATTGCTAATAAGATAAACAAATAGTAAATCTATCAGTCTTTAACCTTTTTACGCTTAAGCACTAAATCGATTGAAATATTTTTTAAACAGAAATATTTTGAGACATTTGAAAGGATAGAAAAGTGTTTTTAAGCTATAGCATAGCTTCTATCGCGGGCCTTGAGCGTGGAGACCGAATCCAGAAATTCCGTAACGAAAATTAACTAACCTAACACTCGGGGTGAGGCACGATCGAACAATTTTGAATTTCCGAAATTTAAAAGAATTTAGAAGAAAATAAGGATTTTGACAGTATGGTTGCCTATGGTAACCATATCTGTCAAAATAACAGAAAAATTTAATTACAAAAGTCAAAATTAGAAAATACATAAAATTAAAAAATTAAGCTACGAGTATTATAGCTTCTATCGCGGGCCTTGAGCGTGGAGACCGAATCCAGAAATTCCGTAACAAAAATAACCTAACACCCCCACTCCGACCGGCACAGCGGTTCCGTACCCAAAGGGTAAAAACGGGACCCTATTACTAAGACTTCGCTGTCTGTCCGTCTGTCCGTCTGTCCGTCGCTCTGTCACCAGGCTGTATCTCAAGAGCCGCGATAGCTAGACTGTTGAAATTTTCACAAATTATGTATTTCTGTTTCCGCAATAACAGCAAATACTAAAAACAAAATAAAATAAATATTTAAAGGGGGCTCCCATACAACAAAACCGATTTTTTGACCTTTTTGGTACGGAACCCTTCATGCGCGAGTCCGACTCGCACTTGGCTGGTTATTAGTTTTATAATTGCATAAGTCTTAGGCATAAGTTGATAAAAAATGCTATGCAATAGCTTTACCGCGGCAGTCTCCGAGTGCCACACGTCTTTTTTTTCCCTTAAACTATCCCTTGAAGACGTGAAATAGGAAAAGATGTATTTTATGGAAGATACATTTTTTTTAGTAAAGAGCGACTGCAAAAATATTAAGTTATCTTTGAAAAGTCCAATAAAGCTGGAAGTATTTTTGATTTAAGTGATAATAATAAAATATAACAAAATTAAAAGCTATGACGTATCCACATTAGACTGTAGTTTGGAGACAATGCACTCTAGAGACAAGAGGATCGTTACCGTTGAAATCATCGATATTATTGTCTGGACTGCAGATGCAGGGCCCGGCCATCCATTTGTGGAGTTAAATTTTGTTATTCGACCTTTAGAATATGTTCAATAAGTTTTTTCATCCGAGATATTTGGTCCGAGGGCACCTAGCGTAAATTTCTACGTCCTGGTTAGCTATGCGGCGTCAAGCCAATAATGTATTAGGAGAACAAAGAAAAGAAGCCAAAAAATGTAACCAGTATGTTAGGAAAAAATAATAATGATGTGATTTTTCCTAAAGATATAAAATATATTGTTCGGATGATGCATTAGCGGGATTGTGAAGATTTACGGATCCAGAGTTGTACACTTTAAACAATAAAACTGTACTAATTTGTTTTGAGTGTCTGAAATTTATCTGATCTTTACTAATTATATAGTCCTTAATATATCTATTCTGATAATTATGTTTCTCAACGATTCTGGCTAGATATTTTTTACAATCATGTTTCATGGTTGACTGCCATCATTACTAATATTGTACGAATATATGCGAAAGTTACGTTCTCTCTGTAACTCTTTCACGTCTCAACTACTGAATTGATTTTTATAAAATTCAGTCCAAAGACAAATTAGACGTTGAGAAAGCACATCCAATGGACTATTATGTACCTATGCTACTGTTTGGCACTTATATTTCCGCCTTCTTGATAAAACGCGTGGTTGACGCGGACAGAGCCCCAGGCGAAAATCTTTAATAAAGAATATCACGATGACAAATACACCTTGCCTTTTTAAAGGAATCGTCCAATATAAATATACCATATCAGACACAGGACAGGTTGACCAGTCCTGGCTCTTAATGCGAATTGTCTTGCTTTTTTTCAAGCTGCCCTAAAGTTTAAGATATAAGTTAATAATATACTTAAATAATATTCCACCTGATTTATTTGATGTTTATCCTACCTAAAATCATTAAAAGGCATATTAAATGCGCAGCTTACAAATATGCACGCACTTCTTTTTCCGCGTAGCGATTTTGTCGTAATTATTTTGGATACCTCTGTTGTGGAATGAAAAACAGGGTCCTTATAAATTCACAGAGCGCTTATGAATACCAATTGATTCTTTAGAAATGTTTGTATGTAGATTATGACTGACAGCTTCTTTCGTGTCGGCTGAATAGGTGTTTTGCAAAATATCAATATGCTTTTGATTTTCATGAAATGAGCAATCACAAATTAAAATACTATATGCGAGCTCTTCTTCGCGTTATACTTTTGTATACGAACACCCGTATTTATAAACAAGTAAAATTTATTACTTGACTCAAAGTAATTACTTAAGTGACAAAAGGATTCCATAATCAAGTTATTACTATAAGTGAGAACTATCAAAAATTAGTATGCTCAGCCAAATAATACGAGTATGACTGAATGGTGACCCATTTCCTACACTTAAGCACTAGGTAGTAACACCGTAAATTATGACTTTATTAGGCAATTAGGAATTACTTCTTCATAAATACGAGTGTAACTATCGATACGCAAGAAAACACAAAACCCATTTATATTCGCAACTCCAAAGCAGTATTTAAAAGCTGCGATATTAATCTAAAGTCGTAAACGTAAAACGAGCATTTTAAAACCGGCAGTCGATTACCCGACTCATTTAAAATGATACAAGGTTTTCGTCGCGTTTGCCAAATACTCGGTTTCCATTCAGTGCGCAAACGGAGTATTCTGGAAGAGTCTGTGCAATATTTTTCATATATTAAAATTTTTAGGAGTATGTTGTATCAAAAGAAGGAGAAAGATATTAAAAAGGTATTATTTCTGAAAATAAAACGTCAAAGTGCAATTATCTACAGTGTGTCTCCTTGGTTTCTTTTTTGCAGCAAAATAACTATAGTATATATACTTAGTAGAGGTTTTTTCAGATAATACTACAAAAAAAACATAGAAGTTTAAGCTCGATCCAATTTTACATAACAATTATTATTTTCTGGGTTCTAAAAATGTCAACATATATCAATCTACCTATCAATAATCGCTATCCTGTGTAGTGTCAGACTCAAATAAAATAGCTTCTTTTTATACTATGGATGTCGTAAGAAGCGACTGAAGAATGCCGCATCATCAGCACAAAATGCTATCGCCAACCCATCTGCCTAACGTAGTGATTATAGTAAACCTTTCTCTAGTAGAAGCCTACGTTCAGCCGTGGACTGTAACGAGCTAATCATACCCATATCGCTAAATGATTTGACACAAACAAACTTCAATAGTTCCCTAACTATCACACTCTTAAACTTTCAAAAAAAAATCCCGCTAGTCAGAACATTCTCTCAGGGGTATCAAAGTGATAACCTTACTTTAGTTCAGAACTTAGCAAATGCAGTGATAGCCTTAAATTCTATTTGTGTTATTCTCCGAGGAAAATAAAAAAAAAGTTCTGGGAAAGTACGCGTAAATTTAGGCTTTAGTTGTCAACTAAGTTGCAAATAAGCTTTAATGGGTCTGACAGTGGCCAAAATTATGTTATTTATTTAAAAAAGATAATCGTTTACCATTATTAGGTATATTTTCGTGTAAGAAGTTACCGACTTGAGAATTATTTTCTTACCTTATTTTATATTAGGTAACGGGTTGTAAGCCTACCTGCTTTTTAAATTGATATGTAAAATGGTACAAAACAAGATTTTGATAAAAAAATATCTTGTTTCAAGCTGGAATTGAAAACGCATTGCCATGTATATCGGGCGCGGTGCTTTTTACATTAAAGCTACCGATAGCTTTAATTTTCCAAGTATGTTTTTAACCAGCCATCGTGATTTCATTAATGTTAGGATATTGCACTCTAAACACCCGAAAGAATCATCTTCACAGATGCTGTCAGTCAGTCAGTTAAGATAAAACGGCCATTTAAATACTTAATAACAAAACAAAATATGATATATATATATTGCAATTGAATTGCAATTGTAATACCAGTATTTAAAGATGAAAAAGAAGATCATTTAGACAGACAGTCTGTACAGATTTTATTGGTATGGACTAGATTTGACACATATTCCAAGGTCGTAGCAGTTCTTAGACAAGATGCTTTCTGATGTCGTAAAGTTTCTTAACTCTTTGACAATAATAATAAGAAAAACAATTTTCTTCACATGTCACAAACTTACTTTATATCAAAAGAGATACAAACAATTACAAATTGTGAAACAAATTCTGTCAGACTCCAAACTTTAACTTCCATCATGTTTAAAATTTGATGTCACTTTGATTTAGGAACTAAGTATGTATAATAAACCAAATTGATACAATGTTTTCTTTAAAGGCAGATACGATAACATCAACTTACGCATTGCACATATTTGTAAAAAAAAAGGGAAAATTATAAACACACACACACGTACGCACGCTGACACACACTCACTCACACACACACACACACACACACACACACACACACACACACACACACACACGCACGCACGCACACACACGCACGCACGCACGTTAGTATTTGTATTTTTCTATTATTATTTTTTGTGTATTTTTTGTTGACATCCAGATAATTCTTATGTCTGACGGCGCATCAATTATTTTAGAGCGGGTAGCGAGCCGATTTCGCCCCGCTCTGACGCAACGCCGAGCGCTGGCGCGCGCAGTCAGTCGACCGGTAGCCATCACTACGATTACAACGGACTGCATCGCGCATATACGTCACGTGTTCGGCGGAGTGTCGTTGATTTTTGGCTAATTAGAATATCACGAATCTGATTGTAATTATATTTCGGCAAATCAGTAAAGTGTCTCGTGATTGATTGTGAAACCGTGCTTCATTTTTCTCGCCCGATTACCCACGTCAATCTACCCACATATCCGATTATTCTGCAATGGAGTCGCATAACTTAGGTAATAGCTCCGAGCCCTCACATCCTGGCCCTATGCCTTCATCAGAAGTGGGATCCGAAGGGCTACAACCTGAGGAAAATGTCCGTGGCAGAGAATCGTCGACACCAAACCTAGTGCATCACATGGAAGCGTTACTGTCGAGACTTTTGTCGACTCCTCAACCGCAATCTACGACCAGCACGACTACCCAGCTGATCCGGTTCGACCCTGATGAGAGTGAAGCTGACATAGAAGGTTGGTGCAGACTGACAGAAATAATCATCGATAGCAGAAAATTGGAAGGTGCAGAGCTTTTACTGGTGCTAACACACGCTTTAAAAGGACGGGCAGCGTCTTGCCTTACAAAGCTACAGGCTTCACAGCTAACGTGGCCGCAAATAAAGGAACTTCTTCTTGCTAAGTTTGCGAGGCCCATGCTAGCGCAGGATTATTTCGACGAAATACTTAGATTTCAACTTGGCCCCAAGGAAACTGCGTCTGAGGCAGCCATGCGGCTCTGGAGTCTTGTAGAACGTATACCGCGCACTAAGATGGCCGAGGATATAATGGCTGGGTTTGTAGGTTCAATATTGTGCCAGAAGGACGGAATCATCCGAAGAGAACTGCATACTCATAGCGTAGCAACAAGAGCCCAGCTTTTGCGAATATTAAACGGGATATCATTGAAACGAAGACACGATGGGAACGACTTCGCATACGACGGAGAAATTAAGAGGACACGCCTTACAGAACCACGTTTCACCGGTTCGTGTCATCGTTGCGGAACACAAGGACATCGAGCAATCGACTGCCGCAAACGACGTGATGATCCTGTCGTAGCGGCGAAGATGCCTGAGCGGCCGGTGAAGATTCCTGAGAGGACGCGACCCGTAACTTGCTTCGTGTGCGGGCAACCAGGACACCTCGCCACGTCGTGCCCGGACCGAAAAGGAGGCAACGCTCCAGCGGTGACCAAGGAGGTTCATGTCTGTGAGCCCAAGTCAACGAGGAGCACGTTAACTACATCATCCGGTGAGCCCGTTTCCTTTCTTTTTGATAGTGGATCCGCTTGCTCACTTGTGACTCATAGCCTTGCTGAAAAGTTTCCGGGTACCATGCACAATAACGTAGTTTATCTCACTGGCATTGGTAAAGAGGATGTAAAGTGCGTATCGCAGGTCTTTAGTCCCGTCAATATACAGGGTATATCAGTATCGTTGTTGTTTCACATTGTGTCTGATGACACTATAACTGAACCGGTTATTATAGGTTGAGATTTGCTAGAAAATAATATCCACATCCAAATCGATAGCGACCAAATTACGTTTTCTTTGTCCAAGGTAGTTAATTTTACTGAAAATCTTTATATTTTAGATCATTCTAATATAGACACTGATTTACAAGGCGAAGACAAAATTGCTTTAGTTAAAGTCTTACAAAAAAACAGTGACTTTTTTATCGACGGTATACCAACCCGTCGCGTTACGACCGGTACTTTACGCATAGACCCTATAGACCCTAATAAAGTCGTTCAAAGGCGTCCCTATAGATTATCCCCAGCAGAAAAAGAAGTTGTCAAAGAGAAGGTAGAAGCTCTTTTAGAAGCCGGTGTCATTCGCGAAAGCAGTTCACCATTTGCTAGTCCGATACTGCTGGTAAAGAAAAAGGATGGCACAGACAGAATGTGCGTGGACTATAGGGAGCTAAACGCCAATACACGTCCGGAACATTTTCCCCTTCCTAGGATAGACGAGCAAATAGATCGACTTCATGGTGCTCACTATTTCTCGTCATTAGACATGGCCTCAGGGTACCATCAAATTTTGGTGGACCCTGACAGCGACAGCATAATTCGAACGGCTTTCGTGACCCCTGACGGGCAATATGAGTACCTAGCCATGCCTTTTGGGTTACGAAACGCAGCTTCTGTGTACCAGAGGTGCATTAACAAAGCTCTAGGTCCCCTCAAAGACAATGTAGCTCTGGCATATATGGATGACGTTTTATGCTATTCTTGTGACGTCATCCAAGGGTTAGAACGTCTTGACTTAACCCTCAAAGCACTCTCAGGAGCTGGCTTTTCATTTAACATTAAGAAATGCAAATTTATGAAAACTCAGGTTGATTATCTAGGCTCCGTTATTAAGTCAGGTGAAGTAGGTCCAAACCCCAAGAAAGTACAAGCCTTGGCTAACGCGCCGACCCCAAAGACGGCTACGCAAGTTAGGCAGTTTTTGGGTCTGGCCTCTTATTTTAGGCGGTTCATACCAAATTACACGCGCGTTGTAGGGCCCCTTTACCCGCTCACTAAGCTAAAAGGTCCCATAAAATGGACCGAAGCTCATGATCAGATTCATAAAAAGATCGTTAAGGTACTGACTTCTGAACCTGTTCTCACAATATTTGATCGGGACGCACCTATCGAGCTCCACACGGACGCCAGTTCGGAGGGATATGGGGCTATACTAATTCAAAGAAAAGATAATGTACCACACGTTGTATCATATTTCAGCCGTCGAACGACCGACACGGAATCAAGATATCATTCCTATGAACTAGAAACCCTGGCGGTCGTTCGCGCGGTCGAAAACTTCCGGCATTATTTATACGGACAGCATTTTACAGTCTTCACGGACTGCAACTCCCTCAAGGCGTCCAAAGCTAAAACTGATCTTACCCCGCGTGTCCATCGTTGGTGGGCGTTCCTGCAAGCGTATGACTTTGACATCGTTCACAAACAGGGAACCAGCATGGAACATGCTGACTACTTATCTAGGAACTTACCTGTCGCGGAATCAGAGTCCAAAACCGAACAATCGCAGCTAGATAACGTTAAGCTAGTGAACAATGCAGACAAGAAAACCAAAAATGTCCACTTTGTTGAGTTACATCATGGTTGGCTTGCGGTCGAACAAAGGCGCGACAGCGAAGTTCAAGATCTAATCGCCAAGCATAACAATGGAGAACTCCCAGAAGCAATCGCTCATACATACGATGTTAGGCAGGGCATATTGTATAGGAAGGTTGAACGAAATAAAAGCACATTTTGGCTACCCATTGTGCCCAGATCTCTTACATGGACTCTGATAAATCATGTACATTCAGAAATCATGCATCTAGGCGCGGAAAAGACACTAGACAAATTGTACGAACAATATTGGTTTCCCCAAATGGCTAAGCAAGTGCGCGTGTTTGTCAATTCGTGCATTATTTGCAAGGCTTCCAAAGGTTGTTCAGGGGCCCAACAGGTCAGATTGCATCCCATACCCAAAGCTCCTACACCGTGGCACACCATCCATATTGACATCACAGGCAAGCTCAGCGGTAAAAGCGACAGAAAAGAATATTCTTCCGTCATCATCGACGCATTTACCAAATACGTCCTGCTTGAGTATACCTCCTCCCTTGACGCGGCTAGTGCAATCAAAGCTATTAAAAAAGCAGTCTGCCTTTTCGGCGCACCTAAGCGGATCATTGCAGATCAAGGTCGTTGCTACGTAAGCGCAGACTTCAAACAGTTCTGCGCTGACCACAACATAGAGCTGCATTTTATAGCTACCGGCTCCAGTAGGGCGAATGGTCAAGTGGAGCGAGTAATGCGTACCTTAAAAAGCTTACCATTATAGAAAACGATCCTAACAAAACTTGGCGTGACGAACTTCCTCAGGTCCAATTAGCATTGAATAGCACACGATCTCGAGTAACGGGTTATACTCCAACGGAATTGATGTTCGGTATAAGTGCTCAGTCCCTAGGCATATCTCGGTTAGCCCCCCAAGTAGAACCTGAGCAACGGATAGACCTGGAGGAAGTTCGAAGCAACGCCGCCAAAAACATTAACAGAGCCGCTTGCTCTGAAATAGAACGTTTTAATCGAGGCCATGCCACTGTAAAACCTTTTTCTACCGGTGATTACGTTTTTATAAAATCCAGCGAGCGAAATCAGACCAAACTGCATAGAAAATTTAGGGGTCCGTTTGTAATCACCCGCGTTTTGGAGAACGATCGATATGAGCTACGTAATATTGACGGGTCTAACCGAACCTATAAGTACGCTCACGAGAACTTACGTGCGGTACCCAGAGGCTACGACGGCTTAGTTTACATAGCTACTTCCTTAACCAATTATGAGGAAGAGGCCGAGACGGCGGGTCAAGGTCAGGTAGATATGGAGAGGGTTTCGTCAGATGATGATAGTGAAACAGCCTCTATTGACGGCTCGCGTACTTGTTCCGCCAGTTCCGGAACCCTCTCTGCTTCCGAACAAGATGAATGAAACTGAATACGTAAGTGTTGAACTTCCGTTCCCAGTGGTTGTCTTACCGTGCAGTAGGTCAAGGGACTGGCTTATGCAGGTCGATGTTCTGAGGGTTTGACTGCACGGGGAGCTGGTGACTGGTCGTGGGACTGGCTTTTGATGGCCGATGTCCCTGATCAGATCATTGTGGCCTACGAGAGGCAGTATTGTGTTGGAGCCTATGAGTGGCGCGGTAACTGGTCGAAGGGACGCTGAGGGGTTGTCCGGTCCATGTCACCATACAAGGTGGTGGCTGGTCGAAGGGACGCTCGTGTTCAGTGGTCCGGTCCAGTGAGTTACGTGTGTGCATGAGTGTCCCACCTGTAGTGCTAACTTTTAATGTTTCTGAGATGTCAGGGATGGACGAGCGTGAAAAGGTGTGTCTACCACTTGTTCCTTTTGTCTTGCAGATTAACCAGAGGAAGACGAGGGCTGGACATATGGAGTCGCACGAGGACGTGCGAATGTCAGTCTGGCCGTGACGGCGCATCAATTATTTTAGAGCGGGTAGCGAGCCGATTTCGCCCCGCTCTGACGCAACGCCGAGCGCTGGCGCGCGCAGTCAGTCGACCGGTAGCCATCACTACGATTACATCGGACTGCATCGCGCATATACGTCACGTGTTCGGCGGAGTGTCGTTGATTTTTGGCTAATTAGAATATCACGAATCTGATTGTAATTATATTTCGGCAAATCAGTAAAGTGTCTCGTGATTGATTGTGAAACCGTGCTTCATTTTTCTCGCCCGATTACCCACGTCAATATACCCACATATCCGATTATTCTGCAATGGAGTCGCATAACTTAGGTAATAGCTCCGAGCCCTCACATCCTGGCCCTATGCCTTCATGTCTTTATTGTAATATGTCGATGTATGTTTGAGGTGGGCGCTTATACCTGCTATACAGTCTTTGACTAATGTAGTTGTTAACGTAAATGTCAAGTTTATGTAAAAAACTGTTATTACAAATAAAGATTATTTATTATTTATTTATTTATGCCATTATGGCAAAGCACTTTGGTAGTTGTATTATTTATCATCTTTGTAAATGTTGTGTTTCTATGTGAATTTGAATAATAAGTTAAATAGGTTTAAAGAACTTTATTTCTCATAAAAAACATAGTTTCACTTATAATGAGATATAGTAAGAACATGGTTTGTATGATAACTATGATATGTAATAATATCTTATAGCATCTGGTGCTTGACAAAGCTAACTAAATATTTTACAATAATATTAATATAATTTACTATCATATTACTTTAAGGGCCCTTTACAATGTATCTAGTACATATTTTTTAAGTTTACCTTTAAAGGCAGCAACACTATTACATTCCTTAATATCATTAGGTAATTTGTTGTATAGCTGTACTCCTTCAAATAATACAGTCTTTATTCCGTAGTTCGTTCTAATCTTAGCAAGCTCAAGTTTGTTTTTGTTTCTAAGATTATGCGTATTCGGTTTTTTGGTTAATTGTATGTTAGATTGAATTGAATTTGTTATAATGTTATTAACTAGTATGCAGGTGTAATATGTGTAAAGTTGTGTAATATTCATTATTTTGGTTTTTTCATATATTTGTTTTGTTGGAGTACGGTGTTGAAAGTGGTATAAAACCTAAATAATTTTATTTTGTGTTCTCTGTAGACATTGTAGGTTTGTTTTGGCTGCCGATCCCCATACTACGATTAGATACTATAGATGCGACTTAACCAAGGAATTATAAATTGTACTACGCACACTATTTGGAATGCAATTTGATACTTTACGTAATGCGCCTAGTAATGATGTTAAATTCTAAACCTATCCGAGCTTGACTTCGATTTTTGTCGACCAACCTTACAAGTCTCCAACTTCCAGATTTACGTTTCATATTTCATGTGCTAGAATACAGCCAATGGTGGAGGGTACATTTTACCAAATGCATAAATAACGAGCTTAATTGAGGGTAAAATCATGCTGCAGTTTTGATGGACCGCTTGAAATTTTAAACGGTACATTTGAAGTTACATTAACAGATGTTTTTGAGGTCGCTTCACGTTGAAACAAGTTTTGAGTAGTTTTGCTACTGGAAGTATTAAATGAAGAACCGTTGTTCCAGCGCGGAACTCCATTCCTTTATAACGCTGAAATCTTATTACAAACTTAAAGAATTAGAGTTTTAAATTAAGGCTTGTAATCTTCCTGTACCTAGTAGAGCAAAGGTCTCCATCATTGAATTAAAGGTACCACAGCAATGATGGGTACAGGCATAATCACCACGCTTGGAAAATGCAGGTTTCGAATATTAAAAAATTCAAAACTTTTGTTGCCCGACTCAGGGATCGAACTCTCAATCCTCGAGATCTTGGGCCAGTACTTAAACCCCTAGACCAACGGGGCGTTGATGCCCATAACGCTTAATATGCATAAGGGGCTAATCCAGCACTGTTCTTATCCTATAGGATTAACAATAAGTATCACGACGATGTGATTCTTACCTCCTATAAACCGATCAACATAAAAAGCCATGTATTAAAATAAATATATTCAACTTCGGAAGCTTATTCAATAGGTAACTTTCCTTGCCCATTTGAAAAATTAATCTTCAAATATTTGCGCCATATTTTTTTCAATCTCGAAATTATCAACCTCCAACAGCCCGTTAAAAGGCTCCAAGGGATTTCCCATCGTCTTTATGACTTTCGCTCCGTGTTATTAATCGTACAGTCTCAAACTGAATTCGGCTAAACTTCTCTGAATCACTCAACACTCGGCGTTGACAAGTACTCGTTTTAACTTTGCCGATTAACTCTGTAGGTACTTTTTGGTGATCCGCACTTTTTTTTTCAGGAATTAAATCATTTCCAGAACTTAGATGTCATTCGAATGTTGAATCATTGCAGATCAATTTCACAAATGCTTTTAATACAATGACATAGGTCATATTCTTATATATCAGTATAGTCTTATATGTTCATTTTATTGTATTACTTTACTTCATTTTAATCATAATTTTGGTTTTCCTTTATATACTTGTTTAAGATTACTTTATTATCATTATGGACTTTTTCTAAAACAAATAAACATTATATTATTTTCTTTTTTACTAGTTTTAATAAGTAATAACCCCGAATAATTTATGTGATAAAAGTTTAAATCAGTATTTCACTGGTTTTTTAAGTTTGAAAACTAGTATTCCACCTTTATTCCGTTCTAACTTTTGTTCAATCATAAAAGACACAAAAATAAGGATAACAGCTATTATAGTAGGCATAAGTCGTGAATCTGTTCCAAGTAAGCAGATAATAAAAGTTGTATGACGATTAAACTTTTTTCTTATTTTTTTATATACTTAATAATCTACCTTCTTCCATGCTACGAAAAGCATGGTAACCCACTTTGCGACCAAGACAAAAAAATAATGAATATAATGATAATTTTGTAATGATACCTATTAAATATTCTACGGAACATTTCTCACCGCACCTCTATCGCTTCTAACTAGTTTTTTTCACCCTCCTTTGTTTTCCCAGCGATCGATCCTACCGAATAGATGAAGACAGAGCTTTATTAAACGTTCTGTTTAAGTTTTTGTCAGAGTTCACCGATGTTTGGAGTTTCGTCGGAATTGTGTTTACGCTTCTGCGAGCAATTTTACATTTTTTCGAACACTCTTTGATGAGAAACAATTGAATATTTTGTGAGATCTGAATGAATTAATACTGCAGTCGCTTGTATTGGTTCTTTCTAACAAAGATTAGGTTGATATTTGGAATTAAGATTTTTATTAACTGTTGACCTAGTACTAATGTATCAGCCAATCAAGTATTAACCTTAATCGGTTATGAAAATTGAACAGAAATCTGTATATACTGTGATTAAATGTTAATTCGCTATTAAGTAACAAAGACTTAGAAATAAAATAATTGGTAAAGCTGAAAAAAGACATTGGAACGGTTAGCAAAATGCAGATACGCATCGAATCATTAATTTCTTCTATGAGCGTCGTGTTGAAAATTTTCTTTTAGATCTAAACTAGTGACTAGCGTGTGTATTACAAAATTAATAAATATTTTAAACAAGAGCGTGTTTTTTTTTCAGTATCGCCTTAGCCGAACAACACATGCAGCTAGGCATCGACCTCTCTTAAGGATCTTCACGATGATCGGTCTTCTGATGCCTGTACACTGCAGGTTCTACCAACCTATATTTTATCCTCGGTTCACCTAGTACCCACAGTTCGTCATCCCGTGAGTGAGTTGTTAATACTTCAGAACCTTCCCGCCTATTCCACGGCTATCTATTTGATATCATTGGTTTCTTGAAGGATTTATACTTATTTACAATATAGATAATTTGTGCGGATACTGGTTCTATTTATAAGTGTACTGTTACATGCCTTGCTAGCGGAAGGTTATGAGTTTGAGTCTCGGGTAGTTTTTTTTTAATGTATTTTTAATTAACACTAGCAATATGATGTTTATGTTTAACTAAACTCTGTTTAGTAGTATGTTTAGTAAACAATTTCAAAACAAAGTCCACTGGATGTCTAAGTCACTTTTATGTGCCAATTGCTTTCAACTCACCTTATCCACCTCCAAAAGTATCTTAAGAAAATAAACAATCTAAATTTTGTATACTCTACATACTAAAAAGAAGTAGACGCGCCAATAGTCAAGGTATAACTCTCTAAAAACTCGAGCTAAGCGAATTCACCGTTTTTATTGATCAATAAAAAATCAGGCGGCGTGCACACGTAACACAAATGAGCGCGCGATTGTACCAGAAAAATCGGGACTACGGCACAGATGTGTGGAACGGCTCCGGCGACAAATTGTTTTATCGAAAATTACTTTCTGGGGCGGCGAGCGGATAAATTTCCATTTTTCTAATGGAACGGAATCGGCTCTGGGACGGGTGACGGCAACATTCCAATTACGCGGTCCGTTCACGTCACCGATTCCCGTTTGGGTACGTGCTCGCGAGTGCTCAGGAAATTAAGGGAACGGATTGGATATTCCTTTGCGCTAATCCCGAAAGTTATTGGGATTCGAAGACGTTTTAAATTGTGTGTGAACAGTTTTTAGGAGCTTGTTGCACGGTCAGGCTTGTATGTTGTAGATGATGACGTCTTTGGAGCAGACTAGTCTCGTTCGTAAGCAGAATTAACCAGTCAAATCGCTTCACCAACTTAAAACGGTCATGCACCACCACTACATGTTTTGAAATGTATAGATGGGTATGATTGGATTGTTGGGTTTTAATATTAAGGATTTGTTTTGTCTGCGTCGTTTAAGATCTGACTAGGTCTAACTTCTAGTTAATAAAAGTGTGTAAATTTCACTTTCAGAGACACTGGATGTAAAGTAATAGTCTAGTTAAGGGTTCGTAAAACAATCTCATGATGAGGAAAATAAATACTCCTAGATTAACTAGCGCGTAGACTTATAGCTTAGAAAATTATTGCAAAGCTCTTCGAATACATTTTGAAGTCTTGATAAGACTCTGGATCCGTAAGGACCATAAACGTAGAATATAATAGACGGACAAAGCCTGCGAGATAGAAGAAAACCTCTTATGGAAATCTAGCAAGATAGAAAAAGAAAACTAATCTTTTCGTTTTATGATCAGTCTTAATTGACAGAGTGACATCCAGTGGCATCTGCGATATAAGCTTCAACATTTTATGGAATTATCTAGTACATCGTAGATTATCTAAAGTAAATACAATTTTATTTAACAATGGTCTCATGTGGTTTTCACTCACTCACAGTGCCTGTGGAGAAAACCACAAAAATAATCCAGATAATTGCTCATTTCACAGGTAAATACGTAGAAGTCGTCATCGTAAAAACGCGTTATTTTTGTTGAATTTGATCTTGTTGTTATGTTGTAAATATAAATTTATTTCAATCCGTTCGTTCCTTTTAATATTTTGTATCGATAAAGTTCTATGTATTGATTATTTACATTATTTTGGTGGATAATTAATCCATCGAAATATTTTACATGTACGCTAGAGCTTGACTCAAATTTATCGATACTATTGTCGACATTTATCTCGAATGTTTCCGGAGAAATTTGATGGTTTTTTACGCTTAGCGTCTAAGATAATCTTATGAAAGGTAAGTTTAAAGGTAGTAAATGTTTGTTCAGATTTTGTTAACTTGTTCTTTTTTAATTACTGCCATTGATGAGCTCACACGGCACAGCAGATGACACGGGAAAATCTTTTGAAAATATAAATAAATAAATCTAAATAATAATGGCTTTTATTTTTGTTATAAATTAAAACTATTTATTTTTAAATTATATGTAAAAAATATACTCACCGGGCACATTTACCTGCCGATTATTATAGTTGTAAGAAGTGAGGGCGGTTAGGTATGCCGCAAAGTAGGTGCATAATCTCGAGATAAAAACAGTGTGACAGTAAACATTATTTTCCAAACGACGAACTGCAATTATTATCGATAGCCTAAAAATGTTAAAGGTACGTCACTAGTTTGACACACATTGACAAATCAAAACTGGTCACGCCTTATCGGGCTGTCAGTCGATTAACGGCAGGTCATAATAACCCTATCTATCTTCAGTTTTGGCATATCGGAGATAGAAAACAACTTCTGTCTTTGTTTCTCTGGACGGCAAAATCAGAGATAGAAACTGTTTTCTATCTCCGAAATGTCTAAACTGTCGATAGATAGATTATTGGGACCGGCCGCTACATGTATCCTAAATCTATGGTAGGGACCAAGGGCCCACAGATTATATAACGTGACATGTATTTATTGTTTCAGAGATTAGTTGAAAATCTGTCTGTAATTGGGAGAGCAAATCAATTTAGCCGATCAGGGTAGCATTGTATTAAGACTCTTAAGCACCTGTCCCTAAGTCAATGAACTCATTTAGATTTATTTTGTCTATCAGATTTTGTAATGGAAATTATTTGCCAAGGTAAAGAAACTGTAGATTAAGCTTTATAATCTTAGTATTCCTTACACACATTATTATATTCCAATGTATAAATAGTTTGTTTTTGTTTTATCGCCCATGACTTCAAAGATAAATGATATTACTTGCCCTTCAAATCTAGCCGTAACTGAAATCTAGGTCAGAAGCCTTACTCCACAACAAAATATTGTTTATTAATCTATATTTATCTCTTTCGCTCATACTTTTATCTTGGAATATGAGAAAATGACAGAAGATCCGTATATAGAGACATAGCGTTGCGTAGTAAGACCTCAGAACCGTAACCAAAGGCAGTTTTGCCAGCCTCAAGTATTCGTCACCATCGATTTGTTTTCGTCTCCTCCACCCAAACTACCCAAGTATACCCATCTACTGATGGTAAACAAATAAACGAGTATTATTATTAGGCCGATCGGGACTGAAACGACCAGTTATAGGCGAAGTTGACTGAATTATTTCTATAGATTATCAGATACCGAGGGACGTCCAAGGGAGGTAACATTATTTTGTGGGACTAATATTTGTGAGAGAAACAACTCAAAACTTTTATGTTAGGGAAATTTTAAACACAATGTTTTTTAACTCTTCACCCTAAAAATTATTAAAATACTAGACTGACATACATAACTAAATTATACTCGTATGAAGTGATTATTTACTAATGAGTATTAGTAATGTCAACGTCACTGTACATAGGCATAACACACTGCAGTAGCATTTTATTTTTGGTAAGATCTTCTAACTCGTAGAAGGTCTATGTGATTGGCATCTGATGTTCCTCAAATACCGGCTTCCCTTCTCTGGTTTGGTATTTTGCTACTTTTTTACAAGCTTCATAGTTTTGGTGATGAATCTCACAAATTTCACAAATAACTTAGTAATTTGAGTTATTGTTGAAGAATATGAGATCTGAGAATCGATTTATAGTCAGAATCAGAAATGTATCTACACTTTTTCTTATTACCTCGAGCGGAAGTGAAAATTCGTCGAAGATTATATTGGTTGATGATAAGATAAGATAAGATATTTGGTTGATTGCTATTTCTAAGGCATAAACAATTTATAAATATATTTCCTCTACTTCTGCATGCTTACTGAAGTAGCTATATGACAGATCAGTGTCCCATAAAGACCTTTTGATAAAATACAATTTATTTCGCCAGTTGCTAACCAAGATCTAAGAGAAAATATCACTGTTATATTACTATCATATTACTGTATCATTAATGTGAGTTGTATGTACGTCATGATACTAATCATATTATTGGTAAAGGAAGTTAATGTCTTCGAAAAGAGTGGTTTTGGTACAGAAAAATTATGCAATATCTATATTGAAATCACAAACATGTCTTGAAACAAAAACAGAGTTTCTTTTTATCTTTTCGTTTCAGGCATTACTTTGCGGAATTATGACATAAATTTAAAATTATTATGAAGATAATTTCCAAACAATTCCTATTTATATCAGTGTTGGATAATAATAATTGCATTATCTGTTGGGGTGGTGGGATCTACCTCCTAGTGGTCCACCCTGGGCAACGGCATCTTTGGTTTTCTAATCAATGATGACGGCTAACAAATCCCTCTGCAGTGGTAGATGCTGGTAGACGCCTGGATGCTACCACCCTACTGCTGGAGTCCAGCGCCAAACAGTTTTTCTGTGTTCCGCTGGTGTGTGGGAAAACCAGTGCCTCTGGGTAAGCTCCCTCCATCTTAAGCTTTTTCTTAACCGTATAGTTAAGTATGTTGTCAAGAGCAAACACATTATTTATAAAAAATAAAATATTATCTTTGAGGGAAGGGCAGTTCTCTTACATGTACGAGTGCTTGCTCACTCTGTATCGGTGCCAGTGGTGTGGTGTAAGTTCTGGGCTGGAGTTAACGAGCGGAAATATTTTTTTAAAGTAATCTAAATCTTACGGCTCTCTCCATGCTTGACGTACTCTGACATTTTCAACGTTGGTTCTTAGTTTGGCATTGAGATGAAGTTTATTACATGTCTTAATAATATGCTTTTAATTTTCTTCGTTTTGTATATTTTTATGCAATTATATATGTACTAGCGACCCGCCCCGGCTTCGCACGGGTGCAATGCTGATACTAAATACACTACAGAAAAACTGTGAACGTTGTATATAAAAACATATCGGCCCGCTCCGGCTTCGCACGGGTATAAAATATATAGCCTATGTGATTAAAATCGATCCAGTACTTTTGATTTATTGATTACTGCCCGTGGCCCGCACGCGTTAAATTTGGAGCAAAACAATCCCCCTGTCCCTATACCATGAAGATTTCCTGCTATCTTTGGAATATCTAAATTCATACACTACATTTTTACTTATTTACTTTTTACGTTTTTAACTATTTATTTTATTTTTACAACATATAACAGAATGTCTTTATAAACAACGTTCACAGCTTTCTTGTCATTAGACAATACAAACATGTTTTCTCTGGAGGTCACTCTTGAAAGAGCGACATACAGTTGTCCATGTGAAAAACAGTCAACGCTCAAATCTAAGCCTGCAACGTTGAAGGTTTGACCCTGCGATTTATTAATGGTCTTTGCAAAAGATGTCTTTACCGGAAACTGTAAACGTTTAAATTAGAATGGTAAATCCGATGGTATCAGAGGGATTCGGGGAATCAATACATCTTCTCCGGTACCACATCCTGTGAGTATTGTGCACTCTATTATGAAAGTTTTCATAATTTATATTTTAAAACTACTATCATACAATTATTTATCGTAACTTACTTATAATTACTGATACGTTGTCGCGCTGAAAAGCACGTTTTTATAACAAACGCGTCCGATCGCTGCTAAATTCAAAGTGCTACAGGGAAAACCGCGGCCTCAGACGCGCTATTTATAGGCACGCTCTTGCCGGGCGGCCGGCCGGTACCGCCGCAAACGCTACGATCTTCGAAAATATTCACTTAAATCATACAGTGTAAAGGGCCATATAGATCTATATTAAATGAACAATGTATTCAAGGTATTTTATTTGTTAAGGATTAATGCTGTATTGGTTAAAATCGCTTCGAAAATTAGCCATTATTTGTCGTAAAAAGTAAATGACAAAAAAAGTTATTGTGGGTTATCCATAAGAGATAGACATATACCATCACGGACTTTTCTGTAGACCTTTTCAATGTGTACAATACTTAGTACATTATTTTGATAAAACTCGTAGCGTTCAGCCTGCGTTTGCAATGTAAGCGGAAAAAATGTAATTATTTACGACATCACATTAGAAACCTCAAAAATAACAGTACTTCTCCACTATTTAATGGATGTTATTATACATATAAACCTTCCTCTTGAATCACTCTATCTATTAAAAAAAACCGCATCAAAATCCGTTCCGTAGTTTCAAAGATTTAAGCATACAAAGGGACATAGGGACAGAGAAAGCGACTTTGTTTTATACTATGTAGTGATGATAATATTCTATGTATTAATCATTATTTATTAATTTAAAATTTTTATTAATTTTAAAAATATATTCTAGAAGAACAAACATTGATGAGATAACAAACGACTATCTTTGTAGCTCTAATCTAAAAAATGGTGGGCAGACTAGATTTTTTGTGGAAAAACAACAAAACTAGAAACGAAGCGGTAAATAACTGGAGCCGCAAATGGCACTAAATCACTCGCGAAGGGAATTTGTCTCGTCAATTTATAAGCGAAGAATAAATCTAAAGGGATGGGGTGTGGCGTATTCAATGAAACATTACCACAGAGTACATTTTAACAAATGATAAAAGGTTACATGCTTTCAATGTTTATATTACTTAAAATTATTTATTTATTTATTTATTTATTTATTTATGTAAGTAAGTAAGTAGTAATGTAGTATTTAGTAAAGTCATATTTTTATCGTAGAATGGCTAATGGTGGAGAAAGACGCTGCTGCAAGTCATCTGATAACACCGACATCCATTGGAAGATAATTTATTTTAAAAAACCCCTAATACATATTTTGCTTTTCTTAATTATTGTTTTACATGTCGTATTGTGCTATATTTTTATTTTTAGTTCTGAACTATATTCTCCTGCTTATCCTTATGTCTTGATTCTTTATAAAAAGGCAGTTTCAAATTGAACATTGTCATTGGTTTAAGTCTTCTTCTACCTTTTTTTCGAAGTAGGTTACGCTTATTGTTGCCTTGTGCGACACATAATATAAGGCAAAAAAAGAGTATTGCTATCCTTCCTGTGCATGTCTATTGCAATATCCATTTTTGATATGAAAAAATGCCGTGAAGGGTACTCGTACAAAAAAATATAGGTGTTAATAGTAAATAATAATAATAATACTTTATTTACTAGAATCGGCAGAGTGTCTGAGTTTCTTAAATATATATATATATATATACCTAAGTCTCCTTACTCTAACACAAAGTGTCTCTATATGTGATCGCCAATCCAACCTACTATCAACAGAAACTCCGAGATATTTTAAATTGTATAACCAAACGCAAAATAAGGAAGGTTTTAGTGATATAGGTAGTATGCAGTATTATTTCTGTGTTTTTTTTAAGAACGACGTTTTCTTATAAACTTAAATACGTAAGAAACCAAATATTTCATAAAAACAGTATGTTTTCAGATAATACCATAATGCAGAACCATTACAGTGATCTCATTCATTACTTACTTTTACATTTACAATTAATTCCAATTACACATGGGGATGCCTTGAATGTCAACGATATTTTTATAATAAATCATTACAAATAATGAGAACTACAGGAAAAATAAAGAACATACATACATACATACATATTATTACGCCTCCTTCCTAACGGGGTAGGCAGAGACCAAGGCCTTCCACTTACTACGATCCTGGCATATATCTTTCGCTTCTTCCACATTCATCAATCTTTTCATGCATGCTCGTCGGTTTAGAGTACTCTTGACCTGACCTTTCTTCAGAACATCCCCGATTTGATCGTGGTAAGTTCGTCTAGGCCTTCCTTTTGCAACGTTCCCTTTCACACTCGTCTTATAGATCTGTCTAGTCATTCTTCTCTCATTCATCCTCTCTACATGCCCCAACCATCTGAGCATCCCTTTCTCAATTCGTGTGACAATATCTTCTTTCGCACCAAAACGTTCTCTTATCACACTATTTCTTATCCTGTCACTCAATTTCACTCCTAACATACTTCTAAGCGCTCTCATTTCTACTGCATTTATTCTACTTTCATGCTTTTTCTGCCATACCCAACTTTCACTACCGTACATGAGTATTGGAACTAACACCCCTCTATGCACAGCCAGACAAGCTTTCGTAGAAATCTTCTGGCTATTCATAAAGGCACGCAGCGCACCATTTACTCTGTTACCAGCATTTACTCTCCTTTCAGTATCACTTTCGTACTTTCCGTCCCTAGTAAACATCGACCCCAAGTATACAAACTCATTCACTTGCTCTAGTTCATTACCACCAATCCGAATACATACTTCTGTCATGCTCTCTTCCTTTTCAAACACCATAACTTTCGTCTTTTTTGTATTCACTTTCATTCCCTTTCTTTCCAAAGCTTCATTCATAATAGTCACCATCGCCTGCAAATCCTTAGCCGTCGATGCAAGTAACACTTGATCATCGGCGTAAAGAAGACATTTGACGCGTAACTCATTCATTCTTAAACCCAAATACTCTCTTTCAGATCCGTCAGACAATTATCCATGAAAAGGTTGAACAGCCACGGAGACGCTACACATCCCTACCTAACACCCTTTTGGATATTAAACCAATCTGTGTACGCTCCGTTTATCCTGACACAAGCACTAGAATCCTCATAGAGGGAATTCAATGCCCTTGTCAGCCTACTGCTCACCCCATTCACAGCTAATGCCGACCACAGCTCATTCCTCACCACTTTATCATAGGCCTTTTCCAAATCTACGAATGCAATGCGAATGAAAAATAAAGAAGAAATTATTTATTGTATGATACATAACTTATTATAACGATATTAAAATGTATCAAAGTTCTGACAAATTATGGATTTAGAAAATCATTAGAAAAATAGTATTCTAAATCCATAATTAGTTATGGATTTCCGCAAAGTAACGCCTGAGTCTATAATATTTTTTTTTATAGTTCTGCCATCCTAGTGTATGAAATGGTGTTATTTTGATGATGAACATTTTAACAGCAAAACATACGAACCATTTAAATAAAACATGCTGATATGTTCACTAAGTGTGTTATACACAAAATTTTATTTGCAGATCCATAATGTAGTTAGTCAAAGTTAGTTGAATGTTATCTTGTTTTTCTCCAATAAGTGAACGTATATTTTTTGTGAGAAATAAATATCTTAAATCATACAAAAATATGAACCTAAATTTAGATAATTATCAGCAATAATGTCTGAACATCTGCCAGCATTGTACATTACAATGAGAATTCCTGACAATGATTCTAATAAAGCTATTAAGTATTGTTATGAATAATAATTGTTACTTTACTCAGTAAGTCATAAAAGGATATAAAGTAAGTCCTAAGTAAGGTGACGATTAACAATTAAAGTGTACCCCTGCCTTGAGCTTTCACTTGGATAAGACAGCAGTAAGTCTACTTTATCCAGGTTATACTGTGGTACCGCCGAGGTTGGCACAGCGCATAAGTCCACAGTTCGTTAGCTTCGGTCAATTTTACCGATCATTGGGCATTACAACTAGTAGTCCAATTTTGCTTCACGTCACATTATACTCTGAACTGAATTATACGGGGAGTCGATTCTAAAAAAATGCCTCCAGATTTCGTAAGCATTTAAGCGTGACATTTGCTTTCTTTTATGAACTTAGATTTGTTCATGCTTAACGCAAATAATTTAGGTTTTTCTATTCCAATAGAAGTAATTGGCTCATTAACATTACTTTAAATTTGGTTGAACTGTTTTAGGTGAAAATTTATTAAATAAATATGGTATCTAGGTACATTTAAATTAAATAAAGTAACTTACTTAATTCCTATCAAATTAAGGGACCAATAATAAATAATACACATAAAATAAATAATGGTACACCACTCACATTGATTTGCTCCTGAGTAAATACCTATTATATATAATGATGATTATAACAAAACAAATTTAGTTTTTTTATAAGCAGTGCACATCAGACTAAAAATGTTTTGTGACTAAATAACTAATATTCCAAACTCATAATATGCCCTAGTACCAAGCCAGATATGCTGTCACACAGATTTAAGAAAAAAGAAAAGCTACCTACCTATCATATGGACGAATATCGTATGGCTGACAATAGTGACCGAGTTTCTTGCGCTGTTTCTTCTCGGCACTAGCCCAGACTTGTCCCGAAGCAGTGGTAGGTTTAAATTGGGACTTGTAAAAGCGCCTATTTGCAGAAATAAAACTGATTTTAACTGATTTTAACTGAATGTCTAAGAATGAAACCGTTACCACGCGGCTGGCGAGCTCTAATAAACTGGTGACTAAGTGACTCGACTCCAGGAGTTGTTATTAAACAATAAACAATCGTAACATGTTCTACGCTTTATACATTCACAAATTTAAACAAACAACACAGATAAAGCGCAAATTAAAACCAACATACTTGTACGATATTTTTTCTCTTAATTTATATTAAGCAAAAAAAATCCTGCGTCCATTACGTTCAGACTATTAAACCGTCAAAGGGTTAACAGGTTAACTGTGATAATTTAATCTGTGTCCCAACATCCAGTCAGATGCGATGCGATGTTTCATTAAGGCAGAGTGAATCTTTCGAAACGGCGCGCCGCGCGAATTTCGATTCGATTTTGTGGTTGGTTATTTCTTGTTACATTTACATACATACATGCGAATAATTTATTAGATGAGAGGAGGAAATCGCTGATTTCTCGAAAAGCCGATCTGAAAATCTTTGGTAGGCTGATTCGATGAATACCTATTTGGTGTTTTAATTTGGATGTCGTTGTCGAAATGTGTAAACAAAATGTAAATTGTGTTTAGTTTGAAATGTTATTATTTACCGTCAAAGTGACGGACAATCATCATCCCACGGCAGGGCAAATGCCTGCAATGAATTCGAGTTACCACAGCAATGATGGGTACAGGCATAATCACCACGCTTGTCAAAACCGGATTGGTGATCAAGATCCCGGAAAATGTTCGAAAATTCGAAACTTGGTTGCCTGATCTGGGGATATAACTCAGGTCCCCGAGATCTTGGCTTGGTACTTAAACAACTGGACCTTGGAAATTAGGTACACAAATACATACTTTAAGAAAAAACACAAGCTATTTTGCATCCCACTGCTAGGCAGGTTCCCGCCCATGCGATATTACGTGTATTTCACGCGGGCAGATCCACGAGCGTAAAGATATTTCCCGTGGTCATGGATGTTACACACGCGAAAACATTTTACGCGCCACCAAGAGTGCGTTACAAAACGTGAAACACTATTAAAAAACTTGACAGGTACATGAAAATGGAAAACAAAAAACTGTATGAATTGTCGTTTACCTCTTGCTTGAAATAAAGCAATGGTTCCCAATCCTTTCCAGTAGGAACCTCATTGAAACCTATGTTGTTCGCAGGAACCGTGACTTATAATCTTAATAAGTAACACACTACTTATAACAGCATAGGTAGTTAATTAGGTATATCAGCAAGTGAATTTAAGGATTTATGGGTTCGTAGAGTATGTACTATTCAACGTTCGTAGGCCATAATTTTAACTTCTGCTTTTATTTAAAGTGTTAAAATTGATTTTATCAATCCTCAACAGAACTAATTTTACCCATTTTTAACAGGTTGTAATGACAGCTCGACAAAAGTGTCGATGTATAAAGAAAAATAACAAAAAGTTGGTTTCAGCACATTTAAAGAATAGTCGTAAGCTAGGCGACTAAAGGAGCACCCAAGAACAGCAACGACTTTTCTCTGCCATTGGCAAAATTGCGGACTGCAATTGCTAAACCTGCCAAACGGGGAGATTACGGCAAAGTCCATTTTTTGGAACCTGTTTACTGATACGGATAGGTTTTGATCATGTCGATAGGACTAACCTGTTTTCATCGTAAGATTATTATAACTGTCAATTATTGAATCCACTGATTGTCCTAGAACTCATTTCGGAATAAGTTAAACGAATAGGAAAAAGATATAAGCGCATCAACGTTTGCATAATGTAATAATACATTTTAACGAGGCACTTGCATGTTGCGTTATTAAAATAACGAGATAATGATACAAAGGTTGGTTCAACCAAAAAATTAACAAGATACTGAATATTGTTGAATTGTTTTTGATGTGCAACCGACATAACTTGATAACTGTTGTATGAAAAAGGTTTTAAAAAATGATATTATTGTGTGATATTAAGAAACATTACATGTCAATATTATCCAATTTTTTTTTAAATACTTATTTGGTAAATAACTGCAAAGAGACTAGCGGTAAGCGGTCTTTTGCAGACACCTTGGTGTAGTCTCAATTCTAACCTAACTTAACCTAATACGTAGCTGGAAGTAAGTTTTCTTCAAAAAACCATGAAATATTGCTACAACATAAAATTGAGCTACACTAAATTGTAATTAAAATTAGTTACTGTAATATTTTCACTTTAAATGTATTCAGCCTTTCCAATGGCCTCTTAAATGAAACCACAACAATAGTGTTTACCCCACCTGTGCCAAATTCAAATCCATTTAACTCCGGATTAGGCCGGGCGCAAACTAAACTGCCAATAAAACAACCTGAATAAACTAAAGTAAAATAGAGCGTAGTTAAATTATGTGATAATCGGATTCCGATGCGAAGTTTTAATTAATAGCCTGTTGTCACTGGTAATTAGTAGACATCACTGATAGCTGGGAGAAAGCAGACAGTTCATTAGACTAAAGAAAGTTTTTTTTATTTCTCATCTTATTCACGTTTACTTTTATAAGACCTACATTTGTAGGTTTTTGTACTTTCTTGATGCATTGTTATACATAAAACTTAATACTAAAGCTTTTATATTTTAAAGGTAAAATCGTATTAATTTCCCGACGTTGTACTCGAATTGTGACGAAAAATAATTTTATTTTTAGTCTTAAACATCTGTTTTATTAATATATTCATAACATCAATCTGTAAGACATAATGAGGTCTATTATAGGTTAGCCTTAAATTAATATGCTTGACAAGCAAGTTTAAGATCGTAGTTTTACCAATATTGCTGCCTCTAACGACACTGCGGTGGAAGAAAAAAGATGAATGTGTGTGAGAGGATCGCGTGGATACGATTCTTTTTAATATTTACTAAGAGTTTTTTTAAATTTAAAAACCATATGAACCAAAACAATGGGGGCTATCGCTAGTGAATTTGCCACTAGAGGCGCTAGTGTCGCGTGAGGTCCAATATCATTCACTTTGTACTGGTTTTAGCGGAATTTGTTGCATAAATTATAATTTCTTTAATTTACCTGCTGGAAAGTGATCTCCTTCGTAAAATATCGCAAATATGGATTATTTGGCGATTAATGTGAACGCTTTAAAAGCGGAATTAAGGAAAAGCGCAAAAATAGGCGGCTTCAAGAGCAACTATTTCAGAAGTTAGTTTGTTGATATCAAGATAGTTATTTATAAACAATATAATCTTAATTAGATTCAAGATATAACACTTTGTTTCAGCGCCAATCGCCTTTGATAGCTATACCTTCGGACCTCAGTCTACAGTGGCGCCAACTGGTGAGCAAAGAAACGGTAGTCCCCATTGGACACATAACTAGTATTATATCAAAGATACTATGTGTAGTATGTAGCAATTTAATAAATTTTTTTTAAATCCCTAATATTTCGCTTATTATCCAAATTATTGTTATTATTTTTTTACTTCAGTTTCATTTGGTTTTGTCTGTCGCCGCCTACAAACATTTTCTGCTTAGCCCAATGTTTGGCTGGTAGAGAATGTCACATTGCATTAAGTCCGCGAATTCTACATTTATATATTTACGCAATAAAGTTGTGAATAAATAAATAAATTAATAATATTTTCCCCGATCATGCATAAATACGTCAAAGCTGTACCTAACACTTTCCAAAGAAAAGGCTGATTATTCTGAGCTATAGGCACATCTGTATAGTTACTGTTAGGGTCGCTAATTGAGGCTGACGGCACACGGGTATTCTCTGCAGACCGTTTGGTTTCGAAACAAACAGACGGACAGTGCGTAATCAAACGCCTTGGACGCGACTCAGTAGTCGTATTGAAAGTTTGTAAGTAAAAGTGAAGTAATAGAGGTTGATTGAGCATGAACATTTTGCATTTCTAGTTTTGTTACGTAAAAAAAATATCATCATAACCAGCTTTTATTACATTTAGTCCTGTTGGACGCAGGCCTCTCCAAAAAATGGATTATGCTATAATCGCCACACTTATAGCAATAGTAATTGTTATTACAACCAAAACCAATATTATTTTTTGATGATTTGTATTTGCAACAATATTGACAAGATTTTTACTAACAAATAAAACTTCTTATTTTTAAAAAAATACGATTTCCGTCGTATAGCTTTTGTCCACCAGCTTAAAAACGTGGCGAACATTTAGTACACGGAAAAAAATTACAAAGATTATCAGCTAAAGTCTATTTAGTTTCAATTAAGCTCAAAGTAGATTAGTACGTAAGTAGGTAGACGACTTGAAGTTCTATCGACTGTGTAGTCTTCTAAGTCTCCAATAAATATCTTTTATCGCCGACTTTTCTAAAGGCACCATGGCTGCATCCAGAACTTTTCAATACATATTGATTGAAAGTCCGCAAGTTAGTAAACTAGATCGTGACCGGATAGGGTTCATATTTTAGGTCTGAGAGTTGCAACTTTGTAACAAAATCAAATCTGAATGACGGAGTTGCTTTTAGGGCGATATCGCGTAACTTCTGTCTTGTGAAATGAAATGAAATGAAATGATTTATTTGCATGAAAAAGGGCACATTTTGGTGGTCAATATAATAGCATGGTTCAACTTTTTCAGCCATATATAAATAGCATGCAAAATAAAAATTATAATTATGTCAAACTATTACATCATAAGATTAATTAAATATTAAATGTCGGAATTTTAAATAAAGCATCTATACATTAATAATATCAATAAAAAATTTATGATTATGTCAGAATTTTAAATAACAAAACACAAGGACACAATGTAACAATAAGTCAATACAATTAAAACAACAAAAAGTACTACACTGTCACATAAGGTTTAGGTATTCATTCACACTGTAAAAGCAATGTCCATTAAGCCATTTGTAGAGGGCACCTTTAAATCTACTAAACGGTAAATCTTTTATAGACTGCGGTATTTTATTGTATATGACCATACACATCCAGTAGCAATTCTTTTTGTAACGAGCACTCTTTGGTATGATTTCGGATACCAGTCTATTGCCATTTCTGGTATTACGTGTGTAAACCTCTTTGGCCTGCTTGAAGTAATGCATATTTTGTTTAACAAACTTAGAAATTTCAAATATGTATAAACATGGGAGGGGTAGAATTTTCATAGAAATGAATAGCGGTCTACAAGGCTCATCAGGAGCGGTGCGACATATTGCTCTTAAACATTTTTTTTGGGCAATGAATTCTTTATGTACATCAGTGCTATTGACCCCAAATTATAAGTCCATATCGCAGAACGGACTCAACATAAGCGAAATACGCAGTAACAGCTGTATTTTTTGTGGCTACTTGGCGCAGTTTGTAAAGGGCGTACGAAAATCTGTAAATTTTTTTGCAAACGACTTTTACTTGATTTTTCCAGTTTAGTTTTTGATCTATCCATATACCTAGAAATTTTAAATTGTCTGTACTTTTAAGTTTTTGTCCTTCGAAATTAATATTCATAGTCTGAAATAATGTGTCATTAAAATTTAAAAAATAAGTTTTGTCAAGATTTACAAGTAGATTGTTCCTTTTAAGCCAATTTATTATTACTTGAACTGTATTATTCATGTCATTTATATGGTCATTTAATGTCAATTTACCATCCGTAGTGACTATCACAGATATATCGTCAGCGAATAAAGTGCATTTGTATTTAGTCACAGCCGGCAGATTATTAATATAAACCAAAAATAGCAGTGGACCCAAAACGCTACCTTGTGGGACCCCATACTTATTTTCTCTGCGGTCTGATTTATGTTTAACAATGACATGATTACAGTCAGGTCTATTTATTTCAACAGACTGTTGTCTATTTTGCAAATAGGTTTTGATCCAACTCAGAGCAGACCCTCTTATGCCACAATTTTCCAGTTTCACTAGGAGTGAAGTATGTGAAACAAAATCGAAGGCTTTCGACATATCAAAAAATAGCGCAGTTGTGTACTTATTAGCATTTAGACATGTAAGGGTCTCATTTAACATGTCGAAAACAGCATGTGCAGTAGATTTTCCCCTTTGAAAGCCATATTGACAGCTCCTAAGGACATGATACTTGTTAAAGAAAGATACAAGTTTGCTATGCATAACTTTTTCATAAACTTTTGATATTATCGGGATCAACGCTATCGGACGGTAATTGTCTAATGCTGTTTTTTTGTCTTTTTTTAACAATGGTTTGATTAGAGAAATTTTAAGTTTATCGGGAAAAAAGCCAGATACCATTGACAAATTTACTAGAAATGTCAAGACTCTACCTAGTTCTTTATTGCATGCCTTAATGACTTTGGTACAGATGCCATCGTAACCCTCAGAGTTACTATTTTTAAGGTCGTTATTACTTTATTCATGTCGTATTCGTCAATAGCGTTAAGAAAAATAGAATTATTTAAAATTATATTGCAATTAGAATAATTGTCATTCGGAATGTTATTTTTATTATCTTTATTCGTTAGGTCAATGAAATAATTATTGAAAGAATTTGCAATCTGTTTTGGACTGGTAATAACCTTATTTCCGCATTCAATAACATCTATATAACTATTGTATTGTGTTTTTATGTCAATTTCATCCTGTATTACTTCCCACGTTGCTTTACAGATAGATAGTAGATATTTCTGCTTTTCATAACATATTTAGTATTAATATTTTTTTTAGCAGATAAGATGCATTTTTTTAGTAATTTAGAGTAAGCCTTATATATGTGTTTGTTTTGGTAAGTTTTCTTTCTTTGGTAGTTTTGTCTTAGAACTCTTTTTTTTGCGCAGCTCTTTCTTATACCTTTAGATATCCACTTTAAGTTACATTTTGATGACAATCTAACTTTTATAAATGGGAAACAGAGATTATAAAAAAGGCATAGCCAATCATAAAACTTGTTAAACGCAACATTGGATTCAGATTCACTGTATACATCGGTGAATGAAAGACTCGCCATACATTTTCTGAATAACTCTATATTTTCAGCCGAATAGTCTCTTCTATAGACATACATTGTTTTATGGGACGTAGGCTTTGATTTACTACTAAAACTAAGTATTTGCGCAGTATCGTGGTCCGACAAACAGAGAGGGACGGTGAATCCAGTAGCACCTTTGACATTGCTAAAAACATGATCAATACATGACTGACCTCTAGTGGGTACCGTAATATGCTGAGTTAAATTATAAGTTTGGAGAATATATAAGAGGTTGCTTGTAATATTATTTTTTATTATAGTATTTATGTGTATTAGTGTATTAGTATTTTTGTTGACAGCGACTTTAAAAAGGAATAGCATAAAGTCATCCCACTGCTGTGCAAAGGCCTCCATCGTTAATTTCAAGTCATCACAGAAGTGATGGACAGGCAGAATTACTACGCTTGCCAAATGCAGGTTGCTGATCACAACCCCAAGTAATGTTCGGAAATTCTAAACTTACTGTCCGGCCCAGGAAACGCACCTAGTACCCGGAAATGTTGGTCTGATACATAAACCACTAGATTTATAGGGTAAAAATAATAAACTTTGTCATAAAGAGTCCAATTCTACACAACATGGAAATAAGATAGAAATACTATCATGCGTCATTTGTATGAGAACCGGTGTCGCCGCTTGCCGACGCCAATCAAGCACATTCTTTTGACGTCGCGTGACCAATACGGTCGCGAGACGTCAATAGAAACCAATGACAGCGCTCTCGTTTGGGCAGAAGTATAAGCATTTGCTCATAACCTCTGTGGCGCGCCTTCCCCGCCTACATCGCCTTTCTAACCATGTTTTGTGTCAATCACTAATATCAGTATTTAAACTTGAAAAATGATGTCTAAGATTACTTACTCGATTCCATGCATACCGGGCGCGGACTGGCTTACAGCGATAAGAATGTGTTTGAAAAATTCGCGCTGTGACATAGTGTCTCGGTAGTTTAACGGTATAGCGCCGCGCCGGTAACATATCTAACTTTCGAAACTTTTCAGTTAAAATTTTAATAATTCGAAAACGGTTTAATGAAGTTTTGAATACCAGATATATTTTCATACATAATATTGCAAATAATAAATTTCTTTTATAGATGTTTCATTTTCCAGAAAAATAGATACCCGATTATTAAAACACTTTTTTTTCTTTTCACAGATGTTTTGCACACCATAATTTTATTTTCTAGATGTTTTAAAAAACAAACAGACCTTTTCCGTATACCTACTCCGTTACATACGAGTACACACTTTTTTATTTGCTAACATGATTTATTCATCGAAAAAAAAACAAGTAAGTTTTTATTGTGTTATTTATTTTTGTTAAAAAAAAATCGAAACATGCATAATCGTTGTTAATAAATCTGTACTATATCATACCTAGTACTATTATTATACAAAATTTCGAAATTTCTTTAAAATAACTACTTCAATTCACTTAAATTTTTTGTGTTAAAAACATGGTTATTAATCCATGTTCCGTAGCGGCTGAGGCTTAGTCGCCGTAGGCCGAAGGCCCAGGCGACCAAAGAGCCGAAGCTGCGAAGGCGAGCGTGGGTGACTGAGATTTGTTGCGCAAGGGCGGAGAGGCTGCACTTCCCGCATCGCCGGAGACGATGAAATCCTAATGCATGTGTGCTTGCTTGCATGTGTGTTTGCCTTGCTTGCATGTTTGCTTGCTTGCGCATACTAGCTTGTTTGCATGCAAACATGATTGCTGGCATTCTTGAATGCTTGCTTGAATGCATGCATGATTGCTTGCATGCATGCATGATTGCTGGCATGATTGCATGCTTGCTTGCTTGCTTTGCTTTTACCTATTTTTACATAACCATTTTTTCATTTGTTAACATTTATTAATCGTAAAAAAAACAAGTAGTTATGAATCGTCTAATTTGTTTTTATTTAATATATTTTTTGTCTTTTAATAATATTAGAAACGTTTTTCTGGAAAAGGAAATATCTGATAATTATACGAGTATCTTTGGGATATGTTGAGTAAGATTTCAAGCAATATAGAATTAAAAAAAAAAACCGAAAATCGAAATATCAGCAATATGTCAATCGTGTTTTCGGTAAATAAAAATATATGGAGAATAAAAATGTGGCGAACCGTTTTCGGAGAAATGAAATTCGTACTTAAACAATTCGGTCTTTAAAATAGGTATCCCGCCGCGCCCGGTATGCACGCAGATGAGAGTCCCGCCTGAGATAATTTTTCAAGTTTAAATACTGCAGATATTATAATGGCAATTTACTTTTTGCAAATAGCTGTCAAAGATAATGGAAATGATTGGTCTTCGTTTAATGATATTTTAGCAAGTAAATTGCAGTTATAATTATAATTGCAATTTAATAATAATATTGCATTAAACGAAGACCAATCATTTCCATTTATCTTATCTTTGACAGCTATTCGCAAAAAAAGGGTTTTCTAAACAAAAACTGTACCTTATACTCGAGTGTTATCACTTGCAATCCCAGTTTATACCCTCAGATAGATTAAACAGATTAAACTCCGTTTGTATAGCAGTTCGATATTCGCTTTGTATTCGATACAGATCTTACTCTGCAACACGAAGCCCGTATTTTCGGATACATCTGTCTCTTTCAGATACTTTAAGACATCGGTATGAGTAACAGGGACAGATGGATTCAAATATACAGACATTGTGTTGCGGAGTAAGGCCTCAGAAGCGAGAATCCGATACAAACGGCCAAGTTTCGAACGAGATGATAGAGAAAGTGTAATAAGTGCCTATTGGCGTGAGATCTTTGGTGATGTTTATCGAATATAACTGCTAAATTGGAAGTCTAGAGCGTCAGGATGCTGCTTTACTAAGCTAGCTATATTTTAGATTGATCTATAGCCAAGTGGTTATTTCTTACTTTTATGTTTTTCTTGTTAACATAGGCAACATGGGTTTTGAATTTTCGATCATCACTCGGGTTTGTGATCATCCACGCGCATTTTGCAAGAGTGGTGGGTATCCTAGCTGTAGATACAAAAAAAAATACAATTCATTATAGTTGTTATTTAAGTACCATGACCCAAAAAATCTCAAAGTCGAATAAACTAACTGAACATTTTGCCCGGCGTCCTCAGTGAAAATTTACTCAGATGTGGTAGGTATTCTTCGCGTTACACGTCAAACTTTTTTGTTAAATAATTTATAAGGTTAGTCGCATTTTCATGACATTGTATATGTTAGTTATTTAAGTTCATCATCATAGGCCTTATAAGTCTATGGCAGAAGATTCAATTAGTTTCTGAGACAGAATTTATTTAAGTTCAATGCCCCAAAAAAGTCTGCAACTCAAATAAAAACTAACTGAACACTTTGCCCGGTGGCGCCCTCAGTGAAAGTTATCAAGCGCCCTCGACAGCTGATAACAACCACGATCGGAACCAAATTCAAGCCCAGCGACACTCGCCGCTCAATCGGGATCCGCTCAAAGAGATTGTATGAACCAATTGAAAAAGGTTGTAATGTTTTGAGTTTTGTTGCTTAGATAGTGTCTTAGTTATGTGCGAATATACGGTTGTCTCTATATTAATATACTAATACATCGTTTTTATCCCAAACTGAAGGATAAAAAACAGGGATACTGGTAAACTGATAAAAACTCTATACTTTATTTGATATTTTAGCAACTTAATTGCACTTATAAAAAAAATTTTTCAAGTTTATATACTGATATTATAAGTGCAATTAAGTTGCTAAAATATCAAATAAAGTATATAAATGGCTGTTTCATCTTAACTGACTGTCAAACATCTGCAAAGATGTTTCTTTCGGGTGTTGGGGGTGCAAGCTCCTAACATTTGATGAAGCAACGCTGGCTCACAGCGTAAGAATATGCTTGAAAAATTCGCGCCGTGTCGCAGTGTCTCGGTGGCCTAATGGTATGGCGCCCGCCCGGCATGCGAGGAGATGCGGGTTCGAGTCCCGCCTGAGACAAAAAATTTTTCAAGTTTATATACTGATATGATAAAAACTCTACTTTGGGTCACTTTAACAAAAATCATCAAGAATTTATTTGTATTTCACAATGTTTTTTTTTCACGTTGTTCGTCCATTTTTTTTGCGAAATATTTTTATAAGGTTGGACAGACGAAATGTTATTAATAATTTTGCAGTTCATTGCCTCAAAACATTCTGCAACTCAAATAAAATCTAACTGAACATTTCGCCCGGCGCCCTCAGTAAAAGTTATCAAGCGCCCTCAACAGCTGATAACAATTATGATCGGAACCAAATTTGCGTCCAGCGACAATCGCCGCTCAATCGGGATCCGTTCAAAGATATTATATGAACCTATTGAAAAAAGATTGAAAATGTTTACCTAGTTTTGAGGGTTTTATTGCTAAGACAGCATTTGTAATTTATTTTTACATCATTTTGAAGAAATACCTACAATGACATCGTTTTGAACCCAAACTTGTAACTATTAAGTTAAGTACTTATTTTGTGAAATTCAAAACAACGAAGAATGCACCAACGATCTAGACTTGGGACAGTGTAATTACTTACTTTCTTCATAGACCCGTCCGGTAATCGAACTGGACGGATCTGGATCAAGCGACAGGCAACACCTTACAAACGAACAAACGGACAAAGTGCGTAGTAAATTAAATAGTTTCGCATTTGCTCTATACAAGTTGACAAAGGTTGCAAATAGCATTACTGCTATCACTGCTTACTTTGCATATGTTGAGTCCGTGTTGAGATATGGTCTGGCAATCTGGGGAAATGGCACCAACATACACAAGGTATTTGTAGCTCAAAAAAAATGCATTCGGGCAATATGTGGCTTAGCACCAGATATATCATGTCAACCGTATTTTAAAACCCTCAGTATACTTCCACTGCCCTGTTTGTATATTCTTGAGATAGGTAAATTTGTTAAACAAAATTTTCACCTATTCATTCAATTAAAAAATGTGACCAATAGAAATTTAAGAAACCCTAACAGACTAGTAGTTGACGTAGAACCTAAAACTTTTTCAAAAAATTTGTTACTCAATGTGCATAAAAATTTATAGTAAAATACCCGAAAATTTAAAAAAGCTCCCGGTCACAATGTTTACCAATTCTTTGCGCAGATGGCTTTTAGAAAAGACATATTATTCCGCTGACGATTTTTTGAAAGATAAGACATGAATGTTATATTATTTATTCAATGATGATGTGATCGAAGCTTATAACTATTATTATCAATTAGAATTATTTGCACTACCAATCTATTTATTTGTTAATTTTATATTTGCATGATATTGTATATGGCTAAATAGGTGCTACTGTGTCTTTTACTTAACATCGACATATTTTTGTACTATACCCTGTTTAATGGCAAATAAAGTATTTGAATTAGAATTTAAAAAGTGTCTGATTTAGAAATCAATTCAGAGTTTAGTTATGTCAAAAACAGCATCAAAGCAAATATCAGTGCCGAAAAATTCGTCTTAAGCCATTATGTACTTAAACATAATGGCTAAAGACGAATTTTTCGAACATTAACACAGTGTGAATTATACCGTTATATATATAATTTTGTTATATTGGTATTTTTTTGCAGATGTTTTATTACAAGGGGTTAAAGCAAAAAAATTGATTTCACTTTTAAACATAAAAATAAAACATCTTCTATAGTAGGTATAGGTTATGATAATGATTAATGTTTCATAAACTTTGAACAAAATGATAATGGAATATTTTAACAAAAGCTCTGAATCTAAAAGCTTACCAATAAACCCAAAAAAATACATTAACAGTATTTCCTTGTGAAATTAATTCCAAGAAAAAAAGATCTCAGCTAACCCGCTATTTAAAGATTGCGGAAAATTCCTAGAAGTATTAAAAATAATTTCGATTATCTTAGATACATTTTAAGATCTCAATACAAGGAGTTCCCTATTAAATGTTTCTTTAACTTTTTTTCTGGAAACATGATCTCGGAAAGAATCAGCCAATAAGAGTAAGCCTTTGACACAATCATATTCGCATTTTGCTATCAAAAAAAATCCAAATACCTCTTAATCAATCAATTGTATGTGACATTGTGGGTGAATGAATTATTATAAGAGAATAATGCAGTAATTGATCGGAATGAACCAGGAAGCAGTGAAATGAGACATGGTTTGACGTGAAGTGTAACTATACTACAAAACGATTATGAGTACCTAGATAAAGGACATGTCTTTAAAAGATTCGGAATTGCACTGCATAAATGGCTTTTAGAACGTTTATTCTACTCTGTCCAGGAGTTCCTAAATTATAATTATAATTAATGTATATAGAAATATGTGATTTAACATGATAAATTTATTATAGGTTAATGTATATTTGTATGCTATTGTGTTTAGCTGGATAAGTGAGACAAATTAACAAACCTGTGATCTTCAGTGTACCTTATTCAATGTCAAATAAAGAATTATTCTATTCTATTCTATTACCACAGAATAAGTACTAGTACTCCGTACAGAAGCTTGACTTTGCAATGGTATTCAAAGAAATGTCAACTCAATGTCGTCAACGATATGGTGTAATTTAGTTTGCCTCAGTGTCAAGCACATTTTCGTTTAGACACCTACAGAAATCCGTTGCAAGATAATTTCATTCTTATTACTCTGGAATATGATTCATAATACACTAAACCTATTCAGTGACGTTATATCATGCGGCGCGCTAGGGATGACTGCTACATGAAGCTACTACCGCCATCAATATTCAAACAATTTTTTTTTTTTTTTTTGAAAGGACCTATGCTGTGGCAGATGGCCGTTACAGCTTCACCGGGCGGGTTTTAGGCGAGTGCGGAAGGCACTCAGCCCAAAAGCGGCCTGCTAGCGGGTACTTCGCGGGGGCTTCGCGTAGCGAAGCCTAGGGCTCGCCCGCGCAGGGGCCCCGTACTAGCGGCGCGATCGGACCGTGCCGGGTGCTGAAGGCACCCGGCCAAGAGGTCAACCCGACTAGTGGTTGCATCGCGTAGCTCGGCGCTGCACCACAGACTGGTCTGTGCATACAGACCGATCTACGCGAGCCCCGTTCTAGTGGGCCCGATCGAGGTGGGCAGACTAGGCCTCAAGGGCGCCTCTGTAGGCTCGGACCTCGGCTTGGGCCGTCGTCCGAAGGGCGGACTGGTGAGAAGCAGCCAGGTACATGTCTGTACCTGCCGAAATGATGCAAGGGTCCTCGCACTCGCCGGCGAGTGCGCTGATTCGATCTAGTGCTTGTCGGGTGTGTACTGTTGTGAGTGGTGAATTGTTTTAAGAACGATGTGATTTCGTCGTCGGGATCTTCGAGAACGTTCCTCGGTCGGCGGAAACGAGCTTCGACATCTTTTTGGCACAAGTAGGTGGCGGCTTTGACTATGAGAGGATTCGTATGATTGACGGCTTTATCAAAGAAGTGTTGAGACGCTTCTTTCATAAAGCTGGCAATCGACGGAATGTTAAGGTCGCGATGCAAATTGTCGTTACGCACATACCACGGGGCGTCCGAGGCAGAGCGTAAGAATTTGTTTTGGAGGATTTGGAGACTTTCTAGTTCTGAGGGGCTGGCATGAGCGAACACTGGACTAGTATTCAAACAATTAATTAGCCGATCACTATTTAAACAATTAAGCACGTTTTCTTTTTATCTCCATTTCGGTAAAAGAACAAGTGAAAAACGGGCGCGTACTTCACCGCTCGCTTGCGAAACTCAACTGTTTTAGCCCACCCTGGTGCAGGTGGGTCGCCGCGCGTAGGTACGTTTTTGGTACCGACACGCGAAGTTACACAGGCCTGGTATTACAAATTAAAATGCCAACAATATGAATGAATGTGGACAACATCACATACAATGTCCTGATCCCAAAGTAAGTAAGTATAGCGAACGTATTGAGGAATCAGAAACAAGGAAGGTACCATAAACAACCACACCCGAAAAAATATAGAAAAACCACAGACATTGATATGCCTTGATGCCCCAAGTGTACGTACTGCGCGTGTCAAACAAAAGTTGAACATGTTCAACTTTTCACCGCGCTTGTTATTTAAATGTGCGTATTTTATTTAAAAAGCAATTATTTTATCATTAAAAAAAATGTCAAACAACATCACATACATTGTTCTGATCCCAATTTGAATAACTATTTAAAGCATTCGTATTTTGGAAACCAGAAACAACGAAGGTACCACACACACCCAGACCTGTGAAAATGTTGAAAAACACTTTTTTTCTACATTGACCCGTCTGGGAATCGAACCTGGGACCGAACCGGGAATCGAACCCGGTTTTCAAGTTGGCGACACCTTGAAGACCGGTGTGTACGCCACTCTGCCACGGAGGTCGTCGTCGTCGTCGTCGTTTGTGTCTATTACTTTGTAAATACATGTATTACCTGTGTGCATACTACATGTTTAAATTACATTGCTGCATTTAGTTTTAAAGGTGGTTGTACCTGTTCATTGAACAAGCAGTGAACGCAAATTTCGGCACGCGCGGGTTTTGTAGAAATGAGTGCATTTGTGGCATCTAGGCCTATCAATGTCTGTGAGAAAAACACTTTTTTTACGTTGACCGGTCCGGGAATGGAGCAGGCAACACCTTAAAAACCCGGTGTGTACGCGCTCCGCCAGGAAGGCCGACATTATAGCACAACTTTTTACCCAACATCCAAATCGCTATATTCCCTGGTTTCTTCGGGCAAATGAATCAAAGTAGCTGACCCGTTTTTTGACTTTCCTGCACATTTTTGTTGAAACGAGTTATTATGTTTTGATTATAAGCAGCCGCAATGTCTTATCAATCTATTCAAGCCTAGTAACACGAGTACAATGACTTAGTTTGAACAATCGTATTCTTAAGGAAAGATAAGCGTGAAAATTTCTTAACACTAAAATGCATTTGCATGCAGCAAGTTACCAATTTAAATTATTTAATGATTTTAGTGATACTTAGCTATCTTTAATAAGACTAAGAAAGCAAGAAATCTTTAACAAGTGAGTGTTGCCACGTATGACTTACAGTACTGAAACGTGATCGCTTTACGTGAGTCTTATAAAAAGGTCAAGGTACCTACACTATGGGCAATGGAGGACTATAAATCAGAAAAGTTAATTAAAAAAAATATAAGCTAAATTCGAAACGACAGAGAATTGAACTCAGGATCTTGCGCATTAAGCGGACTAACGCACCACTAACCAACCGAGTTGCTAATGAAGCTATAGGAAATAAGCTGCTAGTGGATATTTACATATCAATCAATCAATCAATCAAATATTTTATTTGCCTAAATACATATTACAAAGATGTTACAAAATATTTTCTTAGTCATTGTATTTAACCTGCTGGCAGGCGTGCAAATGTTCGTCATTGGAAGCTATTAAATAACAAATTTTTATGTCAAATGGAATAAAGGTTGCACAATTTCTAATCATTGAATACCTATTCTAAATTAAATGTCAAATTAAGTAAAAAATAAATGTCAAATAAATTAAAACGGCCTAAAACAAAGCACAAATTGTAAACATTAGTCATAAACAATAAACAATATAAAGTCAACTATCCCTCAAAGTCCATGTACTCATTCAAACTATAAAAACATTTTTTACTTAGCCATTTCGTTAAATTTCTTTTAAAAATATTTCCATTCAGGGTTTTTAAGTTTTCAGGTAGCTTGTTATAAATTTTTATGCACATATTAAATACATTTCTTTTATAAATATCTTTGCGACTGGATGGTTGATATAAGTTAAACGCATAATGAGCTCTAACGGGTCTCCTAGAAATATCAGTAAAAAAATTAAAATACTCAGGATGCTGTTTTACGAAGCAACACGCTTCTTTTATATATAAGCATGGTAGAGGGAGTATATTAAGTTTCTTAAATAGGGGTACACAACTGTCTAAATACCATGCATTGCAAATGACACGTATGCACTTTTTCTGCAATTTGAATGCTTTCTCTACTTCCACACAATTTCCCCATAAAATAAGACCATAGCTAAGTATAGACGAAACGTAGCCAAAGTAGGCTGATAGAGCTGCTTCTAAGGAAACAGTTTGTCTCAATCTCCTTAGAGCAAAGACAAAGCGACCGAGTTTTTTACAGATTAGATTCACATGCTCCTTCCAGTTCAAATGTTTGTCAATAACGATACCTAAAAATGTTATTGTGTCAACTTCCTCTAATTGATTATTATTATAATGAATTTTTAATTTATTTGCATTAGAATTGTATGATTGAAATGTCAGTACTTTTGTTTTATTTATATTTATTTGTAAATCATATGATTTTAACCAGTCAATTATTTCTTTTAGTGTATTGTTTATAATGTCTTCAAAGGTGTCTTTATCATCACGTTTTACTAATACGGTCGTGTCATCTACAAAGAGTATAGTTTTGTGACGAGTGATGTTAGGGAGATCATTAATATATAACAAAAACAGGATTGGCGCGAGGATTCCACCCTGTGGTACACCACATTTATTAATTTGAAATTTTGATTTATATTTTACTTTTTCGATAACATTTCCGTTCAAAATTAATTTACTGATTTCCGTACATTGCTTTCGATTTGCTAGATAAGATTTCAGCCAGTCATTTGCTTTACCACGTATGCCATAGCATTCGAGCTTTTGCAGGAGCTTTTGATGATTGACAAAATCGAAAGCTTTTTTCAAATCGAGGAAAATTGATGAAATCGGCCTACTTGTATTTATGCTGTCGGAAACACTTTTCACCAGTTCAAAGCATGCTAACGTTGTAGAACTTCCCCTACGAAAACCATATTGATTAGGATGCAAAATATTACATTTCAACAAAAAGTCACTTAACCTCAAACACATAGCTTTCTCTATCACTTTTGCGAAAATAGGGCCTAATGTAATCGGTCTGTAATTACTAGGATCTTGCTTATCACCTTTCTTGTAAAGAGGCCTTATTACAGAGCATTTTAATTGTTCTGGATATTGCGGCAAAGAAAACGACAAGTTTATTATGTGAACTAAGGGAGGAGCCAAAAGATTAGCGCAGTGCTTTATGACATGAGTAGAAATTTCATCATAACCACATGATTTGCTATTTTTAAGTGACCTAATAATTTTAATAATTTCATTTTCATCTACAGGTTTAAGATAAATTGTTTTAGGGTTTGTTATAACTGTCTTATTTGGAGCACATCGTATATTATCATTAGAATTTGTCTGATTATTCGTAAGATTAATAAAATAATTATTTAGAGTGTCACTTATTTGTTGTGGGTCAGTAATTGTCTCATTATTAAATCGCAATGAATTGATGTCATTATCACACTTTAGTTAAGGAATAGAAGTCGAAATTCTATTCCAGATGTTTTTAGGATTTTTCCCATTTTTGTCAAAAAAAAATTTATTACTAATTTTTTGTGCTGTGAGCTAAGAAATAAAATACTAAAACTTCAATTTCACACGATATTTAAAACAAACAAAATATTTTTAGATTCAAATACCTACATAAGAGAAAGAAGATTGTTTTTTAGGGTTCCGTACCCAAAGGGTTAAAACGGGACCCTATTACTAAGACTTCGCTGTCTGTCCGTCTGTCCGTCTGTCCGTCGCTCTGTCACCAGGCTGTATCTCTAGAGCCGCAATAGCTATACAGTTGTAATTTTCACAAATTGTATATTTCTGTTGCCGCAATAACAACAAATACTAAAAGCAAAATAAAAGAAATATTTAAGGGGGGCTCCCATACAACAAACCCGTTTTTTTGGCCTTTTTGTAACGGAACCCTTCGTGCGCGAGTCCGACTCTTGGCCGGTTATTTTTCATTTTAGCCGTAGGTAGATATAAGAGATAAGCCAGACACGAGAAATTTAAATCAAAACCGAATTAAGTATTGAAACGACACGCTTGTTTAATCATACAATGGATAAAAAGTTAATAAATTTAAATAACACTAGATATCCTGCATCCAAACTGCAAACAGTTTTAAGGGTGCATGAATTAATATTACATTAGCCAAATTAATGACATATCATATTTATCAGTGTATAAACTTGAAAAATTTTGTCTCAGGCGGTCCCGCCTGAGACAAAAAAAAAAAAAAAAAAAAAAAAAAAATTTTTCAAGTTTATATACTGATATTATAAGTGCAATTAAGTTGCTAAAATATCAAATAAAGTATATCATATTTAAATAGTCATTTATACCAAAAAGCTATAAAATAAATAAACTACTATTTTAATTAATCAGAAAATAGTAAATAATATTGCCGGGTTAAACAGATAATTGATATGGTTGTATTTGCGATGAAAACTATAGTAAATTATATTTATAGCATAGAAAGATTCAGGAGGCTCAGAGTTTAACATGGTTTAGTTTAATTACAAATGATGTATTTTTTCTTTTGGTATAGCCCAGTACAAAAATGTCAAGATAAAGCGGGCACTTAAAAAATGTCCGCCAAAATCAAAAATTTTTGATACGGCCGCCTAACAACACTTATTTACGCGTCGCGCATCTCATTCATTCATTACGATACTATTCATTATGTGTTTTTGATTTTCCATTTATACCTTAAAAGGTCTAGGACCATAAAAATTGAAAACTATATCGCAAAAAATATTACCGGGTGACAACTTGATTTACATTTTTAACTTCATAAATAGGCTCTAAACACGATACTGAACGCCTCTAAAAATTTTGGAAAGTGGTAAAAATTTCATCCTTACCAACTCATTTCAAGGTCTGAAACTTTGTTGGAGTGGTCCTTCTTTATTTTCGTTAATTATGAAGCTTACTACGGCTTTGCGACTATAAATTTATTCTTTGTCCATTAATGATTTCTATTTGATATCGGTAATACAAAAAGGTTCGTTTCGTATTCATATCCAATTTAATCGTATTTACATTTGAACTGTTATTTATTATAGTGTAACATAATTCAAATTAACTTTAAAAAGCAATACATAACGTACTTATTGAAATAATAAAGAAGAAAAAACTTCATTAAATTTTGGTTGGTTACCTATAATTGTAAAAACAGTTAGCTATAAGCCAAAAAATGGTAATATCTATATGTTCAATGCTGTTCTTTATGTTGGTAATCCTGTTAATAAATAAATAAATAAATAAATAAATAATTATCCTGGTATTAAAATGATATTGCTCTATTTCACAAACTTACTGCGTCTAATGTTATTATTCATACAGAAATTGTTTTATGACTAGTGATTTTTGAAATACTTAACTTATTTGTATTTGACTAACGGCCGGTCCCAATAACCTATCTATCTTCAGTTTTGGCATATGGGAGATAGGAAACAGTTTCTATCTCTGCTTTTGCCGTCCAGAGAAACAAAGACAGAAGTTGTTTTCTATCTCCGATATGCCAGAACTGGAGATAGATAGGTTATTAGGACCGGCTGTAAGTATAGTGTAAGGTTACGCGGGCTTAGGAGTTCAGTTCTTACCAATGAAGGTGATGCAAGGAAATGGTATGTTAATGACCATATATGCCATGGGGTGGTGGGACCTACCTCCTAGTGCTCCACCCTGGGCAACGGCATCTTGGCTTTTCTAACCAATGATGACGGCTAACAGATCCCTCTGCGGTAGTAGGCTTCGTAAGCGCCAAACAGTTTTTCTGTGTTCCGCTGGTGTGTGCGAGAACCAGTGCTTCTGGGTAAACTCGCTCCATCTTAGGCTTCTTCTTAACCGTATAGTCTGATTCAATCCTCTCTACCTAAAGGTTGTCTGGTAGAGATCGCTTCAAGCGATAAGACCGCCTACATTGTACAATCCTGTGTCTCCTCATGTATTATTTTTAATTTTTTTTGGTGTGCTATAAAGGGTACTATATATCTATCTATATATCTAAGTAAGTAGTCAAGAGCGCGACCATTGTTCATAAAAAAATATTTTTATATAGATATTATCAAAAAATTATTTCATTTAATTATCAAAAATTATCTTCCGTACAAACTCTGACCATCACAAAAAACAACAATCAATATGGTACAGCCAATCAGAATTATTCGCGTACATACCTACATGTCAGTGATAAATTTTTATTTATACAAATTTAGAACACGAATTCTATTGGGTTAACTATACTAATATTATAAAGCTGAAGAGTTTGTTTGTTTGTTTATTTGAACGCGCTAATCTCAGGAAGTAGTGGTACGATTTGAAAAATTCTTTTTGTGTTGGATATTTTCTTTATCGTGGAAGGTTTTAGGCTATATAACATTACGCTGCGACCAATAAGAGCGAAGCATGAGTGAAAAATGTTGCAAAAATTGTCGCGATCATAATAAAATAAATTGATGCGGACGAAGTCGCGGGCAACAGCTATAAATTATAAGCTGCCAGCCATTACACGTTTTATAATCACGTTAAGATCAATCGCAATAAGTTCGTTACCGTTTGAATTTACATACACTGCGGAAATGGTAATTCCGCTGGCTAATTTGAAATTCATGATATAACATTTAGCGGAGTCACACGAAACTGTATAATTTCAGTGGTACAAGGATACGATAGGTGCAGTGTCATTATGTTTGAAGATATATACGTATACGAGATTCCATTGTAATGAAAAACCATCGAAGTGGGATCCTGTGTTTTTAATATTGCAAGACATGCCACACTAGGCTACACAGAGCCATCTAGTCCCAAATTAAGCTACTACTAAGCTTATACATTACAGTATAATTTTGTTTGTCTATATCACACCCTGACCACTAAAAACAGATATGTTGATGCACACAAATATTTGCACTGAGCTTGAATCAAACCTGCAACAAACCAAACACGTCTGCCACTGTATTTGTTGTTTAGTTATTGAGGTGTCTTACTTATAGTGCTAGCGAAAAAATCAAATAACACAACTTATTTCTTTCTATACGTATCATAAGAGGCAATTATAGGAAGACCGCCAGAAGAAGATGGGTAGCATCGCCTTCTCTTTATCAGTAACCTAACTGAGATCACCAGCCTGTCTAACACTACTATGATTATTTTTGATTTCAATAAAACTGGATCGATGTATGTGCATAAACTCTGATTGAATGCATCAATTTGAATACTGGTTTTTCTCTCGCCGGTTGTCTTTAAATGTTAATCTAACAGTCAAAATTCATATTTAGCTATAGCTAACAAAATCTCATCTAACAAATGAACCCCAAAAAACCTTCAGAGTATCTTCCTCACCTGCTAAACTAAACCCCAAAAAACATTCACCAAACTGTTTTCAATCGCATCGACAGGGTTAACTGACTTAGCGCCAGAACAAATGGTATTGTTGCAAATTTTTACTCTGTTTGCTCGTAACATATCGATATATAGCACCTGGGCTGAACCAAATGGGCAGAATTGTTTACACAGGTCGCTATGGGGCTTTGTACGAGATTATTGAGGCTCAGTTCGTTTGTGTTAGTCTTAGAATATGTGGTCAGCCAGGAAATATTTGATGGTAAGGTTTTATTAAAATACTAGCTTATATCCGTGGCTTCGTCAACATGGGTTGGGAAATAAATGATTACAATGTAATTACGGCCACCAAACAGCCATAACAATATATCGTTTTGATACTAAATTAATTTAAATTACAATCGCTAAGTCATATTCCCCGAAAAAAATCACGGAATTTCAAGACTAATAATATTCTATATTTTATTTTGCTGGCATTACTGAAAATTTATCAAAACCCGTTTCGTAGTTTTTAGTTGAAAGAGAACCACACATCTATACCCACAACATTTCGCATTTAACAGATTTTTTCAATTTCAATCAAATGCCTGCAATAAAACTAAATCCTTAAAGTAATAAAACGGAAGTTCCTGCTGATGATCGTTGAGATAGATTATCAGTAATAATTTATGGTCTTGGTGTTGTAACTATTATTATTTAGGTTGTATAATTTGTCATGATTTTTTGTTTATTTTTAGTTCCATAAAGTACATCTACGTTTCATTGTCATTTTGGTTTAGATCTTAAAATATCTTTCTATATTTAAAATAAACATTTAAGTTATTCAGTTATTCAGATTTGAAATTAAGTTTGTAATAATAAACATCATGTAACAAAATTTAAGTGCAGTTTGAGAAAAACGCTAAGAAAGGAAGTTATTAAAAAGATCTAACTGCTCTCATTTTACAACTAACGACTATATTATTATAATGTATGGCAATTTAGATGATAATGAAGGTAATACTTTGATTTTTCAGATCAAAACGTAGACAAATGGGGTAGACTCAAAAAGATACCACGTAAATTTGAAGTGCGAGGTGAAAACGCAAAAGTGGAATTTAAGAAATATTTAAATGACATTCAAGATCTTACCGCCGGTAAGAACATGTCAGTTATGTACAAAGTTAAAGTTGAAATAATGGATGCTGAGAAAAAGTTTAATAACAAAAAGAAATTATACCAAAAGATCAGGACGAAGAAATACAATGTGCCTTTGAAGAAACAGAGCATGAAACTTTCTAATTTCGAAGTGCTAATGAGAAAATTAGCAGAAGAAAATGGACCAAAAAAGATGAACTACGATTTACTGTCGTTTCTGACAACAAATAAACCTGTCAAACAGATGTCAACGAAACAAATACGATTAAAATTTAAGCCAGTTGTAGATAAAGTGAAAACAAAATACACCAAGATAATAAAGCCGGTTAGAAATAAAGTAATTACAATTAACGTGTAATTTAACGGCGAACAGAACGAGAACAACTAGAAAAAGTTTATTTTCTAAATGATAATTAATATTATCTTTTTTTTTACTTTATCTTGGGTAATAATGTCGAAACATATATCTAAATAATAGGAATACTCGTTAATGTAATTTTATAATTTTTGTATACTGTCATACGTGTGATTTTTGTATAAAATAAAAAAATATATTTGCCTAGGTTTATTTTTCAATTTCTTACATAAATTTGGATTATTTTGTGGTTAAATAAAATCCAAAAATGATAAATTAAAAAAAAAATTATCAATATCTATAAAACTAATATTGATTTTTTAAAACACCTCCTATAAATTATCTATTTCCAAGAAAGGCAGGTACATTTTTTTTTTATACACGGTGCATTTTCAATCACCTGGAAAACGAAGCCCACATTGCGTAATCATTATATACGAGTATAACATCTTGGCAGTGTTATTTTAATTTTTTTTGTACCAAAATTTTATTTATAAAAATATGAAATATTGGTTCAGCTATTTATTTTGAAACACGCTGTGACGCGCACAGATGTAGTTGTGAGAGATCCCGCCGCAGCAAAGTAATACGTCTGTGCGTATCACAGGGTGTCACAAAATTAAAAGTCTGAATCTAAAATTAATATTTAAAAAATATATATTTTAGTCAATAAATAAATAACACTGCCATAATGTTAAACATAATGATCCAATAACTTGAGTTTCGTTTTCCAGGTGGTTCAAAAAGTACGGTGTATACAATATTTTTGATTCCAAAAAGATCAATAATATTATGAAAATGTTTGCAAGTCATTCTGAGTCTTTATTTAAAAATCCCAGCTCTAACTTACTGGCAGTAAAGGTAAATATTTTATTTACCGAAGCAATACAGTGCGTATATTCTAAAAGCAATCTGTCTTTGGACTTGATTAAGTAGAAAACATAGAACTCAATATCGATATATAGTTGTCGATTCCCGTATAAACACGAAATGATAACTTACCTGACGTTTCAGGCTATCCTATACATCAAAGCCACAATAGCACTAGTCTGATCAAAGGCTCACTGTTGGTCTGGTTTAAAAAAATGCAATGCATTTACATCGAGTAAGTAGATTTTTTCGCTACATGTTTGTGTCAATATTCGAGAATCATTGTTCCTCTAAAAATTTATTTTAAGCTAGCAACACTGCCGTATCAGAACAAAACGACGATATTAGTAAACCTTTATGTAAGTAAGGAACAGCCTATAATCATCATCCCACTGCAGGGAAAAGGCCTTCACCATTGAATTCAAGTTACCACAGCAATGATGGGTATACTGGCATAATCACCACGCTTGCCAAATGCGGGTGATCAACGTTCACAAACCCGAGAAACGTTCGAAACTTCGAAACTTTTTGTTGCCCGACCCGGGATTCGAACCCGGGACCCGAGATCTTGGCCCGGTATTTTAACCACTAGACCAACGGGGCGTTTATTATTTACCTTATGATTTTAATCAAGAGTACTCTAAACCGACGAGCATGCATGAAAAGATTGATGAATGTGGAAGAAGCGAAAGATATATGCCAGGATCGTATTAAGTGAAAGGCCTTGGTCTCTGCCTACCCCGTTGGGAAGGAGGCGTGATAATATGTATGCATGTATGTTTTAATAAAAAAATGTTGACCGATTACTATTTTTATTTAAATGGTAAGTTTAACGTTTAACGGATGGTCCCGGCTTCTGTCACAAGATTGAAATAACATAAACAAGTTGCGCCGGATGCATGTAATAGACACTTTGCAGAACTCTGACACCAAACTGTCCTTGAAGGATTTTGATCAGATGAAGATAATACGTATATTGATTTAAAAACAGGCATCAAATCCGAAAATAAATCTTTAATTTTAAATTTTATTTTAAAGCACTATATCACAACTGTTAAAAAACAATTTTTGGTCTGCTCGCGACCATACTTCGCGCAATCGAGACTTTAGGAAGATACCTAAATACTATTTACCTTCAATAATCAGGGGATTTATTGTTAAAAGTAGATGATATTATACTATCAAGTGATTTTTCAGGAAAAAAAGACCTTTCAATAATTTTATAGATATTCACAATGCGTATTTTATCGTACAAAATGCCAAGCTCTCCACCCAATCCCGCCAACAGCTGAAAAATTTCTAAAATAGTTTTTAGGGTTCCGTACCCAAAGGGTAAAAACGGGACCCTATTTCTAAGACTTCGCTGTCTGTCCGTCTGTCAGTCTGTCCGTCTGTCCGTCTGTCCGTCGCTCTGTCACCAGGCTGTATCTCAAGAGCCGCGATAGCTAGACAGTTGAAATTTTCACAGATTGTGTATTTCTGTTGCCGGAATAACAACAAATACTAAAAACAAAATAAAATAAATATTTAAGTGGGGCTCCCATACAACAAACCCGTTTTTTTTGGCCTTTTTGGTACGGAACCCTTCGTGCGCGAGTCCGACTTGGCAGGTTTTATTTATTATATTTTCTACATTGCGCGGTACTAAAATTCAATTTCAATCGCAAATCATACAGTAGCGTCAGCATTATACACGGACGGCAATAAAAACATCGCCACTATCAGTTCTGTTTCTCGCCATGAACCGGAAACCGCGCTTATGAAACATATTTCAGCCGAATTGCGTGACATGGATGTAAGAAAACCCTTTGGAACTGCCTTCAGGCTGTATTTTGCAAAAATATTTAAGTAAAAGGATCCATCTATGAGGACCATTTCTACAAAGTAAACCAGTCTGTCGGGGAGCTGGTTTGATTCTGCAATTGACAAAGAGAAATTCGGAATTTCTATTAACACTATTTTCTAAAGTGCGAATAATGGAAATCATAGAAAAAGTAAAGGATCTATCTTTGTCTCTATTTATGCCAATAATTTAAAGTAAAACTGAGAGACAGACAGAAAAACTATTGTGTCTAAACCAAGTGATTAACCATGTCCTGTGACTTCAATATCTTGGTGATTCAACGGTCAGAGCAGTCGTCCGGTAGGTGGAAAGTTGTTGGTAAGAATATGCTTGAAAAATTTACGGCTATGACGTAGTTTCTCGGTGGCTAAATGGTTAAAGCGCCGCGCCCGTCATGCGAGGAGATGCGGGTTCGAGTCCCACCTGAGACATAATTTTTCAAGTTTAAATACTGATAATTTAATTGCAATTATAATATCAGTATTTAAGACGCTGACTGCAGCCGATGACCTTGAGCAATAAATACGCCCACAAATTTATTCGTCTTTGAATTTCTTTGCAACGCGCCGCAGCTGTCACTGTCGACTCCCGTAGGAGTGACAGAGAAAAAGCGCATGGAATAGAAGGGCCTAAGTGCCAAACAACAGTTGTGCAATTTAAAATTGCCATTTTATTAAAAATCCAAATCAGCCATTCGCTTAAGCAACATGTAATATACAATATAGCAAAATTTTACTATCATTGTTATACGGACTGCTGAGAAAAATGGTAATTTATGTATTTTCAGAGGCCACTTTGAGATTATTTTCTATCGAGAAAAGTTTTTAGAATCGTGTTTTGGAAACAACCACCTTGTCAAAAATTACAACTACATAGAATTCGGCAACAATACGAGCCATAGGCTTGAAGCAAAATAATCTTCATTGAGCTGAATTTGGCTCATGTCAGCGTCTTAAACTTGAAAAATTATGTCTCAAGCTGGACTCGAACCCGCATCTCCTCGCATGCCGATGACTAAGACATAATTTTTCAAAAATAGTAGTAGTAGTAAATGAATGTTTGAGGTAGAAAATATGCCACTGATAAACTGCGCCATCATTGAGCTACCAAGATAATAAATAAATAAATAAATGTGGACAACATCACATACATTGTTCTGATCCCAATTTGAATAACTATTTAAAGCATTCGTATTTTGGAAACCAGAAACAACGAAGGTACCACAAACACCCAGACCCGAGAAAATGTAGAAAAACACATTTTTTCTACATTGACCCGTCCGGGAATCGAACCCGGGACCTCGGAGCAAGCGACACCTTGAAAACCGGTGTGTACGCCACTCCGCCACGGAGGTCGTCAAGATAGTGCATGTAACACTGTTTTAATAGTTAAAGGGTTAGAACAGTTGCCCAAATGGAGGTTGTGGGTTTGTATTCCTCCTGATGTAGCCCAAACGAAAAAAAATGTATCACAAAAGCCAAAGATTTTTTTGATAAAAATATCAGAATTTAAGACGTAAGAGCCTATTAGTAGTATGTTATTGAGAACTCTGTCCCACTGTTGCTCGTTCGATCGAACTCCGTTCTCCCTCACTCGCCAGTGGGACAGAGTTTTCAATAACATTTTGATAATCATGGGAACTTGTTATCAAAGGTCTGTGGATTTGAACTCACGACCTTTACGTTGAGCGCGGGTTGCAAGTCCGATACTAACCACTACACCACAGAGGCAGACACACATATTATAGTGAAATGTAATCATAAAGATGGTTGCACTGCTGTGGTAATTAGTATCGTAGTTAGTGTTCCAAGTAACCCATTTAATTTATTAACTTGACAATATTTTCATCATTCCGTTGAAACTCATCAATGAGAACGGTTGAGTCAGAAATACAACTGGAATGAGATTTCAGAAACAAAAAGAATCCCTTAAAATACAATGTATTTGTCCAGTATCCTCGAATGAGATTAAACGTCATGGAAATTTATTGCCGAATACTATTCGCAGCATTGTTTGTGGTCCCTCAAACTGTGGAAAGACCAATTTAGTAATAAGTTTGTTGCTACACCAAGATGGACCGCGTTTTCATAACCTGTATGTGTATTCGAAGTCTTTGTATCAACCAAAGTATGTGTTTTTAGAACGAGTATTGGAGAAAGTTGCAGACATATCTTACTATAAGTATAATGATAATAAGGAAATTTTAAGTCCACACGAAGCTTTGTCTGACTCAATTTTTGTATTTGATGATGTTGCGTGTGAAAATCAAAACAATATACGTAATTATTTTGCGATGGGACGTCATAAAAACATTGACTGTTTTTATATAATCAAACCTACACTAAAATACCCAAACAACTAGTAAGAGATAATGCTAACCTCATCATATTATTTAAGCAGGACGACATTAATCTAAGACACATTTACGATGAGCATGTAGGGTCTGATATGACGTGGTCTCAATTCCGTGAAATGTGTTCAACAGTGTGGAGTAAACCGTACAGTTATGTTGTCATCAATAAAGATTGTGAACGAAACAAAGGTTGTTACAGAATGAAGTTTGATACTTTCATTATAGTGGATTAAATTTTATTCATCAAAGACTTCTAGGTACACGTAGAAGTGTTTGTTTATTATACTATAAGTAACTGTTACTTATCTTACTATGAATCAGTTCAAATTGAGAGATCAAACAGAGTGGAATTCTTAACTATGGAGCGGAACCTTAAGGAACAAATTGTGAAGTCAGCGTCAGCTGTTAAAAGAAAGGTAGAAATGATAAAAGACTCAAAAAAGCAAAATGATATAGCTCTAGAAACAATATTTAAACCTATTGTGAACCCTCTGAAACTATTAACTAGTAGATCTGATGACAAACACTACAAAGAAGAAGAAACAGAGAGAACTCAACCCGTAAAAAGAACTAAACACACTGAAAGCGATTCATCAAATATTTCTGATGAAGATTTTGATTACAACGAAGACAATGATGATGATGAAGATAATTCTGAAAATGAAGTTTGTAAAATATCTAACAAAACCCTCACCACATTACCCTCCGAGGATCATGATGTCCATGATAACTCATTCAAATCTCTCCAGTCATCACCAAGTATTCCCAATGATTCTTTATCATGGTCTGTGTCATCAGAAGCAATGAAACAAGATATACCTTATGGTGTCAGAAATGTGAAAGGAAAGCTGATGCTCGGCAATACCCGTGTTCATGATGATGATCGCATTTTAAAAATTGGAAACCGCAGTCTGAAAAAAACTCCAGGCTTAAAAGAATTATTGTATAGAAAGACACCAAACTTAGACGTTATTACAGAGGAAGACTTACAAAATTATAAATTTATTCTTATGGATACTAATGCACATAAACGCGGTTGCGATCCATCTAAACCCATAAATAGTAACAAAGGATTCAAATATACGCATATAATCAAACCACTGTTTAAGTTTTCTAGAAGTTATACAAGTAGTGTTGAAAGTCTCCCACGAGGTGAAGGAGTTGATATTCTAAAAGAAGTTAAAAATGATACTGACTTGGTTTATTGGGATGATCCAAACGAGCTAGTGGAAAGATTAAAATTACTTCTTGGATCATGGGCAGCTGGTAACACTGGGGTACAAAATGAAATTTATGCAATAATTGAAGAATTGCATGAAGCTGGCATCATAAAAAATGTTAAATATATAAAGCTGCCGTCAGGAGGAATTAGCAGTATCAATAAGCAACAGAAGGCGACAAGACGGCCATGAATGTAGACAAATTCGGTCATCATGTTCATAAGCGTTTACGACTATCTGAATTCACTGACATTCTTACCAACACATTAGTAAAGTCGGACGCAGGTGAATTTGATTTGAAATTATCAAGATTAAAGGGCTTACAATCTCCTGAAAATGGCGATGAGGCTGTGAATAAAGAATACGTAGACAATTGTGCTAAAGAACTACAAAATGAAATGAAAACAATCCAAAGCAATGTAAAAAAATATCTTAATAATTTAGAAAAACTAACTTCTATTAATTTAAGTACATTGTATTATACGAAAAAAGAAATCGATCTCTTGTTAGCATCAAAACTTGTTAAGGATGAGTAAACAAGATGTAGTAAACGAGCTCCATAAAGCAGCCAGAAGACATTTTTCTCGCCGACATACCATCATCAAAGGGATAGATGATTTATGGCAAGCCGATCTTATGGATTTTCAAAAATATTCATCGTTGAATAAAGGTCATAAGTATGTACTTGTAGTGATAGATGCGTTATCCAAATACGTATGGGTGAGACCGTTGAAGTCAAAGTCTAAAACATGTGTTACGAATGCAATGCATAATATATTGTCTGAATCAAAACGAAAGCCTAAAAATTTACAGACAGATTCAGGCACAGAATTTTATAATGATTATTTCAAAGAATTAATGAGAAGTAACAAGATAAACCACTATTCCACCTATTCTGCTAAAAAAGCCTCCATAGTAGAACGAGTTATAAGAACTATAAAAGCTCACCTTTACAAAAAATTTAGTTTATGTGGACGGTATCAGTGGTTGCAGTGTAATTTAGGTTCCGTTGTGCAACGCTATAACAATACTTTGCACCGCATTACAAAGTACAAACCGATCAATGTTAATCAATCGAATGAGATTTTAGTTAAGTCTAACATCATTAGATCGCAAAAGCCAAAGATAGTACGTCAAAGTCCAACTTTTAAAATAGGGGACTTTGTCCGTATAAGTAAACACAAAGGAGATTTCTACAAAGGTTATACACCTAATTGGTCCACAGAAATATTTCGCATAGTAAAAATCAATCAAACCTGTCCCCAAACCTATCAAATAGAAGACAAAAACAATCAAGTTATTCTAGGCTCTTTTTACGGATACGAGTTACAAAAAACTAAATTTCCTGACCTTTACCTCATTGAAAGAGTTTTAAAGAAAAAAGGTAATAAACTTTTTGTAAAGTGGTTAGGATTAAGTAATAAAGAGAATAGCTGGGTAAACCAAAGTGAATTAGTTCTCTAGATTGATATATAAATAATACAAGATACTCTTTAGTAACACTTTATGCTTATCGATGAAGAAGGGCAGTGGTGTAATTAATAGCTTGATAGATCATTTACCGTTCGAGTTACATTTGCCTGGCTACCAATTTTGTGGTCCAGGAACAAAACTTCAAAAACGGATTTTAAAAGGCGATCGAGGGGTAAACGAACTAGATAAAGCCTGCATGCATCACGATATCGCTTACATAAATAAAGATTCTGGAGCTCGACGCAAAGCTGATTTGGAACTTTTAAATATGGCTAAAAGGAGGTTAAAATCGAAAAATGCTGGCAAAGGGGAAAAAATTGCTTCGTGGATAGTAAAAAATGCTATGAAAGCAAAAATCAGGGCAGGCAGTGGAATAAAATCATTCAAAAAAGGTATAAAAAAAATACAGTGCCAATTAAAAAACATTAAATCCAAAGACCACAACTCTGCTATAAAATATGCGTATGCAGCTGCAAAGAAACTATTTAATAACAAGAAAGGAATACGTTTGCCACGTGTTATTCCTCTTCCAAAGTGTGGAGGACTATTACCACTTATTCCTATATTTGCTGGACTGTCTGCGTTAGGTTCATTAGCTGGAGGAGCAGCAGGTATAGCGAAGGCTGTAAATGATTCTAAAGCTGCCCAAAAAAGTCTTCAGGAATCTGAAAGACACAACAGAATGATGGAAGCGGTGGCTCTTGGAAAAGGGTTATATATTAAACCTCTTAAAAATGGAGCTGGTTTATATCTAAACCTATCAAAAAACTGATTAAGCGGCTACCCAGACGTGCGTTAACAAACCTGGATATATTAAAACATGCTAGTGATATTCCTTACTTTCGTGGTGTTTACATGAGAGATACATTACCTTTGAAACCTAGAAAATTAGAATGTGGAATATTAAATTTGGATAGCAACATAAATCCTGGTACCCATTGGGTAGCCTTTGTAAAGCAAAACAATTACGTAGAATATTATGATAGTTTTGGTAATTTAAAACCTCCGTTAGAATTTATCAAATATATGAAAGCCTTGCCTATAAACTACAATTATGTAAGGCATCAAGCTTTCGGCACTACTAACTGTGGTCATTTGTGTCTAAAATTTTTAAAAAAATATTGGAAATTGCATTTATATAGTGAACGAAATAAATAAACGTATCAGTATAAACATGTCTTTCACTGTGTCTATAACTGGAAAAGGAGCTTCTCTATTAACAAACCACTCCCCAACGTTGGAGCTTCGAGGAGAATATGAATGCGGTCTTTTGTATTTCTCAACTTTCAACTCTATACCTAATATCGATGAAAGAAACAATAAGTTTTATTATGGGGAAAATGAAATCATAGAAATTCCTGAAGGTTCTTATGAGCTTCAAGACATTTGTGATTATTTAAAAAGCAATATCAAGAATTCTGTATTAAAACTAACCTGCAATAATAATACATTAAAAACAAAAATTTTTTGCTCCAAAAATGTTTATTTTTAATAAAAGTGCATCACTGGGTAAAGTTCTAGGTTTTGGAACGGAAGTAATAAATGCGAATATAAGTACTGATTCCCAGTATCCTGTTAGCATTCTATCAACAACCATCGTGCGAATCGAATGCGATGTAGTTAGTGGATCATTTGTTAACGGTAAAGCCAGCCATATAATTTATGAATTTGTGCCTAATGTTCCACCTGGCTATCGAATAATTGAGATACCCAAAAACCTAATTTTTTTTTCTGTTAATCAAAGATCTATAAGCGCTATTAATATAAGACTGTTGGATGCTGACAATAAACAGATAAATTTACGAGGTGAAGAAGTACAGCTGTATTTACATTTTAGGAAAAAATGATTAATTTCAATAAAAGGTTATCTACATCGTGTACTCAAGTTAGTTTTAAAAGAACATCTCACAGAGGCACACCGCTCCAGCTAAAAAATAAGCTTACCAAGACCAATAAAGAATTCCTCAAGCTAATTGGCTTAATAAAATGAATATCTTAAATATATCTCAACAAACATCATACGACAACAGCATTGAAAGTTTTGAGTATCATTCATACAAACCATATGTGACAAGTTTTAACAAGAATGATGAAATAAGAATTCCTATCAATCAGCAAGATCTGTACGTGCTTCCTTCACTACTACTAAGTGAAGGAAGCACGTACAGATCTTGCTGATTGATAGGAATTCTTATTTCATCATTCTTGTTAAAACTTGTCACATATGGTTTGTATGAATGATACTCAAAACTTTCAATGCTGTTGTCGTATGATGTTTGTTGAGATATATTTAAGATATTCATTTTATTAAGCCAATTAGCTTGAGGAATTCTTTATTGGTCTTGGTAAGCTTATTTTTTAGCTGGAGCGGTGTGCCTCTGTGAGATGTTCTTTTAAAACTAACTTGAGTACACGATGTAGATAACCTTTTATTGAAATTAATCATTTTTTCCTAAAATGTAAATACAGCTGTACTTCTTCACCTCGTAAATTTATCTGTTTATTGTCAGCATCCAACAGTCTTATATTAATAGCGCTTATAGATCTTTGATTAACAGAAAAATAAATTAGGTTTTTGGGTATCTCAATTATTCGATAGCCAGGTGGAACATTAGGCACAAATTCATAAATTATATGGCTGGCTTTACCGTTAACAAATGATCCACTAACTACATCGCATTCGATTCGCACGATGGTTGTTGATAGAATGCTAACAGGATACTGGGAATCAGTACTTATATTCGCATTTATTACTTCCGTTCCAAAACCTAGAACTTTACCCAGTGATGCACTTTTATTAAAATAAACATTTTTGGAGCAAAAAATTTTTGTTTTTAATGTATTATTATTGCAGGTTAGTTTTAATACAGAATTCTTGATATTGCTTTTTAAATAATCACAAATGTCTTGAAGCTCATAAGAACCTTCAGGAATTTCTATGATTTCATTTTCCCCATAATAAAACTTATTGTTTCTTTCATCGATATTAGGTATAGAGTTGAAAGTTGAGAAATACAAAAGACCGCATTCATATTCTCCTCGAAGCTCCAACGTTGGGGAGTGGTTTGTTAATAGAGAAGCTCCTTTTCCAGTTATAGACACAGTGAAAGACATGTTTATACTGATACGTTTATTTATTTCGTTCACTATATAAATGCAATTTCCAATATTTTTTTAAAAATTTTAGACACAAATGACCACAGTTAGTAGTGCCGAAAGCTTGATGCCTTACATAATTGTAGTTTATAGGCAAGGCTTTCATATATTTGATAAATTCTAACGGAGGTTTTAAATTACCAAAACTATCATAATATTCTACGTAATTGTTTTGCTTTACAAAGGCTACCCAATGGGTACCAGGATTTATGTTGCTATCCAAATTTAATATTCCACATTCTAATTTTCTAGGTTTCAAAGGTAATGTATCTCTCATGTAAACACCACGAAAGTAAGGAATATCACTAGCATGTTTTAATATATCCAGGTTTGTTAACGCACGTCTGGGTAGCCGCTTAATCAGTTTTTTGATAGGTTTAGATATAAACCAGCTCCATTTTTAAGAGGTTTAATATATAACCCTTTTCCAAGAGCCACCGCTTCCATCATTCTGTTGTGTCTTTCAGATTCCTGAAGACTTTTTTGGGCAGCTTTAGAATCATTTACAGCCTTCGCTATACCTGCTGCTCCTCCAGCTAATGAACCTAACGCAGACAGTCCAGCAAATATAGGAATAAGTGGTAATAGTCCTCCACACTTTGGAAGAGGAATAACACGTGGCAAACGTATTCCTTTCTTGTTATTAAATAGTTTCTTTGCAGCTGCATACGCATATTTTATAGCAGAGTTGTGGTCTTTGGATTTAATGTTTTTTAATTGGCACTGTATTTTTTTTATACCTTTTTTGAATGATTTTATTCCACTGCCTGCCCTGATTTTTGCTTTCATAGCATTTTTTACTATCCACGAAGCAATTTTTTCCCCTTTGCCAGCATTTTTCGATTTTAACCTCCTTTTAGCCATATTTAAAAGTTCCAAATCAGCTTTGCGTCGAGCTCCAGAATCTTTATTTATGTAAGCGATATCGTGATGCATGCAGGCTTTATCTAGTTCGTTTACCCCTCGATCGCCTTTTAAAATCCGTTTTTGAAGTTTTGTTCCTGGACCACAAAATTGGTAGCCAGGCAAATGTAACTCGAACGGTAAATGATCTATCAAGCTATTAATTACACCACTGCCCTTCTTCATCGATAAGCATAAAGTGTTACTAAAGAGTATCTTGTATTATTTATATATCAATCTAGAGAACTAATTCACTTTGGTTTACCCAGCTATTCTCTTTATTACTTAATCCTAACCACTTTACAAAAAGTTTATTACCTTTTTTCTTTAAAACTCTTTCAATGAGGTAAAGGTCAGGAAATTTAGTTTTTTGTAACTCGTATCCGTAAAAAGAGCCTAGAATAACTTGATTGTTTTTGTCTTCTATTTGATAGGTTTGGGGACAGGTTTGATTGATTTTTACTATGCGAAATATTTCTGTGGACCAATTAGGTGTATAACCTTTGTAGAAATCTCCTTTGTGTTTACTTATACGGACAAAGTCCCCTATTTTAAAAGTTGGACTTTGACGTACTATCTTTGGCTTTTGCGATCTAATGATGTTAGACTTAACTAAAATCTCATTCGATTGATTAACATTGATCGGTTTGTACTTTGTAATGCGGTGCAAAGTATTGTTATAGCGTTGCACAACGGAACCTAAATTACACTGCAACCACTGATACCGTCCACATAAACTAAATTTTTTGTAAAGGTGAGCTTTTATAGTTCTTATAACTCGTTCTACTATGGAGGCTTTTTTAGCAGAATAGGTGGAATAGTGGTTTATCTTGTTACTTCTCATTAATTCTTTGAAATAATCATTATAAAATTCTGTGCCTGAATCTGTCTGTAAATTTTTAGGCTTTCGTTTTGATTCAGACAATATATTATGCATTGCATTCGTAACACATGTTTTAGACTTTGACTTCAACGGTCTCACCCATACGTATTTGGATAACGCATCTATCACTACAAGTACATACTTATGACCTTTATTCAACGATGAATATTTTTGAAAATCCATAAGATCGGCTTGCCATAAATCATCTATCCCTTTGATGATGGTATGTCGGCGAGAAAAATGTCTTCTGGCTGCTTTGTGGAGCTCGTTTACTACATCTTGTTTACTCATCCTTAACAAGTTTTGATGCTAACAAGAGATCGATTTCTTTTTTCGTATAATACAATGTACTTAAATTAATAGAAGTTAGTTTTTCTAAATTATTAAGATATTTTTTTACATTGCTTTGGATTGTTTTCATTTCATTTTGTAGTTCTTTAGCACAATTGTCTACGTATTCTTTATTCACAGCCTCATCGCCATTTTCAGGAGATTGTAAGCCCTTTAATCTTGATAATTTCAAATCAAATTCACCTGCGTCCGACTTTACTAATGTGTTGGTAAGAATGTCAGTGAATTCAGATAGTCGTAAACGCTTATGAACATGATGACCGAATTTGTCTACATTCATGGCCGTCTTGTCGCCTTCTGTTGCTTATTGATACTGCTAATTCCTCCTGACGGCAGCTTTATATATTTAACATTTTTTATGATGCCAGCTTCATGCAATTCTTCAATTATTGCATAAATTTCATTTTGTACCCCAGTGTTACCAGCTGCCCATGATCCAAGAAGTAATTTTAATCTTTCCACTAGCTCGTTTGGATCATCCCAATAAACCAAGTCAGTATCATTTTTAACTTCTTTTAGAATATCAACTCCTTCACCTCGTGGGAGACTTTCAACACTACTTGTATAACTTCTAGAAAACTTAAACAGTGGTTTGATTATATGCGTATATTTGAATCCTTTGTTACTATTTATGGGTTTAGATGGATCGCAACCGCGTTTATGTGCATTAGTATCCATAAGAATAAATTTATAATTTTGTAAGTCTTCCTCTGTAATAACGTCTAAGTTTGGTGTCTTTCTATACAATAATTCTTTTAAGCCTGGAGTTTTTTTCAGACTGCGGTTTCCAATTTTTAAAATGCGATCATCATCATGAACACGGGTATTGCCGAGCATCAGCTTTCCTTTCACATTTCTGACACCATAAGGTATATCTTGTTTCATTGCTTCTGATGACACAGACCATGATAAAGAATCATTGGGAATACTTGGTGATGACTGGAGAGATTTGAATGAGTTATCATGGACATCATGATCCTCGGAGGGTAATGTGGTGAGGGTTTTGTTAGATATTTTACAAACTTCATTTTCAGAATTATCTTCATCATCATCATTGTCTTCGTTGTAATCAAAATCTTCATCAGAAATATTTGATGAATCGCTTTCAGTGTGTTTAGTTCTTTTTACGGGTTGAGTTCTCTCTGTTTCTTCTTCTTTGTAGTGTTTGTCATCAGATCTACTAGTTAATAGTTTCAGAGGGTTCACAATAGGTTTAAATATTGTTTCTAGAGCTATATCATTTTGCTTTTTTGAGTCTTTTATCATTTCTACCTTTCTTTTAACAGCTGACGCTGACTTCACAATTTGTTCCTTAAGGTTCCGCTCCATAGTTAAGAATTCCACTCTGTTTGATCTCTCAATTTGAACTGATTCATAGTAAGATAAGTAACAGTTACTTATAGTATAATAAACAAACACTTCTACGTGTACCTAGAAGTCTTTGATGAATAAAATTTAATCCACTATAATGAAAGTATCAAACTTCATTCTGTAACAACCTTTGTTTCGTTCACAATCTTTATTGATGACAACATAACTGTACGGTTTACTCCACACTGTTGAACACATTTCACGGAATTGAGACCACGTCATATCAGACCCTACATGCTCATCGTAAATGTGTCTTAGATTAATGTCGTCCTGCTTAAATAATATGATGAGGTTAGCATTATCTCTTACTAGTTGTTTGGGTATTTTAGTGTAGGTTTGATTAATATAAAAACAGTCAATGTTTTTATGACGTCCCATCGCAAAATAATTACGTATATTGTTTTGATTTTCACACGCAACATCATCAAATACAAAAATTGAGTCAGACAAAGCTTCGTGTGGACTTAAAATTTCCTTATTATCATTATACTTATAGTAAGATATGTCTGCAACTTTCTCCAATACTCGTTCTAAAAACACATACTTTGGTTGATACAAAGACTTCGAATACACATACAGGTTATGAAAACGCGGTCCATCTTGGTGTAGCAACAAACTTATTACTAAATTGGTCTTTCCACAGTTTGAGGGACCACAAACAATGCTGCGAATAGTATTCGGCAATAAATTTCCATGACGTTTAATCTCATTCGAGGATACTGGACAAATACATTGTATTTTAAGGGATTCTTTTTGTTTCTGAAATCTCATTCCAGTTGTATTTCTGACTCAACCGTTCTCATTGATGAGTTTCAACGGAATGATGAAAATATTGTCAAGTTAATAAATTAAATGGGTTACTTGGAACACTAACTACGATACTAATTACCACAGCAGTGCAACCATCTTTATGATTACATTTCACTATAATATGTGTGTCTGCCTCTGTGGTGTAGTGGTTAGTATCGGACTTGCAACCCGCGCTCAACGTAAAGGTCGTGAGTTCAAATCCACAGACCTTTGATAACAAGTTCCCATGATTATCAAAATGTTATTGAAAACTCTGTCCCACTGGCGAGTGAGGGAGAACGGAGTTCGATCGAACGAGCAACAGTGGGACAGAGTTCTCAATAACATACTACTCCTATTGTTTTTTGGTGGAGTAGTAGATCAGTAAGGTTTGTAAAACTTTCCTTCAAAAGTCTGATGTCAGAGTTATTCATGTCTCCTTTCACGGAACTCTGGCGTGTTTTTTTTTATATTTATATTTTTTGACGACCATTTGGATCAGCGGTAGTACACGCTGCTTCTGAGCCATGGGTAGCGGGTTCGATCTCCGCACAGTACAAATATTTGTGTGCATGAACATGTCTGTTTGTACTGGTTTGGGTGTTTTCTATGTATTATAAGTATGTATTTACAAAAAAAAAGTATATAATTAAGTTTATCGGTTGTCTAGTACCCCATACGACAGGGTACTTAATAGTAGCTTAATTTGGGACTAGTTGGCTCTGTGTGGCCCAGTGAGGCATGTATAAAATATTTATTTATTTATTTACAGGCGATTTATACGCTTAAATTTATATATTTGTAAATTTATATGTGTTATTTTGTATGTATGTTAGTCTGTAAGGTATTTATTTTATGGGCCTGTATTTCATATCTGTTGCCTGATTTAAATGAATAAATAAATAAATAAAAAAATAAATAAATTTATATTTTGCGGCAAAAGCCGGGACTAACGGCTTAAAATTTTTTTCAATGATCGTTTATAACCCCTACTTCCTTCCAACCTTTCATGCAGAACAGGACTTAAGGCATTCGTTGTCCGTGACCATGATTTGTGTTACCAAGTGAAACGTCGTAAAGGTGAACAATATCATGTACCTTAATTTTGTTAATTCTGTTCTATTAAATCCCATCAAATGTTTAGACTTCTCCCAAATTCAATCTTGTCCACAATTCGCAGATCCTTGTCCAAACAGGCAGTTTCTATTCAACTCACAGTCTTATTCGCATTCCGCTGTGTTTTCCGAACGGATACGCTACACGCAGTCTACGCACTGCACAAAATTAAATATATCCTTTTGGAGAACGCCCCTATGGGTGTAATCTTCTGTGAAGCTGAGATGGATGTCTTATATGGATTAGGGAGGCTGTGAATTCAAACAAAGTGTGGGGTTTGGTGTATCCCACTAAAGCTTTGTAAACGTATATTAATTTCAATTTTAAAGTAGGTGTTAAAGGGATAAAATAAATTTTCTTAACGACGCCTTACACAAGAATTTTCGAAAAAAAAAAACTTCTTTCGTCTTAGGCTGAGAAAATAGTCGCTTGGATAGTTAAAACTATGTAGTTCGAATTCGAAGTAAATTAATGGTCAAGTTTACTATTTTCGATGTTAGTAGTAATAATTCAGTACTTCGTAAATGCTGATTATTTAATTCAAGTTTGTTCGATTATTTGTAGCTTCTTATAAAATCAAGTAGGCGCCATGTAGTGCCGGCCTGGCCATATTGGTGCTGTGCTTTTCTTGCCCCAAGAAGCAACTTTAAAAGTACTGTCAGAAATCAAAGCCTTTCAACAGTGTCTTCACTCAACAGCGGCCTTAGACAAGTGACTTTCTGTTATCGCTTACGCTTAACGAATAGATGTCAAATGTATGAAAATGACTTATGCTTACGATCGTTCGATCGTTTGTTAATGTCATTTTAATACATTTGTTATCTATTCGTCTGGTGTAAACGTTATTAGAAAGCCACTTGTCTATCGGCCGTTTTCAATATCCTATCTATCGCTAGTTTAGACATATCGGAGATAGGAAACAGTTTCTATCTCTGATTTTTCCGTCCAGAGAAACAAAGACAGAAGTTGTTTTCTATCTCGGATATGCCAAAACTGAAGATAGATAGGATATTGAAAACGGCCGTAAGGGCGCTGTTCTGTATGGGAGCGATTTGGCTTGATGCGAAAGGAATGATTGTGCTAAGTTTATTATTTAACAAATAAAACTGTGATGAATCTTCAAAAAGGGAACCAAACATTTGCTTGTCCTCTCTTTCCCAACTTTTCTCATCGAACTATTTACAGCAAAAGTAAGTGTTAGTCCAATACTTGTTTTACGGCAACCGTGAGGGTGACATCAAAGTGTCTTAAGATCGTAAATATCGTAGCAAATTGACTGTGAACTTATCGGGGACTATTTAAATGATAAGTTTGCGTTGTGGCGCCAAATATTTTGGGTGCAGTTTCTCTATCTCAACGTAGTAAAAACAGATTGGTACAATTACTGTTTAAAAACTAAGCCTACTAAAGTCCCACGACATTGCAAAGTAAGTGTGCCTTTTGGACCTGGTATGGTGATTTTGGAATATTTTTAAAACAAAGTGAACTTTGAAAAAGATCATGATTTAGAGAACTAACTTTATTAAAAAGCCATACAGCCTTCACACAGTTTATAATAGGGGTTAAAGTATGAAATTGCCGATTATTTTCCCACTTTTTATTTTGTTTATAGCTCTTAAGTATAGTCATATTATTGCGTGATTCTTTTTGTATTGTATCAAAAACTAAATAAAGTAACTTTTGACTAAAAAAAAATGCAATACTAGTGCCTATTACTTCAAAGGAAGTCGTTGAAAAGACCCCTTACAATGTGTCAGCTGACCTTCTTGCTTCAATTAAGTATATTTGTATTATATACTTTGATTTTCAGAAATTTAAATACTATAATGCGTAGCTTTATAACCATTTAACTTTCACCTTTAATTGCATCGAAAACGGTTTAGGCGTTTTTAAAAAAACTAAAAAATTGTTAGTATGAATAATGACATTTCTCGATTTCGTCCATATAAAACGGCAATTTCATAGTACTTTAACCCCTAATATTTTTGCAGTCAAATTGGTCTAACAGTTAAAATAACGTAGTTTTCTGAATACTGAGCCATCATCATTATTGTTAGCTTTCATTAGTCTACTACTGCATATAGGCAGACCTCTTCTGTTACTTTAATCATTATATTCTGACAAGCGGCCCGGGGGTTTCTTCTGACAGTTTTTCATTAGTAGCCTTTTACGGTTCCCATAGGACGTGGTCAAATTCTATTCGAAGCCGGCTGTATATAGTCTAATACTAATACTATGTTAGTAGTGAAGCATCAAAATAGCAGCCACCGCTTACTGTGTCTGACTTAGTTTGAAGATGTTGTTATTTGAAACTGTGACAAGTGGAACTATACTCCTGGAATAGGAATACTACGCGCGCTATCTAGTGGCTGCCAAATTCCAAAACATAGCATTGTAACGAATCTGCTGTACCTATATTTTGTTATTACACAGGCTAAATTAATGGAGGGTTATACTCGTAGGGGTATCATAGCCATACGTAAAGATTTTTGTCTTATCCTTAAGAACGAGAACCAAATAATTTAGAATCAATGGTACAGTGACACTATATTAGTACCTACAGCAATGAGTGACACTAGTATGAGACTATACTTCGAAATTCTTCAACAAACTATAAGAAAATACCTTTTGTAAGCTGTTGCAAAAGCAGAAAACACACTTAAACAAACAAAAACAAGAAAGGTACGTTATTTTCTTAGATCCCGAACATTGATATCACAAATATTTTTGATAACTATTACCGAGAATCAGATAAAATTCTCTAAAAGGAATTCACAGAAAATGAAGCCGATCTTTGAGTTTTTAGGCCATCTTACTGACCTGTTTGCACTATGATCTTTGCCTAGATGTTTACACACGAGAAATTAGCATACCCATTTGAGGTAGGAAAACACGATAGTAACTCATTGATGGAACTAGTATAATATGTGCTAGCATGAAGCTGTTATAATAACAGACTTGATATTATGTGTGATAACAATTTCCGGTGTGACAATTAATTTTGCTACCCGAAATTATTATTGCTTGAGACTTGCAGTTGATAGTTGGAAGTGGGTGTATACATTTACTCTTACACTGTAAACTTAGAGCGAAAAAGTAACTGTTTAGACTGACCGGTAAGGTTTCATTATAAATAATTTTTATAACTAATAACGATACCTACTCCTATTTTGTTGACTGGCCACATTGAAATGGTCAGTCGAATTTAAACGGAGGAGGCGGTGAATCGAGTCATTCTTTGGTGAGCGCTCGACAAAGATGGTCATACCGTACTAATATTTGTATATTACATTGTAATTATAGATGTACCTTCCAGTATAGCCCATTGCATATAATAGTGCCAGTAAGATTTTGGGTTGCGGTTAAATTCTGGAAAAAATATCAGCATTTAAACTTGAAAAATTATGTCTCAGGCGGGACTTGAACCCGCATCTCCTTGCATGCCGCGCCTGGCATGCAAGGAGATGTATACAGAATTATATGACATTTTTAGGCAATTGAATTGCTTAAAAATATCATATTAAGTATTCTAGAAAAAAGTTTTGCGTTCACCGACTTTCTTCTATCCTGAGCTCGTAGAGATGAAATTCATTTACTTTCTTATTTTATTTGAATTTGTTAATAACAATTTTATTATTGTTATTAATTATTAATTACTTTAAGTTATTATAATTTATAATAACAAGCCAAAGTCATAAGATAAATCAAAGTTTATTTATTTAACAATACGTGGCATGCAATCAATTAATTAGGGATGAGCAAAATTGTAAAAAAAAGTTTATCGATAATCTTAAACTGATCTAGTGCAATTTGGATGCTGTCCAAAGCCACCCAAACTACATTTGTTTAGACAAAACTTGCGGGAAGTTACTAGTTTTGATAATAGAAATGGTTGTTATTAAGGCGCACAATTCAAAGAGCTAGTTAAATCAAACAGCCACAAAGCTTGCACAAAGTTTCCTTCATTGTAATCAGATCGGTCCGACTGTAAATGTTGTTCTCAGAACAGCTTAGGGAGTGATGCATCGCGATAGCCGCCGCCACTTACCTTGCCTGCTCGGTTTTAGTGATGCGCATAATTATATCCCTGAAAAGTTTTGAAATTCAAATTTATTCATTACACTTTGTTATATTACAAGTTTTTTAACTAGCGGTGTAATTCAAAGTGTTTTAAATCGGTTTTTTCGAAGTAATTAATGTTTTTTAATATTTATTATTTCACAGGGTTGCTTTGTTGTAGCAATAATAATATCAATTCATACATTTTCCTCGACTTTCAAATGCACACAAATTGTAATCTTGTGCATTGACTTAAACATATATTATTTAACTGTTGTAATTTTGTAACAGATATTTATTAACCTTTGACTTTTAAAATTGATTGATTAAAAGCATTTAGTACGAAATTATAACTATCAACATTTCTTCTTAGCTACTAGACGAATTTGCACTTTTGTTTCTTAAACAAAATTCGTATAAAAAAATCAATATGTTTAAGTAAACAATAGCGCAGATTCATTCTTAGGACCAACTCAGACAAAATAAATTCATGTCCACTCCGTATGTAATGTGATCTCAGTCTACATTACTTTATTTTTAAATATCCGCTCCTGAAACTGAGCTGTTATAAAAAAAAACTGAAATAAAAAATTACTGTGAAAAAAATCGATAACTTTTCTCTTTCCAGTATTTCTATATCACATCCCTATTACGTAAAGAGCTGCATGTCGTGAAAGTGTTGATGCTATCGCCCGCTCTCTACAAGTACAGGATGGGACTCGTGGCTAATGCGAGCTTCTTAGCGCTGCTTTATGACGATTCCTCGCTGAATTTTTGGATAACCGCTTTTGAGATAAGGATTACGGTAACGAAATTCTTCGGATGTAAAGCTTAACGTGACTTTGTTTATGATCAAGTTATATTGGCGGCTAAATACAAAACGTAATATTAGGGGTTAAAGTATGAAATTGCCGTTTTGTATGGATGAAATCGAGAAAAGTCATTTTGCCATACTAACAATTTTTTAGTTTTTTAAAAAACGCCTGAACCGTTTTCGGTGCAATTAAAGGTGAAAGTTACATGGTTATAAAGCTACGCATTATAGTATTTAAATTTCTGAAAATCAAAGTATATAATACAAATATACTTAATTGAAGCAAGAAGGTCAGCTGACACATTGTAAGGGGTCTTTTGAACGACTTCCTTTGAAGTAATAGGCACTAGTATTGCATTTTTTTTTTAGTCGAAAGTTACTTTATTTAGTTTTTGATACAATGCAAAAAGAATTACGCAATAATACGACTATACTTAAGAGCTATAAACAAAATAAAAAGTGGGAAAATAATCGGCAATTTCATACTTTAACCCCTATTAGTTAACGTGGAGATTAAATTGTTCATTGAAAGTAAAGTTAAGTAGCTGCCTATCAATGGATTATACCCTCAGATCATATTATAAAGAAGAAGATATGAAATTACTCGTAAATCCTTAGCGAACCCGTGTCTCCGAATTATTTATGTGTGCAACGCAACTACAATAACACTTGTAAGCATAAGGACCACACTATATCAATTTACAACGCTCATTGGTGCGCACACAAACATGGACCCAATCACAGCGCCTACCACTTACTCGCTTACACAATGCGTCATTTGGTGTGTGCAAATTAGTGTGTCGCTACAAAGTGTGGTCGCGACGCACACGTCGGGCAGTGAACGCTTCGATTAAACCTCGATACATTGCGCAGTCGCATAGTACTCACAACACAGCCAGTTAGTATCAAACCTTCAATGTATATTGTGCCGATACAATTATCGTTACATGGATGTTTTCATGAAATATTTAGCCGCGGTGTGCAATAGTTCTGTTTGCCCATATCGGATTCGCACGCGCCACGCTCCCATTTCATATCTATTGTTTTATATGATCTGAGATTATACCACTGCAGGATAATGGCCTCCATCATTGCATTCAGGTTACCACAGCGATGATACGGCATAATCAATACGCTTACCAACTGCGGGTTGGTAATAATAAACTATACGAGCGATTCTTAAAGATTCTAAACTCTTAGTTGCTCGGATCTGAGTTTCGAACCTTGACCTTCTAAAACGTTTGAACAATGAGTTGATGGATCTATGATTATTTTTTCTATTTATTAGTTACTAATGTAACAACGGATGCTTGACCCTTTTGTTTGTAAATACATGAAGTCCACATAAACTAATACATAAATTTTATATGTCCATTATTGATTTTGAGCTTAAGAATCAACGTAGGTATAAAAATCTGATTTAATTGAGAAAACTCGACGTTGTAGTAGACTGATCTGCGGATTGTTTTTACTGTAGTAATGGTAAAGCGATCCTGTAATGCCTCAACAGGAACTCGTAAAAGGGCTAACGTGAAAGAAATATTTCTTCTGCAGCACTTCCAATGTCTTTCTAGTCGATGCCAATAGATTTATTTAATAACACTATATTGCATGATTAAAAAAATGGAACAAAAGGCGGACTGAATGCCAAGGCAAAAGTATTCTCTTTCACAATTGTTGCCAAAAGCATTCTCTTACGCCTCTTTATGATCTGACCGACCCAAGGTGGTGCGAGGGTGACTGGTATTGCAGAAAATGTATTCTATACAGCGCCAATTTCTTGAGCAGACTTAGGTTTTTGGTCAGTTCCCACAGTCTGGCGTTGGTTATAGTTCTCGGCCCACAGATACCTCATAATTATGCAACGCAAACATTAGTTCATGTTCACTTGAAGTTGGCAACTGATATTATATTATAACATAATGGTTACATACGTGGGCTTCGTTTTTCAAGTCATTGAAAATGCACGATGTATATTTCTGACAGCTGGTGTCAGACATCTGACGTTAAACAAGACATTTTTTTCTATTGGGCTGTTGCAGACCCAAACTTTTAACGGCCAGTTCCAATAACCTATCTATCTTCAGTTTTGGCATATCAGAGATAGAAAACAACTTCTGTCTTTGTTTTTCTGGACGGCAAAATCAGAGATAAAATCTGTTTCCTATCTCCGATACGTCAAAACTAGCGATAGATAGACTATTGGAACCGGCCGTAAGAGAACAAAGTCTGTCGGGATAGCCTTGCAATTATACTTGTGACACAAATTGACTTAATATACAAATTTTCACATCTGAATGTTCAAAACAGAATCATAACCATCATCCGGCATCTAAAAGCGATCAGCTTTTATCAAAACGTTGCTCCAAGTAATCCCCCGAATCCGTATTTCAGCGGAACTTTCCACTCCGAAGTACCTTGAACTAAAATTGATGTTCCCAACTGCGCGCTGAGTGCAGATTAAAGTGATATTTTTTAAGACAAAGTAAACACATATATTAAGTCAACGCGGCGCCTGGGATAATATGCTGATGGTGTTATACAAATTAAAATGCATTCTTGCTGCAGTAATAAATATCACGTGTGCGCCGTTGGGCCGTGAGTGAGTTGTGTAATGCTTGTTTTATCATATTCGCGGGAATTAAATGGGGATGTGTGGGGATGATATCATGTTTTGGTTGTTTTACATACAACTAAATATTAAATAAATAAATATTATATAACATATATTATATGCAATTAAATGTTGTTATTATTTTTTTTGTTTACAGTTATGTATTTATGTGAAATTCTTTGATGTGGCTTTATCGGTGACGCTGTATTTGGCTGTTGTATTATGTCGATATATATATATTAAGTTTATAAGTTTTTTTTTAAGTTATGTTTTGCATGTATAATTTTTGGATTGTATAATAATTATGCAATTTGTGAGAACTGCTTGAGGCATATTTGCTCTAAAACATCTCTATCTATATCTTTTTAAAACTCTCCGCCGCCTTCCCCTCTCAATTCTATTTCTACTGGCCTCTACCTAAAGGTTGTCTGGAAGAGATCGCTCTCTAGCGATAAGACCGCCTAAATTGTACAATTCTTAGTTTATATCCTGTGTAACATTTAATTTGTTGGTGTGCAATAAAGAGTACCTATCTATCTATCCATCTACTTACTTAAAAAAATCTTGTTTGGAAAATGGATCCAACGACCTCTTTGCTACGCATTCCATACAGTAGAAAATTTTGAGAAGATTGTTTCGAATCGAACCCAGCTGCCTTGTATAGCAGTTAAAATCAGTTTTATTTCTACAAAAAGGCCCCAGGAGGCGCTTTTACACGTCCCAATATTTAAACCTACCACTGCTTTGGGTTTTAGAAGAAGCAGCGCAAGAAACTCGCTCACTATTGTCAGTCTTTCTTTCAATAAATGTTAACAAAAGGTTTAAGCATGTACGAGCTAGGAAAATTTAAAGCCATACATCAATTTAAATAATCATTAAAAGTGTAATCAGCCCTTTTTCATTAAAATTACTTTTCCATATGATTTAAGTTTATGTACAGGGAGTTCAGAAATACTCTGTGGTAATTTGTTGAAAAGCACACAGGTGCTACTACATCACTACACTAATCTAATTGAGTTGAATTATGATTAGTTAGTCATCATTTAAAACATTCTCTCCAGTGTATTATAACCTACCATCAGAATTTAGATAATACTTATCTAGCTTAAACGTATCATAAAATGTGATATAAACCACCAATTTTAAGATAGCTCCAAGTAAGAAAATACGTACAGTCATCTTTTGGTGGGTTCAGGTTGTTTCAGAAAAAAGTTTAATTTCAAATTCAAATTCAATCATTTATTTGCTAGAATACAGCTTACATGCAAGTTTTACAATGCAGATCTTAAAGCTATTACTTATTTGTATGTATTCAGCCTGCAGACGTGCAAATATTTATAACAATTTTAGTCAGTTAACATTTAATTTATTTATCATTTAAAAAATGTCATTGATCAAATCAATATAATACACAAATGTCAGATATTAAATTAACAATGTCAAAACAAAAAAAATATACATTAAGAGTCATAAATTAATCAATTATTTTACATTAAAATATTCGTCGAGGCTATAAAAACTCTTACTCAGCAACCAACTGACCAGCTTTCTCTTAAATACATTTCCTTTGAGTATTTTTAGTTCAACAGGTAAGTTATTATATATCGCTAAAGACATATTACAAATATTTTTCTTAAATATTACCTTGTGGCATCGGGGTTGATATAGTATTTTTTTTTAATTTTGCTCTTTTTTGACTAAATTATAATTTCTTTAATTTACCTGCTGGAAAGTGATCTCCTTCGTAAAATATCGCAAATATGGATTATTTGGCGATTAATGTGAACGCTTTGAAAGCGGAATTAAGAAAAAGCGCAAAAATAGGCGGCCTCAAGAGCAACTATTTCAGAAGTTAGTTTGTTGATATCAAGATAGTTATTTATAAATAATAAACCTTAATTAGATTCAGGATATAACACTTTGTTTCGGCGCCAATCGCCTTTGACAGCTATACCTCCGGACCTCAGTCTACAGTGGCGTCAACTGGTAAGCAAAGAAACGGTAGTCCCCATTGATATTGATCTCTACTTGTTGGACATCAAGTTGAATTGAAGGGCTATCACATCACTACGTTTTTTGAAATAAAGCGGATAGGGTTTCACAAAGACACACACATCTTTAATATACCTACATGCATGGAAGAGGCAGGACATTACACTTTTTAAATAGTGGCCTGCAGCTATCCAAATACCATGCCGAGTTTATTACCCGTATGCATCTCTTTTGCATTTTAAATCATCTATTATCATCTACACTTCAAACAAATGAATTCCGTTAACATAATTTGTATAAATATTGTATCGCCTACACTAAAACCTAAACCCTAAACCCAGATTAAAATCGTAAGCAAATGTGCACTTGCTAAGCGGCCCCAACTTTAATCTGTACAATTAGTTGGCAAAACCTAGTTGGGCAATTGTCGCTCCGAAAATAAGTTGCCAGTCGGTTTCGCTCACTATTACCGGGGAAATGCGTGTAAATCAGTATCACGTTCGCCTTATTGTGTAAGCTGTTAAGCTTATTTTAGTTTTAGGGAATTGAAGTTGCAAATTGGCCTCGTCTCTAACTCAGCTTAAGGGATTTTGGATTTCCGCTTTGATGCTAAACAGCGTTTTGGATTCCGTTAAACGAAAGTTCTGAGTGAAACTATTCGAATGAATGGTTCCAAAGTTCATTTCGGTATCATATTTTTCATTTATAAACTTGGTAAAGTAAATTATAAAATATTGACGACGTATTTTACAAAATTTTAACAGATGTTCACTTCAAAATATTATGTTCACTTTGTGGTAATTGAACATGCTGTTTTTCGTGACTTCTTACGTTTGAAATTAAGGATTTGACACTATCTCACGGGAATCGTACTTTTATCCGGGATATAAAATTATATATGTGCTGCTCCAGTCTATAATCTACCTCTTTGCTAAATTTTATCCTAAAATGTTCAGAAATTTTGGTCTTATTCAATCAAAAATCATCTTTATTATACAATCATTGAGATTTTGCACAGATTGAAATATTTGTAGACGACAAATTACCTAACCAAATGCGTTATTATTACGTACCCGTGCAGGTATACAAAAGAAGATAGAGATAATATTAGATCCTTATTTTTTAAAAAAAAATGTTCTATAAATATCCACATGAAAAGTTTGTTAAGGGAAAACATGTCTTATAAAGACCATTTGCTGACATTATCTTCATTGGCACTGCCATGCTCCAAAACGGACAGCTTGTAGAAAATAAGGGAATTCAAGATGATTAGAACATATCGACAAACTACATCATTATCACTGTCTAAATCTCAGCTAACATAGAAAATCATTTGGGAACTTACTTGAAGCGGCTTTGATATCCAGATCAGACTATTAAATCAATTGCTTCAATTAAGTCAATCGCCATGTGGGCGCCAGTGGACAACGTGCACGAAATATTATGTTTTTTTAAATATTGCACCGAAACATTGAAATATTTTCTTCTATTTGTTCATGTTATAACTGTTAGGGGAAATTGGCAGAGCAATCAGAACAAAGGAGCGTGCAGTAACATAAAATATATTAATAGAAAAGTACACACATAGAATTACAACAGAATACAATACGAGAGCTCGATTATAATAATAAACAGTGAATGTCAACACATTCTTTTAGTGACAACCTAGTCATAGCGATTGCAGCCAGCTCTCTCTACACACAAAGCATGAAGGTGATATACAACAATAACAACACACACACAGTTAGATTAAAACGCAAGGGAAAGGGAACAGTGGACAGTTATATCAGTGGTGTTATGGCGTAGGTGTGCTTTTGTTTTCGAGCTCAGATTCAATGGAACTTCGCGCATACGATGCTTCCTTATTCAAACTGACACCTCAATTTAAAAAGTGTTAAAGATTTTAGCAACAAAAGGATATTACCAGAGGCCTTAGTAATCATAGTAATAGCATTTGAATAACTAAATAAATGGTAAGTTTTATCTGACCAAAGGCTTGAAAAAGTCTAGGTACATTAAATGAAACACTACGTTATTTAAAAAAATGGTCCTCAAATTGTCTGTGTTATATTTACAAGTTGTTCTAAAAGAGTATTAGTAAAAAATTTAATCGACATTAAAAGTAGTGCTATACGATGTTAAAATTACAACTAATAGAGAAATAAAGTACTTCTCCTATAAAAAGTTTACTTGTACCGATATTTCTAAGAATTAAGATTTAAGTTTTAATTGTGATTTCAATTCAATTTCTCATTAAATACAATTTAGTTAAACACAATTGAAAACTGTGTAACTATCTTTTATTTTTGTACATATTAAAATTGACGTAACGATAACACTGCCTATATTATATAATCGCCTATAACAAGTGACATCTAACTTAGTATTATACCTATATAGATTTAATATAATTGTATTATGTAAAGGCTAGAATCGTTTAAAATGTTAATTGATTAAATATGTGCGCCATCTTCTCTTCTAATCATTGCTGTGCCTACAGGGTCGAAACTTGTGTCCAATACAATATTTAATTAAACGAAAGACCACCATTTTGGAATACAAATTATTAAAATTGAACTCTACAAGAAATCTAATCTTTAACAACAATATATCTGTAACAGCATATATACAGCATATTAAATAACTTTATACAGAATACTAATGAACTACGCCAGTCTTTCTCAATTCTGAAGTTTCCCAAGCGAATGCTTACAATACCAAGCAATTTTCATATGACGCCGCAAACTTGCTCACTCGATAAGAGTAAAACCAAACAAGTTTATAAATTAAATCGGGAAGTTCCGCTCCGAATCAGACTCCCTTGTGTCTGCGAATATGGATACTGCACGTTCCCGTCACGTATAGTTGGGAACATAAGTTGGGACTTGGTGAAAATATTATAACAAATTGAGCAGGTATATTATACTACTAATACTTGCATGCTACTTTCGTCATGCAATGATATTAGGGGTTAAAGCATGAAATTGCCGTTTTGTATGGATGAAATCGAGAAAAGTCATTTTTCCATACTAAAATATTTTAAGTTTTTTTAAAAACGCTTGAACCGTTTTCGATGCCATTAAAGGTGAAAGTTAGATGGTTATAAAGCTACGCATCATAGTATTAAATTTCTGAAAATCAAAGTATATAATACAAATATACTTAATTGAAGCAAGAAGGTCAGCTGACACATTGTAAGGGGTCTTTTCAACGACTTCCTTTGAAGTAATAGGCACTAGTATTGCATTTTTTTTTTAGTCAAAAGTTACTTTATTTAGTTTTTGATACAATACAAAAAGAATTACGCAATAATACGACTATACTTAAGAGCTATAATAAAAATAAAAAGTGGGAAAATAATCGGCAATTTCATACTTTAACCCCTATTATTATATTAAAACGAAGCAGATTATGTTATAAGCGCGAACGTTGTGAAGACTCAAATACGCCCTAATTACAACGACCATCGAGGGCTGTCACGAGCGGTAATCATTAAAAATTATAGCCATCTCTTTCATTTGCGTGTGCTACTCGTATTTCGCACCCTTTGTTCTGCTTATCAGTGAAACTTGTCAATTTGTGCAGTTTTGGATTGCTCGGAACAGATTTAACACGCGGATTACTATGAAAGTGACATAATTATCTATACTTTAAAATATCATTGTCATCATGCATATTATACACGCTACTTTCCTCCGTCGCGCGTCGTCATCAAATGATTGTCGTGGGAGGGTGTATGCGGGTGGCCAATCGTTGTGAAGTTCCTTAGGGGATACTCATATTCTTATACCAGTGGATTCATTATAACGTTCCGTTGGTCTAGTGGTTTAAATACCGAGACAAGATCTCGAGGTTCGATCCCCGGGTCGGGCAACAAAAAGTTTAGAATTTTCGAGCATTGCTCGGTTTTGTGATCACCAACCTGCATTTGGCAAGCGTGGTGATTATGCCAGTACCCATCATTATTGTAGTTACTTGAATTCAGCGATGGAGGCCTTTTCCCTGCAGTGGGATGATTATAGGCTGTTACTATACCAGTGGGCGTCGTTCGGTTAAAATGATGATGATGATGATTTACCTTCGTGATGAAGTTAGTTAATAGCATACTGGTTACAAGGACATCCTGGACAATTGAATTCAGAAAATCATTTTCTATATTGGCTTGGGTCGGGTGTCTTTGATTTCCATCAAACAGTTTAATGAATAATTTTTCAAATTAATACTTAACTGCCTATAGTGTTACAGCTTCAAAATATTAACAGTTTCTTACTAGTGTGATCTTCATTAAAAACATTAAAATGTATTTAAGCTGGCTGCCACTACTGTTTCACATTGTAGATAGTTTCGAACTAGAGGTAAACGCAGTTACGTTGAATCAGTATTCGTTAACGTTTGTGTAACATCAGTAATTTGGTTAACAGAACACAATGTTTACAGATGTAGACAGTAAATGCAGTATTATTTAATGTTCATTATACCTTATTTGGCTTTCATCTTAATTTTTTTAATAATGGCCATATACCTTCTTGAACTTGCGTGTACTTGCTATTTATAGACTACAAGCCCTTGGAAAAAAATAACTTGTGAAATGAACCAACGTGAATAACGCTTAGAAGGCTGTTACTATATCAAAAAATAACTCTGAGCACTAATATGCCGTCATTTCTGAGCGGTACATCATCACCTAGATGCTAATTTTAAAAGGGTTGCGACCCTTGGCTTTCGACCCCTGCGCTGGAAATATGTACGGCGTTTACGGGTAAAGTATCTGTGTATGTGTGCAAAAGGAATTACACAAATGCCGTACAATAATAAATGACTTATATTGCTTCTGCAATTATCGGCGAATTAAAAATTTGCACTGATATCCGGCACCACCACTTTAGTACGGCTCTAGGTTTTTCGACATTTATTTTCAATCATCTATCGTACACTATAACAAAGCTGTATATTAATAATTAGTAGTAATTCCACATTTGTAACTGAGAAATTCCATTCACTCACATAGGTACTCACCTGTACCGCTCAGAAATGACGGCATAGTGCTCAGAGTTATTTTTTGATATAGCCTTCTTACCGTTATTCACGTTGGTTCATTTCACAGGTAAATTTTTTCCAAGGGCTTATAGTCTATTAGGTATTAATATTAATTAAAAAAATGCTAATGAATATTCCTGAGGATGCCACGTAAAGTGGAAAAACGCGTCGAGGTTTTTCTTATTTCCGTGTGTTATCTGTACTTTTCGCATGGACGGCTTACTTGCAGGTTGCAGCATTTATTTCATTTGTTTATTGGTTCTATATATTATGGAAAAAAAAAAATTGTTTATCCCAGATAGATTAACAGGGCCAAAAGTAATAAAACAAAAAAACCGTCAATAAAAGATGGTAAAGTTTAAGACCATAATTAGGGCAGTATCCTTAGTTATTTCTATTTTTTAGATCTTTTCAGTTATTGTGCCGAGATTTAAACCATCCTTGTAATTATGAGTTCCGGATATTTGGGCTCTACAAACATAATGTTTACGGAATACCTTCTAACAACTACCTCTAAAGATAGTGACCATGAAAGTTTAAATCGGTAATAATAGGGGTTAAAGTATGAAATTGCCGATTATTTTCCCACTTTTTATTTTGTTTATAGCTCTTAAGTATAGTCATATTATTGCGTAATTCTTTTTGTATTGTATCAAAAACTAAATAAAGTAATTTTGACTAAAAAAAAATGCAGTACTAGTGCCTATTACTTCAAAGAAAGTCGTTGAAAAGACCCCTTATACTGAGTCAGCTGACCTTCTTGCTTCAATTAAGTATATTTGTATTATATACTTTGATTTTCAGAAATTTAAATACTATAATGCGTAGCTTTATAACCATCTAACTTTCACCTTTAATTGCATCGAAAACGGTTCAGGCGTTTTAAAAAAAACTAAAAAATTGTTAGTATGGAAAAATGACATTCTCGATTTCGTCCATACAAAACGGCAATTTCATACTTAAACCCCTAATATTAATAGATGTGCCACCGTCCGTTTCACTGCATCAAACCGAGCGTATTCCCCTGTCCTGAAGTTCAGTCCACAATCAGGGCACATTCAGACCGCGTCGGGGGACCAAGTTATGGCTTCCCGCGCAAGTTGAGCCCCGACTCAATGTGACACATCTTAACCCAATAACTAACCCATCGGAAGTTGTGATTATGCAGATCTCATCTGAAACATGTATTTGATTGCGAATGGTGGTATTTATAGTGGTAAATTGTTTTAGGTGTTTTTTTTTGTTCGATAAAGAATGTCAAAAGTCGAGCGAGAGTCCAGGCCCATAATTCAGCTAACCAAATCATATCACAATCGTAATTGAATAGCAGGTTTTTGACAGTTCTAGAATGGGCTAAATGTCAAAATCGCAAAATTCAATCACGATCGAACTGCAATTAAAATAGCTGAATAAGACCCGTGGCCTAATTGTATACCATGCGAGGAGATGCGGGTTCGAGTACCGCCTGAGAAATAATTTTCAAGTTTAAATACTGATATTATAATTGCAATCAAATTGCTTAACGGCCGGTTCCAATAATCTATCTTCAGTTTTGGCTTATCGGAGATAGAAAACATCTTCTGTCTCTGATTTTGCCATCCAGAAAAACAAAGACAGAAGTTGTTTTCTATCTCCGATATGCCAAAACTGAAGATAGATAGGTTATTAGGACCGGCCGTAAGTAGGCATCATATAAAGTATATTGGTTTCTGTTCGTATCGTAATGAGTAAAAGGCCTTACAAAAGTTGGTGACGAAGTTGTGCCGGTATAGAGCAAGTCTCGCGAAGTAGGGTTTGTGGGATCTACCTCCTAGTGGTCCACCCTGGGCAACGGCATCTTTGGTTTTCTAACCAATGATGACGGCGACGATGTGGACGCCCCGTTGGTCTAGGACGCCCCGTTGGTCTAGTGGTATAAATACCGGGCCAAGATCTCGGGGTCCCAGGATCGATCCCCGGGTCGGGCAACAAAAAGTTTCGATTTTTCGAACGTTGCTCGGGATTGTGATCACCAACCCGCATTTGGCAAGCGTGGTGATTATGCCAGTACCCATCATTGCTGTGGTAACTTGAATTTAATGATGGAGGCCGTTACCCTGCAGTGGGATGACTAAGGCTGTTACTTACTTACTTTTTTTTAATGACGGCTAACAGATCCCTCTGCGGTGGTAGGTTTTGTAATAGGCCGCCTGGATGCTACCACCCTCCTGCCGGAGTCCAGCGCCATACTGTTTTTCTGTGTTCCGCTGGTGTGTGGGTGAACCATTGCCACTTTCTGGGTAAGCTCGCTCCAGCTCTGCGAAATCTTAATCTTAGGCTTCTGCTTAGCCGTAGAGTTAAGTAAGTATGTATGTAGTTAAGTATGTAGTCAAGAGCAAGCCCATTGAATATAAAAAAAAAAGTTGGTGACTTGAGGTGACACCTCCCAGTGCAGTGTTATCTGCTATGAACCCGCAGTAACTACAAATGAGCATCCTTACTCTTAGAGTTCCATGCTTGAAAACATACGGTAGCTGTGTTTAAAATTTTGTTTTTACTGTGGGGTTTTGTTCTATCCATCTGTCTGTTTAAATTACTTTAAATCAATTACTGAAGTGTATGTTCGCCCATCACTTCAGAATAGCTGATAGAGTTTTTGTCTCATGTAATGGTCAGGAGAAGGTTGTTTGAAAGTATAACAAACAGACAGAGAGACCGACGAGCAGGGTTATTTTCACATTTATAATATTATAAAGGAAATAATAAATAGAACACTTCGTATCAAAGTTGATCAAATTGGCTGTACCATTATGTCAGACCTTTCTAGAGTAATGACGAAGTACATAAAAAAAGATAACCCTTTTCAACAAAAAATGGAACTAGGAACGTTATTCTATTTCAGTTGTTGTATTTAGACAAGTTTCGGGTCCCACATGCCCAGAAGTCTTTGAGAAATGTTCGCACAAACACTTTTGTTATGCGGCAGTTATTAATATAAATTTGACCGAAGATATGGAAGACAAAAATGTACAAAATTGTGTGAGATAAATAAAATACATATTAAAAATTAATATAATACGTGCTTTTGGTGTCTTGTTTGAGACCGTCTTAAAAAATTTAAAAGGTTATTTTCGCATAAGTTTTCCATTTGAGGATAACATTATTTTCATAATGTTATGCTTGATTGTTGTACAGTAGGTACTTTTAGGACTTTATTCCATTTTGACTGTTTTTTATTTATTTATAAAATAAAAAATATAATAATCGTATCTCGCAACAGGAATATTACTCATCCAGAAAATAATATAGTATACAATTTAATGAATATTTAGATTCACATACTCTTAAATAAAAACCTTATTTTTAGATGCTTACTCAGCGGTACTGGTTCTTCCACACACCAGCGGAACACAGAAAAACTGTTTGGCGCTGGACTCCGGCAGGAGGGTGGTAGCATCCAGGCGGCCTCTTACAAAGCCTGCCACCGCAGGGGGATCTGTTAGCCGTCATCGTTGGTTAGAAAACCAAAGATGCCGTTGCCCAGGGTGAACCACTAGGAGGTAAGTATATCCCACCACCCCAAAGTTTAATTACACATACTAAAGTAGGCATGTAAATATTCTAAGCGTATACATATCATCTTACGCTGTATTAATTCACAGACCTCGCGATCAAAATCTATTAGACAGTCAAACAAAGGTCGACCACAGATACGCTCTCAAACAGGCGTACACAGGCATTACTCAACCCGAACACATATTAATAAAGAAAATCTATTACTACTGTAACTCACTGTTACCTCCAAGCCTTTTTACTTTTAACTTCAATATATTCGGAACAAATAAATTATGGGTCCAAATATTTTACAGTTTTAAGATTGTCAAAAGATACAATGAAAATGTCACATTTTAGTGAATGAATAATATGTTAGACCTCGTACTCACAGGTAACATACTCGACTATCCCAAATTCATACTCCTAAAATAATTTTCTATTCGTATCTTGATAAACTTTCGTAAAGCTTTATTTTATTATGGTTATTTTGAGGAAGTAAGAGATATTATGTTGAGTGAAATATTTAGGAATTATTTTTGGTCTCAATTTTTAGGAAATTGAAATCTTGATCATAAATCTCGCTTTCTTTATATTCACGTATTAACTAGGTAAAAAATTGTCGTTAAAGTATGTATTTAACGAAATTATTTAATTTGTTTTATTAAACATTTTCCATCTAGTACGTATAATTCGTATTTAAAGTTTTATTCTTTTAGTCCCTTATACTTTATCTGTGTTTAATTTTTAAGCTATTGCATAGCTTCTATCGCGGGCTTTGAGCGTGGAGACCGAATCCAGAAATTCCGTAACGAAAATAACCTAACACCCCCCCACTCCGACCGGCACAGCGGTGATACTTTTTAGTTTTATAATTGCATAAGTTGATAAAAAATGCTATGCAATAGCTTTACCGCGGCAGTCTCCGAGTGCCACACGTCTTTTTTTTTAATATTTTGTTTTGTCGCACTGCACAAGTGCACACATTTTTTACTAGCCCAATGACTTGTAGAAAAGGCCATGTGGTATTACGACTACTTTTTGTACATTTCCTCATAATTTTTGCTAAAAAAGTGAATTCATTGTTACACATTACATATTTTCTGCCGTAACAAATAGTAGGGGAAAACGGAACCAGCGCAAACTAAACACTCGATACATATTATCAAGACTCACTGATTGGGCCGACTGAGGGCCTCCCTTCCAAAATTTGCCCTCTCGCGGTCTCTTTACATAAAATTTGCATTATCGATTCCACTGAAGGGTGTTAGGTAACTCTGGAAGAGATTATATGGGGACGGGAGATACTTACGGCGTTATAGCTCTATAAATTCCATGCCGTCATCAAAATATCCGAAAAAGGTGTTTTTGGGTACCATTTTATGTCAGAGACTGCGATTTTATGGTTGTTTGTTGGTTCATTTTTTCCAACTGTTCTATATTGTTTTAGTGTCTGTAAAAAAATTTTGTTTGGCGATGCTCCATAATACAAAAGATGAGGGTGGTTCGAATGATTTTGTTTGCTACTAAAGATACCCACTCAAACGATTACTAAATAGTGTTGCTACAAAAAATAAACAAGATCTTTTCGTATCTACTTATAATACCGTTAATTAATGAGGTTTAAATTAGTTGTAAGTTGGCAATAAGTCATGTTGGTATATTACAAAAATCCATGTTCTACTTCAGTTAATACAATCGTTCATTTGTTCAATCAATTGTTCACTCGAACATCATTCTCCTACCTTCACTTCATTATAGATAACTGAATAGTTAACAAGTGTTTTACTGTGCTTGTCCTACACCCTAAACCACTAAGGCCCGAGTTAACCAACAGACGTTTAAGTTTAAACAGCGTTTAAGCAGCGTTTAAAATATTATTTGACATATTTTGTATGGGAATTGTGTCAAATTAATCGTCACTCTTTGTTTACCGGCTGTTTAAATGTTCACGAATTTAAAATTAGAACTACCAAAAAACCATTAAAATACAATTCAAACTGTACTAGATTGAACATAGAAGCTTTTATTTATATTTTATGCATTTTACTAATGAAAATCAAGCCAAAGATTGAGTTAATGATTTAAAGTTGAATTGAAGAAACTGGGAAATTAAGTTCAGTAGCTGTGTCGATATCTGATCAAAAAAAAATTGGTGATTGTATATACCATTTCTATAAACATAGTAAAAAGGGTGGACTGTATGTTAGATAAATAAAATGATAGGTGTAAATGTATGTAATATTAAATATTGTGAATAGGTAATGATAAAAATATAAAACGATAATGACATACTAAACAAAATCAACACATACCTTTTAAAATATAAATTATAAAAGGAATACAAACCAAAGATATTCAAAATAAGGTTTATAACATTTAGGTATAACAAGTCTTACCTAAATACGCATAAATACTAGACGTTAGATTTTTGCATTTTCGAGTGACAGTTGCAGCACACATCACTGTTAAAGTTATCGGAAGCTACTAAATTGAAGGAAAACCCAAACTTCGAAGAAAGCACTAATTTAATTAAGACGATTTTCTCTCTTGTATATCTGTGAAGGAATCATCATCATCAGCCTATCACAGTCCACTGCTGGACATAGGCCCCTCCAATTGCACGCCACTTAGGTCGATCCTCGGCTTCTCGCATCCAGCTCCTGCCAGCCACCTTGCGCAAATCATCACTCCACCTGGCCTGAGGGCGTCCTACACTACGTTTGCCGAGACGCGGTCTCCACTCAAGAACTCGTTTACCCCAGCGGTTGTCGGTTCTGTGGCTAATATGGCCAGCCCACTGCCACTTCAGTTTGCTAATCCGGTGGGCTATGTCGGTAGCTTTAGTTCTCTGCCGGATCACCTCATTTCTGATTTTATCCCTAAGAGAAACTCCGAGCATAGCTCTTTCCATATCCCGCTGAGCGACTTTGAACTTGTGGACTAGCCGTACCGTCAGTGTCCACGTTTCGGCTCCGTATGTCATGACGGGTAGGACGCACTGATTAAAGACTTTGATTCTTGAGGTATTGTGGAATCGACGATGAGAAGACTCGACGTAGTTTCCCAAATGCTGCCCAACCCAACTGAATTCTTCTGTGAAGGAATAACAAACATAATTATTGCTTTTGCACGGATTACCGCTTCTGACCCGTGCAAAAGTAAAAATGAGTAAACGGCCAAAGAACAACGTACAGTGAACAAAACATGTTTTGACACGCTCGCAGACGGTGTTTGCGACTTGCACGCAAATCAGCTGTAAAAGAAGCGTCCCGAATTTTCCCAAAAACTGTGTTCAATTCGTCGACTAATCGGCCGACTAGTCGTCTTTTTTCTACTGACTAATCGGATAATTTTCTAGTCAGCCAAAGTTGATATTAAATTACATTGTTTCCAAATACCTATTAATTAGACGATAACTAAAACCTTTTTTAATGTATCACTACCTAAACTAACAGTAAACTATATTACCTTTATCGAAATAAATGGAAAAGTGTACTGTAAGTTAGACCGAAAATAAATATTAGTGAAACTTCAAAGATGTTTCAGAAGAAATTAAAGCCAAATCTGTTTGTAAATAAACAAGTTCCCCTTAGAATAGGCTATGATAAGCAATTTTGGAACAAAAAACTTCATAGTTACTTTCACACTGTTTTCATGCATGATGCATGTATTAATCTTAAAACTGAGATAGCAAGTCACATCAACACGTAGAGCCATCCTCGAGTTGTTAACATATTTCATGTGGCGCGTAATCTTTATGACCTAGCGTCTAGGATTATCCCAGAATTTATAGTACCTGTACAGTCCGCGGCTTTTGCACCATGCAGCTTAGCAGCGGAACTGAGGATTATTGCTGGATAACGTTAGTCAACAGCTTGCATCGGACAAATGTCCTAGAACACAATGTATAAGTCTCAAAAGTTGGGCGTTCGGAAAATTCTGCAAAAGGAAATTATTATGTCAGTTTAGTAAATAGGAAATTATATCAGTTTTGACGACCATTTGGATCAGCGGTAGTAAACGTGCTTCTGAGCCATGGGTCGCGGGTTCGATGCCCGCACAGTACAAATATTTGTGTGCATGAACATGTCTGTTTGTACTCGTCTGGGTGTTCTCTATATATTATAAGTATATATTTACAAACAAAAAGTATATAAGTAAGTTTATCGGTTGTCTAGTACCCCATACGACAGGGTACTTAATAGTAGCTTAATTTGGGACTAGATGGCTCTGTGTGGCCCACTGAGGCATGTCCTAAATATTTATTTATTTATTTATATTAGTATATTAATATTTTACAGTTTGCTGTGTCGGAAATTAAACTAATTTAGATCGTGACATATTATTAATTAACAAAATAGTTATACGTGGTCATGCATAATCATCATAAATGTATTTACATTTATTATTATTTATGTCAATTTCTTTTTTATTCTCATTTAGCTACGTTTTAAACTGACTAGATGCAAACACACGATACAGAGTAAATTGCTACTTTATGTAGGCTCTCATACAACAAACAATTGTAGCATTTTTGCTCGAAATTAATATCAGGTTAACAGTGTACGAGTAATGCAGAAGAAGATTTTAGCTTTGTGCCATGTTTACAGAAGCTATAAACCTCAAGACCCTTCGTCTGTCTTCAGGATATATGAAAATGTCCTCCTCGACAAAATAGTAAGGGCGAAACACCTCATGAATATAGCGCATGACTGATCGTTGTGGAGTGGTCCTAAGCTAACATCAATGCATTTTGCAATCTGGGTGCGCGTCTCCATTATACTGATTTATGTTTCGGAAACAGGTTATTTGATAGGTATGTATTTGTTTATAAACAGTGTGATGAGTAAATAAAATAATGAGCCGAATCCAGCCTATTCCAACTAATTATTTTTAACGCTATAGTGAACTCAAAAATGTGATAAAGGTGCCTAAGCATTTTGAAAATGTTTTTTATTATAGTAACTCAGTTACGCAAAAACCCTTTAGAATGAAAATAGTTATTTCAAAGAAGATGAAATCATTTTTTCACATGCCGTGAAATTGTCTTAATACTAACAAATAAGGTTTGGTTTTTAATACCGTTCACCTAGCACCTTATATAGCAGGTTACTTGATTTTTCCTTAAAAAGCTGCAAAACAATTAAAGTTGAAGATTTTTCAGTCTTTTCAAACATTTCTACTGTTTTTTTTTTCTTTATAACAATCCTATTTATTTCTCCACCAGCCAGCAAATATAAAGGTACACAGAACAGCACAGATATGAAAAAAAAAAGAAAAATAGCAGCAAATTGATGTAGCTGATGTGGGATTAAACATGCAAAAAGTATTGTAGTGTTTAAATATAGCTCGAATATAAAAACAAATGTAAAACAAAAACGGATGAAAAAGAAATTAAAACAATAAAATAAAAGAAAAAAAGATCAATCCAATAGTCCCGCCTCAGGCAGTCAATATTTTTAATTGTATTTTCAATAAACTCAATAATTCAAACATTACAGACGATTATTAATCGGATCCGATAAATGGAAACGTTCTTACAGACAAGACTGCTATTAATTCACACCGGTTCTAACCACAGCCTGAAATGTTAATCCGGGATGATCTATTAGTAAGGATTCGGTAGTCGCGATTCACTCAATTTATAGTTATTCACTTTTAAATGGTATCTGGGGACCGCAGTAGTAAATTTCGAAGTGTTTGTGGATAGAAAGGTATTTTGTGATCTCCATTCTCCATCTCCATAGGACGCCCGGTAAATTTGTTTGCAAGTACAAATTTAATTTCTAAATAACTAGAGCTCTTTATGACTAGTTTAGCTAGAGAATAGTAAAAGGAGGTTTAAAAGGGAATATCTAAGCTATGAAGCCATGAAGAGACCTATTTAGACGACCATTTGGATTAGCTGTAGTAAACGCTGCTTCTGAGCCATAGGTCGCGGGTTCGATCCCCGCACAGTACACATTTTTGTGTGCATGAACATGTCTTTTTGTACTGGTCTGGATTCTATATATTATAAGTATGTATTTACAAAAAAAAAAGTATATAAGTAAGTTTATCGGTTGTCTAGTACCATACGACAGGGTACTTAATGGTACCTTAATTTGGGACTAGTTGGCTCTGTGTGGCCCAGTGAGGCATGTCTTAAATATTATTATTTTTTATTTTTATTATTTTAAGATATTTTTCTGTAGGCCGAGGTGGGTTTCATATATTTTATTATGTGATTGCGCATAATTTGTATTTGTCGGCAATTTATATAGCAAATATATTTCGCCCACGTTATGCATTATGTATAAAATCTTGGCAGTGAAATTTTTTTTATTAATTAAAATAAACTTACAAAAATTTTTAAAATAAGACAATCATTTTTAATCATACTGTGACGCGCACGGACGTATTATTTTGCTTCGGCTGGGTCCTGAATGAACGAACCTTACGCAGATACGACCAATTGCGTCACAGAATATTTGAAAATGAATATCTGAATCAGTATTTTATATTGGTTACATAACTTAGGCTTCGTTTGTCAGGAGATTCAGAATGCAAGGTGTATTAATTGGCTTAATTCTATATTATTCCCTCGATCGTGAGTTATTCCAGACACAATTGATATCAATTGTCGTGGCACCCGAGTGCCTCCTGGGGGTTGAGGGTTTAAGATGTAGGAAAAATATTTCGCCTTAAATCTACAAGCAAAGAATACATACAAAAATAAACTCCAAAAAAATATAACAAAATTGACGTGCAGCTTACACTTAAAGTGGCCCGACAGGAACATGCCCTTTATTTGGTTTTACAATAGTTTCATTTTGTGACCGATAAAAAAATAGCGAAAGCATAATCACAGAAAACCGCTAGTTGTATGATAAAAAATCTCCAACAAAATGGCACATTTTTTCCCTAAGAGAAAGCGAGAATATTAAATTCCTTTTCAAACAAGTTGTAATGAAGCATATCAGTAGCTTTTAGCTTTAATAAGCAAACAAACAACCAGAATACTTTAGTGAGGGAATACGGATTTATTTTAACAACATTATCCAAATCATACGACAGATTCCCAGTTTCAGTAATTGGTCTTACTGGGAAACGGGGCAGAGTGATCTGAACGTTGTTACGGAAGGGTTAAAGTTCGTACCCCTCCAGCAATGTTTAGATTGAAACGGATCCGAATCGTAAGTTAATTAGGCGACTACGATAGTACCATAACAAAGATACAATGCAGTATATTCAAACATTTATTTTCAATAATATTATGTGTTTTTTTTTTTTGTATTGTTTGTTTACTGGAATTATTATCATTTGAGCTGATGCACATTGCTGGGCCTAGCTCTCAAAAGATCGTTACAATAATCAGTCCAGCTTCTTGTGTGAATTTTAACTTTTTAATATTCGTCATGTAGACATTTGTCATTGCTTTTCAACTGTGTTTTTTAATGAGTTAAGGTTAACATACTGTTTTCTTGAGTTTGTGCGAAAACTCAAGAAAACGGTATATCTGACCGTGACCATGAACGCTGTAAAGTATTCGAAACGTCGGGTTAAAAAAAATAAACACGTACTCTAATCCGTAAACATAACTTTCAGTTAGTGTTAAAATCTGTTGGTTTCTATTTTTCAGCCAAAAGAATAGACGAGTTTTGAGTCAGTAAGAAACATTAGTGTTGATAATAAAAAAAACAGCTGGTTTCAAACTAAATGAGTCTGTTTTTTTAGTTAGATATTATATAACTAAAAGAAAGAAATATATAAAAGAAGATTTATCTTCTTAGGTTCAGTTACGTAAATGCTTAAAGATATTTTTAAACATCGTATCAAATTCTTGATGGTCAAACAATAATGACATAATTTTAGGCCTTACTCCGCAACACAATGTCCACATATTCGAATTCATCTGTCTCTTTCACTCATACTGATGTCCTAAGTATCTGAAAGAGAATCCGTAAATACGAGCTTCGTGTTGCAGAGTAAGGCATCTAATCCGGGGATGCCTGTATCCATCACTGTGGTAACTGAAATTCAATGATAGAAGCGTTTCCCTTGCAGATGAATGATTATAGGCTGTTACTTATTAATATAAATCAAGCCCAATTCAGTTTTACGCAGAGAGTAGATCTGCTACATGTTATTCATCTGTGTCCTGTAAGATGATACGGATTTACACTGACGATTTATAAATGGAGGTTAATTAGGTGTTGTCGTACATTATCAGTTTGGTAGGTAAGTGTTAATAGCTTAGTAAAGTCAATGCAGCAATACACGCAAAATCAACGGAAAACCTTTGAAGATGAAACAAGAATCCTTCGGAAACTAATAAAGAGATACGTCTTGCAGTTATCAGACCCATCAGTTTACTGCTGGAAACAAGCCTCTACAACAGAAATATTTACCTATAATACTAATGGCGATTAATGGCATCGCGTTAGCAATTGCAGTTCAACCAATGGTGAAGCTAAGGCACGGGTGCCATCTTCTTCAGTCTGTTTTCTGTTAATTGACTCTTAAAATAACCTACAAAGTAGTGGAGGTGCTTTATTTTGTATGATCGTCACCACACGGGAACTGCATTTGTAATTAAACAAAAAAATACTTAACTTTTATTCAAAATTGCAAATACCTGCCTGACTGCAAGTACCTTTAAATTACTATGTTTACAAGGAAATTCATTCTCATAAAATCTATCAGTGCTGTCGGTGTTCCGAATAAAATAAAATTAAAATAATAATAAATAAATCATCAATCAAGCAGGATATAATGTACAATTTATTACTGAAATCACTAAGCGACAAAGAATTATCAAAGGGAAGAAAACACAACTAGTGTCATTACATAAATGATCTCATTCAGAAACATATCTAGAGGAAATAATAATTAGCTGTGTGAGTACATTGTTTGTACAAATCAAAGACAGGTAGAAGTGTATTTTCACCACTATCAACCAACTGTGATTACCACTCCCCCCGGCAAGCGTTATTATGTTATCCAGGAAAAAAAACCTTTTGTACAGGCCTATATTTACCAAAAGTTTTTTACTTTTCTGAATGTGTAATATTTATCGCAGTGGGTGTACTTTTACTCATAAATAAAATAAATAAGTTCTGAAACTTGTTTGCGTTATGAAACTAATGACTATAAACATAATACACAATGGCACCAATCCATTTAAAGCTCGAATGGCTCTAACAATCCTAAATAAATAAAAGAGTGGACACACAGTGGTAATATCTGTGGAACTATAAAAATATCGGACCCAAGTGTCCAAGCGTCCAGTCGAAGAAACAAATAACTTAGAAATAACACGTGAAAGGAACTAAATTCTCAACATCTGCCGGTTCGAGAGAAAAGCTGGAAATTCCGGATGTTCTTTTACTGGAAGAAAACTTCGAAGATTCAGTCGGTTGTTTTTTGAATCCGATGTGTACAAATATCGGATATCTTGGTAAGTGGTAGGTTCTGTATCGATATGAAGAAAAAACAAACATTTTTCAGACATAAATTTGTTACTCTAGTAATCGAAAACAGTAGTGCGATTGTGTAAGGTTGTTCATGGATGGACAATGAATACAATTGATCATCGATCGTATTATTAAATTCTAATTGTGTAATTTTGTCCATTCCATGAAGACCGAAAAGTGACCGGTGGTATAAAAACGTTTCATGGATTTGCGTTTTATTATCGCAAAACATTCGGTAAAACTCATTTTTTTCTAACATAATATTAAATTGTATTCAAATATAAATGCAGGTTTTTAATCAAATTTTACGATTTCAACCCAAAAACAAACTTTATTTCATAATAACATTGAATTTAAATTAAAAATGTACCTTTGCAATTGATATAACCAAACGCAAAGAACGAATGAAATACGAGTTTCCTGCTACTCGACAATAGGTGGCGTTAGTGGACTATGTTTTTTATTTCCTAAAAGTTTAACGGCTTCGGACGAGTCCATACAGCCTAGTCTTTTTAGTTATAATATAATTTTTTTTATACATACAATATCATTTAAACTTGCTTAAACATAATAGCCTAACCTAACCTAAGCCTAAACTAACCTAACTCATTGAAATGTATGGGTGGTATATACATTTCAATGATTACGGGAGTTTTACGCGAGAACGTGGATCAAAGTCAAATAAGAGCGCCTTTTCTTGTGTCTCAGTTTTATTTGATTTATCCTACTCACTGACACATTATTATAACAATGCCACCACTTTATCACAATAAATGCCGCTTAAGATAAATTCACAAAATTTCGCAACAAAATCCATCTTTCTCTTATCGTTTCCCGCGCAATACTCCAGTGGACTACGTAAAGTGTTCTCTGACGTAGTATATTATTTTATTTATGTTCTGTGAATGTCAAGTGTTAACTGTCACAGTGAAACAAAACTTTGCATTTGTTTTAAATAAAAACACAAGTAATTAAAAAAATATTAAATTAAATTAAAGCGTTCTATCAAAACCAAACATGAAAAAGTTTACCTAAATTAAATAAAGATAAAACAACATTTTCTTTCAAAGAAAATGTAACAATTTGAAGAAATTTGCGTACATAACAGGGTAAAATTTACGATTGTCATGAGTCAAGAGTCACCGCAATCATTTGACATTAGCAATGAGCTCATAAGACTTACGCAATTCGAATTATCTGTCAAAATCATGTACATCATTCACTCATCGTTTAAAATTAACGACCCAATCGTTAACGATAAATGAACTCCGTACACAATTAGAATTAGCCGTTTGACAGATTATACCGTACGTTATGAACTGTCAAATGAATACGATTGCTTTACACAATCGCACCTCTGGTCCAAATTGAGATGGATATTATTTGACAATAGTTGCAGGTTCTGCGGTCATTAGAACGCAATTTAGGACACATTTCCTAGGTAGTTACGATTGTTTTTGTCTTAGCATACATTTTTTTAATCTTTGATTTTAAGTTAAACGATTTCAGTTTATTTAATATCAAATTCTTAGTTTAGAATAATAGTAAATACGGGCAATTATAATTCGAGCCAAATTTTGATGATCCGAAATCTTTATAAAAGTCTAAAATTAAAGTCAAGTAGTACTGTAAAGTCTATGTAAGATAGAACTTGTAATGACAAAACTAAATATTTTTTTTTATTATATCAATCCAATTTGATTATATAAATTAAGGATTTTTAAATATTTGACTAGCAAACAAAAGCCATCTGTAGGTATTGCTTTATGACCATAGCATGTCAAGTTTTGCAGTGACTTTACCAGTAACTATTCCCACAAATAAAAACAATAACTTACAGTAAAAAGTATTTTTCAATTATAAAAGACTTTACCTAGTCTCCTTCTCGCAGTACGTATTTAGGTCCCCTATAACGATGGTGTCATTCTGTGGTAGGCACTACACGGAAGGTTTTCAACTGTTAGTAAAATAATAATAAGTGGTATTGTTATACAACACTCAAACCTCTTCCACCAACTTAGGATCAATGTATCGAGGTATTGAAGCTCTATAAATTAGCCACCTTATCTCGCTGACCATTCGCGGCACATGTTCTAGGATTACACTCGTAAGAATCTTTTATTTCGCCCACGAAATGTTTCTGAAACAAGGAAATAAAGTTACGGCCGATGGAATTTGCGCTGCGGTCATAGTGCAACGTGATACGCTAGCTCATTTACATTTTAGTGGACAGAATGCTTGTTTTAACATGTTTGCTTTACGTTGTATGACCACATCTGTGGCGGAGTGGCGTAAACAAGGGTTTTCAAAGTGTCGTCTACTCCAAGAGTTTTTCTACAAACGAAAAAAAGAGTTTTTCTACATTTTCTCGGGTCTGGATGTTTGGGATACCTTCGGTGTTTTTGATTTCCAGAATACGATTGCTTTAAATAGTTACTTTATTTGATGTTGTCCACATTTATTTATTATCCTGTCTAAGAAATTGGAAGGAGAAAGCATTTTACTTCAACACCACAGAATGTTAGTTCAAAGATTTTCCTTTTATTATTCATTTAGTATAAAAATTGGAAGGAGAAATATTTTTCTCTCAACACCTTAGCCTAATGGTAATGTGCTACAATATTAGTCACAAGTATTACAAGTAATAATAAAATACGAGTAGTAGATATTGCTATTGGTTCGTAGTTGGTAAAGTGTCGTCATCACCAACACACACACAGGTCTTTTTAAATGCAAGATTGTGCCATAAACGCCACCCTTGGCAGTTAGGTTCGCGATTATCACGATTTCAGTTTAGCTAAATATAGTGGAAAAACGACGCCGCTACCCTGGTAATAGTATGGCAGTACAACTTTAGTCACCTCTTCTGACACAACCTTTTTGGACAGTTCTGAAAAGATGTTCATAATTAATATTTACTTCAGTCGCCTCTTATGACACCCACTGAAAGAGACAAATGATGCTCCTCTGTTATATGGGCCAGGTTTGCACATAGAAATAGTGTTTGTACCGTTATTGCACTTGTATTATAACTATTAGGGGCTAAAGTATGAAATTGCCGTTTTGTATGGACGAAATCAAGAAAAGTAATTTTTCCATACTAACAATTTTTTAGTTTTTTTAAAAACGCCTGAACCGTTTTCGATGCAATTAAAGGTGAAAGTTAGATAGTTATAAATCTACGCATTATAGTATTTAAATTTCTAAAAATCAAAGTATATAATACAAATATACTTAATTGAAGCAAGAAGGTCAGCTGACACATTGTAAGGGGTCTTTTCAACGACTTCCTTTGAAGTAATAGGCACTAGTATTGCATTTTTTTTTTTTAGTTTAAAGTTACTTTATTTAGTTTTTGATACAATACAAAAAGAATTACGCAATTATATGACTATACTTAAGAGCTATAAACAAAATAAAAAGTGGTAAAATAATCGGCAATTTCATACTTTAACCCCTATTATTACAAGTCATAATAAAATACGAGTAGTAGATATTGCTATTGGTTCGTAGTTGGTAAAGTGTCGTCATCGCTAACACACACATAGGTCTTTTTAAATGCAAGATTGTGCCATAAACGCCACCCTTGGCAGTTAGGTTCGCGATTATCACGATTTCAGTTTAGCTAAATATAGTGGAAAAACGACGCTGCTACCCTGGTAATAGTATGGCAGTACAACTTAAGTCACCTCTTCTGACACAACCTTTTATTATGAACATCTTTTCAGAACTGTCCAGTTCTGAAAAGATGTTCATAATTAATATTTACTTCAGTCGCCTCTTATGACACCCACTGAAAGAGACAAATGATGCTCCTCTGTTATATGGGCCAGGTTCGCACATAGAAATAGTGTTTGTACCGTTATTGCACTTGTATTATAACTATTTATATTATACATTAATATTAGTTCTTCTCAACAAGTCTGTTAGTTATTTCGTCGACTAAGCTGACTAAGAAAACGTGTTTAATATTTTAAGCTTATATCACATTAAAAAAAGTGGTTGGCAGACATCCAATAAATAATGTTAGTAATTCGAAAGAAATTTTATACTTTCAGAACGGGTACTAATGTTCTATAATAAACTGTAATGTTGCCTACATAGAGTACACTTATTATAACTTCTACCGACTGTTCTGCTTGGGCTATCAGCGTTAACTACTTCTGACTAGGGGTGGGCTGAGTTAGTGCACTCTGTAGTCGTATCTAGTTATTTTATTATCAACGGCCCTGGGCATTGGTTGTACACTCGACAGCACATCAAGTTAAACAGTTGAACTGCGAAAACAGCTTTTATTACGTAGGGCATAAAGGCGGTCTCAAGGTCAACATGTATAGTCTGATGTGCTGCCGTGTGTACAAGTTTCATGTTTAAATGTGACCGAATTCCATGTGACTTTCTATCACGTTGGTGACAAATTATGACTATACATAAGTAGTAACAGCTAAAATCATCCCATGCAGGGAAAACGCCTCCATCATTGAATTCAAGTTACCACAGCAATGATGGGTGTACTGGCATAATCACCACGCTTGCCAAATGCGGGTTGGTGATCACAAATCCGAGCAACGTTCGAAAATTCGGAACTTTTTGTTGCCTGAACCGGGAATCGAACCTGGGACCCCGAGATCTTGGCCCGGTATTTAAACCACTAGACCAACGGGGCGTTACATAAATTCACTAGTATTTTTTTTACATATCGTAATATTAATGACCCAACGAACAAGTTAAAAAACATTTGTTTTCTTGGTTGGCCATCAAAGTTTCGACCGACACCTAACACAGATCATTTGACCTGAATCAGCTGTCTAACTTATTTTTTCAGTTAAACATTACGTTTATACGTATCAAATATTGATGATACGCCTACGCTACTTTTCCGGATTTTATTCCCCGTTGGGCCACTTTCGATCTAGGTTAAACATTTTTAATGATTTAAGCTCTATTCTAAAGTTTCTTGCTTCGACTTTATAAGTGTCAAAATTTGAGCAACAATGATAATTTAAGTTAAAAAATCCGGCCAAGTGCGAGTCGGATTCGCGAACTGCGGGTTCCGTGTCAATTTTAACTGAATTAGGGTTCCACTTACTGTATTCCACTTCCACTAACAATATTTAATTGACTGCAAAAATAACTTTGTTTTTCACAGTGTTTGTATGAAGGACATTGCTATATTTGCAGTTGGTAAAAATGTGCTATTTCTCAAAAACTACGAATTTTCGTTGAAAGTATAATATGTTAAGATCTACATTATGTATTTTTTCAATATTTTCACTTGCTTAGTTTAAAAATAAGAGGGCCCCCCCTCTTACTTGGAAGCGTCTATCTTCCAAATGTTGGACTTTTGGAAAAAATGGTTCTAGGAACTTCTATGTCATACCCCATGCGCATAGGTTTGAGTAAAAAAAATGTTTTTTGTTTATTCTATGTATGGAAAGCCCCCCTTAAATATCATTATTTTTCATTTTTTGTATGAAAATCGTAAAGCGGTCAACAGGATACACCTACCTACCAAGTTTCAACTGTGTAATGCTAATACTTTCAGAATAAAGTGGCTGTGACATACGAACAGACAGACAGACAGACATACAGATTTGACGAAACTATAAGGGTTCCGTTTTTTGCCATTCGGCTACGGAACCCTAAAAGCAGTATTGTTAAAGTAAAAAAACACTATTTATTTCTCGTCAATTTATTCTGTCGCCATGAATATAATTTGGACTAGGCGATTTTCTATCGAATGTTGACAGATTCTTACAGCATCCCGGAGCAAACACAATTTGCATTCTCGACACCTTCCGATACGAAATTTACTCTATATTTAACTTTTCCGTTGCTGTTGCGACAGCAAATATTTTACTGGTAAACAAATTTTAAGTGCGTGATAAATTGCAATTATTTCTGTTTGGTTGGAGTCTTTGTAGATTTTGTGAAACATTGTGAAGTGTTGATCAAACCAAGATGTAACTTGAAATATTACATTGTGTAACGTTTCCATGTTAACTCAGACGCAAACCAGTTACTTCCATCACTAGCCTATGTCAGTCCACCGCTGGACAGAGGTCCAGCGACGTTTGGGAGAGCCCAAAAAAGGATTATGACGTCATAATCGTCACGTTTGGAAAGCGTTTGACAGTCGTAGTTAACCTATGGTGGTCAGAAATACCCTTTTAGTCGTCTGTTACAATTAATACCCATAAGAATAAAGGTACTTCGTATTATTAGCAAGTACTAAGCTAACTAAGCTTCAATGGGTCAAAAATAAATAAATAAATAAATACTTTTACTTACGGTAAAAGTAGAAAGTCTAAAGTATCAAAAATGGCGTAGCTGAAGAAAATTGTGTGTGGTTTTCCAACAAATATCTAATACAAAACGAATTTAAGATCAAACGTATACGTTGACCTCTCGATCTTCTTTGATCTAAACTGTCACAAATTAAGTCATAAAAATGTATGAGATTTGTTGCAATATTGTCATAGGCTATCGGCTGTTCTCCGTCAGAATCCTCTAGACATGCTTGGAATAGAAAACAGGAGATTTTCGGGTTGAAAATAAATGTTTTCGGACGACCGTTTCTCGATTAGGTTGTTGTGATCGAAATATAAATTTGGCGATTTGGTGTTAAGTGGTTAACTACGCATCTTGAATATGATTAATTTCGATGTTGAATAATCCTCAAAGTTATGTAACATATTATGAAATTTTGTTCTGATACAATAGAAAATAAAATCTATAATTATTATGTCATGGAAAACAAATCGATAACTTTAATCGATGAAAAGTCATGGAGGTGGCTAATTCAATGCACTAATGTCTTATACGCTTTAATTTTTACCAGAAAGCCTGATTAGTATAGTAGGTAAGTAGGTCCCATTAGAATTTCAACCTTTATGAGGTAGAACAATAGGGTTTAAAGTAAAGAAAATATTCTCTGAGATTAGAATCAATCAAAACATCTAACAAAAAGGCGTGAAATAAGCCATCAACTTCGACTTACTGTTTGTGTATAGTAATTGTCTGTAATTGTTTGACCCTGATTCAAAAATGATGATTAATCTGCAGAACTGTGTGAACTTAGACGTTGTAACATTTATAAAATAAAATATAGTAAGTTATGTAGGTAGTTATGGTGGTTTTATCTGAAACTGATTGCATAGGTATAGGCATATATACTATAATATAATAAAGCTGAAGAGTTTGTTTGTTTGTTTGTTTGTTTGTTTGTTTGAACGCGCTAATCTCAGCAAGTACTGCTCCGAATTGAAAAATTCTTTTTGTGTTGGATAGTCTATTTATTGAGGAAGGCTTTAGGCTATATAACATCACGCTGCGACCAATAGGAGCGAAGCATCAGTGAAAAATGATGCAAAAATAATCGAATTCTTATTAACAGAACTTGACGCGGACGACGTCGCGGGAAACAGCTATTTTATTATATACGTACCTCAAATAATTTAACCTCTTACATCTTCAAAAATATTTGTCATCCTTCTGTTTTTATAAAAATAAATTATTCCCATGTCCACAATTTATCCGGCTCGAAGGGCCATTTTCTAAGACAAATGCATGCACTCCAATTCATAACTCCCCAGAATTAGATAGACGAATTTTAACGGTAGCCATCTGCAGTCGGGAAGTACAACAAAGTTACCCCTACAAAGTTTCGCCAGTAAATTTAGTTTCGAACTAAAAGCTAGACAATTGCTTCCAGTTATAACGGCTATATTGAATTTAGGCTACGCAAGTGGTCGGGTTGGTGCTGGTGAGACTGAGTACTGCGCGAGGACTTAATGGACTGCGGTCTGATGCTGCAAAGTACGTTTTGATATAATAAATTTGCTTCATTCTGTTTTTGAAATATTTTACAAAAATATTGACATAATAACCGGCCAAGTGCGAGACGGACTCGCGCACGAAGGGTTCCGTACCAAAAAGGCCAAAAAACGGGTTTGTTGAATGGGAGCCACCCTTAAATATTTATTTTATTTTGTTTTTAGTATTTGTTGTTATTGCGGCAACAGAAATACTTAAATAATTTGTGAAAATTTCAACTGTCTAGCTATCGCGGCTCTTGAGATACAGCCTGGTGACAGAGCGACGGACAGACGGAAAGACGGACAGACAGCAAAGTCTTAGTAATAGGGTCCCGTTTTTACCCTTTGGGTACGGAACCCTAAAAATTGGCATCTCATTAACTGTTATATTCTTTGTAAACTGTCAACCCTATTTTGTTCTCCTTAAAGGTTAGAATTCAGTTAATTTTTTCAGGGTTACCACAGAACATGTAAACAGGTTGGAAAGGCTGTAATGCGCCATTTGTATGAGAAACAATGTCACCCTTTGCGCCCTACACAAGCGAATGGTTTTGACGTCGCGCGACCCCATTGGTTGCGAAACCAGACCAAAAGAAAACAGTACCAAAGTAGAATCATATGCTCATAACCTCTGTGGCGCGCATGCCCATCCCACATCGCCTTTCTAACCTTTTTCCATGTTCTGTGGTTTATACTATATCCCTTGTTTTTAATGATTTTCGATATTTGGTCACGATTGTAAGCGCGGTGTCATGTGGGACCAGCACATTGTAAAAATTGGGCCATGCCTGCCCTTCCTATGGGTGTTATAAAAAGCTACTTAAAGTGTACTGCGAGAAGACAGGCAGCAGCGTCTTCTTTCTGCCATTGATTGGCAAAACTGTGAGCGCCTACCCGCCTACCAAAGGTGGAGATAATATACCTGCTCTTTATGGAAAGGTCTATGTCCAGCGGTGGAATAATATTGGATACTGATGATGATGCAGAAGCACTACTACGCAATACGAAGTCCAAATATATCTATCTGTCTCTTTCAGATACTCGAAGACATTGGCATGAGTGACAGAGACTGATGGACTCGAATTTGCGGACATTGTGTTGTGGAGAAGGCCTCCCATTGCAAGCGATCACATGTCTGGGTAGGTGTACAGATCTGCCGTAATTGGGATTTGAAGTCGATTCTGCTTTACCATTAATTTGAAGCAAATAAAGATTATATATTGTTCTATTTGAATTTACTGAAGGTTAAAAATACTTTAAATATATTATGTATACCGTGATAAGAACGTAATTAGCAGAAAAGCATACTTCCGCAAATATTAACGACTTTAACCCACAACTAGTGACGTACATAATTCTATGAGACCGTATAGGGTTGGGGAATGTAAACATTTTTTCTTTTATCAAAAGTCTAATTTTGCTTAAACTTCTATTAACCGAAAAGAATATGTGAAAATATCAAAATCATCATCAAATTAAGATAAGCTCTTAGCATAGTTGCAAGAGCCTAAGACATGTTACGTCGTCGAATAAGCTGAATATTTATTCTAGCTGTAAATATTATCTTTTGTAGGATTTCAATATTACTAATTTTATACAGTCGTTTACGGCCAAACAGTAATTGTCGTTTAAACATTAATTTACATTAAAAAAAAACAATATGTGGTGTAGAGCCGGTGAATTAAAAGAATAGCACCACATCCTCCCTTCATATGGGTGTCGTAAGAGGCAAATAAATGAGTACTGCCAGAAGAAGGGCAGCAGCGGCTTCTCCTCATTATTGGCACTGCGACCACCAGTGGTAGGTTTAAGTTGGGACGTGTAAAAGCGCCTCCTATTTGCAGAAATAAAACTGATTTTAACTGATTTTAGCTGATCTCCAACCCGAATGCCAAGCGTGGCGTTTATGGCAACAGCCTCCTTTCGAAATGGCCTGTGTGCAGCTGTAGACTGATATAAGCTGGTGCAATTATATTTATTAGTAAAGATATGTTATGTTCATAGCATAATTCGCGTATTAAATCTGAGGTGCGATTGTGTAAAGCAATCGTATTAATTTGACAGTTCATAACGTACGGTATGATCTGTCAAGCGGCTAATTCTAATGGGGACTACCGTTTCTTTGCTCACCAGTTGGCGCCACTGTAGACTGAGGTCCGGAGTTATAGCTGTCAAAGGCGATTGGCGCCGAAACAAAGTGTTATATCTTGAATCTAATTAAGGTTATATTGTTTATAAATAACTATCTTGATATCAACAAACTAACTTCTGAAATAGTTGCTCTTGATGCCGCCTATTTTTGCGCTTTTTCTTAATTCCGCTTTTAAAGCGTTTACATTAATCGCCAAATAATCCATATTTGCGATATTTTACGAAGGAGATCACTTTCCAGCAGGTAAATTAAAGAAATTATAATTTATGCAACAAATTCCGCTAAAACCAGTACAAAGTGAATGATAATGGACCCCACGCGACACTAGCGCCTCTAGTGCAAAATTCACTAGCGATAGTCCCCATTGTATACGGAGTTCATTTATTGTTAACGATTGGGGTCGTTAATTTTATACGATGAGTGAATGATGTTCATGATTTTGACAGATAATTTGAATTGCGTATGTTTTTTGAACTCATTGCTAATGTCAAATGATTGCGGTGACTCGTTACTCATGACAATCGTGAATTATCATGGAATGGTCTTCATGGAATAGACAAAATTACTTAAAATTGACATTACCTATACGATCGATGATCAATTGTATTCATTGTCCATCCATGAACAACCTTACACAATCGCACTACTGTTCCGAGCAATCCAAAACTGCACACATTGACAAGTTTCACTGATAGGTAAACAGAACAAAAGATGCGAAATAGCACGGAAATGAAAAATATGGTTATAATTTTTAACGATTACCTACCGCTCGTGAAATGATTGCGCTCGACGCAGACTGTGTGCAACTCCTAATTAGGATGTATTTGAGTCTTCGCAACGCGCGCGCTTTAAACATAAATCTGCTTCGTTTTAAAATAATATCATTGGGCTGGTGATAACGAATATAAATTTAAAAAACTAAGTTTTTACGGTTGGCCAAGAAAGTGGATTATCACCCTAAGGTTGAAAGTCAGTCGTCAGAGAACAACAGTGTTGATTTTCCCGTGCAAATATATTCTGACAGCTACTAATTAATACTAAAACGTCATAGTCCCTATCGCTATTTTACTGACACATGTAATTTGGTAAAAACTGGCACACCACTTTTTTGGCCGACCGTACATCAAATACTTATTATTGTTTTTGTCTTGGACTTTCAAAGACCAATGAAATTAAATACATTTTCATCCCACCATCTCGGAAAGAGTATTTTTGCTCTTCGATATCTGAGTGCAAAAGCGGTTTTTATTCGCTAGAGGATAAAGTAAATTTGAATTTAGAACATCGCGTGCACTAGGTATGTGATTTCAAAACATCATTTAACCTATTTACTTTCATCTCCATGGTGCCGTATTTATCATACAACTTTTTTTTAATTTGTAAAAAACTCAGACTCTTAACCTCCTTAGTGTATTTTTGTTTTCAATTTGCTTTGCACTCGCCATTTTGTTTTGAATTCGTATTGTTATAAATAAGAAACTTGAAAACAAGTAAAAAAAAAACGAAAATGAGTGATTCCAGCGACGAAGAAGTTTATTTCTGTAATACTTACATAATAAATCATAGTGTTGTAGTAGATATGTACCTAAACTGAAATAAAAGTATCTTGTGATTGTAAATGTTTTATTTTGCATTTAGCCATTTCCTCGCTAAGGGGGGATGAAAAGTTACGTGTTGCACTCTCGTGTGCAAAGATTTTTCACCTTGTGCTCTTGTAATTCCCTCGCTAACGCTCAGGATTCTAATTTTTGAATCACTCGACATTCACTCAATCTTTGCTTGCTCGGTCATCAAAGTTGAGCACTCGGTTAAAAAGGAACTTTGCACTCTTGTATAACAAATAACTATTATTTTCTCTTGTATAACAAATAACTATTATTTGATATTTGAGCAATTAATTTTTCCTTTCCATGCAAATAAATGTATACAATAACTATTAAACTCCAAAATTTTTTCCCCAAGAATATTATAGGTATTTCTCTTTTCACATGTATTTTTTTACGTTTCACCAAATTGAAATCACCATTGGCGGGTTAAGTACACTCCAGCTAACTTATAAAAGGACGTACCTCAACAAAACCCGGGTAAAGTTGACTTAGGACCACTTAAAAATAATATGCCTGTGTGTGAGGATGATATGCCGAGGTGTGACAGTTACCACGAGACGCCACCTTTCATTTTTGTTGGGGTTGTTTGCATAACGTTTCACCTCAAGGAAGGTAAGGGAAACATATCACTTGGTAATAAAAATAAAAACCCTATGGAATAAATAAAAATATTTGAAAATTCTAGAAAAAAATATATTTAGGCTAATATTCTTAAAACAAAATCACTTTATTTTTTTAAATTAAATGTAAATCATGGAAAAAATTTGCTGATAAAATATTAAACCGCTGAAGAGGATTATTATAGAAATGTGTCCGCCATTTTGAGCGCCAGCATTCTGATCCGCCATTTTGAGAGAATCACTAAACTAGATTTTAGTTTTTTTGTATTGCAATAGTAAACTGTTACAGACTTTTTGGCGTATTTTACATTAACATGTTTATCTAAATTGAAGATTTCTAGTGCTAATAATATATCAGATTATCCTCAGACGGAAAACACACAGACGTTAAAAAACTTTAAGGGATTCAGTATTTAAACTCGCGGTGCTTCAGCAATTGAGTCGCCCGGCATGTGTGGAGATGCGGGTTCGAGTCCCGCCTGAGACATAATTTTTAAAATTTATTTAAATACCGATATTATACTTGCAATAAATTGCTTAAATCTATACTCATATTATAAAGCTGAAGAGTTTGTTTGATTGTTTGAACGCGCTAATCTCAGGAAGTGCTGGTCCGATTTGAAAAATTCTTTTTGTGTTAGATATTCCATTTATCGAGGAAAGCTTTAGGCTATATAACATCACGCCGCGACCAATAGAAACGAAGTATCAGTGAAAAATGTTGCAAAAATAATCACGATCATAATAACAGAAAATGACGCGTACGAAGTCGCGGGCAACAGCTAGTATCATATAAAGTATTTAAAGTTTGACGACCTCCGTGGCGGAGTGGCGTACACACCGGTTTTCAAGGTGTCGCCTGCTCCGAGGTCCCGGGTTCGATTCCCGGACGGGTGAATGTAGAAAAAATGCGTTTTTCTACATTTTCTCGGGTCTGGGTGTTTGTGGTACCTTCGTTGTTTCTGGTTTCCAAAATACGAATGCTTTAAATAGTTATTCAAATTGGGATCAGAACAATGTATGCGATGTTGTCCACATTTATTTTATTTTATTTATAAATAGCTGTTTTATCTTAACTGACTGTCAAACATCTGCTGATGCTTTTTTTCGGGTGTCAAGGGTGCAAACTCCTAACATTTGAATATATGTTTATTTGGCACTTCGAAAAAAAGTTTACAAAAAAATAATTAAGTACAATGAATGTGCCAAAAAGCCCCCTCAGCATTAGTCGCAACAGCCTAAGGCATACTGCGACGCTGATTTACAGTGGGAGCCTAGGAGGCACTGGAAAATAGACATATATACAAAACAAATTAAAATAAAAATCAAAAAAATCAGTGGAATCACAGAAAAAACAAAACAAAAAAAAAGTCATAGATAGGAAAAACATAAATAACAATAATTAAATTTTTATGAAACAACGCTGGCTTACAGCGATAAGAATAGGTATACTTGAAAAATTGACGCCTACGACATAGTGTTTCGGTTGCTAAATTGGTAAAACATCGCCCGGCATGTGAGGAGATGCGGGTGCGAGTCCCTTTGAGATTATAATATTTCAAGTTTAAATACTTATACTAAAATTGCTTAAATATCATATACCTAATGCCATGACTTCGGAGCCTTAATTCAAAAGGAACTTTTCAAACCGATAGCTTTCCATTTTTGTTTAATATTAACCTAATAAAATTTGTCTTATTTAACGTTGGAAGCACACTACTCCAATATTTGATTTTCAATAAACTATCATCGTAGTTTAGACGGGAGTTAAACGTAACTAACTCAGGCTCCACCAACCGTTGCCGCAACCTCGCATGCTAACCACTGGTCAGCTATGAAATTCAGCTAGTTTTAGTTTAAAATTTACGATTACTGGTATGAAACTGCTACCATCGTATATCCAAAGTTTGGCAGCAGGCGTAATATTATGATGATATTCTTTCGTTTTTAACCGACTCCAAAAAAGGCTCTCAATTTGACGAAATCTATATATTTTTTATGGATTGGATTTCTCAAAAACACCATGAACAATTATTGTTTTTTGGTGTTTGAAACTGTATAAGTTCTGGTTAGTTCCATCAGGCTAATATATATATTATATATATATTGTATCACTAAAAAGAAAAAATAACGCTGGCATTAAGTAGCAAAAAGAATAAAAATTAGTAAAAAATTAAAAAAAAAACAACATGGTACTTTGTATCCGCAACCTATATATTTGCCGAAATTAATACAAAATTACCTCTGCACTAAGATTGTTTATTAACTTTTCTCCTGTGATATTAGTTTATTCTGAGAAGAACTTAAATTTTTATATGGTAAGCTTTGAACCCACGTAAGAACTTATAAAGAAAATTAAATCACGAGTTTTCTCTGAAGCCCCGTTTGAAAAATATGCTGCATATCTAAACCTCATGGGTACTAATTTAATAAGAGGTATATCAAGCCAACTTCATTTTAGAATAAGTATTCAATATCTCATTCTAACCATCAACCGCAATTTTCGCGGCAATTACTCAAAGTGCGAAATCGAATTTAAAGCTCATACACACGCGATCGCAGAGCTACGCGTGAACGGCTGTAAAATGATTACGGACGAGTGTCAATTGAGATATCGGGAGTTATTGCCGGCTGAAATGCTCACGTGTATGGACGTGGAAGATTTACTGAGCGTATTCAATAATAGTTTCGACTCCGGAGTGGCCTTTGACATGATTTTTGATTTAGAATCGGAGGACTTTGATGAGCTAGGTAACTGTAGAAGACAAATGATTTTAAGCAAGCTAGTAAACATTATTAAACTTCTTCAACGAATCATGTTTTGAATATAGAAAATATATGATTAGACGATTGGAATGAAAAATAGTCAACGACACAACTTTAAAAATAAAAATTTTTTTGTTGTTTTGAATTCACATACCCTAGATAACGAATTCTGATAACTGAGTCAAAATGTTTTAAAAATAACTTTAGTAGTATAATTTGTGAATTGTATCTATATCTCAACGCTCCGTTGGGGCTTAAATATCGGGTCAAGGTCTCGAGGTCCCGGATTCGATCCCCGGGTCGGGCAACTAAAAGTTTCCCGCATTTGACAAGCGTGTGAATAATCAGGCATAAGCCTGTACTTATAATTGCTGTTGTAACTGCAATTCAATGATTTTCTTTTCACTTGTATACAGACCTAGATACATTATTATTTGGCCTTGCAAGATTCAATCCGCTATATAACACACAGTCTAGAAAAGTTGATGGAATTAAAAAATCCTACAATGATCTAATGTCATTACATTTCAAGTATCATACATTTAAATCATTCACTCACTCTCACTCATTCATCTCGAACGGGGCAAATAAAAATGGACTTTTTCGGCTTTGTTCGTCCGTCCGTGTACTCGTATAATCTATTTTAAATAAACAAACGTACACATCAATGGGACAGGTTAATTGGAAAGTGATGAATTTTACCAGCTTTTGCTACGGATGGACAGACATATGGAATTGTTTTTTGTATTGTATGGAAGGACGATTCTGGTGTGTATTTATTACTTCAATTATATAATCAATTACAACGACCAAACTGGCTATACAATATAAAGCGAAGGAATGGAGTGATTAAATTGATTTAATTATAAACATTTAAGATCACTAGAAAATAAAATTGGTTTAGAGCTTATAGTAACTTGTATTTTATGAGTTTTTAATATACCGGCACTGTTACAAGCGCCATGATTACGGAAGAACTGTTTTAGATTATGACGCTTGCATTGCCAAAATATCGAAAAGTATGTGGTATGGACCCCGAATCATTTAACTCTAGTGTCATGTGGAAATCTAGGGTGGTGGGATCTACCTCCTAGTGGTCCACCCTGGGCAACGGCATCTTTTGTGTTCTAACCAATGATGACAGCTAACAGATCCATCTGCGGTGATAGGCTTCGTAAAAGGCTGCCTGGATGCTACCACCCTCCTGCCGGAGTCCAGCGCCAAACAGTTTTTCTGTGTTCCGCTGTGTGTGGGAGAACCAGTGCCACTTTCTGAGCAAGGTCCCTCCATCTTAGTCTTTTTTTTAACTGTATAGTTAAGTATGTAGTCAAGAGCAAGCCCATCTATACTAATATTATAAAGCTGAAGAGTTTGTTTGTTTGTTTGTTTGTTTGTTTGAACGCGTTAATCTCAGGAAGTATTGGTCCGATTTGAAAAAATATTTTTGTGTTGGATAGTCCATTAGTCGAGGAAGGCTTTAGGCTATATAACATCACGCTGCGACCAATAGGAGCGAAGCATGAGTGAAAAATGTTGCAAAAATAATCGCGATCATAATAACGGACATTGACGCGGTCGAAGTCGCAGGGAACAGCTAGTTGATAATATAAAAACAAACGGAACAAAGTTGGAGGGCGGTTTTCCAAGTCTACGGACCGCTGTTTCCATCGCGATCCACTCAAAAGAATAAAAAATAAAAAACCCAGCTACCAATACAATTATATAAACACTGAAAAGAAAAAAAACAAGCTCTACGATCCCAGAATGTAAGTGTCACCATATACCTTAGTATACATTAGTATAATTTTTAAAATCAATTACAAAATAACTATTAGAATGATAATTGAAGTTAGTCCCTTTTACTTATTTTTGATTGCTTAAAAGTCCACATTGAAGATGTTTGCGAAATCGAAAAAAAATATTCCTGATATCTCTAGTACATAAAGACGTTGGTCCTAAATTTTTTTGTTATAATCGATTACATCCAAATATTAGACATTGATATGTGATTGATGTTCGTCAATCAATCACGCCGCTCGACATGAGATTTGGTTCAAATAATTTATCAGCGATTATAAAGCGATCAAAAAAGCGCGATAACTGTACATTGTTACTTTTAAATCTTATTTTCTCTTTTCTTTATAGAGTTATTTTTTATTCAATATGTTCTTTTGATGAGGTGATAGAGCGGTGATAATAACAAATAGTCAAACAAGATAATATCACTGATAATTAATTATCCTTCTACTTGAATTGGGGTGCTTATTATTACGTACTTTTCGTTAGATTTTTTGGAGACTATTACTTTTCTAGCTTAGTTTTGGAACAAACGCTTAAATTTGATATTAAGTTTGATTTTCCGTATTGTTTCAGAACAAGTGAAGACAATCTACTAACTGATCTGCGGCCTTAGACAAGTGGATTTTTAATATCGTTTACGCCAGATAGACCAGGGTCGATAATTTTTGATACCAAAAAAAATTAAAGTAGGATGAAATTCATTGGAAGAGGTAGAGAATATAACAAAAACGAAAGGAAAAATTAATTACGGGCGTTCTGAGGTCGGAAAGAGGGAGAGGGGGAGGTTTTAAGGGTAAAAAACGGTAAATCTCGATTTACGGTAAAACTGCAAGTCTTATGAAAAAAAGTTAAATGGCAAAGTTGTAGGTAATAAAAAGATCTACAACTTTTATATCGAAACTTTTTTCACATAACCTCAAAATTTATGTGAAAAATTCGAATAACCGTGTTTTTGGTTTTTTATCTTTTGCAAAAAAGAATATTTTTTCACGAAATTTGGTGAAAACTTACCTTTGTATGTCCCAAACATACAGTAATTTTTTTGATTTTGAAATATTCATTTTTTCACCTTATTTTGACTTACTATCAAAAAAAAAAACCCTAATTTTCAATCGAAAAACCTCACGTCAATATATCTGCTTTTTTAAAAAAGTTGGTGTGTTTTTTGTTCGTTGAAATCTCTACTTTCTGATGGTATAAAAAAAATATACACTACTATGGTAAATGTTCTCAGAAAATGCAAATAATGAAGAAAACTCGATTCCGAAAATTGTTTTTTTTTTTTTAATCATTATGTATAATTTTGAGCTATTTATTAAAATGTACACTTTAATTACTAGAAAAACGTAAGATTTCATGTTCAAATGGTAGTAAGCCACATACTATGGAGACTGTACACTGTATGTAGTATGTGTATAGTCTCCATACCCCATACCTTCCTAGCCCCTTCCCCTCTTCTCTATAAAATAACTTTTGACGGGATAACATTTTCCGAAGGTCACTTAGGTATATAAGTAATCTTAAAATAGAAATCAATATAGGTCTCTACGCGTATAATTTAAAGAAGATTCGAAAACTTTCTCAAAATATTGTAGATGTCTTATTATATATTAAACTAGCTGTTCCCCGCGACTTCGTACGCGTCAATTTCTGTTTTTATGATCGCGATTATTTTTGTAACATTTTTCACTGATGCTTCGCTCCTATTTGTCGCAGCGTGATGTTATATAGCCTAAAGCCTTTCTCGATATATGGACTATCCAACACTAAAATAATTTTTCAATGCGAACCAGTGCTTCCAGAGATTAGCGCGTTCAAACAAACAAACAAACAAACAAACTCTTCAGCTTTATAATATAAGTATAGATTTATTAACTTATTTGGTTGTTCATTATAGTAGTATATTTCGATTAGCAATTTTTGTTTATCAATATAACATGAAATAATACGTTTTTGAGAATTAAAGTGTAAATTTTTTCAAATGATTCAATAAAATTTAATTTTCGGATTCGAGTTTTCTTCATTATTTGCATTTTCTGAGAACATTTACCATAGTAATGTATATTTTTTTTATACCATCAGAAAGTAGAGATTTCAACAAACAAAAAACACGCCAACTTTTTTAAAAAAGCAGATATTTTGACGTGAGATTTTTCGATTGAAAATTAGGGTTCTTTTTCGATATTAAGTCAAAATAAGATCAGATAACTCAGATCGCCCGTAATTTATTTTTCTTTCCGTTTTTGTTAAATTCTCTTCCTCCTCCAATGGGTTTCATCCTACTATAATTTTTTTTCACTTTTTATCATTTTTAAAATTATCGACCCTGGTCTAAGACGAATATATAGATTAAGAAATGTACGAAAAATACATTATCAAACGATATTAGAAAGCCACTTGTCTAAGGCCGCTGATATCATGTAAGCCTCTTAAATGTTGAACTTTTTTTTTTTAAAGTAACAGCAATTTAATTACAGGTTTTCAAACCTTTCTTGAAGAATAATCATTTACCTAGAAAAAATTTACTTAAACACTGGAATATGCTAATCACAAGTGAAAAAATTATAACTCGCGGTATTTTTACAAGCTAATTAAAATGTTGGTTAATTCTAGTAGCAGTAGGTATAGACTGGAATATTATATTTTCACTTATCAAAACTACAGCAAACGAATTGCTAGTAAAAGTATTAAAATATAAAAAATACAGTGGCTTACTGAAATAATAAATTTCGAAGCATTAGGTTAATCATCAACCCACTGCCTTTTTTTTCAGGGAATTGTTTCTGTAATTAATGCCAGCAATTTATTGGTCTGATTACCAGGATCAAAAAAATTTTTGAAGCTTGACACAGCATTCACAGCTTTTAAAAAAAAAAACTACCGCTTTTTAATGTTTTTCGTGGATCTTGGACATCATCAAAAACACTGATAGAACATCGCTGAATAAATTTGTCGACAAAAAAATCTTCGTAGACAAAAAAAATCTTGTTAGAGCAGTCGTCTACGTAATGCCGTCAAAAATTTATTTAAAACTCTAGCACTTATTTTCTTAAAAAAACATTTACAAAAATGAAAGAAATCTTTACGGCTTTAATCTTGCGTTCTTTTTTTATAACATTATATCGTGGTTTTGTATACTTTACAGCGTTCGTAATCACGGGTTGACCAGTCTAAAACTAAACAATATATTATCTATACTAATATTATAAAGCTGAAGAGTTTGTTTGTTTGAACGCGCTAATCTCTGGAAGTACTGGTTCAAAATGAAAAATTATTTCTGTTTTAGATAGTCCATGTACCAAGAAAGGCTTTAGGTTATATAACATCACGCTGCGACCAATAGGAGCGAAGCATCAGTGAATAATGTTGCAAAAATAATCGCGATCATAAAAACTGACGCGTACGAAGTCGCGGGGAAGAGCTAGTGTTAAATAAACTCTAGTTCAAATCCGTAAAAATATGTTTCCTTTCAATTATACATTAAGGAAATATAAGGTGTTCACGTAAATTCAAGAAAACAGTAGGTACATAAAGTTACAGAAATATTGAAAAATGTACTACTATTTGCTAGTGATTTAAAATGTTCGCTGATTCCACCAAATGAACACAGTAATCGAAATTAATTCTATTCCGCGCTAAGCATTTCCGATTCGTCAATTGAACTAATGCCACCATTACTGAGACAAATCTGCAGCCCGCGACGAGTGTGTTCCGGGACAAAACAGATAGGTACAGAAGGCATATACAGAATCTCATGTACGCACTTCACCTTTTATACCTACTCCCCGGCTCGTGCTAGGGTTGTCAACTTTGGCGTATGCATAAAAAACTGTCGTGAAAGTAGCACTCGTATCTAGTTATCTATGAGCACGGCAGTGCCTCTGCCTCGTTAAGTAATAACACGGAACGGCGGCCGTACCACCCTTTCCTCGAAACAGTTTAGGCCATTTTCGACTCTCTATAAATTTGTTGGGAATAAAACTAGAAGCACAAATTTCCAGTTACCAAGCAGGCATTACATTAAGACGATACACACCAAAATTTCATTTTATTTGAAACAGCAGTTTGAATATTATACTTATTCAAAGTTTATTATTTTTGTCTGACACTGATTTCATCTCTTGTTGAGAAAAACGAAAATAAAAACGAATCATAACTAAACTTGCTCCATTTTTTGCACAAGAAAGTTCACAAACGTGACGTATTTCAAGCTGATAGCGCTTGAGCTCGCACTAGTCCTAACCGGTCCAAGATATTATGTCCATGAGCGGTGTCTATGTGTGTGGTCGAACGCACTTTGAATGTAGATTCTCTTCTGTACTTATTTTGTGGTTCCTGCGCCGCCGAATTAGCGATAACGTGGATAGTTTGCTACCGTGATGGAGGGAGCCATTTTGTGCTTAATGTATTGCTATAGATAAGTAAACTGGAGGCAAATAGCACAAGGCCGTGGACAATAGGCTACGTTAGAAAAGGCATTCAAGACGAATACGTCAGGCTATATAAAAATAATTGTCTTTTTGTCAATCAGTTTTGGATATCATCATCGATCTCACATCGGTTCATAGATAGAAATAGGATTGTATTAAAATTGATAACAATGGGTATCGTTTATTTCTCTCTTTATAATAAAAAGGTTTTAAGTACATTAATGTTTCAAAACTGCAGTAATATGCCTTAAGACTCATATCATTACAACAGACTGGTGTGATGTAGGTGGACAACATCACATACATTGTTCTGACCCCAATTTGCATAACTATTTATAGCATTTGTATTTTGGAAACCAGAGACAACGAAGGTACCACAAACCCCCAGACCCGAGAAAATGTAGAAAAACTCATTTTTTTCTACCTTGACCCGTCCAGGAATCGAGCCCGGGACCTTGGAGCAGGCGACACCTTGAAAACCGGTGTGTACGCCACTCCGCCACGGAGGTCGTCATAAGTTTAAAAAAGAGTTTTAGAAATATATTTATGCGTAAACCAAAACAAGGTAAAATAAAACATAACGGTTAGACCCCACATCTAACATTAATCTGGAACTCCTAATATGAAGAATATACCCACAAAACAAACTCGGCTACAGTACATAGTTTTCCATAAATACGTAATGGATGCCGACTCCCACTACACTATTCGTGGGGCGTCCAAGAATCCCTTTCATCTTATATTGCGTGTCCGCGGCCCGCGCTGATCTAAGATGAGAGACGACTGCGGGATACACGGGAGAATACTGTGACGAGCAATGAATAAAATGTTTAGGAACACTTTTAACACTGGACACGAGAACAAGTTGTTCAAAAAACAAATATTACAGATAACAAAAACATGTACGGCTATTACATTTGAGTTGATGCATGATGGTCGTAGGTGATTTAATTGGCAGCGACTCTGATTGATTTCTGATTTCGGTCTTTCGTAGGTTCTTTTTGTTAGTAAACATATTATTATTATTTGAAATTTTCTATCACCTCTAATAACTACCACGTGTTTTATTTATATGGAGTTTCCGAACCGTAATTAGGTACTCATTAAGCACTGTTACAAGCACCATATTTTGATGAGCTTTGCAACCCTATTTTACCTATCTTACTAATCACTCCCTAATTTTTTTAGCTATCTTCTTTGAAGACAAAAATGTCTTATTAAAATCGGCCAATACCCATAAAAAAGTAGGCGTGACAAAAGAAAAAATATATAACACTCGTGTTGAATTATTAAGCCCCTTTTTTTACCTTAATTAATGAGTAGTCATCGTTTAACAAAGCAGATCCTGACTTATAGACAATTTATATTATCATAATTATCAAGTTGAGTTACTATAACTGCAAATTTAAATTTACTTTGTTCAATCAATTAATCAACCACCACTGTCCGCCCACTGCTGGACGTAGGCCTTCTTCAAGTCACGCCACAATTGTCTATCCTGCGGCCAAAGACTAGTGGTTTTCTAACATCGTTTACGCCAGACGAATATTTATCAAATGTTTGAAAATGACATAAACAAACGATCGAACGATCGTCAGCTTCATACATTTGACATCTATTCGTATAACATAAACGATATTAGAAAGCCACTTGTCTAACGGCCAGTTCCAATAACCTATCTATCTACAGTTTTGACATATCGGAGATAGAAAACAACTTCTGTTTTGTTTCTCTGGGCGGCAAAAACAGAGATAGAAACTGTTTCCTATCTCCGATATGCCAAATCTAAAGATAGATAGATTATTGGAACCGACTGTCAGGCCGCTGGGATTTCCCCATCCATCCACTTTGTTCAATTGCGTTCATTCGCAAATGATTGTATTTATGAAAATCGAATTCCAACAATTCTCACCAACAAGCTTTAACAAATAATATCGCGTATGTTTTTATAAGATGAACATAAAGCAAAACGCGCTCTTAGGTGGCTAATAGAAATTCCACACGCATGCAGCCGATGTGCGAAGACCCTAATATCATCATACAACGAGGATAGTTTTATTCTGGCCCTTTGGAAAGATATTATCCTGTCGTGTATATGTTCCATACTAACTTATATTGGATTTGTACTCGTGATGCGAAACGGTGTTTGCTTTTAAAAATATGAGAGGGAATAATAAGCGATAGTTATACGGTCTATGTAAAATGAATGTCTTAGATTCATTTGCTCCCTGCACAGCACAAAATATGTTTTTTAGCAATTAATTACCTACTGGTGTAAATACAATTACAATTCCTAGAACAGAAACTTCGAATTTTTTTTTTTATGGAATAAACAAAAAAAAAACATAATTTCACCACTTTAAATGCCGAGGCGTAGTGCATCAAAACTTTATCAACAGTCATATTTCGTTGTATATCTGAGGCAATGAAAAAAAAAAACATGGAATATATTTACAAGTTGAGCTTTGGTTAAAACGAACAAACCTTGGTTAAGCAGCTGTGTGATCAAATTTCGTTAATAGATATTATAATATACAAAAGTAACAAATTAATTAATAACAAAAACCTTTATTCAAATTTATTCAATGCCAAATAAGCCATCAATTTCACTTTACTATTGTGTCAATTTTTAACATTAAAGTCAAACCTGCTATTTTTACAAACAATAAAATATCCAGTTTAAAATTTGATTGCAAACGAATACGCGTTTTAAAGTAAATCCCATCATTCGAATATTTCGCTGTTCGAAAATTGAATTTCAAATATGTATTAGTTGAATTCACAAGACGATAATCCAATAGCAGTCCCACATTACAGATAAACCTGCTTGCATCCGATTCGACACGTACTAGTTTGCCAAATTCTGTTATCAATAACGGTGTCAAACTCGTATTTCATCGAAATACTGATCCCGTGCTACGGAAACGTCCGATTTGAATTTACTGACCATACATGCATTTAGTCTTCAAGACTACTCACTCAAATCCCGACTTTAACCCAATCTGGCAAACACCATATTCCAATTGATGCGTCAATTTCGCAAGACAAGCAAGATCGAGCAAGGAAAATTGTAAGTTGAGTTCCAGGGTTAGAGTTGCTAATCGGTTGGGGTACTTTCGCAAAGATTGTTACAATATGGTGTCGTGTGACCTCTAGTGACAAGTCCGTAAAGGTTCCTTGAAATGATAATAAAGTATGTTTTAGGCCCTTCTACCGTTTTTTTGGGTCTTCAGCTGTTCGGGCGACTGTTGGATAAGGAATCATATTCCTCAAATGTTTTTGGTCTCTAATTCAATATGTCTTACAACTTTTATATATTCAGGGTTCCGTACATTGAAAGAAAAAAACAAATCCCTTATAGAATTGCCTTGTTGATAGTTCGTCCGTTCGTCTGTTTGTAATAACGTTTATCTCGGGAGCGCGTAGAGGTTTCATCAATTCTTTGACTATATAAAAATCAAACTTTTAAATTAATGTATGAAAAAGTTACGGCCGTTACGAAACAAAAATTTATAAGGAATTTCTTTCACCCTAGAACTATGATATTTGGCATGTAATAACGTCTCATCACTACAAGTATAGGGAAAAATCAGAAAGATATGCATTATTTGCAAATTTCCGTCAAAAGATTTATATTCTATTAATTACAGATTTCCACAGAATCCTCGATGGTTGAAAACTCACACTTGTCTTGATAAAATATTCCGTTCTGGCATTATATTGAATAGACATCTTTTGACGACCATTTGGATCAGCGGTAGTTAACGCTGCTTCTGAGCCATGGGTCGCGGGTTCGATCCCCGCACAGTACAAATATTTGTGTGCATGAACATGTCTGTTTGTACTGGTCTGGGTGTTTTCTATGTATTATAAGTATGTATTTACAAAAAAAAAAAAGTATATAAGTAAGTTTATCGGTTGTCTAGTACCCCATACGACAGGGTACTTAATAGTACCTTAATTTGGGACTAGATGGCTCTGTGTGGCCCATTGTGGCATGTCTTAAAAAATATATAAATACATCTATCCAAGCTTTTGAAGTATAATGTTGATAATAAAGTAAAAGTGAGGTTAATCTCTTGACATCTGTCTTCTAACGAAAATTCTACAAACCGTTAAAGGTTTTTATCTTTTAGAATGAATGAATGTTTAGCTACTCGTAATAAATTCCAACGTTCGCCAACACAGCCTTTTACTGCAACGACAATAAATACCAAAACAGCCCTGCCCACAGAAACACGTATTCTTGGTGTATAGCTACTTTGTTCCTCATTATTCTTATTGCACATTTTATTGGCTGCACTCCGCCGTTCCGACTTATATTTATTCAAAGCGAAGACGGAAAGGGGAGGCTCTAACGGCACTTTATTACAGACCATCGGTCGGTCAGTGTACTTGTAGTGTTTCTACTACATCTTGGGTTTTCCTGTAAACATGTTTTGGGTGAATTTTGGCAAGTCAATAATACTGTTTGGGTTCTGTTTCGTATTGATTGCTTTGGATTTATGCAAACTCTGCACTGCGATTTGATGTTTTGCACAAACTTATGCCAAGTTTTGTTTTTACCTTGTTTAATCTGACATTTCTTTGACTTTTGTAGTTACATGTTAATTTTCATCACCTCACTTGAAATACGTCCATAGATGCACATGTGCATCTATGGACGTATGTATGCACCTGAAGATCTCTACAACGATCTATCCCACACCCACCCATATCCAGCCTACCACACTTCGTCCGCACGGTTGCTAGTCCAGAACTGTTCCAACCCAAAGTCCTTCGGCTGTTCTTACTTTGTGCCCCGTACACTACCATTTCAGCTCCATAATTCTTCCAAGGATTACCATGGGCACTGTTCTCTTGCGGATTTTCTCATTTGCAACAAACCAAAGAAAAGGGTAATATAATGATGCAGAAGAAGTTAAAGTTGCTGGCAGAGTCCAGAGGGAAATGTCAATTGCTCCACTGATTATCACATTAGTAAAAAACACTGATGTGAGCTGATATCCTACATATTTATATCACCATTATTACAGCTCACATCAAGTCACTGCTATGGTAGCATAGGATATCGAAATGGATAATTTTGACATATTCGATGGCACACTTCTATTAGGGGCGGTTTGGCTTAGTTTGGCTAATAGTGGAAAAAAGACGATCTTCTTTTGGCAGTACTTTAGTCGCTTACCACATCTATAGGACAAGTAGAAAAGTGCTTTTTAGTTTTAGGCCGGTATCATGCTTGGCAGCGTGTATTGCGATGCAAATATATATATTTTTTAACCAACATCGGCTTAAAATATTAACATTAGTATCATTAACGTTTGAGTAATTGCAGAACTATTGGCGATTATTGTATGTAGGCACCGACCCAACATAATTATGAAAAAACATGTCATGTAGCCTGGCTGCCATAATTTTCTTACATTCAATAGGTGCATTAGCTTGAAATAAAAATTAGCCTATTTTTGTGCTTTAAAATGTACGATATATTAAAGTAGATGAACATATAAAAATGTATGCAAGATAGGTACTTAAAAACTAATGCGTCTAATTGAGAATCTTCCTTTTTTTGTCAATTTAATATAGATGCAAGAAGTGAGCTTACTGTAAAATCTTTCGTAATATCAATTAACTCTATTAAATACTGTCGTCAGAACAAGTGATTACCCGTACATCCACTATTCTTCGCTTTTCTTGTAAAATTTTAAATTAAACTACTTTTCTAAGTACCCCGACCTTTGGCAACTTGTCTTAATCTAATTCGCTTCGCAAAGTCAAATTCATTATGTAGCCCTATTAAGATGGTATACAAGATTACAAAGAGAACTCATTTCTACGCCATTCAACTCATCAGAGGAACTTTCAACAGGACATTATAGTAACGGCTGAGCCTTTTAAGGGCAAGCGTACACTTCATTGCTGAAAACCAAAGATCACAAAAAAATAATTAAAAAGTAACGCAATAAAATTTATTAGAATTTTTCAGCTGTCCTAGTTATACTGGTATTAAAACAAAGTTGATCAACATGCTTTAGGTAAAATACCATAACGTGATCAATGAAGAGGTAAATGTTTTAAATTAAAAAAATGTCTCTAGTTTTGATTAAAAATTAGAACAAGAGTAAAAGAAAAGTCAAAATTCGTTTTTTTATAATAGTTTTTAAAAAGCAAAACAAACTGAACTGACGGTATTCTAAACGGTATTTAGGAACATAAAAACTACTTCAAACTGATAGTATAAATTATACTCTTACTAATATTATTAATGCAAAAGTAACTGTGCCTGTCTGTTACCACAGATAAGATAATCTGTTACACATTCGCATCTAAACTTTTGAACAGATTTGAATAAAATTTTGTACAAAGACACATTAGATTTTTAAAAAGGTCTTCCCAGAAGAGGAATACAAAATAGCCTATAATTTTGTATTCCTCTTCTGGGAGCAGGTTTTCAATAAAGATGGTGTCTCCTCTCCATCATGTCTAAAGAGGTGACCAAAGTATTACCACCAAATGAAGACAGGCAGGAACGTCTTCTTTCCAATATTGGTCAAACTAACCCACGCACCAACCGTTTCAATTACAGCATTTTCCTTTTAGAAAGGCCTGTGGTGTTTCTCCTCTGTCCAGCAGTCTAGTCCAACAGTGGACTTTTGTAGGCTGGTAATGATATGCACTAGGCCTTATCTTGCGCCGTTTGTGATACACCAAGAGCACAAGCTATGGAATCCAGGAACTCATTAAAAGTAAAGCCCGCGTCCTCGCAGGCAGTGTCGGGTAAATTTATTAGACACCCGCGTGTGTTGATGCATGTAACGACACGTTATTAGAATCTTGTGTCTTTATGAACAATCATATTTTGTAAAGTACGAGGGCGGCACTGAAAATTTCGGGAATCAAGGAAGTGGCACAACGTTACTATTTAAAAATGTATTTATTGCTTTTCAAAGTATTCTCCGCGAAATTTGACACATTTTTCCATACGACGGAACCAATTATTGAAGCAACCATTCCATTCGGAAGTTTGGGTCTCCAAAATGGCCGTTTTGTAAGCGTCCACAGCTTCTTCAGGTGATAAAAATCTCTGACCACGCAATTTATTCTTTATTTTAAGGAAAGTATAGAAATCATTAGGGCTTAGGTCGGGGCTGCACGGCGGATGGTCTAATAATTCTATGTTTTCTTGCTTTAAAAACTCTTTTATTCTGTTCGCGGTGTGAGAATTCGTATTGTCGTGATGGAGGATGATGCGGCGGTTGCAGTTCTCTTTGCGGAGTTCAGAAACGACGTGTGGCAAACAAATGCTAGTATACCATTCTGCATTAACCGTTCTTTGTGCCTCAAGAGGAATAGTCGCAACATGGCCGGTTTTGGAGACAAACGTGGCCACCATTTTTTTTGCAACACTCCGTGAACGAACAAATTTTGTTGGGTTTAACTCATTTTCGAACACCCAAACTCGTGACTGGTTTTTTGTTCCGAGTTCGTACGCGTATATCCAGGATTCGTCGTCTGATACGATGTTGTATACAGCATTTGAGGATCCTGCGTGGAATCTTTCGAGAGTTCTGATGCACCAAGTAACGCGAGGCGCTTTTTGCTCTTCACAGAGCGAATGCGGTATCCATCGGGAAAACAACTTTTTTACACATAATTGTTCATGCAAGATTATTTGTATTTGACTCATGCCAATGTCTAAAGTTGCCTGAATTTTGCGGTATGTCACATGTCGGTCTTCCTCAATCAGCTTACGCACAGCATCAACGTTTTCTTGGGTGACTGCAGTTTTTGGACGACCTTGACGGGGATCATCACTAAACTTGACACGTCCACGTTGAAATTCAGCAAACCAGCGATAAATTGTGGTTTTGGATGGGACTTCATTACCAAATGCAGAAATCATCCGGTCAACACACTGTTTTTGTGTTAAGCCACTTCGAAAGTCATAATAAATCATCGCTCTTCAATTTTCTCGACTTCAATCCAATTTTCTCAACGACTAAACAAGTTTGACAAGACCTTGTGATAAGAACGAGAATCTTTTTTTAAATAAATAAATGGTATTCGAATTTTAAAACCAAGGAGTTTGCAATTAAAAAGATTTTAATATGACAGGAACAGTGGAAATATTCCATTCCCGATACTTTTAGTGCAGCCTATGTACTATCAAGATTGCATTTAGACTGAATGAAGTCAGTGAATCTGGTGCTAGAACATACTTAAATCTAGAAATACTTACACTAGCTGTGTCTGCTACTTTAATCCCATGGAGGATGCTTGACCAGCTTCAGGAACTTTTTAAATATTGTTTTTAAAAAGGTATCCCATAAAACATAAGCTTTCTGCAAATGAAAGTCCCGTCAAAATCGGTCTACCTATCACAGTGAGTAGTCGGAACAAACAGACAGACCGACAAGATGTTTGAATACGAATCTTTTGGTGTAAATATAAATAATACTCTATGAAATGCTTTTAATTTTAAATTAAAAATAGTTACTTAATATTTATTTCTTAAGATTATTATAGGTAAGAAGCTAAATACATGAATTATCAAGGTAGGAGTGGCTAGAAATAATACGAATAATATTGGTTAGAAAAATGATGAAATAGTTAAATAAATTGTGGCTAGAGGCTCTCAATTATACCGTAGTATTCTGATTACAACGGACGAAGCGTTGCTTAGAAGTGGCAACGCGGGAAATTTAGCTACAGAAAACGGTGATTATGATTTAGTTACTGCGGAAAGGTTTGCAATCATGCTATGATCGGTGAGTACGTCTCCTACCAGATAGACAGACAATATGGTAAAAATCCGTTGAATGCTGGCAGCGCTGACCGATTTTCATGAACAACCTAAAGAAAGACATATTTATTATGTATGTCAAATTTCTGGCATATTCTGGGTAAGATCAATGGATGAGTTTCAGAGCCCTTTAGGTTCAGAACGTCAACGTCCCAAAAGGACTACTTTCCAAGAAGGTCAACATTTCAAATAGTCCACTGCCTAAAAGGTCTACTACCCAAATAGTCCACTTCCCAAAAAGTCAACATTTCATATAATTCGTTTAATGAGAGATATAACTTTACCTCTAAGTAAAGAAATGATTAACTTGATATTCATTTCATTTCTTTTCATTTCATTTCATTTCATTTCATTTCATAGAAATGATTAACTTGATATAGACAATAGAACATGAAGTTTGACGCCTTAAGTGTAGGCCACTACATCAACATGCTCTTAGTTTGTTTTTAGTACTTACTAAGCCGCCCCGTTGGTCTAGTGTTTTAAATACCGGGCCAAGATCTCGGGGTCCCAGGTTCGAATCCCGGGTCGGGCAACAAAAAGTTTCGAATTTTTGAACGTTGCTCGGGTTTGTGATCACCAACCCGCATTTGGCAAGCGTGGTGATTATGCCAGTACACCCATCATTGCTGTGGTAACTTGAATTCAATGATGGAGGCCTTTGCCCTGCTGTGGGATGATTATAGGCTGTTACTTTACTTACTAAGCCCTTTTAACCCAAAAATAATGTCTTCCATCAAAAGTTCATAACATTTTTAACCAATCACTCGTGCTCTTAATTTTAGATTGCGATCCAAAGTTAAAACGCAATCTCATATCACCGAAGCTGTAATTAGATTTCCTATAAAAAGTTCCTAAGAAATAGAGGCATTATTGAGGCAGTGTTACTTCGCACTTAAGTGATTACGTGTTGATATGCCGTCTCACTTTAGATTGGTATCTGAGGCCTTACTCCGTAACACATTGTCCGTATATTCGAATCCATCTGTCTCTATCACTCATGCCGAATTTTTAAAGAATCTGAAAGAGACAGATATATCCGTAAATACGAGCTTCGAGTTACACAGTAAGGCATCTGGTATCACTTTCATGTTACGTATACGTGCTCCAGTAACGGTTACTCGCGTCTCTAATTTGGCATCTTCAAGGGTGTGGGTATGGTTTAAGTTTACTAAAACAGTAGAACCATTGAAATAATATGAAAAACTAGCTACACAATAAGCGAAAAGTATCCCAACTAAATTTGCACCTATTTGTCATAAGGATGGCCATTTATTAATATAATATATTATACACAGGACTTATATATCCATACTATTGCATGTCGACATAATATGGCCGAGTTATAAAGTTGACTCTGACATAAAATCAACGTCAATTATTTTTGTATCGAGCTGTGTATTTAAGTAGTTCCAATTTTATAAAAATGAGTAGAACAGAAATGCATTTCCCTCAGATCACATAAAGAAATAGATATGAAATGGGGGCGTGGCACGTGCGAACTCGATATGGGCAAACAGAACTATTGGACTCCGCGGTGGATTAGTCGCCGACGCAACGGTCTCCTCATTTAATTAAAATGCCGAGTTGTTCCGTGATTACTTGTAAAAATAGAAGTGTAACAAAAAACTACACTTATGATGGAATCACGTACCATATGTTAATATTACATTTTCATCATTTACTCGCTTATAAATCCATTAAACTAAATATTTAATAAAAACATCCATGTAACGATAATTGTATTGGCACAATATACGAGTACATTGCAGATTTGATACTAACTAGCTGTGTTGTGAGTACTATGCGACTGCGCAATGTATCGAGGTTTAATCGAAGCATTCACAGCCAGACGTGTGCGTCGCGACCACACTGTGTAGCCAGCTAATTAGGTATGTAGTCTGATCCGAGTATTATCGATAGTTTTGTCGATGGACGTGACTGTTTCATGACTAATTTCGTGTATAAAATTTAAATTGTAAACCTGACTTGCCGTTATTATAAGCCTGATAATTAATTAAATAGAGGTAATATCGTACGTAACGTGGTAAACATGTAGTTTAAAAAGATAGTCACTATTTGATTTTACTATACTTTGATTTAGCTTTCCAAATAATTATAATATAAAGGAAAAATGGATAAATGCCACTGGCAGAGGGCCTAATGGGTTTCTATTGAAATTTTATAATTTGTCATTTAGATATTTACAGGCATAGTAGTGTTTATGAAACAAAATCTCTTTTAATTTTAAAGTTTTCAAAAGTTGTTTTCCTGTCAATTTTTTTTTTATCATGCTGCCTTAATTAATGGAGCGCTTTAGAGATATTTGAGGAGCTGGGAGACACCTTGTATAAGAAGAGAATTCTACTAGAAAAATTTTACATTGTAGGTGCAGAAATAGTAAACCCAAAAAAATAACATCTCCTTCTTTGATAAACTGAAATGGCTACCATTTTATTATTATTCTATCTAAATAAGTTTTCTTTTTACGAAAGCTTTATATAAATGTACAACAGATTTCGGCAACTTTATTAGCAATGTTACCTAAGATTATCGATAGGCTCATTGACAGTCATTGTCGCTGCACTAATTTGCACACACCAAATTACGCATTGTGTAAGTGAGTAAGCGGTAGCCGCTGTGATTGGGTCCATGTTTGTGTGCGCACCAATGAGCGTTGCAAATTGATTTAGTGTGACCCTTATGCTTACAACAGTGTTATTGTAGTTGCGTTGCACACATTCATAATTCGGAGACACGGGTTCGCTAAGGATTTACGAGTAATTTCATATCTCCTTCTTTATATGATCTGAGGCATTTCCTGTATTGTAAAAACAGTAAAATCAGTTGACGATGACCCGATGCAGTGGTTCGGTGGTTTGCCAGATTTGATTCCAGATCATTTCAGGAAACGGTCTTTTCTAGATTTACTTGGGTCTGAAATGGGTATAATATGTGCTTCAGAAAACCTGCTTTACGGGATTAAGTGAGCTAAATGCTGCTCCCAATTGATTTAATTTTATTACTTCTAAACAAAAGCTATTCTCAAAAAACTGGAATAATAGCAATTTAGCAAATTACCTCTAGTATTTATTGAATCAGTAAACTTTTTATTTAGTTGTTTATACAGTTAAATTTGTCGCTAACGCCAAAAGCGGCCGTTTTTAGCAACAATGTAAAATACGAAAGAATGCCAGAATGAAAAGCAGTTAACAGTGGTTCAATAAATACTATATTTAATTTGCAAAATTACTATAATTCCAGTTTTTTGAGAATAGCTTTTGTTTAGAAGTAATAAAATTAAATCAATTAGGGGCAGCACTTAGCTCACCTAATCCCCTTAATGCGGGTTGCAGACCAAGAGCTAAGCTAAGTTAGCTTAGTTTAGCTCGCATAGCTGACGCAGTTTATCATATAATTTGCATAGTTTGCAGTCTGCACACAAGTATGAAAAACTACGTCAGTTATGCGAGCTAAACTAAACTAACTTAGCTTAGCTCTTGGTCTGCAACCCGTATTTGGCGTTGTTATTTTATCCTACCACTGCTTTGGGACATGGGTTAGTGCCGAGAAGAAGCAGCTCAATATAATATAATTTTATTGTATGTACGTATTCCTTTATGTCACCTAGTTAACATTTGATATTTATATAGGTACATATACTGATAGTTTTTATTTATTTTTATTCTATCATCCACTTTACTATTCTCAAAAAAATTTCCTCACATATTATCGGTATTTATACATATAGTAACGTTATATTTTATTTTTTATGTAGGTATATCGTTACGAATGCAAATAGCAATTGTATCATTTTTTTATTTCTTTGTCCGTCTGTTGTGTCACTCATATGGGTCCCACCAGAATACCAGCGCTGCAGCAGCCCTTGGCTCATTGCAGCACATGCTGAGGTGGGACCTATTTGGCCATATTTCCTTGACAATTTGTTTTTTTGTATTTTGTTTTGTCTCTTATGTTCTATTGTCTAGCTGTGATTTCGTCTATGTCTACTGTAATGTGCTTGTGGTCAATTAAATGTTTCTTTCTTTCTTTCTTCTTTCTCTTTCTCAAGAAACTCGGTCACTATGTATTTTGGAATCTGATATCAATAAAGGACTACTCTACCATCCTTGGTTTTAATATTGTACTGTATTCCTTACAGTGCATACATTGTTTACTTGATGCTAGAAATATGTTTTTTTTTTGTACTACTCAATTTTTGTAGAAACAATTGTCAAAAAAAAATAGAAAATTTAAAACTGTAAAGGTTTTATGATAGTATGAATAACCTTATCATGAAAATGTCTCACACAAAAAGCTTTATAGTATGTCATTAGCCCGGGAACGTATTTACATACGCAATTCTCATAATTGTCGACGTGTCATAAACTGAGCCTGGATTAGGGTTGCTTTAACTCAGACAGTTTAAAGCCATAGACTCTCTATGAAATGGGCTAAAAAGCAATTTCACCTTTTTGCTAGCTTAAAATCATTGTCACCACCATCATCATCTCGATTAATCGACGCCTACTGCCTATGTAGCAGTAGCGTAAAATTTAAATACAACAATCTACGAGACAAAAAACAAATGACTTAATTGTCTCTTGGTTCCCAGTACAGTAGTATTATATTATCTGTGCCAGTACAAAAATATAAAGATAAAGCACCTAGAAAATGTCCGCCAAAAATCTTGTTTTGGATACGGCCTCCTCGCAACACACTTTTTACGCGATGCGCATCTCATGCATTCATTACGATACTATACATAATTTTTCGATTTTCCCTTCATACCTTAACAAGCTTAGGACCGTAAAAATTTAAAACTATATTGCAAAAATATTTTCAAGTGAAAACTCGACCTATATTTTTAACTTCACAGATGGGCTCTAAATACGATATTTAACGCCTATAAAAAATTTGGACGATGATGAAAAAGTCATCTTGTAAAGACCTCTAGGGTCTGATTGATCCCGTGCTACACTGAGAAAACTAGTTAACTAGCAAAACGCGAATTTTACTCTGCTAGTGGCAAAACTGTTATTTCCTATCGAATACTCGTTTAAAATTACCAAAAATACTCTGCTGGTCACAACTGAGTCGATTATTGTAAAACTGTAAAAAATAGCATAACACCCTGCTAATCTAGCGGTTAAAACTGTCGATTTCAACTACTTAAAATACTCTGTTAATATATACCAACCGATTCTGTTAGAATCAACCGTGCATTCGTTTAATATTAACAGTGTAAGCATGTTAACATTAAAGTAAATATGCTGCAAACAACCGTTAAGCTCTATTAATATTAACAGTTTATCTGTTAAAAGGACTAAATACATAAAGTATATTATAATGATAGCGGAATCTCTGTTAAGACTACTCGTAAACGTATCAGCGTAACAGAGTTAGCACGGTTGCTATTAGCAAATTATACTGTAAGCTGTATTTAGGCCTATGTGCAGAAATGATTTTATTTTATACAGGCTCTCCCCGAAAGAAAGGATCAGTTCGAAATGCCTATAAGAAATGCCATTAGAAGAAAGAAAGAAAGAAAACATATTTATTTGACACACATTTGATTTACAGTTAAACAGAAACATTACATATACATATAAAAGGAAAAAAAAACATGATGATACTTAAATGAAAGGTGTCAAAAATAACTCCTTCTCAGCATTTATAGTGGTAGCTTAAGGCGTGTCACGACGTTGGTATTCTGCGGGAGCCTAGAATTTAAATAATTACATGAATACAATACATACTTATAATGAAAAGAAGAAAAGAATTAAAAACTAATTAAAAAAATATGAATACATCGAACAGATAATAATAACTTCACAAGAAACACACATACATATAATAAAAAAAAGAAAAACAGAAACAAGAGAAAAAAAAATTAAAGTCATACTCAACGAGCAAACTGTGCCAAATAATCATGTTTTTCGGTTATTAATCTTCTTCGTGTCTCGTGTCTTATGGTTATCCTTTAAGGATAATCTGGTGTTAGAGTTTTATTAATTGTCTATTAAAGGCACCTGAAGCCGTTGGTACCGTATTTTGTTCTAAGTTGGAATAAATTAAAACAAGTCATGTCAAAGACCTGGAACCAATAGGCGACTTGGAAAACTAACACCAGACTTTCCTTGAAAGAAAACAATAAGAAAAAGAAATTCTATAAGGTAAAGTAGTCTGTCTTTCTAGAAATAAGGTTGGAGGCAGATCTAGATAAATAAACGACCATAGCCTCGAGTTAGTGCTGATTAATTGGCTCACATTAATGTTCAGTAGGGTTCTTACAAAATGGTTTGGAGAGACTGGCATCTAAGCAGTATGGTATATCTAAGCAGTAACATACACATTAAGTAATTTTTTCGACGTTTCACAAATGGGCTGAAGTCGCTTTATGTCATGGATTAGAAATTAGGTTGAGGCTCTTCCTTTAGGGATTTTATCTTTAGTATTTTTACTGTTGATATTTTAGTCTAATCTTAGATTTTATGAACAAAAAGAAACAAAATCATCAAAAAAATGTCTTATAATCAGTCAACTTCGCAAACTGTGTGTGGCAGCACATAAAAAAATATTCATTTGTAAAATTGAAGACTTTTTTTTGTCTTCTACAAATTGAAAGCCCGTTTCACAACCCTGTATTGTTGGTACACAAGAAATAATTAGCAGAGTGTACATCGTAAAACAGGGTTGCTATCATCGACCGATCTGGAGCGAGCAATTACATAAGATAGCGTTTTATAACGTCCGTACAAATTGCTGTAAAACCCTTCACCGGGTCTCTTAAGTGATTACACTCACTGCGAACTTATCCCTTGTTACTTATTAGTCAGTATATATCAGTCAATTTTAAACAGCATTTCAACTGTTTTTTTGAATGACTGAAAAAAATCTGGGCGATTAGATTGCTTTAGTGGTGCGATAGTACCCATATATACTATGCAAGGTTTCTGGGTTTGATTTTTGGTAGAGTCATTAGAAAAAGCTGTCTTTTCGGAATCGGCTGTTGTATATACGTAATTATATTTAATTTCAATTGAAAATAATTTGACAACGATGTTCATGCTGTTCAAAACATTTCGTATGTTGCAGTCAAAACTTAATAACCGTCATAGACGAACGACATAAGACGAAATAAATAAAGCATCGTTTTCGAATGAATACCAGTGTAGAATGCGAAAGAAATAAAACGTAGAAGGTGAGTTTGATGATTAATTGTAATAAAAAAATTCAATTTTATAAAATAAATTGCGACAATGTCAAGAACACTTTACTGCCCACAAAAAAATACTTTATTTGTGTATCAAATAATAGTTAGTTTACTACAAAACAAAAAGAATGCAATAACCAGAATAATACTCAAGTTTTTTTTTTAATTTGCATTCTGTAAAATTCATACTTTTACTTAAAAAAAAAACCAGTTTCAGTTGAAAGAAAATCAAGAACAAATGCATAAATAAGAATGCATGCTCAATGTGTCTCTTTTATTATTATCTAGTTATTTTTTTAACTGATTTCTCCGGTAAAAACTGGTTTAAACCGGTTATGAGTTTGGACTGTGACTTAAACAATGGTGGTTTTGGCAGCGTATTCGATGGTTTACCCACCTTTTGGCCCATGGCAGTTTGCGGTTTACTCTTTTGAGTGTTCACCTTCGTTTAATTACAAAGATATACACAGCCTTTACTTATTAACTTTGCTAACAAGTCATTAGTGAAGGAGAAAGAGAGGTTTAAAAACTGTAAGGAATATTTGAATGGTGATTTAAAAAAACTTTTTTTTTTACAGTTGTGTAATACTCATGAATTCTCATATATTAGTTTCATAAGATATGCATAGATGGCGCTGGTTGTCACTTGACTCGCGCAAGAATTTGGACGCCCCGATTTCGTTTAACACCAATCCTTAGTTTCGAGATTCGATACTAGATGGCGCTGGTAGTCAGTTGACTCGCGCAAGGACATCGACGCCTCGATTTCCTTAAATAGTGAATATGATTTGTAGGAAGTTAAGTAATCTCGCCTACTGCACTCTGAACGCTTCCAAGCTATTGGAACTTTCGGAGTCTTTAAGGAAACACATTACTCACGCGGCACTGGACTATTGCTTGCACGCTAGTGCAACTTAGAGCCGGTCCACTATTATATAAGTCTAATACTGTCTGCAATTGGTTTGTGCTCTAATAAACGCGCTTAAGCAAAAGCAGTCTTTCGTTTGGCGGCGACGCTACTTCGTATCCTCCTGAACCTGACATCGGCTACAGTTGTTATTAAAACATGGATTATTGAATTAAACCGACACTAATTGTTATTACGAATGAAACAAAAAAAAAACAGAAACATTTTTTTTAGGATGAGCCGTAGGTATTTTTCAGGGTGAAGTCCCTGAAAAAATCTTTTTCACACCGAAATTCAAGTAATTGTAACTTTCACATCTTATCATCACTGGGTATTGTCCGCTTTATCACACGCATTTTATTTCCATCTAACAAAAAATCCCAACTCTACCCGATTTCATTTTTGCTAATAAATAAAAGTATGGGTACAGTTAAAACGAAATACAACGACTAGTGACTTACCTGTTTGCTGAAAACACTCTAAAGTCAAGGATTGAAATATGATATCAGACTTATTAATTTGGTAGTATCAGTGGACTGTTTAATGTAGTAATGAGTCTTTTAATAGGGATAGAGTTTTCGAAAACCCTGCTTCGTAAATTGACTTTGGAAGTTATCATTTTTTGGGTTTCGTACCTTATTGAAATGATGGAACCTCTGTGAGATCATTTTGTTATCCGTCCTTCCGCGTCTATGTGTCAAGACTGTTTATCTCGGAAACACGTAGAGGTATCAAATTTAAATAACCATACTACAGATTCTTATTTTTTAATAATTTGCATAAACTTTGAACGGAATCTTCTGTGGACGAGTCCGAATGGCGTGTGTCCAGTTTTTTCAGATCTAACAATTTTTTTTGTTTTCTATGTAAAACACTTCTATACTGCACTACTGTACAACATCGAATGTTTGTGATTACGCTTCTAACTGAAAAGCGAATACAGTACTTAGGCATAACAAATACACAGTAAATACAGTTTCCAATACAAAGTACTTACAAGTACCCACATAAGTCTTCGAGTCAAAGCAGAACTATAAAAGCCAACAACCCTTTATAACCTCTTACATTTCACTGCCTTTGGTCGTAACGTTAAAAATATTGTTCCAAACCATTAACCGGTATTATAAAATCCTCTATAACAATGTTTCCTAGAAATAATTTAGCAAAGGAACCTGGTCATTCGCTAGTTAACAATGTAGAATGGTTTGCAAAAGTCTAGACCAAACAAGTCAGCCTGTTCGCTCGTAAGGTAAATTTAGGTTTTTAGGGTTCCGTACCCAAAGGGTAAAATCGGGACCCTATTACTAAGACTTCGCTGTCTGTCCGTCTGTCCGTCGCTCTGTCACCAAGCTGTATCTCAAGAGCCGCGATAGCTAGACAGTTGAAATTTTCACAAATTATGTATTTCTGTTACCGCAATAATAACAAATACTAAAAACATAATAAAATAAATATTTAAGGGGTGCTCCCATACAACAAACCCGTTTATTTGGCCTTTTTGGTACGGAACCCTTCGTGCGCGAGTCCGACTCGCACTTGGCCGGTTTTTTAAAGAAGTTAATAAAAGTGAATGGTGTTCTAGAAGTTAAATAAACGAAAATTCAGATCTTATATTATCTTCGTAAGCCTTAAGAAGTATAAACATAAGGTTTTGCAACAAAAAGACACGACTTTATGATGTTTTTATCAAATCATTCAGAACCCAACGACGCGACAGTAGTAACACAGGTCCAAATCTCTTTGTTTCAAAAATTATAATAAAACATTTACATACAAATAAAATGATAATTTACTTACAATAAGTTTCGGTCGCTTCAGATAGAATTCGACACGTGTTTTTACTATAGGACCAACTTTTAACTGCAAGGATAACGAAGGTAGTAAAAGCGGCATTTTTTATTTAATATTTGTTGAGCTTTGAGCCCACTATGTTTAATTAAAAGCAAAAGACGTGGTGTTCGAATTATTTTGTAGGGTAGTAAATAAATTCGAAAGCGCTAATATTGAACAGTATAGAAGCCAGAAAATTTTATATTACGCCGTAAAGATCTTGATTTATTTGTCAAAAATGGTGACGTAAATAATTTCAATATCCAAAATAAGAAAAATACTTGCCGTTCCAGGATTCAGACTGCGAAAAGTGGGTAATTCGTTCATGGAAAATTGTATTCGTATCTTCAACAAATTACCGCTATCAATTGCTGAACTCCCTGTAATAAACTCAAATCATATAGGTATCAAAGTTATTTTAATGAAAAAGGGCAATTAAACTATTAATTAATATAAATGATAGGAACGTGTGACTTAAAATGGTCGTAGCTCACACTGGCATAATATATCTTATGTAAACATATTTATTTTAAAGAGACTGACCAAGACTGAGTTTCTTGCGCTGCTTTTTCTCGGCACTAGCCCACATTTGTCCCGAAGCAGTGGTAGGTTTAAATATTGGGACGTGTAAAAGCGCCTTCAGGGGCCATTTGCAGAAACAAAACAGATTTTACTGATCTTATTTTTAACTGTCTGGCTTATCTAATTAGACTGTAGTGTAGGCCTGACTACCCATAAACGGGGACCCTGGATATTACGTGTAATGGATTGGGAACCCCATGTAATAGCGTTTAATATGGCATGATAATACCAGAGTTGCAAACTTATCATCATGAAAGGGACTATTTGTTTTAATGGCAGTAGGTTTAATTTTAAGCCTCTTTATGTTGATAGAGTGTTTTTAGTTTCGGACTCGCTTGTTTGTTGTAAACAATTTTGGGTCGAATAGAGTTTATCGGTTTTGTTACAGTTTATGGCTGTTTAGAATACAATATTTGTATTGGCTGTTTGGCGATCAGTTTGGCCAATGATGGCAGAAAGTAAAATACTCCTTTTGGCTGCCCATATAGTCAAAAAATAGTCAAAAAGATGAGAGTTGGTACCTATGCACTTCTGTTTTAAAAAAAAGATGAATGAAAATAAGAAAATCCTTACAAATATTTAAAAAAGCGACAATAGTTGTCTGTCTGATACGCCTTCATGCATATACTACTAGGCCCATTTTAGGTACGAGGTTAGATAATGTGTACTGCAATGCAATTAGAATTTATAATAAGCATCCTAATAGAGTGCGATCATTGACATTTAATATATTTTAAATACAAATTAACTAACTAGCTGTTATTAAAGTGATTCTACACAGTTAATGTATTTATAAACATTAAAATAAAAGAATCCATGTTTGACTCCTAATTGATAACGCAAGAGGGATAAATGTTGACATTGTATAGATAGTATGTTATAATCATGTTTGCCTAGTAATAATATTATAATTTAAATTCTGGAAACAATGTAAGGGTCTGTTTCACAATCATTAAGTACCTAAAGGCTTAAGTAGTTACTCAACGAGTTAATTAAACAGAGGTTAAATCCTTTCGTTAACTTTCTTTGCATTTCACAATCATCCAATCAGTAAACTAAATTGAAGATTATATAATTAATACTTACTTACAAGTTACGTTTCGTTTCAAGGTAAGAAGAATAATTTATGTGATTCTATAAAGTAAAGTAATCACAGAATGATCATTAAAAATATTTTTTGTTATGATATATTTATGAATAAAAACAATAAATTCTTACAAAAAATGTTTACACTGTAATGTAATTGAGTCATTTCACCTTTTCTAAAATCAATGTTTCTGTAAGAATGGAACGCATCGAAGTTTCAACCAAATGTCTATTTCAAGTCAACGTCAGTTAGTCAGTAAATGACAAATGTCAAATTTGCCGGCGTTTGATGCTTTTTGTATAGTGATTTTGTTTGCATTGAATTTATCATTACGAAAACTGTGTTATTTTACAATGACTGCAAAAATGTCCATTTAAACAATTAAATAGGTAATTTGTTGTTGATGAAAATTTGGAATTGGCGTATTTGAGGTTATCTTTTCTTAAATTTACTTGGCAAGTAAAAGGCTACTTGGCAGTGCATCCGGTGATTAACTTAACGAGCAGGTAAAGTGGTGATTAACCCTACTCAGGGATTGTAAAACGTGAAAAATAGTTTACTGAGCAGATAGGGTCGGAGTAGCTTACCCAGAACTTTACTCATCGATTGTGAAACAGGCCCTTAATTAATTAAAATTCAATGTTATTTGTAATTATTTCGACGCCTACAAACAACGGCAGTATATGTGGAACTGATACCTGAAATTGTAACCATTTTGTAACCTTATTCTTGGCAATAAAAGTTATCTTATCTTATCTGTTGGTCTAGTGGTTTAAATACCGGGCCAAGTTCTCGGGGTCCCAGGTTCGAATCCCGGGTCGGGCGACAAAAAAGTTTCGAATTTCCGAAAGTTGCTCGGGTTTGTGATCACCAACCCGCATTTGGCAAGCGTGGTGATTATGCCAGTACACCCATCATTGATGTGGTAACTTGAATTTAATGATGGAGGCCTTTTCCCTGCAGTGGGATGATTATAGGCTGTTACTTTCCAATCTTATCTTATCTATTTATTTATTTATTGCATTTTGTTAACAAAATAAGTGTAACAAAACCCTACAAACAAACTTAAACAAAATTATTTCTAAAACATAAGCTTAGACAAAGTTTCAACAACAGATATAGTACCTACACCTATGTATATGTTATGGACCAAGTAATTAATTGAGCATTATACATATCTAGTAATTACTATTACTTGTACATAAGAACTTGCGGTATAGGCTACTTAAATATCCCACTGCTGGGCAAAGGTTACAGCCCGCGCTATACAGGGTGTAAGGTAAATGGTATAGCAAGCCCAAGCCAACCTTTGATAATATGCATGTAAATAGTATAGTGAAGTCAGAACTTTGATATCGTCATTTTTTTATTTTTTATTTTCATACAAATCAAAATTTTTCGTTTCCGATTTGTTAATGTTCTTTTTTTCAAAAATGATGATATCAAAGGACATTGCCAGGGTTTGACCCAAATGCTGCCCAGGTATTAATGCGACTAAATTGGGATCGTGGTATTATATTACTTAAAAAAAAAGGATTGCGAGGAGATGCGGGTTCGAGTCCCGCCTGAGACATAATTTTTCAATTTTATATACTGACACTTAGAAAATGTTCGCCAAAAATCTAAAATTTTTGATACGTCCACTTAGCAACACTTTTTTTACACAATGCACATCACATTCATTCATTACGATACTAAACATAACTTTTTGCTTTTCTCTTTATACCTTAACAAGCAAAAACTGTAAAAATTTAAAACTATATTGCGAAAAATACTTTTGGGTGAAAACTTGATTTACATCTTTTACTTCATAAATGGGCTATAAATACGATACTGAACGCCTAAAAAAATTTTGGAAAGTGGTTATTTCATCCTGTATATGCATATGCTAACAAGGCTAGTTTCGGCTTGTACCCTTTACCTAACAACCTGTATAACGTGTAGTTAACACAGGCAGAACCACGGGCATAAAGCACTTAAAATGTTACAAAAATAAGTAAAGAAAATCTATTATCGAACAAAAACAAACACCAAAATCAAAACAAGACTTTACCCCAAATAATGGTAATGTTCTAGCGTGTCCTAACCACAAACAAATAGATCCCCGACTATTGTTCTGCAAACAAATCTATTTTACGAACAATTAACTATTCAAATAGTGTATAGTGCATCAAAATATACTGTTTTCATCCCATTTTCATTACTGGTCGTAGCTTGTAAGGTCATTGTTCTGTTAACACAATTGATGTTTACGAACCATGTTTGTGTCATTGAAATAATTTTAAAGGAATAATACTTTTAAAACGACAGACAGACAGACGACGTTATGGCGACAGATTACGACACTTAAAACTGGTTTCTTTGAAGGATCGCAGGGAAATGTTGGACCACGCTTTTCTTTACAAGCTGATAAATGAAGCCTTGGATTGCCCTGACTTGCTGTCAAGAGTATACGTTAATGTCCCAACAAGGTTGCCACGTGCATCTCGATATAATTTATTCGCGTCGATGAGCTCTAAATCAAATCTTGGTCATTTTTCTCCTTTAAATAGAATGATTCGCCGATATAATACATCTGAATGATATGATGCTGAAGTCGATATAAATATGTTGCAACTCACTGCCGAAATTTAAGAAACTTTGTGTCCTAAGATTGTGTAATGGTTATATTTATAAAAAATAGTATTACTATTGAGGAAAAACACTTTCTTGTATGATGTAATAGATTAAAGTTATTTATATTTATTTCTTCAACACTATTGTAAGGTACTGTTGTAAATTTTTTGCATGCCGTTATTACCTATAAGTAAGATTTCGTTTAGAATAGTTTTTTACTGGCATGTGTTACTGTATCTTGTACTGGTGTAAATCTTGTTGGTAATCTAATAAATAAAATCATAACAACGAATCTATTAAGGATTAAGACTTTAAAACAGTTTTTTTAAGCAATTACGGGTCTAGGTTAGATCCTCGGGTCAGGCAGCAAGATTTTGGAATTTTTGAACAACTTGGCTTGGCTTTTTGATCACAAACCCGCATTTTGTAAGTGTGGTGATTATGCCTGTCCCCATCATTGCTGTGGTAACTTGAAAGACCTTTGTCCTGCAATCGAATGTTTAAAGGCTGCTACTTTATTATCTTTGTTTCTTCTTTACTGTCAATCAATACTATTTCTTGGTGTAAAAATAAGTGCAGCTAAGCAGAAACTCAAAAAATACGTCATTTGTCTACTACAAACTTCAATAATCAGCAACGACCATTTGGATCAGTGGTAGTTAACGTTGCTTCTGAGCCATGGGTCGCTGGTTCGATCCCCGCACAGTAAAAATATTTGTGTCCATGAACATGTCTGTTTGTACTGGTCTGGGTGTTTTTCTAATAATAACAAGTATATATTTACAAAATAAAGTATGACTAGAAAATTTATCACTTGTGTAGTACCCCGTACGCCAAGCTACTTAATTTGGGAGATGGCTTTGTGTGGCCCAGCGTGGGATGTGTCATAAAAAATATTATTATTATTATGATACGACGAAAACCAGCCATATGTTTTATTCTATTTCACAAATATGGTATTATTAGGGGTTAAAGTATGAAATTGCCGTTTTGTATGGACGAAATCGAGAAAAGTCATTTTTCCATACTAACAATTTTTTAGTTTTTTTAAAAACGCCTGAACCGTTTTCGATGCAATTAAAGGTGAAAGTTAGATGTTTATAAAGCTACGCATTATAGTATTAAAATTTCTGAAATCAAAGTTTATAATACAAATATACTTAATTGAAGCAAGAAGGTCAGCTGACACATTGTAAAGGGTCTTTTCAACGACTTCCTTTGAAGTAATAGGCACTAGTATTGCATTTTTTTTTTTTAGTCAAAAGTTACTTTATTTAGTGTTTGATACAATACAAAAAGAATTACGCAATAATATGACTATACTTAAGAGCTATAAACAAAATAAAAATTGGGAAAATAATCGGCAATTTCATACTTTAACCCCTATTATTATTGAGCCAAATCATTGAATGTTTCAATATGAATAAAACTTAACGTAAATAAAATACTTCGGCAGCCTATGTCCAGCTTATTCTCGCTCCTTCAACTTCTCGCTATTCCAGCTCCTTCAACCCCCAGGAGGCACTCGGGTGCCACGATAACAATTAATTTCAATTGTGTCTGGAATAACTCACGATCGAGAGATTGATGAAGGATATAAATTTACGATTATTCTTATTTACGATCTAAATTTATCTATTGGACGAGACACTCTAATTACAAAGAATAAAGCTTGAGTTTATCTATATATATAAGAATGAAAACTGATTTAATGACTGACTGACTGACATATCAACGCACAGCCCAAACTACTGGGATTTAAAATCTGAAAATTTTCACCGTGCTTCCTATTATAGTGTAGGTGAGCACTAAGAAAGGAATTTTGGAAATTCCGCCTCTAAGGGGGTAAAAAGGGCCCCATAAGTTTGTATGAAACTCCGTCAGTTTTGAAGCTAAGTCGATGAAAATTGGTATCCAGCTACCTGATTAGAAATTATGAATGACGTCTTTCAGGATTTTTGAAAATTTAATCTTTAAGGGGATAAAAAATGGGGGCAAAGTTTGTTCGGTTCCGCGTCATATCCATACTCTTTACATATTTGTACTCTCTGACTTTACGCAGTTTGTTATGACATTCAATGTGTCAATCAGGTAATAAATATCATTTCTTACAAATAGAATATTATTATTTTAGAATGTAATAATAGGCGCCAAAATGGATGAATTAACTAAGTTAAAACGTACACGAACTTCATTAAAGGCTGCATATAAAATTTGGCAGCCAGATACAAACCCTACGAGAAATTTCTGATTATGAGTTAAAATTAGTGAGTGACTCTGAGTGACCAGTGACAAATGTAGGTACAAAATTACCAAGAATAATTTGGAAGAGATACAACAACAAATAATTAAATTACTGTGGGTCACAGTTGGAAAATGAGATTGAAGGAAAAAACAACCTTCAGGAAATTACAACACAGCTTAAACTGAAACTGCAGAGTTTGAATTCGATAGTACGAAACAATTCCATGTATGCAGAAGGTACTGAGGAGCAAAGGTCAGCCACAAACAAACCTTAGGACATCTAAATTGAACTCCGTACCATTCGACAAGGACGAAACATTCAAAAACATCATTAAACGGTTGGATACTTAACTAAAAAACTGAACAGATGTGATGATATCGATACAAGGAAATACACGTTTCTAATATCTTTGAGCCCAGAATTACATCAGAAAACGTATTATATTATATTTATGTGCTCAACGGGATCCTTGTGAGTAAGTAAAAATTCAGTTAGTAAATGATCAACAACTCAAAATTGGACTTTGGATTTGACGGAACTCTTGTTTGCATATCAAACTATAAAGCTCAATTAGTGCTTCAAGAAAATGTGACACCCATTTTTATCTAGACGTATTCCATACGCCCTGAAGGACAAAGTTGACGAAGAAATAGGAGGCTTTGTAACGAAAATTTTAACAAAACTTGATAATTCCTATTGGCTGTCTTATCTATATTTAGGTACATATTCAGAAAATAAATATCAGTACTTACAAATAGAATGGTATTATTTAGAACTTAATCATTTTTGGTTTATACGGTAGAGACAAATGTTGGGAAATCGAAAAAAGTGTGTAGAATAAAATTGGTGAGTGAATTTATTTATTTGTACAACCAACACTACAATATACGTATAATAAAATAAAATTCCTTTTCATGCAATATGCATGCAAAACTTAAAGTAAGTAAAAAATGGAATAGGTAATGAATTATTAAATCTTATAAACTACACTGTTGTACCTAATAAAATTATCAACTATATTAAGCAGTATAAAAAACTGGGCATAGACCCGTATCTCAGGCAGGATAAGGTAAATGTGTTGCAATAACACTGAGCAGCTAACCGGTGGATTGAATCAATATAGACTGGTAGACCATTTGAAAAGCTTCCGTTTATTCTGAATTGTTGTACTTGGCCAAAGTGTATCTTACAGGAACAAAAGCGGGGATTTTTCAAAAGTGTATCTACGAGGAAAGTGTATCTTAGAGGAATGATTCGATGATTTGATAAACTTCTATTTAGTAACGATTTTTTTTTCTATGACGCAAAGCTTTTGAGGTTTAGGCATAGTTTGTTTATTGAAACTTCCTATCTAACGCATCCAAATGGAATTTTTATTTAATTTTCACCATAACCTCACTTCATAATTCCGTGTTGTTTAACTTAAGAATAGCTACCACCATTCACCCACTAATGACAGTGGCAGTAGAATTAATTATGTTTCGCTGATATCATTGAAGCTGAAGAAATAAGTAACAATTTATAGACACAGTGGTCAGTACAGACGAATCAGGTCTCTATCCTGTAAAGTTTCTGAACACTATTAATCCTGCTGATCATCCTCCATCCATCCATGCCTCGAACCCACATCCCACATAAAAGTTTTGTGAAACTACGTCAGCTTTATGCTATACTAGCTGTTGCCCGCGACTTCGTCCGCGTCAATTTCTGTTGTTCTGATCGCGATTATTTTTGCAACATTTTTCACTCTCCGCTCCTATTGGTCGCAGCGTGATGTTATATTTCAATTTCCAAAAAACAAAAATATTTTTTTATTTTCGAACCAGTGGGTCTAGCACGAAAAACTATCGAATTTGAATCGTTTGCGTGTTCGTATCGCCATCGAAATATTTAGTATGAAAACTTAAACAGCGCTCGCGCGGTCAAAACGAGAACTACAAAACAAAGAACGAACTTTGTGTCGTTTGCTTTCGATACGCAAACGATTCGAAGTCGATAGTTTTTTGTGCTAGACCCACAGTACTCCCTGAGATTAATGCGTTCAAACAAACAAACAAACTCTTCAGCTTTATAGTATTAGTATAGATGTTGTATAAATTTTGTAATGTTGTTTATAAGTTGTGAAAAACGGTGGAAAATTATGTGGTTGATTATTTGTGTTTAATATCAAATTGAAGTACTTGAAACTTCGTCTATCGATCATGAAGGGAGAATGACATAGGACTGCCTTTTCCAGAGCTCTACACCGATGCTGGTACTACACCGTCTAGGTCCGACGTCCACCGTCCGATCTAGGTCTTTATCCAAACGTAGTATGCAAGCAATCTTTGTAAATAGCCTTTTTATCGCTTATGGATCGAGAAAAATGGATTTACCTACTTGGTTGGAAACTAAGAATTTGGTTTTTTAAACAGGGCCACTTCTTCCGGCCTCTACGCCAGTGTTGATCATATTCGAATAAAGCCTTGCAAGCTGCTTTGAATGGTTTGTTGTACTACAGCATTGATAGTTTTATAAGCTTCAAATGATATTCGTATTGCACTTCAGATTTCATGTAAATGCAAACAGATGTGGTGCGAGCTCGCTTGGACCACGATACGCTTGGAGAACCAAAACCGGATCCCTAAAACGATAGTATAAATCGGCCTCTTTCATCCAACTATTGTATCAACAAGCCCCGGTAAGCCGGCAACGACGTATTGGCTCCCACTAAGTGCCCACCACCACCTCGCTCAAAATGGCCACCCCCAGCACCGTAGGCAAAGAAAATGGAGGAAAAAGTGGAGGATAGGGGGTTGAGTCACGACGAAAACTGTGTAACAGATAAAATACCACGCGCGCGAAGCCGCGGGCATCAGCTAGTATAATTATAAAATATGAATCTCTTACCCCCGTATTTATAAACAAGTAAAAGTAATTACTTGACTACAAGTAATTACTTGAGAGACAATTTGTATGCCTTAATCAAGAAATTACTAGAAGTTATAACTACCAAAAGTTAGCATTTTCAGCCAAATAATATGACTATTAATGGTGACCAATTTCTTTCACTTTAGCACTAGGTATGAACACTTTAAGTTAAGACTTTCTTAAGTAATAAGTAATTACTTCATTATAAATACGGGGGTAAATGTTGTTCTTAATTAAAGACACAGATACGTAATTAACACATTTATTAATTTATGAAATTCATGTTAGAAACTTTGAATGTGTTTTGAGAAAAACTCTCTGGATAACGAACCTTTGCAAAGGTTATTTTATACAGTCTGATTCAACCATGGTTTAAAGTCTTCAAGTAATATTAAATGATAACGTGTCATTTTTTAGGTTCTGTAGCTAACTAGAAACCATTAAATATATAGCCATGTATGTCTTTCTGTCCTTTATTAAGATATTGCATAGCTTCTATCGCGGGCCTTGAGCGTGGAGACCGAATCCAGAAATTCCGTAAGGAAAATAACCTAACACCCCCCACTCCGACCGGCACAGCGGTGATACTTTTTAGTTTTATAATCTCTTAAGTTGATAAAAAATGCTATGCAATAGCTTTACCGCGGCAGTCTCCGAGAGCCACACGTCTTTTTTTTATTAACATTAGGGATTCTTTGTACTAAAACGCTGTAATTTATTATGAATAAGATTCCATGCCCCGAGGGAACTATTTACAGAAATTAATATTGATTTTAAGTGATGTGCAGTCAGTACCCATCATTGTTGTGGTAACACAATTTCAATGACGGAGGCCTTTTCCCTGCAGTGGGATTATTATAAGCTGCTGTGTGTGTGTGTGTGTGTGTGTGTGTGATTTGCATTACCATTCGCCCAATTCTTTGAAGAAATTAATGTTGGTGATTATGAAAATTGGATTGCATTTAGCGAAAGTATCAAGTGAAATACACTTAATACTATACCTATAACTATTATGTATGTATAAGTATACAGTCAAAATCACAAATTATCTGCGGAGAAGATTTGTGAAGGGCGGCTTGCAGTCGACTATGAATAAGGCGGAAGGAAAAACAACAGAACGCTACCCTATTTTTCAACGAAACAGTTTTTTCAAACTCTAACTAACTATTACAGAGTAATACAAAAAAATATTACGGTCTATTCAACCGTGACTATAAATCCAAAATTCCTATTTAACGTTATAAACAATATATTTTCGCGTTTCCCGCTGCGGGTAAGGACGGATAATCCGGGCCGGGTCGTGTCAGACACGGGCGAAAAAATAAACATGGCTGCCGAACGGTTAACCGTTATTCGGGGCTGGGTAACATTATTAACGCAAGGTTTTTTCTGTTGTTGTTTTCAGTGTGAACTGCGGCTTAATGATAAATTTTAAATTTAATAAAAGTTTAAGTAAAAATAAATAAAATGCTTGGTGAGAGCGGCTATTGTCAAAATTTGTTGTTTTTTTTTTATCAAATTGTTTGAGCATTTTTTATGCTATGTACGTAACGTAAGTTAGTATACAAAATGCAGTGAAGCTATACTTTATAGATTATAGATTGAAATGACAAGTTTATGCACGCAATTTGGTACGCGTAGATGCATCCCAAGGTCCCGTACTTTTTTGGGATAAAAAATAGCTTAATTCGTTACTTCAGATTGAAATCTTTTTCTATGCTGAGTTTCATATTGATACTTCATCCGTTTACAATGTTAGTTTTTTTTTAAACTAGCTGTCCGTCGGCTTCGCTCGGATCTACCTATGGAGACAATTCAAGCAAATGGTCTGTTTATGCTGTATGTATTCAAATTTTTCCTTTTTTTTTACTGACCATTAAAAACATAACATTACCCAAATCTTCGCGGCTAGTCTGAAGAGATGGTCGTATATGCAGTCGTTCTTGAGGTATAAATGGTGTAAGTAACACGAACATTTACTTTTTGTTGATTTGTTGACTCACATTTTGATTAGAAAATCTTAACCAGTGTCATAGACTTTACTTATAATTATGTTCATTAAAACCTTTTAACAATATACAATGAATGCACAAGATTTAATAGACTGCAAATAAAAATACGAAAATATATTTCCATTCGGCGAGTTGGGTCTCGTCTGATTTCAATGCTCGGCCGAAATAGAATACGTCCATCAGACGAACCACAAACTTTCTTTGTTTTATCCAGCTTGAAACTACAGGAATAGTAAAGGTTCAATTTGACATCCCTAAATCAAAAAAGAGCTTGCCATTTTGGATTCTATCATCATTGTAATAGATACGAAATTGTATTCACGGAAAATGTATCGATCTCAAATACAATCATTCGATTGAGCATGACTATAACGTTGGGTTCGACATGATTGCTTTGTGCAAATCTTTATCTGTGACCGTATTAATAATAAATTAAGGTGTTTTGTCGGGATTGGAGGAGATGGGGGATTAATATTTACCTAGTATTGAATGGATTTTCTTTCCCTCCGTCTCAGGGGAGCGTGGTGAGTCGAATTGGACTGACTTTAGATGGTTTGCCGTCATTAGAGTTTTTGGATTGCTTAGAAAGGATATTGGCTTACGTTTCTATTGATTTAGTGGCGTTGCGAGATTTTCTTGTGATGTCTAATATTTTTTTCAAAGACTCTCTTAAGACAAAAGCTTTTGAAAATCTGCGCCCTCTTAAATTATACCATTTGTTTGAGAAATGGAATTAGTCACAGAATGTCTTATCTAAAATGTAACTATATCATTTGTAAAATTAAAAAAAAAACAGATTTTGCCTTTTGTGTCACATTTTCAGCAGATAAAGAAACGAAATTACTTTATTATTATGTATGTATAATAAGTATTTAACAAAAAAAATATACAAGTAAGTTTACTATTAAAATCCGTAAATATGTCTTTTATTTTGATGTACATTATTCAACCTTTTCCGATCAATCTCTGTCAAATTTTTTTTAAGAAATAGTGCAGATGTAATATATTAAGTCTAGTAAAGGGTGTGCTACGTTCATGAAGTTTTTTACGAACAAGTTTTTTTTAACGCCTCGTTAGTCTTTTTTTTTTGCGAGGCGTGGGAATGCTTTTACGCATACTCTGTGATGGCGGGGGCCACCCGCAGAGTTATGTGGGACTCGACCGGTATCAGCGGACCTAACCCACTAAACCAACCTTCGTGTCCTCCGGTGCCATTAGTGAGCTGGAACCACGGGTTAGCGCCCCGGACGTTATTACCCCGGGCAATCATCAGTTCCACCTCTGGCTGAACGCCTCGTTAGTCTGGACCAACCACTGAAACCACTAGTGGTTTGAATACGGTGTCGGGTTATCTAGTACTTCATTGTATGAGCCTTACTTAGTAGCGACTAGGTTCTGTTTGGCCCAGAGTGGAATGTCTTGAAATGTTAATTATTTTTTGACTGCCAACATAAAATATTTTCCACATAAAGGAGATATAGATTGGGAGGTGGGAGAGCGGGAGAGAAACGGATATAAGTGATCTCTTCTTTCACTTCTCACAAAGAGAGATAAAGAGAGACTTTTTAACGGGGAATATTATGTTTAAGAATCATCTGCTCCAGATAAATTACGCCATCAAAGTCTGAGGTCATATATCGCCTTTGTCCATTATACTCCTCCTTTTAGAATAAAACCTTTTTTGTTGGAAGCCTAAATTCAATCTATGTCTTCATCACGTCTGGGGCAAAAAGTCGTAAACACAAGACAATATAAACGTTGACAGTCGCGACGATTCCTTCCGTGTAACCTCGTTAGACAGGGCCAGTGCTCCTCTGACCACAGGGAAAGAAAACAGCCAGTAAAAACATGTTTTATTTTATCAGTATTTAAACTTGAAAAATTATGTCTCAGGCGCGACTCGAACCCGCATCATGCGAGGAGATGCGGGTTCGAGTCCCGCCTGAGACATAATTTTTCAAGTTTAAATACTGATAGTATAATTGCAATTTAATTGCTTAAAATATCATTTAAAGTATTTTATTCTAAATCTGAAACAAGCAGCACCATTCTCAATCGACATTTAGTTATTATTACTTTTACTTTTTTAATCAGTTTTCATGTAACGATAAAGACATGCTACATTCATAATTTCTTTAAAAAATAAGCAAGTTCCATATGCTTCGCGGTGACATGCCAAATAACCCAGTGTAGGTTGTAGGTACAAGCCGACCATGGACTTCCTGAGTGGACTGTATGCGGACGAAAACACTTGTTGATTTCTTCAGAGTTTATTTCTTTTCTTGATAGGTGACCGTGAGAGCAGGGACAATTTTCGCCTGATCACGTCCTATTCTTATTTACATTTCTTAAATTAGCCTAGTGACTATACAAAATTCGTGATTTTCCTTAGATAGACAAAGATAGAACACACATAGTCTCTTTTACTCTTTGGACACTTTCTCAATCCACTCACATAATAACTTCGGAGAAAAGAGAGGTCCGATATGTGTATTGCTATCTCTGTCTTACATATTCTAAACCTACCTACAGGCTTCTTAACATTTTTTCCACTTACAATCCTACCTACATGGGTTTTTTCTACCGACCTTCAGAATCTGTTAGGGGGACAGGGACAGCCTATAGGATACCTCCGCCGCGCGTGAGCGGGACGGCCTACAGTTATTTTCCTTCACCCCAGTACCTTTAAACAACCATACCAGATCCTACCTAATACTTTAGATATTGTAAGTGGAAATAAGAAACCGGTTTGCTATTTTATTGAAATAAAACAAGCCCTGCGCTAATACATTTCCTTATAAACTAAGGCCCTAACAGAAATTACGTTTATTGTGATAAAATATAAAATCTTTACATACATACATATTAAATTAAACGAGATTGACGTGTGTCCGTAACAGTCTCCCCCCGGTGCAGCGCTGCGCAGTGCGGAACCTCTTCATTCTTCTACCGGCAGGACAGCCAATCTCGACGTCGGTCGACGAAACACGCCACCCTTGGTCCTTACTTCAACATTTCTTACTCCTCCGTCTGGTCCGGGATGAACACGTGTGACGACCCCTCGGGGCCACACGTTGCGTGGAAGCGTGTGGTCCACCACGATGACTAGATCGCCTGGTTTGATAGCGACCTCGTTGACGTCACGAGCCCCTCTTCTTGGTATGAGCTCGGGTAGGTACTCCTTCAGCCATCTGCGCCAGTACTCGTCGGCTAGACCTTGCGCGGCCCGCCATGTCTTCCTCGACGATTGCTCACACGGCCCGGTGATGGGTAAGCCGTGCGAACCACCCAGCAGGAAGTGATTAGGGGTTAGCGCCTCGGGATCGTTAGCGCTAACCGGTACATGTGTGAGTGGTCGAGCGTTCATGGTGTGCTCGACTTCCATCAACAGCGTCAGTAGAACTTCTTCTTTCGGCGCCTTCTCGTTAAGCGTGACACGTAGAGCGTTCTTGACAGAGCGTATCATCCGCTCCCACGCCCCGCCCTGATGTGGTGCTCCCGGTGATATGTAGCGCCAGTCTATGCGCTGGGTGAGCGCGAAGTCGCGCAGAGCCGGTTCCCACTCCGCCATTGCCATACGTAGCTCGCTGTCTGCGCCCCTGAAGTTCGTCGCGTTGTCTGAGTACATAACTTGTGGCCACCCTCGCCGTGCTCCCATGCGCCGTAGAGCCATTATAGCCGAGTCGGTGGACAGGCTAGCTACTAATTCTATGTGCACGGCCCTTGTGGTGAGGCAAGTGAAGAGCGCTCCCCACCTCTTTTCATGTCGGCGGCCTATAGTCACTGTCATTGGCCCGAAAAAGTCTAGGCCACAGTTTGAAAATGGTCTAGTGAAAGCTTCTAGTCGAGCTCGTGGTAGATCTCCGAAGACTGGTCTCCTTGGCTTCGTCTTCCTCATGCGACAGAAAGCGCACTTGTAGGCTACAGCGCGTACAGTCGGTCGTAGTCGTAGTATCCAATATCTTTGTCGTAGGTCGTTGACGACGCGTTCGTTGTGCGAGTGGTGGGCGCGACGGTGTTCCCTATTGCACAACAACCGCGCATACGGGTGGCTGCCGTCCAATATTACGGGCGTAGTATCGGGGGCAGACACACCCGCTGCCCTCGTACGTCCTCTAGCCCGCAACACACCATCCCCGTCGATGAATGGATCTAACATCTTAATACGACTGCTCGCCTTTATGTTGTAGCCTTTTCTTAGGCGTTCTAAATCTTCGCGGAATGAATCTTCCTGTGCTTGTTTCACTAGCCACGTCTCTGCCTTTTCTATATGTCGTATAGTCAATTCTCTAGTACGTTTACGACATTTCTCTATGAAAAGTAATACATATGCCATTGCTCTCACTAGACGTTCATAATTCGAGAAACGTCTCGCATCTGGCACGCTCCATAAGTCATTTGTAGTTACGTTACATATGACTTCGTTGTTTTCTTCATTATCGTCGTCTGCTGTCACATTCGGTGATGGCCATAGCTCTTCGTTTGAGTATAGAAACGACGGTCCGGTGAACCATCGGTCTTCTCGAGACTTTATATCGTAGTCGACTCTCGTTGCGTCGTCGGCTACATTTTCTTGCGTCGGCACCCATCTCCATTGGCTAGGATCGGTCAACTCCGTAATTTCACTCAGTCGGTGCGATACGTACGGGGTGTAACGCACTCTCTCGTTCTCTATCCAATGTAGAACCGTTCTAGAGTCCGTCCAGTATGTAACTCTATCGGGTTGCCATCTGTGCTCTCTCGTTATAATTGACGCAAGTCGTGCGCCGATCAGACACGCCTGTAGTTCCAGCCGTGGTATCGTCTGAGCCTTTATCGGCGCTACCTTCGCTTTAGCGGCGGCTAACATCACTCGTTTCGACCCATCTTCGTATTCCACGACCCAGTATGCGGCCGTAGCGTAAGCAGACTCGCTGGCGTCGCAGAATACGTGCAGCTGCTTTCTAGTCACTCCCCCCGTCTGAGAGTATAGACGGGGTAGACGCAAACTGCTTAGAGCGTCCACACCACTCAACCATGTCTGGAATTCATTGGCTATTTCCTCGGGTAGCGCTTCGTCCCAGCTTGTGTCTAGGCGCCACACCTTCTGTATTAGTATCTTCGCTCGGATGGTGTAATAACTCAGTAGTCCAAGTGGATCGAATATTGACATGACTGCGCTCAGTGCTTCTCGCTTCGTAGGCGTTCGTTTCAATGTCTTCACTTCTTGCGGCACTTTGACTAGCACCGTGTTAAAACTTAGTTCGTCGTTGTTAGCGTCCCACATAAGTCCCAGCGTTCGTCCATATTGAGTCATAGCGGCACCGAGCTGTTTCGGTGTCGTGGCACGGCTATCAATTGGCAGCTCACGCAACACGTCCGGCCCGTTTGTATTAAAGGCTGTAAGCGTGAATCCCGCCTGCGCGTGTACATGACGAACTTCTTTGATGACGTCACTTGCTTCTTGTTGTGTATCGAAACAGTCGACCCAGTCGTCCATGTAATGGTTCTTCGTTATCGCTTCATGTGCTCTTGGGTACGTACTGGCGTGTTTCTGAGCGTTGTAATCACGTACGCTATGTGCTAAAAACGGTGAACTCTTCGCTCCGAAGATCATTGAAGTCATTTTATAACGCTTTGGTGGTGACGTTCTGTCGTCGCCTCTCCATAAAAACATTTGCGCCGGCTGATCTCTTTCTAAGATTTTTATCTGTAGAAACATCTCACTGATATCCGCGGTCACTGCTATGGCTCTTTCTCGGAATCTAAAAAGCATTCCCGCCAAATCTCTCAGTAAATCGGGACCTTCTAGTAGTGCGTCGTTCAGGCACACTCCATTGCTTCTAGCGGCAGCGTCGAACACTAATCTCAGTTTACCGGGTTTGTTCACATTGGTTACTGCGAAGTGTGGTAGATACCAAAGCCGTGGGCTACCTATCTCGTTGTCTTGGCTCTCTTTGGCGTAACCTTTTTCAAACATATTATTCATCTGTTTCGTGTATGCTTCTTTGAACTCTTTCGATTTGTCCATCTTTTTCTCGATTGCCATGAGTCTGCGCCGTGCTAGATCGTAGCTCGGTGGCATAACATTCACATTTTCCTTCCATGGTAATCCGACTTCATACTGTCGTTTGACATATCTTACTGAAGTTTCAAAGGCTTCTTTGGCACGAATCTCATCTGGATTTTCACGTTCTTTCTTTAAGATACCCAATGAATCTATTTCAAAGTGTTCTTTCACCATATTGTGTAACTCGTCATCCATGGCACGCGTCGTGCACTGAGTTAAACTTTGCTTGCCGTTGACATATAGCACAGTATTTTTCTCCTTTATCACATGAGACGGCGCTATTCCATGAATCACCCACCCCAGAGTGGTAAGTGATGCTACTGGTTCATGACGTTTGCCTATTAGCAGCCTTCTGCTGACTATCAGGTGCCAATTATCCGCGCCGATCAGGATACGCGGCTTGGCGCTTACATAACATACGTCTTCATTGTTTAGTATACGCATGTGTTTATATCTCAAACAACTTTCATTTATCGTTTGTCTATGAAGTTGAAGATTTTCCATTGTTCTCGCTCTCACCGCGTGCTTCTTATTGCCTTTAGCGATGATTTGAATCTCCACTTCCGTACTTTTATGTGGCACGCTCTGTGCATTCACACTGCAAATGTGTAAGTCTCGAACTGGCCCTTCTGCGCCGACGTAATCTGCTAACTCTTTATCGATCAGTGTAATTGTTGACCCCTCGTCAAGTAAAGCGTACGTACGTACTCTACCCATAGGTCCTTCTACAGTGATCGGACATACTTTTAACAATACCTTGGACGCGTCTATCGAATGATTGACAGATGCGACCACCTCTTGGTTTTGTTCTGGACTCTTGCTGTCCCTTTCTAATGTATGTTGTGGACTCTTGCTGTCCCTCTCTGACATATGTAGCATTCTGTGATGACGTCGACCACAACCATTCTCATTACATACTTGCGCTTTGCATTTGAGACGCCGATGTCTATCTGATAAACATAGAAAACATAATCTTTCTTCCTTTAACCAGTTCCATCTTTGGTTAACTGTCATAGCTATAAACTTTTTACACAGTGACATCTCATGGTCTCCACCGCAACACAAACAGGGTTTCTTTTGTGCCGTCCTCCTTTCTTCGGCTGTGACGTACACTCCCGTATTTTTCTTTCTTATGTTTGTGTTCGGTTTGACTGACACGACTTCTCTTTTTGTAGCGGAATAATTCGACTGCGGCGTATATGCGTAGCGTAGCGCTTTGTTAGCCTCTTCCATTAGGAAATGTGACAAAGTGATTATCTCTGGCTCCGAATAGCTTGAGTATTGTACTGCATAGTCGCACCATCGAGATTTCAAATGCGGGCTAAGTTTATCAATTATCTCCCGTGTTAGCATTGGATTTCTCAGGTATCCTCTGTTGTCTATGGAGTCCAGCGTGCAAACAATATTCTGTACTTTGATTGCAAATGTATTCAAGTCACTGGCAGTCGGTCCTAGGCGCGGCAGACTCTTCAATTCATTTAGCGTTCGATCAATTATTATCTCCGGCCTTCCGTAGCACTGTTCTAGAGTTTTCATAATTATGTCCGGATCGGATGCGTATGATAATAAAGCCGCTACTGCTTCTTTGGCTTCTCCTCTTAGACAGCTTCTTAATCTAGCCAGGTTCTCAGCTTTAGTGTATGCGCCTGTCATGGTTGATTCTTGCATTGCTGCCTTAAAAGAAAGCCAGTCTGTCGGTGCCCCGCTAAATATCGGCAATTCTATTGCTTGTCGTGGTGTCGGTCGTCTTGACATGATTTTCTCTAATGTCGCTGCGAGTACCTCCGCCCCGTCCATCTTCATTCGAGGCTCTTCCTCCTTTTTATTCTCTTCCGGAGGTTGTGATGGATTCAAATGACGGTTTCTAACCATCTTTGTCATTTGAACATCTTTCTGTCTTTGTCGCTCTTGAGTAAGAATGTCGCAAGGCTCCTCTGTGGTGGGTAGCTGCGTTTCTTCGCGACGCCGGGACTGCGACTTATCCAGCCAGTCGTCCACTCTGGCTTGACTGTCACCGGCGGGTATGCTCTCACGGTCATCGTCGTCGGTTTCCATAATTGTAGCTATTTCATATTCTAATCGTTTTTGAATTAAGCTTTTCTCAAGTGCGGCGAGCTTCTCTGCGGCCAATAACTCCGCTTGTCTAATTCGTGCGGCAACGCTTGACCCCCTCGATGACGGTGCCTTTGTCCGTGGCACGTCTGTGTCGGCGTTGGCATCTTGACGCTTTGCTATCGGTGCTGGGTCCGTCTCCATAATATATCCGCCTTCTGCGGGTACTTGACTCTTTGATGTTTGCACCGATGGCGATGCAGGTGGCTCTTCAAAATCACATCGTCTTGAGTTTTCCATTGCTTGACTCCCGGCGGCCTCAGCTTGTCTTCGCGTTGTTGGCATCTTCTTACTTGCAGCCCCTACTCCTAACAATCCCGGACAGGTACGCTACCGTGGGGAGCCTGTCTGGGGATGGATGGTCGTGCAGGAGTGGAAAGGGAGGAACCACCCAGCAGAGAATGTACGCAGCCGTAGGGTGCTCTGTCCTGGCTGGAATCACCAGAACCCTCAGCAGTGCCTACAGTCCGGCCCCTACGCTTGCGCACACCGTACTGGCGTGGTCGGACTAGTTCGTAATCGTTTGCACGATATACGGCAGCTCGTCCGTTGACTGCACCGCCTGGGAACGGCGTTAACTCAGAACAAACACCGTTTGACACCGTTAGGTGGTGAATGCCCGAGCCGCGGTACACCCGCGTCTGGTTACACTTTCTTCTCTTCGTTACACGATGAACGGTTACGACGATGTTGCTTCACTGTTGCACTGATCTTCAGACTGATCTTGTTATCTTGCTGGCTTCACTTATCCGGATCGCATGGACCAGACCTTGTAGGTTGTAGGTACAAGCCGACCATGGACTTCCTGAGTGGACTGTATGCGGACGAAAACACTTGTTGATTTCTTCAGAGTTTATTTCTTTTCTTGATAGGTGACCGTGAGAGCAGGGACAATTTTCGCCTGATCACGTCCTATTCTTATTTACATTTCTTAAATTAGCCTAGTGACTATACAAAATTCGTGATTTTCCTTAGATAGACAAAGATAGAACACACATAGTCTCTTTTACTCTTTGGACACTTTCTCAATCCACTCACATAATAACTTCGGAGAAAAGAGAGGTCCGATATGTGTATTGCTATCTCTGTCTTACATATTCTAAACCTACCTACAGGCTTCTTAACATTTTTTCCACTTACAATCCTACCTACATGGGTTTTTTCTACCGACCTTCAGAATCTGTTAGGGGGACAGGGACAGCCTATAGGATACCTCCGCCGCGCGTGAGCGGGACGGCCTACAGTTATTTTCCTTCACCCCAGTACCTTTAAACAACCATACCAGATCCTACCTAATACTTTAGATATTGTAAGTGGAAATAGGAAACCGGTTTGCTATTTTATTGAAATAAAACAAGCCCTGCGCTAATACATTTCCTTATAAACTAAGGCCCTAACAGAAATTACGTTTATTGTGATAAAATATAAAATCTTTACATACATACATATTAAATTAAACGAGATTGACGTGTGTCCGTAACACCCAGCTTTCCGTACGGAAGAACTTAACGCCAGCCTTGTACCTTTACTTTTAATTGCTAGAAAACACCACAAAATATATTTATTTTTAAACCTCTTTAAACTATTTAAAAATAAATTAAGATTAAGATAAAAAGACGTTGCATGCATGTGTGTGTGTGTGAGGGTGTTTGTTAGTTTTGTTCTATATTTCTCATGATTTACAGTAATCGTTAATTAGTCGAAAAATTCCTCTATTTGGTCATAGTTGAGAGTTTGGATTCATTTATAGACAGCGCTTTGCATTGAAATGAATAGGCTGTTTGTTTCTAGGCTACGCCCGCCCTCCTCTCAGTACCACCCACTAAGTAATTGGCAAATTGAGTTGCCCCCTCATGATCTAAGTAGCTAAATGTAATATTATTGATAAAGTAACACACTGGTCTTTTTGAGCTCTGGCCCATAGAATTAGTGTTATTTTTTCCACGATTGATAAAAATAATAGTTATTGGTGATTATTTTGGGAATTCTTTGACTAAAAGAGATGCTTTGATATTCGAACTCATAGCCTGCGACTGTAACTTTTCTCTCGCAATACTTGATTTAAACTCCATAACATAGTGACAGTTTACATGAACCCACATTTTGTAAGAAGATCTTGTTTTTCAATGTATTGTAACTTACCCACTATGGATCTTGTGAGGGTACACCCATACCGATCCCAAGGAATCATATCCGTAGGGCTTACAGGAACTCGTAAGCATATATACACGAACGCGCGCGTGCACACACACGTACACAAACACATACACACACACACACACACACGCACACACACACACACACACACACACACACACACACACACACACACACACACACACACACACACACACACACACACACACATACACATACACACAAAAGAGCATATTTTATTTTGTTTCATTAACTTATTCCATTTGTGCCAGACTTCTCAAGTCAGCGATATTTTTAAGCTATTGCATAGCTTCTATCGCGGGCCTTGAGCATGGAGACCGAATCCAGAAATTCCGTAACGAAAATAACCTAACCTAACACTCAGGGCGAGGCACGATCGAACAATTTTGAATTTCCGAAATTTAAAAGAATTTAGAAGAAAATAAGGATTTTGACAGTATGGTTGCCTATGGTAACCATATCTGCTAAAATAACAGAAAAAAATATTTACAAAAGTCAAAATTAGAAAATACATAAAATTATAAAATTAAGCTATTGCATAGCTTCTATCGCGGACCTTGAGCGTGGAGACCGAATCCAGAAATTCCGTAACGAAAATAACCTAACACTCAAGGTTCTTTTTATTATATTTAAAGCTTCTTTTACCTTTAAAGAAATGAATAAATGTAATAACACACATTGTTTTGAATCCAAATTAAAAAAACTATTCAGAACACTTATTTCATGGCAAAAAGTAACATTGAAGGTACCACAAACACCCGGACCCGAAAGAATTAAGGAAAATACTTTTTGTCTCCATTGACCCGCCGGGGAATCACACAAAGCAAGCGGAAGAGGAGTTAAAGTAGCTTACGACTCCATCAACGGGTCTAAATAAAGTTTTCCTCGTTGCAAGTCGCTCGACACTTGATTCATGTAAGATATTGAGCTTCTAGCTGATAGAGTTGCTACTCGATAGTCCACTATGGATAGTCCATCGATAGTCTATAAATAGCTGACGTCATTTCAATAGTGTCAATTCTATTGAAGACCAATACAGGGTGTAAGGAAAATTGAAGGTAATTAAGGTGGCGATTAATTAGGGTACGACCTCCGTGGCGGAGTGATGTACACACCGGTTTTCAAGGTGTCGCCTGCTCCGAGGTCCCGGGTTCAATTCCCGGACGGGTCAATGTAGAAAAAATGTGTTTTTCTACATTTTCTCGGGTCTGGGTGTTTGTGGTACCTTCGTTGTTTCTGGTTTCCAAAATACGAATGCTTTAAATAGTTATTCAAATTGGGATCAGGACAATGTATGTGATGTTGTCCAATATTTATTTATAAAAAAAAAGGTCAGAAATTTGATGTCAATTTAAAAAAAAAACACAAATGGGATCTCAAAATGTTGGTTTGTAAATAAAACAAAATTAAGGGTGTAGAAGAATCTTTATTTCTCACAAGAATACAGGATTCACTTATGTGAGATACATAAATACAATTAAATTTAAAATATTACAAGCGTACTTAACCCTTTCAAAACTGGCGTGCACAATTGTAGACATAAGACATAAATGGAAAAATAAATATTAAACTCGCAAGCTTTTCGATTGAAAACGGCTGTATTCACTTGTTCACATAATAAACTACCCAATTCAGTACTACTAACACCATCTCTTAGCGTATTCTAGCAATTTTCGACAAGTTGCGACCAGTACCCGTGTGTGATTTAAACTGTGCAGGTGAGCTCTTTATTTTATTTCTAAAAAATAAAAATTAGTGCAGGAAATCGCCTGGAAAAATAATGAGCACATATATAATATTATTAAGTTTATGAATAACGTAGTGTTTGTGTATTTTGTCATCAATTTATATTGTTAATCTAGATTTTTATTTTTGTGCTCAATTGTTCCCATCAGGACTCAACTGAGTTTTTTCTCATTGTTATCGGTTTTTACGAAAAAAAATATTAAGTTATATTTTGTACTGTTTTACTATTTATGTTACTAAAATAAGTGCGTACAATTAATTATCATATTGTCTACTAACATTTTCAGATGAAAAAACACCAACATATTATCACCAAACTTGTTTGCCACAGATGTAAAGACAAACTACGCACCAAACTGGATGCGGCTCGGGTTCAAGTAGGATTGGAACTTATAGATTTAGAGTGGATTGGATAGTCCAATATTAATCGGATGGGAGTAATTTTAAGTAAATTGCAAAGCAAAGTAATTGAGGATATTCCAATGAATAAAATTAGTTATTCCAGGGTTAGATAGTATTTTTACGGATGTTTGTTTTTTTTTTTGTTAATCGAAATATTTATTTTTTATTTTTTAACTATTTATGCTAATGTTTGTTTTTTTATATTTTTTATTTATTAAAATGAGGATATCAAATTTCTGACTTCACTATAGCATTTATATGCGTTTGTAACATAGGCTGGTTTCAGCTTGTTATACTCTTTACCTAGCACCCTGTATATTTAATCTACCTAGTCAGGTCATAAGTTCTGTCACATGTGTAATATGAAATAATTCAGACATGTTTATTATTTATGTAACCATTTATACAGCAAGATGAATAAAACATAGATTCATATGGTAATAAAGTTTATTCAAAATTACCCCCGCGATTTTTAATACAGGCCACGCGGACACGCGGAATACGGTTGCTCGCTTCTTCACTACTGTGTGCGTACACCTTATCATTTTGTTTTTTGTAGCTCTCTTCCACAGTGAACATTTTTTCATCCGAAAAAAGAATTTCCCGATGCTTTTTTCCCGCGTATCGCTTCAACAAAGCGCGGCATCTCTTCCGTCTCAGGTCCATTAAACGAGCGTTCAAACGATGTCCTGTTTTTCTTCGATATGCCCTAAGCCCTAAGTCTTCATTTAACACCCTTTTCACCGTGGTCCTGCTTAACCCCATCTGAAGGGCCAACAGTTTCTGCTTACGTATGGGATTTCTTTGAATTCGCTCCTTCACAGCTTTTATCACTGCTGGAGTCCTAACAGAGCGAGGGCGACCACTTCTTGACCTGTCATCTACACTAGAGTCTTCATTGTATCGTTTTATGGTACGATAAACGAATCTTTTGGTTATATTCAAATTTTTCAGTAATTTGAAAATCTGAATTGGCGCGTAACCGCAACGATGCAACGCAATAAACGCGACACGGTTTTCTTTAAGTGTCCACTCCATATTTAAAAAAAAAATCTAAAAAGTACACGTTTATACAATTCTATGAAAAATTCTAAATTCGAATTCAATAAACTTTTTTGTGGCCAGCATTCTAAATTCAAAAGTTTTTATTGTGTACTTATGACCTGACTATGTAAGCTGAAGAGTTTGTTTGTTTGAACGCGCTAATCTCAGGAAGTACTGGTTCGAATTGAGAAATTATTTTTGTGTTGTATAGTCCATTAATCGACAAAAGCCTTAGGCTATATTACATTACGGTGCAACCAATAGGAGCGAAGCATCAGTGAAAAATGTTGCAAAAACGGGAAAAAATATTGATATTAATCGCGATCATACTAAATTGACGCGGATGAAGTCGCGGGCAACAGCTAATACAGGATATAATTCCTGGATACTATTTCGAAAATTCAGGCTCAGTTTGGTTTAACATTCAAAATAATTTAACAAAATTAGCAATCCATTACCTATAATTAGCATTCCTAAATAACATATTCAAACGTATAATGAAACTAAATTTTAGTAATATTCAATTTTCCATGACATCAATTAAACTCAGGTTTTAAAAAATATACTCACACAATCATTCGATTTTATAAAAAAAGGTAAAGCTCTCACTCGTAATCATGTACTAAAATAAAAATATAATAAATAGTATCATATCTCTATGAATAGGCCCTTTGACAAAAAGTTATGTGTTTACGTTATTTTTTAAAAAAGCCTTAAGTCGAGGCTTTTTTTTTCGCCTATATACAGAGAATCCTAGTTAAGGCACAAGACAGTGTGTTTTACGTGTTTATAATCTATACTAATTATAAAGGTGAAGAGTTTGTTTGTTTGAACGCGCTAATCTTAGGACGTACTGGTTCGTTTTTTTTTTGTTGGATAGTTCTTTTATCGAAGACGATATAACATCACGCTGCGACCAATAGGAGCGAAGCATCAGTGAAAAATGTTGCAAAAATAATCGCGATCATAATAACAGTAATTGACGCGTACGAAGTCGCGGGGAACAGCTAGTGAAGTTATATTTAGTATTTAGTCTTTGTTATATTGCCAAATATTTATTAATTTATTAGTTTCAATTACATCTCCACAAAAAGGCTTACAAAAATTTTAAAATTAGTACGTTTTTTTTACTATCTCTTTCTTTAGAGGCTGAAGCAGGTATTTTTGACGTCGCTATTACCCGAGACAGTGTTAATTGAATGAACAGAGAGAAATGCAAGCGAGCGCTCATTCGACTGACAAAAGGAATAGCTTCACGGTGGTAATTTACAAATTATGGAGTTGGGTTTGTACCAATTCCATCGCTGACCTCGACATTATAATTCAATTGAACAATGGCAAAAGTGCGTCTTTCATCAATTTGGCTGTGTTCGGTTGATAATTGAATTTATATTTACGCCAAAGAACATTTCCCTCAAAATTTTACAAGATTTTTTTTTGGAGCATTGAATCGTTGCAATTTAGAATTTCTTAAGTCAAGTAACACTAGATGTGAAGTATAATACTACCTCTGAACTAGTGTTTCTTGTTTGAGAATGTGCAGGTACCATCATAAGCCTCATAGATTCTTCTAAAGTCCACTCCTCTCCAAAAGTTGGGATTTGCCAACACGCGACTAAACGCCACACTTCGCAGAAGGTTTGGCGATCAAAGTTTGGCCTATGGTGTCTTTCAAGCTGCCTATTACAGACAAGCCTTTCACCTAACTTTTACGATTTCCACCGTGCGAGAGCAGCCAGGACCGATGGTTTAAAACTTACAGGTTACTATACTTAGTTAGGTACGTACCTTCCGAAACACAAATATAATGTCTTTTACTGGTTGTACTCCTTAAGCCGTCTCTAAAGATCTTTAAGACGAGAAGAAGTGGTTTTTAGCAACTTAATTGCAATTATAATATCAGGAAAAATTATGTCTCAGACGGGACTCGAACCGAACTCGAACGAATTAAGGTTATTTTTTTTATTATCCTTAAAGGATAGCTTCAACCATCCTTCTAAACCACGACTAAAACTCGCTGGAATCTTTCAGAAGCAATATAATTAGGAAATAAAATTTCCCAAATTGACACGATTTTAAATCGAAACTGGTACCCCAGCGTAGTAGGCAGACATCTGCCCTGATATACTAACCAGGTCCTGAGGTCCATGTTGAGATTATTCTAGTCATAAACAATGGGGGAAAAAGACGCCATTGTCGGTCTTCTGAAAATATTTCTTTAGCCGCCTCTTATGATACCCATGGGAAGATAGGGAGCGATGCTGTTATTTTTGTACTGCACTATATTTAAGTAGAATAATGATTATTTTTAAAGCGTATTTAATTATTGAAAACCGAATTAATTCTGCTCCTCCAGATTAAATATTAACGAACTAGGCGTGTTGTGATTGCGACCCTCAGAACAACGATGTATATAAACATCGTGAAACAAACGAACTCACTTCACGTCTTTTGTTTAGAACAACAGATAGGGATGAATAGGCGTTGATTGTCGTTCTGCCGAGTCAAACTCGATTTCGTTCGCTATTTGCCGTTTGACGAACGCACCGCCACAGAGTACCTTGTACAGACGACAGCACGTCAACCTACCAGAAAACGTCAAATTTTCTCAATTGATATTGATGTCTACTTGTTGGACTTAAAGTTGAAAATCAGTTCAATGACCTTTAACTGTTTAGGTAGGTTGATCTGCCGTTGTCTGTACAAGTGACTGCAGGAGAATCGCTTTTAAACAAAATTTTCAATCAACATTTCAACTAACTCGACTCACAATTGCTGATGATCCAGTATCGACTCAGATGACATCTGATAGGATTGTATGGAAGAGGGAAACATACTGCGCCGACCCCCGATGACCTGGGATCGGGGCTAGTGAATAATGAATAATGATGTCTAGATTCTCCAGTAATGATATAACAGTACCTTTACATTATATGTATTTACGGCCGGTCCCAATAATCTATCTATCTTCAGTTTTGGCTTATCGGAGATAGAAAATATCTTCTGTCTCTGATTTTGCCGTCCAGAGAAACAAAGACAGAAGTTGTTTACTATCTCCGATATGCCAAAACTGAAGATAGATAGGTTATTAGGACCGGCCGTTAGTAGGTACGGGTGGGATGGATTAAGATCAAAAAACAAAACAAAGACCAATCATACAAAGTTACGGTAAACAACTCTTTGATATTTGACATATATGATAAAATCTGTTCTGAACCAGCAGATGAGAGGATAATTATAAGGTCAATCACTGCAACTTAGTTACCAGGGAGTTTTTCAATTCAAATAAACTTTCATGTGTCAGTCACGTAGGCTTTATCTTGTCGAAATGTTTACCTTCCATCATAATAATTTTAAACCAAACCTGACTATTGCAGTTAAAAAGAGTATTGACTATTTGCAAAATATACCACTTATTGCACTTTCAGTCTAAGAGCCGTAACTTTAGCAAGCCTTATAACTTAACTCGCGAGTCAAACACTCCGATCGGATGCGATCAAGCTAGAGTGGAGTCTCCAAAATAAATAGAGGCGTTACACGAACAAATGCATGCCGATTTAGTGGTGCATCGTGACTACACAACTTGATGGGTCAACGTTTGAGCTGTAGCGTTTATAGCTAAAACCAGACTGTGCTAAATGATTTTAAACTTTCGCGATTTAAACACATATTATTCATAGTTCACTAACGGGTCAACGCTAACGGTTAAATATTATGAAGGTTTATATACCTATTTATTTACTCGACGTTTCGACTGGATTGCACTAAGCCGTGGTCACGGGCCGACTGATGACAGCTCAACGACGTCTTCGTGAAGAGCGGGGTTCATCATCTACCCACAATTGATCTTGATTATTTTTATTTTACGCTATGAAATTGGTATGATACACAACACTGACAGTATCTTCACGACGGCGAAATGAGAGGTTTTTTGGCCTTGTACACTTGCTGATGACTGGGTTCCAAGTTGTTGATAGGCGGTATCCATCTTCGCGGTTGAAGTTGTTGCAATGTTTTTTGATTTTAACCGCTTCCCGTACAATTCTTGAGTAATAGTGCCGGTCTTTGGATAGTACCTGTGGCTTGTGTAGCTCAATCCAGTGATTGGTCCCTGCCTCCAGCAAATGCTCAGCTATCGCCGATTTTTACGTCTGACGGCGTCTTACAGCTATGATATGTTCTTTCACCCTCTCCGCTATTGTGCGTTTGGTTTGTCCGATATAAGAGCTACCACAGCTGCAATCTACCTTGTAAACGCCCGGTGTTTGTAGGAGAATAGTATCCTTCGGGGTGCGCAGGTGGTTCGCGACCTTCGAATGCGGACTTTATACAGTCTTAATGGAGTAATTTTAAATAGGTATATAAACCTTCCTATATAAACCTATAAATATATAAACCTTCATAATATTTAACGCGATAACAATAACAGACTGTACTAATTTAAACTAACAAAATTGGTTGGGTCTAAACTTGTGTCTAAATGAAGCAAAGCATTGTCAATAGCTTCTTCTTAATGAAAATCTTGCATGGGTTTCTGCTTTTCACAGAAATGGGTTAAATGTGACAATAGTGTTTAAATGTTGTATAACCATTATTTTACTGATAAAACCAGAGCCTTTTTGATAAGACCAGGGTTTCAAAACTCAGTTCTAGTAGTGTGTAAGAAAACAAATATTCGCAAAACCAACGTTCCACATTTGGGATACTTTGTGCGCATTTGCCAGCAGTCGATAATAATATCAATATCCAACTTTATTTTGTTAAGATGCAAATGGAAGTTAAAGTCGACAATAATCGTTAGATTCATTAAATTTCAGAAATAGTCTCTGGTGTAATGCTATTGTACAGACACTTTTAAGTATGTGGACTCTTCCAAATGCAATGCGTGATGAACTAGTACATTTATTATTTTTACTAAGAATTTATTGATTGAAGTCATTACGCAATAAAGCCAGCCTTCTAGTTATCTTTTAACTAGACAGGGATCTTAATCAGATTTATTTAAAGGATATCTATTTATACTTTTAAATTATAATAGGGTTTAGTTTTGTATCCATTTGAGTTGTTAATATTATTACCATTCTCACTTTTAAATATTATCTACTGATAGGTTATAAATTAAAGAAATATAATACAATAAGTAGACACATTTAGAGTTGTACAATTTCAAACAACCTCCAGGTACAGGACAGTTGAATTAGATAACTGCAGACAGACAGACTGCAGACAAGTCTTCCCGCGACCATGATTCGTGCAACCGGATCGAAATGTCAGGAAGGTAAATTGCTATTAACCTTTAAATAATGTAGTTTGTTGCATTAAACCGTACCGTAAGTGTTAATTATAAAAATGGAACAAGAAAGTTTTAAATCCTATAGTTGAATTAGAGTTGCAAGCAGAGCCGTGGGCGAAAAGCTATATAGGTACATAATATTATATACAGTACTATTACATTAATGGTGATGATGTTGATGGCTAACACAGAAGTTTCGTTTCATAAAGAAATCATGGTTTTGGTTGACCTCCGTGGCGGAGTGGCATACACATCGGTATCAAAGGTGTCGCCTGCTTCCGGGACCTCGTTGGAAACCTGGATGGGTCAATGTAGAAACAAAAGGTTTTAGCGTTTCTGGGTGTTTGAAGTACCTTCGTTGTTTCTGATTTTCTGAATTACGAGTCCTTTAAATTGTTACTGATTTTGGGATCAAAAGAATGTAAGTGATGTTGCCTACGACCTAGTCCGCGTCAATTTCTGTTATTTTAAGAGGAAAGATTCTTTTATACATGTTTTTTGGGTAACTTAAACCCTTTACGCAGCGCACGCAACGAAAGCCTTTAAATATGAATAATCCCAGTTTTTGCAACATTTTTCACTGAGACTTTACTCCTATTGGTCGCAGCGTGATGTTATATAAACTCAAGCCTTCCTCGATAAATGGACTATTAAACACAAAAATATTTTTTCAATTCGAACCAGTACTTCCTGAGATTAGCGCGTTCAAACAAACTCTTCAGCTTTATAATATTAGTATAGATTATCATGACAAACTCTAACCTCTTCCATCTTGTACGCCCAAAAGAGACGTATTCCAATCTGGCACCGTTTGAACGGTATGGATTGGCGCGTTGAGTACGAGAGACGACGTAATGTGGATAACTATCCCATGAAATATTCATCATTGATGGATGTTTAGGAACCTGTTACGGTGAGTGGCGTGTAGGTGAGCGCTGAATGGTTTGTATAATACGATCGTTAGTGTGCATTTTGTTTCGTTTTTGGGGTAAAAGTTTATACAAAATACTTTTGGAAGTTTTTAGTTAAAAAAAAACATTGTGTCACACTGACGCGGAATATGTAACTTATTTTAAGCCTGAGCTTAGTAGGTATAATAAAGTGATTTTCAAAATGTGATTAACGTTCAAAAAATGTGATTATTAAACATCAAAAAAAAAGAAGATTTTAAGAAAAAATTGAATCATTTTTTACTTCTAAACCTCTTTTAAACAAATAACTCAATGATAACTGTTCAAAATTGGTCAACTCGGTTAAAATTTAAAAAATATTATCTTCAGACTAAACTATGTCAAAGCCAAATAAAAAGTAGTTTACTAATCATGCTGACGACAAGAAACAAGACTTTGGCGAGCTAGACCATTGTATAAACCTAATACCAGCCAGTGAGAGGGTTGCAAAAAGTATTTATAAAAGCTGTCGAACCTATAACTCTAATCCTACAAAGTTCTAGAGCTACGTGCCCCGCCTTATGTACTTGCAAATTTGTGTATTACCGTACAAAATAAAAAAGTATGCTCTTATACATCCTCATTCAATAGAGAAAACTTAAACTTTGCTCAAACTCTGACCACTTGAAGAAGGTCGTAAAGTTAGAATGATTTCAAAGTAAACTTAAACAAATCGAAATATCTCTCGTTGGAAAGTCATCAGAACAGCAAACGTCAATTTAAGAAGTAACTTATATTTTACCAGGGCCGCATTCCAAAAAAAGGTAAGGGCACTTTAGCAAATTAAATATTGTCAATAAATAATTGCTGCAGAAATCACCATGTAACAAACATGCACGATAATCGAATTCCGATAAATGTACCTTTGTACCTTTGATGAACTGAAATTACCTTATAGTAAAAGCTGTATTGTGATTTTTGTTTCAAAATATTGTTCGGATAAAATGTTTAAAAGAGACAATATCCAACTTGTTGATGATACAAATTAATGAACATGACTGTTTTGTATATTGGAGCATTAACTACGTTGTTGGACATGCTACAATCAAAATTTTGCATGTTCCATATTTTAACAATTAAACAGACTTATTTGTTTATGCAATAAGTGTGTTTTATGTACTGTTTTCAAATAGAAAAACACCATCATTCATATTCAATGGGTGTTAATAATAATAGGGGTTAAAGTATGAAATTGCCGATTATTTTCACACTTTTTATTTTGTTCATAGCTCTTAAGTATAGTCGTATTATTGCGTAATTCTTTTTTTATTGTATCAAAAACTAAATAAAGTAACTTTTGACTACAAAAAAAAATGCAATACTAGTGCCTATTACTTCAAAGGAAGTCGTTGAAAAGACCCCTTACAATGTGTCAGCTGACCTTCTTGCTTCAATTAAGTATATTTGTATTACATACTTTGATTTTCAGAAATTTAAATACTATAATGCGTAGCTTTATAACCATCTAACTTTCACCTTCAATTGCATCGAAAACGGCTCAGGCGTTTTTAAAAAAAACTAAAAATTTGTTAGTATGGAAAAATGACTTTTCTCGATTTCGTCCATACAAAACGGCAATTTCATACTTTAACCCCTCATTTGTTAATACACTAAAGGAGAACTTCTAACTTGTATATAAAAAATCTACCTACTTTATTTAACTTATTTCATATCAAGAAAGCTTTACATTTGACGAAATAAACAACGACTAGTGGTTAATAAAAGTTTTTAGCTGTTTTGAGACATCTCTTTAAAACCTGTTAACTACTGTCAATTGTACTCGCTATTTTGTTACTTTGAAAAAAAAAACCACGAATTTACCATTTCTTGTAGGCAAAATAATAATAAGACGATGATCAGTTGAATACGTCCCTGCGCTCTTTACCTTGCAAATGCTCAAGGCTCCGGTCAACTGGTCTAATTTCCATATCTTTACCTCAATTTACAATTTTAAGTATTCGTTTGATATTTACATTTGAAGGTTTGGCAGAGAAATTATAAATTAGATAGGTACTTAAAAGAACAATTTAAAAGGTTCAAAAGTAGGCTTTTAAAAGTATCAATACCTAACTGCTTAGTTTTCACTGTATACTGTGGATGAATTGAAAAACTAAGAACCTACTATAAAATAAGAACCTACTCGTGATTCATAGTTTTTTATTTGCAAGTCTCAGCAAACTCTATTAGATATAATAATTAATATCTTACTTTTATATTTGTAATTTTTATTACTTAACTACTGTATCAGATACTTTGCACCGACTGTAACCTTTCTGCTTGGCCTTATGGATGACTGGTTGAAAATGCTTTTGGCATTAAGTACGCCCTTTGTACCACTTTGTATATACATTAAAGTGTAAATTAATAAATAAATAAATAATTTATTTAATTAAATAGGTCAAACAAATTATCATTGACATTACTCATAAACTGCCTAAAAATTATGTAAGGTGCATGGTAAATTTCAGACAAAGTTAATCATCTAAAATCTAAAATTATTGATACAGCTCACTGGATCAGCAAATACCTAGTCGCAATGGCTTTAAATTACCTTATCCGTCGAAGAAACGATGACTCTGCAAGCGAGATCGCAGCAAGCGTAGCGCAACTCCCTCCCTGGAGAAACGATTTTAAATTCTGCCAGAAGCTGGATGCTTAAAAATAAAGATAAGGTTCAATGGCATACAATAGAAGAGTATAGGGTCTGAAAAAACCAAACACAGATCTGAAAACCACGCATTGAGGTCCATACTTGGGAAACTGCAGCTTCCGATGATATTAAGGGTCAAAGTCACAATTTTGTTTTCCAATTTATTACAAAAATAAAAATGATTTGTTAATTACAATACGAAATGTACGGCTTAGCGCGGGCGTATTTGAACTTAGCAGCCATCACCAGCGCAGCTGCTAAACATTTAGCGCGAAGAATTAAAATAGTTTTTTGAGTCCTAAAAACAAAAATCATTTCCCAGCGATAATATTTTGAAAATTGACTTGGTTTGGTGTTCAGATCGCGTGGCTTCAGGGTCGGCGTTTAGTTTTTTTTCACCTTATGTATCAAGCGGTGAACCACTGTAGGTTTATGATGAAATTATTTATTAAAAAATACTTGAGAGGTGTCAAGGGACACCCGGATGGAACGAAGTTCATTTTTAGTGAAGGGATTGTAATAAACTTTTATTTTATTTTATTTTAAATTTGTAGAGGTTGCCTTGACTAACCTCTTACGATTATCTGGGTTTTTGTATGGAATTGAAACTCGTACAAATTACAACGACTTTTCAGCAATAAATTTAACTCGGGATTTGTATTTAGATTAAAAACGCCAAAAGGATTACTATTTTTAATTCTCTCTCTCTCCCCCTACCTCTCCATCTCCCTCTCCCTCACTCTCTCTCTTTCCCTCTCCCTCTCCCCCTCTTCCTCTCCCTCTTCCTCTCTCTCGTTCTCTTTCTCTCTCTCTCTCGCCGCACAGCTTACAACTATAGCAAAAAGTGTCGGTCAAAAAGTATCGTTACAATTTTTTCAGTCTAGCCTCCTTTCGCAACGCGCGATATGGAACTTCGTTCCAAAAATCTAATTTATTATAAAAGGCTTTTCATAAGGAAGGCGCTATAATCGCCACCCTTGCCAATCGCGGCTTGTCGATCGCAGTAAAGCCAGTGTTATAGAAAAGACATACTTGCCACTATCTTTTTCTAGCAGTAGTTTTTCTCCTACTGTCAGTTGTTACGACACCTACGTATAGTGTCAAAAAGATGGGATGAAGCAATATTTTTACTAGGAACGGTCGGCCAATAAATTGGTGTACCAGTTTTGTACAAACTTCATGTGTCAGTAAAATAGCGATAGGGACTATGAAGTTTTAGTATTAGCACAGATAATATAATACTAGTAGTACCTAGTAGCTGTCAGAATATATTTGCATGGGAAAATCAACCCTGTTGTTCTCTGACGCGCGAATGACTTTCAACCTTAGGGTGATAAACCACTTTCTTTTGGCCGACCGCAGTTATCAATTCCAGTTGTAAATTATAACAGCTAATAAGTAAATAACAGAGCTAACCAAAAATATCTTAAAATCCATGCAGTCAATCGACTTTTGCTCATTAGGGTCAAACTCCTTTTACGAGTCAGATCAAAACTAATCGAATGTATTTAAACTGTAATTGGTTGCCCCTGGGCAAGTTCTAGAAAAATCGATCTAATCCCAGAACGGCCGGCTTTGTTTACCGGAGGATCTTATTTATATGAAATTGAACAGGTTAATTCCCCTTACGGTCGGCAACCCAATAAGGGTTCAGTGCAGTTAGGGCTGTGCTACGATTTGCAATAACTGTTTCATTAGTTAAACTTTTCGAGATTGTCAACTGTCATAATATTGTAAACCGAAACATACTGTTTACAATTTAACGCATTATTTTAAGGTAGGGAAGGGTTGCCATGTAACCATGTGCCATGTTGGAACCAAAACAAATGAAAAATGTTACTTGGTCGACCGATGTATGGACTTACTGGTAATAACTTAAATAATCTTAAGTCTATCTTAAAGACTAAAAGTATGCGCGTAAAAGGATAATGTGTGTAACAAACTACAAACTATTTGTGTAATACATTTCATGGTTACCACCAGTTTATATTTATTTACTAATTTCAAAATAGCGTATAAAAGAAATTATTGCGATTATATCAATACAGTGGAACCGCAGGCAAATATTGTGATGTCTGCAACCAAAAAGAACCATCAAATAGGCAATAAACTCATGAAATACGACTGTATGTTTATTTGATAAACCTTAATAGAGCCTAATTTTTTGTAAATTAAAAACATGACTTTTATGCAAATAGCATTTTACATAGTTCAATAGATCCTATTCACGATAGTAAGGTTTAAAATTTGAATTTTTTTTGAGATCATATTTACATAGAGACAAGATACATTTAACAAATGCATTTTCTGTATTCACTAACGGCCGGTCCCAATAACCTATATATCTTCAGTTTTGGCATATCTGAGATAGGAAACAGTTTCTATCTCTGTTTTTGCCGTCCAGAGAAACAAAGACAGAAGTTATTTTCTATCTCCGATATGCCAAAACTGAAGATAGGTTATTAGGACCGGCCGTATGTGACTAAGGGACGTTTTATAGTCACGCGTACGCCAGCGCGGTTGGTAAGCGCGGCCCGTAAGACGGTACACGAAGACGTAAGACGCGCGCGGGCGTTCTGCGCCTAACTATGTAATGATCCAAGAGACGCTCAGCTCGTGGCCCGCGACGCCGACCAACCGCGCGGGCGTAAGCGCGACTATAAAACCACACTAACACATTAAGCGCAAGACAACTAAAACGTATTAATAGTGGTTATAACATCATGTATAAAAAACTAGTGAAGCATACGCAATAGTGGTTAAAGTATGAAATTGCCGATTATTTTCCCACTTCTTATTTTGTTTATAGCTCTTAAGTATAGTCATATTATTGCGTAATTTTTTATTGTATCAAAAACTAAATAAAGTAACTTTTGACTAAAAAAAAAAGCAATACTAGTGCCTATTACTTCAAAGGAAGTCGTTGAAAAGACCCCTTACAATGTGTCAGCTGACCTTCTTCTTTTAAGTATATTTGTATTATATACGTTGATTTTCAGAAATTTTAATACTATAATGCGTAGCTTTATAACCATCTAACTTTCGCCTTTAATTGCTTCGAAAACGGTTCAGGCGTTTTTAAAAAAACTAAGAAATTGTTAGTATGGAAAAATGTCTTTTCTCGATTTCGTCCATACATAACGGCGATTTCATACTTTAACCCCTAATATTTAACACTCTTCGAGGATAATTATTATTTTGATTTGAAACAAAAACAACACTTTAACAAGGTTCTCAACAACAGGACGTACGAAGTACCTACCTATAGCACACGGTTGATCGTCACTATGGTGCAAAAACTGCATTGTCATGTGCCTAATTATTAGGGGTTAAAGTATGAAATTGCCGTTTTGTATGGACGAAATCGAGAAAAGTAATTTTTCCATACTAACAATTTTTTAGTTTTTATAAAAACGCCTGATCCGTTTTCGATGCAATTAAAGGTGAAAGTTAGATGGTTATAAAGCTACGCATTATAGTATTTAAATTTCTGAAAATCAAAGTATATAATACATATATACTTAATTGAAGCAAGAAGGTCAGCTGACACATTGTAAGGGGTCTTTTCAACGACTTCCTTTGAAGTAATAGGCACTAGTATTGCATTTTTTTTTAGGCAAAAGTTACTTTATTTAGTTTTTGATACAATACACAAAGAATTACGCAATAATATGACTATACTTAAGAGCTATAAACAAAATAAAAAGTGGGAAAATAATCGGCAATTTCATACTTTAACCCCTATTATTAATACTATAGATAATGCTTACAGAAACATACGATTTTTTAGCACAAAAATTTTTATAAAGAAAGTGACGGGTATAGACCAAAGCCTACCTGTTACATAAAATAAATGATGATCTTTTGTACATTGAATCTAAAATTTGTGTGTTTGTTCGTCGTATTGTTATTTACTGGACGTAGAAGATGGTACACAATATTGTCAACCCTAGCAAGAGGCAATATATTCTGCAGCCCGGGAGACCGTTAGTAAAAATGTTCTACGTTATTAAACTGCTTCGGATAGTTAAAGATTAGTCTTTTTTTGTTTATTGCTTAGAATGACATAAATTCTTCACACCTAATTAATATAAAATCAAATTAAATGAAAACAACAACAAACAACACTAAATAATAGTCTTGAAAAACAGACAACCGAAATGAGTTTAAAAAACTCATTTCGGTTTTTAAAAGAAATATATTAAATATTATATCTGATTTATTTCTATCAAATAAATATTATTCTTAAATACGCCAATTACCAATAACATAGTAAAAACATTCATATAAAACATAATATACAACAACAAAAATAATAATAATAGGGGTTAAAGTATGAAATTGCTGATTTGTACTGAAAATCAAAATTGTTTATTTTTAAATTTTTAACGAATTTATTTAATCAAAATAGTTACCATTATTATCTATACATTGCTGCCATCTAATAGGAAGTCATTTATCCCTTTGTGATAGAACTCTGAGGATCTAGACTGCACAAACTGTGTGAAAGCATTTTGTACTGTATCCTGGGAAGAAAACTTCTTGTGACGTAGATAATTGTCCAAATCACGAAAAAAATGGTAGTCCGCTGGAGCAAGGTCTGGCGAATACGGAGGATGTCGAATGGTTTCTAATTGCAGTTCCTGAAGGGTCGAAACGGTTTCTCGTGCTGTATGAGGTCTCGCGTTGTCATGGAGCAATAATGGTGAAGATCGATTCATGAGTCGGGGCTGTTTTACTGCTAGTTTTGCCAACATTGTTCGGAGTTCGGCACAATAGACATCTGCCGTTATTGATTGACCAGATAGTGAATAACACCAGACCACCAAACAGTTTCCATTACCTTTTTACTGGTAAGTTTTGCTTTAGGACACTGTTGTGGCGTTTGACCTGGGGTCAGCCATTGCATTTTTCTTTTACGGTTATCATAAAGAATCCACTTTTCATCACATGTCACAATTCGATTTAATATTCCTTCATGTATGTACCGATTCAACAAGGCAACACAAGTTTCAACACGCGTTTCTTTCTGCACATCAGTCAAATCATGAGGCACCTAATTTTCGTATTTTTTATTTTATTGATTTGACGCAAATGAGTCAATATTGTGGGTAAGGTTACGTTAAACCATGCCACTAATTCCTGGGTAGTTTGACTAGGATCGGCTTCCACCATCTCTCTTAATTCATCGTTAATCACCTGTGTGGGCGTTCCTCGTGGCTCGTTCTTCAAGTCGAAGTTTCCATCACGAAAGCGTTTAAACCAAAATCGCACGGTGCGTTCATTAGCAGATCCCTCTCTAAACGCAACATTGATATTGCGGGCTGTTTCTGCCGCGTTACTTCAGCGTCGGAACTCGTATTCAAAAATCACTCGAATTTTCGCAGTATCCATCTTTCTTGTCTAAGTTAAATAACAAAAACAATTGCAAGTCGATATTCAAATGTATCACATTTTTTAAAATAAGAACATCATAGAAACCATATGAAAAAAGTTTCATTCGAAAACCTCAAACCATGAAGATTCTATGTCAATTCAAAGAACCTATTACAATAAAACGGCAATTTCATATTATAACCCCTAATACTAATGACTATGATTGACATGCGGTGCCACCACAAAAATAGAAGCACCAATATTCTTTTCCTACGGTAGTCGTAAGAAGTGAACAAAAGGATTACCTACCTCCAGAAAAAAACGGGACAGAGGCAACTTCTTTCCACTGTTGGCCTAACTTCGCACGCCAACCTACTTTTCATTCCTGGCGATTACGGCCAAATCTTCTTTTATTTATTTATTTAATAAGGCACTCCAACAACATAATATATTAAACACAATTTTTTAACACATTCTTATAGTCATTTCTGATATATTATGTCACTTACAGGTGCAAAACATTCCTATAATACAAGACTAACTATTACTAAAGTTAAACTAGTTAAATTAAATTAATGAAATAAATTTAAATCGGGAACAAGGATTTGTTACTAAAACACGGGTATTAAAGTTTCTTTTTTAATTTATCGTGACGCTAATTAAATATATCCAGGTCTGGCATTTTGCTCTGGAGTACATTATAGTCGTTTAGAGTTTCTCCTCCTTTGAATCAAACAGTCGACTAATGGCAATATCTGGGGCTGGGCTGATATTAGGTTTGATAAACCTAATGATGTTTTTTTTATTATAACAAAAAATACGTACTTCTAAATTACTTGCTACTTGAAGCAAATGGCACAGTTGATGACAAAGTTTTGGCCTTACTGTAAATGCTGTTTGTGTTTTTCAGTGAGTTCTTTATTGTTTCTGTCTTAAAAGCAACCCCCATGTCTTTATAGTACTTACCTGAATTTTTATGCCTATACCTTAAACCAAACGTGAAAATTCAGGACAATGCCGTATAAACCCGTTTCTATGTCCTGAATGACATTGTGATAAACTTTATTTATGGCTTCAAGCTGTGAGCAATAACTGATAATATAACATCTAGCAATTACGTGGTTACAGATGAAACCGCAGACTATCTATTACTATAGGCACCACATTAAATTTTGCTTTGAAGCAATCATTATTGTACTTATATAAGGCTCATTTCATTGTGATCTAAGGAATATGATCAGTTCATAACAACTTTGGGGTGGTGGGATCTACCTCCTAGTGGTCCACCCTGGGCAACGGCATCTTTGGTGTTCTAACCAATGATGACGGCTAACAGATCCCTCTGCGGTGGTAGGCTTCGTAAGAGGCAGCCTGGATGCTACCACCCTCCTCCCTCCACCTGGAGTCCAACGCCAAACAGTTTTTTCTGTGTTCCGCTGGTGTGTGGGAGAACCAGTGCCTCGGGTAAGCTCGCTCCATCTTAGGCTTCTTCTTACCGTAGATTTAAGTATGTAGTCAAGAGCAAGCCCATTGTTTATTAAAATTTAAAACTTGTCTTGATCAGTAAATATCAAAACAATGAAACTAATACGTGGTAGGTAGAAGTACGAAGGTTTAAGAAGCGAAACATGTTTGTTTGTCACTGGATAGGTCAGATAGATAGCCTATATTTTGACACATTTAATATGGTAGTAATGTTAAAATATACGATTGCGATGCCATTGTGATTCTATTGAGCCATTTGTAAATTAGCGGAATTGGAGGCCAGCCTAGGCGACATGGCGCGCACTGGCTATGTGTAGGTACGCATATAGTATATCAAAGCTGGCTAATTTTTGTAAATTGGTGTGCATCCAGAGGCAGGCCTAGGGTAAGATGGAGGGGTGTGGTGCTGAGGGACGTGGGTGAGTGCCAGCTATCCGAGGAGGATGTCAAGGATAGAGCGAAGTTGAGAAGAATGATAAGGAAGGCTGACCCCACCACCATATGGGATACATAGCCGGGAAGAGAGAGAGGTGTGCCACTTTACCATGTTGTTGAGTAAGTTAAAACAAAACAGTGTCACGAGGATGTAAGTAACTTAGACATTTCCATTGAGTATATGTTTTCTGGCTAACTTTATTAGTTTTCACTCGGTTTCTAAATTACAAAGTCGTCTATGAATAAAGTATACGAAATAATAAATGTGACAATCAATCAATGCCAGCAATAATAGCATTTATTTAGGCGGAAAAACCGTTTGCCTGGAGGTCAACGCGGTATCAAATTGGAGTCCTTATCGCTTAAGGGGAAGCGTTTAACTGGGAGATTAATTTGTTTTATTATAGAGTAATTATTCAAGCAAAAATTTTTGGAGATAGAACCCTGATCAATCGAAGGTTTGTGTGATAATGAGTTTCATGGCTGATGAGCAAAAAAAAAAAGTATTACTACAATACTTTTACCTTATACTTATGCAAACATTACGATAATTTGGAAAATAATAAATAATAAATAAACATTTTATTATAAAAATATCGTCGTGTACGTTTTGGAAAAGATAATATTTCACACAATCTCCATTTTTTTTCCCATTTCTTTAGATTACTACCACCAAAGCGTTTTCTAGACAACAATTTTGACGATCATGGTACTCTTTCAGCAACCATTGATTGCGATTATTTATAAAGTAGGTACATACGAGTATAAAACAAAAATGTTTTAACATGTAAGGGTCTCAATTCAACAAATTGAAATGTACTAAATTTTTGCACAGATATATAAATCGTCACTTTCAAATTAAAGATAAATAAAAAGAAGCCGTGTGTTATTGGTTTTAAATATAATAGCAGTACCACACCTTACTGCTATTATATTTGGCTAAAGGCTGGCCAAGGTGCAGTAGCTAATCAGCTGTACTGCCTTTTCAACTTGTGTTGGAGAAGCGGCCGAGTACCAAGTGATTGGTGCAAGGCTGTTATAGTTCCGCTGTATAAGGGAAAAGGGTCACAGCTAGACTGCAAAAATTATCGCGGTATAAGCCTGCTTAGTGTCGTTGGCAAACTGTATGCAAAGGTATTGATTGAGAGAGTGACGAAAGAAACTGATGAGAAAGTATGGGATGCTCAGGCAGGATTTCGAAAGGGAATGGGATGTACGGATCAGGTCTTTTCCTTGCGGTGCATAGCTGAAAAATCTTTGGCCAAAAACTAGAAAGTCTATTGCGCATTCGTGGATTTGGAAAAGGCCTATGATAGAGTGGTGAGGAATTAATTGTGGTCAACACTATCCATGTATGGGGTGAACAGTATTTTGATACAAGCACTGAAATTCCTATACAAGGATTCTAGTGCTTGTGTCAGGATCAACGGGGCGTACACTGAATTGTTTAGCATCGAAAAAGGTGTTAGACAAGGATGTGTAGCGTCACCATGGCTGTTTAACTTATTCATGGATAGTTGCTTAAAAATTTGAAAGAAAGTGAACGGGGACTTAGAATGAACGATTTGACCGTCAAATGTCTGCTCTATGCCGATGATCAAGTGTTACTCGCATCGTCAGCAGAGGAGTTGCAGGAGATGGTAAATATTGTGCATGAAGATTTGAACAAGAAAAGAATGAAAGTGAATGTAAGTAAGACAAAAGCAGGTTTTTGAAAAGGAGGATAGCATGACAGAGTGTAACATTTTGATAGGAGATGAAAAAGTGGAGCAAGTAAAGGAGTTTGTTTATTTGGGATCAATGTTTACAGCGGATGGAAGGTGTAATAGTGGTGAATGGAGCGTTGCACGCTTTTATGAGCAGTCAAAAGGTGTCCGAAAAGGCCCGCCTGGCTGTGCATGGAGGGGTGTTGGTTCCAACACTGATGTATGGGAGTGAAAGTTGGGTGTGGCAGAGTAAATGCAGTGGAAATGAGAGCGTTAAGAAGTATGATTGGAGTCAATTTGAGGATTAAAAATAGTGTGATAAGGGATCGATGTGGTGTAAAAGAGGATGTAGTGACCAGTATTGAAAAAGGAATGCTTAAATGGTTTGGACATGTTGAGAGGATGAATGAAAGCAGGTTGACTAAAAAGATATATATGGCGAGTATGAATGGAAATGTTGGAAGGGGAAGGCCTCGACGAACTTATCTTGATCAAATCGGGGAAGTTCTAAAGAAAGGTCAGGTCAAGAGTACCCTAAACCGGCGAGCGTGTATGAAAAGATTAATGAATGTGGATGAAGCGAAAGTAGTCTGTAAGGATCGTAGCAAGTGGAAAGATGTGGTCTCTGCCTACCTCTCCGGGAAAAAGGCGTGTATGTATGTACCACACCTTATTCTACGGTGTCATAGGAAGCAACAAAGGAAAATAATACTAACAGAAAGCAGGCAGCACTTCCTTTTTAAAAGGTCTAATATCTTCCTGGCTGAAATAATAACTTGGCAGAAACTAATGAAACGGTATTAACTAAAACAACAAATTCTGTTTCTCAAACATATAACATGCAAGTCCAATTCGTAAAACCACCCACTAAAAGTAACTAATTGACTGAAAAAAAAATTGCATTTATATAAATTCATTCCCACACGAGAGACTTTTGTGGCTTTATAATTTTAAAAACGCGATAAATTTTAAAACTGGAATAAAACTTTCATAGAACCCGCATTACACAGCCATTAATATCATTCGTGATAAAAACACGTTTTAATTGTTCAACACACCCTTAACAAAAGCGATCAATCTACATCACGGAATAACATGCGGAATTATTTATTTCCGAGGGTACATTCAAGTGCATATTGAACCAGACGCTTGTATGAATACGTAGTCCTTTTTCAGGAAAGTCAATGTATTTTTTTTTATCAAACGTAAAAACTTATTAATATAATAAAAACATGAGTACAGTCGACAAATTTCAATATTGAATTCTTTCAATTAAAACATACCAAGATTTCATCTATTGATATACATCACGTCATGTCACTTTCGTAATGATTATTAGGGAAAGATCTAGGGATCGATTTTTGAACATGTCAATTTGAAAAACTTTGTCTTTATTGGTTTAAACTTCGAAGTGTGTGGTTTATGAATAAGCCCGTACTCATGAATAAGCCCGCCCTCACCAACCCGTCTTGTCAAACATGGTGAAAACGGAAAAATCCTTCTCTAGGAGAGCCCCTCCTAATGATAATATAAATTAAAAAAGTGAATGTCAAAAATAAATCTGTTCACAATTTTTCAGAACTGTTTTTGTTCTCGCTTCTATGAAGCCACAGCCTTAACCACCCCCGATAACACAGTGAGGTCGACAGAATTACAGCCGTTATAATTGTTTCGGGCCACGGGGCTTTCGCTAAAGTTTATCTCCGATTTTATACGGGTACTTTAGAGAGGGAGGGGAAATTTTCCGGTAAAATTTTTTGTGCCCCAAAATATGCTTATTAAGATAGAGTGGCTGAGCATTTGCAGAAGAAAGTTTGTATGAATTCTTTAAATTGTCGTTGCGGTTTCTAAATTTTAATCAGAATGAGGAACTTTGTTGTCAAACTTTTTGCTTTTAGGATTACATTTGTTAAGGTTAAGGTTGTTTATAAAAGATGCTAATTATTGTGCTTACATTCAAACAAGGCTTATTTTGCATAACCACTTAAACTTGCGACAAATACTTTCACTTGTTAACATTATTTATAAATGAATTAGGTTTGAAGACATTTATTCTCAAAAAAGACAATTAGTCACTTACATGAGAACAGCGTTTACGTAATATTATACATTAGTATCGAATAGAAATATGCCTAATATCTTTTATGTACTAGGATATTCAAGTACTATCAGACCTTTTATTGATTAAATTGTTATTAGAAGATACTCGAATTAATATGTAGATATGGTTAAAAACGAAACAAATAATTCTAAATTAGAGAAAATAGGTTACAAAAAGTTTTTTGGTTAAAAGTTTGTAAACCAGTGTTTTTCATTAATATTATTTAATCAGAGACGGGTTTTTACTTAGTTAAAGGTCATTTAATGGATTTTAAACTTTAAGTCCAACAAGTAGAGATCAATATTAATTGAGAAATTTGATGTTTTATGGCAGGTTGACGTGCTGTAGTCTGTACCTTAATTATCATAATGAAATAAGTCAACAAAATATGCTTTTCAGTTCCACAGAAGAGAGATTTAAGAGTAAAAGTTTTTCCTCCGGAATATAGCAAGTTTAGAGTCTAACTAATATGGGTATAACAACTTTCTGTAGGTCTGTAATTTGCTGAATTATGGCCTCAATCTTTTTAGGAAAATAAGACCCAAAACTTCTCGTTTCATAGAAAATGTCCACGTGAAATAATATTTTTAGATGTCCGTGAAGTTTCTTAATAAAACAAAACCATCCGTTTCTACGAAGCTGAACGTTAACAGATGCGATAATATTCAGAGTTAAATAATATCTTTACAGTAACTTAAAAGACTGTGCAAAGCTCAAAACAGAATAAAATGATCCTTTACGTTCACGTAAATTTTTATTTCTAAGGAATATGCATTTACTGTAAGCAGAGGGCTAACACACTCAGAGTAAAGCGTGCTATTACCTCGTGATGTTTCAATTTTGTTTTTCGCCGCAAAATATATGAATTATAGAAAACACCACATAAATTTATTATTTTATGGTTAAAAAGGTAACTATACAGGATGAAATTTTAACTACTTTCCAAATTTTAATAAATAAATCTACGAGACAAAAAATAAATGAGGTATTTTTTCTTCTTTTATAGCCCAGTACAAAAATGTCAAGATAAAGCACTTAGAAAATGTCCGCAAAAAATCTAAAATTTATGATACGGAACCTAGCATTACTTTATTTACGCGATTCGCATCTGATTCATTCATTATGATACTATTCATAAGTTTTTGATTTTCCCTTCATACCTTAACAGGCCTAGGACCCTAAAAAATGAAAACTATATTGCGAAAAATATTTTCGGGTGAAAGTTAGATTTACTTTTTTTTTTTTTTTACAGTTTTTACTTCATAAATGGGCTCTAAATATACTGAACGCCTATAACAATTTTGGAAAGTGGTTAAAATTTCACCCTGTATAAGGCTTTCATATGTATTTTATTGAATTCTTATTAATGTAAGAAATACGAGTTTCACAGGAATCGTTTCAAAATTCACTTAATTATAACATCATAAAGAGGCTATTAATCTACTGCTGAATACAAACCTCTCCAAAAGGACGATTTCACCATAATCGCCACGCTAGGCAGACGAGTTGGCGATCGCAGTTTGGTTAACGATAGAAAAAAATCTTCTAGCCATACTCCTTTAGGCACCTCTAACGACACCCATAAGAAGAGAATTAAAATTAAAAGTTACTCTTTTGATGCGTCGCCACCAGACTACACTATTCATTTACTAGTTTAGAATTGACTTTGAGGCTACGAGCTACGAACGTTATATTACAGCAGTCATGACTCGTAGCATCGTAGCATCGTAGCACGGTATATTCAAAGCGTTCCCTTAAGGAGACACTAGAGCTAAGTGCCACCTCCAATTGATTTAACTTTAATACCTCTAAACAAAATCAATTCTTTATTTGATATTTTAGCAATTAAATTGCAATTATAATATCAGTATATAAACTTGAAAATTATGTCTCAGGCGGGACTCGAACCCGCATCTCCTCGCATGCCGGGCAGGCGCTATACCATTAAGCCACCGAGACCCTGCGACTCAGCGTGAATTTTTCAAGCATATAGAGCATAACGCTGTAAGCCAGCGTTGCTTCAGCAAATGTTAGTACAGAACAGTATCATTAAGAAAATTACCTCCTGTATTTATTGAATCACAGTCAACTTTTCATTTAATTGTTACAAAGTCGTATTTGTCGCTAACGCCAAAAGCGGGCGCTTTTAGCAATAATGTACACTACGAAGGAATGCCAGAATGAAAAGCAGGTAACAGTGATTCAATAAATACTAGAGGAAATTTGCTAAAATGATACTGTTCTAGTTATTTAAGTATTAATTTTGTTCAGAAGTAATAAAATAAAATCAATTGGGTGTAGCACTTAGCTCTATATCGTAGTCGCCTTTTAACACGTTCCGGGACAGTAACCGCCTGTCGACGTGATAACAATAAAACTTCAATAATTGTGTCTAGCATTGTGTCCCGGAATGTGTTAAAAGATCGTTTGCTACGATGCTACGAGTCGTGACTTAATTGAAGATGAGGCGAAGAAAGCCGCTGGCAACAGTCAGTTTGTTATAAAAAGAGTCTATAAAGGCTCGCAACAGTCATTCGCTTCTCTGTCTTGATAACCAATTATAACCTTAAATTAGAAGAAAATACACTGACTGAAATTAGCTCTGTGGAAAAGAAATTCAGTAAATGGTAGGAAAAGGAATGTCCGTGTTAAAAATAGTTTGAAGGATAGGTGGCGGGGTAAATGACTCCAATTGGCAAGGCTACTGATTGTTTTGACAAATAAAAATAAGGCCCATCTTTTTTTGATTCGAAATTTCACGTTCCACATTTATTCAAATTCAATTTGTTTTTTTATTTACTAAACTTAGCAGATGATTTCGAATATTGCATTCATTACAAAATAATTGTTGGGTAGTCAAATCATTTTTAATAGAACTTGTTAAAATAATTCAATTATCAAAGAAAAACAAATTTTTCGAAACTGATTTTATTAACAAATACATTGGTGGTAATAATATTGAAAATACAATTTCTCAGATAGATATTTCGTCTAAAAACCCAAACCAAAACCACTTGTCGAGCAACTGTTCTGAGAAATTGAGCTACATAGAATTTTTTTGTGTAAAATTGAAACCTTGTATTTTATAAGTTATCGGTATTTTGGAACTGTTGCAAGCGCCATGATCAAAACTGTGAAATGTCGGTTACCTAAAAAGAAGAAAGGTACTTACAAAAGATTATCTGTTTAAGCATGGTTAATCCCTCAACCCCCAGGAGGCACTCGGGTGCCGTGATAACAATTGATTTCAATTGTGTCCGGAATAACTCACGATCGAGGGATCACCTTAAAGGGTTCAAATGTGCATGTGCACGAGTCTGCATCTGCATACCTTCATTTAAATATTTTTTATTTTTATATTTTCATGCCCAGGGGTAAGTAAATTAAATTAAAAAATTGTATTAGTAATTAATTATTTTATCTCATTGTTAATGAAAATCATGTTTTATGAGAATAAATGTCTGTAAACCTAAATCAACTAACCCTTTTAATGCCCTTGCAAGCTAAAATAAGCAGTATTGACACATTCATAACTTGACACTCAGCAAGAAACGTTCGTTGTATTACATATTTTAAAACGCTAAAACGGTTCACTTCCCAAATGAAATGCAATAGCCGTGTAGTTTTTTAGAAAAAAAAAACTATCATTGAATTTCCCGGCCCTTTACCCAAAACACATCTGAAAAATGAACGAACAAAAACCCATAGTCAGCAGGAGCACTCGAAAAATCACCACGTAAAAATGTCAACCTCGTTAATTATTTTCCGGGGAAAAAAATCTAACAAAAAGTAAGGCCACGATTGAAAGTGGTATTTTATCCGAACAATTTATAGAGGGTGGTCGACTCAATTGATGGGGTGCTAACCGCTGCCCAGAGGTCCGCGATAAGGATTATAGTCTTACAAAGGTTTTTAGAACGTATTTTGTAAAAATCTAACACGATTGGTAGACTTTTCTTACACACATTATTCTGAATCCCTTGGCTGAAGCCATAAGTAAACATTATGAAGAAATACACTATTATATATATATAACGCCCTGTTGGTCTAGTGGTTTAAATACCGGGCCAAAATCTCGGGGTCCCAGGTTCGATCCCCGGGTCGGGCAACAAAAGGTTTCGAATTTTCGAACGTTGCTCGGGTTTGTGATCACCAACCCGCATTTGGCAAGCGTGGTGATTATGCCAGTTCCCATCATTGCAGTGGTAACTTGAATTCAATGATGGAGGCCTTTTCCCTGCAGTGGGATGATTATAGGCTGTTACTTTACTTAACTTTTTTTTTACACTATTATATTTCTTATAAATGAAGAGAAGATGATACGAGTAAAGTAAAGCTAAAGCTATTTTTAGCTGGCTTCGTCCCAACTCTACCCGATCCCAACTCTACCCTATTTAAAATTACCTAAAAAAAACACATCTCTACCCGATTTCATTTTTGCTAATAGAAAAAAGTATGGGTACAGTTGAAACGAATAACATAAAAAATTTAGGTAGGTATGAAAAAATTTTTTAATCATGATATTATTATGTTGTTGTTGTTACGTGTTTTGTTTAAAAATATTATTTTTATATATATCATTCTAAATGTCAATCGTTCTAATTGATGATAAAAATGTTGATGTTTAAAAAAAATTATATCGTTTAAAGGTTTTTCATTTTGACTATACTTTTTATCATATCGGGTAGAGTTGGAATTTTTGTTAGGTAATTTTAAATCGGGTTGAGGTGGGATCGGGTAGAGTTGGGACGAAGCCCTCTTTACTTCATCATCATCATCATCATCATCATCAGCACCAGCCTACATCAGATCACTGAAGCACAGAGTGATCTCCAGTAAAGGATTTTGTCATATTCGGTACGCTTGGCAGACGGGTTTGACATCGCAGTTAGGGTTGAAAATCACAAGTAAAATAAATGTATTTTTGAATCGGACTTTGTATTTTTCAATAAAATACAGAAACTTTCAATGTGTTCTTACGATGTATCTTTCGCAAGTTTCCGTTTTTTACATTGTATTTTTCGCTGTTTTTTAGAACTAATAATAATAAAATAACTTTATGGTTAAATCAGCATCCTCTTTTACATATAATTAAAAACCATGGAATTGTTAGTAACATAAAGAATGTCGTGTTTTATATTTTTCGGCAATTCCATTTTCTTGATATCTTCTTCCATGTTGTTAAACTACAAAGCAAATAAAACTTACAATAAACAACAGAGGAAAGAATTGCATAAAATATATGTCAAAGAATGTGTCATATATTTTCAGTTTTTTTTTCATTCATTGTCTTCTTCTTTGTCCTAGCCATTTCCCATTATTTGGGGTCGGCTCTCCTCGTTCTGCGGCGCCAGGACAGTCTGTCCTGGGTTGTCGAAATGCACGCTTGGGCAAGCTTTAAGTCCTTGGCTACTGTGGACCACCAGGTGGCTAGTGGGCGACCTCTACTTTTCCTGTAATTTGGCAGTGCTAGGGCCTGTTTCACGACATGGTCTTCAGGGCGTCTCATGACATGTCCAAACCATCGTAGGCGGCTTTCGGTGAGTTTTTCTGCTATAGGCGCTACTTTAAAACTTCCTTTGATGTGCTCATTTTGCACTTTATCGAGTCGAGTTACATCTGCTGCCCTATCTTAGCATCTTCATCTCGGCTACGTGCATTTTTTGTTCGTGGGCTTTCTTCAAAGCCCAGCACTCGGCGCCGTACGTCATGGCTGGTCTGACTGCGGTCTTATAGATGTTGCCTTTGGTTTTAATCGGCATTCTTGGGTCACATAAAACTCCCGTTAAAGCCCTCCACCTCTGCCATCCTACGCCAATTCTGTGGGTAACATCGGCCTCAATGCTCCCATCGGTTGTCAGCATCGCACCAAGATACTTGAATTGGGATACCTTTGGCAGTGGATTCCCATCGATAAGAATCACATTGGAGTTGTTGGTGTCACCGCTAAATGCGCACTCCAAGTACTCAGTTTTAGTTCTGCTGATTCGGATGCCGTTGTTTTCCAGCACGTGTTGCCACTTCTCGAGGGTACCTTGGAGTAGTTCGGCTTCTTTATCCATGAGGACTATGTCATCTGCGTACAACATACACCATGGTAAAGGAGACTGAATGTCCTTTGTTAAGTAATCCATCACCATGTTAAAGAGAAGTGGGCTCAGGGCTGAGCCTTGATGGACACCTACTTTAACTTCGAAGCTTTTGCTTAGCCCGGCCAGGCTCCTCACACTTGTGCAACTTCTGCAGTACATGTCCTGTACTAGGGTGATATAGCATTCTGGTATACCTTGAGCTCTCATGGCCTGCCACACCAGTTTCCGAGGCACTCGATCAAACGCTTTCTCTAGATCAATAAAGACTAGGTGTAGATCTTCGCGGTTTGCCCGATGTTTCTCCATGATGATTCGGGTGGCCTGGATAGTTTTTTTTTTCATTCATTGTAATTTATTAAAAATACATTGATGAATACACGTATTATACATGTACATTTGTATTTTTCAAATAGCCCTAAATATGTTTTATTCCAAAGTTACATGTATTTTACTGGAAAGATTCAAAGTTGCGAAAAAAACAAATGAATATCTTTCGCCATTTTCATTCCTAATCGCAGTTTTGTCAATGTTGAAGGGAAAACGTTACATTTATCGTCTAATAGTAATACTCCTAAAGTCACCTTCAGAACACCAAATAAGACGAGAAGAGTTGTTGCTAATCCGTTTCAGGCTGGCACTACACAGCACGGCGGTATAAATTTTCTAAATTTCTGAAAGTATACGTCTAATGAGCAAGGGCTTTGCAAGTAACTGGCCTTACTGTTGTTTTATTTAATGAAGCCTTTTAATTAATTGTTTAATTGAAATTATCAACATATTCGTTGCCAATTTTTTTTTTCATTAAATAAATAATAAATATACACCAATCTTAATCAAATAGAATTAGGGCTTATAATATGGATTAATATCTCAATAAAAGTCACGAATAAAATTTTAATGGTCACCCATAAAGTGTAGTACTAGCAACGGCGGGTGATACTTGACTGGCACTATTGTTATCACAATTCACAACCACTAAGAGCTATATGGTATTGAAATATAAGGTAAAAATTTTGATTTCAAAAGCAAAAAATATGCTTCAGTTTGCTGTAGTGTAAAGACACCTGTGCATTTTAGTTGGAAATAAAATAAATTGCTATTCAACAGCTTTCCTATACTAGGGTTAAAAATGTAGTTCCTACCTACTATTTGGAATTAATAAAAACAAATAAATATTCTTATCACGCCAATAGGATTAAGTCATAGTCGACGCGCTGGGCCGGTGAGTTTTTGAAAGCAAAACTTTCATAGATCTGATACTGTGACTATTATAGGGCATCCTTACCTTAGATAAATCTGTCAATTAATTTGTAAATACAAAAGCTAAAATCTAAATGGTTTCAGTTCATACAAAACCCGCGCAAGCAGACTGATCATAACTCTTCATCAAAGATAAAACTTGAAACGGCATCAATCATCTACGTCAAAGAAATTTTAATTCGCACAAAGGTTTGATGGTCCGAAATGATTTAATATTACGTCAAATAAGCCTTCTTTTAATGAAAGCTCTTACAAATCCCGAAAAGTATTACCAATCGAGATATTTGCTATGCGGAGTTTTCTGTAAAAGTCGTAATTATTCACCGAGAACGAAATCCGGCGCTGGATTAAAACCGAAGCTATATTAACTGGTCATCTCAACAATGGAGTTGTGGGGATACGCAATCATTTTTTCTATCGCTTAGTTTCTTTTCATTGCATGATCACTTAGAAATTTTATAACCTAACTTTTTTTTAGGCGAACACTTAATAACCTAACTTTTTTTTTTTAGGCAAGGAAAATGCGTTGCGCATCATCACCACTGCCCCCGGGGGAGGGCAGGGCGTTATGTAGGACTCCCGGCGCCCTGAAAAGGGCGCTGCTCCTGGGAATGGGACCCAGGGCTATATTAAAAACCTCGCGTCGCCCGCCGCGCTGACTGACGGCAGGGTCTGTGGTTACTCGACAGTCAACGGACCCCGCCAGCGGCCACCCGCGCCCTGAAAAGGGCAGACCTCCTCAGAGGGGGTGCTGTGACGGCACCCCACTCCTACCTCTGGACGACGCGCTGGGCGAACAGCGCGCCATCCTGGTCCCATGTGCTTGGCAGCTGGTGCCCCCGCACCTGCCGCCCGGGACCATGGCGGGGCCTACCGCCCCGCCTACGCCGACGGAGGCGGAGAGAGTGCGGATCTCGCTCTCTCTACCTCTCGGCGGCCTCCTTCTGCGAAATGACATCGTCGCAGAAGGCGGCCACTGCCTCCCAAGCCTGCTCGCTGCAGACTATTTCCGACATGATGGTCGGCAGCGAAAGGACTCCTCCTCCCAGGGCCACGGTTAGCACCGACCACGGCCCCTCCACGCGGGGCACTCTACCAGCGTGTGGTGCGCGGTGTCTTCCGCGCAACCACAGTGGTGGCATCTCTGGGTCGGCTCCTTCGCGGCTACCAGACACAGGTATCTCCCGAAGCATCCATGCCCCGAGAGAATCTGCGTCATCCGGAAGGAGAGCGACCCGTGCCGCCTCTCGATCCACCATGCTGAAGATGGGGTAACCTAACCTTATAATAAGGTTTGAGGAACTTAAAGTAAGTTTCTTAAATATTCATGTGTAATTCAAGGAATGTGACGTTACCTTGAATTTTTATTTTTGATTCTTATGCGGGGTTTGAACTTATAAAACTGAGCAATAGAAATAATATTCGAATAGGTTTTTTTCTAGTCGTTTTAGCTACTATAGTGCAATTTTATCATCATCATCATCATCATCATCATATCAGCCGAACGACGCCCACTGCTGGGCATAGGCCTCCCCCAAGGATCTCCACAACGATCGGTCCTGTGCTGTCCGCATCCAGCGGCTTCCCGCGACCTTGATCAGATCGTCGGTCCACCTTGTGGGGGGCCTGCCCACGGAACGTCGTCCGGTACGTGGTCGCCATTCGAGAACCTTTCCGCCCCAACGGCCATCGGTTCTCCGCGCTATGTGTCCCGCCCACTGCCACTTCAAAGATGCAATCCTTCGAGCGATGTCGGTTGTTTTAGTTCTCCTGCGGATCTCATCATTTCTGATTCGATCGAGTAGGGAAATACCAAGCATCGCTCTCTCCATTGCTCGCTGTGTGATCTTGAGCCTTCTTATGAGACCCATAGTAAACGACCACGTCTCACTCCCATAGGTCATTACTGGCAACACACACTGGTCAGAGACTTTCGTCTTGAGACACTGAGGTATTTCGGACGCGTAAATATGCCGGAGCTTCCCGAACGCTGCCCATCCGAGCTGGATTCGACGAGAGATCTCTTTCTCGAAGTTGGACTTACCTAACTGGACTATCTGTCCCAGGTAAACATAGTGGTCAACAACTTCGAGTGCAATGTTCCCAACGTTAACTGGAGCGGGTGCAACATGGGCATTTAACATGATTTTCGTCTTGTCCATGTTCATCCTAAGACCCACTCTTTGAGAAGCATTACTGAGATCTTCGAGCATAATGTTCAGGTCTTCCAAGGTCTCAGCCATAAGAACTACATCATCGGCAAATCGCAGGTGTGTTAGGTATTCGCCATTGATGTTGATGCCGCGTCCTTTCCAGTCCAGAAGCTTGAAAATATCCTCCAACGCAGCTGTGAACAGTTTCGGAGAAATAATTAATTAATTTTATCATAATACTATTTTTATGACTTCTACAATTTTTGTTTCCCCTAACGCGAATCATGCAGTGCAACTAAATTGGGATTAGAATTAAGTTGCCGCGTTTGTGAGACAATATTCAGAACATTGAGTGATCGCAATCTACGACTATAAGAAAGGCTACACTTCTACTGTTTTTAATTATTTTATTATTAAGTTTAGGTCAGGTAATTAAAAACTTTTTTTTAAATCCTAAATTTCTAAAAACGTCTTAAAGCGAGCTTCAGAGCAATTCGATTCCAAGTGTTAAATTAACTTAACCATGAATTCAGAACAAGGTATGTCCACACAAATCCGTCGCGACCCTCAGCAACCAGACAGCGGGTGTAAAAAGAAAACCACCGCGCGCGGCAAAATAATAAAAACCGCTCCAACTGAGATGCTGCTAATTAATCCCAAACGGGCCATTGCTGAATCATTTCACGAGTTCTCAGCTTTGCCGACGTAGTGGTGAGTTGATTATGTTGTGAATAGACATAGATAGTTCTTTACAAGACACCACACACTGTTCGTTAGTCTCGCTAAAACTCGAGAACGGCTTGACCGATTTGGCTAACTTTGATCTTGAAATATTTGTGGCAGTCCAGAAAAGAAAATATGGAGAAATTGCGAGGAAGACATTAAAAACGTCAAATTCGAATTCTCATATAAAATGTTGTACATCAAATTTGTCAGCCATTTTAGCGTAAGGTCAGTTTTAATCATAGATTTAATATACTGCTGATATTAATGGTTTTAATATTGTTAGGATAGGTGATACGAAGTACACTGGGTCATCTAGTATTATAATAAGGAACGAAATACAAACAAAAACAGGAACACACACCAGTTAGACAAATTTAAGGTTTCTGAAGCTACTAAGCCGAAATTAGCCTATTTCAACTAGGTACACATGCAAAACAAAAAATACTGCTCGTTTATTTGATAATTTTACGTATGACAATGTGTCTCATCTGGTTATCGGGTGTTAGATCAGATCTGGTAACGCAGAGGTCGACCTACCTGTATTTTCTCCAATGTGAATTCGTACGAAGTTAAGAGTCGCCTTTTTTGTCGTCGGCCAAAATGGTAATGTCACAACATCCGTCTGACCTCGTCTCAAATTGTTGCGTAAGACCTAGATTTTTTCCCTAAAACTAAGTTACCATTGTTAGTGTTGGAGTTTCTCCGTCCGAAATAAAGAATTTGTAAAGTGCTTCGGGAGGAACGCGTTCTATTACACTTTTTTTACGATTCCCTCTTATCTTGAATTATGAAGGCGTTTTCTTATTTGCAATGCAAATGTTTATGTTCTTCTAACAATTTGCTACGTTTGAACCAGTAGTTGTGGAAATATTCTTGTTTTTGCTGCCAACTATTTCTCCTTATATTCCAGACCCCAAAAATACATATAACCTCATAAACACTGACAACCTTTTTGGTCAAGTGACGAAAATACGTCACCATTTTTTAGGATCTTTAGATCAAAGGTTCGGTATTCGTACGAGTCAATTTTGAAGTGTGTTGTACCTACACCCAACGCACAGTTACATATCAAACATACTCGTAGTATGCATATAAACTATATATCGGTACTAAATGGGTCAAACAAATTGACGCATCATCGAGTTAGATTTGTTTTTCATTTACTCTATTGCAATTTTTTTTTTCTGTGTTGGTCTAGTAGGTGTTTGTGGGATTTTCGTTGTTTTAGATTTTTTATATCAAACGCTTCTCAGAAGTACCTAATGTCTATCTAAAATAATAGCACCACTCTTTCCTTTACTATGGGTGGCGTAAAAGGCGACTAAATGAGTACTGCCAGAAGAAGACAGGCAACAGCGCCGTCTCTCTTAGATCGCCAATTTTCCTGACAAGCGTGGCGCATATAAAAAAAATGGTTTTGGAGGAGCCAGTGTCCAGCAGGTTTCTGGTAGCGTAAGAAAAAGGTGTATGCTCAACAAAGCCTTAGAATAAGGAGCATGCCTGAACTTGCCGTCGTCGTCGCGTCGGTGCCCTAAAATCCAGCTCTTATAGCATCGGAGGAATATCGCTGATTTTAATAGGGTAAACGAATCATACTATGGGACCCGGATCCGAACATAGCACGTCACTCCCTGGTAATCGGAAAACAGTTTTCAGTGACAAAAAACTGTAAAAAATATATATAGGTATAGGTGATATCTTTTACTGTGATCCAGGAAAAAGTTTCAAAAACGCAACAATTTTCACTTTCGGTAAGTCTACGACAGTGACCGAATCTCTTGAGCTACAGAAGAACGTACTTCGACATCTATATGACGAAGTGCGTTTGTTGGTTTTGATTTATATGCCCTTCCCTTCACTCCCACAGACCTAAAACATGACCACGACGACGCACAGGCGCAACCACGCGTCGCGAGACTGATAAATCAAATGGCCATGTTTCAGCCGTCACAACGTAGAGATATATCATGTTTGAATTCAACGGACATTATAACTTGTTTTCCAATCAAAGTACAACGTGTAACTAGCACTATATGTATTGACAAAAATATATGGACAACATTACATAGGTACCTATATTGATCTTACCCTAAAATAAGTAACTATTTCAAGCTATTCTTTTGTGTAAAGAAACAACGATGGTACTTCAAACACCTAGACCCGAGAAAATATAGAAAGATGCTTCGTCTACATTGATTACGAGAATCGAACCTGGTACCTCGAAGCAGGTGACACTTTGAAAACCGATGTGTACGCAATCCCACCAAAGACTTCGTCAGACTATGATCCATGCAGGAAATTCCACCTACATGAACTACAGCTGCACATAAGCGTGTCCCAAAGGGGAAATCTATACTAATATTATAAAGCTGAAGAGTTTGTTTGTTTGTTTGTTTGAACGCGCTAATCTCCGGAAGTACTGGTTCGATTTGAAAAAATATTTTTGTGTTAGATAGTCCATTAATCGAGGAAGGCTTTAGGCTATATAACATCACGCTGCGACCAATATTAGCGAAGCATCAGTGAAAAATGTTGCAAAAATAATCGCGTTCATAATAACAGAAATTGACGGGGACGAAGTCGCGGGGAACAGCTAGTTTGCTATAATCGTCATGGTTGGAAGGCGGGTTACGGCTCTCACAATTCGGCTCATTGAGGCAGAATACGCTTTTGTCTTCTTCTAAAAGTCGACTGCTTAAGTCGTTTCTTAAGGCACCTATAAAGTAGAGAAGGTGCTATTCTAGGTCGAAACAACAGTTTTTTTTAATAATACTTGAATACAATTTTTAGATATTGAGTAAGCGACATCGTATGTTAAATTAATGGGCATACCTCAATCAAAGGTCAGACCAATGATATTATTATTATATTAAAACGAAGCAGATATGTCATGAGCCCGCGCGTTGTGAAGACTCAAATACGTCCTAATTAGGAAATTTTGTACGCAGTCTGCGTCGAGCACAATAGCGGTAATTGTTAAAAATTATAGCCATCTCTTTCATTTGCTTTCTATTTCGCATATTTTGTTCTGCTTACCAGTGAAACTTGTAAATGTGTGCAGTTTTTGATTGCCCGGAACAGATTTAATAGGCGGATTACTCGTACTATGAACGTAACATATCTTTACTGTAAAATATCATTGGGTGATACCTACATTGAAACGTCAAGAGCCGCTATTCCGTTCATCCTATGTCACTAGTTCTTAGCGCGAGAATAGTGAGAATTTCTATAAAAACATGCTAGCAGAAAAATTCAGTCTACCCGCCAAGTTAGGTACAGGGTAATCAACGTCAAGGCAAGCCCTGAGGCAAACACAGGCGTCGACGCGAAGGCTGTAAAAGCTATTGCCCTGTTAAGCGAAAAACATACGGTAAGATTTTTGGCACGAGACGCTACCGACGGGTATTGGAGCGTGTCTTCCAATTTGATAGTGCATCGAAGTAGTAAATGAATTGGGAAGTCTAGCTCACGCTGCTGTATTTCAACCGCTCGCAAGCTCGCTGCGGCGCTAGCGCCTTCGAAACACAGCAGTGTGATCTAGCCTCCCCAATTCATGGATGAAAAACTTAATTTACTGACTCACCTGAGAGGTTTTTCTGGCACCATGTTTTGATACACACGCGTATTATTCAGAAACCCTCAATAGAACCTACATATTTCATACACACATCACCGGCTTTCTATAGTTTAAAAAGCAATAATTAATTAAAGTTACCACACTTTTAATAAATCACAAATTCAAAGATAGATACGCGTTAAATGTGTCCAATGGGTATGTGACGATGTTTAGATCCCGGGCATTGCAGGGCACTTCACCAACACAATAACTTGACATAAGTATTGACGCTACTAATCTAAAACCACTTAAGTATAAAAAAAGACAAGTGTAAAGGCATCCACTAGGTATGTGGCGATGATTAAATCCCGGACCAGCAGGGCACTTCACCTACACAATCGCCCTACCAGTGAGGTCTCTCAAAGTTTTCAAAAGACAATCACTGTATCCCGGACCTGCAGGGCACTTGACGAAAGTGTAGGCGCTACTAATCGATCGTCTCAAATTCTAGTGAATGAAACACTGTCTTTTTTAACTTAATTAAGATTAAATCCCAGACCTGCTAGGCACTTCATCAACACAATTGTCTCTAGAATATTTCACAAAGGTATTGGTGCTATTAAACATTCGTCTCAAATCCAAATAGACCCAACACTATCTGTCAGACATATGTGATACTAATCCAAACAATAATAATTTTACAAAAAACTGATGTTGGAAATAGCGTTAAACTAATTTACATGGAAAATTATTTGTAATATTCCGAAGCACTATTCCACGGTAAGTAAAAAAATATTTCGACCTCTGGATGATCATTAGTCATAGAAAAAATCGTTAAAGTAAAAATATTAAATCTAACTACTTATAGTCAGATATTTTTTAGATAAATAAAAAAAAAACAAAGTACTACGGTGATGATGTTAGAAATAAAAAAACACACACATACAGTAGGTCTTCGAGGATGCTAAAATGAACTAAAACGTTTAAAGTTATAATTGCACAAAGGAAGTTACATGCGAACTAAAATTCTCAGACTAAAGGTATTGCGCCAGACAAGACTTCCACGTGTAGTCAGGTGTACAGTACACCTGGTATGACTAATATTATAATGCAGGCGCTGCGGTAGGTAATTGATGTATGATGCATGCATGTAAGATTAATTCAAACATATTATTTGCTGACAGATTTATAATACATGCATGATACATTTTTACTTTCTTTCTTTAAACATAATTCACATAACACATTTATTATTATATTATTGTAGGTATTTTATGTGCTAATATAATATCATTTTACTTAATTACATTTTAATGTATAGTAAAATAATTACCATTTGAAATCCTACCAATAAAATATTCACATAATAAAAACTAAATTTGTAATATTATTTCATATGCTAGTTATACAGGGTTAAGTGGAAACACTTTTTCGATACAATATTACTAGTCTAAACACCGATATTTACCGAAGTCGTCTCCCACTTCGCCCAGAATCGACCCTGATACCGTTTGCGCTCAAAGCAAAAGCGAAAAGCCGAGCCTATACACTAAACAGGTCACATAATAATCATGGTAGTATTGCTTAAGTTACATAGCCTCTATATGTAAATTCAGAGAAACTATGCAATTACTTATACACTTATTCTAACTCGATGTTTCCATTACTTTTTTAAATTTCCTCTTGAACTACAAAATCCTCTGTTTGACTTCCTATAGCTCCTAGATAATCGTAAGAGATTTATTATTATTATAATTTTTTATTTAGTCTCGAACCCGAAACCTTCAATAATTAACCACTATGCTATAGGGATACACGTTAACAATGCAGTACGCCCTGTATTTGTTGAGTATGCAAAATGATGAAACCGATGATTTGAATGTAATCGAAAACTTTTGTTTGTTACATTATTGAAATAAAAATTGCTGACAAATATAATATTAAATGTGTGTGTTGGGTTAAGTGCTTACGTTAAATAGTGTGTGTAAAAATTTGGATATATATTTGGTAATTATTAGAATCCAATTACCACTATCACTGATCGAGTGTTGATCACCGTTCGCTTCGTGCATCTTTCTCCGCGACCGAAACAAGTGCATTATCCTTAAAATGTTCGTAAGTTGCATATATTTATTATAATGATTTAAACATCTTAACAATATTTTAAAGTGTTTTACGACGAATTAAAATTCTAAGTCTTTTCAATTTTATTCTAAAGGTCGGAATACAGAAAACACAAGGCTGCTGCTCTCTTTGATTCGGAATCGGGCCTATCATCCGACTGTGAAAACGGGAGGTGTGTATTTTATTTATATTAGTTAATAACCTTGTTTGTGTCGAAACGTATCAGTACCTATTAACCTTTGTAGACAAGACTTGAAAATGAATTTATTTAATTTTTATTTACAGTTCGCCACCCAAAAAATCCAGAAACAGTTCAGTTAAGAAGTGTAAAGGGAAGCCTTCAAACCATACTAAAAAGTTTGTCGGTGCCGCTGCTCTTGACTCAGACTCGGACAAGTCATCTGCCTCTGAAGAAGATTGGTATGTATTTTCTTTATTGATTTTATTAATTAGTTTGTGAATTGACCCATCTGCGAATCGAATTGGAAGCCTTTTAATGTGAAACACCGACCACTACGCCAATCGGTCGTCAACGTATTAGTTCAGACAGTGACGTTATTTCATATTATTATTTGCAGCCCACCACCACTCAAAAACCTCAAAAAACCAACAAGTAAAAAAGGCAAGGCTTCATCTCCGAAGGATACCAAGAAAAAGACTAGGTTCGTTCCTACTTTAGTTATTATTTTATTTTATTTTATTTTATTAAGGGCAAAAAACAATTGTACAATTCCACTCAACTTAAAAGAGTTAGTAAATATACTTTGTTATTGTAAGTAAATTCAACTTAAAAGTAAATAATAAAATAACACAATTCAATTGATTAATGGTAAACAATTGTTACAGCTCGAAGGCTACCATTAGCTCCGTAGCCAACGTTCTGTTTGGAGACGAGCTCGAGCCAACAAACCGAGGATCTCAGCCACTTTGGTCGTCCTTGTCGCGGCGCGTAGCTGGAGGCGTTAACAGGCAAGCAGTTTTGCTAGAAGACGGTCCTGTCTTCGTGGACCTACGTGTATACAACACCGCAGATATAATTAATAGATCACCCCGCGATCGTTATGATAAGTGGAGTGCACAATTAAGACTACAGATTAGCCACGAGGACCCTCTGTGGCAGGAGGTAAAGACCGTCTTCGAGAGCGGTAAAAAAAGGTTCAAAAGTGAACCGGTGTATTACGCAGACAACAAAAATAATAATTAAGTAACTTTTTTTATTTTCTTATCATATTTTATTTTGATTGGATCTTGCATTGTAATATGCCGCTTCACTATTGAACTTTTTCTTGCGTCTCAATAGCATTATAATCTTTAGTTTTAATAATAGACTTGTAAACATAATAATATATTTTTGATTAATTAGCATGGCTAAAAATAAGAGTATTTTCTGTTCGGTATGCCAGAAGTCGATTTTAGGTAAAGCCTTCCCAGGACACATACGTAGTACTTTACATAAAAATAATACAGCAGTTTACTTTGATACAGGAATTGAAAAAATTTGTTCTGCGTTTAAAGGACGCATTGTTTCTTATCGCATTAGCGCTGACCGCGTACGCGCGCCTGACGGCACTGACGTGGCCTCTACGTCACCGGCAGAATACTTGCAGACAACCTCTCCAAGGTTGCGCGTAGTGCTGGATTCAGCAATTTTAGAACATGTAAATATTAAAGCTAACTTTGAACTTTTTGTTAAAGTCATACTACCTAAAGACGATTCTATGGAGATTAAATCGTTTGCAACCAAAAATTTTTCTTTACATCAAAATTATAACTTCGATGATTTATTAAATAATATTTCACAAATCATGTGCAAAAAACTCGATGAATTTCAAGAAAGAGGAAGTGGATGGTCCCTTTTAGATATTTTGTACGTTGAAACAAATATTAACAAGTATTCCCCGCTAAGGGGATCTAGCTATCTCAATTTGCCAAAAAGAATTATCGTAAAACGGGCATGTGTCAATGTTAAAAATAATGACGAATATTGTTTCGCCTGGACTGTGATGAGCGCTTTGTATCCGCATGTAAAGAATCCCAGCCGAGTCTCTTCGTATCCCCACTTTAGTACAGTGTTAAATGTTAATGACATGTCTTTCCCCGTATCATTTAAAGATATACAAAAATTTGAACAAAATAACCAAAATATTAGTGTTAATGTTTACGGTATCAATTATAAACACGATATTACCGGACCTTTATACAAAACATCTATGAGAAAAAAGCAACATGTAAATATGCTTCTTATCGAAAAAGGCTCTAAGTCTCATTACTGTTTGATAAAAAATTTTGCTAAATTGGTTCGAAGTCAGGTGACGAAGCACCATGGGAAATTAATTTTTTGTCAGGATTGTTTATTATTTTTTAAATCAAATCAAGATCAGATCAAACATGAGTGTGGTGGAGTAGTAACAATTTTGCCTGAAAATAATAGTTTTTTACAATTCAAAAATCATCAAAATATGCAAAACGTTCCATTCGTCATCTATGCAGATTTTGAAACGATTTTACAACCGATTTCGGAGAGTTCGGGAGCATATACATCGAAAGTCCAGAGTCATATACCTGCTGCATTTGCCTATTATATTGTATGTAATCACGATAGTTCTCTCAACCGTCTTGTATCATACAGAGGACCTGATTGTGCTTCACAATTTGTAAAGCGGATACAAAGAGATGTGAAAAAAATCCATAAACATATTCAGCTAGCTTCTGAACAGCCTGTTCCTATTATTTTAAATGAAGAAGACTTGAAAAGTTTTGAAAGTGCGGAATATTGTTACTTATGTTCCAATTTATTAGTCGGTGATAAGGTGAAAGATCATTGTCACTTCACAGGTCGATTTCGAGGTGCCAGTCATTCTTATTGCAACTTGAAATTCCGTATACCTAAATTCATCCCGGTTTTCTTTCATAATTTGTCGGGTTACGATTGCCACTTATTTATTCGTGAACTTAGTACTTTTCCTGGCGATATTAAGGTTATTCCGAAAAATAAGGAAAATTATATTTCATTTACTAAATTCATCCCACTCTCGAAAGGAAATTTCTTAGCGGTACGCTTTGTTGATTCTTTTAAGTTTTTAGGAACAAGCATCGAACAACTAGCTAAAAATCTTGAACAAAATGATTTTATACATTTACGAGAAATCTGTCAAAATGAAAATCAATTGTCATTAATGTCTCGAAAGGGTGTATACCCTTACAATTATATGTCTAGCTGGAAAGTGTATAATGAAAGATGTTTACCCTCAATCAACAATTTCTACAATAATCTTACAGATGAAGCTATATCACAATCTGATTATGAACACGCAAAAAATGTATGGGATACTTTCAAAATACAAAATCTGGGACAATATACGGACTTATATGTTAAATGTGATGTTCTGATATTATCAGATATTTTCGAAAAGTTTCGTAAAACATGTAAAAGCAATTATGATTTGGATCCTGCCTTCTATCTTACAGCACCAAGCCTTAGCTTTGATGCAATGTTATTAAAAACAAAGGTTAAACTGGAACTTCTTACCGATTTAGAAATGATTAGAATGATTCAAAGAGGTATTCGTGGAGGTATTTGTTTGTGTTCGAACAGGTATGCAAAATCTAATAACCAATATCAACATGATTTTGATCCATCCCAACCCAGTAATTACTTAGTGTATATTGATTGTAATAATTTGTATGGATTTGCCATGTGTAGTTATTTACCTTATGCTGAATTTAAATTTCTCAGTGAGAAGGAATGCAACAAACTTAACATTTTGAACGTTCCGGATAATAACGATTATGGCTATATTCTCGATGTTGATCTAGAATATCCTGACAGTTTACATGACTGGCATAATGATCTTCCATTTTGTGCACAAAACTATGCTCCTCCAGGTGCAAAGAATAAAAAACTAATACCAAACTTATTTCACAAATATAATTATGTAATTCATTATGTTCACTTGAAAACGTGTGTAGCCCATGGATTACGTCTTAAACGAATTCATAAGGCAATATCTTTCAAGCAATCTCAATTCCTTAAAGAATACATCGACTTAAATACACATCTGAGGCAGATGTCTACATCGTTGTTTGAGCAAGATTTTTTCAAATTATTAAATAACAGCATATTCGGAAAAACATTGGAAGATACTGAACGTAGAGTAGATGTCAAACTTGTAAGTACATGGAAAGATAAATGGAATAAAACAAATAAAGTTCATTCTGCTGAACAACTTATATCTCGTCCAAACTTTCACAGTTCAACAGTTTTTGATGAAAATTTGGTAGCCATACAGTTAAACCGTGACAAAATTGTTTTAAATAAACCTATCTATATCGGATTTGCAGTATTAGAGCTTTCAAAAAATCACATGTATGACTTTCACTATTCGGTAATGAAACAGTTTTACAAAGATAAATTGTCTCTATGTTACACAGATACGGATAGTCTTTTGTATTCAATAAGGACCGATGACTTTTATTCTGATCTTAAAGAGAATTTCCTACCTTACTTTGACACCAGCAACTATAATTCAAGTAATTGCTTTGGTATTTTTCCTAGGAATAAAAAAGTTCCTGGTTTATTTAAGGATGAGTTAGGCGGTAAAATATTATTGCAATTTGTAGGATTACGATCTAAATTGTACAGTATTAAAACGGCTGATTATGAATTAAAAAAAGCAAAAGGGGTAAAAAAGAATGTTACAAAAAAAATTCATTTTTCGGACTATACTAATGTTCTCTCAACAGGTACAGAGTTGAGAGGTAAAAATGTTCTTTTTAAATCAATTAAACATAGAATTTTTACGACAGAACAAAACAAAGTGGCATTATCACGAAAAGATGATAAACGATTTGTGTTGCAGGATAACATTACGACTGTGTCTTGGGGGCATTACAAAATCACCATGTAAAACATGCACATCGAACAGTATTTAGTAACTCTGTCTGATATCCTATATAATATGTTAAATTAAAAAAACAAAAAAGTTTGTAGTTCTGTAAATATTATGAAAACCTATTAACAATAAATTTGTCTTTGATATTTGATTAAGGTTGCGCTTGACATTTAGTTAAGTTGTTAACTTTATGTTAGAATATTGTTGTTTCCTTATTGAGAATTTATTATATTTATAATAAATGTATTGTAGGTCTAATTAAAATAAGTTATAAATAAGTTTATGTACTATTCTTAATTACTTTCATTAATAAAAATGTATCCCGCAAAGTTTTGTTTGACTTATTATCCCTTATTCTTACTGTTATAGGGTGTATAGTTATAGTCGAAGAAAGTTTAAATATACCTGAATGCACATAAACTTGTTAGGACTTGATGCAATATTCTACTTATCATAAAAATCAAATTGACAACCTAAGCAGTTTTGCAATTCTAAATGCTTGTCAAAAATACTTGTTGTGACTTGATAAAATATTCCATGTGGCTTAAAAAAACTTGACCCAGCACTTTGAAACTAAGCAGTTTTAATACTTACATTGCAATTTCACAATAATGATTGTCATAATAATTATATAATTACCTCATTCTGTTTATAACTTCGAGTTTTGTAATAATAAATTCTTGAAACTTGTTATATCTTGTTACACATGACACGTGTATCATACATACACTTGGGTCAGCGACAACAAAATGCTAAGTTAGCTGTTTGAAATGAGTTTACAACTAATCATTGTATTTTTTGGCTCCATTCCGCTTTAACTCGGTTGTGAATAACATCGGAGCCAGATTTTATTTTGTAAGTATTAACACATATTCATTTAATGTTTATTATTTCAGTTACTTGATTTCATGACATAAATACATTCAATCTTTAATTGTTACAGAAATGGAGGATACACCAGAAATCATGTTCAGCCAATATGCACAAGATCCATTGGAAAATTTCACACAACAATATGAAGACTTATTCAAAAATCAGCCTAAAAAACGAAAGCAGAAGCGAGAACTTCCAAAAAAGAAGCCCAACATATCTGCAAAGTCATTTGTAATAAGCAAAGAAAACCATGGGCTAAAGCTGATACAGGTAAAAATTTTGGAGCTGCCGAAAGAGCCTACATTGCAGAACTTGACTGAGGAAGATAGTGAAGACAACGTAGTGCTTAGCGCGCAGTATGTGGTGCAAGACTCTATAGATGAAATCGTGGACCTTACGGAGGTGCTAGTTAGAAAAATTTCTAAAAAACTGTGTGGTGATGTAATGTAGTGAAAGAAATTAGATAATTAAATCTAAGTTAGTCACCTATAATTTGTTATTATTAAGGAAAATAAAAATAAATATTTGTGAATGAAAAACCTGATTTTATTTATTACCTATTTGGGTTGTCTTAAAATAAAAGATGTAAATTACAGTCAAGAATTTATTTCAAAAATATTTTTAAAATTTACATTATTATTTTCTAAACACCATTTTTTTATACTTAAAACATTTCGTAACGCACAATATTTCTTATGATTAAAACAATTAAATAACAATTTATCTTTACAATAGAGTTCATTAAGATTATTCAAATTAGGAGCACCCTTACAACTAACGTCTAAAATACTATCATGGTTACACAACTCTTGCATCCATTTTACTTTTTCTTCTCCTTTCACAATAATTTTTTTATCTTTTAAATAAGTTTTGATTATTCTACGAAATTCTCTGTAGTCTATATAGCCTTCGTTCCATTGATAACCTCTATTTCTTTCTATCCAACGAACACATTTTTTTTCTTCTTCACTCAGTGTTAAAAATGGATATGGAGGTTTTACCAAAAATATGTGAGTGTACTCTGAAGTGGCGACTGCCATTTCTTTAACTAAGAACTTATTTTCATAGTTTTTAAACCCTTGTAAATCCACGATTAATATATCGCTGTTCATGATATTTTCTTTACTATGCTACTCAAAGGCTTGTATTCAAATAAACAATCGTTTAGAATTAAGCAATATGCAGCTGTTTGGTCAGGTATTTCTTGATCTGTTTCAATTTCAACTCTCACGTCAATAGATCCTTTTAACGTTTCGTGTTGCCGCGAACAGTCAATGACAAATAAAGGAGCAATGTCTTTGAATTCTTTCAAACTCAACAACGGCTCTGATCGACGTCCGTGATACGACTGTTGAAATCTTGCGTACTGTTCGTATAATAAACTAAATTTGTCTTCTAAAAAACTAACATTCAATCCCTCATATGGATAATATGACGAATTCAAAAAGACTCTTACATCACGTACATGACAATGATCAAACTCAGCCATTGACAATTGACTGTTGTGTTTGCGGTTGGTTTGTAAGGCAATTACAACAAATCGTGGTTTCTCTATTTGTGATGAAGTTTTGATAGACCATGTATGCTTACGTGTTTTCGGTAGTAATGGGTATTCATAAATATCCCAGCAACGGAACGCTAATGGAATAGCTCTGTCCTTCTCTAAATGTTTTAACAGATTGATTCTTTCACGATCTGATACTTTGATGTGAGGAACTCGCCAAACAATTTTGTTTATTATAATATCATCTACAACTTCACCTGTATTTAATTTGATTGCATTAAGATTCGTATTACTTCTCAGTAACACTAACTCGTGTTTACAATTAATTATGATTTTTTCATAATCTTCTGCAAATCCTAATATCTTGTTCAATGGTATAGATGCGGAAAATGCTCCACCATTAGTATTGTTTGTTCCTGAAGTTGACCAACCCCAAGCTCGAGCACATTTGGATTCGTTTTCATTTAGAGTAAGATAAGATTTTATCGTTGTAGTTACACCTGCGTTTTTGATTTTATCTATTTCAACTCCATTCAGTTCATATCGAATGTCTTGAAATAGAAATAGTGCCGGATTATTCACGAAATGTATATTTGATACTTTTTCTTTAGTGGTACTGTTATAAACATTTACTTTTCCCTCAATGTATATACTACTAAGTGAAGGCAGCACATACAGGTCTTGCTGATTGATAGGAATTCGTATTTCATCATTCTTGTTGAAACTTGTCACATATGGTTTGTATGAATGATACTCGAAACTCTCGATGCTGTTATCGTATGACGTTTGTTGTGATATATTTAAAATATTCATTTTATCAAGCCAACTAGTTTCAGAAATTCTTTATTGGTCTTCGTAAGTTTCTTTTTTAGCAGAAGCGGTGTTCCCTTGTGAGATGTTCTTTTAGTACTGGCTTGAATAAACGTTGTAGGATTGTTTTTATTGAAATTAATCATTTTTTCTTAAAATGTAAATAAAGTTGCACTTCTTCACCCCGTAAATTTATTTGTTTATTATCTGCGTCCAACAGCTTTATGTTGATAGCACTTATAGAATTTTGATTTACAGGAAAATAAATCAAGTTTTTTGGTATTTCAATTATCCGGTATCCAGGTGGTACGTTAGGTACAAATTCATAAATTATATGGCTTGCTTTTCCATTAACGAATGAACCACTAACTACATCGCATTCAATCCGCACAATGGTTGTTGATAGAATGCTAACAGGATATTGAGATTCAGTACTTATATTTGCTTTTATTGTTTCCTTTCCAAACCCTAATATTTTACCTAAAGTATCTTTTTTATTAAAATGTACATCTTTGGAGCAAAATATATTCGTTTTCAATGTATTGTTATTGCAAGTTAATTTTAACACACTGTTTTTAATGTTAGTTTTTAAATAATCACATATATCTTGAAGTTCATAAGATCCCTCAGGAATTTCGATGATTTCATTCTCACCATAATAAAACTTATTATTTCGTTCGTCTATATTAGGAATAGAGTTAAACGTTGAAAAATACAAAAGTCCACACTCGTAGTCTCCCCGGAGTTCTAAAGTTGGGGAATAGTTGGTTATTAAAGAGGCTCCTCTCCCAGTTATAGACACAGTGAAAGACATTTTTATACTGACATTTTTATTTAACTTGTTCATTATATATGTGCTTTTTCCAAAAATTCCTTAAAAATTTAAGACACAGATGACCACAATTTGTGGTCCCGAATGCTTGATGCCGTACATAATTATAGTTTATAGGCAAATCGTGCATATATCGTACAAATTCTAACGGCGGTTTTAAATTACCAAAACTATCATAATATTCAACATAATTGTTTTTCTTAGTAAAAGCTACCCAATGCGTACCAGGATTTATGTTGCTATCCAAATTCAATATTCCGCATTCAGCCTTTCTAGGTTTCAAAGGTAACGTATCCCTCATGTAAACTCCGCGAAAGTACGGAATATCACTTGCATGTTCCAATATATCTAGGTTAGTGAGAGCACGTCTGGGTAGCCGCTTATTTAGTTTTTTGAAGGACTTAGATATAGACCTGCTCCTTTTTTATGAGGTTTAATATATACCCCTTTTCCCAGAGCCACCGCTTCCATCATTCTGTTATGTCTTTCAGCTTCCTGAAGACTCTTTTGTGCAGCTTTTGAATCATTAACGGCTTTTGCTATACCTGCTGCTCCTCCAGCTAGTGAGCCTAAAGCCGACAGTCCCGCAAATATGGGAATAAGTGGTAAAAGTCCACCACTCTTCGGAAGAGGAATAAAACGCGGCAAACGTATTCCTTTCTTATCAACAAATAGTTTCTTTGCCGCTGCATAAGCATATTTTATGGCAGCCTGCTGATCTAAAGATTTAATTTTTTTTAATTGGGACTGTATTTTTTTAACACCTTTCTTAAATGATTTTATACCACCACCTGTTCTAATTTTCGCATTCATAGCATTTTTTACTATCCACGACGCAATTTTTTCTCTTTTGCTAGCATCTTTCGATTTCAATCTCCTTTTAGCCATATTCAAAAGTTCTAAGTCAGCTTTACGTCGATCTCCCGAATTTTTATTGATGTAAGCAATATCGTGATGCATACAAGCTTCGTCCAATTTGTTTACTCCTCGATCACCTTTGAGTAGCCGTTTCTGAAGTTTTGTACCGGGCCCACAAAATTGATATCCTGGTAAATGTAACTCGAACGGTAAATGATCTATCAAATTATTAAATAAACCACTGCCTTCCTTCATCCGTTCGCAGTAAGTGTCATGGAGTAGTATTTCTGTGTTATTTATATACCCACCTAGACCACTAATTCACTCATGTTTACCCAACTGTTCTCTTTATCACTTAATCCTAACCATTTAACAAAAATTTTGTTTCCTTTTCTCTTAATAACTTTCTCAATGAGATAGATGTTAGGAAATTTAGTTTTTTGTAATTCATATCCATAAAAAGAGCCTAAAATATTTTGCTCGTGTTTGTCTTTAATTTGATACGTCTGAGGATTGGTTTGGTTTATTTTAGCGATGCGAAATATTTCCGTAGACCAATTAGGAGTATAACCTTTATAGAAATCTCCTTTGTATTTACTGATACGAACAAAGTCGTCAACTTGAAAAGTTGGCCCATGACGCACTTGTAGCTTTGGCTGTTGGGTTTTAATAATGTTAGACTTAACTATACTCTCATTTGAATGATTAACATCGATTGGTTTAAATTTGGTAATGCGATGTAAAGAATTGTTGTAGTGATGCACAACGGAATTTAAATTACTTTGGAACCATTCATATCGTCCGCAATGACTAAACACTTTGTAGAGATGACTTTTTATAGTTCTTATTACTCGTTCTACAATGGAGGCTTTTTTAACAGAGTACGTCGAATAATGATTAATGCTATATTTTTTCATTAACTGCTTAAATAAATCATTATAAAACTCTGTACCTAGGTCTGTTTGTAAATTTTTAGGCTTTCGTTTTGATTTAGATAATACACTGTACATTGCATCCGTAACACATTGTTTAGATTTTGTCTTCAACGGTCTAACCCAAACGTATTTTGACAAAGCATCAATTACTACCAGAATATATTTATATCCTTTATTATATGTTGAATATTTTTGAAAATCTATAAGGTCAGCTTGCCATAAGTCATTGAATCCTTTAATGATCGTATGCCGACGAAAGAAATTTCTTCTTGCAGCTTTGTGAAGTTCATTAACTACATCTTGTTTACTCATCCTTCGTAGGTTTAGCCGAAATCATAAGATCAATTTCTTTTTTTGTGTAATACAATGTACTTATATTGGTGGTAGTTAACTTTTCTAAATTGTTTAGGTATTTCTTGATATTATTTTGAACTATTTTAATTTCAGTTTTTAATTGCTGAACACATTTATCCACGTATTCTTTATTCACAGCTTCATCTTCTTTTTCAGGAGTTTGTAGTCCTTTTAATCTTGACCATTTCAAATCAAAATCGCCTGTATCTGATTTTACTAATGTATTGGAAAGAGTCTCAGTGAACTCAGATAATCGTAGACGTTTATGTACGTGATGACCAAATTTATCAATATTCATTGTCGTCTTGTCGGCTTCTGTGGTTAAATGATACTGTCCAATCTTCCTGATGGTAGCTTTATATATTTAATGTCTTTTATGATTCCAGCTTCATGCAATTCTTCGATGATTGCATAAATTTCATTATACACCCCGGTGTTACCAGCTGCCCGTGATGCAAGTAGTAATTTTAATCTCTCCACTAGCTCGTTTGGATCATCCCAGTAAACCAAATCAGTATTTTTCTTAACTTCCTTAAGAATATCGATGCCTTCTCCTCTTGGGAGACTTTCTAAACTGCTCGTATGACTTCTAGAGTACTTAAACAATGGTTTGATCACGTGCATATATTTAAATCCTTTGTTACTGTTTATTGGTTTGGATGAATCGCAACTACGTTTGTGCGCATTCGTATCCATAAGTATCAATTTATAATTTTGTAAGTCTTCGTCTGTAACAATATCTAAATTTGGTATTTTTTTATATAATAATTCTTTTAAACCTGGAGTTTTTTTCAAACAACGGTTTCCAATTTTCATAATGTGATCATCGTCATGAACACGTGTATTTCCGAGCATAAGTTTTCCTTTTACATTTCTAACACCATAAGGTATATCTTTCATTATTTCAGATGACATGGACCATGATAAAGAATCATTGGGAATACTCGGTGATGATTGAAGAGATTTAAATGAGTTCTCGTGGACATCATGATCCTCAAAGGGTGATGTAGTGAGGGTTTTGTTAGGTGTTTTACAAACATCATAATCTGAATTTTCTTCGTTATTATCTGAATATTCTTGATCGTGAACAACCTCCTTAAAGTAATTTAAATCTTCAGTAGAAGCATTTGACAACTCACTTTTGGCGTGCTTAGTTCTTTTCGGTGATTTAGTTTGCTTAATTTCTTCCCCTATATGGCGATTACCATCAGTTTTATTTGTTAAAAGCTTTAGTGGACTAACAATAGGTTTAAATATTGTTTCTAGAACCATATCATTTGTATTTTTTGAATCTTTTAGCATTTCTACCTTTCTTTTTACAGCTGATGCTGATTTTACAATTTGTTCTTTAAGATTTCGTTCCATTGTAAAGGGTTCCAGTCTCTTCGACTTCACTAATAAAACTGATTTGTTAATAACCTGTCAGCTACTTAAAAAGTTTAGTCAACTACTATGAATGTATCAAACATCATTCTGTAACAACCTTTGTTTCGGTCACAGTCCTTGTTGATGACGACATAATTGAATGGTTTATTCCAAACAGTTGAGCACATTTCGCGAAACTGAGACCAAGTCATGTCAGTTCCAACGTGTTCATCATAAACGTGTTTAAGGTTTATATCATCTTGCTTAAACAATATTATAAGGTTAGCATTGTCTCTTACTAGTTGTTTAGGTATTTTGGTGTAAGTTTGATTAATATAAAAGCATTCAATATTCTTATGACGTCCCATAGCGAAATAATCTCGTATATTATTCTGATGTTCACAGGCAACATCATCAAATATAATTATAGAGTCCGGTAATGCTTCATGCGGGCTTAAAATTTCACTGTTATCGGAATACTTGTTATAAGTTGTGTCTGCCACCATATCCATTACTCTTTCTAAAAATATGTACTTCGGTTGATATAAAGATTTTGAATAAACATAAAGGTTTCGAAAGCACAAACCATTCCGATGTAATAACAGACTTATTACTAAGTTAGTTTTTCCACAATTTGATGGACCACAAACAATGCTGCGTATAGTGTTTGGTAGTAAGTTACCATGTCGCTTTTGTTCATTTAATAGAGCAGGAAAAATACGTTTTAATTCTAGTGATTCCTTCTGTTTTAGAAATTTCATATTCAACATCAAAAGCGACTGTTTTGAACCAAGGGTTTCTACAAAATGATTTAAACATATACGAGTCAATCCCTTTTTACCCATGAATTGGGAGGACTAGATCACGCTGCTGTATTTCAGGGGGGCGGAGCGCCGCAGCGAGCTTGCGAGCGGTTGAAATACAACAGCGTGAGCTAGACTTCCCAATTCATTTACTACTCATCGAAAACATATTGCATGCCAAAATATATTTTGTGAGATTTTACAACGTAATACTCGTAGTTCTCAGTGCTACTCGTGTAGTCTTATGCAGGTTTTATTAATTGAAATTACTGAAATGGTAGACCAAATTCTATGCAACAATAATATCTGATTAGTTACCATGAAAATGATCGAATTGGATTGTCATACTATTTTATTAATATTATTACCAATTGTAACAATTTACCTGATATTTTCAATCTGGATTCATCAAACGATTACAGCACCATCAAAATTGTACGAATGGCGGACTTAAAGCTAAAAGTATTCCCTTTCTGACAATATGGGGGCCGATCTCAAATGACAAAGGCGGTACAAATAGAGAAATAAAACTCTAATTTATTATTTCAATAGACCACAACTATCACACTACACAAAATTCGAGAGACATAGAGAGAGAAAGAGAGAGCATATAAGTAGGTACGAGAACCAATACTGAGTAAATTACAGTATCTTTTTAGTGAGTTATTTTTTAACTATGTTTTCGGCTATGATCATTTTTTCTCCATCTCCTACATAGTCGGACCACCAGAGGTTGAGGATCGTCTACTTAGGAGCCCGGACGATGAACCGTCTTTAGGCATTTCTATCATGCGCCGTCTGAATGCCTTGTAAAGCAGGTATCAGTGTTTTATTTCTGAAGAAGCACTTTTACATGTCCCAATATTTAAACCTACCACTGCTTCGGGACAAGTCTGGAATAGTAGTTAGTTGGAATGAAGAGTGAAAAACCTGAAAATGCCACTATCAATAAATCAACTAAATTATACATATCTATGTCGCAGGGAAATGAGGATATCAGGGATTTCATGAAATCCCTAGGGATATGACGAAATCCCGGTAAATGTCAAATATTCTTGTTTATTACGTCTTTTTACTAAAATTATCTAGTGATCTGACAAAATACTAATATAAAGTCAGAGATATGTCATTTCACTAAACTAAATGTAGTGAAATAAGGAATACTGTTGTAGACACAGGCTGATTACAATTTTGACATGAATGCTAACACCGCACACGAACCGCGCCAGTTCGAGCGACGCATTTGTTTCGCTGCCACTAGTGCCCCTGTGGGTACTAGAGCGAGCGAGAGAAATGCATGGCTCGATTTTTATTCGGCAGTATCCGCTTTTCTGACATTTGACTAGATTTAGTTTAATGGAACGACATAGGTATCACTGACGATAAATTGGTATTTTGTCATACCACTAGATACTTTTAATAAGAAGACGTAATAAACAAGAATATTCGACATCTTCCGGGATTTCGTCATAACCTTATGGATTTAATGAAATCCCTGATATCCTCATTTCCCTGCGACATCTATAAGTTAAAGTGCTTGATTAATAAGTTTACATATTGGTTTACGCAAACCTACATAATTGTTCGTTTTACCTCACCTTTAGTAGGAATTCATGTTGTGTTTTGATTTATTGACGTTCTGATTTGATCGTGATCGGGATTGACAGTCTATCGACTAGGTAAAACACTGTACGTAGACATTGAGATAATAACATTTAATATTCCCTTTACAACTGTGCTTATGCAGTCTCACTTTTGAAAGGAATTTTTAAGACTAATCATTTTCTTAAAAACCATATAGTTTAAATGAAACAAAAAAAAACAATATAGTAATGATCTACATCAAACGTCCAAATACTTAGTGGAATGTATGGCATGTGTAACCTACGGGGTAGCGGGCGCGGGCATAATTAATTCCAGTATATTTTCAGCCTCGGCTAGTTTACCTGGGTTACGACGCACTTGCCCTACAAAGGGCACCTATGCATTACATCCTGATGGCTGGAGTTAAGAGGCGTGGGTGCAAAATTGACAAAGCCCTGAGATTTTAGATGAAACTATGTATTTGTATATTTATTTTAACTGTGTATTAGTATTATATACATATGTATATTTACGCCTCATTAGTAGACTTGTTCAAGTACCGGGCAGCAAGGTCATGTGTTTGATCCTCGGGTAGGGCAATAAGAGTATGGAACTTTCGATAATTGCTCTGGTTTGTGATCACCATACCGCATTTGGAAATCGGAGTGATTATGCCGGTACCCATCATTGCTGTGGTAACTTGAATTCAATGCTAGAGGCCTGCAATAAATAAATAAATAAATAAATAAATAAATAAATATTTTAGACATGCCTCACTGGGCCACACTGAGCCATCTAGTCCCAAATTAAGGTACTATTAAGTACCCTGTCGTATGGGGTACTAGACAACCGATAAACTTACTTATATACTTTTTTTTTTTTTTGTAAATACATACATATAATACATAGAAAACACCCAGACCAGTACAAACAGACATGTTCATGCACACAAATATTTGTACTGTGCGGGGATCGAACCCGCGACCCATGGCTCAGAAGCAGCGTTAACTACCGCTGATCCAAATAGTCGTCAATGCAATGGGACGATCGCAGACTGTTATTTAACCTTTTTTTTACACTTTTCCAATCTAGAAGCGATTACGTTATTATTTCTGCACGTACTTTGCAAATGCAGTAAAATTGTTACCACGACGACTGCGTTACCTGAAGTCTGAAGTGACTCATTATTTTGAGTGATAGCGTTTTCGCTTCGCTAAAAATGTATTTCACAAAAGGTTCTGCTGTAAAATCCATGCGCGTGAATCTATTGTCATCGTAAAAACGTCTAAGCAAACAGATATCACACTTCGTAATGATGGCTGGGAAATATCACGGAGTTTTTGAATAGAAATGTTTCATAAATTGTACATGGAAATCTGAGAACCGTAAAAATATAAGAAATGTTTTCTAAAGCTAACACGAAATGAAACATTTTAAAGTTAAAGATTACTGAAAATTTAATCTTCAATTTTTCTACGTATCTATGCAAAAACCATAATTTTCGCAGATTCGGAGAACGGTGTTAATAATTTAAGAGACTATTTGGTAATGGACCCTGAGGCAAGCAACTTTGGGCTAGGAGAGGAAGCGGCTTCCGCTAGGATATAGTAGATTATTTTGCCGTGTTGCTTCTTCGGAGGTTTTTACATTTTGCTAATGGATTATCTACTAACGGTGAATGCTAATTGATTTATTTATTTCACACGAATGCTATCAATTTAACCTTATTTTTGTTTAATTTAACCTAGTTCCTATTCTTAGTTTTAAAAAGAGTTTTATTTTACTATATATCCCAATTATTTTATATTTGCATGAGTAAAATGAACAGAGTCGGACATTCGTTTGCAGTGTTCAACATCAGAAAGGTATATTTATTTATAAAATCGGCCAAGTGCGAGACGGACTCGCGCACGAAGGGTTCCGTACCAAAAAGGCCAAAAAAACGAGTTTGTTGTATGGGAGCCCCCCTTTAATATTTATTTTCGACGACCATTTGGATCAGCGGTAGTTAACGCTGCTTCTGAGCCATGGGTCGCGGGTTCGATCCCCGCACAGTACAAATATTTGTGTGCATGAACATGTCTGTTTGTACTGGTCTGGGTGTTTTCTATGTATTATAAATATGTATTTACAAAAAAAAAAAAAGTATATAAGTAAGTTTATCGGTTGTCTAGTACCCCATACGACAGGGTACTTAATAGTACCTTAATTTGGGACTAGATGGCTCAGTGTGGCCCGGTGAGGCATGTCTTAAATATTTATTTATTTATTTTATTTTGTTTTTAGTACCTATTTGTTGTTATTGCGGTAACAGAAATACATAATTTGTGAAAATTTCAACTGTCTAGCTATCGCGGCTCTTGAGATACAGCCTAGTGACAGAGCGACGGACAGACGGACAGACGGACAGACGGACAGACAGCGAAGCCTTAGTAATAGGGTCCCGTTTTTACCCTTTGGGTACGGAACCCTAAAAACGATTATCAAGTTGTAATGTTGCTTTAGATAATGTTTGTGTACGTTATCTCACTTGAGTGTTTTTGCAATGTACATTCTTGCTTGCCATACACATTGCTTATATTTAGGACATCATTTGAGGTCAATCAGGTAGCTTAGTAGCATTTGATATAGATATTTACTCTTGAGACTTCTCCCTATTAATTTCAGTCGTTCATTCCCCAACTAAACGTAACAAAATATCTACTTTACTAATCTCTTTAACTCAGCCTACTTCGGGATCAATCCCAATAATCAGATAAGCCGCGAACCAATTGCCCTGGGCGCTGATGGAATGTAAATAATCTTTGTTTTATTAGTTGCCTCCTGTAGAGAATTATTTAAACGGAGAAAAAAAGAGCGATCTATATTAGAATGCTAATTTTGCATAATTTAATTAAACGACGACCTTTATGTTGGAGTGGCGTACACACCAGTTTCCAAGGCGCCGCTTGCTCCGAGGTCCCGGATTCGATTTTCGGACTTATTTTCTCGGGTCTGGGCGGGTGTTTGTAGCACCTCCGTTGATTGTAATCCGTAGATTTTCACAGTATGAGTGTGCTTTAAATAGTAATTTACTTTGGGATCAGAACAACGCATTTGATGTTTGCCACGAATTCGTTTTATGATAAAATGTAAGCAATTTTTACACATTCACAGCAGAACCCTCTTGCATGACAAATGCCCCACATTTATACCTAACCCTCCTTTTAGTGGCTAATATCTCAAATCTCAACGACATTCACATGTTTGTAAACGAACATTTGAAAAACCCAAGCGCCGAGTGGCTATTAAGACTCATTTTATATCTTAGCGCATATCACCCCCGATAAATCATTTATGAGTGCTTCCTTTATATTTGTCAACATTTATCCGAGGCCGGTGAGTGACGGGCACTCATTAAGAGGAGACTCCATCTTGAGGCCATTGAGGGCAGCCCTCCTTGAGGCCTATTTGTCCTCGAGGTTTAGTGATAAATGGGAGTGTCCCGGCCAGTGGAATTAACCGACTAACATCGAAAAGAGGCGGTTATGGTGTCTCGGTGGAAACACACGGAGTTCTTTTTTGCGGAATGTTTTAACTAATTTTATTTTAAAATAAAATTGGACTAGTTCATATTATTTTGATTCTAAAGTAAATCTAGCATCGATAAGTATTTGTTAACTTATGTCTAGGTTTTATTATTCCTAAACTATTGCCCCGAGACTTCGTATGAGTGGATTTTCGTGAGTGTTCTGCTCATACTCATAAATACTTTGGGAACAACAAACTTGTTATAATTTTAATATTTGTATAAAATTAAATGAAATTGAAAAGCGTAAAATAATCCACAAGTTTTGAGTCAGTGCTTGATAATTGTCACTGTGGTTTGGCATTGACTCAAAACGCTTTTATGATTTTGGTCGGTTCGATTCAAATTTTGAGGGCTGGCAACTCTATTTCTTTCGGGATGTTTTTATTTTGAATTTAAATTTGACCAACTTCAAACTTTACCTTAAGAGGAAACACTACGGGCGAGAGAATTGAAAAATAGGTATTTGTAAAATCTATTGCTGTCGCGCAGTGCCAAACGCCTTCACCGCAGTGTGATAGAGACAACTGCTTCTTGGACTGAAAATACCTACTAAAACACACCAAATCAACGTTTCGTAGTCCCCCGATTGCTTTTCCAAAACTAGACCGATTTAAATACTTTTTTCATTAAAAATTAAAGAAAGGCTTTGGCCGTGTTCGTATGTTTTCCTTTTTTTCTAAAATTTAGCTTTAATTTTGACGACCATTTGGATCAGCGGTAGTAAACGCTGCTTCTGAGCCATGGGTCGCGGGTTCGATCCCCACACAGTACAAATATTTGTGTGCATGAACATATCTGTTTGTACTGGTCTGGGTGTTTTCTACGTATTATAAGTATGTATTTACAAAAAAAAAGTATATTTATAAGTAAGTTTATCGGTTGTCTAGTACCCCATACGACAGGGTACTTAATAGTAGCTTAATTTGGGACTAGATGACTCTGTGGTAGGGCTTATATCTTTTTTATTAGTGGCCATGGATTTTTGTAATAAAAATTATTGCTCTACTGGCTTTATTCAGGGGGGAAACAGGGGACTACGTTTGTATGGAAAAACGGCCCTTGTGTTTCCTCTTAACACACCAAATTCATTAAACCGGATCATCCTGGCAAAAAGCTTTGCGTGGTCATACATAAAAAAATATAGTAAAGTGACAACCCATTTCACTCACTGTTTAGCAAGGGTCTCTCTCCTTTTTATGGAGAGGGGTTAAGGCTTTAGTTCCACCACGCTGGCCTAGTGCGGAATGGTGGACGGCAAGGGCGACGCTGTCCTTTGGGCGTTTCTCAAGCCGCCCGAAGGCCTCCACAGGGCTTGACGGCTGTTATCTCGTGACAACAGCCAGGACCGACGGCTTAACGTACCCTCCGGAGCACGGAAGAGCTCATCGTATAATGCCTCAAACGGTCACCCATCCAACTAGTGACCGCCCCCAGCGTTGCTTAACATTAGTAAACATTGAACAAGTATTGCGCTGTGAGCGCTTAAAAAAATGCGTCGAATTAAGAACACGTCCTTTGTTTCTTCGTTTGTAAATGGAACACAACAACGGTTTTGCCAACTTCTGAAGTACGACCAGAATCAAAAGCTTGATTGTACACTATCTGTAGTATGATGGAAAATACTAGTTTTCCATTTACGCTATGCGACAGGAAATCCTCGCGTATATTTCATTCATTGAGAATTACTTTTGCCAACCGAAGTCGTGATGACATCGCACTTTGTGCCTTATCTCAAACCCATAGATGTTACATTACCTTGTTTTATCGTCCACAAAGAGTACGATATGAATGGTTATTGATGCGTTTTTTTGCCGATATTCTATAGATGGGTACATAATTTATCTATTAGTTGAATACGTATCTTTTGAATGCTTTTACCGTTGATTTGTGCTGGAAACGTTCACAATAAATTTGTATTTTCAGGACTCGAATGGATTACTTTTTGCTAATTAATATTGGTGACGGTTCTGGTTTATGTGGGACAAAATAAAAATGTAGGTACAATGATGTAGAAAACATTTTTCAATACATAAACAACTTTGAATATACATAGTTGCTTGCTATAACAAATAACATTGCAAAGGCTGATTCTGGGATGGATACGACGCCCATAGCTGGAAATAAGCCTGGCTTAAGGATCGCCACAAATTTCATCAGATCGTCGGTCCACCTGGTTGGAGGCCTACCCACTGATCGTCGTGGCGCGGCCGCCATTCAACTTTACATTACCTTTCCGCACCAACGGCCAGTAGACCTTGAGCCGTCTTTTTGACTTCTTCAATTAACTTCTTATTAGAGTAATTTTAGTTGACCGCTTTTCAGTTCCATACTATGTCATCACATCACAGAACTGGGCGACACGCTCTGTTCAAAGACTGTGTTAGGTTATAACTTGGTAAAATAATAGGGGTTAAAGTATGAAATTGCCGATTATTTTCCCACTTTTTATTTTGTTTATAGCTCTTAAGTATAGTCGTATTATTGCGTAATTCTTTTTGTATTATATCAAAAACTAAATAAAGTAACTTTTGACTAAAAAAAAAATGCAATACTAGTGCCTATTACTTCAAAGGAAGTCGTTGAAAAGACCCCTTACAATGTGTCAGCTGACCTTCTTGCTTCAATTAAGTATATTTGTATTATATACTCTGATTTTCAGAAATTTAAATACTATAATGCGTAGCTTTATAACCATCTAACTTTCACCTTTAATTGCATCGAAAACGGTTCAGGCGTTTTTAAAAAACCAAAAAATGGTCAGTATGGAAAAATGACTTTTTTCGATTTCGTCCAAACAAAACGGCAATTTCATACTTAAACCCCTAATACTAGTATGAAGGCGGGTAAACTGAAAGTCATGATGTGTAATCAGCACTTTATTTTGGTCCAGTCTACATTCGTCTAGCATTTCCATAATAAAACTATAAAAACATACATCATAAACAAACAAAGGGTTATGCAACAACACAATAAACTGTTAAAATTGTATATTAACGTCTAACTTAACCTATGTATATTATGTAGCAGAGATTTTGTCAATGACGACTGGTTCGTATAATTTCACGGGCTCTTTTCATTGATATTGTAATTTCACTAGGCCGCAATAGTGGCCGCATTAATTATAATATTATGATAAACTTTATTTGATATTTTAGCAACTTAATTGCACTTATAATATCAGTATATAAACTTGAAAAAATTTCGTCTCAGGCGGGACTCGAACCCGCATCTCCTCTCTCCCGCCCGGCTTGCGAGGAGATGCGGATTCGAGTCCCGCCAGAGACAAAATTTTTCAAGTTTATATACTGATAATATTATAATAAATCTAGGATAGGTTAGAGATCGCTCTGATAATCTTAAACCAGTGTTATTGTCAAAATAGTACTGCCTTACAGTTTCACTGTTTTGGTCTACTGAAATTTTAATGGCACTGAAACTAGTCCGTTAAATTGTAAGTAATGCAAACGATTCACAATAATCAGTGTAATTATATTGTCACTAGTGAAATTATAATATCACGACTTTATTAATATCCCTGCAACATATACAAGTTGTCTAATAGTAGGGGAGAACGGGGATAGTTGACTACAGGTACGTTACTATCAAAATCTTGCCAAGTTTAGTGTTGTGTAATTTAATAAATTAAGAGGAATCGCGTCATAAATCCTTTACGTTTTACATGTTGTCACTAGATGTTTCACGTTATGTTTTTGACTCAGAGAACTAACTTTTTGGCGATAAACGAACTTGAGTATGCCAAACTTTACACTTGGCCATACGGAGAGATCAATAGTGGAAAGAACCTAAGCAAAATACTTGAAACGCCTATAAGACAGGCAAATCAGAATTTTTCTAAAGCTACGTTATAGTATTTAGCTTATTCAAACAGTGTATTGCCACTTAAAGCAAAAAATAGCACCGCAGCAGCTGACAAAAACTATGCTTTGTTGTTAGTACTTGTAAGACGTCTGGTGAGACGTCTTGTATGACGAGGCGCGTAATCGTGACCAAATGTTAGTAACGTAATAAAATAATGGTAAATATCAGTATATAAACTTGAAAAATTTTTTTCTCAGGCGGGACTCGAACTCGCATCTCTTCGCATGCCGGGCGGGCGCCATACCATTAGGCCACCGAGACACTGCGACACGGCGCAAATTTTTCAAGCATATTCTTACGCTGTAAGCCAGCGTTGTTTCATCAAATGTTAGGAGTTTGCACCCTTAACACCCGAAAGAAACATCTTTGCAGATGTTTGACAGTCAGTTAAGATGAAACAGCTATTTATATACTTTATTTGATATTTTAGCAACTTAATTGCACTTATAATATCAGTATATAAACTTGAAAAATTTTTTTTGATGAGGAGGATTGACGAGGAGATGCGGGTTCGAGTCCCGCCTGAGACAAAATTTTTCAAGTTTATATACTGATATTATAAGTGCAATTAAGTTGCTAAAATATCAAATAAAGTATATAATGGTAAATAGTTGTGAAAGAGAATACATTTTCACCCTTTTTCTCACCTTTTACAGAATACAGTTTGATCGAGGAAAAGCATTTCAATCAAGTAGTAATACTTAAAACAGTTTGAAATTTGTCAAATTTTTGCCATAATGATGCCCCTGTGATCAACACTCCCCAGCCTCCCATACCCCGATTTTTCACACAGTCCAGCAATAGCCACAATGCAAGGATACGTAAGGTTTAATTTGCATTACGATAAGTATGACACATGACATTCATTACATTACCTTGTTAGTAAGAATCAAAGTGACTTTGTATATATTGTGCGGCCTTACTCAAGTTGCTTTCGATAAATATATAAAAAAGTTTGAATGTGACATTACCATAACGGAAATTTATATAAATCCTTCGAATCTAACTAATTCACGCATTTTAGACCAGATCTGTGCTAACATAATCTGGATCTAGTGGCACATTCCCACAGAACATGGAAAAAGGTTAGAAAGGCTGTCAGGCCGCAAACTGGACGGCCGCGGGTGCGGGCTCGGGGGCGACTGCGGCGCGGGCGGCAAGGCTTGTTGCCCGCCGCCCGCGCCGCGGCCCATCAGAACGGTTAATACAAACTTAAGCATAAATATCAAGACGCGCGATGCACCGCGGTCGCCCCCGCACCCGCACCCGCGGCCGTTCAGTTTGCGGCCTTATGCGCCATTAGTATGAGAACTGATGTTGCCGCTTGCACCCCACTACACACAAACGAATTCAAAGACCGCCAATAAGCGAATTCTTTTGACGTCCGTCAAAAGACCTCCGTGGCGGAGTGGCGTACACACCGGTTTTCAAGGTGTCGCCTGCTCCGAGATCCCGGGTTTCCCGGACACTCAATGTAGAAAAAAAAAGGTGTTTTTCTACATTTTCTCGGGTCTTGGTGTTTTTGGTACCTTCGTTGTTTCTGGTTTCCAAAATACGAGTGCTTTAAATAGTTATTCAAATTGGGATCAGAACAATGTATGTGATGTTGTTTTTTTTTAAGAAACCAATCACACCGCTCACGTTTGGGCAGAAGTATAAGCATTTTCTCATAACCTCGGTGGCGGGGCAGGCGCGCCTAAATCGTATTTCTAACTTTTTTCCATGTCCTGTGCACATTCCCATGTCGGAGTTGGTAACACGATTTTTCATACACACAAAATATACGATATAAAATTACGCTAAGTTATAAAACTTCATATTTACACAAGCAAAGTCACGTTATATTGCAAGAGCTATCAAGGTTGGCTTAGTTTTGAAAATTGTGATGGGTTTACATAGTGCTAATAAAATATGAGAGTTTTATAAACTATTATGTGAATGGGATTAAAATATACCTAGTCATTAAAATACATTGCACACTGTAACAGTTTCACACATTTAAGGCAAAACTGCGTAAAAAATCCCGATCAAATTACATAAATTTTTAGGAACTTTGGATTAGAATTATGTACCTATCGGAAATTTTAAGACAATATGTGCATTCTGACGCCCCCTTGGTCTCGCGGAGTCATTAAAATACATTGCACACTGTAACAGTTTCACAAATACTGAAAAACTGTAAAAAAAACCCCGATCAATTTACATGAATTTTTAGGAACTCTGGATTAGAATTATGTACCTATCGGAAATTTTAAGACAATATTATGTGCATTCTAACGCCCCGTTGGTCTCGTGGTTAGAATTTTACAAACACTGCTCGGGTTTGTGATCACTAACCCGCATATGGCAAGCGTGGTGATCATTGCTACGGTAACTTGAATTCAATGATGGAGGCCTTTTCCCTGCAGGGGAATTAAAGCCGCTACATTACATTTTTTTACGCTATGCTCATTCTAAAAATTCTAAATGCTTTTGGGAATGCGTAGGAGTATTTTGAATGTTTTTGGACATACATGGTGTACCAAAGAATGGGGCAGCTAGAAAATAAACAATAAATTTATACATTGCATTATAAACCATTTACTATTTATAATGACACGGGATTATCAACATTTTCAAAATTGTACTATATTAAAATCGGTAACTTCATGTTCTGTACTTCACAATATCTTTATAAAAGCCAACCAAATTATCCACCCTTATATAGAGCACGTGTAGTCGTAACAGGAGGACTCTTGCTGTCTCCTTTCCTCGTTTGATATGCGGATATTTGAGGACGGTCCGGAGGTCTCCCATAGACCTGGTGTCTCGATAATCTAGAGGATAATGGTTTGTATCACTTAAAATACTTTTTCTTGTTCTTTTTGACCTATTTGGCTTGTGCGCTAGCCACAATAGTTCAAAATTATGGGAGACGTAAAACATAAAATGAACAACGGAACGTAGGTAGTTATTTAGGAAATAATTACATAATTCTTTCTTTTTTTCAAATTTGAAAAATACTTGTAAATTTATTTTTTTATTTGCACATTCTTGCCAGTTATATTCAAAATAATAATATGCATTTCAAAATCAAAGCAACTGGCTGGTTATAATAACGCAGCATTAAAAAAAATTGGATAGAAAAAAGACATAAGCTTGACTCCTATGGGACGGGAGATCATCTATCATTTGTTTTTTTTTATCAATTTACAAACAACATACCTTATGTACCAGTTCTTCGAATGCCAAGGTGATGCCTTCTTGGGTCTTGGCACTGCTTTCTATGAAGAGCATTCTGTGCTTCTGTGCGAACGCCTGCCCTAGTTCCCGGGGCACCGCTCGGGGCTACAGTAATGAATTGACACAATAAGGTGCTAGTACTATCATCATCATAAGTCCACGGGTGGACATAGTCCACACAAAGGGTTTAAGCCTACCACGCTTGAATCACTAATGATCAGAATAATGTATTTGATGTTGTCCACATTAAATAAAAACAGACCAAACCATGAAAGTAATCCATGCCAAGCAAAATTTAAACCGACTTTAAAAAAAACTCACTAAAAAGTACAAAATAACACAAGAACAATGTTTTATTTTAAAATCTATTTACCTGCTTACAATATTATTTTAACTACTAACAACTAAACAGATCGAAGTCATCGCCGAGCGAAATAGAATAGGAGTATAAATACTGAATTGATTGCCGCTCGCCAACATAGAATTTTTATTTAAATTCCATATTTGATTTGTTTCATTTGTAGAATTTTTTTTGTATTGTTTGGCTCGGCACCGACTTCAATCTGTTTAGTTGTTAGCAGTTAAAATATTATTGTAAGTAGGTAAATAGGTTTGAAAATAAAACAATGTTCTTGTGTTATTTTGTACTTCTTTTTTTTGAAGTCGGTTTAATTTTTTATTTAAAAACAAATTATCTTTCTCTTTTAAGTGTTAAATAAATTATATTAATCCTCTGTTGACCGGAAACAGTACCTACATAAAAATAGTGATGACGACTTCTAGATGAAAATGTATGAATTATGTATTTGAGAAACTCCCCCCCCCCCCCCTCCCCCTTAATCGCTATAGAATCTTAAGACTCATCCTCCAACTCCTAACTGCTAAGGAGTTTGACCTTCCATCATCAGCTCACGTGAATAAACTGAAGGTAAAATGATGAGTGAGATGAGATGAGTACCAGACGCAAATACTGAAAAGCCTTAAGAAAGATATGGAAGAACGTAATACGTGCTTATATTATTATTATATTTCCCCGGATTCCACCATCAGATCATGACTTCGTTAAAATGGGACCACATGGGAAGCACCAGCTTTCAAACAAAAAAAGATTTTTTTAAATCCGTTCAACCAGTTGAAAGTTTTGAGGTAACAAACATAAAAAAAAAATAGTCGAATTGAAAACCTCCTCCTATTTTTGGAAGTCGGTTAAAAAACCAACTAAGTTCAAATCGGACTCGCGCACTGAGGGTTCCGTACCAACTTTAGCTGAATTGGGGGTCCACTTACTTCAACTTAGCTAACATACTACAATATTTTGTTGACTGCAAAATAACTTTGTTTTTTTAATAGTGTTCGTATGAAGGACAAAGTTATATTTGCGGTTGTTTAAATTGTTCTATATCTTAAAAAATCCGGGTTGATCTCGTTAAAAGTTTTCGTTAAGATCTACGTACGTTATGTATTTTTTTCCATTTTACCACTTTGGAAGCGTCTATCTTCCAAATGTTAGACTGTTGAATAAAATGATTCTAGGAACTTCTGTCATTTTAAAAGATCTATCCATAGATAAGGAAACAGAATCTCATTTTTCTAATCAAATCATGTTGCTTGGCTAAAGTCACAGACTAATCCAAAGAGTAAAAATTACTTGTCTTGGGATGTGTAAAAGCGCATCGCCCAGAAGACGCTTGCAGAAATAAAACTGATTGTAACTCACTATAAGGCCTAAAAAGGTTGCCAGATCTGTTGCCCACAATAAGGTTGGTAAAATTTTAAAAATGTACCATACTAATGCTATAGACCGTTCCTACTTAATGAATTTTTTTTAATGGTTTAGCTTTTCATTAAAAATTGAACTTTCTATGTAATATTTCAATCAAAACTATCCTACCTTGTCAAGTTTATTTCCCACAACTAAGCAGACAATATTTTTCTTTGTTGAGTAGACTTGCAGTTCTTCAACCCATTCTTTGAGTTTGTCCAGTGTTTTTGGTTCTGATATGTCGTACACCAATATAGCACCGTGAGCATCTCTACAATAAAATGGTGAATAAAATACAAAGTTGAAAAAAAATAAGCAAAAGAATCACAATGTTTTTTTTTTATATACATAGGAATAATTATCAAAGCAACTAGATGACCCAATGTACCTCGTACCATCTATCCTTACATCATTAAAAATTCTCCTTTTGCTAATATGGCTGAAAAATTTCATGTAGAACATTTTACATGGGATACTTATATTCATGTTTTTTTCAATCTTCCTCTCAATTTTTTCTTTTTTTCTCACTGTTTAAACCTTCCCTGTTCTACGACAAACATTTGAAAACCAAAATCAGCTAAATCGGCCCAGCTGTTCTCTAGTTTTAGCGAGACTAACACACAGCAATTGATTTTTATACATCAAAACAAAAATAATTAACATCAATATATCTAGGTATGTGATAACTTTTCTTCAGTTTATGGGTTTTATAAATGTTTGAAATGATGAAGAAAAACTGCAATATCCAAATGAAAAGTGGGTAAATGGTAAACATAGTTTTAATCCCTCAATCATAAGTTATTCCAGACACAATTGAAATCAATTGTTATCGTGGCACCCGAGTGCCTCCTGGGGGTTGAGGGATTAAACAGACCATTATTTTTGCATTTCTTCATTGGCAAGCCCTTGCAAAGCACGTATATAAAGATTAAATGACCAATGATAGTTGAAAAATAAAATAAAATAAATTATAACCATACCTTAAGGCCCAACTGTAGAGGCTAAGTGCGGATAATTTAAGTCCAACTAACTAACTAACCTGTAAAAACTAGATGTGAGAGTTCTGTACCGCTCCTGTCCTGCTGTATCCCAAATTCCAAGCTTTACTTTAACACCGTTCACATCCATCACCTTGCATTTGTAGTCCACTCCGATGGTGGCCGGAAAAGATGCATTATAATCCCCGGTTGTAAACGCTAGGATAATGCTGAAATAATTGAAAGAACTGAATGTAATTGATAACTATAAGATGGTTTAATAAATAAAAACTAACAGGCATTTTGATCTGCGCTGCCCCAAATCAATAAAATTAGTTGCATTATTTTAAAAACAATTATTATGAAACAAAAGTTAGTTCCATACTCAGTTGGGTAGGTATGCTTGACCATGAAATTTTTGTTAATAATCCAGTATTAAAACGCAATAGAATATACTGATTACAACCTTGACCAAAATATATGAAGTACACAGTAAATAAGTCCGGTCTTTAACACAATGTACCTCCCTAAGTAGTTCAAATTGTAAACATTAGGAGAAACAACAGTAATATTAAAATTATAAATCTGTATTTAGTAAGTTAATACGACTATACAGTCTGTGTAACAAAAGGCACTTATCAGGAAATAATCCTAAGTATGACACACGCTATACGTAACCCATTAACTTTTAGAGTAATTTATAGAAGCAAATAAATAAATTCATACCTAGACTTGCCAACACCACTTTCTCCTACAACAAGGATCTTCAAATTGGTAACGTAATCCATTTTTAGACAAAGAAACTACTGATATCGCAGTTAAAAAGAGTAAAAAGTTCACCAAAATAATTCCTTAAAACGCAATAGATTCACTACAGTTTTAGCTGGATAAGTTTACTCAAAACAACGATAAAACAATCTACAATCGCAAAACTTGATAAATCACAAATAATTGAGGATATCACACAATTTAACTATTATTTTCAGACTTTCCAAAACATTCACGATGACATTTGGATTTATATATAGCAATTTTGACATTGACAGTGACGTAAGACGTATGCGTTCCGTTCTATGATTTTCTACTATAATTTTTCCGCCATGAAAATATATTAATTTACCAATAAAAGTAATGGTTATAACATCTGAAAAATGTAACGGATTATCAATCTTTCACATAGGGTTTGATTTTTACTTTACACTAACTTTTCACCCACGGCGCTGCGCGGCGGGGCTATATATTTAAGAAAGTGTTTGTAGAAAGTGGGTAGGGAAGTTTTTTTCACAAAGTGGGAAAACAGGGGTGATTAATACTGATAAAAAATAAGCATAAAGTTGAAGATTATTGCAATAAAATTTTAAAAAATGCCTTTAAAAATACCGCTTAAAAGTAAAAATAATAATAATAATTGACGTTTTTTATTCAACACTAATTTATTATGTGCTTAAAACTATTAAAGTCTTAATTTTGAGTTTGTGCCAAACACCTTACCTATAACCAATAACAATAGAGGAAAGTAATATTATTATTTATTATTATTATTTATTTATTTAAACAAGCAATCTTGCAGGCTTACAGAATGATCCAAAGCGCCAGCAAGGTAATTGAAAGAATACACGATTATAAAATAATTGTCAAATATCAAATCATTAAATTACAATTCATGCAATAAATTAATCTAATGTCAAAGTCAGAAAAGTAAATATGTCAAAACACAAATCAAATATCAAATCTTAAAATTAAATTACAATCAGTTCATGCATAAGTAGATCTAATGTCAATGTCAAAATAGTTGATAAGTCAATAAACAATCATAGAACCAATAATTAAATTAGATGTCAAATAATACAATAAATACAATTGTTGGATCAATATACTACAACATCATTGGCGAATGTGTAAACTCTGTTGCGAAGGTATCCCAAACTATCGGCAAATATGTCGATATCGTAGTGCGTAGTAGTATAACGAACGGTCGGTGCGTGGGCGCCGCGCCGCGTGCACGCACCTGGCCTGCATAGGAGGCGCGGACGCCGTCGAGGCGCGACCATTCCCGCCTCGTCCCGCCCGGTTCGGGCTGGCGCCATTAAGCATAGCTTCTCCAAAGCATTAGGACTGTCTATCTTGTTATGTATTATCAATATGTAATACATGACATATTGTACTATTCTTCTTATTTGTAGGGTGTCCATCTGTAGCATACCAGATACGAAATCTGAGGGATATAAGAATGGGTAATATCCGTACTCCCTCTTATATAACCACCGAGCAAACTTACGTTGGACTTTTTCTACCAGTAAGCTGTATTTATGCTCATAAGGATCCCAAATGATGGCACCGAACTCTAGTTTGCTACGAACATAACAGTTGTACAGTACCCTCGCCACCCTCGTCAAACTGCGTACTTAATCGCATTACAAAGCCCAACGTTTTGCTTGCCGCCTTGCATACAACCTCAACATGCTGGTGAAAATCCAGTTGATGGTCCAATATTAATCCTAGATCTCGAATTTCGGTGACCCTTTCCATAACCATGTCATTTAACTTATAACTTTCATAGGGGGAACGTTTCCGCGTAAAAGTTAATATTTTACATTTACTGCTGTTAAACGGAAGACCATTACATTCACTCCACTCAGCAACAGCATCGATGTCCCTTTGTAAAGCTATACAGTCTGTTTTATCGTTAATCCCCAAGGACAATTTGAGGTCGTCGGCAAAAAGAAGACACTTTGAGGAGAGTACACTATTAGGCAGATCGTTATTAAATATTAAGAAGAAGGTTGCACCTAAGGTACTACCCTGGCTCACGCCAGATCTCACGCAGTAATTGCAGGACTCATACCCCTGGACTCTCACAAACTGGCGTCGGTTCTTTAGGTAATTTGAGAAAAAGTTGAGAAGCTTAGGAGTAAAACCCATTATCGCCAACTTCCGGACAAGAATGTCATTATCGAACAGGTCAAATGCCTTCTTAAAATCAAAGTAGGCAGCGTCGACCTGCCGACCAGCGTCCATTTCAGCATAGATATAATCTACGTGAGTTACCAAATTAGTAGTAGTCGAACGAGTACCTCGGAACCCATGCTGAGCATCATGTAATTGGTGGCGGATTTGTCTACTAATGTATGAATTCAGTATTATCTCAAATATTTTAGCAAAAACTGGAAGGACTGCGATCGGTCTGAAAGCTGAGACATCGCAACCAACTTCTCCCTTTGGTACAGGGATAACTCTAGATAGTTTCCAGACATTGGGATATACTGATTTACTTAAGGACAGATTGAAGAGAAACAGAAGAGGTTGCTCCAAAGCTGAGATGCAATCCTTAGCCAGAAATACAGGGACGCCATCGGCCAAATCGGGCTCGACTATTTGTCCTACGGAGACGTAATTTGAGTTACTATGAGAGCCAGCAGTACGAGCAGCTGCATTGGGGCACAATAAAGGGGCGTCGGGTAGAAATACGGAGCTGAAGAACTCAGCGAAAGCGTCAGCAGCAGCCTGCTCAGTTACCTGCGAACCCCTGTATGAATAAATACCCGCCGGTGTTCGCCCCCTCCTCCTATCTTTTACATATGTCCAAAATTTAACAGGGTCATCAATGATATTTTTTTGCGTCAATATCAGATGCTGCTGATATGCGTTGTCAATTAATTTCTTAACGAGCCACCTATAAAATTTAAACAGTTCTTTATTAAATTCCTTGTTTTCAGATCTGTAACGTTTTAAATGGTAATATTTTTTCTTTATGTTGTCAATTATTTCTTTAGTGTACCATTTAGGATATTTATATTTTTTATGTTGTACGTTTTTATTTTTGATTGGGACAAATTCACTAATACATTTATTTAATTGATTATAAAAAAGATCTACCGCCAAATGGACATTAGACAGGGTGATCAAATATGACCAGTTTAGTTTAGCTAAAGCAGCATATAACCCCTGGTAATCTGCCCTGTACCAGTTCCAGTTAGGACAAGAATTATCTCGTGAGACAGGCACAGATGGGGGCGGCACCGGATCAGATACACCAACCGGTATTCTCATTGTTACCTCAAGTGAGGGATGATAAACGTCTATCGGTACTAATGGCTCATCACAGCGATGAACCATGACCTGGTTGGTATCGATGTTGCTCAGGACGAGATCCAACATAACGCCTTTACTATTAAACACATCGCTATGATTTTGCAACCCACAATAGGCACAAAACAATCCAAAATTATTCTTAACATTAACACTACATGAATTTAAATTAAAGTCGCCAATTATTAAAACATCCAGGTCAGAGTATGTCAAAATTGCATTTTCTATACATGTTAACACATTCTTGTATTTATTATCGTCATAATTATGGGGTAGGTAAAGAACACAACACAAAATTTTAAAATATTTACAGCTAATAATTGCAAAAATCACCGTCCGAAACGGAATTCGTCAAAAATGTTTCCGTTAACCCTATCAAGTCATAACAGTTCTGTGTTACATTGTAATAAAAAGTATTTGTTTTAGAGCGTAAGCCACGGACGTTCTGGTAATACAAATTAAAACACTTATTTCTAGGAACGCTACGTGGATGTACCTTTTCCATTGACACGAAAGTTCTGGCGCCAAGGCTTTACACATATATCTTCCGCCCAATGCATGGGTGACATAACACTATCAGCAAACTTCGAAGGAACACCTAGTTTAAAGGACGCATAACGCCCTCGCGGCTTTAACTCCTCCGCCGTGCAGACATCACCTCCGCAGATAGTACGTAGATGTTTCAGAACTTGATCCCCCGTCGTGCCTTCTTCCACATAATAAAGGTGTAAATATCTCCATCTTTCAGAGGCACGTAATGTCGTAGCACCCGGCGGAGCGGTTCCTCGGAGTACGCCGGGTAGCGAGATACGTTCGCGTCTACGTTTAACCTCAGTCCACTCGTTTGATCCATCCCGACAATTGCAATCGGAATCCCGCGCTTTTGTCACTGGTACACTGGTGTTTAAAGTCGCATTCTGCCTACTAGCAACTTTAGCAAAAGTAGAAGTAGAAGTAGAAGTAGTAGTAGCAGTCGAAGGCGTAGTACCAGGCTTTACCTCGCCACTAATTTTATTAGGTTTTCCTTGTTTTTTATTTACCTTAGGTTGGTCAGTAGGCGGGTTTAAATTATGGCAAACTGTTTTTCCGTCTTTAACGCTATAACACCCAGGGACAGGCATTGAGTTATTTTTTTTTTCCAATTCCATAATTTTGTTACTTAGGCTATCCACTTTAACACATATTTCAGTTTTAAACCTCATAAATTGTTCAGATACTATTTTGCTAATTTTAGATGTAAGACGTTCCTCAAAATCATTTTGGACCTGTTTTATTTCATAAAAAATCATATCACGCAAAGTTTCACATTGATTATTCAGTGAGTCACTTTGTTTGGGAGCTTGAGCATAACGCATACCAGCGCGAACGGTTACATTATCGGGGCTGTTTACGGTCATAGACACATCTGGAGGACAGTCGCTAACAACACTCATGTCGAGATCTAACTGTTGATACTGCTGACGGACAGGTGTATGCGAGTTATCGCCTTTCGGCACTTTAGTGCGACATTCAAAGCAAACCCATGAGTTCTTAAATTCCTTGGTTAACTTATGATATGCATCTAGGCTGATATTCGCACATAAAATATCAAATAAGCTCTTACATTTTACGCAACGCATAAACGCGCCATCCATAGCAACCAAACCGGTGCATCCCGCGCAGCTAACTCCACGTGACGTCATCGTTAGTCGGCTCGCTTCGCAGGTCGATTCGTCCTGACTGTAGGTAGACAGCGGACGCGTTGAGTCACCACAGCAAGCGGCCGGCTGGCGGGTTGTCGTAGGTCAGGTACACAACGGCTTTTTCAAATTTGTGTAAATGTTTCTTCTTATATCTCCGATGTTTATGGTTGGATTGAAAGTATGTTTTCACTTCTGTATAGCTAAGCTCACTGGCTAATTATAAGTCAGAAATTCTGACACAAACGAGAACTTTTAACTGCTATTTTTAATTTTACGTACGGCGGAAAACCAATATATACCCTATAACTATCGCCGCAGCCACACATCACACTAAGGCGTCTGCCTCGAGTTTTGCGGGCAGCGGGTGCGGCAAACGCCCGCCGCGCCGCTCGCCCGCGGGACTTGTCTCGCTCGGGCGCATACATTTGCAGGTCGCGCCGCTCCCGCCCCGCTGCCGTCTAAATTCGAGACAGAGGCCTTACGTAATTAATCAATTTGCTATTTTAGCGCATACTCAACATTAAAAAAGAGTTTGGTAACATTATATTTTTTCTCTTAATCCCTCAGTTCCCAAAAGGGACTATAGTCCCTTTTTTATATGACTAATGAGCTTTTGGGAACGTTATTTAGTACCTGTTATTACTTAAGCTAAGCGATGGATGACTAAACCACAGATAATATAATACTAGTACTAAAGTATACAACGTGTTCCTTTTGATATCCCATAACTCTAGGGTGTTAAACAGACCAACCATGGTAAAGAATCAAATTGCATATGAATTATATTTTAATTTTTATAATTTTTTTGGGTAATTTTTTTATACAAAATACCTAATTCTGAAAAGTCACGACTGTTTATCTAAAACACCCTAACCTTGTTATGAATGAACTTTTGAATGAAAACGATTTACACGTACCTACTTATCAATGAGACACCCACACACGTCAATGTTTTTACAAGTTACGCTCCCCACTACTTTACTACTACACTTTAGTGTAAGTTTGCCAACGTCTCGCAAAACTAAGGATTCGCCATACTGGTTACATTATTTTAACAAAGGACTATGGGCAAAAATGTATGGGCTCTGTCCCCACCTACCAACAAACATGGAACTGATACCAATCTTTTTGTAATATGCCCCCTATTTGATTAAAATCCTTTGTTTTAGATAAATAAGTGGGAATATATATTTAAAAAAAACAATTTGTAATTATTAAGACAACGTATATTTTTATTTTACATTTGTGGGTTATTTTAACATCTATAAAATAAAAGATGTTATTTACCTGTATCCGCGCATTTTGTGAATTATGGTTAACTAATTCAGATTCACTTTCAATTAACGCCTCATGTAGAACGTGCCGCCTTTGTCGCAAAACATATCGCGGACACATTATACATCGCCGACCAGTTTCCATAATACACAGTATCCAATCCAGTAATCACAGAGTCCTTTATCGTGCCAGGGTCAATCGAAAAGCTATAAATCAGTCCAGTAAACAAGCAGGGGTCGTAGTTGTAAAGTAAACACCGATAACAGGAAGAAATAACATGTGAACGTACACTGCAGCGAACTGACTGTGACCAAAGAGTATGTAAACTTTATTCAGGCGTACATAGTCGTAGCCACCCCCGATCATCGGGGGTGGCTACTTACCTGCGCAAGAGTGGGAGGAGGAGGTTATTTTGTACCCGCTTATCTTTATGTGCATGGGCCGCCCCGCCGCTGTGCACTAATGAATAGATAAATGAGTATGTATTTTGGAATTAGTCGTCAATAATACGTCAACAAGATATTTGTTTAAACGTAAGATACCATGAGAACTTCATGCATTTGGGCAACGTCGCCATAGTATAAAAATATCATCTTGCCAAGATCTATCAATTAAGCTGCATTTCATTTTTGTTGATGGGTGGGGACGATTCCGCCCATAGTCCTTTAAATAAGTATAAATAAATGTAATAAACCATAAACAAGTTATCACAGCAATGATGGGTACAGCCATTATCACCACGCTTTCGGCTTGGTAATCCCAAACCCAAGCAATGTTCGAAAATACGCAACTCTTGTTGCCCGGAATCGAACTCAGGACATCTAGATCTTGACCTGGCATTTTAACCACTGTACCAATGAGGCATTAGAACAGCAATACAAGTAACTAAGTCTCCCTTTTTTCGACGTCGGGAAGTAATAGGTTAAAAAAAGCAAAAGTGGATTTTAACACATTTTATATTCCAGCCTGAAATAAAAAGCTCAATTGTTTAGAATGAAGGCAAGAACGCTTTCACCTGCATTTTCACACACAATGCGCAGCTCTGAATGCATTCTAATGAAATAAAGAAACGTTTTGTCCTCGGCCACCCCACTGCATTTGCCCTACTCGACACTAGCGACACCATACCTCATTGTCGTGAACAGGACATCTTATATTTATATATTTCACTCTAAGCTGTCCGTTTCGGCGTTTACCAATGAAGATAAGGTTTGTCTATTACTAGCTGTCCGTTCTTGGCTATGCAAGGGCTTACCAATGAAGCAAGTTCTATTTATGTTTTATTAATTATTAAATATATATATTATACTTTTTGGTGCAGTCGATTGAAAAATGTGCACGTTATTACTCGTATAAGTAACATTTCATTATTATTTAAAGATTAACTTATATTGTGATCTTCAGCATCATGTTTTAATAATATTTTGGAAGCAATTTAATTGCTGGGTTCAAGTTCCACCCAAGGCAGTCTGAGGTTTTCATTCGACGCATTATTTCTTTACCAACATCTTCAACAACAGCTTGTATCAGTCCACTGCTGGACATTAAGCCTCTACAAAGACTATTCCGCCCTAATTGCCACGTTTTCGTAGCCGCACTCCGTGCGTCTCAGTTCCCATCGCATTCAGCTTGAACTTTTGCTCAGTGAATGGTGTGCTACCGCAGAGTTACACGTATCCTCTGTAGAGCATTGTTGATGATTTACCCCTTCGACTAACTTTTGAAACCACCTAAACGTGGGGGGTACTTTGGGGTGGTGGGATCTACCTCCTAGTGGTCCACCCTGGGCAACGGTATCTTTGGTTGTCTGGTGTGTAGGAGAACCAGTACCTCTGGGTAAGCTCGCTCCATCTTAGGCTTCTTCTTAATCGTATAGTTAAGTATGTAGTCAAGAGCAATCCCATTATTTATATTAAAAAAAAAGTGGAGTTAAATAAAGTTAAACCATATTAATAATTATGGTACTTACAAGTTCCACATTATGTCCCAACTACTTAAAAAAAATTGCATTGTATACAAATTACCTGGTGCCTAACGTTTCAGTCGAATTCAGCCGACCTTGGTCACAGGCTGACTGGAACAGAGATATCAATCTGTGTGGATATACCAGGTTTTTTTCCAAATCAACCCTAAATACGACTTTATATTTCAAGTTGTCATTATTATTTAATAGGTTGTGTTATTTCTATTTTTGCCCGCGCCTCTGCCCGAGTTAACAACACGTTTTAACGCGCGGGCGGAAACGTGTGCCCAGTTGTGGGATACAAATAACCTATTTCCTTTTTTAAGGTCAAATCTGTCTAGGCATATACCAAATTTCAATAAAATCGATTCTGTACTTTAGGCGTGAAAACATACAGAGTTACATACGAATTTAATATTAGTAAAGTAAAGATTTGGACGCCTCGTTGGTCTAGTTGTTTAAATACCGGGCCAAGATCACGGAGTCCCGGGTTTAATCCCCGGGTCGTGCAACAAAAAGTTTCGAATTTCCGAACGTTGCTCGGGTTTGTGATCACCAACCCGTATTTGGCAAGCGTGGTGATTGTGCCTATACCCATTATTGCTATGGTAACTTGATTTCAACGATGGAGGTCTTGGGCATGGGCAAAGGCCCTGCAGAGGGATGATTATAGGCCGTTACTTTACTTTTAAAGATTTGGACAAACTCCTGTTGAATATGACAATGTTTGTACTTGACAATTGTTAAATATGACAGTCTTGACTTTTTTTATGCCACAATAAACGCGATTATAGATGCATGTGTGCCGCGGAAGAGACAAATACATAAGACATGTCGGTATAATTACCCTGAATGGTACTCAGTTGATTTAAACAAAAAAATTAAAACTAAAGCAATTTTTCACAAAAAATATAAGTCGAGTAAGCTTAAATCGGATTACTGTGTGTTCGCTCAGTGCAGAACTGTAGTTAAAAATATGATTAAAGAAGCTGAGGATATTTACAGAAAACGGGTACAAATTGATTTGATGGAGAACCCAAAAGCATTTTGGAATTACGCGAATTCCAAGAGGAGGAATATTACATCAAAAGTAATTTTAAAAGATGGTACAGTGTTGGCAGTCGATCAGTGTGCTGGTGAATTTGCTAAATACTTCCATTCAGTGTATAGCAAGGAGCAAGCGACTTTAGATACAGGCATAGCAATAGCGGAGGCCGGAGCTGTGAACGGAGCGGCGCGGGTTCACGTAGGGACATTACAACTGGTCGACGTGCAGCGTGCGCTGCTGCAGCTCAAACCAAAGAAATCTGCGGGACCTGATGATATCCCACCGTATATATTTAGAGACTGCCGAGCCGTGCTTAATGAGCCGCTTCTTCTCATCTTTAACTTATCGCTTGAGACAGCTGAGTTTCCGGGGAGATGGAAAACGACTAGGGTTGTTCCAGTTCCTAAAGCGCGGGTGCAAGTGTGGAGGGCTATAGACCTGTAGCAGTACTATGCACACCGGCTAAAGTATTGGAGTCGGTAATCCACAAAATAATATTTACACAAGTAAGCTCACAACTATCAGAGGCTCAGCATGAATTTCGACCGCTTAAAAGTACTACCACAAACCTTTTGAGCTATGTATCGGATTTATTACCCGTTGTGGATGGAGGTGGACGAATCGATGCCGCTTATTTTGATTTCAAAAAAGCTTTTGATTTAGTAAACAATGACGTATTACTTAGAAAGTTGGCGGCATTCGGTTTCACCCCCCATTTACTAAATTTCTTTGCTAGCTTCATGAAAGATAGGAAACAGTATGTAGAATATGCGGGTCATACATCGGATATATACTACATCAGGTCGGGAGTAAGCCAGGGAAGTAATCTTGGGCCTCTGCAGTTCATATTAATGATTAACGATCTACCAGACGTCATTAGAGATGCTAAGTGCTTACTTTTTGCTGATGACTTAAAACTATATATGTCAATCAAAACTAAAAAAGATGGGAAAAAAATACAAAAAGACATAGATAGAATGGTGGCTTGGAGTAAAGAAAATCTACTAGAATTTAATACGTCTAAGTGCGTCACAATAAGTTTCACTCGTGCGCGCGATTATACTCGAAACAGTTACGAGGTTGACAACACACCAATGGTGAGAGTAGAAGAGGTAAAAGATTTAGGAGTTCTTTTAAGCAAGGAGTTAACATTTCGGGAACATATTGCTTCAGTGTGTAAAAAAGCATACAGGAATTTAGGGTTCGTTCTCCGCAGGGTTCAGGGATTTAGTATAACAGCCATTGTTACTTTGTACAACGCCTTGGTACGCAGTCAGCTGGAGTGTAACGCAATAATATGGGCTCCTAATGAAGCTAAGTACAAACCGGCCGCGCGCACGCGCCTGCTGGCCGAGGCGCCACTGACGCGCGCACTCCGCATACTCAACTTAATAGCAGATGAAGTGGATCTATTTTGTTGCCATCTGAGTGAATTCACAAAGGTTGCATTATTGACAGTGTCATATAAAATGGTTTAGGTATGTATTAAGGTTAAAATTAGGGTAGTATGAATAGTATTTAAGGTTTTCATATGCATGTTATTAAGTTTTGTTACTAAGTTTTTTGTTTATGTCAATAGTTACTTCACTATCGCAATAGGGTAACCTGTAATGATAGTTCGTAAGTTTTAATAAATAAATAATAAATAAATAAATAATACTAGAGGTGGAGTTAATGGTTGAAAAAAAATTGGTTGCCTGTAAAGTCGGTATACGGGCGAAAGTTTTACGTGACAACGACTTTGAGTGGTAAAATAATTTTAATGTGAATATTCATTCGTATAGTAGGAAGAAGGATGAAATAATAGTAACAATTTAAAACATTTATTTATACAAAGAATTATATTTAAAACATTAATTTATACAAAGAATCTCGCACTGAATTTCATATTAACAAAATTTTATTGAACTGGATTTTATAGAAGCGCAAGACATGAACCGGTGTGTATGCCTATCTCTCTCACTCTCTCTCTCTCGCTCTGTCTCTCTCGCTCTTAGGCGGGCTAACTGTGCCTCTCACTCGCTCTCATTGTGAGCGCATAACGTGAGCGGAGCGTAACGCAGTTTCTTGAAGTGTCACCCGGCAAACCAATTTATAAGACGTTGTCACGTCAAAATATTCGTTTAAATTAACGGTTGAATAAAAATATCGATATTTTTAATGGTTGAAAATATCAGTTGATATTTTTATGCAGATACATTATTTTAATATTTTAACTTTACTTGATTATGGTTGAAAATACCAGTTGATATTTTTATTCAGATATTAGGGGTTAAAGTATGAAATTGCCGTTTTGTATGGATGAAATCGAGAAAAGTCATTTTTCCATACTAACAATTTTTTAGTTTTTTTTTAAATGCCTGAACCGTTTTCGATGCAATTAAAGGTGAAAGTTAGATGGTTATAAAGCTACGCATTATAGTATTTAAATTTCTAAAAATCAAAGTATATAATACAGATATACTTAATTGAAGTAAGAAGGTCAGCTGACACATTGTAAGGGGTCTTTTCAACGACTTTCTTTGAAGTAATAGGCACTAGTATTGCATTTTTTTTTAGTCAAGAGTTACTTTATTTAGTTTTTGATACAATACAAAAAGAATTACGCAATAATATCACTATACTTAAGAGCTATAAACAAAATAAAAAGTGGGAAAATAATCGGCAATTTCATACTTTAACCCCTATTACATTATTTTGATATTTTTACCTGTAGTTAAATATGGTTGAAAATATCAGTTGATATTTTTATGCAGATACATTTTGATATTTTTACCTGTAGTTGAATATGGTTGAAAATATTTATCAACGAATCGAATAAATATATTTTTTTCGATAAGGTTAATAATATATTGAATAATGAGTGATATATTTTTTTATTAGTTAAATTTAACTGATAATAGATATTATTTACCATCTCTAGTTTGTACAGACAACGGCAGGTCAACCTACCCAAAAATTTAAAGGTCATTGAATTGATTTTCAACTGTAAGTCCAACAGGTAGAGATCAATATCCATTGAGAAAATTTGACGTTTTGTGGTAGGTTGACGTGCTGTTGTCTGCACCAACACTAACGGATTCTTCAAACAGACCACACAGTTAATTATTACATAGTAATTACATTGTCCCATTAAGATCGGAACGCTTGGTGCCTCTACTGGAGACCTAAATACGTTCTCTTGAATAGACGCCCCTCTATTGATATAGTAGCGATTCATATCGCTACCTCCGCTTTTCCGCAATCACTGGGACATACAGGCTTTATGACGTTACTGGTATTTTACTGACTTAGCAAAAGGAGGTTAGTAATTTGATCAATAACTTTAATGTATTATTGTCAAGGCTGTATTTGTATGTGTACAGACAAAAGCACGTCAACCTACCACAAAACGTCAAATTTTCTCAATTGATATTGATCTTTACTTGTTGGACTTAAAGTTGAAAATCAATTCAATGACCTTTAACTATTTGGGTAGGTTGACCTGCTGTACTATGTTAATTAGAATTAACATAATATTGGTCATGCGGTGGTGACAGTCACTGCTACTCTTCCAGTCTGTACGTTGCATAAAATGATGATTGTAGAAAATGATGTAAGACTGATTTTTTAGAGCTGTCAACTCAAATTCATTATTATTTTTATGAACTCTAGAAATAAAATTTTCTGAAAACTTACTTTTAAAAACACTTGCTAACAATGTTGCATCAATTCAATGAAATGATGGGTATGACGTTACACGTCCTAAATAACAAAAGATATTTACAAGCTTGTGACGTCATCCCAAATGAAAATCACTTACGATCCCATAGCGCCAACAAAAATGTTTTTATTCATTTTAAGTTTCGTGTATCACCAACCAGCATTTGGCAAGCGTGGCGATTATACCTGTCCTGTACCCATCATTGCTGTGATAATTTGATTTTAATTATGGAGGCTTTAACGCCCCGTTGGTCTAGTGGTTTAAATACCGGGCCAAGATCACGGGGTCCCAGGTTCGATCCCCGGGTCGGGCAACAAAAGGTTTCGAATTTTTTAACGTTGCTCGGGTTTGTGATCACCAACCCGCATTTGGCAAGCGTGATGATTATGCCAGTTCCCATCATTGCAGTGTTAACTTGAATTCAATGATGGAGGCCTTTTCCCTGCAGTGGGATGATTATAGGCTGTTACTTTATGGAGGCTTTTGACCAGTAGGATGATTTTAAAGGCCGTTACCTTCTAAATTTCCTGTCACAAAAAATATATTTCTTGATGTTATATGATAAGAAGGAAAAGACAATTGATATCGCGTGAGCGTAGGTGAATGTGCTCTACCATAAAACCTAAAATTAAACCATTGTCACTTTCATTTGAGCTCGGATTAGACCGGCGCGGCGAGGCGTTCGTTAACCTTGTTTGTCTTTGACGTCTCTCTTGCAAAGCATCGATAATCTATAACTGTGAAATCTAAGATGCTGTAAGTAATCTTACTGCCAGTTGTAAGTGGTTTTATAGTTTATAATCTCGTCGCGAGTCGAAAAAAACGCTAGCCTGATACCGTCCTTATCAAAACACTTCAAGACTGACAGAAGCCTTGAAACACATGAGTATATAGACAAAACATAGTTTAAGCTTTATAGGAACGTCAACTTGCAACAATGAGATGTCAACTGATGCTGTGCGAGTGTGAACCGGTATTTTTCGGCGGTCTCGCCGCGTACGCAACTAGCGTCCAGTGGTCACAAACACATACCCGATTCGAGCAGTTGTATGAAGCTTAAACTCTGTTTCGTTTATCTACTTCTGTGCTTGAAGTGTCTCGCTAATAGCGGCTTCACACTGGCGTTTTTTTCATCATCGTTGTTTTCGCCATCATCGCAAGTCGTTTGGCCAAGGGTGGAAACACGTCAGGAGAACAGCGTGTCTGCTGTGTGGTACTACTAAGAAGAATGCTATTCCAAGCCTCAGGATTACTTCATAAAGACAATAACAAAGCCTGGTTTCTGCAATCTGCTCCAAATTAATATAAGTCAGCCACAATTAACCAACTTTTGGTGTTAAATTGTCATCACTCAGTTAAATCGTTTGAAGGGATTCAAGCAATTTATCATTAAATAATGAACTGTTCTATTCGCGAGATGAACCTAATGACAGATCTTGAATAGGCTCAGTAATGCAATTTTATTGTTAGGGCTGTCAAATGTCACAAAAGAAAGACTGAAACAGTTTTGATTTATTGTTGAATGATTTATGTTTCTGCAATCAACTGCATACAAAAATGATCTGATAAATTGTAATTTTTGAATATCGTTTTTGTACGCAAATATTTTTATTACCTCAAACATGTTAAAATCTTTCTTTCTTTATCTTTTTAATAATCATTCCCATGAAAATATTATACAACCAAATTTCATGGAAAATCCAGCAGCTGGAATCTGTCATAAAAGGTCAGGGGCTAATTCGAACTCTTTTTGTATTTTTATAACCACATTAAAACAAATGGAATACTAGTCGAAACCGGTATAACTAGATACAAAGCACGAATTTGAAATGTCAGCGATTAAATTAACGTAGCTTATGTGTCTCAACTCTCACCTGCCTTAATGGAAATTCAACCTTATGTACTATCGCCATCTTCGTCACCTGATCACCTTTAAGAGCAAAACGCTTGCACCTCGCGCCGTGTATTGTTTGAAACGACGTCCGTTTTTGTGTAGTACTGCATGCTATTTTCGTTTGAAAGTGGTTAAGCGTCGGAGACCCATGACTGTACAGACAACAGCACGTCAACCTACCACAAAACGTCCAATTTTCTCAATTGATATTGATCTCTACTTGTTGGACTTAAAGTTGAAAATCAATTCAATGACCTTTAAATTTTTGGGTAGGTTGACCTGCCGTTGTCTGTACTCGTACATGACATAAGCATCAGCTTTCTAGTAGGGACATATATAGCGAAACGTTTTTTTGTTATTATTCCAGTTTTTTACTATGTTATTAACATCATGTCATGTACAGTTAGCTTTAAAAGTACGCAAACACTTTTTGGTTTTACCAACTTTATGTCGTTGTATTTAGAGTCAATATTAGTCAGAAGTGTATGATAATTTTTAACAATTTTTTTCGTAGTGCTAAAATTTTTTTTTACTTCGCCGCACTGTGGTAATTGCGTATATTGTCAACTTAGGCTGGTTTTGACTCGTGTCACCATTTATATAACATCCTATGTATTGGAAATCAATTTTATATGGATAATAATGATTATCTAATGAGATAGGAACTAGGTAAAACCTCAATGATTGTCAATTTTATTCTTGAGCTGTGTCACCCCTATGGGAATCACAATGACCCTTTGCCCCGCTACACTGTTGTTTTATTGAAAATCATTATTCCTTGCGATCGTCGGCGGTCGTTAAAATTTCAATTCAGTTTTACGATATCACGTTTAATGTACTGTATATTTTATAGTATGTACAAGTAACTAGCGGGGCATTTGATGAGATAAGGCTTAGCCCAATTGGTATACAATAAAAATGGCGATACCTTGTTAATGGCCGCAGGGTTGCTAAGTCAAAATTTGACGTCTTGAAAACTTTGAACAAGGAAAGTCAGCTGGACATACATTATATTATTATGGATTTGTAATTTTAGCAGAATCTACTCCTTTTGCCGCTTCTGACGACACTCATATAATGAAAAATAGTGGTGATATACAGTAGTAAAGTGCCTTAGGTAGTGTCACTTTACTCTACGTATTTTAATTTAATCTGGTAACCAAATTGTAAAAAAAAAAAAACTTTAGTTACCCCGGTTGGTCTTGTGGTTTAAATACGGGACCAAGATCTCGGGGTCCTGGGTTTGATCCCCGGGTCGGGCAACACAAAACTTTCGAATTTCCGAACACTACTCGGGTTTGTGATCACCAACTCGCATTTGGTAAGCATAGTGATGATGCCTGAATCCATTAGTGCTATGGTAATTCAAATTCAATGATGTAGGCCTTTTCCCTGTAGGAGGAAGAGGTCGTGACTAGACTAGACTATAAGACTATTTAGAGACGTGTACCAATACACACATCTGTTAATAACATTATCTGGTCCTAACATTACATATAAAACAACTAAAGGTCAAACTGTAATCGCTCAATTTTAATTTTAAAAGACGGGGGTTGACAAAAAAACAAAAAAATACATTATTTTGAATCAGCATTGTTGATTCAAAAAGGCTTTAAATGAAAATACTCAGGCGTTACTTTGTGAAAATCGATAACTAATTAATAATTACTTTATGGTATTATATTTTAGCAATTAAACCGCATTTATAGCTGATCTGATAATTAAGAATTATTAATGATTTACCTGAAAAATTGTTTCTAAGTCTTCCTTCTTTAAGGAAGGCGGACGGCCACCTTGCATATTGTAGGTACTAGTCAGTGCTTGCTTACTCTATGTTGGTACAAGTAGTGCGGTGGTAGTAGCTCCCTAGAGTTGTGTTTACAAGCGAATACTGTGAACTTAAATGGATTACTATGACATGGTTTTTCAGTTTTTCGACTGACGGTCAAATATATGTCTTTTATTGATGAAACTTATCACTTCCAGGTGTTATTCAAACATAAAAAATACCTGTAGGTGCCAACTTGTACACAGATGAGACGAATTGAAACAGCTTCATTCATTCAAACGATAAACGGGCTCAATGGGTAACTAACCAACGGGTAGTGATGTTCCTTGACACTATCGGTATTTAACATGGTTATCGATAAATATGACTGTCCTTATGCCACATGTCACATGACCTTTCAATTGCATTATCGATATGAAAAATGAAATAAACAATAAATTTCATCATCACTATGCATATTCGAAGTCGGGATCTTAAGGTTGAAATAAGCCATTTGTATTTATGAAACTAGAATTGAATAAAGACAAATTAGTTAAGTTCAAAGGTAATTTGGAATAATCTAGTTAAGTTTTTTTTATCAATATGAACATAAGAAAAGATTTGATTCAGTCTTTCAAGGGCCCACTTTCTCACCTTAAATTTAACCTTTGCATTTACCTTGAGAGTTACCTGTTTAGTTGTTTCCGTGGTAGCATTTTGGTTAAAAATAACCTTTCTTTTACTAATACCATCTTAAAAACTAATATTGAAAATTTAAATTTATTATTATTTTTATAAATATTAAGCGTAACAAAACAATAAGGTTAGGTTTCCATAATAGACGCATAGTGAATCATTTGCACCAAGAGAAAACACTTTTTCTTGTTATACGCTTCTTACGATATTATAGAGACATAGGTTGTTTTTTCGTCAACAACATATTACTTCAAAAGAAATATCTTTTTAATCTATCTACCTATAGCAGCCCATGTTGCGTCCGTCTTCGCACGTAGACCTTCTCTCCACACTTCCACGTCACTCTGTCCCTTGCTATCATCATCCAATTTATGCCGGCCTGTTGCCGGATGTCGTCCATCCATCTATTAGGGGGTACTTCCAATACCGCGGGTGTTGGCGCGAAATGGAGACCATTCCATTATTCTCCTGACCCAGTGGCTTTTATCCATTCTGGCCATATCTTTTTAGGATCTATTAAAAATGTACATAAAGTTAAACTTACTATACCTAGTAGTAAATAATTTAAGAAGATAGTTTAAAGGCAAAATGGCATCACTTTTTTAAAAAATATCATGTGACTGACCCAATAGGTTGTTCATTTTATTTTCACCGCTAATCCCATTACTTCGTTGTTTGCCTTTCTTTATCCTTGTTCCTAAATTTTCCTAAGATAATCAGTAGAGACAATAAATTATCGACATTAATACCCCTATTGCTATCCAACATCACTAACGGGGCAAACAGATCCGAATTGACGTTTCAAATGGCTGGGTCGGGACTGCAAATGAACGAGGAGGGAATAAACGAACACACGAAAAGGCAATAATTTAGTCTACTGCAGTTAAAAGGGCATACAACTTTCAAATTAATTAGCGTGATTTACTAAGCGGCAATTTTACTCGAATCTTTATCTTGATCAGATTTAAGGCATTTAAAAAAAAATGACACTTATTCATCTAGATAAATTAATCTAAGTTTCAAATATCAGACTAAGATGAGTCGGTATATTTGATATTTAGAAAAACGTTGTTAGATTCTAATTGAAACTTAGGCAGCGTAAGGAAAGAAAGGTGATCCCATTATGAGTCATGCTATGTCAATGGGATTCCCTGCAGATCAATCAAAATTTATTAGATAAGGTTGAGGTTCTAATAAACTTTGACATCAGTAAAGCTCTGAATTCAAACAGCCTAGCAGTGCATACTTAGACTTACTATTGGAAGGTTTTTGTCCACACTATTTCGGCATAAAATTATCTACACATTCCTATTTCATAAATTCTCCATACTGTATATATTTTGCTCGTAATTGACTTTATGCTGGCACTAAACTAAAGTGTAAAAGGAAAAAAAAAGTAAAGTAACGGCGTAATAGTAAAATAACCTACCCACAGGATTGCAGGGCATGCTGTAGTCACATCTAATTTCATAGGTTGCCCTGAGGCTATTGTACATACATATTATTACAATAAACTCCTGAAATCGCTAGGTCACCATTAACTGACGTAAACAATTCCAGACTAGTTCTGGTGAAGGCGAAAATTAATGAATCACCTTTTGGTTCTTTCCTTTGAGTATTAAAGTTCTTTCAATGAAGCGCCTTTTGGCTCTTGTTAAGAAACTAATTGAAGAAATTTAAATACGTTTTTGTCGTAGGGGAACATGGAAAAGCCTATGCTGTGCACTATTGCAGCAAGTCGACAAGGAATAGCAAGCTACTTTAGGCTAAACACGACCTTCTTAAATGAAGATGCCGACGGAGAAGAAAAAACACACTTTATATACCGTCAAAGTAACGAGATATTTTTTTAAGTACTGGCACTAACGTATACTATACAACGTCTGGAAACATCATTCTTAATTCTTACTTAAGTACCTAATAGCAATTTCATTACCTACCCCCATAAACGATAAAATCACGATCCAAATTGGTCCATACCGTATCTTTATTTCGACAAACTATTCGTAACGATTACGATTGTCGTCAAATCCGATTCGCTTCCGAATTCGAATTGGCATCACCGATCCACCTTCTATTAGCCGAATCGAGACATTTATAGATCAATATAAACAGGAGAACTACTAAATCTCATACAACTCTCTTATTTATGTTTATACCTACCGTAACTTAGACAATAAACGTTTCCAAGTATAACGGCAGAAGTTATTGCATTGGCATCGTAAAAGACAATTTTTATGTAATTTTAAGGACTGAAAGTTCTTTATTGGCCATCGAGGCGCACAATTTAACTTTGCAATCGATTGACGCTACACAAAGTCGATTTTCCATTTGGTTACCTTTTGATAGGTGATAGGCATGTTTGGTACTCATGGGAGTTAGAGTGTGATACTTTTGCGCAGGTGCGCTGTTATCGGTATTTGTTTTATACTCGTGATTTTCTCTCGAGATTTGATACATAGGTAAGCTTCACATAACAGAATAAACATAATTTATTTTCAACTAATTAGTTATACTATGGACTCGTGTGTGTCCGAAATACATGATTTGAATTTGAATTAGAAAAAAATATTTGTTTTTTAATTTGCTAGTTTTAGTTTTGTATGTGTCATTTAATTTGTTTATTTCAGTCGTCTAGTAAACTTTTTCTTAATTTACACACAAAACTGTAAATTGCGACTGGATATGATAGAAATAAAAATAAATAACTAGTAACAATTTTTTTTAAGAAACTCATGCTTTCATTTTCTAACTAGAATGTTAAGATAAAGTTGAAAATTATTACTGTATATTGAAACGAATATAAAAACCATGATGGTAACACCAAAGCTCTCATGGGACATTAAAACAATTTAACAAGATCACATCATAAGGGTTGACTACACAAGTTACAACAATTTTCATCTTTATATCTTACAACACACGGTAGGTCTTAACGTCTTATGCCGTCGACTGTATCTAAATGAGCTCGCCGAACTCAGGTACATTACCCACGGTATAATCCATACAGATTGCTTGTTCCCGCTAACGACAAGGCTAAATCCCAATACACTCGTTGTATGTTAGCTACCTCCGCGCTATCAATTTGACAACATGTGAGGTGACCACGATATGAATAAGAAATGGGAACAAAAATAAGAAAGTATCGTAACACCGTGAATTTTGAACCAACTGACAACCGAAGGCCAAGTTATGTAACCACTTTGTTTAACAGCTTTGCAGTGATTTTTTTTAATAAAAAAAGGCATCTCATAAAAATATAAAATATTGATTCAGCTAATCATTTTAACATGCTGTGATGCACACGAAGGTATTTGGGTAAGGTGCATTCATACAGGACTCCGTACGCTTCACAGCATTATTCAAAATGAATAGTTTTATTTTTTTACACATAAATAAAAATAACACTGCCAAGAAGTTATAACATACTGTACCATAAATTATATGGCTCAACCATTGTATCATCATCATAATTTAAATCACTGCTGGTTGCCGACCGAACTGATAAGTTAATATCCAAAAGGTGATGGAGTGATTTAGTATAAAGATAGAATGGAACCTCAAGAAACGACATAGGTATTTTTTTAATTTATTCGGTAACCAACAGCGTAATACAATATTAATAACTTAACGTACTACTAAAACGTAAGGCTAATAATAGGTTTACCTGAACTTGACCTAAAGTCTAACAATGTTCGCCAAGAAAGACGATACTTTGAAGTCTCTTTTTAAATGATAATATAAATGTGGAGCACTGACATAAATATAGAAAAAAATCCAAGTTATTCTGTATACCACTCCACACAATATAGCGTGTATCTCATGCAAGCAGAGCCGAGTGCGAATAGCTGGTTTGGTAGTAGAGAAAAAAAGACGCTGCTGCTCATCGTCTTCTGGCAGTATGCTATTAGTCATATTTACATATTTATGACGAGAACGGATAGTATTTTTCGCCGGCCGAAATCACTTTGCTAAGAAAAAATGGAAAAAGGGGTTTCAGCAAAAATATAATTAAGTAATAGGTTTTAAAGTAAATTATCTCTCTATATCGACAAAATCGAAAATAGATCGAAATCGCTAATTCGCGTTCCAGCACTATTTAAAGTTCTAATTTGATAACTGAAGAAATTATGTAATAATATGATTAATGTTTAGTAATAAATAAAATACAGACTAATAAATAAACGTAAGCCATAAAAAAAAATATTCAAACGTTTCCTAACGCATTTATTAAAATGTATTCATCAAAAGCGCAAATATAAACAAACACCAAATGTTTTTCAATTTAAATTCAAAAGGCGGTATGAGAAAATAAATGAAATAACTGGAAATGGAGTCCTCTCAGTATCTCGGGGGAAAATTCGTGTAAAAACTCTGAAAAGGACGGAAGGTTCATAAGTTTGTAACCATTCCTTGTACTTCCCAATATGAGATGGGCTCGTTCTTGGGCTTTGCATGAAATATGTACACAAGCCTAATGCATTGCTTTACTTCGAACCGCCCGCCTAAATAATGAGGTCTGGTAATGTGGAATGAATATCTTTTGGTGTATTCAGAACCGTAGAAATTATTTGAATAATGGTTTTGTTTGATACATAGTCAAAAAAATAAAAAAAATATATAAAATGAAAAGTCGGAGCAGGTGCTACCTTGAAAACCGGTTTGTACGCTACTCTACCACGGAGGTCCTCGAAAAAACTTGCCTTGTGAATAACCTGTGTTTTGATTGTTATTTAAGTTTTTCGTCAATTTAGGTTTTTAATTATCCGAGAGTCAGTCATAAAACATAAAATTTACTGGCAATTTTTTTGCAAACTTGATTAGATTTAGATTTTATGGATAAACAAGCAGTTTAAGTTAAAACGTTTTATCGCGTTAGAACTTATTATTGCGTTAAACGATATGTTTGCAAATATATGTAGTCGTGAAAGAATAAACTTTAGACATTGTGGTGCTATGATTCTCTCTGCACCACATAATAATATTTTGATTGATTGATTTTAATAATTTATTATTTATCTTTTACAGTTTTATTTAAAAGAGGATAATATTTGAATTTAAACTTGAAGGCAGCAAGGCAGGACTCGATCCCGCACCTCCACGCCCGGCATGCGAGGAGATAAGGTTCGAGCCCCGGCTGAGACATAATTTTTCAAGTTTAAATACTGATATTTTATACTTTATTTGATATTTTAGCAACTTAATTGCAATAATAATATCATAAATAATAATATTTATTGTTATCGATATTAATATTTGAGTATACAACAGCCCTTAAGAATGTTAATGTTATACTGATACTGGTTGATATTTTATAGCTTAAGTAATTTGTAGCTTTAACATTGTAATAATCAAAATTTATTTGCTTCAACTCATAATTGCCCGTAATAAAGGTTTCGTAAACACCAAAGCATTTATAAAGAAAGTAGGTAGCATCAAAAAAAACTAAATCAATAAATAAACTCCTCGTTGTAAATCGACTGCTAACCTCTGCCACTTTTCTGGTTGACGCCCGCACGGAGTGTCATAAAGAACCCATTCAATCTTGAAATATGGCCACCCTACCACCAGCTATGGACCCTTAGGGCCATCTTCGCCGTCCATATAACTCAGTCTCAGCACTCGCATTTATTATGCTCGTATCTCAAACGAATAAGGTCGAACTTCGCATGTGAGAATTCTGTTGCAGAATATCAGACAGCCTAGATTTCCTTTGGCCTTTTTCGTGAAATTAGCTAAAGAGACAAACCATTTACGAAGCTTTTGTGAATATTTAAAATTGCCCCATTTCTTTAAGGAGTTTTCTTAGTTTTTTTATCTTGTTTCCCCGGTGCAGTTCATGTCGTCTCGTCTTTTAGAGAAAATTGTAAGGTTTGTCGGTGGCACAGAGCGACGAACTTGGGCGATAGGAAGTTTTTGTTATACGTAGTTGCCGTAGTGTTAAATAGAGTAATATTTTTCTGATTTAAACTATTATGGCCACTACTCACTAATTACAAGTTCTCCCGTGATCACGGTCGCTTGCAACAGCGCCGAAATATAGGTAACTAATAAAATACTATGCAAGTGGTTGAACCAATGAACTATAGTAATGATTCTGCCTTACGGCCGGTCCTAATAACCTATATATCTTCAGTTTCGGCATATCGGAGATAGAAAACAACTTCTGTCTTTGTTTCTCTGGACTGCAAAAACAGAGACAGAAGATGTTTTCTATCTCCGATATGCCAAAACTGAAGATAGATAGATTATTGGGACCGGCCGTTAGTAAAAATGATATATGCTATCCAACCTCTTTAGTTCAAATAACTATATACGCAGGTGCTAAACGCAGAGCGTATGTCATCGCAATTTCCTGATATTAATTTTTAACTTACAGCCTTACTAAAAAATACTAAAATTTATTTATAGATGTAATCCATAAGGTACAGATAGATCATTTTTTTTTTTTAGTTTTGTCTGAAACGAGTCCGCAAGATAAGTAGAACTTATGTAAGTATATCCGGTAAACAAAAAACACAATTTCCTATGTATTGTGTCAAATAGTGAATTTGAATCGCTGTGAAAGAAGTTGGTACTTAAAACTTGTCTTACTAATATCGCAAGTTAGGGTGCTTTGTTAAGCACGGCTACCCAGATTCAAGCTAATTAAAAAAAAAATCGTTTCTTAATTTGATCCTACCAGGAACTTGTAGCCTTGTGAATTTAAGCGAATTGTTGGTCGCCTATATGTGCAAGAAATACTCTCCGGCCTATTTATATGTTAATGACATCCATTTGGATCAATGGTAGTAAAACTGCTTCTGAGCCATGGGTCGCGGGTTCGATCCCCGCACAGTACAAATATTTGTGTACATGAACATGTCTGTTTGTACTGGTCTGGGTGTTTTCTATATATTATAAGTATATTACAGGATGTAATTTTAACCACTTTCCAAAAATTTTATAGGCGTTCAGTATCGTATTAAGAGCCTATATGAAGTAAAACATGTAAATCAAGTTGTCACCCGAAAATATTTTAGTTTTTAATTTTTACGGTCCTAGACCTGTTAAGGTATAAAGGGAAAATCAAAAACTTATGAATAGTATCGTAATAAATGAATGAGATGCGCAACGCGTAAAAAAAGTGTTGTCAGGCGGCAGTATTAAAAAATTAAAATTTTTGGCGGACATTTTCTAAGTGCTTTATCTTAATATTTTTGTACTGGGCTATACCAAAAGAAAAAATACGTCCTTTGGTTTTTGTCTCGTAGATTGATAGGTATATTAAAATTTGGAAGCTGGTTAAAATTTCATCCTGTATTAACAAAAAAATTAAGTAAGTTCATCGACAAGCTTCGTAGTAGTAGCTTAGTTTGGGACTAGATGGCTCTGTGTGGCCCAGTGTGGCATGTCTGAAAATGAGTATTTATTTACTTAATGCACATATGACGCAATCCCAAAAAGTCATAAATCACAATATAAAACGAACATAATCCAAACAATTCTATAGGCAAAAGAGTTATGGGTCATGCAACTTTGTCGCTCCACTCCATACTTTGTGTCATATACGATACATGCATTTTACAAAATTTATTAAATTCAAATTTTTCAATATTCATCCTTATGTTTCACATTTTAAGGTTCCTACGAACAGAAGACGTACAATTGTAAATTTGAATAACAATGTTTCTGTTATCATCTGAACAAGCGATTCTGATCTCTGTTATGTTGGGTTTACGTGATACAGACTGTCTTTACAATGTTGTACTTGTGTTTGAATTCCGTCGCATAGATTAATTGCCATTCAGACTATAGTCACATTTTGTGTATTGAAAATATTCGATTGTCTAGTGTTTTAATCTAGTGTCGTAACTATCATAAGTATGATTGAATTAAAAGGCTGATTTAAACTTGAAATAAACACTAAATCTTTTAGGCTTACGCTTTCTGTAGGATTTGAACCAGATAATCCTTATATTTTTTTGGATGACTCGCTATTTTTCAGATGACACGTCCAATTAAACTTCGAATATAGACGTTGAGACATAGCAAAACTTTGATGTGGGTTCATATTCTATCTGGCACTGACAAAATGATGTATTAAAGTTAAATATCATCTCAGAGTATCACTTAAGTATTTTGTAACAATAAAAATACTAAAATATGCAGTAATAAAAACAATTTGAAATAAGATAAGTCGCTGCTCTTTAAATATACCTTACACCTAACTTAGATCAATGATTTTATATCTGACTACATACGTTATTCTCAATAACACATCAAAAAGAAAATAAAGCTATTCGTTTCAATCAATAATTATTATTTTAATTCAGCAAACGCTACTTACACTCGTATTTATAAACATGTAAAAGTAATTACTTGACTAAAAGTAATAACTTAGGTGACAATTTGTAGTTCTTAATCTAGTAATTATTGGAAGTTAAAACTATGAAAAGGTAGCATTCTCAGCCAAACAATATGTCTATTAATGGTGACCTATTTCCTTCACGTAAGCACTGGGTAGTAACATCTTAAGTTATGACTTTCTTAAGCAATAAGTAATTACTTCTTTATAAATACGGGGGTTAGACTTGTAGCATTCCAGCGAGTTCGTAGCATTTTCGTAGTATAGTAATGCAACCGTCGTTTGTCGTAGCAGCGTTAAGTTATGTCCACGTGTATGTAATGCAAATATTTTTTAACAGTACCGTTTTCTTGTATTTACGCGAACACTGTACAATAGAAGCGCGCTTCAAGATGTTCGCAATTTTGTCCGTGTCACCCTTCGCGTATGGGAGTACCGCTGGTAGACGCTCAACTGTGAATGGTTTTTGACGGTTTTTTTATTGACGATTTGTAGACAGAGTCGGGGTACTTGTAGTTTAAGGGTTCGCTTGACATACTGAAGTACAGCATGCTGGTATTGCTCATCAAAACACGTCGGGATAATAATAAATAGGTATGAAAGTTTTGCGGTTAGCCGCTGAAAGCGAAGATGATTGGGTATGTTCATACTCGTATATAAATATGTTACTTTACTCCAATTCGATGTTCCACTTCACCGGTATTTTTGTTTTTTGTTATTTGCGAGAATAATAATATGTTTTTATATTCAATCTACTATGTTGCCATCTTTTTAACATGTATTTAATTCTAAACTTAACAATTACGAATAAAAAGTTTTTGGAACTACATTAAAAATATTTGACGACACTACACCGGAATATCGTTTTTATGTTAACAATATTAAGTTTAACTTACTTTGTCACATACACTTTCTAACATAGGCACTATCAAGCTGCTGTTTCGTTTCTAATTAGGTCTAATGAGACCTGTACCAATTCTTATTAACAGAGAAGAGCCTCGCGCAAAGGAGACGGACCATGGTGGGCCAAAATGTAACAAGATGAAATATTGTTCATTCAAACACTTCTTAAATAGTTAAGATAAATACAAAATATCATCTTTATCCACAGTCTAGGAAAAAAGAAAACAACGTTAGAAGTTACTGTTAACGAATAAAATGAATCGAACATCACAAATCGATCACGTTGTTTGATTCATTTGTTAATCGTTTCACTGTCAGGTCATAATATCACATGCATAAAACACAGAAATCGTCTTAAAATAGATGTTATCAACCTTGTTTTTTTTAATGAATAACTGTAATCGATTATTCATATACTTTCTTAAACACTTTAGCGCCAAAGCCGTAAAAAACTTGATATTGACAGGAAGAGAAAGAAAAATAAATGACACTCGACTCGTTTGCTTTATTTTCTTCGCTGCGTTTTGAGTGTGCTATTATTCTGCTTTTGGATTTTTCTACGACCTTGGCATTCCATATTAACTACAGTTATCTTCTTTTCCTTGATCAACCTTTACTTTCACCACGGACACCGAAAATCCGCTAACGTACGACGACTTTGCACTTCTCATTTTGGACTTCATGTTTGGATGCTGCGCCCATAGAATGTGCATAATAATATGGTACCTGGCATGGGCGCGACATCAAGATAATATAGTACCACCTGCACAGTTTCTAGATGATGTGCTTATTATAATTGAAGAGTAATAAATATTTTATTTGGTATAATGTATTTTATTTCCTTACCCAAACCTACTACTATTACTAAATACTAAATACCTAAATACTTTTATCTCATATGGTCACAAACTCTCTAGTAACATAAATACACTTATCTGTATTATATAAAGTGCTCCATTACCTTAAGAATAAATGATTTAATACGCTATTCTATGTAAAAGTTAACTATTTCGGCATAAGCTATTCTTAACCTCACTTTTTCATAATATTTTATATCTCAGATCACGGACTGCCAATTTTCGCCATATTCTCGGGAATCCTTTAATTTCATACTATCTCTCAAATAACACTACTTTCACTGTGTTACACCTTAGGCCCAAGGTTCTATGGAAGTCGGTCCGTTTCCTTTGCCCGTTTGATATAACCTTTGAAGTTTATATTGTTCAAGGTGTACTATAAAGGTTACTTCTGTAAGTTTTAATACTAAACTACGCATAAATTTAAATATTTCAATAGCAAAAAAATACTGACCTAAAATTCACTTGAGCTGTAGCTCAATACTATATTATTGTTATTACAAAATAATGTATTATTTCGTAACAACAATTTTATGACTGCAAAATTATCTCCGGTTTTCGTTTTGGAGTTAAACGTAAAAATAACATTGCGTGAGAAATTCGTTAGAAATAAAACTAAAATTATACTTTGTTTTCAATAATATTAACCACGTCATCACCAATATCTGTCCACAGCTGAACACAGGCTTCTCCAAAGAAGGATATGACTATAATCGTCACGCATGGCGGGCGGGTTGTCGATCGAAATTTGGCCAATGTTAGAAGGCAGACTCTTCTTACTTCTTCTGGCAGTACTCCTTGAAGCATGATGATGATGTTGAACCTCATCATCTTCAGCCCACACCGAAGAAAAAAACCTTTGCAACGCTTAGCGGATGCGTTAGGGATTGCAATTTTGACAATGGTGGACATTTAGTGTTCTCTTACAATAGGATGATAAGGGATCACACAAACCCTCATTTCCTGCATTCACATATACGCCATGCTAGCCAATATGTCATTAGAAACGTGCTCTCTAGTTCTCTACCGAAATCGCAAGCAACGTAAACATTATCCGATAGTCTGTTCAGTATTTCGAACTCGATGCCGTCATAAACCTTTGCTTTATGTGATCTACGGGACTTCGCACATCTTGGCAGCGGAATTTTTATTGGCTGAGCCACTCTTGAATACTAAATCGTACGTCAGTAGTTTTCGGTGTTGCCATAAGGAAAAAATGTTTAGAAGGTTCCTTTTGTATTATTGTTGTTGTATTTTTAATTAATAAAATGAATAGTGTAACAGTATGTAACAATTTTAATTAATCATGACATCTCAAAATACGCTAGTTCTTCTTAATTGTAAAGATTCACTAAATATACCTCGCTTTCGATAATAAATGACAGCCACAACTTCAGATAATGTTAGTTCCCTAACATATGTGTAGATGGCGCTGCCTGTACCTTGCCTCGCGGTAGGTTTTCGTTTTAGCAAATGTATTAGATGTCAATTTTTAGTTTACCTGAAATGTTAATAGATGGCGTTGTATATCTGTTACAACGCAAGACGTAAGTATTTTTATGATTCTGAAACCATTCACCAACAGTCGATTGCTCGCTCCATGAACGTTTGGCCAACAGAATCTTTGAAACTTTAACTTTTCGCCCAAAAGACATTTGACCCATGAACTGTTCGCCAACAGAACGGTACGTCAGTGAACGTTTGACCAACAGAATCTTTTGACATCAGCTTTTTCCAACGATCATTTCCCCACTAA